>CM035839.1:315431055-320231055 GCA_020510985.1 Pholidichthys leucotaenia | reverse complement strand
GTGGGACTAATAAAGGCTTATCTTATCTTTTCTTATCTTATCTTATCTTATCTTATTAAATGAATTTCATCAAGTGTGTTCAATACTTATTCTGTGTGTCATTCCACTTTATGAAATATAACTTGTTTTGTGAACACAGTTGCCTCGATTTCTTTGTATGCTTGGATTACTTGGGTTGTTACTGATATCTGGTGAAAATCTCAGGTCAATGGCTCCATCAGAAATATGTTTAATGAAAAAAATGCTGATGTTTTCAATGCTTATTTTCCCTGCTGTAAAACAATACCTTTGTATTCACACTGGCATAATTATTCTGCCTTCCACAGAATGCTGATAAGGTAAAATTGTGTGGTTTAATTTATTACATGTTAATGTTTTAATGACTATAACATAGAAAACATGTCTGTTAAGGCTTGGTTATAATCACAGTAGTGGGCATTGCGAATGTGAACCATGACATCAAAATAACATCACAAAGCACTATAGCTGTTTCATAGTGGTGCTTGGGGTGCTTTGGGCTCACTGGTGTTTTCTGTGGTAAGTGGCATTGATTTTATCTATTATTTTGAATGTCCAAACTGAAAACAATTACATTTGTCTTGATCTGATATGTTTCATTTCACCTCCAGAATTTTGTGATGTTGTCATTGCAACTTTGTCCAATCACTGCAGCTTTCCAACAATTTTGGCCAATCATTGTGATTTTCCATGAATCAGATTTGTCCACAAGTAGCACTCAAACGCATACCCCAACAGTCTAACCAATCAAATGCATCCCTGCATCATGCTCTCACTTCCTGTTTACATTTACTGAGACTTTGATTAGACCCCTTAAATTCTTGGGCCGTATTACAAGAATGTTGTCAGTTGTTAGTTGCCACTCACGCAGAATGCATTTATGGGCATTTCCAAGTTCATTTCCTTATCACAACACTGCAGAAATGAATTTTCCACTGGACTCAAAGTCTAAAAGGGTTGTCCAGATGCTCTTAATTGTTCAGAGGTGTATTTGAGGCATAATGTGAAATAAAGGAATTGCTGCCTTTGCTTTCATTCCCTTTCATGAACAGGGGTGTGAGATCAAAGACGTGATGGTAACATGAAAGAGGTTTAAGTGGGAGGACAATTCTATTTTGTGCTGAGGACAATGCGGGTTCATTCACAAAGTGAAAATGCATTTAATAAAAGCAAGGAGCTTTTTAACTCCACAGCCTTGTTTTTTTTGCAAATGGATGAGAGCTGTCAGCTACATTTCAGAAATCATACCAGTCTTTCTCTTTGTCTAGGAGGTTGACAGGTTCCTTCACTTATATTATCGTCAACCCAATGACACAAAAAAATGTATTGTACAGCCATGGACAAAATTGTTGGTACCCCTCTGTTAATGAAAGAAAAACCCACAATGGTCACAGAAATAACTTAAATCTGACAAAAGGGGTAATAAATAAAAATTCTATGAAAATTAACCAATGAAAATCAGACAGTGTTTCTGAATTGTCGTTCAACAGAATTATTTTAAAAAAACAAACTCATGAAACAGGCCTGGACAAAAATGATGGTACCCTTAACTTAATATTTTGTTGCACAACCTTTTGAAGCAATCACTGCAATCAAACGATTTCTGTAACTGTCAATGAGACTTCTGCACCTCTCAGCAGGTATTTTGGCCCACTCCTCATCAGCAAACTGCTCCAGTTGTCTCAGGTTTGAAGGGTGCCTTCTCCAGACGGCATGTTTCAGCTCCTTCCACAGATGTTCAATAGGATTTAGATCAGGGCTCATAGAAAGCCACTTTAGAATAGTCCAATGTTTTGTTCTTAGCCGTTCTTGGGTGTTTTTAGCTGTGTGTTTTGGGTCATTATGCTGTTGCAAGACCCATGACCTGCGATTGAGACCAAGCTGTCTGACACTGGGCAGCACATTTCTCTCTAGAATACCTTGATAGTCTTGAGATTTCATTGTACCCTGCACAGATTCAAGACGCCCTGTGCCAGATGCAGCAAAGCAGCCCCAGAACATAACACAACCTCCTCCATGTTTCACAGTAGGGGCAGTGTTCTTTTCTTAGTATGCTTCATTTTTGCGTCTGTGAACATAGCGCTGATGTGCCTTGCCAAAAAGTTGCAGTTTTGTCTCGTCTGTCCATAGGACATTCTCCCAGAAGCTTTGTGGCTTGTCAACACGCAGTTAGGCAAATTCCAGTCTGGCTTTTTTATGATTTGTTTTCAACATTGGTGTCCTCCTTGGTCGTCTTCTATGAAGTCCACTTTGGCTCAAATAGCGACGGATGGTGCGATCTGTCACTGATGCACCTTGACCATGGAGGTCACCATGAATGTGTTTAGAGGTTGTTCTGGGCTCTTTTGTTACCATTCGTATTATCCGTCTCCTCCTGCGGCCACGTCCAGGGAGGTTGGCTACAGTCCCGTGGATCTTAAATTTCTGAATAATATGTGCAACTGTAGTCACAGGAACATCAAGCTGCTTGGAGATGGTCTTATAGCCTTTACCTTTAACATGCTTGTCTATAATTTTCTTTCTAATCTCCTAAGACAACTCTCTCCTTTGCTTCCTCTGGTCCATGTTTAGTGTGGTACACACAATGTCACCAAACAGCACAGTGACTACTTGTCACCCTTTAAATAGGCCGACTGACTGATTACAAGTTTGTAGACACCTGTGATGTTAGAGGACACATCTTGGTTGAACATGTCCCTATGGTCACATTATTTTCAATCTTTTCTAGGGGTACCATCATTTTTGTCCAGGCCTGTTTCATGAGTTTGTTTTTTAAAGTAATTCTGTTGAACCACAATTCAAAAGCATTGTCTGATTTTCATTGGTTAATTTTCATAGAATTTTTATTTATTACCACTTTTGTCAGATTGAAGTTATTTCTGTAACCATTGTGGGTTTTTCTTTCATTAACTGAGGGGTACCAACAATTTTGTCCACGTGTATAGTTCATCAGAGCTTCTCTTTTAAACCAAGAAAGAGGAGCCGCTCAATGCGGCCTGAGCTTTATTAATCTGCTCAGGTGAATACAAAATTGTAGATTTAATTCAAAACAACTGTCGGGATGTATTTTATTGTGAATCATTCTTATAAAGTGACACTCCGGGAAAAATCAAGTTTTTTTTTTCCTGTTGTTAGCATGTCTGTAACATGTTTTTTGTGACTTAAAAGACATATCAAGATCCAAATCAGACCCCAGTCCCAAGTCTGTTTTTCTTCTGTGAATGTCCAGTTAAGCCCCCCTCCCCCCAAAAAACCAAACAAACAAAATTAAACAAACAAAAAAATGGGCAACTTTGGACAGAGCATCTCTAGCTACGTAAGCATTCCTGCTTAGCTTGATTGGTTATAACATTAACCAATCAGGCTAAGCCCTGGGCATCTGGAAAAAAATCAGCTGGTACCAGAGGAAGTGCAGGAAGCGTGAGTCTCTTCACCTGGGAGTGGGAGTGCAAACTCGGTCTGGTGCTCATCAAGTACAGTACTCTCCCCCCCCCCCCCCCCAAGCAATCCCTTGCATCTTCTGGGGATGAGCTCCTCTGAGTGGCAGCCATCAGATCCTCCACCGCGGCCACCACCTCTCGCTCATTGTGGCTCCATGTCCTCCTCCTCCTGCCGGGCTTGCTCGCTGAGTCCATGACTGGCTGCGTCCTTCTATCATGGTTTGAGCCCCCCGGTGTGTGTGTGTGTGTGTGTGTGTGTGTGTGTGTGTGTGTGTGTGTGTGTGTGTGTGTGATATAACTGGACTCAGATGTGTAGCGAGCATTTAACATTATTTATTAACACAAAATAAAACAGCTCGGAAGCTGAAACAAAAACTAAACTACGGCTTGGCAAGGCAGACAAAAACTCACAGACTTGGATCCTCACTAGATCAAGCAGAAACGGGGGTAAACGCCAAATAATGATGAGGAGGGAGCACCCAGGTGAGGGGCTGCATCCCTTAAATAACAGGTGGACAAAATGGAACATAACTGCAAACCAGTGTGTGTGCACTTAGCAAATTAACAAAACCAAATTAGGCAATGCAAAAAGGGAACTGAGAGCACTGTCAAAATAAAGCCAAACCAAAACAGGAGATCATGACAGGAATAACCACAAGCAAATATAAACATGACTATGAAACTAATAAACAGGACTAAGGAGGGAATCCTAACCAACAGTGGAAATAAATAGCAAATTCAAAAGAACATAAACAAGGGCATGATAATGAAGGTGAAACTCAAAGATACAAGACAGCCTAACCACAATGATGACAACTCAAGATAATGGTAATAATGATAACCACAAGAATAAACTTAAAGCATGAGCCTTGTCCTCTGACCAAACTCAGACCCTAACAGACATAGGACACTGGTACAGGAAGACAAGAATGGTAGGTGACGGTGGAGAGGCTGAACTTTGCTGCATCAAACAACCTGGTGCTCTTTGATCTGACACTAAAAGGATATCATGATCAAAATTTGAAAGCAAATGTTTGGAGGAACATGTCCGCGTCTGTTGGCATGCCAGGTAAGCGTTTGTGTCTTTGTCATGGTCATATTTCTTACAAGTTCTGACTTGTTCTTACCTGTTGGGACTTACTTTTAATCTTTAATAGCGCCGATCTTTAATTTTATTCCTTATTTTTTTTTTAAATGTAAAGCGTCTTTGAGTGCCTTGGAAAGCGCCATACAAATAATAAGAAGAAGCCAGCTCTGTTGTCATTCAGTCCATACAGCCAATCATGTACAGTAGAACGAAATTATGTTTCTCCTATCTACAATGTTAATCACATTTAGAATCAGAGGGGTCACTGTCATGCAAGGCGCCACCACAAACAACATCTCCTTCCCCCGTTCTCTTATGCTGAGCACCAAGCTAGAAGGCAGGAAGTACCATTTTTATATGGTCTTTGGTATGACCTGGCCGGGACTTGAACCCCCAACCTCGCGGTTGTAAGGCGGATGCTCTATCAACTAGGCCACCATTCCTGTGTATTAGTAACTATGCCACTATTGTTATGTATCCATCCATCCATCCATCTTCTTCCGCTTAATCCTTATTGTTATTTATGTAAAATGTATTATCATCATTATTATTAAGTTTGTTGCAGTAGATAATATGGATACTGTGAATTTGTAGTTGATAACTGCAAAAAAAGGGAATGATCCCACACTGTTGTGTAATATTGCTTAATAATTATGAACCTTGTCAGTCAGCTGTAAGGGAAAAGAGAGGAGAAAAAAATGAAAACTGACCTGAAAGATTCAATAAACCATGTTGATTTAAGGTCGAATTACCCAGCCCCAGTGTACGGTCAATACAATTATGACAGTCTTGTTATTAGTATCCCCAGGCTGGCAGGGCTAGGAACCTTTCTGTGTGGAGTTTGCATGTTCTCCCTGTGCTGTGTGGGTTTACTCCGGGGGCTCCGGTTTCCTCCCACAATCCAAAGACATGCATGTTAGGTTAATTGGTTGTTCTAAATTGTCCCTAGATATCTGTCTCCTATAGGCCCTTAGAATAGAGGGTTAGTACTAGTGAAGCACTTCGAGTGGTCTTTGTGACTAGAAAAGCGCTATATAAGTGCAGGCCCTTATCCCTTATTCCTTATTATTATTATTATTATTATTACTATTATTATTATTATTATTATGTAGTCATATAATGTAGTTATATTGTTTTTGCTGTTGTTTCTCTGTCTGTTAATAATAATAATAATGACAATAATAATAATAGATTGCAGTTATATTACGCCTTTCATTCAAATTTTCAGGAAAGGGGTGTAATGGCACACTGAACAGATGATTAGATTTTGGTGATAATCTCAAAATGCATACCTCCGCCAAGGCTCTTATCTTCTCACAGTGTTAGAAACAATACTCCAGAACTAATGGACAGACTTTGATGCAATTTTCACCAGAAGTGGCTCTAGACTTACACACAAACCCATTACATTTTGGAGGTGACCCATGAGGGACGGAAGGAGCCTTGGCGGAGGTCTGCGCTCTCTGAGTGCTTTCTAATTATTTTGTGCATTCATCTTTTAGTTTTTCTTTAGCAGGTAAATGGCTTCCATGTGTATAATTGCAAGCTTCTGACAACAGCACTAATTAAAAATAAAAAAAAAAAAATAAAATGTATTGCTTATGAAAATAAAAAAATTAAAAGACATGGGATTTGAAAATAAATTGATAAATAAATTATATATGCATTTTTATATAAAGTGAAATTACTTTTTCAGATATGTCAGTTTCTTGGCCATTCTCTGTTGAACTCACGGCATTCATATGTGGGCAATTGTACCATCAGCCACCAGGTAAAACTATTTTGCTGCCACTTAAAAAGAGATTAGCAGGATGGCTGACTGGAGGTCCTTAAAGTCTTGAAATGTCTTATATAATTAGGATTGGAAAGGTATTTCTTCATGCATGTCACTTTTTTCGCCTTTTTTACAGTATGATGATGTCTGTCTGTCTGTACAAGTTTGCCCAACTAGTTCCTCCCACAGTTTTCAAGCTAGGATGTTTTCATTTCACACAATGTCTGTACATGTATTGAAGATGTGCATATTGTAAGGATTTTGATTTTGGATCATATTTGTGAAAATTACAGGTTTGAGAACTTGGTCATTTTTTTAAAATGATATTTTAATGGGGGGGTTGTCAAATCATTTTCTGTTATTTACACTTTGTGTAGCGAGTGTTGCTTTTTAAAGTGCTTTATAAATAAAGTTGATTGATTGATATTTTCTCTAAATTTGTTCCACTATGAATAGTAGATTGCTTGCTTTTCTAGAAGTCCTGCAATTACATGGCTATTAGTTTTATTACAGATCTACACTATATTGAATTGTGAATTTGTAATTGATTTTCTGATTGTAGGTGTGCTAGTTATACCCTATCGATAATGGCTATGGACAGGCTTATAAAGTAATGTGTGCAGTGCTCTTGTTGACCTCATTTGTGACTTCATACACTTTTACATTGATCAGGAGTAACATTTATAGATTGGGAAAAGCTTTCATAGTCCCAATGCCTTGACATGTTTGGTAAATATGTAGTCTGGAGTCTCATGTACTCTCTATAGAACCTTTAACACTTTGACACATCAGTCTAATGCAATCAAATCAGCAGCAGACTGAAAAAAACTCTCAAGAAAACAAGTGACAGAATCTAGGCTTTACCACAGTTTCACCCACATCCTTCAGCCCTCATCCTTTCTTCTTTCAGTCATGTGTTGATGGATGCACTTCAGTAGCATGTAGTTTCTGCTGAGTGTCTGTAAATAATTTGTTTTCATTCAGTTTTTCTCATACTCATGCTTCCTCTATCAGAGAAGAGAGAAAGAGAGCGAGAGAGAGAATGTGTATGCATACATATTGATGGTTGTTTGTTTTTCTTGCAGAAACCATTGCAGCCAGACATGGGCTATAATTCACTGGCCAACTTTCAGATTGATAAGAAGATTGGGCGTGGCCAGTTCAGTGAGGTATATCGAGCAAGGTACCTGTTGGACAACACATTAGTGGCTCTGAAGAAAGTTCAGGTAAGGGATAGAAATTTTTCAGCACCAAGTGAAGCAATCGTATTTATCTAAAAATAAGTCTGTCGCAAGGCCAACAAGATATACTGAGAATTAGAATTGGAATTAGAATTTGAGAAGAAAGTGACAAGTCCACATGCTGCTACTGTGTCCAGAGTACATGTCTGTATGGTACTCTGTTTCCAAACGCAATACTTGGGAGTTTTTTTGGTGGTGAACATACAGGAGTGTGTATACACTTTACTTGACTTTTTCACTGTTTTTTACACACATCGATAGAGGACATGCTTTTCCTGGTAAGCTTGTACAGTGTGCATAAACCTCAGGTAGACTTTACACAAGAACATGTGTATGTTACTCAGATGTGAAACACCCAGAGTCACACCAGCGCCACCCTCTCGATAACAGCCATGTTCTCTATTTAGTGTTTTCTTTTCCCTGCAGTTTTTTCCACATTTTTCTTTTTAAGTTTTTTTTTTTAAATGTCACAACTCTCTCTCTCTCTCTCTCTCTCTCTCTCTCTCTCTCTCTCTCTCTCTCTCTCTCTCTCCCCCCATCTCTTGTTCTCCTTCCCTCTTTTTCCCTTTTGATCTCTTGATAGATATTCGACTTGATGGATGCCAAAGCTCGGCAAGATTGCATCAAAGAGATAGATCTCCTTAAGGTAAAGAACCAGAGAAGTGGGAGACGGCACCATGCGCTGTGCTCTGTTCTCTTAAGGTGCCTCAGCTGAGACCTTCTACCACAGGAAAACAATTGATCTGCACCATGCGGCATTTGTGTGTGTGTGTGTGTGTGTGTGTGCATTTCCTTGGATGGTTACACATGTAGAGCGGTGTTAGAGTGTTTGTGCATACAACTGAGAATATGAATTGTGTGTGTGTGTGTGTTCAGGAGAACAGCAGTGTTACATCCCTCCAGGCTCACTTTGGCTCCTATTGTTTTTGTTTTTTTTATCCTTTTGTAATGTTCAGATCTGGGCAACAATACATCAGCATGGATATTTAGCAGGATCTCTCATGTGTCTCCTCTGTTTCCTTTTTCTTTCTGTACTTTTTTCCACACTGAATTGCTTTAATTTATTAAACTGCTTTAACATGTGTCAAATGGGCTGTTCTCAAATCCTAATGAACAGACTAATGACAGCTTCAATATCTCCACCTGTCTGAAAGATCGCAGATGTGTGTCAGAGTTCTGTGTTTGTTGTGTTGTGACTGTGTTGCAGGTGCATGTGTTCATACAACTCTTGCAGTGGTTGTTTCATATATGCAGGTTTTCTGCGTGTGAATTTGCATCTGCAGGCAATTTGTACACATATGCACGTTGGCAGTATACATCGAGGAGAAAAAGAAAACACAACCAATTAGCTTGTGGCACTCAAAGACTTTATTGAAACTCCTGGGGCTCTTTGGGCAAATCAAAGATAACACAATGGAGTTCCAGACGAGGTCCATTAGAGAACTGTGTCTAGGGATGTGGATCATTGGCTTCATGACAGAAAATGCCAAAAACATAGTTGACCTGGTCTGTACTTTTAACCCAGTAAGGGTCAGTGCAGGGTTCAATCTTGCACTTGCTTGATGAGGTGTGTATCAGCCAATATTCTTCTTGTTGAATGACTTCAGCTATTCTTGAATAAGATATTGGCGGTGACTGACATTTATTCATTGTATCCCAGTTGTGTGACATTGATTTGACCCCAAAACAGACAACGGTCGGTAGCCTACAGCTGCAAATTCAGAAAGAAACAGAACTATTTCAGTTCAGTAATTTTTTTATATTGTGTATTTCTTTGTCTCCCTGGCAGTGAAGATGAAAAGCAAAAGAAATAATTAGTATTGGCTGTCATTGGCCAGCTTATTATTTTAAAATTAGTATTGGCTCAGAATATAAATCTGTGCATCCTTAGCATATAAGGTGAAAACAGGGTTTGTACTATTCTAATGACCCCCCCTTCCCCTGTCCTTCTACCTGCTCCTTTTAGGGGTCACTGCAGCTGATCATCTGCCTCTATCTCATCCTATCTTTTGTATCTTCTTCTGTCACACCAGCCGTCTCTTTGTCTTCCTTCACTACTCTGTCTTCCACTTTTCCTCTTACCTTTCCACTTACCTCCATCCCATCTTCAACATTCTTTGTCCAGTATATCCACTATCCCTCCTCTTCACATGTCCAAACCATCTTAACCTTACCTCTCGTACTTTGTCCCCAAACTACTCAACCTGAACTGGGCCTCTGATATACTCTTTTCAGAATCAGAATCAGAATCAGCTTTATTGGCCAAGTATGCACAACACATACAAGGAATTTGACTTTGGCTAAAAACTTACTCTCATTGTTCAGGTGGAGGATTTAAATAAGGATTCAATGACAACAGAGTATGTACAGTAAAGTACAGTCTGTCCACGTTTCTATAAAAGGATGCAAATATGTACAGGAATATATGCAGTTATTTACTCAGACTAACCACACTTTGCAGAAATATATGAAAAAATATACAGTCACACAGTATTTCAATGTGAACTCAGATTCAGTGATATAATGTGAATGAAGTAAAAAGCAGTGTGAGAGTTATGTGCAATGTAATAATGGATGAAAAGTCATGAGTACAGCAACAGGTAGGACTAGGTGAATGTTAGGAGTTCATCAGAGTGATGGCTTGAGGAAAGAAACTGTTCCTGTGACGGGTGGTTTTGACCTTCAGTGATCTGTAACGACGACCAGAAGATAGAAGTTCAAACAGTTTGTGGCCGGGGTGTGATGGGTCAGCACAGATGTTTCCTGCCCGTTTCCTGGTTATGGACCGATATAAGTTCTCAATGGAGGGTAGGTCAGTACCAGTGATCCTCTCCGCAGACTTAATGATCCGCTGCAGTCTGGTCTTGTCCTGTTTAGTGGCAGATCCAAACCAGACAGTGATGGAAAAGCAGAGGACAGATTGGATGATGGCGGTGTAGAAGACAACCAGCAGCTCCTGAGGCAAATCAAACTTCTTGAGCTGACGCAGAAAAAACAACCTCTGCTGGGCCTTTTTCCGGACAGTGTCTATATGGGAGGACCACTTCAGGTTCCGGGAGATTGTGGTACCCAAAAACTTGAAGGAGTCCACAGTGGACACTGTGCTGTTGAGGATGGTGAGTGGGGGGAATGAAGGGGGGTGTCGCCTGAAATCCACAGTCATCTCCACCATTTTGGCTGGGTTAAGTTCAAGATGGTTCTGGCTGCACCAGAGGATCAGCTGCTCCACCTCCCGCCTGTATGCAGACTCATCATCATCCCGGATCAAACCGATGACTGTGGTGTCGTCCGCAAACTTCAGGAGCTTCACCGAAGGGTCCTCTGAGGTGCAGTCGTTGGAGTAGAGGGAGAAGAGCAGTGGGGAAAGGACACATCCTTGGGGGGCGCCAGTACTAATTTTTCGGTAGCTGGATGTAAATCTCCCTAGCTTCACCTGTTGCCACCTGTCAGGCAGTAAGCTGGAGATCCACTGGCAGGTGGAGGGGGGCACCTTGAGCTGGAGGAGTTTCTGATGAAGAATGCCTGGGATGATGGTGTTGAACGCCGAGCTGAAGTCGACAAACAGGATCCTGGCGTACGTCCCTGGGGAGTCGAGGTGTTGCAGGATGTAGTGTAGTCCCATATTCACTGCATCATCCACTGACCTGTTTGACCGGTAGGCAAACTGCAGTGGGTCCATCAGGGGGCCTGTGATGACCTTCAGGTGGTTCAGCACCAATCTCTCCAAGGATTTCATGACCACAGAGGTCAGGGCAACAGGTCTGTAGTCGTTTAATCCTGTAACAGAGGGTTTCTTGGGAACTGGAATGATGATGGAGCGTTTGAAGCAGGAAGGCACTTCACGCAGCTCCAGTGATCTGTTAAAGATCCGGGTGAAGATGGGGGCCAACTCGTTGGATTAGACTCTCAGGCAGGACGGAGACACACCATCAGGTCCTGCAGCCTTCTTGATCTTTTGTCTCTGAAAGACCCGGCGCACCTCCTCTTCACAGATCGTTAGTGCTGGTGGGAGGTCAGAGTGGAGGAGGGATGGAGTTCCTGGGGCTGCAGATAATCCTTTTGTGTGGGTGGGAGGTGAGAACTGTAGGTTCTTTTCAAACCTGCAGTAAAAGCTGTTTAGGTCGTTAGCCAGCTGGAGGTTTTCCACAGGGTGGGGGGATGGTCTCCTGTAGTTGGTGATATTCTGCAGGCCTCTCCAGACAGAAGCAGAGTTGTTGGCTGAGAAGTTTTTTTGTAACTTCACACTGTAGCTCCTCTTAGCAAGCCTGGTCTCCTTCGTCAGCATGTTTCTGGCCCGCTTGTACAGAGTCCAGTCACCAGTCCTGTAGGCCTCCTCCTTGGTCTGACGTAGCTGCTTCAGTTTAGGAGTGAACCAGGGTTTATTGTTGTTGTATGTGCAGAAGGTCTTGATCTGCACACACATGTCCTCGCAGAAACAGATGTATGACGTCACAGTGTCAGTGAGTTCATTTAAGTTAATGGCTGCAGCTTCAAAAACACTCCAATCTGTGCAGTCAAAGCAGGCTTGTAACTTCAGCTTTGATTCCTCAGTCCATTTCTTCACAGTCCTTACAACAGACTTGGAAGTTTTTAGTTTCTGTCTGTATGTTGGAATAAGATGGAGCAGACAGTGGTCAGAAAAACCCAGAGCTGCACGGGGGACGGCATGATAGGCGTTTCTTAAAACTGTGTAACAGTGGTCAAGTGTATTTGTGTCCCTGGTGGGACATTTAATATGCTGTCTGTATTTAGGAAGCTCATTTGTGAGATTAGCTCTATTGAAATCACCCAGAATGATAAGCAGAGAGTCTGGATGTTTTTCCTCCACGTCTGCTATCTGGTCAGCGAGGTGCTGCATTGCCTCTGTTGTAGAAGGAGCAGGCGGGATATAAATTCCGACCAGAATAAATAAGGAGAACTCTCGCGGTGAATAAAAGGGTTTACAGTTTATGAACAGTGACTCTAGGTTAGGGCTACAAAACTTCTTCAACACTGTGACATCAGTACACCAACCTTCGTTTATGTAGAAACAGATTCCACCACCTTTAGTCTTTCCAGAGAATTCTCGGCTGCGATCAGCACGAAACAGCTGGAATCCGTCCAGGCGCACCGCGCTGTCTGGGATGTGTTCACTCAGCCAGGACTCCGTGAAACAAAGGGCGCCAGATCTGCTAAAATCCCGGTTTTTGTGAGTCAGGAGCAGCAGTTCATCCATTTTGTTCGCCAAACAGTGGATATTTGCCAGATGGATCGATGGGAGCGGCGTGCGAAATCCTCGTTTCTTCAGCCTGACTAGCGCACCGGCACGTTTACCACGCCGCCTTCGTTTCCGGCCAGCGCCAATAGCCGCTGCTCCCACAGCTAAGATCGACTGAAAAAACTTCAGATCAGCAGCAGCAACTGGCGGAGAAGTTGCATTGGGAGGTAGTCTGAGTGAAAGTAGTTCCTCCCTTGAATAGGTGATTCGGACAGAAGAGCAGAAGTCCAAAAAAACACACAAAATTATCAAAAACATCAGAGAGCAGAAGCCAGTGGCTGCCATCCGCGGCGCCATCTTGGATTATTTTTTTTTTTTTCTAATATTATCCCTCCTAGTCACGTACATTGTTAACCTGAGCTGATGAAGACTGTTCATACAGTAGGGAAGGGAATCTTTCTGTTCTATTTGAGCACGATTCAGGGTACTCTAATTCAATGCTAAAACAATTCTCGGTGCATCTTGATGAATCTCTTGGGCATCTGATCAGGATGCCTCCTGGACGCCTCCCACTTGAGATGTTTTGGGTAACCCTGGATTTACACTGACTCCGGAGGCAGTCCGTTGCAAATGCATTGCGGACGGAGCCTTGCGGAAGTCCCCACCCACTCTGTTTGTGTTTTGGTCCGGCATGGATTAGAGCAGGGTTTGAAATACAAGATCGCGTGAGAATTATACAAAATAATGCGAGATCTTGAGAAAGACCCGAACGAGACCGAGATGAACTGATCGCAGTCACGTGATAACAACAAGGAAGTGTGATGTAGGCGCTCTCCCCCTGGATTTTTGTGCTGTAATAATACATAAGTAGCCTGTTAATTTTACTTCTATGAAGTGTTTGTATTTTATGTCAAAGTTTTTACCTTCTCTGACACAGTGGTGGAGGAGTAGACCTCAGAAAATAATGGGCGATCCTTAAATCATTTTTAATGAACAAATGGCTGTTAAATACCGTGCGATACCACAGCATTTCCTTGCGGATTGGATCTGGCATCCGTCAAAAATAGACTCCTTTCGTTTCATTAGTGAACCGAATCTGATGAGCCGGATTCATTCCACAGTGCTCTGGACCAGTGGGGATTAGAAAATTGATGAGAATGGGGAACTATTTTCTGCAGGGACCAGATCGCATCCGTAACGGACTGTATCCGGAGTCAGTGTAAATCCAGGGTAAGTCCCACTGGGTGGAGACTCTGGGGCAGACCCAGGACACACTGGAGGGATATTGACTCCCAGCTGGCCTGGGAACGCCTTGGTGTCCCCTCTGAAGAGCTGGAAGAGGTGGAAGTCTGGGCTTCTCTACTTGAACTCCTGTCTCCGTGACCTGGATCCTCAGAAAAGCAGTAGAGGATGGATGGATGGCAAAAAAGCTGCCAATTTACAAGAAAAAAGTTGCAAGTTTATGAGAAAAAAAATTGCAACTTTACAAGAAAAATTTTCACATTTACAAAAAGTCAAATTTGCTGGAAAAAAGTTGCAGATTGAGGAAAAAAAAATGTAAATTTACAAGAAAAAACTCAAATTATTAGAAAAAGGTTGCAAATTTACAAGAAAAATTTGCAGATTTAAGATGGAAAAACTAGCAGATTTATGAGAAAGAAAAATTGGCAAATTTACTAGAAAAAAGTTGCAAATTTGCAAAGTAAGGCTGAATTCATGGTAACACTGCTCACAGTAGTTTTCTGGCACTGAAGCTTTCTGACGCACTGCCACATTTCACACACATGCATTAAATTTAATCTATGGTCCAAATGTCCACATAGTATAACAGCAGTGCTCCAGCAATCTTGATTTGGACACTCAGAATTAAATAAAATGAGGACTTTGTTCCACCATGAATTGGGCTTCACTGGTCTTTGTTTTATTTCGTACCGTATACTGTTCAGATTCCATGTTTCCAAGTTCAGCTTCCAAGTTCGGTCAAAATTAATTGTTATTAATTAATATTGAATTCTTGACATTTGTGCACCCATTTAAAATCGTTCACGTCCGCATTCTGATGTATCAGATTAATGAGGATTTCCTCCACCCCAACGTATACCAAATTTTACTTGGTTTTTCACATAATCCACATGCAACAGTGATGTTCGTGTGTGGCTCAGGGCTCCTGGAACCTCTGAAAAAACATTTTTAGGCATGTAGACCTGGTGGCCCATCTGGAGTGTTTGGTAAAGTGAAACCCTACATGACTGATAGTGTTCCATTTTGTGTTCCACTATTCAGATGTGCTTTTACTGCATTGACATTGTGTTTGGGATGGGCACAATCATGCTGCAGAATGAAGTTATTACCAATAAAATGCTTTCCTGATGATGGATCAAAATCTGACTGCACTTTCCGATGCACTTTCCATCAGTTTTGACAAGCTCTCCAACACCACTGACAGAAATGCAGACCCAAACTATAACAGAGCCTCCACTGTGTTTTACAGATGACTGAAGACACTCTTTGTTGTCCTCTCTCCTGGCCTCCTTCATACATACTGACGGCAATTTGAATCTAAAATTTCATATTTCGATCCATGACTTCGTAAGACCAGTAGCCACTGATTTTCAGTCAAGTTCCTGTGTAATTTGGCATATCTTAGCCTCTTCTCAGTTTCTCTTTTCTAAGGCTTCTTGACAGCCACCCTTCCACTGTGACCATTTCTGATGATGCTTTGGAGACCAGTAGATGATTCAGCTGAAGGACCAGATGTGTTTGTCAGTTCCTGTGTCAGGTTTTTCCTGGATTTTTTCCTGTTTCTCAAGGGCATGACTTTCAGATACTATTCATCTGCTGTAGACATTTTTTTTTTAGGGCTGACACTTTTTCTTTTGTCCTCCACTTGTCCAGTTTCCCCAAATCCTTTAAGGAAACGCAGTACACCATGCCGAGATATGCCACATTTTTGGCTAATAGCTCCTTGGGAATCACCATGCCTTTGCAAAAATACTACTTTATGCCTGCCAAACTCTCTTATCTTTGGCATTTTTCAACTAAAGAAATGGGAACAAATTATGTTTTTTTGGGGGGGATGAGCAGTAACAAGGTGTCTAAAGATACAGTATAAAATTGATTCTTTGCTAAGTTGTCGGTTATGTGTAGACACAGTAGTTGATTCCTTGAGTTAGGTGTTTTTTTATGCTTGAATGATTCATAGGTCAGTGCTAAGTGGCTTAACAAACATTAACAATTACTGTGAAACTGATCAGGTGCAAGTACTAAACTGAAAAAGAGTGAAAAGCAGCCAATGTCCAAAGAATAAAAATAGTTCATACTTCAGAAAGCATGGACAGCTACTGCAAAAGACCCGTTTAAAAAAATTACAAGTAAGTCTGGCTCCTTGTAAACAAAACATGAAGAAATGAGGGGTGGTTCGAAATTTGTGCATCTTTCATCTGTCTTCTTTTTAACACTCAATCTATGCTGTCACTTCCATCACCCCACCTATAGATTTTCACTTTTCTGCTCCTGTTTCTATTCTTTATATACATTTTGGACAGTTAAGGTTTTTCCATTTGTCCCCACCCCTTTTTCCTTCCTTTGCCTTATTTCGCCCTTGAGAGCTTTTTTTTTATTCCTGTCTTTTCATCTTGTAAGCTGATTGCTAGTGAACATGGAAGTTATGCCTTCCCGTGTTGCCCAGCCAGCCTGACAATAAAGGAGTGAATGTAAGAGAGATACAGTCCTTCTGCCTTATCCCCCACTAGACAGGCCAACAGGAGACATAGCCAAATCAGAATAATGAGAGGCACACTGGCATGGGTCGGCTGGAATGATGCACAGTCTTCCACAATCATACATACACACACGCGTGCAGACCCTCAGACATAGTCTGTCATGGCTTTTCAGCAGTATGCCTATTTGTTTGTTTGTCTGTCTGTGTTTGTGTCTGCTCCTTCATCTGTGTTTTCTTGCACTGGCGTGCTGATTACAGCTTGAGAATTTCATTTTTCACCGTCGTTTCTGTCTACATCTTTACTGATAAGAATGTTGGCTGCAACTATAGCCCGCTCCATGCTAATCTACTAATTTTACCGTTCTGAAAATCCTAGAGCTGTGCATTTCTCTTGCTTGTGGTTACTGTGAAGCTTGAATGGTTTTTTTTCTCTTTCTTGTAAGCAGTAAAGAAAGGTCTAATAAATGTAATGTGTGTGATCTGTTTATAGTCTGGTATATAATTATATGTACATATTTTCCTTAAAAGAACTGGCAAAAGACTTCTGTTAACCTCTAAATTAAGATTTATTTTTAGGTTTTGCCTCAAGTCTTTAAATTTTGAAGAAGTTTAGTTTCTTATTTAGTAGGCAAGCATACTGAATTGAAAAGTATCTCATCTAAAAATATAACAGAACACAAGACATTAATTCCTGCTCGGCTATTTTCTTCTCTCACCGTAGCACACATTTAATAGAAATGAGCAGAAATGTTTTTCTAGCTATCGTTGTTCATATGTCTAAGTGCTGGCCTTGTAGCATGTGATTTTCTTTATAATTACACTAAAGCTTAATTTGCTAGCATCCTTCATTTAATGCCATCAGATTACATTAGTCTTGTTCTTGTTCTTCTTTGAAACACATCACCAGCTCAGCAAATGTATCACAGAGTCTTGCATGATTAAGTAATTACACACACTGGTGGGTCTCAGGCAGCATGCGTAATTACATAATCATGCAAGACTGTGTCATATTTCCCTGTGAATGACTGTTGTATTGCAGTAGGATCCCATCGATCATTTACATAAACATCTGCGTGTACACATATCTGCTCAGTCTCCTTATCCCTCGCCTGAGGTTTAAGTTGTGGAAAAGAGTGGGCTGTGGCGGGGGGTGGGGTGGGGGTGGGGGGATGGACTGCTTGTCATCACACCTTGGCGATGTCACAGTGTGGAGCTCTGCAGAACTGTCACTCTGAGCCAAAAATACATCTGGCAAGAAAAGACAAAGAAGGGAGAAGGAAAGACGGAGACACGAGGAAAGGAAAGGTGGAACAAATGAGGGAGAAGAATGTGGAGGGATGCAGAGATGGAGTGGAGAGTATAGCGTAGTGTACTGTACTGTGCTCTCCTTTCCCCTCTTCTCAGCATCATCCAGAGCATGAACATTTCTTTAATCACAGCAGAGAAAGCCGAGCGGAGCCAAGCGGAGGACTCATGTCACACTGCTCCGTCTGCTCACATCACGGCTCCAACTCTCCTCCACATATCATCTCGTTTCCCTCCCCCTTTCCTCTAACTCTGCTTACCTAAACCCTCTCGTGTTCTTTCTTCCTTCCTCACCTTTGTTCTTTTCCCTTACCTCGTCACCTTGCACTGTCTCCATCAGTCTTTTGGCTCGTCTGTGTCACTGTGTCATTGTTTCTTCCCCTTCATTGCCCCCACCCCCACTTCTTTCTTCTTGTTCTGGATGGATGGAAAGTTTTTGTTTACTACGAGGAATGCTGTTCTTGCCTTATTGACCAACCAACAGGAAGGAACCCCAGCCAGAGGAGAGACTGGGATGCTTGTTTTTCTGACTGCCACCCATATCAGGCTGTCAGCTGTGTGCGTGTGTCGTGCGGGTGTGTGTTTGTGTGTCTCACACATGGGTTGTTGTCATCATAGACAGTGGGTTGTTGTGACATGCCGCCCAGATTTGTCACACTTGAGGACAACCCATCTCGTTAGGTCTAGAGATACCAAATACGGATTACATTTATTGTTTCATCTGTTTGGTTTTAATCAGCAATGAAACTACACTGAATTGCATATATGATTCTGTATGTGTTTATGTAACTTAAAGATTTGCTCCCATAGAGGCTCTTAATATGACAAGTGCCACCAAAATGCCCTTTACTATTTATGTTGTCTCAATATCATGTCCCTTTTTTTTTCTTTTTTTTGTCTGACAGCAACTGAACCACCCCAATGTGATAAAATGCCATGCATCTTTTATTGAGGACAATGAGCTTAACATAGTACTGGAGCTAGCAGATGCTGGAGATCTTTCTCGTATGATCAAGGTAAGGTCCTCCCCACAAATGATGTATGTCTACTTCACATGTCATACAGATGACAGAAAAAGGACAAGGCTTTTTTGGTCAAAATTCTACAGCATTCAGACATGGTTTAATTGAGATGAAATTCACTACAATGCTCTGATGTAAGGGAGCATTTTTGTGCTCAAAATGAGCACATTATTTTTTCATAGATATATTTTTAAAACCCACATTAAGGCTCAGTTCACATTTGGATTCTTTTGTTGGATGGCAAGATTTTTGTCACAGGTGCTTTCATTTACTGTCTCATCTTCAGTTACAGTTGAATGAATTTAAAAATCATTGTCGGCTTTGCCGAAAGGAGCTAATACGATGATGTGGGATCCGTTGCCCATCTGTCCACATTTCATGGGAATTGTTACTCCTCCTAGGCATTTGCATTTGCCCTAATGCTCACCAAACTCACTCACAATTATTCTCAGGTCGGTCTGCATCCAAGTTGCACTCAAGGTCAGAACTCAGGAGATCTGGGCACCTATGTAATTTCAGAAAAATCACAACGCCTTCTAGAAAATTGCCTTGATATCTGCCACACTCACTCACAATAATCCTCAGGTGGGTCTACATCCAAGTTGTGCTCAAGGTCAAAGGTCAGGACATCTGGGCATTTCTGATTTCATGAAAAACGATACTCCTCTTAGGCCATTGACCTTGACTTTAAGCACATCCTAGATTAGGCTGTACTTTGGGTCAAGGTCAATGGTCAGGAGATCTGAGCACCCCCGGGGTGAGTTCATAAGGCTGGAATTTTTTTTTTTTTTTTTTTTTTTTTTTGGGTTACTTATTTGTACCCGTAGGTAGACTTGGTTTGCAGTCTGGTGACAAGCCACCGGCTGCTGGTCGCTGCGTGCGCGAGCGCCCTAAACCTACATGAATGAGCTACTCCATCATTAGCCATGTTTACATGGACACAAGTAACCAGATTAAAAGCCTGATCGGAATAAAAATGCTTCATGTAAACACGCCAATCTGAATATTTTGACCCGATCACACTCATTCGGATCAAAATTTCATTCCGATTGAGACGGGTGGGCTATGCCAATTGTTAATCCGAATGTTGCGCATATAAACACTTATTCCGAAGGTTGGGCAGAAAATATGTTTACTGCACATGTCTGTACGCCAGCCACACGTTGACGTGACGTATTTCTGCCTTTACAGCAGCTAGCAGAAGACATGGCGGGAGTAAAACAAAACTTGTCTGTATCGTCCTGCTGTCTCCCTCTGTTTGCCATATGCAGAAGTATGTACTTGTAGCTTCATTACGGAGACCAGCAGAAGCAAAAGTACAGTCTGAATAACACAATACAGGTCCATTTCAAAAAGAGAAAGATATGAAGCGGGGCTTGTTTACATCGGAAGTTGCTTCTTCTTCTACTGTTGTCGAAATGTCCACGTGTGCATGTCAATCATCCACTTCCACTTGAGACTAAAAATGAACGTCAATATCAGGCTCAATTACAACCACCACTGAAAATGTTAATAGTGTTCCAGCATGTTCTGGTATCTGAATATTTTAATATTCACACTTGACAATAGTCAGGTTGTTTTAATAAACAAACTCGAGTTCGACTGAAACAAACTAAACCTTGTAGGTGTGAAAGCACCCTAAGAGTGATCTGACAGACTCATGATGGATGAAAAATCAAGGATTTGGTGTACCCCACCCGGTATGGGGTTACTGGGGCCCCACCCTGGAGCCGGGCCTGGGAGACGGGCTCGATGGTTAGCATCTGGTGGCCGGATTTCTGCCATGGGATCCGGCCGGGCTCAGCCCAAAGGAGTTTCATGGGTCTGCCTTCCAGTGGGCTCACCACCTGCAGGAGGGACCGTGGGGGTTCGGTGCAATGTGGATCAGGTGGCGGTCGAAGGCAGAGAGACCTTGGCGGCCTGATCCCCGGCTTCCTAAACTGGCTTTTGGGACATGAAATGTCACCTCTCTGGTGGGAAAGGAGCCTGAGCTGGTGCATGAGATTGAGAGATACCGGCTAGATATAGTCGGGCTCACCTCAACGCACAACTCCGGTTCTGGAACCAGTTTCCTGGAGAGGGGTTGGAGCTTGGCCTACTCTGGAGTTGCCCCGGGCAAGAGGCAGCGAGCACGGTGAGTATTCTTGTATCCCCCTGCCTTGCTGCCTCTACAATGAAGTTCTCTCCAGTGGACGAAACTCATCCACCCTGCATCTTCGGGTTGGAAAATGGGTCCTGACCATCATTTGTGCCTATGCATTTGAGGGAGAACAGAGGACAGAACAGAGGGAACAGTTGGTGTGCGGGTGATAGCCCTTTGCCTACTGCTAATTTTCGCGATGGCTTTCATGCTGTCTCAGCGTAGCAGGCCGAGGTTGCTCAGCAGTTATTCCCCACGGTTGCTGGTTTTTCCAGCAAATTCTAATGTCCAGTAAAACATTGTGGTTGTAAGCATACTTTATCCCATGTAGTGTCATAGTACTTAAAACATATACAGTATATGTAAATGGGAATAAAGACTCTTCATAACCAGCACATATAATCAACCCCGGGGCACCTGTCCAGGTAAATAGATAAATTTATTAATGTTTCAATATTAATATGATGGCTAAATCAACCTCAAATTGTGAGTCCTTCAAGGCTCTCCTCTTAAAACTTGAATACATAAAACATACAAATACAGTTAAATTTAGTTATGACCATTTAATGAAAGAATCAGCATCGATAAAATACATTCATGTGACTTTGAAAGCAGTGTGAAATCAACAAGTATTATGAACACATCACTCTTGTATTACTGAGAGCATAAATCAGGCATTTGTGGAACCCCAAAAATAGAATCAACTTAATATGATAATGTAGTGGAAACCCAGGAAACTATAAAATAGCTGCAAAACAAAATTACTATGAAAAATGGATATAGTTTGTAAGGAAAATGATTATAAAAGTTGGTTTATTAAAAAGGGAAAAATTCTAGTGTTACTCTAAAGGTGCGTTCAGACCAAGCACGAACGGGCAAATTTTTTGCGTGGCGCCATTACATTTTGGCTTGATGTAAACACATGAATAGACATGAATTCATCTTCTGAGTGAGTTGCGGACAGGTGAAGTTGCCTTTATAACTTCTGCAGCTGTCTTCAACCTGCTGTGGAAATCCCCAAAACACCATCATGCTTAGGTTTACATTATCTGACGGGGTCTCACCTGAAAAAATTGTTCCTGCCTCCAAAATTTCACCTGGATCATGGGTTGTTTATATTGCTAGCCTGCTAGCCTTGTTAGCACGTCCATGGCAGGATGGCAGTTAAATAATTAAGACATTATTTACCATCCAAACCTGCTGCAAGCTTCATATCATTCATCGGGACTCTGTTACCATGGCAACACACCAACAAAAGCTAAGTTTCTGTCATGGCGGCCGCTGGGCCGTCATCAGCCCCGGCTGCGCACACACCTGCCGCCAATCACCAGCAGGCCTTAAAAGCCGGCGTTGCTGAAGGCTCAGGACGGAGTCGTCTGCCTTCTTCGCCACACAACGCGTCACGGATTCATCCTCGAGCCAGAGCATCCACGACGCATCCTCGTCAAGCCTCATCACGTAAGAACCAAGATATCTTACCTTGTCAAAGTATTATCCCCTGTGCACAGGTGGACCTCCCTGGCGGCGGACTTGTCTCCCCGAGTAACGGAGCCTCTCCTTTTCCTCCTCGGAACTCCTCCACCTCACCACAGCACCAAGCGTCACGTTCACCGAGCCACAGTGAGCTGCAGAGCCAGCAAGAGTCTACCAGCGTCACCTGCAAGTAAGCAGTGCTTGTTATTACACCCCCGTACTGCGAACAGCACTAATCCACCTGTGCTTGTGTGTTTCCAGTGTTGCCAGGTCGCGGCGGGATTCGCTCGGCTCCAGCGGTTCCTTAGCATCGCACTCTCTCACACCTTCACACACATTACACTCTTGATTTAATAAATAAGTTATTTTAAATCAGTTAACCCTAATTAACAACCGGCTGGACCGCCTGGAAGGACACCAGGCGTCACCGGGGCGTCACCAACCCCTGCTAATGTACCGGCTAGTCAGGCCCACCAACCTCCCTTACCTCACCTCACTCCTGTACCTACCCCCGCCCGCTTTAGCGGCAAACTCGGGGAGGCACGAGGTTTCCTGCTGCAGTGTGAAACAGTGTTTCATCGTGTTCCCAGCGATTTTCCCACAGATCATAGCAAGATAGGGTTTATTTCCAATCTGCTTGAGGGAAGAGCGTTAGCTTGGGCATACGCGATTATGGCGAAACCCAGCTACGCTCAGTTAACTTACCAACAATTTGTAGCAGGTTTTTTGGAGACTTTTGACCACACGGATCGGGACGCGGTGTTAGCTGACCACCTATTAAATCTTCAGCAGGGCAGTAAATCTGCAGCCGATTTCGCTGTGGACTTCTGGGTTTTAGCTGCAGTGGTGGGGTGGGGGGACTCTGCTCTGTGTAGTATTTTCCTCCACAGCCTTAGCTCAGAGCTGAGGGATGAGCTAGTAGCACGGGAAAAACCAGATAGATTAGGTGAATTAGTCTCACTAGTCGTTAGTGTTGACAACAGGCTGAAGGAGCGGGCAGCAGAACGTAGGGCTGCCAGCCGCTCGGTTAAACCATACCCCCACTCCTCTCGGCCATCCCTGCTGGCTCTGCCTCCGCTGGAGGGACTTCCGGGGCAGGAGGAGATGATTGTACGACAGTCGGGTGTTTCGGCGGCTGAGAGACAGCACCGAAGGGATCTGGGCCTGTGGTTTTACTGTGGTAGTGTGTCCCACAGGGTGGCTGAGTGTAACAATCGGTTAAAAGGGGAGGTCTGTGGGTCACAGTAGGGGGACTCACGGACGTAGACCAGAAAAAGCCCCTCACCCATTGTCTCATAGCCATTAGACTAATCTACAAACACAGGGAACATACAACACACACTCTTATTGACTCTGGGGCTGAGCAAAGCTTCATTTCTGAAGACCTGGCAACCCGTCTGGGCCTCAGCTGTCAACCCCTCCACCCGCCTGTCAACCTTATCACGCTGTCTAAGACCCCGGTCACCACTGTTTCCCGCCAGACGGCCCCTGTTTCGGTGATTACCTCTGGGAACCATCGGGAGGAGATCCGGTTCTGGGTGCTGCCCATCTCCACGTGGCCTGTTATCCTGGGTTATCCATGGCTACGCCTTCACAACCCCACATTTGATTGGCAGGCGGGGAACATCACAGCGTGGAGCTCCTTTTGCCTCAGTGCCTGTCTCCAGTCTGCAGCGTGTGCCCCCTCTGTCTCAGTGACCCCTCCCACGCTTCCGCCCCCGGATCTATCCAGAGTACCAGAGGTCTACCACGATCTGGGAATGGTATTTAGTAAGTCACGGGCGCGGACTACCGGCGAGTCGATTATACAGCCTGTCGGCTCTGGAGTGGGAGGCCATGGACACGTACATTAAGGAGTCCCTCAGCTCCGGAATCATCCGTCCATCCTCTTCGGCGGTGGGGGCAGGATTCTTTTTTGTGGGAAAGAAGGACGGTTCCCTGCGCCCCTGCATCGACTTCTGGGGCCTTAATGAGATCACAATTAAGGACAAGTATAGACTGCCCTTGATGAACTCGGCCTTTGACTCCCTCTAGGGGGTGTCATGGTTCACGAAGCTGGACCTTTGCAACGCCTATCATCTGGTGCGCATCAGGGAGGGCGACGAATGGAAGACGGCTTTCCGGACCCCAAGCGGCCACTTTGAATACCTTGTGATGCCGTTTGGGTTAACCAACGCTCCGGCCGTTTTCCAGCGTTTGATCAATGATGTCTTCCGGGACTTTCTGAATTCCTTCGTGTTCGTGTATTTGGACGACATCCTGATCTTTTCACGCACGCTGGAGGAGCACCAGGTGCATGTTCGACGGGTCCTGCAGCGCCTCCTGGAGAACCAGCTATTCATCAAGGCCGAGAAGTGCGAATTCCACATGAATTCAACGTCCTTTTTGGGATTTATCATCGCCCATAACCAAGTGCTCCTGGATCTGGCCAAGGTCAAGGCGATGGTGGATTGGCCCACTCCTATGTCCAGGAAGCAATTACAGGGGTTTTTGGGCTTTGCCAACTTTTACTGTCGGTTTGTGCCGAAGTTCGGGATCATCGCTCGCCCCCTGACCAGCCTTATGTCCCCCAAGACCCCCTTCCGCTGGAGCGAGGAGGCTGCCGCGGCATTCAGGAAGCTGAAGGAGGAGTTCGCCTCTGCCCGCGTTTTGACCCAGGTGGACCCGGACCTGCAGTGCTTGGTGGAGGTGGATGCCTCGTACTCTGGAGTTGGGGCGGTCCTTTCCCAGCGCTCCCCCGTGGACGGTGTGATTCGCCCGTGTGCTTTCTTCTCCCACCGGCTGACGCCCGCCGAGAGGAACTACGGCATTGGGGACAGGGAGTTGCTGGCTGTCAAGCTCGCCCTGGAGGAGTGGCGGCACTGGCTGGAGGGGGCTGCCCAGCCGTTCATCGTCTGGACAGATCATAAGAACCTGGAGTGTCTCCGGACGGCCAAGCAGCTAAACTCCCACCAGGCTCGCTGGTCTCTCTTCTTTGGGCGGTTTAACTTTACCATCACCTACCGGCCAGGGAGCAAGAACACCAAGCCGGACGCCCTCTCCAGGCAGTTCGAGGTAGAGTCGTCTGGGGACCATGACAAGACCATCTTGCCAGCGTCCTGTGTGTTGGGCGCCCACGTGTGGGAGATCCGGGACAGAGTCAGGAAGGCACAGGAGAATGAGCCCGACCCGGGTGGGGGTCCCCCGGGCCGTTTGTTCGTCCCCTCGTCGGTCAGGGGTGAAGTTATCCAGTGGAGTCACGCCTCCAAGTTGGCGTGCCACCCGGGAATCTCCCGCACTGTCAACCTGCTCCAGAGAGCCTTCTGGTGGCCAGGGCTGAGGAGGGATGTTACCAGCTATGTCCGGGCCTGCGCTCAGTGTGCCACTGGGAAATTGTCATCTTCCCCCCCAGCAGGTCTTCTCCATCCTCTACCGGTCCCTTCTTGCCCCTGGTCCCATGTGGCTCTGGATTTTGTGACAGGCCTGCCCCCTTCGGACCATTTGACAATAGTGGATCGCTTTTCCAAGGCCGCCCATTTTGTACCACTCCGGGGGCTGCCTTCGGCCCGGGAGACGGCGGACCTTCTGGTTCAGCATGTGGTCTGCCTTCACGGCATCCCTGCAGACATCGTCTCGGATCGAGGCCCGCAATTTGTTTCCCAGGTCTGGAAGGCGTTCTGCACAATGTTGGGGGCCACGGCAAGTCTTTTCTCGGGGTATCACCCACAGAGTAATGGTCAGTGCGAGCGAGCCAACCAGGAGCTGGAGGCTGCGCTCCGCTGCGTCATCTCGTCTTGTTCCTCGTCCTGGAGTGCGTTCCTGCCCTGGATAGAGTACACACACAACGCCACGGTGTCCTCAGCAACGGGAGTGTCTCCATTCAAGGCATCTTTGGGGTATGACCCCCTGCTGTTCCCGGAGGAGGAGAAGGAGGTGGCTGTCCCCTCTGTGCAGGCCCATGCCAAGCGTTGCCGCCGGATCTGGACCATCACCCGCAAAGCTCTCCTCAAGACCGCGGAACGCAATATCCAGGTGGCCAACCGTCATAGGAGACCTGCTCCGGATTATCAGGTGGGTCAGGGAGTTTGGCTATCCATGAAAAATATCAGTGTGCCGGCCGAGAAACGCAAGTTGACTAAGCGTTTCATCGGTCCATATGTGATTTCTCGGATCATTAATCCAGTGACTGTGCGCCTAGCTCTCCCCCCTTCCATGCGCATCTGCCCCTCTTTCCATGTCTCCCAGGTGAAGCCCTACATCTCCGATCCCCTGTGCCCGCCCCCCGCGGCGCCCCCCCCCCCCCCCGAGGATGATCGACGACCACCCGGCTTGGGGGGTTACTGCCATCTTGGATGTCCGTTGGCGGGGCCGGGGTCTTCAGTATTTGGTGGACTGGGAGGGGTTTGGTCCTGAGTACCGTTCCTGGATTCGCCCAGCGTTGATTTTGGATAAACAACTCATCCGCGATTTCCATCGGGCGCATCCAGGTAAGATTGGGCAGGTGCCTGGAGGCACCTCTAGAGGGGGGAGTACTGTCATGGCGGCCGCTGGGCCGTCATCAGCCCCGGCTGCGCACACGCCTGCCACCAATCACCAGCAGGCCTTAAAAGCCGTCGTCGCTGATGGCTTAGCATGGAGTCGTCTGCCTTCTTCGCCACACGACGCGTCACGGATTCATCCTCGAGCCAGAGCATCCACGACACATCCTCGTCAAGCCTCATCACGTAAGAACCAAGATATCTTACCTTGTCAAAGTATTATCCCCTGTGCACAGGTGGACCTCCCTGGCGGCGGACTTGTCTCCCCGAGTAACGGAGCCTCTCCTTTTCCTCCTCGGAACTCCTCCACCTCACCACAGCACCAAGCGTCACGCTCACCGAGCCACAGTGAGCCGCAGAGCCAGCAAGAGTCTCCCCAGCGTCACCTGCAAGTAAGCAGTGCTTGTTATTACACCCCCGTACTGCGAATAGCACTAATCCACCTGTGCTTGTGTGTTTCCAGGGTTGCCAGGTCGCGGCGGGATTTGCTCAGCTCCAGTGGTTCCTCAGCATCACACTCACTCACACCTTCACACACATTACACTCTTGATTTAATAAATAATTGTCTAAACGGTCTACTCGTGTCAGTGTCTGTCTCCTGGGTCAAGCAATCATGTCAGTTTCTGTTGATTATAGAAAATAAAAGCTAGCATTAGCTTGAAATGATCTGACAGTTATCTGCCATGTTCCCCACCAGCAGTGAATATTTATAATTTTACTAATCAGCAGAAAATTACTGGTCTTAAATTTTTTGAGCTGTCTTTGACAGCCAGTGTGGAACATAAGACACTGGATGTGACACAGCTGAAATTCAGAAAACATTTTTTTTTTTTTAGATTTAGTATACTTTATTTATCCCCAGAGGGGAAATTGAGGGTCATCCACCACCTGGATGGATGAAGCAGCCACGATACGGCGCTATCCCTTAACCATTCACACATACATTCACACCTAGGGCCACTTTAGAGTCTCCAATTAACCTAA
Source organism: Pholidichthys leucotaenia (assembly GCA_020510985.1). Classification (NCBI taxonomy): domain Eukaryota; kingdom Metazoa; phylum Chordata; class Actinopteri; order Cichliformes; family Pholidichthyidae; genus Pholidichthys; species Pholidichthys leucotaenia. Next base: position 320,203,135 of record CM035839.1, on the reverse strand, counting down.
CCTGCATGTTTTTGGCATGTGGGAGAAAACCGGAGAAATCCCGGGGTAAACCCACGCATACACGGGGAGAACATGCAAACTCCACACAGATCACTGTTGGTCGGGGGCTGGGATCGAACCCACGATCCCACGATCCCCACGATCCCCCGGCCAAGAGTAAACTGTGCTGCCGCAGTGCTAACCACTGCGCCACCGTGCAGCCCCGAAACATGGAAGTCTTTGTGCAAGTAGTCCATAAACATTCCAGACCATTAAAAGTCTATGTAGCTTCAGTTCATAATTTCCTATACAGTAGCTGGTGTTATCTGTAGAAAATGAGAAGTTAGTTCACAGGAATTTCTGGAGCCAACAAAGGGAAATATTCCAGTCCCCAGGGAAAGGGGACTGGAATATTTCCAATTCCAATGCCCTCCCATTTCCGTCCAATGGAGGGCAATGTTGGATTTTCACAGTTTGAGTTTATGAAGGTAACATTCTCTTACTGTACCTGTTCGTCAACAATCCTCTTATTGACACTTCTTGGCCATAAAACCATAAAACTGTTGAAATTGAAATTCTTCTGGTGGATTGATGGGAGGAGGTCAGCCTGAGCCTTAGGAAGAGGAATCTGTGGCTGAAGTTTGAGTTCAAAGGACTTTTCCTCAAGAGACAGAAGAAAATTCAGTTTAAAACTAGCTGATAGTGTTACAGCCATGTGCTATTGAGCACGGGGGTGAAACTACCTTTGCACTGAAAAACGCCACTGCAAGCATCGGGCACATTACTATGTTGGTACATTAACAGGAAAATAACAGGAAGTGCCATGAGTACATTAATTATTTTCTTTTATTTCATTAATTTTTATTAATGCCTTATTTTGACTGCATTAAATGAGAAAGGTAAAACTCATTAATATTCCTAGCCTGAGTTCAGAGTTTGTCACTCCACAGAGAAAAATTAATCAAGCCAATATATTATTTTTTTTTTAAATTAAACATTTAAAAATATTTCATGGAGAAAGTGTTGCCTCTCTCAAATGTCAAGTATCACAGTGAAATGAAAAATGGCTCAGTTTAGCAGTGTTATTGCAGTTGTGCAAACCAGTTTGATTTTTCAGAGGCAGAGTCAATTCAGAGCCAAAGAGCACAGAAGCCATTAACACACACAATTTTTAATGGAGCTTTATAGTTTTCCATTAACCTAATAAACCATGGGCTGTAGTATAGTATGTGTAGCAATGTATGACTGAGAAAAAGAACCAGGTTCTTAACTTACTTAACTTAATCCTCGCCTGGCCATTTAAATGACTGTTACGGCCAGTAGTCTGAAGGCAGGGCAATGTTGGGCTAGGGCAGTGAGCTTGCCAGAGAACCAGCAATGGCAAACTCCACCATTGCCGGTCCCAAGCCCGGATGAGAAAGTGAGGAGGGTTGGGGCAGGATTAGCAGCTCTGTGCCGTAAAAACCCACTGCTACGAATGCCAATCATACTAAGACTGGGCCCTCACGGGCATGGCATCAGCCTCATCCCCGGTGGCACGCCGGCAGGCGCAATGATGGGGCTCCCCCAAACCTGCAAGGGAGGGGTTGCCCTGATCCCCCATCAGTGCAGCTGCCATCCGTTGACATCATCAGAAACCCCATTTGCATTGCCACCTGGAACCAGGTTCATTCTAGTTTTTATAATTTGGTAGTGATTTGTGTCCGACGTCCGTCCTGCTGAAAAAACTTGAACATAAAAAGGTTCAGAACTACAAATTTCAGCATTTTCAGCTATTGTTTTGGCATGTGTTAATATTTATAACAGTTATTAAAATGAATGAATGAATAAGGCTGCGTGTCCACAAAATGCATTTTTTGTCAAAACGCCCTAAACATTTTTTTTCAGTGTCAGCATGACACTGTGGGGGAAAAAAAAGTCTGTGCCCTGTATCCCAGCAACAGCTTGTCACTCTCAGCTCAACACTTACACTTTCATATGGTCAGACTTCCTGATTTTTTTAATAGCAGTCTCTAAATAACAATGGACAGGAAACGTTTTCTAGCAGCTCTGGATGTAAAATATGATGACACGGAAAGCAGGAGTCTAAATACAGACTAGTACTGGTGTCCTTTGTCCCGCCCACGCAGCAGTTCTGATTGGTTGCTTAGGTCTGACATTGATGAGCTCAGCTGCAGTCTCTGAAAAGTTGAACTTTTTTCAGCTCTGAGCGCCGCGACTAAAAACAGCCACTGCCGAGAGCGCTTCAGTGCCGATGGCGCTCAGCACTGTAAACACTGGACTACGTAGAGAATGAATGGAAAATAGCCGTCCAGAGTGGAAAAAACGTGTTTTGTGGACACGCAGCCTGAATCTTTATTTCGGATAGATCAGATTAAAAGATTAAAAGAAAGGAACATAGCAGAATCAGAATCAGGTTTATTGCCATTGTTCATGTAGTACACAAACTAGGAATTTGTCTCGGTACAATGCTGCAACATTAAACATGATAAGATAAGAGAAATAAACTATACATGTAATAAAGTGTAGGATAAGATTAAGTGATACTGGTCAACAGTTAAAATATATATTAGCCAGCAGCAGATACTGTGGAGAACTATATAGTGCAGTCGGTAATGCAGGAAGAAAACAGTGATGATTGACATGAGTCTGGTTGAGCTGCTGTACATGGTGCACGAGAGTCACTTAGTGTTCAGCAGTCTAATGGCAGAGGGGAAGAAGCTGTTCATGTGACGGGAGGTTTTAGTCTGGATGGACCGAAGTCTTCTACCAGAGGGGAGGGGGGCAAACAGTACGTGACCAGGGTGTGAGGGATCGGCTATGATCCGGCCAGCACGCCTCCGGGTCCTGGAGATGTACAGATCCTGGAGAGATGGGAGCTTGCAGCCGATCACCTTCTCAGCAGTGCGCACGACGCGCTGCAGCCTTAGTCTGTCCCTGGCAGTGGCTCCTGCGTACCACACGGTTATGGAGGTGGTGAGGATGGACTCGATGATGGCTGTGTAGAACTGCACTAACATCTTGGTGGGTAGCTTGAGCTTCCTCAGCTGCCGCAGGAAGAACATCCTCTGCTGGGCTTTTTTGATGAGTGAGCTGATGGTCAGCTCCCATTTGAGGTCCCTGCTGATGGTAGTGCCTAGGAAGCGGAAGGAATCAGCAGTGGTGATGGGAGAGCCTGAGAGGGTGAGGGGGGGCAGAGGAGTAGTGACTTTCCTGAAGTCTACAATCATCTCCACTGTCTTCAGAGCGTTCAGCTGCAGGTTGTTATTGCTGCACCAGGACGCCAGCTGGGCCACCTCTCTCCTGTTGGCGGACTCGTCGCCGTTGGAGATGAGCCCGATGAGGGTGGTGTCGTCCGCAAACTTGATCAACTTGACAGACTGGTGGCTGGAGGTGCAGGAGTTGGTGTAAAGGGAGAAGAGTAGGGGGGAAAGTACACAGCCCTGGGGTGATCCGGTGCTGATGCTAGTATAGTCTGAGACAGTCTTTCCCAGCCGCACATGCTGCCTCCGGTCCGTCAGGAAGTCGATGATCCACCTGCAGAGGGAGTCAGGCACGTTGAGCAGGGACAGCTTGTCCCGGAGCAGAGCGGGGCGGATGGTGTTGAATGCGGAGCTGAAGTCCACAAACAGGATCCTGGCGTAGGTTCCCGGGGAGTCCAGGTGCTGCAGGATGGAGTGGAGGGCCAGGTTGACTGCATCGTCTACAGACCTGTTGGCTCGGTAGGCAAACTGCAGCGGGTCCAGGAGAGGGGTGGTGATGGACTTGAGGTGGGACAGGACCAGGCGCTCAAAGGACTTCATGACTACAGAGGTGAGCGCTACAGGTCTGTAGTCATTAAGTCATTATTAGCAATATACCAGGGGGGAAAAAAATCCCACAAGGTCGAATTAAACAATAACTCCTCTGATTATACAGTTCAACATAAGTTATCCGAAAAGGGTGATGGCTGAAGCCGCAGCTTATATTGCCCACCCATGTTCCATCTAAGACTTCAAAAAAAAAAAAAATAAAAGTGATAACAAAACAAAGCTAAGACAAAACGTGGCAAAACAAAACTAAGCAACAGCACAACACAGACTGGATATGACGATCCTGATGTGATTTTACATGTCATTTTGTATATATGTTTGGAGTATTTTTTTCCTTTAGTTTTTGTTTAAATTGACCAAGCATTGTACATTATTTTAATTCAGCTCCAAAAGTGTTCCTCAGTCTTGACTCCCTGCACTAAGACACAATGTTGGTGATAGTTCTCACTGAAGGTTTTTGAAATATACATGTTCCTCTGAATGAAAATGTTTCATTACACCAGGGGTGTCCAATCATGTGCCATGGAGGACCAAGACCCTGCAGGTTTTCTCCTCTACCCAGTCTCCTCAGCAGGTGTTTTCACTTATCAGCAATCAGTGGGAAGAAGTTCAGTGAAATCTGCTGTTGAAGACACTGGTTGGAGGTAAAGCCTGAAGGGTCTTGTCTCTCCATGGCATATGATTGGACACCCCTGCATTACACCAACTTTAATCTTTAGTAATGTAAACAAAAGCTGTCATTAGACGCAGTATTTTGATGTCAGATTCTGAAAATACTGGGGTTCTTACTTGTTTTCCATTTATTTAAGTTGTTTTAACTGGTAGAATAACATTTGAGTATGAATAAAACGAAATGTTTTTAAGTGTAGAGTACCAAATGGCTGTGTTTAAAACAGGTTTTAAACCTTGATCTATTCATTTTTTTAACAGGAATTTTTATTATAGTTGGAAGAGAAGATGGAGCAGGGCTGTTCAGCAATTATTTCCCATGTCCACCCTTGTCTTTGAGCAAGACCAGGTTTCTAGTTACTATTTTTTTTTTTCAAAAACCTGTCAGTATAGCAAATTAGTAGTGTGCATGTAAAAAGCTTGGTCTTCTTCCATGCATAAATGATGCTGCGGCGTTGTATCAGCACAGCTCGACAAGCTGTTTGCAGTCATACTCAGCAGCTCCACATCCGCACAGTTCAACACAGCAAATTAGGAGAGGCGAGGATTAGTGGTACAAGAGAGTGAACATGGCAGGTTTAGCACACACATACACGCACTTCCATACGGTCTGTTTTGTAAGCATAGAATGTACAGACACACATCCACACAGTCAAACAAATGTTTAGAGACACAATTTACAAGGACAGAACATGGCAGCCTGAAGAGGTAAAATAACAAACCACTGAGCGTCATTGCTATCTTAGAATATGCTGGGAGCCGTGTCATAAGCTTATGGCTCTTGACAACACACAGTCACATATACACTCATCTTCTCTGCACAATTTGGCTTGTGCACTACTCTAAATGATTTGTTTTTCCATTGTAACAGTCGCTGTCCAGAGGTGCGTGCAAGGGCTTAGCCCCCCTCCACAGGGTTGTAATGTGAAGTAAACACATTCATACAGTGTGCCATATGTAAAATAGAACCCCCTGATGCATGAGTTTAACATTTTTTATTCTGTTTGATTTCACATCCTCCATGCTGCTCTCTCCTCCTTTCTCTTTCTCTCTCCCTCACTTTTCCATTACTCTCTCTCTGGCCATCTCAGAATTCAAATGAAATCAAATGGTCCTTGATTTGCATGCACTTACAGAATATTGCATGTGCGGTGTTTGCTGTTAAAGGCATGGAGAAGAGCGTGCTGCTGCTGGTGGTGGTGTTGGTGAGCGTCTATGTGCTCCCCCATTGACATCAAACAGTCCTCTGATATGGAAATGGGAGGGCAAAGGAAGAATGGCTCCTCACTGAAGCTTTGTTTGGATGTAGGCCAAGGTCTATCCTTCCCTCTCTCCATCCAACCCCATCCTTCTCTTTCTTTTTCACTACCTTCCTTCATTTTCTGCAGCTAAAATATGTTTGTGTTTTTATCTTATTTAAGTGTTTTTTGAATTTGTACACTGTATAAGGTGAGCTGAAAACTAATTTCCTCCAAGGTGAACTATTCTATTCTAGTCTAAGCTCATCTACCTCATTTACTTTAACTCTCACTGTGCCTTTCTTTCTTTCTTTCTTCTTTCTTTCTTTTTCTTTCTCTTTCTTTCTTTCTTTCTTTCTTTCTTTCTTTCTTTCTTTCTTTCTTTCTTTCTTTCTTCACTAGAAGTGACATGTTAAAGGTGCAAATCATTCTTCTTACTTCAATCTGCAATGATGTACAAGTTTGTCAGTTGTGATGTTTAAAGTACAATATTTGTCATAAGGAATCTTTTTTTTTAGTTGTTAAAGGTCCCGTTGTGGGTTGTGATAATTCTAGTCAACACCTGGAGGTTAAGTCTGAGGCATTCGCTTCAGAGCTAACAATGCTACTGTGGAATTACCTTACTAGTCCTTTTTTGTTTTTTAAAATTATTTTCTTAAAATTCCAGTCACCCTAATAGAGATATCCCTGTTCCCACCTGGTTCATTAATCCACAGTCAATAAGGTATCTTGCATTATTCTGGCATTTTGACGTGATGTTACATCAAACCTTTATTTAGCATTAATTGGCAAAGCGGTCAGAGTATCTCTTATGTAACTGCATTCGAGTTCCCATTGGTGGGGAGAAGCTGACAGTCATTCTGCCTAGGATTAGCATAGTCTGATTGTGGCCAGGTTTGATTTTTTTATTTACAAAAGTTCTACCCTCCTCCACTGGAATCCTTGTTTATCTTCTAACACTTGACCAAACTGTAGGTCATTCTAAAGGTGCGTTCAGACCAAACGCGAACGGGCGACGCAAATCCATACAAAGTGAATGGAAAGAGGCGAATACACACAAAATTGCACATTCACGCGCTCAACGTCCAAGGTAATATGTTAGTTTTGAGAGTCTGCCATCACCGGAGTAAAAGTATCACCATTGCAGAGTAAACTAGTTTGAAAATGAGACTCACTCACCTGAGGCGCTTTTCCACTTGGAACCCAAAGGCCTCGTTTGGCCTTGGACCGAACAGTCCTGTTCCGGTCCTGTTGATTTTCCACAGCACAAGGCTCACTGTAGTATGGGTAGGAGCGGTTGGTGTAGGAGGTGGGATTTTGAGGGAGTTGGAGGCAGCGCTATGCTCCCCTTGAGGCGGCACCATATTCCTGTTCAGTAAAATCAACATCAAAACATGTAGCAATACATCTCCAAAAATAATGCAAAAGTTAAATATTTTTGGACACTCATGTCAGAAAGTGAGACCCATATATTATACAGAATCATTAATCAGACAGTGAAGTATTGTTAGATTTTAATCATTTATTGGCTCACAGCGCATGAATATCAAAAATTACTTTTCTCGACAAATAGATGGTTAGGTAAAAATACATGATCTATGTCAAAATCATGGAGAGACTGTTGAGACATCATGGAATTTACCTGCTCCAGCCAGTGGTGTCGTGGCAAAACATGGATCAGGTGCCATATGAGCCGTTAAATATATATTTCAACAGGTAAACAGTACTGAGTTAGGCATAAGATATATTTAGCAATTATGATGCATTTTAAGCCAAAACAAATGGATCTAGGATTAGAAGTAATTAAAATAAAGCAGTCCCAAGGTTACATGGAGAAATACGTGGATTAACTGGAAATATATCGTATTGAGTATTGCTGACTACATGTAGATACTGTATAAATATATATTCTCTGCATCAACAGTGAACTATACTTGTATTCATGTAGTATTGCCCTGGGAATTTTGACAATAAACCTTTGTACTTTTTCAGATGTCTCCATTTTGTTTTACAGTCTTCAGCAAATAATTGTTTTGGTTACTTTTCTTAAAAATGAGCCATTATTTTCAAAGTCACTGATAAATGGTTCGTACTGTTGACTCTTTTCCCACCGGTGTCTGAAGAGACAAAATAGAAAATCATGATGCAAACAAATAAATCACTAAATTGTTTATTCCAATCAGCAGCAAATTACAGATTATTTAGAATGTGCAAAATTCAAACTGTAAAAAAAAAAAAAGAAACAGACAAAACGTGACAAAAAATAAGCAACAGCACAACACAGACTGGATATGATAATCCGTGTGTGATTTTACATGTCGTTTTGTATATACAGCCGTGGACAAAATTGTTGGTACCCCTCTGTTAATGAAAGAAAAACCCACAATGGTCACAGAAATAACTTGAATCTGACAAAAGTGGTAATAAATAAAAATTCTATGAAAATTAATCAATGAAAATCAGACAATGCTTTAGAATTGTGGTTCAACAGAATTATTTTAAAAAACAAACTCATGAAACAGACCTGGACAAAAATGATGGTACCCCTAGAAAAGATTGAAAATAGGCCATAAGGACATGAACATGATCATAGGGACATGTTCAACTAAGATGTGTCCTCTAATTTTCCGGTTCCGGTTCCGCCGGACCGGTGGCGCCACACAAGTCGGCTGCCCGTTGCAACAGCCTTTTTTTTATCTTCCTTCTTCTTTCTACACCTTTCACTCTGTATATACATCACGGACGCACGGATCGCCCCGGGGGTCTCCCAGGTCGGCGGACGGAGCCACGGTTTGCAGCGGGAGACGTTACAGCGGGGAGGAGCTAGTGCTAGCTAGCACTTGGTCGCCGCCCGGTGCTAATGGGAAACTCGACATACCGGGAGCTGTAGCGAAAACGACGCGGGTGCCGGGCTGGAGTTTAGGCGGCGTGCAAGAAATATAAGACAGAATAATAAAGAGCGATGGCAAGAACCAAGCAGACCGCCTGTAAAATCTACTGGAGGAAGAAGCCCCCCAGGAGACAGCTAGCCACCAGGGCTGCTCGGAGAGGCGCTCCGGCCACCGGCAGAGTGAAGAGGCCTCGCCGTCACAGGCCCGTGGCTCTGAGAGAGATCCGTCGCTACCAGAAATCCACGGAGCTGCTCATCCGTAAGCTGCCCGTCCAGCGCCTGGTGAGGGAGATCGCTCAGGACTTCAAGACCGTCCTGCGTTTCCTGAGCTTCGCCGTCATGGCTCTGCAGGAGACCAGCGAGGCCCACCTGGTGGTCTCTTCTTCGCCAAGAGGGTCACCATCATGCCCAAAGACTTCCAGCTGGCCCGCCGCATCCGCGGAGAGAGAGCTTAGACTTTCTGCTGCACATTCACCAACCAACCATAATGCTCTGCACTGTGTGTCTATATATATACATTTATAGTAATATGGACATATGTTTACTAGATGTTGTTTTTTCTTGCCTTCTGATTGTTGCTCTGAGTGTTGCTATCCCTGTGCTGTTGCAATCCTGGAATTTCCCCATTGTGGGACTAATAAAGGCTTATCTTATCTTATCTTAATTAACATCACAGGTGTCTACAAACTTGTAATCAATTGGCCTATTTAAAGGGTGACAAGCAGTCACTGTGCTGTGACCATTGTGGGTTTTTCTTTCATTAACAGAGGGGTACCAACAATTTTGTCCACGTGTGTGTATTTGGAGTATTTATTCCTTTAGTTTTTGTTTAAATTGTCCAAGCTTTGTACATGATTTTAATTCAGGTCCAAAAGCGTTCCACAGTCTGACACCTTGCACTGAAACACAGTGTTGCTTGGTAGCAGTTCTCAGACCCCAGGGCAGACCCAGAACTCACTGGAGAGACAACGTCTCCCAGTTGGTCTGGGAACACCTTGGTATCCTCTCTGAAGAGCTGGAGCAGGTGGTTGAGGAGAAGGAAGTCTGGGCTTCTCTGCTTGAACTGCTGCCTCTGCGACCCGGACCTCTGGAAGAGTGGTAGAAGATGGATGGATGGATGTCATGTATGGGAGCATTAATGAATGATACAAAGTCTATAGTGTGGGTTGATTCAGCAAATATTTCACTCTGCGCAGTATTGTGACTGATTTGCATATTTTACCTTTAATATAATTAATATGTGACTTCCAACACAGTTTATTATCAATTATTACACCAAGGATTTTAATTTTGGATACGCTTTCAATCTCTACACCATTTATACTGAGTTTAAATACTGAGTTGTTGTGATGGTGTGAGATAACGTTGTCAATAAAATTTAGCCACTGCTGTGTCGCCCTGGTTTCAAGTGTGGGTGGTGTTTTCTGCTTGTATTGCTAAAATATAAAAGGAAGCACTACAATGGCTCTCAAATATTTGTAATGTGTTCTATTACTGAATGAGTTTAAAGATGAAATACTATACCTGTACACATATAAACTAAATTCTAATGGTGACTGAACATCTCCCATTCCCCAAGGTGCAAGATACACTATTATGACTATAACTCATAAAGGATCACAGAAATGATCTGATAAAAATAAATAAACAAGAGGTTTATTTTATGGTGGCTATTATTGGATGTGCCATTCATTTTCAGTTACTCTGTAATTAATATTCACACACATAAATCTCAGTTCAGTCCCTTTCATATTAAGTGGAAATTGTGCGACTTTAAATTTGGTACTTTACCTAAACTTTAACTTAAAGCGAGGTAGTCGGATCCGGGAAAAAAAATGCTTTTTTTGCGTGCATGGAAAGAAAATCCTACAGACACATATAGCGCGATTGTCTGCGAGTGTGAATGACCTGTTCCATGAGCAAATGTACGTTTTTTGGTCCGTGGCTGTTTAAATTGAATTCTTTCCTCATCTTCCACCATCGGCTTTTGCGTATCCGACTACCTCGCTTTAAAAAGCAAAAGATTTGACTATAAATATGATGTGTTGTTTACCTGTCAAAATACTGTATATTGGTGTCAAAACGTCGCCATTCTGAGCAGATCCGGTTTGGACTCTACAATGAAATACACACAAATTAAGTACATGCACAGCACGAAAGTGCAACATGTAAAAAAAAAAAATCAATAAAATAAAATAAACTTTTAACCAGGATTACAACTAACTATTTCATCAGATATTGTCAACACAAAAAAACAACATACAAGGACGGACATAGCATTAAGCTAGGTCATCGTTTAAACGCGATTAAGTTTTCATCTGTCCTAAGTGAACTTTCCACTGCTGGAAAAAATAACATAAAGCATGAATATCACATCACTCACCGTCCTGTATATCACAATATCACAATATCACAGCTTCAACTGCTGAAGTTGGGTGCGTCGCGGCTGCACATTCAATTCAATTCGGGTGGCTGGGTCTAATTCCCGGTGCGTCTCCATGTAATTTCTGGTGCGTCTGTTTGTGCGCACCACTGCAGGCTCAGTCTTCTTCCCTCTGCATTCTCTCATCAGCCGAAACACACAGGAAACTCTGCTGGACTGCGGTGTTGGATTTCTGCTGATTTCTGTGAAGCCATTCTCTCGTTGTGGTTTATAATATCACTTGTTCGCGGGCTCACTGACGAAAAATCGCAAATGGCAACCAGCAAGCGATTCTCGAAAGTCAGTGTAACGCCCACATAACGCCCACTCTCATGACGCTACGCACAGACCAATGAATGGCCAGCAGTGGCGTGACGAAACGGGGCCGGTACCCTTCGGACCTTCTTTTAACGGTGCCGAAAAAAGTGTCGGTAAAACTGGAACTGTTCCGAAAAAGCGAACTGTGAGGCCTTTGGGTTCCGAGTGGGAAACTGGACAATGGAGGCCGATCGGTACTAAACGGGGCCTTTGGGTTCCAAGTGGAAAAGCGCCTCTGGAGACAGGAGGACCGGGAGCTTTTCAGCTGAATCGGGATTTTGGAGTTATTTACCCATGGTTTCCTGCAATGGGTGCACTAGCAAGCTAGCAACGGAAACATTCATCATCTTTTAAAGTTTTGGAGACAGGGACAACTTTTTCAGTTGAAATTTCCATCGGATAATGTAAACTTAAAGCATGATGTTATTTTGGGGATTTCCACAGTAGGCTGAACACTGCTGCAGAAGTTATAAAGGCAACTTTGCCTGTCTGCATCTCACTCAGATGCTGAATTCATGTTTATTCGCACATTTACATTGAGTTATAACGTAATTGTGCCGCCCGAAAAATTTGCGTTTGGTGTGAACGCACCTTTAGCCTATTGCACTATAGTTTCCTCCGCCAAGGAGGTAATGTAATCGAGGTGGTTCGTCTGTCTGTTTTTTAGCAGGATTATGCAAAAACTACTGGACAGATTTTGGTGAAAATTTCACCAGAGGTAGCCATATGGCCAAGGATGATCCCATTAAATTCTGGTGATGATCTGAGAGTGCATACCTCCACCAAGGACCTTGTTTGTATTTGTGCAACAGGATTACACAAAAACTACTGGATGGATTTGGTTGAAATTTTTACCAGAGGTGGTTCTTGCCGAGAGAGGAACCCATAACATTTTGGTGATGATCCGAGAATGCATACCTCCACCAAGCCTCATATCTTCTCACAGTGTGTTAGCAAGAATACTCCAAAACTACAGGATAGACTTTGATGCAATTTTCACCAGAACTGGCTCGTGGCCTACACACAAACCTATTACATTTTGGAGGTGATCCATGCAGAATATGTGACCCCTGCTGGCAAAATGAGTCACTTTGAGGAAGTTATTAAAACTGAGGTAACATTTTTTCCATATTCTGTATTGAAAGACCTTCAAAATCATATTTAATTTGTAGGAAGTGCGCAAAAACTGACCTGGAAAAAGACGATTTGTTTATATTTTGGCTAGATTTAAAACTCGCGTTCAATCGGTTGGGAGTTACGTCTTCCGCAAAAACATATGCATTTTTAGAAAGTACGTTTTCTAAGCTTTCCAATGATACCAGGCACTCATGGGTTTTTTCCTAGGACTTGCCGCTAGCAAACAAAGAAAGAGTCATGATTTATGACTTCTCCTGCCTGCAGCTCGTAATGACGTGGTGCACATTCTGACTGATTTTGCCAGCACGGGTCACATACTCTGGCTTGGACCAAAGGCTGTTAACTCTCGTTAGCAGCTTCCCATTCACTCATTCACATATGTTTCTATGCTTATTCTATTGACTACTGAAACCACATGCCCCTCCACTAGTGATGCTTTATTTCATTCTTTTTTTTTTAAAACAAATGTACATTAGTTGGCTCAGGTTGTGTTTGCTGCCTGAGCTAGGGGCTAGCCAGCTAACCTTAGCAACATTGTAAGTGATAAAAGAGGGAAGTTGGGGTGATCTGGGGCTCTTGAGCTGCTCTGAAACAAGTCATTCTGAGGAAGGCTGCAAAAGATGATTCACAAGGATACTGTATTAATTAAATAATTAAAGGTAATTTGACCAAAGTATGTGACAGACATTTCATTAAACCTGTTGGAACTGTTAGCAGATGGAAAAAGTGCATGGAATGGGACATTTAATTTGGTTATAAGCTATTTAGTCATCCATCACATATTTGAATGAAATGATATTGAATCATACAAATACACTCTATAAAACTGGAGCCCAGATATAAGGAATACAGAATATGTGGGGCAGTTAAAAATCTGCCATTGTTGACAGACTGATGAAAGGTATAAAGAAACGGTGATTATCGACGTGATATTGATACATCTGCTAAGACTGTTTAGATCTGCTATGATCATGCCTGCAATCAGTGTACTACTTTGTCTAACCATTATGTATTTTTTTTCTTATGGCAGCCTTAATTCAGGGATCAGCAATAGACAAAATATATGTACTGTACACTAGAATTTCTAGCAGATATTTGTGGTGACCGTTCCCAATTCTGAACAGGTAGTAAACTACTTTCAGGGATGTCTCTTTACTTGTAGTTTTAGAAGTTGCTGATTTGTTGGTCAGAAATATGTAGCTACTGTCCCAGAGATGTCTTTGGGATGGTAACTTACAGCTCTGTTGTACTTAGATGTTTTTCTGTTAAAGAGTCTGCTAAATGCTTAATGCTTAAATTGTATTCTCATGTGCAAAACTCTAATCCAACTGGCTGGAGTCCAGTCCTCCTTTTATGCCGCAAGAGCAGCCCATTAGCCATATTTCATATATTTTTTTTAGCCTGCAGTGCTGATACACTGCTGCTGCTGGAGGAGGAGTCTCTATCACCAGTTGTTGATTGTAGTCATTCTAGATCAATAAAGCATTATGCCTCAGTTAAAAGTCTGTCATCACCATGGCTTTTTTTGAGAGGAAACAGTTTTAATGATTCGGAACATTCAGCCTTCTTGAAATAAATATATAAACTTTAAAAACAACTGGAGCCACTGTGCCACTGAAAGCTGTCCCTACAAAAGTGCTGCATGCCAGATGGGAGAGTTTTTGGAAAGTAACTGATTTTTTTCCCTCCACAGAGTTTCCAAGAATGCATATGCTTTCCATTGTAGGGTGAAGGAAAAATATGAGACGGTGCTTGGTTAGGCAAGCGACAAACCTAGAGGAGATTGTCTGGGTTGCATTAAGGGTGCAGTCACAGTGAATGAGGAATGATAATGTACAACACACAGACATACATTTCTGCCATGTTAAATTGCCACACAAAGCATTTCCTCATTCACAATAATGTTATTTGTCTTTTCTTTCAGCGGTAGACTACTGTTACCTTGAATTTCTGATTTGTTGTGTGTTTGTGTGTTCTTGCTTTTTACTTTACAGCACTTTAAGAAGAAGAGGAGGCTTATCCCAGAGAGAACTGTGTGGAAGTACTTTGTTCAGCTCTGCAGTGCGCTTGACCATATGCACTCCCGAAGAGTCATGCATAGAGGTAGCATTGATGTGCATATACACCCACACGCATTAACACAAAGAATTAGAAGGCTCATACATTAATCATAATTGGTGTGTGAAAATCTACACAGATTTAATGTGCCAAAACAAGTGTTTTATAGTGTTTTATAGTACTAAAAGAATAATATGCACTAATCTTGGTCATGAGATTGGTTAGAAAGTTACTGAATCTATGATCATGCAACAACAGCAAACTGTTAAAGGCATGGCTGTTATAGGAAGTTTAAGCATAGGTGCTAAAGAATACATAGGCCAGAGAACAGTGTTTATGGCTCCACATGCTTTTAATATGGCCCAGTCAATTCAATTCCTAGATTCATGTGTGTAAGCTGCTGCACACTCTGAAACATGGTGTGGTGTAGATGATGTTCTTCCGTCTGGACTGACTTTGATTAGGGCACAGGGACACTAATGAACCCTGAGCTCTGAACTTTTAATGAACACTTAGCAGAGACTGCCTGTTCAAAAGCTGCTTAAGTGAGAGTCGTAAATTTCAAAGGCATATGCAGGTCACAATAACATTACTTTAGAAAAATCGTGTGCCAAAGTCCACATTAAATAAAATTCACTTTATTCCTGTAATCCAGTTATTACTATTGAGTAAAGACTAAAAATGAACACTACTCAGAGTTGTCTGAGATAAATTTGTTTTGTTTTTTTCCTTTCAGATATTAAGCCAGCCAATGTATTCATCACAGCTACCGGAGTAGTGAAACTAGGAGACTTGGGATTGGGGCGATTCTTGAGTTCAAAAACACCTGCTGCTCACTCATTAGGTAACATATGACATTAAATAATAGTCTGTCGAGATCCATGTGTCATGTAGTTATCATACCTTCTCAGTGTTTCTCCTAACTATGTCTTGTTGTCATGGCCTTTAACCCTAACATAGATAAAAAGTAAGGTTTGATCTACATAGGTCTGACTGTGACTGTGCTACAAGTCAAACTTATCTACATCCCCAATTCCGGTGAAGTTGGTACATAAATAAAAAGAAAATACAGTAATTAAAAAATCCTTTTCAACCTATTTTCAAATGAATACATTACAAAGATGAGATATTTGAGATATATGTTCAAACTGATAAACCTTTTTTTGTTGTTGCAAGTACTCACTCATTTTGAATTTGAAAACTGCAACACATTCCAAAAAAGCTGGAATAGAGATATGTTTACCACTGTGTTACATCACCTTTCCTTTTAACAACACTGAATTTGTGTTTAGGAACTGAGGACACTAATTATTGAAGCATTGTAGGTGGAATTCTTTCCCATTCTTGCTTGATGTACAACTTAAGTTGCTCAATAGTCCAGGGTCTCTGTTGTCATATTTTACACTTCATAATGCACTACACATTTTCCTTGGGAGTCAGGTCTGGACTGCAGGCAGGCCAGTCTAGTACCCATACTCTTACTACAAAGCCACGCTGTTGTAAAACGTGGAGAATGTAGCTTGGCATTGTAAATGGTAAATGGCATTCACTTATATAGCGCTTTTATTCTCATCTCTAGATGACCAAAGTGCTTTACAGATCCTGCTATCCACCCATTCACACACACATTCACACACTGATTGTCTTGCTGAAAAAAGCATTGATGTCACTGAAAAACACGATGCTTGGATCACAGCATTGCTTCAAAACCTCTATGTATCATTCAGTATTAATGGTATCTTCACAGATGTGCAAGTTACCCATGGCATGGGCACTAACACAACCCCATACCATCAATGATGCTGACCTTTGAACTTAACGTTGATAATAATCTGGATGGTCCTTTTCCTGTTTGGTATGAGGGAACAAAACTGAAGACGGTAGAGGAGTTTAAGTACCTTGGCAGCATTATATCCAGCGATGCTTCCTTTGACAAAGAGCTCAACACTAGGATCTGTAAAGCAAGCCAAGCCTTGGGTAGACTACTAGCCCGTGTGCTGAACCAACATAACATCCAGCAGTCGACCAAGCTCAAGGTGTACAAGACAGTTGTTCTCAGCAGTCTCCTATATGGGTGTGAGACCTGGACTTTGTATAGAAGGCACATTAAGCTGCTGGAGCATTTTCACATGTGGAAATTGCACTCAATCCTTGGTGTAACCCATCAGATGGCAGGACAGGATCACAAACCTTGAGGTCCTGGACCGTGCAGAGACCACCAGCATTGAAGCCATCATCCTGAAAGCATAGCTCAGATGGGCAGGTCACGTCATCAGGATGAAAGGAAGCAGAATTCCGAAACAACTCCTATATGGCGAGCTCAGCAGAGGCAGGAGAAAGCAGGGTAGACCCCTAAAACGGTTTAAAGATTGTATCAAGGCCAACATTGCCCATGCTGTAATAGCTCCTAAACAGCTGGAGGAGTGTGCAGCCGACAGATCCAGATGGCATACTCTGACTCTCAAAGCACAAAAGAGCTTTGAAGAGAGCAGACACAACAGCATCAGTGAGGCCCGTGCAATAAAAGAAGGCCCTACCAGCGGCAGCCACCCCACCAGGTCAGTTTCCCTGCACTCATTGTGGGCGACTCTGCCGTTCTCGACTCAGACTCCACAGTCACATGCGAGTCCACCCCAGCACATAGACGTCATCGTCGACACCGACGGACTACCATTATGGAGGACACGACATCCATGATTTCCAAAAACAATTTGAAATGTGGACTCATCAGACCACAGCACACTTTTCCACTTTGTGTCAGTCCATTTCAGATAAGCTTGGGCCCAGAGCAAACAGCGACATTTCTGAGTGTTGTTGATATACAGCGGGGAAAATAAGTATTGAACACGTCATTTTTCTCATTAAACATATTTCTGATGGAGCGATTGACCTGAGAATTTCATCAGATATCAGTAACAACCAAGTAATCCATGCATACAAAGAAATCAAGGCAACTGTGTTCACAAAACAAGTTATATTTAATAAAGTAGTATGACACAGAGAATAAGTATTGAACACACTTAAGGGAATTTATGTACTGTTTAGTAGAAAAGCCTTTGTTGGTAGCAACAGTTTCCAGGTGCCTCCTGTATGGAGAAACTAGGCACAGGCATTGCTTAGGAGTGATTTTAGCCCATTCTTCCACACAAACTGTCTTCAAATCTTGAGGGTTCCGTGGGTGTCTTCTATGAACTCTGATCTTCAGTCCGTTCCATAGATTTTCAATTTGATTTAGGTCATGTCACTGACTGGGCCATTCTAGCAGCTTTATTTTCCTTATCTGGAGCCAGTTGAGAGTTTCCTTGGCTGTGTGTTTGGGATCATTGTCTTGCTGAAAGCTGAAATGTCCACTCTCATTTCATCTTCAGCATCTTGGCAGATGGCAACAGATTCATGTCAAGGATGTCTCTGTACATTTGTCCATTCATCTTCCCTTCAATTATATGAAGTCTGCCTGTACCATGTGCTGAAAAACACCCCCACACCATGATGATCCCACCTCCAAACTTCACTGTTGGTATGATGATTTGGTGCTGATGTGCAGTGCCATTTCTCCTCCAAACATGTTGTGTGTTGTGGCATCCAAATGAGCTCCAGATGAGCTTCATCATGCTTTTTCTTCAACAATGGAGTGTAGCGAGGTGAGTGGGCATAGAGCCCATGTTAGTTGAGTGCATTACTTATTGTTTTCTTTGAAACAGTGGTACCTGCTCAGTCCAGGTCTTTCTGGAGCTCTCCATGAGTGGTCTTTGGCTCTTGGATATGTCTTCTGATAATTCTTTTCACTCCTCTGTCAGAAATCTTGCGAGGAGCTCCTGGTCGTGGCCTGTTTATGGTAAAATGATATTCTTTCCACTTTTGAATGATGGCTCCAACAGTGCTCACTGGAACATTCAGCAGTTTAGAAATATGCCTGTAACCAATGCCATCATTATGTTTTGCAACAATAGGGTTGTGAAGGTCTAGAGCACGGCTCACCAATTGGCGGACTCCAGTCTGGATCCGGACCCCGAGAGTCTTCTGTCTGGACCCCAAAGCCTTTTGATGCATTTTGAGGGAAAAGGGAGACTGTTTTGTTTTGATGGGGAAAAAGTGAAAAAAAAAAAAAAAAAGGCAGAACTGAACTGCTGTATTGGTGACCACACTGACAGATTGTTGCACGAGCCCTTGGACACTCTGCCGTTGCAGACTCCCCTCTCCACTGTCCCACAAACACCACTTTCCGATAGAGAGTATGCAGCAGGTCGCAAAATCACGGTTCGCTGTGGGCGCCACACACACACACACACACACACACACACACACACACACACACACACACACACACACACACCACACCACACCACACCACACCACACCACACTACACTACACTACACTACACTACACTACACTACACCACAACACAACACACACACACACACACGCACACACACACACACGGCTGACAGCCAGGACATCTGACAGACACGCTTCGTTTCAGGTCTGTATCCATGAAATGAAGCGCTGTTGTAAAATTGAGTGTATTCACTGGGGCACTTCTTCATCTATTCTGCCGAGAGTAGTCCATGCTGAGATGCAGATGTGAGGTCTCTGGTTATGGAGGTCTTTTTCATAGCCTCCGATATCATGTAAAAACTCAGTAAAAGCTCCATGTGTTATTGAACATGAAAAGTTCCGCCTCCCTTTTGCGTGTAATCATGGAGTTACAGCTCCATCCATGCTGTAGCAGAGTTTACTGTTGAGATTTAAAAAAAAATGTTGGAGAAATTCTGTAGTATGGAGTTATATTTTGTATCCTTTTTTTTGTCTTATAGTTTGAGACAGTTTTTCTGCACTGAAAATATTGTATCGAGGTGGACTTTATTTGAAATTTTGTTTTTTAGATAGCAATCTTTTTTTTTTTTTTAAATGCAATACAATTTAGTTTGTGTTCTCCTGGAAAACATTTTTAGGATTTTTAGTTGTAGATTTTAGAATTTTAGACCTACACTACCGTTCAAAAGTTTGGGGTCACTTAGAAATTTCCTTATTTTTGAAAGAAAAGCACTTTTTTTAATGAAGATAACTTTAAACTAATCAGAAATACACGCTATACATTGCTAATGTGGTAGTTGACTATTCTAGCAGCAAATGTCTGGTTTTTGGTGCAATATCTACATAGGTGTATAGAGGCCCATTTCCAGCAACTATCACTCCAGTGTTCTATTGGTACAATGTGTTTGCTCATTGCGTCAGAAGGCTAATGGAGGATTAGAAAACCCTTGTGCAATCATGTTAGGTCTGCAATGCTGTAATTGCTGCAAATTGAGGATTCTTTGACGAAAGCAAAGTTTGAAGGAAAAAATTATTATTTCAAATACAAATCATTATTTCTAACCTCGTCAATGTCTTGACTATATTTTTTATTCATTTTACAACTCATGGTGGTAAATAAGTGTGACTTTTAATGGAAAACACAAAATAATTGTCTGGGTGACCCCAAACTTTTGAACGGTAGTGTATTTATTTGAAGTTAAACACATTTAGTTTTCTTCTGTATTATAAAATTTTAAATTATATATTTTGTTTGAAATTGAACAAAGAATTCATTTAGATTTTTTTGTTTAAAAATTAATAAGGAGCTAAAAGCAGCTAAAACATGAGCTTAATAAAATGTGTGAAAGCAAGTTAAATGATACTGGCCTGTCTGTAGACAGTTGTGGTCTTCTGAAAGAATGTACATGAAATGATGACAGTTTGTAAAAGCATATTTTGAGATAAATTTGTCCATGTGTCAGATTACTCTTCCATTTGTTTTAATAAAATATGTTGGAAGTAAATTTATAGGTCATTGCAAATACGTTGCTTTAAAAGGACCAAGTTGTCACACAGTGGAAGGGAAAAATCCTGAATAGAAAAAAAAATGCATCAAGATACACTGAAAATGTTTTTAGACTCAAATTGGAGTTCTGAATCATAATCGAATCATGAGGTACCTAAAGATTCCCACACCTAGTTCGGACCTTGGCTGGGGAGGAGAACTGACTTATTGGACCTCTTGCAGTTTTAGTTGGTGGCCCCTGGTCTAGAGAGAGCTCTTTGCTTCTGCCCATCATGAGTGCTTTGTGGTGTGGCAATCTGATGTTCACAGACCTTTTTAAAGGCTATCAGTCAGGACTTAACCAGCTGAAATTAATTTGCACTGATGGGGGATGGGACGGCTTCCTAAATTCTAATGCATTTCAGTTGGTTTTGTCACATTCTGAGCGCAGGGGGACCCCACCGGGCTCAGTTTGTCTGCTTTTCTTTTCATATTTTGTAATGTGTTGTCATTTTGAGTTGTCAGTATGATTTATTTTCCTGTTTCGTTTGTTATAGTTTGTTTTTTGTGTTTTTGAGGTTGCCAGCCCCCATTTCGGCCTTATCGCTATGTTTGTGTTCTGTTGTGTTCTCTCTCTCTCTCGGGGTTGACAGGTGTCAGAGGCGCTCTGGGGCTTTGCCCTGCGTGGGCATGACCCCGTCAGCTGTCAGCTCCAATTGCCCCCTCCTCTCTCATCATTTCCAGCTGGTCCAAATTGCTTCTTTGTTTTCTCCTACCCACTCAGGTTTACCACACCTGTTTCTGCTTACTTTACTTGTTTACTGTCTAGCCTTATTTAAGGGGCTGTGCACTTTTGTCCGGCGCAGCACCCTACTTTCATCTCACTTCTACTACAAGTAAGTTCTTTGTAATTCTCCTACGTGTGTCCCTAGCTTTATCTCCATGTTTAGCCGGCGACGCCTTAGCTTTTGCTGTTTTTGCTTGCCTGTATTTCTCCTTGTTCACGAGTTTTTGTAGCTCTGTGTTTTCTCTAATAAATTCGCAAATTCACAGCCTTTTATCCTGCCTTGAAGGGTAATTGTGACAGAAGGGTGCTGCCAGTGTGGGCACCAGCAGCTGTAAGTTTTTTCTTTTTTCCCTTCCATTTTTTTCTTTTTTTGTGTGTGTTCTAAAATATGTTTTTCTGCTGGCATGGCAGTGTTGTCAGACTATAGTCAATGTGGGTTTAGCAAGGAGGAGTGGTGGGCTGTTAACATTGTACATCGCATCTTATCGGAAGCTCATGCTTCCCGTACCCCCCGAGGCGGTCCGGTAGTGCCTGGTTGGAGCCGCACAAGTGCTGGAAGCATGCCCCAGCCTGTGGAGCTCACAGACCTTCTCCTCTCCATAACTAACCCATCGTCCATGCTCCATGGGCTGGGGGAAATCTCCTCCAAACCCCTGCCTGTGTCCACGGAGAAGCGGTCCCAGGCGCGAAAGCCCCAAGCCTTTTGCCGCTCTCCAGCAGCAGCAGCTCCGCCTTCTTCTCCCGAACTGTGGCCCGAACCATCAGCGGAGGAGCCGGAGGAACGCCAGCGGGTTTTGGCAGCAGTGGCGGATCTGCTTTTGGATTATAAACCATGGCTCCTCCCTGAACTTGCAGCCCAAGCAGAGGGAGAATGTCCAGCTCCGCCCGTCAGCGTGCCTGCAGGGCTGGATCGGCCAGTGCCTGCGCTGGTGCCCCCGGCCTCCGCAGCCAGTAGTGAAGAATCTCCTGGGCCATCTGCAGCAGCCACCACTACACCTAGGGAGCCCAGGCGAGTATCTTTTCATTCTTTCACATCTAAAAATGAATTGTCTTGCCTTGTTCCCGGTGGTGGTGGCGGGGGGGGGGGGCGCTCAGCAGCAGTCACCCATTTTGGCTGAGCCTTCCCTGCCTGCTGCTGCAGCCATCTCCTCATCTTTACCCTGCCTCTCCTGTATCCTCTCTTGTTCTCCCTGTTTGTCCGTTGGTCTCAGGAGGGAGCCATTGGGCGAAGAGGAGGTCAGTGGTTACGGAGGACCCGGGGACAACCATGCAGCCATACCCCGGAAGGGAGAGGAGCACCCCCCCAAGGGCCAAAATCTGAGCCGACAAGGAGTCCCCTGATTTCGGCATTGCGGGATCCGGTGCCATCGGTGAGGCGAGTCCTGGGTTCCCCAGTGTTAGCCACCATGCCTGGAGGTCCACCAGCACCCGTTGCCTCATCCGGGGACTCACCAGCTTCAGCCGTCATGCCTGGAGGGTCACCAGCTTCTTCAGTCACCATGCCTGCTGCCTGGGCCGCTGCAGCAGAGTCGCCAGAGTCCTGAACGGCGGTGGAGCTCGGGGCCAGGCAAGTGCTCTGCTCCGTCTTAATATTGTCAGATTCAGAGAATTCTTGTCTGGCTCCAGGTGGGGAGAATCAGGTGCGGATGTCATCTGTTCCTGAGCGCTCCTCACCAGGCTCCGTTGTTGTCGGTGAGTCTTCCCCGGTGTTTATCTCTTTTCCTTCTCTTGAGGTGGCTGCATCAGGGAAGATAGCCCTGACGGTGGAGGCCGAGATGTTTCAGCTGGAGTCGCTGGAGTCCTGGATGGCGGTGGAGCTCGAGCTCAGGCAAGTTTCCTCATTTAGCCAAGAGGGCTCTTGCCTGGCTCTTGTTTGGGGGAACCAAGTGCAGCCATCAGCCGCACTTGAGCTTCCCCCATCGGGCTCCACAGCTGCCGGTGACTCTGATCCGGTGTTTGTCTGTTCTCTTTCTGACTCTTCTCCTGAGGTCTCCGGGGGTCCCGCCTACCTGCCAGAGGCCACTATGGGTGCAACACATTCACTCAAAGCCATTGAGAGTGTGACACCTTCCCCTGAGACCACTGTGGGGATGACGCCTTCGTCTGAGGCCACTGTGGGTGCTTTGCCCCAGCCCAGGGCCTTCGTGGGAGCTTCGCCAGATCCCGGGGCCTCCGAGGGTGCAGCATTGGCCCTGTCCTGGTCCACCAAGGGTACAGTCTTGGTCCAGTCCGGACCCACTGAGGGTGCAGCTATGTCCCAGTCGGGGACCACTGCGGGTGCAGCATTGCTCCAGCCCGGAGCCACCGCGAATGCTCCTGGCCAGTCCAAGGTCGTTGTGGTTCCCCCTCCGATAGAAGTCGCTGCGAGCGCTCCGTCCCAGCCCGGGGCTTCCGAGGGTGCAACTTTGCTCCACCCCGGAGCCACTGCGGGTGCAGCTCCGCGCCAGCCGGGAGCCACCGAGGGTGCAGCTGTGCTCCAGTCCGGACCCACCGCGGGTACTACTGTGCTCCAGCCTGGAGCCACCGAGGGTGCAGCTCCGCTCCAGCCCAGAGCTACTGAAGGTGCAGCTTCGCTCCAGCCCGGAGCCACTGAGGGTGCAGCACCGCTCTAGCCCGGAGCCACCAAGGGTGCAGCGCCGCTCCAGCCCGGAGCCACCAAGGGTGCAGCGCCGCTCCAGCCGGAGCCTTGTTCCTTTTGGTTTGGTTCGGTCCCTCCGTGCCTGGGTCCCCCTTTCCCACCCGGGATGGGGTTGTTTCCTTGTTGGGGTGGGATTTCTGTGTGTGTGGGGTTCTTTTCTTTTGATGTTACCCCAGGGTGTCTGGTATCCGCCCCTTGAGGGGCTGGCTCTGTCACGTTCTGAGCGCGGGGGGACCCCACCGGGCTCAGGTTGTGTGCTTTTCTTTTCATATTTTGTATTGTGTTGTCATTTTGAGTTGTCAGTATGATTTATTTTCCTGTTTACGTTTGTTATAGTTTGTTTTTTGTGTTTTTGAGGTTGCCAGCCCCCATTTCTGCCTTATTGCTATGTTTGTGTTCTGTTGTGTTCTCTCTCGGGTTTGACAGGTGTCAGTGGTGCTCTGGGGCTTTGCCCTGCGTGGGCATAGCCCCGTCAGCTGTCAGCTCTGATTGCCCCCTCCTCTCTCATTATTTCCAGCTGGTCCAAATTGTCTCTTTGTTTTCTCCTACCCGCTCAGGTTTACCACACCTGTTTCTACTTACTTTACGTTGTGTCTAGCCTTATTTAAGGGGCTGTGCACTTTTGTCCGGTGCAGCACTCTACTTTTATCTCGCATCTACTACACATAAGTTCTTTGTAATTCTCCTACATGTGTCTCTAGCTTTATCTCCAGGTTTAGCCAGCGATCCCCCTCGCCTTAGCTTTTGCCATTTTTGCTTGCCTGTATTTCTCCTTGTTCACAAGTTTTTGTAGCTCTGTGTTTTCTCTAATAAATTTACAAACTCACAGCCTGCACATGGAGCTTTTTATCCAGCCCTGAAGGGTAACTGTGACAGGTTTCTTGGCTTTCTGTCTTTTTGCACCTCTTTTTCTTCATGTGTTCAATACTTATTTCCTGTGTCATTCCACGTTATTAAATATAACTTGTGAACACAGTTGCCTTGATTTCTTTGTATGTATGGAGTACTTGGGTTACTGATATCTGGCGAAAATCTCAGGTCAGTTGCTCCATCAGAAATATATTTAATGAGAAAAACAACTGAGCTTTTTGGGGATGCTCCTTTTATGGCCAATCATGACACTCACCTGTTTCCAATTAACCTGTTCACCTGTGGAATGTTCCAAAAGGTGTTTTTTGAGCATTCCTCAACTTCCCCAGTCTTTTCGTGGCCCTGTCCCACCTTATTTGGAATGTGTTGCAGGCATCAAATTCAAAATGAGTGAATATTTGCAACAAAACAATAAAGTTTATCAGTAAATTAAACATTAAATAGCTTGTATTTGTAGTGTATTCAAGTGAATATAGGTTGAAAAGGATTTTTCAATCATTGTGTTTTGTTTTTATTTATATTATACACAACATCCCAACTTTACTGGAATTGGGGTTGTAGAATTGGTATTATTGTGTGTTTGAGTGTGTATGTATTTGTTTCTTAGAGAGAAAAAATACTTAATTTTTGTTAGCTCATTCCGACAAAGCAGAAAGGAGCCAAGGTGATTGTGTGGCATCTGTCCATCCGCATTTCATGCAAATCACTACTCCTCCTAGGCAATATCCAATGATCCTCAAGTGGGTCTGCATCCATGTTGTGCTCAGGGTCATAGTCAGGAGATCTGGGCACTAGGGGTGTGCCATATCGTATCGTTCATGATAATACCAGTGTAAATTTTGATACTGGTGTAAAAATGAATATCGCAATATTTGGGGTCTGCTGCGTGACAACGTTACACTATGGGTGGAAGTTAGGTTTTACTGTAAAACAGCAAAACACACATGGAGTGGGAAGCTGCCGCTCTGTCTGCATTCAGTTGAGTGGAAATATTTAAGTTTCTGTTTCAGACTGCTGCCAAGTTAAAAAAAAAAAAAAAATGGTGCAGTGATGTGAATAATCTGCCTGCATTTTTTCCGCACGTCAACAATGCCGCTGGAGTGATGCTTGCGTCAGTCAGTGTGCCACTTCAAGTTTCTGAAGTTGTATTTTCATTCTGTTTTGGCTGCTTTATCTTGATTTTATTCAACTATCCGAAGGGGGGGAGGGGGCATCTTTTCAGTGCAACGAGAGCCAAAAACCCTCAGGAGAGGTCTGTGCAATGAGAGTTACAATGCAGATAAAGCGATTCAGCATAAAACCTCAACATCTCTGTGCACTTAAGATGTAACGGTTTATATTACTTTCGTGTAATATTTGATACACAACAAAAAATATTTTAAACTAAACCTGAGCTGCTGTTTATAAACTACAGAAATAACGTTTTTTTTAATATGTTGAAGGTAAATAACGCTGGCCTGTGAAACCGTCCTTTTTGCATAAATTTAAAAGAAAAAAATCCTGTATTCTGTAATATTGTGGAAAATATTGTTATTGTGAAAATTCACAGAAGTATTTTGCTATCAGGTAACAACTCCCAGTTGTTACCTGACTTGTTTTCATATTACTTTGTGCTGCAGAGTCTCTTGGTTATTGATGTTACTATTACTGTTACTGGTATTAGCTTAGTTAGCTTCCAGTTGCTAGTATTATTTATTCTCGTAATAAACTTTGACTCACTCCTAGTAACATTGCATGGACTCAAATGAATGTGAATGAATTTGTGTAAAGACATTGCACAATACATGTCCATTACACAGGTCTATAATAGCCCATGCAGTGGTATTTGGAATGGGAGAGACATAAACCAGCACGATACCTGCTAGCCACTAAGGTAACTATTAAACGGCTCAGCATGGTTACAAAAACAATCAAAATGTGAAACACCAACTTTATAAAGAAAAAATTATCTGCCTGCACACCATTTCCAGTATGTACATGAGAAGTGAAAGTGATAAAATTGATTTATTGATGAGAAAGCACTAGAGAATGGGAAAATATAATGGAAGCGGAACTGGAATTGCGGATGGCCTAGAATGTGGAAGTACGTTGCTCTACATTATGCAAAGGTCACTTGTAAGGAATTTAGGGACTTCATCATCTACGAGCCATAATATCATCAAAAAAGTCAGAGAATTTGGAGAAATTTCTGCGCATAAGCAACAAGGCTGAAAACCGAGACTAAATATCCATGACCTTTGATCCCTCTGACAGCACTGCTTTAAAAACCGACATCATTCTGTAAAGGATATTACCACATCGGCTCAGGAACATTTCGGAAAACCATTGTCGGTTAACAGTTTTCATCGCTACATCTAAGAGTGCAAGTTAAAACTCTACTATACAAAGTGAAAGCCATATATCAACAATACCCAGAAATGCGCCGGTTGCTGTGGGCCCAAACTCATCTGAGATGGACTGATGCAGAGTGCAAAAGTATGCTGTGGTCTGACGGTTCCACATTTCAAATTGTTTTTGGAAATCATGGACGTCATGTCCTCTGGGCTAAAGAGGATTGTCTCTACTGTGGGCTTTATTTGAAGGCAGGTGAGGCAAGAGAAGATATCTGGATTAAAAGCCTGATCAGAATAAAAATGCTTCATGTAAACACGCCAGTCTGAATATTCTGATCTGATCATGCTCATTCGGATCAAAATTTCATTCTGATTGGCCACGGTTACATGGGCAAAATTTCATCAATCTGATTACAATTCAGATCAGAATTTTACTGTTTACATGGATCCTGAAAAAGCTGATCCAATTAGGACGTGTGTTTCCATGTGTCACACGTTTGAACGGAATAAATCCTTTTGACATGCGCATGTTGACATTTCGACATTCTGAAAATAGTAGAAGAAGAAGCAACTTATGGTGTTAGCAAGCCCCGCTTTGTGTCGAAATTGACCTGCATTGTGTTTTTCAGACTGCACTTTTGCTTCTGCTGGTCTCCGTAATGAAGCTACAAGTACATACTTCTGCATATGACTAACAGAAGGAGACAGCTGGATGATACAGACCAGTTTTGTTTTACTCCTGCTATGTCTTCCGCTAGGTGCTGCTAAGGCAGAAATACGTCACGTTGACGTGCGGCTGGTGTACAGACGTGTGCAGTAAACATATTTTTTGTCCTACGTTCGGAATAAGTGTTTTCATGTGCACCATTCGGACTAGCAATCGGCATAACCCACCCCTTTCAGTCGGAATGAAATTTTGATCCGAATGAGCGTGATCAGGTTAGAATATTCAGATTGGTGTGTTTACATGAAGCATTTTTATTCTGATCAGGCTTTTAATCTGGTTACTTGTGTCCATGTAAACATAGCCATTGAGACGGGTGGGTTATGCCGATTGTTAATTCGAATGGTGCGCATGAAAACACTTATTCCGAAGGTTGGGCAGAAAATATGTTTACTGCTCATGTCTGTACGTCAGCCACACGTTGACGTGACATACTTCCGCCTATTCAGCAGCTAGCGGAAGACATAGTGGGAGTAAAACAAAACTGGTCTGTATCGGCCTGCTGTCTCCCTCTGTTCGTCATATGCAGAAGTTTGTACTTGTAGTTTCATTACGGAGACCAGCAGAAGCAAAAGTACAGTCTGAATAACACAATACAGGTCCATTTCAAAAAGAGAAAGACACGAAGCGGGGCTTGTTTACTCCGGAAGTTGCTTCTTCTTCTACTATTTTTGGAATGTCGAAATGTCAACGTGCGCATGTCAAAATGATTTATTCCGTTCAAACTTGTGACACATAGAAACGCACGTCCTAATCGGATCAGCTTTTTCAGGATCCATATAAACAGTAAAGTTCTGATCTGAATTGTAATCAGATTGAAGAAATTTTGCCCATGTATCCGTGGCTACGTTTAGCTACCAACACCTCCATGAATAGATCACTGAGTTTGTGTTTGTGTCGTCTTTGGAAGAGAGACAAGGGAAGTGAGCCCTCTTTTAAAAAAAGCATTCTCCATTATTTCGGGCATTGGATAGCATTCATGAAGTCTGTCCCATGACAGAACAAGTGCAGCTTAGGGATTGGTGACATAAGCAGCTCATGTTTAGAAGATTCTTTGCCACGCACTTTCCCAGAAGGTCTAATTCTTCACTGCAGGTGAGTCCTCAAGTGCCCTGAAACATTCTGGTGTGTCATCATATTTGAAGAGACTAGTGGCTATGAATTCTCTGAGTATTGGAAACTTGGCAAAATTTAGCATAGGTTGGTTGCTTGTGTAGAGAGAAGAGTAAGGTTTACCTTTTCAGTGTGGATTATCTGGTGGACCTGTTGAACAGATTTGATTTGTTGTTCATCTCTACTAATTAGCTAAAGGCATGAAGACACTGTGCTTAGAGTGTTCTCCTTTAACTGCAGGTCATGTCTTTAATGTGAGGTTTTTTTATGTTTCTGTGTGTGTTTAAAAGTGTTTGGTACTACACATTCTCTTCATTTTTTTGTTTAGTTTTCTGACCACTTGTGACAACACAGTGCTTTTTGTATGTTGTGCATCTTCATGCTCCATAGCTGCAGTTGTTTCTAATATATCTGCTTTTGCATGAGCAGCTGCTGCTTCATCTCCAGAGCTTCCAAATCTGAGTATCTTTTTCTAGATCCAGCCTTGCTTTGCCTTTTTTAACCTCAAGCTGTTCCCTAGAAAAGGTAACCTTGGTTAGTGCAGCTTCAGCTGAAGCCCTGGATTTGGCAACAGCTTCAGTGAATGAGAATTTTTAAGTTGATTTTAATTTGATGGACCATGAACTCTTGACTAGATTCTGATTTTGCAATTTAATCTGTTATACATGAGATAGACTTCATTACTCTGTCTTCAAATATTTTCTTTTACCCACTGATGATATGGCTTTACATTGTACTTTTCTCGCTACTATAACGGTTGAGCCCCTCCTGGACAGAATTCAGGACCCAAACGCTGGACTCAAACTTTAGAAGATTTATTTCAAGAGCTGGTCACTCTGATGCAGCCCGAGGGCTTGAAATAATAGAACACAAAATGGCTAAAACCACTAGACAGGCATGGCAGGACAGGCAGGAACAGAAGCGTGGCATCACGCCAAATAACATAAGGACGTCACCCCAAATTACGGGACACCATCACTTAAATAAAGCAAGGATAATTAACCAAATTATAAACAGCCGTGAATAATCAAGAACTTAACAAGATATGAAGCAAGCTAGGTGAAAATGGAAGTAAACAAAAGGGGCTGTCAAAACAAAAGCCTAAAATAAAATGATGACAGAAATAAACTACAAGATGTAACCAAGATGATAATAATAATACTAAGGATGACATAATGAACTAAGGCTAAGACAATAATAATAATAACAACAATAATGGGCAGTGCGGTGGTGCAGTGGTTAGCACTGCGGCAGCACAGCAACTCACCCTTGGCCATGGGATCCCTGGTTCGATCCCAGCCCCTGACCAACTGTGATCTGTGTGGAGTTTGCATGTTCTCCCCGTATCTGCGTGGGTTTACTCCGGGATTTCTCCGGTTTCCTCCCACAGGCCAAAAACATGCAGGTTAGGTTAATTGGAGACTCTAAAGTGGCCCTAGGTGGGAATGTGTGTGTAAATGGTTAAGGGATAGCGCCGTACCGTAGCTGCTTCATCCATCCAGGTGGATGCCCTCAATTTCCCCTCTGGGGATCAATAAAGTATACAAAAAAAAATAATAATAATATGAAACCAGAGACTAAGGACAAGGCAATAAATGATAATACTAGTGATGGACCGATATATTGGCCTGTTATTGGTATCGACAGACATTTACCTTGTTGACTGATATTGGCAGTGCCAGTATTTTTCTGGTGTGTCCTAGTTGTATTGCATTGATTCTGCCCGGAAACAGAGAACAGTAGACTACAGCTGCAAATTCAGAAAACATTTCGATGAACCATTTTAAAGTATTTCAGTTCAGTTTTTTTAAGACAATGCACATTTCTTAGGCAATACCAAAACAATCGTCTGACACCGAACAATTTAAAAAACAAAATAAGTGTTCCATTGGCAAACTTACTATTTTTGACTTTGTCAGCACAGTAACAGTATTCTCTAAGTCTGTTAAAAGGATGAAGTTTAGTTCTACTCAACATGTTACTTTAAAAAAAACAACAAAAATATGTATTTTCATATTAAGTTGAGGTAGTTGCCTTATTTTCCTAGGGGAATGTGTCTTTATATGTCAGTTAATCGTGTAATGTAAATAGATGGGAAAATATGTGCATATATTGGCATTGGCAATTGGTAAAACTATGTTCAAAACAATCGGCATATCGGTTAATGGGGGAGGGGGCAAACCTAGGAGGAGGAATAAACCCAGTGCATCCCTAGATAATACAGTAGATTAATATGTGCTAGCAACACAATCACAACACTATGCCAATATTACCTTATATTAGCATGTGAATTAGCTTTGTGAAAGCACAGCAGTTGTAACTGAAGTAAACTCATTAAAGCTAATCTATACTTAAAAGAAACATAAAAAACCTACAACTTATGCATTGATTGTCCTTTACACAGGGCCTTTTTGGCTATAGGGCAGAGTATGCAAATGAAAATCCCCCCCTTCCCCCACCACAAATTCAGCGTCAGTATTTTTTGGAGTAAAAGAAAAGCTGCCTTCATTTTGTAGCAATCAAAGCTCCTCATTCCTTTATTGAAACAATTAAAATTAGACTTGAAATCATTTTTTCTGCATTGACTCAAGAAATATTTGTTTATATGCTATGATTCATAATGTATTAGACAGTCGATATGGAATTAAGGATACTTAAAATTTTATTTTTCCTCAGACTAAAGATATTTAAGAGAAAATCCCCCCCAGAGAGAGTAAAGTAAATTTACAAGAAAAGTTGCAAAATTATAGATAACAAAAAGTCGAAAAGTTGGGACAAAAAAAGTTGGAAATTTATGAGTAAACACAAAGAAGTTGGGAATTTAAGATGTCTTAAATTGACAAGAAAAAAACTCCGTTTTTATGAGGGTAAGGTCAAATTTGTTCAAGAAAACACTCACAAGTATACAAGAAACGACACAAATGTATAAAATTTTAGATTTAGATTTAGTATACTTTGTTGATCCCCAGAGGGGAAATTGAGGGTCATTCACCACCTGGATGGATGAAGCAGCCACGATACGGCGCTATCCCTTAACCATTCACACCTAGGGCCACTTTAGAGTCTCCAATTAACCTAACCTGCATGTTTTTTGGCATGTGGGAGGAAACCGGAGAAATCCCGGAGTAAACCCACGCAAACACGGGGAGAACATGCAAACTCCACACAGATCACTGTTGGTCGGGGGCTGGGATCGAACCCACGATCCCATGATCCCCATGATCCCCCAGCCAAGGGTAAACTGTGCTGCCGCAGTGCTAACCACTGCACCACCGTGCAGCCCATGTCACAGATGTCACAGATTCATGAAAATAATAAGTGAATACATGAGAAGAATAGAAAAGAATAAAAATAAAATACTTCCTGGCAGTTAAATTTTTAGCATAAACACTGATAAATGCAGAAAACAATTATTAACTTAAAGGACAGAACAATTACACTTAACTTTAACTTTGCATATTCACGTACAAGAAGGTGTTATTTAACATCCCCATTTTCAGCTACTTCAGAGATTGTAAAGTGTAGAAAAAAGAATTCCATGGACTAATATAAGCACCGCCATTCACACCGTCTCACTTCCCCATGTCAAACTGTTATTACCACAAACAGTGTGCTATTCTCAGCCCTGTACAGCAGCAGCCCAGCCTGTGAGAAAGTGTGAATCACATGATCATCTCAACAGAAGCCCTATCAACTAAGCATCCAGCAGTGGCAGCAGAGTGGAGAGAAAGTGCCTGATGATTGCTCATTAAACGCTGAGTCCACAGCACCCTCCTCAGGCTGACAGGGGACAGTCAGCCCCACAAGAAGGGTCATCCTGAATATTCTCATCGCTTATCATCTGTAGCTATAAAGACATTTAATTCATATCACCTATAGAAACAATATTTCCTCCAGTACCACGTCATGGGGAGCTCTGTGAAGATGGGATTTAATGCCATGAGTAGTGTTCACACAGGGTGTTTTATACACAAAGCACAGTTAAAAATGTAACTTCAAAAAAAACACACCAGTTTTGACCAAAAGTATTTCTAACATCTTTGACTGGTTGCCTTTTCTTCTGCAAACTTGGGCTGTCTCTGGGTTTTTCCATAAATGAGAATAACCAACAACATGTACTGTATGTACAGTATGTAAGTTATTTATAAATTTCTTAACCATGCGCATGAGGAGGATGACGTCTGAAAGGATAACATGACCTGTCGACACAAGGGACAAACAAATGTGTCATGCGTTCACCATTTGTTCTCAGCTTTCTCTTTGACATTTCTGGCTGGACATTTCAAATAGCAGATAACATCTGGCTTTCTTTTGCCACTGCTCCTTTTCTCTTACTGCTGTTTCTCTGTCGTACTTGTCCTCACTCCTCCTTCCTCATGTCCATCCCTGTGGTGTTTTGACTCTTCAGTCAGTGAAGGACAAAGGTGCAAGGAAAAGAGAGTGTGGGTGATGATGAAGGTGTGAGAAAACTAGAATTGGAGAGTAAAAGACAGCAATGAGTGAAGGGGGGAGCAAGTATGTCAGAAAAGAGAGGAGCATGATAAATGAAGAATGGTTGACAAAGAAACAGAAGAAGGAACTGTACAATGACCTTAGTGCAAAAGCAGTGAGAGTCGGTGACAGAAAAAGAGGGAAAGAAGACAATGGAAAGTTGTCAGCAGAGGAAGAGAAGAAAATATGACAATGTCACAGAAAAAAATGGATGGAGGAGAAAAAGGAAAGTAAGAGGGAGAGAGGGATGGGAAGAAAAGTTGAAAAACTGAGGGGAAAAGCTCTCTGTGTGTGTGTGTGTGTGTGTGTGTGTGTGTGTGTGTGTGTGTGTGTGTGTGTGTGTGTGTGTGTGTGAGTGAGTGAGTGAGTGAGTGAGTGAGATGAGCCCAGCCACCCAGCTGAACAGTAGTAGAGCAGCGTGGCTGAGCAGAGATGGCGATCCAGGCATATACAACTGTCAGCTCTCAGGCTTTCAACTTGGCTGCAGAGTTCCCCCTATATAAACAGACACACATGTGCACAAACTCTCCAGCACAAGAGAGAAACAGTTTTTTTTGTCTACGGTACAAATGTGTCTCTGCTCAGAGAAACACGGGAGTCTTAGTGTGGATTCAAATGTTTGTGAACTTTCTAACATATGCAGATTTTTTTATTGTCCAATTTAACGTCATACATTCACACTAATACAATCATGCATGCATAATTCCTAATGGAAAAACTAACAAAACCACAATTAGGCACGCAGCAGACACCTTTTACAAAATGTGAACATTTCTTTGCAAAGTATGGCTAAATTGTGCTAAGATCAAGAGAATATTAGCCAAAAAGAGCAATTAAAAGAATTATTTGCTGTTTGCAATGCATCATCACACGATTAAGCAAGTTACTATTTATTATTGCCAACTTGCAGTAATGAATACATACCTTCAAATTAACACCTATAATGAGAATGGTGTGAAATTTGAGTGCTGGGGGAAAGGGATAAAAGACGGGAAGAAGATAGATGATTAAAATTAGGATCAAGTATAATTAAATGTATCCATGTATTTATAGACACAGTGATCTTATAGAAATAAGCCAAATCCTGAACACGGGTGCCTAAGAGCCGCATTAGGGTTAAAGGCTAAGCAGTAAAATAGAAAAATGTAATAGGAACATTCAGTGCATGAATTCTTAAAGCACAAAGGTCAAACATTTTTACTGAGTGAATCATAAATTTGGTCACAGCTTTGAGAGTCCAGTACATTTTTGTTTGATGTTCAGGGTGCTCAAATACACAACTACTAATTGGGCACAGATAAAAGAAGTCTTCTACCAAACAAACTCCCCTGAAGTGCTTTGCTGTGTTTAAAATGGCCCAATTATATAAGTATTAATAAAGTGGCTGTACATGTGTGCAATCAGATCAATAAATACATTTAAAACAAGACGTGATTTGGTTAATTTTACAGTGCATTAAGTGAGGTTTTATACAGGAAATCTGGCATTCTTTATAGTGAATGGCATCTCACCTCTGGTACAATGCTTATCCTGTTAGTCCTAGAGTACAGTGTTGTCATTGGTATTCACAATAATGGAAATCAATCCCAACATGACTTTCAATTTATTTGCATGAATAAGTAATGCGCCCTTAATTTAGCTTGCTGAAGGAGCTGAACCTGGTGCCACTGCCTTTTTTCCTCCTATGCCACTATTAGCATAAGAGAGGCTTATTCTTTTTAATCAAGTAATGATGAATGTTAGGGGAGCCTGTTCAGACCTCACTATGAGACCTCACATCTCGCACACGCATGCAAACGTGCATAAACCACAACACTAACCTGATGACCAATTAAAACAGCAATTCCCTGTACCATGTATTCTTCCATTTGTTCTCCGTTGCTTTTTCTCTGCCTGTGCATATGCTGATTATTTCTGGAATGACAGGTAACACTTCGTTATTCAAAATCACACATTAAAGATAAAAAGCGTGTTTTCACAACCTAATTAGATTTGTGCCAAATTTAAAACTGCTAGCTTTCATTTCATTTCCCATCGACTTAGATTCTAATGCCTCTCCTGTAATGGGTTTATTAATTGCAATTACATTAGTTGAGTTTCTTCAGACTTCTTAATGTGCATAAGGGCTCTGGAGAGTTTATGTGCATGTGCATATATAAATACTGTGTGTGGTATGTGTGTTAGTGTGCGTGCGTGCACTTGTTTGGAGTTATGAGATTTTTTCTGCCATTTTTTTTTTTGCAAGCTCACTTGTTCTTTCCGCTTGAGAGTCATATTTACCTTCCCAGTTCACTTCAGTTCTTTGTGCATACTATAAACTTAATGACTTTCCATTTAAAAAAAAACCCTTACATTTATGTACCTATTTTACACTAAACATTTGAGCTGAGCTGCTTATTGATCTGCAGTCCCATTCACTTTGATCAAATATGGATTGGAGTTCTTTTCAGGAATGAGACCGACTTCCAGTTCAGGATAGTTCACCTGGTGTCACTAAAACATCAGGTTGCAAAAGGTCCCTACAGCAACTTTAAGAAGGAAAAACTGTAAAAATATGAGGGATTTAAAAATGTAATGGAGGATATAAGCAACACACAAAAAACCCAAAGGTGTCAAAAATGCCAATGGTGTTTTTATCAACAACTTTTCACAATCACTTTCCAAACCATAAAGGGCAGGAAGCTGTGAAGATCGGTGGAGTTTTTGATTCCATTGAATGTGCGTGTGTGTGTGTGTGTTATACAGCTTGTATAACAGTGTAAATTTTCTGTCCCCTCAAAATAACTCAACACACAGCCATTATTATCTAAACTGCTGGCAACAAAAGTGAGTACACCCCAAAGTGAAAATGTCCAAATTGTGCCCAGTTAGCCATTTTCCCTCCCCGGTGTCATGTGACTCGTTAGTGTTACAAGGTCTTGGTTGTGAATAGTGACTAGGTGTGTTAAATTTGGTGTTATCGCTCTCACACTCTCTTATACTGGTCACTGGAAGTTCATGTCACCTCAAGAACTCTCTGAGGATCTGAAAAAAAGAGTTGTTGCTCTACATAAAGATGGCCTAGGCTATAAAAAGATTGCCAACAGCCTAAAACTGAGCTGCAGCGCAGTGGCCAAGACCATATAGCGGTTTAACAGGACAGGTTCCACTCAGAACAGGCCTCGCCATGGTCGACCAAAGAAGTTGAATGCACATGCTCAGCGTCATATCCAGAGGTTGTCTTTTGAAGATAGACGTATGAGTGCTGCCAGCATTGCTGCAGAGGTTGAAGGGGTGGGGGGGTCAGCCAGTCAGTGCTCAGACCATAAACCGCACACTGCGTCAGATTGGTCTGCATGGCTGTCATCCCAGAAGGAAGCCCCTTTTAAAGATGATGTACAAGAAAGTCTGCAAACAGTTAGCTGAAGACAAGCAGACTAAAGTCGTGGATTACTGGAACCATGTCCTGTGGTCTGATGAGACCAAGATAAAGTTATTTGGTTCAGATGGTGTCAAGCGTGTGTTGCGGCAACCAGGTGAGAAGTACAAAGACAAGTGTGTCTTGCCTACAGTCAAGAATGGTGGTGGGAGTGTCATGATTTGGGGCTGCATGAGTGCTGCCGGTACTGGGGAGCTACAGTTCATTAAGGGAACCATGAATGCCACCATGTACTGTGACATACTGAAGCAGAGCATGATCCCCTCCCTTCGGAAACTGGGCCACAGAGCAGTATTCCAACATGATAACAACCATAAACACACCCCCAAGACGACCACTGTCTTGCTAAAGAAACTGAGGGTAAATGTGATGGAGTGGCCAAGCATGTCTCCAGACCTAAACCCTATTGAGCATCTGTGAGGCATCCTCAGACGGAAGGTGGAGGAGCGCAAGACCTCTAACATCCACCAGCTCCGTGATGTTGTCATGGAGGAGTGGAAGAGGATTCCAGTAACAACCTGTGAAGCTCTAGTGAACTCCATGCCCAAGAGAGTTGAGGCAGTGCTGAAAAATAATAGTGGCCACACAAAATATTGATACGTTGGGCACAATTTGGACATTTTCACTTAGGGGTGTACTCACTTTTGTTGCCAGTGGTTTAGACATTAATGGCTGTGTATTGAGTTATTTTGAAGGGACAGCAAATTTACACTGTTGTACAAGCTGTACACTGACTACTTTACAGTGTACCAAGTGTCATATCTTCAGTGTTGTCACATGAAAAGATATAATAAAATACTTACAAAAATGTGAGGAGTGTACTCACTTTTGTGAGATACTGTATATACATACACAGCATTTAAGCTTAAATGCTTTTTAAATGCATTTAAACTTTTGTTTAGTTAAACTATTGTTTAGCCTTAACAATAAGGCTGAACAATAAGTTTAGCCATATTGTTGCAGCTCCAATACTGGGAGCAAGCTAAAAGCAGCAACTTTGGGGGGAAAAAAAATCAAAAGGGTAAATGGGCTGGTATACAATTTTTTGAAAGATCACCAACTAAGTCACAAAGTTTTTGTGCACCCTTGTAAAAATTCCTTACAGAAGAATTGCATGGCTTTACAGTTTCTTACTGCTATTTAAAATATAAATTTCTTCTTAGAGTAGGTGATCTATCACTGATGGTCATCAGTGAAAACCAAAGATCTTTCCCAGGATTTCCACTGACTCCGGATGTGGTCTGTTATGGCTGTGGTCCGGTCTTTGCAGCAAATAGTTCCCATTCTAAATAATATTCTGCTCCCCACCTGGCCCAGACCATTGCAGAACAAAGCCACTTCATCGGATTCGGATTGCTAAAAACACACTTCTTCTTCCTCTTTCAGTTGCTCCCTTTAGGGGTCGCCACAGCAGATCATCTTTCTCCATCTCATCCTATCCCTTACATCTTCCTCTGTAACACCAACCCTCTCCATGTCCTCTTTCACTACATCCATGAATCTTCTCTGTGGTCTTCCTCTTTTCCTCCTGCCTGGCAGCTCCATCTTCAGCATCTTTTGGCCAATATATCCACTTTCCCTCTTCTGCACATGTCCAAACCATCTCACCCTTGCCTCTCTTACTTCGTCTCCAAACCGCTCAACCTGAGCTATCCTTCTGATATACTAATTTCTCATCTAGTCCCTCGTAGTCACTCCCAATGAAAATCTTGGCATCTTCAACTCTGCCACCTCCAGCTCCATTTCATGTCTTTTTGTCAGCGCCACCATCTCCAAACCATACATTGTAGCAGGTCTCACTACCATTTTGTAAATCTTCCCTTTCACTCTTGCTGCTACGCTTCTGTCACAAATCACCCCTGACACTCGTCTCCACCCACTCCACCCTGCCTGCACTCTCTTCTTCACCTCTCTTGTGCATTTTCCATTGCTTTGTATGGTTGACCCCAGGTATTTAAACTCATCTACTTTCACTACCGCAACTCCTTCCACCTTCACCGTTACATCTGCCCCCCTCTCATTTACACTCATGTATTCTGTCTTGCTTCTACTAACTTTCATTCCCCTTCTCTTCTCTTCCACCTGCTCCCAACTCTCACTACAGATCACAATGTTGTCTGCAAACATCATGGTCCACAGAGACTCCAGCCTGGCCTCCTCTGTCAACCTGTCCATCACCATGGCAAATAAGAAGGGGCTCAGAGCCAATCCCTGATGTTACCCCACCCCCACCCTGAGCCCATCTGTCACTCCCACAGCACACCTCACCACCATCTCACTGTCCTCATACATGTCCTGCACCACCCTCACATACTTCTCTACCACTACTGACTTTCTTATACAGTACCACACTTCCTCTCTTGGCACCCTATCATATGCTTTCTCTAGATCCACAAAGACACAGTGCAACTCCTTCTGAGCTTCTCTATAC
The DNA here is from genome assembly GCA_020510985.1 of Pholidichthys leucotaenia. Classification (NCBI taxonomy): domain Eukaryota; kingdom Metazoa; phylum Chordata; class Actinopteri; order Cichliformes; family Pholidichthyidae; genus Pholidichthys; species Pholidichthys leucotaenia. The sequence goes on along the minus strand of CM035839.1, from coordinate 320,164,005 downwards.
TTCTCCATCGGCACTGTTATGCCTTATTCATGCTGCATTTCCCCTCTAGTCTGCCTTGGTCCACGTGCGCTTTGGATGAGCCTGGCACGCATGCAGCGCTGTTCATGCTCACTTTTTTCATCTACCTAGGCCAAGCGGTTGACGCATGTGCACAACCATCATTTGTAGTTTCACTCCCGCCCGGTAGGTAGCGTCAAGGCACTGACGCGCCAGGATTTTCACCAACGAAGAAACGGCAGTCTTCTTCACAAAGTTTCTCTTCAAATATAGAGTCCATTTTTGCTGTTTTCACTCCTTTTCCACAAAGATGCTGTTTCCGCTGTGAAAGAAATTCATGTATGTTTTTATTCTCGTTTTCTGCCTCCTTGTTGTCTTCTTTGTCTACTGATGTATGCTGTGTCAATATCGCCATCTTGTGAATGGGACTTTCAGTGCATGCACTTGTGCATGCGCTTTTCAAAGCGTTCAGGTCATGAGCAGGTGGCGCGGTCACAAAATTTGGACTGCACGCGGTCGTCCACAGTCGAGCACTCCGGACACTAGCAGAGTGGAGACGATGACGTAAATTTCATCACACAAGGTTTCCGGTTATACGTACGCGGACAGCAGAGGTGTTGCATGAAGCAGGCTTCAGCGCAAACATTGCATCTGTAGTACTCTTTCTTGGCATGAAACCGGAATGCTGCTCACTGATTGTCACCTCTCTTCTTAACCTGGCTTCAACAACTCTTTCCCATATCTTCATAGTGTGGTTGATCAACTTTATGCCTCTGTAGTTACTACAGCTCTGAGTATCACCTTTGTTCTTGAAAACTGGTACCAAAACACTTCTTCTCCACTCCTCTGGCATCGTCTCACCTTCCAAGATTGTGTGAAACAGTCTGGTTAAAAAGTCCACTGTTATCTCTCCTAAACATCTCCATACCTCCACTGGTATGCCATCTGGACCAACCGCCTTTCCATTCTTCATCCTTTTCAAAGCTGCCCTCACTTCTGCCTTGCTAATCCTCAGGACTTCCTTGTTCAATATCTTTCCTTCATCCATCCTCGGCTCTCTCTCGTTTTCTTTATTCATCAGCTCTTCAAAGTACTCCTTCCACCTTCTCATTACTCTCTCGTCATTTGTTATTACATTACCATTTCTGTCCTTAATAAGCCTAACCTGCTGCACATGCTTCCCTGCTCAATCTCTGTTTAGTCAATTGATACAAGTTTTTTTTCTCTTTCCTTAGTGTTTAGCCTCTCATATAACTCAGTATATGCCTTTTCCACCTCTTTCTTTGCCATGCACATAGATTCCAAATACTTCCGTCTACTTCCCTCATCTCCCTGACTATCCCACTTTTTCTTTGCTAACCTCTTCTTTTGAATACTTTCCTGTACCTCCTCATTCCACCACCAAGTCTCCTTGTCTTACTTCCCCTGTCCACTGGATACACCACTTACCTTTCTAACCGTTTCCCTCAATACTTTTGCTGTACTTTCCCAGTCATCTGGTAATTCTTCCCTACCACCCAGAGCCTGTATCAGCTCCTTCCTGAACTTTGTGCAACCTTCTTCCTTCTGTAACTTCCCTCATTTAATCTTTGGGTCTGCCTTCACTCTCTTCCTCTTCTTTCTTTGCAAAGTCATCCGACTACCATCCGATGCTGTCTAGCTACATTCTCCCCTGCCACCACCTTGCAGTCTTCTATCTCTTTCAGAGTTCTCCTTCTGCATAGGATGTAGTCCACCTGAGTGCACCTTCCTCCACTCTTGTAAATCACCTATGTTCCTCTCGCTTCTTGAAGTATATGTTCACCACAACCATTTCCATCCTTTTAGCAAAATCCACAATCATCTGTCCTTCCACATTTCTCTCCTTAAGACCATTCCTGGGCAGTGGTGGCCTAATGGTTAGGGATGTGGATTGGTGAGCGGAAGGTCGCAGGTTTGATCCTTGGACCGGCAGGATTAGATCTGGGTGGGACAGATAACATAGCAAAGTTTGCCCCACCCTCCTTGAGCAAGGCCCTTAACCCCAACTGCTCCAGTGGAACTGCTCAGTGGCCACAGGTCAGTCTGTGGTTGTACTGGGCAGCTTCCTGGTGTGAATGTGTAACTGTGTGAATGTGAACAGGGCATCCTTGAAAAAGAGAGGTTGCCTCTCAGTGGAACTACCCTGTATAAATAAAAGGTTAAATAAAATAAATAACCTACCCAGAACCTCCTCATCACCTCTGTTCCCTTTACCTACGTGCCCATTAATGTCCGCTCCAATCACTACTCTCTCCCCCCTGGGAACACTCTCTACCACTTCATCCAACTTACTCCAGAATTCCTCTTTCTTCTACCTGACATCCAACTTGTGGGGCATACACACTGACAGCGTTCAACATTACACCTTTGACTTATAGCTTCAAACTCATGATCCCGTCTGACTCCCTCTTTACCTCCCTAACACTCTTCACATACTCTTCCTTCAAGATTACTCCTACTCCATTTCTCTTCCTATCTACACCATGGTAGAACAGTTTAAATCCACCTCCAGTGCTCCTAGCCTTGCTTCCCTTCCATCTGGTTTCTTGAACACACAGTATATCTACCTTTCTTCTCTCCATCGTATCAGCCAACTCTCTGCCTTTACCAGTCATAGTCCCTACATTTAACATCCTTACGCTCACCTTCACACTTCTACATTTCCTTTTCTCTCTCCCTCATAACACGCCTTCCCCCTCTCCTCCTCCTCGATGTTCAACCAACAGTAGCCCAATTTCCACCGGCACCCTGTCAGTTAACAGCACAGGTGGCGGTCGTTGTTAACCCGGGCCTCGACCAATCCAGTATGGAAGTGTCATTCGTCATGATCCGCATGTTTGATTTAGCAAAGGTTTTACATCGGATGCCCTTCCTGACACAACTCTCCCCATTTACCCGGGCTTGGGACCAGCACTAGGAATACACTGGCTTGTGCACCCCCTGTGGCTGGGTTATCGGTAAAAATACACAATGAGTCTATTTCTGATGGCTGCCGGATCCAGTCGGCAAGGAAATGCCGTGGTATCTACTGTATTTAATAACTTGATAATTCATTAAAACTATTTAAGGATCGCCCATTATTTTCTGAGGTCTACTACTCCACTACTGTAGAGAAGATAAAAACTTCCACATAACGTACAAACACTTCACAGAATTAAAATTAACAGGCTGCTTAAACGTTATTAGAGCACACAAATCTAGGTGGTGAGCCTGTACATCACACTTCCTTGTTGGTGTCACATGATTGCAATCAGTCTTCCTCCGTCTCTCTCGGGTCTGTCTTGAGCTCTCACATTATGTGATATACAGTGGGTATAAAAAGTCTATGCACCCCTGTTCAAATGCCAGATTTTTGTGATGTGAAAAAAAAGAGACCAAGATAAATCATTTCAAAACTTTTTTCCACCATTAATGTGACCTATAACCTGTACAACCCATTTGAAAAACAAACTGAAATATTTTAAGGGAAAAATGAAAACTAAAAAAACAGAATTAACCAATCACATTCAAACTCATGTTAAATGGGAATCAGCACACACCGGCCACCATTTAAAGTGCCTCTGATTAACCCCAAATAAAGTTCAGCTGTTCTAGTGGGCTTTTCCTGACATTTTTGTAGTCACATCTTACAGCACAAGCCATGGTCCGCAGAGAGCTTCCAAAGCATCAGAGGGATCTCATTGTTCAAAGGTATCGGTCAGGAGAAGGGTACAAAAGAATTTGCAAGGCATTAAATATACCATGGAACACAGTGAAGACAGTCATCATCAAGTGGAGAAAATATGGCACAACAGTGACATTACCAAGAACTGGACATCGCTCCAAAACTGATGAAAAGATGAGAAGAAAACTGGTCAGTCAAGAGGTCGACAGTAACTTTGAAGGAGCTGCACGAATTTCTGGCAAGTACTGGATGTTTAGTACATGTGACAACAATCTCCTGTCTAGGGTGGCAAGGATGGAAGCCTTATCTTACCAAGAAAAACGTCCAAGCCCGGCTACATTTTGCAAAAACACATTTGAAATGTCCCCAACGCATATGGGAAAATGTGTTATGGTCCGATGAAACCAAGGTTGAACTTTTTGGCCATAATTCCAAAAGGTATATTTGGCACAAACACAACACTGCACATCACCAAAAGAACACCATACCTACAGTGAAGCATGGTGGTAACACAATCATGCTTTGGTTTTTTTTTTGTTTTTTGTTTTTGTTTTTTTTTCAGCTGGAACTGGGGCCTTAGTCAAGGTGGAGGGAATTATGAACAGTTCCAAATACCAGTCAGTGTTGGCAATACACCTTCAGGCTTCTGCTAGAAAGCTGAAGATGAAGAGGAACTTCATCTTTCAGCACGACAGTGACCCAAAGCACACATCCATATCAACAAAAGAATAGCTTCACTCGAAGATTAAGGTTTTGGAATGGCCCAACCAGAGTCCAGACCTGAATCCGATCCAACATCTGTGGAGTGATCTGAAGAGGGCTGTGCACAGGAGATACCCTCACAATCTGACAGATTTGGAGCATTTTGCTAAAGAAGAGTGGGCAAATATTGCCACATCAAGATGTACCAGACAGATAGACTCCTTCCCAAAAAGACTGAGTGCTGTAATAAAAGCCAAAGGTGCTGCAACAAAGTAGTAGTTTAAGGGTGTGCATATTTATGGAAACAGGTCATTGTAAGTTTTTTATTTTTTAATTTTCCCCTTAAAAGATTTCAGTTTGTTTTTCAATTGGGTTGTACAGGTTATAGGTCACATTAATGGTGAAAAAGTTTTGAAATGATTTATCTTGGTCTCATTTTTTTACATCACAAAAACCTGGCATTTAAACAGGGGTGTGTAGACTTTTTATATCCACTGTAACTCACATGTTATCTTGTAATTCGAACCCTGTTCTTATCTGTGCCGCTTCAAAACACAAACAGAGCTGGTAGGTATGCCCGCAAGGCTCCATCCGCACTGCATCTGCAACGGTCCGCATTCAGAGTCAGTGGAAATCCTGGGTTACACCGCCTCTAAGACAGCTGTTGAAAGTTATTCAGCTTTTATCCAAGTCAACTATTCAGTATCATGGATCCATTTTTGCATCACTACTAAAGACAAAGTTTTGTACTCCACACATTTTTCTGTGTATTGACCGGTCCTTGAGTCATCCTACAAAATCCTAAACAGTTTTAAATTAAAACTTTAAATCAGTTTTAGTCACATGTATTTCCAGAATTGTGGGCTATTTTTATTTCAGTTGTGTGTTTAATCGTGTGTTCTGTAACTGTGTTTTCATCTAATCCTTATTACTTTATTGCACAGTAGCCTGGTGGAGCACCCACAACTTCGTTGTACTGTGCAACTGTACAATGACAATAAAGCCTATTTATTCTATTCTATTCTATTCTATTCTATTCTGTAACTAGAGATTTTTAACACACGGTGTATGTGACTGTGACTTATTTTTTATATGCATATAGGTAGTTGTTAACTACAGTAACTTAAAAGTTACAGCACATTCCCATAAAAAAGAGAAAACCTGAAGATGATAATTAACAAATAAGCTCTGCTTTCTTGTTTACAGAAGTGGGAAGGTGAGAAGTTTAAAACAAAAGGCTTCAGAATAGTTGGTTGGTTGCAGAGCCTAGTGCTCAAAAAAGTTCACACCTCCTTACTAAAACAACTGCATTGTATATACATTCTGAGCAGTATGATACATTTAGGACTTTTGTGGTTTCCAAGGTAATGAACCACATTTTACATATTTATTAAGCATGTTTTCTTGTGGCAATCTCCTTAAGTGCTGCCCCTTCAAGACATGTTCCCCACCTCCTTGCCACTAATTAGAACCAAGCCTTCATAAGCTGAAGGCAGAAGACAAAATGGGGGCCAAAGGAGCAAAGAGAAGTGGCTAAGTCTGTCTGTGAGCTACATTCAGTGCCGTGCGCATTTCTTTAACATACGCTGGCTTTAAATCAAGTCCCCACACCGCCATAGAACTGGATTTACACAATTGCCAAGGATTTATTAATCTGCTGCTAGCTGATGGTTCTCCATAGAGGTAATTGAGGGTAGTACCCTCCACTAACCTTAAACCCAGTAGAGGTAACAGAATTGAAGGGGAGGGGGGAGAAGAGTTGGGTTGTCTTTTGTTTTAAAAACTGTGCTGAACAACAGGGATGAACTGAACTGAACACACGCAAGGGTTGAACTGTTAAACTGAACTGAACATAGATGGTTACATTGAACTGAACCAAAAGGGTTACAGAGACCTGAACTGATTAAAAGGTGTTATATCTTTCACCGCTTTACGTTACTTAATATAACAATGATAACTCGGACCATCGACGTAATGTTAACGGTTTATTAGTGTAGCAGCAACTTCATAGCACATGGCTAACAACAACAACCTGACATTACAGGTTACTCATAATGCCTTGAGCAAAACACTACGACGGGTGCCGTAGTAAACCAAAATACATAACATCTCCTCCCCTCTTACAATAGATGTCCTACAGGAAATAACAAGTGTCTGCTGAAATTCTTGTGTCTTCATTAGAACATAACACTGGCAATCTAAACATATGAACATTTCTCCATTCTCTTCATTTGCCAAGTTAACTGTATCCATGTACAACAACTTCTCTTTTGTTTTGTTTTTTTTTTCTCTTTAATTATTATGCTACCTTAGGAGTGAGGTAGACTACCTCATCCCCTAACTGTACCCCTGGGGATTATTCTGCCCCATTAATGTGGGTCAGTTGCTATCTAGTCTAATAACTCAGACGGACAGGAGGTCGCCGCTCCCTGGTGGGGTATCGGCGATCTGCAGGAACATGAGTCTGTGTTCTTTCTAATGTGGAGTTTGCTTCTGGTGCTGATGCAGAAGAAGATGTCACATCTACAGCTGGAACTCTGGTCTCTGAAGTGGTTGAGTTCTGTACTGGTGTAGGTGGACAAAGTGGTGAGTTGGTGGGTGCATCTTTAGGATATCCAAGAGACAGTTCTGCAGGCGCTGGCGGTGTCTGCAGGAGTTGATCCACGTGCCTTTTCCAAACACTTGTCAGTGGTTTGAACTGTATATGAGACTGGTCCAGTTTGTGCAATAACAGTTGCAGGAACCCACTTAGGTTCACCTCTGTAGTTCCTGGCCAGCACAGATTCTCCTGACGTGAACGCTCTGTCCTTTGCCCGATGTTCTCTGTGCATAATTTGTTTCTCTTGTTGCTTTTGCACAGTGTCCTTTAATCCTGAGGGTTTCAAAAGGTCAAAGGTAGTGCGCAGATCTCTCTTGAACATCAGACTAGCAGGGGTTGTCTTTGTGATTGCATGTGGAGTGTTGCGGTAGTTTAGCAGGAACTTGTGCAGCCTCTGATGCAGTGTTCCTTGACCTTGTGATGCTTTCAATGCATGTTTCATTGTCTGCACAAACCTTTCTGCAAGGCCGTTCGTCGCAGGATGGTATGGAGCTGATTTAATGTGCTGCACTCCATTAGCTTGTAGAAAAGCATCCATTTCTTGTGAAACCAACTGAGGTCCATTGTCAGAAACTAGTTGTGTAGGAGACCCAAAACGACTAAACATTTCTCCTAATGCCTCTGTGGTCTTCTCTGTGGTGGTTGACCTCATAATAGCCACTTCAGGCCATTTACTGTGTGCATCCACAGCAACGAGAAACATTCTGTCCTCAAACGGACCTGCAAAGTCAATGTGCACACGATGCCATGGCTCCTGTGGGAACTCCCAGGGATGGAGAGGAGCCAATGGTGGGTTGTTCCGTACCTTGTGACAAGATGAACAGCTTTTGGCTATTTCTTCAATCTGCTTGTCAATGTTTGGCCACCAAAAATAGCTTCTCGCTATTTCTTTCATTCTCACGATTCCACTATGTCCTGCATGAAGTTGCTGTAACACTTTTGTTCGACATGACAGGGGAATAATCACTCTCCTCCCCCACAGCAAACAACCCGACTGAACAGACAATTCTTGGGAAGTGGACAATTCTGTCCACTTCCCAAGGAAGGGCTTCAAGGTTGCGTCATCACCCGCAGGTTGTCCTTTAATGATCAAGTCCATGACTGCGGACAACACAGGGTCATTTCTAGTCCCCTTTTTCACCTGCACAGCTGAAACAGGTGTGTTTTCTACCTCTGTGAAGTAGAAGATGTCCACAGTGCTTGACTCTGGCTTCATGACAGGAAGTGGTAATCTGGATAACCCATCTGCATTACCATGACAGTCTGACTTTTGATACCTGATGTCATAGGAGTGTCCTGACAACAGCAACACCCACCTCTGCAGTCGGGACGCTGCAAGAGATGGTATTCCTGTGTATGGTCCAAGGATGGTTGTGAGAGGTCGGTGGTCAGTAAAAAGTGTAAACTTCCGTCCATACAAGTACTGGTGGAATTTTCTGACACCAAACACAATGCTCAGAGCCTCTCTTTCTAGTTGAGCATAGTTAGCTTCTGCCTTGTTTAATGTCCTTGACGCAAAAGCGATTGGCTTTTCCTCACCGTCTAGCATTACGTGGGAAATCACCGCCCCTACGCCATAAGGAGAGGCGTCGCAGGCAAGCTGGATCGGAAGTGATGGGTTGAAGTGGGTCAGAACCTCTGATGCAGTCAGCGCATCCTTTGTCTTCCGAAAAGCCTCCTGACAGCTTGCTGTCCACTTCCATGCTTCCTCTTTGCGCAGCAGGTTATGCAGTGGTTTTAATAGTGATGCCAAGTTTGGTATGAAACGTCCATAATAGTTCAGCAGTCTCAAGAAAGACTTCAGCTGACTGACATTTTGGGGTGGAGGTGCATCCACAGTGGCTGTGATTTTCGATGGTGCAGTGTGTAGTCCCTTAGCATTGATCACATGACCTAAGTATTCCACGGATGACTGGAAAAACTCGCATTTATCCTTGCGGATTCTCAATCCATATTCCTCCAGTCTCTTGAGAGTTGCATCCAAGTTGCACAGATGCTCTTCATCATCTGCTCCTGTACACAGGATATCATCCAGGTAGCACTGCACTCCTGGTAATCCACTCAGGATTTGATCCATAGCTCGCTGAAAAAGTGCTGGAGCAGATGTGATGCCAAAAGGCAGTCTGCAGTATCTGAAGAGTCCTTTATGGGTGTTGATAGTCAGCATTTCACGTGACTGCTCGTCTACATGCATTTGTAAGTAAGCCTGGTTGAGATCTATTTTGCTGAACTTTTGTCCCCCACTCAGCCCCGCAAATAAGTCATCAATCAGTGGAAGGGGATACTGCTCTGCTGTTAGTACAGGGTTTACTGTTACCTTAAAGTCTCCACAGGTCCGGATTCCTCCGTCCTTTTTGGGTACTGGAACTATGGGCGTGGCCCACTCACTGGTTGTCACAGGCTCCAGAACTCCATTCTTGACCAGAGCATCCAAGTCAGCCTCCACCTTTGGTCTGATGGCGTACGGCACTGGTCTGGCTTTCATGAACACTGGTTTACTGTCAGGTATGCAGCTTCACTATAATTTTTTTCATACTGCCTAGCTCATCACGAAAAACCTTTTTGTGCTTTTCCAGTATGGCCTGCAGCTGAGTGGAACTGTGTGACAGCTTCCTTACTTCTTGCCAGTCAAGTTGGATTTTCTTTAGCCGCACACGCCCCATTATAGCTGGACAGTTGTTCTTGGTAACATAAACTGGAAGCTCAGCAGTTTGGCCATTGTACTGAACAGTTACCTCTGTCATCCCTTTCATGGGCACTCGGTGTCCAGTATACGCCCTGAAGACGGTGTCTGAAGGCCGGAGTGGAAGATGTTTCAGAAACTTCTTGTAAATGCCATGCGACACAAGTGATGCCTTTGATCCGGTGTCTATCTGCATTTTAACAAAATGTCCCTCCACTTTTGGTTTAGTCCAATAGCCTTCTGAGCCTTCATTCACATTCATAATCCGGACAGTATTTATTGCAGTTGACACCTCTTCCTCTGAGGAGTCGCTCACTCTGTCCTCGCCATGTTTAACTGTGTGAACATTTCTTTTCTTTTTGTATTTTACCATGTCACTTTTATTCCTTGTCTTTGGGCCTTTGTCTTTGCTCCTTTTGCTTCTACATGCCCGCTCCACGTGGCCTTTTTTCCCACAGTTGTTACAGTCCATCTCTTTGCACCAACAGTCATTAGGAAGGTGTCCCACCTTGCCACAGCGGAAACATGGACCTGTTGCATTGGTTTTACCACTGCTGAGCTTATGTACTCTGCCTGTAGCATGCAGTTGGTGGGCTTCTTTGGAAGCCATCTCCATCATCACACTAATGTTAATGGCTCTTTCAAGCATCAGATCACTTTCTGTGAGTAACTTCTTCTGTGCTGCTTCATTTCGTAGTCCACACACAAGCCTGTCTCTTAATGTGTCATTTAAAACATCTTTAAATTCACAGTGTGTTCATTTGCTGCCCACATATAAAACTGCTCTCAGAAGAGGCAAGGTGGAGATGAGAGACATTGATGTGTGGACAGAAGATTCAGAGCACAGCCTCCAGGAATGCTTTGACTGTACAGACTGGAAGATGTTCATAATGGCCTGCGGGGATGATTTGGACTCTCTGGCTGAGCTCACATGCTCATACATGGCTTACTGTCAAAATAAGATTGTTCCACGTAAACGTGTCAAAATATATCCCAACAACAAACCATGGGTTACTAAATCAGTTAAATCCTGCTTACAGAGGAAAGCACTTGCCTTTAAACAGGGGTCTGTTTCTGCGCTACAGGTTGCCACTAAGGAGCTAAAGGCCGAAATTTTAAGAGCAAAACAGAATTATAAATCAGAATTGGAAAGCAAGATGGCAGCAAATAAACTTGGTTCGGCCTGGGCCAGTATGAAAAAAATTGCAGGCCTTCAGAGCACAGAGCGCAGTAATCGTGTGTTTTTAGATGGTTTTAGTTCAGACACAGAGCTGGCTAATGCTCTTAATTGTTTTTATGGTCGTTTTGACTCCTTTGATTTTAGCACAGAAATCCAAGATTTGAAACAGAAACTCAAAGACAATCAGCACTTTAATATTGAGATGCAGGATGTTGAAAGGGAGTTCCGCGCTGTAAAAGTGAACAAAAGTCAGGGCCCTGATAATATATGTGGACGCCTGGTAAAGTCCTGTGCACATGAACTGAGTCCTATATTTCACTACATTTTCAATAAGTCCTTACAGACACAACATGTGCCTAAGATCTGGAAAGATGCTGTGGTTGTTCCCGTTCCAAAATCCAGCTGTCCTAAAACGGTAAATGACTTTAGACCAGTTGCTTTGACTTCAATTTTAATGAAAATTTTTGAAAAACTGGTCAGATGTGAGGTCCTAAAGCAGACTGAACATGCATTGGATCCTCTGCAGTTTGCCTATAGGCCTCACAGAGGAGTGGAGGATGCCACTGTCACTCTGTTTAACATGCTTTTTAAACATCTGGATTTTAATGGGACACACGCCAGGCTTTTATTTGTGGACTTTTCTTCTGCCTTTAATACAATCCAACCTCATATTTTAGTTGAAAGGCTCCTGCAACAATTTGATTTAAGCAATAATCTGGTGGGTTGGATTCTGGATTTCTTAACCAACAGGACGCAGAGAGTAAGGGTCAATGGCACATTGTCTGACCTAAAGTGCTCTTCTACTGGCTCTCCTCAGGGGTGTGTGTTGTCACCACTACTCTTCATCCTGTACACAAACATGTGTCAGAGCAGACATGACAACAGACACATTATAAAGTATGCTGATGACTCAGTCATTGTCAGTCTCCTCCAGGATGGTGAGAGTGGCCACGGCCCAGTAGTTGATGACTTTGTTCACTGGTGTGAGGATTCCTACCTGCAGCTGAATACAACAAAAACGAAAGATATGATTATTGACTTTAGGAGGAAAACTCCCAGGCACAAAGTCACCATACTAAAAGGCCAGCCCACCGAATGTGTACAATCGTACAAATATCTTGGGACGATTATTGATAGTGGATTGAACTTTGAGGTGAACTGTGAAAGGGTGTGCAAAAAGGGTCAGCAAAATTTGCGTTGTTTGAGGAAACTTGCACGCTTCCAAATTGACCGAACCATAATGACTATGTTCTATCGGGCTTTTATTGAATCTGTTTTATCCTTTTCTTTAATGTCATGGTTTGGTCAGATAAAACTGAAACAGAGGAAATCCTTGGATCAGGTAGTCAGATGGTCCAGTCGTTTGCTTGGTGAGTCACAGCTGAGCCTGACATCCCTGTACACCAGACAAGTACAGAGGATGGCCGACTCGATTTTAAATGATGACTCCCACCCTTTGCACTGCAACTTTCAGCTTCTTCCCTCCAGACGGAGGTTTGCTGTCCCAAAAAGTAGAACCCAGCGCTACAAAAACAGCTTTGTCCCTGCTGCTGTCAAAGAGTTGAACAAGCTATAAAAATTATATTGTACATATTTTATATTTACCTATTTTGTAAGATGTGTGCCTGTGTTTGTGTCTATGTTGAATGTAATTGTGGCTTGTAAATATGGATGTCACCAACTGCAAAACAAATCTACCTACGGGTACAAATAAAGTAACCTGAACCTGAACCTGAACCTGAACAGTGTTCGGCTAACTTGCGTAGCGCTGCAACAAACATGTTAACAGACTCACCCTCTTCTTGGTTACGTCTGTGAAACCTGTATCTTTCTGCAATCACTAGAGGCTTGGGTGAGAAGTGGTGGGTCAGTGTGTCCACAAGTTCTTTGTAGGTTTTAGAGCCTGGCTTTACTGGCTGTAGAAGGTTGCGTAGTAGGTTAAATGTCTTGGGACCCATCACACTCAGAAAAGTGGGCACTAACTTTTCATCCGTTATTCCATTGGCCGCGACGAAATAGTCAAAGCGCTCTGTATAGGAGCTCCATTGTTCCGTGCTCTCATCAAAGGGCCCGATAGAGCCAATAACTCCAGCCATTTTAACGCTCCTGGTTGAATGTCGCTCTTTCCCTCGCAGCTCCTTTCTGTAACGTCGTTGCTTCCCTCCGGCGTTACTCACGGAGTTTTTGTCCTTAACGATTTCCACTGCTCCGCTCCTCCCCGCTTAGCAGACAGCCCGCAGCATCCACCTCAGCACAGCGGCGCGGTGTATCACCCGGTCAGCGCGAAGTAGCGGCAGGAAAAACACGACAAAAAAACTCTCCTCCGTCGCGGACTGCAGCGTCGGTCCAGACGTCCTCGTCGCCACTTTTTGTTATATCTTTCACCGCTTTACGTTACTTAATATAACAATGATAACTCGGACCATCGACGTAATGTTAACGGTTTATTAGTGTAGCAGCAACTTCATAGCACATGGCTAACAACAACAACCTGACATTACAGGTTACCCATAATGCCTTGAGCAAAACACTACGACGGGTGCCGTAGTAAACCAAAATACATAACAAAAGGATTGTATTGAATTGAACTGAGTTGAAATGAAAAGTGAACTGAAAAAAACAACAACAACAAACAAACCCTGAACTGAACCATTTGAACTGTTTATGAGTTGAGATTTTTGTTGGCTTTGATATAATTTTGTGGTTTTGCCTGAAAAGGACATTTGAGTTGATGGTTTGAGTTCTTTTGATATATAATGCTTTCTTTATATTGACTGCCTAAATGTACTTGTGAAGTTGAGATATTTGAGTTACTTAAGGGTCCATGGTATTTTATTTACCTGCATCCTTGTGGGGGATTGTCCAAAGTTTAAAATGTTTTTTTCTCTTTTTGTCAAAGTTTGCTTTGGCTGGCACCCCAAAAAATTAAATTAGTTGGATGATCCGTTACATTCTAAGCTCATCTGAATACTTTAATCTTACCATCCTGTTTATTTTGAGATGAAATCAGCAAAGCTAATATTGTAGACGCTGTATTTTTCCATTCACATACGTACTTGCTTAGAAAAGAAATGCAGTTTGAGAGTTTCCCAGCACAGTTATGAGTGCTGGTAAAAATTCCTGTATGTGAATGACCAAAAACTAAAACCCTCTTCTGGACTTCCTTGATAGACTTTTACATGGGAAATCAGAATAAACAGAAAGCGGATAAAAAGCAGCCAGTCATATCCATCCAAATAAGCAGCAAATCTCCCTAGGCTTCCTGCAATGTGTTATGGATGTAATGTTGAGCTGTGGTTTCTTTTTTTGCATCCAGTTGGGTGATGGTCTGATTTTCTGGAGTGCTGCCATTCACCATTGCAGTTTGGGATTCTTGAGTTTCAAAACCAGAACCAGAAACGGGCCTACTTTTATGAGTCCACTTCTGCTGTCTGGGCATAGTTTCTGAATGCTGCTTCAGATCATTACAGAGCCCAAGTAATCAAAACTGATATGTGTATTTTTTGTGTGGGGATATGTTTTCTGTACATGTGTTCGCAGATTTGTGGTACTTGCACATGCACTGTTATGGGCATGTAGTCATGTCTAACTTTATTTAATATCGTCTTAGAATTAACAAAGGCATTTTTACATTAAGGCCAACTTTTTAATGGACCTGCTTTCCTGTATTAGCTGTGCTATTACTGGGGAGATGCAGGTTGGTGATGCTAAATGTATATGCTCATTCTCTCTTATTCATTCTTTTCTTATATTTCTCCTCCCCTTCTCTTCCTTCCTCCTTCTCATGCGTCTGTTCCAGTGGGTACTCCTTACTACATGTCACCGGAGAGGATCCATGAAAATGGCTACAACTTCAAATCTGACATTTGGTCGCTAGGATGCCTGCTCTATGAGGTAAACTGTGAGAATATGTGCGCACACACACTGTCACCTCACAGCTGAAGGTAGGAGTGACATGAGAACACAATGGTTGAGACACATTTAAACAAACCCTTCCTTGTCTTGCATAGAGCTTACTGGGGGGGAGAAATAAGATACTGTACATGCAATTCAAGCAAAAAATACAGAAATTAAAAAAATGTAAATGTGCTTTCAAATTTCTAGGTCTCTCTTTCCCCCCCCCCCCTTCTTTCTCTGTGGCCTCCGTGAGCTGAGGCCTTAAAGACCTCTTGAGTTAAAGTTCCTTAGCCAGGGAACCTGCTAGGCATTGAAAAGCAGGCAAATGAAGGGAATTGACACAACCATGTGTTTTAAATAAGGCTTTCCAGTGACACTGACTAGTTTGATTAGCAAGGAGCAAACCACCAGAGCTTCTGCTGCTGTGGACCACACTGAGTGCAGACAAGCCTGGAAGGACCTCACACGGAACAAAGAGAAAAGAACGAGGAGTGGGGTAATGATAGACGAGATGATAGTAGTCAATCACACCGCATCTTGTCGACTTTAATGTGCAGTGAATACACAGTTGGGCACAAATTCAGAAATGCACATTTGGTTGAGGAAATGCCCACACTACCCCCCCCCCCAAAGAAAAAGTCACGTTGCTGATCATTTGGGCTGCATTTCAACGCACCAGTGACTACACCTTCTCTACAGCGCCTCAGGCATAGAGGTAGGGAACGTACGGAAGAAGTTTGAGCTCAGCTTGCAGGTCATGGTTGCTCAGAGTCCAGTGTCCTTCATGCTAATTAGATCCCCACAATGCAGTTTAGCTCTGCATGTCTGTGGCTGGCTGAATGTGGTGGATTGGTATTTATATGTGTGGACTGTGTATGTGTTTGTTTACAATTTACAGGTTTATATTTTGGGGGGAGAAAATATGGCACAATTACTGTGGGGGAAATAATTATTTCATCCCCTGCTGAATTTGCAAATTTACCCCCTTACAAAGAAATTAAGTTTATAATTTTTATGGTAGGATTATTTTAATAGAGAGAGATGGAAGATCAACACAAAAATCCAGAAAAAATTTTAAGTAAGGGTTATAAATATAACACTATATATATATATACAGTGGGGCAAAAAAGTATTTAGTCAGCCACCAATTGTGCAAGTTCTCCCACTTAAAAGGTGAGAGAGGTCTCCAATTTTCATCATAGGTATACCTCAACTATGAGAGACAAAATGAGACAAAAAAAATCCAGAAAATCACATTGAAGGATTTTTAATGAATTAATTGGTAAATTCCTCAGTAAAATAAGTATTTGGTCACCTACAAACAGGCAAGATTTCTGGCTCTCACAGACCTGTAACTTCTTCTTTAAGAGGCTCCTCTGTCCTCCACTCGTTACCTGTATTAATGGCACCTGTTTAAACTCGTTATCAGTATAAAAGACACCTGTTCACAACCTCAAACAGTCAGACTCCAAACTCCACTATGGCCAAGACCAAAGAGCTGTCAAAGGACACCAGAAACAAAATTGTAGACCTGCACCAGGCTTGGAAGACTGAATCTGCAATAGGTAAGCAGCTTGGTGTGAAGAAATCAACTGTGGGAGCAATTATTAGAAAATGGAAGACATACAAGACCACTGATAATCTCCCTCAATCTGGGGCTCCATGCAAGATTTCACCCCGTGGGGTCAAAATTATCACAAGAACGGTGAGCAAAAATCCCAGAACCACATGGGGGGACCTAGTGAATGACCTGCAGAGAGCTGGGACCGAAGTAACAAAGGCTACATCAGAAACACAGTACGCCGCCAGGGACTCAAATCCTGCAGTGCCAGACGTGTCCCCCTGCTTAAGCCAGTACATGTCCAGGCCCGTCTGAAGTTTGCTAGAGAGCATTTGGATGATCCAGAAGAGGATTGGGAGAATGTCATATGGTCAGATGAAACCAAAATAGAACTTTTTGGTAAAAACTCAACTTGTCGTGTTTGGAGGAGAAAGAACACCATACCTACTGTGAAGCATGGGGGAGGAAACATCATACTTTGGGGCTGTTTTTCTGCAAAGGGACCAGGATGACTGATCCGTGTAAAGGAAAGAATGAATGGGGGCCATGTATCGTGAGATTTTGAGTGAAAACTTCCTTCCACCAGCAAGGGCATTGAAGATGAAACGTGGCTGGGTCTTTCAGCATGACAATGATCCCAAACACACTGCCCGGGCAACGAAGGAGTGGCTTTGTAAGAAGCATTTCAAGGTCCTGGAGTGGCCTAGCCAGTCTCCAGATCTCAACCCCATAGAAAATCTTTGGAGGAGTTGAAAGTCCGTGTTGCCCAGCGACAGCCCCAAAACATCACTGCTCTAGAGGAGATCTGAGGAATGGACCAAAATACCAGCAACAGTGTGTGAAAACCTTGTGAAAACTTACAGAAAATGTTTGACCTCTGTCATTGCCAACAAAGGGTATATAACAAAGTATTGAGATGAACTTTTGTTATTGACCAAATACTTATTTTACCGAGGAATTTACCAATTAATTCATTAAAAATCCTTCAATGTGATTTTCTGGATTTTTTTTTCTTATTTTGTCTCTCATAGTTGAGGCATACCTATGATGAAAATTGGAGACCTCTCTCATCTTTTAAGTGGGAGAACTTGCACAGTTGGTGGCTGACTAAATACTTTTTTACCCCACTGTGTGTGTGTGTATATATATATATATATATACAGTGTGTATGTGTGTGTACATACAGTGTGTATGTGTGTGTGTGTATATATATATATATATACACTACCATTCAAAAGTTTGGGGTCACCCAGACAATTATTTTGTGTTTTCCATGAAAAGTCACACTTATTTACCACCATGAGTTGTAAAATGAATAGAAAATATAGTCAAGACATTGACAAGGTTAGAAATAATGATTTGTATTTGAAATAATAATTTTTTCCTTCAAACTTTGCTTTCGTCAAAGAATCCTCCATTTGCAGCAATTACAGCATTGCAGACCTAACATGATTGCACAAGGGTTTTCTAATCATCCATTAGCCTTCTGACGCAATGAGCAAACACATTGTACCATTAGAACACTGGAGTGATAATTGCTGGAAATGGGCCTCTATACACCTATGTAGATATTACACCAAAAACCAGACATTTGCAGCTAGAATAGTCATTTAC
This sequence comes from Pholidichthys leucotaenia, assembly GCA_020510985.1. Classification (NCBI taxonomy): domain Eukaryota; kingdom Metazoa; phylum Chordata; class Actinopteri; order Cichliformes; family Pholidichthyidae; genus Pholidichthys; species Pholidichthys leucotaenia. Next base: position 320,146,087 of record CM035839.1, on the reverse strand, counting down.
CACATTAGCAATGTATAGAGTGTATTTCTGATTAGTTTAAAGTTATCTTCATTGAAAAAAAGTGCTTTTCTTTCAAAAATAAGGAAATTTCTAAGTGACCCCAAACTTTTGAACGGTAATGTATATATACAGTATACTGTATATATATATATATATATATACACAGTGGGGTAAAAAAGTATTTAGTCAGCCACCAATTGTGCAAGTTCTCCCACTTAAAAGATGAGAGAGGTCTCCCATTTTCATCATAGGTATACCTCAACTATGAGAGACAAAATAAGAAAAAATAAATCCAGAAAATCACATTGAAGGATTTTTAATGAATTAATTGGTAAATTCCTCGGTAAAATAAGTATTTGGTCAATAACAAAAGTTCATCTCAATACTTGGTTATATACCCTTAGTTGGCAATGACAGAGGTCAAACATTTTCTGTAAGTTTTCACAAGGTTTTCACACACTGTTGCTGGTATTTTGGTCCATTCCTCCATGCAGATCTCCTCTAGAGCAGTGATGTTTTGGGGCTGTCGCTGGGCAACACGGACTTTCAACTCCCTCCAAAGATTTTCTATGGGGTTGAGATCTGGAGACTGGCTAGGCCACTCCAGGACCTTGAAATGCTTCTTACGAAGCCACTCCTTCGTTGCCCGGGCGGTGTGTTTGGGATCATTGTCATGCTGAAAGACCCAGCCACGTTTCATCTTCAATGCCCTTGCTGGTGGAAGGAGGTTTTCACTCAAAATCTCACGATACATGGCCCCCATTCATTCTTTCCTTTACACGGATCAGTCATCCTGGTCCCTTTGTAGAAAAACAGCCCCAAAGTATGATGTTTCCACCCCCATGCTTCACAGTAGGTATGGTGTTCTTTCTCCTCCAAACACGACAAGTTGAGTTTTTACAATAAAGTTCTATTTTGGTTTCATCTGACCATATGACATTCTCCCAATCCTCTTCTGGATCATCCAAATGCTCTCTAGCAAACTTCAGACGGGCCTGGACATGTACTGGCTTAAGCAGGGGGACACGTCTGGCGCTGCAGGATTTGAGTCCCTGGCGGCGTAGTGTGTTTCTGATGTAGCCTTTGTTACTTTGGTCCCAGCTCTCTGCAGGTCATTCACTAGGTCCCCCCATGTGGTTCTGGGATTTTTGCTCACCGTTCTTGTGATAATTTTGACCCCACAGGGTGAGATCTTGCGTGGAGCCCCAGATCGAGGGAGATTATCAGTGGTCTTGTATGTCTTCCATTTTCTAATAATTGCTCCCACAGTTGATTTCTTCACACCAAGCTGCTTACCTATTGCAGATTCAGTCTTCCCAGCCTGGTGCAGGTCTACAATTTTGTTTCTGGTGTCCTTTGACAGCTCTTTGGTCTTGGCCATAGTGGAGTTTGGAGTCTGACTGTTTGAGGTTGTGGACAGGTGTCTTTTATACTGATAACGAGTTCAAACAGGTGCCATTAATACAGGTAACGAGTGGAGGACAGAGGAGCCTCTTAAAGAAGAAGTTACAGGTCTGTGAGAGCCAGAAATCTTGTTTGTGTGTAGATGACCAAATATTTATTTTACTGAGGAATTTACCAATTAATTCATTAAAAATCCTTCAATGTGATTTTCTGGATTATTTTTCCCATTTTGTCTCTCATAGTTGAGGTATACCTATGATGAAAATTGGAGACCTCTCTCATCTTTTAAGTGGGAGAACTTGCACAATTGGTGGCTGACTAAATACCTTTTTGCCCCACTGTATATAGTGCGTGACGTCATCCACTCAGTAACTGGCAGGCTGCAGACAGAACACCCAGATGCTCTTCTCCTCATCTCAGGCGATTTCAACCATATTTCACTGTCTCCCATTCTACCCACATTCACCCAGTATGTCACATGCCACAATAGAGACAATAAAACACTGGACTTATTCTACGCAAACACTAAGGAGGCGTACACCTCATCACAACTCCCCCCACTCGGGATATCGGATCACAACTTGGTTCATCTCCTGCCGGTGTACAAACCCCTAGTGCACAGACAACCTCCGGTCATGCGCACAGTGAAGTTATGGTCTGAGGAGGCAATGGACGCTCTAAAGGACTGCTTTGAAACCACTGCCTGGGAGCAGCTCTGCGATCCACATGGTGAAGACATCGATGGCCTCACTCACACCATCACGGACTACATCAGCTTCTGTGTGGACAACACTGTACCCACCAAGACCATACGGTGTTGCTCGAACAACAAACCCTGGATCAACCCTGAGATAAAAACACTTCTGAGAGAGAAGAAGAGGATCTTCAGGTCGGGGAACAGGGAGATGCTGAAGTCCGTACAGAGGGAGCTGAGGAGGGAGATCAGAGAAGGCAAGGACAGCTTCAGGAAGAAGATGGAGGACAAGCTGCAACAGAGCGACATCGGTGGGGTCTGGAGAAACCTTAAAACCATCTCTGAGCTCCAGAATACCTCCTCCCAGGCCACGGGGGGCAGGGAGTGGGCGAACAATCTGAACCTGTTTTTTAATAGGTTTGACCAACCGCCCTCCCCCCAGACTGCACAACAACCACTGCTGCCTCTAAAGACATCGAGTCCTGCTGCCCACACCCCACTCCACCAACACCCCCCCCCCCCCACTCCCAGCACACAGCCCCCCAACCTGACCCTCACTAAGACCCAGGTGAGGACGGAGCTGAGGAAGATCAAGGCGAGGAAGGCGTCGGGACCGGATGACATCAGCACAAAGTTCCTCAAGTCCTGTGCAGATCAGCTGTGTGGGATTGTGGAGCTCATCTTCAACCTGAGCCTGAAGCTGGGGAGGGTACCACAGTTGTGGAAAACATCTTGTGTGGTACCTGTACCAAAGATTTCCCACCCCAAAGACCTGAACAGCTACAGACCAGTGGCCCTGACGTCCCACATGATGAAGACCCTGGAGAGACTGCTCCTTGCTCACCTCCACCCCCTGGTGGGACCAGCGATGGATCCACTCCAGTTCGCCGACCAGCATGACATTGGGGTGGAGGATGCAGTGATCTTCCTCCTTCACCGTTCTCTGTCCCACCTGGAGAAGCCCGGGAATGCGGTGAGGATCATGTTCTTTGACTTCTCCAGTGCTTTCAACACCATCCAACCGATGATCCTGAAGGACAAGCTGCTGCGCGCAGGGGTGGACCAGCACCTGTCATCATGGATCCTGGACTACCTCACTAACCGGCCACAGTTTGTGAGAACCCGGGACTGTGTGTCCGACACGATCATCGGTAGCACGGGGGCCCCCCAGGGAACGGTTTTGGCTCCCTTCCTGTTCACCCTTTATACTGCGGACTTCTCACACAACACAACACACTGCCATCTACAGAAGTTCTCTGACGACTCTGATCGTCGGCCTCATCTCTAACGGAGATGAAGCTGAGTGCAGAGGACTTATCCAGGACTTCGTGGACTGGTGCCATCGGAACTGCCTCCAGATCAACGCGAGGAAAAATAAGGAGCTGGTGGTGGACTGCCGCAGGCAAGGACAACTCCTCACAGCACCAGTAAATATACAGGGAACAGACATCGAGATGGTGACATCCTACAAGTACCTGGGTGTTCATTTGAACAATAAACTAGACTGGTCACACAATACCGACGCACTCTACAAGAAGGGACAGTGCAGGCTGTTCCTACTGAGGAGACTCAGGTCTTTTGGTGTACAAGGGGCGCTGCTGAAGACATTCTACGACACGGTGGTGGCATCAGCCATCACTTTCGGAGTGGTCTGCTGGGGCAGTGGCATTACAGCAGCCGATAGGAAGAGACTGAACAAACTGATCAAGAAAGCTAGCTCTGTCGTGGGGCAGCGCCCTGACCCAGTGGAGGAGATAGCACCAGTAAATATACAGGGAACAGACATTGAGATGGTGACATCCTACAAGTACCTGGGTGTTCATTTGAACAATAAACTAGACTGGTCACACAATACCGACGCACTCTACAAGAAGGGACAATGCAGGCTGTTCCTACTGAGGAGACTCAGGTCTTTTGGTGTACAAGGGGCGCTGCTGAAGACATTCTACAACACGGTGTTGGCATCAGCCATCACTTTCAGAGTGGTCTGCTGTGGCAGTGGCATTACAGCAGCCGATAGGAACAGACTGAACAAACTGATCAAGAAAGCTAGCTCTGTCGTGGGGCAGCGCCCTGACCCAGTGGAGGAGATAGGAGAGAGAAGGATGGTGGCTAAACTGTCATCTCTGCTGGAGTCCGAGTCCCACCCTATGCAGGACATACTGAACGCACTGAGGAGTTCATTTAGCAGCAGACTACATCATCCTAGGTGCACAACCGAGAGGTTTTGCAGGTCCTTCCTACCTACGGCTGTCAGACTGTATAACCTAAGCAGGGCTGCTCGCAGAGATAGCAAAAAAACGTGAAGACCTAATAGTATTGAATGCAAAAGACGCAATAGACTTACACAATGGTCCCCTCCAGTATATACAACTAGGACAATATTGGTCGCTACAGAGGGTGACAATATGTATGGGCACATATTCATACTATGTAGGATAACTAAGTAGACGGTTATGCTGTTTATTCCATCTTGCTACAATGCTCCGCACTTTGTATGTATATATATTTATGTGTATGTAAAGTGGGGCAAAAAAGTATTTAGTCAGAATCAGAATCAGATTTATTGCCATTGTTCATGTAATACACAAACTAGGAATTTGTCTCGGTGCCATGCTGCAACATTAAAAACATAATGAGAAAAAGGGATAAACTAAAAAACTAAAGGACTAGAAACGTGCAATAAGTGTAGAAAAATAAGTAATAATAAGTAATAATAATAATAATACTAGTAATACTGAGTAGTACTAGTCAAGGCAGTTTTAAAAAATTAGCATGTAGCAGATAATGTGAAGTACCACATAGTGCAGTCAATAATGCAACAGAAAAACAGTGATGATTGAAATGAGTCTGGTTGAGCTGCTGTACATAGTGCACGAGAGTCAAAAGTCACTTAGTGTTCAGCAGTCTGATGGCAGAGGGGAAAAAGCTGTTCATGTGCCGGGAGGTTTTAGTCCGAATGGACCGAAGCCTTCTACCTGAGGGGAGGGGGGCAAACAGCACGTGACCAGGATGTGAAGGATCGGCTATGATCCGGCCAGCACGCCTCCGGGTTCTGGAGATGTACAGGTTCTGGAGAGATGGGAGCTCGCAGCCTATCACCTTCTCAGCAGTGCGCACGACGCGCTGCAGCCTTAGTCTGTCCCTGGCAGTGGCTTCTGCATACCACACAGTTATGGAGGAGGTGAGGATGGACTCGATGATGGCCGTGTAGAACTGCACTAACATCTTGGTGGGTAGCTTGAGCTTCCTCAGCTGCCGCAGAAAGAACATCCTCTGCTGGGCCTTTTTGATGAGGGAGCTGATGGTTGGCTCCCATTTGAGGTCCCGGGTGATGGTGGTGCCCAAGAAGCGGAAGGAATCTGCAATGGTGATGGGAGAGCCTGTGATGGTGAGGGGGGGCAGGGGGGATGTGACTTTCCTTAAGTCCACAATCATCTCCGCTGTCTTCAGAGCATTCAGCTGCAGGTTGTTGTGGCTGCACCAGGACACCAGCTGGGCCACCTCTTCCCTGTAGGCGGACTCGTCGCCGTTGGAGATGAGCCCGATGAGGGTGGTGTCGTCCGCAAACTTAATCAGCTTAACAGACTGGTGGGAGGAGGTGCAGGAGTTGGTATAAAGGGAGAAGAGTAGGGGGGAAAGTACACAGCCCTGGGGTGATCCAATGCTGATGCTAACAGAGTCTGAGACAGACTTCCCCAGCCGCACATGCTGTCTCCGGTCCGTCAGGAAGTCGGTGATCCACCTGCAGGGGGAGTCAGGCACGTTGAGCAGGGACAGCTTGTCCTGGAGCAGATCGGGGCGGATGGTGTTGAATGCGGAGCTGAAGTCCACAAACAGAATCCTGGCGTAGGTTCCCGGGGAGTCCAGGTGCTGCAGGATGGAGTGGAGGGCCAGGTTGACTGCGTCGTCCACAGACCTGTTAGCACGGTAGGCAAACTGCAGCGGGTCCAGGAGGGGTGTGGTGATGGACTTGAGGTGAGACAGGACCAGGCGCTCAAAGGACTTCATGGCTACAGAGGTGAGCGCTACAGGTCTGTAGTCGTTAAGTCCAGTAATCCGTGGCTTCTTGGGGACAGGGATGATGGTGGAGGATTTGAGGCAGGTCGGCACGTGACATTGCTTAAGGGAGGTGTTAAAAATGTCTGTGAAGACAGGAGCCAGCTCTTTCGCACAGTGTCTCAGGGTGGAGGGAGACACACCGTCCGGCCCGGGGGCCTTGCGCGGGTTCAGTCTGGAGAACTGTCTGTGCACGTCTTGCTCACTGATGACAAGGGGAGGGGGGGAGGAGGAGGAGGAGGAGGGGGGGACCGCTTTTGATGAATTAGGGGCTGAGCATCTTGCTACAATGCTCCGCACTTTGTATGTATATATATTTATGTGTATGTAAAGTGGGGCAAAAAAGTATTTAGTCAGCCACCAATTGTACAAGTTCTCCCACTTAAAAGATGAGAGCGATCTCCAATTTTCTTCATAGGTATACCTCAACTATGAGAGACAAAATGAGAAAAAAAAATCCAGAAAATCACATTGTCTGATTTTTAAAGAATTTATTTGCAGATTATGGTGGAAAATAAGTATTTGGTCAATAACAAAAGTTCATCTCAATACTTTGTTATATACCCTTTGTTGGCAATGACAAGAGGTCAAACGTTTTCTGTAAGTCTTCACAAGGTTTTCACACACTGTTGCTGGTATTTTGGCCCATTCCTCCATGCAGATCTCCTCTAGAGCATTGATGTTTTGGGGCTGTCGCTGGGCAACACGGACTTTCAACTCCCTCCAAAGATTTTCTATGGGATCGAGATCTGGAGACTGGCTAGGCCACTCCAGGACCTTGAAATGCTTCTTACGAAGCCACTCCTTCGTTGCCCGGGCGGTGTGTTTGGGATCATTGTCATGCTGAAAGACCCAGCCACATTTCATCTTCAATGCCCTTGCTGATAGAAGGAGGTTTTCACTCAAAATCTCACAATACACGACCCCATTCATTCTTTCCTTTACACGGATCAGTCGTCCTGGTCCCTTTGCAGAAAAACAGCCCCAAAGCATGATGTTTCCACCCCCATGCTTCACAGTAGGTATGGTGTTCTTTGGATGCAACTCAGCATTCTTTCTCCTCCAAACATGACAAGTTGAGTTTTTACCAAAAAGTTCTATTTTGGTTTCATCTGACCATATGACATTCTCCCAGTCCTCTTCTGGATCATCCAAATGCTCTCTAGCAAACTTCAGATGGGCCTGGACATGTACTAGCTTAAGCAGGGGGACACGTCTGGCACTGCAGGATTTGAGTCCCTGGCGGCGTAGTGTGTTACTGATGGTAGCCTTTGTTACTTTGGTCCCAACTCTCTGCAGGTCATTCACTAGGTCTCCCCGTGTGGTTCTCGGATTTTTGCTCACCGTTCTCGTGATAATTTTGACCCCACGGGGTGAGATCTTGCGTGGAGCCCCAGATCGAGGGAGATTATCAGTGGTCTTGTATGCCTTCTATTTTCTAATAATTGCTCCCACAGCTGATTTCTTCACACCAAGCTGCTTACCTATTGCAGATTCAGTCTTCCCAGCCTGGTGCAGGTCTACAATTTTGTTTCTGGTGTCCTTTGACAGCTCTTTGGTCTTGGCCATAGTGGAGTTTGGAGTCTGACTGTTTGAGGTTGTGGACAGGTGTCTTTTATACTGATAACGAGTTCAAACAGGTGCCATTAATACAGGTAACGAGTGGAGGACAGAGGAGCCTCTTAAAGAAGAAGTTACAGGTCTGTGAGAGCCAGAAATCTTGCTTGTTTGTAGGTGACCAAATACTTATTTTCCACCATAATTTGCAAATAAATTCTTTAAAAATCAGACAATGTGATTTTCTGGATTTTTTTTTTCTCATTTTGTCTGTCATAGTTGAGGTATACCTATGATGAAAATTGGAGACCTCTCTCATCTTTTAAGTGGGAGAACTTGCACAACTGGTGGCTGACTAAATACTTTTTTGCCCCACTGTATGTACATCCATTGCTCTTATTTATATCTTCCGTATCTTCTTAATTATTGCTCTGAGTGTTGCTATCCCTGTGCTGTTGCAATCCTGGAATTTCCCCATTGTGGGACTAATAAAGGCTTATCTTATCTTAAATTAATTTGTATTTGATTCCCAAGCAAAACGTGACTCTGTACTTGGAGAAACCCTAGTTGGCAAGTACAGAGGACAGACGTTTCTTGTAGTTGGTCACCAGGTTTGTGCACATTTCAGGAGGGATTTTGGTCCACTCCTTTTTACAGGTACTTTCCAAATCCTGAAGGTTTCCAGGCTGTCGCTTGGCAACTCGAAGTTTCAGCTCCCTTCACAGATTTTCTATGGGATTAAGGTCCAGAGACTGGCTAGGCCACTCCAGGACCTTAATGTGCTTCTTCTTGAGCCACTGTTTTGCTGCTGTGGCTGTATGTTTTGGGTCATTGTCATACTGGAAGACCCATCCACGACCCATCATCACTGTTCTGGCTGAAGCCAGAAGGTTCTCATCCAAGATTCTATGGTACCAGGCCCCATTCATCAGCCCCTCAATGTGGCGGAGTCTTCCTGTACCCTTAGCAGAGAAACAACCCCAAAGTGGAATGTTTCCACCTCCATGTTTGACAGTGAGGATGGTGTTCTTGGGGTCATATTCAGCATTTCTCTGCCTCCAAACACGGCGAGTCGACTTGATTACAAAGAGCTGAATTTTTGTCTCATTTGACCACACCACATTCTCCCAAGCCTTCTCTGAATCATTCAGGTGTTCATTGGCAAACTTCAGATGTGCCTTCTTGAGCAGGGGGACCTTGAGGGCACTGCAGGATATCTATTACGGCGAAGTGTATTATTAATCGTTTTTTTGGATTTTTTTGGTGATTGTGGTCCCAGCTCCCTTGAGATCGTTAACAAGCTCCTCCTGTGTAATTCTGGGCTGATCCCTCACCTTTCTGAGAATCATCCTAACCCCACGAGGTGAAATCTTGCATGGAGGTCCAGAGCAAGGTTGATTGACTGTTATCTTGTATTTCTGCCACTTTTGAATTATAGCACCAACAGTAGTCTTTTTCTCACTAACCTTCTTGCTCATGGTCTTGTAGCCCATTACAGTCTTGTGCAGGTCTACAATCTTGTCTCTGACATCCTTTGACAGCTCTTTGGTCTTGCCCATGGTGGTGGAGAAGTTTGAGTTGAAGAGATTGATTCTATGACAGGAATCTTTTATACACATCACAAGTTGAGATTAGGAATACTTTCCTAAAGGGACAGGACTAATTTATGTGCCTCATGAATCGTGAGGGACCCCATGATCCGATTCAGATTGCGATACTTGGGTCATGATCCAATACTATCACCATCGATCACGATCCCGTCACTATTATGATCCATCACAATACCATACATCCTCCCTCCCATGTCAACATCAAATTTTGTCCCGAAAGTACAACTGTCAATATCCATTTCATGTAAAGTTTTAATTTTTTTCAACTCACCGCGGCCACTTTTGGTGTGGTGGCTGGTGGCTTTCAATCCTGCAGCTGCTGCGGTCCTTTCTGCTACTGACATTCTTGGGGCTTCATTTTCCACGGAGCCATGTCTCTCCACACAGGTTGATGGTGGCAGGTCTTCAGAGTTTTCTGGTCAGTGCCACTCGGAGAAAAAGCAAACTATGTACATGCCAGTGTGTTTTTAGCTTAGTCATTGCTAACACTACTCTGAGATGTGTGCTGTCCATGGTGTCGCATGTTCGAGTGTTTTTTGTTTTCGTGCAGTACTTATTGCGGGCTGTGTGACATGTAAAGGTCTTCCATTCCATCTTTATTATAAAATCCAAAACAGGCCCGACATTTGAGCTAACTTTTTGCAGTATTTAACTGCTTTCTAACTTTCAAAGCTGGCTGCAAATCTCGTGAGACAAGATGTGACTTCACTTCACTGGGTTCTTGCTTCGCCCCACCTAGTGGACTGAAAATGCAATTGGTTGATTAATACCCAAGAATACTAACTAACTAACTAACTAACTAACTAACCTGCACTTATATAGCGCTTTTCTAGTCGCAAAGACCACTCAAAGCACTTTCACAAAGTTACATGAATGTATGTAAATAATAAAAGATCGATCCATGCGGTTAGGGATCGGTAGACCGTCGTTAGTGTCAAGTATCACGATCCATCACTGATTTTTTTTGTCCCACCCCTAATAACCGGTCTGTGCAGGTCAGAATTCTTGCTAGTTGGTAGAAGATCAAATACTTTTTTCCCTCGATCAAATGGAAATTAATTTATAACTTATTTTTCTTTCTGGATTTTTTTTGTTGATATTTCTGTCTCTCTGTTAAAATAAACCTACCATAAAAATTATGGACTGTTCATTTCTTTGTAAGGGGGTAAACTTACAATTTCACCAGAGGATCAAATAATTATTTTCCCTAGTGTATATTAATCTAATGACAAAATTTTGTATATTTTGCATTTAACTTACTACGCATGTGATCTGTTCTTTTATTTTTTCTATTATATTTTAAAATAAATTATTGTTTTTCTCACAAGTTAAATGTTACTTAATTATATTGATATGTTATCTTTTATATAAATCCACATTTGTGTTATTGACTTAGCAGCAGGGATAATGTTTGACCCCTTTTGGTTTTGACTGCCGAGGGATAATGTTTTCCTATTGTGATGAGGACTCTATTCATGAAGCTCATAAAATACTTTTTTTTGTCTGTTGTACTAAATGATAAGCTTTTGCATAGTTTGACAGTTGTAGCTATTGATCATCAATGTTTTTCACTGTTAGGAGAATTCCATGTGTGTCAAAGTCTGAACTCAATACTGAGAAAATAAGATGGAACCAGACCAAGTGAGCAAAAGTGAAATTTTTTTTTAACCACATCTCATTTTAGAACGTCAGAAGGATGCTTGGTCTTTAAAAGGTTTGGGTATCTATATATGAACAATATAGGAACTGGAAGAGTGTGGGAATAGGCAGCTGAAATCATCAGAGAGAATGAAACGAAAACCCAGATAGTCGGAGCAGAGAGGAAGAACTGAAAGGGGGAGAAAATTTGTGAGAGGAGGGTTATAGATTGCTGGAGTGAAGAGAAGAATGGGATGGGGGTTTTCATTCAAAGAGAAAGTCATATACTGTAGGTACGAGAGCAGAGACAGAACTCCAGCCATCAGGTCAAGGTGAGCCATGTGAGGAGCCTGTGGAGATAAAGATTTTACAACCTTATTGTTACTAGAGCAATGCTCACCACCCCATGCATATTCTCTTTGAACAATAGACTTTCACTCACTACTTTTCTTTGTAGGAGAGCTCCACGGTGCGTTCATTGTCCAGAAACATATCTCTTTCACTCCAAAGTTCTCTTCTTTTTGCTCAAATCTGGTTTGTTCCCATCTATATTCCTTGAATTTCTTCATTTAACCTTGAGGCATAAGGAATTCACATAGATATCCATGCCCCGATCCCTTTGGTACTCATTGATTTCACTCTGAACACACAGTAGCAGCTCAGTATTGTACTAAAGTGTATGTGTGTGAGTTCAAGAACGTGTGTTTTTATCCCAGGGAATTTGGTTCCTTATGTGTGAAACAGCTCCATTTGAGGGAGACTACATTTTTCATTCTCATGCCCAGGGGTTGAGTTAGGGTCCAAAGGGCCTGCCCGTCAATACCTGGTCATTGTGTCTGCGTCTATCTTCATCCCCAATTCTGTTTGATCCCTTTCTCCCTGTGTCTATCTTCATTACTTCACCTGATCCTGCCCTACACCCTTCACCCAAACCCCCTACACTGTGGTAAACTAGGATGCTTGTCCGGGCTGTCTCCCAGGATGTCTACAAAAATAAAAAGGGATTTGGTCACATATCAGTCAATCAGGTTGCTGTCTTCAGCTGCGATTTCCCTTTGTTCAGATATTTTTTTCTAGGAAGAGAAGATCTAGAAAATCTTTATTAGAATGTGTCTCCTTGCTGTGTGAAGCTTCTCTATTTTCACCAGAGGGTGTTTACTTGTGGTAAGCTGTCCCCATGTCTGCCTTTGTGTAGACCTATTTGTGACATCACACATCAGCTTACAATGATAGGAACAACTGTCAAGACTGACCAGTCTCAACTGTTCTATGGTATGTGGCGAGAACATAATTCTGAAACAAGATATGAATACCGTGAGTCCAGTCTGTCTTATAGAGACTTGGCTTGGGGATGATGTACCAAATAGTTTGATACAAATTGACGTTTTTACAAACATACATTGGGACAGAAATGAAAACGCTGGTAAAAAGGGGGGGGGGTATTTATGTTAAAAGACAGCTGGTACCGTCAGTTTGCTGTTAGAGACAGAGTGTGCAACCCTGACCTTGAGCTGCTGTTTGTTACCTCCGGCCACACTACCTTCCCAGGGAATTTACAAACATTGTTGTGTGTGTGGTATACTGTATGTCCCACCAAGTAGGAATGCTACCCAAGCAGACAGCCAAACCTCAGACTGTGCTCACCATCATCTTCAGAACAAATGTGATGCTCCCATACTCATCCTTGGTGACTTCAACCACTGCAGCTTGAATAAATCTCTGCCAAGCTTTCATCAATATGTGACGTGCAGCACCAGAAACAACAATATTCTTGATAAATGCTATGGTAACATCAAAGATGTCTACACAGCCAGAGCTAGACTCCCCCTCAGTAAGTCGGACCATAATGTAATTCAACTGCTCTCCACATATCGATCAGTTCTCAAGTCCAATAAACCAGAACTCCATACTGTAAAGGTGTAGTCCAGCGATAAAAGAGAGGAACTGAAAGGATGCTTCCTGTGTACAAACTGGGACATATTCTTTGAGGACACTGACATAAACACTGCCACTGAATCAATCGCTATATCTCCTTTTGTGTTGATTTAATTGTATCCCACCAAAATGTTGAGATATCCAAACAACAAACCTTATATTACAAAGGGAATAAAGGAGTGTATAAACAGGAAGAAATTTGCCTTCATATCAGGAGACAGGGCAGGAATCAGAGCTGCACAAAAATACCTCATCCAACAGCTAAGAACAATACAGCTGCAGCAAAAGGAAGAGGCAGAACAGGAGCTGTCCAACTTACAACAAGAAACTGTGGGACTATATCCGAGGTATGACCAATATGAACACCAGAAAGAAAGCTTTGTCTGCCCTTAATGAAACTGTATGAGCTCATGAGCTGAATAATTTTTATTTGCATTTTGAAACTGACAATTACAGGGAATGCTGTGCAATTTTAGAGAATCTAAACTGTAATCTGAATGAGAACAGAATTGTAATTGATCTTCAATCAGTTATTAAAGTGATTAAAGCCATAAACATGAGAAAAACAACAGGGCCAGATAATGTCAGCTTTTCTTAAGACATTTGCAGAGGAGCTCTGAACAGCTTGGCATTGACTCTTTCAGCTCTCTATAGACACACATACAGTGCTAGAGCTCTGGAAAAAATCTATTATAATCCCAGTCCCTAAAAAAGCATGCCCCCCGGTGGACAAGGATGATCGCCCCATGGCTCTCACCTCCAATGTTATGAAATCACTGGAGAGACTCTGGAGTTGCTTCGCATGGAGGTGGAGCCTTCCCTGGATCATTATCAGTTTGCATACACTAAAAACCAGAGCACAAGTGATGTCATTTCAACACTGTTGCATCTTTCTTTAAAACATCTTGAAGGCCTTGCTGCATATGCTAGGTTGCATTTTATTGATTTTAGTTCAGCTTTTAATTCAATCCAACCACATATTGTTCTTTAAAAAATGTTCAGCTGGATGTGAACCCTTTTTTTTATTAAGTGGTATCATTCCTTCCTTTCGTACTGGCCACAACAGGTGAAATTCAATTATGTCCTCTCCAGCATAACTGTAAGCAGTACGGGGGCCTCCCAGGGTTGTGTTAGTTTACCCTTTCTCTTCACCTTGTATACTAATGACTGTGTCAGCTCTCAGCCCAGTCAATATGTAGTTAAGTTTTCAGATGATACTGTTATTCTCAGTTTGCTCACAGACAATCCAGATAGCCAAAAAGTTTCGTGGATAAGTGTGTAGACTGGTGCGATACTCATACATTGCATATTAATACAGGTCAAACTGTTGAGATGCGGTTGGATCCCAGATCAGGTGGATCTGGATCCACCTGGATCTCTCTGAATGAGACAGTCTCCGATACTGAGGTCAGTCTGAACAATTTCACCGTCATCAGGTCAGACAGAACGAGGGAATCGGAGAAGATTTGCGGTGGTTGGGGTCTATCTATACAACAACCATAAATGGGCTAATAACTTCAAATTCCACCGTAAGCTATGCACACCCCATCTGGAGATGTTGACCCTGTCCATTTGCCCCTACTACCTGCCCAGGGAATTTTCTATTGTTGTGATCAGCTGTGTTTATGTTGCCCCCAGTGCTAACATCAAGGTAGCCGCGGAGCTGATAGCGGAGGATGTTAATGCTATACTGGCTAGGTATCCCAGCGCTCCGCTGTTTATATTGGGGGATTTTAACATCTGCAGTCTGAACTCTGTATTGTCATCACTTCACAGTATATGGATATTCCCACTAGAGGGAAAACATCTTGGCCATGTGTTATGGCAACATTACTGATGCATTTCGCTCCCGTTCATATCCCCCACTTGGACTTGCAGATCATAGCATCATCTCTCTACTTTTGCTGTACAAACAGGAACTGAAATAGCACAAACCACAATGTTGCAACGTCCCACAGTGGTTGGAAGATGCCATCATCCAGCTCTAAGGTTCTCTGGCTTGCACTGACTGGGACATTTTTGACGGAGAGATGAATGATAGTTTCTGGCATTACATACTATATAAACTTCTGTATCAGCACCACTATCCCTGTCAAAACAATAAATATCCCAAACTCCAAACCCTAGATCACCCCACCATAAAACGATGCCTGACAGAAAAACATCAAGCTTTTAAAAACGAAGACTGGGTTAATCTGAAAATGGCAAACCGAAACATCAAGAATGAAATATTTAAAGCAAAATTAAAATACAAAGATAAACTTGAATTTGAATTCACCATCATGAACACAAAACGGGCATTTCAGACTTCATATAATTGAAGGAAAGATGAATGGACACATGTACAGAGACATCCTTGATAAGAACCTGTTGCCATCTGCCAAGATGCTGAAGATGAAACGAGGGTGGACATTTCAGCAAGACGATGATCCCAAACACACAGCCAAGGAAACTCTCAACTGGCTCCAGGGAAGGAAAATAAAGCTGCTAGAATGGCCCAGTCAGTCACCTGACCCAAATTCAATTGAAAATCTGTGGAACTCTGAAGATCAGAGTTCATAGAAGACACCCATGGAACCTTCCAAGATTTGAAGACAGTTTGTGTAGAAGAATGGACTAAAGTCACTCCTGAGCAATGCCTGTGCATACAGGAGGTGTCTGGAGGCTGTTATTACCAACAAAGGCTTTTCTATTAAATACTGTATTAAAAGACTTTTTACAAGCATGTTCAGTAATTATTCCCTGTGTCATTCCACTTTATTAAATATAACTTGTTTTGTGAACACAGTTGCTTTCAATTCTTTTTATGTATGGATTACTTGGGTTGTTACTGATATGTGGTGAAAATCTCAGGTCAATGGCTCCATCAGAAATATGTTTAATGAGAAAAACGTTGATGTGTTCAACATTTTTACAGTGGATATAAAAAGTCTACACACCCCTGTTCAAATGCCAGGTTCTTGTGATGTAAAAAAAATGAGACCAAGATAAATCATTTCAAAACTTTTTCCCCCATTAAATGTGACCTACAGCCTGTACAATCCAATTGAAAAACAAACTGAAATCCTTTAAGGGGAAAAATAAAAAACTTACAATAACCTGGTTGCATAAATATGCACATCCTTAAACTAATACTTTGTTGCAGTACCTTTAGCTTTTATTACAGCACTCAGTCTTTTTGGGAAGGAGTCTGTCAGCGTGGCACATCTTGATGTGGCAATATTTGCCCACTCTTTTTTGCAAAAATGCTCCAAATATGTCAGATTGTGAGGGCATCTCCTGTGCACAGCCATCTTCAAATCACTCCACAGATGTTGGATCGGATTCAGGTCTGGACTCTGGCTGGGCCATTCCAAAACCTTAATCTTCTTCTGGGGAAGCCATTCTTTTGTTGATTTGGATGTGTGCTTTGGGTCACTGTCGTGCTGAAAAATGAAGTTCCTCTTCATCTTCAACTTTCTAGCAGAAGCCTGAAGGTTTTGTGCCAACACTGACTGGTATTTGGAACTGTTCATAATTCCCTCCACCTTGACTAAGGCCTCAGTTCCAGCTGAAGAAAAACAGCCCCAAAGCATGATGGTACCACCACCATGCTTCACTGTAGATATGGTGTTCTTTTGGTGATGAGCAGTGTTGTGTTTGCACCAAATGTACCTCTTGGAATTATGGCCAAAAAGTTCAACCTTGTCTTCATCGGACCATAACACATTTTCCCACATGTTTTTGGGAGATTTCAAATGTGTTTTTGCAAAATGTAGCTGGGCTTAGATATTTTTCTTCAAAAGATAAAGCTTCTGTCTTGCCACCGTAGATGGGAGATTGTTGTCACATGTACTAAACAGCCAGTACTTGCCAGAAATTCGTGCAGCTCCTTCAAAGTTGCTGTCGGCCTCTTGGCAGCCTTTCTGACCAGTTTCCTTCTCATCTTTTCATCAGTTTTGGAGGGACATCCAGTTCTTGGTAATGTCACTGTTGTGCCATGTTTTCTCCGCTTGATGATGACTGTCTTCACTGTTTTCCATGGTATATTAAATGCCTTGGAAATTCTTTTGTACCCTTCTCCTGACCGATACCTTTGAACAGTGAGATCTCTCTGATGCTTTGGAAGCTCTCTGTGGACCATGGCTTGTGCTGTAAGATGTGATTACAGAAATGTCAGGAAAAGCCCACTAGAACAGCTGAACTTTATTTGGGGTTAATCAGAGGCACTTTAAATGGTGGCAGGTGTGTGCTGACTCCCATTTAACATGAGTTTGAATGTGATTGATTAACCACTTGCGCTCCGTTGTTCCGCGGGCGGGCAAGTCTCTGCGTCCTATGACGCACGAGGGCGCACGAGAGCGCGCTCGTGCGCCCTCGTGCGCATGACGCATGATAAGGAAATTGATGGTGATGGTGTAGGTGGTGTGCCCTCCAAGCGCCACTGAAAAAAAATCTGCAAACACAGCCGCGAACAGATTAGTTCATCTGATTGACCTCTCATTCGACTAATAAGAGCCTTGAATTGGGTTTCTGAAACCTTGAGGAGCCAATGAATGAAAATCTAGGAAGGAGGACCCGCCTACTGTGAACGCAGGAGCCAATTGAAGCACAGAAATTCAGGCTGGGTGAAGCGATATTTACTGCTGCAGAAGGACTCTGTACGAATCTACTACAGACCCAGGCTCACCCAGCAGCATGGAGAACACCCACAAGTGGGACCTGCACTCATTCCAGCAGAATAGACGGAGGCCGACGACAAAAGTCGTAAATCATTCGCCAAAACGGCAATAATGGAATTATGTTGATCGGGATCCACGAGTGGAGTAGCGTCGCGTTCGTCTGACAATGGGGGAAGAGCTGTTCGCCGCGACTCTGCTGCTTTGAAGAGGTAAGGTGTTATAAGCTAAATTATTATTTATCCCTGAAAACTGTAATCCAAAAATGACTTTTGACCGATCGGTAAATTACAACTGTACTGCGCACGAAGTACGTGCGCCGCGATAAACGGTTCATTTGCCGTGTTCGGACCGTGAACGCCCCCCCCCCCCCCCGCTGCAGAAGAGGAGCGGGGGGGGGGCCACGGTCCAAACACCTCCCGGTCCGCGGGGGGAAGCATATCAGTGTACTCCATCATGTAGCGATGGCCCTCTTCTGTAGCGAGGGGGGGGGGGCGTTCACGGTCCGTTCACGGTTCCCCCACACACACACACACAGTAGCGAGGGGGGGGGGGGACCGCTGTGAAAGCATGCAAGGAGTGTAATCCGTCATGTAGAGGGCCGAATTTGATCCTTGGTAGCGGGGGGGGGGGGCAACGACCCCCCGCCCACACACACACACACACACACACACACACACAGCCCTGAGTGTGACCTTTCATTAGAGCCTAAAATGAAGATTCTACATTGAATTATTCAAAAGTTACAGACGTTTTTCCAAACTGTGCCATTTGGCACAATTTGGCACAGTTCCAAAACGCCTGGGAACAGCCTGAGAACAAAGCTGTGTAAAATATTCATTTTTTGTGGTATTGTTACCAAATTTGGATCTCAGCTGGATAACACTTGGTTCTACATTTCTGTTGCATTTTCCAGCCGGATCGGACAGCTGTGTGTTATTTACAAGCATTTGTATCCAAAAAAACACTGTGTCCAATTTTTTTTTCTTCAAGTTCAGTATGTTTAGATGACTGTAACTCAGTGGCCGGAGCACGTAGAGAGATTATGTTTTTTTTGCCAAAAAATTCAAAGTGTTTTCTTTTAAATGAGACCAACCCCATGAAGATGCTGCAAAGGGTTGAATAACAGCTTTCGATTTACTTTGGGCACGTTATTTTTTGGCATTTTTAGGAAAATTGCCCGGAGTGCAAGTGGTTAATTCTGAACATAGCCACATCCCGTTATAAGAGGGTGTTCATATTTATGCAAACAGGTTATTGTAAGTTTTTTATTTTTCCCTTAAAAGATTACAGTTTATTTTTCAATTGGGTTGTTTAGGTTATAGGTCACATTAATGGTGGAAAAATTTTGAAATGATTTGTCTTGGTCTTATTTTTTACATCACAAACGCCTGGCATTTGAACAGGGGTGTGTAGACTTTTTAGATCTACTGTGTGTGCGTGTATGTGTGTGTGTGTCACACCATATGTTATAAATATATAACACCATATGTTAAATATGTATAACACCATATGATTTCGTCTTTGAATCGCACTGCACCATTGCCCTGTTGTCCAAGACAAATTTCTCCCACTAGAGACTAATAAAGAAACTTTGAACTTTTCTTGCCCAGACTGGCAACATGGCTGCAACCTGTTGCTCCAGGGGCTACAGAATGTTTTAGCAGATATTTGCTTCTATTTCTAACATTTCATTATAGGCAGTCATGTTTTAAGGGTTCCGTTTCATAGTAAAAACATCATCCCCTCACCAAAACCAGTGACTGACCTGCAGTGCAGAGCTCTTCAGCTGTTCTCAGAGGGGATGACTTTCTGTGCTGTTCAGCTATTCTAGTCCTAATACAAGCTAATTCATTAGCCTCCTCCTGCTAACTCTCACTGACACAATACAACACCACCATAAAACCTTTTAAACCATGGGCTGTAAATAAAGTTGGACAACATTAGAGCTCTCCAAAAGTGAAGCCCATACATCTCGAATGCCCTGTAGTAGCAGGCTGCAGTATGACTTGAAAGGTCCAATTCACTTAAAAATTGTGTTTTTGTAGGTTTTAACCTTCTAAAAAACATCAAAACACTCACTTCTCTTAAAGGCAAAACAAGTTTATTTGTATAGGCACATTTCATGTACAAGAAAATTCAGAGTGCTTTATGTAAAAATATGAAAGCGTTACAGGAAGTTGCAAAATGAATAAGTAAGAATTTAAAAGCAAACTAAAAAGTAAATTAAAGAGAAAAACAAGTTAAAATAGAATAAGGCAGAAAACGTGCAAGAATAAAAGTTACAGTACATTGTGGGAGATTAACAATTGTTCTACTGAAAGGCCACAGCAAACAGTAAAGTTTTTAACCTGGATTTAAAGCAGCTGAGAGTTTCAGTAGCCCTGATGCTTCATGGGAGTTTGTTCCACATGTGAGGAGCATGAAAACTGAACGCTGCCTCAGTTCTAACTCTGGGCACAGATAGTTAGCCTGACCCTGACGACCTGAGGGCTCTGGGTGGTTCGTAATGGACCAGCAGATCTGAGATGTATTTTGGCCCTAAACCATTCAGAGCTTTATAAACCAATAACAGTATTTTGAAATCTGTTCTTTGACAGACAGGAAGCCAGTGTAAAGGTCTGAGGACTGGAGTTATATGATCTACTTTTGTGGTCTTAGTGAGGACTCGAGCTGCAGCGTTCTGAACTAACTGTAGCTGTCTGATGGACTTTATAAGGAGACCTGTGAGGACAGCATTACAGTAGTCCAGTTTACAGAAGATAAATGCATGGACAAGTTTTTCTAGATCCTGCTGAGACATCAGACCTTTAATCCTCCCTATGTTCTTTAAGTGATAATAGGCTGACTTCACTGCTGTCTTAATGTGGCTATTAAAATTCAGGTCTGAGTCCAGAACCACATCCAGATTGGCTGTTGGTTTTTTGCATCACTGATTGAAGCTGAGTACTATCTTTGAATCTTTCTTCTTTGGTTCCTTTCGGTTTCGTCTTCGTTTAATTGAAGAAAATTCTGGTACATCCACTCTTTAATTTGGCCAATGCATTTGATCAGGGTTTTAATTGGACCATAGTCTCCTAGTGAGACTGTTATGTAGATTTGTGTATCATCTGCGTAATTATGGTAATATATTTTGTTGTTTTTTATGATTTGAGCTAGTGGGAGCATGTAGACATTTAAAAGCAAAGGTCCTAAAATGGAACCTTGAGGAACTCCACAGGTTATATTTGTTCACTCAGATTTGTAGTTACCTATCGATACAAAATAGTCCCTGCTTTTAAATAGGACTCAAACCAGCTAAGTGCTGTACCAAAAAGTCCCACCTGTGTTTAAAAAAAAACATGCAGCCCTTACAGTGGTGTGAAAAGGTGTTTGCCCCCTTCCTGATTTCTCATTTTTTTTGTATGTTTGTCATGCTTAAATGTTTCAGATTATCAGACACATTTAAATATTAGACAAAGATGACACAAGTAAACACAAAATGCAGTTTTTAAATGGTGTTTGTTATTAAGGGGGAAAAATTCAAACCTGCATGGCCCTGTGTGAAAAAGTGATTGCCCCCTAAACCTAATAACTGCTTGGGCCACCCTTAGCAGCGACAACTGCAATCAAGCGTTTGCGATTACTGGCAATGAGTCTTTTACAGCACTGTGGAGGAATTTTGGCCCACTCATCTTTGCAGAATTGTTGTAATTCAGTCAGCTACATTGGAGGATTTTCAAGCATGAACCACCTTTTTAAGTTCATGCCACAGCATCTCAATCAGATTCAGTTCAGGACTTTGACGAAGCTACTCCAAAGTCTTCATTTTGTTTTTCTTAAGCCATTCAGAGGTGGACTTGCTGGTATGTTTTGGATCACTGTCCTGCTGTAGAACCCAAGTGCGCTTCAGCTTGAGGTCACAAACAGATGGCCGGACATTCTCCTTCAGAATTTTTTGGCTGCACGGTGGCGCAGTGGTTAGCACTGCGGCAGCACAGTTTACCCTTGGCCGGGGGATTGTGGGGATCGTGGGTTCGATCCCAGCCCCCGACCAACAGTGATCTGTGTGGAGTTTGCATGTTCTCCCCGTGTTGCGTGGGTTTACTCCGGGATTTCTCCGATTTCCTCCCACATGCCAAAAAACATGCATGTTAGGTTAATTGGCTGTTCTAAATTGTCCCTAGATATCTGTTTCCTATAGGCCCTTAGAATAGAGGGTTAGTATTAATGAAAGCGCTTTGAGTGGTCTTTGTGACTAGAAAAGCGCTATATAAGTGCAGGTTAGTTAGTTAGTTAGTTAGTTAGTAGACAGCAGAATTCCTGGTTCCATTTACCACAGCAAGTCTTCCAGGTCCTGAAGCAGCAAAACAGCCTCAGACCATCACACTACCACCACCATATTTTACTGTTGGTATGATGTTCCTTTTCTGAAATGCTGTGTTACTTTTACACCGGATGTAATAGGACACACACCTTCCAAAAAGTTCAACTTTTGTCTCAGTCCACAGAGTATTTTCCCGAAAGTCTTGGGGATCATCAAGCTGTTTTCTGGCAAAACTGAGACGAGCTTTTATGTTATTTTTGCTCAGCAGTGGTTTTCGTTTTTTGAACTTTGCCATGCAGGCCATTTTTGCCCAGTCTCTTTCTTATGGTGGAGTCATGAACACTGACCCTAACTGAGGCAAGTGAGGCCTGCAGTTCTTTGGATGTTGTCTTGGGGTCTTTTGTGACCTCTTAGATGAGTCATCGCTGCACTCTTGGGGTAATTTTAGTCGGCCGGCCACTCCTGGGAAGATTCACCACTGTTCCATGTTTTCGCCATTTGTGGATAATGGTTCTCACTGTGGTTTGCTGGAGTCCCAAAGCTTTAGAAATTGCTTTATAACCTTTTCCAGACTGATAGATCTCAATTACTTTGTTTCTCATTTGTTCCTGAATTTCTTTGGATCGCAGCACGATGTCTAGCTTTTGAGGATCTTTTGGTCTACAGTGATCCCTTGCTACTTCGCGCCTCACCTTTCGCGCCCTCAGTGCATCGCGGATTTTTCAAAAATATTCATCAAAAATTCAAAATTGAGAAAAAATGGGTGGGCGCTAGCAGAAGGCAGGGAGACTACATTAGAACATCAGGTATCAACACGGAGAGCCCGCACAACTCAAAATCCAACTCTCTGTTCGCTGTTCTCGTGTTGGCTCGGCTCGGGAATCTTGCAAGCTGATTGGCCGAGACGTTTTACCCAGCTTCTCTCCCTGCCGAGCGCCCATACCCAGCGAAGGAAGACCGCATTCATTGTTCTTTATCGCTCGTGTTGCTTAGTCTCGCCGCGTGGAACTTTTCGCTGTTCTCTTGTGCCTTTTTGTGCGAAATAGTCTTCCCGTCGAGCCACTACGCCACCTCCTGCAGCTTCTCCAGCTCTATCGGAAGCTGCCCTCGATGATGAGGCGTCACCTGAGGAGCAGTAAAGCTCTTAACCTGTACAGTAAATCATCTTCATCTTGAGTTACGTATCTTGTTAGAAGAATAAAAGAGTTCTAAAAACATATTTATGTACACTTTATTTACATCTATGTATGTATGTACACTTACACACACACACACACACACGTATCATATGAGAGAGAGAGTGAGAGAATGAACGTACGTATTATTTATGGGTGACGTCATTAGGGGTGACGCTACTTCGCGGTTTTTCACTTTTCGCGGTTGGTTCTGGAACCCATTAACCGCGATAAGTGAGGGATCACTGTACTTCACTTTGGCAGGCAGGTCCTATTTAAGTGATTTCTTGATTGAGAACAGGTGTGGCAGTAATCAGGCCTGGGTGTGGCTCCAGAAATTGAACTCAGCTTTCCAAAGGTGTGATAAACCACAGTTAATTTATGTTGTAACGGGGGGGGGGGGGTCACTTTTTCACACAGGGCCATGTAGGTTTGGATTTATTTTTACCCTTAATAATAAACACCTTCATTTCAAAACTGCATTTTGTGTTTACTTGTGCTATCTTTGTCTAATATTTAAATTTGTTTGATGATCTGAAACATTTAAGTGTGACAGACATACAAAAAAAATGAGAAATCAGGAAGGGGGCAAACACTTTTCCGCACCACTGTATATCATTTCTGTGTTCGATAAGCCATTTTAATTCTTCCAGATTTTTTCCTCTGTGTCAACAAAAGATAAGTCCAGCATTGATACGTGCCGCTGCTGTAATGTTGGTCAGCATAGCTGTCTGTCTGCAAAAACAGATGAGCCGAGCCAAAACATTAGCTTCAGAGTTAACATTGTTATCTGGAAGTTGGCTTACCAGGCATGGTTTATTTTATTTTCATTAGATTTCAGTCACCCTAACATCCTTGTTTCCACCTGGTTCACTAATTCGCCATTGATAATATATTTTGTTATGTTTTGTTTTAGGGCTGTGCGATATGACCCAAATTTCATATCATGATATGTCATTTTATATCACGATAACAATATATGTCACAGTATACATTTTCTGTATATTCTACAGTTTAATCATATAAAAAGGACCACCTCTCTCTTTTTTTACATTTTAAATTTCATACTAAAAAAAATCAGTTGTACAAATTGAGAAAATGTCAGCCTGAAGATTGCCATTCTGGTCTAATTGAACCTGTTTGCTTCTTTGTATAAATATTTCAGATTGGCCATGATCTGAAAATCAGAGGCACAAAAGGTAATGTAAAACATACATGTGATGACTTCAACTTTATTCATTATTGCTACTTGACTAATTCAAATTATTAGAAATCAAATAAATTAATAACCAATTTGCTCCTTCAACACATTTTATTTATTTAATTTTTTTTTATGTGCAGCTATCACAAACTTTAGCAGCTTTAATAAATTTTTTTCAGAAAAACTAAGAAAGTCAGTAGTAATTTAAACCAAAGAAAAGGTGGTGTGATACACTTTTTGCAGCGCAGCATGGTGGGAAACAGTCTGACATCCCTGACACACAGAAGCAGCGGCTATCTGACCAAACCATTAGTTTCGAGTTAGCTGCTGTGCTAATCACCGGAATGAAGCCTTGCCACTCACACACAGCTGGTCTGCTGCACACACTGGGGAGAAAGGCGGGGCACTGACTAGAAGTGTGTGAGGAGTTTTGCTGAGGAAATGGAGTATATGTATTTTAAATCCTGATATAAGCGATAGAGTGTTAGATGAAATGATAGATGTTTTTATTTTGTCATCCAATACATATCGTCGTATCGCACAGCCCTGTGTTGTATGTTGGGACCCCCTTGAAAATGAGATGTTACATCTCAAGGGGCTTATCCTAATAAACATATTTTCTATAAGGTTCACCCTGTGACCTTGACCCGTGCCTATGGTTTGGGGATTGCAAGGTGAAAGGCCAGGGTCAATATACCATGTAAACTACATCTCAGCAACAAACAGAGGCTGAGGAGTACCACTGGCAGCTGCCAGTATTTTTTCCACTAAGTCACACTTCATCATCATCATAGCAGTCTGTCGGACAAGCTTTTTTTGTGCATGAAAGGTATGGTGTTTTCAATGTGAATAGAATTTTTAGCTCAATTATTCATTTAAACAACCTTTATCCTTTAACCTTATTTTTTGACAAATCTTTTAAGTTGCTTTTAACTACGCTATGATATTATAAAGTCTTAATTAAATTTTGTTACTTAAGATAATTTTTTAAAGGAAATATTGAGGTCATAACTGACAAAGAAACGCCAAAATATTAATACATTTTAGAAGTGCTGATTGGTGTTTTTTTAGTACCAGGTCAGGTTGGTTGGTTTGCTCTCTCCAGTCATTTATTGTGTTTCCATCCAACCATATTAATGAGCATTAAGAATATGTGTATCCTGGATGGAAACACGTTGGTTAAACTCCTAAATGCACATTAAAACCTTACATGCTTTGAAAGGGTTTATTAACTCCTTAATAACTTCAGACTGAAGTGAAGTGTGTTTGGAGACAAGTGATATCATGGTTGTACATGACAAGTTATCGTGGTTACTACTGATCACAGCATTAAGGCATACACCTTTTCAAAAGTTCACTGGACCGCAGGTACCTTTAAATTTAATTTCCAGGTTGTATTTTCCTGTCAACATTTTATTCTGTAGAAAGTTACATGACATAGCTTTACGTACAACATAGTTGCCCCACTGGCTAATTTGCTTGATGCAGTTGATGGAAACAGACAGTTGTTTTGGTGACTTAAGAGAAATGGCCATTAAACATGCAAAAAAAAAAAAAATTCTCATTCTTTCTCTCTTTTTTTCCTCTTTAAGTGCCACTTCTCATGTAGCCGCAGTGAGACTGGCACATATGAACACATTTATAATCAACTTTCTTCAAAACTTCAGCAGTGAGACAATCTGGTGCTTTAAAGTTTCCCATCTTTTTTGCCTTTTCCCGGGTCTTTCTTTAATGTCTTGAAGTGCTGAGTCCGCTGGGTGTAAGGATGTTTCTAATGACTGTTCCTACATTTTAACTTCTTGCCTTGATTAAAATATCATTATAAAGGTACATAAATGTGCACACTTGAAGAAAAGACAGAAAATGCTCCCTTCATGTATTCAGTAAGTGTGTTTAAAGTCCAAGTCATCTGACATATATGCAGCACAGCATATTGTTGAATATTTTGTTAAACTCTAAGCTTTTATTTTGATGTGATATGTGGTATCATTATGTCTGTTTATAGATGATAAAGAGAGAACTTTTGGTCCCAGGCTGTAGAGGATTAAGAGATAAAGGCGACTGGGGGAGAAGATTGGAGTCTCCGGCTGTTTCTTTTAATTGGTGCACAGGGAGAGAAGCTGAAAAAAGTGCATGAGATCAGTGTCAATTAAACTGGAAGGCCCCATCCAGACCTTATACATGCACAGGGATTGTAGTTTTACACAACCTGGCTTGGAGACCACAGTCTGACCAGATGAAAAGCCAGTAAACTGAGGAGGAATTGTTTGTGTTTACTTGTATCTCTTTTAATATCAATTTGAGTGTTGAATTTTGAGAACAGGAGCGTTTTTGGGTAGCAAGGCCCAATTATCCTCCATACTTTGAGACAAACCCTCAAAACTATCTTAAGATGAATTTAAGTTGTGCTTACTTTATGGCTGCTTAGGATTTTCAGTCGTAATCATTAAATTAAGAGTAATTGGGTAGAAAATACTGTTATTATTCTGTTACTGAGAGTCCTCACAAATGTGGAATCACAACAGTACATGTGCCCATGTGCGTGTGTGAAGCTGTGTGTGTGTGTGTGTTCTGCCACCAGCAGCTCACACCCCTTAGACAGACAGCAGGCATGCGTGTGCATTGTATGTCTGTTGAATATCAATGAGCCATGTACACACACGTACATTCACACTCACACACCAGGGGCTCAGAGGTCAGAAAGTGAGTCAATCATCTAAACCACTGCGACGACACAGTCTGGAAAAAAAAGAGTAAGTGTGTGTTTTGTGTGTGTATCAGCATCTTTGTGTGCGTGTGTGTACGTGCGTGCACACACTGAGAGTAGGGGGCCGGCAGCTGTCAGGGGCCAGGAGCAGCAGGCACTAATGAAGCAGATGAATAGTGCAAAAACTCCCAAATACAAACAGGACAGTTGACATTTTTCATCTGTCAAAAGCAGAAGATGCATGAAAATACGGTGGGGTCCTGTTTAACCCTTTGCCTCCCAGTGTCTGTAGTGACTTTTCTTATTGTCTTTTTGAGGGACATTTATATTTGTTGTAAAGCAAATAAAAATATTCCCATCATGGCCTTTTCCTAGACATTGTAACAAGCAAATAGTTCTGAAGTAGTCAGGATTTATTTACTTGCTTTACCCTTTGTGAAAGAAAGCCGGTTAGGTGATCAACTGACACTGCTAGTTTCTGCATTTTAGACACTCGTTTGCTTGTTTAAAGTGCCTTTATTTATTTATGTATTTATTTATTGAACAGTTTTGTAGCCATGCTATGCAGATGTATTTAGAAGCTCAGTTGAAGGGAGAATGTCATTATCCAATGGACTCAATGTAATGGACTTTATACAAATGTGAGCTTGTTGTTATTGCAAATAGGTCATGATATTTAACCATTGAACAAAATAACCCTGAGGGTTGTGTACATAGTGTTAGAAACAAAGCCCCATGATACAGCGGGGAAAATGAGTATTGAACACATCAACATTTTTCTCATTAAACACATTTCTGATGGAACCATTGACCTAGGATTTTCAGCAGATATCAGTAACAACCCAAGTAATCCATACATACAAAGAAATCAACGCAACTGTGTTCACAAAACAAGTTATATTTAATAAAGTGGAATAACACAAGGAATAAGTATTGAACATGCTTGGTGAAATTAATTTTAATATTTAGTAGAAAAGCCTTTGTTGGTAATAACAGCTTCCAGGCACCTCCTGTATGGCGAAACTAGGCGCAGGCATTGCTCAGGAGTGATTTTAGCAACATTCTTTCACACATACAGTCAAATCTTGAAG
Source organism: Pholidichthys leucotaenia (assembly GCA_020510985.1). NCBI lineage: Eukaryota > Metazoa > Chordata > Actinopteri > Cichliformes > Pholidichthyidae > Pholidichthys > Pholidichthys leucotaenia. Next base: position 320,118,052 of record CM035839.1, on the reverse strand, counting down.
GTTCCATGGGTGTCTTCTATGATCTCTGATCTTCAGTTCATTCCATAGATTTTCAATTGGATTTAGGTCAAGTGACTGACTGGGCCATTCTAGCAGCTTTATTTTCCTTCTCTGGAGCTGGTTGAGAGTTTCCTTGGCTTTGTGTTTGGGATCATTGTCTTTCTGAAATGTCCACCTCATTTCATCTTCAGCATCTTGGCAGATGGCAACAGGTTCTTATCAAGGATGTCTCTGCACATTTGTCCATTCATCTTTCCTTCAATCATATGAAGTCTGCCTGTACCATGTGCTGAAAAACACCCCCACACGATGATGGGATGTGCAGTGCCATTTCTCCTCCAAACATACTGTGTGTTGTGGCATCCAAAAAGTTCAATTTTGGTCTCATCTGACCAGATTATATTCTCCCAGTATTTTACTGGCTTGCCCAGCAAACTTTAAACGATCTTCAGCATGCTTTTTCCTCAGCAATGGAGTCTTGCGAGGTGAGCGGTCATAGATCCATGTCGGTTGAGTGTATTACTTATTGCTTTCTTTGAAACAGGAGTACCTGCTAACTCCAGGTCTTTCTGGAGCTCTCCACGAGTGGTCTTTGGCTCTTGGATAACTCTTCTGATAATTCTTTTGAATCCTCTGTCAGAAATCTTGCAAGGAGCTCCTGGTTGTGGCCGGTTTATGGTAAAATGATGTTCTTTCCACTTCCGAATGATGGCGCCAACAGTGCTCACTGGAACATTCAGTAGTTTCGAAATGCGCCTGTAACCAATGCCATCATTATGTTTTGCAACAATAAGGTTGCAAAGGTCTAGAGAGAACTCTTTGCTTCTACCCATCATGAGTTCATTGTGGTGTAACAATCTGATATTCACAGACCTTTTTAAAGGCTACCAGTCAGGACTTAACCATCTGAAGTTAATTTCCACTGATAAAGGCTGGGATGGCTTCCTAAATTCTGATGGATTTCAGCAATTTTTTTTTTGCTTTCTATGCCTTTTTGCACCTCTTTTTCTTTATGTGTTCAATATTTATCCCCTGTGTCATTCTACTTTATTCAATATTACTTGTTTTGTAAACACAGCAGTGTTTCCTCTGGCTTAAAGACCTTGGCGCGGTGGCAACATATTTTTCGGGGGTGGGGGGCTGAAAACACATATGTATGAATATGTTAACCACTTGCGCTCCGTTGTTCCGCGGGCGGGCAAGTCTCTGCGTCCTATGACGCACGAGGGCGCGCGAGAGCGCGCTCGTGCGCCCTCGTGCGCATGACGCATGATAAGGATATTGATGGTGTTTGTGTAGGTGGTGTGCCCTCCAAGCGCCACTGAAAAAAAAATCTGCAAACACAGCCGCGAACAGATTAGTTCATCTGATTGACCTCTCATTCGACTAATAAGAGCCTTGAATTGGGTTTCTGAAACCTTGAGGAGCCAATGAATGAAAATCTAGGAAGGAGGACCCGCCTACTGTGAACGCAGGAGCCAATTGAAGCACAGAAATTCAGGCTGGGTGAAGCGATATTTACTGCTGCAAAAGGACTCTGTACAAATCTACTACAGACCCAGGCTCACCCAGCAGCATGGAAAACACCCACAAGTGGGACCTGCACTCATTCCAGCAGAATAGACGGAGGCCGACGACAAAAGTCATAAATCATTCGCCAAAACGGCAATAATGGAATTATGTTTTGATCGGGATCCACGAGCGGAGCAGCGTCGCGTTCGTCTGACGCGTGGGAAGAGCTGTTCGCCACGACTCTGCTGCTTTGAAGAGGTAAGGTGTTATAAGCTAAATTATTATTTATCCCTGAAAACTGTAATCCAAAAATGACTTTTGACCGATCGGTAAATAACAACTGTACTGCGCACGAAGTGCGTGCGCCGCGATAAACGGTTCATTTGCCGTGTTCGGACCGTGAACGCCCCCCCCCCCCCCCCCCGGCCGAAAAGGGGGGGGGGGGGGGCCACGGTCCGAACGCTCCCCGGTCTGCGGGAGGAAGCATATTAGTCTATTCCATCATGGAGCGATGGCCCTCTTCTGTAGCGAGGAGGGGGGGCGTTCACGGTCCGTTCACGGTCCCCCCCCCACACACACACACAGTAGCGAGGGGGGGGGGGAGCCGCTGTGAAAACATGCAAGGAAAAAAAAAAAAAGAAAAAAGAGTGTATTCCGTCATGTAGCGAGGGCCGAATTTGGTCCTCGGTAGCGGGGGGCGGGGGGGGGGACGACCCCCCGCCCACACACACACACACACACACACACAGCCCTGAGTGTGACCTTTCATTAGAGCCTAAAATGAAGATTCTACATTGAATTATTCAAAAGTTACAGACGTTTTTTCCAAACTGTGCCATTTGGCACAGTTCCATAACGCCTGGGAACTACCTGAGAACAAAGCTGTGTAAAATATTCATTTTTTGTGGTATTGTTACCAAATTTGGATCTCAGCTGGATAATACTTGGTTCTACATTTCTGTTGCATTTTCCAGCCGGATCGGACAGCTGTGTGTTATTTACAAGCATTTGTATCCAAAAAAACACTGTGTCCAAATTTTTTTTCTTCAAGTTCAGTATGTTTAGATGACTGTAACTCAGTGGCCGGAGCACGTAGAGAGATTATGGTTTTTTTGCCAAAAAATTCAAAGTGTTTTCTTTTAAATGAGACCAACCCCATGAAGATGCTGCAAAGGGTTGAATAACAGCTTTCAATTTACTTTGGGCACGTTTTTTTTTGCCATTTTTAGGAAAATTGCCCGGAGTGCAAGTGGTTAATTTTATACTATTTATTTCTTTTTTTTTACTTTGCACATAGTAATAACAATGCATCAGATTTATATAGCGCTTTATCATAGACACTCAAAGACGCTTTTTACAGATAGATTATTCATTCACTCCAGACAGACAATGGTAGTGGCAAGCTACTACTGTAGCCACAGCTGCCCTGGGGCAGACTAATGGAAACGTGGCTGCCAATCCAGGCCAACGGCCTCTCCGGCCACCACCGAACATTTATACACATTCATACCCAGTGTTATGGACACTGGAGGCAAGGTAGGTAAAGTGTTTTGCCCAGGGACACAACGGCAGGATATCTGGGGAGAGCGGGATTTGAACCGCCAACCATCTGGTTATTGGACGACCCGCTCTACCTCCTGAGCCTCTCTTCTGTCTCATCTTGCCCTCTTTGAGCCCTATCTAATTCAGCTTCTCTCTGTCTATGGTGGTATACAAACAGGTTAGAAAATATCAAGTGCCATGTAAATTAAAGGAGACAACCAAAAATTTCTAGTTAAGGGTACAAAGAGCACCCACTTAAAACTTGAGTAATGACTTCAGTCTTGAAGGTTTGAGGTTTTTCTCCAAAATTTATAACAATTCTCTTATAGTTTTCTACTTTTCTCTGTAATTTTTTTTTTAAATAAAATTGCTGTTTTTTAAATAAATTTGAAACAGACTGTGGTATTTTTTTTTTTAACATTTTCCTTATATCAACTTATATTTTTGACCGTAACTTTGCAGTCAGAACAGAACAATAATTTAACTCTGATTACAAAGAAAAACAATTAATAAAATTGTATTCAATGATTTAAATTAACTTAAATGACCAAGAATGCCATTATTTCTGTTATAATATTTATATATATTTATAGTTTTTTTTAGAAATCTCCTCACCGCCGAGAAAAACCTCCCTTATTTTGAAATCCAAATGCTGGCACGTTTAGTTTGTCTGAAAGCTGCTGACGTATTAAAGTCATTGACTTGGTGAATTTCGCTCATCTTAACTTGCCAGGTACATAATTGGGAACATAATATTGTAGTGGCTGGTGAAATATATCCTCAGCAATTCAGTAGTCCCCCTTGCCTTTCCCTTCATATGAAGCCGACTGCATTTGAATTCTAACCACACCTCTTAGCTAAGCGACTCTTCCGTTATTGCTCCCGTTTTTAGCGGGTTAAAACCATGATAAATGCCTCCAGTGTTTATATACCTCTTAAGGTTTTTTTTTCTGCGTTTAAAGTACTTTAATAAACTCATGTTTCTCTCAGACAGTCAAGCCTTATTATGCTGCATTTCCCCTCTAGCCCACCTTGGTCCGCGTACGCTTTGGACGAGCCCGGCAAGCACGCGGCGCTGTACATGCTCACTTTTTTCATCTACCCAGGCCAAGCGGTTCACGCATGCACACAACCATCATTTGTAGTTTTACTCCCATCCTATACACTACCGTTCGAAAGTTTGGGGTCACCTCAGACAATTTTGTGTTTTCCATGAAAAGTCACACTTTTATTTACCACCATGAGTTGTAAAATGAATAGAAAATATAGTCAAGACATTGACAAGGTTAGAAATAATGATTTGTATTTGAAATAATAATTTTTTCCTTCAAACTTTGCTTTTGTCAAAGAATCCTCCATTTGCAGCAATTACAGCATTGCAGACCTAACATGATTGCACAAGGGTTTTCTAATCATCCATTAGCCTTCTGACGCAATGAGCAAACACATTGTACCATTAGAACACTGGAGTGATAATTGCTGGAAATGGGCCTCTATACACTTATGTAGATATTGCACCAAAAACCAGACATTTGCAGCTAGAATAGTCATTTACCACATTAGCAATGTATAGAGTGTATTTCTGATTAGATTAAAGTTATCTTCATTGAAAAAAGTGCTTTTCTTTCAAAAATCAGGAAATTTCTAAGTGACCCCAAACTTTTGAACGGTAGTGTAGGTAGCGCCAAGACACTGACGCGCCCGGATTTTCACCAGCGGAGAAACAGCAGACTTCTTCACAAAGTTTCTCTTCAAATAGAGTCTATTTCTGCTGTTTGACTTCCCGGGTGTCACTCCTTTTCCACGAAGATGCTGCTGCTGCTAGTGAGACACTGCCTGCTGACTGACTGGAAAGCTCACGTCGGCGGGGCGCTTCTAAATTCCGCGCGGATGACAGCCACAAGTGTTGTTTGTGTGCGCGCTTGCGGAAAGTCATTGCTTCATATATTTTTGTTAAATTCATATCTCCGTCTTGGCGAGGCGATAAAATTTCAGGCGCAGCGGGCCACCACCGAGAAATATTACTAGAGGAAACCCTGCACAGTTACCTTGATTTCTTTGTATGTATGGATTATTTGGGTTGTTACTGGTATCTGGTGAAAATCTCAGGTCAATGGCTTCATCAGAAATATGTTTAATGATAAAAATGTTGACGTGTTCAATACTTATTTTTCCTGCTGTTTTTCAAAGGTAGATCTGTTTGTTCATGTGAGGAAGGGTTAGGATTTGTGTATAAATACAATATACAATTATATAACATTAGCAGCAGGCACAGAAAAACTAATTTCTGCTCTCAACATCATCCACCAGCTGCGGTAGCCTCTGGTGAGCTAATGAAAACCTGGATTAGTTGAAATCCAGTGAATTTCACTGTCCAAGATAGAGTGGCCAGAACTGTCCTAGAATGAAGGAACGCATCTCATTAATTCATCATACTGTAAATGTGTCTTTTTCACAGATTTACAGACCTACATTTTACAGACTTATACAGTGGTGTGAAAAAGTGTTTGCCCCCTTCCTGATTTCTCTTTTTTGTATGTTTGTCACTCTTAAATGTTTCAGATCGTCAAACAAATTTAAACAAAGATAAAAATTTAGACAAAGATAACACAAGTAAACACAAAAATGCATTTATTTAAATGAAGGTGTTTATTATTAAGGGTAAAAAAAAAAAAAAAAATCCAAACCCACATGGCCCTGTGTGGAAAAAGTGACCCCCCCCCCCCACTTAAAACATAAATTAACTGTGGTTTATGACATCTTTGAAAAGCTGAGTTCAATTTCTGTAGCCACACCCAGGCTTGATTACTGCCACACCTGTTCTCAATCAAGAAATCACTTAAATAGGACCTGCCTGACAAAGTGAAGTAGACCAAAAGGTCCCCAAAAGCTAGACATGCTGCGATTCAAGAGGTCACAAAAGACCCCACAACAACATCCAAAGAACTGCAGGCTTCACTTGCCTCAGTTAAGGTCAGTGTTCATGACTCCACCATAAGAAAGCGACCGGGCAAAAATAGCCTGCATGGCAGAGTTCCAAGTTGAAAACCACTGCTGAGCAAAAAAAACCATAAAGGCTCGTCTCAGTTTTGCCAGGAAACATCTTGATGATTCCCAAGACTTTTGGGAAAATACTTTGTGGACTGACGAGACAAAAGTTGAACTTTTTGGAAGGTGTGTGTCCCATTACATCCGGCATAAAGCTAACACAGCATTTCAGAAAAAGAACATCATACCAACAGTAAAATATGGTGGTAGTAGTGTGATGGTCTGGGGCTGTTTTGCTACTTCAGGACCTGGAAGACTTGCTGTGGTAAATGGAACCATGAATTCTGCTGTCTACTAAAAAATTATGAAGGGGAATGTCTGGCCATCTGTTTGCGACTTCAAGCTGAAGCACACTTGGGTTCTGCAGCAGGACAATGATCCAAAACACACTAGCAAGTCCACCTCTGAATGGCTTAAGAAAAACAAAATGAAGACTTTGGAGTGGCCTAGTCAAAGTCCTGACCTGAATTCAATTTAGATCCTGTGGCATGACCTTAAAAAAGGAGGTTTATGCTTGAGTTATCTTTGCCTCATATTTAAATTTGATGATCTGAAACATTTAAGTGTGACAAACATACAAAAAAAATGAGAAATCGGGAAGGGGGCAAACACTTTTTCACACCACTGTATACAGTTAGGCCCAGAAATATTTGGACGGTGACAAAATCTTCATGATTTGGGCTCTGCATGCCACCACATTGGATTTGAAATGAAACAACTACAACGGAATTGAAGTGCAGACTTAATTCAAGGGGTTGAAAAGGGGCTCAAAAGTAATTGGACAAATAAACATAACCCTAAGTAAAATGTTACTTTTCAATATTTTGTTGAGAATCCTTTGCAGGCAATGACTGCCTGAAGTCTGGAACCCATGGACATCACCAAATGCTGGGTTTGCTCCTTTGTGATGCTTTGCCAGGCCTTTACTGCAGCTCTCTTCAGTTGTTGCTTGTTTGTGGGTCTTTCTGCCTTAAGTTTTGTCTTGAGCAAGTGAAATGCATGCTTGATTGGGTTGAGATCTGGTGATTGACTCGGCCATTGCAGAATATTCCACTTCTTTGCTTTAAAAAACTCCTGGGTTGCTTTTGCAGTATGTTTTGGATCATTGGTGAAGCGCCATCTAATCAACTTTGCTGCATTTGGCTGAATCTGAGCAGAAAGTATACAGTATCCCTATACACTTCAGAATTCATCTGGCTGCTTCTGTCTTTTGTCACATCATCAATAAACACAAGTGACCCAGTGCCATTGGAAGCCATGCATGCCCATGCCATCACACTGCCTCCATCATGTTTTACAGAAGATGTGGTGTGCTTTGGATCATGAGCTGTTCCAGTTCTTCTCCAAACTTTCTTCTTCCCATCATTCTGGTACAGGTTGATCTTAGTCTCATCTTTCCAAAGAATGCTGTTCCAGAACTGGGCTGGCTTCTTCAGGTGTTTTTTGGCAAAGTCAATTCTGGCCTTTCTATTTTTGAGGCTGATTAATGGTTTGCACCTTGTGGTGAATCCTTTGTATTTACTCTCATGAAGTCTTCTCTTTATGGTAGACTTAGATACTGATACACCTACTTCCTGGAGAGTGTTCTTCACTTGAGTGGATGTTGTGAAGGGGTTGTTCTTCACCATGGAAAGGATTCTGTGATCATCCACCACTGTTGTCTTCCGTGGACGTCCAGGCCTTTTTGAGTTCCCAAGCTCACCAGTGCACTCTTTTTTTCTCAGAATGTACCAAACTGTTGATTTGGCCACTCCTAACATTTCTGCTATCTCTCTGATGGATTTCTTCTTTTTTTTTCAGCCTCAGGATGGTCTGTTTCACCTCCATTGAGAGCTCCTTTGACCGCATGTTGTGCGTTCACAGCAACAGCTTCCAAATGCAAACACCACACCTGGAATCGACTCCAGACCTTTTAACTGCTTAATTGATGACAGGTTAATGAGGGAAGAGCCCATGCAGCCTTGTTATTTTTTTTGCAGCGTTCAGAGTCAATTGTCCAATTACTTTTGGTCCCTTGAAAAAGAGGCGGCTACGTATTAAAGAGCTGTAATTCCTAAACCCTTGCTCCAATTTGGATGTGAATACTCTCAAATTACAGTTGAGAGTCTGCACTTTAAGCCCATATTGATTATATAATTGTATCCTGAATATGTTTTCATAAACAGCTAAAATAAAACTTGTGTCACTGTCCAAATATTTTTGGGCCTAACTGTATAATGTTTAGTGTTGGAGTCTATAGATGAGGCACTGATGTATTAATTTTTTAGGGGAATGAATGAATGAACAAGGAGTGTGTGTGTTCCATTGTGGATGGACAAGGGAGGCGTGGTGGGATACTGTCAGCCTGAAGATTTTAAATGACAGACTCTTCTATACTATCCTCTAATCTGTTGTGTGTGTGAGTCATCATATCACATCATCATATCTTGTATCCGTTGGTGTGCGTGTGTCATGATTAATGAAAAACACACATTCTGCTGTTATGTTCTGTTAAATGAAGGCAGTAAATCCCAACTATTTGAAGACAGCAGTTTTTTTACTGCACAGAGAATAAAAAAGGTGCATGGATTTAAGATTCAGTCCTCTTTTAAATTTAAGTACTGGACCGCAGCGGGACCAGTCTGTCCTATACCAGGAAAAGAGCTGTCATCCGATCCTGGAGAAGAGCCATGGTGCGCACAAAACATTCATCATTTTTATGTTGTTGGTTTTTTTACAATTTTTTACCTAACTCACTGTCATTCTTTTAACAGAATAATTCAAGATGAAACTATCCAAACAGTTGTTTTGAGTTAAAACATAACAATTTTGCATTCAGCACGGGAGATTAGTGCTCAGATTCTCAGTTTAAAAGAGAAGTTCAGATGAATGATAATATAACTGAAGGAAATTTTACAACTCTGTCAAAATCATGCACAAAGAGAAAGACTGGCATACTCTCTGAATTGTAGCCTACAGCTCTCTTCCGTGCATAATTATGATCACATCTTCCCAGTGCGAGCAGGGCTGTGGAGGAAGTTAAAAAGTTTCTTGCTCTCACATTTTCACTTTTGAACAAGCCCATTGTCCTCTGTGCAAAATGGATTTGTCCTTCCTTTAAACACTGTCATATTAGTATTAAGCCTTTGATCTCACTCCCCTGTTTATTAAAGGGAATGAGAGCAAAGATAGCAGTTTGTTTATTTCATGTTATGCCCCAAATATATCTGAATAATTAAAAACATTAGGACAGCCTCTTAGCACTTTGCGCCTGGTGGAAAATTTGTTTTTGCACTGTGAAAGGAATTTGGAAATGGCCATAAACACGGCCCGCACATCTGACAACTGATTATGGACTGCATCTCTGTAATACAGTCCCTGGAGGTAAGGTGTGCAGTTTTCCCATCTGTCCAGTAGAAGAGGGCTGACTGTGACTAACATTGTGGCTTGTGTCTCTTTCTATGTGTTTGTGCCCATTTGTATTTGTATGCTCATGAAGCCAAGCAACCGTTATTTAAATGGTCAAGTATATGCCAGATTATAGACTTAACAGGACAGCTCTGATGTAAGCAGACATTTTTGATGAGTGATAAATTCTTCCCAGTTCACTTAGTAGTCAGTAGTTTGAGGTTGCCTCTTCCGGTCCTTGGTAAAACACATGCTTCCTTTGTCCTTTTTGAAATTTTTCAAGCAGAATTTGCTTACCTCTATAGTGTGTAACATTGAAGTGGCACATTCCCACCATAATCTGCATGGAAGAATTCCATTTGGATTCTCATATGAAGACTTCGTTTTCTACTTTCACACTACCAATTAGCAAGCTGCCAACACAGTCCCCTCATTCTCGAAGAGTAATGCACAGACACCTGAAATATGGTTGAAATGTGTAAAATTTGATCGCCCACTTATAAACCCTGTGATGTAGTCCATTCATAGCAGTATATGTTGCTTCTTCAAGTTTGCAATCATTCCCCATAAATACCTAAAAATGTTCTTATCAAGTTCACATTCAAATGAAAATTTGTCATTTGTTTTGTAACAAAACTGTTAAACATAATGCCTGCAGTTAGATAAACACAAAGTTAAGAGCAATGGCTTCCAACTTGAATTTTCCACTTGGTGAGTAACGGGTAGGGAAAGAGTGGAAGATTTCGGGTGCAGTGATTGAGTTGTGTTCAGCAATAAGGCTGTCAGAGATTGCAGACTTTACCCCACAGTGCTGGGCCCTCGTTATGAATTACTGCTGATCACTGTGCTTTGCCACAGTCAGATATAATATACAGATGTGGACAGAATTGTTGGTACCCCTCTGTTAATGAAAGAAAAACCCACAATGGTCACAGAAATAACTTGAATCTGACAAAAGTGGTAGTAAATAAAAATTCTTTGAAAATTAACCAATGAAAATCAGACAATGCTTTTGAATTGTGGTTCAACAGAATTATTTTAAAAAACAAACTCATGAAACAGGTCTGGACAAAAATGATGGTACCCCTAGAAAAGATTGAAAATAATGTGACCATAGGGACATGTTCAACCAAGATGTGTCCTCTAATTAACATCACAGGTGTCTACAAACTTGTAATCAGTCAGTCAGCCTATTTAAAGGGTGACAAGTAGTCACTGTGCTGTTTGTTGACATGGCGTGTACCACACTAAACATGGACCAGAGGAAGCAAAGGAGATAGTTGTCTCAGTAGATTAGAAAGAAAATTATAGACAAGCATGTTAAAGGTAAAGGCTATAAGACCATCTCCAAGCAGCTTGATGTTCCTGTGACTACAGTTGCACATATTATTCAGAAATTTAAGATCCACGGGACTGTAGCCAACCTCCCTGGACGTGGCCGCAGGAAGAGACGGATAATATGAATGGTAACAAAAGAGCCCAGAACAACCTCGAAACACATTCCTGGTGAACTCCAAGGTCAAGGTACATCAGTGTCAGATCGCACCATCCGTCATTGTTTGAGCCAAAGTGGACTTCATGGGAGACGACCAAGGAGGACACCACTATTGAGAACAAATCATAAAAAAGCCAGACTGGAATTTGCCAAACTGCATGTTGACAAGCCACAAAGCTTCTGGGAGAATGTCCTATGGACAGACGAGACAAAACTGGAACTTGTTGGCAAGGCACATCAGCTCCATGTTCACAGACGCAAAAATGAAGCATACCAAGAAAAGAACACTGTCCCTGCTGTGAAACATGGAGGAGGTTCTGTTATGTTCTGGGGCTGCTTTGCTGCATGTGGCACAGGGTGTCTTGAATCTGTGCAGGGTACAATGAAATCTCAAGACTATCAAGGTATTCTAGAGAGAAATGTGCTGCCCAGTGTCGGACAGCTTGGTCTCAGTCGCAGGTCATGGGTCTTGCAACAGGATAATGACCCAAAACACACAGCTAAAAACACCCAAGAATGGCTAAGAGCAAAACATTGGACTATTCTAAAATGGCCTTCTATGAGCCCTGATCTAAATCCTATTGAACATCTGTGGAAGGAGCTGAAACATGCCGTCTGGAGAAGGCACCCTTCAAACCTGAGACAACTGGAGCAGTTTGCTGATGAGGAGTGGGCCAAAATACCTGCTGAGAGGTGCAGAAGTCTCATTGACAGTTACAGAAATCGTTTGATTGCAGTGATTGCCTCAAAAGGTTGTGCAACAAAATATTAAGTTAAGGGTGCCATCATTTTTGTCCAGGCCTGTTTCATGAGTTTGTTTTTTTTTTAAATAATTCTGTTGAACGACAATTCAAAAGCATTGTCTGATTTTCATTCGTTAATTTTCATAGACTTTTTATTTATTACCACTTTTGTTAGATTCAAGTTATTTCTGTGACCATTGTGGGTTTTTCTTTCATTAACAGAGGGGTACCAACAATTTTGTCCACGTCTGTATAAACTCTCTTTCACAGAACATATCTCTTTCCATGGTGTTTCAATGCAGCTGCATTAGGGATATTAATGATTAATCAACTTTTGATTAATTGTCAACAAGAATTTCGTTGACTAAAATTAATTAGTTATCAATTAACTGATAATTTGGCAGTCCTTTTCAATGGGAGTTCATTCTATGATAATGTAGTGGTACTGGTGTCCAGGTGGGGGCGCAGACGGTCACCCATTGCCGCCTTCCAACCAAAACAAAAGAAAAAGTGCAGAAGAAGACTCCAAGCCCCTAAAGTGCATGCGCTGTGCAGAGCAGAATGCCTTGTCCTTCTAGAGTACATCGGAGAGCCAAAACAAGAATGGCCATTTCAGATGTGCAAGCTTGAAGATCCACCCACCTGCTTCAAATCAGCAGGGTGGGGAATTGGACCAAAGAAAGGAAAAAGACTACATAACCCAGGTTACGACGGAGGTAAAGGTATTTACATTTCAAGAAACAGCACCAGAGGCACCCACTTTAGACTAACTGGACAGGCTGGTGTCAGCGCCGCAGCAGCCGGAGACGGTCAAAGAGCCATTGCAGATTCCGTGAGAATATTAAAAAAAAAAAAATGCTCTTAAAAGAAACATCTCACTCTCAGCCTCTGTGATATTTATGTAATTGTGGCGCACACAGTTGTCTGCTGCAGCTTTAAAATTAACCCAATGACTGCCACAGGCGCTCCATTGCGCCATAAGCCCCTAGTAGTCAAGATTTTTTTCAAGAAAATATTCAGTTCAGATGTCAGAGATTTTCAAGGCTATAACTTGAAAGTGGTAAGAGATGATGGCTTGCTGTCAATTAGAAAGATGTAGAATGTGATCCAAAGTTTGAAATAGGAGGAAATTTACGCATCTGATTTGCATAATGCGACACAGCCATAACAACTTACATAACTTTAGGTCAAAAATAGACTTTTGGACATACGGTATTTACACAAAGGATGGTTTTGTTTTCTTGTCACCGGTTTTGTTTTGGTTTTTTTTGTTATCTTCTCTTCAAAGTATATGAACCAGAACATTAGTAGAATGTCAACAAATAAAGAAATTCGTCAGACTTACCGCTGGCCAGGCGGCTCTCGCTTCGTCCATATTCATCCATCCTGGTCGTTATTTTGCCTTCTGTCGGTCATTTGCGCTTTCTCTCCCACATCCAGAAACTCTTATGATTATCCCACCTCAATTTCGCTTTTATTCCTCCGCAATTTATCTTATATGATGACATATACTGTATATATATATATATATATATACGTATATATATATATATATATATATATATAGATAGATAGATATAGATAGATAGATAGATAGATAGATGTACTTTATTGATCCCAAACTCGGAAATTACAGTATAACAGCAGCATGACAGTAGAGAACCAAACAACAGAAACACACACTTGACAGACAAAGGGATTACCCATGGAAATTAAAACTGACACGACTATAAAACCTATATACATCATAGCTTAATGTATGATGACCTGTATAAACACATGAATCATCCCATTGCACAATGAAGGACTATCAGGAGCAGAGTGAAATGTGAGGTACCAGCTAGACTGTAAGGTGCAGTGTGGCAGCATTGTTATGACCATAATACAACATCATAGTGAGTTATTGTACAGTGAAATGGCATGCAGCAGGAAAGATTTCCTGTACCTGGCCGTTCAACAGCGAAGCTCTAGTAGTCTGCTGGAGAAAGTGCTTTGCTGTCTGTCCAGTGTGTGGTGGAGGGGGTGATCAGGATTGTCCATGATGGATCGCAGTTTATTTAGTGTTCTCCTTTCCACCACTGTCTCAAAGGTCTCCGGTCTAAGACCAATTACAGCCCTCTTGATAAACTTGTCAAGTCTGTTGGTGTCTCTGGCCCTGATACTGCTACCCCAACAGACAGCAGCAAAAAAGATGGCGCTGGCAACAACAGTCTGGTAGAAAAGCTCCAGCATACTGCTACACACGTTGAAGGATCTCAGCTTCCTCAGGAAGTAGAGTCTGCTCATCTCCTTCTTGAGCGCAGCATCGGTGTTGGATCTTCAGTCCAACCCGCTGCTGATCCTGACACCCAGATATTTGTAGTCCTCAACCACTCCCACATCCTCCCACCTAATCTGCAGTGGCTGAAAAGGCATCTTCCTTCTCCTGAAGTCAATCACCATCTCTCTGGTCTTGCTGACATTCAACCTCAGGTGATTCTGCTCTGTCCGCTCCACAGATCTGTCTACCAGTGCCCTGTACTCCCTCTCCTCTCCTCTTCTTATATACCCCACAACAGCTGAGTCGTCAGAGAATTTCTGCAGGTGGCATGACTCTGTGTTGTACTGAAAGTCGATGGTGTATAAAATAAAGAGAAAAGGAGAGAGCACAGTCCCCTGTGGAGCTCCCGTATCACTAGCCACCACTCCAGACGAGACACTGCCCAGCCGGACAAACTGTGGCCTGCCTGTCAGGTAGTCAGTAATCCAGGAGATCACAAAGCTGTCAACTCCCATCACCCGCAGCTTCTCACCCAGCAGCAGTGGCTGGATGGTGTTAAAGGCACTGGAGAAATCAAAAAAAGTGATCCTCACAGTAGCTCCTCCACCATCCAGGTGCAGATGGGCTCGTTGCAGCAGGTAGATGACAGCATCTTCAACTCCTAAATGGGGCTGATATGCAAACTGCAGAGGGTCCAGCCACGTCTTCACCTGCGGCCTCAGGTGGGCTAAGACCAGTCTCTTCAGAACCTTCATCACATGAGATGTGAGGGCAACTGGTCGATAGTCGTTCAGGTCCGATGGAGATGACTTCTTGGGAACAGGAACCAGGCAGGATGTCTTCCACAGCACCGGTACTCTCTCCAGACTCAGGCTGAGGTTGTACAGGTGTTTCAGTACCAGAGCTAGCTGGTTGGCACAGGTCCTCTGGGTCCTGGCGGAGATACCATCAGGGCCTGCCGCCTTCCGCTGGCGGTGTCTCTCCAGCTGTTTCTTCACCTGGTCCGTAGTCACCATGAAGTTAGAGAGGATCCTGGTGCCCCCCGAGGAGGAGGAGGGGAGAGATGGAGAGAGGTTCTGCACAGGAGGGTGGGTGGGGAGGGGTGTATGGGGGTCAGGTTGTGTTGTTGGGGTGATAGACTGTGAGTTGAACCTATTAAAAAACAGGCTGCCTGACTCCCCCCTTGCACCCAGTTATTTGTTTCATTCCCTCCCACACATCTTTAGTGTTGTTTTGCCTGAGTTTGTCTTCCAACTTCCTCCTATAATTGCCCTTGCACCGCCTCAGCATCTCTCTCAGCTCATGCTGCACTCCCCTCGGCTTCTTCTTGTTTCCGGACCTAAAAACTCTCTCTTCTTTTTGTTCAGAAGTGCTTTCAGGTCACTCGTGACCCATGGTCTGTTGTTGGAGAAGCAGTGTACAGTCTGAGCTGGCATGGTCGTGTCTTCACAGAATCTAATGTACTCTGTGATGCAGTCGGTCATATTGTCTATGTCTACCCCATGCGGTTCACAGAGTACGCCCCAGTGTGTCGTCTTGAAGCAGTCCTGTAGTGCATCAGCAGCCTCCTGTGTCCACCTCCTCACAGTCCATGTATAAGCAGGCTGCCTTTGCACAAGGGGAACGTACTTGGGTGTTAACATGACCATGCAGTGATCTGATTTGCCAATGGGGGGTAGAGCTGTTGCACTATATGCATCTCTGACATTGGCATACAGAAAATCCAGTGTTTTGTTTCCTCTGGTGGGACAGTCAACAAACTGGTGAAAGTTTGATAATGTTTTTCCCACAGAGACATGGTTAAAATCACCTGTGATGGCCATAGTAAATGCATCTGGGTGCATCTCCAGTAATGTGGCCGTAGTGGAGCTGATGACGTTACAGGCCACCGCTGCATCAGCTGACGGAGGGTCGTAGACAATAATAATTAAGACACACTTCATTTCTCGCGGCATATAATAAGGTTGCATACTCACAGCCAGCAGTGCATTGTCTGGGCTGCAGCACTTTTCCTTCACATGAATGTGTCCAGGATTACACCACCATTCATTAACAAGAAGTGCCAATCCTCCCCCCCTCTTTTTCCTGCTGCTTATCACATCTCTGTCCCACCGTATAGTCTTGAAGCCAAGTATCGCTACGTTTACATCCGGGATCTGTGCATGTAATCACGTCTCTGTAAAATACATGATGCTACACTCACGATATTCCTTTTGCATCCTGACCAGTGCTGTAAGCTCATTCATCTTCATTCATTTTCTTCCGCTTAATCCTTTTCGGGTCGCGGGGGACCTGGAGCCTATCCCAGCATCTTTGGGTGAGAGGCAGGGTACACCCTGGACAGATCGTGAGTCCATCGCAGGGCCAACACAGAGAGACAGACAACCATTCACTCTCACAGTCATTCCTAAGGACAATTTAGAATCCCCAGTTTTGATGCCAATTAACCTAACTTGCATGTTTTTGGCATGTGGGAGGAAACCGGAGAAATCCCGGAGTAAACCCACACAGACACGGGGAGAACATGCAAACTCCACACAGATCACTGTTGGTCGGGGGCTGGGATTGAATCCAGGATCCCCCAGCCAAGGGTGAGTTGCTGTGCTGCCGCAGAGCTAACCATTGCCCCACCGCGCCGCCCTGCTGTAAGCTCATCAGTTTTATTTCCGAGCGATCGCATGTTCCCAGTGATGACCATTGGTACAGCCGGCTTATGCTTCCTCCTCCTCCTTCTCACCTTACCTCCAGCCCTTCGCCCACGGCGTCTCCTCTTTAGCTCATCCGGGATGAGGGGCTTCACTGCCGGCTGCAGCGCTCCAGGCACTGGCCTCCTCAGCACTATCAGCTGTTCGTGTGTGTAAACAATGCATCTGCCCCCACCTCTGTTGATGTCCATTGCCCGAGGAAGAGAAAAGAAAAGAAAACTAGAGAAAGACTGGGCTAAAATAGAGAAAAAGTTGGTCCAGTGTTAATCCGAATCTTCCTACTGAGCCCTGGTTAATAAGAGAAACACTATATACAGGAATAAGCAGATAAAAACACAAAGACACGAGAGATAGTTGCTGCTGGTACGGCCGCCCTGCTTCTGGCGCCAAAAAAAGAAAAAAAAAAAATGGAACCAGCATGATTGTTGTCTAGTCACATGGCGCTGGGGGGCGGTAGCAGGTGAACAGCAACCAGCTTCGCCCACCCTCTGTTATAACAAAATGTAAACATTTACCTTCATAAGCTAAATAATCTCTTTTTAGAATCATAGTTGGCAAATTTGGGAGCAAATGGCTCCTCTGTTTGCGATCGAGTACGTCCACAGCGATCGGTAACGTCCACATTTGTTTGTCTAAAAATTTCTTCTTCTCTGGTGTACAGAAGGATGCTTCTATGTCCGCTTTAAGTCCTCCAAGGCAAGAGCAGTAAGTTATATGTGTCTACCACCTTGTGAGGTGGAATCCTTTGTACAACTTAAATCAACTGGGGAGTTTTTGGCCACATATAACATCACATGACAGGCGCAGCTCTGCGTCTGTGGCAGTGGGGGTGCTATCTGTCCATGAAACCTTGCCACAATAAGGGTCAGTATAATCTGTCAGAATAATGACAGACAGCCTTCTGATTCATTTCAGCTTTCTGTCACTGTGCTGTGATGTGGTGATGGTGAAACCTACTTCATTGCATGTTTATCCACGTTGTCCTGTTCAAATGTACACTGAGGTGAGGTGACTAATGACCCATGTCGCTTGCCAGGACATTTAGCCCAAGTCAGGTAGCGCAAGTAACCCTATTCAGACAACAGTGAAAGTCTGGATCACACTGGGTTTGCCTGGATTGCCAGGGTACTCTGAAAGGGTTATTGCTTAACATGCAACAGATGAAGCAGCTCACAGTTTATTTTCCTGTTAGAACAGTCTGCTAGTGCATCTCAGTGAATTACAACACTGAAAGTTAATTTTTTTGTAATATAACTAAAAAAGATAAACTTTGCTATGTTCATTACACAAGGTGAAATATTTCAAACTTTTTTGAATAAATTTGATGATATTGGTTATAGTTTTTAAAATAAATTACACATCATGATATTCTAATTTACTGAGCTGCAACAGCACATAGTGCACACTATACAGTACAAAATTTGTTAAAACACAAAAAATGCCATTGCCTATAGTAAAAAAAATGCAAATGGTGCAATAAATCATTGACAAATATGATGTGCATGTTTTACTCAGTATATCAAAACATTAATTAGCTTTTTGTTATAGACAGACACACCGTATTGTACCGAGGGTAATTCAAATTCTCAGGAAAATTGCCAGTTATCAATTAATTGTTACTCAATCGATAAGGTGAGTCAAGTAATGATTGATAATTGATAACTTGCATCCCAAAACTGCATTAATGCAAATTTTTAACATGTGCAAAAGAAATCTGGGGCGAAAAGGTATGATAGTTGATTAAAGTCCACCATGCACAGTAGGAGTTTGCATATTCTCCCCGTGTCTGCATGAGTTTACTCCAGGATTTCTCCAGTTTCCTCCCACATGCCAAAAACATGCAAGTTAGGTTAATTGGTCTCAACTGGGGATTCTAAATTGTCCTTAGGTATGACTGTGAGAGTGAATGGTTGTCTGTCTCTCTATGTTGGCCCTGCGATGGACTGGCGATCTGTCCAGGGTGTACCCTGCCTCTCGCCTAAAGATGCTGGGATAGGCTCCAGCCCCCCCACGACCCGAAAAGGATTAAGCAGAAGAAGATGGATGGATGGATGGATATTTGACAGTGGTCGAATAATTTGCAAATTCCTTATGACAAATGTGCGTACAACTGATAGAAAAAGTTTATTTTCATTGGCAATGGTGATGTTTGATCTTTTACACAGTAAGCAAGTTTGGGAGAAAGAATCATAACAAACATTAAGTGCGCCACAAACCTGGGGGACATGGGTGGTTGTTTAGCTGCTTTGGTTAGTCAGCGGTCTGAAACTCGTAGCTCTGTGGGATTCCAGTCACGCCACACACCCTCCCCAATACATGGCAGACTGCTGAAGCTGATCAGATTATTAGTGTCGACTGTGGGCGTGGTCATCCCTATGAATCATTTGCATACACCGTCCATGTAAAAAATAAATCATTTTATATTTTTTGATTAGTTCATCAAAGCCATTCATTACAGATATGAAAATGTTGGATGGAAAGCCAATAATTATTGCAGTTTGAAACGGGAAGTTTTGCTGAAGAAATGCTCCTCTGGGGGGAAGAAAAATACATTTGGTCACTCAAGTCAGACTAAATAATGACTTAAATAAGTTCTTAGGTCAATGTAAAGCATTTTTTTTACAGCGCGCGTGCGCGCACACACACACGCACACACACAATCATTGTACTTCTTCAGCATCACCTCAACGGGCGAAGTAAAAAGAAAAGTTCATAAAATGGAAACATTTAACAGTGCCACATTTAACACAGTTGTCCATGATTATCTATTAAAATACAGTATACCTAGATATTTTTTCTGTACACAAGATATGTGTTGACCTGTCATGTGCTTCACTTTGTGCATGTACTGTTGAATAACTGGAAGTTAGTCACTGAGCCAGGTAATGCCATTAGTGACGCACATTAAACAGGGAGACGGGGCTATTTGTTGTGTTTCTGGTCATCAAAAAAGTTTTTTTTTATCCTCTCCATCCTTTCTGCTCTTCCCAGTTTACCTTACATTTGATTGTATTTTATTTTATTTTTTTGCCTTTCTAGCAAGCTGAAATAATAACATAAGCTAGAGGAAGTCTGTTTTTGGTTACCTAAATTTTTATTCTACTCATTCAAAACAAAATGATTTTTCTGCAGGTTATCTCTAGCTCTCAAACTAATTTCTTGCAATGCAATAAGAAAATTTTATGCATATAGGACTAAATTAAGCTCACTTTTTCTTGTTCTTCTTGGATATTTTACTTGCTGTTTTAACTTGCTCTCTTACATACCTCTTTACCTCTGATTCTTTACATTTTTATTCATCAGATGGCAGCTTTACAGAGTCCATTCTATGGGGATAAGATGAACCTCTACTCCCTTTGCAAGAAGATAGAGCAGTGTGACTACCCTCCTCTTCCCTCAGATCATTATTCAGAAGAGGTAAGTGCTACTACTGGTTTCACTTGGCATACAACAGAACTGTGACTTATTTTGGGGTTTTAAAGGACCAAGAATAGTCTTAAACTAAACCAAAAACTCTTAAAACTGAAATACTGTTTTTAAGCATGAGTGGTTGTTGTCTTTCTTCATGCCAGTTGCTTGATTTTTACTTGTGTAGACTATTTAAGCAATTTTAAATGTAAGTGAAATCCACCCATCTGTCTAAGCTGTAGCACAGGATGATATTACTCTGATCAGAAGAGTGGCTATGATTTTACCCGTTTGAAAATTAAATGCACATATCAAAAGCATCTGGCCATGGTCGAGTGTACCGAATGGGCTTGAGTGTCATGTTTCCCTAACTAAATGTTAAATCTTCTGCTGTAATTCTGTGAAGACCTATTGTGCACGTAAATGTAATGTAGTCAGGCTGTGGTTAAAGATCGCCTTATTGCTGATTACTCGTGACATATGCGTGGCTTTGTGTTTGCATGCCCTCTTTGTGTGGGTGGTATTTTTTTTCCTTTCTGTTTCTCTTAAATTGTATTTAATCAAGCACTCATACTGGCTCACCGGCAAACATGAAAAAACATTTAAGAAATTAAACTCACTCAGCAGATACTTTTTGTGGGCAGATTATTAGATTTTTAGCAGGTAAATAAGAGGATCCCAGTACAGCAGTAGTGCTGCAACTACCAAATAAATAATAAACTAGTTTTGTTACCAATTAATTTTCCAGTTTTATCAATTTTTTTTAATTTAACTTTTATTTATACAGGGGAGGTCCACTGAGAGGTGAGCTCTCAATGGACACCCTGTTCACATTTGTACAATTCACATTCACACCTGGAAGCTGGCCAGTACAACCACAGACTGACCTGTGGCCACTGAGCAGCTCCACTGGAGCATTTGGGGTTATTGTAAGTGCCTTGCTCAAGTGCACCACATGACGTGAGGGAAACACTGCTATGTCCCAGCCACATCTGATCCTTGCTGGTCCAGGGATCGAACCAGAAACCCTCCTGTCACAAGTTCACATCCGTAAACATTAGGCCACCGCTGCCCCATTTACAAACAATAATGGGTGTGCGTGCAGCTGAGGGGCAAAAAAGTCAATGGTTGTAAAATACCATAAGTCATATTGTTTGTAGGTTCTTGTTAAGTCACATGAAAAAAAAATCCATAAATCAGCAAATAACTGATAAACTATGTAATTTCATAATCTAACCTGTATTTTTTTATTTATGAAAATTCAGAACGCAGAGTGACCAGATCGTTGCATCATTCAAGACAATGAATGGATGAAGGATATAGCTGAATAGCAGCAATATGGGTCTGCATTTACACTTACCTGAGAGTGAATGGTTGATGGACTGGCGATCTGTCCAGGGTGTACCCTGCCTATCGCCCAAAGATGCTGGGATAGGCTCCAGCCCCCACCCCCCACCCCCGCGACCCAAAAAGGATTAATTGGAAGAAGTTGAATGAATGAATGATAGAAAAGGACAGTGTATACCATAATAACGGAGTTTCATTGTTTGCATTTTGAGGTTAGTTGTGTTTTCCTGTGCAGAAGAGACAAAAGACTAAAAATCTAAAGCTGATGATGATGACTGGGTTTATATGCACAGGGATTTTGGGTACATCCTAACAGCTAACAGCACATACAGGTGCATCGCAATAAATTAGAATGTCATTGAAAAATTTATTTATTTCAGTAACTGAATTTAAAAAATGAAACTCGTATAGATTGATTACACACAGTGATGAAGTGTTTGTTTCTTTTAATTTTGATAGTTATGGCTTACAAGCTCATGAAAACCCCAAATTCAGTTCTGCAAAAAATTAGAATATTACATAAAATTCATTTTAAAAAAAGATTATTAATAGAAATGTTGGTTGGCTGAAAAATACTATATGTCCATGTACACACTCAATACTTGGTTGAGGCTCCTTTTGCATTAATTACTACATTAGTGTGGTGTAGCATGAAGGTGATCAGCCTGTGATACTACTGAGGTGCGAGAAAGACCCAGGTTGCTTTGAGAGCGGCCTTCAGCTCATCTGCACTTCCTTGGGGCTGTACTTGCACCATCAAATTGAGTTCAAATCCCTAGTTTTGTTACATTTGTAATTATGCAAGTCCAAAACGGGCCGATCAACCATGGGCCGTATTACAATGATGTGGTTGTTTAGTCAGTTGTCAGTGACGTAGAATCCGTTTATGGTAAATGGTAAATGCCGTTCACTTATATAGCGCTTTTACTCATCTCTGGATGACCAAAGCGCTTTACAGATCCTGCTATCCACCCATTCACACACACATTCACACACTGATGGTGACTGAGCTGCCATACACCAGCGCTGGTCTGACCCACCAGGAGCAACTGGGGGTTCAGTGTCTTGCTCAAGGACACTTCGACATGCAGACTGCAGACAGAGCAGGAATCGAACCCCTGGCCCTCCAATCAGTCGTCGGCCACACTACACCTACACCACAGCCGCCCCATCGGGCATTTCCAAGTTCATTTCCTTATCACAACAGCGTAAAAACGAACTTAACGCCGGTGCATGATGCAAAGTCTGGTCTAATCATTCAGAGGTGTGTTTTGGATAATCCAATCCAAAGCTCTCATGCCCATCTCTTTAATGCAAAGAGGCGCATTATCTAAAGTGAATTCTGATCATGACAGTTTAAGACGGGTTTTTTGCGGACCAAGGCCCGTGTGTGTGAACAAAAATGCATGCAATACTAGTGCTGCTTGGTAATAAAGAAGACATTAATCGCAGTTGATGCCCAGTTAGTTATGTTATAAAGCAGTGGTCCCCAACCTTTTTTGCACCACGGACCGGTTTAATGTCAGACAATACTTTCAGGGACCGGCCTTTAAGGTGTGGCGGATAAATACAACAAAAGAACATGATACGACCAGCTTAAAAACTGTGGTATTTTCTAAATATAATAATAAACGTGAATCCACTCTGTAGTCATTTGCAACTTTAGCAGCGTCCTCTTAACATCGCGACAACAACAACAACATGAGTAACGTCCTCTCTGCCCACAACGCTCTCTGGTCACTATGGTAACGCTTAAACATGCCTTCAAAATAAGATATACCACAAACACAAATATAAAGTGCATGAAAAATACAACTCATCACAACGCTGAATCAGTGGGAGCCCTGAGCTTGTTTCTCTGCAACGAGACGGTCCCATCTAGGGATGATGGAGACAATGACACCCGAAGTGTGTTGCTTATGTCCAGACTACTTCATAATTTTGTTTTGGTTGCTGTCACTGCAGAAAACCCCGCTTCACACAGATATGACGTCGGAAATGGCAACAGGGTTTTCAGTGTTGTTGTGGCGATCTCAGGGTATTCAGCCGTGACTTTAATCCAGAACACCGGCAGAGCTGTTGTCTCGAACATACTTTTAAGGCTGCTGTCATTTGCGATCTCCAGCAGTTGATTTTCTTGCACAGACATGTTGGATTCACCTGGTTTGTTGAGAAATGGGTCGCGCATCCATTCTTTGGCAGTTCGTGTATTTTTTGTCGTTGGGAAGTAGCACTTGAACTCTTTTAAAAGCAGACAGGTGATCGTGCACCAGCTGGGAGAATGAAAGCTCGGGCTCAGTCTCTTCCAAAATTCCCGCTAATGTTTGAAACATGTCAAATATACCTCCATTCACGCGCCGTCCCCACAAACCCAATTTGGCTTTAAATGCAGCTATTTTATCTGCCAACTTGAAGACAGTTGTCATTTTACCCTGAAGTGACAGATTGAGTTCATTGAGCAGGCTGAATATGTCGCACAAGTAAGCGAGTTTTGCGACTGATTCTCCGTCACTGAAATGCGCTGCCAGCGGTGACTCCTTTTCTCAGAGAAATCTCTGCAGCGGCTCTCGTAATGTCTGCCGTCCAGCAACGGCCTTTAATTTTAGCGGTAACGTATCACGTCACTGAGACAAGCGTCTTGACGTGCGTCAAGAGTGAGCCATAGACGGATGTAATGGAGAGAATCCGGTAATTTTTCAAAATAAAACATCATCCAGACTCTGATAATAAATAAAACGGATGGATTGTAAGTTATTTATAATAATAATGTATCGATTTTATATAGCGCTTTATTATATATACTCAAAGACGCTTTACAAACAGATACATTATTCATTCACTCCAGACAGACAGTGGTAGTGGCAAGCTACTTCTGCAGCCACAGCTGCCCTTTTCCGGCCACCACCGAACATTTTATACATTTATACGCATTCATACCCAGTGTTATGGACACTAGAGGCAATGCAGGTAAAGTGTCTTGCCCAGGGACACAACGGCAGAATATCTGGGGAGAGCAGGATTCGAACCGCCAACCATCCGGTTATTAGACGACCTGCTCTACCTCCTTAGCCACTGCCGTCCCAATTTATTTATTTTTTCTGTGCGGTCCGGTATCAAATGACCCACGGACCGGTACCGGTCCGCGGCCCGGGGATTGGGGACCACTGTTATAAAGAACAAACGGGAAAGAATGGGCTGAAAAATCAGCTGAACGGTTTAATGTAATGTGCATGGATGCAACACCCAGACATGAATGGGTTTGAAACTTAAGGAAAAGAGGATGATATCTGTGCAGACTTTCATAAACTTTCATTAGATTAGATTAGATTAGATTAGATTCAACTTTATTGTCATTACACATGTATGAATACTAGGTAACGGAACACAGTTTAGCATCCAATCAGAAGTGCAAAGGACAGCAGTGCAGTATATATGGTAATTAACAGTATGTGCAATTTAAGCAAATATATGCAAATATATGCAGCAGTGCAGAAAGTTAAGAGTACTGTTATGTGCAAATAATGTGCAATAAGTTAGATGTAGTTATGTAGTTATGCAGTTATGTACAGGTGAGGATGGTAAAAGATGATGGTAAGAGAGTCAGCGGGGAACTAAGTTCAATAACGTGACGGCTGTTGGAAAGAAACTGTTCCTAAACCTGCTGGTTCTAGTCCGAAGGCTTCTGAAACGTCTTCTGGAGGGGAGAAGCTGGAACAGTCCATGAGCAGGATGGTTGGAGTCCCTAAGAATGCTGCGTGCCCGGCGCAGACATCTTTTCCTGTAGACGTCCTCTATAGCTGGAAGTGGAGTCCCTGTGATGCGTTGGGCGGTTTTCACCACCCGCTGCAGCGCCTTGCGGTCAGCTACAGAGCAGCTCCCATACCAGACTGTGATACAGTTGGTCAGGGTGCTCTCTATCACGCAGCGGTAGAAGTTGCCCAGGATGTCAGTTGACAGATGGTCAATGTCCTCAAGAAGAAGAGGCGCTGATGGGCCTTCTTGATCAGGCTGGTAGTGTTAACTGACCAGGACAGGTCCTCCGAGATGTGGGTCCCCAGGAATTTGAAGCTGGGGACACGTTCAACAGCTATGCCATTGATATGGATGGGGTCATGTGTCTCTTCCCTCTCCTTCCTGTAGTCCACTATGAGCTCCTTGGTTTTGCTGGTGTTAAGGAGCAGGTGGAACTTCCACGCCATTAATGATGGCGTGGAAGTTGCTCCCGGCCCTGGGGAGATGCAGTGCTCTCTCTCCTGTTGCTTTCGCCAGCCAAGGGTCTCCCCCGTCTTGTGCGGGAGTCTGCGGCTCTCTATCCCAATCCCTCCCTGGCAGGAATGAAGGTGGAGATGTGGCGCAGCTTCCCATCTGCCGCTGGCCCCCGCCACGAAGTGAGCCCGCTCTCAGCAGCCTCTGCTGAAGGCTAACAGGTGGCAGTCGGGGAACTTGCTGGGCTGGAACCCCGGGGCGTGCGGCTGAGGCAGATGTGTGGATGCATCTCCTGTCTCTGTGGGGAGTTACAGTGAAAAGTAAAACACTGTACACTCTTTGTTCATTCATTTATTCCCCTAAAAATAAACACATTAATGCCTAATTAGTCCGTGATGAAAACGAAAATGTGGATCGAATAAAAATCTTCAGCTTTCCCCATGCACACACATTCTCCCTGTTCATTCATTCCCCTAAAAAAATTCCTACATTAATGCCTAATCGATAGACTCCAATGGTAAGTCCGCAATTCAGATGAGAGTGTGGATAAAATTTTTAAAAAAAAATAGTGTTACAATTCTCTCCATTAAAATAACAGAAAAACCTGTTTCCTCATGGGCTCCGGAGCTGTGCACTTTCAAAACACGCCACTGAAATACCATTAAACAATGCGCTTCTGACAATAGATCTTTTTTCCTGATCAAAAGTGGATTCTCATGGAACGCACTATAATAGTAATGCGCAATAGATTGCGTGCCGCCACACCTCTTTGAAATGAGCCTCCACCTTTCAGCACAGAGCGGGCATGCAGACCTTCTTGAATCTTGAGAACTAAGATCTCTGAAAAATTTGAGGTCTTCTATGTGTAAATCCACAACAAAGCAGGGATGGCTCCTCCACTGACAATCTCTTCCTTCAGAACGTCTCAGTGCAGGATGGACCTTGGAGTGGAATATGTACTGCAGGTGGAAACTAGGGATGTTAATGATTAATTGACTTTTGATTAATTGTCGATAAGAATTTTGTTGACTAAATTAAATTAGTTGTCAATTAACCTCTTGCCCTTGGGTGTACCGCGGGCGGACACGTCTCTGCGTCCTAGGGCGCACGAGGGCGCCCTAGTACGCACACTGTGCGTCCTAGGGCGCACTGAAAAAAAAAAGCTGCATTTCCGTTCTTCCACTACAGACACAGCCGCGAACAGAAAGCCAAAGGAGTGCTTTGATTGGTTTAGATGTGATTGACCTCTCATTCGACTAATAAGAGCCTTGAATTGGGTTTCTGAAACCTGGAAGAACCAATGACTGAAAACCTAGCAAGAAGGACCCGCCTACCAACAGCTGCGAATACAACGAGCCAATTGAAGCACAGAAGTTCGAAAGCATGCGTCCCTTGCATAAAATCTGTTTTGTGTAAGGCTGGGTGACACACAGGCGTTCGCCAGTCGTTTTTTTTTACTACTGTTCTTATTTGTTTTGAAAAATGGTTCGCCAAAACCGCAATCATGGAAGCGCAGAACCGCAATAATGGAATTATGGTTTGACCGGGTCGCGTGACCAGAATCACGAGTCCGTAACAAGCGGACCAGCATCATGTTCGTCTGACAATGAGGAAGAGAAGTTCGCCAGCAACACTGCTGTTGTGGACAGGTTTAAGTGTTATAAGCTAAATTATTCTTTATCCCTGAAAATTGTAATCCAAATGACTTTTGACCGATCGGTAAATTACAACTGTGTGTAGTAGACCGCGGCGTACGAACCGTGTCCAGTCCGTGCGCCGCGGTACACGGTTCATGCGCCGCGTCCGGACCGTGAACGCCCCCCCCCACCACCACCACCGCTACTCTTCTGTAGCGGATTGCAGATATTTTAGTACAACTGTGCGTAGTAGACTGCGGCGCACAGTCCCCGCTTTCCGTCATGTAGCGATGGACGATGTCCGTCCTCTGTAGCGGAGGGGGGGGAGTTGTTATCTTCTACATTACAGATATTTTAGTATAATTTTTAGTGCACTGTAGGTTATTTTTTCTTGTAAAAAAAAAAGCCACACATTTTTTTACGTGGCATGCTTCTTTGTGTGTGGGGGCTTGTTTGTTCATTCATTCATGAATGAATGAATAAACAAGCCCCCACACACACACAGCCCTGAGTGTCACCTTTCATTAGAGCCCAAGATCAAGCTTCTATATTGAATCATTCAAAAGTTACAGATGTTTTTCCAAACTGTGCCATTTGGCACAATTTGGCACAGTTCAAAAACGCCTGGGAACAACCTAAGAAAAAAGCTGTGTAATATATTCATTTTTTTGTGGTATTGCTACAAAATTTTGACCTCAGCTGGATAACACTTGGTTCTACATTTCTGTTGCATTTTCCAGCCCGGATCTGAAGCTGTGTGTTATTTGCAAGCATCTGTATCCAAAAAAACACCCAGGCGAAATTTATTTTCTTCAAGTTCAGTATGTTTAGATGACTGTTACTCAGTGGCAGGAGCACTTAGAGAGATTATGACTGTTTTGCCAAAAAATTCAAAGTGTTTTCTTTTAAATGAGACCAACCCCATGAAGATGCTGCAAAGGGTTGAAGAACAGCTTTTGATTTACTTTGGGTACGTTATTTTTTGGCGTTTTTAGGGAAATTGACCAGAGTGCAAGGGGTTAATTGATAACTCAGCAGTCCTTTTCAATGGGAGCTTATTCTATGAAATGTAGTGGCTTTGCCATCCAGGCGAGGGTACACCCACTGCTGCATTTCAACTGAAAAAGCGGAAGAAGACGCTAAGCCCTTCTGGGTTACATCGGAGAGCCATCACAACAAGTTCCAATGGCACGTTCCAATGTGCAGCCATAAAATCAACAGGGCAGAGAAACTGACTGCAACAGGCTGCACAAGCGCAAACACATCCCTGCTGCCTCCCTTCAACCTGCCGCTAGAAGGAAAAGCAGACCAGACTCAAGTTGCCACTGAGGTAACACAATGGAGGGAACCCAGATCGTACTGGTTTACCTGGGTACTGTGACAGTGACCCTGTTTTCATGCTCACAAATAAACTGATTACTGGAGTAAACTGATAAAGGTAATAAATGGCTTATGATGTTTACATGCAGAGTAAACAGTTTATTGGGCAAATAAACTAGGTCTGCTAATCCGTTTTCTCTTAAACCTATAATGGCCTTTAACTGATAATCAGATTACTCTATTTACATGACAGTTTATATAATCAGGTAACTCCAGAAAGCTGGTTATAATCGGTTTACTCGTGACCATGTAAACAGGGTCAGTGTTTAGCATGCAACAGATGAAGCAGCTCACAATTTATTTTCCTGTTAAAACAGTCTACCAGTACATCTCAGTAAATCAGAATGTGAAAGTTATTTTTAATATAACTAAAAAAGATACATTTTATGATATTCTTCTTCTTCTCTCGGTTATTGGCGGATAGCAAACAACTGAAAGGTTCATACCGCTACCTACTGTACAAGAGTGTGTAACATTATGTCATCTGAGCCCGACCCCCATTTTATGATATTGGTAGTAGTTTTTAAAATAAATAAATATGACATTTGTAATTTCCTGAGATATCAATCAATCGATCAACTTTATTTATAAAGCACTTTAAAAGCAACACTCGCTACACAAAATGCTGTACAGCAAGAGAACATAAAAGCAGGGCACTAACACAAGAACCACAGTAAAAAAAAAATTAAATAAATTCATAAATAAAATAAAAAATAAAATAAAAGTCCATTTCATTCAATAAAATCAATGTCTCATACTGGGTCGAAGGCCAGGGAGTAAAAGTGTGTTTTAAGACGTGTTTTAAAAATGGACAGTGGAGGTGCTTGTCTGATGTCCAGGGGTAAATCATTCCATAATCTGGGGGCCATGATCGAAAAGGCTCTGTCCCCTCTGAGCTTGCGCCTTTGGTACCTCCAAAAGCAGCCGTTCAGCTGACCTAAGGGACCGGGTGGGAGCGTAGGGATGCAGAAGCTCAGAGAGGGAAGGCGGAGCAAGACCATTCAAGGATTTAAAAACAAATAGAAGAATTTTAAAATGAACTCTAAAATACACGGGCAGCCAGTGGAGTGAAGCTAAGATGGGTGTGATGTGATCTCTTCCATGTGTACCTGTTAAAAGACGAGCAGCGGTGTTTTGAACCAGCTGCAGACGGGAAAGAGATGACTGGCTGACACCGGCGTAAAGTGCGTTACAGTAATCCAGCCGAGATGAAATAAAAGCATGGATTTCTGTTTCCAGGTGTGGTCTAGAGAGAATGGGTTTTACTTTTGCTAAACGCCTTAGATGAAAGAAGCTAGATTTTACCACAGAACGAATCTGCGTGTCTAATTTAAAATCATTGTCCGTGATAAAACCAAGGTTCCTAGCTGTGGATTTAACATAAGGAGTAAGAGGGCCCAAGTATACAGGAGGGGACTCACAGGGGCGACTAGGTCCAAACACCATCACTTCGGTCTTCTTATCATTAAAATTTAGGAAGTTTAGGGCCATCCAAGACTTTATGTCTTCAATGCGTGCCAGGAGTGAGTTTACTGATGAGGCAGCCTTTTGTTTTAGAGGGACATAAATCTGACAGTCATCAGCATACAGGTGGAAAGAGATACCATGCTTTTTAAAAATGGAACCCAGTGGAAATATGTACAGAGAAAAAAGCATGGGCCCTAGAATTGACCCCTGTGAGACCCCGTATGGCAGAGGAGCAGAAGAGGATTCAAACCCAGACATGCTAACTTTAAAAGTCCTGTCTGCCAGATAGGACCTAAACCAGTTAAGAGCAGTGCCACAAATGCCCACTAGGTGCTGCAAATGGGAAATTAAAACATGATGGTCCACTGTGTCAAAGGCAGCAGTTAAATCAAGCAGCACAAGAACAGCATATTCACCTGAATCACATGCTAAGAGAATATCGTTAAAAACTCTTAACAAGGCTGTCTCTGTGCTATGAAGAGCTTTGAAACCAGATTGAAAAATCTCCAAAATACCGTGTTCATCCAGAAAACATTTCAGCTGCATATAGACAGTTTTCTCTAAAATTTTTGAGAGAAATGGCAGCTTGGAAATAGGCCTAAAATTTGCCAACATGGTATGATCGAGACCAGGTTTCTTAATCAAGGGCTGTACTACTGCATGTTTAAAATTTGCAGGAACCACACCAGATGACAGGTTGCTGTTCAAGATGGTGAGAACTGACTGGCCTATACTGAGACATACCAGTACATAGTACACACTATACAGTGCATAGTAAAAAAAAAAAATGCAAATGGTACAATAAATCATTGAAGAATATGATGTTCATGTTTTATTCAGTATATGAAAAAACAGCATCTTTTTATGTTAAAGATAGACCATTTTGTACCGAGGGAAATTCAGATTCTCAGGAAAAATGCCACTTATCAATTAATTGTTAATCGATCAATAAGGTGAATCAATTATCAATTAATGAATAAATTGATAACTTGTATCCCTGTTCCGAACACAGCACCAGTCTTCACAGATCTTAAGGGGATATGAAAAGGAGACTATATTTCAAAGTCAAGTTAATCATATTTTTAAATCTCCACACCATAGTAGGGTTTAATAATTTATTTTCTATTATTTTTTTGTTCTTTTTATTTTAATTACAAGTTAACTTTCAACTTTTGAAAAGGGTTTCAGTTCATTTCCTGGGAAGATTTGTTCATTTCAGTTTGGTTCTATTGAGTAAAAATGGCCTGTTGTACTGCATCATCATCATCATCATCATCATCATAGCAGTCTGTCAGGGGCGACGATGACCGTTTCATTTAGGTCTGATCAGATTCCTCCATGCAGCTCTGTCCTTCACCTTCCACTGCCAGGAACTTGTGACCTTGCTAACCTGCAGCCTTTATTAAATCTGCTGTTTTCATTTTATTGTGATTATTATTATTATCTCAGATCTCTCACTTAAGTACTAGAAGTCCAAAATTAAACGTGTCATTCAATACAAATGTTACATGAAGGCAGCTGCCTCTGTCATGAAGCCCTGAAGTCCTGATTAAA
This sequence comes from Pholidichthys leucotaenia, assembly GCA_020510985.1. NCBI lineage: Eukaryota > Metazoa > Chordata > Actinopteri > Cichliformes > Pholidichthyidae > Pholidichthys > Pholidichthys leucotaenia. Next base: position 320,086,361 of record CM035839.1, on the reverse strand, counting down.
AACACATCTAACATTTTCATTATAATCTCATAAAATATGTCTTTATTCTGCATTTATTTACAGTTCTTAACCAACAGTTACCTCTTGTATCCACAGTTTGTAAAAGAAAACACCATCATGCTGGGTGAATTATTAATTTACGACACAAATGTCAATAAAAAACAGTATTTTACTTACTTTCTCAGCCATTCTCCATGTGTGTCTTCCGTTTGAAAAGTGTTCATCAATCGTCGACTTCTGTTTACATTCCAACACAATGCTGCACGTTGTATAAAACAGTTTATCCCCGCTTTATGAAAAATATTTGGAGACTGTTGGCTAAAGACTGCTCAACATCGGCAATCACACACGTCGGCAATGTGTTACATGTTTTTCATGTAAACATGGAAGTAAAGATGTGAGCATGCGGCGCAGGGAACTTTCACACAGTTGATCAATCACGCAAGAGTTCAGCCAGCCCAAGAGCCGCTTCTGTTTTGTGTTTCACAGACGTAAAAGCATTATATTAAAAGACTGATCCATGGATTTTGTGGATCGATAACGGCGCAGTCAAACGTAAATCGATTCAAATCAGAGAATCGATCTTTTGAACCCACCCCTAATTATTATATTTTGTTGTTACTATCTCCACCCTGACAACTCGATGTCAGTATATATTACATATTGTACTTTTTAGTGGCACAGCAGGGTTTAGCTTAGCCAGCACATAACTGAAAACATATACGAGTTCTATGTAGAATAGGAGATTTAATGTTACGGGTTTGGTTTTATTGCAAAAATTTATATGAACCAAGTGGCTGCATGGAGCAGTATCCCAGCAGAGCTAAAATACTTTCTTTTTCTTTTTTTTTTTTTCTCCACGTAACTTACTTCTGTGTAAAGCCTGGAAGCGTACATGTATGGTCCTTTTAAGTCAAAAAAGGGACCAATTACGTCCTCAACTTTGGAAGTATTGTATCTAAACATGTAGGCCCTCGGTGGCTCATTTCAGCAGTCAATACTCCTTCATGCCTCCCAAGTTAAATAGTGAACCCTGCTGAGAGAGGCTTTTACTATACTGTGCTATTTACTTCACTGATAAAGGCTAATTGCGAGGTGTTTAAGCCTCTGTGGTGTTTGTGTGTGTTTTTGTACTTGGAAGAGAAATTGTGAAAGCGTGTTACAAGAGTGCCTGTTACACACACACAGACACAGATACACAGATGCACACAAATACCACGCTGAGCTTCTGCGTTGCCCCGCATGTCACCCCCATCCAGGAGAAAGCAAGACAAAGCGCACGAGCGAGGGAATGATAGAGCGAGAGACAGGGCGATGGAGAGATGGAGATGAGGGGGGTGCCTGCAGCGCCTGTCTGGATGTAAACAATGCTCCTGAAGGATCGGCAGCAAACTGTCAGCTGCTCATCTTTGTTGTGTCATTTAACCATCTCCGTCTATACCCCCCCCTCGCTCCCCTCCACCTGACACCCCCCCTCCACACTCACCATGCAAAGAAGCGCATGAATATTTTACATATCTGCATCTCTGCACCCTCCCCATCTCCATTCAGTGCGACTAATTCTCAAACTGTCTAAATTTGCATCTTTCCGCTCACTTTCTTTCACTCCCGCTCACATGCACGTCTATACACACCAGCCGCTGAGAACTCGTCCATGCTGGTGCCACGCAACAGCGGCCAGGAAGTCGGCAGACGGTTACCATGGCGACCTCGTGTAGATGTTTTTTTTTTCTTTACTTGTCTTTTATTATCTTTTTTTTTTTAATGATGGCAGTGGCTGTTCCACCTGCAAGCCTGTCTATCTGTTCCAATCAGCCACTGCGCTCGACTTAAAGTGTAAGTCTGTCTCTGGATGGCAGTGGAGTGGCAGGTGTGTGCATGCCTGCGTGTGTGCTCATGTGTGGGCTTATGTAAACGTGGATTCAGCCGACCAATAAGTGATTATTGCGCCAAGCCAACCGTACATCTTTGTCTCAGTTTTTTTTCACCTGTTGCCTTTTTTTTTTTTTTTTTTTTGCTATGATGAATATGGGTCATTTAGAGGTCATCCAGTTACCAGGTTTTGTGTATTTGGTTCTTGTGTCATTATAGTGTCATTAAATGTTTCATTTTTCTCTTTACATCCCTACTCTAACCCCCACCCCTGTCCTTAGCTGAGGAGCTTGGTAGACATGTGCATCAACCCTGACCCAGAGAAGAGACCAGACGTCACCTATGTGTATGCCATCGCCAAACACATGCAGAACTTGACACAGGGCAGCTAAGTCCCAAGTTTAAACACGCACAATCTTGCAGAACCCCTTCCCACAACCCTTCTTGCTTCTCATGCTGGACTCCTTTTTCTTCATTTACTCCAAAGAGCTCCTAGTTCATGTAACAATTTTTTAAGGCGTTAGTACTGATTATAATGTGTCAGACACCCAAGCCTTCTATGCCCTTGCATAAAGAGTATGGGAAAAAATGTTGTTATACAAGTGCAGCTCCCCTTTTTTTAGACTTTAATGTTATTACTTTGAAATCAGTCTGTTGTGACTCAATGTGTTGTATGCCATGTATTAAAATGTCATGTCTTCTTAATACAGTTGTTAAAATTTCCAGAATTGTAGATGTAAAATTTAAATTTTATTACTAGCTTAAAAATAGTGAAAATGTTAGGTAAATTTAGAGATATTGAGCTTATCTAAATCATACCAGTGTGTACTGATGGTTGAAGTGTTGTTGTGTTGCACTTTTTTTTCACTTTGGTACTGGAAGATTGGCAGGGTGGTCATGTTAAATGAACGTAATCAGAAAAGGAAGGCTCATTTTGAGGGTAAATATGTGCTGGGGGAGAACACTGGCAACTGTCTCCACAACACTTTGAATGCAAGTCTTTTTGATTCCTATGTATTGTCTTTGAAAAATTCAAATGTCATGTTTTTGACAGCCTAGCAGGCATGGAATCTTTAACAAAAGCAGTGTTACATCTGCTGTTTACCTTTGTCACTGACACCAAAATGCTTCCTCCGCAGTTCAGTGTATATGAGTCATACTTGTATATTGTAAGATTCTTTTTTTTTTAAAATCGTGAACACATGAGAGAGAAAAAAATCAAGACATTATGGTCCAGTGGATGCATTTGACCCTGTAGAAAGGTTAAACTTGGCAATCCAGTGCTTAAGTTTTTTTTAAGTGGAAGTGTATGGTACATTTAAACAAAGTGGAGATAACAGACCTTTGTTTTCTGTATTGTATACTGGAAGTTTACTACAGTATGCTGAACTTGGGTCCATAGTAAAGAGGGACTAATATACGGGGTGGGGGTGAAAAGTTAATAGTGGTCAAATTTGATCAAATGTTGTTTATTTTTCAACATCGTTTCCCCTTCGGTCCACACACTAATTCCATTGGTGTTGCCATGCTTGGATCCCTGCAGTTGATAAATAAACCACACTTGGTCAAATTTGGCCACTATGAAATTTTCACCCCCCTCCCCCCGTATACTGTAAGTATATATCAGAATCTACATAAAAATGAAAGGATATCTTGAAAAAGTAACTCATTTGTACTGAAAATATGAAACTCAGAAATGAGATTCATGCACTGTAGTTTTGCATTACATATATCTCTTCCCAGTAAGTAAAAGGTTTCATTGAGCATTTATAGTAAAAGTAGAAAATTGTGAAGTCTTGTTTTATTTTAATAAATATGAAATTGTTTACACATACAGAACCTAGAAAAAGTATAATCCCCCACTGTTTTCTGCTTTAACAGTCATGCTCTGTATTTCTGTCAGACAGTGCATCACTGCTCCAACAATGAAGTGTTGCAGTTATAAGTACTTGGGTATGCTCATGTTTATTAATTTTGTTTGAACTGAAACAACACAAAAAAACAAGAAAAAAAGCCAAATCTGATACATTGCACATAGGAGTAAAAAAATGGACTGGATAAAGTTATTGCATGGATGGGGTAGCATCATGCTGTGGGGTTCCTTCTGGGCACCAGAAACCTGGGCAGTTAGTGAAGGCTGATGGTAAAATAAATGCAGCAAAATACAGGGAAATTTTGGATTCGGCCCGCAGAACTACGACTTGGGAGATTTATTTTCCATGAAGCGAAAGATGTACAAGCTTCATTGAGACACCAACTCGGCGCTCTGATTGAGGCCAAAGTTGCATCTTTTCAATAAAATTAAATAAATTTTAAAAATTATAACGTCCATGATTCCATTCATAAATGCAATAAAGGGGGAAACATCCATTGGGGTCTGTACTATTTTATAGGCACCGTACGTTGTTTTGCAGATTGCCATCAACCACTGGTTTACACAAATACCAGGTTACATCAAGTATAGTAGGTGACGAGTCATGAGTAATCAATCATTGCAGTGTGGTATTATTAAGTAAACTGTTAACCCTGCTGTGTTTAATCATTTTTGTGTTGCACAAAAAATCTTAGCTTTGAGGAGTAAACAAGGAGCATATAAGTTATTTTGGTTGACAGAATATTTTGATATTTTTGTTACTTGCATGAGACTTGCAAATATATTGTTTGCAATATTTGAAACAATACATGCTGATATAGATAAAATGTCTCTATTATATTTCTCATATTTGTAGCAGTAAAACTATTCATCCATTCATATGTCTTCACTTCCGTCCTCCTACATTTTCATCTACTTTGTATAGCATCAAATATTTCAGTATTGTATTTACAGGGGAGAGCTTGTTTGATGCACTAAATATTTTAGTTTTGATGCTGTACAGAATTGTCAAATGATCTTTTAATTGCTGGGGGGAAAGCATCTCTCTCTCTCTCTCTCTCTCTCTCTCTCTCTCTCTCTCTCTCTCTCTCTCTCTCTCTCTCTCACACACACACACACACACACACACACACACGTACGTTTTAGGTTTGTTTCATTTAAGCCAGGGGTGTCAAACTCATTCCATGGAGAGCCAAGACCCTGCAGGTTTTACCTCCACCCAGTGTCTTCAACAGGTGATTTCACTGAATTTCTTCCCACTGATTGCTGATCAGTGAAAACACCTGCTGAAGACACTACTGGGTGGAGGAAAAACCTGCAGGGTCTTGGCCCTTCATGGAATGAGTTTGACACCCCTGATTTAAGCCTCTGATACGTTTTTTTAAAATTATTATTAAAATGCAATTAAGACCTTCCACAGAGACGGAGTATAAGAAAAATGGCCACATCACTTCTGAAGTTTTATTGTACAGAAATACATTTTATTTTAGTTATCAGATGATGGTGTTGTTTTGGTGGTTATTCCCATTGATTTTCAGATTGTGGCTTTTTCCTTATGTTTTCTGTTATTTCTGTAAAGTATGGCAGTGCTCTGCAGTGAATCTGTCATCCAGCCTTTCTTGTTGTATTTTCTGTCCACTGAAGTTGCTTTTACAGAGTTCGGGTGTTCTCCAGAAAGTGAAACATTGGCAAATTATATTTATTGTGGTTTTAGTTGTTCTCTGAACATTTCATGTCAAATTGAGCACCCACATCACACCTTGTATGCAAACAAAATGGAATAAAGCTTTCACATTTCTTTTGAATAATAGTGTGTTTTTCAAGTTTTCACCAGTGTTAGTGTTCATGCTTCATCTAGCCACAGTTTTCTGAGCCAACACAGGTTTTAATTGTATACACTACACAAAAAGTTAGAGATATTTGGCTTTAGGTTGAAATTTTTGGAAAATATAAAAAGTTCACCCTACAGTGATATTATATCATGAAAGTAGGGCATTTAAGTAGAAGCATGCAATGGTGATTTTCTCATCTCAAACAATTTATTGAAACAAAAGCCAGCAACAATGGTGGGTATACCACAACAAAAAATTTCAATGTCCCAATAACTTGTGTGCAACGTCTCATGCTGTTCATAAGTCGACTTATTGTCTGCTGAGGCCAGGCATTCCACTCTTCTTGAAGGGTGGCCCTCAAGTCATTGAGCTTGTGGGGTGCAGGGTTACGAGCCTCTACACGGCTACTCAGCGGGATTCAGGTCTGGGGAAAGTGCAGGCCACTCCATTTGAGGAACCCAGCCTCCAGCAGCCATTCCCTAATGATGCAACCTTGATGAGCTGGAGCCTTGTTGTCCATGAAAATGAAATTAGACCTGTGTTGTTCATGCAGGGGCACAATGGCTGGATTAATGATGCTATTAAGGCAGTATCGACTTGTCACTGTACCATGCACAAGGTGTAGGGCAGTTCTGTATTGACAAGACACACCTGCCCAGACTGTAACACCACCACCAAGGGCTCGTCTGGTGACAGCAGTGGCTGATGCATAGCTCTCTCCTTGATGTCTCCAACATCATTGGCGGCCATCATTTCTGCTCAATGTGAATCGACTTTCATCAGAGAACAGCACTGAGGCCCACTGGTTCCTTGTCTAGCGTAAATGCTCCCTGGCCCATACAAGACTATGATACCTGGGCCTGGTGGTGTGGTCAGGTATCTTTGCAGGTCATCTAGCACACAGACCACGCTGATGTAAACTGTTTTGAATGGTCTGACGTGACACTTGGGTGCCTCTCACCTCCCTTACAGTGCATCCAGAAAGTATTCACAGCGCTTCACTTTTTCCACATTTTGTTATGTTACAGCCTTATAGTAGACGGTTATGCTGTTTCATTCCATCTAGCAACAATGCTCTGCACTGTGTGTGTTTATATATTTGCATATTTATTCCATCTAGCTACAATGCTCAGCACTGGGTGTGTTTATATATTTATATATCTACATATTATTCCATCTAGCTACATTGCTCCGCACTGTGTGTGTTTATATACTTGCATATTTATTCCACCTAGCTGCAATGCTCCGTACTGTGGGTGTTTATATATTTACATATTTATTCCATCTAGCTACAATGCTCTGCACTGTGTGTTCATATATTCATATATTTATTCCATCCAGCTACAATGCTCTGCACTGTGTGTCTGTGTGTGTGTGTATATATATATATTTTATAGTAATACGTACATATGTTTATTAGCTGCTCTTGCTTGCTTGTTTTTTTTCTTGCCTTCTGATTGTTGCTCTGAGTGTTGCTATCCCTGTGCTGTTGCAATCCTGGAATTTCCCTGTTGTGGGACTAATAAAGGCTTATCTTATCTTATCTTATCCCAAAATGGATTAAATTCTTTTTTTCCTCAAAATTCTACACACAATACCCCATAATGACAACATGGGAAAGTTTTTTGTTTTTTTGTTAGATTTTTGCAAATTTATTAAAAATAAAAAAACTACGAAATCACATGTATTCACAGCCTTTGCTCAATACTTTGTTGATGCACCTTTGGTAGCAATTACAGCCTCAAGTCTTTTTGAATATGATGCCACAAGCTTGACACACCTATCTTTGGGCAGTTTCACCCATTCCTCTTTGCAGCACCTCTCATCAGGTTGGATGGAAACCATGGGTGCACAGCCATGTTCAGATCTCTCCAGAGATGTTCAATTGGCTTCAAGTCTGGGCTCTGGCTGGGCCACTCAAGGACATTCACAGAGTTGTCCTGAAGCCGCTCCTTTGATATCTTGGCTCTGTGCTTTGGGTCATTGTCCTGCTGAAGGATGACCCGTCACCCCATTCTGAGGTCAAGAGCGCTCTGGAGCAGGTTTTCATCCAGGATGTCTCTGTACATTGCTCCATTCATGTTTTCCTCTATCCTGACTAGTCTCTCAGTTCCTCCTGCTGAAAAACATCCCTACAGCATGATGCTGCCACCACCATGCTTCACTGTAGGGATGGTGATGAGTAGAGCCTGGTTTCCTCCAAACATGATGCCTGGCATTCACGCCAAACAGTTCAATGTTTGTCTCATCAGACCAGAGAATTTAGTTTCTCATGGTCTGAGAGTCCTTCAGGTGCCTTCTGGCAAACGCCAGGCAGGCTGCCATGTGTCTTTTACTAAGGAGTGGCTTCCGTCTGGCCACGCTACCATACAGGCCTGATTGGTGGATTGCTCCAGAGGTGGGTGTCCTTCTGAAAGGTTCTCCTCTCTCCACAGAAGAATGCTGGAGCTCTGACAGAGTGGCCATCATAGATCACTGGCCTCCCTGACTAAGGCCCTTCTCTCCCGATTGCTCAGTTTAGATGGCTGGCCAGCTCTAGGAAGAGTTCTGGTGGTTCCAAACTTCTTACATTTAGGGATGATGGAGGCCACTGTGCTCATTGGGACCTTCAAAGCAGCAGAAATTTTTCTGTACCCTTCCCCAGATTTTTGCCTCGAGACAATCCTGTCTTGAAGATCTACAGACAATTCCTTTGACTTCATGCTTGGTTTGTGCTCTGACATGCACTGCCAACTGTGGGATCTTATACAGACAGGTATGTGCCTTTCCAAATCATGTCCAGTCAACTGAATTTACCACAAGTGGACTCCAATTAAGCTGTAGAAACATCTCAAGGATGATCAGTGGAAACAGGATGCACCTGAGCTCAATTTTGAGCTTCATGGCAAAGGCTGTGAATACTTATGTACATGTGATTTCTTATTTTTTTATTTTTAATAAATTTGCAAAAATCTTTAAAAAAGATTTTTTTTTTCATGTCGTGGGGTATTGTGTGTAGAATTTTGAGGAAAAAAATGAATTTAATCAATTTTAGAATAAGAGTGTAACATAACAAAATGTGGAAAAAGTGAAGCGCTGTGAATACTTTCCAGATGCACTGTAAATGTGCCTGGAGTTGAGTGGCATTCATCATCCAGTTTCGCAGGGCACTGTTCACAATGATGCAGTCATCAGCGTGGGATGTGGCCAAAGGACGTCCACTTCTATGCCTTTCTGTGACTCTTCCAGTCTCTGTATCTCTGTTGCAACCTGCTGATGACACTCTGTGACACGCTAAGCTCAGTGGCCACTTCCCTCTGAGAACATCCTGTTTGAAGCCTCGCAGTGGCAAGGTCCTGTTGATCAACTGTAAGGTGTCGTCTTGGTCTCATGATATGAAAATGTGAACAGCATGGTGAAGAGGACTGTTTAAATACCAATTGTAATTGAACCAGAAAATTAGAAAATTTATTGGTCAATTCGTGGATCAAACACCTGTTGGGAATTTTGCCGTTAAGCACCTTGTTAGAGAACAGTAAGTTATGCAAAAGTACTGAAACATTGAACAGTTGGACATGTGCAGAGAAGGTCAAATTAAGTTCACCTGTAAAGGTTATAGTTGTGGAAATGTGAAAATGACGAGGCAAAGTTTATCTCTCGAGTCAGGTTTATTCACATCTTCCAACATCAGCAAAGCAGAAAGAGGAAAATCACAGACGCATTCGTCCTTTATATATCCAGGACTCTCACAGCTCACAGTCACATTGCATTTAATCACAAGTAACAATGCATCTCCTCTTTAATCCTATAACATCCTCTTCACAGTCTTCGGCACACCAGGAATCCCCCAAGGCCGTCTCTTGCATACCAAAGACTAAACTTTCACAGCCTCCTGTTATCTCCAAGGAGCTGTGCCCCTTGTTCTATTCTAAGATGTGAGGCAAAAAGTAAGTAACTTGTGGCTACACGACCCCCCCCCCAAACAACTTAGAATGAACAACAGAATAACAGTCTGCTTGTCATGATAGAATCATTACACATCAGTCCCCCTGCAGCTTGGGCTTCAGTCTCCTCCCGTATCTGCTGTAACCAGGATTCACCGCTTCCGCGGCGCTGTCATGCTGGGGGGCTGCTGTCTGGGGGTGAAAACCTTTTGTCAGTCCCTGCGGGTGTTCTGGGGAATCTCCCCGTGGGGGTCTACCACGCCTAGGAGCCCTTGCCAACAGCACTTGCTCGTCCGCCACCACAAAAGCGGGTTTGAGTCTGTTCATGCCAACCTTTTCCCTCCTACCCCCCAAATCTAGCAAAAAATGCTTGTCCCCTGTTTCCAGCACTCTAAACGGTCCATCATAAGGTGGGCGCAGAGGGGGTCAATGTTCATCGTGTCTGACAAAAACAAATTCCGCGTTTTTCAAAGTTTTAGGCACAAAAACGCACGGAAAACTGTGGTGAATGGGCCAGGCAGCGTGCTCGATTCTATGTTACGCTGCAGCAGCTGGGACGGGGAGCTGTCTGGCACAGGGTTATCTGGGAGAAACTCCCCAGGCAGCCGAAGTGGCTGCGCAAAAACGAGCTCAGCCGGGGAGGCTTCTAAGTCCTCTTTAGGCGCAGAACGCAACCCTAATAAAACCCACGGTAGCTTGTCTACCCAATTTGCATCTGTCAGTGACGCCCTGAGAGCCGCTTTCAATGACCTATGAAAACGCTCGCATAACCCATTAGCCTGCGGATTGTACGCGGTTGTGCGGTGAATTGTGACACCCAGGCTGCGGGCCATTGTTGACCAAAGTTCGGAGACAAATTGAGGGTCTCTGTCGGACGTAATGTCCAACGGGACTCCAAAACGCACCACCCACGCTGTTAAAAATGCGCACGCCACCTCCTCGGCTGTGGTTGACGCCAGTGGAACCACTTCTGGACAGCGCGTGGTGCGGTCCACCATTGTCAGAAGGTGTGTGCACCCCTGTGACTGCGGGAGGGAGCCTACGAGGTCCACGTGAACATGATCGAACCTCTTAGCCGGGATGTGAAACGGCTCCAAGGGAGCTCTCGTGTGTCTGTGTACCTTGGCTCGTTGACACGCCATGCAGGCTGCTGCCCACTCCTTAACTTGTTTGCGCAGGCTCGGCCATACAAATTTCTCACCTACCATTTTGACCGACGCGCGCACTTCCGGGTGCGCCAAAGAATGAATCGAGTCAAAAACGCGGCGGCGCCACACAGCCGGTACCACAGGACGCGGTCGCCCAGTGGAGACATCGCAGATTGGGGGGGCATACCGTCTTGGTGCACCCTGTTCTCCAGCCTTAACCCTGTTGGTCCAGACTGGAGCGCACGCACCTCCGTGTCGCTAGTCTGATCCGCGGCCATGGCTGCATAATCTATCCCTACGCGGACTGGGGCCGCCACGGCGCGCGAGAGGCAGTCTGCCACTACATTAAGTTTACCCGCCACATGCTGAATATCGGTAGTAAACTCTGAGATCGCGGCCAGCTGTCTCTGCTGCCGGCCTGACCACGGTTCTGAAACCTTGGCCATCGCGAATGTCAGCGGCTTGTGGTCAACGAACGTGGTGAAACGGCGTCCTTCCAGCCAGAACTGGAAGTGGCGAATGGCCAAGTGGAGAGCTAACAACTCCCTGTCGAACGCGCTGTATTTTCGTTCACTATTGCGCAAAGTCCTGCTGAAAAAGGCGAGCGGCTGCCAAGCCCCGGTTACATGCTGCTCCACGACCGCCCCTATAGCCACATCTGACACGTCAGTAGTGAGCGCTATGCGGGCCGTTGGGTCCGGATGCGCCAACAACGCAGCATTGGCCAGGGCTGCCTTGACTTCCGAGAACGCTCGCTCTTGCTCCAGGGACCATTCGATCTTATTCGCGGGTTTTTGTTTTTTGAGTGCGGCATACAGTGGTTGCATGAGCTGCGCTGCGCGGGGGAGGAAACGATTATAAAAATTCACCATTCCCCAAAACTCCTGTAACGCCCTGACCGTTTATGGCTGGGGAAAATTTGCTACCGCGCGCACTTTGTCAGGCAGCAGAACCGCTCCTTCTGGAGAGACGCGATGCCCCAAAAAATCAATCTGCGCCACCCCGAACTGACACTTCGCTGGGTTGATTATTAAACCGTGCTCTCCCAACCTCCGGAAAACTGCCGTGAGGTGGTTTTCGTGTTTGTCTTCAGACGCGCTGGCTACTAAGATGTCTTCCAGGTAGATGAATACGAAAGGGAGATCGCGCAACACCGCGTCCATCATGCGTTGGAATTTCTGTGCAGCGCCTTTAAGCCCAAATGGCATGCGCAAAAACTCGAATGGACCAAACGGAGTTATTACCGCTGTTTTGGGTATGTCCTCAGCACGCACTGGGACTTGGTGGTAACCGCGGACCAAGTCTATCTTAGAAAAAACGCGCGCCCCTGCCAAATGAACGGAAAAATCTTGGATATGCGGGATTGGGTAGCGGTCATGCGCTGTGGCGTTGTTCAACCTGCGGAAATCTCCGCAAGGTCGCCACGAGCCGTCAGCTTTCGGGACCATGTGAAGCGGGGAAGCCCATGGGCTGTTCGAACGCCTGATGATGCCCAACCTTTCCAGGTTGGTGAACTCCTCGTGCGCTATGGTCAGTTTAGCTGCATCCAAGCGCCGAGCTTTTGCAAAAACGGGCGGTCCGGTGGTAGTAATAAAATGTTCCACCCCGTGTTTAGCGACGGCTGCTGAAAATGTGGGGACCGTGAGTGCTGGGAACTGAGTGAGCAGTGTGTGAAACTTACTGCTTGCAGCTGTGACGTTGGCTTGTGCTGTTGGCGGGGCCACTCGGGCTGTACAGGGAATAGAATCAAAAGAAAGTGCATTAACCAGGCGCCTGTTAGCGAGATCAACCAACAAACCATGTGAGCACAGAAAATCAGCCCCCAACATATTGAAATTCACTGCTGCTATGACAAAAGTCCACTCAAATGTACGGCCGTGTAGAGACAGAAGCAGAGTCCTCTCACCAAAGGTCTTAATCTCCGAGCCGTTCGCTGCTGTCACCCCGGGACCTCTGGAAACTGCCAGCCGGTCAGCGGAGGAAGGTGTGATGAAACTCAACTGGGAGCCTGTGTCCACGAGGAAATGCCTCCCCGAGCGTGCATCCTTCAAGTAGAGCAGCTTGTTCTCCTCCCCGAGGGTCACAGCTGCTACCGACCCCCGGTCTTGGCGTCTCCCGAGCGCTTGAATTGGCACGGTGGTATACATTTGCGTGCCTTCTCTGCAAAGCGGCGATGGTAGAAACAGAGGGTGTCTCCTCCGCGATCCTTGGCCCCCGCCGCCGCCGTCATTGGTGATTCTGCTACCGCCGTCTCTGGCCCCCTGCCATCTCCGGCCGCCGCGCCGAACTCCGTCGCTGCTGCGGTGGCCGCGCGCTGTTTGCTGGCGTTGAGAATCCGATGCGCCTCCTGGGCCAGCGCGCGGAAGTCCCGCTGGGCCAACAACAGCGAACTGGCCAGGGCCGCTCTCGTGGCCGACGGTAGGGTCCTGAGGAAAATGTGGGTGAAGATGAAGTGGTCGTCGCCTGAGCCCCTCAACCTCAGCATGTTCTTCATCAGGTCAATGGGCGTGCCATCTCCCAAGTCGTTCAGCGCCAGGAGTCTCTCTGCTCTCTCCTCGACTGAGAGAGTGAAGTGCTGGATGAGTGCAGCCTTCAGCGCGCCGTATTTGTCGCTGGCTGGTGGCTGCTCCAATAGGCTCTCCACATGCCGAGCCGTGCGGTTATCGAGCTTTGCAATCACATGGTAGAACTTCGTGTCATCTACCGTTATCCTCCGGAGGGCGAACTGTGCTTCGACCAAGTGGAACCAGGAGCGCGGGTTGTCCTGCCAAAAGTCCGGTAGCTGGACCGTAGCGGCATATGCTTGGCTGGGGGCTCCCGATGAGTCTGGCCCCGGGAAATTCTCTTCTTGTTGCATGCTACGTCTTAGGTCACCAGTGTGGAAATGTGAAAATGACGAGGCAGAGTTTATCTCTCGAGTCAGGTTTATTCACATCTTCCAACATCAGCAAAGCAGAAAGAGGAAAATCACAGAAGCATTCATCCTTTATATATCCAGGACTCTCACAGCTCACAGTCACATTGCATTTAATCACAAGTAACAATGCATCTCCTCTTTAGTCCTATAACATCCTCTTCACAGTCTTCGGCACACCAGGAATCCCCCAAGGCCTTCTCTTGCATACCAAAGACTAAACTTTCACAGCCTCCTGTTATCTCCAAGGAGCTGTGCCCCTTGTTCTATTCTAAGATGTGAGGCAAAAAGTAAGTAACATGTGTGGCTACATAGTCTTATTTTAGGTGCATCCTGAAATTTCATCAGAAAGCTGAATATCCCTACCTTTTTGTGAGTAATGTGTGTTGGTAGAAAGTAGGTACATTTCTTTAAATAAATAAGGGGGGGGGGAACAACTTTAAGAACTGCAATTCAAAGCCATTTGGGTCCATTAGTGAGGTTAAATAAATTATACCATATACTGTAAATAAAATTATATTCATGTAACTTACATTTCTTTACAGAATAAATTCCATCCTCCAGATGTAAACAAAAGACAGCTGGACTTCTCATTTGCATTTTGAGGAAAATTGGTTTGTTCCATAATTTGCACTACAAATTTCGAGGTCAATGAAATAATTTCGTTAATTAGGAATAGGAACAGGCAGTTATTTTGAGGATGTGATTATTTCACCAGAGAATTAAAGCTTGTGTTCACTTGAAGTTCATGATTAGATGGTACATTAACTCATTTATCGACAGAAAATGAAATGAAAGCCATCAGGGATAATAAACATTGTCTTCTACATTTTATTCTCACTAAACTGACATCTGAATAAATACAGTACACCCGAAGACTTTAAATGCAGATATTACTTTAGTTTGGGCATTTAAGAATATAAAGAAAATCTTTAAACACAGATTATTGTTCTGTAAACTTAAACCATTTTATCTTTAAAACATCAAAAATGTAACCAGGATATTGCTGATATCTTGTCTGGTATTACATTGATTTATTTGCGTAAACCATTGCTGAATTTTTACACTTCTACCATGTTTGCATGGTGTAAGTGCCTGTTTATTCTTTTGCATTGCTCTGAATTACTTAAAAGAGATCCCCTGATAAGTCATATTCGATTGTGTTTTTACAAGTTGACATTGAGTCATTTTTGGAATACTTTTACTGTTGCTATCAATTAAGCAATATTACACGAGAGGGAGTATGGTATCAATGAATGTAATAACTGCTGGTGTGATACTCTAAAACACGGAGGGCATTAGAGTATCACACCCGTAGTTAGTATATTCATGATACCGTAACGATCTTGAGTGTAATATTGCTTTTACACAACAGTTGTGGCAAGCACAGTTTATTAAATGACAGCAATACTGGACAAAATATGATTTGTTTGTTTAAGCAGTTATTTTGCGCAGCTGAGAAAAATAGCCCATTCTAAATGTAGTCAGTAACTGTTGCTAAACATCTCAATCAGCATGAAGACATCTATTGTCATTTCACACACATGTAAACAAATTGAATATTGTCAAGTGCAAAAGTAAGTTTACTTACCGGTCACCTGTGGAGTCAGTACGGCAGAAGACCTGAGATCAAGATGCCAGTAGCTAGCCAGTGGCTAGTAGTTAGTGTGCTAGTGATGGCTAGATGGCCAAATGCTCAAAAAATAAGTATAGAGATTTTTTTTCAGGTTTTCCACTCAGATGCAGTTCTGGCAGTCAGTCACCAGATGGCACTCTTTATTAGATGTTTCATAACACTGTCGTTCATGAAGCAATTGTCTCAAAGTTGCTCATTGTTTCATAAGGCCTCAGTTTTAACATCACTAGTGATCACATGCTTTGCTCGCTTTTCCTTGTCATTTTCAGATGAAATAAAGAGTCCATCACCATAAAGGTATTGTGGTTTTGTTAATCAAGACAATAAATCCAACTCTAGCACTGCCTACATTTTTTTTTTAAACAGACATGAAACAGCTTAACACGTTTATACAAGGGGAGACTTGTAAAAGTTTTTTTCAGAAGGGTGAGACTTCCAGGTCACGGGTGTATAATTTCTTGTCAAACAGCGCCTCACTGTGGAAATTAAGGTATCCAAAACAGTACTGCAATTGTCAGAGAGTTGATAGAAAATTAATGTTAGTAATTAATGGTTACATGAACACCTTTGAAGCGGAGTGATTCATATCCAGTGAAAGCTGAAGTGCAATTATTGTGGATTATAGTTACTCCTGGACTTCCTATTGTCCAATATAACTGCTTGGTCAGAACTAACTGTTGTAAAAAATTATTCAACCCCCACTGCAAATTAGGTTTATTGGCAAAATGTATAAACTAGCAGCTGTTTGCTGTAAACACATAAACAAGAACTATTTAAATACAGTGGTGTGGAAAAAGTGTTTGCCCCATCCTGATTTCTCATTTTTTTGTATGTCACACTTAAATGTTTCAGATCATCAAACAAATTTAAGTATTAGACATAGATAACACAAGTAAACACAAAATGCAGTTTTTAAATGAAGGCATTTATTATTAAGGGGGGAAAAAAATCCAAACCTACATGGCCCTGTGTGAAAAAGTGATTGTCCCCTAAAGCTGAGTTCAATTTCTGTAGCCACACCAAGGCCTGATTACTGCCACACCTGTTCTCAATCAAGAAATCACTTAAATAGGACCTGCCTGACAAAGTGAAGTAAACCAAAAGATCCTCAAAAGCTAGACATCATGCTGCGATCCAAAGAAATTCAGGAACAAATGAGAAACAAAGTAATTGAGATCTACCAGTCTGGAAAAGGTTATAAAGTCATTTCTAAAGCTTTGGGACTCCAGCGAACCACAGTGAGAGCCATTATCCACAAATGGCGAAAACATGGAACAGTGGTGAACCTTCCCAGGAGTGGCCGGCTGACCAAAATTAGCCCAAGAGTGCAGTGACGACTTATCCAAGAGGTCACAAAAGACCCCACAACAACATCCAAAGAACTGCAGGCTTCACTTGCCTCAGTTAAGGTCAGTGTGTCATGTTTGGCGTCGTCACCCCGAGCATGACTTGTGGCTGTTGGGTTTTAATTATTGATTATTAATTCCAGCTGATGGATTGAGCCTTGCTCTCCATCAGTCCTACAGCCATGCCTCCTCCTCACCAGGCATCCACCAGCGGTATGGTTCACCACATACACACTCACACACTCATACACACATACTCACGCACACACACACACACTGTTCAATCAGTCATGCACCAGGTGGCCACATAGCTGTGTCCATTTGCCCTCATTTCGGGTTTGTGTATTTATAGGGTAGAATGTGACCGGCTGTTTTGGCAACTTAGCAATGTCAACCTTGGGCATGCAGACTCGCTTCTGTTGGTTTTCCCTCGGACTGAATCGTGTTGTTCCCTCAGAGCCTTTCCGCTCTGATACCGTAGTAAGTCTTTCCTCGTGCCTTTTTCTCTGCTCCTGCTTAACTGGAGCATGTTAGGTATTCCTGTTGAACCAACTAAGTTTGTAGCTGGGTGTCTTCCCCTTGCCAGTGTGACTGTATTTGGACATTCTACACATCCACCCATTGTAAATAAACACGTTACTTACTCTGCGTTTTGGGCTCGCTGCCATTTCATATGTTCGCTGTGCAGTTTGCGCAGTGAACATGACAGTAAGTTGCCACCAAAAAGGAGCCCAAGCAGTAAGTAACGTGTTACTCATTTTTGTGTATTGCCCTTACCTAGTTTGAAGTCCAGGATGGATACAGCTGGAGGACGCGGCTATCCAATGCGTCTCAGGTGAGAATGCTGCCGCGCACTCATGGAAGTGGATGGCTTGATCTCCACGGCGCACCTGTATTCCACCCCAAGAGACGTGTCATGATTTCTGGGACTCGCTGAAGCTGCAGCTCATCGGTGCCCTCAGCTCCAGGAGCACACTGAGGGTTGGGAGAGGCGCTCTCTGATAGCTGCGCTTCAACGCGAGAATGGTGGCAAGGGAGGGAAATCGCCAAAGAAGCCCCAACAGAAATGCTCTCCTCTGCCGGCGGCCATCTTCTCCTCTCCTCCATTGCTCGTTCCAAGATGGCGTCCACCAGGTCGGCAAAATCGGCGGCACCCGGAATCCCAGAGGAACAATCCAGCCCCGCCAACTGCTTCCACACCGAGCTCAGCCACCTCCGCAGCGGATCGTCAATCCCAAGCAGTCCCGTCTGCAGGATCTCCCTCTGTATCCACTGTGAGGTCTTCCTCTTCGGGTTGTTCGCCGGCAGCAGTGGGGTGCTTGCCTTTCTCACCAGGGTCTCCCGTTTCTGTGGTTAGGGGGGTGACTCCCCAACCTTCTTCCAAGGAGCCAAGCACCACCCCTCCCGGACGGACGGGTGAAGACGCCCAAACAGCAGCAGCTGCAATTTACACCATAAACCGAGAGAACAGGCAACTACATTTTCATTCTCATTGTGTCGTGTCCAACATGATCATCGCAGCACGGGGCCCCCCCAGGGAACGGTTTTGGCTCCCTTCCTGTTCACCCTTTATACTGCTGACTTCTCACACAACACAACACATTGCCATCTGCAGAAGCTCTCTGACGACTCTGCGATCGTCAGCCTCATCTCCAATGGAGATGAAGTTGAGTACAGAGGACTTATCCAGGACTTTATGGACTGGTGCCATCGGAACTGCCTCCAGATCAACGCGAGGAAAACTAAGGAGCTGGTGGTGGACTGCCACAGGCAAGGACAACCCCTCACAGCACCAGTAAACATCCAGGTAGCAGACATTGAGATGGTGACATCCTACAAGTACCTGGGTGTTCATTTGAATAATAAACTAGACTGGTCACACAATACTGACGCACTCTACAAGAAGGGACAGCGCAGGCTGTTCCTACTGAGGAGGCTCAGGTCTTTTGGTGTACAAGGGGTGCTCCTGAAGACATTCTATGATTCGGTGGTGGCATCAGCCATCACTTTTGGAGTGGTCTGCTGGGGCAGTGGCATCACAGCAGCCGATAGGAAGAAACTGAACAAACTGATCAAGAAAGCTAGCTCTGTCCTGGGGCAGCCCCTTGACCCAGTGGAGGAGATAGGAGAGAGAAGGATGGTGGCTAAACTGTCATCTCGGCTGGAGTCTTAGTCCACCCCTATGCACGACAGACTGAATGCACTGAGGAGCTCATTAAGCAGTAGGTTACATCATCCTAGGTGTGCCACCGAGAGGTTTCGCAGGTCCTTCCTACCTACAGCTGTCAGACTTTATAACCTAAGCAGGGCTGTGCTTAGAGATAGCAAAAAAACGTGATGACCTAATAGTATTGAATGCAAAAGATGCAACAGACTTACACAAAATGGTCCCCTCCAGTATGCAACTTGGACAATATCAATCGCTACAGAGGGTGACAATATATATGGGTACATATTCATACTGTGTGGGGTAACTAAATAGACGGTTATGCTGTTTATTCCATCTAGCTACAATGCTCCATACTGTGTATACGTATATATTTATGTGTACATATGTAGTATATTCACTGCTCTTATTTTCTTATCTTCTAAATTATTGCTCTGAGTGTTGCTATCCCTGTGCTGTTGTAATCCTGGAATTTCCCCATTGTGGGACTAATAAAGGCTTATCTTATCTTATATTAATAATGAAATGTCTGAACTTCCGGTTATGGCTGCCACGTAGGACGGACGTGTCTCGCTCTGCTCTGCTCCTGGAAAAAAAAAATCGGCAAATAACTCTCTCATTTGGGACAGAACGTATCCCAGCATTTGGGCGAGGATATGTCGGCGAAGCCTAAGGCTGGAAAACCAGGAAAAGGAAAAAGCGAGCCGCCGAAACAGTCCAAATTAACGGACTTTCAGGTCTGTGACGCAGCAAACAAAACTCCATATATGGCGGAGGAGGCTGGCAACGCTGCGATTTCTGCGGGGAATGGCGTAGATGCGCTGATGGCAGCCATGAGTTCAATGAGAGCGGACTTTTCCTCTAGATTTGATGGGATTATGACAGCGTTGGAAGGAATAAGAAAGGAATTGGGTGACTGTGTAGAACGAACGGCGCAGATGGAGCTCCGTCTCGCTAGTGCTGAAGATGACGTCACCCGTCTTCAATTAAAGGTGCGCACTTTGGAAAAAAAAAATAAATCTCTGGAAGATAATATTTTGGATTTGGAATCTCGGTCGAGACAGAATAATTTGAGGCTGGTGGGTCTTCCAGAGGAATCAGAAGGTCGGGACGTATGTTCCTTTCTGGAAAAGTGGATTCCGGAGGTGCTGGGCAGCGAGGAGTTGCAATCAGCAGTGGTTCTGGAAAAAGCACATCGTATTGGCCCACGGAGAGATAAGGGACCGCCGAGGACCTTAATTATGAAGTTTCTTAGCAACAGAGACAGGATGAAGATCTTCAACGCTGCACGTGCTAAAGGAGAGATTAAACACCAGGACCAGCAGGTGCGGTTCTACCCAGATTTGGCCACAGGAATCCAGCAATTGAGGAAGCAGTTTGATCCCGTACGTAAGGAGCTGCGCAACCTTGGGATTCGTCATGGTGTAATCTATCCTGCGAGACTGCTGACCACGTATGAGGGCAGAACCCACATCTTCAAGACCCCAGAGGAGGCGCAGGAGTTCATCAAGAAGATCAAAGAAGAAGAAGAGACTGGTGGGAGCTAAGCATGAACAAAATATAAGGTAGAATAATTAAGCATTTGCACAGGCATCTGACTGACTTGAAGTAAATAGTAAGTTTACAAAATATAGATTGTATTATATATTAAAAAAACAAAACAAAAACAAAACAAACAAAAAAAAAAACTATGATGTACAAAGTTGTTAAAAATTTTGGAGTTAAGTTGGAAAACTACAGAGGAGAGTTAATGTTACGTCATTAAAAGCAGTAGAGTTAGGGTGATTGGGAGGATGAAGAAGGAGTGGCTTAGGCTGTTCCCCGTGGGTGTGGAACAGTCGATGGCTATATCGGGAGACAGAATTTTTCTTTTGATTTTGGGGGGTTTGCCACAAGTGTGGGAAGGGGAAATTTGTTTGTGTGTAGTTTGTAGGATGAATGTTCAACCACTCATGTTTTTGCTTCTCTGTATGAGCATGTTTACACTGCAAGGTAATCCCAAACTCTCTATTGATCATGGACCAAAGTGTCAGAATCAGAATCAGAATCAGAATCAGGTTTATTGCCATTGTTCATGTAGTACACAAACTAGGAATTTGTCTCGGTACAATGCTGCAACATTAAACATGATAAGATAAGAGAAATAAACTATACATGTAATAAAGTGTAGGATAAGATTAAGTGATACTGGTCAACAGTTAAAATATATATTAGCCAGCAGCAGATACTGTGGAGAACTATATAGTGCAGTCGGTAATGCAGGAAGAAAACAGTGATGATTGACATGAGTCTGGTTGAGCTGCTGTACATGGTGCACGAGAGTCACTTAGTGTTCAGCAGTCTAATGGCAGAGGGGAAGAAGCTGTTCATGTGACGGGAGGTTTTAGTCTGGATGGACCGAAGTCTTCTACCAGAGGGGAGGGGGGCAAACAGTACATGACCAGGGTGTGAGGGATCGGCTATGATCCGGCCAGCACGCCTCCGGGTCCTGGAGATGTACAGATCCTGGAGAGATGGGAGCTTGCAGCCGATCACCTTCTCAGCAGTGCGCACGACGCGCTGCAGCCTTAGTCTGTCCCTGGCAGTGGCTCCTGCGTACCACACGGTTATGGAGGTGGTGAGGATGGACTCGAAGATGGCTGTGTAGAACTGCACTAACATCTTGGTGGGTAGCTTGAGCTTCCTCAGCTGCCGCAGGAAGAACATCCTCTGCTGGGCTTTTTTGATGAGTGAGCTGATGGTCAGCTCCCATTTGAGGTCCCTGGTGATGGTAGTGCCTAGGAAGTGGAAGGAATCAGCAGTGGTGATGGGAGAGCCTGAGAGGGTGAGGGGGGGGCAGAGGAGTAGTGACTTTCCTGAAGTCTACAATCATCTCCACTGTCTTCAGAGCGTTCAGCTGCAGGTTGTTATTGCTGCACCAGGACGCCAGCTGGGCCACCTCTCTCCTGTAGGCGGACTCGTCGCCGTTGGAGATGAGCCCGATGAGGGTGGTGTCGTCCGCAAACTTGATCAACTTGACAGACTGGTGGCTGGAGGTGCAGGAGTTGGTGTAAAGGGAGAAGAGTAGGGGGGAAAGTACACTCATGTGTTAATCTTAATTTAACTTCATGGAATTGCAGAGGTCTACAAAATTTAAAAAAACTTAAACAAGTTATGAATAAAATAAAGGACATGGGTTCAAGAATTGTGTTTTTACAAGAAACTCATCTGATAGAGGAGGATGTTAAAAGAATTAGGAGTAGATGGCAGGGAAGTGTATTCACCTCTTCATTTTCATCCCGAGCCAGGGGAGTTATGACTCTCATACATAAATCAGTTCCTTTTCAAGTGAAAAATGTAATTGGAGACAAATTTGGAAGATATGTAATCATTCAAGGTTCTTTGCTATTAGAAAATATAAATCTTGTGAACTTATATGGTCCCAATATAGATGATCAGAAGTTCTTTGCTAATTTATTTCTCATCTTATCATCACTTACAGGGCAACATATAATAGCAGGGGATTTTAATTGTACATTGAATCCAGGTGTGGATAGATCAACAGGACTGGATTGTACGCACATTGGATGTAGGATGACTATTAATCATTTTATGAAAGAATTGAGATTGTTAGATATATGGAGAGAAATGAAACCACAAGTTAAAGCCTATTCTTGTTATTCCAGTACCTACAAGACATTCTCACGTATTGATTATTTTTTGATTTCCACAGAATTAAGGTCCAAGATTCAAAACTGCTTTTATGATAACATCGTGATCTCTGATCATGCACCCTGTTGTCTAATATATGTAGATAAAAAATTGACAAAGGAATCAGGTAGATGGCAATTTCAGCATAAATGGCTTCAGGATGAGGAATTTGTCAAGTATATAGAAAAACAGATAGACGAGTTCTTTGACATCAATACTACACAAACATCAGCATGTATAAAGTGGGAGGCTTTCAAAGCTTTTATTAGGGGACATATTATTAGTTATACAGGATCAAAATCTAAGAAGACTCGAGAGGAGAGAGCTAAATTGGAACATAAAATAAAAAATCTTCAGGAAAAAGTGTATGCAGGAAGTGACCCAAGGTTGGAGAATGAATTACTGATTTTGAGAGCTGAATACGACAAAAAATCAGCGAATAGAGCTGCCTCGAGTCTTCTAAGATTGAAACAATCTTTTTATGAACAAGGTGAAAAATCAGGAAAATTATTAGCATGGCAGATTAAACAATTGGAAATTAAAACACCAATTACCAGTATTATAAGTAACGGACAGGTAGTTATAGATCCTTTAGAGATTACTATGAAAAATTATATGATACCAAAAATGAACCTGATTTAACAAAACTAAATGGGTTTTTGAACGAACTATCTATACCGTGTATTCCAAATGAAAACAGGGAGATATTGGAGTCTAAAATTAGTCAAGAAGAAGTTGGGCTAGCCATTGATAATATGAAATCAGGAAAAAGTGCAGGACCAGATGGTCTTCCAGTTGATCTTTATAAAAAATTTAAGAATAAATTAATAAAACCTTTTTTGGAAATGGTCTTAGAAGCATTTCAAAATAATAATTTACCATCATACATAAATAATGCCTTAATTATACTGCTGCCAAAACCAGGTAAGCCCTCTAATAAATGTGAAAATATGAGACCAATAAGCCTATTAAACGCCGACCTTAAGATAATCTGTAAAATTTTAGCAAGACGAATACAAGAAATTTTACCAAATATTATTAATCGAGATCAGAATGGCTTTATAAAGGGTAGACAAGGCTTCCATAATGTAAGAAGACTATTTAATATTATTTATTTTAATAAAGAAGCACCGGATACAGCTCTCCTATCATTGGACGCCGAAAAGGCCTTTGATAGAGTTGAATGGCCCTTTCTTTTTGAAGTCCTACAAAGGTTTGGACTTGGAAATAATTTCATAAAATGGGTTCAAATAATATACAATAATGCTACAGCAGAAATCCTAACAAATAACAATATTTCAAAACCAATAAAAATCAATAGAGGATGTCGACAAGGCTGTCCACTTTCACCTTTACTGTTTACTATGGCAATTGAACCTTTAGCGATAGCGATACGTTTACATTCACAAATATATGGAATTAAAGTTGGACCAACAGAACATAAAATCTCCCTGTACGCCGATGATATAATTTTGTTTATGTCGAATCTAAAAAAATCAATTCCAACCTTGTTGAATTTAATAAAGAATTTTGGGGAAATATCAGGATATAAAATAAATAAAACTAAATCTTCAATATTAATGCTAAATGAGATCCAGAGAAATTACCCAGCCCCTGAGGTAAATCAATTCAATGTTGTAAATCAGTTTAAATATTTAGGAATCCAAATTATGCCTAAGCTAGAATCAGTCGCCAGCGTCAACTATGAAGCCTTAATGTCAGATATCAGTGAGTTAACTCAGAGATGGATGTCACTACCAATGTCGATGATCGGGAGAATCAATATACTTAAAAGTAATATTTTACCTAAAATACTTTATTTATTTCAATACATTCCCTTATCACCACCTTTAGATCTATTCTCAAGAATAAAAAAAAAGTTAGTGGAATTTATATGGAACAACAGGAGGGCTAGATTACGTTTGTCTTTATTATATTTACCATTTGATCGTGGAGGTCTGAAATGTCCAAATTTTATGTTGTATTATTGGTCGGCACAACTGAGGTCTATGACATATTATTTTTCATCAAATGATCTCCCTCACTGGACTGAAATGGAATCATACAATTTACCTTTACCTCTTCCCATATTCATATACTCAGATTCGGCAAAAAAATTACAAAAAGAAGTTAAAAATCCATTTGTAAAGCATATGATCAAAATATGGTGTGAAGCTAAAAACTATTTAAAAGAACCACAGTTATTGTCACAATTTAGTCCAATATGGGGTAATCAATATTTTAAACCAGGGAGAGCGGACGCTGTATTTAAAGTATGGAATTTAAAAGGGATACAAAAGATTCAGGATTTATATTTGCCATGTGCAGACAACATAATGTCTTTTGAAGAGCTGAGGATCAAATTTAATCTCAATAGAACACATTTTTTTAAATATCTTCAACTTAGAAACTTTATTCGATCAAATCAAAATAAAGCTCTCACTCGACCTATTTATTCATCCTTGGAAAAAATGATGATGAAAGATAGTAAAAGAAAGGGTATTATTTCAGAGTTTTATAACTCATTGACACTATCTTCAAGTGAAAATTCACTGAAAAGATTAAACTACTGGAAAGAAGATCTGCAAATTGAAATTTCAGAGGAACAATGGGAATTGGCTTGTACAGAAGCTCAAACCAAATCAATAAATGCACGTCTTAAATTGATACATTTCAAATGGTTAATGCGGATGTATGTTACACCGGAGGAGTTAAATAGATATAACAAAAATATACCAGATACATGCACAAAATGCATGGAAAGTAAAGGAACCCTATTTCATTGTTTATGGGAATGTAGATTAATAAGAATGTTTTGGGAAGAGGTGAGGGTAACAATTGAAAAAATAATCTCAAAACAAATCATATTGAATCCTAAACTGTTTTTGTTGGGTCTGTACCCAGAAAAGCATAATTTTAATAAAAGTGAAAGAACATTCATAGACCTCAGTTTGCTTAATGCCAAAAAATGTATTGCACTATTATGGAAAAAGACTCATAGACCAGATGTGACTCAGTGGTTAAGACAGATGTTAACAAACCTTCCATTAGAAAGAATAACATATATACTAAAATCAAAGGAAATTGTGTTTGAGAATATATGGAGACCTTTTATTGATTATGTAAAAAATTTAAACATAACTCTTGAAGAAGAAGGTGAATGATGTGTGTGGACCTTGTAAATTCCAAACTGGTGAACATAATATGTATACTTATGTATTGGATTGTCTAGACTAAACAGAGGAGCATTGTTGAAGATTTGATTTTGTTGGTGGTTGTTGGTGTTTTTAGTGCATTTTTTTTTTTTTGTAGTACTTTAGTGTTAGTGTTTGATTGTTTGTATCATGTTTGTTAAAAAAAAAAAAAAAAGGTTCAATAAAGATATTGTGGAAAAAAAAATAATGAAATGTCTTGCCTGATCCCCGGTAGGGAGGCTCAGGGAAAGCAGCCTTCTGAGCTCTCCCCACCTGCTGCTGTTAAAAACTGTTCACCAGCTCTCTCTCCTCTCCCCTTTGTGTGCCTGCCGGAGCCGAGCAGCCAGGATCAGGAAGAGCCAGAGGTCCGGTGGGGGGGGGGGGGTGTCCCCCTGCAGCCACGGTCAACCAGGTCCCAGCCACCACGCCGGAGGAGTCACCAGCGTGGATCATGACAGCTGGGTGAGTTTAAGACTGCAGTGACCATCATGCCTGCTGTGGAGGCCGCCACAGCAGAGTCAGCGCCCAAGCAGAACCTCATGGAGGCTGAACCTGGGAGGATGTCACCTGGATCGCCGAAGTCATGGACAGCGGTAGAGCTTGAGCTAAGGCAAGTGCTCTCTTTTGTCTTTCTCCTTTCCATTATTGAGCATTTTTGCCTAGCTTTAGGTGAGGAGAGCCAGCTGCAGCCAAACGCTGCACCTGAGCTCGCCTCACTGGGCTCTGCCGCTGCCGGCGACTCTGACCCTTCACCCTCTCCTTTTGAGTCCATTTCCAGAGTCGTCGGAGAGGGTCCTCCATCGCCAGATGAGTCCATGAATCCAGAGGTCACCGAGGTTCCGGACGAGGTGGTTGTCGGGGGCACCCAGTCCCAGGCCAGGGTGCCCATGATTGATCGCCTCCTTGCTTGGGTGCTTATACGGGTCGGCTGGCCCATGGCCAAGATGACGTTGGGGTCAGCAGTGGCCCAGCCGGGTCCCACCACAGGTGCAGCAGGGGTCCAGCTGGACTCCATCGTGGGTGCAACCATGGCTCAGTCGGGGCCCACTGTGGGTGCAACATTGTCCCAGGTTGGGACCACTGCGGAAGCAGCCATGGCCTAACTCGGGTCCACCGCGGGTTCTACAGAGTCCCAGCCCTTCGTCGGGACCACCAGGGGTGCCACAGGACAGTTTGGGGACGCCGAGATCTTCCGTTCCCTTTTGGAGGCCCTGTGGGTGTTCCTCCTCCTTCTGCTGGGCACCGTCGGGGTTCTTTCCTTTCCGCCGCCAGCAACCACGGGGGTTCCTCTTCCTCTGCCCAGCCACTCACCTCTCAGTCTTCCAGTGGTAGGCCACAGCCTCATTTGCCCTTCTGGTCCTGGTGGCCTAATTGTGTGGGCAGGCCACCCGAAAAACAGGGTCCCTCGCTGTGTGGTCCGTGTGCCCTGGCAGGCCGCTGGACACTGCTCTGCAGGCCGCCCGCTGGCCCTGGGATTTTGGCCGGCCCCCTGAACCGTGGGACTCTTGGGGGTGGGGTGGGTTAATTAGTTTTGGGGTTGAGGAGTGTGTTGGCATTGTGTTGTTTTGTGGCGTTCCCCATCTTTGATTGATCCCTCCGAACCTGTTTCCCCCCACCTCCCGCCCTGGTTTGGTGTGTTGGTTTTTTGGATGGGGATGGGGGTGGGGGTGGGGGGTGGGGTTTGTTCTTTGCTTTGATGGTACGGTGGGTGTCTGGTTTCCACCCCTTGGGGAGGGGGGGACTGTCATGTTCAGGGTCGTCACCCTGAGCATCACTTGTGGCTGTTGGGTTTAATTATTGATTATTAATTCCAGCTGAGGTTCAGGTTCAGGTTACTTTACACACGTGGACAAAATTGTTGGTACCCCTCTGTTAATGAAAGAAAAACCCACAATGGTCACAGAAATAACTTGAATCTGACAAAAGTGGTAAAAATAAAAATTCTATGAAAATTAACCAATGAAAATCAGACAATGCTTTTGAATTGTGGTTCAACAGAATTACTTTAAAAAACAAACTCATGAAACAGGCCTGGACAAAAATGATGGTACCCCTAGAAAAGATTGAAAATAATGTGACCATAGGGACATGTTCAACCAAGATGTGTCCTCTAATTAACATCACAGGTGTCTACAAACTTGTAATCAGACAGTCGGCCTATTTAAAGGGTGACAAGTAGTCACTGTGCTGTTTGGTGACATGGTGTGTACCACACTAAACATGGACCAGAGGAAGCAAAGGAGAGAGTTGTCCCAGGAGATTAGAAAGAAAATTATAGACAAGCATGTTAAAGGTAAATGCTATAAGACCATCTCCAAGCAGCTTGATGTTCCTGTGACTACAGTTGCACATATTATTCAGAAATTTAAGATCCACGGGACTGTAGCTAACCTCCCTGGACGTGGCCGCAGGAGGAAACTTGATGAAAAATGGAAGAGATGGATAATACGAATGGTAACAAAAGAGCCCAGAACAACCTCTAAACACATTCATGGTGAACTCCAAGGTCAAGGTACATCAGTGTCAGATCGCACCATCCGTCGTTGTTTGAGCCAAAGTAGACTTCATGGGAGACGACAAAGGAGGACACCACTGTTGAAAACAAATCATAAAAAAGCCAGACTGGAATTTGCCAAACTGCATGTTGACAAGCCACAAAGCTTCTGGGAGAATGTCCTATGGACAGACGAGACAAAACTGCAACTTTTTGGCAGGGCACATCAGCTCTATGTTCACAGACGCAAAAATGAAGCATACCAAGAAAAGAACACTGTCCCTACTGTGAAACATGGAGGAGGTTGTGTTATGTTCTGGGGCTGCTTTGCTGCATGTGGCACAGGGTGTCTTGAATCTGTGCAGGGTACAATGAAATCACAAGACTATCAAGGTATTCTAGAGAGAAATGTGCTGCCCAGTGTCAGACAGCTTGGTCTCAGTCGCAGGTCATGGGTCTTGCAACAGGATAATGACCCAAAACACACAGCTAAAAACACCCAAGAATGGCTAAGAGCGAAATATTGGACTATTTTAAAGTGGCCTTCTATGAGCCCTGATCTAAATCCTATTGAACATCTGTGGAAGGAGCTGAAACATGCTGTCTGGAGAAGGCACCCTTCAAACCTGAGACAACTGGAGCAGTTTGCTCATGAGGAGTGGGCCAAAATACCTGCTGAGAGGTGCAGAAGTCTCATTGACAGTTACAGAAATCGTTTGATTGCAGTGATTGCCTCAAAAGGTTGTGCAACAAAATATTAAGTTAAGGGTACCACCATTTTTGTCCAGGCCTGTTTCATGAGTTTGTTTTTTAAAATAATTCTGTTGAACCACAATTCAAAAGCGTCTGATTGTCATTGGTTAATTTTCATAGACTTTTTATTTATTACCACTTTTGTCAGATTCAAGTTATTTCTGTGACCATTGTGGGTTTTTCTTTCATTAACAGAGGGGTACCAACAATTTTGTCCACATGTGTATTTGTACCCGTAGGTAGATTTGTTTTGCAATCAGGTGACATCCTTTTAGACGCATATTTACAAACCACAATTACATTCAACATGAACACAAACACAGGCACACATGAAGCTGACTATAAACACGATAAAAGTACTCAAGGCTCCACCAATCAGGACATAAGACAAAGAGACGAGAAAAAACAGAGAGAAGGGTCATATTAAAAAAGTTAAAAACTAAGTCAAAGAGATTAAAAACTCAATAAAAGTCTAAAACCCAATAAAAGATTTGAAACCCAAATAAAAAACCTACAAGAATAAATAAATATAAAATAAAAATTGATAAACATAACTATGTGCAATATATTGCTACATCTTGTTCAACTCTGACAGAAGCAGGAACAAAGCTGTTTTTGTAGCGCTGGGTTTTACATTTTGGGACAACAAACCTCCGTCTGGAGGGAAGAAGCTGAAAGTGGCAATACAAAGGGTGGAAGTCACCATTTAAAATGGAGGTAGCAATCCTCTGTACCTGTCTGGTGTACAGGGATGTCAGGCTCAGCTGTGACTCACCAAGCAAACGACTGGACCATCTAACTACCTGGTCTAAGGATTTCCTCTGTTTCAGTTTTATCTGACCAAACCATGACACTAAAGAAAAGGATAAAACAGATTCAATAAAATCCCGATAAAACATTGTCATTATGGTTCGGTCAATTTGGAAGTGTGCGAGTTTCCTTAAACAATGCAAATGTTGCTGACCCTTTTTGCACAGCCTTTCACAGTTCTCTTCAAAGTTTAAATTACTATCAATAATCGTCCCAAGATATTTGTAAGATTGCACACATTCAATGGTCTGGCCTTTTAGTACAGTGACTTCGTGCCTGGGAGTTTTCCTCCTAAAGTCAATAATCATATCTTTAGTTTTTGTCGTATTCAGCTGCAGGTAGGAATCCTCACACCAGTGAACAAAATCATCAACTACTGGGCCGTGGCCACTCTCACCATCCTGAAGGAGACTTGACAACAACTGAATCATCAGCATACTTTATAATGTGTCTGTTGTCATGTCTGCTCTGACACATGTTTGTGTACAGGATGAAGAGTAGTGGTGACAGCATACACCCCTGAGGAGAGCCAGTAGAAGAACACTTTTGGTCAGACAATGTACCATTGACCCTTACTGTGTGTGTCCTTTTGGTTAAAAAATCCAGAATCCAACCCACCAGATTATTACTCAAATCAAATTGTTGCAGGAGCCTTTCAACTAAAATATGAGGTTGGATTGTATTAAAAGCAGAAGAAAAGTCCACAAATAAAAGCCTGGTGTGTGTCCCATTAAAATCTGGATGTTTAAAAAGCATGTTAAGCAGAGTGGCAGTGGTATCCTCCACTCCTCTGTGAGGCCTATAGGCAAACTGCAAAGGATCCAATGCATGCTCAGTCTGCTTTAGGACCTCAAATCTGACCAGTTTTTCAAAAATTTTCATTAAAATTGAAGTCAAGGCAACTGGTCTAAAATCATTAACCGTTTTAGGGCAGCTGGATTTTGGAACAGGGACAACCACAGCATAAGGACTTATTAAAAATGTAGTGAAACACAGGACTCAGTTCATGTGCACAGGACTTTACCAAGTGCCCACATGTATTATCAGGGCCCTGACTTTTGTTCACTTTTACAGCACAGAACGCCCTTTTAACATCCTGCACCTCCATATTAAAGTACTGATTGTCTTTGAGTTTCTGTTTCAAATTTTGGATTTCTGTGCTAAAATCAAAAGAATCAAAACGACCATAAAAACAATTAAGAACATTAGCCAGCTCCATGTCTGAATTAAAACCATCTAAAAACACACGATTACTGCACTCTGTGCTCTGAAAGCCTGCAATAGCTTTCATACTAGCCCAGGCTGAACCAAGCTTCTTTGCTGCCATCTTGCTTTCCAATTCTGCTTTATAATTCTGTTTTGCTCTTAAAATTTCGGCCTTCAGCTCTTTTGTGGCAACCTGCACCTCAGAAACAACCCCCTGTTTAAAGGCCAGTGTTTTCCTCTGTAAGCAGGATTTAACTGATTTAGTAGCCCATGGTTTATTGTTGGGATATACAGTATTTTGACACGTTTACGTGGAACAATCATATCCCTGCAAAAAGCCATGTAAGAACATGTAACGTCCACCAAAGAGTCTAAATCATCCCCGCATGACAGTGTGAACACCTCCCAGTCCATACAGTTAAAACATTGCTGGAGGCAGAGCACTGAATCATCTGTCCAAACGTTTATGTCCCTGGTCTTTGTCTTCTCTCTTTTGAGAGCAGTTTTATATGTGGGCAGCAAACGTACACAGTTGTGATCTGAGGATCCTAAAGGAGGAAGGGGAAGAGATTTATAGGCCCTCTCTATAGATCCGTAGCACAGGTCCAGTGCCTTTTCTCACCTGGTTGGGCAGGAGACGTACTGATAAAAGTTTTTAAGTGTCTTCTTTAGAGACACATGGTTAAAATTCCCAAGGATAAAATTTGGAGCCTCTGGGGAAATTGACTGCAACCACTGTACCACATCAAAGACGGTGCTGGAGGCGGAGGCAGCATCCGCCCTCGGGTGAATGTACACAGTCGTTGTGAAAAGTTGAGGGAACTCGCGGGGCAGATAAAAGGGGCGTAGCAATACGGACAGAAGCTCCACATCTGGTGTACAGATGTGCTCTCTGACTGTGACAGATGTACAGTACTGTTTATTAATATACAAACGTACTTGGCCTCCCTGATGTTTCCCTGTTACCTCTTCCTGCCGATCCAAGTGAAGTGGGGCTCCAAAGCTGTCAATACTCAGGTCCGGGTCCCAGTCATGCTCCATAAGCCACGTCTCCGTGTAAGCCATGACACAGCAGTTCTTGAAATCCTTCTGATATCGGACATTTCCTTGAATTTCATCCACTTTATTTCTCAGGGATTGTACGTTCCCCATAATAATGGAAGGAAGAGGAATGCGGTTAAGCTGACGTCTCCTCAGGTTTAATCTTACGCCTCCACGCTTTCCACGTTTCCTCCTTTTGTCTCTTCTTTCATTGCTGTGTCCATGAAAGTCTCTTGAATGAATGAATGAATGAATGAATCTTTATTTCGGATAGTACAGGTTAAAAGGAACTGAATAGTATAGCAAAAGGGGGAAATAAAATCCAACAAGGTCAAATTAGGCAGTAACTCCTCTGATTATACAGTTCAACAAAAGTTATCCGAAATGGGTGATGGCTGAAGCCGCAGCTTATATTGCCCACCCATATTCCATCCAAGAATTCAAAAGAAAAACAAAACAAGAGCGATTACAATTCAGAACAAAGCTAAGACCAAGTGTGACAGAAAAAAGTAAAAAAAAAAAACAAACAAAAAAAAACTAGGCAACAACACAGCACAGGCTGGATATGACAATCCTTATGTGATTTTACATGTCATCTTGTATATATGTTTGGAGTATTTCTTCCTTTAGTTTTTGCTTAAATTGTCCAAGCGTTGTACATGATTTTAATTCAGGTCCAAAATCGTTCCATAATCTGACTCCTTGCACTGAAACACAGTGTTGCTTGGTGGTAGTTCTCACTGTAGGCTTTTGAAATATACATGTTCCTCTGAAGTGATATCGTTTCTCCCTTATTTGGAACAACTTTTGGATATTTGCGGGCAGTGATAAATTCTTCACTTTAAACATTATTATTGCAGTTTTAAAGTCTACCAGATCTTTCAACTTGAGAGCTTTTAGTTTAAGAAAAAGTGGGTTTGTTGGTTCCCTGTAAGCTGCTTTGTTGATTATTCTAATAGCTCTCTTTTGAAGCATAAAGAGTGGATATATGTTTGTTTTATATGTATTTCCCCATACTTCATTACAATATGTCATGTATGGGAGTATTAATGAATGATACAAGGTGTATAGTGTGGGTTGATTCAGCAAATATTTCACTCTGTGTAATATTGCAATTGATTTGGATACTTTACCTTTGATATAGTTAATATGTGACTTCCAACACAGTTTATTATCAATTAATAAGTTAATCAATGAAAGTCTCTTAAAATAAAGTCCGGCAGTTGCGGCACAAACTCAAACACAGACGCTGGATTATCCATGTTTAGTTGCAGTAACATGTCCCTGGAGTACTGCATTCTTACCAGTGTGACCGCGCTGACATCCCAGACAAAGAGACGGTAAGAAAGAAGCCACAGTGCAATAACAAGAAGAAAATCCATACTGATGGAACCAAAGACCTCTTCATTTTATAGTCCACAAACAATTCGAGGACAAAAACGGCACAAAGAATTACGTTAAAACACATTAAAGTGCATAAAAACAGAGACTAAGACACCAAACTTTTTCACCCATTGCTGGTTGCTGTGTGCGCATGTGCCCTGAGCCTTGCTCTCCATCAGTCCCACAGCCATGCCTCCTCCTCACCAGGCATCCACCAGCAGTATGGTTCACCACATACAGACTCACACTCATGCACGCACACACACTCATGCATGCATACACACATACACACACATTCACACTCACACTCATGCACGCACACACACCTTGCTCTCCATCAGTCCCACAGCCATGCCTCCTCCTCACCAGGCATCCACCAGCGGTATGGTTCACTACATACACACTCACACACTCATGCATGCACACACACTCATGCACGCACACACACACTCACACTCACGCACACACACACACACACTGTTCAATCAGTCACGCACCGGGTGGCCACACAGCTGTGTCCATTTGCCCTCATTTTGGGTTTGTGTATTTATAGGGTAGAATGTGACCAGCTGTTGTGGCAACTTAGCAATGTCAACCTTGGGCATGCAGACTCGCTTCTGTTGGTTTTCCCTTGGACTGAATCGTGTTGTTCCCTCAGAGCCTTTCCGTTCCGACACCGTAGTAAGTCTTTCCTCGTGCCTTTTTCTCTGCTTCTGCTTACCTGGAGCACGTTAGGCATTCCTGTTGAACCAACTAAGTTTGTAGCCGGGTGTCTTCCCCTTGCCAGTGTGACTGTATTTGGACATTCTACACATCCACCCATTGTAAATAAACACGTTACTTACTCTGCATTTTGGGCTCGCTGCCATTTCATGCTGTGCAGTTTGCGCAGTGAACATGACACAGTGTTCATGACTCCACCATAAGAAAGAGACTGGGCAAAAATGGCCTGCGTGGCAGAGTTCCAAGATGAAAACCACTGCTTAGCAAAAAGAACATAAAGGCTCATCTCAGTTTTGCCAGAAAACATCATGATGATCCCCAAGACTTTTGGGAAAATACTCTGTGGACTGATGAGACAAAAGTTGAACTTTCTGGAAGGTGTGTGTCCCATTACATCTGGTGTAAAAGTCACACAGCATTTCAGAAAAGGAACATCATACAGTACCAACAGAAAATATGGTCGTGGTGGTAGTGTGGTGGTCTGGGGCTGTTTTGCTGCTTCAGGACCTGGAAGACTTGCTGTGGTAAATGGAACCATGAATTCTGCTGTCTACCAAAAAAATCCTGAAGGAGAATGTCCGGCCCTCTGTTTGTGACCTCAAGCTGAAGCACACTTGGGTTCTGCAGCAGGACAATGATCCAAAACACACCAGTAAGTCCACCTCTGAATGGCTTAAGAAAAACAAAATGAAGAATTTGGAGTGGCCTAGCCAAAGTACTGACCTCAATCCGATTGAAATGCTGTGGCATGACCTTAAAAAAGGCGGTTCATGCTTGAAAATCCTCCAATGTGGCTGAATTACAACAATTCTGCAAAGTTGAGTGGGCCAAAATTCCTCCCCAGTGCTGTAAAAGACTCATTGCCAGTTATGGCAAACGCTTGATTGCAGTTGTTGCTGCTAAGGGTGGCCCAAGCAGTTATTAGGTTTAGGGGGCAATCACTTTTTCACACAGGGCCATGTAGGTTTGGATTTTTTTTACCCTTAATAATAAACACCATTTAAAAATTGCATTTTGTGTTTACTTGTGTTATCTTTGTCTAATATTTAAATTTGTTTGATGATCTAAAACATTACGTGTAACAAACACAAAAAATTAAGAAATCAGGAAGGGGCAAACACTTTTTCACACCACTGTAGCTCAACACAACTAACATTACAAGTGGTTTCTCTAAATTCACAAAAAAAGGCTTCTTTTATTGACTACTGTAGTTTCAAAATTTATTCAGCACTTCATGACAAGTATGTTTAGCTTAGTAAGCACTCCTTATGTCCTGCTGCAAACGTGATGCATAGCCAGACAGTAGCTTCTGGCAGCATTCTGAGAGTCCATTCTTCATGGGCAAAGACCTGCAGTTCACTAAAGCTACGTTTACACTGCAGGTTTTAATGTTCAATTCTGATTTTTTTTGCACACGCAACCCCTATCTGATTTTTAATGACAGTCTGAACAGCACACATTTGATTTTTTCACAACAGACCCAGGCCACTTTCATATGTGGTCCTAATTCAGATACAAATCTGATATTTTCCAAAGTGACCTCAGTCTGAACGGTCATGTCACATTTCATCCAACCAGTTTTCTCGTTGAAGTGAGACAGATGCTACAATTCTGTGGTGGAGGATGCAGCAAGCATGGCAGACACAGCTGATTTGTGCTCTCTTTTTAATCAATCTTCTTCCCTTTATCACTGGATCGTAATTTTGTCAGCTCCAACTGGACAGCAACTTCAATTTTTTTAATTTTTTTTTTTGGGGGGGGGGTGGTTTCAGGCCTGAAACTGTCAGACATTACAGGCGCACAGTAATAGCACATTTACTGGAAGCTACAAATTCCTTTTTCCCTGTAAACAGCACACTGTGAGTCCTGGCTGCTGTAATATCTAAAATGTAAAGTTAATACCGACATGACTGTGGAGCAGAAAGGCCAGGTATGGGGATATGAGTACACACAGTCCAGGAGGGGGAAGTCTCTGGCAGCTTCTTCTTGTGCAGGACCGGTATTACGCTGCTAACGGTACGAGCCACGCTGTTTATTAGGGCCCAAACCACTGATGTCATCAGTGGATGAGAGCCCTATTGTAATCTCGAGGATTATTTATTATTAACCTTATTTATACAGGTAATCCCATTGAGACACAAGGTCTCATTTTCAAGGGAGCTGTTTAATCGATCAGTTCTGTTAAAGCAGAGCTGATCACAGCGATCGTCTGGCATGTAGAGGAATGAAGCTGGTCTCATTTATTATGTACATAATCATTTCTGAATGATTTTAACATTTTTTTATGCTGCGCTGCATCAAGGTGAAGTTCTGTCCCCCTCATTCGTTTGGGGCACATATTAACTTAAGTAAACACAACACTGTGTCAGACGTTTTCTTCTGCGCATGCGGGTCACTTCATAGCTGTAGAGTCTGATGGGGGTCGCATTTAAATTATAATGTGAACACCCACACAAAAAAATCAGATCTCGGCAAAAAATCGGAATTGAGCATGAAGACCTGCAGTGTGACCGTAGCCTAATATTGGGTTTGTGTGCTGCAACCACCTTTTTCAAATCCCACCAAAGATTTTCAGTGGGGTTCAAGTCAGGTAACTGGGATTACCACTCTAGTATCTTCCAGCGCTACAAACTAGTTGTCAGGTGTGCCATAGGAAATTGTCTAATTTAATAGTAAGATAATTTAGTTGTTGCAAATAATTTGCTGCTGTTGTGCATCTGGGCCTGTCGTGGTGCTTCCATGTCAGTCAGTGGCAGTATGAATACAATAATGATGATCTTCTTCTTCACTGTTTTTTTATGGAGGTTCTCATTCAGTGTTAGGTTAATGAATTTGTTAAGTGGCGGTGATTATAGAAAACAGTGATGGTAAACATTTGAAGAGGAAATTGTCATGTGTGGGGCTGTTGTTTCCTGCCCCATTCTTGACCTGTGGCTATGGTCTCTGGTTGCTGTTCTCTTTTCCAGCTGGCAGATTATTGGTTCCTCTGCCAGTCCTCAGCCACAGCCCTCCTCTCACCTCTCTCTGCCAGGTACCTATCAGTTTATTACCATCACCTGGGGTTTCTCTCTCTCTCTCTCACACACACACACACACACACACACCTGTGTCCACTTGTCACTCATCAGCTCGCTTGGTATTTCTTGGGTGACGGTGGGGGTATTCAGTGTCATGGCGTCAGTCTTCACTACGCGGTCAGTCTGTAGTCACTGGCCTATGTTTCCCTGGAGCTGTTGGCACCTTTTTCTCATGGACTTTTGTGGTGTTGTTTCCCCAGAGCCCGTTGAACTCCGACGCCCTCTGTAAATCTCTCTCCTATTTTCATTTGCTGCCCACTTCCGCCCTGGGAGCGTTCTCTGCCAACTGAGCTCGGGCATGCGCTGAGTGTGTACCAGACTGTATTGTCCAACTGAACATTTCCTTGTATTTTGTGTGTTTTTTGAGTTGTCCCGTTCTGTTAATAAATATGTTCACTTCACCTGCGTTTTGGGCTCGAACTAATTCAACTGTTCGCTGCGAGATTACACAGCGGACATGACAGTACGCCATGACCAAGTTGAGCCCAAGTGGTGAAATGACATGTCATGTTTTCATTTTTGTGTGTTTTTACCAAATACCTGTTCGGAGCTTGATGCCCTCGACGGGCCGTTCCCACACCGGCAGAAGTGGATGGGCAGCAGAACATCCCAGTGCAGAGGAGCAGGAGCAGCCTGGCTGATCTGGGAATTGCTGGAGGGCGCTTATGACGCCGTTGGTCCCGGAGAAAGACTGGATTGCCTCAACGGAGCATTAAGGACCCTGGGGGCTCATCGGGGCCTCTGGAATTACCCCCAATACTCCGAAATGCTGTCTGCTGTCTACACTCTCAAACAGGCTTTTCCTGACCTGAGGAGAAGGGCTTTCCACACTAAGCCACAGCAGAAACGCTCTTCTCAGCTGGCAACCATCTTTTCCTCCGTTCCATCTCCTGCTCCAAGATGGCCGCAACCAGGTTGATGGCGTCAACGTCATCTGGCCCCGGATTCCCGGAAGAACAATCCAGCCCCGCTAACTGCTTCTCTCCCTACACCGAGCCCGGTTATTCCTGCAGCGGCCTCATCTCCAAGTCTTAGCAGCCCCATCTGCAGAATCTTCCTCCACATCCACCGCGAGGTCTCCTTCCTCGGTGAATCCGCAGGCAGTAGAGGGGCGCTCGTTTTCCTCACTGGTGGCTCACCATTCCTGTAGTGAGAGGGGTGGCTCCTAAACTGTCAATAGAGTGGCCAAGCACCACCTTTCCCGGACGGAGGGATGACAGCGCCTAAGCAACAGCAGTGGCCAACATCATTATCTGGGGAAACAGGCGAGTTAACTTTCATTTGACTCCTATTAATAATGAAATGTCTTGCCTGATTCCCCCCAGGGGGTGGGGGGAGCTCAGGGTAGGCAGTACCCTGAGTTCTCCCCACCAGCTGCTATTTTGAACTGTTCACCAGCCCTCTCCCTGCTTCCTTCTGTTTCCTTTGTTTGCCCGCTGGTACCCGAGCTGAGCAGTCAGGACCAGGAGGAGCCAGAGGTCCGGGAGGATTGTTCTCCTGTAGCAACAGTGAACCAGATCCCAGCCACCACGCCGGAGGAGTCATCACCTTGGATCATGACAGCTGGGGAAAACAAGACTGCAGTGACCATCATGCCTGCCGCGGAGGCCGCCGCAGCAGTGTCAACGCCTGAGCTGAACCTCCTGGAGGCCAAGCCTGTGGAGACATCGCCCAGATTATCGGAGTCCTGGATGGCGGTGGAGCTTGAGCTAAGGCAAGTGCTCTCTTTTGTCTTTTTCTTTTCTATAATAGAGCATTTTTCCCTAGCTTTAGGTGAGGAGAACCAGCTGCAGCAGCATGCTGCACCTGAGCTTGCCTCGCTGGGCTCTGCCACTGCCGGCGACTCTGACCCTTCCTCCTTTCTATTTGAGTCCTCTTTCAGGGTTGCTGGAGAGAGTCCACCATCGTCGGACAAGTCCATGGATCCAGACTCGCAACTGGAGGTCACCGGGGTTCCTGCTGAGGTGGTCATCGAGGGTACTCAGTTCCAGTCCAGGGTGTCCATTGATTGATCGCCTCCTTGCTCGGGTGCTCAAGTGGATCGGCTGGCCCATGGCCAAGAGGGCATTGGGGTCAGCAGTGGCCCAACCAGGTCCCACCGCGGGTGCAGCAGGGGTCCAGCCGGACTCCACCGTGGGTGCAACCATGGCTTGGTCAGGGTCTACCGGGGGTGCAACACAGGCCCAGTGGTGGCTCACCACTGGGCCACTGGGAGCAATGAGGTCCCAGGAAGGGGCCACCGCTGGTGCAAAGTTGTTCCAGGCCAGGACCACAGCAGGTGCAGCCATGGCCCAGCCTGGGTCCAACGCAGGTGCAACCAAGTTCACGTTCCACACCGGGACCACCATCGTGGTCCATTCTTCTCCATCACCAGTGACCGCAGGGGTTCCTCTTCCTCTGTTCGGCCACCCACCTCTCAGCCTCCCGGTGGGTAGGCCACCACATCGTCTGCCCTTCCAGTCCTGGTGGCTTAACCATATGGACAAGCCGCCCGAAGGACTAGGGATCCTAGCCGGGTGGCCCATGTGCCCTGGCAGGCCGCCTGACGCTGTTCCATGGGCTGCTTGCTGGGCTTTGGACTCTGGTCGGCCCCCTGAACTGTGGGACTCTTGTTTTTTTTTTGTTTTTTTGGGGGGGGGGGGTTAGCTTTTGGGGTTGGGATAGCTATTCTTCCTTGTGTTGTATTTGTGTTGATTAATTCCCTCCTGACCTGTTTCCCCCACCTCCCGCCCTGGTTAGTTATGAGGGGTTCTGGGGGGGGGGGTGTTTTTGTTTGTTATGATGGTACGGTGGGTGTTTGGGATCCACCCGTTGGGGGGGGGGGGGGGCTCTGTCATGTGCGGGACTGTTGTTTCCTGCTCCGTTCATGACCTGTGGCTATGGTCTCTGATTGCTGTTATTTTTTCCAGCTGGCAGATTATTGGTTCCTCTGCCAGTCCTCAGTCACAGCCCTCCTCTCACCTCTCTCTGCCAGGCACCTATCAATTTATTACCATCACCTGGGGTTTCTCACACACACACACACACACACACACACACTCATACACAGACTCCTGCCACACACCTGCGTCCACTTGACACTCATCAGCCCGCTTGGTATTTCTTGGGTGGCAGTGGGGGCATTCAGTGTTGTGGCGTCAGTCTTCACTACACGGTCAGTCTGTTGTCACTGGCCTATGTTTCCCTGGAGCTGTTGGCACCCTTTTCCCATGGACTTCTGCAGTGTTGTTTCCCCCGAGCCCGCTGGGCACCGATGCCCTCTGTAAATCTCTCTCCTATTTTCATTCGCTGCCCAGTTCTGCCCTGGGAGCCTTCCCTGCCAACTGAGCTTGGGCATGCATTGAGTGTGTACCAGACTGTATTGTCCAACTGAACATTTTCTTGTATTTTGTGTGTTTTTTGAGTTGTCCCATTCTGTCAATAAATACGTTCACTTCACCTGTGTTTTGGGCTCGAACTAATTCAACTGTTCGCTGCCAGATTACACAGCAGACATGACAGAAAGCTTAAGGGATTCATTGCACTTTTTCCACATTTAAACAGCTCACATGTCTTAATGGAATGTTCGTGACATATTTTGTTCAAATTTTCTTTAATTATTGCAGAATTGTTATTTTATTTTTCCAGGCTTTCTTGAAATGCTTCATTTGAATCCTCTACCTTTAAGAAATCCCTGACTACATTCAGCTCCACCCTCCCTCATATTCTCTTAGTTTTATTGTCTTGGAAATTATGCTGCCTTCACAATTTTTTTTTTTACCACATACAGATAGAATTTGGAACAACTGTAATATTGTTCCAAGCCTCCAACTTGTCTTTTAGACCCTATTCCTACCAGGTTGTTTAAAGAAGACTTCCCATTTATTGATAGATCTATTCTTCAAATAATCAATTCTTCATTAACATTAGGCCATGTACCGCAGGCTTTTAAAACTGCTGTAATTAAACCCTTACTCAAAAAATCAACGCTGGATCCAGGAGTTTTAGCTAACTGTAGACCAATCTCTAATCTGCCTTTCATTTTAAAAATCTTAGAGTTGTTCCTACGTAATTATTTGACCACTTGCAGGGAGATGGTTTATTTGAAGAGTTTCAACCTGGGTTTAGAATCTATCATAGTACTGAAACAGCTTTAGTGAAGGTCACTAATGACCTCCTTATCGCATCTGATAATGGACTTGTTTCTGTACTTGTCCTTTTAGACCTTAGTGCAGCTTTTGATACTATTGATCATAATATTCTACTTGATAGAGTAGAACTCCAACATGGTGTTCTCTTATTTATCTTGAAATAAGATCTTCAGAACCTATCAGATCTTATTTATCTGATAGGTTCCAGTTTGTTCATGTCAATAATGAGTTTTCTGCGGCGGCATGAAAAAATAAGCAGCTATGCTGTGGTTTTAAGCAGGTTTTATTAATCATACCGCCGTCACAGGAACTCGGCTCCAGCCCATAGTGTGAGCAGGCTGAAGCCGAATTCCTCAGGCTCTCAGTGAAGAAGAAGAGAGGCGGACACGTGTGTGTCTACCAGTTGCAGGATCAGAGTGAGAGAGAGAGATTGCGTTACAGAGTTGCACCTTAAATACTTGACCATAACAATACATCAAAGGGACATACCCCACAGTTAGAATGATCAAAGCAATAACCGAACAGGCAGGAGGTATTTGCATTTGTAAGACATACATCACAATGGGCAGATTAGCTAGACCTCGCTCCAAGTGTCAGACAAAGAGGCTAACAAGCACATCTACATATTGATCTGAGTCTCTAGGTCACAGTAAGGGCAAAATGCATGAACACTTTAACTTCAAGGCTGTAAACTCAGCATGCAGCGGAACAAACCCCAGGAGTGCGAGCTGACTGTCTCTGTGTTCTGTTTGTGTGTTGTGGGGGGTTTAATCAAACCGCTACACTGCTCCCCCCCAAGAGGGAAACGGTAGGGGACCGTGACCTCGATGTTGCAGTCTGGGCAGCGAGCAGGGAAAAGCTCTGTGCAGGAGGAGGGGGGGGGGTAGTCGCGCCAAAAGTGTTTGCTGCTCCGCGATGTCCCGTCTGAACATGCAGAGATCAGAAGAAGAAAAATTAGTCTCTGACTCCTCTCGTGGCCATGAAGAAAAGCAGGGGCGGCTGTAAGAAAAAAAGTAAACAAAGCATAGGGACTGTTGGCTTTGGGTGCTGAAGCAACCCCAAAACTCCCGGGAACAGCTGACGGCTGAAATCCCGTTGTGCCGTGGCTAAGACCATTAAAAAATCCAGTGGCGAGCTGCGTGCTTGCTTCAGGTGAACGAGCAGCCCTGAAGGTTCTGTGGGCAGCGGCGGAGGACGATGGCGGTCTCTGGCGTGGCTGAGACTGTTAACAAATCCTTCGAGCGTGCTGCATGCGTGCCTCAGGTGAGCGAGCAGCCCTGAAAGGCAGCGGCGAAGGAGGAATGCAGTCTGTGGCGCCGTTACTTGTCCCGTGCGTGATACGCCGTCCTTGTAACTCCCCGATGCGTGAGTGGGGGTTCAGTGCGTGGGTGGGCCGCTGGAGTGGTGAGTCAGGGTGCAGAAACTTGGCGGAGATCAGCGCAGACGGCGCCGATAAAATCCAGGTTGAGCTGTTGCTGTAGATTGGCCATGGTGCGTTGGAGCGGTGAGAGGAAATAGACGATCTCTGTCCCTCGGGCTCGTGGAGACGCGTTGGAGCGGTGCGAGGCAATAGACGATCTTTGTGCCCCGGGCTCGTGCAGCTGCGTTGGAGCGGTGAGAGGGAGGAGACGATCGTTGTCGCTCGTGCGGCCATGGTGCGTTCAGTTCCACGCGCTGCGCTCTCCGTCGGCCCTGGAGGTTGCCGTCGTGGAGAGAGGACGAGGTGCGTGCGCTCTCAGTGAGAGCGGCCGGTCCAGCGTGGACGTCCCGATCTCAGGCGAGGGTCGCGCCATGACGTTTTCTGCAGTTTACCCGGTCGTGGGTGATGTCCGGAGAACGGCTCGCCTGTGTTGGCTCCGCGTCGAAGTCTCCCTGAAGCCGCAGGGAGGGCGGACCAGTAGGCCGCTGCGACGGAGCATTCATGCCCGGGTGTTGCGTTCGCTGGCCGCTCGTTTTTTTCAGCGTCGGTTCGCCGGCCTGGCCATCCAAATCAGAAGGCTGCGTCGCACAAAGCGTGTGCGTCTTCAAGGGGTCACCAACGCAGCTGTGCGGCTGTCCAGCTCGGAAGGTTGCTTTCGCACAAAACGTGTGCGTGTTCGAGGGGTCACCAGTGCGGCGGCATGAAAAAATAAGCAGCTATGCTGTGGTTTTAAGCAGGTTTTATTAATCATACCGCCGTCACGGGAACTCGGCTCCAGCCCATAGCGTGAGCAGGCTGAAGCCGAATTCCTCAGGCTCTCAGTGAAGAAGAAGAGAGGCGGACACGTGTGTGTCTACCAGTTGCAGGATCAGAGTGAGAGAGAGAGATTGCGTTACAGAGTTGCACCTTAAATACTTGACCATAACAATACATCAAAGGGACATACCCCACAGTTAGAATGATCAAAGCAATAACCCAACAGGCAGGAGGTATTTGCATTTGTAAGACATACATCACAATGGGCAGATTAGCTAGACCTCGCTCCAAGTGTCAGACAAAGAGGCTAACAAGCACATCTACATATTGATCTGAGTCTCTAGGTCACAGTAAGGGCAAAATGCATGAACACTTTAACTTCAAGGCTGTAAACTCAGCATGCAGCGGAACAAACCCCAGGAGTGCGAGCTGACTGTCTCTGTGTTCTGTTTGTGTGTTGTGGGGGGTTTAATCAAACCGCTACACTGCTCCCCCCCAAGAGGGAAACGGTAGGGGACCGTGACCTCGATGTTGCAGTCTGGGCAGCGAGCAGGGAAAAGCTCTGTGCAGGAGGAGGGGGGGGGGGGGGTAGTCGCGCCAAAAGTGTTTGCTGCTCCGCGATGTCCCGTCTGAACATGCAGAGATCAGAAGAAGAAAAATTAGTCTCTGACTCCTCTCGTGGCCATGAAGAAAAGCAGGGGCGGCTGTAAGAAAAAAAGTAAACAAAGCATAGGGACTGTTGGCTTTGGGTGCTGAAGCAACCCCAAAACTCCCGGGAACAGCTAACGGCTGAAATCCCGTTGTGCCGTGGCTAAGACCATTAAAAAATCCAGTGGCGAGCTGCGTGCTTGCTTCAGGTGAACGAGCAGCCCTGAAGGTTCTGTGGGCAGCGGCGGAGGACGATGGCGGTCTCTGGCGTGGCTGAGACTGTTAACAAATCCTTCGAGCGTGCTGCATGCGTGCCTCAGGTGAGCGAGCAGCCCTGAAAGGCAGCGGCGAAGGAGGAATGCAGTCTGTGGCGCCGTTACTTGTCCCGTGCGTGATGCGCCGTCCTTGTAACTCCCCGATGCGTGAGTGGGGGTTCAGTGCGTGGGTGGGCCGCTGGAGTGGTGAGTCAGGGTGCAGAAACTTGGCGGAGATCAGCGCAGACGGCGCCGATAAAATCCAGGTTGAGCTGTTGCTGTAGATTGGCCATGGTGCGTTGGAGCGGTGAGAGGAAATAGACGATCTCTGTCCCTCGGGCTCGTGGAGATGCGTTGGAGCGGTGCGAGGCAATAGACGATCTTTGTGCCCCGGGCTCGTGCAGCTGCGTTGGAGCGGTGAGAGGGAGGAGACGATCGTTGTCGCTCGTGCGGCCATGGTGCGTTCAGTTCCACGCGCTGCGCTCTCCGTCGGCCCTGGAGGTTGCCGTCGTGGAGAGAGGACGAGGTGCGTGCGCTCTCAGTGAGAGCGGCCGGTCCAGCGT
The DNA here is from genome assembly GCA_020510985.1 of Pholidichthys leucotaenia. Lineage (NCBI taxonomy): Eukaryota > Metazoa > Chordata > Actinopteri > Cichliformes > Pholidichthyidae > Pholidichthys > Pholidichthys leucotaenia. The sequence continues at coordinate 320,041,508 of CM035839.1, read as the reverse complement.
GGACGTCCCGATCTCAGGCGAGGGTCGCGCCATGACGTTTTCTGCAGTTTACCCGGTCGTGGGTGATGTCCGGAGAACGGCTCGCCTGTGTTGGCTCCGCGTCGAAGTCTCCCTGAAGCCGCAGGGAGGGCGGACCAGTAGGCCGCTGCGACGGAGCATTCATGCCCGGGTGTTGCGTTCGCTGGCCGCTCGTTTTTTTCAGCGTCGGTTCGCCGGCGTGGCCATCCAAATCAGAAGGCTGCGTCGCACAAAGCGTGTGCGTCTTCAAGGGGTCACCAACGCAGCTGTGCGGCTGTCCAGCTCGGAAGGTTGCTTTCGCACAAAACGTGTGCGTGTTCGAGGGGTCACCAGTGCGGCGGCATGAAAAAATAAGCAGCTATGCTGTGGTTTTAAGCAGGTTTTATTAATCATACCGCCGTCACGGGAACTCGGCTCCAGCCCATAGCGTGAGCAGGCTGAAGCCGAATTCCTCAGGCTCTCAGTGAAGAAGAAGAGAGGCAGACACGTGTGTGTCTACCAGTTGCAGGATCAGAGTGAGAGAGAGAGATTGCGTTACAGAGTTGCACCTTAAATACTTGACCATAACAATACATCAAAGGGACATACCCCACAGTTAGAATGATCAAAGCAATAACCGAACAGGCAGGAGGTATTTGCATTTGTAAGACATACATCACAATGGGCAGATTAGCTAGACCTCGCTCCAAGTGTCAGACAAAGAGGCTAACAAGCACATCTACATATTGATCTGAGTCTCTAGGTCACAGTAAGGGCAAAATGCATGAACACTTTAACTTCAAGGCTGTAAACTCAGCATGCAGCGGAACAAACCCCAGGAGTGCGAGCTGACTGTCTCTGTGTTCTGTTTGTGTGTTGTGGGGGGTTTAATCAAACCGCTACATTTCTTCCAACTCAAAGCTCAGTCACGGAGTTCCACAGGGATTTGTACTTGGCCCAATTCTTCTTAGTTTATGTATGCTTCCGCTAGACAACATTATTTAAAAGCACTGTATACATTCTCATTGTTATGCAGATGACACACAATTATACCTGTCAGTGAAACCAGATGATAGTAATCAATTAGCCATGGTAGAAGCCTGTCTTAAGGAAATCAAAGCTTGGATGACTTGTAATTTCCTGCTATTAAATTCAGATAAGACTGAAGTCATTCTTGTTAGTCCAAAAAACCTTAGAAATACCTTTCCAAATCAAACTCTTAGTTTGGATGTGGCTACTCTTTCTCTTAATAGTTCTGTGAGGAACCTTGGAGTTATTTTTGATCAAGATCTGTTTTTTAATTCACATATTAAACTTGTTTGTAAGACTGCCTTCTATCATTTGCGTAATCTTGCCAAGATTAGGAGCATCTTGTCTCAGAGTGATGCTGAGAAACTTATCCACGCTTTTATTAGCTCTAGATTAGATTATTGTAACTCTTTATTATCAGGTTGTCCTAAAACATCTTTCAAAAGTCTTCAGCTGATCCAAAATGCTGCGGCAAGAGTTTTAACAGGTACTAGAAAGAGAGATCATATCTCTCCGGTTTTGGCTTCCCTTCATTGGCTTCCCATAGAGTTTAGAATTAAGTTTAAAATCCTTCTTCTCACTTACAAAGCTCTAAATAATCAGGCCCCTTTTTATTTAAAAGATCTGATATTACCCTATTATCCTAACAGAGCACTACGCTTCCAAAATGCAGGATTACTTTTAATACCTAGAATCTCCAAATGTACGATGGGAGGCAGAGCCTTCAGTTATCAAGCCCCTCTCCTGTGGAACCAGCTGCCAATCTGGATTCGGGAGTCAGATTCGATCTCTGTTTTTAAGAATAGGGTTAAAACCTTCCTTTTTGATATAGCCTATAATTAGGGAGGGATCATGTGCCTCTGAACCCTCCCTTAGTTATGCTGCTAATAGGTTTAGACAGCCGGGGGACCTCCAACAGTGCACTGGGCTTCACTCCTTTCTTTACTCTCAATGAAATATTTTTGCTGGCCATTAACATCTGTTTGTTCTCTCCCACAGATTGAGTCCCCGTTGTGCTGCTTGCTCTCTACATGTCTGTTCTTTTCTTCTTCTTCTCTATCCCCTCACCCTTCAGCCAGTTGCAGCAGATGACTGCCCCTCCCTGAGCCTGGATCTGCTGGAAGTTTCTTCCTGTTAAAAGGGAGTTTTTCCTCTCCACCGTTGCCAAGTGCTTGCTCACAGGGGATCGCCTGATTACTGGGGTCTTTCTGCAATTGTGGGGGTTTCCCCTACAGTTGAAAGTGCTATGAGATGACTGTTGTTGTGAAATGGCGCTATTTAAGTTGAATTGAATATTATTTGTAATAAAAAAAAGCTTATATAAAGAGAGTTGGCTTGAAAGAGGCATAATTGATGTTGAATTGTTTGATGATGATGGTAATCTGTGTAACTATGAAGATTTCCATAGAATTAAATCTTTCCCGCTCACATACAAAGAATTTTCTTCTGTGATAAAAGCTATTCCCACAGGTTTAGTTGAACTGATCAGATGCCATTTAAGCTATCAAAAAACTAGTGTTCAGACTTCATCTTTATTAATTAGTGGAATAGAATGAACAGATAAGAAGTGTACAAACAAGTATATAAGGAAAGTGTTAGAAAAACACAATAAAATTTCACCCAGAGGAAGATTTTTTAGGAAATCACAATTGGATAACATAAAGTGGAAGAAAGCATGGTTATGTCCCTTTCAGTTTTGTATTTCAAATAAGATAAGAGAAATTAATTTTAAAATTCTGCACATCTATCCTTGTAACAGTATTATTTCCAAGTTTTGTGATATTGACGTTAATTACACCTTCTGTGGAACTGACCCTGAAACAGTAACACGTTTGTTCTGTCACTGCCCAACCTCATCTGCATTTTGCAGTGACATGGATAATTTTGTATAGTGCAAAACTCAACACTCTGTAACAACTACCCTTAAGGATATTATTACTACATTTGAATCTGACATTAAACCTTTAAAGTTTATGACAAATCTTATAATTGCAGTTGGGAAGTTTCATATACACAAATTAAAAATCTCTAAGTCCACTTCAAATATTAATATGTTTCATGTAGAATTCAACCTATATTTGGACTCAATAGCCCTTCCAGTATGTCTCACAAAAAAAGTGAATGTATACTTTCATATCATAATGATTTATTTTCTGTGACCCCCGACTGAACTTTATTGTTGTGTTAATATTGATACATATCTTGGAAATTATCTGTGTCTATATACAGTATATAGCTTGGATGTATCTTGAGCTGAGCTGAGCTTAATCCAAGTCAGCCGAGGTGAAGCCTGCCGAGCCAAACTGCCAAGCCACGGGATCTCAAAGGGCAGTGTCTGGCTCTGCGGGACACCGCTCTGCTCTCACAGCCAGCTGGGGGAGGCCCCGTCACGAGGTGGCTCCCCTATGCTGCCCGCAAGAGTGGAGCTCCAGAGAACTAAGGTTGAGCTAGCCGTGAGAGCCAGCAGCCTCCAGCTAGCAGCCTTGGGTCCTGATGTAGGGCCAGGTCAGTTGCCGCAACCGGTGCACCAGTGCTGGCAATTTGCTGTGGAATCAAGGCGAAATTATTGGGAGATGGGTTGGAGTGATCCAAGGTATATTGTCGACTGTGGACTGGTGAGCCAGGTGGTAACAGGGATGGCTATTAGGGTGACTAAAATCTGAGGAAAATAACAATATAAGTCACGCTTGGTGTGAGCCTCCTGGTACCAGTGTTAGCTGGGGTAGAGTTGCCAGCTGTCTGGGACATCCCGTTTATTGGGCTAAATATGTTTGTCCCGAGCGCGACGTGCGTTGTCCCGTATATTTAAGGCTGCCTGAATGAATGAGCTAGGCTGGGCTGAAGCCACGGGCCTGCAAAGATCAGGACCTATCATGAGCCAATGAAAAAGATGACATTGTTGTTAACTGGTCAAAATCTGTGTCCATCACTTGATATTCATGTGTGGCTGCTGATTGGTCTAATTTACAAGTGCCCCACATGGGTACTAGTTACAATAGCCTATCAGAGGAATTGTTTTGACATGTGACTATGCAAGCACCAGTAAGAGGGTAAGAAGTAATTAGCTCAGTCATAATGTCCAGAAAAAGTTTGGAAGTGGTGCTCACAAAATTATTGAGAGGAAAAGAGCTTAGGGAAAACAAATTGCTCAAAAATTCTGAAGTGTAAAGGATTTTTCTAAGCTGGAGCATTGAGTGGAGGAGGCTGCTAATTACGCACAGAGGAGACAGGTGGGCCATTAAAGCCCTCACCTGGAGGAGAAGGGAGAAGAAAAGCCATGATTGCTTATGTGCGTATGACAGTGGACTCCGAACTTGGTAAAAAGTAGACTGGATCAAGCATGCATCCATAGAGCAGGGCTATTCAATTACAAAATCAGTTGGGCCACAATTTGAAATCAAGACATGTAGCTGGGCCACACATGTTCAGCAATCTGTTGAATATGACAAATTTCAAACCAACACAGATCAATGTGATAAAAATTATGCTCTTTTTATTCAATGTCTTGTTTTAAATCTGCACTTGACACATGGCAAAGGCACATCAAAAGTGCATAAAAACACAATAACAGTGCTGGGGTTGAACAGAACTTGAAGTAGTAGAAATATTTTTCCTCTTGAACAACAATTAGATAAATAGAATGAAAAAAATAATAATTCTGTAAATAACCATTTTGGTCACATCTAACTTAGGCATATCTCAAAGTGCATAAAAACGCAATGTGCACTATTAGTAGCATGAACATTTGTTTCCCTTTAGAAATAAAATATGCTACATCCTGGTCATAACTGACCATGGCCCATCTCAAAGTGCATTTAGCTGAATAAAAAATGAACTGTCAAACACTTCAGCGCACAAACCCCCCAAGAAAAGACTGATAACATTAACAAACATTGCACATCCACTATTGTGGTTTGTTTTGTTTTAAAACACCACATGTGTGAGTAGGAATCTCTTTTTATAACTACAGATTCCATTATACACACATATCAGTCCAGGCAGGGTTAAACTGACGATTTTCATCATTGATTTTACGCTTCAGAGTTGACAATGACATGTTTTAATTCACATTAAAACATGTCATTGTCACCCATTCGCATTTGCCTTCACACCAAATGCGAATGGGTGAATTTTTCGCACGGCCCAATTACATTATAACTCAATGTAAACATGTGAATAGACATGAATTTACCATCTGAGTGAGTTGCAGACAGGTGAAGTTGCCTTTATAACTTCTGCAGCTGTGTTCAACCTGCTGCTGAAATCCCCAAAATAATGTCATGCTTAGATTTACATTATCCGATGGGGAACTCACCTGAAAAAGTTGTCCCTACCTCCAAAACTTCACAAGATGATAGGTGTTTACATTGCTAGCCTTGTTAGCACGTCCGTGGCAGGAGTCCTTGGGTAAATAACATTTTCGGGGGTTTTTTTGTTTGTTTGTTTTTTTTAATTTTTTCATGGTAAGGCTCTTATATTTTCACACCTTGGGCTTATGAATGTGAAATATGCGGTGCACAAAACTGATTCAACTAAATATTCATTAACTACATTTTAAATTATCTGACAGGCCTCTGTTTTCATTTTAATCCACAATGTCTGACATCTGGGTTTCCTGTAGGCCATTACATCTATCTCTTGTGACCTGCAGATTTCGTTAATACATAATGAACAAGGAACAACTTAACTTTTAAATATCATTATTTTTGAGTACACAGACATGCATACAGTATATTTGAACAGGACAAAAAAATCTATATGGGGAAATTACAATGATATAACATTAATGACACTGAACTGAACTGAAATGACTACACACATGCGCGCGTGCGCACACACACACACACACACACACACACACACACACATGTGTGAAAAAGTGTTTGCCCCCTTCCTGATGTCTCATTTTTTTGTATATTTGTTACACTTAAATGTTTCAGATCATCAAACAAGTTTAAATATTAGACAAAGATAACACAAGTAAACACAAAATGCAGTTTTTAAATGAAGGTGTTTATTATTAAGGGTTAAAAAAAATAAAAAAATCCAAACCTACATGGCCCTGTGTGAAAAAGTGATTGCCTTTCCTGTTAAAAACAAATTAACTGTGGTTTATCACATCTTTGGAAAGCTGAGTTCAATTTCTCTAGCCACACCAAGGCCTGATTACTGCCACACCTGCTCTCAATCAAGAAATCACTTAAACAGGACCTGCCTGACAAAGTGAAGTAGACCAAAAGATCCTCAAAAGCTAGACATCATGCTGCGATCCAAAGAAATTCAGGAACAAATGAGAAACAAAGCTTTGAGATTTCAGCAAACCATAGTGAGAGCCATTATCCACAAATGGCGAAAACATGGAACAGTGGTGAACCTTCCCAGGAGTGGCTGGCCGACCAAAATTACCCCAAGAACACAGCAACGACTCATCCAAGAGGTCACAAAAGACCCCACAACAACAGCCAGAGAACTGCAGGCCTCACTTGCCTCAGTTAAGGTCGGTGTTCATGACTTCACCATAAGAAAGAGACTGGGCAAAAATGGCCTGCATGGCAGAGTTCCAAGATGAAAACCACTGCTGAGCAAAAAGAACATAAAGGCTTGTCTCAGTTTTGCCAGAAAACAGCTTGATGATCCCCAAAACTTTTGGGAAACTACTCTATGGACTGACGAGACAAAAGTTGAACTTTTTGGAAGGTGTGTGTCCCATTACATCCGGTGTAAAAGTAGCACAGCATTTCAGAAAAGGAACATCATACCAACAGAAAATATGGTGGTGGTAGTGTAATGGTCTGGGGCTGTTTTGCTGCTTCAGGACCTGGAAGACTTGCTGTGGTAAATGGAACCATGAATTCTGCTGTCTACCAAAAAATCCTGAAGGAGAATGTCCGGCCATCTGTTTGTGACCTCAAGCTGAAGCGCACTTGGGTTCTGCAGGAGGACAATGATCCAAAACACACCAGCAAGTCCACTTCTGAATGGCTTAAGAAAATTCCCCCTATTGATGTAACTAAATTATTTAATAGTCCAAACAATGACTTTAACGTGACACAGTTATAAAACAATGAAAAATTGTCTCTCTAATAGAGCAGAAAGGGCAACAGTCTGAAACTGTAGGGTTAAGCACAGAAACAAAAGCATTTACTGCAACAATACCATGTAAAATGCGTCATTGCAGATCACCAACATTTTTAATTAATGATGGTTTGTACAGAGTGCGCCAAGCGGGTTTAACCTCTGGTTTTAATTTAAAATACTCCCTCCAGGGCCTTTCTTTAAGTTTTTCTTTGTTTAAGGTCCTCACACATACTGTACTTGATAAAGTGGTTTTCCAGTCACTGTGTCCAGTGGTAACCAGACTTTTCCATTCACATCCAGCAGTGGACCCAGTCTTTCACAGTCAGTAAAATTCGGCCTCATACACAGCCTTGGGAAGGGTCAGAATTATCAGGTGTTTCCTGTTCTTTAAACCAGCGTGCCAGAAGAGCTCTATCCACAGGTGAAAGAGCCTTCCTGAACTTCTCCAGTATCACACTGACCACTCGAACAGACTGGACTCCGAGTCCTCTTGCCAGGGTAGGTGCATCATCCAGATCAGCACAAGCCAGTTTCACCAAGTGTTGGACCGTGGTTATTCTCTTATTCAGCATGACCTCGGATAGCACCGGCACCTCCTCCCAGGCAGAAGCCACCTGAGAGCCCCTCAATACAGGCGCTTTCAAAAGCCAATATAAGGATGTGTTTGAGTCCATCTGGCCAACTTCCATGGTTCCCCATGTTTTGAGCATACTGACGTAAAATAAATGACAAGCTGTTGAGGGCAAACGTAGAGCAATCAATAAAAAAGAGAATTCTTCCAAATCCCAAACTGCTCACTACTAAAAATATAGTCTGCCACATGTCTCCAAATTAGGTTTTCTGGCCCATGAAGAAAGCTTTGTAGATACTGTAGCCTAAAGGCTGCTTTTCTACTAGCCAGGTGGACTAACCCCTGCCCTCCTTCTTCCTTTGGCAGAAATAAAACACTCTGGGGTATCCAATGTAGACCTGACAATAATGCTCTGCAGCTTTGGCAGCAAATTGGCATGGGGCTCCAACAAAGTAGAGGCCACCAGGTTGTTGATGATCAGAGTCCGCCCCCCTATAGGACATCCGACGTAAAAGCCAGCGCCATCTCTTTAATCTTGCCTCCATGTTCTCTACAACTCCCTCCCAGCTTATTAAAATCTCTGCAGGACCACCTAGGTGAACCCCCAGGTACCTGACCCCATGCGTCACCCATTTAAAACCAGCAGACAGTGTCAGCTCATTTCCCTGCCAACTGCCTACAAGCAGGGCTGTGCTCTTGTCCCAGTTAACCTTTGAAGAAGAGAGTATTCTGAAACACTTGGTGATGTGAATGAGTTTTTGTCCATCATTTTGATTCATTACAGCCACCATAATGTCATCTGCATAGGTTGAAAGATGCAACGGAATAGGGCTATCCCTTAGTCTTACTCCTGTCAACTCCCTTCTAATATAACAGAGCATGGATTCAATGGCTATGGAGTACAGCATGCCAGACATCGCACAGCCCTGCCTAACACCTCTGCACACATTAAAAGGGGTGTTTAAACCACCATTAACCTTGACTACGCTTTCAATGTCACAATACAGAGTCTTGACCAAGGCAATAAAACTAGAGGAAAAACCAAATACCTGAAAGGTGTTCCACAGGTATTGGTGCTCCACTCAATCGAAAGCTTTCTCTTGGTCAAGAGAAATCAACCCAAATTTTAAATTCAAAGGACCAGAGACCTCCAAATAATCTTGAATCAGAAATGTTATCCCTGACTGATCTGCCAGGGATACAGTATAATTGATCAATATGTATGACATTCCTTATTGCTTTTCTCAGCCTATTGGCCAACACTTTTGAAAATATTTTATAGTCGGCACACAGCAGACTCACAGGTCTCCAGTTCTTGATCTCACACAAATCCCCTTTTTTAGGCAGAAGAGTGAGGACTACTCTCCGACAGCTGAGTGGTAGTCTTCCTCTTGACACGCTGTCATTAAGGACCTTCAGTAAGTCTTTACTCACAGTAGACCAGAAAGATTTGTAGAATTCAGCAGGAAGACCATCTATTCCTGGAGCCTTTCCATTTTCTGTACTCCCCAGCACCACTTCAAGCTCTTTCAGTGTAAATGGCTGTGCCAAGTCTGCATTGTCCTCAGCTGACACCTGGCGCAAACCAGTGAGAAAAATCTCAGACAAAGACAGATTTTCCATGTAGTCACTACAGTACAATTTTGAGAAGAAGCCCATAGCTCTCTTCCTTATCTCAGCTGAGTCTGCAAGATCACGTCCATCAGCAGATCTGATGCAGTGCATCAGTTGTTTTTGGCCATTTTTTTTCTAGGATGAAGAAAAACTTAGATGGTGCATCCATTTCAGTTATACACTGAAAGTGTGTCCGGACTAATGCACCTCGTGCTCTAGTCCCCAGCAGATCTGCCAATGTGGACTTTTTGGATTTGAGCGCCATAACATGGCCTCCATTTCCCGTGGAATCACACAAAGCTTGGCGTTCCACTATATCAGTCTCCAGACTTCTGATTGATTGCACGATTTCTTGCGACATTGAAATTGTACTGATTACAAAGCTGTTGCATTTGTATCTTTCCAAAATCCAACCATTGCTGCAAAGATGTAAACTGAGATTTTTTTGTCTGCCATTGTTTCCAATAAAAGTTAAAACAATCCCTAAAATGGCCATCATCAGTCAGCACCGTATTAAAATGCCAATACGCACTACTGGGTTTTATCCCACTTATAAAAACATTCCCAACTAAAACAGAGTGGACAGAAAACCCCACGGGGCACATAAAACAAGATTTAAAGGATTGCAGGTGGTGATCAAAACAATAAAATCTCCAATCTTGCTGAAGAAATGCAGTTATCTCTACTATGAGTCCATGAGTATTGTCTGTCATTTCCATGTTTGGTTCGCCACACATCAACCAGATCATAGGTTTCCACAATAGACTTTAGAATTTTCCTAGACTGAGCATTGGGCTCCACATGATTCCTGTCCAAGTTGTCAATAGTGCAGTTAACCCCCCCCCCCCCACACACACACAATTAAAAAGTCCATTGAGGCACAAGAAGAAAGTGTATCTGCTAACTTGTCAAAAAAGACACACCTTTCCCCTGAACTTACAGGGGCATAAACAGGTACATCTCAAAAAAATTAGAATATCAAGAAAACTCCATAGATTCTCCATAGATTCTCCATAGATACTCCATAGATTCTCTATGGGGTTTAGGTCAGGACAGTTTGCTGGCCAATCAAGTGCAGTGATGCCATGGTCATTAAACCAGGTTTTGATAATTTTGGTAATGTGTGTGTGTGGGTGGGGGGGGGGGGCAAGTCCTGCTGGAACATGAAATCAGCTTCTCCATAAAGCTTGTCAGCAGAAGGAAGCATGAAGTGCTCTAAAATTTCCTGGTAGATGACTGCGCTGACTTTGGTCTTGATAAAACACAGTGGACCAACACCAGAAGATGACATGGTTCCTCAAATCATCACTGACTGTGGAAACTTCACACTAAACTTCAAGCAACTTAGAGTCTGTGCCTCTCCATTCTTTCTCCAGCCTCTGGGACTTTGATTTACAAATGAAAAGCAAAATTTACTTTTATCTGAACAGAGGTCATCTGCTGGTGTTTGTCCACTATGTTTTATCAAGACCAAAGTCAGTGCAGTCGTCTACCAGGAAATTTTAGAGCACTTCATGCTTCCCTCTGCTGACATGCTTTATGGAGAATCTGATTTCATTTTCCAGCAGGACTTGCCCCCCCCACACACACACTGCCAAAAAGTATCAAAACCTGGTTTAATGACCATAGCATCACTGTGTTTGATTGGCCAGCAAACTCTCCTGACCTAAACCCCATTGAGAATCTATGGAGGATTGTCAAGAGGAAGATGAGAGACACCAGACCCAACAATGCAGACAAGATGAAGGTCACGATCAAAGTAACCTGGACCTTCATAACACCTCAGCAGTGCCACAGGCGGATCACCTCCATGCCACCCCACATTGATACAGTAATTAATCCAAAAGGAGCCCCGACCAAGTGTTGAGTGTGTACATGGACATACTTTTCAGTCGCCCAACATTTCTATTAAAAAAACTATTTTTTAAAATTAATTTTATGTAATATTCTAATTTTTTGAGAAACTGAATTTGGGGTTTTCATGGGCTGTAAGCCATAATCATCAAAACTGAAATAAATAAACACTTGAAATATATCAGTCTCTGTATAATGAATCTACATATATAATATATGGGTTTCACTTTCTGAAATGAGTGACAAAAAATATTGAACTTTTTCATGATATTCTAATTTTTTGAGATGTACCTGTACGTTAAACAGAGTTACAGTTAAATTCTCGTACTTGGCAGTCACTTTAAGTAACCTGCCTGGTACTGCCTTTTCCGACCTTATGGACTCAGGCAAGAAATTCTTTGAAAAAAGAACTGCCACTCCAGCACTTACTGTAGTTTTATGGCTAAAAAAACCCCCGTCTCCTTCCCATTCCCTCTTCCATTCAACCTCATTTTCACTGTTACTGTGAGTTTCCTGAACAAGAGCAATGTCCACACACTTTATCTTTAAAAGATCATAAAACATAGGTCTCTTCTTTACATCTCTGGCTCCATTAAGATTAAGAGATGAAATTTTGAAGTTACTCATAATTACAAAAACAAATAAGAAAAATACATGATTGTTTTGCCTTCTACTTTTGGGGTGCATTAGCAATTTGCGTCTTCACCTTTAGCGCCAGTTTTCTGAGGTGATAAACCTCTGTGTCCCTAAGACCGTCAACACCTCTGTGGGTCATTAACCACTTGGAGGATTCAGCAAACACGGATCGATTTGGGAAAAAAATTGTCCACATTTACATTTCTTTTCCCTTTGGTCAAGGGGATCTGCTCAAGGGTGCAACCATTATTTCTCCGACCATCGGGAAGTGATGAGTCAGACAGCTCCTGCTCACTGTCAGATTCAGAAAAATCTTCTGAATTGCTTCCATGCACCTTCCTTTCTTTTAAGGTTTTTTTTTTATTTGGCTTTGCCTCTGGAGATTGTGACTTTGTTTTTCTTTTAGATGTAGTCACCTTAAAGACACTTTCATCTTCTCCCATTGTTTTTACACCATCATCTGTAAGTAAGTTCCTCAACATTCATTTCCTCCCCTTCTGCACTGATTTGACTGTGCTCAGGAGAACCTGCAGCTGCAGCAGTGGAGCACTGTCCGTCCTGCTGCATGCTCCTGTCACACCCCTGAGCTTCCTTTTACTCCCCCTGCTGAACTGAACAATACTTGGTCCTTGAGGTTGACGATGGGGATGCTGTGCGGATGCTCACGCATGCGCATGAGAGAGAGAGAGAGAGGTATAAAGTTCTGTGAAAAAAATGTAATAAACATCACAAAAAATGGCAAATTTATAGAAAAAAATTACTGATTAGAACTGATTAGAAAAGTGACAAATTTCTCAGAAAAGTGATAAACGTCCAAGAATATTTACAAGAAAAAACTCAAATGTGCAGCTTTTGTGGATTTGTAATTAATTTTTTTTTTGTGGAAATCTGCTATTTCCTTCTTGCATTCATGACCTTTTTCTCACAAATTTGTAACCTTTTTTCCTCGCTATTTTTAATTGTAAATTAGCATATGTGGTCTAATTTTTGCACCTTTTTTCTTGAAAATTTATACTTAATTTACATTCATAGGCTTTACTTGATGATACTGATGAATTTGTGAGTCCATCACCACGACCATCCCACTTGTTAAAAAATAAATCATCTCAGAACAAGCAAGGTTTTTTTTTTCAGCAACATCTACTGTGGAAAGAGGCGGGTTTTTTTCCACCAAAAAGTGTCCACAAAACTCTGCATGGAACAGTATTTGAGTGCTAAAATCAAGAGAATAGGAAAAAAGTAATAACTGCTATTAATGTTAATAGTAAATATGCAGCATTTTCAAAAAATTAGATTTTTTTATGACATAAAATCATATTGTTGTCCTTTAGAACTTTTATAATGTAATTTGCTCATCATGAAAATTGTTGCTTTTGCTTATAAATTTTCCACATAAACATAGATTTATGTATTTTTTTCTCTCAGAAATTTAGAACTTTATTTAAAAATCTTCTTAATGGGGAATTAATTAGTTTTTCGTTTACATGAGAAAAAAGATATTGAAGTCAGAGAACTGTGAACTGTTTGATGGCAGCTAAGCATTTTATAAGTTGTTCTGATCAGTTCACTAACCTGAGAATGTCCTGGCCTCTGCAGTAGCAGCTGGAGAAGAACAGAAGAGCACGCTCCTCTGCTGCCTCCTCTCCCCTCACCTTTGCTTTCTGCCTTGTTTTTCTTTCTGGGAAAAATAGCTTTTTGTGTCCATCTTTGCTCTTCTGACTTGTTGACCACCCAAATATGAACACAACTTCTGGAGTCCCATACCTTGTTTAATGCAGTCCGCTTGTCTTTCAGTCGGATCAGTAACTGTCCACCTCCAGGTGCTGTCGGAGGGGTGTTCAGCAGTGTAGATTAGACAGATTCAGGACAATTCCAAAACCATCTGGGTAGTGCTACCGATGCTCCTTACCAGATTATAATGATATCTACATTAATTAATTCTGCTTCAGACTAGGAACACCGGCCCATTAGTGAAACGGCCCACTGGGAATCCTCCCGACTCTCCTATGGGCCACTCCAGGCCTGTTGGTACTAGTCGTGTTGACCGCTGCTGCAGCACTGTAATAACAGGATATCCAAATAATGATTTGTTGAATTTATTGTAATGACAGAAGTAAGCTATGCATATAGAATGTTATGAACACATTTTAATGAGAATATGTACCAATTTAAATTTGACTTTATGCTCTTCATTGTGTCCAGCTGCAGAATGCCGCCTGATCACAATGCCGGTCTGATTACCATGTGCTAAGTGCATAACGTACAGATATGATTTACTTCCCTCACTGTGTTTGGAGACATGTCAATAGGAATACAGTTGTGCTCATAAGTTTACATATCCTGGCGGAATTTGTAATTTTTTTGGCCATTTTTCAGAGAATATGAATGATAATACAAAAACTTTTCTGTCACTCAGAGTTAGTGGTTGGGTGAAGCCCTTTATTATCAAACAATTGTGTTTGCTCTTTTTAAGTCATAATGACAACAGAAACTACCCAGATGACCCTGATCAAAAGTTTACATACCCTGGAAGTTTTGGCCTGATAACACACACAAGTTCACACACATGGGTTTAAATGTCTACTAAAAGTAACCATCCTCATCTGTAATCTATTTACTTGTAATTAGTGTGTGTATAAAAAGTCAGTGAGTTTCTGGGCTCCTGACAGACCCCTGAATGTTTCATCCAGTGCTGCACTGATGCTGGATTCCGAGCCATGGGGAAAGCAAAAGAATTATCAAAGTTGACCTGCGGGAGAACATAGTTGAACTTTATAAAACAGGAAAAGGATATAAAAAGATATCCAAGGAACTGAGAATGCCAATCAGCAGTGTTCAAACTCTAATTAAGAAGTGGAAACTGAGGGATTCTGTTGAAACCAAGCCACGGTCAGGGAGGCCAACAAAAATTTCAGCCACAACTGCCGCGAAAATTGTTTGGAATGCAAAGAAAAACCCTCAGATAACTTCAGCTGACATATAGGACTCTCTAAAAAAAGTGGTGTGGCTGTTTCAAGATGCACAATAAGGAGGCACTTCAAGAAGAATGGGCTGCACGGTTGAGTCACCAGAAGAAATCCATTCCTACACCAATGCCACAAAGCAGCCCACTTACAATACGCCAAACAGCACAGAGACGAGCCTCAAAACTTCTGGAACAAAGTTATTTGGAGTGATGAGACCAAAATTGAATTTTTTGGCCACAACTATAAACTCTACATTTGGAGAGGAGTCAACAAGGCCTATGGTGAAACGTACACCGTCCCTGCTGTGAAACACGGAAGTGGATCACTGATGTTTTGGGGATGTGTGAGTTATAAAGACACAGGGAACTTGGTCAAAACTGATGGCAAGATGAATGCAGCATGTAATCAGAAAGCACTAAAAAAAAATTTGCACTCCTCATCCCGGAAGCTGCGTATAGGACGCACTTGGACATTCCAACATGACAGTGTTCCAAAACACAAGGCCAAGTCAACCTGTCGTTGGCTACAGCAGAAAAAAGTGAAGGTTCTGGAGTGGCCATCTCGGTCTCCTGACCTCAATATCATTGAGCCACTTTGGGGAGATCTCAAACGTGCAGTTCATGAAAGACAGCCCAAGAATTTACAGGAACTGGAGGCTTTTTGCCAAGAAGAATGGGCAGCTTTACCATCTGAGAAAATAAAGTGCCTCACCCACAACTACCACAAAAGTCCTGAAGCTGTCATTGATGTTAAAGACAGCAATACATGGCATTAAGAACTAGGGTATGTAAACTTTTGATCAGGGTCATTTGGGTCGTTTCTGTTGTCATTATGATTTAAAAAGAGTAAACACAATTGTTTGATAATAAATGGCTTCACCCAACCACTATGAGTGAAAAAAAGTTTTTGTATTATCATTCATATTCTCTGAAAAATGGCCAAAAAAATCACAAATTCCACCAGGGTTTGTAAACTTATGAGCACAGCTGTATATTGTTTTGTAGATGCTTAATAATGTATGTGAAGTTACACAGACAAAGCAGTGGACCGGTTTCTGGTGAACATTTCCAGAACTGTACAGTATTGTGCTGTATGACTGTGCTGAATGAAAAAACATCACAATAAAAAAGCATATGGACTGAAAATATTCTTTTTAGCCTGCCCATCAAGTTCTCAAATACCTCAGTATAATGTAGTTGTTTAAATTGGTACTTTCTTTGAGCAAGACAATTATTGAGTATAGAGATTTTCAATATCATTTAAAACACTATAAATGTCAGTTCAATACTCTGTTTTATTCTGTTGACAAAAAAAGCAAGACAATTTTATTCTTGTTCAGTCCATACAGTAAATCATGTATAGTTAAGTTTTTCCTGTCTACAATGTCAATCACATCTAGAATCAGAGGGGCCGCTGCCATGCAAAGGGCCGCCACAAACAACATTCCTTCCCCCATTCTAATATGTTGAGAACCAAGCTAGAAATAACATTTTTATATCATATGATCTTTGGGATGACCTGGCTGGGGCTTGAACCCACAACCTCCCAGCTGTGGGATGGATGTTCTACCACTAGGCCACCACTAGAGAGAACGGGAAGGGGAAAAATCACTTGCATATACAGGAGGCAACCTTGAAAAGTTGCTACTGTATATTGTCCATTTCCATCCATCCATTTCTATCCATCCATTTTCCATTTTGTTAGTAGTATTTTTTTTTTTTAATTTTGTATACTTTATTGATCCCCAGAGGGGAAATTGAGAGCATCCACCTGGATGGATGAAGCAGCCACGGTACAGCGCTATCCCTGAACCATTCACGCACACATTCACACCTAGGGCCACTTTAGAGTCTCCAATTAACCTAACCTGCATGTTTTTGGCCTGTGGGAGGAAACCGGAGAAATCCTGGAGTAAACCAACGCAGATACGGGGAGAACATGCAAACACCACACAGATCACTATTGGTCAGGGGCTGGGATCGAACCAGGGATCCCATGGCCAAGGGTGAGTTGCTGTGCTGCCACAGTGCTAACCACTGCACCACCGCACTGCCCAGTATTTATTATTGTTATTAATATTAGTATTATTAACTATTATTATTATTATTAAAAGAAGTTCTTCTCAAATTACCTACCATATGTGTTTGGGCTTGCCATCCTCACAATTACAATTCTGCGAATGAGCGTTACTATACAAAGCATATGGATATAAGAAGAAAAAAAAACATTGATCAGACACTGAAAGTCACAACAAACCCTGTTTATTTCATATTGCAGTCATGTGGAAAAAATTGGGATACCCTTTGAAAGCTTGTGTATTTTTGTTTTTGTTTTACATATTTGGGCATATGGTTGTTTAATATCAATTTTAACGATACTGGTAGATTCAAGTAATATAACTAAACAATTAAAACTGAAGAAAAGACTTTTTAAATTTTTCTGTAAAAAGTAATTCTAAAAACTTGTAGTTTCTGGTGTGGAAAAAATTAGGACACCCCCACATTCATTCCCACTTAAAATGGCTAAATTCACACACAAGTGTATCACATCAGGTACACATGATTAGAACATGGTTACTCAGCATTTTGAAGGAGGCTTGTCCTATTTAAACCTCAGACATTTAGTTTGGTGTGCTCCTGACTGTTGAAGTGAGAGTGAACACCATGGTGAGATCGAAAGAGCTGTCTGAGGCCTTCAGAAAGAAGATTGTAGCAGCTTATGAGTCTGGAAAGGAATTCAAAAAGATCTCAAAAGAATTTGAAATCAGCCATTCCACTGTCTGGAAAATAGTCTACAAGTGGAGGACATTCAAAACAACTGCCAACATGCCCAGGTCTGGCAGTCCAAGCAAGTTCACCCCGAGAGCAGACCACAAGATGCTAAAGGAAGTCTCTAAAAACCCTAAAATGTCATCACAAGACCTACAGCAAGCTTTTGCTACTGTTGGTGTGGAAAGTGCATGCCTCTACAATCAGAAAGAGACTGCAGTAGTTTAACTTGCATGGGAGGCGTGCAAGGAGGAAACCTTTGCTCTCTAAGGGAAACATGAAGGCCAGACTGAAGTTTGCCAGAGAGAATGTAGACAAAAACCAGGACTTCTGTAATAATGTTCTTTGGCCGGATGAGTCTAAAATTGAATTATTTGGACACCAGAACAGAGGATGTGTTTGGCATAGACCAAATACAGCATTCCAGGAAAAGAACCTCATTCCAACTGTGAAGCATGGAAGTGGAAGTGTCATGGTTTGGGGATGCTTTGCTGCAGCAGGACCTGGCCAGCTCACTATCATAGAATCCACCATGAATTCTACTGTGTATCAGAGGGTGCTTGAGGACCACGTGAGACCATCTGTAAAATAATTAAAGCTGAAGTGGAATTGGACCCTGCAACATGACAATGACCCAAAATATACCAGTAAATCCACCAAGGACTGGCTAAAAACTAAGAAATGGAGAGTCCTGGAATGGCTGAGTCAAAGCCCAGACCTTAATCCCATTGAGATGCTGTGGGGTGACTTGAAACGGGCTGTAGTTTAGACATCAATATGTGAACATTTCTTAATAAAGAAGTGAATATTTAATGTGGTGTCCTAATTTTTTCACGACTGTATGTTCAACTTCTTGAGCCAATATAAAGAAAGTCCAGTGCATGCCTATGTGCTGCAATGACTTGTTTTTGTTTCTTTTCAGCAGCAATATGGCGTCTGCACTTGTCTGCCTGACACTAGCCTGGTGACTACCGATTGGCTCTCTAGCCAATTATATATGATCTCTATGATAATGATTGCCTCCAACCGCCTAGCACACTAATGGTAACGGTTCAATTTAGTGTCAAAGCAAAAACATAATGAGCCAGAATGACACAAGATATATTATCCAGTCTCTCCAGGATTTCGCGATGTTGTGATCGCATCAATTCACGCAAAATCAGCCAGTCAGCGCAACTGTTGTGTGACCTTGCAACTTTGTCCAATCACCGCAACTTTCCTGCAATTTTGGCCAATCCTTGTCAACTTCCGCCAATTTCACCAATCAAATTTGTCTTTGACTGGCGCTGAAACGCTCAGTCTAACCAATCAAATGCATCGCTGCATGGCGTTTACTTCCGTGTTTACAGGAGTATTAACGGAACACATCAGCAAACAGTGTGTGATTTAAAACAAAACACTCACCCGCAAGGTTTCCAACACCATCCCTTCCTCCATCTCCCCCAGCCTGCCGGTGGATGTCACACCACGTCTCCGTCCTAACCGCGTGTACGAAGCGCTGGGTTTGTGTTGAAAAACGTCCACCTGCCACAAAAGCACCCCGTCGCGGGAGCACGCATGAGGAGAGACTCGGTAAAACCATAAACACAGCGAGCAAGTCTGACACTACAGCCAGTATTTGAACAGTTATACATCTGTAGAGGTAAAATCTTTACTACATCTGGTCAGTGAGCTTTAAAGCTGTGGATCTCCGGTCTGGACGGACAAACGCATACCCCCCCCCCCGCCATAAATGAAAGATGTGTGTGTTAAGACCGACGTGCAGCAGAGACAGGTAGGACTCAACAAGGAAAGAGAGAGAATATTGTCTGTAATTTTTTTTTTTTTTTCAGAAAAACACAGACTCCTATAGCCAATACAGAGCAACAGAATAAATTATTCCTTTTTTCCTCTCCGCTTGGTACCGAGTGGTTGGGGACCGTAGGGAGTTTTCAAATGAAGGTGCTGCCAATAATTTCCAAATCTATACTTTTTAACATGTATTCAGTGCAATTTAGCTGTTGTAATGGATATTGTGTTGTTTGTATTTGCTGTTGCACAAGTGTTTTTCTGTATAGCAGAAGTTTCTGCTTAATTTACAAATCACTGTAACAGGAAATTTTCGACAATCCTGTGCTTTTCTTGTATTGTTATATACAGTAGAATATCACTGCAGTAAACTGGAAAAAACCCATCTGCTTTAAAATTTGTAATTCTTTCCACAACTTTTAGTGCAAAAAAACACTCCAAAACATTGCAACTTTTATTGCAACTTTTTAAAAAGCTTCCACGAATTCAGGCTTTTTGGGCTGCAACAATCATAAAAACATCCCGCAAAATCCTGGAGGGACTGATTATCAACTGTGCATTAGTGAACCAGGGATGTTTATTAGGGTGACTGTAATCTGAAGAAAATTAAAATATAAACCACACTTAGTGCAAGCTTCCTAGGCTGAGGCTCGTACCACTGTTAGCTAAGAGACACTGTTGCCAACTACTCAGCAAGGAAAATAGCTATTGGCTGTCCTAAAAGTCGACAAAAGTCGATAAATGACATAATCACCTACTTTGCATAATTGGTCATTTGCATGTAATTGTAATGGACACTGTAGCAGAGAAGAACAAGGTCACGGGAAGACAAAAAGTGGGTAAAAAAAACCATCCTAAATATGTTTAGAACTACATATTAACTTTCTTCTGTTGATTAATAAGATAAGATAAGATAAGATAAGCCTTTATTAGTCCCACAACGGGGAAATTCCAGGATTGCAACAGCACAGGGATAGCAACACTCAGAGCAACAATCAGAAGGCAAGAAAAAAAACAAGCAAGCAAGAGCAGCTAATATACATATGTACATATTACTATAAAATATATATATACACACACACACACACAGAGACACACAGTGCAGAGCATTGTAGCTGGATGGAGTAAATATATGAATATATGAACACACAGTGCAGAGCATTGTAGCTAGATGGAATAAATATGTAAATATATAAACACCCACAGTACGGAGCATTGCAGCTAGGTGGAATAAATATGCAAGTATATAAACACACACAGTGCGGAGCAATGTAGCTAGATGGAATAATATGTAGATATATAAAAACAGTGCGGAGCATTGTAGCTAGATGGAATAAATATATAGATATATAAATATAAACACACCCAGTGCTGAGCATTGTAGCTAGATGGAATAAATATATAGATATATAAATATAAACACACCCAGTGCAGAGCATTGTAGCTAGATGGAATAAATATGTAAATATATAAACACACACAGTGCAGAGCATTGTTGCTAGGTGGGATGAAACAGCATAACCGTCTATTTAGTTATCCTACATGGTATGATTATGTGCCCATACATATTCTCACCCTCCATAGCGACCGGTATGTTCCTAGTTGTATGCCGGAGAGG
Source organism: Pholidichthys leucotaenia (assembly GCA_020510985.1). NCBI lineage: Eukaryota > Metazoa > Chordata > Actinopteri > Cichliformes > Pholidichthyidae > Pholidichthys > Pholidichthys leucotaenia. The sequence goes on along the minus strand of CM035839.1, from coordinate 320,020,589 downwards.
ACCATTGTGTAAGTCTATTGCATCTTTTGCATTCAAAAAAAACTATTAGTTTGTTACGTCTTTTTGCTATCTCTGCGAGCAGCCCTGCTTAGGTTGTACAGTCTGACAGCCGTTGGTAGGAAGGACCTACGAAACCTCTCGGTTGTGCACCTGGGATGATGTAGTCTGCTGCTAAATGAGCTCCTCAGTGCATCCAGTATGTCCTGCATAGGGTGGAACTCGGACTCCAGCAGAGATGACAGTTTAGCCACCGTTTCTTCCGATTCCACCGATTCTTGGTTTGTTTGTTTTAATTTCGCCATTTAAATAGGCCATCACTTCTTAAAATAACTTCATGACTTTAATGCTTTGTCTAGACCCACATTACAAAAATCAGTTTTGTCCTGCATTGTTAAATGTTACAATATCAAATTTAATCAAAAGACTGTTATGTGGGTGAAATTGCTAGCTCGATGTCCAACCTTTGTGGGGAGCAAGGTGTTAGACTTAATGGACCAAGACAGGAGAGGTTGCCGGAGGGTCCAGACGGAACTGTAAAAGCTAGGCACCCCCCGGGGAGAGGAGCAGATGTGGGGCCGCCAGGAGAGGAGTGAAGTGCAGCACCTGTGTAATATCATGTTAATACGCCGCACAGGCTTTGTTATGAACTGAATGTGAGGTCGGAGCCCCAGGCCACCATGCATGTAATTAAGGGTATAAAAGTGAGATGCACAGGGGCCTGGGAGCTCTTTTTGTGATCCTGATCTGTTAGAGTGAGAATAAAGTCTGTGTTGATCCAGCTTGTTGCCTCGCCTGATCATTCCCTCTACACTGGTGACCCTGATGTGCCATGGAAGGCGAAACGAGCACCCTGGAGACATCCTGGAGGGAAAGCTCCAGTGCTGCATGCGCTGTTTCAGTCAAGCTCCCGTATTTCTGGCTGCACGACCCGACAGCGTGGTTTCTACACATTTCGCTCTCCGCGGGGTAACAGCAGACGACACAAAATACTACTATGTGGCCGCTGCGCTGGACACGCACCACACAACAGGTGGCAAGCCTGCTCCAAGAGCCACCGGTACAGGGAAAATACAAGGCGCTCAAAGGGATGCTTATCCAGCACTACACCCTTTCGGACAGTGAAAGAGCGGAGAGGCTCCTAACACGTTCAAAGTTTGGGGACAGATTGGCTGTGGAGCTGATGGAGAGCATGTTGGCGTTGATGGGCAGAGATGACGAGTCCTTCCTGTTAGCCCACCTGTTTCTCAGGAACCTCCCGGCTGCAGCGAGGACAATCCTGGCAAATTCGCCAGGAACTACTGCGCACTAGCGCAGGAAGCGGATTGCATCATCTTGACGGCCAGAACCTTCGGCGTGAACGCAGCTGCAACGGAGCCCAGGAGAGTTGCCAGCGAGATCGAGGAGCCGTTGGTGGTGGCTGGAGCAGATGCCAGGAGACACAAGAAGGAGGCGTTCTGCCACTATCATCACCGTTTTGGATTGAACGCACAGCGATGCTTGCCGCCGTGCCAATTCAAGCAGTTGGGAAATGCCAAAGCCAGCAGTCAGTAGCAGCTGCGACTGCTGGCGACAGAAACAAGCTGCTGTATATCACAGACACACATTCAGGGAGATGGTTTCTGGTGGACTCCGGCTCCCAGAAGAGCCTCATCCTGCCATTCAAAACAGACAGGGTGGCAGGGCGTAGCGGTCCTGAGCTGGTGGCCGCCAATGGATCAATACATCAGGACATTTGGTGAGCGGACACTGACAATATGTTTGCATGGACGCAACTTTCAGTGGAATTTCGTTATAGCCGCATGTGCCTCCCCCATTTTGGGTGCAGATTTCCTGTGTGCTCATGGTTTATTAGTTGATGTTGCTAATAGATGACTAGTGGATGCTGTCTCTTTTGATTCTCTGCCCTGTACAGCTCGGGGAGCTGGGTCGACAACACTCAACATTGGCCAACGTTACAGCTCCAGGGGGTAAGTTCCAACAGTTACTCGCCCAGTTCCCAGCACTCACGGTTCCGACGTTTTCAGCGGCAGTAACCAAACACGGGGTCGAGCATTTCATCACTACTAAAGGACCACCCGTATTCGCACGACCACGGTGCCTGGACGCAGCTAAACTGGTCAGTGCGCACGAGAAGTTCGCCAACTTGGAGAGGTTGGGCATCATCAAGTGCTCATACAGCCCATGGGCATCCTCGCTTCACATGGTGCCTAAAGCCGACAGGTCGTGGTGACCATGTGGCGATTTCCGGCGCTTGAACAATGCTACGTCACATGATCGCTACCCTATTCCCCATATCCAGGATTTTTCTGTGCACCTGGCTGGGGCGCACGTTTTTTCCAAAGTGGATCTGGTCCGCGGTTACCCCCAGGTCCCGTTGCGAACAGAAGACATCCCAAAGATGACGGTAATAACTCCCTTCGGCCTTTTTGAATTTTTACGCATGCCATTTGGATTAAAAGGCACGGCGCAGACCTTCCAAAGGATGATGGATGCAGTGCTGCACGATTTGCCCTTCATTTTTGTCTACTTAGATGACATTCTGGTAGCCAGCGTGTCCGAGGACGAGCACATTGCCCATCTCAAGATGGTTTTCCAGAGGTTGGTAGCGCACAATTTGATAATCAACCCGGTGAAGTGCCAGTTTGGTGTGCCAGTGATTGATTTTTTGGGCCACTGCATTTCGCCGGAGGGCACAATCCCGTTACCGGACAAGGTGCGTGCGGTGTTGGACTTTTCGCGTCCGCAGACCGTGAGGGTACTACAGAAGTTTTTGGGAATGGTTAATTTTTACAACCGTTTCCTCCCCCGAGCAGCCCAGCTGATGCAGCTGTTGCATGCCGCGTTTAAAAAAAAAAGAAGCCTGTGGAAAACATCGACTGGACTCCCGAGCAGGCCAGGCCTTTTTGAATGTTAAAACAGTGCTGGCAAAGGCTGCATTGCTGGCTCACCCAGATCTGTCTGCACTGCTAGCGCTCACTACAGATGTATCTGATGTGGCCATAGGGGCAGTAGTGGAGCAGTGCATCTCAGGTTCGTGGCAGCCCCTCACATTTTTCAGCAGAACTTTGCGTGACAACGAGTGCAAATACAGCACATTTGACAGAGAGTTGCTGGCTCTCCACCTGGCAACACACCATTTCCAGTTCTGGGTGGAGGGGCGTGAGTTCACCGCATTTGTAAACCACAAGCTGCTGACGTACGCCATGGTCAAGGTCTCGGAACCGTCGTGGGCCTGGCAGCAACGGCAGCTGGCCGCAATCTCAGAGTTTACTACTGACATTCGGCACGTTGCTGGTAAACTCAACATGGTGGCCGATTGCCTCTCGAGCGCATTGATCGCCCCGGTCTACGTGGGAATAGATTTCCCCGCCATGGCCGCGGAGCAAGCTGGGGATGTGGACATTTGTGCGCTCCAGTCTGCGCCAGCAGGGTTAAGACTGGAGAGCAGGGTGTTGCAAGAAGGGTGCCCTCCACTACTCTGTGATGTCTCCACAGGCCGCCCGCGCCCGGTGGTTCCGTTCTCTTGGCGCTGTTGTGTTTTTGAGTCGGTCCACTCCCTTTTGCACCCAGGAGTGTGTGCTTCAGTGAATCTAGTGGAGGTGAAATTTGTCTGGCCGCGTTTGCGTAAAGAGGTGAAAGAGTGGGCTGCAGCTTGCATTGCGTGCCAATGGGCAAAGGTGCACAAGCACACCAGAGCTCCCCTCGAGCCAATCTAAATCCCGGCTAAGAGGTGCGACCATGTCCACGTGGATCTGGTGGGACCCCTTCTGCCGTCGCAAGATTTCACGCAACTTTTGACGATCGTGGACCCCACCACGTGCTGGCCTGAAGTGCTGCTGGCTTCTACCACATCTGTGGAAGTGGCGCACGCTTTTTTGTCAGCTTGGGTGGCATGTTTCGGATCTCCATCGGACATCACGTCCGACAGAGGCCCACAGTTCATTTCAGAACTCTGGGCCGTGATGGCCCAGAGCCTGGGGGTCAAAATTCACCGCACTACCGCATACACCTCCCAGGCTAACGACTTATGCAAGCGTTTTCATAGGTCACTTAAAGCAGCGCTCAGAGCTTTGCTCACGGACACAAATTGGGTAGACCGCCTGCCTTGGGTTCTTTTAGGGTTGCGTTCCGCACCGAAGGAGGATTTGGCAGCCTCCCCAGCAGAACTCGTTTTTTCCCAACCACTGGGGATCCCCGGAGAATTTTTACCGGAAAACCCCACGCATTCTCTACGCAACACAGAGGTGGGGAATGTACCAGGCCCGGCCCACCATTGTTTTCCCCACACATTCGTCCCAAAAAGTTTGCAGAATGTAAGTTTTGTTTTCGTCAGGCACGATGCGCACCGGACCCTGCTGCGCCCACTGTACAATGAGTGTTGGAACCTGGGGCGAAACATTTCATGTTAGAGTTGGGGGGACGTAGAGAGAGTGTCTGCATTGACAGGCTAAAGCCCGCTTTTGTGTTGGCAGACAAGCAGGTAGTATTGGCCCAGGCTCCCCGGAGCGGACATCCCCCGTTGGGAGCTCCACAGGTTGGTGATTCCTCAGTAGGGACCAGCACTCGCGAAAAGGGTGTTCAGGTTCAGGTTACTTTATTTGTACCCGTAGGTACAAATAAAGTAACCTGAAGTTTACCTGAAGGTTACGTAGGTGTGTTTTCTCCCCTTCTCCTTTTCCCCCCAGAGACCGGTGTGCCCTCCGGTGCACCCCACCAGCAGGGCAGTTCAACTGGATCGGCAACCCCCCACTACAGCCGCTATGGATGCTGGCTCAAGCCCAAGGAACAGGGGGGTTAAGGCCCATTGTGGGTGTTTGTGGGGGGGGGAGCAAGGTGTCAGACTTCTCCACCCAGAGATCAATGGACCAAGAGTGGAGAGGTCACCGGGGGGTCCAGATGGAACTGTAAAGGCTAGGCACACCCTGGGGAGAGGAGCAGATGCGGGGCCGACAGGAGAGGAGTGAAGTGCGGCACCTGTGTAATATCATGTTAATGTGCCGCAAAGGCTTTGTTATGAACTGAATGTGAGGTTGGAGCCCTGGGCCACCATGCATATAATTAAGGGTATAAAAGTGAGATGCACAGTGGCCTGGGAGCTCTTTTTGTGATCCTGATCTGTTAGAAGGAGAATAAAGTGTGTGTTGATCCAGCTCGTTGCCTCACCTGATCATTCCCTCTACACCCTCCTCCTTTATCCAGGGCTTGGGACCGGCAAAGTGACCCAAAAGAGACACTCTGGCAGAGTTACTTTTTTTAAATTATTATTTTTAATTACCTCCGCCAAGGAGGTTATGTTTTCATCAGCGTTGGTTTGTCTGTCTGTCTGTTTGTTTGTTTGTTAGCAAGATAACTCAAAAAGTTATGGATGGATTTTCATGAAATTTGTAGAGATTGTCAGAAATGGGGAATCCTACAGATAATTAGATTTTGGTGGGGATCCGGATCATCGTCTGGATCCAGGAATTTTTTAAAGGATTCTTTAACATTGCCAGATAGTGTAGAAGAGCTTGGAAGAACGAGGCGATGTGATATATAAACCAAAGTTTATTATCAGCTCCTCTAACAAGTCTTATCCTAGTGCAGCAGCAGAAGAAGGAAAAAGAGACCGAACAACTCCGGCTCTATGAACTTATACTTGCACATAACAAAAGACATGCATATCAAAAGCTGACATCCCTCATTATCTTAATCCCCCCATTGTCTTCGTACTCCTCCTCATGGCCCTGGGTGAGGGCAGCTCCTCCGGTCTCCACCGCAGTGTCTGGGAAGGTCTTTGTTCTTCACTGGCGGTTGAGAGTCTTTGTCCTGTTCTGAGGTGTGAAGTCGCCTTACATATGTAATCACCAAACATTCTCACATGCTTCAACATATGTAGGTTATGGAATATATGATTAATATAGACCACAGCCCCCCCCCCAAACGACTAAGAAAAGGACAATAGAAAAATTCACAGTTTAAGATAATTACTATGACATACTAACTGCTACACCTCTTGCCACAGAAGAAACTTTCCAGCAGCCATGCTCCTAAGAGAGTTCAGTGGTAATCATAACAGCATAGTAAAATCACAAGTCAGTCCTAAACTCTTACAGCACAATTAGTGAGCAACTGTTGAGTAGTTTGTATCAGTCCCTGTGCTGTCTGGGTTTTAATCTTCTCCCGAATCTGCTGTGGGTCCGCTTGGGCGTCCTGCTGGGACCTTCCTGTAAGGAATCTGCAGCTTGGGGAGGAGAGTGATTATTTGTTCCCTGCAGGGGGGCTGAGTCTTTTCTCTTGGGGGGTCTACCCCGCCGAGGTGCTCTCGCCAACTGTGCAGGTTCGTCTCTCAACAAGAAGGCAGGTTTAAGTCTGTCAATGCTGACTGTTTCTTTTCTATCCCCAAAATCAAGCACAAAATGCTTATCACCAGGTTCCAGCACTCTGAATGGCCCATTGTATGCTGGGCGGAAAGTTGGTTTTAAAGCTTCATGCCTAACAAAAACGAATTCAGCGTTTTTTAAAGCTTGGGGGACAAAAACCCGTGGAAAAGAGTGATGTGCCGGTCCGGGGAGAGAGTCCGGTCCGTTGCTGCCTAAAAACCTCGAGGCTGGAAGATGCCCTGGCTCTGGGTTCTCTGGTAAAAATTCACCTGGGAGCCTGAGAGGTTGTGCAAAAACTAATTCTGCTGGGGAGGCGTCTAGATTCTCTTTGGGCGCAGCACGCAACCCCAATAAAACCCAGGGAAGTTTATTTACCCAATTTGTATCCATTAGTGAGGCTCTGAGGGCGGCCTTTAAAGATCTGTGAAAACGCTCGCATAACCCATTAGCCTGAGGGTGATAAGCGGTGGTGTGGTGAATTGTTGACCCTAAGCTGCTGGACATGGCTGACCAAAGCTCTGAGACAAATTGAGGCCCCCTATCGGACGTGATGTCCAATGGGACGCCGAAACGTGCCACCCAGTTTGTCAAAAAAACGCGAGCGACTTCCTCCGCTGTGGTTAACGCCAGAGGGACTGCCTCTGGCCAGCGCGTGGTGCGGTCTATCATTGTTAACAGATGTGTGAAACCTTGGGAGGAAGGTAGTGGTCCCACGAGGTCGACATGAACGTGGTCGAACCTTCTAGCAGGGATTGGAAAAGGCTCCAGAGGGGCTTTTGTGTGTTTGTGTATTTTGGCGCGCTGACAAGAAATGCAAGTTTTTGCCCATTCTTTTACGTTTTTGCGCAGGCCAGGCCACACAAACTTTTCGGCGACCATTTTAACCGAGGCGCGCACACCTGGGTGCGCGAGGGAGTGAATTGAGTCGAAAATACGGCGGCGCCATGTAGCTGGGACTAACGGGCGCGGTCGGCCGTTTGAGATATCGCATATTAGGGGGGGTACGCCGTCGCGTAAACTCCTTTCCTCCAGCCTTAACCCTGTTGGTCCAGACAAGAGTGCGCGCACGTCCGCGTCACTACTTTGTTCCTCTGCCATGGCTGCATAATCTATCCCTGCATGGATTGGGGCCGCGTATGTGTCCATGTTGGTGAAGAGTTCCGCGGCTGAGGTAGTATAATCTGTCTCCTCGCGCTCTGACGATGTCACAGCGCGAGAGAGGCAGTCTGCTACCACGTTAAGTTTGCCTGCCACATGTCGAATGTCTGTGGTGAACTCTGAAATCGCAGCCAGCTGTCTTTGTTGCCTGCCTGACCACGGTTCGGAAATTTTAGCCATAGCAAAGGTGAGCGGTTTGTGGTCTACAAAAGCCGTGAAACTCCGCCCTTCTAACCAGAACTGGAAGTGGCGGATGGATAAATGAAGCGCTAGCAGCTCCCTGTCAAAAGTGCTGTATTTACGCTCGGTTTGGTTTAGCGATTTGCTGAAGAATGCCAAAGGTTGCCAGATTCCGCTGACATGTTGTTCTACAACTGCCCCTATAGCCAGGTCCGAAGCGTCTGTGGTTAGCGCAATGCGGGCCGAGGGATCGGGGTGAACCAACAATGTGGCATTAGCTAGGGCGCTTTTAACTTCCGCGAAGGCGCGTTCGCGCTCCGGGGTCCATTCGACCGCGTTGGAAGCTTTTTGTTTTCTGAGCGCGTCATATAGGGGCTGCATGAGCTGAGCTGCATGGGGGAGGAAACGGTTGTAAAAATTAACCATTCCTAAAAATTCTTGCAGCGATTTGACCGTTTGTGGCCGTGGGAAACTTTTTATCGCGTGAACTTTGTCTGGAAGTGGGACTGCCCCCTTCAGAGAAACTCTGTGTCCTAAAAAATCAATTTGTGACACGCCAAATTTGCATTTGGCTGGATTGATTATTAACCCGTGCTCTTCTAGCCTCTGAAAAACCATAGTGAGATGCCGCTCGTGTTCTTCCTCAGACGGGCTGGCTACCAGCATATCGTCGAGGTAGACGACCACAAAAGGGAGGTCGCGTAATACTGCGTCCATCATACGCTGAAAGGTTTGAGCCGCGCCTTTGAGGCCGAAAGGCATTCGCAAAAATTCAAAAAGGCCGAAAGGGGTTATTACAGCTGTTTTAGGAATATCCTCTGCTCGAACTGGGACTTGATGATAACCGCGGACCAGGTCTATTTTTGAAAAAATGCGCGCACCCGCCAGATGCAGTGAAAAATCTTGAATGTGAGGAATTGGGTAGCGGTCATGCGCTGTCGCATTGTTTAATCTGCGGTAATCGCCGCACGGTTTCCAAGAACCGTCGGATTTCGGAACCATGTGAAGTGGTGAGGCCCAGGAGCTTTTCGAGCGTCTAATAATGCCTAATTTTTCAAGGGTGGTAAACTCGTCCCGAGCTATGGCGAGCTTGGCTGCGTCTAAGCGTCGAGCTTTGGCAAATACGGGTGGGCCCGTTGTGGGAATAAAATGTTCAACCCCGTGTTTAGCCACTGTGGCTGAGAATTTGGGAATTGTGAGTGCTGGAAATTGGGTGAGGAGTTGATCAAACTTACCTCCTGCTGTGGTGACGCTGGCCTGCACAGGTGGTGGAGAAAGCCGGGCTGAGCAGGGAATAGAAGCAAAGGACAGTGCATTAACCAAGCGCCTGTTCGCTAGATCAACTAATAACCCATGTGCACACAAAAAATCTGCGGCCAACAAGTTAAAACTCACCGCCGCTACAACAAATGTCCATCTGTAATTGCGGCCGTGGATGCAGAGGTGCAGGCTCTTTTCGCCAAAAGTGTCGATGGTGGAGCCGTTGGCTGCCACCGCTCCATTGCCCCAGGGGCCCATGGCCCGGTCTGCTTGGGAGGGCATGACAAAACTTAGTTGAGCTCCTGTGTCGATAAGGAACCGCTTGCCGGTGTGTTCGTCCGTCACATATAAAAGCTTGCTTTTTTCGCCGAGAACCGCCGCTGTTAACGGCTCTCGGCTTCGGCGTTTTCCGGAAATTGTGAATTTGCAGGGGGGAACGCATTTGTAAGCCTTCTCGGCGAAGCAGTGGTGGTAATAACAAACGTCGCTCCGTCTGTTGCGTCCTGGCCGTGTCGCTGTCACCGCGGGCTGGCTCTGCTCAGTGATTTGTGGCTCCTCGTGGCTCCGGACATCTGCGGATGCTGCTGTGGGTGTCTGCTCCTTGCAGGCGTTGACGAGCCGTTGAGCTTCGTGAGCTAGCGTGCGGAAGTCTTGCTGGGTGCTGCATCGCATGTTGGCCAGCGTCCCTCTCATGTGTGGCGGCAGCGTACTGAGGAATATGAAATGGAAGAGGAAGTTGTCATTGTCCTCTTCTTTAAGCTGCAGCAAGTCCTCCATGAGGGCCTTGGGTCTGCATCCTCTGTGGCCGTAAACCGCCAGGATCCTCTCGCCTCTCTCCTCGGCTGAGGGGACGTAATTTGCCATGATGGTTGCTTTCAGTTCTTCATATTTGTCCTGGGCCGGCGGCCGCCGGATTATACTCCGCGCACATCTCGAAGTGGCGGCGTTGAGTTTGGCGACGATGTGATAGAATTTTGTATCGTCAGCCGTGATGCCCGCAAGTGCAAACTGGGCTTCAGCTTGCTGAAACCACGAGGCGGGGTCTTCCTGCCAGAAGTCCGGCAGGTTGACGGTGACGGCGTTTGTGTAGACCGTCACTGATGTGTCCGCAGGGTGAGAGTGCCTTGCTTCGGCTCTCACAGCGGCGCTGGTGCTCGGTTGAGCCCTCTCTATCACTTCTGCCGTGGGGGAACGTCGTCCATCTGTTCCCCTGTCTGCATGGGCGCCGGCGTCTGCCTGGGTCGCCACAGATGAGTCGATCGCGGGGGAACGCCTCTGGTCCATCCTCGCGTCAGGGTCACCAGTGTAGAAGAGCTTGGAAGAACGAGGCGATGTGATATATAAACCAAAGTTTATTATCAGCTCCTCTAACAAGTCTCATCCTAGTGCAGCAGCAGAAGAAGGAAAAAGAGACCGAACAACTCCGGCTCTATGAACTTATACTTGCACATAACAAAAGACATGCATATCAAAAGCTGACATCCCTCATTATCTTAATCCCCCCATTGTCTTCGTACTCCTCCTCATGGCCCTGGGGGGTGAGGGCAGCTCCTCCGGTCTCCACCGCAGTGTCTGGGAAGGTCTTTGTTCTTCACTGGCGGTTGAGAGTCTTTGTCCTGTTCTGAGGTGTGAAGTTGCCTTACATATGTAATCACCAAACATTCTCACATGCTTCAACATATGTAGGTTATGGAATATATGATTAATATAGACCACAGATAGGGCCATTTTCAATATTTGTGCATGTGAGTCTGCCAAAAATCGTCAGAACACTTGCAAAACAAAAAAAAATACAGGACAACATGCCCACGGGTTCTATAATATATCCAACACTGATCCGGATAATGCAATAATTCCGCATACTATGATCCACAATATCAAAAAAAAATAGGGGACCTTTGCAATTTTCCTCATAGGAAGAGAACAAATGAAGCTAAAATCACTCAACAAACACCATTATGTAGCCAAGACACTGTGGAATCTGTAGTGTGTCAACGGATTTGTTGTATCTTTAAAAGCTATGGAGCTACATCCAGAAGAAAACCACCATTATGCGAAATGTGATTTTCCAGAATAACTACTGAACCACTAATCCTATTCATGTCAATCCAATTGCTACTCATATGTTTTCATGGTCAAGGAATCTGAAAACGTACACACAATAAATGTAGGATTAATATTTATGATGTAAAACACTGTATGGGGGGGAACTGTGGCGCTTGGCGGAGGTCTGCGCTCTCCGAGTGCTTTTCTAGTTTATTTTTTTTAAAATTTATGTTGTTTTTATTTATTTATTTTTTAAAATTTGGTTTAGTTGCTAACCTTATGCTCCACTTAGGAGCCTACAACAAGTCACAGTAAAACATGAACATTTTTTGCCGTAACTATAACATTTTTAACCTTTTTTTGTATGACAGCTTTAACTGGACAACATTAACAACTGAAATTAACAAAAAGAGTCAGAAAAAAAATGTAATGGCAATGTAAGAAAATGATTGTAACTAGTCTGGCCCTAATTCAGGGTCATTGTTTTTTCTGGACCCGAGTGGTGTGGATGTCCTCTCTTGACTGCAGCTAAGGTAACTGCTGCAGTGTTGTGTTGCTAGATATACGATAGCTTTAGGGCCTATACAATATACAATCAAACTTTTTAAAAAGGCCAAATATACAATAGTTTTGGCATTTCCATGTGCACCCCCTCCCCCCAAATGTTTTGATTGACGTGAACACCCACACATCACCAGAAACTGAAGCTTGCTCTTACCTGATCAGCCCATACCTCCTTGGCTGGCTGGCTGGCCTCACTGTCTGACACTGCCAGTCAGTCTCATCAGCAGCACTCAACTCATGTTTCTTTACTGTACGAGCACCGCAACAAACATAAAAAGTGAACATGAGTTTGGACTTGGAGGGAAAAAAGAAAAGAGTCTGGCAGCACTGACACAGACGCTGGTAAGAAAACAAAGCAACCCTGCTGGAGCGGTCACAGCAGGTTTATCGCCCTGTCTTGGCGTTACACCGTTCCATGTACATTTAAGGGATGGCTTCAACCTGTTGCTGGGAAGAAGGCTAAAGCACTTTGCCGCTGCTGCAGCATTCATTTGGTATCAGACATTGCAGTTCTGAAAAAAATATTAATTTATTGTAACTGCAACACTGCATGAGGCTACTGTGAGACTGACTGAGACTGCCTGTGATTGGCTGCTTTGGCATGGGAAGGGGACAGGAGAGCCTCACGGTACCACCCACTGCTTGTTGAGGATGATAACTGCAGAGCAATCGCACACTTTCACATCAGTGTCCAAAACACCAGAAAAGTGTGATAACACCAGGAAAAGTTGTTAGATTTGTCGCTAGTCGCTTTTGACAAAAAAAAAAAAAAAAAAAAAATCGTCGAGGGGGGCTGAAAAGTTGTCAGATTTAACGACAAAATTGCCAAGTTGGCAAGACTGCTAAGAGGTAACGCCTTTGGCTCCCAGACCATCTACATGACAGACAGTTAGGCTGGCCAATAAAAGAGCAGCAGGCAGGTATCAAGGCGAGTGACGTTTCCCATTTCTTGACATACAGAAAATTCCCCAGAAGAGTGAGAACGGTTTCTTGGAGTGAAAAACGAAATACAGGCTGGGTTTTTTTTTGTTTTTTTTTTAAGAGAAGTGGGTGTTTTGATATTTTTTTCAATAATCACGTGACCAATAGACACGTTTCAAGCAGTTAAAACCTACCACTGATCTGTATAAAAAAACACTATAGCGCACTAGCCAGCAGAAGTGAAGCCACCGGAAGCTCCATGGCCGCCATTTTAGTACACCCAAAACACTCAGCCAGTCAATGGAGAATGAATGGGTTTAGAAGTAAACAGTGCCACTTTTACCTCAATAACTTCCCCAAAAAATAACAGATTTTGAACTTCTTGGTATGGAGTCACAGCTTATAATCTTACACAACCGGTGATATATAGAAATCGAGTTGACATTATGTTTAGTGGCCGTGGGAAGGCTGGATAATTGGAAAAGTCATGCCAAGGTGAGTAGTTCTGTGAGTAATGCATGCAGTAAGTGTGTTTAGACATGTCGTCATAATAATAGTCCTAATGATTCTCTTATATGAGTAAATTAAAATATCATGCAGTGCTTTAATCATGCAATTAAGTGCCTAGGCCTAATCTAATTTGCAAAATATGGGATCACAACCTTTTCACAAAGGTCCTATTTAAATTGAGGTAAAAATTTGACAGAAAAAAGGCCTCATATTTTCTGTGATGATGTAGATCTAGGCCTCGCAATATATAGCCTACTTAACTAGTATAGTCTAACCATACATTGAAATAATTTGTCACACTGCGATGAATAGGCCCAAATGGAATAAAACTTAAGGCCTAATGCGAATTCTTATATACTGTAATTATCTTCATCAATTTTAGGATTCTGATACAAAACATGACACCTTCCCTCTTGCTTACACATCCTGGACTTGGGACCAGGCAATGCTGCAGTTAAAGGTGATTGGTAATCAACAAAAATAAGCATGTAGAATTTACCCAGTGTTGATTGGTAATCAGTAGTTGATGACCATCATCAGGAATAATTTAGCACGGATATAAACACTGACAGATGATCAGGAATCAGAAGTCCTCCTTCGGTGTCCTTGGTGATCACTATTCCTGGTAATCCATCCACCAATCCATCCATCTTCTTACGCGTTATCCTCTTCGGGTGGGGTGGGGGGGGTGGGGGGCTAGAGCCTATTCCAGCGTCTTTGGGCGAGAGGCAAGGTACACCCTGGACAGATTGCCAGTCCATTGCAGGGCCAACACAGAGAGACAAACAACCATTCACTCTCAAATTCATTCCTAAGGACAATTTAGAATCCTCAGTTGATGCCAGTTAACCTAACCTGCATGTCTTTGGCCTGTGGGAGGAAACTGGAGTACCTGGAGAAACCCATGCAGGCACTGGGAGAACATGCAAACTCCACACAGGAGGGTCACCGATGGTCATGGGTGGAATCGATCCTGTGACCTTACTGTGCTGCCACAGTGCTAACCACTGCTCCACCAAGCTGCCCCTCTATTCCTGGTAAGTATATGATCATATGTGTACCACCATCATGAACATTATGCATTGATGATCAGCATCACAAGTAAATTATGAGTTCACGGGTATTTACACTGTATGATGACCCACATGCTGAATAAATTATATGATGATCAGCATTGCGAATAAATTACAAGTTCACGGTTATTTACACTATATGATGACCAGCATCCTGATGAAATTAATTTATTCAGCATACTGGTCATCATATTTTGCAAATTAGATTTAGCCTAGGCACTTAATAGCAAGATTAAAGCACTGCATGATATTTTAATTTACAGCACTCTTATAGGACTATCATTAGGACTATTATTATGATGACATAACTAAACACACTAACTGCATGTATTATTCACAGAACTACTTGCCTTGGCTTGACTTTTCCAATTATCCAGCCTTCCCATGGCTGCTAAACATCATGCCAACCCGATTTCTATAGTTCACTGGTTACGCAAGATTGTAAGCTGTCTCCATACCAAGAAGTTCAAAATCTGTTATTTTTTTGAGAAGTTATTGAGGTAGAAGTTGCACCTTTTACGACTAAACCCATTCATTTTCCATTGACTCACTGAATGTTTTATGTGTACTAATATGACGGCCTGGTAGCTTCACTCGGCTCTGTACTTGCTAATGGGGTGTGCACTATCCAGTGCTTTTTATACAGATCAGTGAAACCTACAAACACACAATTTTTTAGTCAATGAGCAGTTTAAGTCTCTGAACTGAGCCCTGGACAAAATTCTTAATCAGATGAAGGGCTGAGTGGCGGTCAAAAGAAAGCTAAGACAGTGAGCTCAAGGCAGCACAGCGAAAGTTATCTTTTGTTTGATTTACTTTCACTGGGGATCCAACTGCACCGACTTCTTTATGCTTGGTGTGTGGGGAAAAATTGTCCAACAGTGCCATGGTCTCAAGCAAGCATAAACATCATCTCCAAAGTTAACACCCATCACCTCAAAATAAAAACACAGGCTGTTTTGTTAATCTCTGTGAGCACATGTAGAAACAGGTTAAGATATGGTCACAAAGATTCTTATGAACGATGGGTTTGTAAGAATCTCCCAGTTCCTACGAATTCTGGAGTTCGCAAATATTTGTGGAAGGGGGCATACTTTCTTACGGCTGCCGTTTAATTTGCAAGAGCAACTCCAGGTATTCTTAAATGAGGTGCTTTTCTGTCATATGAATGGCCCTACAGTTCTTACATTTTTCGTAAGGGTGCCTTGGGATCTTCCTACGGTATACTTACTGCCGTATTACAAAAATTTCTGTGCAACTCACGGCACTCTCAGGTCATTGCTAGGAAGATCTTCCGGCTTTTGGCACATTTTGTCGACACAAATGTCACACGAATGACGTACTTCTGCCTTATGAGCGCCTCACTACCACCTTATGCATGCTGTATGAATCTCAATTTCCTACAACCGCTGTAAGGGGCCCTCAAGAACAACTTAAGGTGTTCTCAAGAACAACTTAAAGGTGTCATTGACTGAAAAATGGTGTGTTCGTAGGTTTTAACTGTCTGAAACTGTGATGATCAGGTGAGCGAGCTCCCCCTCCCCTCCTGTTCCTGTTTTCCCACTCCTGAGATTGAGCACACCTGCGTGATTGTCCACCTGCTGCATCTGATGAGCCAGTGCATTTAGATTAGATTAGATGATTAGATTCAACTTTATTGTCATTACACATGTATGAATACAAGGTAACGAAACACAGTTTAGCATCCAATCAGAAGTGCAAAGGACAGCAGTGCAGTATATACGGTAATTAACAGTATGTGCAATTTAAGCAAATATATGCAAATATATGCAGCAGTGCAGAAAGTTAAAAGTACTGTTATGTGCAAATAATGTGCAATAAGTTAGATGTAGTTATGTAGTTATGCAGTTATGTACAGGTGAGGATGGTAAAAGATGATTGTAAGAGAGTCAGTGGGGAACTAAGTTCAATAACGTGACAGCTGTTGGAAAGAAACTGTTCCTAAACCTGCTGGTTCTAGTCCGAAGGCTTCTGAAATGTCTTCTGGAGGGGAGAAGCTGGAACAGTCCATGAACAGGATGGTTGGAGTCCCTAAGAATGCTGCGTGCCCGGCGCAGACATCTTTTCCTGTAGACGTCCTCTATAGCTGGAAGTGGAGTCCCTGTGATGCGTTGGGCGGTTTTCACCACCCGCTGCAGCGCCTTGCGGTCAGCTACAGAGCAGCTCCCATACCAGAGTGTGATACAGTTGGTCAGGGTGCTCTCTATCACGCAGCGGTAGAAGTTGCCCAGGATGTCAGTTGACAGATGGTTCTTCTTCAATGTCCTCAAGAAGAAGAGGCGCTGATGGGCCTTCTTGATCAGGCTGGTGGTGTTAACTGACCAGGACAGGTCCTCCGAGATGTGGGTCCCCAGGAATTTGAAGCTGGGGACACGTTCAACAGCTATGCCATTGATATGGATGGGGTCATGTGTCTCTTCCCTCTCCTTCCTGTAGTCCACTATGAGCTCCTTGGTTTTGCTGGTGTTAAGGAGCAGGTTATTGTCAGCGCACCAAGTAGCCAAGTGCTCAACCTCTGCCCTATAATCTGACTCGTCGTTGTCCCTGATGAGTCCAATCACCGTGGTGTCATCTGCGAACTTTATGATGGAATTGGATCCATACATAGGCCTGCAGTCATGGGTGTAGAGGGAGTAGAGGAATGGGCTGAGCACACAGCCCTGTGGTACACCAGTGTTGAGTGTGATGACGGAAGAACGGTTGGGGCCTGACCTAACATGCTGGGGTCTGTTGGTCAGAAAATCCATGATCCAGTTGCAGGTGGAGGTACTGATTCCCAGGTCCCCAAGTTTGGTGAGCAACTTGGAGGGGATAACTGTGTTGAATGCTGAGCTGAAGTCAATAAACAGCATTCTTGCGTAGGTGTTCTTGTCATCCAGGTGTGAGAGTACATAGTGCAGCGCTGTAGAAACCGCATCCTCTGTACTCCTGTTACTCCGGTAGGCAAACTGATGAGGGTCCAGTGTAGGGGGCAGGCCTTTTTTGAGCTGTGCCAAGACCAGTCGCTCAAAGCACTTCATGACTATGGGCGTCAGTGCCACAGGGCGATAGTCATTTAGGCACGATGGTGTTGAATGTTTCGGCACTGGTACTATTGAAGTGGTCTTGAAGCACGCTGGTACCACGGCCTGGGCCAGGGACAGATTGAAGATGTCTGTGAAGACCTCTGCCAGCTGCTCAGCGCATGCCCTCAGCACACGCCCAGGAATGCCATCAGGGCCAGCAGCCTTACATACGTTGACATGACTCAGTGCATTACGGACGTCGGTGTGGGTGAGTGTGAGGTGGTGGAGGTCATCAGAGGGTGGGAAATTGATGTTCTTTTCATTGTTGTCCTTGTCAAAACGAGCATAGAAGTTATTTAGCTCATTGAGAAAGGGCACAGTCATGGCTATAGGTATGGAGTTGCTGGGCTTATAATCAGAGATAGCTTGAATGCCCTGCCACATACGTCGGGGGTCAGAGTCCCCAAAATGTTCCTCCACCTTCAGCTTGTAGCTGTGCTTGGCCTTCTTGATGCCCCTCTTCAGATCTGCCCTGGATGAACTGTAGGCCTGTGCATCACCAGATCTAAAGGCATTGTTACGTGCTTTTAGCAGAAGTCGCACTTCTCTGTTCATCCACGGCTTCTGATTTGGGTACGTGGTGATCTGTCTTTCCGTGGTGACACTGTCAATAGTGGTGTTGATATGGTCCAAGACTGAGTGGGTGTAAGAGTTGATGTTTATGTGGGAGCCACAGGTAGCCTGAGAGGTGAACATACTCCAGTCTGTGTTCCTAAACTTCTCCTGGAGTACAGAGTCAACCCCCTCTGGCCACACTTTGATGGTCCTCACTGATGGCTTCACCCGGTTGATGAGTGGTACATACTTGGGGGTAAGGAACAAGGATAAATGATCAGACTGACCTAGGTGGGGGAGGGGAGTTGCTGTGTAGGCTCCCACAATATTGGTGTAAACATGGTCCAATGTTTTGTCCCCTCTTGTGTGACAGGAGACATGCTGGTAGAATTTAGGAAGCACTGTCTTGAGGTTAGAGTGGTTAAAATCACCCGCCACAATAAATGCTGCCTCTGGGTGTGCAGTTTGTTGTTTGCTAATAGCTGCATGCAGTTCTTTCATAGCAAGCTTAGCATTAGCATCCGGAGAAATGTAAGCGGCTGTTATGATGGTACAAGTGAACTCGCGTGGCAGATAGAAAGGTCTACATTTAACCATGAGAAACTCCAGGTTAGCTGAGCAGTGTCTCTCAACAGTGACAGAGTTCGTGCACCAAGCCTTGTTAATATAAATGCACAATCCCCCCCCTCTTGTCTTACCGGAGTCAACTGCTGCTCTGTCTGCCCGGAGCGTGTGTAGGCCGGCTAGCTCGATAGCATTGTCGGGTATTCCACTGTGAAGCCATGTTTCCGTAAAAATCATGATATTGCAGTTCATAAGTTTCTTATTGTTGGTGATCCGAAGCCGTAGTTCACTCATTTTGCTCGCCAGAGACCGTACATTAGCAAGGAAAATACTGGGTAGCGATAGCCGGTGCGGTGTTAGCTTTAGCTTAGCTCTTAGCCCACCGCGCTTACCCCTCCTTTGTTTACGTTCCTTACGCCGCCTGCGAGCACTTCCGGTCGGTCGGGAAGCCTGCCGAGCGTCGGGAGTTCTCCAGAGCTCCGGGATGAGACGTAGATTCAGACGTAGGTTGCTGATAAAAAGGTCGTTATCGTTGTTTTGTAAACCAATATTCAAAAGCTCATCTCGGGTGTAAGATGTAAAAGCAGAGCTGTTCTGAACGAACATACCCGAAATGAGCAGAAATAACACTGCTAGTCCCCAGAATCTGGTAGGACGCTGAGCCTTGCGTTGTGCACGCGCCGCCATCTTGCGCCGAAAAGGCCCAGCGTTAGGGGAACTCATCGCTGGCCAGATAGAGTGAGAGCAGTTGGTGACATTAGGACACAATTTTGCATTCAGCTGCTGTTGAAAGGAAGAAGAAGACCCGACAGAGAGCAGGCATCATAGGAGGATTGAGTTGGACTGTTTGAAGAAGAAGAAGAAGAAGGTTAGGACCACATTTACGTCTGTGTTCAGCTGGCGGTAGGATTGATTTGTTTGTGGCGGATTGCAAAAACTGTATGCTGTCTGTAACATTATGGCATCTAGCTCTGATGGGTACAATAAAGATGAGGTGGGCTGGACACTATCCAGGCCTGGGGGCCGGAAAAGAGCAGCTAGGGGGCAACAAGACCTAGAAGCGGGTCAGATGAGAGTGTCATCACCCGCAGCTCACGGGCTTCCACCTCAGCTGCGCGCACACCTGCTCCTCGTTAGTGCGCAGCTATTTATTCCATCCTGCCCTGAGCTGCAGCCTGGAGCCGTCTGTCTCCCTGTGTACTCAACTCACAGCAGCATCCTTTCCTCCAGGCCTGCTGACTACTCTTCAAGACACGTAAGCTGTCTGTTATTGCCTTACCTTCTCCTGTCAGCCTTCCCCTGTGCACAGGTGGATCTCTCGGCGGCGGACTCACTCTCCCTCGTCTCGCCGCTCCTCTACCTCGCCGCATCATCCCGGACACACAGCAGGACGCTGTCTCCCAGGCTTGGGACCTTGCCAACGCCAGCCACCACATTACTACAAGTAAGCACAGAACGCTGTCACTCTCCTGTGTGGTTGCCCAGCTAATCCCTGCTCTCCTCTCTTTTATAGGGTTGCCTGGCCGCACGGCGTGCTGCTCTGTCCTGACCTGCATCCTCCACCCACATTACACACTCATCTCTCACACACGCATCCATGCACACAACATTACTGTTGAATAAAGCTTTCAAATCTGCCTGAGCCTGCGTGCGTGTTTCCTGGGACGAACAATATGTCAGTACCGCTCCAGCAAAGCGGCCCAGCGGACAGCGGGCGCGCACTCCGTTTTTCCACCCTCGAGGCTCGGGTGGATATGATTGCTCATCAACAGCAGGTGATACTAAATCAACTGACTTCAATTACTAACCGGTTAGACCGCCTGGACCCTCTGCGGGCTTTCCCTCCGGGTCCTCTTGGCGCTGCGGCTCCGGTTGCCTCCACAGCTGGCCAGCCTAGCTCGGGAGCGCCAACCCGTCTCACACCCATTCCAACCCCTGCTCGCTTCAACGGGAAACTCGGTGGAGCGAAGGGGTTTATCTTGCAGTGTGAGTCGGTGTTTCTGCGCGTTCCCGGGGATTTCCCCTCAGACCATAGCTGAATCGGGTACATGGCTAATCATCTCGAGGGGCGAGCGTTAGCTTGGGCTTACGCCGTAATGACGAAGCCCAGCTACGCAAACCTCTCGTATGACCGGTTCGTGCGAGACTTTTTAGAAGTCTTTGATCATTCCCATCTTGACAGCGTCCTCGCTGATCGGCTCCTTAGTCTCCAACAGGGGAGCCGGTCAGCGGCGGAATACGCTGTCGACTTCCGGTGGCGGCGGAGGAAGTGGGCTGGGGAGAGGCTTCTCTCTGCAGTATTTTCCTCCGTAGCCTCAATTCTGGTCTGAGGGATGAGCTAGCCGGTCGGGATCTCCCAGGGCGACTCTCTGAGTTGATCTCGCTCACTATTAGCCTGGACAACAGGCTACGTGAGTGGGCTGTGGAGCGGAAGTCTGTCAGCCGCTCGCGCGGAGCTTCCCTCCGTCCAGCTCAGTCTCGCCCCCTGGCGTTACCGGCTCCGGAGTCCGCCGATGAACCAGAGGCCATGGCTATCGGGCGCACTAGGCTCCCTCTAGCGGAGAGACAACGCCGACGGGAACGGGGTCTCTGCATGTATTGCGGAGATGACCAGCATCCCGTGGAGCTGTGCACGGTTAAGCCAAACGGGGAGGTCCGCGAGTCACAGTAGGGGGCCTCGCGGACTCTAACCGGCCAAATCTCCTATCGTCATGCACACTGCCCATACGTTTCTGCCACAACTCCACCGGGCATTCCACCCACGCACTGGTGGATTCTGGGGCAGAGCAGAGTTTTATTTCTAAGAGCCTGGCAACCCGTTTGGGCATACCCTGCCAACTGCTGCCTACCCCCCTGAACTTGGTGACGCTCTCTCGCTCTTCCCTGGGAACAGCTACATACCGCACAAAGAGAGTCCCCATCATCGTCTCTGGCAACCACCGGGAGGATCTGACCCTCTACGTCCTGCCCTCCTCATCGGACCGTGTCATTCTGGGTTACCCCTGGCTGCGGCTGCATAATCCTGTCCTGGATTGGAGAACCGGCAGCGTCCTGTCCTGGAGCACCTTCTGCCTGGGCACCTGCCTCCAGTCGGCGGCTTGTGCTCCATCCTCTCCTCCGCCGGCGCCGGTCTCTGACCCCCCGGACCTGACTCTAGTGCCGCAGGAGTTCCATGACTTGGAGGCAGCGTTCAGCAAGTCCAGAGCCTTGTCCCTTCCTCCGCATCGATCATATGACTGTGCGATTAACATCCGCCCGGGGGGCCCCCTGCCGTCCGGCCGCCTATACAGTCTCTCTGCACCGGAACGCGAGGCCATGGACACCTACTGTATATTAAGGGGTCACTCAGCGCTGGGATCATCCGCCCCTCCTTGTCCCCGCTTGGCGCGGGTTTCTTCTTTGTGGGTAAGAAGGATGGGTCCCTACGCCCCTGTATCGACTTCAGAGCGCTAAATGACATCATTATTAAGGGCCACTACACACTACCGCTCATGGACACTGCTTTCCACTCCCTCCAGGGGGTGACCTGGTTCACCAAGCTTGACCTCCGCAGCGCTTACCATCTCGTTAGGATCCGGGAGGGAGACGAATGGAAGACGGCCTTTAGGACACCCAGCGGCCACTTCGAATATCTCGTGATGCCGTTCGGGCTCACCAACACACCTGCCGTCTTCCAGCGTCTCATTAACGACGTTCTGCGGGACTTCCTGGGAGTATTCGTCTTTGTGTATCTCGTTGACATACTCATCTTCTCCAAGTCACGGGAGGAGCACCAGGCCCATGTGAGTCGGGTCCTGCAACGTCTGCTGGAGAATCGCTTGTTCATAAAAGCCGAGAAGTGCGAATTCTACGCCCGGACCACCTCCTTCCTGGGGTTCGTCATCTCTCATAATCAGATCCTCCCCGACCCCGCTAAGGTTAAAGCTGTGGTCGAGTGGCCCACGCCTACCTCCAGGAAGCAGGTGCAGCAGTTTATTAGATTCGCGAACTTCTACCGGCGCTTTGTTCCCAACTTCGGCGCCATCGTCTCCCCCCTGACCCACCTCATGTCATCAAAGGTGCCCTTTCAGTGGTCTGAGGAAGCGGCCACCGCCTTCAAGACTCTCCAGGCGGAGTTCTCGTCCTCCCCGGTCCTGACCCAGGTTGATCCCACGCTTCAGTGTCTGGTGGAGGTCGACGCGTCCGACACGGGGGTGGGGGCGGTGCTCTCCCAGCGCTCACCGGTGGATGGTGTCAAGCGGCCCTGCGCCTTCTTCTCCCGGAAGCTATCGGCGGCGGAGTGCAACTATGACGTCGGCGACAGGGAGCTCCTCGCCGTCAAACTCGCACTACAGGAGTGGCATCACTGGTTAGAAGGGGCAGCCCAGCCCTTTGTGGTCTGGACGGACCATAAAAATCTCGAGTACTTGAGGTCAGCGAGGCGTCTGAATGCCCGCCAGGCGCGCTGGTCTCTATTTTTTGCTCGCTTCCATTTCACAATCACGCACTGTCCAGGCTCGAAGAATGGGTTGCCCGACGCCCTGTCCAGACAGTTTGCCCCTGAGGGTCTGGAGAAGTCCGAACATACCATCCTGCCCGATTCGTGCATCGTGGGGGCGATTGCCTGGTCCATCAAGGACAAGATTCTGAGGGCTCAGGAGACGGAGCCAGATCCTGGTGGGGGGCCGGAGGGGAGGCTCTTTGTTCCTTCGGCGGTTCGAGGTGAAGTGATCCACTGGGCCCATACCTCCAAACTCTCCTGTCACCCTGGCATCACCCGCCTGGTGAGTTGGCTGCAACGCTCATTTTGGTGGCCGGGTCTCCAGAAGGACGTGACCAACTATGTCCGGGCCTGTCCCCAGTGTGCTACCAGTAAGTCCCAGAACTCTCCACCTGCGGGTCTACTCCAGCCCTGCCGGTCCCGGGCAGGCCCTGGTCACACATCGCCCTAGACTTCGTCACCGGACTCCCTGTCTCTAACACCTATGACACGGTTCTGACGATTGTGGACAGATTCTCCAGAGCCGCCCATTTTGTGCCTCTTCAGGGTCTCCCTTCGGCACGTGAGACGTCTTCTGGTCCAGTATGTCGTCAGGCTGCATGGGATCCCGCTGGACGTGGTCTCGGACCGGGGTCCGCAGTTTGTCTCCCAGGTTTGGAGGAGCTTTTGCAACGCCTTGGGGGCTACGGTCAGTCTCTCCTCTGGTTACCACCCCCAGTCTAAAGGGCAGTGCGAGCGCACGAACCAGGAGTTGGAGGCCGCCCTGCGCTGCGTAACATCCTCAAACTCTTCGTCCTGGAGCTCCTACCTGACCTGGGTGGAATACGCCCATAACTCGGCCCGGTCCTCTGCTACTGGGGTGTCGCCCTTTGAAGCGTCCTTGGGGTACGATCCTCCTGTTTTTCCTGAGCAGGAAGGTGAACTAGCTGTCCCTTCCAACCAGGTGCACATCAGGCACTGCCGGAGTGTGTGGACCAAAACCAAGGACGCGCTTTTACGCACAGCGGCGCGCAACAGCTCCACCGCCAATCGCCACAGAAGGCCGGCTCCTGTCTACCAGGTGGGTCAGCGGGTTTGGCTTTCGTCCCAGGTCATTAACCTGAAGGGTGAGAAGAAGAAATTGGCACCGAGGTTTCTCGGCCTCTTCGTAATTTCTAGAATCATCAACCCGGTGGCTGTGCGTTTGGCCCTCCCCCCCTCCCTATGTGTGTGTCCCACTTTCCACGTTTCCAAGATCAAGCCTGTCCTTTCCAATTCACTCTGCTCTCCCCCTAGGTCTCCTCCTGCGCCTAGGATGATCGACGGTGACCCGGCGTGGGGTGTTACTGCCATCCTGGACTCCCGGCGTCGGGGTCGTGGGCTGCAATATCTGGTGGATTGGGAAGGTTATGGTCCGGAGTGGAGATCCTGGGTGCGCTCTTCGTGGGTGTTGGATCGGGACCTCATCGCGGAGTTTCACCGGACACACCCAGGTAAGCCAGCACCAGGAGGCGCTGGTAGGGGGGGAGTACTGTCATCACCCGCAGCTCACGGGCTTCCACCTCAGCTGCGCGCACACCTGCTCCTCGTTACTGCGCAGCTATTCATTCCATCCTGCCCTGAGCTGCAGCCTGGAGCCGTCTGTCTCCCTGCGTACTCAACTCACAGCAGCATCCTTTCCTCCAGGCCTGCTGACTACTCTTCAAGACACGTAAGCTGTCTGTTATTGCCTTACCTTCTCCTGTCAGCCTTCCCCTGTGCACAGGTGGATCTCTCGGCGGCGGACTCACTCTCCCTCGTCTCGCCGCTCCTCTACCTCGCCGCATCATCCCGGACGCACAGCAGGACGCTGTCTCCCAGGCTTGGGACCTTGCCAACGCCAGCCACCACATTACTACAAGTAAGCACAGAACGCTGTCACTCTCCTGTGTGGTTGCCCAGCTAATCCCTGCTCTCCTCTCTTTTATAGGGTTGCCTGGCTGCACGGCGTGCTGCTCTGTCCTGACCTGCATCCTCCACCCACATTACACACTCATCTCTCACACACGCATCCATACACGCAACATTACTGTCGAATAAAACTTTCAAATCTGCCTGAGCCTGCGTGCGTGTTTCCTGGGCCGAGCAATATGTCAGAGAGTGATGTGGGAGGAAGTAACAATGTGAAGAAAACATGAACTGGCCAACATGGATGGCAGTTTGAGGATGTAGAGAATGACTGAAAGGTTGTCACTGAGTTCAGTCAGGGTGGGGGGCACTATCACCCGGTTAAGCTAACAAAAGCAATGGAGAAAGAAATTGGGAGAGTTAAGTTTGCAAAGTTCTTCAGTAATAACTGGCTGTTAATTCATGCCACAAGTAAACAACAGCAAGAGAAAATACTGGCAATGACATGCCTAAATGGAAAACAAATGAAGGCACATGTTCCTGGCGTGACAGTAACTTGAGGGGAGTTATATCAGGTGTCCCTTTGTGCATGTCTATGGAAGAAGTGAAAAACGAGATCCAAGAAGGAAAGGTGAAGAATGTGAAAAGGCTAAAAAGTTAAAAAGAAGGTTCACTGAAGGACACGCTGTCTGTCATGATTCAGTTTGATTCATTAACTTTAGGCCATGTACCGCAGGCTTTTAAAACTGCTGTAATTAAACCCTTACTCAAAAAGCCAACACTAGATCCAGCAGTTTTAGCTAACTATAGACCAATCTCTAATCTCCCTTTCATTTCAAAAATCTTAGAAAGAGTTGTTGCTGCGCAATTATTTGACCACTTGCAGGGAAATAGTTTATTTGAAGAGTTTCAATCTGGGTTTAGAATCCATCATAGTACTGAAACAGCCTTAGTGGAGGTCACTAATGACCTCCTGATCACATCTGATAATGGGCTTGTTTCTGTACTTGTCCTTTTAGACCTTAGTGCAGCTTTTGATACTATTCATCATAATATTTTACTTGATAGATTAGAACACTATGAATGTTATATGGTCTTGCCTGAACAGGATTGGTGAACGTCACTTGTGGTAACGTATCATCACTTCCTGTATTGCTGTCTGTCTGTGTGATTTGCTCTCCTCACTCTCCTTAGGTTTTTGCTTTTAATTGTATTTTAACCACTTTTTTCCATCTACCGTTAGTTCTTATTTCTGTTTATCAAGCCTCTTGCACCTGTGTGCGCACTCCATGTCACCTAATCACCCTCTTTAGCCTTCTGTTCACCTTTCATCGGTGTTTGTGTTAGCTTCGGGTTAGCCACTAGCTATGGCTACTAGCTCTCCTTCCTCTCCTCTGGTGTGCTCTCTCTGTCAGATGTTTAGCCACACCTCTGCCTCTATTAGTGATAACTATAAATGTAATAAATGTTGTCTTTTTGAGGTGCTCGAGGCGAGGTTGTCTGATTTGGAATCCCGGCTCCGCTGCATTGAAACACCATCTGCGCCAGTTACTCTCGACGCACGTCCCCTAGCTGCAGTGGAGCTCACTAGCATAGGCCCTGCTAGTGGTCCTCTGGCTCTCCTTAGCAGCGAGGAGACTGGGTGGGTGACGGTGAGAAGGAAGCCTAGTCGCAAAGCCCTGGTACACCACCAATCTGTTCACGTTTCTAATCATTTTTCCCCGCTCAACAACACACCCGCTGAGGAAAAAACTCTGATCATTGGCGACTCTGTAGTCAGAAACGTGAACCTAGAGACTCCAGCGGCCATAGTCAAATGCATTCCTGGGGCCAGAGCAGGTGACATCGAGTCAAATTTGAAAATGCTGGCTAGAAGTAACTGTAAATATTCCACAATTGTTATCCACGCCGGCATTAATGACATCCGTCTCCGGCAGTCGGAAGTCACAAAACTTAATGTAGACTCGGTGTGTGACTTTGCCAAAACAATGTTGGACTCTGTAGAATTCTCTGGGCCCCTCCCCAATCTGACCAGTGATGACATGTTTAGCCGCTTGTCATCCTTCAACCGCTGGCTGTCTGTGTGGTGTCCTGCAAACGATGTGGGCTACATTGACAATTGGAGCTCATTTTGGGGAAAACCTGGTCTTATGAGATGAGACAGCGTCCATCCCACTTTGGATGGTGCGTCTCATTTATCTAACAATCTGTCATCGTTTTTATCCAAATTTCCAAAATCTTGACAACTCAGAGTTGGGACCAGGAAGCAGAGTCGCAGTCTTACACGCCTCTCTGCAGCTCCTCTTCATCCGCCACCCCTCAACTTAGCCCCTGTCTTTCCCATCAGAGAATCATTGTCTGCTCCCTCCAAAGTAAATAAAAATATAATGTATAAGCATCCCAAAGTGATTAAACAAAAAGTTGGTAAAACTCAAATTAAACATGAAGCCTCTAAATTGAATGATTTGGCCTCTGCTCCTCCTCATAATTTAAAAATTAAATGCGGTTTGTTAAATATTAGGTCTCTAACTCCCAAGTCTCTGTTAGTCCATGATCTGTTAATTGATCATCAGATTGATTTAATATCCCTTACAGAGACTTGGTTAGGACAAGAGGATTATGTTGGTTTAAATGAATCAACTCCCTCTGGTTATTTAAACTGTCAAAATCCCAGAAGTTCTGGTTGTGGAGGAGGAGTAGCAACAATTTACCATTCCAAATTACTAGTTAATGTAAAACAAAAACATGTTATAATTCCTTTGAGGGCCTGGTCCTCAGTATTGGGCACTTTAGCAATTTTAGGCAAAACCCAATTTTATTTGCCATAGTTGATCGTCCTCCATCAACCTACTCAGAATTTTTATCCAAATTTGCTGAATTCTTAGCTGATTTAGTGCTGAAATCAGATAGAATAATTATAGTAGGGGACTTTAATATACACGTAGATGTAGTGACTGCCTTAATGTGGCATTTAATTCAATATTAGACTCGATTGGGTTTTCTCAGAAAGTAGGAAATTCTACTCATTATCTCCACCATACGTTGGACCTTGTTCTGACATATGGCATATAAATAGAAAATCTGGTAGTGTCTCCTCATAACCCTGTACTGTCAGACCATTGTCTGTTAACCTTTGATTTTACTATTTCTGACTATTTGGCTCCTAAAGAAAAATATTACTACAATAGATGCCTCTCAGATGATGCTGTTACCAAATTTATGCAGATTGTTTCCTCTATGCCATGTGTCAACACAACGGAAATAAGCTAGAGACAGCTTGCTCCTTCTGTAATTGATAGAATGGTAGATAGTGTTACAGCTTCTCTGCATCAGACTCTAGACTTGGTGGCCCCCTTAAAAAAGAAAAAGTCTAATCAGAGATTTCTAACTCCTTGGTTCAACACAGAAACTCATAGCTTAAAACAGAAGACTCGTCAGTTAGAAAGAAAATGGCGCTCCACTAATTTAGATGAAATCTATTTAGCTTGGAGAAATCATCTTTTAATTTATAAAAAATCTCTTAGAAAAGCTAGAACGAGTTATTATTCTGCATTAATAGAAGAGAACAAGAATAATCCCAGGTTTCTTTTCAGTACTGTAGCCAGGTTGACAAAGAGTCAGGACTCTGTCAATCCTAGCATTCCCTTAGAGCTTACTAATCAGGACTTTATGAACTTTTTCAATAATAAAATTTCATCCATTAGAGATAAAATCAATCAGATTCTTCCCACCGTTAACTTAAATACAGTAACTACTACAACTCCTTCAATTGATGTCTGTCTTGATGAGTTTACTCCAATTGACCTTTGTGAGTTAGACAAAATAGTTTCCTCATCCAAACCTTCAACTTGTCTTTTAGACCCTATTCCTACCAGGTTATTTAAAGAAGTCTTCCCACTTACTGGTAGCTTTATTCTTCATATAATCAATTCTTCATTAACTTTAGGCCATGTACCGCAGGCTTTTAAAACGGCTGTAATTAAACCCTTACTCAAAAAGCCAACGCTAGATCCAGGAGCTTTAGCTAACTATAGACCAATCTCTAATCTCCCTTTCATTTCAAAAATCTTAGAAAGAGTTGTTGCTACGCAATTATTTGACCACCTGCAGGGGAATGGTTTACTTGAAGAGTTTCAATCTGGGTTTAGAATCCATCATAGTACTGAAACAGCCTTAGCGAAGGTCACTAACGACCTCCTCATCGCATCTGATAATGGACTGGTTTCTGCACTTGTCCTTTTAGACCTTAGTGCAGCTTTTGATACTATCGATCATAAT
Source organism: Pholidichthys leucotaenia (assembly GCA_020510985.1). Classification (NCBI taxonomy): domain Eukaryota; kingdom Metazoa; phylum Chordata; class Actinopteri; order Cichliformes; family Pholidichthyidae; genus Pholidichthys; species Pholidichthys leucotaenia. The sequence continues at coordinate 319,991,689 of CM035839.1, read as the reverse complement.
ATTCTACTTGATAGACTAGAACACTATGTTGGACTTAATGGAACTTCGTTGCAGTGGTTTAGATCTTATTTATCTGATAGGTTCCAGTTTGCTTATGTCAATAATGAGTTTTCTTTCAACTCAAAGCTCAGTCATGGAGTTCCACAGGGATCTGTGCTAGGCCCTACTCTTTTTAGTTTATATATGCTTCCATTAGGCAACATTATTAGAAAGCACTGTATACATTTTCATTGTTATGCAGATGATACACAATTATACCTGTCCATGAAGCCAGATGATAGTAATCAGTTAGCCAAGTTGGAAGCCTGTCTTAAGGAAATCAAAGCTTGGATGACTTGTAATTTCCTGCTATTAAATTCAGATAAGACTGAAGTCATTCTTGTTGGTCCAAAAAACCTTAGAAATACTTTTCCAAATCAAACTTTCAGTTTGGATGCAGTTACTTTTTCTCTTAATAGCTCTGTAAGGAACCTTGGATTTATTTTTGATCAAGATCTGTCCTTCAATTCACATATTAAATTTGTTTCTAAGACTGCCTTCTATCATTTGCGTAATATTGCCAAGATTAGGAGCATCTTGTCTCAGAGTGATGCTGAGAAGCTGATCCACGCTTTTGTTAGCTCGAAATTAGATTATTGGAATTCTTTATTATCAGGTTGTCCTAAAACATCTTTAAAAAGTCTTCAGCTGATCCAAAATGCTGCAGCAAGAGTTTTAACAGGTACTAGAAAGAGAGATCATATCTCTCCGGTTCCGGCCTCCCTTCATTGGCTTCCCATAGACTTTAGAATTAAGTTTAAAATCCTTCTTCTCACTTACAAAGCTCTAAATAATCAGGCTCCTTTTTATTTAAAAGATCTGATACTACCGTATTATCCTAACAGAGCACTTCGCCCCCAAAATGCAGGATTACTTGTAATACCTAGAAACTCCAAAAGTACAATGGGAGGCAGAGCCTTCAGTTATCAAGCTCCTCTCCTGTGGAACCAGCTGCCAATCTGGATTTGGGAGTCAGACTCAATCTCTGTTTTTAAGAACAGGGTTAAAACCTTCCTTTTTGATATAGCCTACAATTAGGGAGGGATCATGTGTTTCTGAACCCTCCCTTAGTTATGCTGCTAATAGATTTAATCAGCCGGGGGACCTCCAATAATGCACTGGGCCTCACTCCTTTCTTCACTCTCAATGAAATTTATTTTTTTTTTGCTGGTCATTAACATCTGTTTGTTCTCTCCCATAGATTGAGTCCCCATCGTGCTGTTTGCTCTCTACATGTCTGTTCTTTTCATCTTCTCTGTCCCCTCACCCCCCAGCCAGTTGCAGCAGATGACTGCTCCTCCCTGAGCCTGGGTCTGATGGAGGTTTCTTCCTGTTAAAAGGGAGTTTTTCCACTCCACCGTCGCCAAGTGCTTGCTCACAGGGGATTGCCTGATTGCTGGGGTCTTTCTGCAACTGTGGGGGTCCCCCCTACAGTTGAAATTGCTATGAGATGACTGTTGTTGTGAAATGGCGCTATATAAATAAAGTTGAATTGAATTGAATAATATTTTACTTGATAGATTAGAACACTATGTCGGACTAAATGGAACTTCGTTGCAGTGGTTTAGATCTTATTTATCTGATAGGTTCCAGTTTGTTCATGTCAATAATGAGTTTTCTTTCAACTCAAAGCTCAGTCACTGAGTTCCACAGGGATCTGTGCTAGGCCCTACTCTTTTTATATTATATACAGACGTGGACAAAATTGTTGGTACCCCTCTGTTAATGAAAGAAAGACCCACAATGGTCACAGAAATAACTTGAATCTGACAAAAGTGGTGATAAATAAAAATTCTATGAAAATCAACCAATGAAAATCAGACAATGCTTTTGAATTGTGGTTCAACAGAATTATTTTAAAAAACAAACTCATGAAACAGGCCTGGACAAACATGATGGTACCCTTAACTTAATATTTTGTTGCACAACCTTTTCAGGCAATCACTGCAATCAAACAATTTCTGTAACTGTCAGTGAGACTTCTGCACCTCTCAGCAGGTATTTTGGCCCATGCCTCATCAGCAAACTGCTCCAGTTGTCTCAGGTTTGAAGGGTGCCTTCTCCAGACGGCATGTTTCAGCTCCTTCCACAGATGTTCAATAGGATTTAGATCAGGGCTCATAGAAGGCCACTTTAGAATAGTCCAATCTTTCGCTCTTAGCCATTCTTGGGTGTTTAGCTGTGTGTTTTGGGTCATTATCCTGTTGCAAGACCCATGACCTGCGACTGAGACCAAGCTGTCTGACACTGGGCAGAACATTTCTCTCTAGAATACCTTGATAGTCTTGAGATTTCATTGTACCCTGCACAGATTCAAGACACCCTGTGACAGATGCAGCAAAGCAGCCCCAGAACATAACAGAACCTCCTCCATGTTTCACAGTAGGGACAGTGTTTTTTTCTTGGTATGCTTCATTTTCGTGTTTGTGAACATAGAGCTGATGTGCCTTGCCAAAAAGTTGCAGTTTTGTCTCATCTGTCCATAGGACATTCTCCCAGAAGCTTTGTGGCTTGTCAACATGCAGTTTGGCAAATTTCAGTCTGGCTTTTTAATGATTTGTTTTCAACAGTGGTGTCCTCCTTGGTCGTCTCCCATGAAGTCCACTTTGGCTCAAACAGCAACGGATGGTACGATCTGACACTGATGTACCTTGACCTTGGAGTTCACCATGAATGTGTTTAGAGGTTGTTCTGGGCTCTTTTGTTACCATTCGTATTGTCCGTCTCCTCGGATAATATGAATCCGTTGTTCAGATCTGTTGTTCTGTAGCCAACCTCCTGGCCACGTCCAGGGAGGTTGGCTACAGTCCCGTGGATCTTAAATTTCTGAATAATGTGTGCAACTGTAGTCACAGGAGCATCAAGCTGCTTGGAGATGGTCTTATAGCATTTACCTTTAACATGCTTGTCTATAATTTTCTTTCTAATCTCCTGAGACAACTCTCTCCTTTGCTTCCTCTGGTCCATGTTTAGTGTTGTACACACCATGTCACCAAACAGCACAATGACTACTTGTCACCCTTTAAATAGGCCGACTGACTGATTACAAGTTTGTAAACACCTGTGATGTTCATTAGAGGACACATCTTGGTTGAACATGTCCCTATGGTCACATTATTTTCAATCTTTTCTAGGGGTACCATCATTTTTGTCCAGACCTGTTTCATGAGTTTGTTTTTTAAAATAATACTGTTGAACCACAATTCAAAAGCATTGTCTGATTTTCATTGGCTAATTTTCAAAGAATTTTTATTTATCACCACTTTTGTCAGATTCAAGTTATTTCTGTGACCATTGTGGGTTTTTCTTTCATTAACAGAGGGGTACCAACAATTTTGTCCACGTCTGCATGCTTCCGTTAGGCAACATTATTAGAAAGCACTGTATATATTTTCATTGTGATGCAGATGACACACAATTATACCTGTCAATGAAGCCAGATGATAGTGACATGGTTAATTGACCCAGGGAGCAGACTCGGACTCAGAAGTAGATACAATTATCTTTATTGATAATAATTAAGGTGTGTGCGTGTGTGGTCTTGTGGCAGCTGGGGGAGAGCGGAACACCGTACAACCTGGCAACCCTAGGGACAAATAGAGACAGGGAGAGTTAGTGGCAATCACCGGTGGAGATGTACAGTATAGTCCAGAGCTTACTGTTTGTGGAGATGTGATGAAGCTCAGGTTCAGCTCGGTGGCTACAGCCACGAGGACAGTGTCTGCTTTTGCGGTTGCAGCTGGAGATGGTTGGTGCATCTGGGGTGGAGCCGTGCAGCTTGGTCCGCCGCCAGGAAGGAGAGAGGTCCACCGCCACGGATCTCCGCCTGTGCACAGGGGAATTAGTGAAGATAATGGTGAATGAGGCAAGGGCTTACTTGGGGCTGTGGAGAGGATTCCTTTTGACGTAGGAAGGCAGGAGGCAGGATACGAAGACGAGGGTAGTCTGAGGCGAGGAAACTCTGGAACAAGGAAGTAGGCGAATGCAGGTCTCATAAGGAGTAGAGACAGACGACTCCTCGCTGATCCGAGGGCAGCGCAGACTAAATAGCCCTGGCCGTGATGAGGAGCAGGTGTGGGTGCAGCTGAGGAGAATAGGCAGCCAGAACGAACCATTACAGTACTCCCCCCCCTACGAGACGCCTCTCGTACCTTCACTTCCGCTTCTGAGAGAGAGTAGACGCTTTTCTTCCCTCTCCCTCCTAATCCTCTCCCTTCTGATCCCAGCTTGCAATGTCGCTCTTCTCCTGGCTGAATCTTAATCCAAATGGAAATTATGGATCTGGAAAGCGGCTTATATGCGATTGTCACCACTTTAAAAGAAGAAGATCGGGTCAGGGGGAACCCAAGGGAGACTCATGGCATTGGAATTCATGTGTCTGTGTGATTCGACTGAGATTGAACTGATCACAGGATCTTCTGTTTGGCCCCTGGAGTTTTCCTAGTGTATCGAAATTATCTGGGTGAGCTAATCAAATGCGGACCCCGGCGTAGCTCCCTAAACAAATTCAACAATTCGTCCAGCTGGGGGGAGCACTGACTGTCAGCAGCAGGATTAACATGGAATTTACCACCTGGCATGCATTGAAGAGAGAACGGACTCTCTTGGACATGTTTACCTATGTTTCGGTAGGTGGATAACATCTGTGGATCGCTGAGTGCTCTCCAGAGAATGATCTAAAGCATGATTCAAGCCTGTATGAAATTTGAAGCACAGAATCGAAGAGAGGGAAATTTCTTTTTTTTTTTTTTTATTCTCTGAGTGCACTGTGCAGATTTGACCTTGTGTTTTGGTGCCCTTGTTTACATTCCTCCTCGATGAAGATAACGCTGGAGAAGTGGCTTAACCCAAACATCGACATACAATGGCTGTTGTTCTGCAGATCGAGCTTCTCAAGGACAGCGCTATCATGTGTTTACAGAACTTGCCACCTGCATGAGAATGGACATGCTGAGTAGAACACATGACTATCCGTTGCCAGGGGGTGCCCTCTGCTGTTCACCAGCAATTGACACACCTCCACACTGCATCACACACTGATCATATGCTGACTACATACACTGGTCTCTCTCGCTTTGTCATTTGTCAACGTCTGCGTGCATAGAGGGTTTTTTTCTGTGTGATCAAAATTTGGCTCATTTGAGCTTTATATGAGCTTATATGAGCGTTATTCTGATAACTATGTTTTTTCTCTCTGCCTATTGTGTTTTCCTCTCTCCCCCCCTTCCCCTCTTTATCCTCACTGTTCGACTGGCGCCTTCGGGCTGCCCCGGCTATGGGATGCGCTTATTGAGCGCGCCCAATGTCAAGTCAAATTTCAATTCTCCTGTATGTATTACGTATGGTAGTATTGACAATAAACCTTATTCATTCATTCATTCATTCATTCATATTCATTCGGTGGTCAATCCAGCCTACCTGGGTGTGTCCGGTGGAAGTCCCTAATGAGTTGCTTGTCAAAAACGAAGGAGGGATGAACCCAGGACCTCCATTCTGGCCCGTAACCCTCCCAGTCCACCAGGTATTGTTGGCCGCGGCCCCGGCGGCGGATGTCCAGGATGGCATTGACCTTCCACACCAGGTCGCCGTTGATCACCATCGGCGGAGGTGGAGACCTGGGAGGGGGACACAGAGGGCTGGAACAGAAGGGCTTGACCTGCGAGACATGGAAGGTTGGACAGATGCGGAGGGAGGGGGGGGGGGAGCTAGGCGCACAGACACAGGGTTAATGATGCGAGCTATGGCAAAAGGCCCAATGAATCGTTGAGACATCTTCCTCACCTCTGCCTTCAAGTTAATGTGCTTGGTGGATAGCCATACCTGCTGACCCACCTGGTAGGGAGGGGCTGGTGTCCTGCAATGGTTAGCAGTCGTGGAGGTGTGTTCTGCCGTGCATTGCAGTGTGGTCCGGGTCGCCCTCCACAGCCAGCGGTAGCACCTCAGGTGAGCCTGGATGGAAGGGACGGCAATGTCCTTCTCCTCTTCAGGAAACAACTGGGGGTTGTAGCCCAGCGAAGCCTCAAACGGGGACATGCCGATAGCAGAAGAGACCGTAGTATTATGAGCATATTCGATCCAGGGGCGATGTGTGCTCCAAGACGCCGGGTTGGCGGTAGCAACACGCCGCAGTGCAGCCTCTAGCTCCTGGTTCGCCCGCTCACATTGTCCATTGCTCTGTGGGTGGTATCCTGAAGATAGGCTCACTGTAGCCCCAAGGGTGTTGCAAAAAGACCTCCACACCTGGGAGATGAAGTGAGGTCCCCGGTCGGAGACGACGTCCAGTGGAATTCCATGTAATCTCACCACATGTTGGATGAGAAGGTCCACCGTCTCCCTCGCCGTAGGCAGCCCCTGCAGGGGGACGAAGTGGGCGGCCTTAGAAAATCTATCAACAATGGTGAGAATTACCATATGGTGATTAGAAGGTGGGAGACCGGTGACAAAGTCCAACACCACATGGGACCAGGGCCTCCTGGGAGTGGGTGGTGGTGGTGGTGGAGCAGACCGACTGGAGGAGAAGAGGACGTCTTGCCAGCGGTGCACTGGGGGCAGGCGCGGATGTACTCTCCGATGTCCCTCTGAAGTGAAGGCCACCAAAACATCCTTTGCATAAGCGCCACCGTGCGAGCCCTCCCGGGATGACACGAGAACCTGGAAGAGTGGGTCCACTGGATAACCTCGTCCCGAACGGCAGATGGGACAAACAGTCTCCCCGCTGGCCCCCTGCCCAGGTCCGCCTCGGCCTCCTGCGCTTTCAGGACCCTCTCTCTGATGCCCCACGAGAGGGCGCCCACGATACACGATGGAGGAAGGATAGGATGTTCAGTTCCCTCCACAGCATCCGAGGCAAACTGTCTGGACAGGGTGTCCAGTTTGGTATTCTTGGACCCGGGCGGTACATGATGGTGAAGTCAAAGCGTCCAAAGAACAGGGACCAGCTGGCCTGGCTTGCATTCAGTCGCTTGGCCGTCCTGAGGTACTTCAGATTCTTGTGATCCGTCCAGACCACGAACGGCTGGGAGGCCCCCTCCAACCAATGGCGGCACTCCTCCAGCGCAAGCTTGACCGCCAGGAGCTCCCTGTCACCGATGTCATAATTGCACTCTGCCGGGGATAGCCAATGGGAGAAGAACGCACAGGGCCAAATCCTGGCATCCACTGGAGAATGCTGGGGTAGCACGGCTCCAACCCCCGAGTCTGAGGCGTCCACCTCCACCAGGCATTGGAGTGCGGGGTCCACCTGAGCCAGAATGGGAGAGGCAGAGAATCTACCCTTGAGTTCAGCAAAGGCCGCGGCCACCTCCTCCGTCCACTGGAAAGGGACCTTAGAAGAAGTAAGACGAGTCAGGGGGATAGCAATGATGCTATAATTCTTAATGAAGCGGTGGTAGAAATTGGCGAATCCCAAAAACTGCTGGAGTTGTTTTCTGGATGAAGGAGTGGGCCAATCTACCTCCGCTTTTACCTTATTGGGATCCGGGATGATTTCATTATGGGAGATGATGAAGCCCAAGAAGGATGTCTTGGAGGTGTGGAACTCACACTTCTTGGCCTTGACAAATAGCTTGTTCTCCAGGAGCTGCTGCAATACTCGCCTCACGTGCACCTGATGCTCGCCCAAAGACTGTGAAAAAATCAGGATATCATCCAGATAGACGAAAACAAATACACCCAAAAAGTCCCTCAGCACATCATTGATCAGGCGCTGAAATACAGCGGGGGCGTTGGTCAGTCCGAATGGCATAACCAGATACTCGAAGTGCCCACTAGGGGTCCGGAACCCCATCTTCCACTCGTTACCTTCCCGTATCCGCACCAGATGGTAAGCGTTGCGGAGATCCAGCTTGGTGAACCAGGAGGCCACCTGGAGGGAATCAAACGCCATATTAATTAGGGGAAGAGTGTACTTGTTCTTGATGGTGATGTTATTTAATTCCCGAAAGTCAGTGCATGGCCTCAGCAAGCCGTCTTTTTTGCCCACAAAAAACCCACCACCGAGGGTGACGGCCGGATTATGTCTGAGTTTAACAAATCAGGATGGCGGCACGCATGGACGCTGCAGCCCCTCTAGGCATCAGTGAGTGTGAGAGTTTCGAGTATTTTAATCATCCCAGACATACAACTTACAACCGAGAGACCTTATTAAGCATCAAGGTAATGTACGCTGCAAGAATTGCAGTGTTTGGGTGCGATTTGGACATTCTACGCCAGCATGGAATACCAACATGGAATGCCCTCTGTTTGTTTCCGACTTCTGGTCCACAATGGCCCGGAGCCTGGGCGTCTCAATTCATCGCACGACTGCGTACAACCCACAGGCCAATGGATTATGCAAGCGTTTCCACAGGTCACTGAAAGCAGTGCTCAGGGCTTCACTTACGGATGGAAATTGGGTGGACCGGTTGCCATGAGTTCTATTAGGGTTGCGTTCCGCACCAAAAGAAGATTTGGCGGCTTCCCCAGCAGAGCTGGTTTTTTCTCAGCCGCTGCGGCTCCCCGGGGAATTTTTGCCAGATAACCCTGCGCAGAACACCCATCCGTCCCCGCGTTCACAGCATAGCGCAGATGCAGGGATGCTACTTGGCCCGGCCCACCACTGTTTTCCCTGCGCTTTTGTGCCAAAAACCTTGAAGGACGCGGAGTTCGTGTTTGTCAGGCACGATGCCCACTGGCCCCCATTGCACCCACCCTACGATGGCCCGTTTAGAGTGCTGGAACCCGGGGACAAACATTTTGTGTTAGACTTGGGGGGTCGCCGGGAGAGAATCTGTATAGACAGGCTTAAGCCCGCCTTTGTGGTGGCAAACAAGCAGGTGGTGTTGGCTTGAGCTCCTTGACGCGGAAGACCCCCCCCCCGAGAACTCCCCAGGTAAACGATTCATCAGAGCAGTCACACGAGCATGCTGAATGCCCCCCCCATTGTCCACCCACAGACGGACACACCCCCAGGAACCCCCCACCGGCACAGCAGCGCAGCGGAGCCGAAGACCCCTCGTTACAGCAGCTATGGGCGGAGGCTGAAGCCGAGAGGACATGTGGGTTAACACTCAGTCTGAGACTCTGGGGGGGGGGGGGTATGGGGGACCCATGCAGTGGTATTCATCTCAGACTGAAAGACATGGAGATGCAGTAATTTCCTCTGATGAAGAGCATGGGGATTAAAGGGCTGAGGGGCAAAAGGAATTGTCATGCGGGAATGAATTGTAATGCAGGACCTCAGGTAGCAGGGACGTGTGAGTGTTGTGATATAAAAGAGAGTCCCTGCTACATGACGTTAATGTTTTCTGATTCTGGAAGATGTGAGAGAGTGAATAAAGTTCATCTGCTCTGAATGCTTGGCCTGGTTATTCCTCTCGCCACAATGCGTCTTTTATACAGTGTATGTAAACATCTGATTTCAACTTTATTTGTTGGACAAACTCATACTCACAAGGCAAAATGTCCACATAACGGTTCTTGGGGACATTGCAGGATTTCTTGGCATCTTTCCCTGTGTATCTCGAGAAAATTCTGGGGATGCTCTGAAATCAAAACATGAATCAAACGTGCCATAAGCTGTAGGAGCTCTAAAGAATATTTCTTGCTTTGAATTTTAGTTACATGTAACTTTCTGACACCCTGTTCCAAAAACATCTAAGAGAGAACATCCATAGAGAAGATAAATATTCTTCTCCACACACCAATGAGGAAATTTACCTGAAACTCAGCCAGGAAAAGTCGTCCTTCATCAGCTAACTTCCTCTTGTAGGCTTCCAGCACTGCTGCAATTGGCTCAACAGGAAGCAGATTTTCTTCATCGCCTGCAGCAGTCGGTCTAAAAAAACAGAACAAACAACATGTACAGTGGGGCAAAAAAGTATTTAGTCAGCCACCAATTGTGCAAGTTCTCCCACTTAAAAGATGAGAGAGGTCTCCAATTTTCATCATAGGTATACCTCAACTATGAGAGAAAAAATGAGAAAAAAAATCCAGAAAATCACAATGAAGGATTTTTAATGAATTAATTGGTAAATTCCTCGGTAAAATAAGTATTTGGTCAATAACAAAAGTTCATCTCAATACTTTGTTATATACCCTTTGTTGGCAATGACAGACGTCAAACGTTTTCTGTAAGTCTTCACAAGGTTTTCACACACTGTTGCTGGTATTTTGGCCCATTCCTCCATGCAGATCTCCTCTAGAGCAGTGATGTTTTGGGGCTATCGCTGGGCAACACGGACTTTCAACTCCCTCCAAACATTTTCTATGGGGTTGAGATCTGGAGACTGGCTAGGCCACTCCAGGACCTTGAAATGCTTCTTACGAAGCCACTCCTTCATTGCCCGGGCGGTGTGTTTGGGATCATTGTCATGCTGAAAGACCCAGCCACATTTCATCTTCAATGCCCTTGCTGATGGAAGGAGGTTTTCACTCAAAATCTCACGATACATGGCCCCATTCATTCTTTCCTTTACACGGATCAGTCGTCCTGGTCCCTTTGCAGAAAAACAGCCCCAAAGCATGATGTTTCCACCCCCATGCTTCACAGTAGGTATGGTGTTCTTTCTCCTCCAAACACGACAAGCTGAGTTTTTATCAAAAAGTTCTATTTTGGTTTCATCTGACCATATGACATTCTCCCAATCCTCTTCTGGATCATCCAAATGCTCTCTAGCAAACTTCAGACGGGACTGGATGTGTACTGGCTTAAGCAGGGGGACACGTCTGGCACTGCAGGATTTGAGTCCCTGGCGGCATATTGTGTTACTGATGGTAGCCTTTGTTACTTTGGTCCCAGCTCTCTGCAGGTCATTCACTAGGTCCCCCCGTGTGGTTCTGGGATTTTTGCTCACTGTTCTCATGATCATTTTGACCCCACGGGGTGAGATCTTGCGTGGAGCCCCAGATTGAGGGAGATTATCAGTGGTCTTGTATGTCTTCCATTTTCTAATAATTGCTCCCACAGTTGATTTCTTCACAACAAGCTGCTTACCTATTGTAGATTCAGTCTTCCCAGCCTGGTGCAGGTCTACAATTTTGTTTCTGGTGTCCTTTGACAGCTCTTTGGTCTTGGCCATAGTGGAGTTTGGAGTCTGACTGTTTGAGATTGTGGACAGGTGTCTTTTATACTGATAATGAGTTCAAACAGGTGCCATTAATACAGGTAACGAGTGGAGGACAGAGGAGCCTCTTAAAGAAGAAGTTACATGTCTGTGAGAGCCAGAAATCTTGCTTGTTTGTAGTTGACCAAATACTTATTTTACCGAGGAATTTACCAATTAATTCATTAAAAATCTTTCAGTGTGATTTTCTGGATTTTTTTTTCTCATTTTGTCTCTCATAATTGAAGTATACCTATGATGAAAATTGGAGACCTCTCTCATCTTTTAAGCGGGAGAACTTGCACAATTGGTGGCTGACTAAATACTTTTTTGCCCCACTGTAAGAATCAGAAACTAAAAATATGGCATCTTCTTGCTACTGCTCTCATCAGGAATGTACAGTATATGATATGCCTGGCAACATTAAATACTTGCAGGTTGGTCTTTTTACTTATTTGAAAAACACAATTTTTACATATTGAGTAGTAAACCAAACTGAACGAGTAAAAAACAATATTGTCATCTGCTGAAACGCACCAATAATATTTGAATATTGCTCTGTTTCTTTAAACATTTGTTTGTTTAAACAAGACTATGTTGTGTCTATTTTGAGCTGTAATCTTGGGTTTATTGATACTGTGATTTTTTTCTCTTTTAGTTTCAAGATTATGTTAAAAGTATTTCCTGTGTTATCCTTGCCTAGTTTAGTCTCTCTTGGTCTTAGTTTAATTCTAAAGTTTTCCCGGTGTTGTTCCGGTTTAGTTTGATTCAATTTGATTTCCTTTCTTATTTTGAAATGCATTTTCCTGTTAAGCTAGTTTTGAAAGCCGTGGATCAGACCGTGAAGGTCTTTGCCTTCACCTGTCACTTGATTCGCACAGCACTTAACTCCCATGGTCCCTCCTGCAGGTGGTGAGCAAGCTGGAGAACGGACCCATGTAACTCCCTTGGGCTGAGCCTGGCCGGGTCCCATGGGCAGAAACCTGTCCATCAGGAACTAGCCATCGAGCCCCTCCCTCAGGCCTGGCTCCAGAGTGGGACCCCGGTAACCCCATACAGGGCGGGGTACACTGAATCCTTGATTTGTATTCATCATGAGAGTCTATTGGATCACTCTTAGTCTGGCCCTTCACTCAGGACGAGTTTGTCTTAGGAGACCCTACTAGAAGCAAACTGCCCCAGACAACACACAGGAGCTCCTGGGATCACTAGGGCACGCAAACTCCCACCACAATAAGGTGGCGATCCATGGGGTGAGAGGTAACGGGCAGGGGTGAGTATTCTTGTATCCTCCCACCTTGCTGCCTCAACATTGGAGTCCTCCCCAGTGGACAAAACGGTAGTTTCCCTGCGCCTTCGGGTTGGGAAGTAGGTCCTGACCATCATTTGTGCCTATGCACCAAATGATGGTTCAGCGTACCCACCCTTTTTGGAGTCTCTGACTGGGGTGCTGAAGACTGCTCCTCTTGAAGGCTCCATTGTCCTACTGGGAAACTTCAATGCACACATGGGCAATGACAGTAAAACCTGGAGTGGCGTGATTGGGAAGAATGGCCTGCCCTATCTGAACCCAAGTGGCGTTCAGTTATTGGACTTCTGCGCCAACCACAGTTTGTCCATAACGACCACCATGTTCAAGCATCAGGGTGTCCATGCAGACATGAACAAAATTGTTGGTGCCCCTCTGTTAATGAAAGAAAAACCCACAATAGTCACAGAAATAACTTGAATCTGACAAAAGTGGTAATAAATAAAAATTCTATGAAAATTAACCAATGAAAATCAGACAATGCTTTTGAATTGTAGTTCAACAGAATTATTTTAAAAAACAAACTCATGAAACAGGCCTGGACAAAAATAATAGTACCCTTAATATTTTGTTGCACAACCTTTTGAGGCAATCACTGCAATCAGACGATTTCTGTAACTGTCAATGAGACTTCTGCACCTCTCAGCAGGTATTTTGGCCCACTCCTCATCAGCAAACTGCTCCAGTTGTCTCAGGTTTGAAGGGTGCCTTCTCCAGATGGCATGTTTCAGCTACTTCCACAGATGTTCAATAGGATTTAGATCAGGGCTCACAGAAGGCCACTTCAGAATAATTCAATATTTCGCTCTTAGCCATTCTTGGGTGTTTTTAGCTGTGTGTTTTGGGTCATTATCCTGTTGCAAGACCCATGACCTGCAACTGAGACCAAGCTGTCTGACATTGGGCAGCACATTTCTCTCTAGAATACCTTGATAGTCTTGAGATTTCATTGTACCCTGCACAGATTCAAGACACCCTGTGCCACATGCAGCCAAGCAGCCCCTGAACATAACAGAACCTCCTCCATGTTTCACAGTAGGGACAGTATTCTTTTCTTGGTATGCTTCATTTTTGCGTCTGTGAACATAGAGCTAATGTGCCTTGCCAAAAAGTTGCAGTTTTGTCTCGTCTGTCCATAGGACATTCTCCCAGAAGCTTTGTGGCTTGTCAACATGCAGTTTGGCAAATTCCAGTCTGGCTTTTTTATGATTTGTTATCAACAGTGGTGTCCTCATTGGTCGTCTCCCATGAAGTTCACTTTGGCTCAAACAACGACGGATGGTGCGATCTGCCACTGATGTACCTTGACCTTGGAGTTCACTATGAATGTGTTTAGAGGTTGTTCTGGGCTCTTTTGTTACCATTCGTATTATCCGTCTCCTCCTGCGGCCATGTCCAGGGAGGTTGGCTACAGTCCTGTGGATCTTAAATTTCTGAATAATATATGCAACTGCAGTCACAGGAACATTAAGCTGCTTGGAGATGGTCTTATAGCCTTTACCTTTAACATGCTTGTCTATAATTTTCTTTCTAATCTCCTGAGACAACTCTCTCCTTTGCTTCCTCTGGTCCATGTTTAGTGTGGTTCACACCATGTCAACAAACAGCACAGTGACTACTTGTCACCCTTTAAATAGGCCGACTGACTGATTACAAGTTTGTAGACACCTGTGATGTTAATTAGAGGACACATCTTGGTTGAACGTGTCCCTATGGTCACATTATTTTATCTTTTCTAGGGGTACCATCATTTTTGTCTGGGCCTGTTTCATGAGTTTGTTTTTTAAAATAATTCTGTTGAACCACAATTCAAAAGCATTGTCTTATTTTCAACGGTTTATTTTCGTAGAATTTTTATTTACTACCACTTTTGTCAGATTGACATTATTTCTGTGACCATTGTAGGTTTTTCTTTCATTAACAGAGGGGTACCAACAATTTTGTCCATGTCTGTAGTACCTGGTACCAGGACACGGTAGGTCGCAGGTCGATGATCAGTTATGTTATCGTATCATCAGACCTGCGACCACATGTCTTGGTCACTCGGGTAAAGAGAGGTGCAGAGCTGTCAACTGATCACCACCTGGTGGTGAGTTGGATCTGATGGCAAGGGCAGACGCAACTCAGACCTGGTAGACCCAAATGCACAGCGAGGGTGTACTGGGAACGTGTGGCTGAGGCTCCTGTCAGGGAAGTGTTCAACTCCCACCTCTGGAAAAACTTCAACCACATAATGAGGGAGTCAGGAGACATAGAGTCTGAATGGGCCATGTTCTCCACCTCCATTGTTGAAGCAGCTGCCCAAAGCTGTGGCTGCAAGGTTGTTGGTGCATCTTGTGGTGGCAACCCCCGAGCCAAGTGATGGACACCAGTGGTGAGGGGGGCGATAAAGCTGAAGAAGGAGTCCTATCGAGCTTGATTGGTTTGCGGTACTCCTGGAGCAGCTGAGGTGTACTGGCAGGCTAAGCGGAGTGCAGCTCGAGTGGTTGTTGAAGCAAAAACTCAGTTATGAGAGGAGTTTGGTGAGGCCATGGAACAAGACTTTCGGTCGGCCTCAAAGAGATTCTGGTAAACTGCCATCAATCTGTGAATGTGTGCGTGAATGGGTGGATAGCAGGATCTGTAAAGCGTTTTGGTCATCCAGAGATGAGAAAAAGTGCTATATAAGTGAACGCCATTTACCATTTAAACTGTTCAGCGACTCAGGAGGGGGAAGCAGCTTCCTGTCCACACTGTGTATGGTCCGGCTGAGGTTATGCTGACTTCGACTGAGGACGTCGTCGACCAGTCGAAGGAATACTTTGAAGATCTCCTCAATACCACTAACATGCCTTCCATAGAGGAAGGACGGCTTGAGGACGAGGGGGACAACTCACCCATCACAGGGACTGAGGTCGCCAAAGTGGTTACAAAACTCTTTGGTGGCCGGGCCACGGGGGTGGATGAGGTTCGTCCTGAGTACCTCAAGGCCCTGGATGTTGCTGTGCTGTCACGATTGGCATGCCTCTGCAATGTTAGGTGGAAGATGGGGACAGTGCCTTTGGCATGGCAAACCGGGGTGGTGGTTCCTCTTTTTAAAAAGGCAGGCTGGAGGGTGTGTGCCAACTTTAGGGGAATCATACTTCTCAGCCTCCCTGGGAAGGTCTGTGCCGGGGTACTGGAGACGAGAGTCTGACCACTGATCAAACTTCAGATTCAGGTGGAGCAGTGTGGTTTTTGTCCTAGCCGTGACACATCGGACCAGCTCTTTACCCTCTCAAGAATCCTCGAGGGTTCGTGGGAGTTTGTCCAACCAGCCCACATGTGTTTTGTGGACTTGGAGAAAGCATTCGACCGCGTCCCTCATGGTCTCTTGTGGGGGGTGCTGCAGGAGTATGGGGTATCAAGCTCATTGTTATGAGCTATCCGGTCACTATATGACCTTTGCAAGAGTTTGGGTTACATTACCAACACCCAGTCAAACTTATTTCGAGTGAGAGTTGGATTCCACCAGGGCTGCCCTTTGCCACTGATCTTGTTCATAACTTTTATGGACAGGATATCTAGGTGCAGCCAAGGATCGGAGGGTGTCACGCTTGGTGACCACAGGATCTCATCTCTGCTGTTTGCAGATGATGACGTCCTGTTGGCTTCATCGAGCAATGACCTACAGCTCTTGCTGGGATGGTTTGCTACTGAGTGTGAACCAGCTGGGATGAGAATCAGTACCTCCAAGTCCGAGTCCATGGTGCTCAGCCAGAAAAATGTGGATTGTCCTCTCCGGGTTGGAGACAAGCTCCTGTCCCAAGTGAAGAAGTTTAAGTATCTCGGAGTCTCATTCATGAGTGAGGGGAGACTGGAACAAGAGCTTGAGAGATGGATCGGATCAGCCTCTGCAGTGATACGGATGTTATACCGGTCTGTTGTGGTGAAGAGAGAACCAAGCTCTAAAACAAAGCTGTCAGTTTACTGGTCAATCTATGTTCCGACCCTCACCTGTGGTCATGAGCTTTGGGTAATGATCAAAAAAATGAGATTGCGGATACAAGCGGGTGAAATGAGCTTTCTCCGTAGGATTGCTGGATTCACCCTTAGAGATAGGGTGAAGAACTATTGAAAGGAGCCAGTTGAGGTGGTTTGGACATCTGATCAGGATGCTTCCTGGACGCCTCCCACTGGAGGTGTTTCGGGCACGTCCAACTTGGCGGAGACCCCAGGGTGGACCCAAAACACGCTGGAGAGACTATGTCTCCCATATGGCCTTGGAGCATCTTGGTATCCTCTCTGAAGAGCTGGAGCAGGTGGCCGGAGAGAGGGAAGTCTGGGCTTCTTTGCTTGAGCTGCTACCTCCATGACTCAGACCTCAGGAAAAGCAGTAGAAAATGGATGGATGGATGGATGGATTTTCCTGTTAGTCTTTGTTTATGATATCCAATTTACTTTTGGGTTTACCTATGTAGTTATTTCTTTTCTTGTTTGGATTTCACAGTGTTTATCAGTATATGCTCATTTCTAGCTCTGTTGACATTATACTGTACCATTAGTTGGTTAGTCTTCTGTTATGTTGCACGTTTCTGTGTCCCCCACTTCTGTCTGTGTCTCCCTCATTATTGTAACTGATTCCACATGTGTAATGTGTAATCTTCTCTGCTGTTCCCCACCCTTGATTGCCTGGTGTGTCTATTTCATCCTTGCTGTGTCTGTGCTCTGTGTTGGGTCTTTGGGTCTCTGCTTTTCCATATGTCCACATTTCTCTGTTTCTTGTTTCTGACTCAAGTTGGTTTAGTAGTTTCATTGTTTTGCCTTGTCCATGTGCAGTTTTATTTTGTGTTTAGTTTAGATCTTCTGGCCCTCCTGTTTTTTTTTTTTTTTTTTTTGTTTTGTTTTTGGTATCTGGCTTCAACACAATCCAATTCATCTTCACCATACCTGCAATAAGATCCTCTCCTTTGAATGCCCAAAACGTGACACTGTGTATATTCTGAGGTAACATTTAAAGTCATACAGCCTACAGTCACATAAGTGGAGTCAACTTTATGCTCATTTCTTGTTCAAAAATAGAAACTGGTTTACTTTGCTTGACTATACTTGTGTCTCAATGTGCAACCTGTCAGTAAAAACATTCTCTATACTGAAGTGGAAGTGCTTGCTCAGAATGAAATCCTTGATAATCCCTTTACTATAATGATCACACTTATAATAAGAGGGCACTCAGAGAGTGCATACCTCCGCCAAGGCTCCATCCCTCCCTCCCTTTGTCCTCCCTTCTGTCCATTTCGCCATACATCTGTACATTGCGCGATAGGGCCTTGGCAGAGGTATGCACTCACAGATCACCTCCAACATCTAATGAGTTCATCTTTGGGCCAAGGGCCACCTCTAGTGAAAATTTCATCCTAATCCATCCAGTAGTTTTGGAGTATTGTTGCTAACACCCTGTGAGAAGATAAGATCCTTGGCGGAGGTATGCATTTTAAGATCATCACCAAAATCTAATCACGTGTTCAGTGTCCCATTACACACCTTTCCTGAAAATTTGAATGAAAGGCGCTATATAAATGCAATCCATTATTATTATTATTATTATTTACAGACAGAGAAACAGTAGCAAAAACAAAATGACTACATAATAATAATAAGATAAGATAAGATAAGATAAGCCTTTATTAGTACCACAATGGTGAAATTCCAGGATTGCAACAGCACAGGGATAGCAACACTCAGAGCAATAATTAAGAAGATACGGAAGATGTAAATAAGAGCAGTGGATATACATACATACACATCAATATAAAAATATATATACAAAGTGCGGAGCATTGTAGCGAGATGGAATAAACAGCATAACCGTCTACTTAGTTATCCTACATATTATGAATATGTACCCATGCATATTGTCGCCCTCCGTAGCGACCGATACTGTCCTAGTTGTATATACTGGAGGGGACCATTGTGTAAATCTATTGCGTCTTTTGCATTCAGTACTATTAGGTGGTCATGTTTTTTTTGCTATCTCTGCGAGCAGCCCTGCTTAGGTTATACAGTCTGATTGCCGTAGGTAGGAAGGACCTGCGAAACCTCTCGGTTGCGCCCCTAGGATGATGTAGTCTGCTGCTAAATGAACTCCTCAGTGCGTTCAGTATGTCCTGCATAGGGTGGGACTCGGACTCCAGCAGAGATGACAGTTTAGCCACCATCCTTCTCTCTCTTATCTCCTCCACTGGGTCAGGGCGCTGCCCCAGGACAGAGCTAGCTTTCTTGATCAGTTTGTTCAGTCTCTTCCTATCGGCTGCTGTAATGCCGTTGCCCCAGCAGACCACTCCAAAAGTGATGGCTGATGCCGCCACCGTGTCGTAGAATGTCTTCAGCAGCGCCCCTTGTACACCAAAAGACCTGAGTCTCCTCAGTAGGAACAGCCTGCGCTGTCCCTTCTTGTAGAGTGCGTCGGTATTGTGTGACCAGTCTAGTTTATTGTTCAGATGAACACCCAGGTACTTGTAGGATGTCACCATCTCGATGTCTGTTCCCTGTATATTTACTGGTGCTGTGAGGGGTTGTCCTTGCCTGCGGCAGTCCACCACCAGCTCCTTAGTTTTCCTCACGTTGATCTGGAGGCAGTTCCTATGGCACCAGTCCACGAAATCCTGGATAAGTCCTCTGTACTCAGCTTCATCTCCGTTGGCGATGAGGCCGACGATTGCAGAGTCGTCAGAGAACTTCTGTAGATGGCAGTGTGTTGTGTTGTGTGAGAAGTCCGCAGTATAAAGGGTAAACAGAAAGGGAGCCAAAACCGTTCCCTGGGGGGCCCCCTTGCTACCGATGATCGTGTCGGACACACAGTCCCGGGTTCTCACGAACTGTGGCCGGTTAGTGAGGTAGTCCAGGATCCATGATGACAGGTGCTGGTCCACCCCTGCGCACAGCAGCTTGTCCTTCAGGATCATCGGTTGGATGGTGTTGAAAGCACTGGAGAAGTCAAAGAACATGATCTACACCGCATTCCCGGGCTTCTCCAGGTGGGACAGAGAACGGTGAAGGAGGAAGATCACTGCATCCTCCACCCCAATGCCATGCTGGTAGGCGAACTGGAGTGGATCCATCGCTGGTCCCACCAGGGGGTGGAGGTGAGCAAGGAGCAGTCTCTCCAGGGTCTTCATCATGTGGGACATCAGGGCCACTGGTCTGTAGCTGTTCAGGTCTTTGGGGCGGGAGGTCTTTGGTACAGGTACCACACAAGATGTTTTCCACAACTGTGGTACCCTCCCCAGCTTCAGGCTCAGGTTGAAGATGAGCTCCACAATCCCACACAGCTGATCAGCACAGGACTTGAGGAGCTTTGCGCTGATGCCATCCGGTCCCGACGCCTTCCTCGCCTTGATCTTTCTCAGCGACGTCCTCACCTGGGTCTTAGTGAAGGTCTAATGGGGGGCTGTGTGTTGGGAGTGTGTGTGTGTGGGGGGGGTGTTGGTGGAGTGGGGTGTGGGCAGCAGGACTCAATGTCTTTAGAGGCAGCAGTGGTTGTTGTGCAGTCGGGGGGGAGGGCGGTTGATCAAACCTATTAAAAAACAGGTTCAGATTGTTCGCCCACTCCCTGCCTCCCATGGCCTGGGAGGAGGTATTCTGGAGCCCAGAGATGGTTTTAAGGTTTCTCCAGACCCCACCTATGTCGCTCTGTTGCAGCTTGTCCTCCATCTTCTTCCTGAAGCTGTCCTTGCCTTCTCTGATCTTCCTCCTCAGCTCCCTCTGTACGGACTTCAGCATCTCCCTGTTCCCCGACCTGAAGATCCTCTTCTCTCTCAGAAGTGTTTTTATCTCAGGGTTGATCCAGGGTTTGTTGTTCGAGCAACACCGTATGGTCTTGGTGGGTACGGTGTTGTCCACACAGAAGCTGATGTAGTCCGTGATGGTGTGAGTGAGGCCATCGATGTCCTCACCATGTGGATCGCAGAGCTGCTCCCAGGCAGTGGTTTCAAAGCAGTCCTTTAGAGCGTCCATTGCCTCCTCAGACCATAACTTCACTGTGCGCATGACCGGAGGTTGTCTGTGCACTAGGGGTTTGTACACCGGCAGGAGATGAACCAAGTTGTGATCCGATCTCTCGAGTGGGGGGAGTTGTGATGAGGTGTACGCCTCCTTAGTGTTTGCATAGAATAAATCCAGTGTTTGATTGTCTCTAGTATGGCATGTGACATACTGGGTAAATGTGGGTAGAATGGGAGACAGTGAAATATGGTTAAAATCGCCTGAGATGAGGAGAAGAGCATCTGGGTCTTCTGTCTGCAGCCTGCCAGTTACTGAGTGGATGACGTCACGCACTGTCCCAGCGTTCGCTGTCGGATTTGCATAAATAACAATGCAGATCACTTGTGAGTATTCCCTCAGGAGATATGTAGGCCGCATGCTAACAGCTAGCAACTCAATGTCTTTGCTACAGTGCTGTTCCTTAACCGTGATATGTCCCGGTCTGCACCAGTTGTTATTGACGTACATCATCACCCCACCGCCCCGTGCCTTCCCACTGTCTGGTGTTCGGTCTGCCCGTATTGCGTGGAAACCCTCCAGTTCAATGTTAGCATCTGCTGCTAGTCCTGTTAGCCACGTCTCTGTGAATAGGAACAGGCTACACTCACGGTATATGCTATCGTAGCGGGAGATAGCCGCTAGTTCATCTGTCTTTCCGAGTATCGATCGTACATTCCCCATAATGACAGATGGGAGGGCGGGTCTGTACCTTATATTCCTTGCCCGCCGTCTTACACCAGCACGACACCCACGTCGTTTTCGTCTTAATTCTCTCGGTATGTCGAGTTTTCACGTTAGCATCATTTTTAGATTTTTAGATTTAGTATACTTTATTGATCCCCAGAGGGGAAATTGAGGGTCATCCACCACCTGGATGGATGAAGCAGCCACGATACGGTGCTATCCCTTAACCATTCACACCTAGGGCCACTTTAGAGTCTCCAATTAACCTAACCTGCATGTTTTTGGCCTGTGGGAGGAAACCGGAGAAATCCCGGGGTAAACCCACGCATACACGGGGAGAACATGCAAACTCCACACAGATCACTGTTGGTCGGGGGCTGGGATCGAACCCACGATCCCACGATCCCCACGATCCCCCGGCCAAGGGTAAACTGTGCTGCTGCAGTGCTAACCACTGCGCCACCGTGCAGCCCAACTGCTCAACCGGCCCAATCATGGGCCGGTTGAGTGCTAGCATCTGGTCCCTGTTATACTGCCTCCTGTCAGAAACAGTGGCTCCGTCCACTGAATCAGGAGACATTTGGGCGATCTACGGCGATCTATTATTAATGATAATAATAACAAGACTGTCATAATTGTACTGACCATACACTGGGGCAGGGCAATTCCACTTAAATCAACAACATGGTTTGTTGAATCTTTCTGGTTGGTTTTTGTTTATTTATTTCCTCCTCTCTTCTCCATTACAGTTTACTGACAAGCTTCATAATTATTAAGCAATATTACACAGCTGTGTGGTATCATACCATTTTTTTGCAGTTATCAACTACAAATTCACATTGTTTGATGCAGCAAAGTTCAGCCTCCACCTCCTCCACATTACCTCCCATTCTCATCTTCCTGTACCGGCATCCTATGTCCTGCCCTATCCTATGTCCTATGATTGGCTTCTTAGAAAGGTCTGACATTGACGAGCGCAGCTGTACAGTAGTCTGACAAACTGAACTTTTTTCAGCCCTGAGTACCATGATAAAAAGCGGCCACTGCTTAAAGCATTTCAGCGCCGAGGGCGCTCAGTGGCGTAAACACTGGACTACATAGAGAATAAATAGAAAA
Organism: Pholidichthys leucotaenia; assembly: GCA_020510985.1. Lineage (NCBI taxonomy): Eukaryota > Metazoa > Chordata > Actinopteri > Cichliformes > Pholidichthyidae > Pholidichthys > Pholidichthys leucotaenia. The sequence continues at coordinate 319,969,459 of CM035839.1, read as the reverse complement.
TAGTCACCCACAGCAGGAAAAATGAGTTTGGTGGACACGCCCCCTAATACTTTTTCTGCAGTGTTTGGCTTCTGGGTTGCTGAGGCATGTGGCCCTATGGCATGACCATGCACGTAACTGAGTGGCCACATCTTAAAAGGGCAGTACATGAAAAGCGCCAGATTAATATACAAAATAATATTCAATAAATTCCTGCATCCACATCGTGATCCGAATCACCACCAAAATCTAATCATCTGTTTCCCATGTCATTTTACACTTTTCCCAAAAATTTAATCAAAATCCGTTCATAACTTTTGAGTTATGTTGCTAACAGTCAAACCAACCAACCAACAGACAAACCAACCAACGCCACTAAAAACATTACTTCCGTCCTCCCTTGACAGCGGTATAAATGAGTCCAGCAGAGGGTGAAGTGTGCTGTTTCTGACTGCCTTGATCCAGTTACCTTTTAACAATTAAATCTGAAGTAGGGTTGTTGAAAAGGAAAGAAACTCAGATGGAAATTAATGCATGTATCGGATTAGTTACAAATCTGCAATAATACCATAATTGTTTCTTTTTAAAATTTTTGCAGTTTCCAAGATAATCTTATTTTGTCATACCTTACAGTTATGTTTACCGCCGCTAAGGAGGTAATGTAATTGGTGTGGTTTGTCTGTTTGTTTGTCTCTTAGCAGGATTCTGCATAAACTACTGTACGGATTTTGATGAAATTTTCACCAGAGGTAGCCCTTGGACCAAGGATGACCCCATTAAATTTTGATGATGATCTGACAGTGCATACCTCCACCAAGGACCTTGTTTGTATTTGTGCAGCAGGATTACACAAAAACTACAGGATGGATTTGGATGAAAGTTTCACCAGAGGTGGTCCTTGGGCTAGAGACAAACCCATTACATTTTGGTGATGATCCCAGAATGCAAACCTCCATCAAGGCTCTTATCTCCTCACAGTGTGTTAGCAAGAATTCCCTAAAACTACTGGATAGATTTTGATGCAATTTTCACCATAACTGGCTCCTGGCCTACACACGAACCCATTACATTTTGGAGGTGATCCATGAACGATGGAAGGAGCCTTGGTGGAAGTATGCACTTTGAGTGCTTTTCTAGTACAATATGTTTTCTGTGCACTATGTCAGACAACTTGAAAATAGTATGGGCACTGATGTTATTCATACGGTCATTTTTTAATTTTGCTGCACTGAAAAAGGGATCAAGTATGGAGTATTTACCCAGGTATCAGCATTAAGTTTGAAATATCACTGTGATAACCCGAAGAAAGTATATTGGATGAGGTGGTGTTAACTGATAGGAAAAGACTGTAGAACTTGCTGATTATTACAGCAGGGGATAGATTTGCCTCTCTGACTCAATCCATATGCAATGAACATAAGAAGTGTTGCAAGTAGCACAATAAGGCTTTATGTAAGAACACAAAAACTAAGAGAAAAAAATGGAAATTAAAGACTCATTTCCTGTTGGAATAAGGCTCAGGCCCTTATCCAGGTCACTAAAGAAATTGATGAAATTATTATATGGAGCAAAAGAAGGTACAGTAGTGTAAAAAAGTGTTTTCCCCCTTCCTGATTTCTCAGTTTTTTTTGTATGCTTGTCACACTTAAATGTTTCAGATCATCAAATAAATTTAAATATTAGACAAAGATAACACAAGAAAACACAAAATGCAGTTTTTAATTGAAGGTGTTTATTATTAAGGGTGAAAAAATCCAAATCTGCATAGCCCTATGTGAAAAAGTGACCCCCCCCTTCCCATTAACACATAAATTAACTGTGGTTTATCACATCTTTGAAAGCTGAGTTCAATTTTCTAGCCATTTCTAAAGCTTTGGGACTCCAGTGAACCACAGTGAGAGCCATTATCCACAAATGGTGAAAACATGGAACAGTGGTGAACCTTCCCAGGAGTGGTCGGCTGACCAAAATTACCCCAAGAGCGCAGTGATGACTCATCCAAGGGGTCACAAAAGACCCCACAACAACATCCAAAGAACTGTAGGCCTCACTTGTCTCAGTTAAGGTCAGTGTTCATGACTCCACCATAAGAAAGAGACTGGGCAAAAATGGACTGCATGGCAGAGTTCCAAAATGAAAACCACTGCTGAGCAAATAGAACATAAAGGCTCGTCTCAGTTTTGCCAGAAAACATCTTGATGATCCACAAGACTTTTGGGAAAATACTCTGTGGACTGACGAGACAAAAGTTTAACTTTTTGGAAGGTGCGTGTCCCATTACATCTGGCATAAAAATAACACAGAATTTCAGAAAAGGAACATCATACCAACAGTAAAATATGGTGGTGGTAGTGTGATGGTCTGGGGCTGTTTTGCTGCTTCAGGACCTGGAAGACTTGCTGTGATAAATGGAAGCATGAATTCTGCTGTCTACCAAAAAATCCTGAAGGGGAATGTCCAGCCATCTGTTCATGATCTCAAGCTGAGGCGCACTTGTGTAACAGTATATGAATTAATAATTATGATCAGGTATAAAAATTATTTAATTTATATTAATGTATTGGAACCTGAGATGAATTCTCGGTTCATATACACCGGAAAAGTTAATAACACTCGTGGGGCACCAGCTTCTATCTCTAAGAAGCAATTTAATCTTTAATTTCACTTTATACCTGTTTAATCACTCAATAAATTAACTAACAATCAGTCTCAAAATTTTAGTGAATTCGATACTGGGGACTTAAACCAGACTCAGAATGAAATAAATTCTCAACAACTTCTCTCATTTTCACATATTTATTAAATGAAATGATAATTAAATGACATTGCAGTGATTTCATTAACCATAAAATTAAACTTGTAAATGATGGATTAACAATTTAAACATGTGCAGAACCAGGGTTAAACTGTTAAAAGAATTTAGATCAGTTTTAAGTTAACGGATTTTGGAAAACAAAATGCTGCGGCGGCATGAAAAAATAAGCTGCAGTGCTGTGGTTTTAAGCAGGTTTTATTAATCATACCGCCGTCACGGGAACTCGGCTCCAGCCATAGCGTGAGCAGGCTGAAGCCGAATTCCGCAGGCTCTCAGTGAAGAGGGGACACAAAATCTGTGTCCTGCAGCAGGGTTGAAGTCAGATTGAGAGAATGAGAGAGAGAATGCGTTACAGAGTTGCACCTTAAATACTTGATCATAACAATACATCAAAAAGACATACCCCACAGTCTAGAATGATCAAAGGGACAACAGAACAGGCAGGAGGTATTTGCATTTGTAAACCATACATCACAATGGGCAGATTAGCTAGACCTCGCTCTAAGTGCAAGACAAAGAGGCTAACAAGCACATCTACATATTGATCTGAGTCTCTAGGTCACAGTAAGGACAGGACGCATGAGTACAAAGGATGAAAGGCATCGATTAACATCACATAGGTGAGACAGAAGAAACTCGTCTACCTGTAGACATTAATACACCAAAGCACATCTAAGATGCTCAGAAAAAGCACAGTAAGGACAAGCCATATGCACACTATACCGAATGGCGCATTACATCACAACACATGCATGTTTGCATCACAAATACATGAATGGCACATTGCTTCTCAGTAATGCAGCAGAAAAACAGAGAAAAGAGGGCTGAGTGTCCTTAGTCTGTTGTGGGGTTAAAACGAACCGCCACACACGCTCCCCCCCAGAGGACGCGGCAGGGGGTCGCGACCTCGATAATCCATCTGTGTGAGCGAGCTGTGGGAGAAGCTCGCTGCAGGCGGAGGGGGAGGGAGGGGAGGGGTAGTAAGTGCCGGCAGGAGCTGTGAAATCGTCCTGAGCCGTGCAAAAATTGCTTGCTGCTCCGTGACGTCGAGGGTTTGTCCCGTTGCACGTGCGGAGATCACAAGAAGAAAAATTAGTCTCCGACTCCTCTTGTGGCCATGAAGAAAAGCAGGAGCGGCTGTAAGAGAAAAAGTAAACAAAACATAGGGACTGTTGGCTTTGGGTGCTGAAGCAACCCCAAAGCTCCCGGGAGCAGCTGACGGCTGAAATCCCGTTGTGCCGTGGCTAAGACCATTAAAAAATCCAGTGGCGAGCTGCGTGCTTGCTTCAGGTGAACGAGCAACCCTGAAGGTTCTGTGGGCAGCGGCGGAGGACGATGGCGGTCTGTGGCGTGGCTGAGACTGTTAACAAATCCTTCCAGTATGCTGCATGCGTGCCTCAGGTGAGCGAGCAGCCCTGAAAGGCAGCGGCGATAGAGGAAGGCAGTCTGTGGAGCCATTACTTGTCCCATGCGTGATGCGCCGTCCTTGTAACTCCCCGATGCGTGCGCGGGGGTTCGTGCTTGGGAGGGGCTGCTGGAGTGGCGAGTCAGGGTGCAGAAACTTGGCGGAGATCAGCGCAGACGGCGCCGATATAATCCGGGTTGAGCTGTTGCTGTAGATTTGGCCATGGTGCGTTGGAGCGGTGAGAGGAAATAGACGATCTTTGTGCCCCGGGCTCATGCAGCTGCGTTGGAGCGGTGAGAGGGAGGAGACGATCGTTGTCGCTCGTGCGGCCATGAAGAAAAGACGAGGCTGAATGGCGGCTGTGATGAGGGCAGAGGGACTGGCGTGTTGACTTTAGGTTCAGGCGTAACCCTAAAGCCTCGGGAACCGCAAAACCGCTGAATTCCCTATGTGTGCCATGGCTGAGACCATTAACAAATCCTTCGAGCATGCTGCGTGCGTGCCTCCAGGTGTGAGAGCAGCCCTGAAGGCTCTGTGTGTAGCGTGAAGGATGATGGGGGTCTGTAGAGCCGTATGCGTCCCGTGCGTGGTGGTGCAGATCTCAGGCGAGGGTCGCGCCATGACGTTTTCTGCAGTTTACCCGGTCGTGGGTGATGTCCGGAGAACGGCTCGCCTGTGTTGGCTCCGCGTCGAAGTCTCCCTGAAGCCGCAGGGAGGGGGAACCAGTAGGCCGCTGCGACGGAGCATTCATGCCCAGGTGTTGCGTTCGCTGGCCGCTCGTTTTTTTCAGCGTCGCTTCGCCAGCGTGGCCATCCAAAACAGAAGGCTGCGTTGCACAAAGCGTGTGCGTCTTCAAGGGGCCACCAACGCAGCTGTGTGGCTGTCCAGCTCGGAAGGTTGCTTTCGCACAAAACGTGTGCGTGTTCATATCACGTCGGGGTCACCAGTGCGGCGGCATGAAAAAATAAGCTGCAGTGCTGTGGTTTTAAGCAGGTTTTATTAATCATACCGCCGTCACGGGAACTCGGCTCCAGCCATAGCGTGAGCAGGCTGAAGCCGAATTCCGCAGGCTCTCAGTGAAGAGGGAACACAAAATCTGTGTCCTGCAGCAGGGTTGAAGTCAGATTGAGAGAATGAGAGAGAGAATGCGTTACAGAGTTGCACCTTAAATACTTGATCATAACAATACATCAAAAAGACATACCCCACAGTCTAGAATGATCAAAGGGACAACAGAACAGGCAGGAGGTATTTGCATTTGTAAGCCATACATCACAATGGGCAGATTAGCTAGACCTCGCTCTAAGTGCAAGACAAAGAGGCTAACAAGCACATCTACATATTGATCTGAGTCTCTAGGTCACAGTAAGGACAGGACGCATGAGTACAAAGGATGAAAGGCATCGATTAACATCACATAGGTGAGACAGAAGAAACTCGTCTACCTGTAGACATTAATACACCAAAGCACATCTAAGATGCTCAGAAAAAGCACAGTAAGGACAAGCCATATGCACACTATACCGAATGGCGCATTACATCACAACACATGCATGTTTGCATCACAAATACATGAATGGCACATTGCTTCTCAGTAATGCAGCAGAAAAACAGAGAAAAGAGGGCTGAGTGTCCTTAGTCTGTTGTGGGGTTAAAACGAACCGCCACAATGCAAATTTATGGGGAAAATTTTACTAATTATATGAAAAGTTCTGGATTACTCTAAGAAAATGAAAACGGGATTTTAATGAAAAGAAAGGTTATATTACTTACTTTAATTTTGCATCTGATCAGATATTAAATTATTATCGAACCTCGGACGTTTAACTCAGCAGATGAACAAGAATGTCGCTCATGTGATTCCTTGCGTGGCAGTTGTAAATGAAGATCCTCCTGTGTCGCCGTCTGGAAGTTTTCGATGTGGAAAATCCACATCGATGTCCCAGTGTTCATGTGCTTCTTTTAGGAGCAGTTGACATTCCTTGTAGTCATTCTTCACATTTTCAAGTTGACCTTCAACTCTTCTGAGTTCCTTCTTTGTGTCTTGAAGGGCATCTTCAAGTTCATTGTTGTCTTGGTGAAGCACGTCATTGTTATGCATCAACCGTTTATTTTCTGACTCTGCATGGTCCAAATCTTGTAATGCTTCATCCAGTTGATTTTGAGTTTTGTCATTGTCCTCTTGAGATTGTTCCAAATTTTCTTTCAATGTTTCATTCTCTTCTTGGAAAGATAGGATTGTTGTTTGTTGATTTGCTAGCTCGTTCTCGGCTACCTTTAATCTCGCGACTAATGTTAGCGCAAACTTGCCTAACACACTGGTGAGGTCCTTGCCTGCTGGTGGCGTTCCAGTGTGGTCATTTAAAAGTTCTTCAGTTAGTTGCTTCAAATCTTCAGGCTGTGTTTTCTTGACCTGTGTTGTGAAGGTAGAAATTAAATCAGAAGTCTATGCTTCCAATGTTGCATGAAGGTCATCCAGTTTGGTAAATCGGTCGGTTGTCTGTTGACTCGTCATGTTTTACCGTTTTTGTTATTTAGCTTAAAAAAATTCAACTTGTTGATTATAGTTAATTTGTTAGACAAGGTTTGACCTTGAGTGTTTTATTTTACAACCGTGATAGTTGAAAGTTCCTTTTAAAATTCGTTCCAACTTGTTGTTTTACAAGATGGGAAATAGAATTTTGAAATTATTTAGCAATGTAGAGATGCTTTATTCAATTCGTTTGTTGAAACTATATGTTGACAAATAAAGTTGAATTGAAATTGAGTGGAATTTGTGTTTCACAAACAAAATAAAAATTTAAATTGTGTGGATTGACTTATTTACTTTGATTTTCAAAGTCTAGTATTGGAATTTTTCATCAATAACTAGCTTTGGAATTTTGCCGAATGTCACTTTGAAAGTGAGGATTTTATTGACAAAAAGAGATACAAAAACAAAAGAGGTTAAATGCTTTAAAAATTTAAGGTTATAAGTTTCCACTTTCTTTTAAAGTTAAGGCTTTCCTTTGGTTTTATTTGTTAAAGCCTATTTTCATTTGAAGCTTAGGATTGAAGCTAATAGTGATTTGTTTTGATTGTTATCTATAAAATTTCTTATTTACAGAATAATCAAGGTTTGCACCTTTTGACTTTTTCTCTTAAATCCTGGGAAAATTTTAAAATTATGCAAGTTGGTTAAATGTTTTTCTTTTCCTGTGGAGAAAACATGAACCAAAAAATGACACAATGAGTTTAACCCCTTGCACTCTGGTCAATTTCCCTAAAAACGCCTAAAAATAACATACCCAAAGTAAATCAAAAGCTGTTCTTCAACCCTTTGCAGCATCTTCATGGGGTTGGTCTCATTTAAAAGAAAACACTTTGAATTTTTTTGGCAAAACAGTCATAATCTCTCTAAGTGCTCCTGCCACTGAGTAACAGTCATCTAAACATACTGAATCTGAAGAAAATAAAGTTCGCCTGGGTGTTTTTTTTTTTTTTTATATACAAATGCTTGCAAATAACACACAGCTGTCAGATACTGGCTGGAAAATGCAACAGAAAGGTAGAACCAAGTGTTATCCAGCTGAGGTCAAAATTTTGTAACAATACCACAAAAAATGAATATATTACACAGCTTTTTTCTCAGGTTGTTCCCAGGCGTTTTTGAACTGTGCCAAATGGCACAGTTTTGGAAAAATGTCTGTAACTTTTGAATGCTGAAACATAGAAGCTTGATCTTGGGCTCTAATGAAAGGTGACACTCAGGGCTGTGTATGTGTGTGTGTGTGTGGGGGGGTTGTTTATTCATTCATGAATGAATGAACAAACAAGCCCCCCACACACAAAGAAGCATGCCACGTAAAAAGTGTGTAGCCTTTTTTTTTTACAAGAAAAAATAACCTACAGTGCACTAAAAATTATACTAAAATATCTGCAATGTAGAGGATAACAACTTCCCCCCCTCCGCTACAGAGGAGCTTGGCGCACAAAAAACGGTCCGTCAACGGTCTGTCATGTGGCTATGACGCACTGTTGTAATTAATCAAAAGTCATTTTTATTACTATTTTCAGTGATAAAGAATAATTTAGCTTATAACACTTACCTGTCCACAGCAGCAGTGTCGTTGGTGAACATCTGTTCCTCATTGTCAGACGAACATGAAGCTGGTCCGCTTGTTACGGACTCATGGTTCTGGTCACGCGACCCGATCAAACCATGTCCGCTTCCATGATGGCGGTTTTTGTAAACGATTTTTCAAAACAAGTAAGAACAGTAGTAATAAAAAAGACTGGCTAACGGCTGAGAGTGGCGAATGCTACCGTTACACACAGCGGCTTAGACCAAACAGATTTTACGCACGGGACGCACGCGTTTCAATCGTTTTCAATCGTCGAACTTCTCTGCTTCAATTGGCTCATTGTATTCGCAGTCGTTGGTAGGCAGGTCCTTCTTGCTAGGTTTTCAGTCATTGGTTCTTCAAGGTTTCAGAAACCCAATTCAAGGCTCTTATTAGTCGAATGAGAGGTCAATCAAATCTAAACCAATCAAAACACTCCTTTGGCTTTCTGTTTGCGACTGTGTCTGTACTGGAAGAACGAAAATGCAGCTTTTTTTTTTTCCCCTCAGTGCGCACTGAGACGCACTAGGACACAGAGACATGACCACCCACGGTATCCCGGAGTGCAAGAGGTTAAATAACACCTAGTGTAGAGGATGTGCTTGAATGATGAGGCTGAGTTTAGTTCAGCTTTATTGACAGAACACATCGTCTAGCATTCTCAAAGCAGGAAGAAGAGGAAGAATCATATCACATCACCCTTTTATATGTTTCCAGCATCAGAACTCAAGTCACATGGTGTTTTCAGTAAACATACAGTCACAAAGCATCCCTTTGAACCTTCACCATTGTCTCTTATTCCTTGATGAACCGGAAATCCCTCCGGGGCATCTTCTGTGGGACAAAAAGACCAATCTCACATCTCCTCGTTATCTTCTGCAGATTCGAGTCCTTTGTCCTTCCAGACGTGAAACCCCCAATACGCATGCAGTCATATCTCTGTGGAAATGTGAGCCCACAATGTGTGTCACCCACACTAGCTTCTTTTAAGTGTTGATTGCTAATGTGGTTTCCTAGATCTGAGAAAAAAAATTATAAATATTTAGTGAGTCTGTAAATTGGTTAAAATGCACAGTTTTAATCCTACTTTAAGGTTACTCTTGAGTAAACATCAGCATTAGAATCCTTAAGCTAAAACTGGGTTTCTGTGGGAAAGGAATCACACAATCACATTTAAAAACAGCAAAATAAACACAAATATAGTTTCAAAGTTTGCAACTTTTTGTTTAAAAGTGGGTAAATATGTTTGCTTTTAACTTAAAATATTACAATATGTGGTTACATAGGTGATTAAATACAATAGGGGTGTTTGTATATGTCCCTGCTGTAGGTATATATGCAGTGAGTGGGGTCTCACCACTGAGAAAAACTTTCAGCAACCAAAAGGTCAATTTCCTTTTGTTCTTGGCATAAAACTTTGAATTGGTGTTAAGCTTAGTTTTTTCCAAATAATATGAATTGCTTTGAAGATACTTTGAAGACTTAATTTGGTTATAAATTCGCTTTAAAGATTAAGAGTTTAAATAAAAAAAATGCAGTCCCTATGCTTCACCACAAGATGGAGGCAGTTTTTGTCTGCACTCCTGGAAGAGGAAACCCAATGACGTCACTCAGGGAGTCCAGGATTTCTACTCAAAATGGCGGCTACAGGGAACTTGCCTTAAGTGGACTCAAGATGGCGTTGCTCGGCCAATCTACACATGCGCAGTTTTCCCGTGCAAGACTGACGGTAGCACGCACGACTGTGAGTGTGCACGTGACACGTGGATGCAGGCGCGAGTCTCAGTCGACATCACGCCTTGCTTTTCAAAAGCAGGAGAGCTTCGATCTCCCTAAAACTTTATTCAAACTAGTTTACACAATGGTTAATTCAATTAAATTCCCCAAGGGTTTGCTTGGCCTGCGGGGTTTTGAACCAATGGGAGCACGAACAGGATTGCTTCGCTGTTCGGTCCTAGGCCTATTTTAATTATTCAGCGTATAATCACCCTTCTTAAGCATGCATTAACTGACATATTTATCAGACCCAGGGAACACACACACAGGCTCGAGTGAATACAATAATCTTTATTTGTTCCAAGTGAGTGTGTGAGTGCGTGTATGTGTTGTATGTGCAGAGTATGAGGTGGCAAAGGATAGTGATGATGTCGTGACCGGGGGAGAGCAGAACGCCGTTCAGCCTGGCAACCCTGTAATAACACAGAGCACAGATGTTAGCACTGTCCACCAATAAAGGAGCGTGGTAATGACTGGGGCTTACTTTGCAGATGGAAGTTGGATGCTCAGGTTGGCCCAGAGGCTGCAGCCAGGGAGATAGCGTTCTCGGCCCACACCGGGGAAGGGCAAGTGGCCCTGTTGGAGCAATGGAGGCTCCTACTGCCACCGAGAGGAGGAGATTTCGCCGTCGGGGGAATCCACCTGTGCACAGGGGAAGATGACTAAAAAGGTGAGTGGAAATCAGGCTTACTTGAAGCGAAGAGACGAGTCGGGTCAGGGATGAAGAGGCCAGGAAGTTGGCTGTTGACGAGAGACGGCTCCACGCCAGATCTCAGGCAGAGCAGGCTATAAAGCCCGTGGGAGATTGGGAACAGGTGTGCGTGCAGCTGCAGCAGATAATGGCCCAGAGGGAGCCATGACATTAACCAACAACAAGTAACTGAGCAGTAGGGTGGAAGCGTTCTCCCCCCACCCCCCCCAACGCGGTCTGCACACACACAGCAGTAATCAGGGAGTGGGCGAATTCACCCCCTCCCCCTCCTGACACAGAGACAAAGACAATGGCTGCAGGCTCAACAGAGGCACAATTTCACTTCACCGTTGTTAAAAGTTATAAGTTGACCAAATCACACACAGTTATGCTTTCATATTTCACTCTGAGTGTGCTTCAAGTTGAACCACAGCCTCTCACAGGCAGCACCATAATCTGTAACAGTATTCATTCATCTTCTTCCGCTTAATCCTTTTCAGGTCATGGGGGGACTGGAGCCTATCCCAGTATCTTTGGGCGAAAGGCAGGGTACACCCTAGACAGATCGCCAGTCCATCACAGGGCCAACACAGAGAGACAGACAACCGTTCACTCTCACAGTCATACCTAAGGACAATTTAGAATCCCCAGTTTGATGCCAATTAACCTAACTTGCATGTTTTTGGCAGTATATGAATTAATAATTATGATCAGGTATAAAAATTATTTAATTTATATTAATGTATTGGAACCTGAGATGAATTCTCGGCTCATATACACCGGAAAAGTTAATAACACTCGTGGGGCACCAGCTTCTATCTCTAAGAAGCAATTTAATCTTTAATTTCACTTTCCACCTGTTTAATCACTCAATAAATTAATTAAAAATCAGTCTCAAAATTTTAGTGAATTCGATACTTGGAGACTTAAACCAGACTCAGAATGAAATAAATTCTCAACAACTTCTCTCATTTTCACATATTTATTAAATGAAATGATAATTAAAAGACATTGCAGTGATTTCATTAACCATAAAATTAAACTTGTAAATGATGGATTAACAATTTAAACATTTGCAGAACCAGGGTTAAACTGTTAAATGAATTTAGATCAGTTTGAAGTTAATGGATTATGGAAAACATAATGCAAATTTATGGGGAAAATTTTACTAATTATATGAAAAGTTCTGGATTACTCTAAGAAAATGAAAACGGGATTTTAATGAAAAGAAAGGTTATATTACTTGCTCTTTAATTTTGCATCTGATCAGATATTAAATTATTATCAAACCTCGGACATTTAACTCAGCAGATGAACAAGAATGTTGCTCACGTGATTCCTTGTGTGGCAGTTGTAAATGAAGATCCTTCTGTGTTGCCGTCTGGAAGTTTTCGATGTGGAAAAGTGCCAAAACCCAGAATATTTGTCCAGCAAATATTTGGTTGTCACAAGATGAGATTTTGATGTGCTGATCACCTGGGCTGCGATCTGACCCAGGGCGTCTCCTCCTCATGGCTTGGTGATTTCTTCAGTGGCATAATGGCGCTGCGTCACCTCCTTCTGCATTGACAAATGGCTTTCCAGGGAATTCGAGAATAATTGCAAAAATCTGATCTAAATAACAAAATTAACAGATCTTCGGACTTTGTGGAGATGAAAATAGTTTCTAGTGTGTACATTGGTCAATATAAAAATTAAAACAAAATAATCAAGATTAAAACTTAAATTAAAACTAAAAACGGTGGTTTTACAGAAAGTTTAACAGGAAAAAGTGATAGAAATAAACATCTAGGATTGCAGTTTAACTCCTAATTAGAATTTGAGCTCAGAAAGAAAGAATTCCTAGGCATTTAAAGAAAAAAACATTAAGATACAAAGAGGTTACAACAAAACATGATACTTCAGGCTCTGTGATCGCAGAAAAGAAACACGTGGGATAAGTCCCTTTGTTCTCCAGCGGTTCTCTGCTGTGTAGAGACGAAGACAATACTAACTAACTAACCTGCACTTATATAGCGCTTTTCTAGTCACAAAGACCACTCAAAGCGCTTTCATTAATGCTAACCCTCTATTCTAAGGGCCTATAGGAAACAGATATCTAGGGACAATTTAGAACAGCCAATTAACCTAACATGCATGTTTTTGGCATGTGGGAGGAAACCGGAGAAATCCCGGAGTAAACCCACGCAACACGGGGAGAACATGCAATAGAAATGAGAAGCTGAAAAAGAGATGGCAAAAAGAGACGTGAAAAAGGGCGTCGTTTCCTTTATATCTGGGGGAAACTTTTGCGGGCCTCGGTGATTGACAGGAACTCAGACCAATAGCCTTTCTTCGTGGGCGGGCTTTAAGAACTGTAGTCCAATAACAAACAGTCTTGTCTGGAACTTTGAGAGAGCTGTTGTCAAGCAGAGATTGGCTGAGATCGGTCACATGATTTGAGAGACACTTTGCAAATCTAATACACATTTTAATACTGGAATATTCCTCTGTACCCTTATGTATAAACTAAGCTAACCTATTTCAGTGTCCATGCAACTTATAAGCAGTGCTTCTAAATTACCATGCAAGAATAAGCATTCATTTAAACATTTTAGCATGCAGATATTTAAATCAAGGATTAATACATTTCAAACCTATTATTGATTGTTCAGAATAAACATCAAGAGTCCATTTGTTTTTCCTGGGGTCCTGGAAAAAGAAGCGAGATGTTGAAAAGTGAGTCCTAAAGATGTGGTTAAAAGGTTTGCTGGTTAAATTCGGCATGTCCCAGAGTTTAAGGGCAATGTTGAGCTGTGGATCTTTGTGGGCCATGAGGGGCTCCAGGGGCCTGTCTCTTGTCCACCATTTATGGGCCATAAAGTCAAAACAGGAAGTGCATTAGGATGAATTCCTTAGACTGGTTTTAACAAAGGAATGTGAGTTCAATTGCGGCTTGAGGTAAAAGAGCAGTTCCTGGATGTCCTTTTCCTGGGTGAAACAATGTCTTTAAGCTGAAGAATAATTCTTATTGAAGAGCCAAAGTGAGATGATGCTACACTTGGGTTCTGCAGCAGGACAATGATCCAAAACACACCAGCAAGTCCACCTCTGAATGGCTTAAGAAATACAAAATGAAGACTTTGGAGTGGCCTAGTCAAAGTCCTGACCTGAATCCCATTGAGTTGCTGTGGCATGACCTTAAAAAGGTGGTTCATGCTCGAAAACCCTCCAATGTGGCTGAATTACAACAATTCTGCAAAGATGAGTGGGCCAAAATTCCTCCAGAGCACTGTTAAAGAATCATTGACAGTTATCGGAAACGCTTGATTGCAGTTGTTGCTGCTAAGGGTGGCCCAACCAGTTATTAGGTTTAGGGGGCAATCACTTTTTCACACTGATCTGAAACATGTAAGTGTGACAAACATACAAAAAAAAAAAGAGAAATCAGGAAGGCGGCAAACACTTATTCACACCACTGTACATATAGAATGTGATAATGTAACAGAAATGTCTGTAGTGTAAATGAAAAAATGATAAGACAAAAATAAAACAATTATAGTAGATAGATACTTACTGAGATTTTCTGCACTTTAAAATGCAAATCTTTTTGTTGATAAAAAAAAGCAGAGCCACAGAAGTGAGGATGAGGAGGACCAGAAACCCAATGAGCGCTTTATCATTATCTTTAAAAAAAGATTAACAACAGCATAATTAATGATAAAATGTATGAGTAAAATTATGTCAAATTATATAAGCAATCTGTTTATAATTTAAAACTTATCATACATAGAGTCTTAACTTGTTTTGTTCTGGATTTGCTCTGATACTGTCATATCCGGCTCTAGGGAGCCGGGCAATCAGAGCCAGGGACAAGCCAGTGAGTCGTGATGGTTTATTTTGGGTAAGGGATAAGGGATGAGGAGAGCACAGATACTCATGCAGACGTACACTCACAGGTTGCACAGCGCAGAGGTAAGCAGCTCGTACCGGACGTGGGGGTAACAAGACGTACATACTCACAGCGGGATACAAACACAGGAATGCTGCAAGAGGAGTATATAAGCTGACACCAGACGAAGGGGCTTCAGCTTAGCAATGTGTTTATGTCGCAGCCCCGAGTCATCGAGGCTGCTCCTATTTATCCTCATTGGCAGCGCCCCAGCTGATGAAGACTAATTGGCCCCAGCCGTCCATAATGCTGCCAGCTGGGGGCCAGCTGAGACGCTGCTCAATGGGAAGCAGGGATGAGGGAAAACATGGGCTGAGTGCCGAGACGGCATCTCAACCCATGGTGACAGAGCCCCTCCCTCAAGGTCGGGCTCCTGAACGACCAGGAACATCCCAGCCCCCCCCCCCCCCCCCACACACACACACACACCTGGGGTGGGAGGAAGGGAGGCGGACCGGAGGGGAAGAAGCCAAGGGAAGGACAACACCAATGGGGCAATGTAGGGTAGCGGGAAAGAAAAACCCAAATACAATACTGACAAAACAGAATAATTAACCCAGGTACAGATGGGGAGAAGAACTGGGTCAGCACGCCGGTTACATACTACCCAGAGAGTACCAACCATGCGTGACCCAGAGAAGGGAAAAAAGAACCACCAAAAAGGTACAGGGCAAAAAATGCTGAGTACGGTTAAATAAAGGGGAACCTATACACAGCGCTAATTTAAGTACATACACACAGTCACCAAGAAAAGTGAGGGTGACTGGAACAAATGACAATTATAGAGCATGGTGTTACGGAAAACAAGGCACATGACTCTATAATGAACCAACAGGACAAAAAAAAGAAATACTGAGTGCAGGCAAAGAAAAACCCACACACACGAATATATAAATACCCAGTCACCTAAAGAAATGAAAGTGACTGGAATAAATGGATAACTGCAGAGCATGGTGTTACGGAAAACAAAACATAACTCTACAATACAAAAAACGAGGCTAAAAACATGGCACAAAAAGTAAAATGCTGAGCATGAGCGATGGAAAACACAGCACTATAAAAACGAATCCACCAACAGGACAAAACATTACACCCGAGTGACCTTAATAACAAAAGAAAAAGTGACACCCGAGGTGAATGGCAGGCAGAGTCCAAAAATGGCCGAGATGGCTCCGGAGATCTCCCCGCCCATCGTCCAGCTGGCGAATCAGGGAAAGAGAAGTGTTCGGACGGCGAACTCTGGACCCAGATCCCAGGAATCCAGTCCACCGGCAGCCGAACCAGGCTGCCCAGAGGGAAACACAGACCAGTGGGGGGAGCCAGATCACCGAACCGAAAGTTCTGTGGGTCGGGTCGTCGACCCGCATCACTCAACCACCAGGACCGTTGAGACGGGCGAAGGATCAGAGCGGATCCCGGTGGAAGAGGCTCAGGGGAGAGCTGATGACGAGGGCGGCGGGCGTCAGGCCGCAGGAAAACGGCCACCTCCTCACCGGACCTGGACAATACTGGGGCAGCACCCACGTCGGACCCCGATCGGGCCTCAGGCGAACCCACGTTGGACCCCGACTGGGTCTCAGGCGAACCCACGTTGGACCCCGACTGGGTCTCAGGCGAACCCACGTTGAATACTGCACCAGAACCGACCTCCAACGTTGAACCCAGACCCTCCAGCACCACGAGGAACAGCAACTCCTTGCCGGTGACCCTGGAAGAAGGCTCAGAAGAGAAAACAGAACCGGGATCAGGATCACCGGCAGCGCCAGAACCTGGCGAGACGAGCTCAGACGCAGCGGACAGCTGCACCCGGCTCGTCTCCCCTGGAGATAGGCTGAAGTGCTCGGGGATAAAAAGAGAGAAAAGAAAGGAGAGCACTCGCCTGATCTCGGGTTCTGACGCCGTCCAGGACTGCGAAGATCCAGGATCCGTCGTCAGGAGGTCGTTGTCAGGCTCCCATCTAGCCGCGTCGGGCCCCGCAGCCAGCACGATGGTCAGCGCAGCTTGAGATCCCTCCAGCTCAGGTAACCCCGCCGACGATCCACTCGGCGTGAAGCCAGAAGAATCTCGTCCCGCCGGACCGAACCGCTCCTCCGTGGAGACCCGGGGACGCTCAGTCGTCGGCATAGACTCCACGCAGCAGTCAGTCCCCCTCCTCCGTCCGCAATGTAGCTGAGGAACCACAGGCCCTCTCCATATCCCACCACGTTGACCCGGAGCCGGGGACCGCTCGGCGGAGAGAGACACAGAGGATGCGGGATTAGGAATACAAGTTACAGCAGGTGGGGAGAGTTCAGGGAGCTGCGAACCCTGAACTTCTCCTCCAGGGATGTGACAGAGCAAATCATTAAGCAGGTGTGAAAAAACAATGACTTGCCTGCCCCCTGGAGGTTGAGTATCGCCTGCTGTAGTGGAATCTGCTTCTTCCTCTCCCCGCCCGGCGATAACGGAGGACCCCCCGGGAGTTCGTCTGAGGATCGCTCGCGTTGTCTCCAGCAGAGAGCTCACCAGGCCGGGATTCCAGGCACACACAGCGGTCAGGAAGCGCGTCGAGGAGGAGGGGGAAACAGCCGGGGTGAGCCAGCCCGAATGTCCAGGAATGACAGCGGGGGAACGAGGCTCAAGGGACGAGGCTGTAGAGTCTCCACACTGACGAGGCGAAGGGATGACAGCTGCGTGGGAGGAACGGTCCTGACGATGACCCAGAACTGGATCCGGACGAGGTTCGTGCAGAGGTGACTCGGCGATGTGATGGCGGCTATTCCCAGGGAACGAAGCGAGGGGGAAACCCAGGATTCGCCGCTCCAGATCAGAGAACGAGGCGAGGAAGGCGCCGAGCACGGGGAAGCTTCGTAGCCCTGAAGTCCACACCATCAATCTCCCTGCCGCCGCCACATGCCTGAAGGTGGTGACAGGAAACACAGTAGAGCTCGCGACAGCCACTCGACCCCGGACATAACTGCTGTCAGCTGCGGCTCCTTGAAGGGAATCCCGAGTGACGTGGCGCAGGTCGGGGGAAGTCCTCTGGTTGGCGCGAACTCCCGGACTGGAATAGCGGCAGGAACGGGACTCCGAAGCGGGGAAAGACGTCGCCCACTTCGACTCCCTGCCGGGATTTCCATCCACCCCGTGGAGCTTCTCTCGCTGTGTACCTGCAGCGTCTATCCTGGCACTGTCCTCCAGATGGTACAGAGAGTGAGGGTGACAGTCCAGGAGTTCCTCAGCACGGCCCGGATGCCAGCGTCTCGCGTTGGAGGCGTCGTGCAGGGTGAAGAACGTCCCGTCGACAGCCTCCGAGATGGACCTCAGCTCGTCGCCCTGGCGCCGGAAGTGACTCCTGGGAAACGGCATGCTAGCAGCGCTGACACCCGGACAGAAAGGTACATTTCCACAGCGACTCACGGCCGCCGGCAACTCTTCTGGCTGCGACATACTGTCGTATCCGGCTCTAGGGAGCCGGGCAATCAGAGCCAGGGACAAGCCAGTGAGTCGTGATGGTTTATTTTGGGTAAGGGATAAGGGATGAGGAGAGCACAGATACTCATGCAGACGTACACTCACAGGTTGCACAGCGCAGAGGTAAGCAGCTCGTACCGGACGTGGGGGTAACAAGACGTACATACTCACAGCGGGATACAAACACAGGAATGCTGCAAGAGGAGTATATAAGCTGACACCAGACGAAGGGGCTTCAGCTTAGCAATGTGTTTATGTCGCAGCCCCGAGTCATCGAGGCTGCTCCTATTTATCCTCATTGGCAGCGCCCCAGCTGATGAAGACTAATTGGCCCCAGCCGTCCATAATGCTGCCAGCTGGGGGCCAGCTGAGACGCTGCTCAATGGGAAGCAGGGATGAGGGAAAACATGGGCTGAGTGCCGAGACGGCATCTCAACCCATGGTGACAGATACTGACTGTTGAAAGCAGTCACATATTAAAAACGGAAAGTCCCTTTAAATAATACAGCATCCAAAAGAATATTAGAAATAAAAGAAAAAAAAAGATGATTTTAATATTATTATGTAGAATCATACAAACCTCCACACTGTAGGTTGTAAGGTAGCTCAGATCCTTAAATTCAAATTCACACTTTTTGGTGTTGGTTATTTCCTTACTACCATCAGGGGGATCAAGTCGTGCTCTGTATCTCCTGTCAGGTCCATTAAAATCAGTGTTTTTACAGGTTACTTTAATCACATTATGCTCCTGAGGAGTCGCTTCCAGGTTTTCTATATCAGCTGGAACTGTAAGAAAATAAAACAGATGCAACATTTTTTTCATGTTAAAGTTACTACAACAGTTCTAATAACACCAGAATTAGTAGTGGCAAATACAACATACAGTATCTGCATTTGAAAACAATTCTATTATTAATTTTAAAAAGTCATTAAATGATTATCGATAATTATTTTAAAATGTCGTTTTACTTTCCTTGTGGTACTCTATAGTTTAAACATTACTGATAAATTTGAAAAATAAAAATTTAAAAGATGGAAATACAACAACAAAAAAAGAGACAGCAGCCAAAACCCATTGTAATGTTAGACAGTTTTCCGAAATATATTTTTGAATAAAAATATAATTAAATTCCACTTTCAATATGAAAAAATTATGAAGAAAAGCAATATTGAAATATATAATAATATACTGTAATATTTAAAAGTTGACAATTTTGATTTTAAGGAGCTTTTCTGGTTAAGTCAGTTTGTAGTGTTTTAAAATTGTTCAGTCTTGGTAGTCAAGGGAAAATCATAATCAATATATTCTTTTTTTATTAAATTCTTTTATTAAATTTATTCTTTTTTTTTCCTTAAAACAAAATGTTATTAAACTCTACATAACTTTAGACTCTTCAAAAATAAACACGAACCAAAATGACTAAAGACGTAAATAAATAAACACAATCACAGACAAATATTGAGTATAAACATCAATAGTGAAGCTAAGGTTTTACAATTTCTTTGGTTTGCTACAGTGACTCGAGAGAGATGAAATATCCTCATAAAGTTACAGCAACAGTTATTATTGGGTGGACAATTAAATGAGGGTAAATGAAGTTTAAATTAGATAAATATCAGTTAATGAGTTGGTTGATTTGTTAGCTATAGAATTTTAAAGATTTTATCAACTTACCTCCAGGCTCGGTTTTCAGGGTTCCTTCATATCGTCCATCATGCGGAAACCTGCCCTTGTATTTGGTTTGGACTTGACATTTATAATCAGTGTATGGTTTTAGTCCATCAATACGACATGATCCTCCATCAGGCTGAGCTGTAAATGTACCAGCTACTGGTGTGTTTTTGTGATGTTTGGCTGAAAATAGCAGTTTAGTATAAAATAAACTTGACTTGGTTTCAAGTTACAGCAGCACATTTGTATATATACTGTACATATGAGCAGGTTTCTCTGTTTATCTAGAAAGAGTGACAAGACTATGGACATTGAAATCATTGATTTGTCACGGGGACCAGCTGTGTATTTACTCTATCAGAGAAGCAGACCATCAAGTTAATCACCAAAACTCTTAAAATAACACTAGTAAACACAAAACAGCAGTACTATGAATTAAGCATTTTACTCACTTTGGCCTGGTCTTTCACGGGAGTTACATTTGCAGGAATAGGAAAGGTTATTACTGATGTTTCTGCAGTTCTTAGTCTCTGTTGTCCAACTCAGGTTAATAGAGGTGCTGTCTGTTGTGTTCTTTACATTTAATCTAAAACCTGAACAGAGACATTGGTAACAATAAATCCAGCATGTTAATTTTTTTTTATTCACTAAAAATTATGAAAATAAAAAAGCTTAATTACAGTGAGATAAATGTCCACATACCACAGTCAATGTTAAAGCTGATGGGTCTAGTTGTTTTGTTCAGGCTGGTGATCAGACCAGCCTGAACAAAACACATCATAGAGGTTTGCCCGCTCCAAAGACTGGAAGGAGGATTACACACCCTCCATACAGCAAACCAGGAGGCAACTGCTTGGCTTAAGGACTTTGCATTCGCTAAATAAATAAATCAGACCAGTGCAGGTGTAATCCATGGACGGCTCCACAACAGACAGATTCTTGATCACACCACTTTCATCTATAATGATCATTAGTTTCATCGTAGGTTTATATTAACATTCTGACACACATTTTGAAACAATACTGAAACAGAATAAGAGAGAAAATAAAACTACATCTACAGTAAAAAACATTCAGATCTTCAGCTTTAACTTAAAAGGATCTTTGTTTTTTCTAAAATTGTTCTACTGAAGTTTGTAATAGTAGAGACCTATTTACATCTAAATCTTCTATTATGCCTTCAGTCATATTTTTTTTTACACTTACCTTTACAGCTGTAATCAATTCTGAGATCTTTACACTTTGAAGGCAACATTGGTTTAAAGCGTACCTGTGGTGGTCGTGAAGACGCATTTGGCTTGAAAACATTATGAAAAAGTATTTCTTATTTTGGTAAATAATTTTTGCCAGCCATATACCACCAGACATATATTCAAATAGGACCTTGGCCATGGGCAGCCAATGAAAACTGTGGGCGCAGCCATGACACATGCGGATGTGACGTCACTTCGTTGATACTCAACAGTCAATGCTCCGCCTGTATGAGAGACTAGGGTGCTGTTGTGAGTGTTTTTATTCTATTATGGCTGAATTGTCGGACTCTGAGGAAGAATTTGTCCAACATGGCTACAGGTTTGAGCCAGAAAGGTCTTCTGAAGGTTAAAGTGACGAAGTGGTCCTCACACACAACGCAATTTCGTCTGAAATTATTTGTCTGTGCCCTGTTTCCGCTCCGATCTTCTGACAAGGTGAGCTGGGTTTGGGTACACAAAAAAAGTGTTTCTTTGTTTTTTTTGCTTATTATTCAAACATCCAAAGGCTTTACATTCCGCCATGTTGCGATATCCATATCGCATTGTATGTTTTTGTTTTTCCAAGAGCACCGAGTGTCTGCTGCTCTGTATATAGTTGTAGAATCATCTTCCGTGTTGCGGCTGTTAACGACCTCAGATCAGACAAGAGGACCCGCCGAATTTAAGCATTTATTTATTTATTTTCTACTCGTTTCAGTTCTGCATTTAATATGAACCCTGAGTTTGAAATAAACGTTTGAATTTTGGTCCTCACACAACGCAACGCACTGTCTGCCGCTCTTTATAGCGGCGAGGGAGGAGCTGAATTAATCTGCTGTATTGCGGCTGTTAACGACCTCAGATCAGACAATAGGACCCGCCGAATTTAAGCATTTATTTATTTATTTTCTACTCGTTTCAGTTCTGCATTTAATATGAACCCTGAGTTTGAAATAAACGTTTGAATTTGAATTTGAATATCCCCAAAGCCGCTGCACATCCGGGTACTCGAGGCTCAGCCAATACTGATCCAGATCGCGGTAGCCACGAAATTACGTCACAGGAAGCGTCCTGGAAGTCCATGTAGCCGCTAGTATGGCCGTACCCATGTTTTGCTGACATAGCTGAACCAGTACATCAGCAATGGATTTATATCAAATTGCTTTGAACGTGAATTTCAACTTAAACTTGAACTAGAACGTGAGACAGGGGCTCAATATAATATCTTTTTTTTCACGACCACCACAGGTACACTTTAATGTTTGCAGGAAGTCCAGTTGGTTTAGTCTGATTTATTTCACTTGGATCGAGGAAATCTGTGGAAATTGTGATGCCTTAATAAATTTAGGTTTTAAGCACAAGAATAAATAAAGATATTTACATTCTAACATACCAACACTGATGTGTTCATTGTAGTTATAGGAGTTATTACAGCTTTCTGATTTAAAGATTATAGAAATATTTGAGCAAATATCCTCGTAGTCAGGTTTAAAAAAAATGTTTTACTATCATTTCCACATTTTTCAACTGGAGCTTTATGGGGTGTTATTGTTAAAGAGCTGAGGTCCCAAGAACTTTGGTAACAAACACGTCCAGGAATGCAACTGCTGATTTTAACCAGGTCATTTTTATCTGAAATACACAAGTGATGCATAAATATCTGTTTTAAAAAATCTCTTTATTTGTGATGTAAAACAAAGCAAGACGTATAAAACAACATGACTGATGTGTACTCACTCATTTCAGTTGTTGTAGCTTTATTTTCAGGGATGGAACAGGGTGTTTCAGTACCATGACTGTCAATAAATACAACCTTGTGCTCATATTCAGTACAGGGCTTCAGGTGTGTGACTTCATGTGGGGTTTGACCGACAGCTTCCTTCTTGATCTCTTGTCCCCTGACTTTGTCAACAACAGTTATGTTGTAGTTACCATTGCCTTTGTTTGTTATGTCAAACTTCAAGCCAAACATGATGGGTGTGACCTTGTAGGAACCTGCACACAACATATTAAACCTTAGTTTATATAAGCCACCTGATGAAATTGTTTGTTTACTCATGTAGAAGATAATGGTCAATATAATCTTCCTGCTTCTTCGTAAAATAAGACAATGGACACAGTCACTAATAATGTTTGAAAAGATTTGATAGCTTTTTTACAGATACTCACACCCAGGCTCAGTTTTTGTTTTGCTGTCTAGAGGAAACAAATGGATAAATTAGAAAAGAGAAAAAGAAACAATGTTACATTCAAACTAAATGTTTCTTTTCCAAATCACCTTCCAGGTACTGTAGAGTATCTATATGCAACGTTTCATTCAACTTTATTAGTATTCATTGTCTCACATCACTGACTCAATCTTGTACATTAAAAGAGAAAGTTCCAAACTTTGCTGGTAGCCAACACTGCAGTGTTGGTTTGAGTGACTGGAGGTGAGGTCAGGTTGTGAGAGCTTTTTGTCTGAGACAAAGTGGGTGTGAGTGGGGTCTTGCTTGAGGTGCTTGTAGGAAGATGCGTGGTTGTTGCTGTTGGAGAGCATGCTGGAAGTCAAATTCTGACCAAAATACTCTACTCCTAATAGCTATTCCTGATTTAAAGGGTAACTAATACTTTACTATGATGAATGCACCACTAATGCAGCACATAAAACTGTAAATGATGGCTGAATTCTGACATATTTACCAGACCCAGGGAACAGACACAGGCTCAAGTGGATTCAATTGTCTTTATTAATACCGTGGAAGTGTGTGAGTGCGTGTATGTGTGGTGAATGCGGTGATGGCTATTAGCAGTGACGTTGTAGCCGGGGGTGAGCAGAGCACCGTTCAGCCTGGCAACCCTATGACAAGACAAAGGCACAGATATTAATGCAGTCCACCAGTGAATGTGCGAGGCAATGACTGGGGCTTACTTTGCAGGTGGTAGAGGGACGCTCAGGTTGGCCCGGAGGCTACTGCCAGGAAGACAGTGTCTGTTGTACACACCGGTGATGGACAGGTGGCCCGCTGGAGCGAGGAAGGCATGTTCCGCCGCTGAGGAGAACAGATTCCGCCGCCAGAGGAGTCCGCCTGTGCACAGGGGAGAAGGCTGGAAAAGGTGAGTAGCAATAACGCTTACTTGATATGATGAGGCCGAATTCTTCAAAGGGATGAAGCCAGGATGAGGAGATCCTTGACTGGAGTGAAGAGGCCTGGACGTAGGCTTGAAGATGAGAGTTGAGATTCTGCAGTCAGGGAGACAGACAGCTCCGTGCCAGACTCCAGGCAGAGCAGGCTATAAAGCCCGTGGGTGATTGGGAGCAGGTGTGCGCACAGCTGTAGAAGATGGCACAGAGCGAGTCATTACAAATACTTTACCAGGCACGGTAGATGAAATGGTTTCCTGAGTTGTGATGCTTGGTTGGGAGGTTTGGGTGAGGTTTGTTGAAGTGAGTGGAGGTTTGGGGGCAGTTGAGATGGCTGAAGTTGTGGCAGTAGCTGTTATGGCTGCAGATGCTGCCGCGGTGCATGGAGGTGAGGAGGTGGTGGATGAAACATTTACTGAGGAATCTTTGGTGGCGGTGCGTGGAAGTGAGGAGCTGACAGGTGGATTCTTGACTAAAGATTCTGTGGTGGTGCATGGGAGTATGCTGGCTGAAACATTGTTTTTCAAAGAAGAAGTCAACACATAACGATGCCAGTTAGAGATTATACCCGCTTCATTCTAGTTATGAAGGTGCTGCTACATCTTCTATGTGTATTTTAAATAAGGCAAAGGATGGCATACAGTGCATCCAGAAGCAGGGAGGTCGGCCGCCAGGTGGAAGAGAGTCCGCCGCCGAGAGTACACCGCCTGTGCACAGCGGAAGGAGATGGGTGAGAGGAAAGGTTCAGGCTTACTTGGCTGCTGGATGGTTAGGAAACCCTAGGCGAGCAGAAGCGCTGGAAAGACGATGAGGCTGGAAGCTCAGTGTAGAGTTGGCAAGTTCAGATTCCTCATGAAGGAAGCAGACGACTCCGCGCTGATCCCTGGGTCTCACAGAATATATAGACAGATCCAGATAGCAGACATGTGTGTGCGCAGGTGCGCCTAATTGGTGACCATGACAGTACTCCCCCCCAACCACACGCCTCTCGGCGGTTGATCCATCCTACCTGGGTGCGCCTGGTGGAAGTCTCTGATGAGTTGCTTGTTCAGCATGAAGGAGGGGCACACCCAGGATCTCCACTCCGTCCCATAGCCCTCCCAATCCACCAGGTACTGTAGACCGTGACCCCGGCACTGGACGTCCAGAATGGCATTGACCTTCCAAGCCGGGTCGCCGTCGATCATCATTGGTGGTGGTGGGTCCCTGGGTGGAGGACACAAGGGGCTGGAGCAGACAGGCTTGACCTGGGAGACGTGGAAAGAAGGACAGATGCGGAGGGGGGGGGGGAGAGCTAGTCACACACACACTGGGTTAATAATCTGAGTGATAAGAAAGGGTCCGATAAACCTCTGGGACATCTTCTTCCTCACACCCTTTAAGTCAATATGCTTGGTGGACAGCCATACCTGTTGGCCCACCTGATAGGCGGGAGCTGGAGCCCTGTGACGGTTGGCCACTGCCATGTTGCGCTCTGCCGTGCATTGCAGCACCTCCCGGGTAGACCTCCAGATCCGACAACACCGCTGCAGGTGGGCACAAACAGAAGGAACCGCGATGTCCCCCTCCTCCTCCGGGAACAGTGGGGGGTTGTAACCCAGCAAAGCCTGGAAAGGGGACATGCCTATGGCTGATGAGATGGTGGTGTTGTGCGCATACTCAATCCAGGGAAAGAGGGAGCTCCAAGACGAGGGGTTCTTGGTGGCAACACAACGCAGCGTGGCTTCCAACTCCTGGTTTGCTTGTTCACACTGCCCGTTGGTTTGAGGATGGTAGCCTGATGATAGACTCGCTGTGGCCCCCAAGGTGCTGCAGAATGACCTCCAGACTTGGGACACAAACTGGGGACCCCGGTCCGAGACGATGTCCAGAGAAATGCCATGTAGTCGTACCACATGCTGGACCAGGAGATCCGCTGTCTCTTTGGCCGTGGGCAACCCCTGCAGAGGAACAAAATGGGCAGCCTTGGAGAACCTGTCGACCAGTGTGAGGATTACCGTATTGTGGTTGGACGATGGGAGGCCGGAAATGAAATCCAGGGCCACGTGGGACCATGGTCTGCCAGGGACAGAGAGGGGGTGGAGCAGCCCAGCTGGGGGAGAAGAAGACATCTTCCCGGTGGCACACTGAGGACAGGCCCGGATGTACTCCCTGAAGTCCCTCTGCAGCGACGGCCATCAAAACGTCCTCCGAATCAGATCCACTGTGCGTCCCTGCCCTGGGTGACACGAGAACTTGGATGAGTGGCCCCAGTGAATAACCTCCCCCAGGACAGCCGATGGGACGAACAGTCTACCTGCTGGTAGTCTCCGAGGCAAACTGGCGGGACAAGGCGTCCGGCTTCGTGTTCTTCGACCTGGGACAATAGGTAATGGTGAAATCAAGTCTTCCAAAAAACAGGGACTTGGCCTGGCGGGAGTTTAGATGCTTGGCCGTCCAAAGGTATTCCAGGTTTTTGTGGTCAGTCCATACGATGAACGGCTGGGAGGCCCCGTCCAAACAATGATGCCACTCCTCCAAGGCGAGTTTGACAGCCAACAGTTGCCTGTCACCGATGTCGTAATTGCGCTCAGCTGGAGATAGGCGCGGGGAGAAGAACGCACAGGGTCGAATCTTGCCATCCACCGGAGATCTCTGGGATAGGACTGCCCCCACCCCCGAGTCCGAAGCATCCACCTCCACCAAGCACTGGAGTGTGTGGTCCACCTGCGTCAGAATGGGAGAAGAAGACAACCTGGTCTTCAGTTCAGCAAAGACCGCCACCACCTCCTCAGTCCACTGGAAAGGAACCTTATGAGAGGTCAAACTGGTTAAGGGAAGAGCAATCCGGCTGTAATTCTGAATGAAGTGGCGGTAAAAGTTGGCAAATCCCAGAAACTGTTGGAGCTGTTTTCTGGACGATGGGGTAGGCCACTCAACCACCGCTTTGCTCTTACCTGGATCGGGGAGGACCTCATTGTGAGCGATGATAAACCCCAGTAACGATGTCCGGTTGACGTGAAACTCACACTTCTTGGCCTTCACAAAAAGTTTGTTCTCCAACAGTCGCTGCAGTACCCGCCTCACGTGCACACGATGCTCCTCCAGGGACTGTGAAAAAAATCAGGATATCGTCCAGATAAACAAACACAAAAGTACCCCAAAAATCCCTCAACACATCATTAATCAGCCTCTGGAAGATGGCAGGGGTGTTAGTCAGCCCGAATGGCATCACTAGATACTCGAAATGTCCACTAGGGGTCCAGAACGCCGTCTTCCATTTGTCGCCCTCCCGGATCTGCACCAGATGATAGGCGTTGCACAGGTCCAGTTTGGAAAACCAGGAGGCACCTTGGAGGGAATCAAAGGCTGAATTAATGAGTGGAAGAGTGTACTTATCCTTGACAGTTATATTATTTAACTCCCGAAAGTCTATACACGGCCTCAGTGAGCCATCCTTCTTGACGACGAAAAAAAAGCCCGCCCCCACCGCTGACGATGAAGGCTAGATTATGCCTGAGCTCAAGGACTCCTTAATGTACAGTGGGGCAAAAAAGTATTTAGTCAGCCACCAATTGTGCAAGTTCTCCCACTTAAAAGATGAGAGAGGTCTCCAATTTTCATCATTGGTATACCTCAACTATGAGAGACAAAATGAGGAAAAAAAAATCCAGAAAATCACATTGAAGGATTTTTAATGAATTAATTGGTAAATTCCTCGGTAAAATAAGTATTTGGTCAATAACAAAAGTTCATCTCAATACTTTGTTATATACCTTTTGTTGGCAATGACAGAGGTCAAACGTTTTCTGTAAGTCTTCACAAGGTTTTCACACACTGTTGCTGGTATTTTGGCCCATTTCTCCATGCAGATCTCCTCTAGAGCAGTGATGTTTTGGGGCTGTCGCTGGGCAACACGGACTTTCAACTCCCTCCAAA
This sequence comes from Pholidichthys leucotaenia, assembly GCA_020510985.1. NCBI lineage: Eukaryota > Metazoa > Chordata > Actinopteri > Cichliformes > Pholidichthyidae > Pholidichthys > Pholidichthys leucotaenia. The sequence continues at coordinate 319,941,360 of CM035839.1, read as the reverse complement.
GATTTTCTATGGGGTTGAGATCTGGACACTGGCTAGGCCACTCCAGGACCTTGAAATGCTTCTTACGAAGCCACTCCTTCATTGCCTGGGCAGTGTGTTTGGGATCATTGTCATGCTGAAAGACCCAGCCACGTTTCATCTTCAATGCCCTTGCTGATGGAAGGAGGTTTTCACTCAAAATCTCACGATACATGGCCCCATTCATTCTTTCCTTTACACGGATCAGTTGTCCTGGTCCCTTTGCAGAAAAACAGCCCCAAAGCATGATGTTTCCACCCCAATGCTTCACAGTAGGTATGGTGTTCCTTCTCCTCCAAACACGACAAGTTGAGTTTTTACCAAAAAGTTCTATTTTGGTTTCATCTGACCATATGACATTCTCCCAATCCTCTTCTGGATCATCCAAATGCTCTCTAGCAAACTTCAGACGGGCCTGGACGTGTACTGGCTTAAGTAGGGGGACACGTCTGGCACTGCAGGATTTGAGTCCCTGGCGGCGTAGTGTATTACTAATGGTAGCCTTTGTTACTTTGGTCCCAGCTCTCTGCAGGTCATTCACTAGGTCCCCCTGTGTGGTTCTGGGATTTTTGCTTACCGTTCTCGTGATCATTTTGACCCCACAGGGTGAGATCTTGCGTGGAGCCCCAGATCGAGGGAGATTATCAGTGGTCTTGTATGTCTTTCATTTTCTAATAATTGCTCCCACAGTTGATTTCTTCACACCAAGCTGCTTACCTATTGCAGATTCAGTCTTCTCAGCCTAGTGCAGGTCTACAATTTTGTTTCTGGTGTCCTTTGACAGCTCTTTGGTCTTGGCCATAGTGGAGTTTGGAGTCTGACTGTTTGAGGTTGTGGACAGGTGTCTTTTATACTGATAACGAGTTCAAACAGGTACCATTAATACAGGTAACGAGTGGAGGACAGAGGAGCCTCTTAAAGAAGAAGTTACATGTCTGTGAGAGGCAGAAATCTTGCTTGTTTGTAGGTGACCAAATACTTATTTTACCGAGGAATTTACCAATTAATTCATTAAAAATCCTTCAATGTGATTTTCTGGATTTTTTTTTCTCATTTTGTCTCTCATAGTTGAGGTATACTTATAATGAAAATTGGAGACCTCTCTCATCTTTTAAGTGGGAGAACTTGTGCAATTGGTGGCTGACTAAATACTTTTTTGCCCCACTGTATGTCTCCATTGCTTCCCGCTCCGGGGCAGACAGGTTGTAGAGTCTGCTGGATGGTAGAGGAGCTCCAGCGCGGAGATTAATGGCACAATCATAAGGGCGGTGGGGGGGGGTGGGAAGGGCTTCAGTCTTGCTGAAGGCGGCCCCCAAGTCGTGGTATTCAGGAGGGATCTTATCCAAATCAGGAGGGGCAGGAATCGGGGCACTTAGCGGCACGGACGGTGAGCATGCAGCGGACTGTAGGCAGGCACTCAAACAAAATGAACTCCAGGCATGGACACTCCTGGACCGCCAGTCTATGGAGGGATTGTGCAGGCGAAGCCAGGGATAGCCGAGGATAACTGGGGATGAAGAGATCGGCAGTACATATAACCTCAGCTCCTCCTGGTGATTGCCCGATGTAATCACGGCCACAGGGACAGTCCGATGGGAAACTACAGCAAAAGGGGCTTTAGAAAGGGTGATCAGTTTCAAGGGGGTCTCCAATAACTGAACGGGGAGCCCCAACCGGGTTGCCAGCTCCCCAGAGATGAAGCTTTGCTCGGCCCCGGAGTCAATGAGTGCATGTGTGGTAAATTCCTTGTGTTTAAAACAAAAACGGATGGGAATCTGGAAACTGGAGAGGGGATTTAACTGGGGTGCATCCGTGAGTCCCCCAATTGTAACACACGGACTCCCCCCTTTAGGCCATACAGGGCATACCTCAAGCTCATGCCCCTCACTTCCACAGTAAACACATAAGCCCAACTCCTGGCGTCGCTGTCTCTCAGTAGCAGACAACTTAGCTCGACCTGTCACTATAGGTTCTGGCTCATCCGGGGAATCAGCTGGAGGTAGCGCCAATAGGGGGAGCTGCAGGGAACGGTGAGACTGACTACCCGAGCAACTGGAAATCCTACGCTCGGCCGCCTGCTCCCTCAGTCTGTTGTCAAGGCTAATTGCCAATGAAATTAACTCGGTTAAGTTGGAGGGCTTTTCTAAGGGGGCTAACTCGTCCCGTAGGCTAGGACAAAGGCTTCTGATGAAGATACTACATAATGAGGCATCCTCCCATCCCACCTCTGTGGCTACGACCTAGAAGTCAATGGCGTAATCGGCAACTGCCCTATCCCCCTGCTTCAAATTCAACAACCGGGAGGTAAGCACACTATGCCGGTCGGAATGGTCGAACACCTACTTAAACTCACAAACAAACTGCGAGCAGGTGAGTGAAGCATAGCTAGTCCTAGCCATGACGGCGTAAGCCCAAGCTAAAGCTCGTCCTTCCAACAAATTAACCACATAACCTATTCGGCTATGGTCTGACGCAAAATCCCCCGGCACCCGCTGAAATACAATGTCGCACTGCAACAAAAAACCCCTAGCTTCTCCTAATTTACCACCGAAACGGGTGGGAGTGGGTACGGGAGTAAGATATGACGGGGAGCCTGATGGAGCCTGGCTAATGGCAGAGCTAACAGGGGCGGGGGAGCTAGTGGGAGCGGGAGGAACAGCCTGTGAGTTAGCCAGGTAATCCAACTGATCAGTAACTCGAGCTAGCTGAGTTAGCGTGATTTGCTGCTGGTAAGTTAACTGGTCCACCTAAGCTTTTAAACTGTTAATCATGCGTGATAACGCGCTGTCTGCTGGGTCACTCTGGGAGAGTCATACTGACATGGTACAGACCCAATAAGCAGACACGACTCAGGAAACACAGTTAACCTTTTATTAGTAGTAATGTGAGTGTGTGGATGCGTGTGTGAATGTCTATGGTGAGTGTGGTGCGTGGATGAGTCAGCTTGGGGCGAGCAGAGCACTGTGCAACCTGGCAACCCTAAGGACAGAGCAGAGAGACAATTAGGGGCAGTCCAAACAGGAGCAGCACCAGATATAACTGTCTTTGCTGTTTGTGGAGCTGGAGAAGCACTCAGGTTAGCACAACGGCCCAGGCCAGGAGGACAGTGCCGGTCACCCCGCAGGGGATGTAGCAGGCAGGTGAACGAGGCAGGGAGGTCGGCCGCCAGGTGGAAGAGAGTCCGCTGCCGAGACGACACCGCCTGTGCAAAGTGGAAGGAGATGGGTGAGAGGAAAGGTTCAGGCTTACTTGGCTGCCGGATGGTTAGGAGACCCTAGGCGAGCAGAAGCGCTGGAAAGACGATGAGGCTGGAAGCCCAGTGTAGAGTTGGCAAGTTCAGATTCCTCAGGAAGGAAGTAGACGACTCCGCCCTGATCCCTGGGTCTCACAGAATATATAGACAGATCCAGATAGCAGACATGTGTGTGCGCAGGTGCACCTAATTGGCGGCCATGACATGGCAGCCCACCTGGAGTTTGCCAAACGGCACCTGAAGGACTCTCACACCATGAGAAACAAAATTCTCTGGTCTGATGAGACAAAGATTGAACTCTTTGGCATGAATGCCAGGCGTCGTGTTTGAAGGAAACCAGGCACTGCTCATTACCAGACCAATACCATCCCTACAGTGAAGCATGGTGGTGGCAGCATCATGCTGTGGGGATGTTTTTCACTGGCAGGAACTGGAAGATTAGTCAGGAGAGAGGGAAAGATGAATGCAGCAATGTACAGAGACATCCTGGATGAAAACCTGCTCCAGAGCGCTCTTGACCTCAGACTGGGGTGACGGTTCATCTTTTAGCAGGACAATGACCCTAAGCACACAGCCAAGATATCAAAGGAGTGACTTCAAGACAGCTCTGTGAATGTCCTTGAGTGGCCCAGCCAGAGCCCAGACTTGAATCCAATTGAATATCTCTGGAGAGATCTGAAAATGGCTGTGCACCGATGCTTCCCATCAAACCTGATGGAGCTTCAGACGTGCTGCAAAGAAGAATGAGTGAAACTGCCAAAAGATCGGTGTGCCAAGCTTGTGGCATCATATTCACAAAGACTTGAGGCTGTAATTGCTGCCAAAGGTGCATCAATAAAGTACTGAGCAAAGGGTGTGAATACTTACGTACATGTGATTTCTTAGTTTTCTATCTATCTATAAATGCACAGAATCTGTCTGTGTGTCTATTCCATGCATATCTCTTGAACTGTTCCTCAAACTGACCTAAGATTTTATACATGTTTTCCTGAGGTTACAAGGGTGCGCATCCCAGAGTATGGAGTTGTTCAGTCAAAATATGTAATTTTTATCACTAAAAGTTTAGTCATCGCTCTCTCCTCATGTATTGGCTTCTAGAGGTGTGGATGGGGTTTGCATTGACTCTGTACTGATTGGATAATATGCGACATCATGACATCAGTAACCACAGCGCACCGTGAGCAAAGCAAGGAAGCGAAAAGCGACAAATTTGACTAGAAAAAGATAATACTGAAGATTTAATGCTTAAAAAATTATACCATAAAGTTACCGTGATTGGGTCGGTCTAAAGGATAATTCAGCATATGTGGAGAAGCAGCGGGCATCCGGGTCTGACAAAGAACACCGTTGTATCCAACACAGAACATGCTGGGAGAAGCAGCGGCCCGACCGGGCAGACCACGGTCTTTCGCTAGGAGGCACGCCGAGCCTGCCCAGTCAATGGTAGACAGGAATTCCTACTTCTGCTTCACCCGTGTGGTACCACTGTACTTTACAGCAGTGATTCTCAACTGGTGGGTCGCGACCCAAAAGTGGGTCGCGGACCTGTTTTCAGTGGGTCGCGGGCCTTTGCCTGGGCAAATAAAAGATCAAGAAATAAATCAACATAGTGTCATTCACACTCCTTAACAGTAGATGGCAGTAGGTGGTGGGCGACACCATATTTCGCACCATAGAAGAAGACTCTCACCGTTTGTTTGTATATGCTAATTGAGCATGGCGAAACGGACTGGATACGCCAGTGGTCCCCAAACTACGGCCCGTGCCGCCTCCACATTTGGCCCGGCCCCCTGAACAATATCAGACGCTTACCCCCTCCCGCACCTAGCTTCCATGTCGGCCGAGCGCCGTCTCGTTCCCCTGCTGAGCGTGTGCTCAGCCATGCATTCTGTGCCATGGATTCTCTGTATCACTGTATAAAGAGCTGACTGTTCATGCCTCACTATCGCACTTAGAATTCGTTCTTAGACATCTGCTCAGAGCTCTCTCACAGAGCGCTGGGTGAGCCTCGTGATGGAGGAATAAAACACCTTTAAACTTCGGCTTGCTGTGTCCGCCTGCACTGATTTTTCCTCCACACTGGTAAGCGTGATGATTTTTTTTTTTTTTTTCCAGTCTGGCCACGCGATCGAGACTAATACACGCATAGAATGTGACATTCTGTCTGTGCCCCTATCTGAACCCCCCCCCCCCTCAGAAAAAAAAATAAATCCTAGACTCACCCCTGTCAAATAAAATGGAATAGTGAAAAGGTTAGCTAAGAGAAAAATTGATTCAGAATACAGGGTATTTAACCTGCAGTGGACAAACGATTATTTTTTTGTTCAATGCAAAGAAAAGGCTGTTCAGCAGCGGTGTCTACAAGCCTGCTGGAACCTACAAAAGAATTATAAGGAAGAAACACAAGAACTTTGAGAGACTGCTCATATGAGTCATTTAAGTAAGAGATTCTGCTCTGACAACTAAGCTGAGCTTTTACCTGTTCAGATTGTGCACGGCACAACACAAAGTTAATGTTCCATGGACTTTTTTCTGTGAAGAACCCAGAGAGGGTTATTTGGTTATTATTTATTTCATTAATAGTGTTATTATTTATTTTCTGACTTTTTTTCCTGTGAAGATCCCAGAAAGGGTTATTAATATTTGGTCATTTGTGGCTTTCTGGAAAACAATAAATGTTTACGTTTAGGCACCCCTGCGATCGTCACACTTTTTCTGTTACAAACTGACCCCGGCCCCCATCAGAGAAGGCAAAAGTTATGTGGCCCTCACAGGAAAAAGTTTGGGGACCCCTGGGATACACGATCCCTTTGGAATCGACATGGAAAGCGTTACGTTGCCAAGCAACGAAGAGAGTCAGCTGGTGGAGCTATCATGTGACCGCACGCTGAAAAAGAGGTTCACGGAGGTAAGCCTCTCGCAGTTCTGGTGCAGCACTGTGATGAGTGAGTATCCTTCTCTTGCCATTCGAGCAGTAAAAACCCTCCTACCTTTCAGCACTACCTATCTCTGTGAGTGTGGCTTCTCAGCTCTGGTTCAGTTGAAGACAAAACAGAGAAAAAGACTGGACATTGAGCATGACCTCACAGTCGCTTTGTCTAATATAACTCCAGACATTGAGACTCTTGTCAAGAGCAAATAACATCCCCAGTTCTCCCATTAATTCCTCCAGACTCAGGTCTATGATGTCACTGTTACAGGTTTTAGTGAGTGTTCCTTCATTTTCTTCAAAGCACATAACCTTATCAGTAGGTAAATACTGAAAAAACAATCAGAAGAAAAGTCAATTTTGAGACTTGAATTCTTTTGAATTGCACTTTTTGTTTAATTTTTAATTTAAAATGCAGCTAATTCAGCATTAAAGGGAATTGTTCCCTCTGTTGTATTGCCACTTACTGGTCATTTTGGTTAATCATTAAATTTGTTTTGTGTTTGTATACTGTGATATTCTGTTCTTCTACCTCAGGTTCAAAATGCACAATCTTTACATTCAGTAAATTTGAGAATTTGAAAATCTTTGATTTGGGTCGCGGCTTGTCATCGAGGGGTGATGGTGGGTCCCAAAGCCAGACCAGTTGAGAACCACTGCTTTACAGGACCATGAGTCCCCCCTCCCACGTAAGTATCTAAACATTAAAAACTTAATAATAATACCCCTGACAAACAGTGATCTGTGTGGAGTTTGCATGTTCTCCCTGTGTTTGCATGGGTTTACGCCGGTATTTCTCCGGTTTCCTCCCACATGCCAAAAAAACATGCAAGTTAGGTTAACTGGCATCAACTGGGGATTCTAAATTGTTTTAGGTATGACTGTGAGAGTGAATGGTTGTCTGTCTCTCTGTGTTGGCCCTGTGATGGACTGGTGATCTGTCCAGGGTGTACCCTGCCTCTCGCCCAAAGATGCTGGGATAGGCTTTAGCCCCCCCGCGACCCAAAAAGGATTAAGCGGAAGAAGATGGATGGATAATAATACCGCCATGATTGTGGAGTGGAATGGCCAGAATGACTTAACGACCAAATGCAGGACTCAAAAACGCCCAAATAATGAAAATAAAATAATAAAATCATTTTTAGTTAAATATTTGCTGACAAATGGGCAACACTGATGCAATGGTCACAGTCAAACGGGTCCTTCTGCTGTGTATAATAATGTCGGGTCTCATGTAGTTAATTTGGTTGATTACAGTTTTAAAAAAACCTTTTAAGCACAAAATATTGCTGAAGTATAAAATGATGCACTACAATGGGTCTCAAATATTTGTTAACATGTCCTGTTATAGTTCTGCACGAGTTTTTTCACGATATACAGAAGAAATATTACACTTAACTCCACCACTGAACAGCGATATAAACTCAAATAATTATAATGATGACTGAACAACTCCCATTCCCCAAAGGGCAAGATACACTATTATCTTGAATATAAGTGATAAAAGATCACACAAATAAGTGATCTGACAAACAAATAAACAAGGGATCTGAAACAGTCGCTAATATTGGATGTCCCATTCATTTTCAATATTTAGTTATTCTGTAATTAATATTCACACAGTCAAATAAATCTTAGTGCCATTTACTCCCTTTTATATTTGTCAAAGTCTGACATGTGATTGCCTACATATAAGCTACACCTCTTTGCATTCCACTTTCAAACACAGCCTACATTTGGGCCTGTAAAGCCTGACTGGGATACCTGTTTCAGACAGGAATACTTGCGTTCTATGGGCAATGCACTAGTTTTTAATAAATTTGCAAAAATCTAAAAAAAAAATAAAAAAATCATGTTGTCATTATGAGGTGTTGTGTTTAGACTTTTGAGGAAAAAATGAATTTATTCCATTTTGGAATAAGGCTGTAAAATAACAAAATATGGAAAAAGTGAAGCACTGTGAATACTCTCCAGATGCACTGTAATATTTGCAATGAGATTTGACAAGTTCAAACTCTACAGATAATTCAAATCATATTGTTTAACTGAAAGACAACAGCTGATGGAGTAAGAATCAGTTTGAGTATTCGTAGTGAAACCGAGTACTTCCTGTACTATTACCAACAAGTTTGCCACAAGGTGGGAATTCTCTATCCTTTCTATTTTTAATAAAAAACAAAATGCACCTGCATTCAAAATAATTGAACACCCACTGAAAATTGTTCATTTTCCTAGAAAATCTAGTTCCTACATCTGATCTCAGTCAGTCCATGGAAATCGTTAAATGCCACATCCCTGAAATCATATTTATGACCATCTAAGTCAGGTAGATAGCACCATAGCCAAGTTAAGGAGGAATTAAGGATTCAAAATGATTAAAAAGATGAAGTAAAATCTACTAGTAATTAACACTTCTGACAGAGTGAGCACAACAGCAGCTTCCATGGTGTCTTTCTTGGTTTCCCGACTTTGTGAAGATTTTGTGCTGAACGTGTTTATGGTCACATTTATGTCATGACTTCAAGGGTGGAGCATTTGACAGCTTCTGACAAATGACTGTGGAAAACCAACCTTACGAAACTCCTGGAATGTCTTATTTTTACTGTGGTGGACAAAGTTGCACACATACCAAGCTAGCTAACTTACAGATTCTTCTAGAAAGCATTAACAAATGGTGCACATTTGATATAGAACTAATGTGGAAAAACTGCTGCATGCATTGTTATATATCTTGAATCAATATGTCTGTCCGGCTGGGAGACGGCTGTTTCCCTGTGTGTGTCACACACCAGTCCAGCAGCACAAAGTCTGGTGGTATAAATGAATGCATAACATGTGTACTTGTCTGTAAGTTTACAATTCATTCATTCATTCATCTTCTGGAGCTGATTCTAGATTTTTTGGGTAAGAGGTGGTGTACATCCTGGACACATTGCCAAAGAATGAATGAATGAAAGATCATTTAAGGGATTATGACAGAATTTTACAAAATCAGTCTGTTAAAATAACAGGCACAGAAATTCCAGCCCTGGTGTTTGAACACGCACATGTGTGCTTTATGCCTTTTCAACACGCTGCTGAAATATCGCTTGATAATGTGCTGCTGACTTCAGACCAGCTTTTTCAAGCTCAAAAGTGCATTAACAGAGAATACAGAGAATGCTTAATACCAACACACCGAACTGCATGCTGGGCCTCACCCACTTTAAATTAGTCCACTTCTACCAGTACAGTCAGTTCCTAATTAGGGTGCACAGCAGAAAACCGGACAATGCGCTGACAGACAGAAAGTAACAAAAGCACTCACACAAGGTGAAAAGTGTGTGGCAATAATGCACCTTAGACCGTTAAAATATGGCCCTTTGTGTTTGCTGAGTTCTCCTCTGTGAAATTTTAGAGCAGATGCCTTAATGTCACTGAGGTTACAAGAATATCAAAGTTCAGGGAGTGTGAGGCAGAGGTGAAGGAATGGCACAAAATGAAGCAGTGCTGGGAGCATAAATACAGTTAAACATTGTGAGATAGATGATGAGAGTTAAATGCAGATACTCACTTGTTTGGTCACCTGCAAATAAAAAAGAGAAAAAAAGGTGCAAATTGTTAATTTTTTTGTGAATATTTTGTTAAAAAAAGATAATTTATTCCCAAAATGTTAAGCTACTGTGTATTATCCAGTTCAATGACATATTTTTTGTATGCTTCTAATATTTGGATAAAAATGTTTTTCTCATCTTGTGCTTAACAGATTTATGATGTGGGAAAAGTCACAAAATAAAAATGTTCAATTTTTCTTCTTTGTTTAAGAAGTTTATAAATATTTAAAAACATGTGTTTAAATAATAATTTCAGTACACACTAATTTAGCACCTTGCTCCATTTTTTTGTGGGTGCTATCTTTACACATATTTTTCTACCCTCAAACCTTCAGTAAATCAAGCCCTAAGTGGATTTTCCCACAGGATAATGCATTGTAATGAGCAGAGTCACACGCTGTGTGAAAGTAGGGATAACTGTTGTGTCGACATGCACAAACTAAATGTTTGCAGTTAGCGTGGACAAGCAAATTAAATAAAAGTGGTTAAATCTATTTGTCACTTTTGTGTTCACTGAGCTCTTTTCAGTCAAATTTGGAGCAGATGATAATTTAATGTCATTGAAGATGGTACAGAGTTTGTGAAGCAGAGGTGAAGAGATTAAATAACATGAAACAAAGCTTGTGTCATAAATACAATTAAACATGCTGAATTAGACAATAAGAATTAAATGTGGGCATTTATTTGCTGTATCTTCACCTGCAAATACAACAAAGGAGAAAAAAGTGTAAACTGTTAATTCTGTGGCCGTGAAAGCATTTACTGTAACAAAAGACATTTAGGAGCATTTACTTCATCTGATCAATACAAAATATTCAAGGCATCAGCAAGTCAAGAGAAAACCGTCCATTTTATCTGACACTGTCTGGATGAAGCAGTGTGGTGAAACCTGGTGCTATGACAACGTGACAAAGACTTGCTATTTCAGAAAACAAACCGCGATTTCCAGCCTTGCAATAAAACTTCAAGCCACCCTATGCTTACAAAACTAGTTTGAGTTCAGGAGGATCACAAATACAAGCACAAAATAATGTTCGAACAGAACAAGTTTCAGTAGGTACGTATTCTGATATTACAGCATTTTAAACTATGAAATATCGATAAATGATTTTATATATATATATGTGTGTGTGTGTGTGTGTGTACACAAATGTGTGTGTGTGTGTCAATATTATATATATTATTTAAGCATGCATGATTAGATTCATAAGTATAAAAAGCATTCCTTGAAGAAGCTTTTATTTGTTTCATTGCTTATAAAAATATCAATGAATGATGAATACTGAGATGACTGGTGACAGTCAAACAATAAGTCTCAGGATGTGGTTTGGTGCATTTTTGTTTTAGAGATGCATGTTCTCTGCGGTGACATTTTACCCCCCGATACAAACCCAATGCACTGGTTATTAGTTTTGAGATGACTAAATGCATAAAGAGAGGCATAAATAAAGAGAAGGCATTTGCACTTCTCTAACACCTCAGATAAATAATTTTTCATAATCACTTGTTAGGCCCAATAAGAAAAAACTTTTATCAGCTTTCTCTGTCAGGATTTTTTTTTCTCATATTTTGCATTCACTGTAGTCGCCCATTTTTGTAACAACCACGCCCACTCCACTCAAAAACTTTCAATCAGGCAGTACACTTAAGTTGTCTGACCTCAATTCTACATTTGTGAGACCATTCTTCCCCTTTTGTATTTGGGTAAATTCTCAAGTCATTTTCTTGTGCACCGTCTCTGTGTGATTGGCTTGTGTGCCTCGGTTCTGCTCTGCCAGGAAATGAATGCAACTCAGAATGGAACATGGAAATGGTCAAACTTCAGCACAAGTCATCTCTGGTGCAGCTACAGCAAGCTGCGTGTTAAATTCGGATAAAAACTCTGAGTAGGCTGAGGGAGGACGGTAGACTATGGCAAAGAAGACTGGGTTTAAGCTAAGATTGCTAAAGTGCCCAATACTGAGGACCAGGCCCTCAAAGGAATTAAAACATGTTTTTTGCTTTACATTAACTAGTAATTTAGAATGGTAAATTGCTGCTACTCCTCCTCCATGAACAGAACTTCTGGGATTTTGATAGTTTAGATAACCAGAGGGAGTTGATTCATTTAAACCAACATAATCCTCTTGCCCTAACCAAGTCTCTGGAAGGGATATTAAATCAATCTGATGATCAATTAACAGATCATGGACTAACAGAGACTTGGGAGTTAAAAACCTAATGTTTAACAAACCACATTTAATTTTTAAATTATGAGGAGGAAGAGAGGCCAAATCATTTAATTTAGAGACTTGATGTTTAATTTGAGTTTTACCAACTTTTTGTTTAATCACTTTGGGATACTTATACATTATATTTTTATTAACTTTGGGGGGAGTAGACAAAGATTCTCTGATGGGGAAGATGGGGCTAAGTTGAGGGTTGGTGGATGAGGAGGAGCTGCAGAGAGGCGTGTATTTATCAAGTTATGTTGTATTTGTCTTGGGCTATAATGTTTTGGGTAATGGGAGACAGACACAATCTCTATGGGGTTATGAATTGATGACTGATCTAAACAGTGAGAATTATTTGGATTAATAGGATTAATATGAGAAGTGAAAGCAAAGAAGGGCTGATTGGCAGACCCAGGAACTTCGGGGTGAGTTAATGCACCAGGTTTCAGTCACTGTACTAAAAAACGCTGAATGAAATAGAACAGATTGTCCTTTAAAACACGTTCACCAAGTCTATTTGGATGGATGCCATCTGGCCTCATAAATGATGGGCGGTTCCAAAACAGGTTGATTTTTTTTTTTTTTTTTTAGATTTAGTATACTTTATTGATCCCCAGAGGGGAAATTGAGGGTCATCCACCACCTGGATGGATGAAGCAGCCACGATACGACGCTATCCCTTCACCATTCACACACACATTCACACCTAGGGCCACTTTAGAGTCTCCAATTAACCTAACCTAACCTGCATGTTTTTGGCATTTGGAAATTGTCTACAAAACCAATGTTAAAAGTAGGACATGTAGAACACAACCAGGTATTAAGGCTGAGAGTTCTGCTAAAATGATTGCAACCTCTTGTGAAAGGGGCCAATGGCCCAGAGATAAACACACGTCTGCCACAGCTCATAAGAGTGGACAGAAGGCTCCTGAAGTCTCTCTTTAAGATCTCCAACGCTTCATCTGGGATGTTGTTGCATCCAACATGCACAATGACAGTTTTAGCATGGGGGTATTCATTTAATAGGTCAGGGGTAAGAGCCTCAATGTTTGACACTTTTGCCCCAGGAAAAAATTTAGTGACACAGTACCTGCTTCTGACATTCCTCATTATTGAATCACCACTTACCAGCGTCGTCTGGGGGGGCTTTGTCGGTGGCTTCTGAAATGGTGGATAATTTTGCCATTGTTGCAGTGATGGCGGGGTGATGCGCTCTCTTCTTTTTGGAGCTGGTGTATAGTTTGGCACACCTAAAGTAATTTTAATCCGGGGCTTGCGGATTTGGGCCGCTGCTGAAGGAGGAGGGGCGGCCATGGGAGGATGACCAACGTCCAGGTGGGAGGAAATCTTCCAGGGAAAGGATATCGAATCTATTTTCCAGCAAAAGGGGAAGAAAGGAGGCATGGCCATGTCTGGTCAATCCCCGACGTTTGCTAGTTGGCCCAACTATGGTCCAGGGCGCGCATTGAGGCTGAGAAGAACCACCCGGGGCTTTGGGTTTTCGAAATAAACACAAACACAAATTTAACTCACCTTTAACGTCAGTGAAGCCGGGGGAAAAGGTATTGTGATAACTATGCCGGGCCACTCCAGGCGGCAGTGCGACTTTTTATAGCACAACATGGCACCTTTTTTCACAGCACATAGAGCTGAACTGTAATATAAATAGATGTTTTTAAACATCTTTAAAAAGTCTTCAGCTGATCCAAAATGCTGCAGCAAGAGTTTTAACAGGTACTAGAAAGAGAGATCATATCTCTCCGGTTCTGGCCTCCCTTCATTGGCTTCCCATAGAGTTTAGAATTAAGTTTAAAATCCTTCTTCTTACTTACAAAGCTCTAAACAATCAGGCTCCTTTTTATTTAAAAGATCTGATACTACCGTATTTTCCTAACAGAGCACTACGCTCCCAAAATGCAGGATTACTTGTAATACCTAGAATCTCCAAAAGTACAATGGGAGGCAGAGCCTTCAGTTATCAAGCTCCTCTCCTGTGGAATCAGCTGCCAATCTGGATTCGGGAGTCAGACTCGATCTCTGTTTTTAAGAATAGGGCTAAAACCTACCTTTTTGATATAGCCTACAATTAGGGAGGGATCATGTGTTTCTGAACCCTCCCTTAGTTATGCTGCTAATAGGTTTAGTCAGCCGGGGGACCTCCAGTAATGCACTGGGCCTCACTCCTTTCCTCACTCTCTATGAATTTTTTTTTTTTTTGCTGGTCATTAACATCTGTTTGTTCTCTCCCATAGATTGAGTCCCCATCGTGCTGTTTGCTCTCTACATGTCTGTTCTTTTCTTCTTCTCTATCCCCTCACCCCCCAGCCAGTCGCAGCAGATGACTGCCCCTCCCTGAGCCTGGTTCTGCTGGAGGTTTCTTCCTGTTAAAAGGGAGTTTTTCCCTCTCCACCGTCGCCAAGTGCTTGCTCACAGGGGATCGCCTGATTGCTGGGGTCTTTCTGCAACTGTGGGGGTTCCCCCCCTACAGTTGATAGTGCTATGAGATGACTGTTGTTGTGAAATGGCGCTATATAAATAAAGTTGAATTGAACTGAATTAATAAAATAGTGGTTACTGAAAAAAACCCCACACATTCAGCAACTACACCATTTATTCATCACATCGATTATTTTCACACTGGTTTTGCTGTTTAGTTTGGCAGAGGAAGGACGAGGTACAGCTCGTTAAAAACTCGCTAAAAACTACAATTCCCAACATTCCTCACCCGCAAATGGTTGCAGTGAACTGCGCATGCACCCGGACACTCCTGCCAGAGGGAAGTTCTGAGCAATCCGCCAATACTGGCTGAACAAATATCTGTCTTTTTGCCCGACTGTTTTCTTCCTCTGCCACTAAACAGCAAAAGCTTCTGTTCGTCTTGGCTGTCATTGTATTCACGTACCTCCATCACTTCTGCCATTTAAAATGTATACCACCATGCTCTTCTTTTATGTTTGGATTGCAGCTACTCAAATCAGTTTGGTGGCTCTTGACTGCCACCGACAGTACGGGCATGTGAGCTGCAGATTATTTTCACTGCACATGCGTGTACTCCAAAACTACTGGATTGATTTGGATTTTTTTTTTTTTTTTTTTTACCAGAGTTGGTCCTTGAGCTAGAGAGGAACCCATAACATTTTGGTGATGACCCCAGAGTGCATACCTCCGCCAAGGCTCTGGCACTGAGGCATCAGCACCTTGGTGCTTTCATTCAAAAATGGATTTTGATCTCCAAAAGGAATTTTAGGGACTGGACCATGTCTCTGTCACAGCAGACATTTGGAATGTGGATAATGGACATTTTCTTTGGATCACTGCACATTGGATTCGATCCATATCATAAAGGTAAGATAAACATGGACAGCTTTATGTAGTGTTGCCAACTCTCACTCCAAAATGAGGAAATTACTGGCAATATCATGTTGATTTTCTTCAGATTTTTCCCACAGTAAGAGCTCTCAAAGCAGAATAAAGCAGACTTTACATACTGTAAAAGCTCTGTCTCAGTCTGTTTTCAGCCTGACATTAATAAGCACGTAATGTAATCCATTAATTACATAATCTTGCTATGTGTGCAAGATGATTTATGTATGCATTTAAAAGTGACTTGAAAGTTACTTTTCCAAGTAACTAATTACTTTAATCATGCAGTAATTGGTAAAGTAACTCAATTACTTTTGAAAAGAAGTAACTAGTAACTGTAATTAGTTACTTTTTTTTAGTAACTTGCCCAACACCAGAGTGGTGGCCTAGTTTGTAGAGCATCCGCCCCACAACTGGGAGGTCATGCTTTCAAGCCCCGGCCGGGTCATTTCCTGTATATATTTGCATCCTTTTATAGAAACGTGGACAGACTGTAATTTACTGTACATACTCTGGTTGTCATTGAATCCTTATTTAAATCCTTCACCTGAACAACGAGAGCAAGTTTTTAGCCAAAGTCAAATTCCTTGTATGTGTTGTGCATACTTGGCCAATAAAGCTGATTCTGATTCTGATTCTGATTCTGATCAAAGACCATATAAAAATGGTACTTCCCACCTTCTAGCTTGGTGCTCAGCATAATAGAATGGGGGAAGGAAAAGTTGTTTGTGGCGGTGCGTTGCATGGCAGCAACCCCTCTGATTCTAGATGTGACTAACATTGTAGGTAGGAAAAACATAATTTCGTTCTATTGTATATGATTGGCTGTATGGATTGAATGACAGTAAAGTTGGCTTCTTCAAAAACACTGGTGTTGGCAACATTTATTGATCATTTTTAATAAAGTTTCATGTCTCTGAAGTATCATGATATTACGATGCAGCAATTTTCCCCCCACCCCCCATACAATATATAAATGCCAATATAAATGAAATTAAAGTATTACATTTGATTGTTTTTAGTATAGCAAAGTGTACTTAGTGTATCAGCAGCAATAGGTCAGTGGGCCATTTTACAGTGTGGAGGGAAAACTCAATTTTTAATGATTCATTCATTTTCAACAGTGTTTGGAGTAGCGCATTACAAACACGTTACTGTGATGCCACTACTTTTGCAGTAACATGCTGTGTAATGAAATTACTGTTCAAAAATTCAGTAATGCGTTAGTTACTGAAATTTGATCAGATGCGTTTCTTGCGTTACTCATTTTATTAATATGGATAGATATTTTTAGCGCAAATAGACAATCATACAACTTGCAGTTGCTAGACACCCTCCTCATCAGCTGCCAACTGGGGATGAATACACAGTTTTGGTGGCTGTTGGCGGGACTGCCATCCCCAGGGGCACCAGTGGCCTCAAGCCACTGGAGGCTGTCATGCCAAAGGCAAAGGCAAGCAAATAAATAAGCAAATTAAATATAAACTGACCCTACCGTAACTGACGCAGCCGTCACACAGTCTCCTCCGCAGGTCCGTTTCCTGTCCTGCCTCAGTTCATATGAAATGCCATGGCGGTGGGGACTTCTCATTTCAAGCCCTTATCATCTGTTGTCTGAGTGGTAAGTAGCCTCTAACAGCTCCTACCTCTGTGGTTAAACATGAGTATTTTTTGAGCAAGAAGCTCGCATTTAATGTCTGCATTAAATGCATTTAAAGTTTTCTTACGCACAGAGAAAAAGTGACTGTGATTTGTTGCAGTAAAGAACAGCTTCTTCTAAGCAGTGAACTTTCATTTATCTGTGCTTTCTATTTCATTTTATCTCATTCATTTACATGCTGTTGTGATATGCAACTATTTCATGGAAGTCTCCAGTGGATGCCTTGGATGAATAATTGTGTTCACGTGCTTTTATTTATTCTAACATTCTGGATTTGATTTCAGTCTGTAATGTATTTATTTATTTATTTGTATATAAGCCACATATTTTTTTCACATGCATTTATTTTATTTTATTAATGGCTTTATAACCATCCATCCCTCCATCCATCCATCTTCTTCCACTTAATCCTTTTTGGGTCACGGGGGGCTGGAGCCTATCCCAGAATCTTTGGGCGAAAGGCAGGGTACACCCTGGACAGATCGCCAGTCCATCGCAGGGCCAACACAGAGAGACAGACAACCATTCACTCTCACATTCATACCTAAGGACAATTGAGAATTCCCAGTTGATGCCAATTAACCTAACTTGCATGTTTTTTGGCATGTGGGAGGAAACCGGAGAAATCCCGGGGTAAACCCATGCAGACACGGGGAGAACATGCAAATTCCACACAGATCACTGTTGGTTGGGGGCTGGGATCGAACCCAGGATCCCCTGGCCAAGGGTGAGTTGCTGTGCTGCTGCAGTGCTAACCACTCCACCACCGCGCTGCCCAGCTTTATAACCAATTATGACATTGGTTGTAATAAAGATTTTTACCATGTAACAGTTTTCTGTGCATAGAAATGCTCATATTTGTATATTTTAATATTTAGTGTTATGTTTCATCAGTTCCCTTGTTTTTTTTTCTCCACTCAAGTTAATTTTAGCCTTAATTCTGAAAAATTCAAATGTGTTCTTGGCTAATTAAAGTTTCCAGTGACATCATTATAGCAGCAGATTCTGGTCAGTACTCGGTTCTGGTGTTGGAACTCACCGCTGCTTTTGACACAGTGGACCACAATATACTGATAAATAGGATGAAGGACACGTTTGGTATTTCAGGATTAGTTCTGAAATGGTTCTCATCTTATTTAACTGACAGAGGGTTTTGTGTTTTGTTCAACAAGAAGATGTCAGAGGTTAAAGGACTTTCCTGTGGGGTTCCTCAAGGCTCAATTCTGGGCCCTGTTATGTTTTTATTGTATTTAACCCCACTTGGCCAGATTATAAGTCAGTTTAATGGTGTCTCTTACCATTTTTATGCAGACGACATTCAGCTTTACTGCTCTTTTAAAGAAAATGGGCTGAACATTTTATCAAACTTAATCTCTTGCCTGTCTGCCATTAACAAATGGTTAAACAATAACTTCCTACAATTAAATCTTAACAAGACAGAAACACTGATCATCACTCCAGACAGTAAAATTCCTCTGGTAAGGCAACACTTAGGTCACCTAGGCTCTTCTGTCCAGGCCAGTCTACATTACCTGGGTGTTGTTTTTGACAATACGATGCCACTGGACTGCCATGGTCGGCAACTAGTCAGAAATTGCTTTTTTCATTTGAGGAATATAGCAAAACTTAGACTTATGGTCTCAACACCTGAACTGGAAATTATCATTCATGCTTTTATCTCGTCTTACTTAGATTATTGGTAATGCCCTTTTTATGTGTTTTAATAAAACTGCTGTTGCCCGCCTTCAGACTGTGCAAAATGCAGCAGCTTGGCTTTTAACTTGGACGAAGAAAAGGGAACACATTTCACCAGTTTTATCATCCCTTCACTGGCTGCCAGTTGCTTTTAGATTTCATTTTTAAGATTTTAATTTTGACTTTTAGAGCTCTTAATGGCCAAGCCCCTTCATACATCTCAGCCGTCTTGACTCCTTATGCAACGACGCGATCACTAAGATCCTCAGGCCAGAGACTCCTGGTGGTCCCTCAGACCAAATTTAAAACCCGTGGAGATCGGTCTTTCCAGGCCGCTGCACCATGGCTTTGGAATGCACTTCCCCTGTCCTTGCACTGCCTTGAGTCTGTTGACTCCTTTAAGAAGGAGTTAAAAACTCATTTGTTTAAACAGGCTTTTAGCTCTCATTGAATGGCTTTTATTTCTTCACTGTTTTCTTTTTTATTCATATTTATATGAATATTTTATCTTATTTCTATTTATTTTAATTTGCTGTGAAACACTTTGTGATATATATCTGTGAAAAGTGCTATAAAAATAAACTTTGCTTGCTTTCTTAAATCCTCTAAATATGCGTTTTTAATGGGCTGCTCCAGGGGTGATAAACATAGGGCCCGTGGACCAAAAACGGCCCACCAGGCGGTCCAAAATTTTCTCTGTGAATTCACAGCTTTATTTCTAGTAAATTTCTGACTTTCTACTGATTACAATAGTTTGTGTAAATTTGAGACATTTTTTCTCTGTAAGGTAAGACTTTTTTCTCATCAGTTTTCTTTTTCTTCTTTTTTCTGAGAACAAGGGTCCCTTGATCTTGCTGTGTGTGCAAGATGATTTAAGTATACATTTAAAAGTAACATGAGTTACTTTTACAAGTAGCTAGTTACTTTAATCATGCAGTAACTCAAAAGTAACTCAGTTACTTTTGAAAAGAAGTAACTAGTAACTGTAACTAGTTACTTTTTTTTTAGTAACTTGCCCAACACTGATCTTCAACTGCTTAATCCTTTTCGGGTCATCAGAATCAGAATCAGAATCAGAATGAACTTTATTGCCAAGCATGCTTTTACACATACAAGGAATTTTACTTGACATTAAGGTGCGCTCATGTTAAGCGCTCCCTAATGACGCGGCAGCCGACAGGCGCCTCATACAGTGGGGGTAAAGAGGGGGAGGGGGAGGGGGTGACACATTGGGCAGAGAGAAAAAAGCATAGTTATCAAAATAGAGCTCAAGTGAGCAAGATTATGATCACATAGAAAAAAAACCCTCTAATTGCACACTTAGCAGACAAGTTACAGTTCCACACATTAACAGAGCAAGTTGAGAGAGACCAGTGTGTGTGTATCAGTCATGTGATATTCGTGGATGCAGTGTGAGTGCAGTGTGAAGTGTCAGTTACTGGTGAACAACAAAATTCCTCCCCTAAACAACGACTAGATGTTATGTCCATGGTATCCTAAACATAGATAACATGACCACAAGAGTTCATCTCTCTTCAGTGCATGTCAGATGGTAAAATTCCATGCTAGTCACATGATGACGCTGTCCATAGAGAGTTCAGATTGCTGCACATCAGAATGTTTGGGTTAGAGAAGCCAAAACTCCCTTCTGCCTTATCTTTTCTTCTGGAGGAATGAGTTCTCCCAAGGCCTGATAAGCACAGTTCACTTAGAGCATAGAATTTTCACCTCTCATGTGATTCTGTGCATCGCAATTTACATTTACATTCCCAGGCTTTAAAATCATTCCCTGGAGAGCACCCAGCGACTCCGAGATGTTTCCCACCTTCCGATTCAGTTCGCCATTAACCGCTATCAGTGCCCTCCCCAACTGGTCGAATTGTTGAAGGAGCTTCGCCGGGTCCGCATTTTGACTAGCTCTTTCCAACTTCTTTAGTTTCCGATACACCAGGAAAACTCCAAAGCCAAACAGCAGAAATCCTGTGATCATGAAGCCAAACAGGTAGATGTCTTCCACATCTTCAATCGAAAGATCCCACAGACACATGGGTTTCCAATTGTCCCATGAGTCTCTCACATACTTGGGCTCCCCCGGGCCCGAATTTCTGTTTGAAAAAGTGGTGTCGATTGCATTTAAAGCCCAGCTCACCAATTCCATAATTTTCCGTTTGGATCGAGATGCAGCGAGAAGAGAGCGAGACACAGACAGGACACAGCAAGCTGGGATCAGTGAAGGGAGGAGAGGAGAGGAGAAGAAATGCGTCTGCTCTCTCTGACAGCCGGAAGAAAAAAAGGTCATGGGGGTGGGTGGGCTGGAGCCTATCCCAGCCTCTTTGGGCGAGAGGCAAGGTACACCTTGGACAGATCGCTAGTCCATCACAGGACCAACACAGACACAGCCAACCACTGACTCTCACTTTCATACCTAAGGACAGTTTAGAATCTCAGCTGGTGGCAGTTAACCTGATGTGCATGTCTTTGGCCTGTGGGAGGAAAATGGAGTACCCAGTGAAAACCCACGCAGACACAAGGAGAACACACAAACTCCACACAAAAGAGTCACAGCGGGCCAAAGGGTGGGATCAAACCAAGACCTTGCTGTGCTTCCACAGTGCTAACCACTGCTCCACCAAGCTGCCCACTGAGATCCTGTTTGATGATGTTCTTAAAGTGACACTCCACCAAAAATCGATTGTGCTTTTTTTTGTTAACATGTCTGTAACATATTTTTTATGACTTACAAGACATATCAAGAGCGAAATCGCTCACATCTCATATCTCTGTTTTTTTTAATTTTAATTTTTTTTTTTTTTTTTGCTGTAAAGTTTCACTGCAAAAAGGTGAGTGAGAAGGAACGTTTCTGGTGACGTAACTATTCGTGGTGCTGGCATGTGGGTAGTGTTGAGCCATTCAGGACTCTCTGGCCTAAGTGATGTTATCCTCCAGGCTAGCTAGCATTTTTTAACAAACTGCTTTGAAAACTGACCCAAATTAAGATGGGTTGTACCATTAAACTGCTTTTAAGGACCAATGCAGTTTCAGTCATTATCCTGAGCCACCGTGCATACAACTGGGCATGTCCTTCAACCAGTAAGTCTTTTTATCACAGGATTTATTCTGATAATGTAGTGCTAGCTACTATTAGCCTTGTGGTTTGTGATTGGACCGAGTAATCACTGATTCTGGCGTTGGGGGGTGAAAAGATTTTGACATGAAACTTTAAGACAATGAGTTTTTTTTTTTTGTAGAAAAAAGGGCATAAGCTACCATTTTAGACAATGTAAATTTGTTTTATAGAGGATATCCACCAGAGTGCATCTTTAATAATATATACTCTTTGCTCATCTGTTTTTAAAATAATTATTATTATCTAGTTTATGGAAGTTAACTACACTATACAGCAGTGGCAAATATAATTACAAGTAACATGATTATGTTTAAATTTAATGGTCCATAAAATCAGAAATAAAACATTTACCAACTAATTCTTTTCTTAAAACCTGTCTGTATACACACTACACACTACGGCTGTGGCACAGGTGTAGTGTGGCCGACTACTGATCAGAGGGTCAGGGGTTCGATTCCTGCTCTGTCTGCAGTCTGCATGTTGAAGAGTCCTTGAGCAACACTGAACCCCCACTTGCTCCTAGTGGGTCAGGCCAGCGCCGGTGTATGGCAGCTCTGCCACCATCAGTGTGTGAATGGGTGGATAGCAGGATCTGTAAAGCGCTTTGGTCATCTAGAGATGAGAAAAAGTGCTATATAAGTGAATGCCATTTACCATATATATTTATGCTCCGACTTTGCAAAACCATTTTATCAGGTTTATGTGTAGTTTGAACTTGCAGCAGATACAGTACAGCCTGTACCTGAGTGTGAAAATGTGAGCCCATGACCTTCCTGACTAATTCACATAATTTACTTTGGACTGCACATCACCATTTAAATAATGAAAACTAGAGGGCACTCAGAGAGCGCATACCTCCGCCAAGGCTCCGTCCCTCCGTCCCTTTGTCCATCCATATCGCCATCCATCTCTACATTGCGAGATAGGGTCTTGGTGGAGGTATGCACTCACGGATCACCTCCAACATCTAATGAGTTCATCTTTGGGCCAAGGGCCACCTCTGGTGAAAATTTCATCCACATCCATCCAGTAGTTTTGGAGTATTGCTGCTAACACTCTGTGAGAAGACAAGAACCTTGGCGGAGGTATGCATTTTTTTTTTTTTTTTTAGATTTAGTATACTTTATTGATCCCCAGAGGGGAAATTGAGGGTCAACCACCACCTGGATGGATGAAGCAGCCACGGTACGGCGCTATCCCTTAACCATTCACACACACTTTCACACCTAGGGCCACTTTAGAGTCTCCAGTTAACCTAACCTGCATGTTTTTGGCATGTGGGAGGAAACCGGAGAAATCCCGGGGTAAACCCACGCATACACGGGGAGAACATGCAAACTCCATACAGATCACTGTTGGTCGGGGGCTGGGATCGAACCCACGATCCCCACGATCCCCCGGCCAAGGATAAACTGTGCTGCTGCAGTACTAACCACTGCGCCACTGTGCAGCCCCATTTTGAGATCATCACCAAAATCTAATCATGTGATCAGTGTGCCATTACACACCTTTCCTGAAAATTTTAATGAAAGGCGCTGTATAAATACAATCCATTATTATTAACAGACAAACAACACCAAAAACAATGAATACAATCTATGACTACATAATAATAATAATAATAATAATAATAATAATAATAATAATAATAATAACAAGACTGTCATAATTGTATTGATTAGGGCTGGGCAATTCCACCTTAAATCAACAACATGGTTCTCCATTACAGTTTACTGACAAGGTTCATTATTATTAAGCAATATTACACAACAGAGTGGTATCATACCATTTTTTTTGCAGTTATTAACTACAAATTCACATTGTTTGATGCAGCAAAGTTCAGCCTCCACCTCCTCCACCATCACCTCCCATTCTAGTCTTCCTGTACTGGTACTGTATGTCCTCCCCTTCCTTAATTCTGACTGGCTGCTAAGAAAGGTCTGACATTGACAAGCTCAGTTATACAGCAGTCTGACATGTTGAACTTTTTTCAGCCCTGAGCACCGTGACAAAAAGCGGCCACCACTAAAAGTGTTTCCATGCTGAGGGCGCTCAGCACTATAAATGCTGGACTACACAGAGAATGAATAGAAAATAATTGCCCACAGCAGGAAAAACGAGTTTGGTGGACATGCCCCCTAATATTTTTTCTGCAGTGTTTGGTTTCTGGGTTACTGAGGCATGTGGCCCTATGGCGTGACTACGCACATAACTGAGTGGATATGTCTTAAAGGGGCAGTACATGAAAGCACCAGATTAATATACTATAAAATAATATTCAAAAAATTCCTGCATCCACATCGTGATCTGAATCACCCCAAAACTGAATTATCTGTTCCCTGTGTAGGGAGTTTGAAATAAGGAAGCGAAGTGATTTTATAAATCAGGTTTATTGTCTGCTTCCAGTCCCTAACATGTCTCATCTCATTGCAGAAGCAGAAAAGAGGCTGAGCGCAGTCAGACCTTCATACTTATACATCACATAACAAAAGCCGACATCACACATCCGTGTTATCTCCTTCCATTGTCCTCTCTCTCCTTCACCTGACCTTGGGGGGTCAGGAAGTCCATTCAGGTCTCCACCGCTGCATCTCCGTCTGCTCGTTGATCTCTGCCGGTGGTCGAGACCTATTGTCCTGCTCTGAGACCTGAGGTCGTTCCACATATGCAATCTCTAAACATTCCTCTTGTGTCTATACATATGTAGGTATGGATATATGAACAATATAAGCCACAGCCCCCCCAAACGTCTAAGAAAAGGACAATAAAATTAAGTTCACAGCCTAAGGTAACATCCATGACATATTATACCGTTATTCACATCAACAGGAAAAGAGGAAAAATATCCTCAGCAGCCATGCCAACCTTCAAGCTATACGGCATGCTCATGTTAAAAATTCAGTGATAACAGCAACAGTATAGACTATGTCATATGTCATATGTCAGCCCTAAAACTGCAACGGCAAAATTCGACAGCATAGCTTACAACCCCTTGTCAATTTTACATCAGTCTATGTGTCGTCTGGGTTTCAATCTTCTCCCAAATCTGCTGTACGCCCGCTTCGGCGTCCTGGCGGGGCCATCCTGTAAGGAATCTGCAGCTTGGGGAGAAGAGTGGTTATTTGGTCCCTGCAGGGGGGTTGAGGTGTGTCTCTTGGGGGGTCTACCCCGTCGAGGTGCTCTCGCCACTCGTGCAGGTTCGTCGCTCAACATGAAGGCAGGTTTAAGTCTGTCAATGCTGACTGTTTCTTTTCTGTCCCCTAAATCAAGCACAAAATGCTTATCACCAGGTTCCAGCACTCTATATGGTCCATCATATGGTGGGCGGAGGGTTGGTTTTAAAGCTTCGTGCCTAACAAAAACGATCTCGGCGTTTTTCAAAGCTTGGGGAACAAAAACCCGCGGAAAAGAATGATGTATGGGTCTGGGGAGCGTGTCCGGTCCCGTGTTGCTTAGGGGCCTCAGGGCTGGGAGGCGCCCGGGCTCTGGATGTTCTGGTAAGAACTCACCCGGGAGCCTGAGAGGTTGTGCGAAAACTAATTCTGCCGGGGAGGCGTCTAGATCCTCCTTAGGCGCAGAACGCAACCCTAATAAAACCCAGGGAAGTTTGTTTACCCAATCTGCATCCGTCAGTGAGGACCTGAGGGCAGCTTTTAAAGACCTATGAAAACGCTCACATAAACCGTTAGCCTGAGGGTGATACGCGGTGGTGCGATGAATTGTCGCTCCTAAGCTGCTGGCCATGGCTGACCAGAGCTCTGAGACAAATTGAGGCCCCCCTATCGGATGTGATGTCCGACGGAACGCCGAAACGCGCCACCCAGGTCGTGAAAAAAACGCAAGCGACTTCCGCGGCCGTGGTTGACGCCAGCGGGACCGCTTCTGGCCAGCGTGTGGTCCGGTCAACCATTGTTAAAAGGTGTGTGAACCCCTGGGATGACGGTAGTGGGCCCACGAGGTCGACGTGCACGTGGTCAAACCTCCTGGCCGGGATCCGGAAGGGTTCCAGAGGGGCTTTTGTGTGCTTGTGAATTTTGGCTCGTTGGTTCTCGCCCACTCCTTTACGTTTTTACGCAGGCCTGGCCAAACAAACTTCTCCGCGACCATTTTCACCGAGGCGCGCACCCCTGGGTGCGCGAGGGAGTGCACTGAGTCAAAAACGCGGTGGCGCCATGCGGCTGGGACTACCGGGCGAGGTCGACCGGTTGACACGTCGCAGATTAGGGGGGGCACACCATCACGCAAACCCCTTTCCTCCAGCCTTAACCCTGTTGGTCCAGACTGGAGCGCGCGCACGTCCTCGTCACTGCTTTGTTCCGCTGCCATGGCCGCGTAATCTATCCCTGCGTGAATTGGGGCCGCGTACGCGTACGCGTTGGCCATGTGCTCTGCGGCTGCGGTAGTATAATCTGCTTCCGCGTGCCCTGACGATGTCACGGCGCGGGAGAGGCAATCTGCTACCAAATTAAGTTTGCCTGCTACGTGTCGAATGTCTGTGGTAAACTCCGAAATTGCGGCCAGCTGCCTTTGTTGCCAGCCCGACCACGGTTCTGAAATTTTTGACATCGCAAAAGTGAGTGGTTTGTGGTTGACAAAAGCCGTGAAGCGCCGCCCTTCCAGCCAGAACTGGAAATGGCGGATGGATAAATGAAGCGCTAGCAGCTCTCTGTCAAAAGTGCTGTATTTGCGCTCGGTTTCGTTTAAAGATTTGCTAAAAAATGCTAGCGGTTGCCAAGTTCCGTCAACATGTTATTCCACGACCGCCCCTATGGCCAGGTTTGAAGCGTCTGTGGTAAGCGCTATGCGGGCCGAGGGGTCGGGGTGGACCAACAATGCGGCATCCGCTAGTGCTCTTTTTACTTCCGCGAATGCGCGTTCCCGCTCCAGGGACCATTCAACCGCGTTGGAGGGCTTTTGTTTTCTGAGCGCGGCATATAGGGGCTGCATGAGTTGAGCTGCGCGGGGGAGGAAACGGTTGTAAAAATTTACCATTCCTAAAAATTCCTGCAGCGATCTGACCGTTTGTGGTCGGGGGAAATTTGCTACTGCCCGCACTTTGTCCGGTAATGGAACTGCCCCTTCTGGTGAAACTCTGTGTCCCAAAAAATCAATCTGTGACACGCCGAATCGGCATTTGGCCGGGTTAATTATTAACCCGTGCTCTTCCAGCCTCTGAAAAACCGTAGTGAGGTGTTGTTCGTGTTCTTCCTCAGACGTGCTGGCTACCAGAATATCGTCGAGGTAGACGAACACAAAAGGGAGGTCGCGTAACACAGCGTCCATCATATGCTGAAAAGTTTGTGCAGCGCCTTTGAGGCCAAAAGGCATTCGCAAAAATTCAAAAAGACCAAAAGGTGTTATTACGGCCATTTTAGGGATGTCTTCAGGTCTGACCGGAACTTGGTGGTAGCCGCGGACCAGGTCTATTTTAGAAAAAATGCGCGCACCCGCCAGATGTAGTGAAAAATCCTGAATGTGAGGGATTGGGTAGCGGTCATGTGCTGTAGCATTGTTTAATCTGCGATAATCACCGCAAGATCTCCAGGAACCGTTGGTTTTCGGGACCATATGCAGTGGCGAGGCCCATGGGCTTTTCGAGCGCCGAATAATGCCCAGTTTTTCCAGGCTGGCGAACTCGTCGCGTGCTATGGCGAGCTTGGTCGCGTCTAAACGCCGAGCTTTAGGGAACACAGGTGGGCCCGTTGTGGGAATGAAGTGTTCCACCCCGTGTTTCGCTACTGTTGCCGAAAATTTGGGAACTGTGAGTGCTGGAAATTGGGTGAGGAGTTGGTCAAACTTACCTCCTGCTGTGGCGACGCTGGCCTGCACGGGTGGTGGGGACACTCAAGCTGAACAGGGGATAGAAGCAAATGACAGTGCATTGATTAAGCGTCTGTTTGCAAGATCGACTAACAACCCATGTGCACATAAGAAATCAGCGCCCAACAAGTTAAAACTCACTGCCGCTATAATAAAGGTCCACCTATAGTTGCGGCCGTGTATGGACAGAGGCAGGGTTCTTTCACCAAAAGTGTTGATGATGGAGCCGTTAGCTGCCGTCGCTCCGTTTCCACGGGGTCCCGTTGCCCGGTCTGCGTAGGACGGGGTGATGAAGCTCACCTGAGCTCCGGTGTCAATGAGGAACTGTCTCCTGGAGCGTCCGTCAGTCACGTAGAGCAGCTTGTTTGTCTCGCCGAGAGCCGTAGCTGCTAACGGTTCCTGGCTTTGAAGTTTCCTGAGCTCTTGAAACTGCAGGGGGGCACGCATTTGTATGCCCTCTCGGCGAAACGTCGATGGTAGTAGCAGAGGTCGTCTCGTTTGTTGCGCCTTGGTCGCGTCGCTGCCATGGTGGGCGGGTTCTGCTCCATCGCCTCTGATTCCCCGATGCTCTGGGCTTCCACGCCGAGATCTGCCGATGCTGCTGTGGCCATCTGCTCGCCGCAGGAGTTGATGAGCCGCTGCGCTTCTCGGGCAAGCGCGCGGAAGTCCTGCTGGGTCTTACATCGCACGTTGGTCAGGATCCCTCTCGTGTGCATCGGCAGAGAACTGAGGAAGATGTGTTGGAAAAGGAAGTTGTCGTTGTCTGCTTCCCTCAACTGCAGCATGTCTTCCATGAGGGCCATCGGTCTGCGCCCCCCGTGGCCGTAAATCGCCAGTATCCTCCCGGCCCTTTCCTCGGCCGAGGGGACGAAACTCTCGATGAGGGTCGCCTTCAGTTCCTTATACTTGTCGTTGGCGGGCGGCTGCTGTATCACGCTCCGCGCGCATCGTGCTGTGGCGGCATCGAGTCTGGCGACAATGTGGTAGAATTTGGTTTCGTCAGCCGTCACCCCCGCGAGTGCAAACTGAGCCTCAGCCTGCTTGAACCACGAGTTTGGGTCATTCTGCCAGAACCCTGGGAGTTTGACGGCGACGGCGCTTGCTTGGGCCGCCTCCGACGAGTCTGCAGCGCGAGACCGTCTTTCCTCCGTTCTCACGATAGGGTTGGGGACGGCGCTTGCTTGGGCCGTCTCCGACGAGTCTGCTGCGGGGGAACGCCTTTCATCCGTTCCCATGTCAGGGTTGGCGACGGCGCTTGTCTGGGTCGCCTCTGACGAGCCTGTAGCGGGAGAACGTCTTTCGTCCATTCTCACGTCTGATCACCAATGTAGGGAGCTTGAAATAAGGAAGCGAAGTGATTTTATAAATCAGGTTTATTGTCTGCTTCCAGTCCCTAACATGTCTCATCTCATTGCAGAAGCAGAAAAGAGGCTGAGCGCAGTCAGACCTTCATACTTATACATCACATAACAAAAGCCGACATCACACATCCGTGTTATCTCCTTCCATTGTCCTCTCTCTCCTCCACCTGACCTTGGGGGGTCAGGAAGTCCATTCAGGTCTCCACCGCTGCGTCTCCGTCTGCTCGTTGATCTCTGCCGGTGGTCGAGACCTATTGTCCTGCTCTGAGACGTGAGGTCGTTCCACATATGCAATCTCTAAACATTCCTCGTGTCTATACATATGTAGGTATGGATATATGAACAATATAAGCCACACCCTGTGCCATTACACACATTTCTAAGAAATTTCATCAAGATCTGTTCATAAATTTTTGAGTTATGTTGCTAACAGGCAAACCAACCAACAGACAAACCAAGAAACCAACGCCACTAAAAACATTACCTTCGTCCTCCCTTGGCGGAGGATTATTTTATGACTTTCTACAGTTTTTAAATGTGATTTTTTTTTTTCCTGACACAACTTTAAGAAAAAACCTCCAGAATTGGAAAAAAATTGTCTAAAATCTACACATAAAATATGTAATGAAAAAACAGTTCCAAAATTAAGTGGAAAAAAATGCAAATTTATTGCAAAACATGCAGGTGTTTTTTTTTAAGTAGGAATTTTATTATTAAAAAGTCACAACAGAAATGTTTCAAATTTTAGAAAAAAAACCCTCAAAAATGTATGAAAATAAAGTATCAAATTTATCAAATTAAAAAAGCTAATTTATGAGAGAAAAAAAGCTGCAAATTAATGGCAAAAAAATTCTAATTTCCCAAGAAAAATTGCTAAATGATGAGGCAAAATTCATAGGAGAAAAATCTCACAAACTGGCAAGAGCATTGTTGTTACTCACTACTCAAGTTACTTTTTTGTTGATATTTTATTATTCCTGCGTAAGTAGTTTCTTAGGAGAATACTCTTATGTACATTTGAGTAAGGTAGCACTACTTTTATGCGAGTACAATTTATGGTCAATGTATACAAAGTCTGTTATTACATCTCACACTGGCTGAGAAACACTACATGTTAGAAACAAATGATGAAAACTGACTCAGACTGAAGGTAAAGACAAAAGAGTGGGATAAATGATTTATTTTTGCCCACATATCTAGCAGAAAGTAGAAAAAAAACATGCAGCAGCAGAAGAGTGAGTGATACTAGAGGCAATGAGGTGGGTCTCTCTCTCTCTCTCTCTCTCTCTCTCTCTCTCTCTCTCTCACTCACTCACTCACTCACTCTCTCACACACACACACACACACACACACACACACACACACACACACACACACACACACAGAGCCACTGGGGTTGAAGCAAAAAAAAAAACCTTGAAGGGGCACACCCCAAAAACCTTCTCTCATCTCTGACTGACAGACAACCCCATCTCCACCTCAACACACACAGACACACACTTATTTCCCCACATTTAGACATGCACACATCCACACCATGTCAAAGCAGAACAGAAACATGATTGCAAAAATTCCCACAGCTTTGTACCAAAGAGTGTCGTCTTCTTCTTATCATTAACAACCACCTTTGATTTAACATAAGGGTTTATCCTTTTGCCAAAGCGGCTTAGAGACCTGTCATTTCTCAGCTTCTTGTATCACAAGCATGTGCTCTATCTGCTTTTTCTAAACTTGAAAAGTTTAAGAAACCTGAAGTAACACAAACGCGGATGCAGCTCAAAGGTGTGATATATACACACGTGGACAAAATTGTTGGTAGCCCTCTGTTAATGAAAGAAAAACCCACAATGGTCACAGAAATAACTTGAATCTGACAAAAGTGGTAATAAATAAAAATTCTATGAAAATTAACCAATGAAACTCAGACATTGCTTTTGAATTGTGGTTCAACAGAATTACTTTAAAAAACAAACTCATGAAACAAGCCTGGACAAAAATGATGGTACCCCTAGAAAAGATTGAAAATAATGTGACCATAGGGATATGTTCAACCAAGATGTGTCCTCTAATTAACATCACAGGTGTCTACAAACTTGTAATCAGTCAGTTGGCCTATTTAAAGGGTGACAAGTAGTCACTGTGCTGTTTGGTGACATGGTGTGTACCACACTAAACATGGACCAGAGAAAGCAAAGGAGAGAGTTGTCTCAGGAGATTAGAAAGAAAATTATAGACAAGAATGTTAAAGGTAAAGGCTATAAGACCATCTCCAAGCAGCTTGATGTTCCTGTGACTACAGTTGCACATATTATTCAGAAATTTAAGATCCACGGGACTGTAGCCAACCTCCCTGGACGTGGCCGCAGGGGGAGACGGACAATATGAATGGTAACAAAAGAGCCCAGAACAACCTCTAAAGACATTCATGGTGAACTCCAAGGTCAAGGTACATCAGTGTCAGATCACACCATCTGTCGTTGTTTGAGCCAAAGTGGACTTCATGGGAGACGACCAAGGAGGACACCACTGTTGAAAACAAATCATAAAAAAGCCAGACTGGAATTTGCCAAACTGCATGTTGACAAGCCACAAAGCTTCTGGGGGAATGTCCTATGGACAGATGAGACAAAACTGGAATTTTTTGTCAAGGCACATCAGCGCTATGTTCACAGACGCAAAAATGAAGCATACCAAGAAAAGAACACTGCCCCGACTGTGAAACATGGAGGAGGTTCTGTTATGTTCTGGGGCTGCTTTGCTGCATCTGGCACAGGATGTCTTGAATCTGTGCAGGGTACAATGAAATCTCAAGACTATCAAGGTATTCTAGAGAGAAATATGCTGCCCAGTGTCAGACAGCTTGGTCTCAGTCGCAGGTCATGGGTCTTGCAACAGGATAATGACCCAAAACACACAGCTATAAACACCCAAGAATGGCTAAGAGTGAAACATTGGACTATTCTAAAGTGGCCTTCTATGAGCCCTGATCTAAATCCTATTGAACATCTGTGGAAGGAGCTGAAACATGCCGTCTGGAGAAGGCACCCTTCAAACCTGAGACAACTGGAGCAGTTTGCTCGTGAGGAGTGGGCCAAAATACCTGCTGAGAGGTGCAGAAGTCTCATTGACAGTTACAGAAATCGTTTGACTGCAGTGATTGCCTCAAAAGGTTGTGCAACAAAATATTAAGTTAAGGGTACCATCATTTTTGTCCAGGCCTGTTTCATGAGTTTGTTTTTTAAAATAATTCTGTTGAACCACAATTCAAAAGCATTGTCTGATTTTCATTGGTTAATTTTCATAGAATTTTTATTTATTACCAGTTTTGTCAGATTCAAGTTATTTCTGCGACCATTGTGGGTTTTTCTTTCATTAACAGAGGGGTACCAACAATTTTGTCCACGGCTGTACCTGTAGCTTGTCATTCCTGCCTTGGGTTTTTACTTTAACTGATCATTTTCGTTGATGTTTTCCAGTTCTTAATAAAACTGTCAAGCTATATTGCTGACAGATTTATATCTTTATCTCTCACACTGACTATAATTCACATTTTATCACGAGCACAGTCATGCAGCCAAATGATACTTCAAAAAGAGTCAAGTTCAACCTCATCACCTACGGGCATCATTTATAACCTTTTATTCTACACGCTTCTTTTGGTTGACAGACACATTTAGAGATCTTTGTGAAAACACCACAATGGAACAATCAATAATCAGCACAGTAAGTAGTTACTTACAATTAGCCAAGCTGATAATGCCCACCCAGATCACCAGGATCGTAAGACCCCAGAGACCTGCCATGTCCAGGAGCTAGGATGTATACAATCACACACCGCACAGTGGGGACCAGCACGGAGATACGCGCAAACCAAAGTTACAATCCTACTTCTTAAATTAAAAAAGAAAAAAGTTTAAATGCTGCCTTATTTAAAGCTTCATAAGTTTTCTTGTCTTATCAGTTGGTGCAGCTTGCTGGACTTGTTCCCCAAACCCTGAACCTCGCTTCTGGTTTCAAGTCAAGCAAGTAGGCGTGATGTCAGAAACAGAGCCTTCCTTTACCTGAACGTTTGCTGACAGGAAATTTCATTTTGTCTACACCACAAGAACAGGAGGTCTACTGTCATCTAACCTTCACTCCATTTTGTTCAAGAGTACTATCCCCCTGATTTACAGTGCACTGAAAAAGTATTTGCCCCTTTCTTGATTTCCTATATTTTTGCATATTTGTCAAACTTGAATGTTTCAGATCATCAAACAAATTTTAATAATTTAAATGATAACTTCATTTATTAAGGGAAAAAAAGCTATCCAAACATACATGGCCCTATGTGAAAAAGTAATTGCCCCCAAACCTAATACATAACTGGTTGTGCCACCCATGGTGGCAACAACTGCATTCAATCATTTGTGATAACTGGTAATGAGTCTTTTACATCGCTGTTGAGGAATTTTGGCTCACTTTTCTTTGCAGAATTGTTTTAATTCAGCCACACTGGAGGGCTTGAGCTTGAGGTCATGAACTGATGGTCGGACATTTTCCTTCAGGATTTTCAGGCAGAGAGCAGAATTCATGGTTCCATCAATTAAGGCAAGTCGTCCAGGTCCCGAAGCAACACAGCAGCACCAAACCATCACACTACCACCACCATGTTGGACTGTTGGTACGATGTTCTTTTTATGAATTGCTGTGTTAGTTTTATGCCAGACGTAATGGGATGCATGCCTTCCAAAAAGTTCAACTTTTGTCTCGTCAGTCCACAGAATATTTTCCCAAAAGTCTTGAGGATCATCAAGATGTTTTTTGACAAATGTAAGATGAGCCTTTGTGTTCTTTTTGGTCAGTCGTGGTTTTCACCTTGGAACTCTCCCATGGATGCCGTTTACTGTACGCCCAGTCTCTTTCTTGTTGTTGAATCATGGACCAGTGTCCAAACTGGGGCAAGTGAGGCCTGCAGTTCTTTAGATGTTGTTCTGGGGTTTTGTTTCTCATCTGTTTCTTTAGATTGTGGCATAATTTGTTTCTTTCTGAGGTCTTTTAGCCTAATTTACTTTGTCAGACAGGTTCTACATAAGTGATTTTTTTTTTCCACAATATCTTTATTGAACCTTTTTTTTTTTTTTAACAAACATGATACAAACAATCAAACACTAACACTAAAGTACTACAAAAAAAAAAACAAAACACTAAAAACACCAACAAAATCAAATCTTCAACAATGCTCCTCTGTTTAGTCTAGACAATCCAATACATAAGTATACATATTATGTTCAC
Source organism: Pholidichthys leucotaenia (assembly GCA_020510985.1). NCBI lineage: Eukaryota > Metazoa > Chordata > Actinopteri > Cichliformes > Pholidichthyidae > Pholidichthys > Pholidichthys leucotaenia. The sequence continues at coordinate 319,907,053 of CM035839.1, read as the reverse complement.
CAGTTTGGAATTTACAAGGTCCACACACATCATTCACCTTCTTCTTCAAGAGTTATGTTTAAATTTTTTACATAATCAATAAAAGGTCTCCATATATTCTCAAACACAATTTCCTTTGATTTCAGTATATATGTTATTCTTTCTAATGGAAGGTTTGTTAACATCTGTCTTAACCACTGAGTCACATCTGGTCTATGAGTCTTTTTCCATAATAGTGCAATACATTTTTTGGCATTAAGCAAACTGAGGTCTATGAATGTTCTTTCACTTTTATTAAAATTATGCTTTTCTGGGTACAGACCCAACAAAAACAGTTTAGGATTCAATATGATTTGTTTTGAGATTATTTTTTCAATTGTTACCCTCACCTCTTCCCAAAACATTCTTATTAATCTACATTCCCATAAACAATGAAATAGGGTTCCTTTACTTTCCATGCATTTTGTGCATGTATCTGGTATATTTTTGTTATATCTATTTAACTCCTCCGGTGTAACATACATCCGCATTAACCATTTGAAATGTATCAATTTAAGGCGTGCATTTATTGATTTGGTTTGAGCTTCTGTACAAGCCAATTCCCATTGTTCCTCTGAAATTTCAGTTTGCAGATCTTCTTTCCAGTAGTTTAATCTTTTCAGTGAATTTTCACTTGAAGATAGTGTCAATGAGTTATAAAACTCTGAAATAATACCCTTTCTATTACTATCTTTCATCATCATTTTTTCCAAGGATGAATAAATAGGTCGAGTGAGAGCTTTATTTTGATTTGATCGAATAAAGTTTCTAAGTTGAAGATATTTAAAAAAATGTGTTCTATTGAGATTAAATTTGATCCTCAGCTCTTCAAAAGACATTATGTTATCTGCACATGGCAAATATAAATCCTGAATCTTTTGTATCCCTTTTAAATTCCATACTTTAAATACAGCGTCCGCTCTCCCTGGTTTAAAATATTGATTACCCCATATTGGACTAAATTGTGACAATAACTGTGGTTCTTTTAAATAGTTTTTAGCTTCACACCATATTTTGATCATATGCTTTACAAATGGATTTTTAACTTGTTTTTGTAATTTTTTTGCCGAATCTGAGTATATGAATATGGGAAGAGGTAAAGGTAAATTGTATGATTCCATTTCAGTCCAGTGAGGGAGATCATTTGATGAAAAATAATATGTCATAGACCTCAGTTGTGCCGACCAATAATACAACATAAAATTTGGACATTTCAGACCTCCACGATCAAATGGTAAATATAATAAAGACAAACGTAATCTAGCCCTCCTGTTGTTCCATATAAATTCCACTAACTTTTTTTTTATTCTTGAGAATAGATCTAAAGGTGGTGATAAGGGAATATATTGAAATAAATAAAGTATTTTAGGTAAAATATTACTTTTAAGTATATTGATTCTCCCGATCATCGACATTGGTAGTGACATCCATCTCTGAGTTAACTCATTGATATCTGACATTAAGGCTTCATAGTTGACACTGGCGACTGATTCTAGCTTAGGCACAATTTGGATTCCTAAATATTTAAACTGATTTACAACATTGAATTGATTTACCTCAGGGGCTGGGTAATTTCTCTGGGTCTCATTTAGCATTAATATTGAAGATTTAGTTTTATTTATTTTATATCCTGATATTTCCCCAAAATTCTTTATTAAATTCAATAAGGTTGGAATTGATTTTTTTAGATTCGACATAAACAAAATTATATCATCGGCGTACAGGGAGATTTTATGTTCTGTTGGTCCAACTTTAATTCCATATATTTGTGAATGTAAACGTATCGCTATCGCTAAAGGTTCAATTGCCATAGTAAACAGTAAAGGTGAAAGTGGACAGCCTTGTCGACATCCTCTATTGATTTTTATTGGTTTTGAAATATTGTTATTTGTTAGGATTTCTGCTGTAGCATTATTGTATATTATTTGAACCCATTTTATGAAATTATTTCCAAGTCCAAACCTTTGTAGGACTTCAAAAAGAAAGGGCCATTCAACTCTATCAAAGGCCTTTTCGGCGTCCAATGATAGGAGAGCTGTATCCGGTGCTTCTTTATTAAAATAAATAATATTAAATAGTCTTCTTACATTATGGAAGCCTTGTCTACCCTTTATAAAGCCATTCTGATCTCGATTAATAATATTTGGTAAAATTTCTTGTATTCGTCTTGCTAAAATTTTACAGATTATCTTAAGGTCGGCGTTTAATAGGCTTATTGGTCTCATATTTTCACATTTATTAGAGGGCTTACCTGGTTTTGGCAGCAGTATAATTAAGGCATTATTTATGTATGATGGTAAATTATTATTTTGAAATGCTTCTAGAACCATTTCCAAAAAAGGTTTTATTAATTTATTCTTAATTTTTTTATAAAGGTCAACTGGAAGACCATCTGGTCCTGCACTTTTTCCTGATTTCATATTATCAATGGCTAGCCCAACTTCTTCTTGACTAATTTTAGACTCCAATATCTCCCTGTTTTCATTTGGAATACACGGTATAGATAGTTCGTTCAAAAACCCATTTAGTTTTGTTAAATCAGGTTCATTTTTGGTATCATATAATTTTTCATAGTAATCTCTAAAGGCTCTATTAATTTCTAAAGGATCTATAACTACCTGTCCGTTACTTATAATACTGGTAATTGGTGTTTTAATTTCTAATTGTTTAATCTGCCATGCTAATAATTTTCCTGATTTTTCACCTTGTTCATAAAAAGATTGTTTCAATCTTAGAAGACTCGAGGCAGCTCTATTCGCTGATTTTTTGTCGTATTCAGCTCTCAAAATCAGTAATTCATTCTCCAACCTTGGGTCACTTCCTGCATACACTTTTTCCTGAAGACTTTTTATTTTATGTTCCAATTTAGCTCTCTCCTCTCGAGTCTTCTTAGATTTTGATCCTGTATAACTAATAATATGTCCCCTAATAAAAGCTTTGAAAGCCTCCCACTTTACACATGCTGATGTTTGTGTAGTATTGATGTCAAAGAACTCCTCTATCTGTTTTTCTATATACTTGACAAATTCCTCATCCTGAAGCCATTTATGCTGAAATTGCCATCTACCTGATTCCTTTGTCAATTTTTTATCTACATATATTAGACAACAGGGTGCATGATCAGAGATCACGATGTTATCATAAAAGCAGTTTTGAATCTTGGACCTTAATTCTGTGGAAATCAAAAAATAATCAATACGTGAGAATGTCTTGTAGGTACTGGAATAACAAGAATAGGCTTTAACTTGTGGTTTCATTTCTCTCCATATATCTAACAATCTCAATTCTTTCATAAAATGATTAATAGTCATCCTACATCCAATGTGCGTACAATCCAGTCCTGTTGATCTATCTATACCTGGATTCAATGTACAATTAAAATCCCCTGCTATTATATTTTGCCCTGTAAGTGATGATAAAATAAGAAATAAATTAGCAAAGAACTTCTGATCATCTATATTGGGACCATATAAGTTCACAAGATTTATATTTTCTAATAGCAAAGAACCTTGAATGATTACATATCTTCCAAATTTGTCTCCAATTACATTTTTCACTTGAAAAGGGACTGATTTATGTATGAGAGTCATAACTCCCCTGGCTCGGGATGAAAATGAAGAGGTGAATACACTTCCTTGCCATCTACTCCTAATTCTTTTAACATCCTCCTCTATTAGATGAGTTTCTTGTAAAAACACAATTTTTGAACCCATGTCTTTTATTTTATTCATAACTTGTTTAAGTTTTTTTTTAAGTTTTGTAGACCTCTGCAATTCCATGAAGTTAAATTAAGATTAACACTTTGGTTTATGATCAATAGAGAGTTTGGGATTACCTTGCAGTGTAAACATGCTCATACAGAGAAGCAAAAACATGAGTGGTTGAACATTCATCCTACAAACTACACACAAACAAATTTCCCCTTCCCACACTTGTGGCAAACCCCCCAAAATCAAAAGAAAAATTCTGTCTCCCGATATAGCCATCGACCGTTGCACACCCACGGGGAACAGCCTAAGCCACTCCTTCTTCATCCTCCCAATCACCCTAACTCTACTGCTTTTAATGACGTAACATTAACTCTCCTCTGTAGTTTTCCAACTTAACTCCAAAATTTTTAACAACTTTGTACATCATAGTTTTTTTTTTGTTTGTTTTGTTTTTGTTTTGTTTTTTTAATATATAATACAATCTATATTTTGTAAACTTACTATTTACTTCAAGTCAGTCAGATGCCTGTGCAAATGCTTAATTATTCTACCTTATATTTTGTTCATGCTTAGCTCCCACCAGTCTCTTCTTCTTCTTTGATCTTCTTGATGAACTCCTGCGCCTCCTCTGGGGTCTTGAAGATGTGGGTTCTGCCCTCATACGTGGTCAGCAGTCTCGCAGGATAGATTACACCATGACGAATCCCAAGGTTGCGCAGCTCCTTACGTATGGGATCAAACTGCTTCCTCAATTGCTGGATTCCTGTGGCCAAATCTGGGTAGAACCGCACCTGCTGGTCCTGGTGTTTAATCTCTCCTTTAGCTCGTGCAGCGTTGAAGATCTTCATCCTGTCTCTGTTGCTAAGAAACTTCATAATTAAGGTCCTCGGCGGTCCCTTATCTCTCCGTGGGCCAATATGATGTGCATTTTCCAGAACCACTGCTGATTGCAACTCCTCGCTGCCCAGCACCTCCGGAATCCACTTTTCCAGAAAGGAACATACGTCCCGACCTTCTGATTCCTCTGGAAGACCCACCAGCCTCAAGTTATTCTGTCTCGACCGAGATTCCAAATCCAAAATATTATCTTCCAGAGATTTATTTTTTTTTTCCAAAGTGCGCACCTTTAATTGAAGACGGGTGACGTCATCTTCAGCACTAGCGAGACGGAGCTCCATCTGCGCCGTTCGTTCTACACAGTCACCCAATTCCTTTCTTATTCCTTCCAACGCTGTCATAATCCCATCAAATCTAGAGGAAAAGTCCGCTCTCATTGAACTCATGGCAGCCATCAGCGCATCTGCGCCTCCCCGCGCAGACATCGCACCGTTGCCAGCCTCCTCCGCCATATATGGAGTTTTATTTGCTGCGTCACAGACCTGAAAGTCCGTTAATTTGGACTGTTTCGGCGGCTCGCTTTTTCCTTTACCTGGTTTTCCAGCCTTAGGCTTCGCCGACATATCCTCGCCCGAACGCTGGGATACGTTCTGTCCCAAATGAGAGAGTTATTTGCCGATTTTTTTTTCTCCAGGAGCAGAGCAGAGCGAGACACGTCCGTCCTACGTGGCAGCCATAACCGGAAGTCCTACATAAGTGATTTTTAATTCAACGGATCTGGTGGTAATCAGGCCTAGGTGTGGCTAGAGAAATTGCACTCAGCTTTCAAAAAAAATGTGATTAATCACAGTTTATTCATGATGTAACAAGGGGGACAATCACTTTTTCACATAAGGCCAGGTAGGTTTGGATAACTTTTTTCCTTAATAAATGAAATCATAACCTCGTCGGCCTCCGTCGGTCTATGATGACCATGGAAGAGAATCCTAAATGTCTACTCTGCTGGAACAGCACCGCCTGTGGCTGAACAGGCCGATGCGCACCGGTGTTCTACCTTCCAGCGTTGGGCGTTGGTAGGATTCAAGCCTGGGCAGGAAGATATGGAGGACAAGATGCTACCCATGCAGCATGTCCCCCCTCTCCACGTCACTGATGAATCCAAAGGAACAGCAGGGCTGCTATAGTTTGGCACCAGCGCCATCGCAGGAGCTGCCAGAACAATGTTGAGCACAACAGAGAGCTGCCTTAGGGGCTCCGACTCCAGATTTTTCCTCAGGGTTGACTCCCGAAGCCTTTCCCGTGACCGGGTGTGCCACAAGGCAGCGGAGGTTTGAAATCAGGGTTTACCTTCCCCTAGATGGGCTACCTTCCCAGGTTGACGAGCCACCATCTACCCGAAGCATCTGGTTTTAAGGCGCCAGAGATCCGCCCTCGCCCCTTCTCCTATTAGTAAAAGCAGTTCCGCCGGGCTTAAAGACTAAACCACACGGGCAGGCTAGGAGTTGGACTTCGTTGTCAGAGGCTTTTCGAGACGCACGCCGTAAGGAGCATTTTATGAGCACTGGGAGCTTAACCCCAGCGCCGCTCCTGGCTATGACAACCTTGGAACCATGAAAATGAAATCATAACTTTTTATGTATTTACTTGGGTTAACTTACACAAATGGTCCCCTCCAGTATACACACGTGGACAAAATTGTTGGTACCCCTCTGTTAATGAAAGAAAAACCCTCAATGGTCACAGAAATAACTTGAATCTGACAAAAGTGGTAATAAATAAAAATTCTATGAAAATTAACCAATGAAACTCAGACATTGCTTTTGAATTGTGGTTCAACAGAATTATTAAAAAAAAAAAACCTCATGAAACAGGCCTGGACAAAAATGATGGTACCCCTAGAAAAGATTGAAAATAATGTGACCATATGGACATGTTCAACCAAGATGTGTCTTCTAATTTCACAGGTGTCTACAAACTTGTAATCAGTCAGTCGGCCTATTTAAAGGGTGACAAGTAGTCACTGTGCTGTTTGGTGACATGGTGTGTACCACACTAAACATGGACCAGAGGAAGCAAAGGAGAGAGTTGTCTCAGGAGATTAGAAAGAAAATTATAGACAAGCATGTTAAAGGTAAAGGCTATAAGACCATCTCCAAGCAGCTTGATGTTCCTGTGACTACAGTTGCACATATTATTCAGAAATTTAAGATCCACGGGACTGTAGCCAACCTCCCTGGACGTGGCTGCAGGAGGAAACTTGATGAAAAATGGAAGAGACGGATAATACGAATGGTAACAAAAGAGCCCAGAACAACCTCTAAACACATTCATGGTGAACTCCAAGGTCAAGGTACATCAGTGTCAGATCGCACCATCCGTCATTGTTTGAGCCAAAGTGGACTTCATGGGAGACGACCAAGGAGGACACCACTGTTGAAAACAAATCATAAAAAAGCCAGACTGGAATTTGCCAAACTGCATGTTGACAAGCCACAAAGCCTCTGGGAGAATGTCCTATGGACAGATGAGACAAAAGTGGAATTTTTTGTCAAGGCACATCAGCGCTATGTTCACAGACGCAAAAATGAAGCATACCAAGAAAAGAACACTGCCCCTACTGTGAAACATGGAGGAGGTTCTGTTATATTCTGGGGCTGCTTTGCTGCATGTGGCACAGGGTGTCTTGAATCTGTGCAGGGTACAATGAAATCTCAAGACTATCAAGGTATTCTAGAGAGAAATGTGCTGCCCAGTGTCAGACAGCTTGGTCTCAGTCGCAGGTCATGGGTCTTGCAACAGGATAATGACCCAAAACACACAGCTAAAAACACCCAAGAATGGCTAAGAGTGAAACATTGGACTATTCTAAAGTGGCCTTCTATGAGCCCTGATCTAAATCCTATTGAACATCTGTGGAAGGAGCTGAAACATGCCGTCTGGAGAAGGCAACCTTCAAACCTGAGACAACTGGAGCAGTTTGCTCGTGAGGAGTGGGCCAAAATACCTGCTGAGAGGTGGAGAAGTCTCACTGACAGTTACAGAAATCGTTTGACTGCAGTGATTGCCTCAAAAGGTTGTGCAACAAAATATTAAGTTAAGGGTACCATCATTTTTGTCCAGGCCTGTTTCATGAGTTTGTTTTTTAAAATAATTCTGTTGAACCACAATTCAAAAGCATTGTCTGATTTTCATTGGTTAATTTTCATAGAATTTTTATTTATTACCAGTTTTGTCAGATTCAAGTTATTTCTGCGACCATTGTGGGTTTTTCTTTCATTAACAGAGGGGTACCAACAATTTTGTCCACAGCTGTACAACTAGGACAATATCAGTTGCTACGGAGGGTGACAACATGTATGGGTACAGTGGGGTAAAAAAGAATTTAGTTAGCCACCAATTGTGCAAGTTCTCCCACTTAAAAGATGAGAGAGGTCTCCAATTTTCATAGGTATACCTCAACTATGAGAGACAAAATAAGAAATAAAAACATCCAGAAAATCACATTGAAGGATTTTTCAATTCAATTCAATTCAATTCAACTTTATTTATATAGCGCCATTTCACAACAACAGTCATCTCACAGCACTATCAACTGTAGGGGGGAACCCCCACAGTTGCAGAAAGACCCCAGCAATCAGGCGATCCCCTGTGAGCAAGCACTTGGCGACGGTGGAGAGGAAAAACTCCCTTTTAACAGGAAGAAACCTCCAGCAGAACCAGGCTCAGGGAGGGGCAGTCATCTGCTGCGACTGGCTGGGGGGTGAGGGGATAGAGAAAAAGAAAAGAACAGACATGTAGAGAACAAACAGCACGATGGGGACTCTATGAATCTATGGGAGAGAACAAATGTTAATGACGAGCAAAAAAAAATATTTCATAGAGAGTGAGGAAAGGAGTGAGGCCCAGTGCATTACTGGAGGTCCCCCGGCTGACTAAACCTATTAGCAGCATAACTAAGCATAACTTTTTAATGAATTAATTGATAAATTCCTCGGTAAAATAAGTATTTGGTCAATAACAAAAGTTCATCTCAATACTTTGTTATATACCCTTTGTTGGCAATGACAGAGGTCAAATGTTTTCTGTAAGTTTTCACAAGGTTTTCACACACTGTTGCTGGTATTTTGGCCCATTCCTCCATGCAGATCTCCTCTAGAGCAGTGATGTTTTGGGGCTGTCGCTGGGCAACACAGACTTTCAACTCCCTCCAAAGATTTTCTATGGGGTTGAGATTTGGAGACTGGCTAAGCCACTCCAGGACCTTGAAATGCTTCTTACGAAGCCACTCCTTCGTTGCCCGGGCGGTGTGTTTGGGATCATTGTCATGCTGAAAGACCCAGCCACGTTTCATCTTCAATGCCCTTGCTGGTGGAAGGAGGTTTTCACTCAAAATCTCACGATACATGGCCCCATTCATTCTTTCCTTTACACGGATCAGTCGTCCTGGTCCCTTTGCAGAAAAACAGCCCCAAAGTATGATGTTTCCACCCCCATGCTTCACAGTAGGTATGGTGTTGTTTCTCCTCCAAACACGATAAGTTGAGTTTTTACCAAAAAGTTCTATTTTGGTTTCATCTGACCATATGACATTCTCCCAATCCTCTTCTGGATCATCCAAATGCTCTCTAGCAAACTTCAGACAGGCCTGGACATGTACTGGCTTAAGCAGGGGGACACGTCTGGCACTGCAGGATTTGAGTCCCTGGCAGCGTAGTGTGTTTCTGATGTAGCCTTTGTTACTTTGGTCCCAGCTCTCTGCAGGTCATTCACTAGGTCCCCCCATGTGGTTCTGGGATTTTTGCTCACCGTTCTTGTGATAATTTTGACCCCACGGGGTGAGATCTTGCGTGGAGCCCCAGATCGAGGGAGATTATCAGTGGTCTTGTATGTCTTCCATTTTCTAATAATTGCTCCCACAGTTGATTTCTTCACACCAAGCTGCTTACCTATTGCAGATTCAGTCTTCCCAGCCTGGTGCAGGTCTACAATTTTGTTTCTGGGGGCCTTTGACAGCTCTTTGGTCTTGGCCATAGTGGAGTTTGGAGTCTGACTGTTTGAGGTTGTGGACAGGTGTCTTTTATACTGATAACGAGTTCAAACAGGTGCCATTAATACAGGTAACGAGTGGAGGACAGAGGAGCCTCTTAAAGAAGAAGTTACAGGTCTGTGAGAGCCAGAAATCTTGCTTGTTTGTAGGTGACCAAATAGTTATTTTACTGAAGAATTTACCAATTAATTCATTAAAAATCCTTCACTGTGATTTTCAGAAATTTTTTTTCCTCATTTTGTCTCTCATAGTTGAAGTATACCTATGATGAAAATTGGAGACCTCTCTCATCTTTTAAGTGGGAGAACTTGCAAAATTGGTGGCTGACTAAATACTTTTTTGCCCCACCGTACATATTCATACTGTGTAGGATAACTAAATAGATGGTTATGCTGTTTATTGCATCTAGCTACAATGCTCCGCACTGTGTATATATATTTATGTGTACATATGTATATTCACTGCTCTTATTTTCTTACCTTCTAAATTATTATCTGAGTGTTGCTATCCCTGTGCTGTTGCAGTCCTGAAATTTCCCCATTGTGGGACTAATAAAATATTGACAATAAAAATATTGACAGTTAAAATGTGGGCTCTGCTGCATATCAAACCAAGCATTTTCACAACCAACAGCCAGCCGACCACTAGGGGGTGAACGCACGTTCGGGCAACATTAAGCTGCAGAACTGACAAGCAAGTGCATCCTGCAGCGGCAGCCTTAAGTTTTCAATAGCGGACTGGTGTGATGGTGAAACACAAACCAGATGTCGGGAGAAGAAGGTGGCAGTACAGCAACACGTGGAGGCGAGGAGCTAGTGCCTCGAAAGGATCATCATCCATTGTCTGGACGTGTTTTGGATTCAGGGCAAGTGATGCTGACTAAAAAGAAAATATATATGCAAAGAGTGCCATAGAGTTGAATCTGTGCCACAGGGCAACACAACTAACTTTTAACCACCTGAAAAAAACATCACAAACACAAGTACAATAAATGCATGAAGACTAAAGTGAATGTCATTTCACTAAATCACAGTATGTGTCCATCACTGACCCAGGCAACCATAGTATCAACCCTGCACAGAGCTTCACCGTATCCATCCGCCTCCCAAAGACACGCTAAAGTAACTGATGCAATAGCGTTTTATTTGGCCAAAGACGTGTGTCCACTAAATACTGTATGAGCAACGAAGGCTTCAGAAACATGGTCAAAACACTGAACAGGAAATATGTGATCCCCAGGTGATTCTCCAAAGTTGCATTACCTGCACTATATGAAAAATACAGATGGATATCACAACTGTCGAGTACTTTGCAATTACAGCTGACCTATGGTCAAGTGGAATATGTCGTCAAGGCAGCTTCTCTAAATAAATGGACAAGGCTCCAGTGCTTTGACCACAGGCTTCATCTAGCAATTGGTAAGTAGGATGAATTGTAAAAAAATAATTTTTAAAAATCTGCAGGCTTTTAAAACTGCTGTAATTAAACCCTTACTCAAAAAGCCAGGAGTTTTAGCTAACTATAGACCAATCTCTAATCTCCCTTTCATTTCAAAAATCTTAGGAAGAGTTGTTGCTATGCAATTATTTGACCACTTGCAGGGACATGGTTTATTTGAAGAGTTTCAATCTGGGTTTAGAATCCATCATAGTACTGAAACAGCCTTAGTGAAGGTCACTAATGACCTCCTGATCGCATCTGATAATGGACTTGTTTCTGTACTTATCCTTTTAGACCTTAGTGCAGCCTTTGATACTATCGACCACGATATTCTACTTGATAGATTAGAACACTATGTTGGACTGAATGGAACTTCGCTGCAGTAGTTTAGATCTTATTTGTCTGATAGGCTTCAGTTTGTTCATGTCAATAATGAGTTTTCTTCCAACTCTAAGCTCAGTCACGGAGTTCCACAGGGATCTGTGCTAGGCCCTACTCTTTTTAGTTTATATATGCTTCTGTTAAGCAACATCATTAGAAAGCACTGTATACTGTCATGAGCCAAGCTGGCTTGGTTTTCCCTGGCTCGGTCCTGATCTCTCTATGGGTTTTGGCTTCACTGTTTATGTGCATTTTGTGTATTTATTCCATCATCTTAGCCACTGCCTGACTGGCAGCTGTTAGTCAGCCTCTGTGATCTTTTTCCCACGCGGCTGACAGTCTATTGGTCCTACCACGCCCCCTCGCTAGTCATAATTCCACCAGTTGTCCCAGCCCCGGTAATTATCTTTCCCGCTCCTCAGGTGTTCCCAATTTGTGTGACCAGCAGCGTTTGGATTTAAGCAGCTCTTCACTAGACAAACGCCGCTGGATCACTGAACGAGCTACTCCTGTTCTCTATGGTGTGACTGTCGCATCTGGAAGGACTATTGGATTATGCTCACCGACAGAGAACGACTTTTTGGACAGTTCCTGCTCATGAGTTCCTGCTCATGTCAGTCTCCTCCAGGATGGTGAGAGTGGCCACGGCCCAGTAGTTGATGACTTTGTTCACTGGTGTGAGGATTCCTACCTGCAGCTGAATACAACAAAAACGAAAGATATGATTATTGACTTTAGGAGGAAAACTCCCAGGCACAAAGTCACCATACTAAAAGGCCAGACCACCGAATGTGTACAATCGTACAAATATCTTGGGACGATTATTGATAGTGGATTGAACTTTGAGGTGAACTGTGAAAGGGTGTGCAAAAAGGGTCAGCAAAATTTGCATTGTTTGAGGAAACTTGCACGCTTCCAAATTGACCGAACCATAATGACTATGTTCTATCGGGCTTTTACTGAATCTGTTTTATCCTTTTCTTTAATGTCATGGTTTGGTCAGATAAAACTGAAACAGAGGAAATCCTTGGATCAGGTAGTCAGATGGTCCAGTCGTTTGCTTGGTGAGTCACAGCTGAGCCTGACATCCCTGTACACCAGACAAGTACAGAGGATGGCCGACTCGATTTTAAATGATGACTCCCACCCTTTGCACTGCAACTTTCAGCTTCTTCCCTCCAGATGGAGGTTTGCTGTCCCAAAAAGTAGAACCCAGCGCTACAAAAACAGCTTTGTCCCTGCTGCTGTCAAAGAGTTGAACAAGCTATAAAAATTATATTGTACATATTTTATATTTACCTATTTTGTAAGATGTGTGCCTGTGTTTGTGTCTATGTTGAATGTAATTAGTGGCTTGTAAATATGGATGTCACCAACTGCAAAACAAATCTACCTACGGGTACAAATAAAGTAACCTGAACCTGAACCTGAGTAAACTGTTGCATTTCTCTGTGCATTCGCTGCTATGCCCAACCTGAAGCGTTTTCTCTTGCAGTGAATCTGCTATGCTTTGGGTGGCGTTCCTTCTCGCAGCGTTACCACTACGCTTAGGCTGTGCCCAGTTTATGTTCCCCCCAAGCCAGCTGAGCTTCTTGTAGTCTTCCCTGCTCTCCTGAGGGCATTCAGATTTGCGTTGTAATTTACTTGTTTGTCTGTACTAGTGAACAGTCATTCATCTTCCGCTTAATCCTTTTCGGGTCGCGGGGGGGCTGGAGCCTATCCCAGCATCTTTGGGTGAGAGGCAGGGTACACCCTGGACAGATCGCCAGTCCATCGCAGGGCCAACACAGAGAGACAGACAACCATTCACTCTCACAGTCATACCTAAGGACAATTTAGAATCCCCAGTTTTGATCTAACTTGCATGTTTCTGGCATGCGGGAGGAAACCAGAGAAATCCCGGAGAAAACCCACACAGACACGGGGAGAACATGCAAACTCTACACAGATCACTATTGGTCGGGGGCTGGGATCGAACCCAGGATACCCCGGCCAAGGGTGAGTTGCCGTGCTGCCTCAGTGCTAACCACTCCACCACTGCGCTGCCCCTAGTGAACAGTCAATGCCAGTAAATGTGTGTGTCGTGAAACCCTACGCTTAAGTCCTTTCATCCTTCCTCTCCTCCATGCGCAATGGAAAAGCACATGGAGAGTTTGACAATATACATTTTCATTGTTATGCAGATGACACACAATTATACTTGTCAATGAAGCCAGATGATAGTAATCAATTAGCCAAGTTAGATGCCTGTCTTAAGAAAAACAAAGCTTGGATGACTTGTAATTTTCTGCTGTTAAATTCTGATAAGACTGAAGTCATTCTTGTTGGTCCAAAAAACCTTAGAAATACCTTTCCAAAGCAAACTCTTAGTTTGGATGCGGTTACTCTTTCTCTGAATAGTTCTGTGAGGAACCTTGGAGTTATTTTTGGTCAAGATCTGTTTTTCATTTCACATATTAAATTTGTTTCAAAGACTGCCTTCTATCATTTGCATAATATTGCCAAGATTAGGAGCATCTTGTCTCAGAGTGATGCTGAGAAACTGATCCATGCTTTTGTTAGCTCTAGATTAGATTATTGTAACTCTTTATTATCAGGTTGTCCTAAAATATCTTTAAAAAGTCTTCAGTTGATCCAAAATGCTGCTGCAAGAGTTTTAGCAGGTACTAGAAAGAGAGATCATATCGCTCTGGTTTTGGCCTCCCTTCATTGGCTTCCCATAGAGTTTCGAATTAAGTTTAAAATCCTTCTTCTCACTTTTAAAGCTCTTAACAATCAGGCCCCTTTTTATTTAAAAGATCTGATACTACCCTATCATCCTGACAGAGCATTATGCTCCCAAAATGCTGGATTACTTGTAATACCTAGAATCTCCAAAAGTACAATGGGAGGCAGAGCCTTCAGCTATTAAGCTCCTTTCCTGTGGAACCAGTTGCCAATCTGGGTTCGGGAGTCAGACTCGATGTCTGTTTTTAAGAATAGGGTAAAAACCTTCTTTTTTGATATAGCCTACAATTAGGGATGGATCCTGTGTCTCTAAACCCTCCCTTAGTTCTGCTGCTAATAGATTTAGACTGCCGGGGGGCCTCCAATAATGTACTTGGCTTCTCTCCTTTAATGTTTGCTCTCTATATGTCTGTTCTTTTCATCTTCTCTATTCCCTCACCCCCAGCCAGTCACAGCAGATGACTGTCCCTCCCTGAGCCTGGTTCTGCTAGAGGTTTCTTCCTGTTAAAAGGGAGTTTTTCCTTTCCCCCGTCGCCAAGCGCTTGCTCACAGGGGATCGTCTGATTGCTGGGGATTTTCTGCAATTGTGGGAGTTTCCCCTACATCTGAAAGTGCTATGAGATGACTATTGTTGTGAAATGGCACTATATAAATAAAGTTGAATTGAATTGAAAACAAAGCCTTATCTTGGAATTCTAGCAAGTTAAAAGTTGAAAAAATATGGAGATACAATGATACAAGCCTTTAGTTGCACTTAATTCTGATTGAGCAAGCTTAAAAGCTGGTAACAGACAGACAGACAGACAGACAGACAGACAGACAGACAGACACACACACACACACACACACACACACACACACACACACACATTAACTGATTACTGTATGCCTCAGTTTTCTCCGAGGCGTAATAATCTTTATCCAGGTAGCAGGTAAATGTTTTAACTTAAGTGGATCATAGTCTCAGCTGTCTGATGGAAAGTCACTGTTTATATCACATCTTCAGTCTGTAATGACATATCTGGCAATCAGTCGGTTCAATTCTTGCTGGGTCATAAACTGTCCAGATTCATACCTGTGCTTGAAATCCAGCCATGGCTGTTCAGATAGCGTAGATCCACTAACACGGTGTTGTTAGCATAGCTAGTGGTTACTTCGCACTAGCTTTGTCAGAGCTTTGTTGCTGTTTTCAAGCACTTCTCAAGATTGCAGTAGGTCTCAATCAGCACTTTAGCTTGCAACCCACCAATTTTCTTTTGTCCTTAACTGAGACAAAGGAAAAATAATCTGTCTATTTCCACAAAAAACAAAGTAGCTTCATCTTTTCCTCTGCTCAGTAGTAGAATTTCCTTTTTAGGAGGGACTAATAAAGGCTTATCTTATCTTATGGCCCTTTTCCACTAGCCCCAGTCGGCCTTACACTACACTACTCGCCACTACTCGTTTCGGCCTCGGTTGTGTTTCTATTGCAGCTGGGTACGCCTGGGGTGGGCGGGATTTTTTTTACAGCAGGGCGGCGCCACACTCCCGTGACGTAAAACACGCAACCCAAGCAAAACATAACATGGCGGATGTACAAGGCGACTCCTCGGTCTGTGGCTTTTTGTCACTGTAAATGCCTAAAAGGACCGGCAGACAAGGGTACAGGCAGCGAGACGAAACACTCTGGAATAGTACTACAGCTTCTGGGAGAGCCGAAAACGTGAGGATACAAACTAGATCATATATGACGGTCAGCTAATGGTTGCTAATGCTAGTTTACTTTCAATATGTCGTACTACACTGTAATGTCTGCAAGTTATCGCTGTTAGGTACTAAAATATGTATGCTGTGTGTGTGTGTTGCAGATGGCTCTGTTGTGGGAAAATTACCGCTTCAAACCATCGATCTGGGCGTTCAACACAGCCTCTCACTGATGTCACCCCAGCTTCACAAACAATCAGTGGTTATAGAACTTAAGAATGTCTGTAGAAACGTTTAGCTTCCTGTGCAACAAATTGCTCTGATCTGCGTGAAAATCATGGACAGACTGTTGAGACATCATGGACGTACCTGCTCCAGCAGCACTGAGTCTGAGGTGGTGTCATGGCAAAAAAAAATGATCAGCTGACACAACTTGATCGCCAGGTTGTAGTTATATTAGCCACAAAATATATATTCAAAAAGTAAACAGTATTGAGTTAGGTATAATAAGATATATTTGACAATTATGATGCATTTTAGGCCAAAACAAACTTGATCTAGGATTAAAAGCAATTAAAATAATGCAGTCACAAGGTTACATGGAAAATACTTGATTTACTAGATACATGTACTGTAGAAATATATATTCTCTGCATCAACAATGTAGTATACATGCATTCATGTAGTATTGCACTGGGAATAGCACTGACAATAAACCTTTGAAGTTTTTGCAGATGTCTCTTTTTTTATATGTGAAGATTACCACCAAGTGGCACAAATTAAATACTAACAGATTGGAAAAGCTGTCTAAGAACAATCCAGCAGTTTGAGAAATCACTTTTGGTTTGGTGTAAGTCTGTCAACAGAATTATGAACCATAAAGCAGTTTGTGTTAAAATGTTAAATCCCATTAAACCCTAACCCGGGGGTTTCCAATCATGTGTCATGGAGGGCCAATACCCTGCAGGTTCCCTCTTCTACCCAGTCTCTTCAGCAGGTGTTTTCACTGATCAGCAGTCAGTGGAAGAAATTCAGTGTAATCTGTTGTGAAGACACTGGTCGGAGGTAAAGCCTGAAGGGTCTTGGCCCTCCATGGGACATGATTGGACATCCCTGCCCAAACCCATTATGATAAAGTACAGATGTTAATATGGCCCAGAATTCCTCCATACACTGGTACTGTCACTAAAGTGTGCAGGGTCTTCTGCGGTGGCACATCCAACAATACAGTCTTCAGTTAATAAAATAATTGTTTTGGTTACTCTTTCTTAAAAATGAGCCATTATTTTCAAAGTCACCGATAAATGGTTTTTACTGTTGACTCTTTTCCCACTGGTGTCTTAACAGACAAAATAGAAAATCATGATGCAAACACATAAGTCACTAAATTGTTTATTACAATCAGCAGCAAATTCCAGATTATTCAGAATGTGCAAAATTCAAACTGTAAAAAAACAAAACAAAAAAAAAAAACTTAGAATGGGTCACACACGCCGGCCTCACTGCCTCACTGAGAAGCAGCTGGGATGTGTCGCTCACACTGGTCCCAGTTCAGCAGATCTTCAGCCTGCATCTCTGTAAATAGTGAGGCAAGGTCCGGTTTGGGTGGATCATTTCCCTCTTGCCTAGACAAAAGACAGAAATGGGTGGTGGTTAGTTAAAGCAAGTTTAAAACATATTTGGGAAATACACTTGTTGCTAAAAGCCAGTGGTGGAGTGTGAATGAATGAATGAATCTTTATTTCGGATAGATTAAAAGTAAAGATTAAAAGAAAATAGAATAATATAACAAAGGGGAAAAAATCTAACAAGGTCAAATTAAACAGTAACCCCTGTGGTCTATATTAATCATATATTCCATAACCTACATATGTTTAAGCATGTGAGAATGTTTGGTGATTACATATGTAAGGCGACTTCACACCTCAGAACAGGACAAAGAGTCTCAACCGCCAGTGCAGATCAAAGAGCATCCGAGGCGCTGCGGTGGAGACCGGATGGGTTGCCCTGACCCCCCAGGGCCAGGCGGAGGAGTACGAAGACAATGGGGGGATTAAGATAATGAGGGATGTCAGCTTTTGATATGCATGTCTTTTGTTATGTGCGAGTATAAGTTCGTAGAGCCGAAGGTGTTCGCTCTCTTACTTCTTCTGCTGCTGCACCTAGATGAGACTTGTTAGAGGAGCTGATAATAAACTTTGGTTTATGAATCACATTGCCTCGTTATTTCAAGCTCCTCTACACTGGTGACCCTGACGCGAGAATGGACCAGAGGCGTTCCCCCGCGATCGACTCATCTGTGGCGACCCAGGCAGACGCCGGCGCCCATGCAGACAGGGGAACAGATGGACGACGTTCCCCCACGGCAGAAGTGATAGAGAGGGCTCAACCGAGCACCAGCGCCGCTGAGAGAGCCGAAGCAAGGCACTCTCACCCTGCGGACACATCAGTGATGGTCCACTCAAACGCCGTCACCGTCAACCTGCCGGACTTCTGGCAGGAAGACCCCGCCTTGTGGTTTCAGCAAGCTGAAGCCCAGTTTGCACTTGCTGGCATCACGGCTGATGATACAAAATTCTATCACATCGTCGCCAAACTCGACGCCGCCACTTCGAGATGTGCGCGGAGCATAATCCAGCGGCCGCCGGCCCAGGACAAATGTAAAGAACTGAAAGCGACCATCGTGGCAAATTATGTCCCCTCAGCCGAGGAGAGAGCCGAGAGGATCCTGGCGGTCTACGGCCACAGAGGAGGCAGACCCAAGGCCCTCATGGAGGACTTGCTGCAACTTAAAGAAGAGGACAATGACAACTTCCTCTTCCATTTCATATTCCTCAGTACGCCACACATGAGAGGGACGCTTGCCAACATGCGATGCAGCACCCAGCAAGACTTCCGCACGCTGGCTCACGAAGCCCAACGGCTCGTCAACGCCTGCAAGGAGCAGACACCCACAGCAGCATCCGCAGACCTCAACGCTGATGTTCGGAGCCACGAGGAGCCACAAATCACCGAGCAGAATCAGCCCGCGGTGACAGCGACACGGCCAGGACGCAACAGACGGAGCAATGTTTGTTATTACCACCACCGCTTCGCCGAGAAGGCTTACAAATGCTTTCCCCCCTGCAAATTCACGATTTTGGGAAAACGCCGAAGCCGAGAGCCGTTAACAGCGGCGGTTCTCGGCGAAAAAAGCAAGCTTTTATATGTGATGGACGGACACACCGGCAAGCGGTTCCTTATCAACACGGGAGCTCAACTAAGTTTTGTCATGCCCTCCCAAGCAGACCGGGCCATGGGCCCCCGGGGCAATGGAGCGGTGGCAGCCAACGGCTCCATCATCGACACTTTTGGCGAAAAGAGCCTGCCCCTCTGCATCCACGGCCGCAACTACAGATGGACATTTGTTGTAGCGGCGGTGAGTTTTAACTTGTTGGGCGCAGATTTTTTGTGTGCACATGGGTTATTAGTTGATCTAGCGAACATACGCTTGGTTAATGCACTGTCCTTTGCTTCTATTCCCTGCTCAGCTCGACTTTCTCCACCACCCGTGCAGGCTAGCGTCACCACAGCAGGAGGTAAGTTTGATCAACTCCTCACCCAATTTCCAGCACTCACAATTCCCAAATTCTCAGCCACAGTGGCTAGACACGGGGTCGAACACTTTATTCCCACAACGGGCCCACCCGTATTCGCTAAAGCTCGGCGCTTAGACGCGACCAAGCTCGCCATAGCTCGGGACGAGTTTACCACCCTTGAAAAATTAGGCATTATCAGACGCTCAAAAAGCCCCTGGGCGTCACCACTTCACATGGTCCCGAAATCCGACGGTTCTTGGAGGCCGTGCGGCGATTACCGCAGATTAAACAATGCGACAGCGCATGACCGCTACCCAATTCCTCACATTCAAGACTTTTCACTACATCTGGCAGGTGCGCGCATTTTTTCAAAAATAGACCTGGTCCGCGGTTATCATCAAGTCCCAGTTCAAGCAGAGGACATTCCTAAAACAGCTGTAATAACCCCCTTCGGTCTTTTTGAATTTTTGCGGATGCCTTTCGGCCTCAAAGGCACTGCTCAAACCTTTCAGTGGATGATGGATGCAGTATTACGCGACCTCCCTTTCGTGTTCGTCTACCTCGACGATATGCTGGTAGCCAGCTCGTCTGAGGAAGAACACGAGCGGTACCTCACTATGGTTTTTCGGAGACTAGAAGAGCACGGGTTAATAATCAATCCAGCCAAATGCAAATTGGGCGTGTCACAAATTGATTTTTTAGGACACAGAGTTTCTCCGAAGGGGGCAGTCCCACTTCCAGACAAAGTTCACGCAGTGAAAAGTTTCCCACGGCCACAAACGGTCAAATCGCTGCAGGAATTTTTGGGCATGGTTAATTTTTACAACCGCTTCCTCCCCCACACAGCTCAGCTCATGCAGCCCCTATATGACGCGCTCAGAAAACAAAAACCTTCCAACGCGGTCGCATGGACCCCGGAGCGCGAACGCGCCTTCGCGGAAGTAAAAAGCGCCCTAGCTAATGCCACATTGTTGGTTCACCCCGATCCCTCGGCCCGCATTGCGCTAACCACAGACGCTTCAGACCTGGCCATAGGGGCAGTTGTAGAACAACATGTCGGCGGAATCTGGCAACCTTTGGCATTCTTCAGCAAATCGCTAAACCAAACTGAGCGTAAATACAGTACTTTTGACAGAGAGCTACTAGCGCTCCATTTATCCATCCGCCACTTCCAGTTTTGGTTAGAGGGGCGGCGTTTTATGGCTTTTGTAGACCACAAACCGCTCACCTTTGCTATTTCTAAAATTTCCGAACCGTGGTCAGGCAGGCAACAAAGACAGCTAGCTGCGATTTCAGAGTTCACCACAGACATTCGACATGTGGCAGGCAAACTTAACGTGGTAGCAGACTGCCTCTCTCGCGCTGTGACATCGCCAGAGCGCGAGGAGACAGATTATACTACCTCAGCCGCGGAACTCTTCGCCAACGCGGACACATACGCAGCACCAATCCACGCAGGGATAGATTATGCAGCCATGGCAGAGGAGCAAAGTAGTGACGCGGACGTGCGCGCACTCCTGTCTGGACCAAAAGGGTTAAGGCTGGAGAAAAGGGGTTTACGCGATGGTGTGCCCCCCCTAATATGCGACATCTCAACCGGCCGACCTCGCCCGTTAGTCCCAGCTGCATGGCGCCGCCGTATTTTCGACTCGATTCACTCCCTCGCGCACCCAGGTGTGCGCGCTTCAGTTAAAATGGTCGCCAAAAAGTTTGTGTGGCCTGGCCTGTGCAAAAACGTAAAAGAATGGGCAAAGACTTGCATTTCTTGTCAGCGCGCCAAAGTACACAAACACACAAAAGCCCCTCTGGAGCCTTTTCGAATCCCTGCTAGAAGGTTCGACCACGTTCATGTCGACCTCGTGGGGCCATTACCTTCCTCCCAAGGTTTCACACACCTGTTAACAATGATAGACCGCACCACGCGCTGGCCAGAGGCAGTCCCTCTGGCGTCAAACACAGCAAAGGAAGTCGCTCACGTTTTTTTGACAAACTGGGTGGCACGTTTCGGCGTCCCATCGGACATCACGTCCGATAGGGGGCCTCAATTTGTCTCGGAGCTTTGGTCAGCCATGGCCAGCAGCTTAGGGGCGACAATTCACCGCACCACCGCTTATTACCCTCAGGCTAATGGGTTATGCAAGTGTTTTCACAGATCTTTAAAGGCCGCCCTCAGAGCCTCACTAACAGATACAAATTGGGTAAATAAACTTCCCTGGGTTTTATTGGGGTTGCGTGCTGCGCCCAAAGAGGATCTAGACGCCTCTCCAGCAGAATTAGTTTTTGCACAACCTCTCAGGCTCCCGGGTGAATTTTTACCAGAGAACCCAGAGCCAGGGCATCTCCCTGCCCCGAGGTTTTTAGGCAGCAATGGACCGGACTCTCTCCCCGGACCGGCACATCACTCTTTTCCACGGGTTTTTGTCCCACAAGCTTTAAAGAAGGCTGAATTCGTTTTTGTTAGGTATGAAGCTTTAAAACCAACTTTCCGCCCACCATACGATGGGCCATTCAGAGTGCTGGAACCTGGTGATAAACACTTTGTGCTTGATTTTGGGGATAGAAAAGAAACAGTCAGCATTGACAGACTTAAACCTGCCTTCTTGTTGAGAGACGAGCCTGCACGGTTGGCGAGAGCACCTCGGTGGGGTAGACCCTCCAAGAGAAAAGACTCAGCCCCCCTGCAGGGAACAAATAATCACTCTCCTTCCCAAGCTGCAGATTCCTTACAGGAAGGTCCCAGCAGGACGCCCAAGCGGACCCACAGCAGATTCGGGAGAAGATTAAAACCCAGACGGCACAGAGACTGATGCAAACTACTCAACAGTTGTTCACTAATTGTGCTGTAACAGTTTAGGACTGACTTGTGATTTTACTATGCTGTTATGATTACCACTGAACTCTCTTAGGAGCATGGCTGCTGGAAAGTTTCTTCTGTGGCAAGAGGTGTAGCAGTTAGTATGTCATAATAATTATCTGTGAATTTAAAACTGTGAATTTTTTCTATTGTCCTTTTCTTAGTCGTTTGGGGGGGGGCTGTGGTCTATATTAATCATATATTCCATAACCTACATATGTTTAAGCATGTGAGAATGTTTGGTGATTACATATGTAAGGCGACTTCACACCTCAGAACAGGACAAAGAGTCTCAACTGCCAGTGCAGATCAAAGAGCATCCGAGGCGCTGCGGTGGAGACCGGATGGGTTGCCCTGACCCCCCAGGGCCAGGCGGAGGAGTACGAAGACAATGGGGGGATTAAGATAATGAGGGATGTCAGCTTTTGATATGCATGTCTTTTGTTATGTGCGAGTATAAGTTCGTAGAGCCGAAGGTGTTCGCTCTCTTACTTCTTCTGCTGCTGCACCTAGATGAGACTTGTTAGAGGAGCTGATAATAAACTTTGGTTTATGAATCACATTGCCTCGTTATTTCAAGCTCCTCTACAACCCCTCTGATTACACAGTTCAACATAGGTTATCCGAAATGGGTGATGGCTGAAGCCGCAGCTTATATTGCCCACCCATATTCCATCCAAGAATTCAAAAGAAAAACAAAACAGGAGCGATTACAATTTGAATGTGACAATAAAGTACTTTGTTGTTGTATTTAACCACAATTTTCATGTAGCTGCGCTTCAGTAAAGTAGATTTTACAAGGGCTGGGTTACATTTAAAATCATCTGTTTTTACTGTGGCCTCAGCAATCAGAATGAATTAATACATTCACTTGAATGGAATCTAGTACTTTAACTGAGAGTGTGCATCACCGAGTATGGAGTCGCTCAGTCAAAATATGGAATTTTTAATCAATAAAAGTTTAGCCACCGCTTTGTCACCGCTGTGTCTCTTCTTGCCCTGGCTTCAAGTGTGGGCAGTGTTTTGTACTTTTATTGCTAAAATATAAAAGGAAGCACTACAATGGGTCTCAAATATTTGTAATGTGTCCTGTTACTGCATGAGTTTATTGATAGACTATAAACTACATACAGTATATAAACTAAATTATATTGATGACTGAACAACTCCCATTCCCCAAAGTGCAACATACAGTTATGAATATAACTCACAAAGGATCACACAAGTGATTTGACAAAAAAAAAAATACATTAACAAGCGGTTTATTTTATAGTTGATGTGCCAGTCATTCATTCATTCATTCATCTTCTTCCGCTTAATCCTTTTTGGGTCGCGGGGGGGCTGGAGCCTATCCCAGCATCTTTGGGCGAGAGGCAGGGTACACCCTGGACAGATCGCCAGTCCATCGCAGGGCCAACACATAGAGACACACAACCATTCACTCTCACAGTCATACCTAAGGACAATTTAGAATCCCCAGTTTGATGCCAATTAACCTAACTTGCATGTTTTTGGCATGTGGGAGGAAACCGGAGAAATCCCGGAGTAAACCCACGCAGACACGGGGAGAACATATAAACTCCACACAGATCACTGTTGGTCGGGGGCTGGGATTGAACCCAGGATCCCTCGGCCAAGGGTGAGCTGCTGTGCTGCCGCAGTGCTAACCACTCCGCCACCGTGCTGCCCCAATTATTCTGTAATTAATATTCACACAATCAAATAAATCTCAGTTCAGTCACTTTTACATTAAGTGGAAATTGTGCTACTTTGGTTTTGGCATTTTACCTATAAAAGCAAAGGATTTCAGTACTTTCCACAAAGGCAAGGTCCATTGTGTGGTGGCTGCTTTTCCTTTCCTCTTGCCTAGACCAAAGACAGAAATGGATGGTGATTAGTTCAAACATGTTCAAAACATATACAGGCACATCTCAAAAAATTAGAATATCATGAAAAAGTTCAATATTTTTTGTCACTCATTTCAGAAAGTGAAACCCATATATAGATTCATTACATGGACAGTGATATATTGCAAGTGTTTATTTTAATTTTGCTGATTATGGCTACAGCCCATGTTAACCAACATTTCAACGGCCAACATTTCTATTTAAAAACTTTTTTAAAATTAATTTTATGTAATCTAATTTTTTGCCAAACTGAATTTGCGGTTTTCAGGGGTTGTAAGCCATAATCATCCAAATTAAAATAAATAAACGCTTGAAATATATCACTGTCTGTGTAATGAATTTATATAATATACGGATTTCACTTTCTGAAATGAGTGACAAAAAATATTGAACTTTTTCATGACATTCTAATTTTTGGAGATGTACCTATACTAGGGAAATAGACTTGTGAAAGTCAGTTGACATAATGGCGGACCCAGGGAACACGCACACACAGGCTCAAGTACAATACAATAATCTTTATTGAGTTTACCAGCAGGTGCATGGGTGCGTGTATGCAGTATGTGAGTGTTTTGTGGGTGAACAAGCTGCAGCCGGGGGTGAGACAGAGCGCTGTACAGCCTGGCAACCCTAGAGACAGAGCCAAACACAGATATTAGATTCTGCCGTGTTATAATGGATGGAGAATTAACAGGGCTTACTTGCAGATGATCTGGAGATGGCGTCGGCTTGGGCTTTGGGCCTCCTGCCAGGGAGACAGCATCTGCTGAGCGCACCCAGTGAAGCGCTGTGATGCGCGGCGTGGTGAAAGGAGTGGTTCCACCGCCGTGAGGGAGAGAACCACCGCCTGAGGGATCCACCTGTGCACAGGGGAGAGCCTGGGAGAAGAGGTAAGTTGGAAATGTTGAGCTTACGTGCCAACGGAGAGTTCAACGATGATGCGCAGGGCTGAGAGGAATCAGGACGTGTGCAGGACGAAGAGCGTAGCATAGCAGATGGCTCTGTGCCGAAGCTCTAGGCAGAACGGGCTATATAGCCCGGGGCTGATTACCCCCAGGTGTGCGCACAGCTGAGGCAGATGACTGCCCAGAGTGAGTTGTAACAGTACTCCCCCCCCCCCCGAGCAGCGCTTCCTGGTGCTGGCTTACCTGGGTGCGCCTGGTGGAAGTCCTTAATAAGGTGTTTGTCCAGCACAAACGACTGGTGCACCTAGGACCTCCACTCTGGGCCATACCCCTCCCAGTCCACCAAGTACTGCAAGCTGCGACCCCGGCGGCAGACGTCCAGGATAGAGTTGACCGTCCAAGCCGGGTCACCGTCGATCAACATGGGTGGAGGTGGGGTTCGAGGAGGACGGCAGAGCGGGTTGGAGATCACGGGTTTGACCTGCGAGATGTGGAACGTAGGACAAACAAGGAGAGAAGGAGGGAGAGCCAGATGCACAGCCACAGGATTCACCACCTTGACAATAGGGAAGGGCCCAATAAAACGCTTGGCCAGCTTCCTCTTTTCAGCCTTCAGGTTAATATGCTGCGTGGATAACCATACCTGCTGACCCACCTGATACCGCGGAGCGGTCTCCTGCGCCGGTTCGCCACCCTGGTGTTGCGCTCCGCTATGCGTGAAAGGGCCTGGCGAGTAGCAGCCCACAGCCAATGGCAGCGCCTCAGGTGTGCGTGAACTGAAGGTACGGCCACCTCCCCCTCTTCTTCAGGGAACAGAGGGGGATCGTAGCCCAGCGACACCCTGAAAGGTGACATACTGGTTGCGGAAGAGACAGTTAGGTTATGAGCATACTCGATCCAAGGCAGATGACTGCTCCACGATGATGGGCTGGAGGCGATGACGCAGCGCAGAGCGGCCTCCAGCTCCTGATTTGCCCGCTTGCACTGCCCGTTGCTTTGGGGGTGATGACCAGGGACAGGCTTACTGTAGCCCCCAAAGCGTTGCAAAAACTCCTCCACACACTGGACACGAACTGCGGGCCTCGGTCGAAGACAATGTCCGCGGGGATCCCATGCAGAAGCACGATGTGCTGTACCAGAAGGTCCGCTGTCTCTCGTGCTGTTGGAAGCCCACGAAGGGGGATGAAGTGGGCGGCTTTAGAGAAGCAGTCCACGATGGTCAGCACGGTGTCGAAGGTGTTAGAAACCAGAAGACCGGTTACGAAGTCCAGAGCCACATGAGACCACGGCCTCCCAGGGACCGGCAAGGGGTGAAGAAGGCCCGCCAGCGGAGATGACGACTTCTTCCCGGTGGCACACTGGGGGCAGGCACGAACATAGCCCATGACGCCCCTCCGAAGCCCTGGCCACCAGAACGATCTCTGGAGCAGCTAAACCAACCAGGAGATCCCAGGGTGGCAGGCGAGTTTGGATGAATGAGCCCAGTGGATCACGTCACCCCGAACAGCTGATGGTACGAACAGTCTCCCGGTAGGGCCTCCGCCCAGGTTTGGTTCAGTTTCTTGAGCCTTCAGGACCTTATCCCTGATGGCCCAGAAGAGGGCGTTCACAATACATGAGGCCGGGAGGATGGTGTGCTCCTGCTTCTCAGCGGCCTCCGAGGCGAACTGCCTGGACAGGGCATCTGGCTTTGTATTCTTTGACCCCGGGTGGTAGGTGATGGTAAACTGGAAGCGCCCGAAGAACAGGGACCAACGCATCTGGCGAGCATTCAGGCGCTTGGCCGTCCTCCGGTACTCCAGGTTCTTATGATCTGTCCAAACCACAAAGGGTAGCGAGGCCCCCTCCAGCCAGTGCCGCCACTCATCCAGCGCGAGCTTGACCGCCAGGAGTTCTCTGTCACCGACCTCATAGTTCCTCTCAGTGGGTGACAGTCGCCGAGAGAAAAGGGCACAGGGACGGATCACCCCGTCCACCGGGGAGCGCTGTGAAAGTACTGCCCCCACCCCTGAATCAGAGGCATCCACCTTGACCAAACACTGCAGCGCGGGGTCCACCTGCGTCAAGACCCAGGAGGAAGAGAATTCCGCCTTCAGGGCCGCAAAGGCCGACGCAGCCTCCTCCGTCCACCGGAACGCCACCTTAGGAGAGGTGAGGCGGGTTAGGGGGGCGGCGATTGAGCTATACTTGGGCACGAACCGCCGGTAGAAATTGGCAAACCCCAGAAATTGTTGCAGCTGTTTCCTTGACGATGGGGGGGGGGGCAATCCACCACCGCCCTCATCTTTTCTGGATCCACAATGACCTGGTTGTGTGAGATGATAAAGCCCAGGAAAGAGGTCTTCTCAGTAGGGAAATCACGCTTTTCGGCCTTCACGAAGAGTTTGTTCTCGAGCAGTCGTTGAAGGACCCACCTCACGTGAACCTGATGCTCCTCCCGAGATTTAGAGAAGATCAGGATGTCGTCCAGGTAGACGAAAACGAAGGACCCCAAGAAATCCCGGAGGACGTCGTTGATGAGCCGCTGGAAGACGGCCGGAGCGTTGGTGAGCCCAAACGGCATGACGAGGTACTCAAAGTGGCCTCTGGGGGTCCGGAATCCCGTCTTCCACTCATCGCCCACCCGGATCCGCACGAGATGGTAAGCACTGTGGAGGTCCAATTTCATGAACCAGGAGACCCCCTGGAGGGAGTCGAAGGCAGAGTCCATCAGAGGTAAGGTATACTTGTCCTTGATGGTAATATCATTCAGAGCCCGGAAGTTGATGCAAGGGCAAAGAGAACCGTCTTTCTTCCCGATGAAGAAGGAGCCTGCCCCCACCAGTGATGATGATGGCCGGATGATGCCGGAGCTGAGTGATTCCTTGACGAACGCCTCCATAGCCTCCCGCTCCGGAGCCGATAAGCTTTATAAGCGGCTCGACGGCAGGGGGGCGCCCTGAGACAGCGCCTGGGCCTTGCTGAACTCCGCTCCGAAGTTGTGGAATTCTGAAGGCACCCTGGACAAGTCGGGGGGGGGAGGGTGGGGGGGGCGCAGGAGAACAAGCTGCCGATTTCAGGCACGCACTCAGGCAGAACGAGCTCCAGGCGAGAACGCTGTCAGTCCGCCAGTCAAAAGTGGGGTTGTGCAAGTGCAGCCATGGGTAACCCAGGATGACAGGGGCAGCCAAGGTGGAGAGAACGAATAGCTGGAGATCCTCATGATGGTTCCCAGAAATGATGGCTGAAACTGGGGCAGTCCGGTGCGTCACCCTCTCTAAAGGAGCCTTTGACAGGGTGATGAGGTTAAGGGGGGTTGGCAGAGCTTGGCAGGGGATCCCCAGTCGAGTTGCCAGTCTTTCAGAAATAAAGCTCTGTTCAGCCCCCGAGTCCACCAGTGCGTGTGTGAGGAACTCAATGCGGTTGTGACAAAACCTAATTGGCAGGAGACACTTGGATAGGGGATTAGACCGAGATGAGTCCGCGAGGCCCCCTATAGCGACTCGTGGACCCCCCCTTTTGGCCGAACCGGGCAGGACTCGATGTCATGCTGGTCATCCCCACAATACATGCAGAGACCCATGTCCCTGCGGCGCTGTCTCTCTGCCTGTGAGATTTTAGTTCATCCCATCACCATGGCCTCAGATTCATCTGGGCCCTCTAGCGTGGGCAGAGCCAAAGTAAAAGACTGAGAGGAGCGGCAAAATGGTTTGCCCGAATGGCCGGAGGATCTCCGTTCAGCCGCTTGCTCCCTCATCCTATTATCCAAACTAATGGCCAGTGAAATGAGCTCAGTGAGCCACTCAGGCTTATCTAGGCAGGCCAGCTCATCCCGTAGGCTAGGACTCAGGCTACGGGTGAAGATGCTGCAAAGTGCAGCATCCTCCCACCCAACTTCCGCGGCTACCACCCGGAAGTCGACAGCGTAATCGGCCACTGACCGACTACCCTTGTGAAGGTTTAACAAACGGTGATCAGCACACTATCACGATCCAAATGGTCAAATACTTCGTGGAAGTCTTGGACGAACTGGGCGTAAGTGAGATTAGCGTAGCTGGGTTTTGTCATTATGGCGTAAGCCCATGCTAGCGCTCGCCCTTCCAAGAGATTAGCCACGTAACCGATTCGGCTGTGATCGGAGGGGAAGTCCCCGGGAACGCGCTGAAACACCGTCTCACACTGGAGGATGAAACCCCGCGCCTGCCCGAGCTTCCCACTGAAGCGTGTGGGCATGGGGATCTGCGTGAGATGCGTGAACGCGCCCGGGCTAGCCTGGCTAGATGGTGAGCTAACGGGAGCTGGCCTACTACTCTGAGCAGGAGGGGACGCCCGCTGTCCTTCCAGGCGATCCAACCGGCTGTTAATCTGACCTAGCTGGTTCAGAATAACCTGCTGCTGGTAAGTAATTTAATCGACTTGAGCCTCCAAGATGTTAAAGCGGTATATGAGCCCGCTGTTCGCTGGGTCGCTCTGACGGAGCCGTACTGACATGATGTCGGACCCAGGGAACACGCACACACAGGCTCAAGTACAATACAATAATCTTTATTGAGTTTACCAGCAGGTGCGTGGGTGTGTGTATGCGGTATGTGAGTGTTTTGTGGGTGAACAAGCTGCAGCCGGGGGTGAGACAGAGCGCCGTATAGCCTGGCAACCCTAGAGACAGAGCCAAACACAGATATTAGATTCTGCCATGTTATAATGGATGGAGAATTAACAGGGCTTACTTGCAGATGATCTGGAGATGGCGTCGGCTTGGGCTTTGGGCCTCCTGCCAGGGAGACAGCGTCTGCTGAGCGCACCCGGTGAAGCGCTGTGATGCGCAGTGTGGTGAGAGGAGCGGTTCCGCTGCCGCAAGGGAGAGAACCACCGCCTGAGGGATCCACCTGTGCACAGGGGAGAGCCTGGGAGAAGAGGTAAGTTGGAAATGTTGAGCTTACGTGCTAACGGAGGGTCCAACGACGATGTGCAGGGCTGAGAGGAATCAGGGCGTGCGCAGGACGAAGAGCGTAGCATAGCAGACGGCTCCGTGCCGAAGCTCTAGGCAGAACGGGCTATATAGCCCGGGGCTGATTACCCCCAGGTGTGCGCACAGCTGAGGCAGATGACGGCCCAGAGTGAGTTGTAACATCAGTGGTGGGATGTGACAAAAATGCTTCGTTTCCCTGACCAGTGAGAACCTCAGGATCCACTCTGTACATGTACAAGTACATTATCAATCCAGGGATTTATGGTGGAACAGCACAACAACACTGTTCGAACACCTTTTATGGAAAATCCACAGAATAGGTGTGTGGGTCTATTCTGACGCTTTAGAAAATTATATGAATCACTTTATAAATCACTGGTTTGAAAATGCACTTGTATATGTTGGGATTTTGGATCCGGCGGTCCTCTTGACCTGTATCCACAATATAAACACAACATGCTGAGGGCGACTAACCCCTGGCATGTGGAAACACATTCTAGAAAGAAATTACACACAACTTAATGCACAGCACCAAAGTGCAACACGTACACAAACCAGGACTTTAACCAGGATTAACATATTTCATCGTTTTTCTCTCACAAGCGAATATTTAGGACAAAACAAGCGTGAATCAGGAGTTGGCTACTAGCTAGCTTCTAGCTAACACTCGATAGCCAGGACAGGACGGCGCTGTATCGCTCAAAAAAAGTGAGCTTACCACCAACAGGATAAATAAGCGAACAGATGCACAATATTACAAATCACTCACCATCGATGGCTCTCTCACGTTCATCTTCAGCTTGTCCGTAGTCCGGTTCTATGCTGGGCTGTCATCTGTATCGGTGCGGGTCGCTCCCCTCACTGTGGATCTGCCACCAAGCACAGAAAACTCCGCACCTCTTCGTTGGACCACGGTGTAGATTTCCGTGAAACCTACAATGCCATCTCTATTAATACCGTATTTACTCGGTGACTGAGTTTAGTCTGCAAACTATTGCAAATGGTGGTCGTGTAGATTCCACAGAAGACGGATGCTTTCGTGACGTTACGCCCTGACCAATCAGTGGCTCGCAGTCTGTTGATGTCACATCTCGGCTCAACTCAGCACGGTTGTACCCTGGCCTCGAATACTGTAGGTACAAAAATAGGACCTGTTAACCGGTGCTGGGTATAATGGAAAAGGCTATAAACCGGGCCGAGTCATACCGTTTAGGGCCAAGTGGGGCCTAGTGGAAAAGGGCCATTAGTGAAGACTGAGCTCTCTGCAACAGGTCACGTCGACTGACAGCTCATCTCAGCTACATTAGGGTCAGTTTGTATGTTAATTTATTTTATTTGTTTTTTGGGGGGTTTCTCTATTTAACTGGATATTTTCTTCTTAATTTTTAGAGTGCTATTATTAGACAGGCTTAATGAAGAGCAGGCTCCCCTGATGACAATAGAGGGATATCAGATGTTTCATATTAACAGATCTCAAAAAAAGGGTGGTGGTGTTGCACTGTATATTGATGACCTGTATAGGTGTAAGCTTGTAAATGGAATGTCCTTTGCACTACCAGGGATCTTGGAATGTGTTACTGTTGAGATTGACCAAGATAAAACAAAAAATCTAATTATAAGTTGTATATATAGAACGCCGGGAACTTGCATTGAGACATTCAGAGATAAATTAGTCGAGCTGTACAATAATATTACTAGTAGGAAAATGGTAGCAATTTG
Source organism: Pholidichthys leucotaenia (assembly GCA_020510985.1). Lineage (NCBI taxonomy): Eukaryota > Metazoa > Chordata > Actinopteri > Cichliformes > Pholidichthyidae > Pholidichthys > Pholidichthys leucotaenia. The sequence continues at coordinate 319,875,299 of CM035839.1, read as the reverse complement.
TGGAGATTTCAATATTGACTTACTGAATCCACATCAACAAAATGTAATTACAGAGTTCATGAACTCTATGTACAGCATGAGTCTATATCCCACAATAACACATCCCAGTAGAATCACAGTTCACACTGCTACACTTATTGACAACCTGTTTGTCAATGTTATTGATAAGAAAATAGAAAGTGGATTACTGATAAATGATATAAGTGACCACTTGCCAACCTTTGCACTTATCCATGGCCACACGGGGGCCAATACAGAAAAAATTTCAAAATCGTTCAGATATAAATCACCAAATGCAATCAGTTCTTTTAAAGAGGACTTGCTGAAGCAAGACTGGACAGAAGTCTATGTATCAGATGTAAATGAAGCCTATGACACATTTATAAACATTGTAACCGCTCTTTATGAAAAAAACTGTCCATTAGTTAAAAAAAAGCTTAAACATAAATTTGCCGATAAGCCATGGTTAAGCAAAGGACTACAAAAGGCGTGTAAAAAGAAAAATTTATTATATAAAGCTTTCCTAAAGAAAAGGACAAAAGAAGCAGAGCAGCAGTATAAAACATACAAAAATAAGTTAACATATATAATAAGATGTAGTAAAAGAGACTATTACAGTAAAGAACTGGAGAAAAACAAAGACAATATTAAAAATACATGGACAATACTTAACAGTATCCCTGGAAATAAAAGCAGAAATACAAGCAACCCAACCAATATTCCAAAAAATAATAAAACGACTCAGAGTGTGAATGTAGCTTCACCTGCAGATGAATTTAATAACTTTTTTGTTAACATTGGTCCTAATTTGGCTCGAGAAATACCCACTACGGTGCCTACAGGTGATACAATATGCAATAACACTGCTGTAAAAGACTCCATTTTCATAAAGAACACAGACGAAAGAGAGGTCATTGAAATCGTTAAATCGTTTAAAAGTAAAACATCTACGGACTGTGATGGTATTGACATGCTCTTAGTCAAAACAATTATTGAATGCCTAGTAAAACCACTGACGTATATCTGTAACCTGTCTCTCCAAACAGGTATATTTCCCAATGCAATGAAAATAGCTAAAGTAATTCCGAAATACAAGACGGGTGACAGAGGGGAATTCTCAAACTATAGACCAATTTCACTATTACCGCAATTTTCCAAGATACTTGAAAAAATATTCTATGAGAGAATTGACCACTTCATACTGAAGAATAATTTATTGTGTGAGCAACAATATGGGTTCAGACACAAGAGGACAACTGCATATGCTCTAATGGAATTTATAGAAGAAATATCAACAGCCATTGAAAATAAAGAGTATTCAGTTGGAGTATTCCTGGATCTTAAAAAAGCATTTGATACAGTGGATCATAATTTATTATTAAAGAAACTACAAAATTGTGGTATTAGAGGGGTAGCGCTGTCCTGGTTAAGTAGTTACTTAAAGAATAGATATCAGTATGTATGTGTTAGCAACAAAAACTCTCAGTTACTGAAGGTTACCTGTGGAGTCCCACAGGGTTCAGTTTTGGGGCCATTATTATTCAATATGTATATAAATGATATATGTAAAGTTTCAGAAAAAATGGACTTAATATTGTTTGCCGATGACACTAATCTATTATGCAGTGGAAACAATTTGGAACAACTTCTGGATACACTCGGAAAGGAATTAGGAAAGCTTAAACTGTGGTTTGATTCAAACAAATTAACGCTCAATTTAAGTAAGACAAAATTTATAGTCTTTAACAACCATCACAACAACCCAGTACCTAAACTCAGTGTAAATGGTGTAGAGATTGAAAGGGTATCTGAAACTAAATTTCTTGGAGTAATAATTGATAATAAACTGTGTTGGAAGTCACATATTAATTATATTAAAGGTAAAGTATCCAAATCAATCGCAATATTACACAGAGTGAAATATTTGCTGAATCAACCCACACTATACACCTTGTATCATTCATTAATACTCCCATACATGCCATATTGTAATGAAGTATGGGGAAATACATATAAAACAAACATATATCCACTCTTCATGCTTCAAAAGAGAGCTATCAGAATAATAAACAAAGCAGCTTACAGGGAACCAACAAACCCACTTTTTCTTAAACTAAAAACTCTCAAGTTGAAAGATCTGGTTGACTTTAAAACTGCAATAATAATGTTCAAAATGAAGAATTTATCACTGCCCGCAAATATCCAAAATTTGTTCCAAATAAGGGAGAAACGATATCATTTCAGAGGAACATGCATATTTCAAAAGCCTACAGTGAGAACAACCACCAAGCAATACTGTATTTCAGTGCAAGGAGTCAGATTATGGAACGATTTTGGACCTGAATTAAAATCATGTACAATGCTTGGACAATTTAAACAAAAACTAAAGGAAGAAATACTCCAAACATATATACAAGAAGACATGTAAAATCACATAAGGATTGTCATATCCAGCCTGTGTTGTGTTGTAGCTTAGTTTTTTTTTTTCTTTTCTTTTCCTGTCACATTTTGTCTTAGCTTTGTTTTTGAATTGCAATCGCTTAACTTAGCTTAGCTTAGTTTTTTTCTGTCACATTTTGTCTTAGCTTTGTTTTTTTGAATTGTAATCGCTCTTGTCTTGTTTTCTCCTTTTTTTCTCTTTTGAATTCTTGGATGGAATATGGGTGGGCAATATAAGCTGCGGCTTCAGCCATCATCCATTTCGGATAACTTACGTTGAATTGTATAATCAGAGGAGTTATTGTCTAATTTGACCTTGTTGTTATATTATTCAGTTTCTTTTAACCTGTACTATCCGAAATCAATTCATTCATTCATTCATTCATTCAAAGGACAACATTAAAAAAAAGATGACAGTTTTATTTTGAAAAAACTATATATTCATTGATTTAAATAAAGTGATTTAATATACAAAAGTCAGCATTAAATCCAGTTCTCTGCTCACTTTGATATCGTTACTACAATATTTTTTCATAGAGTTAGAGCAAGCTTAAACTCAGCTCGACTGATTGATCTCCACTTTCTTTTACTTAAACTGAACAGAAGCAGCCAGGCAAGAAATGACTTGTGCTGAAGTTTGACCACTCCGTGTTCCATTCTGAGTTGCATTCATTTCCTGGCAGAGCAGAACCGAGGCACACAAGCCAATCACACAGAGACGGTGCACAAGAAAATGACTTGAGAATTTACCCAAATACAAAAGGGGAAGAATGGTCTCACAAATGTAGAAGTGAGGTCAGACAACTTAAGTGTACTGCCTGATTGAAAGTTTTTGAGTGGAGTGGGCGTGGTTGTTACAAAAATGGGCGACTACAGTGAATGCAAAATATGAGAAAAAAAATCCTGACGGTGAAAGCTGATAACAACTTCCAGACACTTTTTCCTGTGCTCAGTGTCTAGCAAGTTAAATGCATCCATGGCCTTTTACAGTAACTACAGGTCTCAGTTAAAAAACTGTCAGCACTCCCTGCTGAGTATCTTCCCTACGGTTGCTCCTTCTTCTACTACCGTCTCCTCAACTTCTGCTTCTTTCTCTCTCAAAAAGCTCATGTGTGAATGTCACACCTTTGAGTCACCTTGTGCCTTTTATATGGCAACAAAAGTTAAAAGCAAAAAAGTACTCAAATTAACCAAAGGCAAAAACTGAAACAAATTTTTAAAAATAGCTTGGCCATTTAGAAAACAAATGTAAAAATTAAAAAAAAAAAAAAAGTTTTTTCTTATTGGGCCTAACAAGTGATTATGAAAAATTATTTATCTGATGTGTTAGGTGTTTTCCAGGATCTCATCTCTGTTGTTTGCAGATGATGTTGTCCTGTTGGCTTCATCCAGCAATGACCTACAGCTCTTGCTGGGACGGTTTGCCGCTGAGTGTGAAGCGGCTGGGATGAGAATCAGCTCCTCCAAGTCCGAGTCCATGGTCCTTAGTCGGAAAAAGGTGGATTGTCCTCTCTGGGATGGGGACAGGCTCCTGCTCCAAGTGGAGGAGTTTAAGTATCTTGGGGTCTTGTTCACGAGTGAGGGGAAAATGGAGCGAGAGATTGACAGACGGATTGGAGCAGCATCTGCAGTGATGCGGACGTTGTACCGGTCTGTTGTGGTGAAGAGGGAGCTTAGTTCTAAGGCAAAGCTGTCGATTTACCAGTCAATCTACGTTCTTACTCTCACCTATGGTCACGAGCTTTGGGTCATGACCGAAAGAACAAGATCGCGGATACAAGCGGCTGAAATGAGCTTTCTCCGTAGGATTGCTGGACTCACCCTCAGAGATAGGGTGAGGAGCTCAGTCATCCGGGAGAGGCTCAGAGTAGAACCGCTGCTCCTCCACATTGAAAGGAGTCAGTTGAGGTGGTATGGGCATCTGATTAGGATGCCTCCTGGACGCCTCCCACTTGAGGTGTTTCAGGCACGTCCCACTGGGAGGAGACCCCGGGGCAGACCCAGGACTCGCTGGAGAGACTATGTCTCCCAGCTGGTCTGGGAGCGCCTTGGTATCCTCTCTGAAGAGCTGGAGCAGGTGGCTGGGGAGAGGGAAGTCTGGGCTTCTCTGCTTGAACTGCTGCCTCCGCAACCCGGACCTCTGGAAAAGCGGTAGAAGATGGATGGATGGAGGTGTTAGAGTGGTGCAAATGCCTCTCTTGAACCTTTCACTAAACCAGTTGCACTTAGTCATCTCAAAACTAATAACCAGTGCATTGGGTTTGTATCGGGGGGTAAAATGCCACCGCAGAGAACATGCATCTCTAAAACAAAAATGCACCAAACCACATCCTGAGACTTATTGTTTGACTGTCACCAGTCATCTCAGTATTCATCATTCATTGATAGTTTTATAAGCAATAAAACAAATAAAAGCTTCTTCAAGGAATACTTTTTATACTTATGAATGTAATCATGCATGCTTAAATAATATATACAGTATATACTGTATATATACTGTATATATATATATATATATACAGTATATATATATATATATATATATATATATACTGTATATATATATTATATTATATTATATATTATTTAAGCATGCATGATTAGATTCATAAGTATAAAAATACACTTTTTATACTTTTATACTTTTTATACTTATGAATCTAATCATGCATGCTTAAATAATATAAATATATATATATATACAGTATATATATATATATATATATATATATATATATATATATATATATAAAATCATTGATCGATATTTCATCGTTTAAAATGCTGTAATATCAGAATACGTACCTACTGAAAATTGTTCTGTTCGAACATTATTTTTGTGCTTGTATTTGTGATCCTCCTGAACTCAAACCAGTTTTGTAAGCATAGGGTGGCTTGAAGTTTTATTGCAAGGCTGGAAATCGCGGTTTGTTTTCTGAAATAGCAAGTCTTTGTCACATTGTCATAGCACCAGGGTTCACCACACTGCTTCATCCAGACAGTGTCAGATAAAATGGATGGTTTTCTCTTGACTTGCTGATGCCTTGAATATTTTGTATTGATCAGATGAAGTAAATGCTTCTAAATGTCTTTTGTTACAGTAAATGCTTTCACGGCCACAGAATTAACAGTTTACACTTTTTTTTTTCCTTTGTTGTATTTGCAGGTGAAGATACAGCAAATAAATGCCCACATTTAATTCTTATTGTCTAATTCGGCATGTTTAATTGTATTTATGACAAGTTTTGTTTCATGTTATTTAATCTCTTCACCTCTGCTTCACAAACTCTGTACCATCTTCAACGACATTAAATTATCATCTGCTCCAAATTTGACTGAAAAGAGCTCAGTGAACACAATGAGTGACAAACAGATTTAACCACTTTTATTTAATTTTCTTGCCCACGCTAATTGCAAACATTTAGTTTGTGCATGTCGACACAACAGTTATCCCTACTTTCACACAGCCTGTGACTCTGCTCATTACAATGCATTATCCTGTGGGAAAATCCACTTAGGGCTTGATTTACTGAAGGTTTGCGGGTACAAAAATATGTGTAAAGATAGCACCCACAAAAAAATGGAGCAAGTTGCTAAATTACTGTGTACTGAAATTATTATTTAAACACATGTTTTTAAATATTTATAAACTCCTTAAACAGAGAAGAAAAATTGAACATTTTTATTTTGTGACTTTTACAGCTGACCTATGGTCAAGCGGAATATGTCGTCAAGGCAGCTTCTAAATGGAAGGTTCTAAATGGACAAGGCTCCAGTGCTTTGACCACAGGCTTCATCTAGCAATTGGTAAGTAGGATGAATTAAATAATTTTTAAAAATCCGCAGGCTTTTAAAACTGCTGTAATTAAACCCTTACTCAAAAAGCCAATGCTGGATCCAGGAGTTTTAGCTAACTATAGACCAATCTCTAATCTCCCTTTCATTTCAAAAATCTTAGAAAGAGTTGTTGCTACGCAATTATTTCAATTCAATTCAGCTTTATTTATAATGCGCCACATCACAACAAAAGCCGTCTCGTGGCGCCACAGTGCAGAAAAAAACCCCTACACAGTCACAGAAAGATCCAGCAATCAGACAATCCCCTATGAGCAAGCACTAAGCGACAGTGGAGAGGAAAAACTCCCATTTGGAAGGAAGAAACCTCTAGCAGAACCAGGCTCAGGGAGGGGCAGTCGTCTGCTGTGACTGGCTGGGGATGAGGGGGTAGGGGGGATGGAAAGGACAGACATAAAGAGAAAAGCAGTAAGATGCCAAGTACAATATTGGAGGTCAACCAGCAGCATGGATCAGATAACAATAGAACAAGAGTGGGGTTAAAAGACACAAAAACCCTCCTTAACCTCTTGCACTCCGTTGTACCGCGGGAGGGCAAGTCTCTGCGTCCTAGGGCGCAGGAGGGCGCACTTGTGCGTCCTCGTGTGCTCTCGGACGCATGGTCCTGATGGTGGTGATGTAGGTGGTGTTGGCGTCCAAGCGCCACTGAAAAAAAAGCTGCAGACACAGCCGCGAACAGATTAGTTCATCTGATTGACCTCTCATTCGACTAATAAGAGCTTTGAATTGGGTTTCTGAAACCTTGAAGAACCAATGAATGAAAACCTAGGAAGGAGGACCCGCCTCCCAACGCTTTGAATGCAGTGAGCCAATTGAAGCAGAGAAGTTCGCGAGCTGTTTTTTTTTAAGGCTGGGCGTAGACTGGCTGCTGGAGCGGATCAAAAAAGGACCCAGGAAGAGCCCCACAGACCCAGCAGCATGGAGACCATCCACAAATGCAACCTGTGTGACAGGGAGTGCCATTCGTGGATCGGCATGTAAGGCCACAGGCGGTGCTTATTTTGTATTGGTTCCAGCAGAGTAGACGTTATGATTTCTTCCATGGTCATCATAGACCGACGGAGGCTGACGACGAAGGCTGAGTGACACACACGCCTTCGCCAGTCTTTTTTTAATTACTACTGTTATTTGCTTTGAAAAATCGTTCGCCAAAAACCGCAATCATGGAAGCACAAAACCGCAATAATGGAATTATGTTTTGATCAGGTCACGAGACCAGGACCAGAGTGGACCAGCGTCGCGTTCGTCTGTCAATGAGGAAGAGAAGTTGGCCAGGACACTGCTGCTGTGAAGAGGTAAGGTGTTATAAGCTAAATTATTCTCTATCCCTGAAAATTGTAATCCAAAATGACTTTTGACCAATCGGTAAATTACAGCTGTGCGGCGCACGAAGTCTGAAGTTCGTGCGCCGCGGTACAAGGGGTTGCTCGCCGCGTACAGGCTGTGAATGCCCCCCCACCCCCGCTATTCTTCTGCAGCGAGGGTGGGGGGAGCCGCGGTGATTGCGCTGCTGTCCCACATCACCACATGAGGCTAATCCGTTGTGTAGCGATGGCCGAAGTCCATCCTCTGCAGCGAGTGGGGGGGGGGCAACCCCCGCCCCACACACACAGACAGCCCTGAGTGTGATCTTTCATTAGAGCCTAAAATGAAGCTTCTATATTGAATTATTCAGAAGTTACAGACGTTTTTCCAAACTGTGCCATTTGGCACAATTTGGCACAGTTCCAAAACGCCTGGGAGCAGCCTGAGACCAAAGCTGTGTAAAATATTCATTTTTTGTGGTATTGTTACAAAATTTGGACCTCAGCTGGATAACACTTGGTTCTACATTTCTGTTGCATTTTCCAGCCCGGATCTGAAGCTGTGTGTTATTTGCAAGCATTTGTATCCAAAAAAACACCCAGGCCAAATTTATTTTCTTCAAGTTCACTATAGGCCTTTTTCCACTAGGGTCAGTACGGTACGGTTTGGTACGGGACGGGATGGTACAGTTCGGCCCGCTTTGTGTTTCCACTGCACTAGGTCCCATTTGAAGTCGGTGGGAATATAGTTACAGGGAGGCAGCGCAACCCTCTCCCTCCCGTTACGTAAGACCAACGTAACTGGCGTAAAACAAGTGTAGCGTTACACAAAGCACAAGCTGGCAGGTTATGCGGCGTCTGCCTTCTCTGTCTTTTTTTGCCTGAATAAATGCAAAAAAGGAGAACAGAAAGCAGAGGCGGCGATACGACACAATCTGGTAAAGTACTGGAGCATTTAGAGCAGTATAAAGGAGAAGACATGAGGATGCAAAGTACATCACATATCAAGGTAAGCTAATGATTGCTAATGCTACTTTGCTTTCAAGTCTGCCGTACAACATTGTAATGTCGGCAAGTTATTGATATTAGGTACTAAAATATGTATTCTCTGTCTGTGTGTGTGTGTGTGTTTCAGATGGCTCTCTTGTGGCAAAAATATTGCTTCAAATGGTTGGCGTTAACGTTCAACACAATGATGTGACCCCAACTTCATGAACGCCAAGTGGCTATAATGTCTGTAGAAATGTTTAGCTTCTGATCTGTGTCAAAATCATGAAGAGACTGTAGAGATGTCATGGGATTTATCTGCTCCAGCCAGTGGTGTCGTGGCAAAATATGGATCAGGTGCCGTTCATTCATCATTCATTCATCTTCTTCTGCTTAATCCTTTTCGGGTCGCAGGGGGGCTGGAGCCTAAACCAGCATCTTTGGGCAAGAGGCAGGGTCCACCCTGAACAGATCGCCAGTCCATCACAGGGCCAACACAGAGAGACAGACAACCATTCACTCTCACAGTCATACCTAAGGACAATTTAGAATCCCCAGTTTGTTCCCAATTAACCTAACTTGCATGTTTTTTTTTTTTGGCATGTGGGAGGAAACTGGAGAAATCCCGGAGTAAACCCACACGGACATGGGGAGAACATGCAAACTCCACACAGATCACTGTTGGTCAGGGGCTGGGATCGAACCCAGGATCCCCCAGCCAAGGATGAGTTGCTGTGCTGCCGCAGTGCTAACCACTCCACCACCGCGCTGCCCATCAGGATCAGGTGCCATATTATAGTATATGAGCCATTAAGTATATATTTCAACAGGTAAACAATACTGAGTTAGGCATAAGATATACAGTATTTAACAATTATGATGCATTTTAAGCCAAAACAAATGGATCTAGGATTAAAAGTAATTAAAATAATGCAGTCACAAGGTTACATGGAGAAATACGTGGATAAACTAGAAATATATCATACTGAGTATTGCTGACTACCTGTAGATACTGTATAAATATATATTCTCTGCATCAACAGTGAACTATACATGTATTCATGTAGTATTGCCCTGGGAATTTTGACAATAAACCTTTGTACTTTTGCAGATGTCTCTGTTTTGTTTTACAGTCTTCAGCAAATAATTGTTTTGGTTACTTTTCTTAAAAAATGAGCCATTATTTTCAAAGTCACTGATAAATGGTTTGTACTGTTGACTCTTTTCCCACCGGTGTCTTAACAGACAAAATAGAAAATCATGATGCAAACACATAAATCACTAAATTGTTTATTCTAATCAGCAGCAAATTACAGATTATTTAGAATGTGCAAAATTCAAACTGTAAAAAAAAAGAAACTGGAATGGGTCACACGCCAGCCACGCTGCCTCACTGAGCAGCAACTGGATCGGCTCCTCGTACTGGTCCCGGTTCAGCAGATCTTCAGCCTGCATCTCTGTAAATAGTGAGGCAAGGTCTGGTTTGGGTGGATTGTTTTCATCTTGTCTAGATGAAAGACAGAAATAGGTGGTGGATAATTAAAGCAAGTTTAAAACATATTTGACAAATGAATGAATGAATGAATCTTTATTTCGGGTAGATTAGATTAGAAGAAAGGAACAGAATAATAGGACAAAGGGGGGGAAAAAAATCCAATAAGGTCAAATTAAACAGCAACTCCTCGGATTATACAGTTCAACATAACTTATCCGAAATGGGTGATGGCTGAAGCCGCAGCTTATATTGCCCACCCATGTTCCATCTAAGAATTCAAAAATAAAATAAAATAAGAGTGATTAAAAATCAGAACAAAGCCAAGACAAAATGTGACAAAAACTAAGCAACAGCACAGCACAGACTGGATGTGACAATCCTTATGTGATTTTACATGTCATCTTGTATATATGTTTGGAGTATTTCTTCCTTTAGTTTTTGTTTAAATTGTCCAAGTGTTGTACATGATTTTAATTCAGATCCAAAATCGTTCCATAATCTGACTCCTTGCACTGAAACACAGTGTTGCTTGGTGGTAGTTCTCACTGAAGGTTTTTGAAATATACATGTTCCTCTGAAATGATATTGTTCCTCCCTTATTTGGAACAGCTTTTGGATATTTGCGGGCAGTGATAGATTCTTCACTTTAAACATTATTACTGCAGTTTTAAAATTAACCAGATCTTTCAACTTGAGAGTTTTTAATTTAAGAAAAAGTGTTTTGTTTTTTTTTGTTACTTATTTGTACCCGTAGGTAGATTTGGTTTGCAGTCTGGTGACAAGCCACCGGCTGCCGGTCGCTGCGTGCGCGAGCGCCCTAAACCTACATGCTAAACCTACATGTTTTTGGTATGCGGGAGGAAACCAGAGAAATCCCGGAGTAAACCCACGCAACACGGGGAGAACATGCAAACTCCACACAGCTCACTGTTGGTCGGGGGCTGGGATCGATCCCATGATCTCATGATCCCCGCGATCCCCCGGCTGAGGGTAAAACTGTGCTGCCACAGTGCTAAACCACCGCGCCACCGTGCAGGGTTTGTTGGTTCCCTGTAAGCAGCTTTGTTTATTATTCTAATAGCTCTCTTCTGAAGCATAAAGACTGGATATATGTTTGTTTTATATGTATTTCCCCATACTTCAGTACAATATGTCATGTATGGGAGTATTAATGAATCTTATCTTATTAATGAATATTAATGAATCATATTAATGGTTCCAAGGTTGTCATAGCCAGGACGGCACTGGGGTTAAGCTCCCAGTGCTCACAAAATGCTCCTTACGGCATGCGTCTCGAAAAGCCTCTGACAGCCAAGTCCAACTCCTAGCCTGCCCGTGTGGTTTAGTCTCTAAGCCCGGCGGAACTGCTTTTACTAACAGGAGAAGGGGCGAGGGCGGATCTCTGGCGCCTTAAAACCAGATGCTTCGGGTAGATGGTGGCTCATCAACCTGGGAAGGTAGCCCATCTAGGGGAAGGTAAACCCTGATTTCAAACCTCCGCTGCCTTGCGGTACACCCGGTCACGGAAAAGGCTTCGGAAGTCAACCCTGAGGAAAAATCCGGAGTCGGAGTCCCTAAGGCAGTTCTCTGTTGTGCTCAACATCGTTCTGGCAGCTCCTGCAACGGCGCTGGTGCCAAACTATAGCAGCCCTGCTGTTCCTTTGGATTCATCAGTGACGTGGAGAGGGCGGACATGCTGCATGGGTAACATCTTGTCCTCCATATCTTCCTGCCCAGGCTTGAATCCTACCAACGCCCAACGCTGGAAGGTAGAACACCGGTGCGCATCGGCCTGTTAAGCCACAGGCGGTGCTGTTCCAGCAGAGTAGACGTTTAGGATTCTCTTCCATGGTCATCATAAACCGATGGAGGCAGACGACGACTTTTCAACGATTAATGAATGATACAAGGTATATAATGTGGGTTGATTCAGCAAATATTTCACTCTGTGCAGTATTGCGATTGATTTGCATATTACACCTTTAATATAATTAATATGTGACTTCCAACACAGTTTTTTATTGATTATTACGCCAAGGATTTTAATTTGGGATACCCTTTCAGTCTCTACACCATTTACACTGAGTTTAGATACTGAGTTGTTGTGATGGTGTGAAATAACATTATCAATAAAAGTTTAGCCACCGCTGTGTCGCCCTGGTTTCAAGTGTGGGTGGTGTTTTGTGCTCGTATTGCTAAAATATAAAAGGAAGCACTACAATGGGTCTCAAATATTTGTAATGTGTTCTATTACTGGATGAGTTTAAAGATGAAATACTATAGACTACACATATAAACTAAATTCTAATGGTGACTGAACAACTCCCATTCCCCAAGGTGGAAGATACACTATTATGACTATAACTGATAAAGGATCAAAGAAATTATCTGATAAAAAAATAAATAAACAAACGGTTTATTTTACGGTGGCTATTATTGGATGCACCATTCATTTTCAATTACTGTGTAATTAATATTCACACAATCAAATAAATCTCAGTTCAGTCCCTTTCATATTAAGTGGAAATTGTGCTACTTTAAATTTAACACTTTACCTATACTTTAACTTAAAAAGCAAAAGATTTGACGATAAATATGATGTGTTGTTTACCTGTCACAATACATTGGTGTCAAAACGTCGCCATTCAGAGCAGATCCTGTTTGGACTCTACAATGAAATACACACACCTTAAGTTCATGTACAGCACGAAAGTGCACCATGTGAAAAAAACACCTTTTTAACCAGGATTACAACTAGCTTATTTCATCAGACAAGGACAAGGACGGATGTAGCATTGAGCTAGGTCATTGTTTAAACACGATTAAGTTTTCGTCTGTCCTAAGCGAACTTTCCACTGCTGGAAAAAACAATGTAAAGCATGAATATCACATCACTCACCGTCCTGTATATCACAATATCACGGCTTCAGCTGCTGAAGTTGGATGCGTCGCAGCTGTACATTCAATTCAATTCGGGTGGCTGGGTCTAATTCCCGGTGCGTCTCCATCTATTTTCCAGTGTGTCTGCTTGTGCTCCCCACTGCAAGCTCAGTCTGCTTCCCTCTGCATTCTCTCATCAGCCGAAACGCACAGAAAACTCTGCTGGACCTCAGTGTTGATTTCTGCTCATTTCTGTTAAGCCATTCTATCGTTGTTGTATATAGTATCACTTGTTGGCAGGCTCACGGATGAATAATTGCAAATGGTGGCCCGTGAGCAATTCAGGAACGTCATCGTAACACCCACTCTGATGACACTACGCCCAGACCAATCAATGGCCAGCAGTGGCTTGACGTAACCGAGCCAGTACGCTTTGGACCTGCTCTTCAGCGGTCTGAAAAAATAGGAACAGTTCCCAAAAAACAAAACTGTAGGGACTGCGGGTCCCTAGTGGAAAAGCAGACAAACCATCCCGAACTGTACCGAACCGTACCATACTGACCCTAGTGGAAAAGCGCCTTAAGTTTAGATGACTGTAACTCAGTGGCCGGAGCACTTAGAGAGATCATGGTTTTTTTTTGCCAAAAAATTCAAAGTGTTTTCTTTTAAATGAGACCAACCCCATGAAGATGCTGCAAAGGGTTGAAGAACAGCTTTCGATTTACTTTGGGCACATTTTTTTTTGGCGTTTTTAGGAAAATTGACCGGAGTGCAAGGGGTTAAACGAATACTATATTAAAAAGGAAGGATTTTACCCTGTTCTTAAAAACAGAGACCGAGTCTGACTCCTGGACCCAGAGTGGTAACTGGTTCCAGAGAGAAGGGGCTTGGTAGCAGAAGGCTCTGCCTCCCACCGTACTTTTGGAGATTCTGGGCACCGCAAGTAAGCCAGCATTTTGGGAGCGTAATGCTCTATTAGGATGGTAACATAATATCAGATCTTTTATATATTGGGGGGCCAGATTGTTAAGAGCTTTGAAAGTCAGAAGAAGGATTTTAAACTTGATTCTGAATTCAATGGGAAGCCAATGGAGGGAGGACAGAACCGGGGAAATATGATCTTTTTTTCTAGAACCAGTTAAAACTCTAGCAGCAGCATTTTGAATCAACTGAAGATTTTTTAAAGATACTTTAGGACAACCAGATAATAGCGAATTACAATAATCTAATCGAGAACTGACAAAGGCGTGAATCAGTTTCTCAGCATCACCCAGAGACAAGATGCTCCTGATCTTGGCAATATTGTGCAGATGATAGAAGGCAGTCCTAGAAACAGTTTTAATATGTGAATTAAAGGACAAAATCTGATCAAAAATCACTCCAAGGTTCCTCACACAACTGTTCAGAGTGAGCGTGGCAGCATCTAAATTAGGGGCATAATCTGAAAAGGAATTTCTAAGATGTTTTGGGCCAACGGCAGTGACTTCAGTCTTATCAGAGTTCAATAGTAAAAAATTACAAGTCATCCAAGCTTTGATGTCCTTAAGACAGGCATCTAACTTGGCCAACTGATCACAATCATTGGGCTTCATTAACAGGTATAGTTGTGTGTCATCTGCGTAACAGTGAAAATGTGTACAGTGCTTTCTGATGATTTTGCCCAACGGGAGCATATATAGACTAAAAAGAGTAGGGCCCAACACAGATCCCTGTGGAACTCCGTGACTGAGCTTAGAGCTGGAAGAAAATCCATCACTGACATGGACAAACTGAAATCTATCAGACAAATAAGATCTAAACCACTGCAACGGAGTTCCACTGAGTCCAACAAAGTGTTCCAATCTATCAAGTAGAATGGCATGATTGATAGTGTCAAAGGCTGCACTGAGATCTAAAAGAAAAAGAACAGAGACAAGTCCATTATCAGATGAAGTCAGGAGGTCATTAGAGACCTTCACTAAGGCAGTTTCAGTGCTGTGATGAGCTCTGAACCCAGATTGAAACACCTCAAACAAACCAAGTCCCTGCCAATGGTCAGATAATTACACAGCAACAACTCTTTCCAAGATTTTTGAAATGAAAGGCAAATTAGAGATTGGTCGATAATTGGCCAAAACTCCAGGACTGAGCGTCGGTTTTTTAAGTAAGGGTTTAATTACAGCAGTTTTAAAAGCCAGTGGAACATAACCCAGAGTTAAAGAAGAATTAATGATAAGATGAATACGGCTACCAATAATTGGGAAAATAATTTTAAACTAGAAAAGCACTCGGAGAGTGCAGACCTCCGCCAAGCGCCACAGTTCCCCCCATACAGTGTTTGTGTGTACGTTTTCAGATTCCTTGACCATGAAAACATATGACTAGCAATTGGATTGACAATGATAGGATTAGTGGTTGAGTAGTTATTTATGAAAATGGCATTTTCCGTAATGGCGGTTTTCTTGTGGACGGTGATCCGGATCATCCCCAAAATTTAATCAGTTCTTCCTTGTACCATTTCCAACAACGCCTGAAAGTTTCATCGAAATTCGTCCAAAACTTTTTGAGTTATCTTGCTAACCAACAGACAAACAGACAAACAGACAGACAGACAGACAAACCCCGGCAAAAACATAACCTCCTGGCGGAGGTAAAAATCAATAAAATAAAACTAAGCTCGACGAGCTTCAATAGCATGTGGGGATAGCCCTTGCCTGAGTCGCTGCATTTCTTCTCTCGCTGCAGCATGGTGATTGTCCGCATCCTCTGTGTTATCTCCCTGCCTTTTTTTCTTTCTCATGCACTCTGCACTCTGTTGCCTTCTCTGTTTCACACTTTTAGACTTTGAACGAGGCATGACTGGCAATATCGAGCAGATGTTCTTTTAAAAAAAAACCCAAAAACATAACCTCCTGGCGGAGGTAATACAAAAAAATCAATAAAAAACCCCCAAAAAAACCTAAGCTCGACGAGCTTCAGTAGCATCTGGGGATAGCCCTTGCCTGAGTCGCTGCATTTCTTCTCTCGCTGCAGCACGGTGATTCTCCGCATCCTCTGTGTTGAAAATGGCCCTATCTCACAATGTTAAAGAATCCTTTAAAAAATTCCTGGATCCAGACGGTGATCCGGATCATCCCCAAAATTTAATCAGTTCTTCCTTGTAACCATTTCCAACAACGCCTGAAAGTTTCATCGAAATCCGTCCAAAACTTTTTGAGTTATCTTGCTAACCAACAGACAGACAAACAGACAGACAAACCCCGGCAAAACATAACCTCCTGGCCTGCGGCCTGGCGGAGGTAATGACCTGGAAGGAATAGGGTCCAGAAGGCAAGATGAAGGCTTAGAAGAGGAAATTATTTTATCCAACTCTAAGAGGTTGATTGGAGTAAACTTATCTAAGCAGAAGAGGTCAAATTGACATGGTCTGAGCGCTGATTTCGTCCGCGCTCAGGCCATACATCATCTCAGCCCGGCTTTTGTTATGACAGCGTCTCAGCGGGCTTCCGGCTGTCAAGCTCCACGGGACAGCTGGAGGCCAATTACCTCTCATCAGCTGAGGCGCTGTCAACCACTATATAAGGGAGCGGCCCTGTTTGCTCAGGGCTGCAACCTCACTCTATCCACACGTACCTCTCGCTGTGGATTAGGCTGTAGTCCCTACGTCCAGCTCCAGCCCTCCTCTCTTCCCTCATCGTGATCCGTAAGTGTACCTTTTGTATTATTTGTATTTTGCCCCACGAGGCTCTTTTCCTTTGTTCCTTTCCTTTATTAATAAACTACGCAATCTCTCTGGTTGGCCCTTGGCTCTTATTAATGGCTCACAAGAGCCATTCGTGACAGTAGGTCGCAGCCAAGCGAGATGCCGGCCACCATGAGTTTTTGCATAAATTGGACTTTGTTCTTCCCTGTCTGGGTACCATGCTTGAAACACGCTGTCGCGGAGGGCCCGCACTCAGAGTCAGAGCGACGATCTGGCAGACGCCCTCGAGTGCGTCGACGAAATCCTCATCACCGCCTCCCTCCTCGACTTCCACCTCGACGTGCACTGGTACCTGGACCAAGCTGAGGACATTCTCAATCATCTCCCCCGCTTTGCTAACCACCCTGAAGTCAGCGCGAGGAGATATGACATCGCCGCACAGCGTGAGATACTCCGTGGGCTGGAGGTAAATCCCGGCAGGAAGCCGAAGAGGAGGAATCGTCGCCCCTCGCTTTGGGATCCCGCTCCTGCCTCCGTTCCGACCCAGGAGTTCACACCATCCAGGGGTCTTTCCCCATTGAGCATGACATCAGTCGGGATTCCCCCAGAGAAGCTGCAGCTGACAGCAATTAACATCTGGGACAGAGTGGCTGCCATTCTGAAATTATTACCTCCGCCAAAGGGGGAGGTTATGTGATCATCGGCGTTGGTTTGTCTGTTTGTTTGTCTGTTTGTTTGTTTGTTTGTCTGTTTGTTTGTCTGTTAGCAAGATAACTCAAAAAGTTATGGACAGATTTTTGTGAAATTTTCACAGATTGTCAGAAATGGGGTATCCTACAGATGAATACATTTTGGTGGTGATCCGGATTACCGTCCACAAGAAAACCGCCATTACGCAAAATGCCATTTTCGTGAATAACTACTAAACCACTAATCCTATCATTGTCAATCCAATTGTTGTGAATCCAATTGCTAGTCATATGTTTTCATGGTCAAGGAATCTGAAAGCGTACACACAAACACTGTATGGGGCGAACTGTGGCGCTAAACCGCCATTACGGAAAATGCCATTTTCCTCAATAACTGCTGAACCACTAATCCTATCATTGTCAATCCAATTGCTAGTCATATATTTTCATGGTCAAGGAATCTGAAAACGTACACACAAACACTGTATGGGGGGAATTGTGGCCGCCATTACGGAAAAGGCCATTTTCGTCAATAACTACTGAACCACTCCTCCTGTCATTGTCAATCCAATTGCTTGTCATATGTTTTCATGGTCAAGGAATCTGAAAACGTACACACAAACACTGTATGGGAGGAACTGTGGCCGCCATTACGGAAAATGCCATTTTCGTGAATAACTACTGAACCACTAATCCTATCATTGTCAATCCAATTGCTAGTCATATTTTTTCATGGTCAAGGAATCTGAAAACGTACACACAAACACTGTATGGGAGGAACTGTGGCCGCCATTACGGAAAATGCCATTTTCGTGAATAACTACTGAACCACTGCTTGTCATATGTTTTCATGATCAAGGAATCTGAAGACTGTATGGGGGGAACTGCGATGCTTGGCGGAGGTCTGCGCTCTCCGAGTGCTTTTCTAGTTAAGCATGTGACAGCGGCAGTCAGACTGGTGGAGAGGAATCCTGGGCTAAGTGACTTTCCTGAGTTTGCCGACCTCAGGAGCGGTGATTCCCGGACCTCTCCTTCGCCTCGCCCTCTGCCAGTAACCGTCGTCACCTCCACAATCCACCTCAGCTTGAATCCCGTCGGATCCAGTTCCGGGTCGCCACAAGGGCTCAACCTCCCACACAGCTGTCACTCCTGCGCCTCGTCAGAGGGGAATCTCCGCAGCCTCTCCTTCTGGGCCATCTTCTCCTGCTGTTCTGTCAGCGCTCCGTGTCCGGCTCATCTCGGCTGTCGCCCCCTCCTCCTCGTCGCCTGTCCCGGCTGCTGTGTGTACCTGGAGTCCTGTTTCAGCGAGCCCCATCCTGGAACCTTCTCGAGCGGCTCCCCCTCGTCCTCCCAGGGGGCCCTCTGTCACCGTCCAGCGGGGAAAGGGAGAAGCAACGTCCGCTGCAGCAGGCACCATCCTGCCTCCAGGAGACAGGCAAGTCCCAGTTCATTCATTCTCTCATTATTGTGATTTGCCTTGTCAGACTCCTGGGGGTGGAGTTTGGGATTTGCAGTCCCCCGAGCTCCCACCACCTGCTGTGGCTTTAATTGTTAATCCCGCATCCCCCGTGCCTCCCTCTGCTGAGCGGTCCTTGATGCCAGGCCAACGTCGCTGGATGGGGAGGGGGCATGCGGTTCTGCGAGAGCCTGGTTCCGGTCCTGCAGCCACATTGTGGGCGGAGGAGGAGAGAGGACTGTAGCGTGGAACCTGCGCTGACGAGGAAGCGTCCCCGGGTCTCCACGGACGAGCGGTCCGGTCCAGCGGGTCGAGGGTCCCCTGTCACCACGCCGTGCGGGCCGTCGGCGTGGGCATCGGTGCCAGAGGATCCTGAGGCTGCGGACACCATCATGCCAGCTGTGGAGCCCGACGTAGCTGAGTGGGAGCCTGATAACGACCTCCTGCCGTCTGAGCCCGGATCTTCGGAGTCCTGGATGGCGTCAGAACCCGAGATCAGGCAAGTGCTCTGTGTTGTCTTTCTCCTTTCCATTGTAGAGCATTTTTGCCTGTCTCTTGGGGAGACGATCCGGGTGCAGCCGCCCCCTGCGTCTGAGCTTGTCTCGCCGGGTTCTGGCGCTGCCGGTGATCCTGATCCCGGTTCTTTTCTCTCTCTCCCGAGCCTTCTCCCAGGGTCGCCGTCGAGGAGCTGATTTCGCCCGCAGTACCAGAGGTTCCGGGTTTGGGGTTGGAGGTCGGTACTGGTGCGGTGCTGACCCAATCGGGGTCCGACGAGGGTGCAGCACCAGCAGGATCCAAGTTCGGTGAGGGAGCTGCAGATCCCCTGCCACCGGACACTGGACCGGCTCATCTTCTCCTCCATCTTGATCACCATCCTCATCAGCTTCACCCTCATTTTCCCCCCAAGCCTTCTCCACCAGGTGCCGTTTGGACCTCTCACGTTCGGCCCGGCTCGCCCTCGCTATTCCCCTCTACAGGGAAGCCGTTGCCTTTCTCTCCCCTGTGGTCCTGGTGGCTGAGCGATGCGGGTCGGCCGCCAGAAGGACTGCCGCGCCCATTTGGCTCTCTGGGCCAGCCACCCGACCCACTGGACTCTCTATTCGGCAGCCTGGTCCGGCCACCTGAAGCACAGTTTTTCCTGGCCTGGGATTTGGGTAGGCCGCCTAGACTCTTCCCATCACCCCTGTTAGCGGTTTGGACGCTGGGTGCGGGGAGGCCCTCGGAACTGTGTTATCTCACCTGTCATTCCTGTACCTTTTGTTGCTTTGTAATTTTGTGGATGTATGGGTATGTTATTATGATTTCATGTAATCTCATCGCTGTTAGCGTGTTTTTGTGTTTCATGCACCTTATCACTGTTAGTATGCCCTTGTTTTCTTTCTAGGCCTCGTTCTGTTGTTGCATTTTTTTTTTTTTAGGATCTGGTCTATGTATTGTGTTTTTTTTTCTTTTCTTCCGTACTCTGTAATTGCTTTGTTTGTTTCCCGTCATTGTCATGGTTTTTTTTTTCCTTCTCTTTTTCTGACTCACTCCCTCCTGGCCTGCGCCCCATCCGCCCACCCTAGGGGGGGTGGGGGGGTGGGGGCTTGGGTGTTACTGGCCGTTCTGAGCCCGGCCTCGAGGGGGAGGTACTGACATGGTCTGAGCACCGATTTTGTCCGCCCTCAGGCCATACATCATCTCAGCCCGGCTTTTGTTATGACAGCGTCTCAGCGGGCTTCTGGCTGTCAAGCTCCACGGGACGGCTGGAGGCCAATTACCTCATCAGACCTCATAAATGATGGGCGGTTCCAAAATAAGTTAAAATTGTCAACAAAACCAATGTTAAAAATAGGACAAGTAAAACACAGCCAAGAATTAAGACTGAGAGTTCTGCTAAAACGATTACAGCTTCACCTGAGAGGTGCCAGTGGCCCAGAGATGAGCGCACGTCTGCCACAGTTCATGAGAGTGGACAGAAGGCTCCTGAAGTCACTTTTTAAAATCTCAAATGCTTCATCTGGGATGTTATTGCATCCCACATGCATAATGACAGTTTGAACGTGAGAGAATTCATTCAGCAGGACAGGGATAAGAGCCTCAATATCAGAGACTCTAGCCCTGGGGGGAAAAAAAAAGACCACTTTTGACCACTTGCAGGGAAATGTGTTATTTGAAGAGTCTCAATCTGGGTTTAGAATCCATCATAGTACTGAAACAGCCTTAGTGAAGGTCACTAATGACCTCCTGATCGCATCTGATAATGGACTTGCTTCTGTACTTGTCCTTTTAGACCTTAGTGCAGCTTTTGATACTATTGATCATAATATTGTACTCGATAGATTAGAACACTATGTTGGACTTAATGGAACTTCATCGCAGTGGTTTAGATCTTATTTATCTGATAGGTTCCAATTTGTTCATGCTGATAGTGAGTTTTCTTTCAACTCAAAGCTCAGTCATGGAGTTCCACAGGGATCTGTGCTAGGCCCTACTCTTTTTAGTTTATATATGCTTCCGTTAGGCAACATTATTAGGAAGCACTGTATACGTTTTCATTGTTATGCAGATGACACACAATTATACCTGTCAATGAAGCCAGATGATAGTAATCAATTAGCCATGGTAGAAGCCTGTCTTAAGGAAATCAAAGCTTGGATGACTTGTAATTTCCTGCTATTAAATTCAGATAAGACTGAAGTCATTCTTGTTGGTCCAAAAAACCTTAGAAATACCTTTCCAAATCTTTCTCAAACCTTTTAGTTTGGATGCAGTTACTCTTTCTCTTAATAGTTCTGTGAGGAACCTTGGAGTTATTTTTTATCAAGATCTGTTTTTCAATTCACATATTAAATTCGTTTCTAAGATTGCCTTCTATCATTTGTGTAATATCGCCAAGATTAGGAGCATCTTGTCTCAGAGTGATGCTGAGAAACTGATCCACGCTATTGTTAGCTCGAGATTAGATTATTGTAACTCTTTATTATCAGGTTGTCCTAAAACATCTCTAAAAAGTCTTCAGTTGATCCAAAATGCTGCTGCAAGAGTTTTATCAGGTAATAGAAAGAGAGATCATATCTCTCTGGTTCTGGCCTCCCTTCATTGGCTTCCCATAGAGTTTAGAATTAAATTTAAAATCCTTCTTCTCACTTTTAAAGCTCTAAACAATCAGGCCCCTTTTTATTTAAAAGATCTGATATTACCCTATTATCCTAACAGAGCACTATACTCCCAAAATGCTGGATTACTTGTAATACCTAAAATCTCCAAAAGTACAATGGGGGGCAGAGCCTTCAGTTATCAAGCTCCTCTCTTGTAGAACCAGTTGCCAATCTGGATTTGGGAGTCAGACTCGATCTCTCTTTTTAAGAATAGGGTTAAAACCTTCCTTTTTGATATAGCCTACAATTAGGGAGGGATCATGTGTTTCTGAACCTTCCCTTAGTTATGCTGCTAATAGGTTTAGACAGCCGGGGGACCTCCAATAATTGCACTGGGCTTCACTCCTTTCTTCACTCTCAGTGAAATATTTTTTTTTTGCTGGTCATTAACATCTGTTTGTTCTCTCCCATAGAGTGAGTCCTCATCGTGCTGTTTGCTCTCTACATGTCTGTTCTTTTCATCTTCTCTATCCACTCACCCCCCCAGCCAGTCGCAGCAGATGACTGCCCCTCCCTGAGCCTGGTTCTGCTGGAAGTTTCTTCCTGTTAAAAGGGAGTTTTTCCTCTCCACCGTCGCCAAGCACTTGCTCATAGGGGATCGCCTGATTGCTGGGGTCTTTCTGCAATTGTGGGGGTTTCCCCTACAGTTAAAAGTGCTATGAAATGACTGTTGTTGTGAAATGGCGCTATATAAATAAAGGTGAATTGAATTGAATTGAATAGAAAAATGAATTTTATGTAATCTATGTTTTTCCTAAAGTTAATGAATAATCGTGATTAATAATCATTAGTTCAATATTGATCAAAATAATCAATCATCATTTTGGCCATAATTGTGCAGCCCTACCTGAGGTCCTCTGGTACTGGCCTTTTAATGGTTCCCAAAGTCAAGCTCAAGACCTATGGTGAAGCCTCCTTTCATTACTATGGTCCTTGTCTGTGGAACAGCCTGCCAGAGAGCCTCAGGGATGCAGAGTCAATAGATTGAGATTGAGATTGAGATTCAACTCAAGACCCACCTTTTTAATTTGGCTTTTAACAAACCTGTTTATTATTGAAGTAGTCATTTATGTTCCATTGTTTTACATTCTTCTTAGCTCAATTTGTTTTTAGATTTTCTTATCTCTTCTTATTTTGATGTGTTTTTAGCTCAGTTTGCCACTATGGGTTTTTAGTTCCCTTTGTTTTATGCGTTCTTACTTTCATCTTGTATTGTATGTGTTTTAGCTCCAGTGTTTCCTCAGTGGAGCCTTCATGCCGGATGCTGCTTGGTCCATCTGCAGGGGTGTTGGTCTTGTGGGTCGCTCTAGCTTGGGCGGGTGGGGGCTCTATGCCATTGCCTTACAGCTGTGGTGTGGGTCCTGGTCTGTCCTGGTCGGAGTGGCCTCTGTGGCACACCCTGTGGTTATGGGCTGTGCAGTCTCCCGGCATGGGGGGCTCCACAGGACGGTTACTCCTTCACATGGTGCCTCGGTGCCAAACTATGTCTCTTTCATTTTATATATGTGTGAGAGAAGTAGGGAGTAGTGCATGTGCGTGTGTGTGTGTTTTGTGTGCGTATGTATGGGAGGGTTGGGAGGGGTGGGATGTATCGTATAAATGTATGTAATTAAAGTTGTCTACTGTTTTTATCCATGTAAAACACTTTGCACAGCATTCAATGTTTGAAAAGTGCTATACAAATAAAGTTTGATTGATTAATACCGCTTCTCTTGGGGGCGCATGCGCACACAGCGACTGGCAGCGGGTGAAAAAAGTTTGACGTCTGTGTCTCTGTTTTTATGCACTTTAATGTGTTTTAACATAATTCTCTGTGCCGTTTTTGTCCTTGAATGTTTGTGGACTATATAACGAAGAGCTCCCTGGTTCCATCAGTATGGATTTCCTCCTTGTTTTTGCACTGTTGCTTTTTTCCTACTGGCTCTTTGTCTTGGAGGTAAGCGCGATAATGCCGGGAAGAATACAGTATTCCAGAGACATGCTACTGCATTTAAACATGGATAATGCACCATCTGTGTTTGAGTCTGTGCTGCAACTGCCGGACTTTATTTTAAGAGATTTTCATGGACACAGTGATGAAAAGAGAGACAAGAGGAGGAAACGCGGAAAGCGTGGAGGTGTAAGATTAAGCCTGAGGAGACGTCAGCTTAACCGCATTCCTCTTCCTTCCATTATTATGGGGACGTACAATCCCTGAGAAAAAAGTGGATGAAATTCAAGGAAATGTATGATATCAGAAGGACTTCAAGAACTGCTGTGTCATGGCTTTCACAGAGACGTGGCTTACGGCTCATGACCGGGATGTGGACCTGAGTATTGACAGCTTTGGAGCCCCACTTCGCTCGGATCGGCAGGAAGAGGTAACGGGGAAACGTCAGGGGGGCGGCGTATGTTTATATATTAATAAACAGTATTGTACATCTGTCACGGTCAGAGAGCGCATCTGTACACCCGATGTGGAGCTTCTGTCTGTATTGTTACGCCCCTTTTATCTGCCCCGCGAGTTCCCCAAACTTTTCATAACGACTGTGTACATTCACCCGAGGGCGGATGCTGACTCCGCCTCCAGCACCGTCTTTGATGTGGTACAGCGGTTGCTGTCGATTTCCCAGAGGCTCCAAACTTTATCCTTGGAGATTTTAACCATGTTTCTTTAAAGAAGACACTTAAAAACTTTTATCAGTATGTCTCCTGCCCAACCAGGCGAAAAAAGACATTGGATCTGTGCTATGGAGCCATTGAGAGGGCCTATAAATCACTTCCTTTTCCTCCTTTAGGATCCTCAGATCACAACTGTGTACATTTGCTGCCCACATATAAAATTGCTCTCAGAAGAGACAAGGCGAAGACCAGAGACATAGACGCGTGGACAGAGGATTTGGTGCACTACCTCCAGGAATGCTTTAACTGTACGGACTGGGAGGTGTTCACACTGGCCTGTGGGGATGATTTGGACTCTTTGGTGGACGTCACATGCTCATAAATGGCTTTCTGTAGAGATATGATCGTTCCACGTAAATGTGTCAAAATATATCCCAACAACAAGCCATGGGTTACAAAATCAGTTGAATCCTGCTTACAGAGGAAAGCACTTGCCTTTAAACAGGGGGTTGTTTCTGAGCTGCAGGTTGCCACAAAAGAGCTGAAGGCCGAAATTTTAAGAGCAAAACAGAATTATAAATCAGAGTTGGAAAGCAAGATGGCAACAAAGAAGCTTGGTTCAGCCTGGGCCAGTATGAAAACTATTGCAGGCCTTCAGAGCACAGAGCGCAGTAATTGTATGTTTTTAGATGGTTTTAATTCAGACACAGAGCTGGCTAATGCTCTTAATTGTTTTTATGGTCGTTTTGACTCCTTTGATTTTAGCACAGAAACCCAAGATTTGAAACAAAAACTCAAAGACAATCAGCACTTTAATATTGAGGTGCAGGATATTAAAAGGGCGTTCTGTGCTGTAAAAGTGAACAAAAGTCAGGGCCCTGATAATATATGTGGGCGATTGGTAAAGTCCTGTGCACATGAACTGAGTCCTGTATTTCACTACATTTTCAATAAGTCCTTACAGACACAACATGTGCCTAAGATCTGGAAAGATGCCGTGGTTGTCCCTGTTCCAAAATCCAGCTGTCCTAAAACGGTAAACGACTTTTGACCAGTTGCTTTGACTTCAGTTTTAATGAAAATTTTTGAAAAACTGGTCAGATTTGAGGTCCTAAAGCAGACTGAGCATGCATTGGATCCTCTGCAGTTTGCCTATAGGCCTCACAGAAGAGTGGAGGATGCCACTTTCACTCTGTTTAACATGCTTTTTAAACATCTGGATTTTAATGGGACACACGCCAGGCTTTTATTTGTGGACTTTTCTTCCGCCTTTAATACAATCCAACCTCATATTTTAATTGAAAGGCTCCTGCAACAATTTGATTTGAGTAATAATCTGGTGGGTTGGATTCTGGATTTTTTAATCAGCAGGACACAGAGAGTAAGGGTCAATGGTACATTGTCTGACCAAAAGTGCTCTTCTACTGGCTCTCCTCAGGGGTGTGTGTTGTCACCACTACTCTTCATCCTGTACACAAACATGTGTCGGAGCAGACATGACAACAGACACATTATAAAGTATGCTGATGATTCAGTTGTTGTCAGTCTCCTCCAGGATGGTGAGAGTGGCCACGGCCCAGTAGTTGATGATTTTGTTCACTGGTGTGAGGATTCCTACCTGCAGCTGAATACGACAAAACTAAAGATATGATTATTGACTTTAGGGGGAAAACTCCCAGGCATGAAGTCACTGTACTAAAAGGCCAGACCACTGAATGTGTACAATCCTACAAATATCTTGGGACGATTATTGATAGTAATTTAAAGTTTGAAGAGAACTGTGAAAGGGTGTGCAAAAAGGGTCAGCAACATTTGCATTGTTTAAGGAAACTTGCACGCTTCCAAATTGACCGAACCATAGTGATAATGTTTTATCGGGCTTTTATTGAATCTGTTTTATCCTTTTCTTTAGTGTCATGGTTTGGTCAGATAAAACTGAAACAGAGGAAATCCTTGGATCAGGTAGTTAGATGGTCCAGTCGTTTGCTTGGTGAGTCACAGCTGAGCCTGACATCCCTGTACACCAGACAGGTACAGAAGATTGCTACCTCCATTTTAAATGATGACTCCCACCCTTTGCACTGCCACTTTCAGCTTCTTCCCTCCAGACGGAGGTTTGCTGTCCCAAAAAGTAAAACCCAGCTCTACAAAAACAGCTTTGTTCCTGCTGCTGTTAAAGAGTTGAACAAGTTGTAACAATATACTGCACATAATTTAGTTACCTATTTATTAATTTCATTTTATATTTACTTATTTTTGTAGTTTTTTTATTTGGGTTGTAAATCTTTTATTGGGTTTTAGACTTTTGAGTTTTTAACCTCTTTGACTAGTCTTTTAACTTTTTAATATGACCCTTCTCTCTTATCTCTTTGGGGTTTTTTTTCTCTTATCTCTTTGTCTTATGTCCTGATTGATGGAGACTTGAGTACTTTTATCATGTTTATAGTCAGCTTCATGTGTGCCTGTGTTTGTATTTATGTTGAATGTAATTGTGGTTTGTAAATATGGATGTCACCTGACTGCAAAACAAATCTACCTGCTGGTACAAATAAAGTAACCTGAACCTGAACCTGAACCTGAACCTTTCCAAGTAAAAGCTCTAATAGGTTCATGGCCCCAAACAGGAATGGACCATCAAATGCATTATGTACATAGATATGAAGCTAACTTGATTTTTTTAAAATTATTTTTATGCTGTTTTGGAGGCTGACCTACAACAGAAAGTGATCAAATTTAGAGATTTTCCTCATAACCTTGGTGCTCTGAGTAGCATGAGTGAAGTGTCTCACTATGGGAACGCTCTGGGCATGACCTTATCAGAAGCTCCTATTACACACTGCCAACCAGGGTTGGCTGGAAATAAGGCACTATTGTCGTGGGTGCAGTATAAATATGACTGGCGCACTACACACAAGTCATTCAAAAATGTTCACCTCTTCCTCGCTATGAATGAGCAAGTAGGGTGGCTTGATGAGACACTTCACGCATGCTACTCAGAGAACCAAGGTTATGAGAATAGCCCCAAAGTTCTCTTTCATAGCATTTGTTTTGTGTCTCACTATGGGAACATACTGACTCTCAGATTGCCATGCAGAAGAACAGAACCAACTGTCCAGCAGGGCACTTAAAGTGCTGATGACATGTTTTTGACATTTTTTAGCATGTTGTGTAAACCCAAAAGTCATTGTCTATGATCAATATAATATTTACAACAGTGCCTGCATAAACCAGTTATCATCAAAAAAAACGCAGCCGCTGACTGGACTGTGGTGCTCCCCACCGAATTAAGGGCGGCACCCCAGTGACGTAATCGACAGAACGGACTCCGGTGTTGTTAACTAGAATGACAGCAGCTTTGTAGCTCACAGTTTCTCTGGTTTCTTGTTTTAATTTTACGGCTATGCCTTCATGTTGTGTCGCAGGCTTAGGTAAACACAGGACCAACATCACATGCTTCAGCTCCAACTGTCATAAGCCTCCTGGTGCGCTTCTCCTGCGCCTTTAGGCAGGAGGAGCACACAGAGGAGGGGAAGGATTAATGGATTTACGCGCAGCATTGACCTACCTTCTGTGATCGTGTGCTTACATCTCACTGGTCCGGACACGTCCCCTCTCTCATTATCACCAGCTTATTCAAACTCCTGCTGATCATGTTTCCTGGTTCTCGCCCAGTTGCTTCTCATCACACCATCACCAGCAGTGCGTATACATATTGGTGGCCGTTTGCCATCAACGCACTGCTGGTCAATAGTATTGTCATCTGTGCTGTTAGTCTGCCAGTATTTTCAGCACTCTCACGATGTGTTAGTCACTCCATGTTCGCCTGGCTCTCGTGCGTCCTTGAAGCGATGTCGGCTCTGGGGTGCACCTGTGGCCAACATGTCTCCTCTCATTCATTCTCTGGGTGATATCTGCCCCCGAACGCCATCAGTAAGTGTGTTTTTTGTACGTCTTCACCTTTTTGGGAATTGTCTGTCGTTCTATATTAAATGTGCTGTGGTGAACCCTACACGTAAATCCTCGTTATTTCATGCGCACTCTCCCTGCCCTGCGTAACAGCGCACGGAGAGGGATGATTTACGTGTAAATAACAAGGATTTACATGAGAATTTAATCGCGGGATTCACCACAGCACATGTATCGAACATAAAAACTGATCCCAAAAGGTGAAGACTTACAAAAATACACAGAAACACAAACAGTAGGCGTTCGGGGCCGACATCGCCCAGCAAACACGGAGAGGAGACGTGTTAACCATGGTTGCGCCCCAGAGCCGACATTGCTACAAGGGGAGCAACAGAACCACGGCTGTGTGGAGTGGCTAATACGTCGTGATAGTATTGGCAATATTGGCTGGCTGACAACACGGCAGATGATACACACAAAACATGAACAGCTGACTGTCACTGAGTCTGACTCACTAGGCACAATGCCCGCTTGGCATGGCTCAAACGTATACGGTTTGATGTCCCCAGATTCTTCATTGTCATCCCATTCTTCGGAACTATAATCGTCTGAAGATTGGACAACACAAACCAATTCCAGACTACATGTGCTGGAACCATGGTTGATGTTTTCAACCGCTTCCATCCTGCGTGTACAATGGGCAGCCAAGCGCTGTGTTCCGTCAATGACGTTGCAACATGGCCGGGGGGTTTTCGAGCCACTGATGCAATGTGGTGACGTTGCGCTCATGAAAACGTTGGATGTTCGCGTGAAAAAAAACCCTGTTTGACTTAGAACTGCACAGACCAACCTATTTCATCATATTGTATTATGTGTTGAAAAATTGGAAGAAGTCCAGATTGTGTCATCAACACTTTAAAGGTCTGATGACACGATTTTGACTGCATCTAGCTGAGAATGCTAGGCTGGAGGATGAACTATCTCTCAGAATAGGAAGAGCGAGCGCTGTGTTTGGAAACTTGAGGGAGAGACTGTGGAACAATCGACATGTGTCTATCCGTGTGAAATGCAAAGTGTACAGAGCGACAGTACTGGCTACTCTATTGTACGGTGCTGAAACTTGGACTGTCTACAGAGTGCAGGTGAAGAAACTCCACGCGTACATGATGGGACACCTTCGAGCCATAATGAACATCTCATGGAAAGACAAGATAACCAACATAGAAGTGTTGAAACGAGCTGGTCTACCATCAATGGAGGACATGCTAATACAGATGAACCTGAGATGGCTCGGACATGTTGAGAGGATGGACCACCAGCGTCTCCCTCAGCAGTTACTCTACTCACAGTTACGCGAGGGCAAACGCAATCAGGGTAGACCAAGGCTCAGATTTAAAAACACTGTAAAAAGAAACTTGAAGAAGTTGGACATAGACAGGAGTTCCTGGCAGCGGAAGGCTAAGGACAGAGCTGAGTGGAGGAATCTGATCAGACCTAAATGAAACAGTCATTGTTGCCCACGACAGACTGCTATGATGATGATGATGATGATGATGAAGTCAAACAGGCTTTTTTTCACGTGAATATGCAACATTTTCATGAGCGCCACGTCACCAATTATCTCAGTGGCTGGAAAATCACCCAGCCATGTTGCGACATCAGCGACAGAGCACAGTGCTTGGCTGCCCATTGTACACGCACGATGGAAGCGGTAGAATACATCGACGATGGTTCCAGCACATACAATCTGGAATTGGTTTGTGTTGTCCAATCTTCAGACGATTATAGTTCCGAAAAATGGGATGACAATGAAGAATCTGGGGGCATCAGACCTTATAGGGTTTGAGCCGTACCAAGCGGACATCATGCCTAGCGAATCAGACTCAGAGTGACGGTGGTGAGGCAAACATGCCCGGCGCAGCAGCAGTGGCAAACACATGGCAGGGAAAAACCAAGTGGTATGCTTTTGTTACAGATATTGCAACAAATTATTTGTTCATAAATATAATTTATTTAAACCCGATTTTTTCAATAAAACAATAGCAGTGTATTTATAATAAAATTGAAACATCTACCTGATACTTTCAACACCCCCCCCCCCAAATAAACAAATCAAAAGATACTATTTTTTATTTTTGCAGGTGCCAGTGTGGTCTGTGTGTGAGCATGACAACAGAGGAGGAGAGTATTTGCTGTCAGGAGCAGGACATGTCATGACCCTCCGTGCGCTTTTACGCAGTGCACGGAGAGGGAGGATGAAAAACCGAGGATTTATGTGCAGTGTTATCCACAACACATTTAATACAGAAAGACAGACAATTCCCAAAAAGGTGAAGACGTAGAAAAAACACAAACACACTTACTGATGGTGTTTGGGGGCCGGCATCACCCAGTGAACGAATGAGAGGAGACGTGTTAGCCACAGGTGCGCCCCAGAGCCGACATTGCTTCAAGGACGCACAAGAACCACGGCGAACATGGAGCGGCTAACACGTCGTGAGAGTGCTGAAAATACTGGCAGACTAACAGCATGGATGACAATACTATGGACCAGCAGTGTGTGACTGGCAAACAGCCGCTAAAGTATACGCACTGCTGGTGATGGTGTGATGAGAAGCACCTGGGCGAGGAAAGTCCGCGTGCCAATACCTGCCTGTGTCGTTCACAAGATCAGACAGACCTTTCCACGACAAGAGGGACAATATGTTGGTTTTACTTATGCTGACTAACTACCTTTATGTTTTCATGGTCTTGTTTTTCATTCAATAAATGTTTATCTGACCACAACTGTTGTCAATTTTTACAAGAAAATAAAATTACTAAATATTTATAGTGTGATACTTGAAAATCTCATAACTGTTGTCATCATTTGGATGTTGCATGCAATCCTGAATCAATCCTGGGTATTTGAACAAGAGATAGAATTTTTTTTTTATTTTGCAAATATAATATAAATGTTTTTTTTAGTAAATTAGAGCATACTCGTGGCCATAACTTATCATTTTAAAGTTCAATTACAGTGGGGAAAAAAGTATTTAGTCAGCCACCAATTGTGCAAGTTCTCCCACTTAAAAAATGAGAGAGGTCTCCAATTTTCATCATAGGTATACCTCAACTATGAGAGACAAAATGAGAAAAAAAAATCCAGAAAATCACATTGAAGGATTTTTAATGAATTAATTGGTAAATTCATCGGTAAAATAAGTATTTGGTCAATAACAAAAGTTCATCTCAATACTTTGTTATATTCCCTTTGTTGGCAATGACAGAGGTCAAACGTTTTCTGT
Organism: Pholidichthys leucotaenia; assembly: GCA_020510985.1. Taxonomy (NCBI): domain Eukaryota; kingdom Metazoa; phylum Chordata; class Actinopteri; order Cichliformes; family Pholidichthyidae; genus Pholidichthys; species Pholidichthys leucotaenia. The sequence continues at coordinate 319,843,578 of CM035839.1, read as the reverse complement.
AAGTCTTCACAATTCACCCATTCCTCCATGCAGATCTCCTCTAGAGCAGTGATGTTTTGGGGCTGTTGCTGGGCAACACAGACTTTCAACTCCCTCCAAAGATTTTCTATGGGGTTGAGATTTGGAGACTGGCTAGGCCACTCCAGGATCTTGAAATGCTTCTTACGAAGCCACTCCTTCATTGCCCGGGCAGTGTGTTTGGGATCATTGTCATGCTGAAAGACCCAGCTACGTTTCATCTTCAATCCCCTTGCTGATGGAAGGAGGTTTTCACTCAAAATCTCACGATACATGGCCCCATTCATTCTTTCCTTTACACGGATCAGTCGTCCTGGTCCCTTTGCAGAAAAACAGCCCCAAAGTACGATGTTTCCACCCCCATGCTTCACAGTAGGTATGGTGTTGTTTCTCCTCCAAACACGACAAGTTGAGTTTTTACCAAAAAGTTCTATTTTGGTTTCATCTGACCATATGACATTCTCCCAGTCCTCTTCTGGATCATCCAAATGCTCTCTAGCAAACTTCAGACGGGCCTGGACATGTACTGGCTTAAGCAGGGGGACACGTCTGGCACTGCAAGATTTGAGTCCCTGGCGGCGTAGTGTGTTACTGATGTAGCCTTTGTTACTTTGGTCCCAGCTCTCTGCAGGTCATTCACTAGGTCCCCCCGTGTGGTTCTGGGATTTTTGCTCACCGTTCTCGGGATCATTTTGACCCTACAGGGTGAGATCTTGCGTGGAGCCCCAGATCGAGGGAGATTATCAGTGGTCTTGTATGTCTTCCATTTTCTAATAATTGCTCCCACAGTTGATTTCTTCACACCAAGCTGCTTACCTATTGCAGATTCAGTCTTCCCAGCCTGGTGCAGGTCTACAATTTTGTTTCTGGTGTCCTTTGACAGCTCTTTGGTCTTGGCCATAGTGGAGTTTGGAGTCTGACTGTTTGAGGTTGTGGACAGGTGTCTTTTATACTGATAACGAGTTCAAACAGGTGCCATTAATACAGGTAATGAGTGGAGGACAGAGGAGCCTCTTAAAGAAGAAGTTACAGGTCTGTGAGAGCCAGAAATCTTGCTTGTTTGTAGGTGACCAAATACTTATTTTACCAAGGAATTTACCAATTAATTCATTAAAAATCCTTCAATGTGATTTTCTGGATTTTTTTTCTCTCACTTTGTCTCTCATAGTTGAGGTATACCTATGATGAAAATTGGAGCCCTCTCTCATTTTTTAAGTGGGAGAACTTGCACAATTGGTGGCTGACTAAATACTTTTTTGCCCCACTGTATCTGTAAAACCCCTTTAGAAATTAAAATTATTCTCTTTGTTACTGATGGCAATATCCTTAAAAATAATGTATTCCCTATTATTTATGTCTCATAAAAAATGCTATTTTGTTTGTTATCATTGTTTATTAACTGCTTTTTGTTATAAACTCCCCGTGCGCTTCTCCACAGCACATGGAGGAGGGGTGAAAGGATGAGGATTTACACTCACGGTTATGCAACACACACATTTATTAAATACAGCAGTACTGACACACAGTTTCAACAATGGTTTCCTACGAAGCTCAAGGAGTCCTCAAGGATGCTCAACAGTTTACAGGTGAGGATGACCGGGAAAAACACACACAGTGAATACTCACAGACCTGGAGCTGTCCGAGTTAATCCAAATAGGCAACGAGGGAAACACAGTCCATAGTGACTTTGATTACCATGCAGCGATTAACAACCGCATGACAAGTACAATGACCCAGTAATGCGTGACTGGAAAAAGGCTCCTTAAGTACACGAGTTGCTGGGGATGGTAGATTGGAGGCATCTGGGTGAGGCCCGGGAAAGATGATCAACGGGGCTGGGAACAGCTGATGGTGATCAGTGAGGGGGGCGTGGTCGGACCGGCAGACTGTGAGCAGACACACAGCTGCCGGTCCCAGAGCAGTGGCTGTGGGCACGGTACACACTGGAAATACATACTAAACATGCATACACAACGGCCCCGAGACCCACAGAGAGATCAGGACTGAGCTGGGGGAAAACCAAGCCGGCTCGGCTCCTGACAGAGCCCCCCCTTTAAGGGGTGGATTCCCAGACAACCAAGGTAACATCCCAGACGCACCCCCAACAGGAATAAACAACATGAACCCGGGTGGGAGGTAGGGGGAACAGGAAAGATGGGAACACAACACCCCACCCAGGATCCACAATAGCCTTCCTAAGTCCAAAGGCGTGGAGGCTTGGGAAGCCGTCCCAAGTCCCAGGCCCAGCAGGCAGTCCAGCGGACAGAGTCTGGTGACTTGCCGAACTGCACAGGCCATCTGGCCCAGAACCCCAGTCCCTCAGGCGGTCGGCCAGCACTGTAAAGCCACCAGGACTGGCAGGACAAAGCAGGAGGTGGCCTGCCCACCGGAAGGCTCACGGGGGGGTGACCGGACCGTAGGGAGGGAACCCCGACATCGTTGGACAGAGAGGAGAAGGGAGCCACGGCGTCCTCGGGCAGATCCACAGCACCCTCGGTGGTCCCGGTTTGGGCCACGGCTGCACCGGCGGTGGACCCCGAACGGGCCGGCTCCGCTGCAACGGTGGTGACCTCCGGCTGAGGCTTGGCTGCAACGGCGGTGACCTCCGGCTGAGGCTAGGCTGCACCAGTGGTGACCTCCGGCTGAGGCTCAGCTGCACCAGTGGTGAACTCCGGCTGGGGCTCGGCTGCACCCGCGGTGAACTCCGGCTGGGGCTCAGCTACACCTGCGGTGAACTCCGGCTGGAGCTTGGCTGCACCCACGATGAACTCCGGCTGGAGCTTGGCTGCACTTGTGATGACCTTCCCAACGGGGGAGGTCATGCCCCCCTGGACCCCTGGCACTGACCCCCGATCCTTGGAGGTCTCTGGTGGGATCAGCTGCTCTCCAGCGACCCTGTCAGGGGGCTCCGACCCCAGAGAGGGAGAAAGAGAGACCTGGTCAGGGTCGCTGTCAACGGCAGAGCCCGGTGAGGTGGCCCCGAGGGCTACTGTGAGCTGCCCTGGGTCCTCCTCACCATGAGTCGGGCAGTGTGACATTGACATTATTGACATAATGTAGCACACTTGCCTGAACTCGGGCTCCACCACCGTCCAGGACTCTGGCAATTTAGGGTGTGCAGGTTCCTCCGGTCCGTTGGGTGCTATACCCCCGTTGGCCTCTTCTGGGACCACTGGGCCCACATCATCATCTGTGGGCAACCTGGGTTGTGGCAGCTCCTCTCCAGCGACCCTAGGAAGGAGCTCGAAGGAGATAGGAGAGGAGGAACGGTTAGGGTCGCCGGCAGCAGCAGATGAAAGCTGCCGGCGTTCATCTGCCGCTGGGAGCCCAGATGTGGCCGGTAGCCGCACCCGGTTCTCCTCTCCAAGAGCCAGACAAGATCCCTCCATCATTGACAAATGAACTACCGGAGAGATTACTTACCTGTGCTCAAGCTCTACTGCCGTCCAGGACTCCGGTGATGCCAATGATGGTGTTCGGGGTCCTGTCGGCTGGAGGTCTGGTCCAGGGGATGATTCTGCTGCGGCGGCCCCCACCGCAGGCGTGATGGTAGTAGCAGTGCTGGTGCTCCCGTGCACTGCCTTCCTCGCCACCAGCTCCTCTGGCGTAGCGGACAAGGAAGACCTCTACGCTGACCCATGAGCTGGACCCTCCCGGGCCTCTGGTTCCTTTCCCCTTGAGCGACCTGGATCCGATGCCGGCGAGCTCGTGGGGGTACACAGAAAGGGTTGGGTGAGGTCGAGTATGGGGGCACTACATGCCGCTGGGGTGCAGCACTCAGGGGACTGCTCAACCCGAGTCTTCTCAACAGGAGGCAGGCAAAATTGTTTATCAGGCAAAAAAGTTAAATGAGAAATAACTTGCCTGTCCTCCTGACACGAGATGTCCTCAGCGGCCTCCGAGAAGTCTCCCTTCTCTGGGCGTTCCTCCTTGTGCAGCGCCGGTGAGACTGGAGACCTCTTCCGGCGGGAGTTCCTCCTCCTCTTCCTCCCAGATGGCTCAGGGACCAGATAGTCCGGGATGCGAAGTGCCGTGCTGGGCAGTGTGTCAACCATGCCGAGAAGCTCCGTCTTTTCCGGAGAGGGAGGCAGAGCAGTCACGAGGAGCTCGAGTGCTGGGGAATCCTCATTCGACTCCTCCTCGACCCGGTGGATGAGCGTGGCAAGCAGGTTCGACCTTGCCTAGGGATTGAGCAGGCGCGGGGGGTGGAACCCTCACAGCCGGGGAAGCGTGTCCTTGGGTCTCCCTCTCGCGGTGCTTCTCCTCCATCTGGCGGTCGAGCAGGGCCAGTCTCTGCTCTTCCCTCTCACGATGCTCCTCCTCAACCTGGCAGTTGAGCGCAGCGAGCAGGTTCGACCACTCTTCATCTGTCGGCAAGCCCGTGGATTGAGCAGGTGTGGGGGATGGAGCCCTCACTGCTGGGGAAGTGCATCCTTGGGCCTCCCTCTCGTGGTGCTCCTCCTTGATCCAGTGGTCTATCATGGCCAGCAACCCCAGTGTCTTCTCCTCCGTTATGACGTCCGAGGATTGGGCGGGCGCAGGCCTGGGAGAAGATGCAGGGGACTCCAACAGCGTTGTTGCAGGAGAATGCCTCCATGTGGACCCCTGGGCAGGATCATCCAGGGCCCCAACCTCCTCCACCGCCTGGTGGCTCAGTTCTTGGGCCGACAGGCACTCCGGGAAAGAGGGAGGAGACACGGAGAGAGGAAGAAAAGAATTATTATCTGCAGCTGGAGGAGAGGACCCAGCGGACTGCTGAAATCGGAACTCTCCCTCGGGAGACAGACAAGGTTTGGTGTTATCAGATTGTACAGAATGAAAAAACACTTGCCTGTCATCCCGGTGTTTGAGGTTGACAGCTGCAGCAGACGAACATTCAGCCCTCTCAGTGTCTGCGGAGATCTGGCTCCTTTCCATGGTTTGTGGAGGAGCCGGTTTGTGGATTCCCTCCGCTGCGTCCAGGCTGCTCCACTTTGCCTTGGGTCCATGGGCCTTGTGGGCCTCATTCATAAAGTCCTGGATGAAGGTCGCCACCCATTCCTCTTCCACGGTAGCACCCAATACGTGCCACCCACGGTGGATGCCACCTTTTCGCTGGCAGCTACCCGGGAGAGGAGGAAGCATAAGCGGCGCAAACGCAAACAAAGGAGAGGAAAGAGGGCCGGAATTTATGCTAGGCTAAAGGCTAACCCCTCCAGACCAGCAGTACTGTCACTCCTACTTCCCAGTGTCCACTCCCTTGACAACAAGCTGGATGAGCTGCGTCTGCTGAGAGAAACCCGCAGAGAGTGGAGGGACTGCTGTGTGTTTGCGTTCACGGAGACATGGCTCCACGACAACACCCCTGACGCGGCCATTCAGCTGGAAGGGTTGACATCGTTCCGGGAGGACAGGGAGACCGCTAGCTCCGGTAAGAGCCGGGGGGGGGCGGGTATGTATCTATATTAACAAGAACTGGTGTGTTAATGCCACTGCCGGCCATTCTATCTGCCGAGGGAATTCACCAAAGTGTTTGTAGCTGTTGTTTACATAGCTCCTAGCGCTAATGCTAAAGCTAATGCTAATGAGGCACTCGGAGAGCTGCATGATGCTATCAGTGAATTTCAAACTTCACACCCAGACAGTTTTGCGGTGGTTGCAGGGGATTTTAATCACACCAGTCTAAAGACTGTGCTCCCCAAGTTCAAACAATGTGTGGACTTTAAGACCAGAGGAGAGAATATGTTGGACTTGGTGTACACAAATTTCCTAAATGCATACAAGGCAACATCTTGCCCCCACCTCGGCCATTCTGACCACCTATCCGTGATGCTGGTTCCTGCCTACAAACCCTTACTGAAGCGCAGCAGGCCAGTAGAGAAACAAATCAGGATTTGGCCAGAGGGTGCAGCCTTGGCACTTCAGGACTGTTTTAGGCATACAGACTGGGAGGTTTTCAAAATAACAGCCTCTCAGGGAGACAGCATTGATGTGGAGGAGTACGCTGAAATGGTCACCAGCTACATTGTGATGTGCACAGAGGATGTCACTATATTGAAGACCTTCACTGCATGGGGCAACTATAAACCCTGGATGACTGCAGTGGTGCGCTCACTACTCACAGCCAGAGATGCAGCCTTTAGAGCGAAGGACAGGATTGTCCTCCGCTCAGCCAGGTCTGCGCTCACAAAGGGAGTTAAAACAGCGAAACGCGCCTACGCAGAGAAAATCCAGGGACATTTCTGTGACACAGGGAACACCAAACGGATGTGGCAGGGAGTACGGGTGTTGACGGATTATAAGTCTAGGCAGGGGGTCGATGATGATGACGCTTTGCTTCCAGACAGGCTCAATAACTTCTTTGTATGTTTTGAAGCATCAAACCCGACAATCAGAGGGAGGGCTGGCCCATCATCGCCATCTGTGGGGCCAGCTATCACCATCAATGCAGTGGACACACTGAGGACCCTAATCAGGGTCATCCCATGTAAAGCTGCAGGTCCGGACAACACCCCGGGACGTGTGCTCCGAGTCTGCGCAAGTGAGTTGGCGGATGTCCTGACTGACATATATAACATTTCCCTGAGTCAGGCCATTGTCCCTAGATGCTTTAAGACCTCTATCATAGTACCTGTGGCAAAGAAAGCGGTTGTGTCCTGTCTGAATGACTATCGTCCTGTCGCACTGACACCAATTGTGATGAAGTGTTTTGAATGGCTTGTTAAAGCACACATCACAGCCTGCCTCCCTGCATCACATGACCCGCTCCAGTTTGCCAATTGTTCAAATCACTCCACAGAGGACGCTATAGTCACCACCCTGCACTCTGTCATCACCCACCTGGATCAGAAAGACACCTATGCTAGACTCCTGTACATTGATTTCAGTTCAGCATTTAACACCATTATTCCCCAGCGACTGATGGAGAAATTACTCCTTCTCGGTCTGAACACTGCCATATGTCTCTGGATCCTGGATTTCCTGACCGAGAGACCTCAGTCTGTCCGGGTTGGAAACAACATCTCCAACTCCATCACGCTGAGCACTGGATCTCCTCAAGGCTGTGTACTCAGTCCACTGTTGTTTACACTTTTAACACATGACTGTGTGTCCAGACACGAGGGGAACCAGATTATTAAGTTTGCGGATGACACCACAGTGGCGGGACTTATTCAGAGGGATGAAGAATCAATGTACAGGGAAGAAGTTAGAGACCTGGAGGGCTGGTGCAGGGAGAACAATCTGGTGCTCAACGTGGACAAAACGAAGGAGATGATTATCAACTTCCGGCGGTCACGGCCCTAATACGTCCCTCTCTGCATTAGCGGCTGTTTGGTGGAGAGAGTGGAGAACATCAAGTTCCTCGGAGTGCAGATCTCGCAAGACCTGACCTTGAGCAAGAATTCCTTGGGGATCAGGAAGCGGGCCCAGTAGAGACTGCACTTCTTGAGGAAACTCAAACAGGCCTCTCTCTCCATCTGCATCCTCAGGACCTTCTACAGAGGTGTGGTGTAGAGTGTTCTGACGTACTGCATTGCAACATGGTACTCCAGTTGCAGTATGTCAGACAAAAAAGCTCTGCAGAGGATAGTTAAGGGAGCTGAGAAGGTAACTGGAGTTTCCCTCCCCTCTGTTCAAGAACTTTTTCAGAGCCGTTGTAGGAGCAGGGCACTGAACATTGTTAAGGACCACTCTCACCCTCTGCACAAACACTTTGAACTGCTGCCATCTGGCAAACGATTCCGGAGCATCAGAGGCAAAACCACCAGACTGACCAACAGCTTCCTTCCACAAGCTGTTAGGCTGCTGAACAGTTGATCCAGAATCTTTTATACATATTACTGAACTTTATGGACATTATGTATATTATATGCATACTGCTCAAAAAATAAAGGGAACAGTTTGAAAACACATCAGATTTTAATGGGAAAAAATAAGCTGGATAACGAAATTGTGGCAGGCTAGTCCAGCTTACTCAGATTAAAGGAACACTTTTTAATCTGATTAATTCCCTTTCAACATGAAGGGTTGAAAGGGAATGACTGTGCAGACAAATTAGCAAAAAGTGCTCTTGGAAAAGAGATAACTATACCATTGTCTCTTGGAAAAGGTGAAGGGAAAGCAGTAATCAAGAAAAAAGAACTGAGCTATGGCAAAAAAGATGGGATGAAGATCATAAAGGTAGACTGTATTACAAAATACAAAAATCTATTGCAATAAAGAATTTCATAACAACCAAATGGAGGGAAGACATAATTATGGCAAGACTCAGACTAGATCACACAGGTTTAAACGGCACTTTATTCACCATGGGGAAAAGCGAAAGTGACAAATGTAGAGAATGTGGAGTAAAAGAAAATGTCGAGCACATCTTATTACACTGTCACAAATACAGAAATGAAAGACAGATAATGGAAAATGAAGTTTGAGAGGCCGGTAGGGAATAGGATTTAACTGGGATTCTGGGAACAGATGGAGATGGAGAGGCAATAAGAATCACAAGAAGGGCTCTTTTCTTTTTTTAAAATAACACAGGATTAAGTCATAGAATTTAGGAGTCGGGCTCAGATGACATAATGTTACACACTTTTGTACAGTAGGTGGCGGTATGCACCTTTCAGTTGTTTGCTATCCGCCAGTAACCGAGAGAAGAAGTAGAAGAAGAAGAAGAAGAAGAGCTCATCGCTGGATCGTCTGGGTTTGCTGCCATGTTTTAAATTAAGCTTCTGTTTCGTCATTTGTATTACCTGAACTCATACCTTGTGTCTCCTGCTCCTCAAGTTGCTACCACCCGCAGGTGTGTTCCCGGAGCTGCTCATGCTCGCCTGACCAGGAAGATCACAACGTCCACCCAGGTCTTGCCTTCCACCTGTCCCTGGTCCTTGCTGGAGTTCCCTGCCGGGCTCTGCTGCTCAAGTTATAAGTGTGCTTTCCTGCATTATTCTCCCTTTGAAGAATCAGTCCTTTATAACCTCTGTCTGCTCTCTCCCGTAGGCTACGTGTGCTCCAGAGGGCACCTGTCTTGTCTAAGAAATTTAAGTTGGCGTTGTTGTGTTTCGTTTTCTTTAGTTTCTGCACTTTTATTTTCCGTGGTGTTTTTTTTCATTAAAATTGTGAAACTTGTCATTGGTGTCTGAGTGATCGTTCTAGCAGCTCTGCATTTGAGTATAACCCTGAACTGAATCATGACAGAACAATCCAGCCAGGATCAAGGCTCAGTGAGCGCTCGGCCAAGCAATCAGTCAGCACTCTGGCTCTTGGAAGCCACGGAGCACCGGGTCATGTTTTTTTTTGAACAGTTAGAGACCGTTACCCAGCAATTGGCCACCATCACCAAGCACCTGGGTTGGCTTCCTGGTGTGGCTCCTCTTCCTGCACCTGCTGCTCCAGTGGTGTCTGCTACCTGCAGGAACATCTCTATTCCTTCGCCTGCTCCCTATAGGGGAGAGGTAGGAGGGTGCAGAGCCAGCTTACTCAGATTAAAGGAACACTTTTTAATCTGATTAATTCCCTTTCAACATGAAGGGTTGAAAGGGAATGACTGTGCAGACAAATTAGCAAAAAGTGCTCTTGGAAAAGAGATAACTATACCAATGTCTCTTGGAAAAGGTGAAGGGAAAGCAGTAATCAAGAAAAAAGAACTGAGCTATGGCAAAAAAGATGGGATGAAGATCATAAAGGTAGATTGTATTACAAAATACAAAAATCTATTGCAATAAAGAATTTCATAACAACCAAAAGGAGGGAAGACATAATTATGGCAAGACTCAGACTAGATCACACAGGTTTAAACGGCACTTTATTCACCATGGGGAAAAGCGAAAGTGACAAATGTAGAGAATGTGGAGTAAAAGAAAATGTCGAGCACATCTTATTACACTGTCACAAATACAGAAATGAAAGACAGATAATGGAAAATGAAATTTGAGAGGCCGGTAGGGAATAGGATTTAACTGGGATTCTGGGAACAGATGGAGATGGAGAGGCAATAAGAATCACAAGAAGGGCTCTTTTCTTTTTTTAAAATAACACAGGATTAAGTCATAGAATTTAGGGGTTGGGCTCAGATGACATAATGTTACACACTTTTGTACAGTAGGTGGCGGTATGCACCTTTCAGTTGTTTGCTATCCGCCAGTAACCGAGAGAAGAAGAAGAAGGAGTAGAAGAAGAAGAAGAAGAAGAGGAGCTCATCGCTGGATCGTCTGGGTTTGCTGCCATGTTTTAAATTAAGCTTCTGTTTCGTCATTTGTATTACCTGAACTCATACCTTGTGTCTCCTGCTCCTCAGGTTGCTACCACCCGCAGGTGTGTTCCCGGAGCTGCTCATGCTCGCCTGACCAGGAAGATCACAACGTCCACCCAGGTCTTGCCTTCCACCTGTCCCTGGTCCTTGCTGGAGTTCCCTGCTGGGCTCTGCTGCTCAAGTTATAAGTGTGCTTTCCTGCATTATTCTCCCTTTGGAGAATCAGTCCTTTATAACCTCTGTCTGCTCTCTCCCATAGGCTACGTGTGCTCCAGGGAGCACCTGTCTTGTCTAAGAAATTTAAGTTGGCGTTGTTGTGTTTCGTTTTCTTTAGTTTCTGCACTTTTATTTTCCGTGGTGTTTTTTTTCATTAAAATTGTGAAACTTGTCATTGGTGTCTGAGTGATCATTCTGGCAGCTCTGCGTTTGAGTATAACCCTGAACTGAATCATGACAGAACAATCCAGCCAGGATCAAGGCTCAGTGAGCGCTCGGCCAAGCGATCAGTCAGCACTCTGGTGCTTGGAAGCCACGGAACACCGGATCATGTTTTTTTTTTGAACAGTTAGAGACCGTTACCCAGCAATTGGCCACCATCACCAAGCACCTGGGTTGGCTTCCTGGTGTGGCTCCTCCTCCTGCACCTGCTGCTCCGGCGGTGTCTGCTACCTGCAGGAACATCTCTATTCCTTTGCCTGCTCCCTATAGGGAAGAGGTAGGAGGGTGTAGAGGGTTCCTGCTCTACTACCAGCTTTATTTTCAGCAGATGGAGGGAGAGTATAGGGATGATGTGGCAAAAATCCATTTCACGACCCTGTTGCTGCGAGACCGGGTGCTTAAGTGGGCACAGTCCGTCTTGAGCAGCCCGGACAGACCCCTCTACACATTGTGCGGGTTTGTGCAGGAATTCTCCAAGGCATTTGACCATTCGGAGAGTGAGGGGAACATTGTTAGTCAGCTGATGGGACTTTGGCAAGGTCAGTCAGTAGCCGACTTCTCCGTCGAGTTCCAGGTTGCTGCGGCTGACTTCGGATGGAATGATGTTGCTCTACGCAGTGCCTTCCTCTGGCGCCTGGATACGCACCTATGTGATGAGCTGGCTATCCGCGCTTCTCCCTCCTCTCTGGATGAGATGATTGCGCAGGCAGCGCCCCTTGATAATTGGTGGTCACTGCTTCCCTGTTCGTTCCACAGCCAGATTCCCTGACCTCTGATGCTGTTCTGCCGGCGTTGTTACCGGAGCCGATGGACCTCAGGAAGATCTGTCTGACTCTGAGGGAGCACTGGTGTTGCAAGGGGACGGGGTCATGCATTTATTGCGGGGTCCCCGGCCGCACAATATCAGAATGCCCAATTCAGTCCAGCCCGTCAGTCACCGTAGGGGGGCTGGGGGGAGGGCCTTCACCAAATTCCCCTAATAGTTTTGAATTTCCAGTCCTTGTCCAGTTGCCAGGGGCCGAGTTCAAAGCCTCCGCTCTGGTTGATTCAGGAGTGGAGCAAAATTTCATCCAACAGACCATGGTGCGTAAATTACAGATACCCACCAGGAATGTTCTGACACCTTTGTCGGTCTCTGTGGGTTCAGGCAGCACCATCATGGCCATTACTGAACAGACTGAGCCCATTTCAGTCATTGTGTCTGGTAATCAAGGTTATTCAGTTTTATGTTCTGCCCCAATCTAACACCACTGTGATCCTGGGGTATCCGTGGCTCCGCACCCATAAGCCTCATTAACTGGAGGCTGTCAGCATAGATCCTGGGCATGTCTGTCTCTGATCCTTGATAAACAGCTCATCTGTGACTTTCACTGGACGCACCCAGGTAAGATAGGACAGGTGCCAGGAGGCACCTCTAGAGGGGGGAGTACTGTCATGGCGCCCGCAGGGCCATCATCAGTTTCAGCTGCGTGCACACCTGTCACCAGTCATCAGCGGGCTTTAAGAGCCAGGCCTGCCAGCGACTCAGCACGGAGCCGTCTGTCAAACCTACGGAGGCACGTCTCTTGTCGTCAGCCACAGCTTGACTTCTTGTCTGACCAAGCGCAACACGTTGAAGTACGTAAGCATTCTCAGCACTCACCTTGTCGAGTTCCTTTCCCCTGTGCACAGGTGGACCCCCCCAGGCGGCGGATCCTCTCTCCCCGGCGGCAGCGCAGCTCATCAACGGCATCAGAGTCTCTCCCCCACTCCTCGACACAGAGCTGGACCTTAATCCCCTGGCAGTCGCCCACAAGACAAACAGAAGTGCAGCATCACCACCTGTAAAGTAAGCGGCAGTCTTTATCACGCCCTCTCTTCTCCAGTGCAGCGCTAACACTTCTGCTTTGTCTCCCTAGGGTTACCAGGCAGCACGGAGACCTGCTCAGCTCCAGCACGACACCAGCACTCCACACACCACAAAGCATACACACACTCACACACAACACGTTGGGTAATAAAAGGATAATTGTATCTTCTCGAGTCTGTCTTCTGTCCCCTGGGTCCAGAAATTATGTCATTGTAACCCTAAAAGGCCTATTCACCAATGCACCCGTCCCGGCACAGGTGGATCCCGCGGAACAGTTTGTGGTTGAGGTGGATGCTTCTGATTGGGGGGTGGGCGCTGTTCTCTCCCAGCGCTTCGCCTCCGACCAGAAGCTCCATCCGTGTGCATATTTCTCTTGGTGGTTAACACAAACTGAGAGGAATTACGCTGTTGGGGACCGCAAACTGCTGGCTATTAAGCTGGCGTTGGAGGAATGGAGACACTGGCTGGAGGGAGCTAGCCAACCAGTCATTGTTTGGACCGACCATAGAAATTTAGAATACCTTTGGTCGGCCAGATAATTGAATTTTCAGCATGCTTGGTGGGCCCTGTTCTTTAATAGGTTCAATTTATCCATCTTGTACAGGCCAGGGTCCCGTAATGCGAAAGCTGATGTTCTCTCACGTCAGTTTTCTCTCGACTCCTCCTCCTCCACCTCCTCCTCCACAGCTGTTGCATCCCCCCGGAGACTATTCTCCCCCACTCCTGCTTTCTCGGGACACTCCAGTGGGAGATTGAGCAGAGAGTCCGGCAGGCACAATCACTGGAACCTGTCCCGGGGGGAGGCCCACGGGACTGGCTGTATGTCCCAGTGTTGCTACGAGAAGAGGTAATTCAGTGGGGACATACCAGCTTTTTCGCTTGTCATCCCAGCATCTCCAGAACCATAGACTTATTACGAAGGATATTTTGGTGGCCCACACTTCGGAGGGATGTACAGGAGTATGGTAAGGCCTGTCACACCTGCTCCACGAATAAAACCAACTCCTCCCCTCCTGCGGGTTTCCTCTATCCCTTCCTGGTCCCGGGTCGCCTATGGTCTCACATCTCACTTGACTTTGTTACGGGCCTGCCTCCATCCCAGGGGAATACCGTGATCCTCAGACTCAGATTCAGACTCAGAAAGGATTTATTGCCAAGTACATTAACAGATATGAAAACTGATAACATACGAGGGATTTGACTTGACACAGAAAACGACCTGCATTTCCGGTGACACGGCAGCATCTGTGAACGCGCCTGTCATCAGATGGGTACAGGATGCATAGGGAAGAAAAGGATAATACAATAGGAAGGAGCAAAAAACCATTGATTGTCAGAATACTGGTCATGTATGATCAATATTATGATTACAAGAAAAAAAGCCCTCAATGCACAGTTAGCAGACAAAAAAGTACACAAGGACACAAAGAGAGCAGTGAGTGAGTGATCTTTTTCATCAGTTTTTTGAGTCAGTGTGGGTGTAGTGTTGAGTGTAGGTGTTTGTATCAGTTAAGAACAACAAGGTCTCTTTGGCAGGAGATGTTTTGTCTAGCTGCTGGCATTGTCCTTGGGCCATGCAGCTGGCTGTCCGTGAAGGCCGTGGAGCTCAAATGTTTTGAAAACAAAAAACTGCAGATAATCTGGAGGACTTGTGTGAGGGGAGTCAGGTTAGTCGAATAGTACTGATCCCAGAGAAAGAAACTTTATATCCTCTTACAGATTCAGTACTTAATCCTTCATTGCTGGACGTTGAATCCTTCATGGACGGCTCTCAGCGTAATCATGATGTAATCCATTTTCCTAGACAGTTCTCCATTTGCCGCTGTCAGAGTCCTCTCCATTTTTTCAATTTGATGGTTAAACCTCGCTTGGCCAGCATTTTGATAGGTTATGTCCATCTTCATCAATTTATGGTACACCAGGACAATCCCAGATCCAATCAGAACGATTCCGATGACCATTACTACGAAGACGTACAAATCTTAGACATCTTTGATGGAAAGATCAGACAGGCACAAGAGTTTCCAATTACTTGTGTCCCTCAAATAGCCCGCAGCAGCTGTTCCTGCGGGGCAAACAACCTCCCCCAGGGCACTTTTCCTCGTTGAAAAAATAGTGTCAATTGCGTTCAAAGCCCAGCTTATTAATTCCATAATTTCTTTCGATAATCAGCAGTAGAGACACGCAGACAGACGATAGCAAGCTGGGATCCAGTTAGTTAGGGGAGGAAGGAGCTAAGTCAGGCAGGAGAGAAGAAAAAGGCGTCTGCTCTCTTTGGAGGGCGGAAGTGATCCTCACGATTGTTGACCGTTTCTCCAAGGCCATCCACCTCATTCCTCTCCACAAGTTACCATCTGCCATGGAGATGGCTGACCTGCTGATGCAAAATGTCGTCCGACTGCACGGTATTCCCATCGACATTGTCTCGGACCAGGGGCCCCAATTCACATCCCAGGTGTGGAAGGCATTCTGTTGCTTCTTGGGTTCGTCCGCCAGTCTGACATCAGGATATCACCCCCAAAGCAATGGTCAGGCTGAGTGTGCTAATCAGTCTCTGGAGGCCACCTTAAGGTGTGTAACTTCCTCCAACCCAACCACCTGGAGCACCCATCTGACCTGGGTGGAATACTCACACAACTCGGCAATTTCCTCTTCCACTGGGCTTACGCCATTTGAAGCGTCGATGGGTTACACTCCACCTTTGTTGCCCATGGCGGAGAGGGGTCTCGCTGTGCCATCCGTGGAGGCTCGTGTGCGCCAGTGCCGCTGTCTGTGGAGGGCCACGAGGGCTGCCCTCCTTCGTTCCGTGGAACGCAACAGGCTGTACGCTAACTGCAGGCAGGCACCGGTGCCGAAGTACACGGTGGGACAGAGGGTTTGGTTGTCCACCGACCAAATCCCACTGAAGACAGAATCCCGGAAGCTGTCCCCCTGCTTTCTGGGTCCTTTTACCATGAAGTGGTTGATCAATGATGTCACCGTTCAGTTGGACTTGCCACGCTCTATGTGCATCTATCCTACGTTCCATGTCTCCTGGATTAAGCCCCTGTCCGCCAGTCCCCTCTGCCCTCCTCCAGACCCCCCACTGCCCCCTCGGATCATCGATGGCCAGACTATGTACATGGTGGAGAGGATCCTGGACATGTGCCGTCGGGGGCGGGGTTGTCAATACCTTTTCCACTGGGAAGGCTATGGTTGGGAGGAGAAGTCAGGGATCTCGGAATCATGCATCTTGGACAAGCGGATGATTCGGGCCTGCCATCGAACCCATCAGTGCAAGCCCAGTAGGATGCCAGGTGGTGTCTCTTGAGGGTGGGAGCACTGTGATAATCAGGCAAGCGTGCTTTCCTTCCCCTCCTGTTTTCCTGCTCCGGATATTGAGCACACCTGCGCGATTGTCCACCTGCTGCATCTGATGAGCCAGTTCATTTAAGGCCCAGCGTGAGGGAAGCTCATGACTGGATCATCTGGGTTTGCAGCCACATTTTAAATTAAGCTTCTGTCTCGTCATTTGTATTACCTGAACTCATACCTTGTGTCTCCTGCTCCTCAGGTTGCTGCTACCCGCAGGTGTGTTCCCGGAGCTGATCATGCTTGCCTGACCAGGAAGATCACAACATCCACCCAGGTCTTGCCTTCCACTTGTCCCCGGTCCTTGCTGGAGTTCCCTGCTGGGCTCCACTGCTCGAGTTGTAAGTGTGCTTTCCTGCATTATTCTCCCATTGGAGAATCGGTCCCTTATAACCTCTGTCTGCTCTTTCCCGTAGGCTACATGCACTGCAGGGGGCACCTGTCTTATCTAAGAAATTTAAGTTGGCGTTTTTGTGTTTTGTTTTCTTTAGTTTCTGCACTTTTATTTTCTGTTGTGTTTTTCATTAAAATTGTGAAACTTGTCATTGGTGTCTGAGTGATCGTTCTGGCAGCTCTACATTTGAGACTAACCCTGATCTGAATCATGACAGAAATGACTCTACTGGTCACCTAATTATCAAAAAATTTTCCAAACAGTCAATTTTCTTATAAAAAAACAAACAAAACACACACAGCCTTTATCTTGTTTTTCTCTCCCAGAAATGTTTTTGACTCTTCTGTCTAAATTGTTAATGTTACAAATAGAAAAAGCCAACCCACTGCTGTCCTTGAGACCCGCCCACTGCTCTATTATTGGCCACTTAGCTGTCTGTCATGTAGATGGAAGGCGTTCTAAAGGTAGCCTATTAGCCCCTGAGCAATTAACCCCCAAGCTAACACTAGTACCACGAAACTTGAACCAAGCGCAGCTTATATTGTACTTTTCTTCAGATCTTCTTCTTCAGTCATCCTAATAACCATCCCTGTTACCACCTGGTTCACCAGTTCACAGTCCACAATATACCTTATATCGCTCCAGCCCATTTCCCAGTGGTTTCGCTGTGATTCCACAGCCAGTGCCGGTGTGCTGGTTGCGGCAACCGCCTACGCCATGACCCAAGGCTGCTCCCAGGCACTGGGGAGTCTCATAGTCATTATCACAGTCATAGTCATAGTCTCACTGGGGACTCCCCACTACAGCGGAAGATGTATGCCACACTCATCAGTGTATATGCCCCAACAATGACCAACACAGAGGAGGTGAAGGAAGAGTTCTACAGTAATTTACATGAGACTATCAGGCGTGTACCGACTGATGACAGGCTGATACTTGTTGGAGATTTTAATGCCAGAGTTGTTTCAGACACTGAGAAATGGAAAGGAGTGCTAGGCAGTCATGGAGTAGGCAAGTACAATGCTAATGGAGAACTTCTACTTGCACTATGTTCAGAGTACAACCTTGTGATAACCAACAATCTATTTAAGCACAAGGACACACACATGGATGCACCCAAGATCCAAGCACTGGCACTTATTAGACTACATCATAGTCAGGCAGAGAGACATAAGGGATGTATTGGACACTAGAGCAATGAGAGGTGCGGACCGTGGTACTGATCATGTTATGCTGCGATCTAGATTAAGGATTTGGAGACGAAGACAGCACTGCAGGACGGGTGCGAAGCCACCACGGAAACTAAACACTAATGCACTGAAAGGCCAAAAGAAGCAGGAAGAACTTACACAGGAAATGGATGAAAACTTGAAAGACTGGGACAGCAACAACTCAGAGAATGACATAGAAGAGAAATGGGCAACACTGAAGGATATGGTGTATCAGACTGCGAGTGATGTATTAGGCCACCCTGAGAGGAAACATGAAAATTGGTTTGATGAGCATGATGAACACCTGAAGAAACTACTAGAAGTGAGGAATACAGCTAGGCAGGAAAACCTACAGTGTAACACAAGGTCAAAGAAGAAGAAATACTCAATGGCTCAGAGTGAGCTACAGAAGTACACCAGAGAGATGAAGTCCAACTGGTGGGATGAAAAAGTGGAGGAACTTCAAACTGCAGCAGACAGGAAGGACATGAAAACATTCTTCACAGGTTTGAGAGAAATCTACGACCCTAAACCAAGAGGATTGATCCAACTAAAGGCTATGGATGGTGAAATCGTTTTGCAGGAGAAAGACAAGATCCTGGACAGATTTGCAGACCACTTTGACCAACTACTAAACAACCCTGGAGATCTCATTGAAGAGGCTAAAGAAGCTCTAGTGCAGCGACCAGCTGTATTAAGTCTGGATGAACCACCAAATTTTGATGGACTAATGGCAGCTATCAGGACAACACAGGATGGTAAAGCTCCAGGAAGGGATGGAATTCCAGCGAAGTGTGGAAATTTGATGGTGTTCAGCTGACCAACTGCCTGTACAAGCTCATCCAAGAGATGATGGGATGCCCAGAAAGTACCTCAAGACTGGAAGGATGCAAGTATTGTGCCTTTGTTCAAGAAAGGTGACAGGAAATATTGTGGAAATTACAGAGGTATATCACTGCTAGCCACTGTTGGTAAGATTCTCTCATGTGTACTACTGAACAGACTCAATGAACACATCTCGCAGAATGTACTACCAGAAACCCAGTGCGGCTTTAGAAGTGGAAGAAGCACAATGGACATGATTTTCTGCTTGAAACAGGTTCAAGAAAAGTGTATCGAACAGAACATGCCGCTTTATGTAGTCTTCATAAACTTCAGTAAAGCCTTTGATACTGTTTCACGACAAGGACTTTGGCAGGTACTCAAGAAATATGGCTGTACAGAGAAGTTTGTCAGCCTGATCAAGGCACTCCATACAGGTATGCAAGCAAATGTGGCAATGAGTGGTTCAGTATCTAAAGACTTTTCAGTAAGCAACTGGGTGAAACAAGGGTGTGTGCTGGCACCTACACTCTTCTCGCTATATCTGGCAGCCATGCTTGAGGTGGCCTTCAAAGACACTTCAGAAGGAGTATACATTCAAACAAGGAAAGAAGCAGAGTTGTTCAATGTGGCACACTTTAAATCCAAGAGTAAGACATTGATAAAGGTAGTAAGAGAAATGCTCTTTGCTGACGACAGTGCTCTAGTTGCACACAGTGTGGAAGATATGCAATCTTTAGTGGAGAAATTTGCAAGAGCAGCTAGCCAATTCAGTCTCCAAATCAACATCAAGAAGACAGAGTGCCTTTATCAACCACCAAAGTTCCAATTATCAACATCACTACCAGAAGACGGACTGGGAAACGAGAGTGGAGTGGAGTGGCCCACCATTCAGCTAGCTAAACAGCTGTTAATTAGCTGTTTAATCAACATAAATCGTCCGGGATCATGAGTCCTAAGAAAGCTCAGCAGACTGAGGAGGTGGACAATATTAAAAGATCGCTCGACTTCCTGGCTGAAGAGATTTCTGCTGTTAAGCTGCAGCAAAAAAACATTCTGGGCCTGCTCGAGGAGGTGAAAGCGCTGCGGATCCAGAACACCGAGAAGGACAAGAGGCTGGCGTATCTGGAGAGCAGAGTGTTGGACCTGGAGCAGTACACACGGGTGAACGACGTGATCATCACAGGGCTCAACATTAAACCCCGATCATATGCTCGAGTGGTGGCCATGGACAGCGGAGGGAGGCTTGATGCGCTGGAAGCCGAATCCATGGAGCAACAAGTGGCGGCCTTTCTGAAGTCCTCAGGAATCCAGCTGGACTGTAACACCATTAAGGCCTGCCACCCTCTGCCCAGGAAAAACAGTGACAAACAAGCTGTCATCATGAGGTTTGTCAACAGAAAACACAAGACTGCGCTGCTAAAACAAGGGAGGAAACTGAAAGGAACGAACATTTACATGAACAAGCACCTCACAAAAGAAAACGCAGAAATAACCAGAAAAGCTAGATACCTGAGAAAGCAAAAAAAGATTCAAAACACCTGAACATCAAACTGTAAAATATACATCAAATTAAATGGATCACCTGAAGATAAGATAAGATAAGATAAGATAAGCCTTTATTAGTCCCACAATGGGGAAATTCCAGGATTGCAACAGCACAGGGATAGTAACACTCAGAGCAATAATTAAGAAGATAAGGAAGATATAAATAAGAGCAGTGGATATACATACATACACATCAATATATAAATATACTGTATATACAAAGTGCGGAGCATTGTAGCGAGATGGAATAAACAGCATAACCGTCTACTTAGTTATCCTACATAGTATGAATATGTACCCATACATATTGTCACCCTCCGTAGCGACCAATACTGTCCTAGTTGTATATACTGGAGGGGACCATTGTGTAAGTCTATTGCGTCTTTTGCATTCAGTACTATTAGGTCGTCACATTTTTTTGCTATCTCTGCGAGCAGCCCTGCTTAGGTTATACAGTCTGACTGCCGTAGGTAGGAAGGACCTGCGAAACCTCTCGGTTGCGCACCTAGGATGATGTAGTCTGCTGCTAAATGAACTCCTCAGTGCGTTCAGTATGTCCTGCATAGGGTGGGACTCGGACTCCAGCAGAGATGACAGTTTAGCCACTATCCTTCTCTCTCCTATCTCCTCCACTGGGTCAGGGCGCTGCCACAGGACAGAGCTAGCTTTCTTGATCAGTTTGTTCAGTCTCTTCCTATCAGCTGCTGTAATGCCACTGCCCCAGCAGACCACTCCAAAAGTGATGGCTGATGCCACCACCGTGTCGTAGAATGTCTTCAGCAACGCCCCTTGTACACCAAAAGACCTGAGTCTCCTCAGTAGGAACAGCCTGCGCTGTCCCTTCTTGTAGAGTGCGTCGGTATTGTGTGACCAGTCTAGTTTATTGTTCAGATGAACACCCAGGTACTTGTAGGATGTCACCATCTCGATGTCTGTTCCCTGTATGTTTACTGGTGCTGTGAGGGGTTGTCCTTGCCTGCGGCAGTCCACCACCAGCTCCTTAGTTTTCCTCGCGTTGATCTGGAGGCAGTTCCTATGGCACCAGTCCACGAAGTCCTGGATAAGTCCTCTGTACTCAGCTTCATCTCCGTTGGACATGAGGCCAACGATTGCAGAGTCGTCAGAGAACTTCTGTAGATGGCAGTGTGTTGTGTTGTGTGAGAAGTCCACAGTATAAAGGGTAAACAGGAAGGGAGCCAAAACCGTTCCCTGGGGGGCCCCGGTGCTACCGATGATCGTGTCGGACACACAGTCCCGGGTTCTCACGAACTGTGGCCGGTTAGTGAGGTAGTCCAGGATCCATGATGACAGGTGCTGGTCCACCCCTGCGCACAGCAGCTTGTCCTTCAGGATCATCGGTTGGATGGTGTTGAAAGCACTGGAGAAGTCAAAGAACATGATCCTCATCGCATTCCCGGGCTTCTCCAGGTGGGACAGAGAACGGTGAAGGAGGAAGATCACTGCATCCTCCACCCCAATGCCATGCTGGTAGGCGAACTGGAGTGGATCCTTCGCTGGTCCCACCAGGGGGTGGAGGTGAGCAAGGAGCAGTCTCTTCAGGCTCTTCATCATGTGGGACGTCAGGGCCACTGGTCTGTAGCTGTTCAGGTCTTTGGGGCGGGAGGTCTTTGGTACAGGTACCACACAAGATGTTTTCCACAACTGTGGTACCCTCCCCAGCTTCAGGCTCAGGTTGAAGATGAGCTCCACAATCCCACATAGCTGATCTGCACAGGACTTGAGGAGCTTTGCGCTGATGCCATCCGGTCCCGACGCCTTCCTCGCCTTGACCTTTCTCAGCTCCGTCCTCACCTGGGTCTTAGTGAGGGTCATGTTGGGGGGATGTGTGTTGGGAGTGGGGGGGTGTTGGTGGAGTGGGGTGTGGACAGCAGAACTCGATGTCATTAGAGGCAGCAGTGGTTGTTGTGCAGTCGGGGGGGAGGGCGGTTGGTCAAACCTATTAAAAAACAGGTTCAGATTGTTCGCCCACTCCCTGCCCCCCATGGCCTGGGAGGAGGTATTCTGGAGCCCAGAGATGGTTTTAAGGTTTCTCCAGACCCCACCGATGTCGCTCTGTTGCAGCTTGTCCTCCATCTTCTTCCTGAAGCTGTCCTTGCCTTCTCTGATCTTCCTCCTCAACTCCCTCTGTACGGACTTCAGCATCTCCCTGTTCCCCGACCTGAAGATCCTCTTCTTCTCTCTCAGAAGTGTTTTTATCTCAGGGTTGATCCAGGGTTTGTTGTTCGAGCAACACCGTATGGTCTTGGTGGGTACGGTGTTGTCCACACAGAAGCTGATGTAGTCCGTGATGGTGTGAGTGAGGCCATCGATGTCCTCACCATGTGGATCGCAGAGCTGCTCCCAGGCAGTGGTTTCAAAGCAGTCCTTTAGAGCGTCCATTGCCTCCTCAGACCATAACTTTACTGTGCGCATGACCGGAGGTTGTCTGTGCACTAGGGGTTTGTACACCAGCAGGAGATGAACCAAGTTGTGATCCGATCTCCTGAGTGGGGGGAGTTGTGATGAGGTGTATGCCTCCTTAGTGTTTGCATAGAATAAATCCAGTGTTTTATTGTCTCTAGTGTGGCATGTGACATACTGGGTAAATGTGGGTAGAATGGGAGACAGTGAAATATGGTTGAAATTGCTTGAGATGAGGAGAAGAGCATCTGGGTGTTCTGTCTGCAGCCTGCCAGTTACTGAGTGGATGACGTCACGCACTGTCCCAGCGTTTGCCGTCAGATTTGCATAAATAACAATGCAGATCACGAGTGAGTATTCCCT
This sequence comes from Pholidichthys leucotaenia, assembly GCA_020510985.1. NCBI lineage: Eukaryota > Metazoa > Chordata > Actinopteri > Cichliformes > Pholidichthyidae > Pholidichthys > Pholidichthys leucotaenia. Next base: position 319,820,937 of record CM035839.1, on the reverse strand, counting down.
CGGGAGATATGTAGGCCGCATGCTAACAGCTAGCAACTCAATGTCTTTGCTACAGTGCTGTTCCTTAACCGTGATATGTCCCGGTCTGCACCAGTTGTTATTGACGTACATCATCACCCCACCGCCCCGTGCCTTCCCACTGTCTGGTGTTCGGTCTGCCTGTATTGCATGGAAACCCTCCAGTTCAATGTTAGCATCTGCTGCTAGTCCTGTTAGCCACGTCTCTTAGGAACAGGCTACACTCCCGGTATGTGCTATCGTAGCGGGAGATAGCTGTTAGTTCATCTGTCTTTCCGAGTATCGATCGTACATTCCGCATAATGACAGATGGGAGGGCGGGTCTGTACCTTATATTCCTTGCCCGCCGTCTTACTCCTGAAGAAGCCAAGGTTATTAACATCTGAAATATTATGGAACTGGACAAATCTAGTAGACAAATCTACCTACGGGTAGATTTGGTAGACAAATCTAGGTGACAAATCAAAAGGTAGACAAATCTAGGTAGACAAATCTACCTACGGGTACAAATAAAGTAACCTGAACCTGAACCTGAACCTGAAATACCAATGAACATTATGAACTGGAGTCGACAGCAACAAATGAAAACTGTAAGACACAGAAGGATCACACTCATCTGCATCAGGATATTTAACAACATGAAACAAAAGATCAACAAACAGGAACAACAGGAACTGAAAGTTTTTGAATATACGGATCACAACCCACAGGACGTAGAATATAACATAGACCCTGATAATAATTTATTTAGCTCCATCAATAATGACTGTAGTTACTACACGGATGAACAGTTTAACACAATGGTCACATTTGATTTCAATATTTCTATGATCCACTTCAACAGCATAAGTCTCTATGCCAACTTTAATAACATTAAAGATTATTTACATCAGTTTAAAGAGCCATTCAATATTGTGGCAATATCAGAGACGTGGCTCAGTGAAGAGAAAGGAATGGATTTTACCATGGATGGCTATGAATTAAATTATATAAATAGAAACGTGAAAAAAGGAGGAGGAGTTGCAAGTTATGTTGGCAAGAGCTTGCAATACAAGGTTGGTGAAAATTTGTCAGTAACTGTGGATGATTTATTTGAATGTATTAGTAACCCAGCTGAGAAAATGACCCTTTTTTTCTCATATGTCAATTGTATTAATGCAATTGTGTGCTTTTATTTTGAAAAACGGTTATTTTGAGAAGAGGAAGTGCGATCCTCGTTATCCAACTTTTAAATTCCCATTTCATGGTCATGTTGGGTGATCTGGGTCTTTCCATTCGTTGAGAGCGATATTAGCCCCGCCTTCCGAGTAGAGGCAGCAAGCGTGCACTCGGGTTTCGGTCTTTCACGATATGAGAGCGGACGAGAGAGGCTGTGAGCGATCTGGTTCACACTGATACCTCTTCTTGTTGACTGGAGCACAAGCTTGAGAGGCCGTGAAGCGGTGACTTTTGCTGTGTTCACACTGAGACCTCATCTTGGCTAGGTTTTTTTGGTTGCCGACCAAAAACCTTCTGGATCCTGGATTTTCTCCAAATGGAGATGGCGAGCCTGACCCGAGATTGAACCGAGATTGAACAGAGGTCTGACCAAGGTCTCAATTGAAGGACATCCCTCCTCTCTCCAGTGCACAGCATTGAAGTGGTAACAACTCAAGCTGCCGCTTTAAAAGAGGAAAAGAAACCTGAGCCGGGAGATACAAGATATCTTGACTGGTCAAACGGCTAAACCAAACGAACAAACAAACACTGAGCTCAGTAGAACATTTTTGGGGTTTTATTTCATGCCGGCCGTTGTTATATTTGTGTATTTGTACATTGTTTGTATATTTTGCTCCTTTTATCTTTATTAATAACAAATATGAATTGCTCAGTTCTTGCCTCCAGCTATTTCATTCCACACTCACTCTAATTCCCTATTGTAACCCTTACGAACCTAGCAACTGGTCTACACTTAATAATCTCCCTTACCTAATTAACATAAGGCAAGGGTTACATATTACAATAGAAATCTGTCTGGACAATGTGAAGAATATGGTAGTGAGCTGTGTATATAGAACACCTGGATCAAACATTGTTTTATTTAAGGACTGGATGGAAAAAATGTATGCAAAACTAACTCATAAAGTTATGTTCATCTGTGGGGATTTCAGTATAGATCTTATGAATTCAAAACAACATAGTTTGACAGAAGAATTTATCAACACAATGTACAGTATGGGCTTACATCCAACAATTACCAGGCCTAGCAGAATCACATCACACAGTGCCACACTAGTAGATAACATATTCACAAACATTATGGAAAATAATATCATGAATGAGCTTTTATTGAATGATATCAGTGACCACCTGCCGAATTTTGTTGTCTATCAATGTGATTATAGGAAGAAAAAGTATACCAAAAATATTAAATATAAAAGAATAAGAACTGAAGAATCTATGTATTTACTGGCAAATGAATTATTAATGCAAGACTGGAAGATAGTTTGTGATGAAAATGATATAAATAAAGCATATGATACATTTTTTACAAATATTTCAATCATTGTACAATAAAAACTGTCCTATAAAACAATACAGTAACAGACAACAAAACAAAAATATTCCTTGGGCCACCGAGGGGTTACTAAATGCATGTAAAAAGAAGGATACATTATATAAACAATTCGTTAAGTGCAGAACGGTAGAGGCTGAGATCAAATATAAAAGACATAAAAACAAGCTTATTAATATACTGAGGACTTGTAAGAAAGAATACTACAACAGAATATTAGAGGATAATAAAAGTAACTCAAGAGGAATATGACAAGTACTCAATGGGATTATTAGTGACCGATCAAAGAATGCTAATTATCCAGAATATTTTATTGAAAATGACAATTTGATAAATAATATGAAGGATGTGGTCAGTGGTTTCAATAAATTTTTTGTAAAACGTTGGTCCTGAATTAGCAAAATCAATAGTGACACCAGAAACAAACAACAGTGGTTCTGTAAATGAAATAGAAGACAGAAATCCAAACACAATCTTTTTGGGTGCAGTTACTGAAAAGGAAATTATCGAGACTGTGAGTAAATTTAAGAAAAAAAAATCAACTGGAATGAAATTGACATGACAATAGTGAAAAAAGTAATTGAAGGAATTGTTAAACCACTCACCCACATCTGTAACCTGCCATTTCAAACTGGTACATTTCCAAACAAAATGAAAATAGCAAAAATAATACCACTATACAAAACAGGAGACAGTCCTTATTTCACAAATTACAGGCCGGTCTCTTTACTCTCACAATTCTCCAAAATACTTGAAAAAATCTTCACTAAGAGACTGGATGATTTCATTGAAAAACACAACCTCCTTACAGACAGCCAGTATGGTTTTAGAGCAGACAAATCTACATCTTTGGCACTGATCAAACTTATAGAAGAAATTACTAGTTGTATAGATAAAAAAAAGTTTGCTGTAGGAGTATTTATAGATTTAAAGAAAGCTTTTGACACCATTGACCACATAATTTTACTGAGGAAATTGGAAAGGTATGGGACAAGAGGGGTTGGACTGAGTTGGGTGGAAAGTTATTTAAGTAACAGACAACAATTTGTACAAATTGGTGAGCACAAATCTCCCTTCATGAACATCTCTTGTGGTGTGCCCCAGGGGTCAGTTTTGGGACCCAAACTCTTTATCTTATATATAAATGACATATGCCAAGTATCAAAAATTCTGAAATTTATTTTGTTTGCGGATGACACAAATATCCTTTGCAATGGTGAGGATTTGCAGCTGGGTTTAGAGGTGGTCACAACAGAAATGAAAAGGTTAACGCAGTGGTTCAACAAAAAACAAATTAGCTCTAAATCTGAAAAAAACCCCAAAGATTATGTTGCTCGGAAATTATAAAATAAATCATGAAATAATGGTAATGATAGATGATACCAGAATAGAAACAATACAGGAAAATAAGTTTCTGGGGGTGACGCTAGACAATAAAATCCGCTGGAAACCTCACATCAGTCACATCCTGGCCAAGTTGGCAAAATGTATAGGGATACCAGGGAAAACAAGACACATCTTGGACTATAAATCATTGTTCTTACCGTACAATTCACTGTTTCTACCATATCTTAACTACTGTGTAGAGGTCTGGGGAAACACCTACAGGCCCAACCTACAGCCAATATGCACATTACAAAAAAAAGCTATAAGGATAATAAATAATGTTGGATATAGAGACCATACCCACTCGTTGTTTTTAAAGTCACATGTCATAAAGTTCATGGATTTAGGTTAAATTTAAGACAGCACAAGTAATGTACAAGGCAATTAATCAACTCCCAACTAATATACAAAAAATATTCAAAAAAAGAGAATGATTATAATTTGAGAGGAGACTTAAACTTTACAAAACCTAAGGTTCGAACAACTAAGAAAAGTATCTGTCTGTGAGGTGGATTCGTGGAACAGTCAGGAGCTGGAACTGAAACTATGTACAGACAGAAATCAATTCAAAAATAGGTATAAACATTATTTGCTGAAAGAATATATATTAGAGGGGTAGTATTTATATGTACAATTCACTATGCTCACTCTGGGACACTATGGAATGGTAGGTGGGACAGTACTGTGTATATCTGTGTTGTTTGGGGCTGGGTGTTGATGTATGGACTGTATGTATGGGTATCAATGTTGATATGTACAAAATTTAGTTAATTGTCTACTTGGGGTCTTAAATGAGGTAATTTGTATATATTTCACATGGGTTGTATTTAGGGAAAAGAGGAGTTGGAGTAAATAAGTGTTCACTTCTTCCTTCTCCCTTTCGAGCATTGTATACTGTCACCTTTATTGCACTTGTCATTTGTTTTGTTTTTTTACTTTTTTGCTCGAAATAAAGTATCTGTTATTCTCGTTTGGTTTTCCCATACAAGCCTCTGTTCGCACAACACTGCAGATGCAAATGAGTTCCAGCTGCACAACACCGTGGGTAATCACTCTGCTGCTGCAGTCAACCTTCTTTGCCACAATGCACCTGCTGCCCACACCCTGAACAGGTGAGCAGGAATAACTGCCGTGAGCAACTCCAACTGGCTGAAATAACCATGAAATTTAGCTCAAAATCTATTGGATAATAATAATAATAATAAGTAGAAAAGCACTCAGAGAGTGCATACCTCTGCCAAGCCCCCCCCCCCCTTTGTCCAGCCATCTGTCTGTACTTCCCTGCTTCCATCCCACCATACATTGCAAGATAAGGCCTTGGTAGAGGTGTGAGCTCATAGATCATTTCAAAAATCTAATGGGTTCGTTTGTAACCCAAGGACCTCCTCTGGTGAAAATTTGATCAAAATCCATCCATTAGTTTTTGCATAATCCTGCTAAACCACTGCTAGAAGATTGAGCCTTGATAGAGGTATGCAGTCATGGATCATCTCCAAAATGTAATGGGTTCATGTGTAGGCCAACAGCCACCTCTGGTGAAAATTTCATCAAAATCCATCCATTAGTTTTTGACAAATCTTGCTAAAACATTGTGAGAAGATAGAACCTTAGTGGAAGTATGTACTCTCAGATCATCATCAAAATCTAAAGGGTTCTTCCGCAGCCCAAGGGCCATCTCTGAGGAAAATTTCATCAAAATCCATCCATTAGTTATTGCATAATCCTGCTAAACCACTGCAAAAGATTGAGCCTTGGTCAAGGTATCCACACATGGATCTAATGGGTTCATATATATAGCTCAAGGACCTCCTCTGGTGAAAATTCCATCCATATCCATCCAGTAGTTTTGGAGTATTATTGCTAACACACCGTGTGAAGATAAGAGTCTTGGTGGAGGCATGCGTTTTGGGATCATCACCAAAATGTCATGGGTTCCCTTGTAGGCCAAGACCACTTCTGGTGAAAATTTCATCCAAATCCATCTAGTAGTTTTTGAGCAATCCTGCTAAACCACTACTAGAAGATTGAGCCTTGGTGGAGGTATGCATTCTCAGATCATCACCAAATCTAATGGGCTAATCCCTCGGCCAAGAGCCACCTTTGGTGAAAATTTCATCTAAATCCGTCCAGTAGTTTTGGAGTATTCTTGCTAACACACTGTGAGAAGATAAGAGCCTTGGTGGAGGTATGCATTCTCAGATCATCACCAAAATGTAATGGCTTCCTCTGTAGCCCAAGAACCAACTCTGGAGAAAATTTCATTCAAATCCATCCAGTAGTTTTTGTATAATCCTGCTGCATAAATATAAACAAAGCCCTTGATGGAGGTATGCACTCGCAGACCATCACTAAAATCTAATCATCTGTTCCCCATGCCATTACACACCTTTCCTGAAAATTTAATCAAAATCTGTTCATAACTTTTTGAGTTATGTTGCTAAAAGACAGACAAGCCAACCAACCAACCAATGCAAACTAAACACATTACCCCCTCCCTTGGCGGAGGTAATAGTAATAAAAATGCACAATACTGTCTGAAAAATAACAGAGTAAAATAAAAATAAATTGCTTCTCAGCATTTCACATGTTTTCATTAAACAAAAGTCTTGAGAACATTAACCCCTTGCACTCTGGTCAATTTCCCTAAAAACACCAAAAAATAACGTACCCAAAGTAAATCAAAAGCAACCCTTTGCAGCATCTTCATGGGGTTGGTCTCATTTAAAAGAAAACACTTTGAATTTTTTGGCAAAACAGTCATAATCTCTCTAAGTGCTCCTGCCACTGAGTAACAGTCAACTAAACATACTGAACTTGAAGAAAATAAATTTGGCCTGGGTGTTTTTTTGGATACAAATGCTTGCAAATAACACACAGCTGTCAGATCCAGCTGGAAAATGCAACAGAAATGTAGAACCAAGTGTTATCAAGCTGAGGTCCAAATTTGGTAACAATACCACAAAAAATGAATATATTACACAGCTTTTTTCTCAGGTTGTTCCCAGGCGTTTTTGAACTGTGTCAAACTGTGCCAAATGGCACAGTTTGGAAAAACGTCTAGAACTTTTGAATGCTTCAACATAGAAGCTTCATCTTGGGCTCTAATGAAAGGTGACACTCAGGGCTATCTGTCATATCCGGCTCTAGGGAGCCGGGCAATCAGAGCCAGGGACAAGCCAGTGAGTCGAGATGTTTTATTCTGGGTAAGGGATAAGGAGAGCACAGACACTCATACAGACGTACATTCTCAGGCTGCACAGCGCAGGGGTAGGTAGCTCGTACCGGACATGGGGGTAACAAGACGTGCATACTCACAGCGGGATACAAACACCGGAATGCTGCAAGGGGAGTTAAGGCTGACACCAGACGAAGGGGCTTCAGCCTAGCAGTGCTTATGTCGCAGCCCCGAATGATCGAAGCTGCTCCTCTTTATACTCATTAACAGCGCCCCAGCTGATGAGGATTAATTGGCCCCAGCCGTCCCGTGACACTGACAGCTGGGAACCAGCTGAGGCACTGCCCAATGAGAGGCAGGGATAAAAGGAGCATGGGCTGAGCGCCGAGCCGGCGTCTCACCCCATGGTGACAGAGCCTCCCCCTCACGGTCGGGCTCCCGAACGACCAGGAACATCCCAGCCCCCCCCCCCCTCCCCACCTAGGGTGGGCGGAAGGGAGGCAGGACCGGAGGGGAAGATGCAAAGGGAAGGACAAAAAAAAAAAAAACAACAGACCAATGTAGGGCAGAGAAAAAAAAAAACCCAAATACAATACCCTACAACACAGGGAAAAGGATTAACCCAGAGCACAGTTAGGGAGAAAACTGAGTTAGGACACAGGTAGGGAAAATACCAAATACGACTACAGACAGCATACAAATAACGTATAGATCGGGGCAAAAAAAAGAAAACCAAAAACCCACCAAAAAGGTGGCAGGAATGAATAAAGCAATCACAGAGTATAGTTAAGGGGAACAAAACACACTACTCCATAATGCACGAACAAGACAAAGGTCAGGACAAAAAATGATGAAAAACGCTGTGCATGGATACTAAAGAAAACAAAACACACAGCACAGAATATATAAAAGATCACCTAAAGAAACAGAGGTGACAAGGACAAATGGGTAATAATGAAGTACGGTTAAGTGGGGATGAAACACATTACTTCAAACAATAACAAACACAGTCAATGTTAAAGTCAGGGCTAGGGAAGGCCCCCCACGAGGATAATAAGACAGAATGGGGTGATCACAGAGTAGGGTTGAACAGGAAGCCACACGCATACTCCATGATGCACCGACGAGGCCAAGGCTAAGGTAAGGATGAATGAAAACGCTGAGTAAAGATAAGAAAATGCAATACACAGCGCGATACATAAGGTGAGTCACCAAGAGGAAAAAAAGGTGACAGGGTAACAGGATAACAATACGATAAAAATGCTGAGTATGGTTAAAAAAAAAAACAACACACAGCACAAAAACATATATTCCCCTAATGGACAAAGAAACTACACCCGAGTGACCTCAATAATAATAAGAGAAGTAAAGGACACCCGAGGAGACGGCAGGCAGAGTCCAAAACGGCCGGAATTGTTCTGGTAATCTCCCCGCCCATTGTCCAGTTGGCAACCCGGGGAAGAGAAGTGTTCGGACGGCGAACTCTGGGCCCAGATCCCAGGAATCCAGTCCAACGGCTGCCGAACCAGGCCGCCCAAAGGCAAACAGACCAGTGGGGGGAAACCAGATCGCCGAACCGAAAGTTTTGTGGGTCGGGTCGTCGACCCGCATCACTCAACCACCAGGACCGTTGAGACGGACTGTGATATCCTACCGTGTAGCAATGATCACACTTGAGTTATTTCTTTGGCTAACTCTGCCGTTTATTCTGCAACACACATAATATGACTGAACATGGATTCTGCGCGGGGTTTTTACACTCTTACTCTAATGTGTCCCCTTAGTAGCAGTGCTGAACAATAAAGGTAGTTCCCCCTAGAGGCATGTGCCAGTAATGATTTATTTTAGACTTGCAGTCTACCACATCCCTCCCCTCTAGATTAAACTACTCTTAATTACACTAGCCAATTACTAGACATCCTGGAACTCCCATTTAACCCTAAACAATCACAGTTACTTTTAACTTCTTAAACACATGTGTCATACACATAATTTCTTTCTCTTTTTTTTTTTTTTTTTTTCACATGTATAACACACATAACAGTCTAACTGGGGATTTGGTTTGACTACCGCATCCCAGTGAGGTTCCAGGACGCATTCTTGTCCTGTGGCTGGGGAACTCACTACTGACTAAGTATAGTCCTTCAAGTAGTCTGGAGCTTTCCTAGCTCGCTGAGATCTTCTCACGGCTGGTGAGCCAACTGCAGGTGAAGACTCAGACTGCTCCACTGTTTCGGCTGCTGCAGTGCTGCCCGTAGAATCTGCAGAGACGGTTACCTCAGGTTTCACCTGAAGTGGTGGTTCGTTGATGCTCTCCTCAGGATGGGTGTCAGACAACACCTCTGGTGCCATCGGCAGGGGAATGGAGCTCCTACCACGAACTTGGTCGATGTGTCGCCTCACCACTTGTCCATGACCTAATGTCACCTTGAATGACACAGGGCCTGTCTTTTCTGTTATTTCTCCTGGTACCCAGGCTGGTCCTGAGCCAAAGTTGCGGGTGTAGACCACGTCTCCTTCTCTCAGTATTCTCTCTCTAGCATGCATGTCATGATAACCTTTTTGTTTCTCTTGTTTGTCATGCACTTTGTTTCTGAAGTCTGGATGTATTAAGTCAAATGTTGACCTCAACTTCCTTCCATACAACAGCTCAGCTGGTGACTTGCCAGTTGTAGATTGGGGTGTTATTCGATAGCTGAACAGAGCTCTCGACATTCGGGTTTCAATAGAGTCTCCTGTCATCTTTTTCATGAGTGACTTGAACGTCTGCACGGCCCTCTCGGCTAAGCCGTTAGAAGAAGGATGGTATGGCGCAGTCGTGATGTGACGTATGCCATTCTTTTCAGAAAACTCTTGGAACTGTTCACTCGTAAAACATGTACCGTTATCTGATACTATGATTTCAGGTAGCCCATGTTGGCTGAAACTCTTTCTAAGACATTCAATGGTAACAGTAGAAGTAGAGCTACTCACAGAATATGCATCGATCCACTTTGAGTATGCGTCAACTATGATCAGGAACATTCTTCCCATCCATGGACCTGCGTAGTCAATGTGAATTCTTCTCCATGGTTTATCTGGAACTTCCCAGGGATGTAGTGGGGCTGCTGGAGGACTGTTCCTGTTCTCCTGGCATGCCGCACATGACTTCACAAGCGCCTCCACCTCTGCATCCATGTTGGGCCACCACATGTAGCTCCTCGCCAACGCTTTCATGCGAGTGATGCCAGGGTGTGCTTGGTGTAGTTGTTGCAGTAAGGCATTCCTACCAGGTGGTGAAACAACCACGCGTCCTCCCCACAGGATACAACATTCCTGGGTGCTGAGCTCATCCTGTCGTCGGGCATAGGGAATGAACTCAGGACTGTTCATCTTCGGCCATCCTCGCAAGATGTATTCTCGCACTCTTGCTAGAACAGGGTCTTTGTCTGTCCACTTCTTTATTTGTTGTGCGTTCACCAGGGGCACGCCGATATCTTCAAACAATAGCACTCTCTCCTCCTCCTCAGGCGTGCTGTCTCTTCCTCCATCCAAGGGTAGCCTACTCATCGCGTCAGCATTCGTATGGTCCCGTCCGGCTTTGTAAACGATGGTGTACTCATACGCTGCTAATGTAACGGCCCATCTCTGAATTCTCTGAGATGTCATCTGGGGTATGGCTCTCATTTCACTGAACAGTGAAATTAGCGGCTTGTGGTCAGTCACTATAGCGAACTGTCTCCCGTACAGGTATTTGTGGAATTTTTTTACACCAAATACTACTGCAAGGCCCTCCTTGTCTAGCTGGGAGTAGTTTTTCTCAGCTGCACTAAGAGTTCTTGAGACGAACCCTATGGGTCTCTCTGAGCCATCCTCCATACGATGAGAGAGTACAGCACCCACACCGTAGGGTGATGCGTCACACGCCAGGATGAGTGGTTTGTTTGAATCATAATGCACTAACACACTACAGGACTGAAGTAGCGCTTTGGACTCTTCAAACGCCTTCTGCTGCTTGACCCCCCATGACCATTTTTCTTCCTTCTTAAGTAAGGTATGTAGTGGTGCCAGCAGCGTGGAGAGCTTTGGGAGGAACCTATGGTAATAGTTCAACAAGCCCAGGTAGGCTTTTAACTCAGTAACATTTTGTGGCTCAGGCGCCTCCGCAATGGCTTCCACTTTGTCTGTTAGAGGGTGTAGACCACTGGCGTTGATCTTGTGGCCTAGGAACACCACCTCTTTTCCCATGAACTCACACTTGCTTCTTTTCAACCTCAGACCGCTTTTCTCCAACCGTTGAAGCACTTCCTCCAGCGTTTTCAGATGTTCTTGTTCATTTGGTCCTGTACAAAGGATGTCATCCAAATAAATGGCAACATTCGGAATTCCACCTAGGATGCCCTCCATAGTTCTCTGGAATATAGCAGGACTGGAAGCTACTCCAAATGGTAAGCGTGTGTAGGTATATAAGCCTTTGTGTGTATTGATGGTTACATACTTTCTTGATTCTTCTTCCAGGACTATCTGTTGGTAGGCGTGACTCATGTCTAATTTCGTGAAGTGTCGGCCGCCGTTCAGCTGTGCGAAGAGGTCCTCCACTTTAGGAATTGGATACTGATCCACCCGTGATGCTCGATTGACAGTGAGTTTGTAATCTCCACATATTCTAATGGAGCCATCCGGCTTTCTCACTGGGACTATGGGCGCCGCCCATTCTGCAACCTGCACTGGCTCAATGATCTTGTCATCCAGCAGCCTCTGTAGCTCGCTTTCGACCAGTGGCTTGACTGCATAGGGTACCGGTCGGGGTTTGCAGAATCGTGGTTGGGCCTCCTTGTCCACATTAATCTTTGCAGTGACACCTTTTAGCTGTCCTACGCCTTCTTTGAACACCTCAGCGTGTCTTTCGAGGATCTCCTCCAGCTGCAATTTGGGCTGAGATTCCACTTTATTCACCAACTGATCAATCATGGCCAGTTCTTGTAGCCAACTTCGCCCTAGTAGATTTGGTCCTTCGCCCCCAACTACTACTACAGGTAAGTCCTTTTCTTTGTTTTCGTGCTGCACCTTCACTTGTGCCATGCCTAGCACGTCTAGCTTCTCTCCTGTGTATGTTTTTAATTTTAATGAACAGGGATTTAATTCTGCTGTGTCTGTTTTCTTCCACAGTTGTGTATATTGCTGTTTACTTAATATGGTTACTCCACAGCCTGTATCAACTTCAAATGCTACTTTCATTCCATTAACATTCATGGTACGCGTGATGGGCGCTACCTTGGTCAGCTCCTCTGACGTGTTGTAAATTGTGTGAAAATCCATGTCTTCTGTATCACTTTCTCCCTCCCCTCTCAGTTGATTCGCTCGCTGTTCCTTTCCTGGGCCCTTGTTTTCATACTTTTGCCCATTAACTGTTGCTTTCAGCACCTGTGCGCTGTCCACCTTTATTCTACATGCTTTCTTAATGTGCCCTCGCTTGCCACAATTATGACACAGCTCAGTGGCAAATTTGCACTCGGCGGCATTGTGCTGGCCTTTGCAGCGATAACAACTGGGGAATTTGTGCTGAGTTTTGTCAGTCAACACTTTGTGGACACCTACTTGGGTCTTAGGCACACGAACATGCGTTGCTGTGTCCTCTGTTAGCTTCCCTTGCATCTCTCTCACATCTTTAGATGCTGTTTCCATCGCTTGGCATAATTCCAAAGCCTTCGCAAAAGTGAGTTTTGTTTCAGATAAAAGTCGCCGTTGCATACGGTCATCATTCACTCCACACACAAGTCTGTCTCTTAACATTTCTTCCAATGAGTCTTTGTAATCACAGTGCAGTGTTAATTTCTTCAATTCTGCCACATACTCTGCTATGGACTCAGTGTTCCTCCTTATGCGTGAATTAAATTTGAATCGTTGCACGATTTCACTCGGTTTGGGGCTGAAGTGCTTCTGAAGCTCAGCAGTAAGCTGGTCGTACGTTTTATCTTTCGGTAATGCAGGGCTTATTAAATTTCTCAACAAGCTGTAAGTAGTTGCACCAACTCCACTCAACAGTACAGCCTTCCTTTTGTCTGGCTCCTCAATATCATTAGCTTGGAAGAAAAAGTCCAACATTTCACTATATTCTTCCCATGACTGAGTCGAGTTATCAAAAGGGGTTACCGTTCCGATTACAGCCGCCATTGCTCGTCGTGGTGGGGAAACCTCGTTTTTCCTCCTCTGAACTTGCACTCGAACTACTGGAGTCACTTGAGTTCGCAACACTTGCAATGTTCTCTGTTTCTCGCCGCTGATTTTTTTCTTTTAATCCTCGTCGCCAATTGTGTGATATCCTACCGTGTAGCAATGATCACACTTGAGTTATTTCTTTGGCTAACTCTGCCGTTTATTCTGCAACACACATAATATGACTGAACATGGATTCTGCGCGGGGTTTTTACACTCTTACTCTAATGTGTCCCCTTAGTAGCAGTGCTGAACAATAAAGGTAGTTCCCCCTAGAGGCATGTGCCAGTAATGATTTATTTTAGACTTGCAGTCTACCACACGGACGAAGGGTCAGAGCGGATCCCGGTGGAAGAGGCTCAGGGGAGAGCCGATGACGAGGGCGGCGGGCCTCAGGGAAACGGCCACCTCCTCACCGGACCTGGACAACACTGGGGCAGCACCCACGTCGGACCCCGATCGGGCCTCAGGCGAACCCACGTTGGACCCCGATTGGGTCTCGGGCGAACCCACGTTGGACACTGCACCAGAACCGACCTCCAACGTTGAACCCGGACCCTCCAGCACCACAAGGAACAGCAACTCCTCGCCGGTGACCCTGGAAGAAGGCTCAGAAGAGAAAACAGAACCGGGATCAGGATCACCGGCAGCGCCAGAACCCGGCGAGACGAGCTCAGACGCAGCGGGCGGCTGCACCCTGCTCGTCTCCCCTGGAGATAGGCTGAAGTGCTCAAAGATAAAAAGAAAGAAAAGAAAGGAGAGCACTCGCCTGATCTCGGGTTCTGACGCCGTCCAGGACTGCGAAGATCCAGGATCCGTCGTCAGGAGGTCGTTGTCAGGCTCCCATCTAGCCGCGTCGGGCCCCGCAGCCAGCACGATGGTCAGCGCAGCTTGAGATTCCTCCGGTGACCCCGCCGACGATCCACTCGGCGTGAAGCCAGAAGAATCTCGTCCCGCTGGACCGAACCGCTCCTCCGTGGAGACCCAGGGACGCTCAGTCGTCAGCGTAGACTCCACGCAGCAGTCAGTCCCCCTCCTCCGTCCGCAATGTAGCTGCGGAACCACAGGCCCTCTCCATATCCCACCACGTTGACCCGGAGCCGGGGACCGCTCGGCGGAGAGAGACACAGAGGATGCGGGATTAGGAATACAGGTTACAGCAGGTGGGGAGAGTTCAGGGAGCTGCGAACCCTGAACTTCTCCTCCAGGGATGTGACAGAGCAAATCATTAAGCAGGAGTGAAAAAACAATGACTTGCCTGCCCCCTGGAGGTTGAGTATCGCCTGCTGTAGTGGAATCTGCTTCTTCCTCTCCCCGCCCGGCGAAAACGGAGGACCCCCCGGGAATTCGTCTGAGGATCGCTCGCGTTGTCTCCAGCAGAGAGCTCACCAGGCCGGGATTCCAGGCACACACAGCGGTCAGGAAGCGCGTCGAGGAGGAGGGGGAAACAGCCGGGGTGAGCCAGCCCGAATGTCCAGGAATGACAGCGGGGGAACGAGGCTCAGGGGACGAGGCTGTAGAATCTCCACACTGACGAGGCGAAGGGATGACAGCTGCGTGGGAGGAACGGTCCTGACGATGACCCAGAACTGGATCCGGACGAGGTTCGTGCAGAGGTGACTCGGCGATGTGATGACGACTACTCCCAGGGGACGAAGCGAGGGGGAAACCCAGGATTCGCCGCTCCAGATCGGAGATCGAGACGAGGAAGGCGTCGAGCACGGGAAAGCTTCGTAGCCCTGAAGTCCTCACCATCAATCTCACTGCCGCCGCCACATGCCTGAAGGTGGTGACAGGGAACACAGTAGAGCTCGCGACAGCCACTCGACCCCGGACATAACTGCTGTCAGCTGCGGCTCCTTGAAGGGAATCCCGAGTGACGTGGCGCAGGTCGGGGGAAGTCCTCTGGTTGGCGCGAACTCCCGGACTGGAATAGCGGCAGGAACGGGACTCCGAAGCGGGGAAAGACGTCGCCCACTTCGACTCCCTGCCGGGATTTCCATCCACCCCGTGGAGCTTCTCTCGCTGTGTACCTGCAGCGTCTATCCTGGCACTGTCCTCCAGATGGTACAGAGAGTGAGGGTGACAGTCCAGGAGTTCCTCAGCACGGCCCGGATGCCAGCGTCTCGCGTTGGAGGCGTCGTGCAGGGTGAAGAACGTCCCGTCGACAGCCTCCGAGATGGACCTCAGCTCGTCGCCCTGGCGCCGGAAGTGACTCCTGGGAAACGGCATGCTAGCAGCGCTGACACCCGGACAGAAAGGTACATTTCCACAGCGACTCACGGCCGCCGGCAACTCTTCTGGCTGCGACATACTGTCATATCCGGCTCTAGGGAGCCGGGCAATCAGAGCCAGGGACAAGCCAGTGAGTCGAGATGTTTTATTCTGGGTAAGGGATAAGGGATGAGGAGAGCACAGACACTCATACAGACGTACATTCTCAGGCTGCACAGCGCAGGGGTAGGTAGCTCGTACCGGACATGGGGGTAACAAGACGTGCATACTCACAGCGGGATACAAACACCGGAATGCTGCAAGGGGAGTTAAGGCTGACACCAGACGAAGGGGCTTCAGCCTAGCAGTGCTTATGTCGCAGCCCCGAATGATCGAAGCTGCTCCTCTTTATACTCATTAACAGCGCCCCAGCTGATGAGGATTAATTGGCCCCAGCCGTCCCGTGACACTGACAGCTGGGAACCAGCTGAGGCACTGCCCAATGAGAGGCAGGGATAAAAGGAGCATGGGCTGAGCGCCGAGCCGGCGTCTCACCCCATGGTGACACTATCTTGTTAGCTATCCAGAAACACTGTCAGTAGTAATGACGCAGAGAAAATGAAGTTTCAATTCTAAACACGCTTTACTGAACAAAAATGTCAATATACAAAACATACTATTTACAAACAACTAATTCAATTCAATTAAATTAAATTCAACTTTATTTATATAGCACCATTTCACAACAACAGTCATCTCATAGCACTATCAACTGTAGGGGGAACCCCCACAGTTGCAGAAAGACCCCAGCAATCAGGACTAATGGAAGATGGCTCTTTGGCGATGGAACCACAGGAGCTGGAGCCATAGCAGGAACCTCCTCACGAGCCTGGGAATGGGAGTTCTTCCCCGTTGGCCCCCTCTTAGGCTTTCTGGAGGATCTCTGGTACAGCTGGCGGTTCCTCTGTTGGAACACCGATAGCTCAGCCATCCTCCCCCTGCCCTCAGCATGCTCAGCAAGGCGAGGATGACGTTTAGCAGCCACCTCTGCGAGGCCCAGGTACCATAGTGCGTCTAGGGGGGAACAATTGCGAGCTATGGCCAGGAGGTCATCTATCTCCATTACAGCCTGGACGAGTTCAAAACCCAGGCTCATAGGATACCACCTGGAGAATGATGCCATAATCTCCCCCCACAAAATGCTGGCACCTGGTGAAGGGAAAAAATTCAGAGCCAAAACAAAACTCACTGTGTCTGGCACCTCATTTTGCTGCGACCTACTGTTATGTTTGCCCCTTGCAGGGCAAAGATAAGGCGCCAGAAGCCAGCAGTGAGTTTGTTATTTTATTAAGGAAAAGTACAAAATAATGTGCCACGAGGGGCAAAATACAAAACTATAAACACACGACCTCGATGGGTAAAAATAACTGAACAAATAAGACTAAACAGTCACATACATATAATGCAGCGAGGGCGAAACCTTGCGCTGTAGAATAGACACAGGAAAATAGCGAGGGCGAAAACGAATGCTGAAAAGAACTGGAGCCGGGCGTAGGGACTCCAGTCTGGATAGGGTGAGGTCGCCGAGCGGCATAAACCCTGCTGGTGTCATGGTCTGAGCGCTGATATCATCTGCGCTCGGGTCATGCAGTATTTTTCCTCCCGTTCTGTAGTAGTTTTTCTTTTGGCCTTTCCGGGCTCTTATTCTGACAGCGTCTTGTGGGGCTTCCGGCTGTCAGAGCAGAGTTCCTCTATGACAGCTGTTTGCCATTTCAGCTGATGACATCCTCATCAGCTGATTATTCCTCTTCCCTATTTAAGGGAGCAGCTTAGGTTACTCCGGGCTGCGACCTTGCCTTTTCCAGACTGGTTTCCCTATGCCCGAAGCCAGTTCCTTTCAGTGCTAGGTTCCGCCCTCGCTATCCGTATGTAAGTGTTGTATCCTTGTCTCCCGTCAGTCTCCCTAGTTCTCTGTTTATCATTGGTGTGTTCCAGTCACAGTCTTTATTTGTGTTTTGCCCCACGTGGCTCATTATTTTGTACCTTGTTCCTTCCTTTAATAAATATGCAAACTCACTGGTTGCCTATAGCGTCTCATTAGTGGTTTGCCAGGACCACACCATGACAGTAGGTCGCAGCCAAAGGAGACGCCGGTGACCGTGAGTTTGCTTATTGGGCTTGTAGTTTTCCCCTGTTCTCGTACCAGTGTGCTGGGAGATGGCACCACTCAAGGGCTACGCCATGAGCCTGGGCTACGAGCTGGTGATGGCCCTTATTGAGATCGACAGGATCATTTCCAACGCTTGCCATCACACCATCCCCAGCGCGTCACACTGGTACCTGGACCTCGCTGAGGCGACTATTAACCGCCATCCTCGCTACGCTGAGCACCCTGAAATCATGGCGAGGATGGTGGACACCTCTGCTCACCGGGAGAAGCTCCGTGGGCTGGAGGGAAACTCCGGCAGGAAGCCGAAGAGGAAGCATCCTTGCTCCTCACCTCGGGATCCCATTCCTGTCCCTCATCCAGTCCAGGAGTTTGCACCACCCGGGGGTCATCCCCAGCGGAGAGAGATGTCAGTCGGGATTCCCTCGGTGGATTTACAGCGGACAGCTATTACCATCCAGGACTGAGTGGCTGCAGTTCGCTCTGCCTCCCATCCACCCCAGATAATGAAACATGTGACGGTGGCGGTCAGACTGGTGGAGAGGAATCCGGAACTTTATGATTACCCCGAATACGCTGACCTACTCACCTCTGTTTCTGCACAGGAGCGGCATTTCCCAGATCTCACCTTCGCCTTGCTCTCTGCCGGTAAACGTCGTCTCCATGCTTATTGCAAGCCTCAGCGAGAACCCCGTCCGGATCCAGTTCCGGGTAGCTGCACGAACTCTGTCTCCTAGCCAGCTGCAGCCTCTATGTCTCGTCAGAGGGGTAAGAAAGCCGCTGCCGCCTCCGGGTTGTATGTGCCTCATCCCCGGCCCGCCTCAGCTGTTCCTCCCTCCTCCTCGACGCTCTCTCCAGCTGGTGAGAACACCACAAGTCCTGCTCCGGCTGTGCTTGTCATCGATCCGGTGTGAGTGGCTTCTCCTCGTCCTCGCGGGGGGCCCTCCATCACCATCCAAAGGGGAAGGGAGAAAACGAAGCCCACCGTAGCAGCTTCCATCGGCCCTCAGCAGATCAGGCAAGTGGCTTTTTATTCTTTCCCTCACTGGGTGAATTGCCTTGTTTGATCCCTGGGGTGAAGTTCGGGGTTATCAGTCCCCCGAGCTTCACCTGCTGCAATCATTAATTGTGAACCTGCTACCTGTGTGTCTCCTTCCCCTGAGCGTCCCCCGGTGCCAGGACTACACCGCCGGACGAGGAAGGAGCCTGCGGCCCTGGAGTGCCTGGTTCCAGCCCCGCAGCCACATCATGGGCAGAGGAGGAGGGCAGACTGCCAATTGGAGCCTGCACCGACGACTAAGCTTCCCCGGGTCTCCACGGAGGAGCGGTTTGACCCAGCAGGTCAAGGATCCCCTGCCACCACGCCATGTGGGTTTTTGACATGGACGTCAGTGACAGGGAATCCCCAGACTGAGGACACCATCATGCCAGCTGCAGAGCCCGCTGCAGTCAAGTGGGAACCAGAAGTGGACCTTCAGCGCGCTGAACCCGGCTTGTCGATGTCCTGGGCCGCGGTGGAGCCCGAGATCAGGCAAGTGCTCTATTTTGTCTTCCTTTCTTCTATTCCGGAACATTTTTGCCTGTCTCTCGGGGAGACGAGCCGGGCGCAGCCGTCCGCTGCGTCCGAGCTTGTCTCACTGGGCTCTGCCGCTGCCGGTGATTCTGATCCCGGTTCTCTGTTCTCCTCTGAGCCTTCTCCCAGGGTCACCAGTGACGAGCCTGCTCCGGTCGTCGCCTTGGAGGGTCTGGGTTCGGGTCTGAAGGTCATCCCTGGTGCTGCGCCAGCCCAGTCGGGGCCCGTCGTGGGTTATGTTCCGGCCCAGTCAGGGTCCGTTGTAGGTGCAACTTTGACCCAATCGGGGTCCGACGTGGGTGCAACGCGGACCCAATTGGGGTCCGTCATGGACGCTGTTCTGGCCCAGTCGGGGTCCGTGGTGGGTGCAGCATGGTCCCACTTGGGATCCAAAGTGAGCGCAGCACCAGTCCATGTGGGGTTTGGAGAAGGAGCTGCAGACCCTCCGTCGATTGACGCCGGACTGGTCCCCCATCGTTTCCCCGATCCCTTTTTCCCTCCACCTGATGCCGCTGGGATTTCCCTTATCCGATGCGGCTCTCCCTCGCTATCCCTCTCAATAGGGAGGCCGCCTCCGAGTTCTCCCCTGCGGTCCTGGTGGCTGGATGACGCGGGTTGTCCGCCTGGGAAACTGCTTCGCCTATTTGGTATTCTGGGTCGGCCACCCGACAAACTGGACTTTTTGTTCGGCGACCTGGTCCGGCCACCCGAGGTACTGGTTCTCCGGGCCTGGGACTGGGGTAGACTGCCCAAACTCATTCTTCTTTCCCTGCTAGCAATCTGGACATTGGACGCAGGTAGACCACCAGAACTAACTGTTTTTTCTTGTTTTCTTTGTGCTCTGCCTGCTGTCATCCCTGTAGTTTTTTTTTCCTCCCCTGTAGTTCTGGGATGACCTTGTGTTTTGTTTCTATGAACTATATTATACTGTGTATTTTGCTGCTCTTTAGCGTGTTTTTTCATTTCCCCTTTGTCTATTATTATTAGGGTACGTTGTATTTTGTTAGGTGGCTGTATTTCAGTTTCTCCCTCCTCTGTTGTTTGAGAAGCTCTTTTTGTTGCTTATGCCTGTATTTATTGAACTATCTGTATTCCGCTGCTTTTTAGCGTGTTTTTTTTTTTTTTTTCCTTCCTCTGTTGGGAGACGCTCTGTGGTTGCCTTTTTCTTGTGCCTGGGTATTATGGCCTTTAGGCATAGTATCTGTTATTTGCATCCATTGTTCTATTTCTGTATTTTTACCTGTGCTTTATGGAGTATGTTTGTGGTTCTGGTTTTTTTTGTTTTTGTTTTTTCTTCCCATATTCTGTTGCACCATGTTATTTGTTTCAGTATTGGCCCTTGTCATTTTTTCCCGTTTTTTTTTTTTTTTTTTTTTTTTTTGACTCTTGCCCTCCTGGCCTTTCTTTTTCCCCCTCCTCCCGCCCTGGGGGGGGGGGGGGGGGGCTGTTGTAGCCCTCCAGATGGGGGGAGGCTTGGATGTTACATCACACCCAGAGTGCGTCGTTCGGGGGGGGAGTACTGTCATGGTCTGAGCGCCGATATCATCTGCGCTCGGGTCATGCAGTATTTTCCTTCTGTTCTGTAGCTGTTTTCCTTATGGCCTTTCCGGGCTCTTATTCTGACAGCGTCTCGGTGGGGCTTCCAGCTGTCAGAGCAGAGTTCCTCTGTGACAGCTGTTTGCCATTTCAGCTGATGACATCCTCATCAGCTGATTATTCCTCTTCCCTATTTAAGGGAGCAGCTTAGGTTACTCCGGGCTGTGACCTCGCCTTTTCCAGACTGGTTTCCCTACGCCTGAAGCCAGTTCCTTTCAGCGTTAGGTTCCGCCCACACTATCCTTATGTAAGTGTTGTATCCTTGTCTCCCGTCAGTCTCCCTAGTTCTCTGTTTATCGTTGGTGTGTTCTAGTCTCAGTCTTTATTTGCGTTTTGCCCCACGTGGCTCATTATTTTGTACCTTGTTCCTTCCTTTAATAAATACGCAAACTCACTGGTTGCCTATAGTGTCTCATCATTATGTTTTTTTTTTTTTTTTCCGGTTCCGGTTCCGCCGGACCGGTGGCGCCACACGAGTCGGCTGCCTGTTGCAACAGCCTTTTTTTTTTTTTTTTTTTTTTTTTTTAATCTTCCTTCTTCTTTCTACACCTTTCACTCTGTATATATATCACGGACGCACGGATCGCCCCGGGGGTCTCCCGGGTCGGCGGACGGAGCCACGGTTTGCAGCGGGAGACGCTACAGCGGGGAGGAGCTAGTGCTAGCTAGCACTTGGCCGCCGCTCGGTGCTAATGGGAAACTCGACATACCGGGAGCTGTAGCGAAAATGACGCGGGTGCCGGGCTGGAGTTTAGGCGGCGTGCAAGAAATATAAGACAGAATAATAAAGAGCGATGGCAAGAACCAAGCAGACCGTCCGTAAAATCTACTGGAGGAAGAAGCCTCCCAGGATGCAGCTAGCCACCAGGGCTGCTCGGAGAGGCGCTCCAGCCACCGGCAGAGTGAAGAGGCCTCGCCGTCACAGGCCCGTGGCTCTGAGAGAGATCCGTCGCTGCCAGAAATCCACGGAGCTGCTCATCCATAAGCTGCCCGTCCAGCGCCTGGTGAGGGAGATCGCTCAGGACTTCAAGACCGTCCCGCGTTTCCTGAGCTTCGCCGTCATGGCTCTGCAGGAGACCAGCGAGGCCCACCTGGTGGTCTCTTCTTTGCTAAGGGGGTCACCATCATGCCCAAAGACTTCCAGCTGGCCCGGTGCATCCG
This sequence comes from Pholidichthys leucotaenia, assembly GCA_020510985.1. Classification (NCBI taxonomy): domain Eukaryota; kingdom Metazoa; phylum Chordata; class Actinopteri; order Cichliformes; family Pholidichthyidae; genus Pholidichthys; species Pholidichthys leucotaenia. The sequence goes on along the minus strand of CM035839.1, from coordinate 319,798,898 downwards.
CGGAGAGAGAGCTTAGACTTTCTGCTGCACATTCACCAACCAACCATAATGCTCTGCACTGTGTGTCTATATATATATATTTATAGTAATATGGACATATGTTTAGTAGATGTTGTTTTTTCTTGCCTTCTGATTATTGCTCTGAGTGTTGCTATCCCTGTGCTGTTGCAATCCTGGAATTTCCCCATTGTGGGACTAATAAAGGCTTATCTTATCTTATCTTATCTTATTAGTGGTCCGCCAGGACCGCACCATGACAGCTGGCGATCTTAAATAGTTAACAGAAAATACAACTGCAAACAGGTGTGGAGAGATAATGATAAATAAGTTGCCTGCAGCTGTGACAGCCTGCGAGCAGTCTGACAAGCGGAAGTGCTGCTGTGGCGCTGTCAAAATAAAAGCACAAAATTATCCCCAAATGAGACTAAACAATAGACAGAAAAGGGAAAATAATAAGTGACTCGAGCGTGGAGCAGACCTGCACTCCGGATCACTACAGATAGGAGAGGAAAACTCCACAGTCCGAGTCTAACCTTCACAGAAAAGAGAAAAAAAAAGTCACTATCGGCTGACACCATCTGTATGTCAACTGCAGGTATAAGGGCTCCTATATCCTATTTTATGGATGCAAATTCATGTAGTAGGTGATATACAGTATAAACAACTGAAATTTTAAAAAAAAAGCTGCCAGTTGATGTCCAGTTCAGCATAACACCAATCTCTGTGAGACCAATGATATTCGTAAAATCTGTTCTTCTGTCATGCCAGATAAAGTCACGTGCAGAGAGAGAAGCTTCTGTCTTTTTGGCCATGTGCCCTCAGTTCTCGCCGGTGTCTCAGCACCAGTGATCACTATCATGTCAGACGCAGATGAATTAAGACAAGCTTTTTTTGGGTAAGTCCTGGCGCATTTAGCAGGAGACTGACAACCGCAAACCTTAATAAATCACCTTGCGCCAGTCATTTAAATACTCTCCTGCCTCAAATTTGCGCTTTGACATGACAACTCCCACAACTACATATGCAATGATGCCAGGAGCAAAATTAACATAGTCCATGCCTTTCCACTGCAAATTTTGCCCTCAGCCCTTTAGTAAATCTCGACAGTAGTTTTTTAACACCAAAACAGGGTTTTGCAATGGCGCAGCACATTAGTAAATCTGCCCCTAATCCTGCTAATATAAACCACCTGATGAAATGGCTTATTTACTCATGTAGAAGATAAATGATCAATATAATCTTTCTGCTCCTTCATAAAATAAGACAATGGACACAGTCACTAATAATGTTTGAAAAGACTTGATAGCTTTTCTGCAGATACTCACACCCAGTCTCGGTTTTTGCTTTGTTGTCTAGAGGAAACAAATGGATAAATTAGAAAAGAGAAATAATGTTACATTAGAAGAAAATGTTTTTTTTTTCCCCCAACTCACCTTACAGGTACAGTCGAGTATCTACACTGTATATGCAACGTTTCATTCAACTTTATTAGTATTCAATGTCTCACATCATTGACACAATCTTGTACATGAAGAGAAAGTACCAGCCTTTGCTGGAGGCTGACACTGCAGTGTTGGGGCAAACAGCAGTGAACTATTGCCTCCCCCCCCTCCCCGAACCCCGAACCCTGAACCCCGAACCCCGAACCCCAATGAACCACCAACTATCAGCATGAATGTCCCCCAGCACCCGCTGCACCGGAAGAAATGGGAGTAAATGTATTTTTTTTAAACTTTGTTTATTGGTTAGATTTTCAATATGATCCACATTTAGACCAAGTCACAACAGGTAATGCAGCATACTGAAATGTAAAATTTTGACATGTGAACTGCAAATTCAAATAGAAAACTTATGTTGAATGAAATAGAAATACAAAAAATAACAGAAACTAAATTCTTGGGAGTGCTATTGGATGAACAGTTAAGCTGGAAACCTCATATAAAACATGTTTCAAATAAAAAAATATCTAAATCCATTGCAGTTTTATACAGAGCTAAAGACCTTGTGATTCAAGACTCGCTCTATCTCATACTGTTCACTTATTGTTCAGTATTTGACCTGTGGTGTGGGGATCTGTGGAAATACATATAAAACTACTAAACCAATGATTGTATTACAAAAGAATCAGAATCAGAAACAGATTTATTGCCATTGTTCATGTAGTACACAAACTAGGAATTTGTCTCGGTGCAATGCTGCAACATTAAACATGATAAAATAAAAGAAATAAACTATACATGCAAAAGAAGGCAATAAGAATTGTATATAGAAATAAATATCATGATTCAACAAACCCACTATTTATTAATTTAAATATACTCAAATTCAATGAACTAAGAGACTTCAAAATCTTGCAAATTATGTACAAGATAAAAAAAATAACTTGTTACCAGCCAGTGTCCAAGATTTGTTTAATTTAAGAGAGGATAATTGCATGTTCTCCCCGTGTCTGCATGGGTTTACTCCGGGATTTCTCTGGTTTCCTCCCACATGCCAAAAACATGCAAAGTTAGGTTAATTGGCATCAAAACTGGGGATTCTAAATTGTCCTTAGGTATGTCTGTGAGAGTGAAAGGTTGTCTGTCTCTCTGTGTTGGCCCTGCGATGGACTGGCGATCTGTCCACTGTTTTTCTGTTTGTGGAGTAAACTTGTGGAACAGCTGTGCTGAAGATTTGAAATTATGTTCTACACTTAACAAGTTGAAGGAGGAGTCTAGGATTAAAATGACTGCCCTGCTTCAAGAGTAAGTTAAAGCTAAAGTAAAATCCACTCTTTATTAACATTTCTGACAGAGCCAGCACAATATCAGCTTTCACTGAGGCATTTTCTTGTTTTTAATACTGTATGAAAGTGTTGTGCTGGACCTATAGACTATGGAAGGGTGGACCATGTCTAGGTCAGAAATCTGACCTCAGAGGGTCGGACATTTGACAACTTCTGGGAACTGACTGGGAAAGAAGGAAGAAAATTAAAATATGAGTTATTTTAAATATTTGTTTAAGGATGATAAAACATCACAACTGCATTTTTGTTTTCATGCTGTATATTTATTCAGACGTAAAGTCAAGGAATACACATTAACATGGAGTGAACTATTTTCTTAGTGTGGTTGATTATGAGTTTCTGTTCTGCAGTCAAATGTTTAGGTTTTTTCAATCTTTACTGAAACTGTACCCCTAAGAACAGTTTCTTTAGCTTCAGTGTTTACATTTGATTTGTTACAGAAAGTGTTACTAATAAAATAATGATGCCATAAAATATTTTAAGTACAGAAATTCCAAGTAAGTAATGAGAAATTAGACAAGCTGGAAAAAAAAGTCAAGTAAAAAATGCCAATTTATTTTCATCTAACTGAATCTATAGAAGTTATTAGTCTCTATATTATTATGCCTCAGTGAAACGGAGGCATACAGTAATCGGTTAGTGAGTCTAATTGTGGCTGTGTGGATCTATCTGTCTATCTGCCTCCGTTTCAGCTCGCCAGGTCAAAATTAAGTGGAACTAAAGGCTTGTATCATTGTATGACCATATTTTCTCAACTTTTAGTTTGCCAGAATTTTGAAATAACACTTTGTTTTTTAAATAAACACAAATGTAACTCACCATTTCTGTCAATGCCACAGGGGCAAAAAAAGGTGTTGTAATAACTATCCCAACCCACTAGAGGTCGGAGTGCCACTATTTTACAGCCACCCATACTACCATGCCACAGGCACCGAGGCACAGCATCTTGGTGCTTTCATTCTTTATCAGATTTGAGTTAACAAATAAAAACAAGAAAGAAACCAAAGTTTACTTACAACTGCAAAATCCAGTCATCCCAACCCAGAGCAGCAGAATCCTGAGATTGTGGAGGCCTGCTTGCCATCTTCAGCAGTTGGGGTGAAAGGGCCAGACTGAGTAAGGCTCTTTATCAAATATTGAGAATTTTATTTCTTCTCTTGTTTTCTAGTTCTTGTGGTTTTAGCACATACCTTATACTATAATAAAAGGAAGTTCTTTAAGGTTCATTTCATATGAAACTATTGTGTCCAGTGAGAAGTAGAAGAAACAAGAAGTACACCGTAAAACCACATAACCCCTTGAAGTTATGCAAACTTGTGTCTTTTACTCAATTCAAGTTATTGACAAATTTTGAAAATCAATCTCAAGTTTATGGACTGCATTACCATGATCTAGTCAAAGGTGTATTTTCAGAGGTGCAAAAGTCCTTTATGAGCGTGTCCAAGCTATTACTTAAAAAAAAAAAAAAAACAGTCTTTGCATCAGTGAAAAGAGTTTTCTCTCAGTTATTCAGAGGTGTGTTCTGGGGGTAACATGCAATAACCCAATAAAACTGCCCCATATCCTCATATTTAATAACAGGGCGAATGATAAGGCAGACTGCTAATATACTGGTGCATTTACCAGGGGGGCAGATCAGTTTTGTGCTTAGGAAAGGGATGCGTGAAGTGAGCATGTGCAATAATTTCATCAGCCTGTGCTGCCTGGCATTAATTACTATTAATGCCTAATTACTAATAATGCCCAGGCATTCATTAATATTAATGTCTGGGCAGTTATTTTAGGGAGGATTAGGAGGAGGTGATTGAATGATTGGGCTGAAGTTTAATTATTTTAAGTTCAGTGCAGCACACACAGACACACACCAGCCTTATTTTGTTTACCCATTTTGCAATACACAGACATGAATAAGTTTAACAGCCGAGAAAGATCTGCAGATTAATTTTGTAAAATCTTTTTTTTTCTTTTCTGGCTGAGGAAATATGTAGTTTATTACTGTCTACTGTTTCTTCATATGCTTTGGATTACATTACAGGGCACATGTGGATAGTTTGTTTATGTGTTAAATTAACACATTTTAAAAGAAAAACAACAACTGAGTGTGAAGTTTTTTTCAGTAACTGGGCTCCCACTTCTTTATACCACAGTGGGTTTAATGCCTCCCTTCAATCAATCCCCTCATGAGCCACTGAGGCTTGATGCCTGAGGGAGACAATTGGTTCAGCCGGGGTAAGTGTCCTCCGGAAATTGCTAGTCCATGAACATATGTTCATCTCTCCTGCACATCTCCTGAATGAAAAGTGGTACACACAGTGCCTGTTCATCCGTTCACTGAAAAAAAAAAATATTTGATGCATAGGCCTAATCCTAATGTTCCTCCTTTAAGTTTGTGATTAAAATGAAAATGTAGATTAAAAACAAAAGCTGTTCAGTGTCTTACATGAAAAATAAAATAACAGGTTAGGAGATAGATAGATAGATAGATAGATAGATAGATAGATAGACTTTATTGATCCCAAACTGGGAAATAACAGTGTAACAGCAGCATGACAGTAGACAACCAAACGACAGAAACACACGCATGACAGGCAAAGGGATTACCCATGGAAAGTAAAACTAACACTATAAACTATAATAACTATAAAACTTATATACATCATAGCTTAATATATGATGACCCGTATAAACACATGAATCATCCTACTGCACAAAGAAGGACTATCAGGAGCAGAGTGAAATGTGAGGTACCAGTTAGTCTGTAAGGTACAGTATGGCAACATAGTTATGGCCAGAATACAACATCATAGTGAGTTATTGTACAGTGAAATGGCATGTGGCAGGAAAGATTTCCTGTACCTGGCCGTTCGACAGCAAAGCTGTAGTAGTCTACTGGAGAAAGTGCTCCACTGTCTGTCCAGTGTGTGGTGGAGGGGGTGATCAGGATTGTCCATGATGGATCGCAGTTTATTTAGTGTTCTCCTCTCCACCACTGTCTCAAAGGTCTCCGGTCTGAGACCAAATACAGAGCCAGCCTTCTTGATAAACTTGTCAAGTCTGTTGGTGTCTCTGGCTCTGATCCTGCTACCCCAACAGACAGCAGCAAAGAAGATGGCGCTCTGGTGACAATGGTCTGGTAGAAAAGCTCCAGCATCCTGCTACACACGCTGAAGGATCTCAGCTTCCTCAGGAAGTAGAGTCTGCTCATCCCCTTCTTGTGTGCAGCATCGGTGTTGGATCTCCAGTCCAACCCGTTGCTGATCCTGACACCCAGATATTTGTAGTCCTCAACCACATCCTCCCCCCTAATCTGCAGTGGCTGAGAAGGCATCCTCCTCTTCCTGAAGTCAATCACCATCTCTCTGGTCTTGCTGACATTCAGCCTCAGGTGATTCTGCTCCGTCCACTCCACAAATCTGTCTACCAGTGCCCTGTACTCCCCCTCCTCCCCCCCCTTATACACCCCACAACAGCTGAGTCGTCAGAGAATTTCTGCAGGTGGAATGACTCTGTGTTGTGCTGAAAGTAAGTGGTGTATAAGGTAAAGAGAAAAGGAGAGAGCACAGTCCCCCGTGGAGCTCCCGTATCACTAGCCACTATGCCAGACAAGACATTGCCCAGCCGGACAAACTGTGGCCTGCCTGTCAGGTAGTCAGTAATCCAGGAGATCACAGAGCTGTCAACCCCCATCACCCGCAGCTTCTCACCCAGCAGCAGTGGCTGGATGGTGTTAAAGGCACTGGAGAAATCAAAAAAAAGTGATTCTCACAGTAGCTCCTCCGCCATCCAGGTGCAGATGGGCTCGTTGCAGCAGGTAGATGACAGCATCTTCAACTCCTAAATGGGGTTGATATCCAAACTGCAGAGGGTCCAGCCACGTCTTCACCTGCGGCCTTAGGTAGGCTAAGACCAGTCTCTCCAGGACCTTCATCGCATGATGTGAGGGCAACTGCTCGATAGTCATTCAGGACCGATAGAGATGACTTCTTGGGGACAGGAACTAGACAGGATGTCTTCCACAGCACCGGTACTCTCTCCAGACTCAGGCTCAGGTTGTACAGGTGTTTAAGTACCACAGCTAGCTGGTTGGCACAGGTCCTCAGGGACCTGGCAGAGATGCCATCAAGGCCCGCCACCTTCCGTTGAGGGAGTCTCTCCAGTTGTTTTTTAACTTGGTCTGTAGTCACCGTGATGTGAAGGAGGGTCCTGGTGTTCCCAGAGGAGGAGGGGGGGATGGAGAGAGGTGCTGCACAGGAGGGTGTGGGGGTGTGTGTGGGTCCGGCTGTGTTTTGGGAGTGACAGACTGTGAGCTGAACCTATTAAAAAACAGATTCAGTTCATCAGTTCTCTCCTGGCTCCCAGATGTCTGCCTGACTCTCCCTTTGCACCCAGTTATTTATTTCATTCCCATCCACACATCTTTAGGGTTGTTTTGCCTGAGTTTATCTTCCAACTTCCTCCTATAATTGTCCTTGCACCTCCGCAGCATCTCTCTCAGCTCATGCTGCACTCCCCTCAGCTTCTCCTTGTCTCTGGACCTAAAAACTTTCTTCTTTTTGTCCAGAAGTGCTTTCAGATCACTCTTGACCCATGGTCTGTTGTTGGAGATGCAGTGTACAGTCTGAGCTGGCATGGTCGTGTCTTCACAGAATCTAATATGCTCTGTAATGCAGTCAGTCATATTGTCTATGTCCACTCCATGTGGTTTACAGCATACGACCCAGTGTGTTGTCTCGAAGCAGTCCTGTAGTGCATCAGCAGCCTCCTGTGTCCACCTCCTCACAGTCCATGTATAAGCAGGTTGCCTTTGCACAAGGGGAATGCACTTGGGTGTTAATATGACCATGCAGTGATCTGATTTGCCAATGGGGGGTAGAGCTGTGGCACTATATGCATCTCTGACATTGGTATACAGTAAATCCAGTGTTTTGTTTCCTCTGGTGGGACAGTCAACTAACTGGTGAAAGTTTGATAATGTTTTTCCCACTGAAACATGATTAAAATCACCCGTGATGGCCATAAATGCGTCTGGGTGCTTGTCCAGTAATGTGGCCGCAGTGGAGCTGGTGTCACAGGCCACCGCTGCGTCAGCTGACGGAGGGATGTAGACGATAATAATTAAGGCACACTTCATTTCTCACGGCATATAATAAGGTTGCATACTTACAGCCAGCAGTTCATTGTCCGGGCTGCAGCACTTTTCCTTCACATGAATGTGTCCAGGATTACACCACCTTTCATTGACAAGAAGTGCCAATCCTTCTCCCCTCTTTTTCCTGCTGCTTATCATGTCTCTGTCTCCCCGTAGAGTCTTGAAGCCAGGTATCGCTACGTTTACATCCAGGATCTGTGAGTGTAACCACGTCTCTGTGAAACACATGATACTACACTCACGATACTCCTTTTGCGTTCTGACCAGTGCTGTAAGCTCATCTGTTTTGTTTCTGAGCGATCGCATGTTCCCGGTGATGACCATTGGTACAGCTGGCTTATGCTTCCTCCTCTTCCTCCTCACCTTAGCTCCAGCCCTTCGTCTGCGGTGTCTCCTCTTTAGCTCATCCGGGATGAGAGGCTTTGCTCTGGGCAGCAGCGCTGGCCTCCTCAGCGCAATCAGCTGTTTGCGTGTGTAAACAATGCGTCCGCCCCCACATCTGTTGATCCCTATTGCCCGAGGAAGAGAAAAAACTAGAGAAAGACCGGGCTAAAATAGAAAAAAAAGTTGGTCCGGTCTTAATCCGAGTCTTGCTACTGAGCCCTGGTTAATAAGAGACACACTATATACAGGAATAAGCAGATAAAAACACAAAGGCACGAGAGATAGTTACTGCTGGTACAGCCGCCCTGCCTCCGGCACCATCAAAAAAAATAAAAAAAAATAATTATATATATAATTAAAAAAATATTGGACTATGATGGATTTTTTTAAAACTCTATCCATTAACATAATGGCCAAAGAGAAATTCTAGTGCAGCCTCTCAGTGTGTCCTCATTCACACACACACACACACACACACACACACACACACACACACACACACACACACACACACACACACACACACACACACACACACACATTTTTCAAAGGCAGTGCTTTAAATAATTGCTGACTTTAGACATGGTTTTTGTTGGTCAAAAGTGTGATGGCAGAAAATAGCACCGTGCTGACTTTGTGTTTAGCCACACTCCTTTTAACAGATACCATTCCTACACAGTAAATTCCCAGGTGTTAAATAGGCAGTGTGATATTTCATTGACTTTTTCATAGTTTTTACACCAACTTGAATAGGATGACCACTAGGCAAGAGTCAATTTAACATCATTTCCGAATGGCACCAAATAGACTCGGAGATGGTGTTAAATTAACTCTTTTAGTGTTAAATTAACACTGTAAAATTTACTATGTATGAGCACAAAGTGCATGTACACTCTATTATTTCAATGAGTGTGCAAAATGTGAAAATGTTCAGTATGGTACAAAAACTACCAAAAGCACTGGTGGAAGACACAAAATGCGTGCCAAATGTGTGTTTTAACTAATTTATGTAATTTGTACTTAAATAAAAATTGAAGGAGAAGGAGAATATGGCTAATATTTATGTAAGTTTTTAATTAGGCAAAACAATTTCTATTAGCGTTTTTGGTACCTTGGGTGTTAAGCTGTTTTCCATCCATCCATCCATCCATCCATCTTCTTCCGCTTAATGCTTTTTAAGCTGTTTTTCCATAGAATAAAGATTAAGCACAACTTACTTTAAAGTTAAGTTGATTTACATTTTTAAGGCATCAGGTAAGCTTTTGTTGCATAACTGCGCCTTAAAAACGTAAGTCAACTTAACTTGAAAGTAAACATTGCCACTTTAAGTTTATTGTCTGAAAACATAAACTTGAGTTCAATATCATAAATGTGTCATGACAACACAAGTTGATTAAAAGACATAATTTCACCTAAATTAATGGGCCTGTGATTCTTTTACAGGCATATCAATCACATTTAACCTCATAATTTATGGAATCAAACTACTTTCCTCAGTTTGTCTGGAGCCTTCACTACAGCATGAATCAATGTTTAAACTCAATTTGACAGAGGATGACACCAAAATTAATTTTATTCCTCTTAAAGAGGAAGTAATACTCTTGTTTTTGACCAGTACACACTTCAGCATTAAAGCACAATTATCTTTTATAAATGCGCATAATCATATGTTTGACCACCTGAAAAAAGAAAACCCTGTTTACCATATAAATGACTATCTTCATGTACTTGTGTTCATTTAATGCCGTTAGTGTATCATTATAATATAGTGTACGTATTATGGTCGCCTTCCTTTTTTCCTCTTGTTGGTGCTCCCCTCCCACCTCACCCTCACTCCTTTAGGTTCTTCCACCAAACTAACCGATCCCTCTGGGCCCTTCAAATCCCACTTGGCCAGCATGCAGTGGGGGTGGGCACTGGCTTTCTTCCAGTAATGAACTCCACAGAGACTCCCGTTCAGTTTCATCACAGCAAAAATTGCTCCCATGGAGCCCTGAACATAGTGAAAACAAACAAAAGTAAATCTCTGGAATTAATACTCTAGTTGTTTGGCATTTTGCTGCATCTGTGGCCCCACCCTCACAGAACCTTTGGCTTCAAAGTGTACACTGGTACAGACTCACTCTGCAATGTAATGAATAAAGAAAGAAAAAGGCAGGTTAAACAGCATGCAGGTTTTTTCTTTTCTGCTTGTCATCCGCCATAAATCCATGCATCCCTTAGTCCACCTTGTGGTGAGAAGTCCCAACTGCACTTCCACAAATGAATTACTTTAAAATGTGTATCAGATCATCTGGCAAGTAAAACCTGTATATAAAGAGACTGAAGGAAGCTGGAATTACATTCTATGATTATAATGCCAGTTTACAGCAGTCATCATAGCGTACTTAATGTGATACTCAAAGACCCTAAAGAGAAACCCAATGATCCCCTATAAATCTATAGAAGAACTTTTGTTAGAAGTACTTTCACACTGTTTCTAAAAAGGAAAATAAACACAAACAAGTCTCAGCTGTGCTTCTAGAGTCACGTGACTTTAAGGATTTACTGTATGTCAGTAACAGCAATAGTGGAAGTACACATTTTAAATCACTTCTGCTGCCAAAAGGTTTAACATGTATATGTAAATTTGTGGGTGATTGGCCTTGAACTTCTTAAAACATAATTCTAGGAAAAGACTACATGCTTTAAATACTTATACTGTGTGAGTTCAGAAATATTGTGTCTTTAAAGTACTTTGTAATGCTGTATGAACTGCGTTGTGTCTAACAAAATCTATGTAGAACAGGGGTCTCCAACTATGTGCCATGGAGGGTTAAGACCCTACAGGTTTTACCTCCAACCACTTTCTTCTACAGAGGATTTCACTGTATCTCTTCCCACTGATTGCTGATGAGTGAAAACACCTGCTGAAGTGACTGGGTGGAAGAGAAAACCTGAAGGGTCTTGGCTCTCCATGGCACAGGGTTAGAGAAACTAAAGGGTGCTCAGACCTCCATAAAGGCCCTATCTCCCAATTTTAAAGAAAGGGGAAAAAGTGAGTCAGAATCGGCCTCCCTACCTGGATCGCCTCCAGAAGCTAATGGGTTCTTCTGTAACCCAAGGGCCACTTCTGTCAAAAACTCCCTTTTCAGGGCAGAATTAAGGAACCATGCACCAGCTGTGAGTTTGCAGATTTAATAGTGACACAACACAAAAACATGAACAGAAGCTTACAAAACTAGTTGAAGCAGGGGAATACAGGTGAAGCAAAAAATAGCAAACAGCTAAGGCGAGAGGAATCGCTGATTACACCTGGAGAACAAAGCTAGAAACACACATTGGGATTGCATAGAGAAAACACTGAGGAAAATAAAGAGGAAATTACGTCTTGTTGATGCGAAGGGTGCTGCGCTGGACAATAGCGCACAGCCCCTTAAATAAGGCAAAGGAAATGATGACAAAAAGGAACAGGTGTGTGGAACAGGACCATAGATAATTAACTGAAATACAAATAGCTGAGGACAACTGCGAAACTAGCTAGGAGATACAGGAAGTAACAAAGGACACTATCAAAGTAAAAGCACAGAGGACATGACAGAAGAATACCAACCCAGATTCAGACAAAATACAAAAGACAGACAATAATAATACGCCAACATAGTAAGGGCAAGGCAAGGAAATAATATTCTTACACAAACCGGACAACTGGCAAACGAAAATCACAAAAACATTCAAAACCAAACATGAAGTCAAATAATAACACTGAGGTGAGAAAAATAATCAGGAATAAACTGACAGCATGAGCACAGTGCTTACACTGTGCTCAGCGTCACTACAGAGCCCTCCTCCCAAGGGGTGGATTACAGACACTCCATTGTAACACTAAAGGAAAAAAAAAACAAGAAAGCACAAAAGAGCCCCCCCCCCAAACGGAATAAAACAAATAAACAACCCCGGGCGGGTGGTAGGGAAACCAGGCTTGGAGGGACCGAATCAAAAAAAAAAGAAGATATTGCTCCTACCCCACAACACAAAACAGAATAGAGGTAGCAAGGTATTAGGGTGAGAGTAACCAAGGAGGCAATTCGGGTGGCCTGCAAGAGTCCATAGCCCACTAGACAACGAGCTGGAATAGATCCCGTGGCCTACCCGAGTTTCTAGACCACCCAGGCAGATGACAAAGTTCATCGGGTGGCCTCCCGGTGTACCGAAGCCACCCCAACAAAGAGAACAGTCCGTTGGGTGGCCTAGCAGAGTCCAAAAGCCACCCAACCAAATGGCACTGCCCATCAGGTGGTCTACCAGCATCCCAAGGAACCTGGGCCATGAAGCACGGCCTGCCCCCTCCTGGAGGTGGTAGTTGGAACGATCGTTGCTCCAGATCCGTAGGGACGACAGGTTGGCATGGGAGAGTCAGGAGCTGGGGAGACCTGACACCCGACAATGATTGCTTAGAAACCGCAGCGACCACAGGCAAAGGGAAAGGGCCCGCGGTGACCATGGGAGAAGAGAGAGGACCCACGGTGACCACAGGAGAAGTGAGAGGACCCGCGGCAACCACAGACGATGTAGCACCCACGAAGGCCCTGCACTGGGACGCAGCTGCACCCATGATGGCCCTGGACTGGGACGCAGCTGCACCCATGATGGACCGGAACGGGGATGCAGCTGCACCCATGATGGACCCGAACGGGGATGCAGCTGCACCCTCGGGGGCCCCGGACTGGGACATGGCTGCACCAATGGAGGCCTCAGCCGGTGGGGAAGCAGCACCCACAGAGGTCCCTGGCTGGGACGGAACACCCACAAAGACCTCAATCGGAGGGGAAGCAGCACCCATGGAGGTCCTGGGTTGGGACGGAGCACCCGCGAAGACCTCAACAGGAGGGGGAGCATCACCCATGGAGGTCCGGGCTGGGATGGAGCACTTGCAAAGACCTCAGCTGGAGGAGAAGCAGCACCCATGGAGGTCCTGGCTAGAGGAGAAGAACCCATGACGGCCTTGGGCGGAGGAGGTGGATGACCAGCCGCGGACCCAGATGAGGACTTGAGCAGGAAAGAAAAAAACATGCCGGGTAGCTACCACCAGCAGCAGTGGAACCTGATGAGGAGAGACCAGCAGCAGTTGACAGCTGCGACTGGTTCTCCCCACCCTGAGCAGGACAAGAAATCTTTAGATCTGTTGAGGTGGTAACAGAATAGGGCACTTGCCTTGTCTTGGACTCCACCGCCGTCCAGGAATCCGGCGATCCAGGCAGGGGCGACTCGAGTCCCTCTATCTGGACGTTCACACTTGGCGCGGTTACCTTGAAAGATAAACACAAAGAAGACACCAGAGAAGAATCACTGGCAGCAGTGGAGCCCGGCAAGGGGATCTCAGGAGGAGAGGACATGAGTCAGGAGAGACACCTGACTCCCCCCACCCTGAGCCAGATAAGATTTCTCTGAATCTACAGAAGGAGGACCAGAACAGAGTACTTGCCTGAACTCGAGCTCCACTGCCGTCCAGGACTTCGGCAAACCTGCTGCGGTGACCCCAACAACAGGCGTGATGGTGGTTGCAACTCCAGGACCTCCAGGCGAAGCGGACAACGCAGGTGGCTCCTCCAGAGTGACAGCTGGGGTCGTCTCATCACTGGCACCAAGTCCTGCATAACTGAAGTCTGGGGACACTCCACTGTCGGCACGGGCTTCAGGTTCCTGGAGGTGCTCTCCCTCCGTCCAGGTCATGGCTGTGGGGCTGGAACCAAGTCCTCTAGGACCGCAGGCTCCTCCATCATCCGGCGGCTTAATCCCAGAACCGGCAGACACTCAAGGGAGATAGGAGGAAGCACGGCAAGAGCAGGTGAGGGGTTGACATTGGCAACAGGCGGTGAAGACTCAGCGAGTTGCTGGAGCTGAGTCTCACCATTGGGAGTTAGGCAAGATTGTTCATTATTATTAACGAAAGAATAGAGAAACACTTGCCTTTCTTCCCAGGGCGTGATGGAAGCTGCTGCCAAAGAACCAGATGCTGCTCTCCCAGGATCAGCAGAGATCATCTGGCGAGATGTCGGAACCCAGGGATGCTGGATCGTCGGCGCAGACTTCGACAAGGGTAAGCCCCTGGCCCCTAGGAACAGAGCCAAAGAACCCCTCACTGATGGCGCTGGGTCCCGTGACGCCGAAACCAGGGGATGCTCTTTTGTTGGCACAGGCTTCGGGCACGAAGAAGGTGCTTCTTTCCCTTGCGGGGCATGGTGGTGGGGCCAGACCATGGCCCTCAGGATCTACAAACCTCTCCGTTGTCTGACGGCTCCCTCTTAGGACCGGCGGACACTTCAGGGAGACAGGAGATACAGGTAAGGAGATGGTAACAGCAGCTGATGGTGAGAACCCAGTGGACTGTAATGACTGAGCCTCACCACTGGGAATTAGGCAAGAGGTTTCAGCAGAGAGAGAAAGAGAATGAATAAGCACTTGCCTGAATTCCCAGGGTGTGATGGAATCAGCTGCTGTTCCAGAGCCAGACAATGTCCCTCCGAGAGCTCCAGGGGCCTTCTGGTGGATGGGTGAGGACATGGGCTCCTGGCAAGGTGGACGAGCCTTCCACACCCGGGAATGCTTCTTTGCCAGCCCAGATCACACTGAGGGGGAATCCCTCACCAGCTCACCGAGTTGCCACTGGGACTCAACCACTGTGGTGAGGAGAACAGTCAGACCCGGGTTGCTCCAGAGACTTGGACATGCCTCTATCAGCCAGGCCGCACTGTCCACAAAACCAAAGGTGACTGCGGGAGTGTGGGTGGCTCGAGCCTTTGAGGCAAAATGCACAATGAGTTCTGCCACCCCACACTCCTCCTCACTCAACCCAAATAACCGGAAGTCCATGGTGGTCATCACACCCAAAAAACTCCGGACAAAACAAAAAATCGTGAGGGAAAACCAAAAGAGCAAACTCACAGCTGCTGGTGTCCTAACTGGCAGCACCCTTCTGTCAAAAACTCCCTTTTCAGGGCAGAATTAAGGAACCATGTGCCGGCTGTGAGTTTACAGATTTAATAGTGACACAACACAAAAACATGAACAGAAGCTTACAAAACTAGTTGAAGCAGTTTTGTGAAGCCAAAAATAGCAAACAGCTAAGGATAGAGGAATCGCTGGTTATGCCTGGAGAACAAAGCTAGAAACACACATTGGGATTGCATAGAGAAAACACTGAGGAAAATAAAGAGGAAATTACGTCCTGTTGATGTGAAGGGTGCTGCACCGGACAATAGTGCACAGCCCCTTAACCACTTGCACTCCGTTGTTCAGCGGGCGGGCAAGTCTCTGCATCCTAGGGCGCACGAGGGCACACGAGAGCGCACTCGTGCGCGCTCAGACGCATGATGCATGATATACTGATGATGGTGCAGATGGAGATGGTGCTGGCCTCCAAGCGCCACTGAAAAAAAAA
This sequence comes from Pholidichthys leucotaenia, assembly GCA_020510985.1. Classification (NCBI taxonomy): domain Eukaryota; kingdom Metazoa; phylum Chordata; class Actinopteri; order Cichliformes; family Pholidichthyidae; genus Pholidichthys; species Pholidichthys leucotaenia. Next base: position 319,783,160 of record CM035839.1, on the reverse strand, counting down.
GCTGCAGACAGCCGCGAACAGATTAGTTCATCTGATTGACCTCTCATTCGACTAATAAGAGCCTTGAATTGGGTTTCTGAAACCATGAAGAGCCAATGAATGAAAACTTAGGAAGGTGGACCCGCCTACTGTGAATGCAGGAGCCAATTGAAGCACAGAAATTCGGGCTGGTGAAGACATATTTACTGTTGCAGCAGATGAAAACAAAGGACGCTGGATGAACCTGCTACAGACCCAGGCTCACCCAGCAGCATGGAGAATACCCACAAGTGGGACCTGCACTCATTCCAGCAGAATAGGATTAGGATTCTCTTCCGTCATCATAGACCGACGGAGGCCGACGACAAAGGTCGTAAATCATTCACCAAAACCGCAATATTGGAATTATGTTTTGATCGGGATCCACGAGTGGAGCAGCGTCGCGTTCGTCTGACAATGGGGAAGAGAAGTTCGCCAGGACTCTGCTGCTGTGAAGAGGTAAGGTGTTATAAGCTAAATTATTATTTCTCCCTGAAAACTGTAATCCAAAAATGACTTTTGACCGATCGGTAAATTACAACTGTACCGCGCACGAAGTACGAAGTGCATGCGCCGCGATAAACGGTTCATTTGCCGTGTTCGGACCGTGAACGCCCCCCCCCCCCCCCGCTGCAGAAGAGGAGTGGGGGGGTGGGCGTTCACGATCCGAATGCCCTCCGGTCCGCGGGGGGAAGCATATGAGTCTATTCCATCATGTAGCGATGGCCGTCTTCTGTAGCGAGGGGGGAGGACAACCCCCCCACACACACACAGTAGCGAGGGGGGGGGGGGCCGCTGTGACAGCGTTGCTGTGGAAACATGCAAGGAGTGTAATCCGTCATGTAGCAAGTGTCCAAATTTATTTTCTTCAAGTTCAGTATGTTTAGATGACTGTAACTCAGTGGCCGGAGCACGTAGAGAGATCATGTTTTTTTTGCCAAAAAATTCAAAGTGTTTTCTTTTAAAAGAGACCAACCCCATGAAGATGCTGCAAAGGGTTGAATAACAGCTTTCGATTTACTTTGGGCACGTTTTTTGGGGGGCATTTTTAGGAAAATTGCCCGGAGTGCAAGGGGTTAAATAAGGCAAAGGAAATAATGACAAAAGGGAACAGGTGTGTGGAACAGGACCGAAGATATTTAACTGAAATACAAACAGCTGAGGACAATCGCGAAACTAGCTAGGAGATACGGGAAGTAACAAAGGACACTATCAAAGTAAAAGCACAGAGGACATGACAGAAGAATACCAACCCAGATTCAGACAAAATACAAAAGACAGACAATAATAATGCGCCAACATAGTAATGTAGTGTATCAAATATGGTACTGGGTGTACCTGGGGTGTAATGGGGGTGATGGCTCCGCCCTTCCGGTTCTACCGTCACCCTGGGGTATAAAAGGCATAGGCAGAAGAGACACTGTCTCTTTCGCTGTCGACTCTTTGCCTATGTGGAGCACCTGCGTTCTTGTGGTTCATTTAATAAAGATACGTACAACTGCACCTCAGCCTGATTCTTATGCGAGTGAGTTATGGACATAACATTTGGCGACGAGGATAAAGGTATGGAGAAAGCTGTTTCTGCAATTTGGCCATTTTTGGAGGTTCTGGACGAGCCGCCTGTCCCCTGGGTGAGATGATATGGGGCTTTTCAAAATTATTTGGTGGCCCTAAACCTCAGAGAGCTAGAGAAACTGTGTGCAAAAGCTATTTTGGTCCATAATCTTGGCATGGAGGGTCAAAGGATTCTCAGCACATTGGGAGAATGTGATAGTTTTGATGATGTGGTCGGGCTAATGGCAGGCTAATGGCGGGCTATTTTCGCGCTCTGGAAAACGTCATAGTCCAGAGGATCTGCCAGCGGACTGGAGAATCAGTGCAGAGTTACATTGCAGACCTGCGCCAGCTGGTGGGGGAGTGCCAATTTGGAGCCTTTGAAGAAGAGATGATCTGTGATCAATTAGCGGAGCACACATTTTGTTCTGCGGCACAGTTGAGGCTCCTGACTTACCTGGGTGAACTGACATTAGTCACAGCAGTTGCAACAATTTGAAGCAGCTGAAAAACTGTCGGAGGACCTCGGTGAGAGGACCACATTGAGGCATGCTGAACCACGATTGAAGGCGCTGGCTGTGAACCCGGATAGCGAAGACAGCGTGGATGAAGAGGAATATGCTGCAGCTATAAAAATTAGGTCCGGACCGGGTACGCCAAGATGTTATGGCTGTAGGTCCACCAGGCACCGGTATAAGGCAAGAGAGTGTCCAGTGAAAGGCAAACGCAGTGGCAAGTGTGGTCTTCTGCATCATTTCGCCAGGGCCTGCAAAAATTTTGAGCAAGGGGACTGAAGACGTAGGGCGGATTCCCCCGCAGCGACTCCTACAGTTGTTCATACCGTCTCACCGAACACAGATGGGCGAATTTATTGTGATGCTTTGCTGGACAGTGTAGAAGTGCCGTTGTTGGTGGACACGGGCTCAGCAATTTCCCTGCTGAACTGGCCCACTGTGAGGAGTCTGTTCCTGCATTACCATGTGAGAGGACTGTCGACGTCATGCTTTGGCTATGGAGGAAACAAGTTAGCCATCGTGGGTTCACTGGAGTTGACGGCGAGGTACGGGTCGGCAATGATGTCCAACGTTCAGTTTGTGATGACCGTCAGTGGGTTGAACATTATGGGATGTGATATGTTCTACGGCCTGGGATTCACAATCACCAGCGGTATCGGAGAAGAATGGTCGGGCTGTGGCTTGTGGGACCAATTGGTTCCATACGTGGACATTGATGCAGTTTGGGACAGTGACTGGCCTAGTATTCTGGGAGATGAGCAGGATCAGTGCTGTAAAGGGCCATCGCGGGATGGTTCTGATGCCAGTGTCCAAGTTGCCCTGGATGTGGAAACTGGATGGCACAGCGGAACACCCGCAACGACTGATGGAGCCAAAATGCTAGCACCCTCTGCTTCCAGAGTTCAGCCTGGTAGTACCAGAAGGCAAGGAGCTACAGTGGCTTTACCTGCATTTAAAATGAAAGAGAGCGGGGCAGGACCGGCTGGTGCGGTAACACGACACGCCAACCAGCAACGCTGGAGGCCAAGGAGGGCTTCGGATCAGGTCAGTGGAATGGTTCGACCCAGGAAGGAAGCCCGGTTAAGACATGATGGACATTTGAAGCCAAGTCGAGTTCCTCTACGGGCCGATGATGAGGTTCGGCCCAGGGGGGAGGCTCGGCTGAGGGGAGTCCACGAAAAAAGAAAATGTTGAGATGACCAGGGGCGGTTACGGGTTGTGGCTGCCCGGGAGGACGGCTATCTCAGGCTGTCGGATGACTCGTGGAGACACCCCAATGAGTTGCGGTGCGTGGACGAGAAGAAACGCCGATGTGGCGCATCCCCAGAGGCGAAGAGGCGAAGATGCTCTGGGAGGGATCCGCCAGACAGAAATCCAAGGAGTGGGTCTTCCATCAAGACTGTAAGGTGACTGTGGGGTGACTATTAACATGGTATGGTTAAAGTGTTGATATGTTTTATTGCGCAAAGTCACGTGGTTAATATGTTTTTACATGTACTCATTGTATTATTGCCCTGTTCTACAAAAAAAAAAAAAAAAATCCTCAGCACTGTTTGTTTACTTGAATGTGGTTGTGTGTAGTGTCCAAGTTACGGGGTGGGTGTGTTGGAGAGGGGGATAACAATGGGTTGTAGATGTACATATTAACTGCTGTTTCGTTGTAGTGTTATGAAAGTTTGGTTGTACATATAGAATTGTTCTGGGATTATTTTACTTGTTAGGAACACGGATGATTTTATATTTTGGACTTTGCAGGGTCACAGACGGCAGAATAACCCATCTAGCCGTGTAGAGGTGGGTCAGCAGTCTACCTGTCCCCCTCTAGTTTAGTTATGTTGTGTGAGTGGATTAGGCCTATATATACATATATGTTATTGTTATTAGCGTGTGAGTCGGGTTTAAATTTGGGGAGGGCCTAATCAGTGTGATTTGGATTTTCTACAGGGCGGGAAATGTAGTGTATCAAATATGGTACTGGGTGTACCTGGGGTGTACTGGGGGTGATGGCTCCGCCCTTCCGGTTCCGCCGTCACCCTGGGGTATAAAAGGCACAGGCGGAAGGGACACAGTCTCTTTCGCCGTCGACCCTTTGCCTATACGGAGCACCTGTGTTCTTGTGGTTCATTTAATAAAAATACGTTCAACTACACCTCAAGCCTGATTCTTATGCGATTGAGTTATGGACATAACAAGTAAGGTCAAGGTAAGGAAATAATATTCTTACACAAACTAGACAAATGGCAAACTAAAATCACAAAAACATTCAAAACCAAACATGAAGTCAAATAATAACACTGAGGTGAGAAAAATAATCAGGAATAAACTATAAGCACAGTGCGTACACTGTGCTCGGCATCACGACAACCTGTGGTGAAAATTTCATCAAAATCCATCAAGCAGTTTTTACATAATCCTGCTAACAAATAGACAAACCAACATGAAAACATTACTTCCTTGGTGGAGGTAATGAAAAACCTCTCAGTTTATATTTCATCCCAGGTGATCATTGAGTGCAGAAAGATGGGTCTGTTTTGGGAGACACTGATTTAGATCACCCTCCCATCCCCCCCTTGTGGTGTTTTTTTTAAGCTTGGTATGTCAATATTTTTGCACATTTGAAATAGCTTGTGGCGCATGCTTGGCAATGGCCGCCTCAGCTTCAAACATATTAGTTTGCAGGGAGAGAAAAATCACCTGGGAGAGTCTCTGAACAGGAGCGGGAACAGCAGCACAGTCCTGTTCATCATTTGAAAGCAGCTATTGTTTGAACTTCAGTAACTTTAAACAGGTTAAACTCATATTTAGAATGAAACACTTGTCTTGTAGGGCTGCTCGGTTTTCAGGTTAGAATATTTGTCAGCGGCTGCTCTCGGGTAAAAATGAGGTTCAGGTAAAGAAAGATGGTCCCTGCAGTCATTTATCAGTTGGAAGCTGCACCCAGCAGGCCGCAGCCAGCGTCAGTCATCAGCACTGTTCCTGACACACTAACATATGTGAAGGCAGACACACACAGTAAACATCACATTACAAGCATGTGTACACACACAAACATTGGTGTAATGAGTGACTCTTGCTCTGCACGTCCTTAATCTGTAACCACCAAGCCAGCACACAGGGGGCACAGTAAAGTACAAGCAGCCCGCAGTGAGCTGAGCCAAAATAAAAAGGCAAGTGGCTCACTAAAACCTGTCAGGGGCCCTTAAAACCCATGCACTGCTTCTCCGTTGTCCAGCCAGCTGGTCTACAGGAAGTTTATAAAATGCCACTGTGCAAAACTTAACTCGGAAGCATTGGTCCAGCCTTCCGGAACAGGCTTTTCACAAACTGTAAACTAGTGGGAACAAATGTTGTCTTAAACATGTTCAAAAGAATCCCAATCAGCTGAGACTCTTAACAGCTCTCTCTCTCTCTCTCTCTCTCTCTCGGCCCGTGGCTCTGAGAGAGAGCCGTCGCTACCAGAAATCCACGGAGCTGCTCATCCGTAAGCTGCCCATCCAGCGCCTGGTGAGGGAGATCGCTCAGGACTTCAAGACCGACCTGCGTTTCCTGAGCTTCGCCGTCATGGCTCTGCAGGAGACCAGCGAGGCCCACCTGGTGGGTCTCTTCTTCGCTAAGGGGGTCACCATCATGCCCAAAGACTTCCAGCTGGCCCGCTGCATCCGCGGAGAGAGAGCTTAGACTTTCTGCTGCACATTCACCAGCCATAATGCTCTGCACTGTGTGTCTATATATATACATTTATAGTAATATGGACATATGTTTACTAGATGTTGTTTTTTTCTTGCCTTCTGACTGTTGCTCTGAGTGTTGCTATCCCTATGCTGTTGCAATCCTGGAATTTCCCCATTGTGGGACTAATAAAGGCTTATCTTATCTTATCTTATCTTATCTTATCTTATCTTATCTTATCTTATCTTATCTTCCTCTCTCTCTCTCTCTCTCTCTCTCTCTCTCTCTCTCTCTCTCTCTCTCTCTCTCTCACTCACACACACACACACACACACACACACACACACACACACACACCCCACTACCCTTTTTTTTAAACCTTAGTGTCTGCATGTCCTCCTTTTTGTCCTGACCACACTAGAAACTGTTAACCATCAAATACTGAACTGAATGTATATGGTTAGTTTTGTGATATGTGTAGGGTGATGACTTGTTACATTTCAAGAATGCTGTAATACTACAATACTTCAGTATGCTATTGAAAAACAACCCATTAGGACACATTGTTCCTTCAAAATGTCATTACTTGTCAGACTTCAGAAATATTAAATAAAAGGTTCACATATTGGTTACACTGCTGTAGATTTATACCATGGTGTACTGAACTTTTTACATAGGTACAGTCTTTAGCCTAATATAAGGTAAGCAGGGACACAAAGTTGCAATTTTTAACACTTCACTCACATACAGTAAATGATGTTAATATAGTTTTATTTCACACTAAATTTCACACTAATCTCATCTACAGTGGTGTGAAAAAGTGTTTGCCCCCTTCCTGATTTCTCATTTCTTTGTATGTTTGTCACACTTATGTAAATGTTTCACATCAAACAAATTTAAATATGAGACAATATTTAAATATTAAACAAAGATAACACAATAAAACACAAAACACAGTTTTTAACCTCTTGCACTCCGGTGTACCACGGACGGGCACGTCTCTGCGTCCAAGCGCGCACTGAAAAAAAAAAAAAATTCTTCCACTACAGACACAGCCGCGAACAGATCAGATATGATTGACCTCTCATTCGACTAATAAGAGCCTTGAATTGGGTTTCTGAAACCTTGAAGAACCAATGACTGAAAACCTAGCAAGAAGGACCCGCCTACCAACGCTGTGAATGCAGCCAGCCAATTGAAGCACAGAAGTTCGGGCTGGGTGAAGAGAGACTGACTGCTGCAGCAGATGAAAAAAAGGACCGGCAGGGAGAACCTGCTACAGACCTAGCAGCACGGAGACCACCAACAAGTGCGACCTGTACTTATTCCAGTAGAATAGACGTTTAGGATTCTCTTCCATGGTCATCATAGACCGACGGAGGTCGACGACAAAGGTCGTAAATCATTCGCCAAAACCGCAATCATGGAATTATGTTTTGACCGGGAATCACGAGCGGACCAACGTCGCGTTCGTCTGACAATGCGGAAGAGAAGTTCACCAGGACACTGCTGCTGTGAAGAGGTAAGGTGTTATAAGCTAAATTATTCTTTATCCCTGAAAATTGTAATCAAAAATGACTTTTGACCGATCGGTAAATTACAACTGTGCGGCGCATGAAGTCTGAAGTTCATGCGCCGCGGTACACGGGTCGTGCTTCGCGTCCGAACCGTGAACGCGCCCCCCCCGCTACTCTTCTGTAGCGAGGGGGGGGGGGAAGCCGCGGTGACTGCGCCGCTGTCGCCACATGACTATTCCGTCATGTAGCGATGGCTGATGTCCGTCCTCTGTAGCGAGGAGGGGGACACCCCCCCCCCCCACACACACACACACACAGCCCTGAGTGTCACCTTTCATTAGAGCCCAAGATGAAGCTTCTATATTGAATCATTCAAAAGTTACAGACGTTTTTCCAAACTGTGCCATTTGGCACAGTTCAAAAACGCCTGGGGACTACCTGAGGAAAAAGCTGTGTAATACATTCATTTTTTGTGGTATTGTTACAAAATTTTGACCTCAGCTGGATAACACTTGGTTCTACATTTCTGTTGCATTTTCCAGCCCGGATCTGAAGCTGTGTGTTATTTGCAAGCATTTGTATCCAAAAAAAACACCCAGGCCAAATTTATTTTCTTCAAGTTCAGTATGTTTAGATGACTGTAACTCAGTGGCCGGAGCACTTAGAGAGATTATGACTGTTTTGCCAAAAAATTCAAAGTGTTTTCTTTTAAATGAGACCAACCCCATGAAGATGCTGCAAAGGGTTGAAGAACAGCTTTCGATTTACTTTGGGCACGTTATTTTTTGGTGTTTTTAGGGAAATTGACCGGAGTGCAAGGGGTTAAATGAAGGTGTTTATTATTAAGGGTAAAAAATAATCCAAGCCTATATGGCCCTGTGTGAAAAAGTGAGTGCCCCCTTGTTAAAACGTAAATTAACTGTGGTTTATCACATCTTTGGAAACCTGAGTTCAATTTCTCTAGCCACACCCAGGGCTGATTACTTCCACACTTGTTCTCAATCAAGAAATCACTTAAACAGGACCTGCCTGACAAACTGACGGAGACCAAAAGATCCTCAAAAGCTAGTCATCATGCTGTGGTCCAAAGAAATTAAGGAACAAATGAGAAACAAAGTAATTGAGATCTAGCAGTCTGGAAAAGGTTATAAAGCTATTTCTAAAGCTTTGGGACTCCAGCAAACCACAGTGAGAGCCATTATCCACAAATGGCGAAAACATGGAACAGTGGTGAATCTTCCCAGGAGTGGCCGGCTGACCAAAATTACCCCAAGAGCACAGCGACGACTCATCCAAGAGGTCACAAAAGACCCCTCAACAACATCCAAAGAACTGCAGGCCTCACTTGCCTCAGTTAAGGTCAGTGTTCATGACTCCACCATAAGAGCCATTATCCACAAATGGCGAAAACATTGAACAGTGGTGAACCTTCCCAGGAGTGGCCGGCTGACCAAAATTACCCGCAGCAACGGCTCATCCAAGAGGTCACAAAAGACCCCACAACAACATCCAAAGAATTGCAGGCCTCACTTGCCTCAGTTAAGGTCAGTGTTCATGACTCCACCATAACAAAGAGACTGGGCAAGAATGGCCTGCATGGCAGAGTTCCAAGACGAAAACCACTGCTGAGCAAAAAGAACATAAAGGCTTATCTCAGTTTTGCCAGAAAACATCTTGATGATCCCCAAGACTTTTGCAAAAATACTCTGTGGACTGATAAGACAAAACTTGAACTTTCTGAAAAGTGTGTGTCCCATTCTGGTGTAAAAGTAACACAGCATTTCAGAAAAGGAACATCATACCAACAGTAAAATATGGTGGTGTTAGTGTGATGGTCTGGGGCTGTTTTTACTGCTTCAGGGCCTGGAAGACTTGCTGTGGTAAGTAGAACCATGAATTCTGCTGTCTACCAAAAAATCCTGAATGAGAATGTCCGGCCATCTGTTCGTGACCTCAAGCTGAAGTGCACTTGGGTTCTGCAGCAGGACAATGATCCAAAACATACCAGCAAGTCCACCCCTGAATGACTTAAGAAACTTTGGAGTGGCCTAGTCAAAGCCCTGACCTGAATCCGGTTGAGATGCTGTGGCATGACTTTAAAAAGGCGGTTCATGCTCGAAAACCCTTCAATGTGGCTGAATTACAACAATTCTGCAAAGATGAGTGGGCCAACATTCCTCCACAGTGCTGTAAAAGACTCATTGCCAGTCTTCGCAGACGCTTGATTGCAGTTGTTGCTGCTAATGGTGGCCCATGCAAGTTATTAGGTTTAGGGGGCAATCACTTTTTCACATAGGGCCATGTAGGTTTGGATTTTTTTTTTCCTTTATAAATAAACACCTTTTTTAAAAACTGCATTTTGTGTTTACTTGTGTTATCTTTGTCTATTTAAATTTGTTTGATCTGAAACAAATAAGGTGAAAAAAAAGGTGGATTGTCCTCTCTGGGTTGGGGACAGGCTCCTGCCCCAAGTGGAGGAGTTTAAGTATCTTGGGGTCTTGTTCACGAGTGAGGGGAAAATGGAGCGAGAAATTGACAGACGGATTGGAGCAGCATCTGCAGTGATGCGGACGTTGTACTGGTCTGTTGTGGTGAAGAGGGAGCTTAGTTCTAAGGCAAAGCTGTCGATTTACCAGTCAATCTACGTTCCTACTCTCACCTATGGTCACGAGCTTTGGGTAATGATCGAAAGAACAAGATCGCGGATACAAGCGGCTGAAATGAGCTTTCTCCGTAGGATTGCTGGACTCACCCTCAGAGATAGGGTGAGTAGCTCAGTCATCCGGGAGAGGCTCAGAGTAGAACCGCTGCTCCTCCACATTGAAAGGAGTCAGTTGAGGTGGTATGGGCATCTGATTAGGATGCCCCCTGGATGCCTCCCACTTGAGGTGTTTCAGGCATGTCCCACTGGGAGGAGCCCCCGGGGCAGACCCAGGACTCGGTGGAGAGACTATGTCTCCCAGCTGGTCTGGGAACGCCTTGGTATCCTCTCTGAAGAGCTGGAGCAGGTGGCGGGGGAGAGGGAAGTCTGGGATTCTCTGCTTGAACTGCTGCCTCCGCGACCCGGACCTCCGGAAAAGCAGTGGAAGATGGATGGATGATCTGAAACAGCTAAGTGTGACAAACATACAAAAAAATGAGAAATCAGGAAGTGGGAAACACTTTTTCACACCACTGTATATGCTTTTAGACATGTCCTAGTTTATATGATTTAACTGTTTTTTATCTTGTATTATATTACATGCTTGTAGTCGACAAATGAAAATACATATGTTGTGTCACTTTTTACCCCACAGTCGGGGAAAATTGTTACATATACCAGGATAAGTTGTCACCCATGCCCAGAAGCGATTCTAGAGTCTCTTGGGGCCTTAGGGAAAAATTCACAGGGAGCCCCCCCCTACCAGTGTCCTAATGAACGCTGGGTGATGAATGGTGATGCACAACACTGCTCTGAGCTAAATTAACTGCTGTATTATTTACACGACTTACCACTGCTTTACTTTCTTTTCTCCTCTTTCTTCTTCTTTCTTTTATCACTGCCAGATAGATAACTTGGCTTCATTTTCATACAGCCACTCTCACTTGTGTACAGATGATGTGCGCTGGTACTTGCGAGAGTGGGAAGTGGGGCGGGGTCCCTTTAGGGAGTTCTGTGTCAGCCTACCACTGTCATTGCAAACTCTCCACATTGTCACTGCTGTAGTGATTCAAAATTGATCAGCCCTCGGGGGGCCCCCTTCTGGCATCGGCCCCCAAGTATTTGCCCTTCCTTGTCTGCCAGCACACAGCACCTCTGCTCATGTAGATGAAGAGGTGGCATGGGTAGTGTGGTTGGTGCCTTCTGCGACCAGATAGTGTATGTCCATGCGCTTATGCGACAAGGAATGAGGCCATGGCCACCAAACTTGGTACACAGGTTGACTTTGGGACTACTACCTATGGCTATACTTTCGGGGTCAAAAGGTCAAAGGTCAAGGGCAGAATGCCAAATAACTATACCTCAACAATAAAGACAGTTAGGGCCACCAAACTTGGTACACAGGTTCACCTTGGGATCCTGACCTAGAACTATGGGTTTGGTATCAAAAGGTCAATGGTCAACATTTGCATCCATTATGCCCTCTTACTATAGAACTAGTAAAGCTACGGTCACCAAACTTGGCATACAGGTTAACTCTGACACCCTGACCTCTGACTATGGGTTTAGGGTCAAAAGGTCAAAGGTCAAGGGCAGAATGCCAAATAAACTATACCTCAACAATAAAGACAGTAGTAGTAGTAGATTAGTTTATTTGACAGGGACAGTGCAATAAACATAGACAATTAATCAAAGACAATCAATCTGATGTGTTGCACATAGAGTGTATAGCTATTAGCTAATTTGCAACTCTTGTCCCTGGATGGACTTTAGAAAAAAGAATCAAGATAAAAATATACACAATAACCACATACATCAATGCAGAAGAATTATAAATACACAATTATAAATATTATAAATATTATAAATACACAAATATAACAGCCTGACTCACCTTTAACATAAATATTATAAATACACAAATATAACAGCCTGACTCACATTTAACACATATAACATAACTCACATTTGCCTATTTCAGGCCTTCCTTCCTCTGTCACTCACTATAAACAAACACATTTATTCCTTCCCTTCATTCACTCTCACTTTGCAGACAAATAATTCATACATGAGTACATTCTTGTTTATTTTTCAGCCAGTTTTTAACATTTTTAGTGAATGTTTTAAAGTCCGTTATTATTTTAATTTCATTTGGCATTGTGTTCCAGATGTGACTGCCCTTTATAGAGAAAGCTGTTTGTCCAAATGTGGTTCTGCGGTGGAATATTTTACAGTTATTGTTAACAGAACTCCTGGTGGCTCTGCTGCTGTCCTGTCTTTGGACGAAACCAGCAAGTGGCTCGGGTGCTGATTTATGGAAACATTTGAACGTTAATTTCAGAAGACAGAGGTCAATGAAGCTCTCAAAACTCAATAGGTTGTATTTTTTTAAAACATTACAGTGATGCCACCTAATGGGCTTTTTGTCCAAGATTTTTAGGGTTTGATTATATAATGAACCTATATGTCTTATTGTGGAAGGGGCTGCTTGAGCCCAGACTGTCAAACAGTATGATATATGAGAAAAAACCATAGAATGCATATACAGTGCAGCTGCTTCGTAAGGTATGTAATATCTAATTAATTTAAAGCAGTTCAGATTTTTTTTTACTGTTTTTGAAATTTTCTTTATATGAAGATTAAATTTGAGTTGAGGATCTAGTACAATGCCAAGGTATTTGAATTCTGTAGCTAAACTGATGTCATGATCATGTATATTAACTTTAAAATGTTGCAGGTTACATTTTTTGATTGAAAAGCACATTGAGACTGTTTTCTGAAGGTTCAGCAATAGATGGTTCTTGAGGAGCCACTCTTGGACATCAACCATACTTGTAGACAGTACATCTGCAGCCTGTGCTGGAGTCTTGGCAGCTGTGTAAATAACTGCATCATCTGCATAAAGTTGGCATGTTGCAGCTGAGCAGTGTAACGGCAAGTCATTAATAAAAATGCTGAAAAGTAAAGGACCAAGAATGGACCCTTGTGGGATACCCATGCGGTTGTTTAAAAATGAGGATTTATCCTGGTGAACTTTTACACACTGTTCTCTATTCTGGAGATAAGATGCAAACCATTCTAATGTATTTGGGGAGAAGTTAAAAGATACCATTTTGGATAAAAGCAAACTGTGGTTTACAGTATCGAAAGCCTTTTTGAGATCTAGAAAAACAGCTCCTACCACATTACCCCTGTCCAAGGACTGTTTGACGTTTTCAATAAGGCAACAATTTGCTGTTTCTGTTGAGTATCCTGGTCTAAAACCAAATTGATGTGGATGAAGAAGTTGACTGTCTTGTAAGTAGTCTATCAGCTGTGTAGCTACAACTTTTTCAAGAACCTTAGATAGGACTGGTAAGATAGAGATTGGGCGGTAATTGCATATATCGTCTTTACTGCCTGATTTATGAACTGGTATGACGACAGCTTTTTTCCAGCCAGATGGAAATGTACTAGACCTAATGGAGAGATTAATGAGATGAGTCAGTGGTTTGATTAATATTTTGCTGTGCATTTTGAGAAAGGAGGTGCTCATATTGTAGATATCACTAGTTTTTGAGTTTGACAGTGTTTTAACAATACCAGCAATTAACTTCTCATTTACCTCATCGATGTGAAAAGTATCTGTTGGGAGTATGGAATTTGTGTTGTTGAGCACATTTGGCAGCACAAAAATTTTTGTTAAGTCTTCCACAGAGCCCACAAAGTGTGAATTAAATTCATTTGCCAAAGTAGCCTTGTCACTGACGGTCTTGCCATTGATTCTAAGTTCCTTTACCCCCTTCTGATCATTTTTTTTATTAGTTAAGTTATTTAAATGCCTCCATAGGGAACTGTTGTTACCCTTTGCATGATCTATCAGTTTATTGTAATAAGATATTTTTGATTTTCGCAGCTCATGTACCACTTTATTTCTTAAACTTTTGTACACAAGGTGATCATTTTGTAGTTTGGAGGTTAGTGATGTTTTCAGTGCAGAGTCTCGCCTCTTCATAAGTTTTCTTATTTCATTATTTAACCATGGTAGGCTAATCTTCTGTTGTCTACTTTTAATTTGCTTTGAAAATTTTTCTATAGACTTTGTGATTGTTGCAGTTATAAAATTACAACAATCATCTACTTCACATGTTGCCATGAGCTGCTCCCAATTTTGATTCTCTAAGTAATGTTCAAACTCCTCATTTTTTGATTTGGGGATAATAAAATTTGATTTGTCAATATCGACTCCCCCAAAATACTGTAGTCGCTTTTTAGTAAGTTTCCTGACAGCAAGAACCATGTTATGATCTGAGAGACCAGTTACAAGATTATAGGTTCTGGTTATTCGTTCTGGTTTATTAGTAAATACCATGTCAATAAGTGTTCTGGATTGTTTGGTTATCCTGGTGGGTCCTTTGATGATTTGCTGGTAATTAAATTTAGTCATGAGGCTTTTCAGTTTTTGTTTGTCTTTTTTATTAGACCAGTTGATATTAAAGTCACCATGAATTATTGTTTCTCTGTTCTTCTCAAGTTGTTTAACCAGATCACTTAATTCATTATAAAAGGAAGAGTTGTGTGACGGTGGGTTGTACACTACTGCAATGTTGAAATTCATTACCGGAGAGAGACATACATTAACAGCTAAACATTCAAGTGAAGTATTCAAATCAACCAGTTGACATTTATATTTCTCTTTGATGTAAATTAAAACACCTCCTCCCCTCCCTACCTGCCTGTCTTTTCTAAAACACTGGTAGCCCACAATATCGATCATATTAGTGTCTATGTTACTGTGTAGCCAGCTTTCTGAGAGACAAAGGTAGTCCAGATTTGAGTCCAACAGCAACACCGAAATCTCATCTCTTTTGGGGATTATGCTCCGTATGTTTAAATGACCGCCGAGGATCCCCTTTGGTTTAGCCTTGGTGTCCCAAAGAACTCGTGCATGATTAACAGTTTGGAAAAATAAATGTTGTTTTTGCTTTTGTACAGCTCGGTTTTGTGCTAACCCAGTGGTCTGCTGTTTAATAGTGGCAGGTCCAGGGTTAAGGTGAATATCTCCTGCCAGAAGTAGCAGAACTAACAGAACTTTAATTGTATATCCTCTGCCATATTGTGATTTTTGCTTAACAGCCATGTTTGCCTTAATTTGGAAGTTTTTGCTCAGGGCTTTTAAAGACCACATAGAGTGTAGGGTGAGATGTCCAAGCCCAAATCCATACAGATAAAACTTTTTAACTTCACCTTTGGTTGAGTTTGTCGGAAAATCCTTCTTGTTGCAGGTCCAGACACACAAAGACAAAACGAAGAGGAAGTAGAGAAGTAGAGAAGGCTTATTAGTGGTGCCCATCAGCCCACTTTTTAATCCGGTGGCAGCCATCTTCAGTCCTTCTTGGAAAGAAGGAAAAGGAAAATCTGTGGATAGTAAAATAAATTCTGCTTATATCGCCAGAATCTGATCCGATCGTCCTCGAATCCAGCTGGGCCTCAGCTAGCCAACTAGCCCCTTCCGTTGCTGGTCTCGTTGCTCATAGTCGCCGTAACTGGTCTCCCGTCCCGCTCCTCCAACCGAGTCTCGTCACACACCGCCGCTGCCACCGAGCTCCGCTGAGGTCACGGTAAATCCTCCGCTAGGCACCGCCACCTACCGTTGTCTGCCTGGGTGAAATCTCTGCTGAGCCCCGTCAACAAATAGCCGCTTGCCTGGTAGTATCTCCGCTGGGCCTCGCAGCTGGGCTTCGATTCAGGCTGGTGTAAGGTGGAATGACTGGCGCCAGCATTAAGCTAACTAGCGTTAGCTTAGCAATCGCTTCGGGTAGTCTCGTCGCACACCGCCGCTGCAGTCACGGTAAGTCCTCCGCTGGGCACCGCCGCCTACCGCCGTCTGCCTGGGTGAAATCTCTGCTGAGCCCCGTCAAACAAATAGCCGCCTGCCTGGTAGTATCCCCGCTGGGCCTCGCAGCTGGGCTTTGATTCAGGCTGGTGTTAGGTGGAATGGCTGGCGCCAGCATTAAGCTAACTGGCGTTAGCTTAGCAATCGCTTCAGGTAGGGCACATCAGTGAATCACAAGGAAGCGCTGGAATCGCTGGTCAGTTTACTCACAGTGGCCGGATAAAAGCGATCAAAGGGGTAATCCACCGGAGGTATATCCGATCGCTGTAGGTAGTTATTTAGAGACTGGCGCCAGCATTAAGCTAACTAGTGTTAGCTTAGCAATCGCTTCAGGTAGCATTAAGCTAACTAGTGTTAGCTGAGCAATCGCTTCAGGAAGGCGCAGGAAGTTGCTGGAGAAAGGCGATTAAAGGGCAATCCAACGGAGGTGGCAATTCAGCCCGTGCGTGTTCGCCACGAGCGCCGATCGCTGCAGGCCAGCCACTTTTAATGGCAAAATCAGTGACTTTGTCTCAGCACTGAAAAAGTGTGACCATCCCGGTCGCCATCTTGAGAGCCATCTCTCAAGTTAGGGCTACCAACAGTTAGGGCCACCAAACTTGGTACACAGGTTCACCTTGGGATCCTGACCTAGAACTATGGGTTTGGTATCAAAAGGTCAATGGTCAACATTTGCATCCATTATGCCCTCTTACTATAGAACTAGTAAAGCTACGGTCACCAAACTTGGCATACAGGTTAACTCTGACACCCTGACTTCTGACTATGGGTTTAGGGTCAAAAGGTCAAAGGTCAAGGTTTTAAATCTATAGGGATGCAAAAGACATGGGTCTGCATCTCGGTTGAATGCTTTCTAGCTACAGTGGGTGGTAATAAAGTTGAAATGAGTTGTATTAAGTTGTTAAATTCACAATACAACGTACTTCTTTCTATAATTTTTTTTATCAAACTGTAAACAAGATGTAAAATTTATGTAAATGTTGGGGTAATACATCATCTGAAGTAAAACACATTAATAACATAGTCATACAATTTTCCACCTACATTAAGACAGGGTCATAAACCATGGTGCCTCGCCACCTTCCATAGAGATATCCCATTGTCCACATCCCTAGCCGTTGTTTTGTGCTGGGCTTCACTGGCTCGGTCCCTCTCTGTCTTACGGTATGCTTATACTTTCACACCATGCTTTAAATCTGAAATAAAATGTGAATGAAGGAAAGGTGCACAAACTCATGGTGGAATTTTGAAGCCATATCTTACTGAAATATATCTAGCAAATCCAAATCTTAAACACATATTGTGATTTTTATTAATGTAAATAAATTGTTCATTTGATCAATCCTAAAATGTTTATAAGTTGTTTTTTACATAATCACACCATATTATAAAATATTAGCTTGACAACAATCAAGCAATCAAACAAGGACATGTAGTAGTTACAGTGTAACAATGTGCCCCTGGTTCTTTAGTAAGAACTTGCCCCATCATTGCCATTTAATTTTCACACCACCCTGTACCACTTAGCATCAAAATAGGCAAATGCCCATGTGGCTTGATAAGTCTAGTTTCACAAGCAAAACATATTGTGCATGAGATCATTATGGTCTAACAACTATAAAAAAGACAACAGATTTTCAAAAATTCAGTCAGAGGACTCAATTAATTTATCTGCCATCGCTCGTGTACAGAGATCCATGTGCATGGCTCGTGTGCAGCAGGAAAGTATAGTCTACAATTAGAAAGGCCATGCATGCTTAACGCCTGCAGGGGAGTGTAACAACCTGCCCCATATAACTTTGTGCAATGGCTTCCCCTAACAGCAAGTTTGTTGATTTCCCTCATAGCGATGTATTCCTGCTATTTTGGTGACATCATTCTCCTCCTTAATGTCTTCACCACACGTATTGTTAAGCTTGGTTTCAGGTAACAGATTCTAAAGAATTGTTAGGCAGTATTCAAAGGTTTTTATGCCAAAAGTCTTCTGGTTTCTATTTTTAGCTTATGTATATTCAAATCATATTTGAACACACTTTACTTTTGCTTCCCACATCAGAGGCAAAAGTTTTTTATAGATTAAAAAAGGGGATTCAATTATGGAAACGACACTGTAATTGACGCAGTAGCCATGGCTGTTTCCTGGTTTTGGGGGGCCCTATGCAAGACTTTGTCCCCCCCCCCCCAAAAAAAAAACAAAAAACAAAAAGCTGACCTCCCAATAACCCCCCACCCACACACACAGTTGTTTACGAGTACGAGATCTGCAGACAGCACACACCACATCCAGTGCATTTTGCACAATACAAAGTAAATGATCAGAATACCAGATATATAAAATGACTAAAACAAGTTTTGGCTAAAGACAAACCAGTCTTGCACTCATTCATAAAATGTCTCCATTACAGATGCCCATATCCAGAGGTTTGTGGGAAATCCTGATTTTTACCTACTCTAGTTATAACATTTGTGGCTCTGTTGGCGTTATTATGTAAAATGTGTCCATTCTGGCTTATGTTTTGTGTGTTTTATCTTATGAATTGTCCTGTTAGTTACAATATATCTGCAAACGTGTCTTATGGATTGTTTTGGGTGTATGTGTGTGTGTGATACCTGCCTTAGGACTAGGGATGGGCATTCGGTGAAATTTTCTTCGTCGATCGTCGGGAGAATTAATGATTAATAATCGGCTAATCATTAAGATTTTTATATTAAAAAACAATCACATTTAGGCCTATGATGCCTATACGTACTCTTATGTATTGAGAATAATAATAAAAAAAATACAGAGTGTTTTTCTTCGAGGATGAATTTATTAAAAAGACAAGTTTGCAGTAAAATGTGAACACATGCGCATTGCGCAAACGAGGGAGGCTTCAAGTTGCGAGCCAGACAATAACGGGAGACACATACAGGACACATAACGGAACATATATTTCTTTCTTTTACTTTTTTCTTTTCCTTTATTTAAAAACAAGGATATCAAAATAAGAAAGCTAGCTACACAACAATTTGCCTTTACGTAGGCTATCCCATTATATCACGGCGTCAGAATTATAGGCCTGCTTTTTGTTAAAAAAAAAATGCGCTTGTTCAGTGTTTGGCAGTAAAACGTGAACTCATGTCAGTGACACTGACAACATAACGGAACAGCCATTTTTTTTTTACCCTAAATAAAAATAATAATCTCGAAAAGCCTGTAACAAGGCAACAAGGCCTTTGTATATCCAATTATCAGGATAGCATCACGACGCCAGTATTATTACAGAGACGGCTACCCATTTTTGTTTAAAAAGATGAGCATATTCACATGCTCTGGCGTCAGACGTGACCGAATTCTGGTCACCGTCAGTCCTGCCGCTGTATGCTGCATTGCAGTGATTGCAGTACACCTGGTCATTTTTTAAATTAAAATGGTCCCACGCAACACTTCGCCGCGACCTCTTCATGATTTGGCGATTGACCTACGGAAGCTCGCATGTATCAACTGAGGCACGCCAGGGTACGGCGATGGTGTAATGTTGCCCCCTGGTGCCCAAATTTTGCCAGTGGCACAGTTAAATGCATTGCATTGTTTGAGGACGGCCGTGCACTAGGCCTAATAACCTACATTCGGATTGTTTAAAAAAAAAAATTGGTTTGTCGACGAAAATGAACTTCCTCGGTGAAATTCTTAATGATCAATTATCGGTTAATCGGTTAATTATGCCCATCCCTACTTAGGACTACAGATGAAATTTAGCTATTGTGCTAATTCCGGCATATTTACATTGAAGCATAATGGTGATATTGTGGGGCACCCCCACAACAGACTGGGACAAGCAGAGCGCTCAGCTAGAGCAATTAACGTAACAGTGAAATGTGTGTATTAATGTCAACAGGCAGCCTTGCTTTGTCTAGCTCTCTCACTGCTCATCTGACTGCACGCATCACCTGCTTGCTGACTAGAGGCACAGGGCTCGCTCCTGCGCGCGCTCACAGCGCAGGGGCGAGTTTCGCCGTGCCGCTCGGGGTCCCTTATTTCATCATGCCGCCACATTGGTGACCCCGAGAAAGCACACGCTTTGTGCAACGCAACCTTCTGGTCTGGACAGCTACATTGGTAACCCCTCAAAAACCCTCAGTTCGCTGCCTTATTATTTCATGCCGCCACACTGGTGACCCGACGCAGAAAAGGACACGCTGACAACGAACGCAGCACCCGGCGGTGATTCTCCGACGACAAGCGAACGCAGCAGCCTGACGTAAATGATCTGCCCTCCCTTCTGCTACAGGGAGACCTCGACGCAGAGCCACCACCAGGCGAAACTCTCCGGAGATCACCCACGACCGGGAAAGCTGCAGAAAGCTTCATGGTGAGATCTGCATGCCTGAGATCTGCACATCCACGCTGGGACCGGCCACTCTCACAGCTCCTCCACACGAGAGCGCACGCACCTCGTCCTCTCTCCACGACGGCGACCTCCAGAGCCGACGGAGAACGCAGTGCGTGGACCTGAACGCACCATGACCAATCTACAGCAACAGCTCAGCAGGGATGACCATCGGCGCTGACGACGCTGATCTCCAGCAAGCTCCCTGACCCTGACTCGCCTCTACAGCGGACCTGCCATGCACCGAACCCTGCACGCACACCGGGGGGTTACGTGGACAGCGCACCACGCACAGGACAATAACGGCTCCACAGACCACCATCGTCCTTTGCCGCTGCACACAGAACCTTCAGGGCTGCTCACACACCTGAAGCACTCACGCAGCTCGCTCACAGGATTTTCTAATGGTCTCAGCCACGGCGCACAAGGGAATTCAGCCGTCAGCTGTCCCCGAGGGCTTTAGGGCTGCGCACGCGCACCTAAAGCCAACACGCCAAGTCCCTCACTGCTGCAGCTCCTTTTTTCTCACAGCCGCTACACAGCCTTGCAGCTCCTTTTTTTTTTCTTCATGGCCGCAAGAGGAGTCAGAGACTAATTTTCTTCAAACAGCTGCTGTGGACCTCCGCACGTTCAACGGGACAGCCCCTCAACATCGCAGATCCACAGGCAATTTTTGCGCGGCCCAAACAACTTCGCCGTCCTGGGCCGGCACTTGCTACCCCCACCCCCCTCCCTCCACCTCCGCCTGCACAGAACTTTCCCTGCTCGCTACGAAAGCCGGACTATCGAGGCCTCAGCTTCCTGCTGAGCCCTCTGGGGGGGAGTGTGTGGGGCACCCCCACAACAGACTGGGACAAGCAGAGCGCTCAGCTAGAGCAATTGACGTAACAGTGAAATGTGTGTATTAATGTCAACAGGCAGCCTCGCTTCGTCTAGCTCCCTCACTGCTCATCCGACTGCACGCATCACCTGCTTGCTGACTAGAGGCACAGGGCTCGCTCCTGCGCGCGCTCACAGCGCAGGGGCGAGTTTCGCCGTGCCGCTCAGGGTCCCTTATTTCATCATGCCGCCACATTGGTGACCCCGAGAAAGCACACGCTTTGTGCAGCGCAACCTTCTGGTCTGGACAGCTGCATTGGTAACCCCTCAAAAACCCTCAGTTCGCTGCCTTATTATTTCATGCCGCCACAATATGCTGATTAAGAGGCCAACTCCATTGTCATTCAGTCCATCATGTACAGTAGAACGAAATTACGTTTCTCCAATCTACAATGTTAATCACATTTAGAATCAGAGGGGTTGCAGCCATGCAAGGCGCCCCCACAAACAACTTCTCCTTCCCCCATTCTATTACACTGAGCACCAAGCTAGAAGGCGGGAAGTACCATTTTTATATGGTCTTTGGTATGACCCGGCCGGGACTTGAACCCCCAACTTCCCGGTTGTGGGGCGGATGCTCCATCAACTAGGCCACCACTCCGATGTGCACTGTCTTAATTCAATAAATGAAATAAATAAATCATGGAAAACATGCAAAAAAGAAAATTAGGCAGCCTAAGTGCTAAATTTTCCACCTAAATAAACCCAAGGCTTTTAAATAGTTTTAAGTCATAATCTTATTAATAAAACACCATTTTTGTTTAATTTGATTTTATTATTTTTATGTTAAGAAATAAGATTTTGTAAAAGAGGGCAGTGACTTTTGTATGTTTATATTTTTTTAATTTGATGGTGATATTGTGTGAGAGCTATTGCTCCTTAAAATAAGAATTTAATTAAAGAAAACACCATTTTAAAAACCAGAGCAATATTTATAAAAACAGGAAAATTTCCTTACCTTCATACTTATTTATCCATATATCAGCCCATAAATTATTCACATAGTCCTCAACTTAATTTATCCTGCTTTTTCCTCAGTTTTTGTTTTGGGTTTTTTGAAATGTGAACTTCTTTTTCTGTGACATGTTGGCAGCTTAGAAACTAACTGTAAAAGACCATTTGGGCGGGGGGAGGGGGGTGACTTTGTTACACCAGAAGTATTTGAAGCTCTGTGCATATACCAAATTGATTACCCTGATAAAGCTTCATTGTCACTGCAGTTAAG
Organism: Pholidichthys leucotaenia; assembly: GCA_020510985.1. Classification (NCBI taxonomy): domain Eukaryota; kingdom Metazoa; phylum Chordata; class Actinopteri; order Cichliformes; family Pholidichthyidae; genus Pholidichthys; species Pholidichthys leucotaenia. The sequence goes on along the minus strand of CM035839.1, from coordinate 319,760,897 downwards.
TATTGCTTATATTTTACATTTAGTTTTACTACTGCATATGCTCTTCTTGTGTATGATTGTTTGTGTGTTTTTGTGACCCGCTGGGTGACTACAGATGCAAATTAGCAGTATTGCTAAACCTGGAGTACTTACATTTGTATTAATGTTCATTAGTATGTAATGTCCCTTTCAAATAAACATTAAACTTAAACTTAAGTGCTTCACTATCCGGGGGGGGGGGGGGGGGGGGTTGAAAAGTCCATAGGCTGAAAAGTTCAGTGGTCAAATTTGACCAAATGTGGTTTAGTTTTCAACCACAGGGATCCAAGCACTACAACACCGATGGAAGAAGTGTGTGGACCAAAGGGGAGACTATGTAGAAAAATAAAACATTTGGTCAAATTTGACCACTATGAGCTTTTCAGCCACCCGTACATATGAGGAGCTTAACTGGTACAGATAAAGACAGCTACTTTTAATTCTCTCAAAAATATTGTAGCCTTCTGGGTAAATGCAGCTGCAAGGGATGATAGGAAATGATAAATATTAGAAAATACACGTGTTTTCCTTAGTTAGACTCTCAGTTTAATGTGTGTTAGTGCTGTGCCTACGACAAAGCTGTTTCTGTTGGGTATTTGTAACTTCTATCTTTGCCACCACCATTAGTCCCCATGATATGTTGGAACCCCCCCCCCCCCCTCGTTGCACTGTGTATAAAGCAGGCCACCCCCTGGGGAATCATAATAGGCAGTCTTCGTGTAGAAAATTAGTCAATGAATTGAATTTTGCATTGGCTGATATTATGTGCTGTGTTTTATCCAGTGGCTTGGGTGTGTGTGTGTGTGTGTGGGGGGGGGGGGGGTTAAGCAGCTGGGGGCCCATAGCATTTGTGTATCTTGCCCTATGGAGGAAATGGCCATGGAAGTAGCTCATTCTGGCCTGGCGAAACCACCCCAAAGCAAAAAGAACTTTCATTTCTCTTTCTATAACATATACTGTTGAAATCAGATATTTACATACATTCTATAAAAAGACACAAAACCTTTTTTTCACTCACTGTCTGACATTAAAACAGACTAAACTTTTTTTCTGTTTTAGGTGAATACTTTAATTTTTTAAAGGATTTTTTAAAAATTATTTTCTTCAAAGTCAGAAGTTTACATACACTAAGATTACCATGCCTTTAAACAATTCGGGAACACCCAGATGATGATGTCATGGCTTTGGAAGCTTCTGGTTAATTGACATTTGAGTTAATTAGAGGCAAACCTGTGGATGTAGCACACCTTAAACACACTGCTTCCGTGTGTGACATCATGGGAAAATCAAAAGAAATCAGCCAAGAGATCAGAAAGAGACTTGTGGACTTCCACAACTCTTCTTCATCCTTGGGTACAATTTCCAGATGCCTGAAGGTGCCACGTTCATCTGTTCAAACAATTATACACAAGTATAAACACCATGGGAATGTCCAGCCGCCATATCACTCAGGAAGGAAATGAGTTCTGTGCCCCAGAGATGAACGTGTTTTGGTGCAAAATGTGTGTATCAACCCCAGAACAAAAGCAAAAGATCTTGTGAAGATGCTGGCTGAAGCTGGTAAGAGTGTCATTATCCACAGTAAAGCAAGTCCTGTGCCGACATGGGCTTAAAGGCCACTTGGTGAGGAAGAAGCCATTACTCCAAAAGCAACATAAAAAAAGCCAGATTACAGTTTGCAAATGCACTCAGGGACAAAGGCCTTATTTTTTGGAGAAATGTCCTTTGGTCTGATGAAACTAAAATTGAATTGTTTGGCCATAATGACCATCGTTACATTTTAAAGAACAAGCAAGCGAACCTGTGAACACCCAACTGTGAAGTACAGGGGTGGCAGCATCATGCTGTAAGAGTGTTTTGTTGTTTTTTTTTTGCTGCAGGAGGGACTAGTGGACTTCACAAAATAGGTGGCATCATGAAGAAAGAACATTATGTGGAAATACTGAAGCAATATGTCAAGGCATCAGCCAAGAAGTTAAAGCTTGGGCAGAAATGAATATTCCAAATGGACAGTGAGCCTGAGCATGCCGCCATATTCGTCACATAGTGGCTTAAAGACAAGAAAGTCAGTGTTTTGGAATGGCCATCACAAAGCACTGACCTAAGTCCCATAGAAAATTTGTGGGCAGAGCTGAAATGTGTGTGAGCAAGGCGGCCTACAAACCTGACTCAGTCACAACGGTTCTGTCAAGAGGAATGGACCAAATTCCAGCAAACTGTTGTTGAAGGATAGCCAAAATGTTTGACCCAAGTCATACAGTTTAAAGGCAATGTTACCAAATACTAAGGAAATGTATGTGAACTTCTGACTTTGAAGAAAATAATAAAAAAATTCTAAAAAAAAAATTAAAAAAATACTATTAACAATTTTGGTAATCCTAACTGACCTAAAACAGTAAAAGTTTAGTCTGATTTAATGTCAGACAGCGAGTAAAAAAGGCTATGTGCCTTTTTATACAGTGTATGTATTTATCTGGTCTCAACTGTACATGCATGCAGTATACAGACCTGCTGAAAGTTGAAATGACACAATGTGACCTTGTGACCTTTGACCTTGAGCACATTTTGGTGACCATCCCGAGGAATTGCCTAGGAAGAGTGATTTTGGTGAAATCACGCAAGTGCTCAGAACTCCCGTCCGTGATCCCAACCTGGATGCAGACCCACATGAGGATCACTGTGTGTGAGTTTGGTGAGCATCCGGACAGATAAACAGGAAAAGTGATTTTCATGAACTCATAAGTGGCTAACTCTCTTGACCTATGACCCTGACCTTGACCTTGAGCACAACCTGAATGTACACAAACCTGTTGATCATTATGCTTAAGTATGAGGGGCATCTGGGCAATTTCTGAGAAGGAGTGATTCTTATGAAATGTGGACAAATGCATGGACAGATGGCCATACAGCCAGACAACAAACACAGTGCAATCACATTAGCTCATTTGGCCTTTGCCAGAATTAGCTAAAAATGACTGACACAGACAACTATAAAAACAACAGTATATTATCTCTGAATTTCTGCCGGCTACACTGGAACCCCAAGTTACCCAAAAATGCTAAGCCTTCTGACTAATTAGGTATATAATTCAAAGAAAAGAAAATGAACACATCATCCTTTCAGCAAGCTGAACATTCATGACTGCTGAATTAAATACCCTCCACCAGACACACTGTGAACACATCAGAAAGTTTCTTTCCCTATTTCACTCTCTTTACTGGCTAGAAAAGGAACCTCACAGTATATTAAAGTTTTTAGAGAAGTATTTGCACAAAAATGCAATTGCAAAATGAATTAAATTATATTCGGTTTTACTATATTTGTATAGTGCCAAATCACAACAAAAACTCATCTCAAGGCACTAAATACATAAAGGCATGAATCACAATTACAATACTGGTAATAACATGTAATGAGCAAGTTCAACCACTATTCCAGCAGTAATAAACAAAAACTCCCAGTTCTCTATTGCAAACTCCTTTGCATGGGAGGAAAAATATACATTTTTTTCTGTAATTTTCTATAAAGCAGTCCTGAATCCACTGGAAATATTTGTATAAACACATTAATTCTTTCCTGGAGGATGAACAAAATTATATTACAAAATTTTTGATACAAATGTTCATAAATGTTTAAAGACGCACTCCGGTGGCTATAAATGCCCTATAAAAACAAATCTACATAGTGTAAAATGGTATCTTATGTCCTTTTTTTCTACAAAAAAAACTTTCATTGTCTTACGGGCTCATGTCAAAATCTTTTCATTCCCCCCACCTTCAAACGCCAGAATCGGTGACTAGACCCAACCCGCATACCACGAGGCTAATAGTGGCTAGTACTACATTAAACAGCAAAATCCTGTGATAAAAAGACTTATCAGCTGAAGGACATAACCAGTTGTATACACGGTGGCCCAGGATGATGACTGAAACTGCATTGGTCTTTAAAAGCAGTTTAATGGTATAATCCATCTAAGTTTGGGTCAAGTTTTCAAAGCAGTTTGTTAAAAAATGCTAACAGCCTGGAGGATAACGTCGGTTAGGCCAGAGAGTCCTGATTGGCTCAACATTGCCCGTGTGCCAGCTTCATGCATACTTACATCACCAAAAACACTCCATCTCAACTTGCCTTTTCTTAGCGCGCAGTGAAACTTTCCAGCAAAAAACCCCAGAGATATGAGACATTTGAGTGATTTCACTCTTTATGCATTGTAAGTCATAAAAAAAAAACATGTTACAGACATATTAACAAGAAAAAAAAACTTGACTTTTAGCGGAGCATCACTTCAAGAATAATTAGAAACTAAATTCAGATCTTGTTCAAATCAGGCTGAAATAAAACCAGCTTAACATACGTGGACATTATTTAAGTTGTATTTTATGATGAGGGATGAAACATTTTTTTTTCTTTCAGGCGTGACAAATATCGGGCAGGTTTTACATCCTCTTAAGTCTCCAGTATTTCAGCCCTTTTACTAGACTTCCAAAAGGATTTCCCTCAATGTCACAAGCACATGTGCTCAGCCCTTGTAAAATACGCACTCTGCTCATAAACTTGCCAGTGAGCTGTCCCCAAATAACCACATCTGTCAGCTAAACTTAAGCAGGCTTTAAAGAGTCACTTTTAAAGATGAAGCGACACAGTCTTTACTCCTGCTGTGAAACGAAGACGACCCACAGATACCAGCATGTGCCGTTCAAGGCCAGGTCACTTTTGCAGAATAAAACCCTGTTATCATTCCCTGAACAAAATGTGAGTTTGAAGTGTTTACACTTGTGAGATATTACGTAACACTGTTTTTTCCTTAATTACCGTAGCAATGCCAAGTCACGTTTCGTTACCTTGTATTCATACATGTGTAATGACAATAAAGTTGAATCTCATCTCATCTCATCTCATCTCATCTCACTAGGGCTGACTCTTTTTTTTTTTTTTTTTTAATCATCAGCAAAGGTAAATTTAAACCACTATACAGCTCCTAGAAAGTTCTCTCTTACCTCCTAACAGTAAAGGCTGGGACAATCAACTGATTGCTGGCTGTAAATTTAGGGCATACGGTTTGCATCTCATGAGTGATTTAAAGACAGCTTACATGGTGCTACACACAAAGGACTGGAGGAGCTCCATACGGCTGTGTGTTGTTAAGGGGAGTACCTGGCTGTACTGTTCCCACGGCCCTCTGTGCTGCAGCCAAACCTCCACACCCGTCCCCCCCTCTCTGTGCTCGGTCCCCAGCCTCCTGAGTGCTCCCACTGCACCGCCTCTGAAGTTATGGAAACAAACGTCCCCCTAAAAGTCAGGTTTGGAGGTTGAGGAGAGAGAGCACACAGTCGGCCGGGGTTTCTGTCAGCATATCCCAGATGAGTTTAGGATGTCAACTTTAAGAAGCGGTTAGAAAATGAGACTTAAGACAAGGCGTTGTCTGTTAAAATAAAGGCAGTCGGTGTGTTGCGAGCTGCACCTGAAGGACAGGCAAGAAGCCAGACACACTTTTTCATGCTTCAAAAAAAAGGGTGGGGGGGGATAAAATAAAAACTTGGATCACCGTGAAATGCCGTCTGTTCTGGATATAATCAATAGCTAAAGAAGAATCCAGTTCAGGGTTGTCTCTCATATTTCAATCCCTGCTCTTCTGTGATCAATAAAAGTGAGCTGAAATCAAAGTGAGCCCTCTTTACTATTGTCTATTCAACGTTAGCAGACAAAGACTGAGGAGCCTTTGATCGCCCTGTCTGCAGGGCCCACAGCTAAACACAGACCCCCATCCTCCCACTCCCACCCACCACCTCCAGGTGAGCTCTGTGTGTGTGTGTGTGTGTGTGTGTGTGTGTGTGTGTGTAGGCTAGCCAAAATATTTTTTGTGCACATACATGAGAACAGACATAAAACAGCACTTTACAGGAATCACAGACAGAAGTTGCACTGTAAGGTTGAGCTATCAGATGGCAGGTCATCACACAGGCTGCTGTCCACCGTCTCATACTGTGTGTCTCTTGAGTATTTTGTGCTCTGCTGTTCGCAGAGGACAGTCGTGTCTTCTCTGGTTTAATTTTTTTGCTACATTCTGTCCTCCTCTTTTTTTGTCCATGTCGTTTCCTTCATTTTTTTTTTTTTTTCACAGTTGTCCTTTTGGCTTTGGCGTTTTTGGACCTTTTTTCCAACACTGTCACTTTTGTCTACTTGTACCTGTCACATCAGCCACATTCATCTACTTACAGTATATCTCATTCAATTTTGTCCTCAGTTTGTCCTCTTCGGTCCCTGTCTTTTTCCCCACTTCATTTTTTCTTTGGATGCCTACCGTTCTTTTTTTTTTAATGTATTTTTCAAAAATCTTCTTCCTGATCTTTCACTTCAACTGTTTTCTGTCCTTACTCTCACCCCATCCTGTGTGTCTTCTTTTATGGTCTTCAGTCCTTTCTGTCTCCACATTGCTGGGTTCATATCTCATTGTTACTCCCTGCTGTTGTGGTCACCTTGTTGCCATCGTATCCTTTTTCGATTTTGATGATTTTTGGTATTTTATTAATTTTGTCTTGTCCCTTTGTCTCAATTTTTTCTCTTACATGTCCACCCTGTTCTTTTCTTGTCTACCTCACTTAAATATATATATTAGGGGTGTAACGGTACACTAAAATCACAGTTCGGTGCACACCTTGGTTTTAATGTCACGGTTCGGTTCATTTTTGGCGCAGTAAACAACAAAATGCAAAACATAAAACTGTTTATCTTTTGTATAAGCTGGAACAGCTTTGACAACCCCCCCCCCCAAAAAAAAACTGCAAACTGCCAGAAGTCAATTTTCCAACAAATAAAACGTATACAATAAAATAAATAAATTCTCTTTTTAGCAAATGAACGATGTAGACAAGTGCAACAATAGAAGTGTGAATAGTCTGAATTATTCTTTTATTTCTTATTGCCTGAAGCAGTGATTTTAACCAGGGTAAATTTGTCATTGTTGTGTATAGGCTCTGAAGGCATCAATGCACAACAACAGCAAATTATTTGCATTTTTTTTTGACAGTTAAGAAGGAACATACCAGGGTACCCTTGAAAAACACTGGCCTAAAGTGCAGCATTAACAGATTTAGCTTGTTCTTAAAAGGATGTAATTATTTTCTCGCTGAAGAAGGCACAACAAGAAACTTCATACTGGGGCTCAGTTAACTTCAGCATGTGTTTAAACCTGGTGTTCTCAACAACTGAATATGGCCTTAGATCCGCTGCTATAAAAACACCAGAAGCATTTGTTATTACTTTGGCTCAATCTGAAAAGTCCCGAGAGGCTGTCTAAATGCCGCTGGAAGCAGCGCTTGTCCCGCACTAGTTTTTTTCTTTTTTTCATGCTGCAATGAATATTCACGTTCACATAGTGCTGTTTCAAATGGTTAACAAGTTCAACATACTGCCAAAAGCATATCCGATGCTGTTTTCGTCTTATTCACTTGCCTTTATCCGTTCACATATTTCACCGGAAAGCCAAAGTGTTCCCAGACAGGAGACAAGTGAAGACGGTCTTCAAGCTCTGGCTTCTCTGTACAGCCAGCCATGATGGTCGCTACTAGGAAACAAAACAAGTTGCACTGTTTGTTTACATATACGGCATGAAGCAGTTACACTTCATGTCCGTCACTCAACATGGTCCGTGTGGAACCTCGGTATGCCTGTGCACCAAACCAAAGGTGCTGTACCGAAAAATCCAGATATGAATACATATACCGTTACACCCCTAATACACACGCGCGCCCGCACACATGCCCGCTAAAAATGCTTTAAAAAGCACAGACACTGCAGCAAAACCCCGCATCACCATGAGCAACCCAAACAGAAACTACGTCACCAGACGTATCGCGCTTACCTCTGCGAAGTCGGGTCTGGATCCTTCAAAGTGTCAGGGTCCTCAATCCAAAATTAAAACCTCAGCCGTTGAACCGGCGGGGGAACGGCTCGCTCCAACCCCGCAATCTCAACAGCCCTTGCAGACCTCGGAGATCCTACAGCCCGAGCAGACCCTAGAGGCCCCGGGACCCGTGCAATGCGCAGAGACCCCCGAGCCTCTGCTGTCCATGGAGATCCCAGAGAGCCGATACCCTCTACGACCCATAGATCTTCCAGACACCGATGATATAGACTGTCCTAAAACCCTGAGTCCCACGGACATCGGGTGTTACTGTGGGGGGTGTCTGATCCCACACTCTTCACATACATTATCAGGCCCCAATTCACCATCAACGCCAGTAAACTTACCAGAAGATCAACCTGACGGGTGGATGAGCGACGTGTTCTTCAGACTTGTAAAATCAGCCGTGCTTCATCTGCTCAGCAAAACTCTGGAGGAGTACCAGCATGAGAAATGTCTGGGATGTCGTATTAATTCAATTCAATTCAATTCAATTCAGCTTTATTTATAATGCGCCACATCACAACAAAAGCCGTCTCGTGGTGCCACAGTGCAGAAAAAAAACCACACAATCACAGAAAGACCCAGCAATCAGACGATCCCCTATGAGCAAGCACTAAGCGACAGTGGAGAGGAAAAACTCCCATTTGGAAGGAAGAAACCTCTAGCAGAACCAGGCTCAGGGAGGGGCAGTCACCTGCTGCGACTGGCTGGGGATGAGGGGATAGGGAGGATGGAAAGGACAGACATAAAGAACATAGCAGTAAGATGCCAAGTACAATATTGGAGGTCAACCAGCAGTATGGATCACATAACGACAGAACAAGAGTGGGGTTAAAAGACACAAAAACCCTCCTTAAACGAAAGCTATATTAAAAAGGAAGGATTTTACCCTGTTCTTAAAAACAGAGACCGAGTCTGACTCCCAGACCCAGAGTGGTAACTGGTTGCAGAGAGAAGGAGCTTGGTAGCAGAAGGCTCTGCCTCCCACTGTACTTTTGGAGATTCTGTGCACCACAAGTAAGCCAGCATTTTGGGAGCGTAATGCTCTATTAGGATGGTAAGGTAATATCAGATCTTTTATATATTGGGGGGCCAGATTGTTGACAGCTTTGAAAGTAAGAAGAAGGATTTTAAACTTGATTCTGAATTCAATGGGAAGCCAAAGGAGGGAGGACAGAACCGGGGAAATATGATCTCTTTTTCTAGAACCAGTTAAAACTCTAGTAGCAGCATTTTGAATCAACTGAAGATTTTTCAAAGATACTTTAGGACAACCAGATAATAGCGAATTACAATAATCTAATCGCGAACTGACAAAGTCGTGAATCAGTTTCTCAGCATCACCCAGAGACAAGATGCTCCTGATCTTGGCAATATTGCGCAGATGATATAAGGCGGTCCTAGAAACAGTTTTAACATGTGAATTAACCTCTTGCACTCCGGTGTACTGCGGACGGGCACATCTCTGCGTCCCAGAGTGCACGAGGGCGCTCTCGTGCGCCCTCGTGCGCTCTAGGACGCACGAGGGCGCTGTGTCCAAACGCGCACTGAAAAAAAAAAAAGTTCTTCCACTACAGACACAGCCGCGAACAGATCACATATGATTGACCTCTCATTCGACTAATAAGAGCCTTGAATTGGGTTTCTGAAACCTTGAAGAACCAATGACTGAAAACCTAGCAAGAAGGACCCACCTACCAATGCTGTGAATGCAGCCAGCCAATTGAAGCACAGAAGTTCGGGCTGGGTGAAGAGAGACTGACTGCTGCAGCAGATGAAAAAAAGGACCCGCAGGAAGAACCTGCTACAGACCCAGCAGCACGAAGACCACCCACAAGTGCGACCTGCACTTATTCCAGCAGAATAGACATTTAGGATTCTCTTCCATGGTCATCATAGACCGACGGAGGCCGACGACAAAGATTGTAAATCATTCGCCAAAACCGCAATCATGGAAGCGCAAAACCGCAATAATGGAATTATGTTTTGACCGGGAACCACGAGCGGACCAGCGTCGCGTTCGTCTGACAATGAGGAAGAGAAGTTCGCCAGGACAATGCTGCTGTGAAGAGGTAAGTGTTATAAGCTAAATTATTCTTTATCCCTGAAAATTGTAATCAAAAAATGACTTTTGACCGATCGGTAAATTACAACTGTGCGGCGCACGAAGTCCGAAGTGCGTGCGCCGCGGTACACGGTTCGTTCGCCGCGTCCGGACCGTGAACGCCTCCCCCCCGCTACTCTTCTGTAGCGAGGGGGGGGGGGAAGCTGCGGTGACTGCGCCGCGGTCGCTACATAGCCACATGAGTCTATTCCGTCATGTAGCGATGGCCGATGTCCGTCCTCTGTAGCGAGGGGGGGGCAACCCCCCCCCCCCACACACACAGCCCAGAGTGTCACCTTTCATTAGAGCCCAAGATGAAGCTTCTATATTGAATCATTCAAAAGTTACAGACGTTTTTCCAAACTGTGCCTTTTGGCACAATTTGGCACAGTTCAAAAACGCCTGGGAACTACCTGAGGAAAAAGCTGTGTAATATATTCATTTTTTGTGGTATTGTTACAAAATTTTGACCTCAGCTGGATAACACTTGGTTCTACATTTCTGTTGCATTTTCCAGCCCGGATCTGAAGCTGTGTTATTTGCAAGCATTTGTATCCAAAAAAACACCCAGGCCAAATTTATTTTCTTCAAGTTCAGTATGTTTAGATGACTGTAACTCAGTGGCCGGAGCACTTAGAGAGATTATGACTGTTTTGCCAAAAAATTCAAAGCATTTTCTTTTAAATGAGACCAACCCCATGAAGATGCTGCAAAGGGTTGAAGAACAGCTTTCGATTTACTTTGGGCATGTTATTTTTTGGCGTTTTTAGGGAAATTGACCGGAGTGCAAGGGGTTAAAGGACAAATCCTGGTCAAAAATCACTCCAAGGTTCCTCACACAACTGTTCAGAGTGGCCGCATCTAAATTAAGGGCATAGTCTGAAAAGGAATTTCTATGATGTTTTGGGCCAACAACAATGACTTCAGTCTTATCAGAGTTCAATAGTAAAAAATTACAAGTCATCCAAGCTTTGATGTCCTTAAGACAGGCATCTAACTTGGCCAACTGATCACAATCATTGGGCTTCATTTACAGGTATAGTTGTGTGTCATCTGCGTAACAGTGAAAATGTACACAGTGCTTTCTGATGATATTGACCAACGGGAGCATATATAGACTAAAAAGAGTAGGGCCCAGCACAGATCCCTGTGGAACTCCGTCACTGAGCTTAGAGCTGGAAGAAAATCCATCATTGACATGGACAAACTGAAATCTATCAGACAAATAAGATCTAAACCACTGCAACAGAGTTCCACTGAGTCCAACAAAGTGTTCCAATCTATCGAGTAGAATGGCATGATCGATAGCGTCAAAGGCTGCACTGAGATCTAAAAGAACAAGAACAGAGACAAGGCCATTATCAGACGCAGTCAGGAGGTCATTAGAGACCTTCACTAAGGCAGTTTCAGTGCTGTGATGAGCTCTGAACCCAGATTGAAACACCTCAAACAAACCAACTCCCAGCAAATGGTCAGATAATTGTACAGCAACAACTCTTTCCAAGATTTTAGAAATGAAAGGCAAATTAGAGATTGGTCGATAATTGGCCAAAACTCCAGGCTCGAGCGTCGGTTTTTTAAGTAAAGGTTTAATTACAACAGTTTTAAAAGCCAGTGGAACATAACCCAGAGTTAAAGGAGAATTAATGATAAGAAGAATACGGCTACCAATAATTGGGAAAATAATTTTAAATAACCTGGAAGGAATAGGGTCCAGAAGGCAAGATGAAGGCTTAGAAGAGGAAATTATTTTATCCAACTCTAAGAGGTCGATTGGAGTAAACTTATCTAAGCAGATATCAATTGTGGGAGTTGCAATAGTTAATGTACTAGAGTTTACGGTAGGAAGAAGCTGACTGATTTCATCTCTGATAGATAAAATTTTAAGATTGAAATAGTTCAGAAAGTCCTGACTAGAAAGCTCAGGGGGGATGCGAGGATTGACCGAGTCATGGCTCTTTGTAAGCCTGGCTATAGTGTTGAAGAGAAACCTGGGGTTATTCCTGTTCGCTTCTATTAATGCAGAATAATAGCTTGATCTAGCTTTTCTAAGAGTTTTTTTATAGATTAAGAGATGATTTCTCCACGCCAAGTAGAATTCATCTGAATTAGTTGAGTACCATTTTCTTTCCAATTGACGAGTTTTCTGTTTTAAGCCACGAGTTTCTGAGTTAAACCAAGGGGTAAGAAATCTCTGGTTAGACTTTTTCTTTTTTAAACGGGCTACCAAATCTAGAGTCCGATGCAGAGAGGCAGTAACACCATCAACCATGCTATCAATCACGAATAGAGCAGACTCTCCATCACTTATTTCAGGTGTTTCTGTTTTGTTGACCCATAGCATAGAGGAGACAATCTGCAAAAATTTAGCAACAACATCATCAGAAAGACATCTGCTGTAGTAGTATTTTTCTTTAGGAAATAAGTGATCAGAGATAATGAAATCAAAAATTAACAGACAATGGTCAGACAATACAGGATTATGAGGAGACACTACCGGATTTTCGATATCTATACCATAAGTCAAAACAAGGTCCAATGTATGATGGAAATAATGGGTAGAATTTTTTACTTTTTGGGAAAACCCCATTGAGTCTAAAATTGAATTGAAAGCCTTATTAAGACAGTCACTCCCAACATCAACATGTATATTAAAGTCCCCTACAATAATTATTCTATCGGTTTTCAGCACTAAATCAGCTAAAAACTCAGCAAATTCTGATAGAAACTCCGAATAGGCTGTGGGAGGACGATAAACTATGGCAAAGAGAATTGGGTTCATGCCAAGATTGCCAACAGGCCCCACATTGAGGACCAAACCTTCAAAGGAATTAAAACATAATTTCTGCTTAACATTAACTAGTAATTTAGAATGGAAAATTGCCGCCACTCCACCACCACGACCAGAACCTCTGGGGTTATGACAGTTTAAATACCCAGAGGGAGTTGATTCATTCAAACCAACATAATCATCAAGCCCGAGCCAGGTCTCTGTGAGGGATAGTAGATCGATCTGGTGATCGATTAATAGATCATGGACCAGAAGAGACTTAGAAGATAGAGACCTAATGTTTAATAAGCCACATTTAATTTTTAAATTATGAGGAGGAACAGAGGAATCACCCCAGTCAGAGGCAGCACCAATGCTTTGTTGTGATCACCGAGGGTTTCTACCAGGAAAACTTTCACTAGCTGATGGGGAGACTCTACACACCGGGGTTTATTCCAGCCATCCGACACCTCTTACAACTCCACAACATTCAGGCTGACGATCAACAAATCAAAACTACGGTGCAGACTCTTCTGTTGGAGCTACAATCGACCAGAGTCATCCATGAGCCCATCTATGACATGTACGAGAAGCTGGTTGAAAAAAATAAGATTGACCCAGCGCATCTCCAGAAAGCCACGGAGCTGTGGATGAATCCTTTGTTTTGGGATGTCTAAAAAAGAAAAAAAATGTTGAGAATGGGGAGTTTCATTGAGAAACTTTGGAGCAAGTTTGAGACCCATCTTAACTCTCTTTACTTACACACGTGGACAAAATTGTTGGTACCTCTCTGTTAATGAAAGAAAAAACCACAATGGTCACAGAAATAACTTGAATGACAAAAGTGGTAATAAATAAAAATTCTATGAAAATTAACCAATGAAAGTCAGACAATGCTTTTGAATTGTGGTTCAACAGAATTACTTTAAAAAACAAACTCATGAAACAGGCCTGGACAAAAATGATGGTACCCCTAGAAAAGATTGAAAATAATGTGACCATAGGGACATGTTTAACCAAGATGTGTCCTCTAATTAACATCACAGGTGTCTACAAACTTGTAATCAGTCAGTTGGCCTATTTAAAGGGTGACAAGTACTCACTGTGCTGTTTGTTGACATGGTGTGTACCACATTAAACATGGACCAGAGGAAGCAAAGGAGAGAGTTGTCTCAGGAGATTAGAAAGAAAATTATAGACAAGCATGTTAAAGGTAAAGGCTATAATACCATCTCCAAGCAGCTTGATGTTCCTGTGACTACAGTTGCACATGTTATGCAGAAATTTAAGATCCACAGGACTGTAGCCAACCTCCCTGGACGTGTCCGCAGGAGGAAACTTGATGAAAAATGGAAGAAACGGATAATACGAATGGTAATAAAAGAGTCCAGAACAACCTCTAAACACATTCATGGTGAACTCCAAGGTCAAGGTACATCAGTGTCAGATCGCACCATCTGTCGTTGTTTGAGCCAAAGTGGACTTCATGGGAGATGACCAAGGAGGACACCACTGTTGAAAACAAATCATAAAAAAGCCAGACTGGAATTTGCCAAACTGCATGCTGTCAAGCCACAAAGCTTCTGGGAGAATGTCCTATGGACAGACGAGACAAAACTGGAACTTTTTGGCAAGGCACATCAGCTCTATGTTCACAGATGCAAAAATGAAGCATACCAAGAAAAGAACACTGTCCCTACTGTGAAACATGGAGGAGGTTCTGTTATGTTCTGGGCTGCTTTGCTGCATCTGGCACAGGGTGTCTTGAATCTGTGCAGGGTACAATGAAATCTCAAGACTATCAAGGTATTCTCGAGAGAAATGTGCTGCCCAGTGTCAGACAGCTTGGTCTCAGTCGCAGGTCATGGGTCTTGCAACAGGATAATGACCCAAAACAACACAGCTAAAAACACCCAAGAATGGCTAAGAGCGAAACATTGGACTATTCTAAAGTGGCCTTCTATGAGCCCTGATCTAAATCCTATTGAACATCTGTGGAAGGAGCTGAAACATGCCGTCTGGAGAAGGCACCCTTCAAACCTGAGACAACTGGAGCAATTTGCTCATGAGGAGTGGGCCAAAATACCTGCTGAGAGGTGCAGAAGTCTCATTGACAGTTACAGAAATCGTTTGATTGCAGTGATTGCCTCAAAAGGTTGTGCAACAAAATATTAAGTTAAGGGTACCATCATTTTTGTCCAGGCCTGTTTCATGAGTTTGTTTTTTAAAATAATTCTGTTGAACCACAATTCAAAAGCATTGTCTGATTTTCACTGGTTACTTTTCATAGAATTTTTATTTATTACCACTTTTGTCAGATTCAAGTTATTTCTGTGATCATTGTGGGTTTTTCTTTCTTTAACAAAGGGGTACCAACAATTTTGTCCACGTGTGTAGCAAATCTCTTGTTTTGTGTTATTGATAGCAGAGTAAATAAAAATGTAGCAGGTGTACGGGGCGACATGGAGTGTGAGAGACTGGAGAACCTGCTAGAAAAAGTAAAAAGACTTTATCCATCGATACACCGTGGAAAAGACTGGTACGAGTCTGTGTGACTGAGTGCAACTCCACCTTCTCCCACAGTTTTAGAGAGATCATTAAAGAAATGGGAAATGACCCTCCCGGGCCTAGTCATCTACTCGCATTCTGTGCTTTGTTTGTTGATGTTACCACAGAACTTTTGCAAGCCAGGCACCCTATCGACGTCTTTGGTGAACTCCTGAAAATACACAACGTCATTCGTAATACTGTAGATCATTCTGTCCTAACTCAAACTTTAGCTATTATAAAAGGTGGGTGCTAAGTTTCTGATGCATTTTGTAGCGTTAAGATTTCTTTTGGGTTTTTTTTTACTTGTCACACATTTTATCCTGTGTTGATGTTAGTTTTAGGTTATTTTTAAGAAATTGTTTTTAAATATTTGATCAAAAGTGTTTTTCACACATCCATCGCTACGTTGTAACGATGGTATAAAGATGTTTAATTAAAGGAAGCTGAATAAAGATCCTCTGTCCTGTTTTTTTTTTTTTCTCATTCTGATTTCACCATGTCAGAGACACGCTTCATGAAAATGGTGTATTACAACCCCACACACCCAGGTAGCTTTGGAGGTGTAGAACGACTCCGCAGGGGCGTGCAAGATGAAACGGGGGAGAAGCTTGGGGTCGAAAGGGTCAAAAAGTTTTTACAGTATCTGAACAGGATGATTACACTTTACACAAACCCACCAGAGTACATTTCCCTGGAAACAAAGTTTTTGTTTCACGGCCGTTAAACCAATTTCAAGCCGATCTATGTGATATGCAGGCTTTAGCCAAATATAACGACGGCTACAATTATGTATTAACGGTTATAGATGTATTTTCCAAGAAGGCATATGTACGGGCTCTGAAGAGAAAGACGGCCTCCGAGGTGGTACAGGCCCTTGAATCCATTTTTGAAGAACGCCAAACACCCGTCAAACTACAGACCGATGCGGGAAAAGAATTTTTCAACAAAAGTTTTGAGGCTTTAATGGAAAAATATGGTATTGTGGTCACCCAGCACAATGCAGACTGATACTATTCACGCTCAGCAGGGATTTCATATGGACAGAGAGCCCCTGAGGGACAACCAGAACAATGGACTATTGTTTACGCATCCCTGGATTAAGGAGAGGACGTCCAGGCGCCAGTTGGTCATGCTAATCATATGTATTGACTGATATGTATACCAATATGCTAATGTGCCATGCATTTTCTCTGTCTGTATAAAAGAGCTTACTATACGTGCCTCAACAACACAGTAACACAGTAGCATCAGAGCTACGATGTGTGTCTCATTTTGATGGAGGAAATAAAACTTTGCAACCTTCCAACTCGTCTCATCTGGTGACCCTAGACGTGTCATGGTGCGCCCCTCACCTGATCTTTTACCTCCACACTGGTGACCTGACAAGAGAGAGTGACCGTCTGCTCCCTTTCACCGCGCTGTGGACACAGAGTACCAGAGAATGCCTGCAACCTCTTCATCCTCACTGCAGTGCTAGGACCGAGACACACCATGAACGGCGACACAAGCGAAACGAAGGAAGCAGCCTGAACGGGGACGATCACCGGCACCGACTGCATTAATTTCCACCAAGCTCCCTGACCCCGACTCAGCTTGCGACAACGAAGACCCGCACGCACACCGCAGGATTACAAGGACAGCGCAACTGCCAGCTGTGTGGTCACTGCGCCAAGCGCGTGCCATGCATAGGGACAATCCTGCTCCACAGACTGATACATCTTCCTCCGCCGCTGCACATGCCCGAGAAACATGGCCGATTGCCAGCCTCGGAACCTTCAGGGCCGCTCACACACCTGAAGCAGACGTGCGGCCTGCACACAGGACTCAAGGAGAATTTAGCCGATTGTTGTCCCCGATGGCTTTAGGGCTGCTTCCGCACCTAAAAACCAGACCGCCAGGTCCCTCACACAGCTGCAGTTGTTTCACAGCCGCTACGCATCCTCGGAGAATTTAGCCGCTCGCCTTCCCCACATCATCATCCTCGCTGGATCGAGCCGCGAGAGGAGTCAGAGACTTAATTTTTTTTTACAGCCGCTGTGGATCTCTGCCAGGTTTACCGGGAAAGTCCCTCACCATCGCGGATCCACAGGCAATTTTTGTGCGGCCCAGACACCTTTGACATCCCGGGCCGGCACTCACTTACTCCCACCCCCCTCCCCCTCCACAGCGTTCCTCCTGCACCTCACTCCCTAAAGCCAGCCGATTGCTGTCTTGTTCCATTATGCACGACGCGCACCGGCCCCGGCACCCACGATCCACGGCCATTCAACGTGCTAGAACTGGAGCTGGAGCCCAAATGACGGGGGGGGGGGGGGCGTTACAGCCCCTTCTGAGTGTTCTGGGGGGAGCCATGTGGTCACCCAGCACAATGCAGACTGATACTATTCACGCTCAGCAGGGATTGCATACAGACAGAGAGCCCCTGGGGAACAACCAGAAAAATGGACTATTGTTTACGCATCCCCGGATTAAGGAGAGGATGTCCGGGCACCAGTTGGTCATGCTAATCATATGTATTGACTGATATGTATACCAATATGCTAATGTGCTATGCATTCTCTCTGTCTGTATAAAAGAGCTTACTATACATGCCTCAACAACACAGTAACACAGTAGCATCAGAGCTACGATGTGTGTCTCATTTTGATGGAGGAAATAAAACTTTGCAACCTTCCAGCCCGTCTGATCTCGCCTGATCTTATTCCTCCACAGTATAACACATTTTTCCATGGCCAGCGATCTCAAAGCCTCTGTGATCGAAAGGTTTAATCGCACATTAAAAGGTAGAATGTGGAGGTATTTTACAGCCAACAACACACTGTGGTACCTTGACATCTTACAAGACTTGGTGGTGGGGTACAATCGAGGTTATCACAGCAGTATTAAAATGGCACCTACGCAGATGACCACCACGAACACGAACCAAGTGTTTCAAAACCTGTACAGCACACCCCGAAATCGACAAAGCGGTCAATTAAAGATGAATTTTAAAAAGGGGGACTCCGTCAGGATATCAAAGTTGAGGGGAAGTGTTTACGGTGTCCGAGTGCATCTCCCGCGACCCCCCCTGTCTACAAACTGAAAGATTATGACGGAGAACCATTTCAAGGTTTGTTTTATGAGGCGGAGCTGCAAAAAATAACGCTGGAGACCCGACTTCGCAGAGGTAAGCGTGATACATCTGGCGACGTAGTTTCTCTTTGGGCTGCTCATGGTGATGCGGGGTTTTTGCTGATGGTGGTTTGATGTCCGCTGCAGTGCGCGCGCATGCGCGTGTGCACGCACGTGTGTGTGTGTGTGTGTGTGTGTGTGTGTGTGTGTGTGTGTGTGTGTGTGTGTGTGTGTGTGTGTGTGTAAAAAAACATTGTTAACATTCCGTTCTCACGCTAAACCACATATGGTCAACAGATTAAAATCACTATCTGTCAGGTTGACAAGAAGTTTCGGATCAAAGATCATGTTTTCAAAACACTTCTGATTGACAGCCTAATTACACGGATCAAAGGTCATGTTTTCAAAACACTTTTGATTGACAATTTAGTTACACAGATCAAAGGTCATGTTTTCAAAACACTTGATTGACAACCTAATTACACGAGGTCACGGGTCATGTTTTCAAAACACTTTTGATTGACAACCTAATTTCGCAGGGTCACGGGGCGGGGTCAGGGTCAGGTCAGGGGGCGTGGCACCTGTCAAAATAAGAAAGGGGGTGTGTACAATCAGTACCTTTCCTCTCTCTGCTGTCTACCAAAAAATTCTGAAGGAGAATGTCTTGCCATCTGTTCGTGACCTCAAGCTGAAGTGCACTTGGGTTCTACAGCAGGACAATGATCCAAAGCACACCAGCAAGTCCACCTCTGAATGGCTTAAGAAAAAAAAATGAAGACTTTGGAGTGGGCCTAGTCAAAGTCCTGACCTGAATCTGATTGAGATGCTATGGTATGACCTTAAAAAGGCGGTTCATGCTCAAAAATCCTCCACTGTGGTTGAATTACAACAATTCTGCAAAGATGAGTGGACCAAAATTCCTCCACAGTGCTGTAAAAGACTCATTGCCAGTTATCGCAAGCGCTTGATTGCAGTTGTTGCTGCTAAAGGTGGCCCAAGCAGTTATTAGGTTTAGGGGCCAATCACTTTTTCACACAGGGCCATGTAGGTTTGGGTTTTTTCCACCCTTAATAATAAACACCTTCATTTAAAAGCTGCATTTTGTGTTTACTTGTGTTATCTTTGTCTAATATTTAAATTTGTTTGATGATCTGAAACATTTAAGAATGACAACGCACAAAAAAATGAGAAATCAGGAAGGGACAAACACTTTTTCACACCACTGTATATGAAACGATCAACATTGTTATCTCGTCATTCGATATATATCGTCATATCGCACAGCCCTATCTTTATTTTTCCCCTTCTGTTTTCTCTTCTCCTGTTTTGTATTCTGCCTCTTCTAGTCAGTCTTTTAGTCTTTCTTGTTCAGTTCAGAACAAGTTCAACGACTAATACGCTAACAGACAGCACAGGTTCCTGCCCTCCCAGCATGACCAAAAAAATATGGTATTTTTTAGCATTACTCAGTTTCAAATGTAGTGAGGCTTTAAAGTGGGGGAAGAACTAAAAAAACAGCTCAAAAGCAGGAAGCTGGGGTTCAGATTACATTATTCTCTTTTTTTTTATTCCATCTTCTCTTCAGTTTAACTTTCTGGGTTGACAATTCACTTATTTTGCACATTAATAGACATTTGTATGTGCTTAAGTTTACAGTTACTGAAACTACTTGGTTAAGGTAAGGGTTAGAGTTAAGGGAGGGCAGTGAATTTTAAACATTACGCCTCTAACCCTCCAACATCTCACTTAATGTAGTTATTTTCACAACCACTAGAGGCCACTTTTTCAAAGATATAGCTATCCATCATATGGTTGTGTTCTGTTAGAGGACAGTTTCTCTATTCCTCTTATCCTCTCTTTTACTTCACTTCTTTGTCTCTCAGGAACTTTTTACAGATATTGTAATTACTTTATTGTCTTAGCATTGGATTAATTGGTAATTATCACTCTTTTTCTCCAGGACATTCAGTTTCTTTATCTGTTCTTACACATCCTCCAAGGATTTAGTGTCTTTCATTTAATATTGTCTTCTTCAGTTGTGCTGCCTGCCATTCTGTCCTGTCCCATTCTCTGTTTACCCAATTTCTTTTTTCTCCTGTTTTCTTTCTTTGCACCCATCATCCCTCTCCCTTTCTTCTGACCTTTGTCCCTTTCTCTCCTTGTGTGTCTCTCCCTATGCTGTCTTGTCCTCTTCTGTCTTTGCCCATCTTGCCCTCATCTCTTTTATATCGCACTTATGTGTGTTATACATTCTCTGACAGCAGACAGGAGACACCAAAGCGGCAGGACCCTTCAGCTCTCAACATGCACCTTGTTTACGAGTCCTAAACAACAGACAGCCCTGTGGAGCCTTCTTCGTCAGATAAGGGGAGCGGAGGACACAATCTCATGACGGCAGACCTCAAGACAGTTAAGAAGGTTCATGGATGCACACAGGTGTAGATGAGAAATTATGGTCTGTCCATCTGGATACCTGAGTGTGTAAAGACATGTTGTACATGTTGGTATAAATACACCCTAGGTGATCCAGATACAGTTTACAGTGGGGTAAAAAAGTATTTAGTCAGCCACCAGTTGTGCAAGTTCTCCCACTTAAAAGATGAGAGAGGTCTCCAATTTTCATCATAGGTATACCTCAACTATGAGAGACAAAATAAGAAAAAAAAAATCCAGAAAATCACATTGAAGGATTTTTAATGAATTAATTGGTAAATTCCTTGGTAAAATAAGTATTTGGTCAATAACAAAAGTTCATCTCAATACTTTGTTATATACCCTTTGTTGGCAATGACAGAGGTCAAGCATTTTCTGTAAGTTTTCACAAGGTTTTCACATACTGTTGTTGGTATTTTGGCCCATTCCTCCATGCAGATCTCCTCTAGAGCAGTGATGTTTTGGGGCTGTCGCTGGGCAACACAGACTTTCGACTCCCTCCAAGGATTTTCTGTGGGGTTGAGATCTGGAGACTGGCTAGGCCACTCCAGCACCTTGAAATGCTTCTTACGAAGCCACTCCTTCGTTGCCCGGGCGGTGTGTTTGGGATCATTTTCATGCTGAAAGACCCAGCCACGTTTCATCTTCAATGCCCTTGCTAATGGAAGGAGGTTTTCACTCAAAATCTCACGATACATGGCCCCATTCATTCTTTCCTTTACACGGATCAGTCGTCCTGGTCCCTTTGCAGAAAAACAGCCCCAAAGCATGATGTTTCCACTCCAATCCTTCACAGTAGGTATGGTGTTCTGTCTCCTCCAAACACGACAAGTTGAGTTTTTACCAAAAAGTTCTATTTTGGTTTCATCTGACCATATGACATTCTCCCAATCCTCTTCTGGATCATCCAAATGCTCTCTAGCAAACTTCAGATGGGCCTGGACATGTACTGGCTTAAGCAGGGGGACACGTCTAGCACTGCAGAATTTGAGTCCCTGGCGGCGTAGTGTGTTTCTAATGTAGCCTTTGTTACTTTGGTCCCAGCTCTCTGCAGGTCATTCACTAGGTCCCCCCATGTGGTTCTGGGATTTTTGCTCACTGTTCTCGTGATAATTTTGACCCCACAGGGTGAGATCTTGCGTGAAGCCCCAGATGGAGGGAGATTATCAGTGGTCTTGTATGTCTTCCATTTTCTAATAATTGCTCCCACAGTTGATTTCTTCACACCAAGCTGCTTACCTATTGCAGATTCAGTCTTCCCTGCCTGGTGCAGGTCTACAATTTTGTTTCTGGTGTCCTTTGACAGCTCTTTGGTCTTGGCCATAGTGGAGTTTGGAGTCTGACTGTTTGAGGTTGTGGACAGATGTTTTTTATACTGATAACGAGTTCAAAAAGGTGCCATTAATACAGGTAACGAGTGGAGGACATAGGAGCCTCTTAAAGAAGAAGTTACAGGTCTGTGAGAGCCAGAAATCTTCCTTGTTTGTAGGTGACCAAATTTTACTGAGGAATTTACCAATTAATTCATTAAAAATCCTTCAATGTGATTTTCTGGATTTTTTTTTTCTCATTTTGTCTCTCATAGTTGAGGTATACCTATGATGAAAATTGGAGACCTCTCTCATCCTTTAAGTGGTAGAACTTGCACAATTGGTGGCTGACTAAACACTTTTTTGCCCCACTGTATGTGAGGGAAGCAGAAGGGGACAGGTTTTTTGTGTGTGAAGTAAATGACCAACTACAGTAGTTTAATCCTACAGTAGCAACTTCAAGGACTGAAAAAGTAAGGCCAATGAATAGAGAAACAAAAGTCCTTCAAAAGAACAATTACAACTTCAATGACTCCCATATTAAGGTTTCTATTTGGGAATATTTATCATAAGCCAACACACCCATTTACAGTAAAAGCTCTGAAATCCAGATAATTATGAGTTTCAAAAATCTGAAAATTATCCATAAAGTACATTTTTTTTTGTTACCGCCAAGTGACATAACGCACGGCTCAGGAGACGCACACACACAGGCTCAGAGTAGTTCAAACAGTTTATTAACAACAGGCGTGAATGAGTGAGTGTCTGCAGGATGTAAATGTATTGGTGGCGGTGTCTGCTTCAGGCACAGAGGCAGGAGACCGTACAGCCGGGCAACCCTATGGGAAAAGCACAAGGAGAGGGTGACGGGCATACACCAACACAGGAGGAATAATGGCAAGAGAAGGACTTACTTGGATGGAATGGATAGCTGGCACAACAAGGGACGAGACCCGGGAGACAGCCACCTGGAGAGCTCGGTGCAGCAGCGAGGAATAGGCGATGGAGAGGTGTCGTCCGCCGCCGGGAAATCCACCTGTGCACAGGGGAGCAGACTGGAGAAAAAGGAGGTAAGGGCTTCTTACCAAAATGTTTGAGCTGAAGTTTGAGAATGACTCACAGCGGTGAGGAACGAAGTCTGACGGCTTCAAGCCGAAGCTCAGGGCGAGACGGCTTTTATCCCTCGCCGTTGATGACGAGCAGGTGCGCGAGCAGGTGGCGCCGCTGATGAATGGCGCGGCGTGACAGTACTCCCCCCTCTAGCAGCGCCTCCTGGCGATGGCTTATCTGGGTGCGCTCGGTGGAAGTCCGCGATGAGCGATGGGTCCAACACAAACGACGAGGGTACCCACTGTCGATGCTCGGGCCCATAGCCCTCCCAGTCCACCAAGTACTGCAACCCACGACCCCGGCGCCGAGAGTCCAGGATGGAGGCGACGGACCAGGCCGGATGGCCATCAATCATCCGGGGCGCGGGTTGCGCAGCAGGAGGGGGGCAAAGGGGGTCGGTGACTGCCAGCTTCACTTTTGACACGTGGAAGGTGGGGTGTATGCGGAGGGAGGGGGGAATAGCCACGCGCACAGCCACCGGGTTGATGATCCGGGTGATGGGATAGGGACCCATGAACCGCTGTGCCAGTTTCCTCCTTTCGCCCTTCAATGTAACGTCCTGGGTCGACACATAAACTTGTTGCCCAACTCTGTACGCCGGGGCAGGTCTTCTGTGCCGGTCCGCCACGGTCCTGTTGCGCTCCGCTGTGCGTAAAAGCGCACTACGCGCGACAGCCCAGATGGAGCAGAACTGCCTGAGATGCGCCCTAACTGAGGGGACAGTTACCTCGCTCTCCTGCGCTGGAAACAGCGGGGGGTCGTAACCCAGGGACGCCTTAAAGGGGGACATCCCCGTTGCAGAAGAGCGGGCGGTGTTGTGGGCGTACTCAACCCAGGCGAGATGGTTGCTCCAGGACGTAGGTTTGGATGTGGTCACACAGCGGAGCGCAGCCTCCAGCTCCTGGTTGGTCCGCTCACACTGCCTGTTGGATTGGGGGTGATGGCCGGAGGAGAGGCTCACCTTGGCTCCAATGGCGTTACAGAATGACCTCCAAACCTCAGAGGAAAATTGGGGGCCCCGGTCCGAGACCACATCCACTGGAATCCCGTGCAGCCTGACCACGTGTTGGACGAGGAGATTTGCCGTCTCCAGGGCAGTAGGGAGACCTCGCAGGGGGACGAAGTGCGCTGCCTTGGAGAAACGGTCCACGATGGTCAGGATGGTGTCAAAGGAGTTGGAAACGGGGAGTCCGGTGACGAAATCCAACGCGATGTGCGACCAGGGCCTGCCAGGGAGGGGCAGGGGCTGGAGCAGACCCGCTGGAGGGGCATTTCCCGACTTGCAGGTGGCACAGATTGGGCAAGCCCGGGCGTAGCGGGCTGCATCCCTCCGCAGGCCTGGCCACCAAAAGGACCGTTGGAGGAGGTTGAGCATCCGGGAGGTGCCGGGATGACAGGTGAGCTGGGAGGTGTGGAGCCAATGGATGACCTCTCCTCGGACCGCAGATGGCACGAACAGTCTTCCCTCCGGTCCGCCGCCAGGATCGGGTTCCACCTCCTGCGCCTTCTGGATCTTGCTCTCGATGTCCCAGGAGATGGCTCCCACGACGCACGACCTGGGCAGGATGGTGTGGGGCGTCTCCTCAGCCTCCACGGGGGTGAACTGCCTAGAGAGGGCGTCAGGCAGGCCGTTCTTGGAGCCTGGCCTGAAGGTGATGGAAAAACGGAACCTGGCGAAGAACAAAGACCAGCGTGCCTGGCGGGCGTTCAGGCGCTTGGCAGATCGTAAATACTCCAAGTTCTTGTGGTCCGTCAGGACTACGAACGGCAGGTCCGCCCCCTCTAGCCAGTGGCGCCACTCCTGTAAGGCGAGTTTGATGGCCAGGAGCTCTCTGTCCCCCACATCGTAGTTCCTCTCCACCGGGGACAAGCGCCGGGAGAAGAAGGCGCAGGGTCGTTTGGCGCCATCGTCAGGCGACCGCTGGGATAGAACTGCCCCCACTCCCGTGTCCGAGGCGTCCACCTCCACGATGCACTGCAGCGCGGGGTCGACCTGGCGAAGAACCCGGGAGGAGGAGAATTCCGCCTTCAGCGCCTTAAAGGCAGCAGCGACCTCTTCGGTCCACCGGAAAGGGACCAACGGGGACGTGAGGCGGGTCAGTGGTCCGACGATGGAGCTGAAGTTGGGGACAAAGCGGCGGTAGAAATTGGCGAAGCCAACAAACTGTTGCACCTGCTTCCGGGATGCGGGAGTAGGCCACTCCACCACCGCCTTCACCTTCTCTGGGTCTGGGAGCACCTGGTCTTGAGAGATGATGAATCCCAGGAAGGATGTGGTCCTAGCGTAGAATTCACACTTTTCAGCCTTCGCGTAGAGCCGATTCTCCAGCAGTCTTTGGAGGACCCGCCTCACATGGACCTGGTGCTCGTCCCTGGACCTGGAGAAGATCAGGATATTGTCCAGGTAGACGAACACGAAGAGGCCGATGAAATCCCGGAGGACGTCGTTGATGAGGCGCTGAAAGACGGCAGGAGCGTTGGTTAACCCGAACGGCATGACCAGGTATTCAAAGTGGCCGTTCGGGGTACGGAAGGCTGTCTTCCATTCATCTCCCTCCCGGATCCGGACGAGGTGGTAAGCGCTGCGTAGATCCAGCTTGGTAAACCAGGTCGCCCCCTGGAGGGAGTGAAAGGCAGTGTCCATGAGGGGCAGGGTGTAACGGTCCCTCTCAGTGATGTCGTTGAGCGCTCGGTAGTCTATGCAGGGGCGGAGGGATCCGTCCTTTTTCCCAACGAAGAAGAACCCTGCCCCCACGGGTGACGATGATGGGCGAATTATCCCAGCGCTCAGTGATTCCTTCAGGTAGGTGTTCATTGTCTCCTTCTCCGGCGCAGACAGGCTGTAGAGCCCACCAGAAGGTAGGGGAGCCCCCTGGCGGAGGTTGATGGCACAGTCATAGGGCCGATGAGGGGGAAGAGACATAGCTTTCGTCTTGCTAAACACCATACCCAGGTCGTGAAATTCCGGAGACACCAGAGACAGGTCCGGAGGTGCTGTGTCCGTCACAGGGGGAGCAGCGGACGGGGAGCAGGCAGCGGACTGAAGGCAGGTGCCCATGCAAAACGTGCTCCATGCCGATACCCCAGCTGACTTCCAGTCCAGGACAGGGTTGTGGAGGCGTAGCCAGGGATACCCCAGGATGACGGGCGACACAGAGTTGGGCAGGACGTAAAAAACCATCTCCTCCCGGTGGTTCCCTGAGATGATGACTGGGACGGGAATGGTCTGATGTGAAACTCTCCCAAGGGAGGCACGAGAGAGACTGACCAGGGAGATGGGGTTTCTCAGTGCCTGACAGCGGATGCCCAATCGGGTTGCCAGGCCTTGTGAAATGAAGCTGCCTTCTGCACCCGAATCCACCAGTGCGTGGGTGAGGTGCCCAATGGGGTTGTGGCAGAAACGGATGGGCAGCTTCAATTGGGTGAGGGGATTTTGCCGATTGACGTCCGCGAGGCCCCCTACAGTGACTCGCGGACCCCGCCGTTTGGCTTCTGTGGACAAAGCTCTACCGTGTGTTGACTGTCTCCGCAATACATGCAGAGACCCAACTCACGGCGGCGTTGTCTCTCTGCCGGGGAGAGCTTTGTCCAGCCCGTCACCATCGGCTCCGACTCCTCGGGGCGCGATGGTGGCGGCGTCGCCAGGGGGCGAGCTTGGGGCAGGCGCAGCGAGGCTCCCCGAGGGCGAGAAGCAGACGGCTTCCGTCCTGAGGAGCGCTCGCGCAGCCTGTTGTCCAAGCTGATGGCTAGTGAGGTTAGCTCCGCTAGCGTTCCGGGGATATCCCGTCCAGCCAGTTCATCCCTCAGATCATTATTGAGGCTGCGGAGGAACAGGCCGCAGAGAGAACGTTCGTCCCAGCCCAATTCCTCCGCCGCTACCCGGTAGTCGATAGCATAGTCCGCGGCCGACCGGCTTCCCTGCTGGAGAGCGAGAAGCCGATCGACCTGGACCGTCTCGGTGCGAGAATGATCAAACACCTCCAGGAAGCGCCTCACAAACTCGTCATAGGTGAGAGTGGCATAACTGGGTCTCGCCATTATAGCGTAGGCCCAAGTTAAAGCGCGCCCCTCCAGGAGATTCCCTATGTAGCCGATTCGGCTGTGATCTGAGGGGAAGTCTCCGGGCACACGGTCGAACACGGACTCACACTGCATCACGAAACCCCGCGCTCCGCCGAGCTTTCCGCTAAAGCGAGCGGGGGTCGGAATTGGTGTGAGTCGGGCCGGTGCCACCGGAGCCGGCTGGACGGCCGCAGGAACAGCAGGAGCTGCGCCACCCTGAGGAGCCGGGGGGAACGGCTGCTGGGGGTCCAGGCGGTCCAATCGGTTAGTTATTATTACCAATTGATTCAGGATCACCTGTTGTTGATAAGCGATTTGATCCACTCGAGCCTCGAGAGTGGTAAGCCGGTGTGCGAGCCCGCCGTCTGCCGAGCCGCTCTGCTGAAGCCGTACTGACATAACGCACGGCTCAGGAGACGCACACACACAGGCTCAGAGTAGTTCAAACAGTTTATTAACAACAGGCGTGAATGAGTGAGTGTCTGCGGGATGTAAATGTATTGGTGGCGGTGTCTGCTTCAGGCACAGAGGCAGGAGACCGTACAGCCGGGCAACCCTATGGGAAAAGCACAAGGAGAGGGTGACGGGCATACACCAACACAGGAGGAATAATGGCAAGAGAAGGACTTACTTGGATGGAATGGATAGCTGGCACAACAAGGGACGAGACCCGGGAGACAGCCACCTGGAGAGCTCGGTGCAGCAGCGAGGAATAGGCGATGGAGAGGCATCGTCCGCCACCGGGAAATCCACCTGTGCACAGGGGAGCAGACTGGAGAAAAAGGAGGTAAGGGCTTCTTACCAAAATGTTTGAGCTGAAGTTTGAGAATGACTCACAGCGGTGAGGAACGAAGTCTGATGGCTTCAGGCCGAAGCTCAGGGCGAGACGGCTTTTATCCCTCGCCGTTGATGACGAGCAGGTGCGCGAGCAGGTGGCGCCGCTGATGAATGGCGCGGCGTGACACCAAGCACCCAAGAGTTTTAAAATAAGAAAAGCAGGTGTGATATGAGAGGATGCTTTAACAGTAAAGATAAGTAGAAATATTTTAAAAATGATTTTCTGTCAGTGTGATTATTTTACTTTTCCTTCTCTATAGACTTATTTTTCTTGTGTCCTTAATAAAGTTTTGAATGAATGAAATTGTCAGCAACTTAAAAGTAGCCTACCACAATTCCGTCATAAAAACATTTTAGGTTTTTTTTAATGACAAAATGTATTTTAATGAAGAAATACAGAAGTATTTACTTTATAGTACTACTACCAACATAGTAAAGTAGGTAATCCTTCACCCTTCAGCCTTCCTGTATATGTATTTTAATAATGTGTGTATTTGGGAATTTGTTGTGTTTGTGTTTGAAGATGTTCCAATACAGAGCAAAAAATATATAAATAAGTAAAATATGAAATATACATAAAATGAAATATTTTATAAAATCTTTTACCCCTGTCTTTAGTAACAATTTTATCAATATTACAGTATAATAAAAGCTTTTGTCATTATGGGCACATCTGATTTAATTTTGTACTTATACAGGGCCAGTGGCATCTACAAAGGCGTATTAGGGCCACATTGAAAATAAAAAAAAGTTTTGCGTTTTGAGAATAAAGTCAAAATTTTGAGAAAAAAAATCAAAGTAATATTTTGAGAAAAATGTTGAAATTTGGAGGAAAAAAGTAAAAATGTGGAGAAACTGTCCTTTACAGTCAGAACTAAAACAATCAGATGTTTACATGAGCCATTAAGTTTAATATGATGACAAACAGAGTGTCATGAGCAGGGCTGTTGTTCGGCCCCGCCCATTACTCGTGGCTGTAGTCGCCTGTATTATTGTTTATTGTGTTCAGCTGGCAGGTTGTTAGAGCACCATGCCAGGGCTCCTTGCCAGTCTACAGCCGCACCCCTTCTCTCTCAGTCAGACACTCACTAGCTGTCTGCCATTATCCCTTAGGGTTCACTCATGCACACACACACTCACACACGTTCATTCCTTCTCACTCATGCACGCACACACATTGCCATTCCTATTCACACGTGCACTCACTCATTCATCAGCTGCCACCGCATCTGCATCCACTTGCCACCCAGTAGTCTATGAGGGTATTTAATGGGTGGCAGTGTGATTGCTCAGTGCGGTGGCATCAGTCTACTGGGTCCCAGAGTTTTCTTCAGTCCAAGTTGGTGATTTGCAGCATTTGGTGTTCAGGCTCTTTCTCTCCTCGGGGTGTTCCTTGGACTGCTTAAGGTGCTGTTTCCAGAGCTCAGCTGCGCTCCGACACTTGGTAGTAAGTTGTCCTTATTTTTGGGTTACGTTTTCTCTTCCCTCAGTGGCGGATCTCACCCTAGGGCATGACGTAACCCTGCACTGCCTGTGGAGTTAATTCCCCTGTTTATCTGTTGTATACCTGCCCGGACTGCTTTCATGGACACTGGTTTACCAGTTCTCTGCATGACTATTTTTCGTGGACATTTGTACCTCATCATCCTGTTTAATAAACCACATGCTACACTCGCAAGTAGGCTCGTGTAATTTCTTCGGTTTGCTGCATGATTATGCAGCAGACGTGACAGTATGCCGCCACCAGTCAGAGCCTAGCGGTGTAGCGTGTGTGTGCATTTTCATCCTTATTTTTGTGTACTTTTCCCTTACCTGCTTGAGATGGCGATGGGCCACGGCTATCCTCTGAGCTTGGGTTGAGAGCACTGCTGGGCCCTTATGAACATCGACGGGCTAATCTCCTCGGCTAATGTTTATTCCATGCTCGAAGATGTCCTTTGGTACGTGGCACTGGCAGAGAGGGAGGTTCGGCAGTGTCCTCAGCTCTCGGACTGCCCTGAGGGAGCTGAAAGGATAGCCCAGTTAGCAGTTCTGCGGCGGGAGTACGGTGGAGAAGGAAGGAAGTCCCCGAAGACAGCTGCACTCGTGCCGGAAAAGGGACGCTCTTGAGGTTCCGCTGCCCCGGTGGTTCACCAGAGCCTAATGCCCATACCAGGTCCTAACCTGTTGGATTCAGCCCCAGCGCGACCACCATCTGGTCAACGATGGTGCCAGCGTCGTCCTGCCTGGGATCTCCGAATGGATCATTCGGCCACCCTGGCAGCCATTTCCCCAGCATCGACCCCGGCCAATCCCACAGCAGAGTCTTCCACGGTGCCTCCTCCCACTGCTAAGGGACGCTCATTTTCCTCACCGGCGACTTCCGTACCTGTGGTTACAGGGGTGGCTCTCCCTCAGCCCTCAGAAAGAGATGGATCGATCCAGGACATGGTGGAGGACGGGAGAACTACTCCTGCAGCGGATAACATCACCTACCAGGATAACAGACAAGTGCAATCTATCACTATTCAGACTAATCATACTATGCCTTGCTTGAGTCCTGGTAGAGAGGCTCAGGGTGTGCAGTCCACTGAGTTAATTTCACCCGCTGCAGAATGTAAATGTTCTTCTGCTCGCTCCTTGTCTCCCCCTCCTGTTCATGGGAGCTTATTGGCCGCAGCAAGGATGTCGGAGACCTGGGAGGAGTTTGGACTGGCGTTGTTGGCGAGGAAGGATTGCCTGATGCAACAGGAGAGATCTGCAGCCGCCTCTCCATTTATTTTTACCTCCCCTAAGGTGGAGAAGACAGAATCCTCTTCTAATCCATTCCCTCCAGAGCCGGAGTTGGAGGCTTCTCAGCAGCCTGAGGAGGAGCCCTGGACTGCCACTTCATCTGAGAGGGGCATTGCCTTGCCAGCTGCAGCTGAGGACTTGATAAACCAGGTAGACAGGTAAGCAAACTCCCTTTGTTTCGCTTAACACTGATAAAGATTCTTGCCTGATTCCTGGAGGAGAGTCTCAGGGGGAGCAGCCCCCAGAGACCTCTCTGCCTGCTGCAGCTGTGAACCATTCACCAGCCCTCTCTATGCTCTCTCCTGCCTCTCCTCCTCTCCTGCCTCTCTTTGTTCCAAACTACCAAACCCCAGCTGCCATGCCGGAGGAATCGCCAGTGTGGGTAATGATGGCTGGGACGTTGAAGACTGCATGGACCACCATGCCTGCTGTGGAGGCTGCCGCAGCAGAACCACCACCTGAACAGAACCTCCAGGAAGACAAGCCTGCAACATTGCCCGGATTGTCAGAGTCCTGGACAGCTGTGGAGCCTGAACTAAGGCTAGTGCTCTCTTTTGTCTTTCTTCTATCTACATTAGAGCATTTTTGCCTAGCTCTTGGTGAGGAGCGCCAGTTGCTGTAACAAGCTGCACCTGAGCCCTCCCCACTTAGCTCCACCACTGCCGGTGACCCTGACCCCTCCTCTTCTGTGTTTGAGTCCTCTTTCAGGGTCATCGGGAGTCAGGATACATCACCGGACGAGTCCGAGGATTCAGGCTCGCTGGAGGTCACCGGTGCTGCCACCATCTACTCAGAAGGGGTCTTCGTGGGTACTCCGCCCTACTCCAGGGCACCCTTGGTAGATTGCCTCCTAGCGCAGACGCTTATACGGGTTGGCTGGCCCGTAGTGAAGGCTGCATTGGGCTCAACAGTGACCCAGCAGGGTCCCACCGTAGGTGCAATGTGGGTGCAGCCATGTCCCGGTCAGGGTCCACCGCGGGTGCAATGCCGGCCCAGCCCGGGCTCACCACGGGAGCAATGAGGTTCCGGATAGGAGCCACCATTGGTGAGTCCCTGGCCCAGGCTGGGTCCGCCGCTGAAGAGTCCAAACCCCAACTCCAAGCTAGAACCTCTGAGGATGCACTGTCATGTTGCCTTAGTTGGGTTTCTGCTCGTCTCCCTTCGCCACCAGCTACTGCAGGGGGCCTCCTTCCCTGTTGAACCATTCGCCTCCTGATCCTCCGGTGGATAGGCCATCGCCTAGGTTGCCTCGCCGGTACTGGTGGCTTAACGATAGGGGCCAGCTGCCCGAAGGACTGGAGTTTCTAGCTGAGTGGTCTACTTGCCCTGGCAGGCCGCCTGATGCTGTTCTACGGGCCGCCTGCTCGGCCTTAGACTTTGGTTGGCCAACTTAACTGTGGGACTCTTGGGGTTGGGAATCTTTTGTTTTGGCCTGGCGTTGTATGGTGGTATTTTTCATTAAGTTGTTCCCTCCTGACCTGCTTCCCCCCATCTCCCACCCTGGGTTGTTGTGTGGGGTCCTGAAGGGATGGTGGGGGCAGGTTTTCTTTTGGGGTTTGATGACACGGTGGGTGTCTGGAATCCACCCCTTGGGGATGGGGGGCTTTGTCATGAGCCAGATGTCCTAAAACAAAGGATTCATCCACAGCTCCGTGACTTTCTGGAGATGCGCCGGGTCAATCTTATATTTTTCCAACCAGCTTCTTGTACATATCATAGACGGGCTCATGGATGACTCTGGTCGATGGTAGCTCCAACAGAAGAGTCTGCACCATAGTTTTGATTCGTTGATCGTCAGCCTGAATGTTGTGGAGTTGTAAGAGGTGTTGGATGGCTGGAATAAACCCCGGTGTGTAGAGTCTCCCCATCAGCCAGTGAAAGTTTTCCTGGTAGAAACCCTTGGTGATCACATCCAAGCATTGATGCGGCCTCTGACTGGGGTGATTAATACTACATCCCAGACATTTCTCATGCTGGTACTCCTCCAGAGTTTTGCTGAGCAGATGAAGTATGGCTAATTTTACAAGTCTGAAGAACACGTCGCTCATCCACCTGTCAGGTTGATCTTCTGGCAATGTTACTGACATTGATGGTGAATTGGGGCCCGATAATGTATGTGACGGGTGTGGGATCAAATACCCCCCACAGTAACACCCGATCTCTCTGGGATCTCCATGGACAGCAGAGGCTCCGGGGTCTCTGCACATTGCACAGGTCCCGGGGCCTCTAGGGTCTGCTCGGGTTGTAGGATCTCCAGGGTTTGCAAGGGCTGTTGAGATTGCGGGGTTGGAGCGAGCCATTTCCCCACTGGTTTGATGGCCGAGGTTTTAATTTTGGATTGAGGACCCCGAAACTTTGAAGGATCCAGACCCGACTTTGCAGAGGTAAGCGCGATACGTCTGGCAATGTAGTTTCTGTTTGGGTTGCTCATGGTGATGCAGGGTTTTTGCTGATGGCGTTTTGATGTCCTCCACGGTGTCAGTACTTTTTAAAGCGTTGTGTGTGTGTGTGTGTGTGTGCGTGCGTGCGTGCGTGTGTGTGTGTGTGTTGTTATGTCTAAAATACCTTAAACCCCAGTTCTTTGATACGACGGCCAAATGATCAGACTGAGAGATGAAGTATACTTTCACTTAATTTACTGAAAGTGAGATATGGAATTACAAACAGCAGCTGCCAAAATCAATGACTGGGATGACAGGCAAGTACTTTTTCTTTCTATTTCATCTAATAGTATTGAATCTTGCCTGTCCCCTGAGGGAGAGGCCCAGTTTAAGCAGTCTGCTGGGTCCTCTCCTCCTGCTGAAAAATAAATTCATTTCACCCCCTCTCCGTGTCTCCTCCCATTCTCCCTGAGGGCCTGCCGGTCCAAGAACCAGGCCACCTGACGATGGAGGAGGTTGAGGCCCTGGATAATCCTGCCCAGGAGCCCGCACAGAGGCGTTCCCCCGCAGTCACACCAGCGGACGAGGACTGGGTGAATCTGCTCACCTTAGTCAACCGCTGGGTCGAGGAGGAGCACCGTGAGAGGGAGGTCCAAGGACGCACTTCCCTGGCTGTGATGGTTCCACTTCCTACGCCTGCTCAGCCCCCGGATTCGCCTTCAGATGAGGAGTGGGCTAATCTCCTCGCCTTAGTCAACAGCCGGGTCGAGGAGAAATGCCGTGAGATGGTCTGAGGACGCACTTTCCCAACTGGGAGGGTTCCTCCCCCTACGTCTGCTCAACCCCCGGACTCTCCTTTGGACGAGGAGTAGGCGAACCTGCTCACCGTAGTCAATGGCTGGGTCTAAGAGGAGCGTCAGAGGACCAGGACTGCAACCACCATCACGCCTGTTGCGGGGACCGCGGCAGCAGAGTCATCCCCCGGACCAGACCACCAGCCGACGGGACCCAGACCATCATCGTCGACAGCATCGGAGTCCTGGACGGTGGTAGAGCTCGAGCACAGGCAAGTTATCTCTCCTGTAGTTCAATTGCCTATGATTGAGAGATCTTGTCTGCCTCTCGGGGAGTCAGGTGCGGCCCCTCGCTGGGCTCTGACACTGCCGGCAACCCAAACCTTTCCTTCTCTCCCATGCCTGTCGAACCCCTCACTAGGGTCGCCGGAGAGGAGCTGGCATCACCGGGGTTGCCTACTGATGACAATGGGAGGTTGGCGATCCCAGAGGAGGTCAATGGGGTCACAGCATGGGGGCGATGATGGAGGCTATGCACCACAAATCGCCGGAGTCCTGGATGGCGGTGGAGCCCGAGTTCAGGCAAGTGTGCTCCATTGTGTCAATTCTGCACATGTCAAAGTCACACTGCCCGACTTATGGCGAGGAGGACCCGGGGCAGCTCGTAGTAGCCCTCGGGGCCACCTCACCAGGGTCTGCCGCTGCTGGCGACCCTGACTCTTTTTTTCCCCCTCCGGGGTTGGAGCCCCCTGCCACCCTGGCACCTAGCACCGGAGAGCAGCTGACCTCGCCAGAAGTCGCCGAGGATTGGGATGCAGCGCCAGGTGACGTTAGGAGCATCACCTCCCTTGCTGGGGAGGACACCGCGGGAGCAATAGGGCCCCCGATGCGGGTCACCGCTGGTGCAACAGTGCTCCAACCAGAGCCCATCGCGGGTGTAGCCACGTTCCAGACCGGGACCTTCATGGGTGCAACACTGGCCCAATCGGGGCCCACCGCGGGTGCTGCAGAGCCTCAGCCGAAGGCCACCGTGGGAGCTGCAGAGCTGGCCCGGTCGGGGTCCACCACGGGTGCAGCGGAGCCTATCTGGTTGGGGTCCACTGCAGGTGCTGCAGAGCCTCAGCCAGAGGTCACTGCAGGTGCTGCAGAGCCTCAGCCGGAGATCACTGCGGGTGCTGCAGAGCCTCAGCCGAAGGTCACCGCGGGTGCTGCAGAGCCTCAGCCGGAGGTCATCATGGGTGCTGCAAGGCTCCCACTGGAGTCCACCGCGGGTGCAGCGGAGCCGGCCCAGTCGGGGCCCACCACGGGTGCAATGGTTGGTCACCCTGAGGACGCCGTGGTCCCCTTTTCCCTGCCTGATGCCGTGGAGGTTCCCTCACCCCAGTCCAGTTACCCACCAGTGAGCCTTCCGGTGGGCAGGCCACCTCCTGCTTCACCCCTTCGGACCTGGTGGCTAAACTACGCTGGCCGGCTGCCAGAAGAATAGACTCCCCGAGTCAGGTGGCTCATGTTTTCTGGCAGGCCACTGGACTCGGTTCACCGAACCTTCTGCTGGGCCTGGGGCTTTGGGCGGCCTCCTGAGCCCCAGTGCCCGTGGACTTGGGAGGGATAATTGTGGGCCCTGGGTGGGGCATTGTGTTTGCTCCTTTCTGTTCCCCTGCCTCCCACCCGGGTTCGTGTTGTTTGTTGTTGTTGCTCCTGTTGGTGGTGGTGGGGGGTCTTCTTGATGTTACCTTGGGTGTCTGGGAATCAACCCCTTAAAGGGGGGCTCTGTCATGAGCCGAGCCGGCTTGGCTTTCCCCGGCTCGGCCACGATCTCTCTGTGGGTTTTGGTTTTACTGTTTATGTGCATTTTGTGTAGTTGTACTTATTCCATATCCATAGTCACTCCCTGACTGGCAGCTGTTAGTCAACCTCGGTGACCTACTTTCTCCCACGCTGCTGACAGTCTGTCGGTCCAGCCACACCCCCTCGCTCTCCCTCTGGTTCCATCAGCTGTTCCCAGCCCCGGTAATTATCTTTCCCGCGCCTCGCCCAGGTGTGCCCAATTTGTGTGGCCAGCGGTGTTTGTATTTAAGCAGCTCCTCACTAGACAAACACTGCTGGACCACTGTACGGGTTAGACGGTTATTCTCCGCCATCTGACCATCACGTCCTGAAGGATCTTTTTTTGTTTGTGTTTGTGCTCACTGTCAGCCTTGGATGACTCGCACTGTTCCTGCATGGTAAGAGCTTTTCTGCATTTCTGTTTGCAGTTGAGCTGCTACGCTTTTCTGCAGCGTTTCCCCCCTTGCAGCACAACTGCTATGCTCGGGCACTGCTGCCCAGCTCTTCTCCCGTGCCAGTCGAGTGTCCTTGAGAACTCTAAGTGTACTTGAGCATTTTGTCATGTTAGTTTTTGTGGCCACGGTGCGCAGTGGTCTGCCCGCTGCCCAGTATTAGTGCCAGCCATTATGTGCACATCTGTTTCATTTCTGTCAGTCGTTACTTTTTGAACTGTTTATGTCAATAAATGCGTGTTTGGTAAACCCAGTGCGTAAATCCATCCATCCTTCTCTTCCTCCGTGCGCTGTGAGAAGCACACGGGGAAGTTTATGACACATGAAGCATTTTTATTCTGATCAGGCTTTTAATACGGTTACTTGTGTCCATGTAAACGGGGTCAATAACTTAATGCAAAAACGAGGACGTGGACAAAAACAGGATAGACAATGACTTAACTGTCGCAGGATGACCAGGGAATTCCAGACGCAAATGATTGACGACGACGCTGCACCAGGGAAATGGTGCTCATGGCTTAAATAGGCCACCCCTGATCACAAACACCTGTGGGTTCCTAAGTGGCGATTATTGCTGGCACCCGTGACAGAGCGCAAACAGAACTTGATAGCAGGAAGTGATGTGTGAGCTGTCACAGCACCAGCAACAACCAAAACAAAAACCCAAAGAAGGAAATAAAGACTAATAACGAAATAACCAAAACAGAAACCAAATACAGTCAAACAGAAAAATAAACAGAAAAAAACAAAATAAATCTAATAACTAAGCACGGCCCCCGCCCGTGCACCAGATTGTGACAGAGCACCCCCCTCAAGGGGTGGAACCCAGACACCCAAGGGTAACATCACAAGAAACAAACAACCCCCAACCCCCCCAACACACACACACAGAAGACCCTCCCCAAATACAATACGTAACCCAAGCATGACATTAAGACTAACACTGAAACAGGGGGAAAATGTACATACCGGAGGAGGGCGGAGCTCAAGTCCAGGGGGGACAGAACAGCCTGGAAGCACCGCGGCGGAGGCACACTCATACGCCGGAGAACCTGAGACAACTTCAGCCAGAGCACAGCGGGGCTTGACGACTGAGGGACAAAGGGAAAAGGACAAACCCTGGTCGGAGTTCAACGCACTCTCCTCAATGACAGACCAACTGAGGACGTCTCCGAGGGGCGTGGACAGATCCTGTTACAAAAATAAAACAAACCTAACCATAACTGTAACATTGAAAAAACAAATACTAATAAATAGACAAAGAATTAAACTAAGACCAAGGTATAATCAAGCTGAGGGTGAAAGTACAAAATAAACAAAAAGAAAATAAAGCCAGTCTAAAATGAAATATGAAAAAGGCTCTATACTAGAAATAATAACTGAAAACAAATTAGCAAATAAATTTCCTCAATTGTGAAAAGAAAAGAGACACAAAGAACAGAAAAACAATAAACAGCAACAACAAACAAACAATACAAGCAGTTCATAGTCTAAATAAGAACTCAACATCTAATAGGCAGGGACAAAAAATAAGAACTAAGCATATACAGGGGAAACACATCTCAGAAAAAGCATTGCATTAAAAAGGGAAAACATAACATGAAAAAACAAAACACAACTCACCCCGGGGGTGGGGGGGACCCGGGCACGGAGGGACTGAAACAAAAACACAGGATCCAAAACCAAGGAAAATCAAAGAAACCACTCAAGACCCCAACCCAGAACAACAGGTGCGAGACATTCCAAAGCCTCAGGGGAGAAGCCGAGGCAGCTCAGGTGACCTACCAAAGTCCCAGGACCGCTGGCGTTCAAGCTGGAACTTCACGGGTGGCCTCCCCGAGACCCAGAACCACCCAAGCAGGAGGAGCAGACCATCGGATGGCCTCCCGGCATCCCTAAGCCAGTGAGCCACAGCACACAACATGCCCCTTCCCCCCGGAGGCGGCAGCCCCCTGGGGCGCAGGAGCCAAGAGGCAGCATTTATCTAAGATCGGCAGCTGACCAGCGGGAACCTTCCATGATGCACCCACAGCAGGCCTGGGCTGGAACAAGGCAGTACCTGCAGTGGCCCTGGACTGGGGCATAGCAGCACCCGCGGCGGCACCAGGCTGGAACAAGGCAGTACCTGCAGCGGCCCCGGACTCAGGCATAGCAACACCTGCAGTGGCCCCGGGCTGGGGCATAGCAGCACCCGCGGCAGCCCCGGACTGGGGCATAGTGATACCCACGGCGGCCCCAGTCTGGGACATAGCTACACCTGCGGCGGCCCCAGACTGGGACATAGCTGCACCCGTGGCGGCCCCGGACTGGGGCATAGCTGCACCCTCGGAGGCCAGAGATGGGGGGGGGGGGCAGCAGCACCCTCGGGGACCATAAACAGTGGGATGGCAGCACCCTCGGGGGCCAAAGACAGCGGGATAGCAGCACCCTCGAGGACCATAGACAGTGCAACAGCAGCACCCTCGAGGACCATAGACAGCGGGAAAGCAGTACCCTCAGGGACCATAGACAGAGGGACAGCAGCACCCTTGGGGACCATAGACGGCAGGTTGCCAGCACCCTTGGCGGCCTCGGGCTGAGGCATTGCACCCACGGTGGTTCCCGGGCAGGAACGCTGCACCCCCATAGACCTAAGCTGGAACACAGCATCCACAATGGACTCTGACTAGGGCACATCATCCATGATGGCCCCAGGCTAGGACACATCACCCACGACGGCCCAGACAGAGGGGGAGCAGCACCCATGGAGACCTTGGATGGAGGGGGAGCAGCACCCACAGAAACCTTTGGACAGAGGGGGAGCAGCACCCACGGAGAACTTGGATGGAGGAGGTGCAGCACCCATGGAGATCTCGGACAGAGGGGGAGCAGCACCCACGAAGACCTTGGACGGAGGGGGAGCAGCACCCACGTAGACCTTGGACAGAGGAGGTGCAGCACCCACGGAGATCTCAGACGGAGGGGGAGCAGCACCCACGGTGACCCCGGGGACCCTAGATGGTGGCTTAGACAAGGGAACACAGACAGGAACACACACCAGATCAGGGTCATCGGCAGCAGTGGAGCCTAGCAGGGAAAACTCAAGTGCAGCCGATGGCTGCACCTGGTTCTCTCCACCAGGCAAGACTTTTTGGGACTACAATAGGACACTTGCCTGCACTCGAGCGCCACCGCCATCCAGGACTCCGACGACTCCACTGTGGCGGTCCAGACCTCTGGCTGGATGGTTGGTGCTGGACTCTCCGATGCCGCAGGCTTCTCCAGCACACACTGGCTCCCTCCCAGGACCGGTGGACCTTCCGGGAATGAAAGAGGAGGAACAGGAGAGGTAGGTGTTACGACAGCTGATGGTGAATGCTCAGCCAAGCCGGGCTGCTGTGACTGAGCTTCCCCCCCAGGAAAAAGGCAAGGCATTTCATCATTAGATATTAAGGAATGAAAAGACACTTGCCTTTACTCCTGGGGTTTGGAAACGGCCAATGTCATTGGCTCGGGCTCCGTCAGGGCTGGTGGTGCGCTATCCAGCTGTTGAAGCAGCTCTGGGAGGAACCACGGCTTGTAACCCACCAGAAGCTCCATCTTTGTTGCCACCACCCGTTGCCGCTCCTCCAGCTCCTCCGTGCTGGGTCCCTCAGGAGACATGAAGGCTGCAAATCCAATGCAGCCAACTTCATAACTAGATTCGTCCAAGGGAGGCAGGACCGCAGCTGAGCAGTAGTCCCAAGCTCAGGGCTTCCAACACCGGGACCGGTTCTTCTGCGGCACAGGCTCAGGTGGCGGAGGGGCTCTTCCGAGCCCGCAAAGCCAGTGTTGAGCACAAAAAACAGAGATGAGGAGGTCTGTGAATTCAGGGACGTTTCACAGGTGGGGGAACCCCTTAATCACCTGTGCCGCGCAGTCCCAGACCTGGAGCTCCTCCTCCGGAGTGTGGAGGAAGCAAACAGCTGATATTATAGCCAGCAATTCCTCAGCCACCCAACACTCCTCCTCGTCAAGCCCAACTCGACTGAAGTCCAATGATGCTGCCATGCCAGTGGAAAAATGCACACTAAAGAAAAAAACAGAGGGAAACGAAAACAAACTCACAGGCCGCTGGCATCCGAGTGGCAGCGGCGTTCTGTCATAATCAAGCCCTTCCCGAGGGCAAACAGGACGCCAAATGCAGACTGTGAGTTTTCAGTTTATTAACAAAAGAAACACAAAGTACAGAACATAAACCATTGAAAAGCACAGTGCTGAGGCTGGAGCGAAAAATGCAAAAACGAGGACGTGAGCAGAATCAGGATAAACAATGACTTAATGCAAAAATGAGGACATGGACGAAAACAGGATGAACAATGACTTAACTTTCGCAGGATGACCAGGGGATTCCAGATGCGAATGATTGACAACGACGCTGCACTAGGGAAATGGTGCCCATGGCTTAAATAGGCCACCCCTGATCACAAACACCTGTGGGGTTCTAAGTGGCGATTATTGCTGGCACCCGTGACAGCGCGCGAACAGAACTTGATAGCAGGAAGTGATGCGCGAGCTGTCACAGCACCAGCAACAATCAAAACAAAAACCCAAAGAAGGAAATAAAGACTCTAATAGCGAAATAACAAAAAAACAGAAACCAAATACAGTCAAACAGAAAAATAAAGAAACAGAAAAAGACAAAGTAAATCTAATAACTAAGCACGGCCCCCACCCGTGCACCGGATCATGACAGCTGTAACATAACAAAATGTGGAAAAAGTGAAGCGCTCCGAATACTTTCCGGATGCACTGTATGTTTTGTATGCACACATGATAACTCTTCTCATACATGACATTATTATTATTATTACAAACCTGGCGTGTGGCTGCTGGACATCACTTTGAATTAACCACTCAAGTCCGTACAGGAGTTTAACAGGTAAACAGCACGTAAAGGGAGAGTTGCGGATGTTAAACAGAGTTCTTTTTATCTGTGTTCGACTAGTTTTGACTGAGGCGAGGTCCCGGATGTGTGGCATAAAAACTTAAAATAAAAAAATTCAATTTGTATGACAAGAAGTGAAACTGAACTCTGATAAAGAATTAGGGAGCAGAATTTTTCAAGTAAATGAAAGGCAGTTTCAATTTTATTGCAATACACATTCAAACCAATAGAATCAATTTCGAATTAGGTCATTCAGATTCAAATTTTAAAAGCAATTATTCAAACTAATTAATTCAGGTTCAAATTCAGTTATTCAAATTCAAATAAAAAAAATCAAATTCAGTTTCTGCTGGCACCATCCTTATTCCATAAAAGCAGTTCTGCCGGAGAGGCCTTGTAATGGGCAAATGGTGGACGCGTCCCTGGAGCTGTTGGACCCCTGGGGCCAGGGCCAATCTTCATGACGCTGGGGCCAGGGTCCCACACTGAGGCAGCTGACTCCCTCAAAGCCCTGCCGTCTGGAGCAGCCATCTGGACACGCCGTAGTTGATTTGCGAACTGAACCATCAGTTAGCCAAAAGCACGCTGATCCCAGTTTCGCCATGATCCTCAGCGGCACCCGTTGTCTCGTGGGGTGTGACCCAGTCAGTTGCCATTCTGGTCTCTCGCCGGTGCAAACCCAAACCCAGTCTATAACTTGGAGCGGAGCCTTGCTCGGTTTCATGTGTCGTGATCCCGGTGATGCTGCATGCTCGTCTGGCTTGGGATCTCCGTCGTTCTGTGGCGGTTCCGTTGTTACCGTGTTTGTTGTGGACTCTTCACCTGTCGTCACCATTGTTTCTGTAGGCTGAAGCTTTTTGTGGGCATGGAAGGTATCTGGTGTCTCTCCTGTGTCGTTCATTGAAGTGGACTCTTCACCCGTTGACTCGGTCGTAACCTCCATAGCTTGTTGTTGAGTGTGGGTACGAAAGCAGTCTGGTTCCTCCTCTCTCCCGTCTGATGTGCTCTGTTGTGCTACGTCGTGAGCGGTGTCTGTGCCCAGTTGTTGTTGCCATACCTTGGGGTTTTCTGCATGCACCAGCTTCCTCTCCTGCGGCTCCGGCCGAGCAGGAGACGGAGGTGAGTCTGACTGCTGCCCCCCTCCTGTGGAGCTCTCCTCTTGAGTGTGTGTGGTGGATGGTTTGGTGTCAGTGCCGCCTTGAATTACCTCATCCCATACATCATTGTCATTGAGCTCTGTCGTGCCCCAGTTGCCTAGCGCTGTCTCGGATAGCAACGCCCAGTCTGTAGAAGAGGTCACAACCCATAATGTTGTCACCATGCATCGTCACTTGGATTGTGAAGTCATACACAATCTTTGACTTGAAGTAGACCATTAGCTCAACTGTTCCTGCATTACTGAGTCTGTGACCGCTGTAACTGTATCACTCCGCTGGGTTCTTCTTAATTTTGTGGTTGGGGAAAAAACTTCTTCACCGTGGCCCAGTTTAACATCGACCTAACTGCCGCTGTGTCGAACAGTAGCGGTACAGCCACACTGTCTAATTCAACCATGCTGTATGCATAACCGTCAATGTCAGGGCTTACCGTGTGAATGGTAGTTGTTGGCGGGTGGCTTTGCTTGCTTGGTGGGCTCCACAGCACCGCCGACTGGCACACTCTGGTGAAATGGTTTAAGCATCCACACATGTTACAACATTGTCCTCTTGCCGGGCAAAAACGTGCTCTGTCCTGGTGCGTCGGAGACCCACAGCTACCACAGACGGGGCCTCTTGGAGTGGTCCTTTGTTAATGGCATTCATCTTGTACTCTTCTGCCATGTCCTCATATTCCTCCATGCCCATCACGTTAGCTAGCGTCATCTGTCCGGGTAGCTTCTGTATTTGGCGCCCACTTAGCTCCATTGCTAACTTCTCCACTGACTCAAGCTGGAACGCTAGCTCTATCGTGCTAGCTAGCATCATCTTGTTTGGCGCCGTTAGCATCTTAGCTTTTAGCCTCAGGTTACATGTGTGCTCAGCTAACTGGTCCCGCACCGTCTCATCTTCCAACAGTCCAAAACTGCACATACTAGCCAAATGTCTCAGGTCGGCGACGAATTGTTGTGTGGATCCACCAATTGTCTGTCACCGTTGGCAGAATCGAATCTGTCGTGCTATCACGTTGTCTGGTGTAGCAAAATAGCTAGCAAGCAGTTTAACAGCATCCACATATGACTCCATCAGACCCAGCATGTGGAAAATTCTCTAACCTTCTATGCCAAGGTCGTGGACAAGAATTGCTTGTTTCCTTACTTTATCCAGTTTTCCCTGGTCCAACGCCACAACGTAGGTTTCAAACGCGTCCAGCCATCATGGTCACGGAACAGTTGGTTCACTCGGGATTCGAGGAGGGCCCATAA
Source organism: Pholidichthys leucotaenia (assembly GCA_020510985.1). NCBI lineage: Eukaryota > Metazoa > Chordata > Actinopteri > Cichliformes > Pholidichthyidae > Pholidichthys > Pholidichthys leucotaenia. The sequence goes on along the minus strand of CM035839.1, from coordinate 319,717,152 downwards.
TGGTCTCAAGCATGCTTCCATGGTTCGAAATTCTTGTCGTCAAATGGTGTGTCCACAAGCCTGGTGACATGTTTGATTGACCCAGAAGCAGACGCGGACTCGAAATAGACACAATTATCTTTTATTATCGAGAGTGGGAGTGTGGATGTGTGCGTGTGTGCAGGAGTGAAGCAGCAGGGTGAGCAGAGCACTGCTCAGACTGGCAACCCTAGGAGAGAGCACAGACAGGTGGATGAATGACTGAGGTTTGGAGGAATGAATCAGTGAATGTTCAGTCTTACGAGTTGGCTGGAGGGCAGAAGTGCAGAAGAACTCCCGAGGGCTCCGGCCCAGTTGATCTGTGCCTAGGCTGCTGCTGCTGACGAGGTGAAGCGGTGCAGGTGCGTACACAGTGCTGGTGGAGTGCGGGTTGCGCTCAGGTCCGCCGCCAGGAAGAGGAGGTCCGCCGCCAGGAGACTTCCACCTGTGCACAGGGGAGAAGGAGGAGAGCGGAGGAGTGAAGGAATGACGAAGGCTTACTTGTTGGTGGGGAGCTCAGGCTCCCAGGAGAAACGACGAGCAGGAAGGAGCTGAGGAGATGGAACTCCAGAACAGGACGAGAAGAATAGGTGAGGAGGTCTTGCCAGACCACTGGAGCGTTGACGTCTCCATACAGACCAGAGGGCAGTGCTGCTTAATTAGGCTGCTAGATGAGACGATCAGGTGTGCACGCAGCTGTGGAGATAATTAGGGCAGCAGGCATGCAGAGCGGATCATAACACCTGGAATGAAGATGGACAAGGATGCTGCAGTCGAACTGAACTTTATTACAGAAATAGCAATAAGCACATGTACACTCAGTGCGCCTACACGCTAGTGGTACCACCTAACACTACCTGATACTACCTACAGTGAGACGGCAGACCGCCCTATATATATCAGTGGTGACATCAGCCACAGGCCGCGTTCCACTGCAAATGCTGGCTGTATTCCTACAACACTGCGCAATAGTCCAAGGTGGCGACTCGCGTTGGCCAAGCAAAGGCAAACTTTTCCACAGGTAGCTTTTTCTTGTCATTAGCCCACTAATTGTTCGTGTCCAGACTGGAGATTCACAGCTTTAAAGCTCAAGATGTACTACAAGAAGTAGTAATGATTTTACCTCTAAATATATGTAAAATGTTCAAACACTGGCTGCAGTGTTAGACTTGCTCGTTTTGTTTGTGGTTTTATGGCATCTCTCCTCATGTGCGCTCCCGCTACGGGGTGCTTTTAGGGCAGGCGGACGTTTTTCAACACAAACCCAGCACTTCATGCATGCGGTCAGGATGGAGACGTGGCGAGACGTCCACTGGCAGGCTGGGGGAGACAGAGGAAGGGACGGTGTTGGAAACCTTGCAGGTGCGTGGTTTTTTTTTTTAAATCATACACTCTGCTTTTGCTGATGTGTTCTGTTAATACTCACTGTAAACACGGAAGTGAACGCGGTGCAGCAGTGCATTTGATTGGCTAGACTGAGCGTTTGAGTGCCACTCAGAGACAAATTTGATTGGTGAAATTGACGGAAGTTGATGAGGATTGGCCAAAATTGCGTGAAAGTTGCAGTGATTGGACAAAGTTGCAAGGTCACGCAATAGTTGCGCTGATTGACTGATTTCATGTGAATTGACGTGATTGCAATGTCACGAAATTCTGGAGGGACTGATTGCTTCGATCCAAGATGGCGCCCACAGCGGTCGACATGGTGCTTCGCTGCGCTCTTTGTTTGTCAATTGTGTGTCTGCTTGCACTTATACCCGTGAAGAACTTTTAAATATCAGGACTTTCACCCCCACGGACCTCCTCCCAGTTTTTCTAGCCCCTGCCGCCGATCTGGTTTATTGTTTGGCTCGGAAAGTGAGACGGCGGAAGAGAGGAAGACGAGCGGGCGCTCTCGTGCGACTTCGCAGGAGAGGCTCGCGAACGGCGCTGCCTGGCATATTTCTGTCCAATACCAACTCTCTCTCTAACAAGGTGGATGAACTGAGACTGCTGATGCGTTTTAGGGACCTCGCCTCCTCAGCTGTCCTCTGCTTTACTGAGACCTGGCTCCGGGAAAATATACCGGACAGCGCGCTGCGCCTCGACGGCTTCCAGCTCTTCCGTGCTGATCGTGACACAGAGCTTTCCGGCAAGACCACAGGAGGCGGAGTCTGCTTCTACATCAACTGCATCTGGTGCTCTGATGTAACGGTAATTTCCAAACACTGTTCTCCTGCCTTGGAATTTCTTGTTATCAATTGCAAGCCCTTCTATTCCCCGCGGGAGTTTGCTTCTTTTATAATGATCGCTGTGTACGCCCCTCCCGACGCGGACACGCGCGAAGCTCAGCGCGTGCTCGCGGATCACATTCAACACACAGAGCGGAGTTTTCCAGACTCGCTGATTATTGTGGCTGGCGACTTTAATCAGTGCAATCTGAGCCACGATCTCCCCCGCTACAAACAGTTTATTAAATGCCCCACCAGAGGATTAAACACACTGGATCACTGTTACACCACAGTGAAAGACGCATATCGCGCTGTCCCTCGAGCTGCGCTGGGATTATCTGATCACGTGATGGTTCACCTCATTCCCACATACAGACAGAGATTGAAGCTCACTAAACCTGTTGTGAGCACTACGAAGATACGGACCAGTGATGCTGAGGAGAAGCTGGAAACGTGCATGGAAATATCTGACTGGGGCATGCTTAAAGGAGCCACGCATGATCTGGATGAGTACACGGACACTGTGAACTCATATATCCACTTTTGTGAAGAGAACATTCTTCCATCACGCACCAGGGTGAGTTACTCTAATGACAAACCCTGGTTCACAGCTAAGCTCAGACAGATCAGGAAGGAGAAGGAAGCAGCGCTGAAAAGTGGAGACAGGGACTGCTACAGGGAGGTTAAATACCGGTTTAACAGAGAGCTGAAGAGGGCTAAATCTGTGTACTCAGAGAGACTCCAGCAGCAGTTCACTGCTAATGATTCGGCTTCCGTGTGGAGAGGACTGAGGCAGATCACCAACTATCGGCCTCAGGCTCCTAAAGGTCAGGATGACAAAGCCCTTTGTCAGAGACTGTCCCAACACTATGCCCGTTTTGACACCTCGTCATCTGTGTCCAACTCCCCCCCTCCCTCCAGCTCCACAGCCTCCACATTCCCTACTTCATTTAAGGCACCCCCCCCTCCTCCCCCCCTCCCCTTATCATCAGTGAGCAGGATGTGCTCAAACAGTTCTCCAGACTGAACCCGCGCAAGGCCCCCGGCCCAGACGGCGTGTCTCCCTCCACCCTGAGACTCTGTGCGAAACAGCTGGCTCCTGTATTCACAGACATTTTTAACACCTCCCTTAAGTTATGCCACGTGCCATCCTGCCTCAAATCCTCCACCATCATCCCTGTCCCCAAGAAGCCACGGATCACTGGACTTAATGACTACAGACCTGTAGCGCTCACCTCTGTAGTCATGAAGTCCTTTGAGCGCCTGGTCCTGTCCCACCTCAAGTCCATCACCACCCCTCTCCTGGACCCGCTGCAGTTTGCCTACCGAGCCAACAGGTCTGTAGACGATGCAGTCAACCTGGCCCTCCACTCCATCCTGCAGCACCTGGACTCCCCGGGAACCTACGCCAGGATCCTGTTTGTGGACTTCAGCTCCGCATTCAACACCATCCGCCCCGCTCTGCTCCGGGACAAGCTGTCCCTGCTCAACGTGCCTGACTCCCTCTGCAGGTGGATCATCGACTTCCTGACGGACCGGAGGCAGCATGTGCGGCTGGGAAAGACTGTCTCAGACTATACTAGCATCAGCACCGGATCACCCCAGGGCTGTGTACTTTCCCCCCTACTCTTCTCCCTTTACACCAACTCCTGCACCTCCAGCCACCAGTCTGTCAAGTTGATCAAGTTTGCGGACGACACCACCCTCATCGGGCTCATCTCCAACGGCGACGAGTCCGCCTACAGGAGAGAGGTGGCCCAGCTGGCGTCCTGGTGCAGCAATAACAACCTGCAGCTGAACGCTCTGAAGACAGTGGAGATGATTGTAGACTTCAGGAAAGTCACTACTCCTCTGCCCCCCCTCACCCTCTCAGGCTCTCCCATCACCACTGCTGATTCCTTCCGCTTCCTAGGCACTACCATCACCAGGGACCTCAAATGGGAGCTGACCATCAGCTCACTCATCAAAAAAGCCCAGCAGAGGATGTTCTTCCTGCGGCAGCTGAGGAAGCTCAAGCTACCCACCAAGATGTTAGTGCAGTTCTACACAGCCATCATCGAGTCCATCCTCACCACCTCCATAACCGTGTGGTACGCAGGAGCCACTGCCAGGGACAGACTAAGGCTGCAGCGCGTCGTGCGCACTGCTGAGAAGGTGATCGGCTGCAAGCTCCCATCTCTCCAGGATCTGTACATCTCCAGGACCCGGAGGCGTGCTGGCCGGATCATAGCCGATCCCTCACACCCTGGTCACGTACTGTTTGCCCCCCTCCCCTCTGGTAGAAGACTTCGGTCCATCCAGACTAAAACCTCCCGTCACATGAACAGCTTCTTCCCCTCTGCCATTAGACTGCTGAACACTAAGTGACTCTCGTGCACCATGTACAGCAGCTCAACCAGACTCATGTCAATCATCACTGTTTTCTTCCTGCATTACCGACTGCACTATATAGTTCTCCACAGTATCTGCTGCTGGCTAATATATATTTTAACTGTTGACCAGTATCACTTAATCTTATCCTACACTTTATTACATGTATAGTTTATTTCTCTTATCTTATCATGTTTAATGTTGCAGCATTGTACCGAGACAAATTCCTAGTTTGTGTACTACATGAACAATGGCAATAAACCTGATTCTGATTCTGATTCTGCTTTTTTGATTTAAATTACTGCTGAGTTTCTTAGTTTTGTCTGAAAAAAAATTATTAAAGCTGCAAAAGTGCATGATGGTGGCACATACACACAGAATAAATAATAAATAAATTAAAACAGGTTGGAGGAGCAAGTTGGCTCTTAATGTAATTTGTCTGATTTCTAATCATTTCAATTAGTAAAGTAGCGATAATGAATAAAGTTAAAGTCATTAGATGTATTTTATTACATTACCTTTTGTGCCTTTGATTTTCAGATCACAACCAATCTGAAATATTTTTACTAAGAAGCAAACAGGTTAAATCAGGCCAGAATGTCAGGCTGCAGGCTCTAGCTCGACACTTAAATTTTCATTGATTTAAATTAGCAGATAATTTATACCTGGAATCGGTACCAGGGAGAAGAAGTGAAATGTTTTTAATTGACTGAAGGATCTGCAGGCAGACTTTGTCTAATTACAAGAAACACATGTTTCTAAGTCATCTGTAGATGCAGTCACCTCCCCTGAATTTCCCCACATGTACTTAGCCTGCTTTAATTAAAAAAAAAGGGGGGGTAACCATATTGGTAAACAGAAGAATATATGTTGTTGTTAACACTATAGCAGATCGAGAAGGTAGATTTATAATATTAAAAATCTCTGGTCAAAATCTGGATCTATGTATTGCCAGTGTTTATGGCCCAAATGTTGATGACCCATCCTTTTTTCACACTTTCTTTACTTCTCTTTCTGAGCACTTGGACACCACACTAATAATAGGAGGGAACTTCAGCCTGGTATTGGCTCCTGCAACTGACAGGCTCAGTACAGTGGGGAATTCTTGGAAATGGCAGGCTACTGACATTTTTAGACAATACATGAGTGATTTTGGTCTTTGCGATGCATGTCGTTCTCTTCACCCAACTCTTAGGAAATACACCTTCTTCTCACCAGTGCACCACTCATATCCTCTTTTAGACTTTTTCTTAGCTAGTAACTCCATTGTGAGGGCTATCACAGACAGTGAAATTTCCTTTAATCAAGTTATAATGGGATTGTTCTGGTGTACCGCAAATTGAAGAAGATGGACGGAGCCTATCAAAATGCAGACCCGGCGAGGCTTAACCATCAAATTGACCAATTGAGCAGGACTCTGACAGCGGCTAATGGAGAACTGTCTAGGAAAATGGATTACATCATGATCACGCTGAGAGCCGTCCATGATAATTTCAACGTCCAGCCATGAAGGATTTAAGTACTGAATCTGTAAGAGAATATAAAGTTTTTTCTCTGAAGTCAGTACTATTCGACTTATTCGACCTGCCCTCACAGTCACAGTCCTCCAGATTATCTGCAGTCTTTGTTTTCAAAACATGGCGAGCAGCATTTGACTCTCAAGGACAGCCAGCTGTCTGGCAAACTATACCATCTGCTGTGCCAAGGACACATGCCTTTGCCAGACGGTAGACATAACATCTGCTGCTGAAGAGACTTTGTTGTTCTTAACTGATATCAACACCCTCACTCAACACCTTCACTCACACTGACTCACTATACTGACGTGAAGATTACTCATTCACTGCTCTCTTTGTGTCTTTGTATAGATTCTATTGTCTGCTACTTGTGCATTGAGAGTTTTTTTTCTTGTAATCATAATATTGATCATTTATGACCTGTATTCTGACAAACAATGCTTTTTTCTCTCTCCTATTGTGTTTATCCTTTCTCCCCCATTGCTTCCTGTTCCCATTCTGCTGACAGGCGCGTCACTGACGCTGCCACGTCACTGAAAATGTCAACTATGTCGTTCTCAGTGTCAAGTCAAATCCCTCGTATATTTATCAGTTATTTACTGTGAATGTACTTGGCAATAAATCTTTTCTGAGTTCTGAGTTCTCTGAGTTCTGAGTTATCAGCAATCACCATCCAGGATCTCTTACACTGGTGAATAAAAAGGCTACAAGGAAAACTCGGAACTGGAAATTTAATACATCACAACTCAAAGACAAAGACTTGATGAACTATTTTAATAAGGAGTGGGAATCGTATCTGGAAAACAATGATGTGCCAGGAATATCGCCGTGTGTTCTCTGGGAAGTAGCAAAAGCGGTCATGCGAGGTAAAAATAATCTCTTACTGTTTTTATAAGAATAAAAAAGAAAAAGCACTGGTATTGGAGTTAGAACAGAAAATTAAATCACTGGAGCTAACCTGTGCTGTTTCTCCATAGGAACAGGCACTCAAGAATCTGAGAAAATTAAAGCAGGAACTAAAATAAATTGCAAACAAAAGGACACAGTTTTTAATACAAAGACTACATCTGGAGAAATTTGAGCATAGTAATAAATCTGGGAGATACCATCATGATTTGCCCCACGGGGCAGGAACAAAGACCCAAGCGCTGGACTGCTAGTTGTGCAATGTATTGAGAAAAACAAAGTCCAAACAGTGAGAAAAAATTAAACTTACGTCAATGGAGGAGTGCAGGGAAAAGGCAAGGATACAAACAGAAATGCACGTTGGAACAGGGTAGGGGTGCCGACGGAGTAGAGAAACAGCAGAGAACCATGAGACACTGACCAGTGAGTAAACAAAGAAGCAGTCTTAAATAAGGCAGACAATTAAACACAGCAAGTGCCATCAGGTGTGGGACACATGAGCGGGCAGGTGGACCTAATTACTAGGCATAACAACTGAGCAGCACAAACAGGGTGATAACAAGGTGGGAGTGTCTGGAAACTGAGGTAGAGAGCTCCTGCCACAAAGAAACAAAATATAAACGCCAAAAACTAAATACCAGGATAATAATAATCAGAATAAGAACATGAATGTATAACAGAACGACTGACAGCTAGGAACACGTCCAAAACCAACATACAGTAAAATAAACACACAGCACTGGGAAAATGCAGGAAATAATTAGAAATAAATTAAGAACCTGAGCACAGTAACACACCACGCTCAGGTTCCTCTATTAAGGATATGACTGGAAATATCATCCATGACCATGAAGAAATAAATAACTCCTTCAGAAAGTTTTATGAAAACCTCATCTCAGATTTATCCATCTGACTCAGAAATAAATGAATTTCTGGACAATATTAATTTACCATAATTAAATAATAACCAGATTGTAGCTCTGGACTCACCTCTTCTAATGTCCGAACTCCAGGAGACACTTAAGCACATCCCAAATAATAAAGCTCTAGGACCAGACTGTTTTTCAGTAGAATTCTATAAAGAATTATGGCGTGTGCTGACACCTATTTTCTTTAAAATAGTGAACCAAATTAAAGAAGATAATGTAATCCGTCCAAATATGAACTCAGCTAGCATTATCCTGCTCCTCAAACCCAAAAAAGAACCTACGCTTCCATCCAGCTACCGTCCCATTTCTCTTATGAATGTTGATCTAAAAATATTTTGCAAAGCTGTTGCTAGAAGACTGGAAAGGTTAACTCCATTTATCATATACCCAGATCAAATAGGTTTCATCAAGGGTAGGCACTTGGCTCATAATACACACAGGCTATTTAATTTAATAGACTACTGTAAGATTAATAACTTGGAAACCACAATTTTATCTCTGGATGCAGAGAAAGCATTTGACTGTGTTAATTGGAAATTTCTTTTTAAAGTGTCACATAAGAATGGGTTTGGTTCATCTTTTATAAACTGGATTAAGACACTATATAGCTGTCCAGTTGCATCTGTCAGAAAAAATGATGAAACTTCTCAAAGCTTTAATCTTCAGAGAGGCACCAGGCAGGGCTGTTCACTCTCTTCTTCATGTTTTACCATCTTTATTGACCCATTTGCAGCAGCCATATGACAAATGTTGATATCAGAGGAATCCGAACTGGAGAAAAAGAAAACAAGATAAGTCTTTATGCTGACGATGTATTGATTTTCCTTGAGAACTCACAAAGATTTTTTTCTTCAGACAATGGTGCTCATTGATAAATTTTCATCATTAGCAGATTATTAACTGGGGTAAATCAACAGTCTTACCTATAAATTGTAATTTTTCAAATATATCCACTATTCCAATACAATCAGGTAATATTAAAAATTCAGGAATTTCCCCTAGGCTCTCAGAGTTACTGCAGCTAAATCACATTCCCCTTCTAAAAACAATAAAACAAATAAATAAAATAAACAAATAAAACAATACAAGATGACCTTACGCGTTGGAGGACATTACCTGTATCACTAATAGGAAGAGTCGCAACCATTCTATTGATGGTCCTTCCTAAAATCAACTATTTATTTTCAATGATTCTTACCCAACCATCTATGGCCTGGTTTAAGTCTCTAGACTCAAATATGAGCACATTTTTGTGGAAGGATAAACCTGTTATGTATGAATATGGAGCAAAGGACGAGGCCAGGTGTCGAACTGAACACAGGTTTATTAAAAAGGCACTCTACAGCATAGTACAGCCATCAGGCAGAAGAGGTGGCCAAGAGACCGCCCCTCCTGCCCACTGCCCTCTTATAGCCCTGGGTGGTGGTAGAACCGGAAGATGGAGCCACCACCCATACCAAACAAATAAGAGTCCAAACTATACACAACATTCTTCCCCCTTCACAAAAGTCCAAAACACACACACACTTGAGACCCTCCCCAATTTAGAACTCGAATCACACACTAAGAAAACTAAACTGAAGTTCCTAAAAGTGGCCTATCACAGTCACACAAAACAACTAAAAACTAGGGGAGGGCAGGTGGACTGCCATCCCACCCACCCCCACACAGCAAGACAGATTATGCTGCTGTCTGAACTATAGAAAACAGTCCAACTAACAGAAAATAACTGTCGTGGTCCTAAACTAAAAGAAAATACACAAAATAATCCCCAGAAATATATACAATAAACAACAAAACAATTAAACTATATACACACAGCATGAGAAGATGACCCTGTGGGCCCCCTGGACTGTCCTGTCATTTGCCCACCCCTGGAAGTGGACTGCCTCCCGGGCCACAGCAGGTCAGCTCGGCACCAGTGCGCCTCCTCTTCTTCACCCTCGGATGTCTCACTTGTCCAGGTCCACCACTCATAGTCTCCTCCACCTGCCGTGGCTTCACCACCCCTCGAGCCCGAATCCAATTCGTGGCTCCCCGAGGGGTTTTGCTCAGCTTGCAGTGTCTCTGCCTGGCATTCACTCCCTCATTGTCTTTTCTTTCAAAGGTCTTTTTATTATTATTAATTGAAGTATCAATACAATACAAAGTATTAGAAATTTTCATTTTTGTTTCAACCAAACAGTAAAAAACTAGAACTTAAAGCCAACAAATGTAAATGCTTCAAAGCACAAAAACCTTTAAATAAACAATAAAAAAAAAAAAAAAATACAAAGAAAAATTATGTGTGTGAAGTGGGGGTGGGGTAAAAGGGATATGAGCTACTCAGAAACTATAATCGTGGGTCTTTCAAAGAAATCAAGAAACGGGCGCCATAATTTATAGAATTTGTTTTCAGAGCCACAGACTGTATATCTGATTTTTTCTAAATCCAAACAGGACATTATATCTTTTATCCACTGTAAATGTGAAGGGGGCGAAGAGTCTTTCCACTTCAGTAATACAGCACGTCTGGCCAATAATAATGAAAATTTGAATACTTTTAATTTGGAACTTGGCAAGACAAGTTCTGGAGCCACACCAAAAATGGCGCATAATGGATCAGGTTTAATTTGATATTGCAGGACTTCAGACATAGTGATAAAAACAGAATGCCAAAAATTCATCAATGCAGGGCAGGACCAATACATGTGAAGCAAAGTGCCAGGAGCGCAACCACACTTTTCACAAGTTGGGTCTATATCCGAGTAAATACGTGCTAACTTAACCTTGGACAGGTGCATCCGGTGTACAATCTTAAATTGAATAAGAGCGTGACGAGCACACATTGATACAGTGTGAACCTGGCCAAGAATAGAGTCCCACAGTTCATCAGTAAAAGTAAAATTAAGATCTTGTTCCCAGTTCAATTTGATAGCGGCCAGAGAAGAAGATTGTAAATTTGAAATTAAATTATATAAAACTGACATTACCCCCTTAGAAGTTGGTTTAACTAATAAAAAAATCATCTAGAGGATTATCAGAAGGTTTTTGAGGGAATTGTTTTGTCATGGTTTGCACATAATGTCTGACCTGGAGGAAGCGGAAAAAGTGTGTAGAAGTGATGTCGAATTTGGTGGAAAGTTGAGAAAAACTTGCAAATTGACCATCAAAATATAAATCCGCAAAAGATTTTAAACCTTTTCTGTGCCATATATGAAATGCACTATCAATAGTTGATGGGGTAAATAAATGATTTGCGGCAATTGGACTTCTAATGGAAAAAAACTGAAGACCGAAATTTTTCCTGAATTGAGACCAAATTCTAAGAGACTGACGAACTACTTTATTATTACCCAGTGTAGACAAAGCAAGGGGAAGTGGTGAACCTAAAATTGCCGGTAGGGAAGTTTGATTGTCCACATGTGACTCCATAAGGATCCAAATAGGTGATTTGGGTTCCAGATAAAAATGTTTCCAATATAACATGCACCTGATATTTGCTGCCCAGTAGTAATATTGAAAGTTAGGCAGAGCCATGCCACCTACTGATTTGGGTCTTTGAAGAAAAACTTTCCTCAATCTCGGATGTTTACCATTCCAAATAAATGAGGTAATCAGAGAGTCCAAAGACTTAAAAAAGGATTTAGGAATAAAAATGGGGAGACATTGAAACAAATATAAAAACTTTGGAAGTAACATCATTTTTACAGAATTGATTCTGCCAATTAAAGACAAGGATAATGGGGACCATTTGGAAAGTATTAACTTGCACTGGTCAAGTAAGGGGAGAAAATTATTTTTAAACAAGTAATTAAATTGTTTAGTGACACATATCCCAAGATAATTAAAATGATCAATAACAACCTTGAAAGGAAAATTTTCAAAATCCTGAACTTGAATCTTTTCATTAATCAGAAACAGTTCACTCTTATTAAGATTAATTTTATAACCAGAAAACCTACTAAAACTATCCAAAATATTAAGTATAGCGGGTAATGAAGTAAGTGGGTTGGAGAGAAATAATAAAAGATCATCAGCATAGAGTGAAACCCTATGCTCAATGCCACCCCTACGAATGCCTAGAAAGTCCCGGCTCCCACGGATTGCAATAGCTAACGGCTCAACTGCCAAGGCAAAGAGCAACGGGCTCAAAGGACAGCCTTGCCTCGTACCACGGTAAAGTCTAAAATAGTCAGAATAGCGACAATTAGTTAACACTGAAGCTAAAGGACTAGCATAGAGAAGTTTAATCCAGGAACAGAAGGAAGGACCAAAACCGAACCTCTCCAAAGTAAAAAACAAATACTCCCACTCAACCCTATCGAATGCCTTTTCAGCGTCCAAACTAATAAGACATTCAGGTATGTTGTGGTGAGGAGTATAAATAATATTAAACAACCGCCGCAAGTTAAAAAAAGAATGGCGATTTTTAATGAAACCGGTTTGGTCCTGTGAAATTATAAAAGGAAGAATCTTTTCCAACCTTGAAGCTAACAACTTTGACAAAATTTTAACATCGGTATTTAACAAGGAAATAGGCCTGTAAGAAGCACAATCAACAGGATCCTTATCCTTTTTAAGCAACACAGTGATACAGGCCTGATAGCATGAAGGAGGAAGTGTACCAGAGTCAAGCGACTCTGTAAAAACTTGACAAAGGAAAGGGGCGAGGTCATCAGAGAATTTTTTGAAAAAATCAGCGGAAAACCCATCAGGTCCTGGAGATTTTCCTGATTGCATGGATGATATTGCCAGCTGAATTTCTTCTTTTGTGATGGGAGCTTCTAAAATTTGCCGAGATTCTGAAGAAATCGAAGGAATATCAATAGAATCAAAAAAAATTTCCAAATCCTTTAAGTTTGTTGTATATTCTGAGGTATATAATTTGGAATAAAATGACCTGAAAATATCATTAATCGCTTGTTGGTCAGATGTCACCTCTCCTTTATCTGTCCTAACTCCAGTAATAATTTGCTTAGCTCTAATACCACGTAGTTGATTAGCTAGAAGTTTACTGTTTTTTTCGCCATGTTCATAAAATTCACTCTTGTTCCTTGTTAAACAACCTTCAATTTGTCGAGTAGAAAGTAAATTAAATTTAGTTTGTAATGTCATACGTTCCTTGTACAGAGCGGGTGATGGAGATTGAGCATATTGTCTATCAATGTCCAGGATTTGATCTAAAATAACCTTCTGTTCCTGTATTAAGGATCGTCTTTTAAATGCTGCCAATGAAATAAATTCCCCCCTAAGAAATGCCTTCATGGCCTCCCATATCGTTTTATTTGACATACCAGGAGTTTTATTTTCTTTCAAAAAAAAATTAATTTTAGAAGAAATATTCGCAACCAATTTTTCATCTGTAAGTAATAATGGATCCAATCTCCAATGCTTTCTCATGGAGTCACATCCATGGAGGATCATTTTAAGTACAAGAGGGGCATGATCAGAAACCGAGATGCTATCATAACTGCAAGAGCAAAGGTTATTAATTAATAAATTGTCAACAAAAAAATAATCTATTCTGGTATAAGTATGGTGTACGTGAGAGAAAAAAGAATAGTCCCTGCCGTTAGGATGTAAAAAACGCCAAGGATCTGTAAGGTTATATTCCTCAAGAAAAGACTTAACATAAGTTGCAGATTTATTAAGACTAGCAGGTTTTGAAGATGAGCGATCTAAGATCGGATCCATATACAAATTAAAGTCACCCCCAAGAATTAGAGAATGAGTATTTAAATCTAGAAGTTGCGAAAAAAGGTTGCGAAAAAAGTGCACATCATCAAAATTCGGTGCATACAAATTAGCCAAAGTGACATGTTTATCGCCAAGTTTACCTGATACTATTACAAATCGTCCATTTTTATCTGATACAACATTAGAGGGAATAAATGGGATATTTCGATCAATAAGAATAGCAGCGCCCCTGGCCTTAGCTTTAAAATTTGAATGAAAAAATTGTCCTGACCAACATTTTGACAAACGCAAGTGGTCGGAATCCTGCAAATGGGTTTCCTGCAAAAACAATACCCCAGGCTTAAATTGCTTTAGACGTGACATGACTCTCTTTCGTTTAATTGGATGGTTCAACCCCTTCACATTCCAGCTTACCAAAGTAAGATTACTATTCATTCAAAGAGTAAAATTTATATATTATGTTGTGTAGCCCAAAGAAGAATAAAGTGAGGTACGGGTAAAAAAAAAAAGAAAAAGGAAGGGGTAAGGGGGGTGTAAATAAAACCATAACAAAAAACAAAAAAAAAAAAAAAATTAAAAAATTAAAAAAAAAATAAATAAAAAAAAAAAAAAATCCAACAACCAAACCTATAACAACACTCCAGCCGGTTGCAAAAAAACAGCAACCGCTCCATCTCCAGCTCTATTTTCATCCTAACAGAATGCTCCCATACAACTGGCTTCAATCCTGCATAATATGAACGTTTTACCCTAAAAAAAAAAAAATAAATAAGATAAAATTTAAAAAAAAGAATTAAGTAAACAACAACGTATAGGGAGCCAATTTTACCTTGTTTTTAAACATCTGAAAATGCATCAATATCCAGTCAGTGCAGCTTCAATGAAGTAACAAGCAGCCCAGCGCGGCAGCTGGTCAACCCAGAAATGTCCAGTTCAAGGCGAAAATTGCTGGTTTCTCTCTATAGTTTGCATGAAGCGGGTAGCCTCTGAGACGGACGCCAGCCACTGGTTTTTGCCGTCTGAAAGAGTTATCTGGAGCCTGGCGGGGAAAAGAAGAGAAGGACGAAAACCTCTCTTGTACAACTCGGACATAACCTCCTTATATTCGGCTCGTTGCTTCTGAACGTCGGCGTTATAATCCTCGTAGAACTGAAGTTTATGCCCACGATATTCCAAAGTCCCACGGCGTCTCCGCGCTTCTCTCATCACCAAGTCTTTGGTCCGAAACCAGTGGAAACAAATAATGACAGCGCGCGGCTTCCCATTCGGACTCGGCTTGGACATGAGGCTGCGGTGGGCTCTATCCAGCTCTGGGGGAGATGGCAAAGTTTGTGCGCCAAAGACGTCCACCAACAGCCGAGAAAAAAATTCAGATGGCCGTGGACCCACATCAAAGGACTCCGGCAGACCCACCAGACGAATATTCAGCCTCCTGCTTCTTCCCTCCAGGTCAGAAAGTTTGTTTTTCAAAAGTTTGTTCTCCTCCTGTATTGACTCGCATGTAACTTCAAGCGCCGCTAGGCGCTGGCTGACGTCCTCCGCGTTGTTTTCAAGGTCGCCAATGCGTTGCTCCTGGTTCGCCACATCTGCTTGAATTTTGTCCAGCTTACCATTAATAAGTTCAAATGAAGCTTTGAAGTCAGCAGCTATGGACATTCTGTGTTGCTCTAGCAAGGCAACAAGTGCAGGGTTAAGGCTGATACTAGCATCCTCAGCTAAGCTGGTGTTAATATTGTTCCCTGCTGCCTCCTTTTCAGTCTGCTTTCTTGTTTTGGACATATTTCAAAACAGATTCTGCACGTATTAAATGTCCAAAACATTAACAGCTTACAGCAAAATAGGGTTTAAAAAGTAAAGAAAAAAAAATATAGCAGGAGCCAGCAACGCACACACCTACTCCATTGCCAGCACACTTGAAGCCAATCGCACTCCCTCATTGTCAATCGGTCCTGCCCCGACCTCTTTATCTTTGCTGCCGCCATTGCCGTTGTGACCCCCTGTTCATCGGTACCTTAAAGCCAAAATCCAGGACCAGATGGAGGCAGCCACTCAGTACCACCCGCCGTCACAGGCATCCCACCATGCTGCCCAGTTCCCTCATCTAGGGCTACTTGGGCTCTGGAACGGGAACCCTCCAGTGATGGCCCTGGATGGTATTGGTCTTGCTCACTCTCCAGGGTGCCAGGCAGTTCCTCGTCCCACACTGCGCCATCTGCCACGCTTAGGATTGCACGGTCCCATGTCTCAGCCGAGTCACGCCGAGCTGTCAGTTCCACTGTTTCCACCGTGGCCAGCCATCCTCCTCTACAACCACAAAGCGGCGCTGGGTTCTTCTCAGTTTCTGACGTGCGGAGAAAAACATCTCACGGTCATCCAAATTTGGCATGGAGCCCACTGCTCCTGTGTCAATCCACGACAACACCTCCATCCCATCCAACTCCATCATACAGTCTGCGTGACCCTTGGTGCTCAGAGACACAACATGAACAACCGTGAGGGCACGAGAGTCCACTTTGTACCACGGACCTCCTCGCTCGGATCTGTGGCATGCCCTGGTGACATGAAACAAGTAGCCACACGTGCCGCAGCGCTCTGCTCTTGTCAAATAACTCTTAGCCTTGAAACGGTGCTTCGTGGACCCACAGCCCTCACCTTTGGGCTTTCCCAGGGCAGATCTCACATTCACAGCGCTGGCGTTGTCCTCCATGCTTCCCACGCTGACTGGGTCCACTGCATATGTGATTGATGGTGATCCCACATGTTGGTATAACAAGCTCTCAGTCAGCTCCCGTGACAGTTCGTCCACAACTTCCAGCCGTTGAGCTAATGCGATGGTAGTGGGCAGCACCAATCCACCCAAAAACGTAAGCAGCCTCAACCCGATTGTAGTGCCGTTGTTATAATCTGCCAACTGGTCGTGAATCATCCCTTTCTCCAATAGTTCAAGCTGGCACCCGTTGCCCAACAGCTCCAAATCTGTCATGAACTGCTGAAGAGACCCGCCTACCCGTTGGCTGCGCTGTTGAAGCCAAATTGTGCCAACCATGACGTTTTCCAGGGCACGAAAATAGCACGCCATTAGCTCAATCCCTTCATCAAAACTATCACAGTCACCCAGTGTGCTTAGAACACATTGTTCCTTCACTGCAAAATTGCGCACCAGCGATTCACGTGCCTTCCACTTTCCCAGCTTCCAAAGGTCCAGCGCTACCCTGCAAGTCCGGAAAATGTCACACCACCCTGGCCATAGGACCGGTGGCATGCCACGGAGCTCTAAAACTGGCCGAATTTCAAACCCGCACACTTCCATATCTTGTTGTAATCCACTTTTATCCTCATTGCCAAATGTTATGTATGAATATGGAGCAAAGGATGAGGCCAGGTGTTGAACTGAACACAGGTTTATTAAAGAGGCACTCCACAGCATAGTACAGCCATCAGGCAGAAGAAGTGGCCAAGAGACCGCCCCTCCTGCCCACTGCCCTCTTGTAGCCCCGGGTGGTGGCGGAACTGGAAGGTAGAGCCACCACCCATACCACACAAATAAGAGTCCAAACTATACACAACAAAACCATCACGGATCAGTTTAAAAACTCTTCAAAAAGCAAAAGTGTGCAGAGGTTTAGATTTACCAGTTTGTGTTTTTTTTATGACTTCTTACCTAATAGACTGTAGTTTGTTTCTACCTGGACAAAATCAACCCCACTAGGAAACCATGGTCATATGGATAAGGATAAGGGATAAGGACCTGTACTTATATAGCGCTTTTCTAGTCTCAAAGACCACTCAAAGCGCTTCAATAGCACTAACTCTCTACTCTAAGGGCCTATAGGAGACAGATACTGTATGTAGGGACAATTTAGAACAACCAATTAACCTAACATGCATGTCTTTGGATTGTGGGAGGAAACCAGAGCCCCTGGAATAAACCCACGCTGAACAGGCTCTCTGTGGGTCACTAAATATCTCTGACTTATCTTTCATGAGTCTCTTTATCAAACGTCATGACTGTTTTAAAAGCATTAGCAATAGTTCCTCTCTGACAGCCTAGTGGAAATTTTTAAAAATAACGGGGTCTTCACTTGTCCCTTGTAAACTCTCGTCCATTTGGAATAATCCTGATATCCTGCAACAAAAGAGGATGTTAAACTTTCCACTATGGTGTGAGAAAGGAATAAAAAAAACTTAGAACATCTTATTTGAGGTGGAAACTTTATCCAATTCCAGGAACTGGTGTCAGAGTATGACATTAGTGATAAAAAGTTTCTTGAATACCAACATATTAAAAGCAAGATTCAATTTCAACCAGGCAGATTTAGAGGTTCCAGTTAAGGTGACAGAGTTTCTGAGCCTTTGTTCCCCTAAATTAATATCAAAAATCCACGGACTATTATCAAAACTGGAGGACTCAGTATCTCTTCCAAAGTTAAAAAGGGAGACAGACCTATCAATCAATAAAGATGAAAGCTTCTGGACGCAAATATGTTTAAGATGACTAAAATGTCATGAATTGGCCCTTCAGGGCAGGAAGAAAACCCTGAACTGTGTTGTGCGTGAATTTAATAAAGAATACAAAAATATACAAAGAACAAAACACTTACAAGAACTAAGGTGAAGCAGGAGTAGGATGAGACAGGCGTGGAATAACCGTCTGAACTTGGTATTAGGACACGGCGCCAAATGGAGACGCTGCTGCCCTTAAATAAGACATGAAGGATGATTACAACTAAAGGCAGGTGTGGGTCACAAGAGCAGGGAATAATCAGTCCAAACTAATGACAGCAGTGCTAGAAAGGAACCTGAACTGACAAGGGAAACGAACACAGCACACCGTCAAAACAAAAGCAGAGGAGGACATAAATACAAAATGAGAAATACTAAAGGTGCTGGAAATAAACAAATACCACAACTAGGATGGGAGACAGAATATACAATAATAACTACAGGCTATGATGGTCAGTAAAAGATACAAAACCCAGACGACTTAAAACAGATACAAAAAGCAAACTCAGACGGAATCCTACATATTAAATACTAAATGGAAGTGGGGAAATGCAGAAAATAACCAGAAATAACCAAAGCAGCGTGAGCACGGTTCCCCAACCGTGCTCCGTATCCTGACATAAAAACTCTTAATTTATAACTCATACAGTACAAAGTTCTACATAGAACTCACTACACAGGACAAAGGATGTTCAAAATGGGCCTGAGTCACACAAATATCTGTTCCCATTGCACCAGCAACGTCTCAGATAGTTATATGCATGCTATGTGGTCCTGTGCACCAGTCCAAAAGTTCTGGCAGAAGATAGTGTGTGGAGACCTTTCAGCATGGCTTGGGTGTCGTATCCCAGCCTCTCCCACACTTTGCATGTTGGGTGATTTAATTAAGTGAAATAACAACAACAAGGCGATTTTCACAGGTGTGCAGGCTTAAATAGCAGGTGAGGTAAAATATGCACTAGAGCCCCACAGGAAGCAGAGATAGTGGATATGAGAAAAATAATCGCGATTAGTCGACTAATCGAAAAAATAGTTGTTAGATTAGTCGACTACCAAAATAATCATTAGTTGCAGCCCTAGTGTATACGCGTGAGGGTGGGCGTGTGTGTGTGGGGGGGGACAAGTACCTGTGGGTGGATGCGTATTTGTGGAGGGTGTGTATGTGAGGGGAAGACCTTGTTGGGCGGCGGGGGCTCAGGGGGTGGGGTGGGCTATCTGGCGGCTGGAGGGATAGCAGTTCGGTTTCTTCTTTCCCTCGACATCCTGTCGTTGTGTCCCAGAGTGGGGCGCTTTGCCCACGCTGCCTCCAGTGTCCATGCCGCCGAGTATGGGTGTGTGTGAGTGCTCGGTGGTGGCCGGGGGGGCCATTGGCACAGATTGGCTGCCACGTTTACGTCGGTTTACCCCCGGGCAGCTGTGGCTGCAGGGGTAGCCGATCGCTGGCAATGTCTGTCTGGGGTGGATGGTGGGTGGGCTCATGGGGGGTGCTTTGGGATGTCGCTTGACATTGCTGTATTATTATTATATATGTTTGTGTACATGCATACAGGGTGTGTACAAGATGCGTGAGTGTGAGTGTGGCTGCCCCATTGTGTCTGTGGTGCTGGAGAGCGCTGCGGTACGACATTGGCGGGTCCTGGGTTGTATGGCCTGGTGTCCCTTGTCCTGGAATGGGATCTGAGGGCAGTGGGTGGCTTCCAGAGCCAGTTTGAGAGCTGGCATCTGGGGGGGGGGGAGGATGGGCTGAGGACCCCCCCCCCCCCCCCAGTCTTACCCCCCCTTTCAATTCTGAATGGATCGTACATCTTATTGGATACACTTAGGGTTTTGGGGTGAGGGTGTACCGTATGGTGTCGGTGAAAAGGATCTCTCTGTCTGCTACTGCGCTGTGGAGCCGCCCTCACCTCAGTTTTAATTGCACTGTAGACACTGAGAGCTCGGGGAGATGGGAGCTCTGCTGCCAGTAGCAATGAGTAGTGATTCCCCATCACACTATTCTCCCAATTTTGACTGCACTTTGGTAGTTCACACACCTGCACCCAATGATACCACACAAATAACACTCATCCATCACGATTCACACATGGGGGGTGGGGGTCTTCCTCCAACTTTGCTGCCCTCCTTCTGCTGGGGGCCTGGCTGGTGACCTGGGGCCCGTCATACTGTTGTTACCCAAGGCGCTACCATGAGTGAATAGGTGCGAGCAAGGGAGTGAGCAAGAGAAAGAGTAAGTAAGCAAGTGAGTAAGTGAGAGTGAGGGAGTGATGAGTAGTGATGGTGATGGTGGGTCAGATTTATGTGGTGCTTTGCATGTCGGGTGGCATCTCTGGGCGCTTGCAGCGGGTCCATAGGTTGTTCGCTCCGTGCGAGCATTGGTGGTGATGGGCTGCTTCTGTGGCCGCAGCTACCCTGGGGTGGATTGGTGGGGGTGCGTGGCTGCTGGCCCACGCTAGTGGCCTCCCGGCTGCAACTGCACCATGGCCACCCCAACTGTTAAGGGTGAGTAAGTGTGAGTGTGTAAGAGAGACCACTAGTAAATGTGAGTGAGTCAGAGTGCGAATGAGAGCGTTTATATTGTATGAGTGAGCGTGAGTGGAAAGAAGCATGTGTGAGTGCGAGCGGAAATGGAAGCGAGACTGAACAAGTATGGAAGTGAGTGAGGATCTTGGTCAAGATGTGTAGAGTGATGATACAGAGTGAAGTGATGGTATAGAGTGAAGTATGAGGACACAAAGAAGAGTGATATCTGAAGATAGAGTTGAGGTTTGATTGGACACAGCAATCATGATTGAAGGACTACAGCTCCTGACCAGATAGAGTGATGATATAGAGTGAAGTAAGTGGCAGTAATGGACCTATAAGCTGGTTGCCAACTGCCAATCAAATCTAAAAGAAGAAGAAGAAGGAGGAAGTGGGTGAGAGTGAATGAGTGTGGGAGTGCAAGTGTAAGATTGTGTGAAGGAGAGGGTGCGTAAGAGGGTGAGTGAGAGTGAGTGAGCAAGTGCGTGTGAGTACGAATGAGTGCATGTGAGAGCATGAGGGTATGAGTGCGTGAGAATGAGTGTATGTGCTGGTGGGAGGTACTGGACTGAGGGGATGGTGCCTCCTGGTACCTCCTGGTACCTCCTGGTGACGTGGACTCCCTTGGACTGGGGGAGCTGGCCCCCCGTGGTGCTCCGTGCGCCTTTCTGCCACCTTACCTGGGCGTGGGGGGGCTCCCGGGGCATGGGTCGGGGGCACTGGGGGGGGATGGGTGTCCAGGGCGCCCGTGCCAGGGGCTGGTTTCCCTTGGGGGGGTGGGGGTTGGCCTTCTGGGGGGCCTGGGAGCTGGCATTGGCCCCACAAAAGTAAATCTGTTTGGCACAATAAGGGAAGCAGATTTCTGATCTGCTTACCTAGCTGCTTGACAGGACAAGGGAAAAAAATATAGAAAATTTAGAAATCCACTTTGCGATTGTCTTTTCTCTAAATTAAAAAAAATAAAAATATTGAACACTGAACTTACACTTCCTTACGATGAAGTCAATCCATGATTTCTATAATGAAATGAAATAAAATAAAATTTTATAAACTGAATTTTAGGGACTGGAATACAATGTCTATTTCAAATAAAAAGAAAAAACTAAGTAGACGGTTGTGCTGTTTCATTCCATCTAACTACAATGCTCCACACTGTGTGTGTTTATATATTTACATATTTATTCCATCTAGCTACAATGCTCCGCACTGTGTGTTTATATATTCATATATCTATTCCATCTAGCTACAATGCTCCGCACTGTGTGTTTATATATCTACATATTTATTCCATCTAGCTACAATGCTCCGCACTGTGTGTCTATATATATATATATATATATATATTTATATTTATATGTACATATGTACAGTATACTTGCTGCTCTTTTTTTTTTCTCTTGCCTTCTGATTGTTGCTCTGAGTGTTGCTATCCCTGTGCTGTTGCAATCCTGGAATTTCCTCATTGTGGGACTAAAGGCTTATCTTATCTTATCTTAAACACTTCAGAAAAAGTATTAGGGAGCGTGTTAATCAAACTCGTTTTTTTCTGCTGTGGGCGACTATTTTCTACTCATTCTCTATGTAGTACAGCGTTTACATCACTGAGAGCCCTCGGCGCTGAAACATTTTGAGCGGTGATCAGCACTGAAAAAAGTCCAACTAGTCAGACTACTGTACAGCTGCACTCGTCAATGTCAGACCTTTCTAAGCAGCCAATCAGAATTAAGGAAAGGTGAGACATAGGACGCTGGTACAGGAAGACGACAACGGTAGGTGGCGGACGGTGGTCAGGCTGAACTTTGCTGCATCAAACAACCCGGTACTCTTTGATTTGACACTAAAAGGATATCACTAAACTAATGGAGAACAGCGGAGGGGCAAAAAAATGAAAACCGACCTGAAAGACTCAATAAACCACGATGCTGATTTAAGGTGGAATTGTGCAGCCCCAATGTATGGTCAATATAATTATGACAGTCTTGTTATTACCTCCGCCAAGGAGGTTATGTTTTCATCGGCGTTAGTTTGTCTGTCTGTCTGTTTGTCTGTTTGTTTGTTTGTTTGTTTGTTTGTTTGTTTGTTTGTTAGCAAGATAACTCAAAAAGTTATGGACGGATTTTCATGAAATTTTCAGAGATTGCCAGAAATGAGGTATCCTACAGATGATTAGATTTTGGTGGTGATCCAGATCACCGTCCAGAAGAAAACCGCCATTACAGAAAATGCGATTTTCGTGAATAACTACTGAACCACTAATCCTATCATTGTGAATCCAATTGGCGGAGGTCTGCGCTCTCCGAGTGCCTTTCTAGTTATTATTACCTCCGCCAAGGAGGTTATGTTTTCATCGGCGTTGGTTTGTCTGTCTGTTTGTTAGCAAGATAACTCAAACAGTTATGGACAGATTTTCATGAAATTTTCACAGGTTGTCAGAAATGGGGTATCCTACAGATGATTACATTTTGGTGGTGATCCGGAAAACCGCCATTATGCGAAATGCGATTTTCCTGAATAACTACTGAACCACTAATCCTATCCATGTGAATCCAATTGCTACTCATATGTTTTCATTGTCAAGGAATCTGAAAACGTACACACAATAAATGTAGGATTAATATTTACGATGTAAAACACTGTATGGGGGGAACTGTGGCGCTTGGCGGAGGTCTGCGCTCTCCGAGTGCTTTTCTAGTTATTATTGTTATTATTATTATTATTATTATTATGTTGTGGAGTGTGTAAAATCACAGGCAGATTCATTTCAGACGATTTATTACACACTCACATCTTTCAAGCACAGAACAGAATGAACTCTCAAGCAGAAACTCTCCCCTTTAGTTTCATGGCATTTACATCACACACAACATGACATTTGCATCACACTGCATTCAACAACCTTCATCCCTGACTCCTTCCTGCTATCTCACCAGGAATCTCCTGCTCTTTGTTCTCCCAAGCTTATCACTGTCTCCTGTCTGAGATGCTAGATAATCTGGCTCACACAAGGTGCTACAATGTAGTCATATTGTTTTTGCTGTCGTTTGTCTGTTAATAATAATAATAATAACAATAATAATAATAATAATGGATTGCATTTACACTACTCACAAAAAGTTAGGGATATTTGGTTTTCAGGTGAAATTTATCGGAAATGTAAAAAGTTCACGCTACAGTGATATAATATCATGAAAGTAGGGCATTTAAGTAGAAGCATGCAATGGTGATTTCCTCATCTCAATTTATTGAAACAAAAGCCAACAACAGTGGTGGGTATACCACAACAAAAAATGTCAGTGTCTCAATAACTTGTCTTGTGCCCCTGAGCATCAATTACAGCTTGACAATGATGTCTCATGCTGTCCACAAGCCGACTTATTGTCTGCTGAGACATGACAATCCACTCTTCTTGAAGGGTGGCCCTCAGGTCATTGAGGTTGTGGGGTGCAGGGTTACGAGCCTCTACACGGTGACTCAGCAGATCCCATAGGTTTTCTATGGGATTCAAGTCTGGAGAAAGTACAGGCCACTCCATTTGAGGTACCCCAGCCTCCAGCAGCCGTTCCCTAATGATGTGATCTCAATGAGCTGGAGCATTGCCATCCATGAAGATGAAAATAGGCCTGTGTTGTTCATGCAGGGGCACAATGACAGGATTAATGATGTTATTCACTGTACCATTCACAAGGTGTAGGGCAGTTTGGTATTGACTAGGCACACCTGCCCAGACTGTAACAACACCACCACCACCACCAAAGGCTCAACAATGACTGATGCATAGCGCTCGGCAGCCATCATTTCTACTCAGCGTGAATCAACTTTCATCAGAGAACAGCACTGAGGCCCACTGGTCCCTCGTCCACTATAAATGCTCCCTGGCCCATGCAAGACCATGACACCTGTACTTGGTGGTGTGGTCAAGTACCCTTGCAGGTTGTCTAGCACATAGACCACACTGATGTAAATGGTTTTGAATGGTCTGACATGACACTTGGGTGCCTCTCATCTCCCTTAAATGTGCCTGGAGTTGAGTGGCATTCATCATCCGGTTCCGCAGGGCACTGTTCACAATGAAGTGGTTATCAGCGTGGGATGTGGCCAAAGGACGTCCAGTTCTATACCTTTCTGTGACTCTTCCAGTCTCTCTCTTGCAACCTGCTCTCTAACATTCTGTGATACTTTAAGTTCAGCGGCCACTTTCCTCTGAGAACATCCTGTTTGAAGCCTTGCAATGGCGAGGTACTGTTGATCAATTATTAGATGTCGTCTTGGTCTCATGATGTCAAAATGGGAAAAGCATGATGAAGAGGACTGTTTTAATACCAATTCTAATTAAACCAGAACATTTATTGGTCGATTCATGGATCAAACACCTGCTGTAAATTTTGCCATTAAGCACCTTGTTAGAGAACAACAAGTTATGCAAAAAGTACTGAAACATTGAACACAGACATGTGTTTTCAAAAGTTTAGAGAAGGTCAAATTAAGTTCACCTACAAAGGTTATAGAGCATTTTAGGTGCATTGTAACATTTCACCCAGAAGCCGAATATCCCTAACTTTTTGTGAGTAGTGTACATTACACTACTTATTTTCAATTTTTGGACCAGTTAACTAAAATTGGATAATTTCCCATGGCACCCCAAACAATCTCTCACCCCGGTTGAAAAACACTGTGCTAGTCAAGCTTATATCAGGTCTCCTGGATTGGCTTTACACCACAATTGTCTTATTTTACATATTCATACTTTTCAGTACATTGAGGGAATATTTTCTCTAATTATAAAATGTTAATTCCATTTTGCATATCGTGAGTCTTAGATACAGTACGCACAGTGGTTGGAGCTGACAGCCCTGCTAGGTGTTGCTTTTGTGTGCCAGTCTATCCCAACATTTACCCCAAACTCTTAATTATTATCTTGTCTCTGATGTGTCACCAGGGAAATGAATAAGATAACTCTCACTCTTCTAAACCAGCCTTTCCTCCCCACTTTGCCTGATTGTGTTTTTTTCCCTCTCTTTCTAATGCACTAATCTGCCATATTGCCGTATGAGCCTGTGCTTTCAGTATGCTTGTTAAATATGCTGTCACCAAGAGCGTAGATGGACGGAGAGACAAATTAAAGTTCCTTTTCACCACCCAGTTTAGAAGCAACCCAAATGAATGACATTTAATCAAAGAAAGTCAAAAAGATAAATGTTTACAAAGGCATGTCCCCAAAAGAGATGGCACATTAATTGATTATTTATTAAGACAGGCCTAATAAACACAGAGGCGTTATTCACATGCCTCAAAATTAATAGACGTTGTGAACTTTATAACATGCCGCTGTCTTGTTGTTTTGTAAGTCGGTGCAGAATAAGAATCATATGCATTTATGCAAGTGAACAAACAGGAGGGAGGAAGTGTGCTTTGTGAATTTGTCTAAAGGCCAATATTAGCATATAGCGACAGACAGGCAGAGTCCTAACTTCAATTCACAATCCCCAGTCCACATCAGGCTGTGCGGTGCCAGTCAATCAGTCCGCACCTCTAAAATGAACCGTGGCAGACATGAAGAGGACCTTTCAAACCTGGGTGAAAGGTTGCAGTCTTTCAGCTCCCAGATCTTCCTGTAGGGTGGCGATGCGGCTTTGTGAGGGGGAAAAAAGGGGGAAAAGAGAAGATAAAGTTAAAGAGTTAAGAGTCAGAGCAAGTTTTCCTCTCTCTATACGCCTAACCTTTAAGCCGAATGCCCCCCACCATGACTCCTGGATTCCTGATTAGTTTACAGTATACTCCCAAATCAGCATAATAAAGCATGTGATGAGGCTGATGAGATCTAACAGCCTGCTCTTGTTTACCCCGCCACAGCACCAGCTCCTTCTCTGCATGTGTGTGTGTCTGACCCCGAGGCACCAAGTCACTTGATGCGTCTTGCATCTTTCTCTAACACACACTCTTACGGGTGCACATACGCACACGCCCACCCACACAACCCCCCCCCCCCCCTCCCGTTGGTAGAAATCCTAGTTGCATTGCCGTATCTCTGCGGAGGCCAAGAATCCACATCCCCTTTAGGCTAGTCCTGGGGTGCATTTACCACACACACACACACACACACACACACACAGGGGGAGAAACAAACACAAAACCATAAATGCATGCATGTGCACACAGACACACACTGTAACTTAATGAGAGAAGGAGATGGCACTATGAAGGCGACAGCCAAATGAAACCTACTCACCAAGGACTGACCTGTGGTTCGGGGCAGCAGCAGCTCGGTGGGGAGCTCCTCTCCCAGCACTGATCAGAGGGCTGCACCGCCGAGGCTGCTCACGCTGACGGCGCTGGAAATACCAACTGATTAAACGCCACTGTCGCCTCGGCTCAGCTGCTATATGGAAAGAAAGCTTCCTCTCTTTTATATTTTTTTTTTTTTCCGCTCACTGTTTGTTTGTCAGTCTCCTTTGTTTTCTTTGTCCTCTGCCGAGACAGCGGTGCCGGTGGATTGGAGCTGTAAGCGTGAGGGATTTGTGCGTAATTAGCTGAAACGCTCACCCAAGCAAGCACAAAAAGTTTAAATTTTAAACTTTTTGAACCATACTTCTTTTTAACGGTATTTCACTGACACTCTGCTTCCCTTCCAAGATCAAAACCTTGCTTCGTGGTAGAAATATATTTTATATGAGTCTTTGGAGTATGTGGACAGCAAAACAGTGCTGCCAACTTGCAAGGCCTATTAGCAAGTTGTGAAAAGTTATAACTGCGGTGTGTGTGCATGGAAAAAGTAATGACTGTGAAAACACATATAGATGAAATGTTAATAGGATAATTGGGTCCACTGACCACTGTTTTACAATGTTTAACCCAACTCTGTCCATTTTGTAGTACTTTCAAAGCTATTTGGCTCAACCATAGCAAAAAATTTACATCAGTTAGGAACTAAAAGTAAATCAACAAAGCACTTCTTTGTGTAAAAAGTCCTGCTGTTATTTGAAAGTCACTGACTTTATTGGAATGTCCAGTAGCTGACTAGTACAATTTAAAAAGGTCATTACATATATACAAGGGATGACGGTTGGCCCACAGGAGACACAAAAGATAATTGAGCCCCGGGTCAGAAGTCGAGGGCGGCCTGGTCTGGCCTGCCTACCACACCCCTCCATCAGAAGCCAGTTCACAGCTTTCTGGACAGCAGAATGGTGACTCTCTGTCTCTCTGACCTTATAAGGTCCAGATTTGATACTGTTGAACGTGCAGACATTCTGGCACAAATAAAGGGTTAGAAGACTCTGCCCATTATCTGTGCCCTCTAGCCTAGTTGGGCAAGTCATCCAAGAATGGGCAGCGACTCATCCAGCCTGGGGCCAGACTTCACTGACTGCCAGCCTTCTCATGCCACATGGACAGTTTCAGCAAGCCTTTGTTTGTTAGGCTCAACAATGGTATGTGACAGTGAAATACAGTGGCTTTTTTAAAAATAGACATATCAACTTACATTGGTATCAATGCTTTTGATACAGGTTTAAAAGTATGGAATATTACAGTAACACTTTGGCCGACACTGTTGACTCAGCTGCCCTCCACGTAATGGTGCTGTACCTCTCGCCCTTGACTGCCACAGCTTGGCCGGGGGCTTCTCTGGCCGGAGTCAACAGATCATGGAAGGCCTGGAAGAAAGACAGGACCGGGGCAGACAAAAGAGGAAGGCCGGTGCCATGCCCTTGACTGAATGAGAGCTACACTCACAGACAATAGCCACAGTGCACATCCATCCAAGTCAACTTTTCATTTATCTCCACAGTTTGTCCACATTTTTTTGAAAAGAAATGAAAGTTAGCCCTCTCATTTTCAAGTTAGTGTCCACCTTTTGCGCCCTGTGGTGACAGCCAGGAGAAAAGTGAATATCTCTATTCAAGAGAAACAGACCGTTGTCTCATGTCGGCCCACCGGCAGCAGGAAGAAGGGAAAGGCAAGGTAAGAAAAAGGGGCAACTAGGCAGGGGCAGCTTCAGCAGCGTGGAGCAGGAATGGCTGGCAGCACACAAAGGATGGTTCTCCTTCTGTTTTTCAGCTCCATTAATATCTGAGCTGTAGCCTGCATATATCCTCATTCATTATTCATGAACCGGCCAGGAAGGAGCAGGCGGGAGGAGGGTGGGAAAGCAAAAGGCCAGAGATAGTTCCAATCAGCGCCGGTTTAAATGACACTGAGTGACAGAGCCTGGGGTTTTTATGGCTCACTGTTGAAATGAGACGCTGCGCCGTGGTAAAAGGTCCACGTTAATGACCAGCGCGATGTATTCCAGGCTGCACCACTCGTAAAAGCTAGCTACCACGCTGGGCAGCAAATTTAGCCAAACTAACTCACCACGGTTCTACACAGAAGCGCTGTGTGAACACTCCCACAAAGTGAACTAACCTGCGCCTGACCTGAACTAACTGCATCCATGTCTGTGGCCTGTATTCATAGACCCAGAGAGGCCTAAATTGATGTCGTAGATATTTGCTTGGCAGAACATTATGGCTAGCCTATGGTACATGACTGTTTAAACTATATATACAGTATATCACTCTGTTCTGTTTAAGGAATAACGGGTTAATCTTTAACTGATATGGCAATCGATTTGGGAGTTCAGTCGAACAATCTTTACGTCATATATATTGAGACAGTCACTTATAGATGCCAAAACGTATTTGTGCTCCAGAAAAGCACCATCACTGCATACCAAGTGCCCTATATTAAACTTTAAATCATTTTAATGTGAAAGCATTTCCTGCCGTTAATATTTACACAATTCCCTCCTGCCTCCTTGTGCCTTTCCATTTTTGAGTAGCGTCTGGATTTAGTGGTTAGTCACGTCGGCGTCCCCCGGGCGCTGATGTCACGTTAACAACGCCGCGCGCCTGCCAGCGTCACTGTTCAGAGATTAGTGAACAAAAACGGAAACAAGCCTTCAATGGATGCGCTACAGTGAAAGAGAATTTTTAAGCAGAATGTACAGTAAGCATTTTGCAAAAGACTCGAAAATATTTTATCATCTCATGGGGGCATCTGGTGAGTATGCCTTCACCGTCGGTGCGTCTGCGTTCGTGTGTGCGTGCGCGTGCGTGTTTGTGGCGTCTCAGAAATGGTAATGCTCTTAACCCCAATGCAGGGGAGACTTAACAGTTGGTATTGACTTTGTGAACATTTACTATTGAGGATTCAGACTATTCAATTCTATTTCAACTGAGGGCTGCAGACGGAGAGGGAGGAAGTCCCTGGGCTCCGTGTTGCTCGCACACAAACACGCACACGCGCATACACAAACGCGCAGCTGTACGCACACGCGCACGCACACACACACACACACACACACACACACTCAGACTGCGTGTTGAATGTGTTATTCTCCGGTGATATCGACTCAAGTCAGATTTTAACCCCTTTCTGCTGTACAGAGACAAATGTGCTCAACATAACAAAGGCTTTGTGTGTGCGTGCGTGTGTGCGTGCGCTTTTCGGAGTCTTGTTTCAGATGTGTGGCTCTTTGAATAATAACCACAAGGGAGTACAAATGCCACTTCCATCACTGCAAATCCAAATAAAAGAGCGGTTTGTGTTTATAAATAGCTTTTACATTATTTCTGACCCTAAAAAAAAAACAACACCTTTTTATTCAGTGTCGACGTGTTGAGAAATAAGGTGTGTGATAAGAGTTAACTAAAAATTTTGTCAGATTAGTCATGTTTGTAATGATTTATTAAAACAAATATATTAACAGTTGAGCGTCTAGGCCAGGGGTGTCAAACTCATTTTAGTTCTGGGGCCACATGCAGCCTGATTTGACCTCAAGTGGGCTGGACCAGGAAAATAATTCCATAATAACCTAAACGATGACAACTCCAAATGTGTTTCTTTCTTTTAGTGCAAAATCGTAGAAGTGCATTCTGAAATGTTTACATTTAATGAACCATTCTTTGAAAAAAACATATTATGAACAACCTGGAACTTTTAAAAGAAAAACAAGTGCAATTTCACCAATAATTAAAGGCACAAAACATTAAGTCACAGGTATCAGGAACTCAAAAATAGTCTTTCAATTTATGATTAAGAACAACTTGTCAAGATCTAGAAATTATTTTAAATTTACAGACATTTCCGCATCTGTCATCAATCCTAATCAATTCTAACTACCTGAGCTGACTCACCACACAGTACAAACTACAGCTATTAAGGAAGAAAGTTAAGTTATTCCCCTGACTTGTAAATGTATAAAAATTTATACATATAAATACATAAAAGTCATGTGCAGGAGGACATGCACATTGCTGCCATCTGCTGTTTACTTGTTGGTCTTAGTGTTGCATCTACTCTTAATAAAATAGTGCAACCCCAGTCTACAAACTGGGAATGACATTTACTTTATTGAAAAATGGCAGCCTAGGTTTTCTGTTTCTCACACTTTGTAAATTCATCCTGCGGGCTGGTAAGGACCCTGTAGCGGGCTGGTTTTGGTCCACAGGCCATATGTTTGACACCCCTGATTTAGGCCCTGGGTCATTCCATTGTGAAGATGGGTCCAATAGATCCTAAACTCTGTATATCTCCTGGAGCTTGCAGGCTGATGCTGGGATGGTTTGAAGAGCTTTCAGCAGCGCAGGGCAGAGCAGCATCAACTCATTAAAGGGGAAGGTGGAGAGGTTCTACTACCTGTACCCCCTTTACACAGTGGTGGAGATCATTGACAAATCGCTAAAAGATCTGACCAATTTTTGATCTATCAGTGATCTTCAGTGATCTCCATGGTCTCCTCAAAGTTTTGAATCAGTTCAAAACACACAAGGATCTCCCAAACGATGTGTAAAGGGGCCCTTAAATAGACCTCTGAGCTAGAACTGTGGTTTGGGGATGTGATATGCGAAAGAGTGAGACACATTTTATTTAATGACAGTCAGAATTAGATCAGAACTTTACTCCATTTTACAACTCTATAACACTTATGCCCGTTTATATGTAAGGGCCCCTTTCCGCAGACTGAGATCACTAGGTTACCATTTAGAGATCAAACATTGACCTGCTCTCTCAATCTCCTAAAGCCTCAAAAAGCTGTTTCTGTGTAAATGTTTAGGAGATCGTTGTACAATTTTCATGGTGAATTATAGAGAACTTTGAAAGATCCTTGAGAGATTATTGAGAGACCATTGGGCGATTAATGAGTTTAAGTGTTAAAGGAGAGCTTAAGGAGCACTCAACGATCTCATTGCTCTCCCAATGATCTCTCGGTGATCTTTCAATGAACACCAAAGGTTTCCACCCCAAAGGTAGCAATGGCTGCGAGATCAGTGAGAGGTCCTGAGCATTCGATGAAAGACCAGTAGAGTTCATTGAAAGATTGCTGAGAAATCATTGAGTACTCATTGAGAAATCGTTGCGAGATCATTTCCCTTTGGTGATTGCTAAGAGATTGTTTTGGACTGAGTCAAAACTTTGAGGACTGTGGAGATCAGTGAAGATCACTGGGAGATCATTTAGAGATCTTGGCAGTCACTGAGAGATCAGTGAAAGATCATTTGGCGATCAGGGGTCTCATGTATAAAGGATTGCACAGCTTTCATACTGAAAAATGGCGTACTCACAAAATCTTAAAAGTACATGCTCACAAAAATTTTCAGATGTAAAAAACTGTTTGCAGGTGATTCTATGCTCCTTTTCTTTATACAGCCCAATTCACTGTGAAAACCAGCACACATGCATAATCTGTTTGCTCAGTTCTTCCCACTAATGACTATGTAAATGACTAAAAAACGCCCCTTCTGTCATTCTTCTGTGAAACAACGATCATCAAGAACAGCATTAAAAAAAGAATAACTTAATGGAGTCTGATACTGAGGTGTTGATAATGGAGGTGGAGGTCAGAAAAATGTTTTTTTTTAAATTTTGTTCTGACCCTCCGGAATCAACAATAAACGTAAGTTTACCGAGTGAATCGTGTTAAAATGGCAGTTAATGCAGCCGGCTCAGACTGAAATAAAATAAAATGGTCTGGCATTAAAGTTAAAGTCAATCGGCAGATCACTGCTCACTGACAGAGTAAGCCCTCAGCAATCCGTACACGAGGGACAGACAGACAGACATGATATTAGTAAATAAAGTAAAACACCAGTGAATACCACTCCAAACTTACAGCTGAATTTAGACGTTACAAACCAAATCTGTCAGTGTTGCTGCCAATCACAGTTATGCACGATAACCAAGTGGAGCTCACAGAGCTGCACAATAAAAAAAGCACTTTTTCCCCTGGATTGTAATCTCCAAGCTGGGATATTTTAGGCCATGGAAACGTCTCCTCACTCTGAGACAGCTGCGTGTACGCAAATATCTCCACTGCAGCTGCCGGGGTTCAAGGGATCCGCTTGTCCTCTGCTTCACAGCACGTATTGTGCTGGAGCTGGGGTCGATGAATTCAGAAGTGCATTTTGCTGACCAGAATTCCTCTCAGGAGAGATGGATCTGTGCACGTTGCCTCAACTGTATAGTCTCTGGTAAATGTTATTATCTCTGTCACATTTACAGAAATAGGATCCAGTTTACAGTGGTGCTGGCTGTGGTCCAGTGAGTGGGGCAGCCTGAGTGAAAATAGTTATTATTCATTGGGTTTTCACTGTGCTCAATAAGCCTGAGTTATGGAGATAAATCATGTAATAATAATAATGTTTTTCACAGGCTAATTCATGGACAAATTATTTTAACTGAAGTGCAAATGTTATTTTAACACATCTTGTGAGTTTCAGCTGTTTTGTAGTTTGGCAGACCCACCTGATAGAGTCAGACAGAATTATGCGGACAGCCGCAACTTCTCACGGCAGGTGAAAACTTTGTAGCTCAGCCCGCAGATCCTCACATCACTTTTATTTTTATACATCCCACTGTGTGCGTGAAAATTGGC
Source organism: Pholidichthys leucotaenia (assembly GCA_020510985.1). Lineage (NCBI taxonomy): Eukaryota > Metazoa > Chordata > Actinopteri > Cichliformes > Pholidichthyidae > Pholidichthys > Pholidichthys leucotaenia. Next base: position 319,683,587 of record CM035839.1, on the reverse strand, counting down.
GTACGCGGTGTTTTTGTGCGTGTGCACCGTTTATATGGCCATTTTGTCATCACTCAGCAATCTCTCAACCAACTCCACCCCAACGTTCAACCATCATCTAACTCGCTAAAGTTTACTCCAGAAGGCGCATGCATGCTGTGGATTTAGACAAAAGTTCCTCTGTTGACACATAATCCTCCTTCATGATTTTAACCTTTTTGTGAGAGGAACTCTCAGAAGAAGAGGAAGATGGAGGCGGGGTGACATGTAGTCCTTAGCTTTAGAGGGAGCTGAACCTGGAACTTTGCACACGGTGCTCAGCTTAGTTGATTTTTGAAAATCTATGCAGTACATTTTTAAAAAAAATTGCCATATGTAAAGATATTTTTTTGTGATCACCTCTAAATTCAGGTGTTCAGAATTATTTAAAATGTCCATGTAATTCATCCATAATTGTAACAACAATCAATTATGCTGTTATTACAAACCCAGCCGTTTACATAATGTTTTTGGTGAAGGAAACACGCTTCCAAAAACTAACCAGCAGTGTCCACCTTTTGGTTGTCTGTTAACTGGTTCTGCTGAAGGAAAAAAAAACAACCAGACAGACAGTCTTTTCTCCACTGCCCCAGTGAACTTGGTAAAGCGGCACATGAGCCTGTTTTCCATCTGCACATTATAGGTGGTCTTCAAGCTCACAGTCGATGTCTTGGATGGCGGAACAAAGACTTGCATCACTCACTGCTGTCCAGGATGGTGGGGCTGGAGTTGGTCAGGGAGGAGGAAGCTGAAAAATACACTGATGACTACCACAACTGGCCAGTCTGCAGGTATGGAAACACCAGATTTCAGCATGTCTCACAAGTTATCAGCCACTGAACGTTCATTTAAAATATGTGCATATGTAAAAAAAATGTTTATGTATTTTAACCTGCAATTATATAAGTTGTTACATTTTACTTCTGCTTATTTTTGCTCTTGCACCACTCTAAATGGATTGTGTGGCTTTCCGTTTTCAAGAATTTGCCTCTTTCTGTCCTGTTCCTCTTCCCCCTAGCTATGAGCTCTAAGGATTGTGTCCACTCAGCCACGCATCCTACACCCCCTACATCCACATCATTTATACATGTGAGCATTAGGACTTGTCACAGTCTCTCAGTCAGGCACTTTATCAGTCTAGGCCATAGATTCTCATTAAATGGGTGAATCCCCCGGTCTGTGACACTTGGGCCATCACATGTCCACGCTACCATCTTACCACCACTGACCATTTGTCCAATCCAACCAGACAGATAGCTGTGGGAAGACCGTCCAATTGTTTGCTTCTCTGAGTACTAGTGTCACCTCATACTGTCAAGCTCCCACCTCTGAGTTTCTGCAGCCGTACACCAAGTTCCCACATTATGCAATAGGTTAAAATGCTGTTGCTGAGCCAAAAATGTACATTCCACATTCATCCCTGTGCCTCTGCTTACTGTAACGCGACCGGACGATGTGCTAATCAGTTTAACCAGTGGTCAAACGCGGTCAGGAGATAGCAGCTCTGTATGGCCACTAGATAAGCGCCGCGCTAGCTGCCTTGTTAGTGCTGGGTCAGTGAACTGCCGTCCAGATTTCTAAATGGCCACTCAAAGTGCAGGACTAGATTTGGTATGAGGGTGCATGCGTGTGTGTGTGTGTGTGTGTGTGTGTGTGTGTGTGTGTGTGTGTGTGTGACTCGATTTTTGTGGTGTTTTCTCTCCGGACTCCTCACCGAGGGGCGCTCTGTTTACTGCCGTTAAGCCAGTCCCTTCGGAGCGTCTTCATCGGGGAGAAATGTTTAATCGGGATGTTTGTATATCTGTTTTGTTGCTGACTTGAGATTAGAGTCGAACTGTGGAGGTTTTTTTTTTTCACTTTCTGCTGGGAATATACGTATACACACAGCATCCTTAGGTACCTTGCTGCATTATTAAAGCAGGTAAATAGTAGCAACATATAGTATTTAGGGGCCTGTACCTGGCCCCTTGACCCCATGTCTCTCTGCCCCACAACAGAAGAACAGTGAGGTCTGTGCTGAACCTCTGCTGGATTGACTGGCAGTTCATATGTGCACGGGGAGCCAGAGCCAGCGTGCAGAGTGTGTGTGTGTGTGTGTGTGTGTGTGTGTGTGTGTGTGTGAGTGAGAGAGGGGGGGGGGCGGCTTCGCCAGCAGAAAGCAGGATCTCCTGGGAGTCCTGGATGCTGGGTCAGAAAAAGAGAAAAAAACAAGAATGGAGGAAGAGAAGTATGGTTGGATACTGGTGTACACGGAAGACATGAATCTGTATTGTGTGAATCTATTTGTGTGTTTGTTTGTTTGTGTGCGTGTATGCGAAATGTAAAAAATGCATGTATCCCCCACCTCCCGCTGCAGCAGGTATTTGTTTGGCATATGGGAATCTCTCTTACACAACCACACATGAATATATAGCATCTCCATGTATGTGAGGTGAGTCTGCACTAGATTTTGATTTAAACATTCATCCTCATGCAGTGTGTGTGTGTGTGTGTGTGTGTGTGTGTGTGTGTGTGTGTGTGTGTGTGTGTGTGTGTGTGTGTGTTTGATATTATACATCAACATTTAATGGTAGCAGTAGGGCGGGAGCCCACACATTTCTTCACCCCATTTTGAATGCACCAGATCTGTCACTACACGGGGGGTAGAGAGAATGTCATGGAGGAGGTATGTCTTTCTTCATCGTATCCATCCACATAGTATTTTAATTGGGTTTCCTTTCCTCTGCTGAAAAAAAAAAAGGAGAAATAACGGAGGTGAGAAGCATGAATCATGAAGGCATGGAGGGGGAGAAAACATGCTGCCCCAGGTTTCCATCTTCACCTCCCTGGCTATGCCATCTCATCATTGAGGCCCTCACAATAACTACTCACTCACACATGCCTTGCACCTGCACTCCAGCAGGCCCTTATTGTGTGGCGCAGTAACGTATTTGTATTGAACCTTATTGAACAATGGTGCAGCTGACATTCCTCCTGCGTCGCTTCATAGAAACCTAATAATGCGGCTGAACCTGAGGGGTCTCCTAGTGACGGTCAAATGTTCCTTCAGCAATGCAGCTTCAGAAATGGGACCAAGAATCTCTGCAGAGACTGAGAGTGGATATGTTTGTGGATGGTGTGCGTGTGTGTGTTTATGTGTGTATAAATATGGGAGTGAGCGTGCATGTGTTTGAGTGCGTGTGTTGTATGTTGATGGTTGATGTACAGGCCTGGAGGGCAAACGCTCTAGGCTGCTCTCGTTAAGAACCTGTCAGTCATCGGCAGAGAGGAACCAAAAGGAGTCCAAATCGCAACACTGAGCGGGTGTGTATGTGTGTGTACACATGTTTGTGTTTGTATATAATGCATTCAGCCACTTGGCTATTCCAAAAAACACACACCAGGAGAGAAATGTGTGCGTGAAAAGGAGAAACAGCAGTCGTGCAACGTGAAGCCACACTGCCCTCCAGTGGTTTTCAGTTGTTTTACATCACAAAAAAAAAAAATCAGAAAGAGGTTGTTGACTTTGTTGTAGAAATAACACAATGTGAGGCTGACTACTTAAATGTAGAGACTTGAGAAATGGAAGAAGTGTTTAATAGCTAATAGACAGATTTGGTAACTGGTAACTAGGCTGAAGTAAAGCTTGACAGCTTCGGACTCACTCAACTGCACTGAAGTTTTCAGACAGGAAGTGCAAAGAGGAAGTGCTACAGAAGTTGTTCTGACAATGATCTCTATCAAAAGTAGTATATCTCCTTTTTGTTTAACCTCTTAAGACCCAAAAGTAGTTGAGTCCAATAGCAAATGTTTTTATAAGAGGTTTGTATCATTATCTGTAATTTGCTTGGTGCGAAATGAGTCATTTTATATTATCATCAGTATGTTTATATCCAGCATTAGTGATATTATTAAGGTTGTATTTTTAGAGTACATTGTTCATTTCAAATTATGTTTGTCAGTGGGTCCAAGTACCAGGTAATCTTTGGTTAAAGTCTTCTTCTTTAGATTTGATTGGTGGTTGGCAACCAGCTTACAGGTGCATTACCACCACTGACTTGATTATCATCACTCTATATCTTTGTATAAGGAGTTCTGAACAACTCCTTATGTGTGAAAAAGTTATGCGTCCTTGGACTGTGCCTGAGGTGTGGCCGTCCGGTGCTGACCTCCTAAATAAGAACTGAGTTCAACAATTTTGAGGAAATTATTTTTCAGATGTAACTCAATTTTTGTTGAATTAGATCTGCTTTTATACACTAAATATGACTCAATTAAATTTTTATTATAAAGTCAACCGTCTACATGATCAGTAGATTTTACCCAGTAATGAGTCTTTGGATTTAAACACCTTTAATATTACTCCGTAACCATAATCTTTATAAACCTGTGTGAATTGAATGTCCCAGCATGCTTTGGAGCAGTGCTTGTCAACTTTGATTTAAGTGTTTTTACTTACAGTTGTGTTATCTTGGTGGTTTGTTGGTTGGCTTGTTTGCTTTTTGTGTGTCTATTAGCAGGATTACACAAAAACTAGTCCATGCATCTTGATGAAATTTTCACCAGAGGTGGAGGATGAATCCATTAGATTTTGGAGGTTATCTGAGAGTGCATACTTTGGCCAAAGCGAACAGAGGGACAGACGGACGGAGCCTTGGCAGAATAATGAGCTCTGTATGTGCCCTCTAGTTACGCTTAAAGTAGAACTGAACCCACCTTTTTGCCGAAAAAGTAGAATAGCAGATTAATTCCTTATTACCTATTGTATTTTTCAACACATAAAAGAAATTTTTAGGCCGTGCGATGGCCAAGCTATAAGCCGATAAACTTTTGCCTCTGGCTGGCAGTGCCAAACAAACCGGAAGTAGTGCAGACAACGCTGCGTGACGTCACGAGTGTGATCCCTAACCAAAACAACAATGGCAGATGATAGCAGTTCCAGCAGTCAAGAACACCAGAGTTTTCAGAGTGAAGAGGCATTCAGGATCGGTGACGAGACAGAGGAGGATGCAGGAGTGTCAAGTGAACAGGAAGAGAGCGAGGGAGGCATCGAACCGTACAGATTAGAGCCAGAATTTTCGGGGGATTCCGGCACCGACTCAGACCGCAGCAGTGATGGGGAGAAGAGTCGCTTATTGAATACAGAATGGTGAGTCTTTACTTTGGCATGTTTGGGGTGTCAGGATAAGGAAAATTAACAATAAAAAAGAAAGGAAAAAAAACCATCAGCATTTTTCCAACTTATTACAGTGATCCCTCACTTATCGCGTTTAATGGGGACCAGAACCGACCGCGAAAAGTGAAAAACCGCGAAGTAGCGTCCCCCCCCCCCCCCCCCCAAGGGCCTCACAAGCACTATTTTGCACAAAAAGGCACAAGAGAACAGCGAAAAGTGCCACTAAGCAACACGAGCGATAAAGAACAATAAATGCGGTCTTCCTTCGCTGGGTATGGGCGCTCGGCAGGGAGCGAAGCTGGGTAAAACGTCTCGGCCAATCAGCTTGCGAGATTCCCGAGCGGTGAAGAGGTGGGCGGAGAGGAGTGGAGCGGTGGTCAGAGAGGTGGATTTTGAGTTGTGCGGGTTCTCCGTGTTGATACCTGATGTTCTAATGTAGAAGGCTACATTCTCTTCACCGCTCGGGAATCTCGCAAGCTGATTGGCCGAGACGTTTTACCCAGCGAAGGAAGACCGCATTCATTGTTCTTTATCGCTTGTGTTGCTTAGTGGCACTTTTCGCTGTTCTCTTGTGCCTTTTTGTGCAAAATAGTGCTTGTGACGCCCTTGGGGGGGGGGTGACGCTACTTCGCGGTTTTTCACTTTTCGCGGTCGGTTCTGGTCCCCATTAAACGCGATAAGTGAGGGATCACTGTATATCTAGAAACGCATCGCTTCCCGGTCGCTTTTCCTCCCCCTTTCTTTTCTTTCGTCGCCATGACAGCTTTCCTTGGCCACTGAACAGATCTTCCCAGGTGTTGGAAGTGTTTTGTAGTCGACTATCACGACAAAATGCACCAAAAACAACCAGTGTCGACGTGCTCGCAATGGTAAACATGAGGACTGGGTCACACTCGTGACGTCACGCGGAACTCCGGCTGCACTTCCGGTTAATCGGCGGATTCGTCTGATTTTTCAGGGCGGGAAATTCAAAATCGCGATTTTCTCCAAGATTCCGGGATTTGTGGAGGGGGTGCCAATGATAAATTATCTTTATAATTGTATGTACTATCACCCAGTGCCGTTCAATGCCGTTCAGTTCAGTTCACCTTTATTTAAGCTATGCAGAGGGCACAAGCTGTATCACACCCGCAGTTTGTATAATCACGATACCGTAACAAACTCAAGTGTAATATTGCTTTTATACAACAGATCCGCAAGCACAATTTATTAAATAATAGCAATACTGGACACAATATTATGATTTGTTTGTTTAACCAGTTATTTTGCGCAGCTGAGAAAAAAATAGTCCATTCTAAATGTAACCAGTAGCTGCTGCTAAACATCTCAATCAGCATGAAGACGTCTATTGTCATTTCACCCACGTGGAAACAACTTAAATATTGTTAAGTGCAAAAGTAACAAGTGTTTATAAAACATACCTGTTGACTCGGTACTTCAGAAAATCCCAGATCAAAATGTATCCAATATAGGCCGTGGGACGAGACCAGAAATTGTGGCTGGAAATGAAGTTTCGTTTGACGGGTGAGCGAACCATAAAAGAACACTTGTTTTAGCGTAATTTGAGGGTGCTCTTTCCAAAAATAAAGTTTTCTGGATTGTAAATTTGCACGTTAATTAGCTATTAATCAAAACATAATTAGCTACTAATGAGCAGGGAAAAACGCTAGCTGTCCACCAAACTATTCTTAAGGATCTTACATACTGAAAGTTTATATTATTTTTCTAGGAAACTAACTATTTTGTGTCACAGATGCAAAAAAGACCCCAAAAATGTTTGATTTTAGTCACCTGACTGACCCAGATATTATATTTTGATCAAATTATGGAAAATGACGAGTCCGACACGAATCTGCAGATATTGAGAAAGACCAATACATAACAGTACAGAAATATTTTAGAGCTGTACTAGATTAAAAGAAACATTCCTACCCTGTCATTAAAATACAAACTGGAATATATCTGAATAAGAATTAAATGCAAATTGATTTGCTAAGAAATTCTTTCCTGCTCACTGAACTCTCTACCTTTCAAGTCATCCCGTCTCACCGACCTCAATACCAACAATACTTAACAGATTTAAAAAGCCTTTAGGGACCGAATTTTAATTATAGATTCTTACCTACGTTCACTTTTAAAGTATGCTTTCCTTGTCACTGTCATCAGGATCTGAATCTGCCTCCACAGTCACATCAGCATTGTCTTCATCTATGTTTTTGCAGCCGATACACTGACAGAGCTCTGTGCAGCTCAATCCATGCTCCTGGCAAGAACATTTTCCTTTTGCGCAGCCTGTTTTCTTGCAAGCACACTTAATATGTTTCAAAATAGAATCAGGGGCACATGGTAGTGTATTCCAGACTGGCAGCAAACAGTTGTCGGCAATGTGCCATCCAAAGCCAACTGGACTGGGGCATTCCACGCGCTGCTTCAGACACCGGCGATGAATTGCTGCTTGGTAGTTGACCCTTTTTGTGTGGTTCAAGAGAGTATCTCTGTTGGGGGGCAAGGCAGCATCAATTTTGAACTTGTATCTAAAAATACAATTCCTGGCTTCATCAACCGAATCTATGTCACTCTTGCCATACAGTTCACAGACAAATTTTTCCACATCATCCATGTACGCTTCAGGGAGGTCCCATTCAGCACCGAGGGCCTAGAATAAGGTCTGATAGGCGCTGTTTTTCATCATGATATTGAATGCTTTGACCTTTCCCTGCCCCTTGAAGGCACTGGTGCTATCACATCCGGTGAAGCAGTGAAGACCAATGAGGGCTTTGCAGATGGATTCCCCTAGGTGTCTACTAAGTGGGTTGACGGCAACCAGCTGGAATTCACTCCATGGGCCTAGATGTAGGAACAGGTTTTGGCCAGCTATGTCCTCCGAAAAAGCCACAGCTACCACAAATATATCTGTGTCTTGACTACGAATGACGACATTTTTGAAACCACCCTGGTTAGTAGCATGTTGCGCATGGAGCAGCATTCGTGTGTCAGCCTCCTCGTGGTCACAGCAGAGATCCTCAACAGCTGCTGTTGTGACACACCCATTGTGAACATAAAGCTGGTGGCACTCTGGTCCATGACCCACTACAACATGAATGTCCTTAATCTGATCGGGCTGTGCATTTTTCCATTGATGGAAGAAGAACTCAATCAGATTTTCCTTGTTTTCTCCACAGAGTAGAAACTTTCTGAACTGTCGCGGGGTTTTCTGATCAGCACCTGTAATTTTCATTCTTTCTGTGCCATGAGATGCACGCCTATCCCTCTCGCCCCCTTTGATGCTGTGTACTGGATATCGGTCTGGAACGAAGTCTATTTGTTTGGCACCATGTCGAAATGCAACTGAAACCAACCTTTCAAGAACTTGCTTGGCCAGCTTCCCAAAAGTGGATGGAACGTCAGTCATTTCTCGAATTAGAGCCATGCCATCCATAATGCATGCTATTGACTCTTGAATCTGATGACTTTCAGGAGAATCAGTTGGTGCTAGGCTCATCAGATGCTTCCGTAGCTTTGACTTGTCAGTTTTTGCCAGCGTTCCCTCAAGCGTCGCGATAGATGAAGGAAACGGGTGCAGGCTGTACTTCAGAGCCTCTTTCATGTCAACATTCCTTATTCTGCCTATAACAATAATTCTCCCTAGCAGGTCTGTACTGGCCTTAATGGCTACACTTTAGGACTTCTCCTTAGTTGGCACACTACCTGATACATCAGAAAACGTCTTTAACTTCATGCGTTTGATCGGAGAATATATGTCTTTATTTTCTTCAACGAGTCTCTCCTCAACGTAATTCTGGAAGGCCAACTGCCCCACTTCCTCAGCTCTCTTTAAGTCATTCTCAACCTCTGCTGGAGCTATTCTGCCTGTAGCAATATTCATCAGTCTGTCCCCATCCACTGCAAAAGGATTGCACATGGCATTGACTGTTGTCATCATATTTTGTACAGCCTGCTCATCAGAAGATATTCTGGATTTGTCAAGATCCTTCCTTGCTCTGGTCTGATCAGTTTTGCCAGCCATTTCTTCGCATCTTGCACAAAGTTCAGCTCTAGCTGGGTAAGAAAGGATCCACCTGTGCACGGCTCCCTTTTTCAATGTGATCCTGGTCAATCCACCTTTTGTTTTGGAGTCCCGGTTCATGGTCTGCTCAATGGTCTGATCAACTGGAACTTGACTGAAACCGTAGAGTTGCTGCCTTTGAACCACAAAACCTCCACTTTTCATGTCTGCATGGATTTCTGGATGCATTGTTGCAAGATTCATTATTTCATGGAGATAAACTGGGGCATACCTGGCATAATTGGTGCGATCATAGGCGAAGAAGCCAGGAATTAATCTTGCCAGTGAAGACAGGTGAAGATCCCAGTTTCCTTGTCTGGAGGCCCTGACAAACATCAAGAAATATCCAAACATTTTGATGTATGACTACCAGAATGAAAAGGTTTGGCTCTCATTACATTTGTCACTCACAAACTTGTTGAAAGCACTACTAAGTGCACTGAACTCCTCTGATTCAGCTACATCCTGAAAAACAGCGGTTGGAAAAGCTGATGAAAGTTCTTTGCTGATTTCCTGAACTTGACAGCATCTTTCTTCTGGAAGACTTTTAAGAAATTCCATCCAGCATAGCCTCATAAGGGCTTCGTACATGGTTCTGTGTGCACGGACACTCCGATTGTAATGGTTACCTGTGAGGACTGCATTTACTGAACCTTGAGCCACAATCCCTGATTCCACAAAGATGTCTTCAAGACCAGAACCGCTGAAGCGTTTGCCCATCACTGCAAGGTAAGCTTTAGTTGTGTGAAACTGGCCAAGTCTGATTACTAGCTTTCTCTGCAAGTCTTCACTTTGCCATCTGATCTGTTGGGCTTTATGGTATATTGCCTGATCAAAGACCAACACGATACATTCCAACTGCAGCTTCTCAGCAATAAGTAGACTTCTTTGTATAACAGTGTTCACAGTGGACATGTCTGTTGGGCTAGCATCAATAACTGGTAAGTATGCTACAGTGCTCATGGAAGGAATGTCCCTTTGTAGTAGAGTATTAAAACCAGTCCAACCAGGGAGAGGATCCTCCGTGTCCGCCATCTTGGTCACAACATAGGCCAAGTCAACATGCTCAGCTTTGTTTTCTTCCAGTTTATCTATGTGGATGCCCTGATTTTCAAGTGAATGTGGTGGTCCAACCTTCTTCCCACCATAATAATGGGCCAGATTCTTCTCTGGCGTCGCAAGGGTTCTTTTGCGTGATTTCTTTGTAAGTGGATGAAAATCATTGGGATTTTTGTCCACCTGCATGTTCCGCTGAATGGCAATACCGTTTGTATTGTGGGTTGTGCCAGCACCTGTTTGAGTGTCTTCACCGACATCATTGTTGTCCCATGCCAATGTGGTGGGAATGTTCTTACTCAAACCTGGGGGTAGAGCATCATTTAAAGCAGCTTGACATTCAGCTAGAGCTGTGTCATACTCCAGAAGTTTGGAATGTGACACGGTACGGCCAAGGCCGTTCAAAATTCCTACAAGCTTAGATGATCCAGTCAAGTGGCGGACAGTCATGCCAAGAACCAAATGTTTGGGTGTGCACTTTTTCCCACAAGATGCTAGATACACTATATCTTGGGCAACAGAAAGAATCTTGTGTTCTGCTTCAGCGTTGACACTGAGGTAATCCTCAAAGTTAATAACGTCTGTTTCACCAATACACCACGCAAGAAAGTTAAAAAGTTCATGGGGTACAAATGCCTTCACTGCATTTTCATCCAAATATTTGCCTGTAGGTGGCCATGGTCCTTGTTGATCTGGGAGTTTACTGATCTTGTTTCGAAGGAAGAGCGATGTTGTGTACAAGTGACGTTGTTCTTCTAGATAAACGTGCATTTTCAGCATTGCCACCACTATCCTTACTTTCAGACTCTGTCTCTTCAGTTTCAGTCTCAGTTGTGCTTCCAAAATCCTGAGCTATCACCTTGGAAACATTGTTTACTTCACTAAGAACTAGTTCACATAAATTCCTAGTTTTGTTTTTGACAAAGATTAAGCCAGGATATCTGCTCACGAGTCGCCTTTTCAGTTGACAATTCCTAAATATGTCTTCAAATGGCTCACCACCAGCTTCTTTTTTCAGGTATTCTACAAAGATATGAGTCAGCTTGTTCATCCTAATGACTTCCCCACTTTCAATGAATCGTCGTTCAATGATGTCAGTGCAAAATTTTGCAAATTGATTGTCAAACTTATTTGTATCACTGACACTTGCTCTTTCTTTGCTGCAAGATGTTGTTCTTGTATATTCCCTGTAGCAAGATTTATGATACTTTGCTTCCTTTGCAACTATGTCTACTTGCCTTATTTTCAAAAGCAGTTCCTCATCGTTCTTTTCTTTTGCTGCTTCCTTCAGTGCATCAGCTGCTTGATATGTCAGGCATTGGGTTAGTGGTGCTAATTTCCATACTTTCCTGTGAGAGTCCTTCTCATATTTATTCCTTTTACAGATGCAGCACTCAGCTGGGAACAGATCCAGTCGCTTCCTGTTCTCCTCAAAATCCGCTGATTTTGTACGCCTTACTTTTTTTGGTGGATTGTCAAGGGCTGATCAAAGGAAATGTTCAGATTGACGCTTCCTGGAAGTACTTGGTTCTGGATCACTTTTCTGCCTTTTGATCCTCTTTCTCGCATCTCTGATTCTGGTGACATCAGTAAACTTAGCATAACATCGTTTGTGACTGCCAAAGTTGGATAGTAACATTGGTAAACATACAGTACATTCTGTGCAGGAATCCTCACCTGAGAACAGAGTCACATGGTTGGGGCATTTTCCCTCTATTCCACACAATTCCAGTGCAATTTCCCCTTCTCTTCTATCTATACCCTTCCACTGCTCAATACTTTGACATATCTTCTTATATTTAGCCACAGTTAGCTTTATAACCTCAGTATTATCGTCGGCGACAATGTGTACACAACATTCCATGGAGGCTGCCATCTTGGAAAATATCAGACTGTAAAAACATCTCTGATTGGCTGGGAATGAGACAAGCAATTTGAATGGCTAGCTAACTGCACATAGGCCATCTAGTGAGAAAGTGCTAAACTAGGGAGGAGTCAGTTTTGGGTCGCTGTAAAGATAAGGTTTTAAAGTAGAACTGAACCCACCTTTTGGCGCAAAAAGTAGAATAGCAGATTAATTCCTTATTACCTATTGTATTTTTCAACACATAAAAGAAATTTTTAGGCCGTGCGATGGCCAAGCTATAAGCCGATAAACTTTTGCCTCTGGCTGGCAGTGCCAAACAAACTGGAAGTAGTGCAGACGACGCTGCGTGACGTCACGAGTGTGATCCCTAAACAAAACAACAATGGCAGATGATAGCAGTTCCAGCAGTTCCAGCAGTCAAGAAAACCAGAGTTTTCAGAGTGAAGAGGCATTCAGGATCGGTGACAAGACAGAGGAGGATGCAGGAGTGTGGCAGGTGGCAGGCGTGCACAAGGGCGAGCCCGGGAGACAGAGACCTGATGCACCTGTGACAGCAGCTGGCAGACGGTGATGCAGAGGCGAGGTCCGCCGCCGGGGAATACACCTGTGCACAGGGGAGAGACTGGAAAGGCAAAGGTAGGTATGCTTACGCTGTAGATCTTGCTGGGAGATGAGGGGGTTCCTCTGCAGCAAGAGGGCTGAAGGAATCAGACGGCTTCATGCCGAAGCCCAGGGCAGAGTGGCTTATATCCCACGCTGCTGACGAGGCGCAAGTGTGCGCGCAGCTGGCGCCGCTAATGAGCAGCGAGTTGTAACATATCCAGCCTGTGTTGTGTTGTAGCTTAGTTTTCTTTTTTCTCTGTCACATTTTGTCTTAGTTTTGTTTTGAATTGTAATCGCTCTTGCCTGTTTTCTCTTTTGAATTCTTGGATGGAATATGGGTGGGCAATATAAGCTGCGGCTTCAGCCATCACCCATTTCGTATAACTTGCGTTGAATTGTATAATCAGATGAGTCATTGTTCAATTTGACCTTGTTGTTATATCATTCAGTTTCTTTCAACCTGTACTGTACTATCCGAAATAAATAAATTCATTCATTCATTCAAAAAATTGGGCTATGTATTACAATACTTCTACAGACTATAGTGGCAATACACATGAACAGAACTGGCCTCTGCATTTGACTGTGCTATTTATAAATACAGTGATCCCTCACTTATCGCGTTTAATGGGGACCAGAACCGACCGCGAAAAGTGAAAAACCGCGAAGTAGCGTCACCCCCCCCCCCCCCAAGGGCGTCACAAGCACTATTTTGCACAAAAAGGCACAAGAGAACAGCGAAAAGTGCCACTAAGCAACACGAGCGATAAAGAACAATGAATGCGGTCTTCCTTTTCTGGGTATGGGCGCTCTGCAGGGAGAGAAGCTGGGTAAAACGTCTCGGCCAATCAGCTTGCGAGGTAAAACGTCTCGGCCAATCAGCTTGTGAGATTCCCGAGCGGTGAAGAGGTGGGCGGAGAGGAGTGGAGCGGTGGTCAGAGAGGTGGATTTTGAGTTGTGCGGGCTCTCCGTGTTGATACCTGATGGTCTAATGTAGTCTCCCTGCCTTCTGCTAGCGCCCGGGCAACTTTCATGCCATTTTTTCTCAATTTTGAATTTTTGATGAATATTTTTGAAAAATCCGCGATGCACTGAGGGCACGAAAGGTGAAACGCGAAGTAGCGAATACAGTAATATCTATATCTAGAAACGCATCGCTTCCTGGTCGCTTTTCCTCCCCCTTTCTTTTCTTTCGTCACCATGACAGCTTTCCTTGGCCACTGAACAGATCTTCCCAGGTGTTGGAAGTGTTTTGTAGTCGACTATCACGACAAAATGCACCAAAAACAACCAGTGTCGACGTGCTCGCAATGGTAAACATGGAGGACTGTGTCACACTCGTGACGTCACGCGGAACTCCGGCTGCACTTCCGGTTAATCGGCGGATTTGTCTGATTTTTCAGGGCGGGAAATTCAAAATCGCGATTTTCTCCAAGATTCCGGGATTTGTGGAGGGGGTGCCAATGATAAATTATCTTTATAATTGTATGTACTATCACCCAGTGCCGTTCAATGCTGTTCAGTTCAGTTCTACTTTAAATTAGTTCTATAATTTAATGTTCAACTTATTTTTCCAGAAAAATGTGTTTTGATATTACAGTATGTCATCTTTAAGATGCAACTAACAGAACTTGGTTCGGTGAGTCGTCAAACGAAAGTTCATCTTTTCAGACCTTGTCCTATGGCCTAATACCGGTTGCCAGAAGGACCGGTAGTTAGCCAATAGCTAGTAGTTAGCATGCTAGCGATTTAGCACATGCTAGTGGTTTAGCACATTTTTCTTGCTTTTCTTTGCATTTTCAGATGAAGCAAAGAGTCCATCACCACAAAGGTATTGTGGTTTGTTAATCGAGACAGTAAATCAAACTCTAGCTCTTGCCTGTTTTTTTTTTTTAAACAGACATGAAATTGCTTAATGAGCTTAAAATGACAGATGGGCCGGGGTGGAAGGAGATCTTTTCAAAAGGGTGGGACTTCCGGGTCACGGGTGTATAATTTCTTGTCAAACAGTGCCTCACTGTGGAAATTAAGTTATCCAAAACAGTACTACAATTGTCAGAGAGATGATAGAAAGTTACTGTTAGTAATTTAACGGTTACGAGAACACCTTTTAGAGTGCAGGGGGCACTCCTGAAGACCTTCTACAATTTGGTGGGGGCATCAGCCATCATATTTGGAGTGGTCTGCTGGGGCAGCGGCATCACAGCAGCTGACAGGAAGAGCCTGAACAGGCTGATCAAAAAAGCTAGCTCTGTACTGGGGTGACGCCTCGACCCAGTGGGCGAGATAGGAGAGAAGAGGACGGTGGCTAGGCTGTCATCTCTGCTGGAGTCTGAGTCCCACCCCTTGCGGGACACGCTGAACGCACTGAGGAGCTCATTAAGTGGTAGGCTGTACATCCTAAGCGCTCGAGGGAGAGATTCTGCAGGTCCTTCCTACCTATGGCTGTCAGACTTTATAACCTAACCAGAGATGCTCGTAGAGGTCGTATTAAACATATTAAACGTCACAACCTTGCACAACAGAGATTGTTCCCTCCAATACACAACTAAGACAATTACAATTATTATTGAGGGTGGCAACACCACTCTTGATTCAAATGTGAAATATACTGTCTGGTCCATATCTATATTCTGCCGGGTAATTTAACTAACCGTAATGCTGTTGATGCCATCTAGCTGCAATGCTTCTGCACTGTGTATATATAGCTGTGTACATATGTATATTTATTTACCATTTTGGCTGGACAGATCTTATCTTGTTGTCTTGTTTGCTATTGCTCTGAGTTTTGCTATCCCTTTGCTGCTGCAATCCTGGAATTTCCCCAATGTGGGACTAATAAAGGCTTATCTTATCTTAAACTACTTCCACTTATACGTGTAATTTAATTGTTCTAATATTAAAGTTGTGTCATTCCAAGATTGTGTGATGAATGGAGGGCAGGCGGTGCAAAGGAAATTAGGGCTAGTTTTCTATGTCTTATAGTTGTGAAACCTTATCTTTACACTACTTTATATTTTTTCTTTTTTTTATTCAGATTAGCCAAAAGTAAAAATAATTACTTATGTGGAATTG
The DNA here is from genome assembly GCA_020510985.1 of Pholidichthys leucotaenia. NCBI lineage: Eukaryota > Metazoa > Chordata > Actinopteri > Cichliformes > Pholidichthyidae > Pholidichthys > Pholidichthys leucotaenia. The sequence goes on along the minus strand of CM035839.1, from coordinate 319,667,747 downwards.
TATATTTAATTGATATTTTGTAGCTGTAACTCATTATTTTGCAGCTTATGTCCAATTAATTTTAAAAAAGTATTCATGCTGTCCTCTATTTAATTTTGTAGTGTTGAGTTAGTAACATCTTCATAACAATTTAATCAGTTTTAGAACTTAGTCTGCTCATTCATACCACTTCACGTTTGGATACAGTGTACAGCTAACATGCAGTGCTGTGTAGTAACAGTGACAACACCCAGGCGACAGACATTCTTGGTTTGAGAATATAGTGTTTGTAAGTAAAGCGCTGTGATGTAAACGTGGTGGTATAAATAAGTTTGAGATAGTACTTGCTCGAATCAATGTGAAGTTTTTCAAATTTCAGTATTATTAGATGATGAAAATTAGATCTAAATATGGGTATATTAAGCTCCACTGTAGCCTGGCCTCTGATTAGCCCAAATCCCTCATTGTCTATAGCCAGAGACACACCGAGCTGACAACTCTGACAAAGCTTGATGAATGACACCCTGCTGCATCCCCTTTTTTCGTGTTTGTCAGAATTAAAAAAAAGTTCCACCTGTAAACACTGGGAAGACTACAGCCTACACCAAAAGCATACATTCTGCACCTGTCTTCACCCATTTACCACCACTTAACAGCTCATCAGAGTGCTCTGTTTCGCCAACAAGTTCAACACAGATTCAACGTGTTTGACACGGTAGGTAATAACAGACCCCAAAGCAGGCGTCTCGGGAGGCCAAGGCAGCAGTGCAATTACAATGTTTTATTGAGAGCTTTGCTGGATAGTGTGCTCGGAGAGTCTGGCAACCCTGCAATAGGAGAGAGGAGGAGAAGGGTGAGTTGATCTAATAATGGATTCGGGGAGTTGCAAATAATGTTTCCTTTCTCTTACAGGTTTGGCCAGATGACCCAGCAGTGGCAGGCTTCTCTGGTGATTCGCTGGCAAAGTGATGGAGTCCCGCAAGGTGAGTGGGGATCCCTGAGTGATGTCCGGTGCCTTGGGAGGAAGTGTGAAAGAGGGTTAGGTGCATGTTGGTAAGTCGACTCACTTGGGGGGTGGAGAGTGAAGGTGGGGTTCGGATCCACAGTTCCACCGAGGAGAGCATCCACGCCACCAAGGAAATCCTATGTCATAATCCCTCGTGCGCCGCATAATGGCACACGAGGGAACGAATGGAAAACCCAATAGCAGAAGTAGAAAGTGCCGTTTTATTAGATTAAGCTAAGTAACTAAGTAACAAGTCCAGTAGACCACAAAGATACAGGGAAATGCAATTGGTGAAATTAAGGCCACCAGATATACAGGGCACCTGCCGGATGCTCTACAGCCCGGTCAAAGGGAAAGCCTAGTGCTGCAGACTGCTGTCAGCATGAAGAGAAAGGCGAACATGAACTTACGAGACCGGAGCGATCCCGAGGTGAACTGTGCAGTCTGGAGGATGAATCAGAGAAGCTGGGTCAGCCGTAACACCAAAGGATTTACCAGGCTTGACGCAACGGGCTGGATAACAACAAAGGTAATGACAACACATGTGAGGAGAGCTAGCTGCCGCATATGGAGGCGTATGCTCCGACAATCTCTTTCCACAAATGCAGCGAACAAATACTCCTGAAGCTAATGAAGAAAGAGATTGCCGGTGTGAGAAAGTGTGGGCTGAACTTGACTGGGCCTGGTGTGTGAGAGAGCGTGCATGAGTGGGAATGAATGGAGCATGTGCATGTGTGTGTGTGTGTGTATATGTGTCAACACCCGTGACAGTACAGCTGATGGCACTTGACAAGAGGAGGGGGCGTGCCCAAGCTGTCAGGGAGAGGAGGCCCAAAAACTCCTTGAAGCGCCAGGTGGAAAATCGGGCAAAACATAACAATAGGTCAGAGCTGGGTTTGGAACAGCCAAACCCAGATTCGTCACATCCTGGGGGAATATAGTTGAAAGATGGTGGCTTACAAAAACATGATGAGAGGAAGGCGTTCAGGTTGGAGGCTGCACGCTGGGCGTCTGATCCCAAGGCGGCATGTCGCAAGTCTGACGAGCTCCTGCAGTGTGCAGAGTGTTGCTCCTATTTAAGTAGTGGCGTTAATTACAGGCAGGAGGGGAACTTAGCTGTGGAGAATGAACAATTAGAAGAGAGGGAGAACAGTGTGCAGCCTGGATCACTGCAATGTTGAATTTTTATTTATTTAATGTATTAGATTAGATTAACTTTAATGATCCCAAAGGAAACTGCAGTGCTCACCACTTCACAGTTTAAAGAAATGACAACAGCAATTAAGAAAAGATGATTAAAAAAGTATAAGTAATTGGTGTAGTGCTGGTTAAAAGCCAGCAAGTGTTCTTACAGTGTCAGCATTCATACATATTGAATACCCAATCCTTAGTTTTACATTTCAGGACTGAATATCACTTTACTTCACTTCTTTTTTCCTACAGAAAAAAGAGGATCACTTATTAACTCAGAAACCCCTTCCTTTTTGTCTGAGGTTTGTTTTTGTTTTGTTTTTTTCACATAGAAGCAAGTAATGATAACATCTCAGTTTGACTGAATGTTTTTGTTACTGTTGATAGTTTTTTACTGCAGTCTGCATCTTCCACCATAGGCCCAGTCAAGACGATGCAGTGATACTGTGCAGCAAAATATAGCTCTTACACTATATACATACAGTGGGATTAAACTTTTAAACTGGGATGTCTCAGAAAATATCCAGCTTTAGCCATAATAATCATCTGTAATTGTTAAGGAGTCCATGTTATAAAAACTCAAATAAACTCAAATATGTTAACTCTACTTGGTATGGTTCTTCTGAGCATTTATAAGAGGTCTACTTTTTTATTTATTTTATTTTAATTTTTATTTAATCTCTTTTTTAAGGTATCTCAAACTTATTATCAAAATAAAATAAAGATTCTATGGTAACAAAAGACTAATAAAAAAAACTGCCCTGGCAAGGAACGCTTGATTGAAGTGTTAGAAACAACAGGAAAATACTGAAAAGCGTGAACGGGTGAATGTCAGTGTCTTAAACCCTTAACCCACATATCATGCACCATGCAAAGTGTGTTAGATAAATTGTGTGCATCTGTAGCACATGCACAGGCATGCGCATCGCATCACATGCAATCCATTTTTATCTCACCTCCCTGTGGTCACAGCTGTGAGTGCACAGAGGAACTAACAGCACGCATTTCAATAGATAGTCTGCAGGTTACCTCCTCGGTGTTCTCACAGCCATTATATGTAACTGGAGAGAAGAGGAGAGGAGATAAAAAGGGAACTCGAGTTTTTATAGCAATAACCCAATATTGTAGAAATTAAAAAAAAGAGGAAGTTGTGACAGTCTCCTTATACTCTACATAAACTTTCACAGCTGAAAATAGAGCTCAGAAATATGTTTACCTTTAAAACTGCCAGTTATCTTAATTACCATTTTGCAGTAGCTGGAAATCATCCAAATCGATTTGCCCACTTTCTGGCAGGATCATTTACATTATTATTATTGTTGTTGTTATTAGGCTTTTTGAGTTTGAGAAAGTTGCCATAATTTTACTTTAAAATTGTACATCTTGGTAATTTTCATTCTTGATAGTGACAGGAGGAATGTACCTAATCTATTATGAAATCAGCCCCACCCCACCCACACACCCCAGAACTTTACCAGAGAAAGGAAGTTCTTTTGAGTGGCAGGGAAGATGACGTTTCCCTTCACTGTGCAGCCGCACTTTTTTTTTTTTAATTTCCTGAAGAATATACTGTAAAACAAGTAAGGAGGTATTAAAAGAGTCTTAAGTAGGTGATGGTTAATTTCACATTGTTAAGTGTCATATGCGCCTCTATGAGGCGCAGAGAGGACAGATCTCACAGGGGTTGTGTTAAGACATTTATTAACCAAAGCAACATAAATGTCCAGAAGTGCCCACAATCCAAAAATGCAAACAAGAAAGACTTACACGATTACCTCAGAGCAAGACGCACTCTGGAGAAGGAAACACTTCAGAGGTTAAAACGTGCTGGGAGAAGACAATCCAAGACAATTACTAACTAACTAACTAACTAACCTGCACTTATATAGCGCTTTTCTAGTCACAAAGACCACTCAAAGCACTTTCATTAATACTAACCCTCTATTCTAAGGGCCTATAGGATGAAGACAACATAGACAATGTAATTTAGCCACACAACACAGTGAAAATGCAAGGCTTAAATACAAGGAGGTGAATGGGGAATGATGAGCAGCAGGTGTAGCCAGGAGTGGGCAGAGACCTAATTCCAAAAATCACTCACAGCTGAGGTGAACTGGGGTAACAGGCTGTGAGGGGAAGATGGGTGAATCTGGGAGTAGAAGAGATAATGGCCCTGTCACAGGGAAAGGCTAAACAGTCTCAAAAAACATGAATAGACAACATAATAACAATATTGAAACATAAATAATAAATAGAACAATAAATTATCAGGAAACAAAACACAAAAAGACACCACAAAGCTTGGAGAAAATACAGAATAAATACATAAATAAATTGAGAGACTGAGCCCGGTAGAACCTGAACTCAGTCCTGTGACAGAGCCCCCCCTTTAAGGGGTGGACCCCAGATACTCCAAGGTAACTCCAACTTCAGCTCTCCCCCTATCAAAGGTACAGCAAAAAACAAATCAGGGTGGGAGGTGGGGGAAACAGGTACAGAGGGAGCAAAATTGCAAGGCCCGCTGAGGACCCACACCTGCAAAACACAGAATTAGCCCCCCCCCCCCCCACAGCCCAGTGAGCTTAGGAATTCAGGGGGCTGACCAGAGTCCCAGGACTGGCAGCCGGCTAGGTGGAACAAGTCGGGAGGTCTGTCAAAGTCCCAGACCAACTGGACGGCCAGGTGGTACGAGTTGGGTGGCCTGCTGGAAGATAGAGACCACCCGACCCAGCGGCTCAGTCTTTCTGGCGGCCGCCCCGAGTGCTTCAGCCACCTCAACAGAAGAGGTGGCCCAGGAGGCGGCTCCCCCTGTGGGAGGCCCACTACTGGTGAGGAAAGCCAAGGGGGGGGGGGGGGGCATGGCATCATCAGGCAGTGAAGGAAGGGGGACCACAACGGTGTCAGGCTGAAGAGGAAAGGGGGCCCCGATGGTGTCTGATGGCAGAGGAGGATGAGGAACCCCGACAACGTCTAGCAGGAGGGGAAATGCTTCGGCATCCTCAGGTAGATTGGCAGCACCCTCGGCGGCTCATGGCCGGAGCTCAGTAGCACCCTTGGCGGCTCCAGGCCGGAGCTCAGTAGCACCCATGGTGGCTCGGGGCCGGAGCTCAGTAGCACCAGCAGCGGCTCCAGGCCGGAGCTCAGTAGCACCGGTGGGGTGGCGGCTCCGGGCCGGTGCTTTGGAGCACCCACGGCAGCTCCAGGCTAGAGCACTGCAGCATCCTCGGTGGACCTCGGCTGGGCCAACGCTGTATCCTCGGTGGACTCAGGCTGGGCCAATGCTGTACCCTCGGTGGATCCAGGCTAGGTTAATGTTGCACCCTTGGTGGACCCAGGCTGGGCCAATGCTGCACCCTCGGTGGCCCCCTGGTGGAGGGGTTGCGCCCATGGTGGGTCCATGCTGGAGCGCAGCAACCACCTCGGGCTCATACTGGGGCGCAGCACCCACAAGGGTCCCTGGCAGGGATGCAGCACCCACGGAGAATCAGGCTGAGGAGGAACCCAGACTACGGCCTCAGGCAGAGGGGAAGCTGCACCCACGGAGGTCCCGGGCTGGGACGGAACCCCCACAATGACCTCAAAAGGAGGAGCTGGACCACCGGCGACCTCGGGCGGCAGCACTGGAACCACGGAGGCCTCCGGCTGTACTGGATCATCTCCGGCAACCCTGGTAGAAGGCTCAGATAACAAAAACAGAGAGGGAAGGTCAGGGTCGCCTCCAGCAGCGGAGCCCAGCAAGGCGAGCTTGGGTGCAGCAGGCTCTCCTCACCAAGAGCCAGACAAGCTCTCTCCAGAACAGATTCAAGAAACACAAGAGACAGCACTTGCCTGAGCTCGAGCTCCACCGCTGTCCAGGACGCTGTCGATCCGGCTGATGACGATGTTTTGGGCCCGGTTCTTTGGTGGTCCGGCTCTGCTGTAGACTCTGCTGCAGCGGCCCCCGCAGCGGGCATGATGGTGGTGGCAGTCCTCAGGCCCCCAGGTGATGCTCCCCACGATGGTGACTCATCTGGCGGGGCGGCTGGGGGCTGCCTCACCGCAGGCCCTGGAACTGGATCCTCCAGGGCCTCAGGCTCCTCCATCATCCAGCAGTTCTGCTCTGGAGCCGGTGGACACTCAGGGAGAAGTGGAGGAGACACGGAGAGAGGTGGTGAGCAGTTAATTGCTGCAGCAGGTGGGGAGAGTTCAGGGGACTGTTTCCTGAGCCTCCCTACCGGGAATCAGGCGAGGCATATCATCAAAAATAGAAGGAGAATAAAATGACACTTGCCTGTTCTCCCGGTCTTTGATGTCATCTGCTGCAGCAGTTGAATAGTGATCCCTCTCCGTGGCTCTGGTGGGAATGAGCCCCCCTGAGGATTGTGGAGGAGCCGCTTCAACAGTCACGGAGATGGGCGGAGTTGGGGAACCCATGGAGAACCTCTCAGCAGCGGGAGAGGACACCGAAGTTGAGCGGAGAACAGCAGCTGCAGAGCGGAGAGAAGCTGAAGATTCAACCAGGGGAGAAGAAGCCATAGGCTGCACTGCTGAGGGAGGCTTCAGTTTCAGTGCTGCGGAGATGGCTGTCGTAGAGGCAGGAGGCTTCCTCTGACAGTCCACCATGGGGTGACGTGGCAGTGGTCGAGCTGGAACGGGCGCCAGGGGCTGGTGTGGTGTGGAGATGATAGCGGCCCAGGAACGCCTCCCCTTCAGCGTGCGTCCAGGCTTCACCGGAGATTTCCTCTTCATCTTGCCGTTCTCGCGTTGCAGTGAAGCCACCAGAGAAATCCTCTCTTTCCCCTCAGCGTGCTCCATCAGCTGAGGGCACCAGTGAGCCACTGCCTCTGTGAGCTTCAGATACCACAGTGCGTCCTCCGGGGTGGAATATGCGCATGCCGTGGAGATTAGCCGATCATTCTCCATGAGTGCATGACAGCAATCCCACCCCAGACGCATTGGGTAGCAGCATCCTCCTGCTGTGTCCATATCGAGCTCCAAATCCAGGTGAGTGAAAAAAAAGACAAAAGGAGAGGAAAAAAGGGCACAAACACAACCGCTGGATCTTTTTACCTGGTGGCTAAATTCTGTCATATGTGCCTCTACGAGGTGCATAAAGGACAGATCCAAACAGGGGGTTGTGTTAAGACATTTATTAACCAAAGCAACATAAACGTCCAAAAGTGCCCACAGTCCAAAAATGCCCACAGTCCAAAAATGCAAACAAGAAAGACTTACACAATTACCTCAGAGCAAGATGCGCTCTGGAGAAGGAAACACTTCAGAGGTTAAAACGTGCTGGGAGAAGACAATCCAAGACAATGAAGACAATGTAATTTAGCCACACAACACAATGAAAATGCATGGCTTAAATACAAGGAGGTGAATGGGGAATGATGAGCAGCAGGTGTGGCCAGGAGCGGGCAGAGACCTAATTTCAAAAATCACTCACAGCTGAGGTGAACTGGGGTAACAGGCTGTGAGGGGAAGATGGGTCAGTCTGGGAGTAGAAGAGATAATGGCCCTGTCACAGGGAAAGGCTAAACAGTCTCAAAAAACATGAATAGACAGCGTAATAACAATATTGAAACATAAATAATAAATAGAACAATAAATTATCAGAAAACAAAACACAAAAAGACACCACAAAGCTTGGAGAAAATACAGGATAAATACATAAATAAATTGAGAGACTGAGCCCGGTAGAACCTGAACTCAGTCCTGTAACAGTTAAGGTCCAACTCCATATGTGATAGTTGTCAAATATGTTATGTGGTGCAGCATGATTTGTCCTGGTGATCTCCTCTGATTGATTGATTGATTGATTGATTGATTGATTTTTACAGCAGAAACAGCAGATTAACTTTGAAGCAGAGAAACTGCATTTTTCATATATACGGTATACATTTCATATTCATATACTGTATATATTTCGTATACATCTCGACAAATATCAATAATCAGTGAAAAATGCAACAGTATACACGTGAACAATTCTAAGATGATTTATAATAGCATCAACATGAGATTTCATTTTTCTGTCAAGTGATGGAGAAATTCCATTTTAACACATTGACATAATTACTGGCCCAGGGAACACGCACGCAGGCTCAGGTGAGATTCAAAGGCTTTATTCAACAACAAGAAATGTATGGATGCGTGTATGCGGAATGTGAATGGTCTGTGGGTGAACGAGGAGCGCCGGGGGCAGAATGGCACGCCGTGCAGCCAGGCAACCCTATGGAAAGAGCAGAAACAGGAATATGAGTTCACCTTCACCATGCGGGGCTAATGTACCGAATGTTGCTTACTTGCAGATGTAACGGTGGCTGGCGTTGGCAAAGGATCTCTAGCCTGGGAGACAGCGCCCTGCTGCGTGCACGACGAGGAGTGGATGAGGAGGGAGAGCTGTTGGAAGACAGGTGAGTGAAGATACAGCTTACTTGCTGGTAGGAGATGCTGCAGGTCGGGAAGGAACGATCCTGGTGAAGGATTGAGAGCGTTGATTAACAGACGGCTCCAGACCGATGTTCTGGGCCGAGTGGGTTAAATAGTCTGTGACTGACGAGGCGCAGGTGTGCGCGCAGCTGAGGCAGATGGCTGGGAACGGCGAGTTGTGACACACATATTCATATATTACATATAGATTAGGGTTGTCATGATATCTGTCATGATCTGAGCGTGGGGGGATTCCACCGGGCTCAGTCTTTTTGCCTTTTTTTCATATTTGTACTGTGTTGTCGTTTTGAGTTGCAATTCCGGTTGTTTTATCCTTGATTGATTTGTCACATATTCTGTATTGTTTCTTAGTGTTATTTATATTCCTGTTTACGTTCGTTATAGTTGTTAAGTACATTTTTGGGTTACTTGTCCTTATTTATGCCATCTCATTATATTTGTATTTTGTTGTGTTCTCCCTCGGGGTTGACAGCTGTTAGTGGCTTTTCCAGGTTTTTCCTCTGCGTGGGTGTGGTCCCTGTCAGCTGTCAGCTCCGGTCGCTCCACTCTTATTGCTTCCAGTTGGTTCAAATTATCATTGTTACCATCTGCCCACTCATGTGACCCACACCTGTTTTGTTTGTTTCTGGACCTATTTAAGGGCTGTGATTTTCTTTTCTGATTGTCACTGTCTTGATTTTCTCGCACCTCGTCTCCACCAGAACCCAGCCCCTGTTCTGGTGTGAGTAAACTCGTAAGTCTGTTTGTTTGGAATTTTGTGTTGAGCACTGTTTGGACTTAAGTTTTGTTGTTTTCAATAAACCTCACAAACTCACAGTTCAGCGCATGGGTCTCACCTCTCTGTCCCGTGGGGCAATTCATGACAATATCAGCTTTTTCGTAACAGTTATCGTACCCTGGAATATTGTGGTCATGGTTACTACAATATCTTAAGTAAATGTGAAACAAAAAACCCATAATCAAATCAGTGAAATTGATGTTTAACTTGTGGTTGTGTTTTTTTTTTTTGTTTGTTCACATGTTTTTTAATACTGTATGTACAGCTGAAACCTGAAGTTTACATTCACTGTATAAAAAGACATGTTTTTTCCTCACTGTCTGACATTAAATGAGACTAAACTTTTACTGTTTTAGGTCAGTTAGGATTACCAAAATAATTTCTATTTTGATAAATATTTTTTTTATTTGCTAAATAATTTTTTAGAGAATTTATTTTATTACTTTCTTAAAAGTCAGAAGTTGATATACAATAATATCAGGAAGATTCATGACACAAGACAGTGGCCAGTAAGACACCCAGCTACTGTGAGTTTGTGGATTTTTGGCTTTTTTGTTTTCACTCACCTGTTTCTGTGGAGCTCATCATGTCCCCAGCACACTGACCTCCAGTAATCAAAGAGAGATCGGCAGCGGATCCACGAGTGTGGAGGAGGAATGGGCCACCAAATTCATCCAGGGCTTTGTGGATGAAGCCCTCGCCTCTCGCAGCCCAAAGAAAATCTGGGAGAAGATGGATTCAGCGATTGCCATTGTCAAGGCGCACCCTGGGTTGTGGAGGAGCAGTTCATGGAGCTGCTGGCTACGCTCTCCGTCTTGCAGCAGTCATTCCCCGGGCTGATGTGAGGGCTGCCTCCAGCGAGCCCGAAGTCAACGCGGAAGCGTGCTCCGCAGCAGATGCCCTGCTCCACCTCCACCCGAGACATCGTTGCCTGGATCGACAGAGTCCTGGACAGTGGTGGAGCTCGAGCTCAGGCAAGTTCTCTCCTTTGTTTTCATTGTTTCAATTTGGAGAGATCTTGTTGGGCTCTTGGTGGGGAGAGCCAAGTGCAGCCGTCAGCTGCATCTGAGCTCACCTTGCCGGGCTCTACTGTTGCTCTCCTGTTGCCCCCTGCCAAGGTTGTCGCAGGTGCTCAGTCCCAGCCTGGGACCTCCGTGGGTGCTGCTCCCCCTCTGGTGGAAGTCATCGCGGGTGCTCTGTCCCAGCCCAGGACCTCCGTGGGTGCTGCTCCCCCTCCGGATGAGGTCTTTGTGGGTGCTCCATCCCAGCCCGGGACCTCCAGGGGTGCAGCTCTTCCTCAGTCTGGGCCTCCGTGGGCGCTGCGCCCCAGACTGAAACCTACTTGGGTGCTACGCTTCAGTGTGGGCCCGCTGTGGGCATTACACTCCAGCCCGGGGACCACCGTGGGTACAGCTCTGGCCCAGTCCAGATCCACCGAGGGTGCTCCAGGCCAGTCTGAGGGCGTTGTGGTTCTCCCTCCTCTGCCTGATGCCATTGTGGTTCCTCCTCCTTTGCCTGACGCCGTCGTGGATCCCCCTCCTCTGCCAGACAGCATTGTGGTTCCCCCTCCACTGCCGGACACCGTCGTGGTTCTGCCTCCACTGCCGGACACCGTCGTGGTTCCCCCTCCTCTGCCTGATGCCGTCGTGGTTCTGCCTCCTCTGCCGGACACTGTTGTGGTTCCCCCTCCTCTGCCGGAGGGCGTCTTTTCTGAACGAGGCCATTGTGGCTCCCTCTCCTCTGCCCGAGGCCATCGTGGTTCCCTCTCCTCCACCTGACATCGTCATGGTTTCCCCGAGTCCCCTGTTGTGCTCACCATTAGTTCTTCCTGTTGGGCAGCCACCTCCTGGACCACCCCTTCTGTTCAGGTGGGTGAAAAACTCTGGCAGACCACCCGACAGACTGTTCCGCAGAGTTGGGTGGCCCACGTTCTCTGGGAGGCCACCCAACTCCTTCCATCATGCCGTCTGGCAGGCCTGGGACTCTGGCCGCTTGCCTGAACTGTCCAGCTCTTTGGTCCAGGGGGCTTAGGGGGGTTGGGATTTTGCCTGGTGTGGGTCCTGAGCGGGGCTTTTGTTTTTGTTGTTTCCTCTTAAGGTGCGTTCACACCAAACGTGAACAGGGGAATTTTTCGCGTGGCACAATTACATTATAAATCAATGTAAACACGCCAATGGACAGACGAAGTTGTCTTTAAAGCATCTGCAGCTGTGTTCAACCTGCAGTGGAAATTCCCAAAATAACATCATGCTTAGATTTACATTATCCGACCGGGGGCTCACCTGAAAATGTCGTCTCAAGCCTACAAAACTTCATAGATGATGGGTGTTTACATTGCTAGCTTACTAGGACATCCGTGGCCGGAAACCATGGGTAAATAACTCCAAAATCCCGATTTAGCTGAAGAGTTCTCAGTCCTCCTGCCTCCCGGTGAGTGAGTTTCATTTTCTCAATAGTTTACTCTGTAATGGTGATAATTTTACTCCGTTTGCTAGCTAGCTAGCTGCTAGCATAGCTAGCGGATGCGAACATGTGACGACGCAAATTTGCGCGTACTCGCATCTTCCCATTCACTTTGTATGGATTTGCGCCGCCCGTTCGTGTTTGGTGTGAACACACCTTAAGTCTGGGCCTTGCTGGGATGTTTATTCTGAGAGTTTTTCTTATTTTTTTTTTCTGGTTTGGTTCGGTCTCTCCGTGCCTGGGTCCCCCTCCTTCCACATGGGGTGGGGTTGTTTTCTTGTTGGGGTGGGTTTTTTTGTATGTGTGTGTGTGTGTGTGTGTGGGGGGGGGGGGTTCTTTTCTTTCGATGTTGCCGGGGTGTCTGGTGTCCACCCCTTGTGGGTGGGTGCTCTGTCACGATCTGAGCGTGGGGGGATTCCACCGGGCTTAGTCTTTTTGCCTTTTTTCATATTTGTACTGTGTTGTCATTTTGAGTTGCAATTCCTGTTATTTTATCCTTGGTTGATTTGTCACATATTTTGTATTGTTTCTTAGTATGATTTATTTTCCTGTTTACATTCATTTTGTTGTTAAGAACATTTTTGAGGTTACTTGTCCTTATTTTTGCCATCTCATTATATTTGTATTCTGTTGTGTTCTTTCTTGGGGTTGACAGCTGTCAGTGGCTTTTCTGGGTTTTTGCTTTGCATGGGCGTGGCTCCTGTCAGCTGTCAGCTGCGGTCGCTCCACTCTTATTACTTCCAACTGGTTCAAATTATTAATCATTGTTACCATCTGCCCACTCATATGGCCCACACCTGTTTCATTTGTTTCTGGACCTATTTAAGGGCTGTGATTTTCTTTTCTGATTGTCACTGTCTTAATTTTCTTGCACCTCGTCTCCACCAGAACCCAGCCCCTGTTCTGGTGTGTGTAAACTCGTAAGTCTGTTTGTTTGGAATTTTGTGTTGAGCACTGTTTGGACTTATGTTTTTTTGTTTTCAATAAACCTCACAAACTCACAGTTCAGCGCGTGGGTCTCACCTCTCTGCCCCATGGGGCAATTCATGACAATATCAGCTTTTTCGTAACAGTTATCGCACCCTGGAATATTGTGGTCATGGTTACTACAATATCTTAAGTGAATGTGAAACAAAAAAACCCATAATCCAATCAGTGAAAATGATGTTTTAACTTGTGGTTGTGTTTTTTTTTGTTTGTTTTTTTGTTTGTTCATGTGTTTTTAAATACTGTATGTACAGCTGAAACCAGAAGTTTACATTCACTGTATAAAAAGACATGTTTTTTCCTCACTGTCTGACATTAAATGAGACTAAACTTTTACTGTTTTAGGTTGGTTAGGATTACCAAAATAATTTCTATTTGTTAAATATTTCTTTTATTTGCTAAATATTTTTTTAGAGAATTTATTTTATTACTTTCTTAAAAGTCAGAAGTTTATATACACTAATATCAGGAAGAGAATTGTGGACCTCCAAAAGCCTGGTTCCTCCTTGGGTACAATTTTCAGATGCCTGAAGATTTGTTTGTCTGTTTTGTTTGTCTGTTCCAAGAATTTTATGCAAGTATAAACACCATGGGAATGTCCAGCCATCATACCGCTCAGGAAGGAGACAAGTTCTGCGTCCCAGAGATGAACGTGTTTTGGCTCAAAATGTGCAGACAGACCCCAGAACAAATGCAAAAGACAATGTAAAGATGCTAGCTGAAGCTGGTGAAAGAGTTCAATTGAATTCAACTTTATTTGTATAGCACCGTTTCACAACAACAGTGATCTCATAGCACTGTCAAACTGTAGGGGAAAACCCCACAAATGCAGAAAGACCCCAGCAATCAGGCCATCCATTGTGACCAAGCACTTGGCGAAGGTGGAGAGGAAAAACTCCCTTTTAACAGGAAGAAACCTCCAGCAGAATCAGGCTCAGGGAAGGGCAGTCATCTGCGGCGACTGGCTGGGAGGTGAGGGGATAGAGAAGAAGAAGAAAAGAATAGACATGTAGAGAGCAAACAGCACAACAGGGACTCAATCTATGGGAGAGAACAAACAGATGTTAATGACCAGCAAAAATATTTCATTAAGAGTCAAGAAAGGAGTGAAGCCCAGTGCATCATTGGATGTCCCCTGGCTGTCTAAACAGCATATCTAAGGGAAGGTTCAGGGCCACCTGATCCCTCCCTAACTATAGGTTATGTCAAAAAGGAAGGTTTTAACCCTATTCTTAAAAACAGAAATTGAGTCTGACTCCCAAATCCACATTGGCAGCTGGTTCCAAAGGAGAGGAACCTGATAACTGAAGGCTCTGCCTTCCATTGTACTCTTAGGATTCTGGGTATTACAAGTAAACCTGCATTTGGGAGCATAGTGCTCTGTTAGGATGATAAGGTAGTATCAGATCTTTTAAATAACAAGGGGCCTGATTATTTAGAGCTTTGTAAGTGAGGTGAAGGATTTTAAATTTAATTCTAAATTCTATGGGAACCCAGTGAAGGGAGGGCAGAACCAGAGAGATATGATTTCTCTCTCTAGTACCTGCTAAAACTCTAGCTGCAGCATTTCGGATCAGCTGAGGACTTTTTAGAGATGTTTTAGGACAGCCTGATAATAAAGAGTTACAATAATCTAATCTAGAGCTAACAGAAGTATGGATTATTTTCTCAGCATCACTGAGAAAAGATGCTCCTAATCTTGGCAGTATTATGCAAACGACAGAAGACAGTCTTAGAAACAAGTTTAATATGTAAATTAAAGAGCAGATCTTGATCAAAAACAACTCCAAGGTTCCTCACAGTACTGTTAAGAGAAAGAGTAACCCCATCCAAACTAAGATTACGAAGGTATTTCTAAGGTTTTCTGGACCAACTAGAATGACTTTTTTTAAACAGGACATGCCAGGAGAAGCAGAGCGGAATGGCCAGAATGACTTAATGACCAAACGCAGGACACAAAAATGCCCAAATAACGAAATAAATCATTTTTAGTTAAATATTTACTGACAAATAGGCAACGCTGATGCAACGGTTGCGGTCAAACGGGTCCTTCTGCTGTGTTTAATAATGTTGGGTCTTTTGTAGTGAATTCGACTGATTACAGTTTTAAAAAACCTTTAATAACAAAATATCGCTAAAATATAAACTGATGCACTACAATGGGTCTCAAATATTTGTAAATGTCTCCTGTTATAGTACTGCATGAGTTTATTGACGATACACAGAAGAATTTCAATATTACATTGAACTCCATCACTGAACAGTGATATAAATAAAGTAATTATAATGATGACTGAACAACTCCCATTCCCCAAAGTGCAAGATACACTATATTATCTTGAGTATAAGTGATAAAAGATCACACAAATAAGTGATCTGACAAACAAATAAACAAGGAATTTGAAATAGTCGCTAATATTGGATGTCCCATATAAGTCTTAGTGCCATTTACTCCCTTTTATATTTGTCAAAGTCTAACATGTGATTTCCTACTTATGCACTACCGTTCAAAAGTTTGGGGTCACTTAGAAATTTCCTTATTTTTGAAAGAAAAGCACTGTTTTTTCAATGAAGATAACTTTAATCAGAAATACACTCTATACATTGCTAATGTGGTAAATGACTATTCTAGCTGCAAATGTCTGGTTTTTGGTGCAATATCTACATAGGTGTATAGAGGCCCATTTCCAGCAACTATTACTCCAGTGTTCTAATGGTACAATGTTTTTGCTCATTGCGTCAGAAGGCTAATGGATGATTAGAAAACCCTTGTGCAATCATGTTAGCACAGCTGAAAACAGTTTAGCTGGTTAGAGAAGCTATAAAACTGACCTTCCTTTGAGTATGAGGTTGAGTATCTGGAGCATCACATTTGTGGGGTCGATTAAACGCTCAAAATGGCCAGAAAAAGAGAACTTTCATGTGAAACTCAACAGTCTATTCTTGTTCTTAGAAGTGAAGGCTATTCCATGCGAGAAATTGCCAAGAAACTGAAGATTTCCTACAATGGTGTGTACTACTCCCTTCAGAGAACAGCACAAACAGTCTCTAACCAGAGTAGAAAGAGAAGTGGGAGGCCCCGCTGCACAACTGAGCAAGAAGATAAGTACATTAGAGTCTCTAGTTTGAGAAATAGACACCTCACAGGTCCTCATCTGGCAGCTTCATTAAACAGTACCCGCAAAATGCCAGTGTCAACATCTACAGTGAAGAGGTGACTCCGGGATGCTGGCCTTCAGGGCAGAGTGGCAAAGAAAAAGCCATATCTGAGACTGGCCAATAAAAGAAAAAGATTAATATGGGCAAAAGAACACAGACATTGGACAGAGAAAGATTGGAAAAAAGTGTTATGGACGGACGGATCGAAGTTTGAGGAGTTTGGATCACACAGAAGAACATTTGTGAGATGCAGAACAACTGAAAAGATGCTGGAAGAGTGCCTGATGCCATCTGTCAAGCAAGGTGGGGGTAACGTGATGGTCTGGGGTTGCTTTGGTGCTGGTAAGGTGGGAGATTTGTTCAGGGTAAAAGGGATTTTGAATAAGGAAGGCTATCCCTCCATTTTGCAACGCCATGCCATACCCTGTGAACAGTGCTTGATTGGAGCCAATTTCATCCTACAACAGGACAATGACCCAAAGCACACCTCCAAATTGTGCAAGAACTATTTAGAGAAGAAGCAGGCAGATGGTATTCTATCTGTAATGGAGTGGCCAGCACAGTCACCAGATCTAAACCCCATTGAGCTGTTGTGGGAGCAGCTTGACCGTATGATACGCAAGAAGTGCCCATCCAGCCAATCCAACTTGTGGGAGGGGCTTCTAGAAGCGTGGGGTGAAATTTCTCCAGATTACCTCAACAAATTAACAGCTAGAATACCACGGCTGCACGGTGGCGCAGTGGTTTAGCACTGTGGCAGCACAGTTTTACCCTCGGCCGGGGGACCGCGGGGATCATGAGATTGTGGGTTCGATCCCAGCCCCCGACCAACAGTGAGCTGTGTGGAGTTTGCATGTTCTCCCCGTGTTGCGCGGGTTTACTCCGGGATTTCTCCGGTTTCCTCCCGCATACCAAAAACATGTAGGTTTAGGGCGCTCGCGCACGCAGCGACCAGCAGCCGGTGGCTTGTCACCAAACTGCAAACCAAGTCTACCTACGGGTACAAATAAGTAAAAAAAAAAAAAAAAAAAAAAAAAAAAAAGGTCTGCAATGCTGTAATTGCTGCAGATGGAGGATTCTTTGACGAAAGCAAAGTTTGAAGGAAAAAATTATTATTTCAAATACAAATCATTATTTCTAACCTTGTCAATGTCTTGACTATATTTTCTATTCATTTTACAACTCATGGTGGTAAATAAAAGTGTGACTTTTCATGGAAAACACAAAATTGTCTGGGTGACCCCAAACTTTTGAACGGTACTGTAGGCTACACCTCTTTGTATTCCACTTTCAAAAACAGCCTACATTTGGCCCTGTAAAGCCTAATTGGGATACCTGTTTCAGACAGGAATACTTCCATTCTTCAGGCAATACACTAGTACACACGCGCACACACACACACCATTTAGTTCCGACTGAGCAATTTGATTGGACAATAGGATTTCCAGGAGTTGCTAAAATTCACGATAATTGCACTCCAACTTTTCAATGGATATGTATCACTCCGCTTCAAAGGTGTTCATGTAACCGTTAATTACTAACACTAATTTAGTGTCAACTATCTCTCAGTAACAGTTGCAATACTGTCTTGAATACCTTAATTTCCACAGTGAGGTGCTGTTTGAAAAGATTTCTTACCTGACCCAAAAGTCCCACCTCTATGAAAAAAAATCTATATCCACCTTATTCCTGCCCCCATGATGCCTTGTGTGAATTACGTGCGCAACTTCCGCCACTATTTTAGAATGTGGGTTTGTCATGGAAACAGGACACTTTTCCTTGTGAAAAAAACAATGACTTCAGCATCAGAAATGTGAGAACATGATTTTTTACACCTCAGAAACTAATATAATCATACCACTACCCACGACTATTGGGGGATGAGAAGATGACCTTAAAAAGTGGCCTCGCAGACAGTAGCTCCGTTAGTTAGTTCCGCTGCTAAGATACTAATGCTGTAGACAAAAGCTCTGAGATAATATTATATCAATATCTCCACCACAATAAAGTCGGTCACATTTTGTTAAAAGATGTTGGACATAATCTAATTTACCTTACAGCAGACGGAGAATCTAGTCAGAGCCACAAAGAACCACAGCACTCTGTTCGAGTGTTTTCTGTTATGGTAGCTGTCCATTTTACCATGACATGGTAAATGTCATGGTAGCATGTGAATGCTTATTAAGTTAACATGTACAGGCCTTTTCTGACAATTGTTGAAAATTTTACTGATCTACTGTATATTTTGTGATAAGTTAAAAATTAATTAATGCATGCTGAAGTAGCTAATATAAAGTGTTATGTATGGAAATATCTGGGTGAAGGATGAGGCAGGATGATGGTTGGTGAACACAGCTTTATTAAAAGAGCTATTATATACATTACAGCACATGGTATGCATCCGCAGAGGCATCTGGCTAAGAGGCCACAAGATGGTGCCCTTGCCTTATATATGGGCAGTGCAGTGACATGGCAGGAAGTGCACGTCACTATACCGCACTTCACAATAAGGTGCCAGAACCCGACACCACATTCTCGCGCCCCCCTCCCCCTTAGAAAAGTCCAAAACCATGCACACAATTAAAAACCTCCCCAATTTGGGACCAGAATCACACACTAAAATAACGAAAAACAATGTACTAGAATGGCCTAACACATTCACACAACATAACCTAAAATAGGGCTGATGGGTGGACAACCATGCAGCCCGCACAGCACAGTGGATTATTCTGTCACTGGTAAACTAAAAGTCTTTATTGAAACAAAAAATCACAGCCGTGCTCCTAACTAAAAACAATACACAAAATAACCCCATATCGCAACGTGCATGCATTAAAACGTCAGAACTGTAGATAATTTGGGTGAAAAAACTGGAACTTGCATGGGGGGTCCAGGGCAACCCCTCAGCAGGCGCGCCCCAGGAGACCGCAGACCCTCGGAGCGATGGCCGACCCTCACCGCCATCACCGACTCCCGTCCAGCTTCGCCACCTGGAGCATCTTCCCGGACACGCTGAAGCTGATTGGCATGCCTCGACGAGCCGTCAGACAACCTGAAGCATGCTGCGTCCAACTTAGCCACAATGCGCAGACACCTTCGATGTTTTTCTGGCTGTCGTTCGGCCCATCTTCTCCATGGACGTCCTTCACCCTGAACCCGCACCAAGTCCATAACCCGGAGTGGAATTTTACTTGCCCCAATGTGTTGCTGCTGAGCATGCGGCAACACCATACTCACTGGTCTGGCCCTGTCCTCTTCTATAAACGTTGTAGTGTTCACCGTTGTAGCTGCAGACCCCCCAGCCAGCTGTGGCCAAGAACCGGAAACATCTGGGGCTAGCATGGTGTCGCGCTCGTCAGCATAGGTACCGACCCTGGGCGAAAACTGGTTGACTTGGCCGCCGTGGCGTCCATTAGCTCTTCGTACTGTTCGCTCCCAGTGTTCGTCGGGGTGAGCGGGATGATTTCTCCCATGAGTTCCCCGGGTAATACAAACGGCACACCCTGGCACTTCTTGTTCACAACCTGGGTATGGAGGGACAAAGGGTCCTGTAGACGCTTCGCATGGCGGACCATAAAACCGGTGGTTCGCCCGGGAGCTAAAGAAAGGGACGAAGCGGGGTGGTACACGCCTCCATGAGTTAATCCTCAATCGCCAGATGTTATGTATGGAAATACCTGGGTGAAGGATGAAGCAGGATGATGGTTGGCAAACACAGCTTTATTACAAGAACTATATACAGTACAGCACACAGTATGCACCAGCAGAGGCATCCGGCTAAGAGACCACAAGATGGTGCCCTTGCCTTATATATGGGCAGTGCAGCGACGTGACAGGAAGTGCACATCACTACACCGCATTTCACAATAAGGTGCCGGAACCCGACACCACACACTGGTGCAGCAAAAAACTATTTGATATCCAGTGTTGGGCAAGTTACTAAAAATAGTAACTAATTACAGTTACTGGTTACTTCTTTTCAAAAGTAACTGAGTTACTTTACCAATTATTGCATGATTAAAGTAACTAGTTACTTGGAAAGGTAACTTTCACGTTAAATGGACTCTATATTTGAAGAGAAACTTTGTGAAGAAGTCCGCCGTTTCTTCGTTGGTGAAAATCCTGTCGCGTCAGTGCCTTGGCGCTACCTATCCGGCGGGAGTGAAACTGCAAATGATGGTGTGAGCATGCGTCAACCGCTTGGCCTGGGTAGATGAAAAAAGTGAGCATGAACAGCGCCGCGTGTGTGCTGGGCTAGTCCAAAGCGTACGCAGACCAAGGCGGACTAGAGGGGAAATGCAGCATGAATAAGGCTTAACAGCTCCAACCTCTGTGGTTAAACATGAGTATTTTTAGAGCTAGAAGCTCGCATTTAATGTCCACATTAAATACTGTGACGTTTGCAAGGGTTCACACAAAAAGACAATGGAGCAGATAGCTGTGATCAACCAGATTTATTTTACACACACCCCGACCCCCCAACCTGCTTCTCAGCACAGACAGGAGCGGAGGTCATTCCCACAGACCTCTGTTTACATCACGGTTACACACACATGATACATCTTGCCCTAATCCTGCTAAACACTGCTGGGCCATTATAATGCAGTTATAATGACACAGCAGTATAACTCAGAAGTAACACATTTAACACACACAGTAACGTTTCAAACTGGTAAAGCATGCTGGGAAATCCCTGGCTCCCTTAAAATGGCCCCGACGTTACACTGCCCCCCCCTGGACTGGTTTCTGTCCCCAGAAAATTCAAAGTCCACTTTCAGAAATCCAACGCGAGTCAGCCCGGTGCCAGGGCGGCATGCACGGGCCATCTGAGTCTCGGTCAGAGCATCTGGTTGGGGTAGGGTTCCGGTTTGGCCATCAGCGGGCGGATGGACACATCTGACAGCCTCTGTAGGACCACGCACAGTCCCTTCCCTGGCAGCGGGAGTCCCAGGCCCGCTCCGGCCGACTCCCACCGCTGCCAGTTGTCCCAGGCGGCCGCTGGCCCGCGTCCATGCGTCCAGCCCTTGCCGCTCCTGGAAAGTGGCCGCATCTTCGTCCTGCTCGCTCCGCTGCATCGCTCCTGCGCCTCTGTGACGTCATCTGCCGGGGGAAGCATCTGCAGGAGGCGGCTTTTTCCCCGTCCATGCCACCTCGCTCTAATTTAGCGTCGGCGAGGGGCCAGTTTGTCGTGTGCTGTGTGCGGGGCGGTACCATGCCATGTACCCTGGCACTGTGCAGCGGAAGCCGTCCTTCCTCGCGTCGCCACGGCGTGCACGCGCTGCTGTGATCTGCCGTAGCAGCTCCTCCACTCGCTCTCAGCACGGTGGTTTCCTCTGATGATCAGCGCGGCAGCCAACTCGACCTGGGCCAGGCGGTCATCCAACAGGTTCTCGCCGTTGTAGCGGGGAATCTTGGCCCGCTGCTGGATGGATGGGACGGTCATCTCCCGGTAGATTGCCGCTCCTAATTGCTCTGGAATCGCCAGCCCGTCCTGCCCTGAAAAGGGCGGGAAACGGGGCTGGTTTGCTCTGCTCCGTCCATCGCAGCGAAGCTCTCCAGGGGCCGGCGTCTCAGCTCTATACTCCGTTCCCGGCTGAGCGATGAATCGCTCCGGCTGCTGTACCTCCGCCTGGATCCTCATCTCGCTCCATGTCCCACTCCTGACACCAGTGTGACGTTTGCAAGGGTTCACACAAAGACAATGGAGCAAGATGGTTGTGATGAATAGGCTTTATTTACACACCCCCGACCCCAACTTGCTTCTCAGCACAGACGGAAGCGGGGGTCATTCCCCCAGACCCCTGTTTGAATCATGGTTACACACACATGATACATCTTGCCCTAATCCTGCTAAACACTGCTGGGTCATTATAATGCAGTTATAATGACACAGCAGTATAACTCAGAAATAACACATTTAACACACACAGTAACGTTTCAAACTGGCAAAGCATGCTGGGAAATCACTGGCCCCCTTAAAATGGCCCCGACGTTACACTGCCCCCCCCTGGACTGTTTTCTGTCCCCAGAAAATTCAAAGTCCACTTTCAGAAATCCAATGCGAGTCAGCCCGGTGCCAAAGCGGCATGCACGGGCCATTTGAGTCTCGGTCGGAGAATCTGGTTGGGGTAGGGTCCCGGTTTGGCCATCAGCGGGCGGATGGACACATCTGACAGCCTCTGTAGGACCACACACAGTCCCTTCCCTGGCAGCGGGAGTCCCAGGCCCGCTCCGGCCGACTCCCACCGCTGCCAGTTCTCCCAGGCGGCCGCTGGCCCGCATCCATGCGTCCAGCCTTTGCCGCGCCTGGAAAGTGGCCGCATCTTCGTCCTGTTCGCTCCGCTGCGTCGCTCCTGCGACTCTGACCTCATCTGCCGGGGGAAGCATCTGCAGGAGGCGGCTTTTTCCCCGTCCACGCCACCTCGCTCTAATTTAGCGTCGGCGAGGGGCCAGTTTGTCGTGCGCTGTGTGCGGGGCGGTACCATGCCATGTACCCTTCCTCGCGCCGCGGCCGTCTCCTCCGTGGACACGCCGCCGTGGTCTGCGGTAACTCCTCCTCCTCCCCCTTGCTGTCAGCCGTGGCCTGGAAGGTTCTTGGTCTCGGCGTTGACGCTTCAATGCTGTGATTCATCAGCGGCTCCACCCGCTCTGCTTCTGCCCCTGTAGTCTCCCTCGTGCACGCGCTGCCGTGGCTCCTCCTCCCACTCGCTTTCAGCGCGGCGGCCAGCTCGACCTGGGACAGGTGGTCATCAAACAGGTTCTCGCCGTTGTAGCAGGGAATCTTGGCCCGCTGCCGGATGAATGGGACGGTCACGTGCCGGTCGATCACCGCTCCTGATCGCCCTGGAATCGCCAGCCCCTCCTGCCCTGAAAAGGGCGGGAAACGGGGCTGGTTTGCTCTCCTCGGCCCGTGGGGTCCGCTGCTCCGTCCCTCGCGGCGAATCTCTCCGGGGGCCGGCGCTTCAGCTCTACGCTCCGTCCCCAGCCGAGCGATGAACCGCTCCGGCCGCATGACGTCCGCCTGGATTCGCATCTCGCTCCATACCCACTCCTGACACCAGTGTGACGTTTGCAAGGTTCACACAAAGACAATGGAGCAAGATGGTTGTGATGAATAGGCTTTATTTACACACCCCCGACCCCAACTTGCTTCTCAGCACAGACGGAAGCGGGGGTCATTCCCCCAGACCCCTGTTTGAATCATGGTTACACACACATGATACATCTTGCCCTAATCCTGCTAAACACTGCTGGGTCATTATAATGCAGTTATAATGACACAGCAGTATAACTCAGAAATAACACATTTAACACACACAGTAACGTTTCAAACTGGCAAAGCATGCTGGGAAATCACTGGCCCCCTTAAAATGGCCCCGACGTTACAATACATTTAGTTTTCTTACGTACAAAGAAAAAGTGACTGATTTCAGCTTCTTGTAAGCAGTGAACTTTCATTTATCTGTGCTTTCTGTTTTATTTTATCTCATTCATTTACATGCTGTTGTGATATGCAACTATTTCATGGAAGTAAATCTTCTAAATATGTGTTTTTAATGGGCTGGTCCAGGGGTGTCAAACATATGGCTCGTGGGCCAAAAACGGCCCACCAGGGGGTCCAAAGTTTTCGCTGTGAATTTACAGCTTTATTTCTAGTAAATTTCTGACTTTCTACTGATTACAATAGTTTATGGAAATCTGAGACATTTTTTCTCTGTAAGATAGTTTTTTTCTCATCAGTTTTCTTTTTCTTTTTTCTGATGAGAACATGGGGCCTTTGATCTTGCTATGTGTGCAAGGTGATTTAAGTATGCATTTAAAAGTAACCTGAAAGTTACTTTTCCAAGTAACTAGTTACTTTAATTATGCAGTAACTCAAAAGTAACTCAGTTACTTTTGAAAAGAAGTAACTAGTAACTGTAACTAGTTACTATTTTTTAGTAACTTGCCCAACACTGTGGGTCACAAACTGTCCAGTTGCATACCTGTGCTTGAAATCCAGCCGTGGGTGTTGAGACAAGTGTTTCCACTTTACATCCAGCCATGACTGTTCAGAATACAGTAGATCCCCTTCACAGTGTTGTTAGCATAGCATAGCACTAGTTTTGTCGGAGCTGAAGATTGCTGTTAGTCTCAACCGGCACTTGAGTTTACAACCCACCAATATGCTTTTGTCTTTAACCGCGACAAAGGAAAAATAATCTATTTCCACAAAAACAAAGTAGCTTCATTTTTTCCTCTGCTCAGTAATTAAGACTCAGGATCTCTGCAATAGGTCACGTTGACTGACGGCTGCGTCAGCCACGTAGGGTCAGTTTGTATATTCATTTATTTGCACTAGAAATATCTATCTATGTTAATAAAACGAGCAACACATTTGATCAAATTTCAGTACCTGTAATGCGTTACTGAATTTTTAAACAGTAATTCCGTTATACAGCACGTTACAGCAAAAGTAGTGGTGTTACGTAATGCGTTACTCTGTAATGCGTTACTCCCACCACTGTTGATATCTTTCCTTAATCATTAAGCCTTAGGAAGCAAACTGGTAACTATTTTTGTTTATTTTTCCTCATGTAGCCTTGCACTTGGCGACATACACTACTCACAAAAAGTTAGGGATATTTGGCTTTCGGGTGAAATTTATGGAAAATGTAAAAAGCTCACGCTATAGTGATATTATATCATGAAAGTAGGGCATTTAGGTAGAAGCATGCCATGATGAGTTCCTCATCTCAAACAATTTATTGAAACAAAGGCCAACAGCAACAAAAAATGTCAATGTCTCAATAACTTGTCATGTGCTCTTAAGCATCAATTACAGCTTGACAACGACATCTCATGCTGTTCACAAGTCGACTTATTGTCTGCTGAGGCATGGCATTCCACTCTTCTTGAAGGACGGCCCTCAGGTCATTGAGGTTGTGGGGTGCAGGGTTACGAGCTTCTACACGGCGACTCAGCTGATCCCATAGGTTTGCTATGGGATTCAGGTCTGAAGAAAGTGCAGGCCACTCCATTTGAGGTACCCCAGCCTCCAGCAGCCGTTCCCTAATGATGTGACCTCGATGAGCTGGAGCATTGTCATCCATGAAGATGAAATTAGGCCTGTGTTGTTCATGTAGGGACACAATGACTGGATTAATGATGTTATTCATGTAGTATCCACTTGTCACTGTACCATTCACAAGGTGTAGGGCATTTCTGTATTGACTAGACACACCTGCTCAGACTGTAACACCACCACCACCAAAGACTCAACTGGTGACAACAGTGGCATAGTGTTCTCCTTAACATCTCCAACATCGTTGGCAGCCATCATTTCTGCTCAGAGTGAATTGACTTTCATCAGAGAACAGCACTGATGCCCACTGGTCCCTTGTCCACTATAAATGCTCCCTGGCCCATGCAAGATTATGATGCCAGTGCCTGATGGTGTGGTCACGTCAGATCAGGACAGGTCAGACACGTCAGATCAGACAGGTCTGACGTCAGATCAGACAGGTCAGATCACGTCAGATCAGACAGGCACTCTTGTTTCCATCGAAGATGTAGAAGATTTGTACGTCTTCGTAGTAATGGTGATTGGGATCGTTCTGATTGGATCTGGGATTGTCCTGGTGTACCGAAAATTGATGAAGATGGACACAACCTATCAAAATGCTGGCCAGGCGAGGTTCAACCATCAAATTGATAAAATGGAGAGGACTCTGTTAGCGGCAAATGGAGAACTGTCTAGGAAGGTGGATTACATCATGATTACGCTCAGAGCCGTCCATGAAGGATTCAACGTCCAGCACTGAAGGATTAAGTACTGAATCTGTAAGAGAATATAAAGTTTTTTTCTCTCTGAGATCAGTACTCTTCGACGAAATTGACTTCCCTCACACAAATCCTCCAGATGATCTGCAGCTTTTTGTTTTCAAAACATTGAGCTCACGGCCTTCGGACAGGCAGCTGCATGGCTCAAGGACAATGCCAGCAGCTAGACAAAACACCTCCTGCCAAAGAGTCCTTGTTGTTCTTAACTGATACAAACACCTACATTCAACATTACACTCATACTGATTCACAAAACTGATGATAAAGATGATTCACTCACTGCTCTCTCTGTGTCCTTGTGAACTTTTTTGTCTGCTGACTGTGCACTGAGGGCTTTTTTTTCTTGTAATCATAATATTGATCATATATGACCACTATTCTGACAATCAATAGTTTTTTTGCTCCTTCCTATTGTATTATCCTTTCTTCCCATGCATCCTGTACCCTTCTGTTGACAGGTGCGTTCACAGATGCAGCTGTGTCACCGGAAATGCAGGTCGTTTTCTGTGTCAAGTCAAATCCCTCATATGTTATCAGTGATCTGTTATCAGTTATCTGTTAATGTACTTGGCAATAAATCTTTCTGAGTTCTGAGTTCACGTACCCTTGCAGGTTGTCTAGCACACACCACACTGATGTAAATGGTTTTGAATGGTCTGACGTGACACTTGGGTGCCTCTCACTTCCCTTAAATGTGCCTGGAGTTAAGTAGTATTCGTCATCTGGTTCCACAGGGCACTGTTCACAATGAAGTGGTCATCAGCGTGGGATGTGGCCAAAGGATGTCCAGTTCTATGCCTTTCTGTGACTCTTCCAGTTTCTCTGTATCACTGTTGCAACCTGCTGATGACACTCTGCGACACTCTAAGTTCAGTGGCCACTTTCCTCTAAGAGCATCCTGTTTGAAGCCTCGCAATGGTGAGGTACTGTTGATCAGTTGTGAGGTGTCGTCTTGGTCTCACAATGTCAAAATGTGAGCAGCATGATGAAGAGAACAGTTTAAATACCAATTCTAATTGAACCAGAAAATCTATTGGTCGATTCATGGATCAAACACCTGTTGTGAATTTTGCCATTAAGCACCTTGTTAGAGAACAGCAAGTTATGCAAAAAGTACTGAAACATTCAAAAGGTTAGAGAGGATAGATAGACTGACTTTATTAATATCAAACTGGGAAATTCCAGTGTAACAACAGCATGGCACAGTAGACAACCCAAAACCAACAGAAATATACACAGCATAACAGAACAAGGCGCTACCCAGGGAATTAAAAAAAAAAAAAAAAAGGCTACTACTAGGTTAAATAGGTGAAGGTCAAATTAAGTTCACCTGTAAAGGTTATAGTGCATTTTAAGTGCATTCTGAAATTTCACCTGAAAGCCAAATATCAATAACTTTTGTGAATAGTGTATATACGTATATATATATATATATATATATATATATAAACGGACTGCATTAGCAATGCACTCATTCGACACTTTGAAAATAGATGCAAAAACTATGACTAATGTGAAGTTGCTCAATAGAAGACTTTTATTGTAGTGATGGTGCTGATTAAATGTGAGTGATAAGAGTCTACTGATGTAATCTTGAGGTTTTAACAGTTATCTTTCTTTGCACGACAACCCAATTTGGATGCATTTAAAACTGTTCATGAGTTTGCCTCAGCTTGTCTGTTGGCGTACTATGACATAATAGGTAGATTATTTTACTTGATTATTTTTTGCACCTTTTGTCCAGTTCCAGTCTCAAATGACAGTCCCAACAAATTCTGGAGCAGAGTAATAATGATGGCATGTTATTTAGCTCATTTTGTAGGGGTTTGTTGATCCTGTCCACTGACTGAAACCTCTGTCAGGTTTCTGTTTTCAATTTGTGGTTGGTTTAAAAAATATATATTTTTGGTGTGATTCAGACAGTAGAATTATTTTCATTCTGTGGTGATAACCACTTCCACTGTTTGTAAATGATGTACTTTTCCTAATTTCTGTTCCCGTCTAGCATACAAAGTTAATCCTTAGCTTAGTTCTTGCAATTTTTGATTAATTTGCACATTGAATATTGTCTATCTTGAGTGATTTAAAGAATTAATGTGATATTTAGCCTTTTCTTTTATAAAACAGATACAAGGCGCAAAGCTAATCGCTCACTAACTGTGCTTTTACTTCTTTAACTTGAACATGCATGCACCATCACACATTATCATGACTTTGTTACTGAAAAAAAAAATCATTGCATTGCATGTGATTTAACTTAGTAAAAAGCTTTCATGCAGTGATCAGCGCAGCTACAGTAACAGTGTTGTCATATGAGAAAATGACTGCTGGATTTGCAATTGTGGTATGAGTTACAAATTTTTACGGCGGCTGTGGCAAGGGTGTAGTGTGATTGACTACTGATCAAAGGGTTGGTGGTTCGATTCCTGCTCTCTCTGCAGTCTGCATGTTGATGTGTCTTTGGCACTGAACCACCAGGTGCTCCTGGTGGGTCAGGCCAGTGCCTTGCAGCTCCGCCACCATCAGTATGTGAATGTGTGTGTAAATGGGTGAATTGCAGAGTCTGTAAAGCTTTGGTTATCCAGAGATGAGAAAAAAGCACTATATTAGTGAGTGTCATATATTGGAGTGGTGGCCTAGTGGTAGAGCATACGCCCCGCAGCTGGGAGGTTGTGAGTTCACAACCCAGTCAGGTCATACCAAAGACCAGATAAAAATAGTACTTCAAATCAAATATGCGGATCATCATGAGTATAATGAAGGCTGATGATCTGTTGTGGTGACCTCTATAAATAGGGAGCAGTCCAAAGATAAAAATTAATATGAGTTACAAAGATAAGCTTTTTCTTTAAGATTATAGTGCCATACAACAATAAGGGTTTATATTGTCTTGCACTTTGTTTTCTTCGGGTTTTTGCATTAAATATAATGGCATTCTCGCATCCATATATTGCAATTCTTTTATTTCCTGATGTCTTTGTTGCTATACAGTTGTTCCATGTCAGCTGATTACATACCTTTTTAATGGCGAAAGTGCCAGATTTTAGCCCCATACTGTCAGCGGTTGGGTGGTGGAGAGGACTCACACACAGGCAGATTATGGTGCAGAAGGATGATTTATTAACAAAACCCAAATAAATAACAATACGTGGGCTGAAAACCAAACTAACAAACTCAAACTCATGGGTAGGACACAGAACTGGAAAATAATAACTGACTGGAGAATGCTGAACAGGATTGACAGAAACATCAGTGACACCACACCTGACTGAGACAGAGCACAGACATGTATAGACAAGGGGGCAATCAAGACAACACAGAACAGGTGGGAACAATCAGGGGCAATCAGAGACAGCAGGGCATGGCAACAGGTACAGAAAACATGAGGGACTGAGTCAAAAGGTAAACGGAAATGGAGGGTACACAAGAGACAAGAACACAAGACCAGGGAATACATGACCATGATAAATGATGATAATAATAAACAACTAAGAACCGGCCAGGGACAAATCCTACAGAACATAAAAGACATGATAATATGGAGACATGGGCTGCACGGTGGCGCAGTGGTTTAGCACTGTGGCAGCACAGTTTTACCCTCGGCCGGGGGATCGCGGGGATCATGAGATCGTGGGTTTGATCCCAGCCCCTGACCAACAGTGAGCTGTGTGGAGTTTGCATGTTCTCCCCGTGTTGCGTGGGTTTACTCCGGGATTTCTCCGGTTTCCTCCCGCATACCAAAAACATGTAGGTTTAGGGCGCTCGCGCACGCAGCGACCGGCAGCCAGTGGCTTGTCACCAGACTGCAAACCAAATCTACCTACGGGTACAAATAAGTAACAAAAAAAAAAAAAAAAAAAAAATAGAAATAAACACAACAACCAAACAAGCTGAAGCAGGGAAAACACAGAAAATAACAAAAATAAAGTTAAAGCGTGAGCATGGTCCCCAGACCATGTCCAGAGCCTGACATATATTGCCATTAGTCTTCTCATTTAAAAAAAAATCATCAAGAAGTGGGGAGAAAGCTCGCCGGTTAGTTATTGACAATTTATTGAACAATTGTGATATTTTGTGCCTTCAGGAGACATTTCTTTCAGAACAAGACTTGGAACGTTTGAACTGTCTTAACCCTGATTTCCATGGTGCTGGGGAGTCTACAACTGACCTCAGCAAGGGGATTATCAGGGGGAGGATACCTGGAGGGGTGGCTATCCTCTGGAGAAAGAAGCTGGACTCCTTGATAAAAGTGGTCCGACTTGGTGTAGATTGGTGTATTGGTGTGCAGTTTAATTGTAATGATAAGGAATTCCTTATTATTAATGTATATACGCCATTTGAGTGTCAACAGAATGAGGATGAATATTTAAATAAGCTTGCCTTTATTAATTCTTATATGCAAGACTATAATAATACTTGTATTTTTATTATGGGGGACTTGAATGCAGACATATCTGACACTGACTCCTTATTTGCAAAACATATGTATCATTTTTGTCATGAGAACAACTTAATCTTGTCAAGTAAGGTACTAATGCCTCCTGATAGTTATACCTATATAAGTGAGGCTTGGCACACTACGTCCTGGCTAGATCATTGCATCAGCACTGGTGATGCACATGCTTCTTTGGGTGGCATGAGTATTTATTATGGGTTAGCAATGTCTGATCATATACCATTTGAGATGATAATTAATGTTGACTGTCTACCTGCACTTTGTCAAAATGTCAGTCAGGATGAGGTGGGAAAATTAGACTGGGTCACTCTTTCTGAGGAAGAAATTGTAGAATATTGTGTTCGTACAGATAAATCCTTGAGTAAAATATGTCTTCCTAGAGATGCTGTAATGTGCAGCGATGTGAACTGTAGCATTGTTGAGCATAAGAAAGACCTTTGTAGTTTGTACAATGCTATAGTTAACTCCCTGTATAAGGACAGTAAGCCTTATTATAAGAAAATACGTAAAACACACTATGTTAGACCTGGCTGGAATGAGGCCGTAGCTGTGCCTTATTCTGAAGCTCGGGAAGCATATAAAGCATGGGTGGTGGCTGGGAGACCCAGACAAGGGCCAGAATTTGAGATGAAGAAATGTACAAATGCAAAGTTTAAGTATGCTATTCATCATATTTCTAAAAATGAGCAGCTAATGAGAAGTAATTCCTTGGCCAAGAAATTGTTAGATAAGAATGTCACAGATTTTTGGAAGGAGCTTAGACGGATTAGTAACAGTAATACGTCTTTGCCCTGTACTTTGGAAGGCATTTCAGGTACAGAAAATATTGTGGATCTATGGCGGCAACACTTTTACTCATTATTTAATTCAACTAAGGATGAAACTTATAAGGTAGGGAAAGTAGAAAGGGACGAGTCACTCCTGATTGACACTCATGCAGTGACCAAAGCCATTAGAGAGCTATCAGATAACAAAGCGAGTGGATTAGACTGTATTTCTGCTGAGCATCTTAAATATGCTAGCTCAAGAATTGCTCCTCTTCTTGCAATCTGTTTCACCAGCTTCATGATTCATGGGATGTTACCAGAATCTTTATTGTCTGTTATGTTGGTACCAATCATTAAAGATAAAGCTGGCAAGCTGTGTAGCCTGGATAATTACAGGCCCATAGCTATAGCCAATATAATATCTAAAGTACTGGAAAAAATCATGTTTGAAAAATTAAATGTATTCATCAAATCTACTGATCATCAATTTGGATTCAAACCCCATCATGGAACAGA
Organism: Pholidichthys leucotaenia; assembly: GCA_020510985.1. NCBI lineage: Eukaryota > Metazoa > Chordata > Actinopteri > Cichliformes > Pholidichthyidae > Pholidichthys > Pholidichthys leucotaenia. The sequence continues at coordinate 319,636,188 of CM035839.1, read as the reverse complement.
TCTGTGCATATATGCTTTAAAAGAAATTATAAATAAGTACAGACATCAAAACTCTTCAGTTTTTCTGTGTTTTATTGACGCCTCCAAGGCGTTTGATCGTGTTAATCACAGGATATTGTTTAGGAAAATGATTGACAGGGGGGTTCCCAAGTACTTAGTACGTATCCTGATTTACTGGTACGCACATCAGAAGATGCTGGTGAAATGGGGGAAGAGTCATTCATCACCATTTGGTGTGAGCAGTGGTGTCAGACAGGGCAGTATACTGTCCCCTATTCTATTTAATCTTTACATGGATGAGTTGTCAAAGCAACTGAATGCCTGTAAAACTGGGTGTTTAATAGGGAATAAGTTAGTGAATCATTTTATGTATGCTGATGATCTAGTTATTCTCAGTCCAAGTAGTGCTGGTCTTCAGGAGTTATTAAGAGTGTGTACTGCTTATGGAGAGGAAAATGACATAAAATATAATACAAATAAGAGTTGTGCGCTGATTTGCCGCACTAAAGAAGATTTGTTAATGAAATTCCCTGTCTTTGAATTGGCAGGCAGGGAATTAATTGTCAGGGATAAAATTAAATATCTGGGACATTTTATTAATGATAGAATGACTGATGATGATGATATTTTCAGACAACGCTGCAAAATCTACATGCAAGCAAATATTCTTGCACGCAGATTTGGTTTTTGCTCAGATGAGGTGAAACTGGTTCTTTTTAAAACCTATTGTACACCTTTATACACTGCTCATTTATGGATAAATTATAGGAAACAAAGTATGCAGAAATTACAGGTTGCCTACAATGATGCCTTAAGAATTTTACTTAAAAAGCCTCGATGGTGCAGTGCTTCCGAGTTATTTGTCTCATCACGTGTAAATACTCTGCATGCAGTAATTAGGAATCTTATGTATAAATTCATCTGTCGGCTTGATGTATCTAGAAATGAAATCATTCAAGTCATGTCTAGCATTAAGCTCAGTTCTATTCGCTGTCAGTCACAGTTTAGAAGGCACTGGTACAGTTGTCTTTTTAAGTCTTTTTTAAAAGTCTGTACTGTCTTTGTACTTCTCTTAGCAGTTGCATCTTAGTGTTTTTTGTAACTTTTTGATTGTTTCAACTGTCTTGTTTTTTACTTTTCTACTTTTTTTTTTTTTTTTGATGGACCTTGAGTCTGGAATAAAGTCTTTGATTGATTGATTGATTGATTGATTGAATGCACTACTAATGCAGTGTTTCCTCTGGCTTAAAAACCTTGGTGCAGTGGCGACATATTTTTCCGGGGGGCAGAAAACACATGACACTATTGTAACTGAAATATGTTAATTTTATACTATTTATTTCTTTTTTTAAATTTTGCAAAGTAACTTTGGATATGGAACATACCATATGAAGTATTGTACAACCAAGGCTTGAATGTTGGGATATTGGGCCAGTTGGGATCCCACCCAGACATCCTGTGTTTAGACTTTTTACTGGTGTCATCCTTCTCTCCTTCCTCTGCTCTCACCTCTCCTGGACCCTCTGCCTGAACACTTTCCTCTCCTTGGCTCACCTTGTCTGTCTCATCTTTCCCTCTCTGAGCCCTGTCTAATTCAGGTTCTCTCTCTGTTTATGGTAGTATACAAACAGGTTAGAAAATACCAAGTGTCATGTTTTGTCCTGCAGGATTATTTTGTCATGGTTTACATAAATGACAAAAATGTGTATTTTTTTGTATTTTTATTCTAGTGTTTCTTTTTTCCATTGAGAAAGAGTAGGAAAGAGGGGGGGGGGACATTCATAATAGTAATTTACTTATGTATACTTAAATTACATGATCAGAGATAGGTAGAGTAGCCAGAAATTCTACTCATGTAAAAGCAGTGCTTTGAAATTAAAAGTAGACAACCCAAAATTTCTAGTTGAGTTAAGGGTACAAAGAACACCCACTTTAAAACTTGAGTAATGGCTTTAATCTTGAAGGTTTGAGGTTTTTCTCCAAAATTTATAAACAATTTTCTTATAGTTTTTTACTTTTCTCTGAATTTGCAACCATTTTCCTCATTTGTAATTTTCTCTTGTAAAATAATGACTTTGCTTGTATATTTGAGACTTTATTATAAACGTGTGGATTATTTTAGAGCTAATTTTTGTCTATTTTTCATAAAATTATCAGGTTTTTTTTTATATATATATACATTTGAAACAGTGGTAAAATTATCATGGATTGGCCCCTATGGGGCAGATAGACAGACCCAGGCACTGAATACATTAGACATTTATTAATCAAAATATCTGCCGATATATTATCTGCCGAGGGAATTCAGCAACGTGTTTGTAGCGGTTGTTTACTTAGCGCCGAGCGCTAACGCTAACGCTAATGCTAAGAAGGCACTCGGGGAACTGCATGATGCTATTAGCAAAATCCAAACTTCACATCCGGACAGTTTTGTGGTGGTTGCGGGGGATTTTAACCACACCAGCTTAAAGACTGTGCTCCCCAAGTTTAAACAATGTATAGACTTTAAGACCAGAGGAGAGAATATGTTGGACTTAGTGTACACAAACACAGATGCATATAAGATGATACCCTGCCCCCACCTTGGCCTTTCTGACTACGTATCCGTGATGCTGGTGCCTGCCTACAAACCCTTATTGAAGCGCAGCAGGCCAGTAGTGAAACAAATCAGGATTTGGCCAGAGAGTGCAACCTCTGCACTGAAAGACTGTTTTCTGCACACAGACTGGGAGGTCTTCAAAATAGCAGCCTCCCAGGAAGACAAGACAGATGTGGAGGAGTATGCTGAAATGGTCACCAGCTACATCGCGAAGTGCACAGAGGATGCCACTACAGTGAAGACCATCACTATGCGGGGAAACCATAAGCCCTGGATGACCGCAGAGGTGCGCTCGCTGCTTTCAGCCAGAGATGCAGCCTTCAGAGCGAAGGACAGGATCGCCCTCCACTCAGCCAGGTCTGCGCTCTCAAAGGGAATTAAGACAGCAAAGTGCGCCTATGTGGAGAAAATCCAGGGACACCTCTGTGACACTAGGAACACCAAGCAGATGTGGCAGGGAGTTCGGACACTGACGGGCTATAAGTCTACGCAGGGGGTCGATGATGATGACGCTTCGCTTCCAGACAGGCTCAACGACTTCTTTGCACGTTTTGAAGCATCAAACTCAACAATCAGAGGGAGGGCTGGCCCATCCCCACCATCGGTCGGACCAGCTTTTACTATCAACACAACGGACACACGGAGGACCCTAACCAGAGTCAACCCACGTAAAGCTGCAGGTCCAGACAACATCCCGGGACCTGTGCTCTGAGACTGCGCGAGCGAGTTGGCGGATGTACTGACTGACATTTATAACATCTCCCTGAGTCAGGCCATCGTTCCCAGATGCTTCAAGACCTCTATCATAGTACCGGTGGCAAAGAAACCAGTTGTGTCCTGTCTGAATGACTATCGTCCTGTTGCACTGTCACCAATTGTGATGAAGTGTTTTGAACGGCTTGTCAAACCACACATTACAGCCTGCCTCCCTGCATCACACGACCCGCTCCAGTTTGCATATCGTTCAAACCGCTCCATGGAGGATGCTATAGTCACCACCCTGCACTCTGTCATCACCCACCTGGATCAGAAAGACACCTACGCCAGACTCCTGTACATTGATTTCAGTTCAGCATTCAACACCATTATTTCCCAGAGACTGATGGAGAAATTGAATCGGTGAATTCCAAAAGGGCCCAAGTCCACACTTTTTCAAAACCCAGATATTACATGTTTAATGAACTTTAAGAGACAAGCTATCTGATTATGTGCAAAAACGTCCCAAGTCAACTTTAATGCATTGACTATTCACAGCATTGTTTATGCATTGAGTGCAAGAGAGACCCAAGTCCAGGACTTGGGCCCTTCCTGCATGGATTAAACTTAAAGTCATAGGTGGCAGCACCAGTCATCCAAGATGGTATTGCATTGACACAACATGATAAGTGGGAACCCTTACCTGCAGTTAACACCCGTTTTCCTTGCTGGTTTCACTTCTTTTTTTGGTATTGACATATTCTTTGCCTTCAGCGCGTAATCGTTTTTGTTTGTTTCTGGCCCATTCCTTTTCATTACGCCTTCTTTTTGGCCTGACCTCTTCATCACTTGAGTCAAACTCGTGTTGCATTGGCGCTGCCATCTTGGATGACTGGTGCTGCCACCTATGACTTTAAGTTTAATCCATGCAGGAAGGGCCCAAGTCCTGGACTTGGGTCTCTCTTGCACTCAATGCATAAACAATGCTGTGAATAGTCAATGCATTAAAGTTGACTTGGGACGTTTTTGCACATAATCAGATAGCTTAAAGCCATCGTGCAGGGTTGTTGCATACCCAGAGGAGCCACTCTACAGCGAGCAACTTGGTGTAAAGGCAGCTAAAGTAAAGGATGTTCAGAAATTGGCGAAATATCTTTCACCAGAGGCTCAGCAGTTCCTCAGTAATTTAACAGTTTGTGATGCTAGGCGTGAAGATGAGTCTGACTTTGACGATTAGTTACCAGTAGATGGACCTCTATGTTAATCTGCCCACTTTTAGATGAAAATCTCATTTGCTGGCAGTTATCAAAACAATAGTTTGAATATAAAGTGATCATAAAACGTGTTCAAAACATGGTATAATAAAAAAAAACGTTTTCAACATGTGAGAAATAGATGTTATGTGCTTCTTTTCATATGTTCTTATTGCTTAATTCAAGAAGGGCCCAAGTCCAGGGACTTTAGTTTGCCAATCCTCTGAAATTAAAAAAGTGAAATGCTTCATATTATAGCAATTCTAAGCTATGGCCTTGTGCTATGTCTGAGTAAAGTATGAACCATCTGGCATAGACTACCTTTGAGATATGCAATTTATTTGATTTCCTGCAAAAACATATTTCTTGGACTTGGGCCCCTTTTGAATTCACCGATTCAATTACTCCTTGGTCTGAACACCGCCACATGTCTCTGGATCCTGGATTTCCTGACTGAGAGACCTCAGTCTGTCCGGGTTGGAAACAACATCTCCAACTCTGTCACGCTGAGCACCGGATCCCCTCAAGGCTGCGTACTCAGTCCATTGTTGTTTACACTTCTAACACATGACTGTGTATCCAGACACGAGGGGAACCAGATTATTAAGTTTGCAGATGACACCATGGTGGTGGGACTTATTCAGAGGGATGAGGAATCAATGTACAGGGAAGAAGTGAGCGACCTGGAGGGCTGGTGCAGGGAGAACAATCTGGTGCTCAACGTGGACAAAACGAAGGAGATGATTATCAACTTCCGGCGGTCACAGCCTGAACACGTCCCCCTCAGCATCGGCGGCCGTTTAGTGGAGAGAGTGGTGAACATCAAGTTCCTCGGAGTGCAGATCTCGCAGGACCTGACCTGGAGCAAGAATTCCTTGGGGATCAGGAAGCAGGCCCAGCAGAGACTGCACTTCTTGAGGAAACTCAAACAGGCCTCTCTCCCCATCTGCATCCTCAGGACCCTCTACAGAGGTGTGGTGGAGAGTGTTCTGACGTACTGCATTGCTACGTGGTACTCCAGCTGCAGTATGTCAGACAAAAAAGCCCTGCAGAGGATAGTTAAGGGAGCTGAGAGGGTAATTGGAGTCAGAATCAGAATCAGAATGAAATTTATTGCCATTGTTCATGTAGTACACAAACTAGGAATTTGTCTTGGTGCAATGCTGCAACATTAAACATGAGTAGCACTAAAGATAAAAATAAAAAACTATGCAAGTAATAAAATGTAGACTAGAAAAGCACTCGGAGAGCGCAGACCTCCGCCAAGCACCACAGTTCCCCCCATACAGTGTTTGTGTGTACGTTTTCAGATTCCTTGACCACGAAAACATATGACTAGCAATTGGATTGACAATGATAGGATTAGTGGTTCAGTAGTTATTCACGAAAATGGCATTTTCTGTAATGGCGGCTACAGTTCCCCCCATACAGTGTTTGTGTGTACATTTTCAGATTCCTTGACCATGAAAACATATGACTAGCAATTGGATTGACAATGATAGGATTAGTGGTTCAGTGGTTATTCAGGAAAATGGCATTTTCCGTAATGGCGGCCACAATTCCCCCCATACAGTGTTTGTGCGTACGTTTTCAGATTCCTTGACCATGAAAACATATGACTAGCAATTGGATTGACAATGATAGGATTAGTGGTTCAGTAGTTATTCACGAAAATGGCATTTTCCGTAATGGCGGTTTTCTTCTGGATAATGATCTGGATCACCACCAAAATTTAATCAGTTCTTCCTTGTACCATTTCCAGCAATGCCTGAAAGTTTCATCGAAATCCGTCCAAAACTTTTTAAAGTTATCTTGCTAACCAACAGACAGACAAACAGACAAACAGACAGACAAACCCCGTCAAAAACATTATCTCCTTGGCGGAGGTAAATATGAATGAGTAATACTAATCTATGCAATTTTTAAATATATTAACAAGCAGCAGATATTGTGGAGTTCCACATAGTGTAGTCGGTAGTGCAAAAGAAAACATAAGACAATCTCCCTCCCCTCTGTCCAAGAACTTTTTCAGAACCGTTGTAGGAGCAGGGCATTGAACATTGTCAAGGACCATTCTCACCCTCTGAATAAACACTTTGAACTTCTGCCATCTGGCAAACGACTCCGGAGCATCAGAGGCAGAACCACCAGACTGATCAACAGCTTCCTTCCACAAGCTGTTAGGATGCTGAACAGTTGATCGGGAATCTCTCATATACACTACTGCACCTACGGACATTATGTACATTATTTGTATATTATAGTTAGTTAGTTTTTCAAGTATGTCTCAGGGATGTGTGAATGGATGTGGTGGGGTGGGGGGGGGGTGAAGATATGTGTGAGTGTATCTTAAATCATGTTCTTTTACTTATATGGATGCCGAGAGAAACCCAATTTCATCTTGCCTGCACTACAGTTGTATGTACAGCAATGTGACAATAAAGGTTGATTTGATCTGAAAATAACATTTAATACAAAAACGGTGTTGAACATACAAAAAACACCAAATGAGGAAAAAACTTACAAATGGCACTCCAGAGCCGACATCACCCTGTGAATGCTGGAGTTGACGGGATGAATGAACATTAGACAATCCAATAATGCCGCACTGACACAGTGAAAAGGCAGTGCTTAAGTACACAGGATAGGATGAGCTGCAGGTGTGAATCACTGAGTGAGCTGGTGACCTCATTACCTAACCCTTATCCCACAGCTGAGGAGACAGGGTGCATACTGTGGGCAGCTGGTGGGAGCGCCTGGAGAGAGGGGGCACAAAACAACCCAAAATATACACAGAACTAATCAAAATAATACTAAAAAACATACAACGCTTAGAAATAAATTGAGAGTCTCAGCTCAGTAAAAACCTGAGCTCAGACACATGACAGAGCCCCCCCTCTAAGGGGTGGATTCCATACACCCCCAGGTAACACCAAAGAACCCCCCCCCCCAAAAAAAAGGTAATGGTACAATAATACACCAGTCAGGGTGGGAGGTGGGGGAAACTGGTTGGGGGGAACAACAACTTAGAGCTCACTCAGGACCTGCACCCACGCTACACCCAGGCCTTGGGCCCCCCATACAGTTTGGGTGGCCGGCCAAGGTCCCAGGCCAGTGGGATGGCCAGGTGGAATGAGTCGGGTGGCCTGCCGGATAATATGGACCGGCAGCTCAATCTTTCAAGCAGCCAGCCTGAGTTCTTAAGCCACCTGAACAGGAGAGATGGCTCAGGAGGTGGCTCTCCCACTGGGAGACCCAATGAAGGAGAGGAGAGTCGAGGAGGGGGAACCACAACATTGTCTGGCAGAGAAGGAAAGGGAACCCCATTGGCATCAGGCAGAGGAGGAGAGGCCTTGACGTCCTCGGGCTGGCCAGTAGCACCCTTGGTGGTCTCGGAGAGAGACAAAGTTGCACCCACGGTGGCTCCGGGCTGGAGCACAGTAACACCTACGGTGGCTCTGGGCTGGAGCATAATTGCACCCGCGGTGGCTCTGGGCTGGAGCACTGCAGCACCCACGGTGGCTCCAGGCTGGAGCACTGCAGCACCCTCAGTGGCTCTGGGCTGGAGCATTGCTGCACCCTCGGTGGCTCCGGGCTGGAGCACTGCTGCACCTGCAGTGGACCCGGGCTGGGCCAATGCTGCACCCTTGGTGGACCCGGACTGTACCAACGCTGCACCCTCGGTGGATCCGAACTGGGCCAGTGCTGCACCCTCGGTGGACCCTGGGCTGAGGTGTAATGCCCATGGCGGGCCCATACCGGAACGCAGCACCCACGTTGGCTCCAAGCTGAGGTGCAGCACCCATGATGGTCCCCGACTAGGACGCAGCACCCATGGAGACTTGGGCCAAGGAGGAGGGACCAACACGACGGCCTTGGGCAGAGAGGAAACTGCACCCATGGTGGATCCGGCCTGGGCCAACGCTGCACCCTCGGTGGACCCTGGGCTGAGGCGTAATGCCCGTGGCAGGCCCATACCAGAATGCAGCATCCACGTCAGCTCCAAGCTGGGGTGCAGCACCCAAGGAGACTCGGGCCAAGGAGAAGGGACCAACATGATGGCCTTGGGCAGAGAGGAAGCCACACCCACGGTGGACCCGTCCTGGGCCGAAGCTGCACCCATGGAGGTCCCGAGCTGGGACGGGACACCTGCGATGACCTCAACAGGGGAAGCTGGACCCTGAATGACCTCCACAGCGGGGGAAGCTGGACCTCTGGTGACCTCAAGTGGCGGATCTGGACCCATGGAGACCTCTGGTAGCGCTGGATTATCTCCGGTGACCCTGGGAAGAAGCTCAGAGGAAACAGATAGAGAAGGGGGTCAGGGTCACCGGCAGCAGTGGAGCATGGCGAGGCGAGCTCAGGTGTAGCGGGCGGCTGCACCTAGCCAGGTGCAGCCGCCTGGCTCTTCCGCCTTGCCTGGCTCTTCACCAAGAGCCAGGCAAGATTGCTCTAGAACAGAGAGAAGGAAGACAAAAGAGAGCACTTGCCTGAGCTTGAGCTCTACCACCATCTAGGACTCTGTCAGTCTGGTTGATGACGATGTCTTGGGCTCGATCTGTTGGAGGTCCAGCTCCGGTTCCCACTCTGCTGCGGTGGCCTCCGCAGCAGGCATGATGGTGGTGACAGTCCCTTTGGCCCCAGGCAGAGTGACCCACGCAGGAGGCTCATCCAGTGTGGCAGTGCGGCAGCTGGGGCCTGGCTCACTGTTGGTGCTGGACTCTGCGTGGTGAGCCCGGGCTCAGCGCCTTTCCTCGGTGACTGCAGGGCTGGAATGGTATCCTTCCGCACCGCGGGCTCCTCCATTGTCTGGTGATTGAGTTCCAGGGCCGGCAGACACTCACGGGCTAGAGGAGGAGACATGGAGAGGGCAGGTGAGGATTCGTTAAATACAGCAGGTGGGGAGAACTCAGGGGACTGCGTTTTCTGAGCCTCCCTACCGGGAATCAGGCAAGGTAAATCATTAATTGAGGAAAAAATAAATAACACCTGTCATCCTGGTATCTGATGTCTCCTGCTATTGTCGCCCCTCTCTGTGGTTATGGTGGACTTAGGCCCCTCAGTGGATTGTGGAGGAGCTGTCTCTGTAGATGCGGAAGAGGATGGAACTGGGAAGGATGCAGCCGGATGCTCAGTATCGGGAGGATTCATCGAGGTGATGGGAGAAACAGCAGCTGAGGAGGAGGAGGAGGAGGCTGGCGAAACGGCCAGAAAAGAAGAACATGAAGGAGGAACTTGTAGAAGTGTCAAAGATACACAGGAATTCACATAAGGTCTAAAGTATGAGCTTTTATTTAGGTATATCTCCAGAGGCGTGCCGCTACCTCCCACAAGCTGTAGCCAGAATACCCCGAGATCCCCAGCGGCACACAGTACGTCACGTCGCCTCGTATGCGTTGCCAGGGCAACTACACATACATATTCTACATCCCCCCTCTCAATAAAGTATAACAAACAGGGTAGGTTGGCAGTTTTGACAGATGAAAGAACAGCCTAAGTGCTCCTATCAGGGTAAGGCACATGAGGGGAGGTTAGGAAGCTTTATATTGTAAACCTTCACATTCATCAACGTAACGTGCATGAAGAATGAACAGTGACATTGTACAGTGACACATTGTACTGTAGACCATTTTTAAAAAAAATTTTTTTATTTATTTTTTTTTTTTGGGTGAGTAAGTGGGTGAGTGAGTCAGTGAGTGAATGGAAGTGTCTAGGTGGTGTAGTCTTTGTAGAGGGTGTTGGGCCTCGATACTCTTCCTGAGCGGGTGATGATCACGCCTTCCTGGGCTGGGGCCGTCTCTGGCTGGGCGGCGACAGGCTGTGGATCCGCTGGTCGGTCTGGAGTGGTGCTGGATGGGAGGCTTGGTGTATGAGGGGTGTAGGTCTCCGGGGTGAGTAGCAGATGACGCCTATTCCTTGTGTACGTGGCATCCCCGACCTGGACCTGGTAGCTGTTGGGTTGTGCTGCAGCTCCTGTGACCACTGCGAGCCGGTCATATCCCCTGGCCGTCTGCATCCTGACCGTGTTCCCTGTTTGCAGTGGTGTTAGGCGTTTGGCTGATTTGTCGTAGTGTGCCTTGCGTCACTGCCTTGCGTGTGTGAGAGCAGCCTGCACCTGTGTTTGCACCCTGGGTAGGTACATTGCTTTGGTCATGGGGATGAGGGTCTTTGTGCGCCGAGACAGCAAGCGCTGCGCTGGCAAGGGCAGTCCATCTCTTGGTGTGTTTCGTATGTTGAGTAGGGCCACATAGACATCTGTACCATCACGTGCACATTTCTCCAGCAGGTGTTTGGCTGAACGAACGGCCCTTTCAGCTAACCCATTTGATTGTGGGTAGTGGGGGCTGCTGGTGACGTGGGTAAAGTCCCATGTGTGGGCAAATTCCTGGAATTCCCTGCTAGTGAAATATGCAGCATTGTCAGTCATGAGCTGCTGAGGTGCACCGTGTGTGGCAAAGTGCCATTTCAGCCTGGTGATGATGGTTGCACTAGTGGTGTTGGGGAGCTGATCCATTTCATGCCAGCCAGAGTACAAGTCGACAAGCACCAGGTGTTCTTTTCCCTCCCACTCGAAGACATCAGCTGCTGTGAGGGCCCACAGTAGGTCAGGTACATCATGTAGTTGCAGAGGCTCTCTTGGTTGGTGAGGTCGCAGTGCATTACATGGAGCACATTTGGAGAGCTCATTCTCAATGTCCTGGTTGATTGTGGGCCAGAACATGGTCTCTCTGGCCCTGCGTTTTGTTGCTTCGGGGCCAGGGTGGCCTTGATGCAGCTGTTTGACATAGTAGTGTCGCAAAGAGTGGGGGAGGATGAAGCGCAGACCGCGAAGCAGCAGGCCATCGTCCGTCGTGAGCTCATCTCTCATGCTGTAGAATGGTCTGAGATCATGAGGCAGTTTCTTTGACGAGTCAGGCCAGCCGGTGGTGATGACCTCAGCTAGCCGGCGGCATGTAGGGTCTGCCAGTGTTTCACGTCTCAGTTCCTCCAGTCTTCTTGAGGAGAGCACCTCCACCGTCATGACATCGTAGTCCTCAGCACTGTCGGTCTGGTCAGCAGCCGGCAGATGTGCACGTGAGAGGGTGTCTGCAACATACAGTTGTTTGCCTCTTTTGTAGGTAACCTGAAGGTTGTAACGCTGCAGCTTCAGCATCATCCTCTGGAGGCGAGCGGATGCAGAGTGAAGGGGCTTTCGCAGTATGGTGATGAGGGGCTGATGATCGGTTTCCACCGTCACAGGATGGCCATATATGTAATCGTGGAATTTTTGACAGGCGTATACTAGAGCCAGGAGCTCCTTTTCTATTTGTGCGTAGCGTCCCTCTGTCTTCGTGAGGGCTCTGGAGGCAAACGCCACAGGTTTGTTGTTTTGTAGGCAGACAGCCCCTAGACCATGCTGAGAGGCATCAGCAGACAGCACCACTGACTGGTGTACATCAAAATACTGGAGGACTGGGGGGCTGGTGAGAAGGTCTTTGAGTTTGTTGAAGGCCGCTGTGTGATGCTCCTGCCAGACCCAGTCCACATCTTGAAGGAGGAGCTGACGCAGGGGTGCTGTGACTTCGCTGTAGCCTGGAATGAACTTTGACAGGTAGTTTGTCATGCCGAGGAATCTCTGGACACCCTGCTTGTCCTCTGGGGGAGGCATCAGGCGAACCGCGGCAGTCTTGGCAGGATCCGGTTTGATCCCCTGGTCGGTGAGCAGGTGCCCCACGTATGAGACTGCAGACACCCTGAAGCAGCATTTGTCTGGGTTGAGCTTGAGGTTGACGGCACGCACTCTCTCCATGACCTGACGTAGACGCGCGTCATGCTCCTCTGTAGTGCTGCCCCAGACAAGGATGTTGTCGACGATAATTGCACATGGCTGCCCTTCAAAGAGTTGCTCCATGCACCTCTGGAACACCTCACTCCCCGTCGATATCCCATAGGGCATTCAGAGGAAAGCATACTGGCCCACTGGTGTCATGAATGTGGTCAGTTTGGAGGACTCGCTGCTGAGTGGCACCTGCCAGAATCCACATTTTGCATCTAGGATGCTGAACACTTTGGCGCCCGGCATGTCAGCTATCACTTGTTTGACTGTTTTCATGGGATGGTGTGGCCTGAGAAGTGCTTTGTTGAGATGGAGTGGATCGATGCACAGCCGGATGCTGCCATCCTTCTTGCAGGCAGCCACCATTGCAGATACCCATTCTGTGGGTTCGTGGACTGGTTTGATGATTTCCAGCTTGGTCATTCTGTTGAGCTCCTGAATGATCTTGTCCTTCATTGCTAGTGGTACCCGCCTGGGAGCACAGATTGTGGGGTGCACTGTGTCGTCCAGACGCATGTGGTACACCACCGGAAGCTTGCCTACAGTGCTGTTGTCAAATAAGTCTCTGTATTCTGTCAGTTCTGGCGCCCCCTGTTGGAGTGCATGCACATTTGGTCCCAGTTTCACAAAGCCCAGTTTTACACTATCAATGAGACCGAGAAGAGGTTTCACATCACTGTCAACAACGTGAAAGTGTAGTGTCCCGCATGTGAGATGCACAGTAGCCATGCCCGTTGTTCTTATTACCTGTCCTCCGTAGGCCACGAGGTTGATTATATGGCTGTGGTCGATGTCCGCATTGGGGTCGGTGCGGTTAAGAGTGGCTTTGGAGATCACATTGCACCGAGCCCCAGTGTCAATCTTTACTTTCAGTTGTTTTCCGGTGGTGGAGGACGACAGCATGGTGAATATAAGATAAGATAAGATAAGATAAGCCTTTATTAGTCCCACAACGGGGAAATTCCAGGATTGCAACAGCACAGGGATAGCAACACTCAGAGCAACAATCAGAAGGCAAGAAAAAAAACAAGCAAGCAAGAGCAGCTAATATACATATGTACATATTACTATAAAATATATATATACACACACACAGACACACAGTGCAGAACATTGTAGCTGGATGGAATAAATATATGAATATATAAACACACAGTGCGGAGCATTGTAGCTAGATGGAATAAATATGTAAATATATAAACACCCACAGTACGGAGCATTGCAGCTAGGTGGAATAAATATGTAAATATATAAACACACACAGTGCGGCGCAATGTAGCTAGATGGAATAATATGTAAGATATATAAACACACAGTGCGGAGCACTGTAGCTAGATGGAATAAATATATAGATATATAAATATAAACACACCCAGTGCGGAGCATTGTAGCTAGATGGAATAAATATGTAAATATATAAACACACACAGTGCAGAGCATTGTTGCTAGATGGGATGAAACAGCACAACCGTCTACTTAGTTATCCTACATGGTATGATTATGAGCCCATACATATTCTCACTCTCCATAGCGACCGGTATTTTCCTAGTTGTATGCCGGAGGGGACCATTGTGTAAGTCTATTGCATCTTTTGCATTCAAAAAACTATTAGTTTGTTACGTCTTTTTGCTATCTCTGCGAGCAGCCCTGCTTAGGTTGTACAGTCTGACAGCCGTTGGTAGGAAGGACCTGCGAAACCTCTCGGTTGTGCACCTGGGATGATGTAGTCTGCTGCTAAATGAGCTCCTCAGTGCATTCAGTATGTCCTGCATAGGGTGGAACTCGGACTCCAGCAGAGATGACAGTTTAGCCACCGTCCTTCTCTCTCCTATCTCCTCCACCGGATCAAGGCGCTGCCCCAGGACAGAGCTAGCTTTCTTGATCAGTTTGTTCAGTCTCTTCCTATCGGCTGCAGTAATGCCACTGCCCCAGCAGACCACTCCAAAAGTGATGGCTGATGCCACCACCGTGTCATAGAATGTCTTCAGCAGCGCCCCTTGTACACCAAAAGACCTGAGTCTCCTCAACAGGAACAGCCTGCGCTGTCCCTTCTTGTAGAGTGCGTCAGTATTGTGTGACCAGTCTAGTTTATTGTTCAGATGAACACCCAGGTACTTATAGGATGTCACCATCTCAATGTCTGTTCCCTGTATATTTACTGGTGCTGTGAGAGGTTGTCCTTGCCTGCGGCAGTCCACCACCAGCTCCTTAGTTTTCCTCGCGTTGATCTGGAGGCAGTTCCGATGGCACCAGTCCACGAAGTCCTGGATAAGCCCTCTGTACTCAGCTTCATCTCCATTGGAGATGAGGCCAATGATCGCAGAGTCATCAGAGAACTTCTGTAGATGGCAGTGTGTTGTGTTGTGTGAGAAGTCTGCAGTATAAAGAGTGAACAGGAAGGGAGCCAGCACCGTTCCCTGGGGGGCCCCCGTGCTACTGATGATCGTGTCGGACACACAGTCCCGGGTTCTCACAAACTGAGGCCGGTTCATGAGGTAGTCCAGGATCCATGATGACAGGTGCTGGTCCACCCCTGCGCGCAGCAGCTTATCCTTCAGGATCATCGGTTGGATGGTGTTGAAAGCACTGGAGAAGTCAAAGAACATGATCCTCACCATATTCCCAGGCTTCTCCAGGTGGGACAGAGAACGGTGAAGGAGGAAGATCACCGCATCCTCCACCCCAATGCCATGCTGGTAGGCGAACTGGAGTGGATCCATCGCTGGTTCCACCAGGGGGCGGAGGTGAGCAAGGAGCAGTCTCTCCAGGGTCTTCATCAAGTGGGACGTCAAGGCCACCGGTCTGTAGCTGTTCAGGTCTTTGGGGTGGGAAGTTTTTTGTACAGGTACCACACAAGATGTTTTCCACAGCTGTGGTACCCTCCCCAGTTTCAGGCTCAGGTTGAAGATATACGTCACAATCCCACACAGCTGGTCTGCACAGGACTTGAGGAGCTTTGCGCTGATGCCGTCCGGTCCCGACGCCTTCCTCGCCTTGATCTTCCTCAGCTCCGTCCTCACCTGGGTCCTGGTCAGGGTCAGGATGGGGGGCTGTGTGTTGGGAGTGGGGGGGTGTTGGTGGAGTGGGGAGTGGGCAGCAGGACTTGATTTCTTTAGAGGCAGCAGTGGTTGTTGTGCAGTCAGGGGGGAGGGCGGTTGGTCAAACCTATTGAAAAACAGATTCAGGTTGTTCGCCCACTCCCTGCCCCCCGTGGCCTGGGGGGAGGTATTCTGGAGCCCAGAGATGGTTTTGAGGTTTCTCAAGACCCCGCTGATGTCGCTCTGTTGCAACTTGTCCTTCATCTTCTTCCTGAAGCTGTCCTTGCCTTCTCTGATCTTTCTCCTCAGCTCCCTCTGTACGGACTTCAGCATCTCCCTATTCCCTGACCTGAAGATCCTCTTCTTCTCTCTCAGAAGTGTTTTTATCTCGGGGTTGATCCAGGGTTTGTTGTTTGAGCGACGCCGTATGGTCTTGGTGGGAACGGATTTGTCCACACAGAAGCTGAGGTAGTCCGTGAAGGTGTGAGTGAGGCCATCGATGTCTTCACCATGTGGATCGCAGAGCTGCTTCCAGGCGGTGGCTTCAAAACAGCCCTTTAGAGTGTCCATTGTCTCCTCAGACCATAACTCCACTGTGTGCATAGCCGGAGGTTGTCTGTGCACTAGGGATTTGTACACCGGCCGGAGATGAACCAAGTTGTGATCCAATGTCCCGAGTGGGGGGAGTTGTGATGAGGTGTACGCCTCCTTAGTGTTTGAGTAGAATAAGTCCAGTGTTCTATTGTCTCTTGTGTGGCATGTGACATACTGGGTGAATGTGGGTAGAATGGGAGATAGTGAAACATGGTTGAAATCGCCTGAGATGAGGAGAAGAGCATCTGGGTGTTCTGTCTGCAGCCTGCTGGTTACTGAATGGATGATGTCACGCGCTGTCCCAGCGTTCGCCGTCGGATTTGCATAAACAACAATGCAGATCACGTGTGAGTGTTCTCTCGGGAGATATGTAGGCCTCATGCTAACAGCTAGCAACTCAATGTCTTTGCTGCAGTGTCGTTGTTTAACAGTGATATGTCCCGGTCTGCACCAGTTGTTGTTAACATACATTATCACTCCACCGCCCTACATATCTCGCCCTTTTCTGTAGCCGTTTCCACGCTTTCACAGTAGAAGAGTTCGGCTAGGTCATGTGCAGTCTCTGTGTCCAGTTCGCTTATTTTGTGCGCGTATCCTCCTCTGCGTGGGGTGTGGGGTGGTCTGCTCTGCTGCTGCCCACGCTGTGCGCTGGGTTTACGCTCCCCGCTCGATCTGCAGCATTTGGAGAAGTGGTTCCATTTTCTGCACGAGTTGCAGCGTTTATTGAAAGCTGGGCAGCTGCTGCGATTGGGTGGGTGTTGCCCACTACAGTTTGAGCACAAGTTGAATTGCACTGCACACAGATCTCCTTCCTTTTTCATTTCTTTGTCGTCTTTTTCCTTCTTTAGTTCCATGTTGCCCTTTTTAGACTGCTCGTGTAGCACACTCATCTCAATGGCTGCATCTAGCGTCAATTTGTTTTCTTTCAGTAGCTGGGTGCGGAGGGTGTCATCGCGGACACCACACACCAACCTGTCTCTAATCAGTTCATCATGTAACGGGCCGAACTCACATTTCTTGGCCAGAGACCTTAACGTGGCTACATACGACTGGATAGACTGGTGTGGTTTCTGGCCTGTAGTATTGAATGCATGTCTGTCCATAATGACGTTTTTTACAGGAAGGCAAATTTCATCAAATTTCTTTACCATTGTGTCGGGATCTTCCGGATCTTCGCCTTGTTCAAAGGTGAATGTATCGTACTTGTCCAGCGCATCGGGACCGGCGAGGTTGAGGAGTGTGTATGCTTGCACCTTTTTGCTAGCCGATGTTAGCCCCGCGATGCTGTAAACGCGCCATTCCCACTTGAACTTGTCCCAGTTGTCTGCGATGTTTTCGTCAAAGACGAGCGGATCAATCCGTCGAAGGTTCTGCGACATGCTGGGCAGAGGCTGACTTCTGACACCATGTAGAAGTGTCAAAGATACACAGGAATTCACGTAAGGTCTAAAGTACGAGCTTTTATTTAGGTATATCTCCAGAGGCGTGCCGCTACCTCCCACAAGCTGTAGCCAGAATACCCCGAGATCCCCAGCGGCACACAGTACGTCACGTCGCCTCGTATGTGTTGCCAGGGCAACTACACATACATATTCTACAGAACTGCTGCGGTATTTGTCTGACTTGATGTTGGGAAAACCGCTGCCTGAGAGATGGAGGCATTTCTCCGACGACCCGGAGCTGGGCGACGTGGCTTTCGTGGAGCTCATTGGACCGGAACGGGCGCCAGAGACTGGTGTGGAGTGGAGATGACAGAGGGCCGGGAATGCCTCCCCTTCAGCGTGCGCTCAGGCTTCTCTGGGGAATTTCTCACCTCTTCTCCATTCTCGCGTTGCAGCGCGGCGATCAGAGCAATCCTCTCTTTTCCCTCAGTGTTTTCATTCAACTGAGGACACCAATGAGCCCCTGCCTCTGAATACATTTGACATTTATTAACCAAAATAACATTAAGTACAAAAAACTGTGCTGAACATACAAAAAATATCAAATGAGGAAAAAACTTAAAACGGCGTTCCAGAGCTCACATCATCCTGCAAACGCTGGAGTTGGGATGAATGAACACATTATAGCCAATCCAATAATGCCGCACTGACACAGTGAAAAGGCAGTGCTTAAGTACACAGGATAGGATGAGCTGCAGGTGTGAATCACTGAGTGAGCTGGTGATCTCATTACTTAACTGCCCACAGCTGAGGAGACAGGGAGCAGACTGTGGGCAGCTGGTGGGAGCGCCTGGAGAGAGGGGGCACAAAACAACCCAAAATATACTCAGAACTAATCAAAATAATACTAACAGATACAGTATACAAAGCTTAGAAATAAATTGAGAGTCTGAGCTCAGTAAAAACCTGAGCTCAGACACGTGACAAAAATTTTGACTTTTTTTCTTTATACAATTTCAACTTTTGACCATAATTTTGTAGAGCCAGAAAAGAACAATAATCACTCTATATATAATTCAAGAAATCTCTGTGACGATGTGACGATGTCTGTCATGACCATAGGACTCGCTAAAAGATCATAGGATCACCATGATGTGCCTATGATGTCTACATGACATCATGTAGACATCAAAAGATCAAAGGCAGCCTTCACTCACGATCATAGGAGTCGCTATGACATCATCAAAGATCATAGAACCCACTATGTCACGATCATAGGACTTGCTATGACATCATCAAAGATCAAAAGCAGGCTTCACTAACAATCATAAGACTGTCATATAGACATCATAGGCACATCATAGGCTCAGTGATGCCTGATGTCATAGCTGACATCATCAAACCCTGTCTGTCACGATGTCACGATTTCATGATCATAGGACTCTCTAAAAGATCATAGGACTCGCTATGAGATCAAAGGCAGGCATCACTCTCGATCATAGGACTTGCTTAAAGATCATAGAACTTGCTATGACATCATCAAAAATCAACGGCAGGCATCAGTCATGATCATAGGACTCGCTTTGACATCATCAACGATCAAAGGCAGTCATCACAGATCAAAGGCAGTCACCACTGAGCGAGTGGTGACGTCAAAGATCAAAGGCAGGTTTCACCACAGTTACTGTTGCCATGGTACCAGTAACTTTCTACAGGCATGCAGAAATGCTTGCTTACATTTGCTTTCTATGGGTATGCATGGGCATGCACAGGTATGCACTAGTTTAACTCTGATTTCAAAGAAAAAATTATTAATAAAATTATATTTAATGAAATAAATTAACTTAAATTACCAAAGATTCCATTATTTCTGTTATAATATTTCTATATATTTATATAAAGTTTTTTTTTTTTTAGAACTCTCACCAGCCAGACAGCAGGAAAAACCCTGATTTTGAAATCCAAATGTTGGCACATTTAGTTTGTCTAAAGGCTGCTGATGGATTAAAGTCATTGACTTCATGAATTTCGGTCATCTAGACTTGTCAGGTACATAATGAACATAAATTCGTTAATTATTGTAGTGGGTGGTGAAGTAAATCTTCAGCGATTCAGGCACTCTTGCCTTTCCCTGCATATGAATCCTAACCACCTGTTTGCTAAGCGACTCTTCAATATTGTTCCCGTTACCAGCGGGTTAAAACCACCATAAATGCCTTCACTGCTTACATACCTCTTTTGATTTTTTTCCACATTTAAAGTACTTTAATAAGCTCATGCTTCTCTTGGACAGCAACGCTAGACAGACGCTCTGCCTGCTGACTGACGGTCAAGTGGGCGGCATGTTTCCGAACTCCGACGCACAGATGACTGTCATGCGCGTTGTTCGTGCTTGCGGAGCGGATGCGCTTGCGGAGCATCATTCCTTAATTTATTTTAGTTGAATTTATAGTTCCTCTTAGCGTGATGGCATAACTTCAAGGATGACAGATCGCCATGCAGAAATGTTACCAGAGGAAACCTTGTAATGATAGACCTGTTTTTTGCTGATCAAAATCATACTGAGAGAATACACCATAATACCAGTGCGCCAAGATTGCGCCGATGTCCCAGCGGACAGTCTACAGCCATTTAAATAGCGTGACACGTGTGAAAAATAGACACTGCGCTGACAGAAACTAACAAAACCATGGCGCACAATAGAAAGTGTGGCGCAAATGTGAGCTTTAGATTGTCATAAGAGGACGTTATGACTTCTCTATGACTAGGGTTTGCTGAAGTTTAACATACAGTATAATTCTGGGTGCTTACATTTACTTGAAAATTTCACTGTGTACCATTTAGCAGCACATTTTAAAGCTTTTGGAAAGCCCAGTTTGGAAAAGAGTGGGTTGTTATGTGCAACAGAACTTCCTGTGTGTGAAGTATACTTGGTACTGTGAAACTGCTTAAAGCAAATGAAAAGTATAAAACATATTAAAGTTTTTTCAAATCAGTAGACAATATTTTCATGCAACTTTAGTGTAATATTCCAGATATTATGTGTAGGGTAGGCTTGTTTTGCTGCCATAGCATTTATACTCTTGGTGCAAAACAACTATAATGGTGCAGTTTCCTAAAACTCAAATATCCCTGCATCCACACCTTGGACATATAAATAGACTAGAATAGAATAGAACAGAATAGGCTTTATTGTCATTGTACAGTTGTACAGTACAACGAAATTGTGGGTGCTCCACCAGGCTACTGCGCAACAAAGTAAGAGAGAAGGATTAGATAAAACACAGTTATAGAACACACGATTAAACCCACTACTAAAAATAAAAATAGCCCAGGATTATGGAAAAATACACAGGTATGGTAGTGGCTTTGCGAGAGGAATGATATACATGAGAGTACAGGGTGCAGAACACGCAATTGAACACACGATTGAATATAATGGCCCAAAGATTATGGAAAACATGCATAGGTATGGTAGTGGTTTCACAGATGGGACAATATACATGAAAGTGCGAAGTGCAAAGACAGGTGTGTTATTGTGACTAACGCATACCTGTGCATGCCCGTGCATACCTGTGTATACCCGTCGAAACCAAGTATAAGCAAACATTTCTGCATTCCTGCCTTTGATCTTTGACATGTTACCATGGCAACAGTAACCATGGTGATGCCTGTCTTTGAACTTTGACATGGTTACCATGGCAACAGTAACCCTGGTGAAACGTGCCTTTGATCTTTGATGTCACCACTCATTCAGTGGTGCCTGCCTTTGATCTTTGATGATGTCATAGCGAGTCCTATGATCGTGAATGATGCCTGCCTTTGATCTTTGATGATGTCATAGCGAGTCTTATGATCGTGAGTGATGCCTGTCATAGCGAGTCCTATGATCGTGATGCCTGCCTTTGATCTTTGATGATAACATAGCGAGTCCTATTATCATGAGTGATGCCTGTCATAGCGAGTACTATGATCGTGAGTGATGTCTGCCTTTAATCTTTGAACATGTAGACATCATAGGAACATCATCGGACATCATGTAGATATCATAGGAACATCATAGGCGGTCCTATAATCTTTTAGCAAGTCCTATGATCATGACACACAGACACAAGACACACACACAGATTTCTTAAATTTATAGAGTGACTAGTGCCTTCCTGTGCATGCCTGTTCGTACCTGTGCATGCCCATAGAAACCAAGTACAAGCAAGTATTTCTGCATGCCCGTAGAAAGTAGATGTAAGCAAAAACGTCAGCATTCGTTCAGTGATGCCTGCCTTTGATCTTTGATTGTGTCTTAGGGAGTCCTATTGTGGCTCATGTATTCATGCCTACATATGTATAAGCACAAAGGGATGTTTAAGATTGCATATGTGGACTGACCTCACGTCTTAGAGGAGGACAATAGGTCTGGACCGCCTGTGGAGAACAGCAGGGAGACGGAGACACGGCGGTAAGGACCTGAAAGGACTTCCTGACCCCCTGGGGCCAGGTGGAAGACTGAAGGAGGACTGAAGGACATTGAGGGGGAGTTATGATCAATAAGGAGATTTGACAAGGATGTGTGATTTGGCTTTTGATGTTGTATGTATAAATAAGGGGGTTCTGACTGAGTTCATCCTCTTCTGTTTCTGAGAGATATGTTGGGGATTTGACTACAACATTAAAACCTGAATTATGAAACAATTCAGCTTCTTCATTTCACGCTCCCCACATTGGTGACCAGTTACGTGAGAATGGATGAAAGGAGGTCCCCCGATGCAGACTCGTCGGAGGCAGCCCAAGCGAGCACCGTCGCCCTCAAACTACCAGAATTCTGGCAGAACGACACGGACTTGTGGTTCCTCCAGGCCGAGGCGCAGTTCGCGCTCGCAGGAATAACGGCAGATGACACCAAGTTCTACCACATCATCGCCAAGCTCGACGCCCGCACAGCGCGATGCGTGCGGAGCGTGGTACAGCAGCCACCCGCCGACGACAAATACGGCGAGTTAAAGGCTACCCTCATCGAGTGTTTCGCGCCCTCAGCCGAAGAGAGGGCTAAGAGGCTTCTGGCTATGTACGGCCAAGGAGGGCGCAGACCGATCACCCTGATGGAAGACATGCTTCAGTTGAGGGAATCAGACAATGACAGCTTCCTCTTCAAGCACATCTTCCTCAGCAACCTCCCGACGCACATGAGAAGGGCCCTATCCAGCATGCGTTGTGAGACCCAGCGGGATTTCCGTGCGCTGGCCCAGGAAGCGCAGCGGCTTCTCAACTCCTGCGGTGAGCAGGCGGCCACAGCAGCAGCGGCAGACCTCGGTGCGGCGGCCCGGGGCAAAGAAGAGCCGGAGACAGCGGAGCCAATCCCACCCACCATGGCAGCGGCGCGGCCACGACGCAGCGGAGGAGATGGCCTCTGTTATTATCACCGGCGTTTCGCAGAGAAGGCACACAGGTGCGTGCCGCCGTGCAGTTACAAGAGCTCGGGAAACTCCAAAGCCGGGATCCGTTAGCAGCTTCGGCTCTCGGCGAGACCAATAAGCTGCTCTACATCACTGATGAGAGCTCTGGGCGACATTTCCTCATAGACACCGGAGCTCAGGTGAGCTTCATCACCCCGACCTACGCTGACCGGGTGGCTGGCCCCCGCGGCGACGGGGCAACGGCGGCGAACGGCTCGAGCATCAACACCTATGGAGAACGGACTTTGTCTCTGTCCTTACATGGCCGCACTTATGAGTGGACTTTTATCATAGCGGCGGTGAGTTTCAACATGTTAGGTGCTGATTTCTTGTGCTCACATGGGTTGTTAGTTGATCTTGCCAACAGACGCTTACTAAATGCACTATCTTTCTATTCTATTCCTTGTGCAGCTCGAGTGTCCCCACCACTCGTGCAGGCCAACGTTACCACAGCAGGCGGTAAGTTTGACACACTCCTCACCCAATTTCCAGCACTCACAGTTCCCAAATTTTCGGCAACAGTGGCGAAACATGGGGTGGAGCATTTTATCACCACAACTGGCCCCCCCGTTTTCGCGAAGGCTCGGCACTTAGACGCTGCCAAGCTCGGCATAGCACGCGATGAGTTCACCAGCCTGGAAAAGCTGGGCATTATTCGTCGTTCAAAAAGCCCATGGGCTTTGCCACTGCATATGGTCCCTAAAGCTAATGGCTCCTGGAGACCTTGTGGCGATTACCGCAGGCTAAACAACGCTACAGCGCATGACCGCTACCCAATCCCACACATTCAGGACTTTTCGGTGCATCTGGCGGGGGCGCGCATTTTTTCTAAAATAGACCTGGTGCGCGGCTACCATCAAGTTCCAGTCCGACCGGAGGACGTCCCTAAAACAGCCGTAATAACCCCTTTTGGACTTTTTGAGTTTTTGCGCATGCCGTTTGGCCTTAAAGGCGCAGCACAAACATTCCAGCGTATGATGGACACTGTGTTACGTGATCTCCCTTTCGTGTTCGTCTACCTCGACGATATTTTAGTCGCCAGTACGTCCGAGGAGGAACACGAAAAACACCTCACTACGGTTTTTCGGAGGTTGGGAGAACATGGGTTAATAATTAATCCAGCCAAGTGCCAGTTCGGCGTGGCGCAGATCGACTTTTTGGGACACCGCGTTTGCCCAGAAGGGGCAGTCCCATTGCCTGATAAGGTGTGCGCAGTGGCAGATTTTCCCTGACCACAAACGATCAAATCATTGCAGGAGTTTTTGGGAATGGTAAATTTTTATAACCATTTCCTGCCCCACGCAGCTCAGCTCATGCAACCATTATATGCCGCGCTCAGAAAACAAAAACCCTCCAACGCGGTCGTGTGGTCCCCGGAGCGGGAGCGCGCATTCGCGGAAGTAAAAAGAGCCCTGGCTGACGCCACGCTTTTAGCCCACCCCGAACCTTCGGCCCACATAGCGCTCACCACGAACGCATCAGATTTGGCCATAGGGGCGGTCGTGGAGCAGCACGTTGATGGAGTTTGGCAGCCGCTAGCATTTTTTAGCAAATCCCTAAATGAAACCGAGCGCAAATACAGCACGTTTGACAGGGAGCTGTTAGCGCTTCATTTGGCCATTCGCCATTTCCAGTTCTGGATGGAAGGTCGGCGGTTCACGGCTTTTGTCGACCATAAACCACTCACTTTCGCGATGTCTAAAATTTCAGAACCTTGGTCGGGCTGGCAGCAGAGGCACCTGGCCACAATTTCGGAGTTTACTACGGACATTCAGCACGTAGCAGGTAAACTCAACGTAGTGGCAGACTGCCTCTCTCGCGCCGTGACATCATCGGGGCACGCGGAGGCAGATTATACTACTGCAGCTGCAAGGCACAGGAGCAGCGCGGAAGCGTACGCGGCCCCAGTTCACATAGGGATAGATTACGCGGCCATGGCAGCGGAACAGGGTAGTGATGCGGACGTGCGCGCACTCCAGTCTGGACCAACAGGGTTAAGGCTGGAGAGCAGATGTTTGCAAACCGGTTTGCCCCCCTTAATCTGCGACGTGTCAACTGGGCGACCTCGCCCGGTAGTCCCGGCCGCGTGGCACCGCCGTGTTTTTGACTCGGTTCACTCCCTGGCACACCCGGGAGTACGCACTTCGGTGAAAATGGTTGCGGAAAAGTTTGTTTGACCGAGCCTGCGCAAGCACGTGAAAGAGTGGGCAAGAACCTGCATGTCTTGCCAACGGGCCAAAATTCACAAGCACACGAAAGCCCCTTTAGAACCGGCCAAGAGATTTGATCATGTGCATGTCGACCTCGTGGGCCCCCTACCATCATCACAGGGGTTCACACATCTTTTGACAATGGTGGATCGAACCACACATTGGCCAGAAGTGGTCCCACTAACGTCAACCACGGCTGCAGAGGTGGCTCGCGTTTTTTTAACGGCCAGACGACGTACAGACTGATGTTTGATGTAATCATGTGGCATAGGCTATGCTGTTGGTGTTATCACTGAATTTTTTTAATGCGAGCACGTTGTGTAGACTATGCTGTTGGCGTTATCACTGAATTGTTAATGTGATCATGCTGTATAGACTATGCTGTTGATGTGGTCGCTGAATTTTTTTAACACTAGAAGTCCCAGAGAGGGTCCATTTGGCCTTTTTACCTAGAAAACCCATAGGGGGACCATTAAGAGGCCACAAGAGGGCCAACTTCTGGGACTTCTAGTTTAATGTGATCAAGTTGTATAGTTATGCCATTGTTGTCATCATATTTTGTGAACCCGAATATATTGTCCATTCTTCGACGTTTGGGGGGGGGGGGCTGTGGCTCATGTATTCATGCCTATATATGTATAAGCACAAAGGGATGTTTAAGATTGCATATGTGGACTGACCTCACGTCTTACAGGAGGACAGTAGGTCTGGACCGCCTGAGGAGAACAGCAGGGAGATGGAGACACGGCGGTAAGGACCTGAAAGGACTTCTTGACCCGCTGGGGCCAGGTGGAGGACTGAAGGAGGACTGAAGGACATTGAGGGGGAGTTATGATCAATAAGGAGATTTGACAAGGATGTGTGATTTGGCTTTTGATGTTGTATGTATAAATAAGGGGGTTCTGACTGAGTTCATTCTCTTCTGTTTCTGAGAGATATGTTGGGGATGTGACTACAACATTAAAACCTGAATTATGAAACAATTCAGCTTCTTCATTTCACGCTCCCCATACCTATGATCTTTGCTGATGTTATAGTGAGTCCTATGATCGTGAGTGATGCCTGCGTTTGATCTTTGATGATGTTATAGCGAGTCTTATGATCGTGAGTGATGCAGTCCAAGGACGGATAATTTTTTCACACATAAGGAGTTGTTATACATAGGAACATCATAAGACATCATGCAGACATCATATGAACATCATAGGCGGTCCTATGATCTTTGATCGGGACACATAGACACACACACTGACAGATTTCTTGAATTTATAGAGTGATGATAATTAAAAAGGTCCTCTTCATGCCGTGGCTGAGCCACCTCTGAACAGAAGGAGTGAAAAGTAATTATTAAACTTACTCAGGAAGGGGCATCATTTCATGAGTGGAACCCAATTAAGCTCACAAATGCAATTAATGGGTTACTTGGAGAAGTTTTAAATGCAAGGGTTCTTCGTAGTAGTTTGCTGCTGGTTGCATGTAAAGATAGTGTTCATCAAGGAAAAGCAATCAGAGTCGCTCGGAGGGAAAAAATGTGCAGTGTTCAGTATTGGAAGGAAATAAGGCAATGAGAGGAGTGATATCGGGTATTTCAACGGCTGTCTCAACTGATGAAATAATGAGGAACTTAACTGGAGCAAAAGTGACAGAGGTACGGAGATTGAAAGCTAATAGAAATGGCGAAAAATGTGATAGTCTGTCGGTAATGTTAAATTTTGATGAAACAAGACTGCCAAGTAAGATGTATACTGGCTACATGAGCTATGAAGTCAGACTTTATGTTCCTCCTCCACTCAGATGTTTCAAATGTCAAAAGTTTGGTCATGTAGCTGTCACGGGCAGCGAGAGCGCACCGCTCCCCTCCTGCCACATGTTCGTCAACTCATCACTGGACCTGAGGCAAAGGACAAACCTGCGCCCGCTCATCAGCCAGCTTACTTAAACTAGAAGTCCCAGAGAGGGGCCATTTGGCCTTTTTACCTAGAAAACCCATAGGGGGACCATCAAGAGGCCACAAGAGGGCCAACTTCTGGGACTTCTATTAAGGAAGCTTCCTCCGCGCAGTCAGCGCCGGCTTGTCTGGGTATACTGCCCTATTTCAGGCAAGCAGGTCGTTTTTGGAGCTAGTATAGACACGTTGTCTAACGGTTCTCTGTTTTTCTGTTTCAGATTGCTGCCAACGTGCTGGTGTGTCTCGGGACTGTGTGTGCTCTCCTGCCACCTCATCACCTCTCCCAGCAACGAATCTTTGCCCGGTCAGACACTTCAAGCTCATTCCCCTCCCCTACTGGTTCGTCTATTTCCCGCTGAAGTTCTGTTGGTCCTCTCCCGGAGTCCCGAGTAAGTGGTAATTTGGCTCGCCCCTTTTCCCTTCTCTGATTCTCCGCTGACACCTCTCGCTTTTCTCTCCACAGGCAGATTGAATCTTCTGCCGAGTGGCTGTTTCCTTATCCCCCTTATGTGGTTCCGTCTTGTGCTAGCATCGTGCACTTGAACAGCCAATCATGACAGTAGCGACGATATGCAGAGGTAGACAACGATGTGCCAGATGCTCCAGTGAACATGAATATGGCAAGTGTGAAAGAGGAGCCAAATTAAAGTGCTGTAACTGCGGTGGTGAACATAGCTCTGCATATCGAGGTTGTGAAACCAGCAAATGAGCAGCAGAAATTCAGCAGATAAAAGTCTCCTAGGGACTAACATATGCAGAAGCTGCGAAAAAGGTGCCAGCTAAAAAAGTGGGAGTGGACTCGATAAGGGAAAGTGTGCAGACTTGCAGTGCATGCAGTAGAATTAAGGTAGATACTCTGGTTTTGAAGGAAAATAATTTTGTCTTATTTGTGGTAGATGTGATAAACTGCACTGCGTAGACTTCCAAGAAAACAGAAAAAAATCAAAATCATTGTGAAAGCAGCAGAAAAATATCTTGGCATTAAGGGGCTACAGTGGGAAGCAGTTGAGGACTTGTTAAGTGGGGGACCTTTAAGTTCAAAGACATCAGGGGCTGGTGGATCAATCACCAATCAAGTCTAAAAGAAGAAGAAGAAGAGTGAGATGAGACGCAGATAGGGACTACAGCTAGAAGAAGAAGAATGAGATACGAGATTTAAAAAGAAGAACGTCACAAAGCTATGAGGAAAACATCACAGAGCTATGGGGAGGACGTCACAAAGCTGTGAGAACATCACAAAGCTATGAGGAAAATGTCACAAAGCTATGAGGAAAATGTCACAAAGCTATGAGGAGAACGTCACAAAGTTATGAGGAAAAACAGACACACAGAAAGACAGACATATATGGAGTGTGTGGCAGTAATGCACCTGTAAGGGAGTTGTTTAGAGTGATGTCTGAAGATAGAGTACGTGGCGGTAATGCACCTGTAAGCTGGTTGCCAGCCGCCAATCAAATCTGAATGAATGAATGAATGAATCTTTATTTCGGATAGATTAAAAGTAAAGATTAAAAGAAACAGAATAATATAACAAAGGGGAAAAAATCCAACAAGGTCAAATTAAACAATAACTCCTCTGATTATACAGTTCAACATAAGTTATCCAAAATGGGTGATGGCTGAAGCCGCAGCTTATATTGCCCACCCATATTCCATCCAAGAATTCAAAAGAAAAACAAAACAAGAGCGATTACAATTCGGAACAAAGCTAAGACAAAATGTGACAAAACTAAAGACTAAATCTAAAAGAAGAAGAAGAAAAAGGTCCTCAGTTCTTTGCATATGAGCGTTCAGAGGGAGGGGGGTGGGGCCTCTGACTGTTTGCAGCTCAGATGGCCCAGGGGAAGAAACTGTTAGTCAGTCTGGAGGTGTGGGACCTGATTGATCTGAACCGTCATCCAGAGAGAAGCAGGTCAAGCAGGTGGTGGGCGGGATGTGAGGGGTCTCCTGTGATGGCCCTGATCTTTCTGAGACAGGAGGATCTGGAGATGTCTTCCAGGGAGGGCAGAGGGATGCCGATAATTTTTTGGGCGGTGTTGATGACCCTCTGCTCAGCCTTCCTGTTCTCTGCTGTGGAGCCAGCATACCACACACCTAGGCAGTAGGTGAGCACGCTCTCCACTGAGCAGCGATAGAAGGCCAGCAGCACCTTCTGGTCCAGGTTGTTCTTCCTCAGGACATGGAGGAAGTGCAGCCGCTGCTGGGCTTTCTTCACCAGGGCCTTGGTGTTGACAGTCCAGGAGAGGTCAGAAGAGATGTGGGTGCCCAGGAACCTGCGGCGGGGACAGTTTCCATGCGGTCACCATTTATGGGGGGTGGGGGGTGGGGTCCTGTCCGTTCTTCCTGAAATCCAGTATGAGTTCTGTGGGTTTTTGGACATTCAGTTTCAGTTTGTTTGCTTGGCGCCACAGCAGCAGATTCTCTTCCTCTGCCCTGTATGCCTTCTCATCATCATCGGTGATGAGCCCAACCATGGTGGTGTCATCCACATACTTCACAATGACGGTGGCTTGGTGGTTTGGAATACAGTCAGGGGTGTACAGGAAGTACAGTAGAGGGCTTAGCAGGCAGCCCTGGGGGGAGCCAGTGCTGAGAGACAGCGTAGAGGAGTGGTGGGGGCCAAGTCTGACTGTTTGTGGGCAGTTGGTGAGAAAGTTTTTATCCAGGAGCGGGTGGGGGGGTGGGTCCTGGAGGAGGTGCAGTTTATTGATCAGGATGTCCAGGATGGTGATGTTGAAAGCTGAGCTGTAGTCCACAAAGAGCATCCTCAGGTAGCTCCTTGGGTTCTCCTGGTGGTTCAGCACTCTGTGGAGAGTGGTGGCGATGGTGTCTTCTGTAGACTGGTTCTTCCTGTAGGCAAACTGGTGTGGGTTGAAGGAGGGGGGAAGACAGTCCCTGATGTGCTGGGACACCAGTTGCTCAAAACACTTCATGATTACAGACGTGAGTGCTGTGGGTCTCTAGTCACTCAGGCTGTCAATTGCAGACTTTTGGGGGATGGGGATGATGGTGCAGGCCTTGAGGCCGGAGGGTACGGTGCCGTGTGTCAGAAAGAGGTTGAACAGCTTGGTGAGGACCCGTGTCAGCTGGTCTGCACATGCTTTGACCACTGCTCCAGGGATGCCATCTGGACCAGCAGCTCTGTGGGGGTTCACTGCTCTCAGTTGCCTTCTCACCTTATGCACCTGTGTGTGTGTGTGGGGGGGGGGGGTGGGGGGGGTTTCTCAAACCGTGTAAAGAAGCTGTTAAACTCCTCTGCCAGAGTGAGGCTGCTTTCTGATATTGGGGGACCCTGGACCCTGTAGCTGGTGAGGGTCTGGATGCCTCTCCACATCTGTTGTGGGTTGTTGTCTGTGAGGAAGCCCTTCACTTCCCTCCTATAGGTGTTCTTAGGGAGTTTTATGCCCCTTCTCAGGTTGGCTGTACAGAGAAATGTCCCTCTGTCTGAAGGCTGAGTTGTGAGCTCTGATCAGAGCCTGGACTTCACTGGTCATCCCGGGTAGAAATGGCTCTCGGCCTACACACAAACCCATTACATTTTGGAGGTGATCCATGAGGGACGGAAGAAGCCTTAGTGGAAGTATGTGCTCCCTGAGTGCTTTTCTAGTTTGAGAATGTAACTATTAGGTTGAAATACCTGTTGTATAAATGCCCAGTTCTCTTTCATAACATTCATTTCATGTCTCAGTATGGGAACGCTCTGGGCATGACCTCAACAAAAGCTCTACCAGCCAGGATTGGCTGGAAATAAAGCCACAATAGTCATGGGTGCAGAATAAATATGATGAGTATGCTATACACAAGTCATTCAAAAATGTCTTCTCGCTACAAGCAGGAGCAAAAATATTTTTCTAGACCACCTGCCTTCTGGGACATACGTAGCTTACCTGTCCACAGACACGGGTGTGAACTTAGTTGTTGGGCGCTTTTGATCTCGGCAAGTACAACTAGAAAAGCACTTGGAGAGCGCAGACCTCCGCCAAGCGCCACAGTTCCCCCCATACAGTGTTTGTGTGTACGTTTTCAGATTCCTTGACCATGAAAACATATGACTAGCAATTGGATTGACAATGATAGGATTAGTGGTTCAGTAGTTATTCACGAAAATGACATTTTCCATAATGGCGGCCACAGTTCCGCCCATACAGTGTTTGTGTGTACGTTTTCAGATTCCTTGACCACGAAAACATATGACTAGCAATTGTATTGACAATGATAGGATTAGTGGTTCAGTGGTTATGGCTGCACGGTGGCGCAGTGGTTAGCACTGCGGCAGCACAGTTTACCCTTGGCCGGGGGATTGTGGGGATCGTGGGTTCGATCCCAGCCCCCGACCAACAGTGATCTGTGTGGAGTTTGCATGTTCTCCCCGTGTTGCGTGGGTTTACTCCGGGATTTCTCCGGTTTCCTCCCACATGCCAAAAACATGCATGTTAGGTTAATTGGCTGTTCTAAATTGTCCCTAGATATCTGTTTCCTATAGGCCCTTAGAATAGAGGGTTAGTATTAATGAAAGCGCTTTGAGTGGTCTTTGTGACTAGAAAAGCGCTATATAAGTGCAGGTTAGTTAGTTAGTTAGTTAGTTAGTTATTCACAAAAATGGCATTTTCCGTAATGGCGGCCACAGTTCCCCCCATACAGTGTTTGTGTGTACATTTTCAGATTCCTTGACCAGGAAAACATATGACTAGCAATTGGATTGACAATGATAGGATTAGTGGTTCAATAGTTATTCACGAAAATGGCATTTTCCGTAATGGCGGCCACAGTTCCGCCCATACAGAGTTTGTGTGTACGTTTTCAGATTCCTTGACCACGAAAACATATGACTAGCAATTGGATTGACAATGATAGGATTAGTGGTTCAGTAGTTATTCAGGAAAATGGCATTTTCCGTAATGGCGGCCACAGTTCCCCCCATACAGTGTTTGTGTGTACGTTTTCAGCTTCCTTGACCATGAAAACATGTGACTAGCAATTGGATTGACAATGATAGGATTAGTGGTTCAGTGGTTATTCACGAAAATGGCATTTTCCGTAATGGCGGCCACAGTTCCCCCCATACAGTGTTTGTGTGTACGTTTTCAGATTCCTTGACCATGAAAACATATGACTAGCAATTAGATTGACAATGATAGGATTAGTGGTTCAGTAGTTATTCATGAAAATGGCATTTTCCATAATGACGGTTTTCTTCTGGACGGTGATCCGGATCGCCACCAAAATTTAATCAGTTCTTCCTTGTACCATTTCCAACAACGCCTGAAAGTTTAATTGAAATCCGTCCAAAACTTTTTGAGTTATCTTGCTAACCAACAGACAGGCAGACCAACAGACAAACAGACAGACAGACAAACCCCGGCAAAAACATAACCTCCTTGGCGGAGGTAATAATTTTAGGAGAAAGTTGCTAACTGTGAAGTGTAGCAATACTGCTTCACCATTAGCTCCAGACAGTGGCAATACTACCTTGGTAGAAATACCAATAAGTAGAAACACTTAAGCATGGGCTATCACTAGCCACCACATATTCCCGTCATGGAGTAGAAATACTCCACGGTGTACAGAGAAAGCGGCAATGCTTGCACGGGCCGGCCCCTCTCCTAGCTCAACTAGGTTAGTCACAATGGGCAAAAAATTAATGGCAAAGCTAGATTTACTTCACAGCTACATGATCTCTGCTACAAAATGGACACTTCAAAGGTCCCTGCCAAAACAGAGGAGAAACCCCAGGCGCGAGCTTGTCCCTGCGGCAATAAGATTTTGAGCTGGGACACTCACCATTTGTACGTGATGTGCCTCAGGCTCAAGCATGCCCAGGCTGCCCTTGAGTCCTCGGAAGAGTGCAGACACACTGTAGCTGTCTCTCCCTCAAGGTGTTACGTTGCTGTTTGGTCTGTGTGGCAAATTTGTCCAGTAGCGACTCGGGCTGCAACTAACGATTATTTTGGTAGTCGACTAATCTAACGACTATTTTTTCAATTAGTTGACTAATTGCGATTATTTTTCTCATGTCCACCATCTAGAAATAAGATAAGCCTTTATTAGTCCCACAATGGGGAAATTCCATCTCTGCTTCCTGTTGGGGCTCTAGTGCAGATTTGACCTCACCTGCTGTTTAAGCTTGCACACCTGTGAAAATCACCTCGTTGTTAATCCCTGCTTTAATATAACATTTTAGAAGCAGTTTCCAGAGCAAAATAAAATCACCCATGAAACACACATTTGAAACTGAAGGTTGTATGAATATAACTGAAGGTTATATATCAGTTTATCACAGACAGCATAATGCCTAATGTCATTAAACAATTGATTAAATATCTTACAACTGAATTACTGATCTGCTCCAACCCACAAACTAACATTAGGTGGAAGTTTTCTATAAGTGCATTTTTTAACAATATAATTCAGAAAGGTAAACCTTCATATTCAGTATTCACTGCACTTAAGAGTGATATTTCAAGTTGTTTGATCTAATTTTGAGGATTATGGTTGTAGATTTTTATTTAGTAAATTACAAATTGGGATATTCTAATTAACCCAGATGCACTAATATTCAGAATGAGGGCTAATATTAACGAAGATGAAAGAGATGGCGACTCCTGTAATTCAGTCATTTACTGCATTCGACAACACATTAGCCATGACTTAAACAACTCAGCCCTCAGCAACCAGAGAGCTTATTGTCAAACAGGTAAGCTAACATAAACAGCACGTACTAACAGTATTGTCATTTTTCTAAAGCTTGAAACAGTTGGCCATTGAAAATAAGCGGTGCTAACTTTACTCGCTAAAACTTACCAAGCAGAAGCAGTCGTTAATGCCGCAGCTCCTGGGTGCCGTCGTTTCAGATGCTCATCCATCAGTGTAGTGTTGCCATGATAGGAAAGGTCTGCCTTGCAAAGTCTGCATTTTACTGGTTTAGTTTTTTGTTTTCTGTGAAATGCTCCCATATTACAGAAAGTTTGGGTCTGCTTTTTTTTTTTAACTCCACTTCTGCGTGTTTATCCTTTGCTGAAAATTGTTCACGTATGCCGAACAACAGATGCGCAACTGCCTGCAGCAGTTCCAATCGTGCATTGCAGTTGGTTATGTGTTGCAGTTCCGGTCGTGCATTGCAGTTACAACTGAACATTACTGCAGCATGCATACAAACTTTATACTTAAGTGATTTGTCATCAATTAAAAAAGATAAAAATAAAAATCTCTGTCGACAAATTTTTATTGACTAATCGTTTCAGCCCTAGTGGCGACCCTGTCCTGGCCTCCACATCAGCTGAACCAGAGCCCACTTGCCTTATTGCAACACCGAGCATGGATGCTATCCGTAACCTGACTTGGGGCGAACAGCTCGACACCATTTACCCACTGGCAGAGGAGCTAATGAATCACAGCCCCATGGCTAGCCCATTCGATCCTGCTATGGCCGACGAAGAGGATGTCTTGGACCTCAGTTCTGAGCTCCTCATCACCAATGATGATGAGGATGATTTCCCACTACTGGGCCCCTCGAGTCAGGTATATAGACCTTCCTCCATCATAACTCAAGCAGGCAACAGAGATTTGCCTTCCCTTCTGTTGGATATGGATCTCCACGACATGTGCAAACATGCCGCTGCATACTGTGGTAGTCTAGTCACATTATGATGGAAAAAGGCTACTGAAGATTAAGATGATGGGGAAATAATGACTGCCTTTCTTTCCTGAGTTGCTGAAGGAGCTTGCTGCTTCCTGGCATATTAAACACTATCGGGAGAAGTACCCAGTGCAGGGCCACTCATCGCTCGACTGTGAGGGTATGGCGAACCATGGGCTCTGCAACATCCTGCCTATCAAACCAGCAATAGTAGCTCACCTGCACCCAAAAGCCTCCCTGTCTCCTGGGGGACCCTTCCTCCCCTCCAGAGCAGACCATTTTCAATCAAGCCTGGCAGAAAAAGCCTACTGTTAGAGAAATTCTAACTTAGAAGAATAAGGTAAGGCAATGGCGTTTGTGGTCAGAAGAGTAAAAAAGGTTTATTCCGATTCAGTGACACAGTTTCACACCCAGAAGTACAAAGTGAAAAATGCATAAACATTCTGACAGAGACATTGAACTCCTGCCTGCTCCAGGAACAAC
The DNA here is from genome assembly GCA_020510985.1 of Pholidichthys leucotaenia. Taxonomy (NCBI): domain Eukaryota; kingdom Metazoa; phylum Chordata; class Actinopteri; order Cichliformes; family Pholidichthyidae; genus Pholidichthys; species Pholidichthys leucotaenia. The sequence goes on along the minus strand of CM035839.1, from coordinate 319,601,083 downwards.
CAGATGTCTGGCCACGGCCAAGATGGATAATTTTTTCCACACATAAGGAGTTGTAACTCCTTATACAAAGACATAGAGTGATGATAATCAAGTCAGTGGCGGTAATGCACCTGTAAGCTGGTTGCCAACCGCCAATCAAATCTAAGAGAAGAAGAAGAAGAAGAGACATTCGACTGTCATATTGATAGAATGATCAGCTCACGTGCAGGGAACTACACCAGAGAAAACACTCACGACACAGAGAAACAACGTTTAAACAGTTTATTGATTTCAAAAACAGAAATCAGTGTTATAAAAAATGCCACTCACCAGAGGAAGACTAAGCCTGTGGGGCAAGACTAGAGTGAATTAGAGGAGGAAGGCGGCTATGGAAGTGGATAGTCTAATTGCCACTTACGTGAGCCGAGCAGAGAACCCGACAGAGAAAGACCCAGTAGAAACAGACGAACCAGCAGGATGAAACCAGCAGGAAACAGGTAGGGAAAGAGCTGGGTGGTGTCTGACCGGGTGGAGAAGGCTGCTGAAGCGGGGTGAGGTTGATGGGGCAGGTGAGTGCACAACAATCCCCGAAGACGCACCACACAGATGGCAGCAACCTGAGAAAGGGCAGAAAGGCAGAGGAATTAATTAGGTTATCCTCGACTAAGAATTGCTTATACTTGTTGAGGCAGTATACCCAACGAGCCAGCACTGAGATCTCCACTTGGTGGTCTTTTATGCACTGGCAAGGCAGAAGTGGCAGGTGGCGGTCCACTGGGCTTTTCTGGATGGGCTTGATGGAAGGCCTGAACCATCCCATTGTCATGAAAGTAGGACTTGGGGATCCATGATCTTTCTTCTGAGCCGTAGCCTTTCCAGTGAACCAAATACTGGAGGCCCCGATGGCGAACGTCCAGAATTCTCTGGATGGTGTAGGTGGTCTGGCTGTCGAGGATCCGAGGAGGAGGAGGAGGCTTGGGGGGGGGGGGGGGCAGAGAGGGCTGGCAAGAGGGGTTTGATGCATGACACGTGGAATGTAGGATGGACACGGAGGGCCCGTGGGAGCTGTAGGTGGACCGTGGTGTTGTTGATGATCTTGGTGATGGCATATGGACCCAAGAAGCGGGGTGTCAATTTTCTGGAGTCTGTTTTCAATGGTATTTGGTCCGCCGATAACCAGACATGTTGCCCAACCTTGTATTTGGGAGCCGGGACCCGCTTAAGGTCCGCATATTGGCGGTTGCACTCTGTGGAGCGGAAGAGAGTGGCTCGGGTGGCTCTCCAGAGTCGGCGGCAGTGGCGTGCGTGAGCCCCCACGGACAGCATGGCAACCTCCCTTTCAGCCATGGGCAACGGGGGGCGGGGGGGGAGTGTACCCCATAGAGGCCTCGATACTGAGAAAGGTAGATGAGCTAGCAGCTATCTCCCGCTACGATAGCATATACCGGGAGTGTAGCCTGTTCCTATTCACAGAGACTTGACTAACAGGACTAGCAGCAGATGCTAACATTGAACTGGAGGGTTTCCACGCGATACGGGCAGACCGAACACCAGACAGTGGCAAAGCAAGGGGCGGTGGAGTGATAATGTATGTTAACAACAACTGGCGCAGACCGGGACATATCACTGTTAAACAACAACACTGCAGCAAAGACATTGAGTTGCTAGCTGTTAGCATGCGGCCTACATGTCTCCCGAGGGAATACTCACACGTGATCTGCATTGTTATTTATGCAAATCCGATGGCGAACGCTGGGACAGCACGTGACGTCATCCACTCAGTAACTGGCAGGCTGCAGACAGAGCACCCAGATGCTCTTCTCCTGATCTCAGGCGATTTCAACCATGTTTCACTGTCTCCCATTCTACCCACGTTTACCCAGTATGTCACATGCCACACTAGAGACAATAGAACACTGGACTTATTCTACACAAACACTAAGGAGGCGTACACCTCATCACAACTCCCCCCACTCGGGAGATCGGATCACAACTTGGTTCATCTCCGGCCGGTGTACAAACCCCTAGTGCACAGACAACCTCCGGCCATGCGCACAGTGAAGTTATGGTCTGAGGAGGCAATGGATGCTCTAAAGGGCTGTTTTGAAACCACCGCCTGGGAGCAGCTCTGCGATCCACATGGTGAGGACATTGATGGCCTCACTCACACCTTCACGGACTACATCAGCTTCTGTGTGGACAACACCGTTCCCACCAAGACCATACGGTGTTGCTCAAACAACAAACACTGGATCAACCCTGAGATAAAAACACTTCTGAGAGAGAAGAAGAGGATCTTCAGGTCGGGGAACAGGGAGATGCTGAAGTCCGTACAGAGGGAGCTGAGGAGAAAGATCAGAGAAGGCAAGGACAGCTTCAGGAGAAGATGAAGGACAAGTTGCAACAGAGCGACATCAGCGGGGTCTGGAGAAACCTTAAAACCATCTCTGGGCTCCAGAATACCTCCCCCCAGGCCACGGGGGGCAGGGAGTGGGCGAACAATTTGAATCTGTTTTTCAATACGTTTGACCAACCGCCCTCCCCACTGACTGCACAACAACCACTGCTGCCTCTGAAGACATCAAGTCCTGCTGCCCACTCCCCACTCCACCAACACGCCCCCACTCCCAACACACAGCCCCCCAACCTGACCCTCACTAAGATCCAGGTGAGGACGGAGCTGAGGAAGATCAAGGCAAGGAAGGCGTCGGGACCGGGCGGCATCAGCGCAAAGCTCCTCAAGTCCTGTGCAGACCAGCTGTGTGGGATTGTGGAGTACATCTTCAATCTGAGCCTGAAGCTGGGGAGGGTACCACAGCTGTGGAAAACATCTTGTGTGGTACCTGTACCAAAGACTTCCCACCCCAAAGATCTGAACAGCTACAGACCAGTGGCCCTGACGTCCCACATGATGATGACCCTGGAGAGACTGCTCCTTGCTCCCCTCTGCCCCCTGGTGGGACCAGCGATGGATCCACTCCAGTTCGCCTACCAGCATGGCATTGGAGTGGAGGATGCAGTGATCTTCCTCCTTCACCGTTCTCTGTCCCACCTGGAGAAGCCCGGGAATGCGGTGAGGATCATGTTCTTTGACTTCTCCAGTGCTTTCAACACCATCCAACCGATGATCCTGAAGGACAAGCTGCTGTGCGCAGGGGTGGACCAGCACCTGTCATCATGGATCCTGGACTACCTCACAAACTGGCCTCAGTTTGTGAGAACCCGGGACTGTGTGTCCGACACGATCATCGGTAGCATGGGGGCCCCCCAGGGAACGGTTTTGGCTCCCTTCCTGTTCACCCTTTATACTGCAGACTTCTCACACAACACAACACACTGCCATCTACAGAAGTTCTCTGACGACTCTGCGATTGTTGGCCTCATCTCCAATGGAGATGAAGCTGAGTACAGAGGGCTTATCCAGGACTTTGTGGACTGGTGCCATTGGAACTGCCTCCAGATCAACGCGAGGAAAATTAAGGAGCTGGTGGTGGAGTGTCGCAGGCAAGGACAACCCCTCACAGCACCAGTAAATATACAGGGAACAGACATCGAGATGGTGACATCCTACAAGTACCTGGGTATTCATCTGAACAATAAACTAGACTGGTCACACAATACCGACGCACTCTACAAGAAGGGACAGCGCAAGCTGTTCCTACTGAGGAGACTCAGGTCTTTTGGTGTACAAGGTGCGCTGCTGAAGTCATTCTATGACACGGTGGTGGCATCAGCCATCACTTTTGGAGTGGTCTGCTGGGGCAGTGGCATTACAGCAGCCGATAAGAAGAGACTGAACAAACTGATCAAGAAAGCTAGCTCTGTCCTGGGGCAGCGCCTTGACCCAGTGGAGGAGATGGGAGAAAGAAGGATGGTGGCTAAACTGTCATCTCTGCTGGAGTCCGAGTCCCACCCTATGCAGGACATACTGAACGCACTGAGGAGCTCATTTAGCAGCAGACTACATCATCCTAGGTGCACAACCGAGAGGTTTCGCAGGTCCTTCCTACCTACGGCTGTCAGACTGTACAACCTAAGCAGGGCTGCTCGCAGAGATAGCAAAAAAGACGTGACAACCTAATAGTATTGAATGCAATAGACTTACACAATGGTCCCCTCCGGTATACAACTAGGAAAATACCGGTCGCTATGGAGGGTGAGAATATGTATGGGTACATAATCATACCATGTAGGATAACTAAGTAGACGGTTGTGCTGTTTCATTCCATCTAGCTACAATGCTCCGCACTGTGTGTGTTTATATATTTATATATTTAGTCCATCTAGCAACAATGCTCCACACTGTGTGTGTTTATATATTTACATATTTATTCCATCTCGCTACAGTGCTCCGCACTGTGTGTTTATATATTTATATATTTATTCCATCTAGCTACAATGCTCCGCACTGTGTGTGTTTATATATCTACATATTTATTCCATCTAGCTACAATGCTCCGCACTGTGTGTTTATATATTCATATATTTATTCCATCTAGCTACAATGCTCCGCACTGTGTGTTTATATATCTACATATTTATTCCATCTAGCTACAATACTCCGCACTGTGTATTTATATACTCATATATTTATTCCCTCTAGCTACAATGCTCCGCACTGTGTGTGTTTATATATTTACATATTTATTCCATCTAGCTACAATGCTCCGCACTGTGTGTTTATATATCTACATATTTATTCCATCTAGCTACAATACTCTGCACTGTGTATTTATATACTCATATATTTATTCCATCTAGCTACAATGCTCCGCACTGTGTGTTTATATATTTATATATTTATTCCATCTAGCTACAATGCTCCGCACTGTGTGTCTATATATATATTTATATTTATATGTACATATGTATACTCGCTGCTCTTGTTTTTTCTCTTGCCTTCTGATTGTTGCTCTGAGTGTTGCTATCCCTGTGCTGTTGCAATCCTGGAATTTCCCCATTGTGGGACTAATAATAAAGGCTTATCATAAATGGAGTGAGTCCAGTAGCAGCAGAGATAGCTGAGTTATGAGCATATTCCACCCAGGCCAGATGCAAGCGCCATGTGGAAGGGTTCTTGGCTGCCACACATCTGAGGGCAGCCTTCAGGGACTGGTTGGTACGCTCAGCCTGCCCGTTGCTCTGGGGGTGGTAACCAGATGTGAGTCTGACAGTTGTCCCCAGCAATCGGCAGAAAGACTTCCAAACCATTAAGGTGAACTGTGGACCCCAGTCAGACACGATGTCCAAAGGGATACCATGGAGGCGGATGACGTGGGAAGTGAGGAGGTCAGCAGTTTTGGATGCGGTGGGTAATTTGCGGAAGGCTACAAGGTGAATAGCTTTAGAAAAATGGTCAACAATGGTGAGAATAACAGTTTTGCCTTGAGAAGGGGGAAGTCCAGTAACAAAGTCTAAGGCAATATGGGACCATGCCCGACCGGGTACAGGCGGGGGTGAAGCAGGCCAGCAGGAGGTGAGGAGTTGGATTTGTTGTGGGCACAGGTCTGACATGCTTTCACAAACTCTAGTACGTCCCTCCGCAAGGTGGGCCACCAGAACACTCGTCAAATAAGGTCCGTAGTGCGGGACACCCCAGGATGACAGGCGAAGTGACTGGAATGGCCCCACTAGATGACATCGCTGCGGAGGGCGGCAGGAACAAACAGATGATTACCAGGCCCTCCCGCCGGTTTGAGCTTCAGCGACTGGTCCTGTCGGACCCTCTGCTCGATCTGCCAGGTAAGGGCTCTGAGGACGCTCGAAGGCAGAACAATAGGCTGGGAGAGGGATGGGGGGGCTAGATCATCTGGGCTAAATTGCTGGGAAAGAGCATCTGGTTAAACATTGCATGAGCCAGGCCTATAGGTGATGGTGAAATTAAATCTAAGAAAAAATGGGGCCCAGCAGGCCTGCCTGGTGTTGAGTTGGCGGGCTTACCGGAGGTATTCTAGGTTCTTATGGTTGGTCCACACGACTATGGAATGGATAGCCCCCTCCAACCAATGCCTCCACTCTTCAAGAGCCAATTTAATGGCTAGGAGCTCCCAGTCCCCTACATCGTAATTCCTCTCAGCTGGGGTGAGCCACCGAGAGAAATACGCGCACGGGTGGAGCTTCTGGTCAGAGGCCGAGCGCTGTGAGGACAGCGCCCACCTCCGAGTCAGACGCATCTACCTCTAGGGTGAACTGGAGCTGAGGGTCGAAATGGGCCAAGATGGGAGTATTAGACAACAGGTTCTTTAATTTGGAAAAAGCCTGTTCAGCTGCCTCGGACCAACAAAATGGCACCTTAATGGAGGTCAGCTGTGTGAGAGGCTGTACGATCCCACTATAGTTCCTGATGAACCTGCGATAAAAATTTGCAAATCCCAAGAAGTGCTGAAGCTCCTTGCGGGAGTGGGGTGTAGGCCAATCTAGCACAGCCTTCACCTTGGCTGGGTCGGCTCTCAGTTCCCCCTCCGCCACAATAAATCCTAGGAAGGAAGTGGAGCAGGTGGAAAACTCACACTTTTCAGCCTTCACAAACAGTTGGTTTTCCAGAAGCTGTTGTAACGCAGCTCTGACATGGACCTTGTGTTCCTCTGGCATGTGGGAAAAATGAGAATATCGTCTAAGTAGACAAAAATGAATTGATTAACCACATCACGGAGGACATCATTAATGAGTCGTTGGAAGACGGCAGGGGCATTAGTGAGACCAAAAGGCATAACCAGGTACTCAAACTGCCCCAGGTGAGTTTTAAAGGCCGTCTTCCACTCATCCCCCTCGCGAATACAGACTAAATGATACGCATTGCATAGGTCGAGTTTGGTAAACATCCGCGCGCGCTGAAGGAGCTCAGACGCGGAGTTTATCAGAGGCAGAGGACATTTATCTTTAACGGTAATGGCATTTAATTCCCAGTAGTCAATGCATGGATGCAGAGATCCATCCTTCTTACCGACAAAGAAACATCCTGCCACAAGAGGAGCCGAGGAAGGCCAAATGAGGCCAACGTTCAGCGAATCCTTAATATATCTCTCCATCGCTTCCCTCTACAGGCCAGAAATGCTATAAAGCTGGCTGAACGGCAGCCACCCGGGAGGAGATCTATAGCACAGTTGTATGAGCGATGAGGTGGTAAAGAGAGCACGCTTGACTTGCTAAAGACCTCCCCAAGGTCATGATAGACCTCGGGTACAAGGGTGAGGTCCAGCGGCTCAACTGGAGGGGAAGCGATGGATAAGGACGGCGAACACTCGGCCGAACTTAAACAAGACGCCAAACAATGCGGGCTCCAGAAGGAAATTGAATTCTGTGTCCAATTAATTATGGGATCATGCCTCCGGAGCCATGGGTACTCTAGGGCCACCAGGGAGGAAGAATTTGGGAGACTGAGGAACGACAACTCCTCCCGGTGGTTCCTGGAAAGAAGGACGGGTATTGGCGCCGTGCATTCAGTTACTGAGGCCACATTTTTGCCCGATAAAGTGGTGACGTTCAGTGGGGTGGATAGTTTGGTGATGGGAATACCCATCTCCCACACGAGCTGGGATGAAACAAAATTGTGCTCCGCCCCTGAGTCAATTAAAGCCGTAACCCTCCTCTTGAACCCTGGCAACTGAATAAGGGCTGAAATAGATTACTGGGGGGGGGGGGGGGGGTAATCCAATTTATGCCCTAAAGGCCTCTCTCCCCATTTGCATCCTCAGGACCTTCTACAGAGGTGTGGTGGAGAGTGTTCTGACGTACTGCATTGCTGCTTGGTACTCCAGCTGCAGTATGTCAGACAAAAAAGCTCTGCAGAGGATAGTTAAGGGAGCTGAGAGGGTAATTGGAGTCTCCCTCCCCTCTGTCCAAGAACTTTTTCAGAACCGTTGTAGGAGCAGGGCACTGGACATTGTCAAGGACCGTTCTCACCCTCTGAATAAACACTTTGAACTGCTGCCATCTGGCAAACGATTCCGGAGCATCAGAGGCAGAACCACCAGACTGATTAACAGCTTCCTTCCACAAGCTGTTAGGATGCTGAACAGATGATCCGGAACCTCTCATACATACTACTGCACCTACGGACATTATGTATATTATTTATATATTATAGTTCTGGTTAGTTTTCAAGTATGTCTCAGGGATGTGTGAATGGCTGTGGTGGGGTGGGGGGTGAGGGTATGTGTGAGTGTGTCTTTAATCATGTTCTTTTACTTATATGGCTTATATGGATGCCGAGAGAAACTCAATTTCATCTTGCCTGCACTACAGTTGTATGTACAGCAATATGACAATAAAGGTTGATTTGATTTGATTTGATTAAAGAGCCACAATACATGCATGCACCAATCCTCCTCCGCTGTTGGCGCACTTCTGGAGTCAAATGGACCCAGCCGAGCAGGTGGGACCCACCAGACTGTTGAGTACGGACCAAGCCCAACTGAGGGCTCGATCCCACAGCAGGAGAGTCATGAAAGGAATTCTGGAAATCTCATCTGGATACTCCCCGCCCACCTGGCCCAGATAAAGCCAAACATGACAAAGAAAGTCCTTACATTTCCCCACCTCCCCCGCGTACAGGGCTGGTGAGGGAATGGAAGTTGTTCGGTGGACGGTGGAAGAAATAGGGGCCACAGGTGGAGCGGAGGGAGCCAGACAAGAGATTTGGGCCAAATGCTCGGTGCCCAATTGCTGCGTAATAGTTTGCAACTGTTGAGTGAGCGTGGCCACCTGTCTCTCTGTGACGTCTAAGTGGTGAAGAGCGGAGTGTTGCGCTGATGCAGCTCCCACTGAGCTTACGTTATGGCTGGCTTGTTCTGTCATATTGATAGAATGATCAGCTCTCGTGCAGGGAACCACACCAGAGAAAACACTCACGACACAGAGAAACAACGTTTAAACAGTTTATTGACTTCAAAAACAGAAAGCACTGTTATAGAAAATGCCACTCACCAGAGGAAGACTAAGCCTGTGGGGAGAGACCAGAGTGAATTAGTGGAGGAAGGCGGCTATGGAAGTGAATAGTCTAATTGCCACTTACGTGAGCCGAGCAGAGAACCCGACAGAGAAAGACCCAGCAGAAATAGACGAACCAGCGGGATGAAACCGGCAGGAAACAGGTAGGGAAGGAGCTGGGTGGTCTGACCGGGTGGAGAAGGCTGCTGAAGTGGAATGAGGTTGATGGGGCAGGTGAGTGCACAACAGTCCCCGAAGACACACCACGCAGATGGCAGCAACTTGAGAAAGGAAGAAGGCAGACAAATTAATTAGATTATCCTCGACTAAGAATTGCTTATACTTGCTGAGGCAGTATACCCAATGAGCCAGCGCTGAGGTCTCCACTTGGTTTTCTTTTATGCGCTGGCGAGGGAGAAGTGGCAGGCGCGTCCAATCACACAGGTGTAGTGATTGCCTGTGAGGTTGGGGAAATTCTTCTCAGGAAGGAGGGGGTGTACGCTCACCTGAACATGACATGGACTTCTATGCCACTGTTTACGTATCTAATCTATGACACATGACTACCACAGACGCATGAAGTGCCTGCTTTGTCAGCAGAATCACAAGACATAACAAGTGTACAGATAATTTAATAACACAGTAATACTCTTTGACATATAGAAAGTCATGTCCTGGAGACTGACTGACGCCGGATCTTAACTAAGGAGATACAGGGTCATGCGTTGACCTCATAAAGTACATGCTGGTCACAAGATCAGTTATACAGAAGGTGCATATGGTTAAATGCAAATTCAGAATAATGATTAAATGTCATGTCATACCAATATCAAAATAACATAATTAAAAATAGACTAGAAATACGATTTCTCTATCACCTACAAATCCTTTTGATTCTTTTGATCTGAGCTCTCAATGCTGCTTCTCTCCGTATGGCATATCAAGCCGAGCTGGAGGAGGAGATGATGGCTGCACCTGATGAATCACTGTGTGATGAAATGTGCATCATTACTGATTACCGTCTCCATCTCCACAAGCTGGCGGTCCAGGCCCTGGGCAGATCAATGGGTCTGATGGCATTACAGGAGAGGGCTCGTTGGCTCAACCTCACCACTCTCACCATGAAGAAGAAAGAGGACCTCCTTGACACCCCCATAACTTATCAGGGGTTATTCGGAACGACTGTCACCACAACGCAGAAGAGGTGTTAGGAAAAGAAAAGGGATGATGAGGCCCTGAAGCTGTGTCTGCCCGGACGTATGCCTACAGCCACCTCTACTGCTCTCGCACCTCAGTGTTGAGAGGGATCAGGAGCACAAAACGGTTCAAGCGGTGGTGCTTCTTGGAGACCGTAGTAGTAGTAGTAGATTAGTTTATTTGACAGGGACAGTGCAATAAACATAGACAATTAATCAAAGACAATCAATCTGATGTGTTGCACATAGAGTGTATAGCGTGGCGATGCCATGTGGGTATCTGGAAGAAAAGGGCTTTTCTAGCAAGAGGAGAATTTCCCCTGACCCCGGGATCCCCCTCAGACTTCTTTTAGATTTTACTTTAAAAATTCTATCCATCCATCCATCCATCTATCCATCCATTTTCTACCACTTTTCCGGAGGTCCGGGTCATGGAGACAGCAGCTCAAGCAAAGAAGCCCAGATTTCCCTCTCCCCGGCCACTTGCTCCAGCTCTTCTGAGTGGATACCAAGACATTCCCAGGCCAGCTGGGAAACGTAGTCTCTCCAGTGTGTCCTGGGTCTGCCCCAGTGTCTCTTCTCAGTAGGATGTGACTTTCTAAACTTTAAAAAATTCTTTGGTGTTTTTGTCTCATCCAGGCATTATACCAAGGGTGCAGTTAAAAATGTTGTAAAACAAAAAACAAAATGCCAAACACAACAAAACAACCCCTAATGAGAGATCCATCCATCCATCCATCCATCTTCTACCGCTTAATCCTTTCGGGTCGCGGGGGGGCTGGAGCCTATCCCAGCATCTTTGGGCGAGAGGCAGGGTACACCCTGGACAGATCGCCAGTCCATCACAGGGCCAACACAGAGAGACAGACAACCATTCACTCTCACATCCATACCTAAGGACAATTTAGAATCCCCAGTTTTGATGCCAATTAACCTAACTTGCATGTTTTTGGCATGTGGGAGGAAACTGGAGTGCCCGGAGTAAACCCACGCAGACACGGGGAGAACATGCAAACTCCACACAGAAGGGTCACCGATGGTCTGGGGGTGGGATCGAACCCACGATGGTCAAGGGTGGAATCGATCCCATGACCTTCTTGCTGTGCTGCCACTGTGCTAACCACTGCGCCACCGTGCTGCCCCACCCTAATGAGAGATTTAAATGGTAAATGGCATTCATTTATATATCGTATTTTACTCATCTCTGGATGACCAAAGTGCTTTATAGATCCTGCTATCCACCCAATCACGCACATATTCACACACTGATGGCGGCGGAGCTGCCATACACAGGCGCTGACCTGACTCACCAGGAGCAACTGGGGGTTCAGTGTCTTGCTCAAGGACACTTCAACATGCAAGTCAAGTTTATTTGTATAGCACATTTCATGTACAAGACAATTCAAAGTGCTTTACATAAAGCATTACAGCAAGTCAAAAAAGGAATACATAACAATTTTAAAAGAAAACTAAAAAGTAAATTAAAGAGAAACAAAGACAAACAAAAAAATAGAACAAGACAGATATAAAGGTTACAGTACATTGTACGAGATTAATAACTGTTCTACTGAAAGGCCATGGCAAATAAGAGAGTTTTTAACCTTGATTTAAAGGATCTGAGAGTTTCAGCAGCCCTGATGCTTTCTGGGAGTTTGTTCCATATGTGAGGGGTGTAAAAACTAAACGCTGCCTCACCATGTTTGGTTCTAACTCTGGGCGCAGATAGTAGGCCTGACCCTGATGATCTGAGAGCTCTGGGCGGTTCATAATGGACTAGCAGATCTGAAATGTATTTTGGCCCTAAACCATTCAGAGCTTTATGTTACATCTGAAAATAATGGAGAGTCAGGAGGAAGCTGGAAGGACCATTCTCTTTATTTCTGACAAGATCACTTATATTTATATTCCCAGCCGTAGCCCACCTGACATCACACTGCCCCCGCCCAGACCAGGTTATGGCAGCCCCTAAGGTACAATTCCACTATGTTATATTTCCCCCTTGGAAAAATCAAGAACACCAACAAAACATGCAAATAGAAAGCAACTATATACACATCAGAACACCATGTCAAACCAAACCAAACTAAATCAAACATTGCACGACCAAACCATTCCCAGTCACACAGGTAACAAAATCGTCCAAGTACTTGGGTCGCTGACGTTCCCTAAGTGGGCAGTCCTCGCAGGGATGCTCCGCCCCTGGCACCATTGGCTCCAGTCAAAGATCAGCCTCTGTCTGACCCCTCCAGTCCCAAGTGTCATTCAAAACGCCCAAGGTGGGGTCACTCGCCACCTCTGGTGGGGACCTCCACAGCTGACTCGTGTGCCATCTGGACCCATCATCCAGTTGGAAAGTGTCCGGTCCTCTCTGTCTCACAATCATATGCAGCCCAACCCACAGTGGCTGAAGCTTGTGGGTGCGTACAGGGTGCATGTCCCACCCCCTAGCCGCTATATCAAGGTCATGTCCTTTCGCTCGATGCTTCCTGTCAAATAAGTCCTTCATTCGCCGCTGACATTCCGTGACCTGGTGCCTCAGCGCCCCCGAGTCTTCACGGCACCCCCTTTGAGCAAGCCCCAGTCATCTTACCGGAAGTGGCAACTCCCGTCCCAACATCAGAGCTGCTGGAGAGCAACCCGTTGTGGTGTGCACCAATGCCCTATAATGGAGCAGGGTGTTGTGCAGTGCATTGGCAAACATAAGTCCATAAGCCAAATGAGCCCTCAAGCCATTCTTCAGAGTCCTATTAATCCTCTCAACTCCCCCGTTAGCCTGCGGGTGATACACTGCCTTTCTAATGTGTTCAACCCCTCTGGCTCTCAGGAAACCCTCAAAAGCCCTCGAAATGAACTGCAGGCCATTGCCCATGGTGACCAAAGTCGGAGTCCCCCATCTGGCAAACAACAACGACAGGAAACCCGTGGTCACCTCAGTCGTCACTGAGCCAATCAGAAGCACCTCCGGCCATTTAGAAAACAGGTCATACACCACCACCAGGAACCTGCTACCCGGGGAAGGAAGGGGGGTGCGTGCAGCTCACTGCAAATATCCAGTTCAGTGTGCTACCAGGGCCCCGCAGGGTACGTGACCGGCCGGAAGGGAGGCGGTGGAGGTTTCCCAGTCTTTCTGCTCTCCAGACACGGGACACAGTTTTTGACCATTGCTTCAATGTCCTTGTCAATCCCTGGCCACCAAACTGAATCCCTGCCATGCTGTCTGACTTTAACCACCCCAAGGTGACCCTCATGTAGCATGTCCAGCACACGCCCTCTCAGTGCCGCCGGGATTACTGTACAGTGTCCCCTGGCCATGCACACCTCGTCCCAACAGCTGAGCTCGTCCTTCAACCAATGAAACGGAGCCAGCTCACCCAACGCTCCTGCCGGCCAGCCCTCCCTGATCGCCGTATGCAATCTCTTCATCACCTGGTCATTCTCTGAAACCTTTCTAAGTTCCTGAGGAGACACAATGTCCTGGAGAGCCCCATGTAGGGCGTGGACCAGTTCCGTCTCGACTGAGTCCACAGCCCCCAAATCCGGTATCAAAGCACACGTTGGGGCCCTAGACAGAAGGTCCGCTACTACGTTGTCCTTGTCCAGAGTGTATTTCGTCTCAATATTGTAAGCCCTCAGTCTCTCGGACCACCTGTGGATCCTAAGCGGCCTGTGGCCTGACCCCAAAGTCTCCAGCAAAGTTGTCAATGCTCAATGATCCATCCTCAATGTGAAGCGCCAGCCATAGAGGTACATATGCCACGTCTCACAGGCCCAAACTCAGGCTAGTGCCTCCCTCTCGCCGACGGCATACTTCCTCTCAGCCTCCGACAGAGATCTTGACTTGAAAGCAACCAGACGCTCTGTACCATCCTGCACCTGTGACATCACTACCCCCAGGGTGGAACCAGATGCATCGCAGGTCACAATTGTAGTGCAGTCTGGGTCAAAATGAGCCAAGACTGGAGGCGAGATGAGCTGCTGTTTCAGCTTCTCCACTGCCGCTGAACAGGCTGGAATCCAGACCCAAGGTGCGTCCTGTTTCAGTAGCGCCCTGAGCGGCTCAATTGTCTCGGAGTACCTGGGAATAAACCATCCATAAAAGTTCACCATCCCCAGGAACAATGAGATCTCTGTCGGCGAGGAGGGGTCCGCAAGGCGGAGCACCACCTCCACATTCGAAACCAATGACTTCAACCCATCTCCCAACAGCTAGAATCCCACAAGTCCACTGCCTCCGCCACCAGGACACATTTGTTGCTGTTCAGCGTGACCCCGTGTTCTTGCAGTGTCTCCAGGACCTTTTCTAAACTCTCGTCGTGTTCTTCACTCGACGCCCCGTGCACCATGATGTCGTCTAGGTACATGACCACCCACTTCAGGCCGGCTGATATGGTAGCCATAACCTTTTGGAAGCAGCTCAGCGCCGAGCTCAGCCTGAAAGGCATCCATCCTGGTATAACGGAACACCCCCATGTGTGTCACAAAGACCGCCAGATTTCTGCTGTCTGGGTGTAGTGGCACCTGCAGGTAGCCCTGCCGCAGATCCAGTTTCGAGAATACCTTCGCCCCACTGAATGTCGCCGTGAGTTCCTCTATAGTGGGCAGCAGGTACTTATCCGGGACAACCACCTTATTCACCACTCTGAGGTCGATGCACGGTCTAATGCCTCCGCACTTCTTTTTCACCACCACAAGGTTGGAGATCCGCAGAGAAGCGTCGGTTCTCTCGATAACACTCGACTCCAGCAGTCTGTTTATCTCTGCCGACACCTCAGCCCGCAGCGCCAGTGGAAGGCGCCTCAAAGGCTGAATTTTCGGCATGACGTTTTCATTCACCAGAGGCCAATGATGAAATGCCTCAATGCAGCCCAAACCTTCAAATAGCTTCGGCCAGTGGAGGCGCCAGTCTGAACCCACGGACAGCATCCGCGAGCCCCCAGGGTCCATTATGGAGAAACCCAATTGTCCCAACAGGTCAACCCCCAACAGGTCGGTTCCCTGATGCGCTACTTGAAAAGTAAAACTGGGGACCCTCTTTGACCCGCAGGTCACCTCGAAGTCCGCCACCCGCCATTTCAGTCTCCGTGTGGCCGTAGCCAAAACGTGTCACTGCTCCACCCTTAATTTGCTTTGCAGGAAACAGTCGCCGCAGTGTTGGCAGGCTCAGGATAGATCTCCCGGCCCCCGAATCCACCATGAGCAGTACGACGACTCCTTCCAGTTGGAGGATGTACCACTTCAGCGGGCCTTTCCCCATCCATGCAGCGTGAACCTGAGTCGGGCCTTCAGGTCTTCCCACCCGCAAAGCCGCTCCTATTTTCGCTCTCCTCTTCTTCTTCTTTTTCTTTTTCCTACTTCCACTACGCCGCCCTGTCAGCACGCCACCCTCTGCATTCGACGGGAAACTGTGCTTGGGTGGCCCCTCGCTAGCCTTAGCCACCTGCTCTAACTGGGCCACAGATTCCTCTCTCTTCGCCAACTCCAATCCTTCCTTCCATGACATCGGCTCCGCAGCTAGTAGCAACCTAGCTGCTAACTGCAAGCATCTGGCGCCATGCGCTAACCTATCCTTAACCAGTCCATATGCCTGCGGCCCATCGTTACCCTTATGCATTAAGCTAAGAAGTTCCAATAGAAACGAGCTTAGCAACTCACCCTCTCGTTGCCATCTCTCATAAAATTTTCACCATCTCCTCGAGACCGTGGAGGGGTCACCAAACACTTCGTCCAATACCCTCATGCATTCCTCCAGTGAGACACTGCCCAAGAGCGATTCTCTGTCCTTCGGTGCCTAGGTGCTGAATTAAAACACTCTTCTGTCTCTCCTCACTGGCCAAGTCCAGGCCCGCCGCTATCATCTGAAGACAGTGGAGATGATCGTGGACTTCAGAAAAGTCACAGCCCCTCTGCCCCCCCTTACCCTCACAGACTCTCCCATCACCACTGCGGACTCCTTCCGCTTCCTGGGCACCACCATCACCCGGGACCTCAAGTGGGAGCCGACCATCAGCTCCCTCATCAAAAAGGCCCAGCAGAGGATGTTCTTCCTGCGGCAACTGAGGAAGCTCAAGCTTCCCACCAAGATGTTGGTGCAGTTCTACACGGCCATCATCGAGTCCATCCTCACCACCTCCATCACTGTGTGGTACGCAGGTGCCACCGCCAGGGACAGACTAAGACTGCAGCGCATTGTGCGCGCTGCTGAGAAGGTGATCGGCTGCAAGCTCCCATCCCTCCAGGACCTGTACATCTCCAGGACCCGGAGGTGTGCAGGTCGGATCATAGCTGACCCTTCACACCCTGGACACGCACTGTTTGCCCCCCTCCCCTCAGGCAGAAGACTTCGGTCCATTCAGACTAAAACCTCCCGCTACATGAACAGCTTCTTCCCCTCTGCCATCAGACTGCTGAACACTAAGTGACTTATTAGACTCTCGTGCACTACGTACAGCAGCTCAACCGGACCCATGACAATTATCACTGTTTTCTTTTTGCACTACCGACTGCACTATGTGGAACTCCACAATATCTGCTGCTTGTTAATATATTTAAAAATTGCATAGATTAGTATTACTTATTCATATTCTACCTTTTATTGCATGCATAGTTTTTTATTTTTATCTTTAGTGCTACTCCATGTTTAATGTTGCAGCATTGCACCGAGACAAATTCCTAGTTTGTGTACTACATGAACAATGGCAATAAATCTCATTCTGATTCTGATTCTGATTCTGATCATGAATGCCTCGAAGCTTCGTTTCCAATGAGGCCATGACACTGCCAGCAAACCTGGGCACTCCAGAAACACAGGCGTGTGCCCAATGCACGTCACCATTATAGTCCTTGTCGCCAAAATGTTACATCTGAAAATAACGGAGAGTCAGGAGGAAGCTGGAAGGAACATTCTCTTTATTTCTAACAAAATCACTTATACAGGTACATCTCAAAAAATTAGAATATCATGAAAAAGTTCAATATTTTTTGTCACTCATTTCAGAAAATGAAACCCATATATTATATATATTTATTACACAGAGTGAAATATTTTGAGTTTATTTATTTTAATTTTGATGATTAAATTAAATCAAATCACCCTTATTGTCATTCAACCGTACAACCAATCATGTACAGTAGAAAGAGATTGTGCTTTACTTATCTACTGTGTTAATCACACACATCCCAGTGCAGAATCAGAGGGCCGCTGCCATGCAAGGCACCACCACAGATTTCCCTCCTCCATTCCATTATTGCTGAGCACCAAGCTGGATGGCAGGAAGTTCCACTTTTATATGGTCTTCGGCATGACCCGGCCGGGATTTGAACCCCTGCCTCCCGGGTGTGGGGCAGGTGCTCTACCAACTGAGCCACCACTCCGGTGGCTGACAGGCCATGAAAACCCCAAATTCAGTTTCTCAAAAAATTAGAATATTACATAAAATTAATTTTAAAAAATAGTTTTTTTAATAGAAATGTTGATCGACTGAAAAGTATGTCCATGTACACACTCAATACTTGGTTGGGGCTCCTTTTGGATTAATTACTGTATCAACGTGGCGTGGCATGGAGGTGATCAACCTGTGGCACTGCTGAGGTGTTATGAAGGTCCAGGTTGCTTTTATAGTGACCTTCAGCTACTCTTCATTGTTGGGTCTGGTGTCTCTCATCTTCCTCTTGACAATACTCCATAGATTCTCTATGGGGTTTAGGTCAGGAGAGTTTGCTGGCCAATCAAACACAGTGATACCATGGTCATTAAACCAGGTTTTTGATACTTTTGGCAGTGTGTGTGGGGGGGTGCCAAGTCCAGCTGGAAAATGAAATCAGCTTCTCCATAAAGTTTGTCAGCAGAGGGAAGCATGA
Organism: Pholidichthys leucotaenia; assembly: GCA_020510985.1. Lineage (NCBI taxonomy): Eukaryota > Metazoa > Chordata > Actinopteri > Cichliformes > Pholidichthyidae > Pholidichthys > Pholidichthys leucotaenia. The sequence continues at coordinate 319,583,123 of CM035839.1, read as the reverse complement.
AGTGCTCTAAAATTTCCTGGTAGACGACTGCGCTGACTTTGGTCTTGATAAAACACAGTGGACAAACACAAGCAGATAACCTCTGTTCAGATAAAAGTAAATTTTGCATTTCATTTGGAAATCAAAAATCTCAGAGTCTGGAGAAAGAGTAGAGAGGCACAGAATCTAAGTTGCTTGAGGTTTAGTGTGAAGTTTCCACAGTCAGTGATGATTTGAGGAACCATGTCATCTGCTGGTGTTGGTCCACTGTGTTTTATCTAGACCAAAGTCAGTGCAGTTGTCTACCAGGAAATGTTAGAGCACTTCATGCTTCCCTCTGCTGAGAAGCTTTATGGAGAAGCTGATTTCATTTTCCAGCAGGACTTTGGCACCCCCCACACTGCCAAAAGTTATCAAAACTTGGTTTAATGACCATGGCATTACTGTATGTGATTGGCCAGCAAACTCTCCTGAACTAAACCCCATAGAGAATCTATGGAGTATTGTCAAGAGGAAGATGAGAGACACCAGACCCAACAATGCAGACGAGCTGAAGGTCACTGTCAAAGCAACCTGGACCTTCATAACACCTCAGCAGGGCCACAGTCTGATCACCTCCATGCCACGCCACATTGATACAGTAATTAATCCAAAAGGAGCCCTGACCAAGTATTGAGTGTGTACATGGACATACTTTTCATTCTGCCAACAGTTCTGTTTAAAAACTATTTTTTAAAATTAATTTTATGTAATATTCTAATTTTTTGAGAAACTGAATTTGAGGTTTTCATGGGCTGTAAGCCATAATCATCAAAATTGAAATAAACACTTAAAATATATTACTCTCTATGTAATGACTCTATGGTGATATGGGTTTCACTTTCTGAAATGAGTGACAAAAAATATTGAACTTTTTCATGATATTCTAATTTTTTGAGATGTACCTGTATATTCCCAGCCATAACCCGCCTGACATCACACCACCCCCTCCCAGACCAGGCTACGGCAGCCCCTAAGGTACAATTCCACTATGTTATACTTTTTAAACCAACAGCAGTATTTTCAAATCTATTCTTTGACAGACAGGAAGCCAGTGTAGACTGCAGACTGCAGACAGAGCGGGAATTGAACCCCTCAGCATCCGATAAGTAGTCGGCCACTCTACACCTGCGCCACAGCTGCCCCAATCACTCACTCTGTAAAGGGTGTGGCACCAAGCCCTCTCAGCTCTGTCTTGACGGTGTGTGGCCGCACATCCGCTGTACAAGAAAAATGCAGCAGCATCCCAGTGCCAATGGGGGTGCTCCAACACCATGTTTGACACACTGGCTACTCAGCCCCCTCTCTGTGAGAGAGAAATAGTGGTTAAAATGCACAAACTTAGAGTGGATAATGAGAACTTTCAGACTGCAGTTTTTTGTATGTTCCCCTCAGTTAAGATCAGTTAAGAGAAGTGATATAATCTCTTGTCGAGCGAGAAATTGCTCACTTCCTAAAGGAGGACATTTCTTCTCTTATAGAGAACAGAGCAATCCAAGTAGTGCCTCACGAACAGTCATAGTGGCTTCGACTCAAGATATTTCCTAGTGCTGAAAAAAGGCGGAAGCGGGATGCACTGCATATTAGACCTACGGGATCGAAACACGTATCTCAGGAAATATAAATTCAGAATGCTGACACATTCTTCACTGAAAACACTTCCTCTGCCCATGGGATTGGTTCACATCAGTCAAACTCCAAGAAGCCTATTTTCACATCCCAGTATACCTTCCTTACAGAAAATTCCTCCGGTTTGCCCTTCAGGGGAAGACTTACAAATTCCTTGTGCTCCAGCTCGGCCTCTCCCTGAGTCCCAGGATATGTATTTGTGATATGCACACAGGCTGCCATAGCCCCGTTCAGAGACTGCAGCATACGAGTAGTGCTGTACATAGACGTCTGGTTAATAGTGGCATCGATTCTCTAGAAAGCAGCAGTTTACACAAGAGTGTTATCAGAACACATGATGAATCTGGACTTCAGGATAAATTTGGAAAATAGTATGCTCTGCCCTTCACAGACAATCTCTTTCATAAGTCTGTTCCTAGACTTGGCTCTCGCCAAAGAGAGGACAGTGGGGAGTGAATAAAAACTCTCACAGACCACCTGGCTTTGTTCCGCAGAGGGAGTTTGGTTTCAGCCAAACTGTGCAGGAGGTTATTAGGGCTCATGGCATCAGCTCTTCCAGTGATACCATTGGGCTGCCTGTACATGAAAGATGTGCAGAGCTGGGCTGCCTCTCACAAATGGGAGCCATACAGCTCTCGCCAAGTGAGAATCTCACCTATGTGCACTGTAGCGTTACACCTGTGGAGGGATGTAAACTTTCAGTCACAGGGTGTACCAGTGGGTGCCGTGTGGTGCAGAAAAGTGGTCACAACAGATGCTTCACTCTCAGGCCGGGGAAGCATTCATGAGAGAATCACGATGAATGGAGCTTGGGATCCACACATGCGCTCATGTCACATAAGTTATATGGAGCTGTTGGCGGTCTGCCTGACGCTTAAACCTGATTCCTGGTGGGACCTTCCTGTGGTAACGTATCGTCACTTCCTGGGTTGCTGACTGTCTGTAGTTTGCTCTCCTCGTTCTCCCGAAGATTTTGCCTTTAATTGTATTTTAATCACTTTTTTCCATCTACCGTTAGCTCTCACTTCTGTTTATCAAGCCTCTTGCACCTGTGTGCGCACTCATTGTCATGTAATCACCCTCTTTAGCCTTCTGTTCACCTTTCATTGGTGTTTTTGTTAGCTTCGGGTTAGCCACTAGCTATGGCTACTAGCTCTCCTTCCCCTTCTCCTCTGGTGTGCTCTCTCTGTCAGATGTTTAACTACACCTCTGCCTCTTTTAGTGATAACGGTAAATGTAATAAATGTTGTCTTTTTGAGGTGCTCGAGGCAAGGTTGTCTGATTTGGAATCCCGGCTCCACTGCATTGAAACACCGTCTGTGCCAGTTAATCTTGACGGACGTCCCCTAGCTGCAGCGGAGCTCCCTAGCATAGGGCGGCCTGTTAGCGGTCCTCCGGTCCTCCTCAGCAGCGAGGAGACTGGGTGGGTGACGGTGAGAAGGAAGCCTAGTCGCAAGGCCCCAATTAACCACCAACCTGTTCATTTTTTGATTTTTTGATTTTGTATACTTTATTGATCCCCAGAGGGGTTCATGTTTCTAATTGTTTTTCCCTGCTCAGCGACACACCCGCTGAGGAAAAAACTCTGATTATTGGCAACTCTGTAGTCAGAAACGTGAACCTAGAGACTCCAGCGGCCATAGTCAAATGCATTCCTGGGGCCAGAGCAGGCGACATCGAGTCAAATTTGAAAATGCTGGCTAAAAGTAACTGTAAATACTCCACAATTGTTATCCACGCCGGCATTAATGACGTCCGACTCCAGCAGTCAGAAGTCACAAAACTTAACATGGAATCGGTGTGTGACTTTGCCAAAACAATGTCTGCCTCTGTAGTATTCTCTGGGCCCCTCCCCAATCTGAACAGTAATGACATGTTTAGCCGCTTGTCATCCTTCAACCGCTGGCTGTCTGTGTGGTGTCCTGCAAACAATGTGGGCTACACAGACAATTGGAACTCATTTTGGGGAAAACCTGGTCTTATTAGACGAAACGGCGTCCATCCCACTTTGGACGGTGCATCTCATTTATCTAACAATCTGGTATCATTTTTATCCAGATTTCCAAAACCATGACAACTCAGAATTGGGACCTGTCACAACTCGCTCCCGCTTGTCATCCACTCCAGCCGTGCGCACACCTGTGCTTCATCAGGCTGCCTCTACTTAACCTGCTCTGCCCGCAGCCTCGGCCTGGAGCCGTCAGCTCATCTCCACGTTCAAGCTCTGCGTTTGCCTACTCCTCTCGGCCAACGCCGCAACTCGTCATCCTCACGTAAGGTTCTCTTACCTGTTCTCCAAAGTTCTTCCCCTGTGTACAGGTGGATCCTCCTGGCCGCGGAATTATCCCTTAATCGCCTCTCCTCGCAGCCTTTCTCCGTCGAGCGCAGCAGGGCGCTGTCTCCCAGGCGGGAGCTTCTCTTGCCAACGCCAGCCACCAATACGTCTGCAAGTAAGCCACATTATTACTTTCACCATCCCGCTGAGACAATTACTCATCCACTGTTCTCTGCTCTGTCCTCAGGGTTGCCTGGCTGTACGGTGTCTGTTCTGCCCTCGGTGCTTTCCGGTCCCCAAGAAAACATTTACATTCCCCACTCACGCATACATACACCTGTTGCTGAATAAAACTCTTAAATCTCACCCGAGCCTGTGTGCGTGTTTCCTGGGCCAGAAATCATGTCAGGACCAGGAAGCAGAGTTGCAGTCTTACATGCCTCTCTGCAGCTCCTCTTCATCCGCCACCCTTCAACTTAGCACCTATCTTTCCCATCAGAGAATCATTGTCTGCTCCCTCCAAAGTAAATAAAAATATAAAGTATAAGAATCCCAAAGTGATTAAACAAAAAGTTAGTAAAACTCAAATTAAACATGAAGCCTCTAAATTGAATGATTTGGCCTCTGTTCCTCCTCATAATTTAAAAATTAAATGTGGTTTGTTAAATATTAGGTCTCTAACTCCCAAGTCTCTGTTAGTCCATGATCTGTTAATTGATCATCAGATTGATTTAATATCCCTTACAGAGACTTGGTTAGGGCAAGAGGATTATGTTGGTTTAAATGAATCAACTCCCTCTGGTTATTTAAACTGTCAAAATCCCAGAAGTTCTGGTCGTGAAGGAGGAGTAGCAACAATTTACCATTCCAAATTACTAGTTAATGTAAAGCAAAAAGCACGTTATAATTCCTTTGAGGACCTGGTCCTCAGTATTGGGCATTTTAGCAATTTTAGGCTAAACCCAATTTTATTTGCCATAGTTTATCGTCCCCCATCAACCTACTCAGAGTTTTTATCCGAATTTGCCAAATTCTTAGCTGATTTAGTACTGAAATCAGATAGAATAATTATAGTCGAGGACTTTAATATACATGTAGATGTAGATAGTGATTGACATGGTTCAGGTGACCCACAGAACAGTCACGACTGAGGATTAACACAATTAACGTACTTTATTTTGTTAACGTGAGTGAGTGGGTGCGTGAGTGCGGTTATATGGTGTAATGTTGTGTAGTGCAATCCGTGTATCCCAGCTGGGCCGGCAGAGCACCGTACAGACTGGCAACCCTGTAAAGAGACAAGGGCCGTTAGCTTATAGTACACCTATGCAGCACGTCAGATGTAATAGTGCTTACTGTCAACAGATGTTGAAGTGTCCTCAGGTAGCGCCAAAGCTGCAGCCAGGGAGACAGTGTCTGCAGGCAGGCTAGCTGGAGGTGGAATAAGAGTCCGCCACCTGGAGGGAGAAGGAGGTCCGCCGTTGTGGGCTCCGCCTGTGCACTGGGGAATGGACAGGTTTAGAAGCGATAAAGCTTACTTGGTTGTTGGTTCGGGCGAAACCGACCCAGACGTCGTTCTCCTGGGCTTGGAAGCCGAAGGCAGGAGAATTCAGTGCAGGGAAGCACAGAGGCAGGTTGTGGCATGATTCACAGAAGGAATCAGACGACTCCGCGCCCAGCACTGATCCTGATGGGAATAAATAGGGCCACAGGAGATAACAGGTGCCGTGATTGGCGGCCATGACAGTGATTGTCTTAATATGGCATTTAATTCAATATTAGACACGATGGGGTTTTCTCAGAAAGTAAGAAATTCTACCCATTATCTCCACCATACGTTGGACCTTGTTCTGACATATGGCATAGAAATAGAAAAACTGGTAGTGTCTCCTCATAACCCTGCACTGTCAGACCATTGTCTGTTAACCTTTGATTTTACTATTTCTGACTATTTGGCTCCTAAAGAAAAATATTAGGTGACAATGACGATAAGGTGACGATCCCCTCATGGATCGTCACCTTATCGTGGTGGGGGGTTTGCATGCCCCAGTGATCCCAGGAGCTATGTTGTCCGGGGCAATGTGCCTCTGATAGGGTCACCCAAGACAAACTGGTCCTGGGTGAAGGGCCAGACTAAGAACGATCCAACAGACTCTCATGATAAATTCTAGATCAAGGATTCAGTGTACCCTGCCCGGTATGGGGTTACCGGGGCCCCACCCTGGAGCCAGGCCTGGGGGAGGGGCTCGATGGCTAGCGTCTGGTAGCCAGGTTTCCACCCATGGGACCCGGCCGGGCTCAGCCCAAAGGAGTTACATGGGTCCTCCCTCCAGTGGGCTCACCACCTGCAGGAGGGATCATGGGGATCCGATGCTATGTGGATTAGGTGGCGGCCAAAGGCGGAGACCTTGGCGGACTGATCCCAAGCTTTCTAAACTGGCTTTTGGTACGTGGTGGGGAAGGAGCCTGAGCTGGTGCATGAGGTTGAGAGATACTGGCTAGATATAGTCGGCCTCATCTCAACACACAGCTCGGGTTCTGGAACCAGTCTCCTGGAGAGGGGCTGGAGCTTGGCCTTCTCAGGAGTTGCCCCGGGTGAGAGGCAACGAGCAGGGGTGGGTATTCTTGTATCCCCCCACCTTGCTGCCTCTTATATTGGAGTTTTCCCTGGTGGACGAAAGGGTTGCTTCCCTGTGCCTTCGGGTTGGGAAATGGGTCCTGACCATCATTTGTGCCTATGCACCAAATGATGTTTCAGAGTACCCACCCTTTTTGGAGTCTCTGACTGGGGTGCTGGAGGGTGCTCCTCTTGGAGACTCCAATGTCCTACTGGGGGAGTTTAATGCGCACATGGGCAATGACAGTGAAACCTGGAGGGGGGTGATTTGGAGGAACGGCCTGCCCGATCTGAACCCGAGTGGTGTTCAGTTATTGGACTTCTGTGCTAGCCACAGTTTGTCCAAAACGAGCACCATGTTCAAGCATAAGGGTGTCCATATGTGCACCTGGCACCAGGACACCCTAGGTTGCAGGTTGATGATCGATTTTGTTATCGTGTCATCAGACCTGTGACTGTATGTTTTGGACAATCGGGTAAAGAGAGGTGCAGAGCTGTCAACTGATCACCACCTGGTGGTGACTTGGATCCGATGGCAGGGGAGGAAGCCATTCAGACCTGGTAGACCCAAATGTATAGTGAGGGTGTGCTGGGAATGTCTGGCTGAGGCCCCTGTCCGGGAGGTCTTCAACGCCCACCTCCGGAAGAACTTCAACCACATTCCGAAGGAGTCTGGAGACATGGAGTCTGAATGGGACATGTTCTCCACCTCCATTGTTGAAGCGGCGGCCCAGAGCTGCAGCTGCAAGGTTGTCGGTGCACCTCGTGGTGGCAACCCCCGATCCAAGTGGTGGACACCAGTGGTGAGGGGGGCCATTAAGCTGAAGAAGGAGTCCTATCACGCTTGGTTGGCTTGTGGGACTCCCGAAACAGCTGAGGTGTACCGGCAGGCCAAGTGGAGTGCAGCTCATGTGGTTGCTGAAGCAAAAACCCGGGTATGGGAGGAGTTTGGTGAAGCCATGGAACAAGACTTTCTGTCAGCCTCGAAGATGATTCTGGCAAACTGTCCGGCAGCTCAGGAGGGGGAAGCAGCTCCCTGTCCACACTGTGTATGTGTGGATGGGGCACTGTTGACTTCGACTGGGGATATCGTCAGGCAGTGGAAAGAATACTTTGAGGATCTCCTCAATCCCACTGATACGCCTTCCACAGAGGAAGCAGGGCTTGTGGATGGGGGTGGGGGTGACTCGCCTATCACAGGGGCTGAGGTCACCAAGGTGGTTAAAAATCTCCTTGGTGGCCAGGCCCTGGGGGTGGATGAGATTCGGCCTGAGTACGTCAAGGCCCTGGATGTTGTAGGGCTGTCATGGCTGACACGCCTCTGCAACATTGCGTGGAGGTCGGGGCAGTGCCTTTGGCATGGCAAACCGGGGTGGTGGTTCTACTCTTCAAAAAAGGGGACCGGAGGGTGTGCTCCAACTTTAGAGGAATCACACTCCTCAGCTTCCCCGGGAAGGTCTATGCCAAGGTACTGGAGAGGAGAGTTCGGCCGTTGGTCGAACCTCGGATTCAGGATGAGCAATGTGGTTTTCGTTCTGGCTGTGGCACATCGGACCAGCTTTTTACCCTCTCGAGAATTCTCGAGGGTTCATGGGAGTTTGCCCAACCAGTTTACATGTGTTTTGTGGACTTGAAGAAGGCATTCGACCACGTCCCTCATGGTATTTTGTAGGGGGTGCTTCAGGAGTATGGGGTATCGGGCTTGTTACAAGCTATTCGGTCTCTGCACGACCGTTGTGAGAGTTTGGTTTGTATTGCCAACACTCGGTTGGACTCATTCCCAGTGAGAGTTGGACTCCGCCAGGGCTGCCCTATGTCACCGATCCTGTTCATAATTTTTATGGACAGGATTTCTAGGCGCAGCCAAGGAATGAAGGGTGTCATGCTTGGTGACCACAGGATCTCATCTCTGTTGTTTGCAGATGATGTTGTCCTTCTGGCTTTATCCAGCAATGACCTACAGTTCTTGCTGGGACGGTTTGCCGCTGAGTGTGAAGCAGCTGGGATGAGAATCAACACCTCCAAGTCCGAGTCCATGGTCCTCAGCCGGAAAAAGGTGGATTGTCCTCTCCGGGTTTGGGACAGGCTCCTGCCCCAAGTGGAGGAGCTTAAGTATCTTGGGGTCTTATTCACGAGTGAGGGGAGAATGGAGCGAGAGATTGACAGATGGATCGGAACAGCATCTGCAGTGATGCAGACGTTGTACCGGTCTGTTGTTGTGAAGAGGGGAGCTGAGTTCTAAGGCAAAGCTGTCGATTTACCAGTCAATCTACGTTCCTACTCTCACCTATAGTCACGAGCTTTGGGTAATGACCGAAAGAACGAGATCACGGATACAAGCGGCTGAAATGAGCTTTCTCCGTAGGATTGCTGGACTTACCCTCAGAGATAGGGTGAGGAGATCAGTCATCCGGGAGAGGCTCAGAGTAGAACCGCTGCTCCTCCACATTGAAAGGACTCAGTTGAGGTGGTATGGGCATCTGATTAGGATGCCTCCTGGACACCTCCCACTTGAGGTGTTTCGGGCATGTCCCACTGGGAGGAGACCCCGGGGCAGACCCAGGACTCGGTGGAGAGACTATGTCTCCCAGCTGGTCTGGAAACACCTTGGTATCCTCTCTGAAGAGCTGGAGCAGGTGGATGGGGAGAGGGAAGTCTGGGCTTCTCTGCTTGAACTGCTGCCTCCGCGACCCGGACCTCCGGAAAAGTGGTAGAAGATGGATGGCTGGAAAAATATTACTACACTAGATGCCTCTCAGATGACGTTGTTACCAAATTTATGCAGATTGTTTTCTCTATGCCATGTGTCAACACAACGGAAATAAGCTATAGACAGCTTACTCCTTCTGTAATTGATAGCATGGTAGATAGTGTTACAGCTTCTCAGCATCAGACTCTAGCCTGTTAAACTCTGTTCAACTTCCCTAAAAACGCCTAAAAATAACATGCCCAAAGTAAATCAAAAGCTGTTCTTCAACCCTTTGCAGCATCTTCATGGGGTTGGTCTCATTTAAAAGAAAACACTGAATTTTTTGGCAAAACAGTTATAATCTCTCTAAGTGCTCCTGCCACTGAGTAACAATCATCTAAACATACTGAATTTGAAGAAAATAAAGTTCGCCTAGGTGTTTTTTTAGATACAAATGCTTGTAAATAACATACAGTTGTCAGATACTTGCTGGAAAACACAACAGAAATGTAGAACCAAGTGTTTTCAAGCTCAGGTCAAAATTTTGTAACAATACCACAAAAAATGAATATATTACACAGCTTTTTTCTCATGCTGTAACAAGGCGTTCTTGAACTGTGCCAAACTGGAAAACTGTGTTCCAGAGTTCACTATCTCAGCAGTTTGCACAGTAAAACCAAGGGGTAACAACCCAGACATACACAGCACAGTTCCTGTTTTTTTTTTTTTTTTTACTGGCAAAAATAGCCTACAGTGTAAGAAAAATTATGCAAAAAATTAATACATTTCACTAAAGTATACACAAAAACAACCCTCCCCCCTCCAATTTTTCCAGAGTTCACTATCTCACCAGTTTACACAGATACAGGTCAGCTGGACCCCTGACCAAGTGCACACCCCAAGTGGACCACGGAATCCAATCTGTACATGTACAGGTACATTCTCCATCCAGTGATTTATAAATGCTGCCCCAGATGAAAACCAGTCTGTGAGACTATAATGTTCTGAATGAGGCTTTAGAAAATTATGAATCACTTTGTAAATCACTGGATTGAAAATGTACAGATTGAATACCGAGGTCCACCTGGGGTGCTCACATTAGTGTGCTCACATGGTCAGGGCTCCATTTCACCAGATCATGTTTACACAGTAAAACAAAGGCATAATAACCCAGGCATACACAGCACAGTTCCTTTTTTTACAGGAAAAAATAGCCTACAGTGAAATAAAAATTATACAAAAAAATTATTAAATTTTTCTGCAATATACACAGTAACAAATAACCCCCCCCCCCCCCCACAGCGCACACAAAAACGTCGCCATGCAGGACTCTTGTAATTACCGATTGGTCAAAAGTTATTTTTATTACTATTTTTATCAATAAAGAATAATTTAGATTATAAGACTTACCTGTCCACAACCGCACTGTCGCTGGTATTGTCCACTGGCGTCTGACGATCGTCAGCTATTCCGTTGATGGAAACCTCCGTTGTTTACTGATTCATCGTCGAGGTCACCTGACCCGGTCAAGCCATCTACGTTTTCATGCATGCTCTTTCGGTTTAATTTGTAAACCATTTTTCAAAACAAGTAAAATAATGGCTAATGTTACCCTGACCCTTCTGCACAGTATCACAAAGGACAGCGCGTCACACAACGGCAGAGTCAAAAGAGATTTTACGCACGGGAACACATGGTATTTTACCGGAAATATAAACACTGAACCAGTGCATGTAAGGGGTCATTGAAGTCAGAAATTGATTGGCTAAACGACACGTCCATCGTCAGATTACTCAGCTTCAATTTGCTCGTTGTTTTCGCGGTCGTTGATGGGCATATACTTCTTGCTAGGTTTACGATCATTGGTTATTCAAGGTTTTAAAACCCAAATCAAGGCTCTTGTTGGTCAAATGAGATGTCTATCTCATTCTAAACCAATCAAACACTCCTTTGGCTTTCTGTTTACAGCTGTGTCTGTACTGGAAGACCGGAAATACAGCTTTTTTTTCAGTGCGCACTGAGACGCACTAAGACGCAGAGACGTGACCGCCCGCAGAATCTCCCGAGTTTAACAGGCTAGACATGGTAGCCCCTTTAAAAAAGAAAATGTCATGGCAGCTGCTGGGCCGTCATCAGCTCCAGCTGCGCACACACCTGCCGCCAATAACCAGCAGGCTTTAAGAGCCGGTGTCACTGACTGCTCTGCACGGAGTCGTCTGTCTTCCTCGCCACGCAACACATCAGGGACACGGCCTCAAGCCAGAGCTACTACAAAGCCTCTTCGCCAAGCCACGTCACGTAAGCATCAGCAAACCTTACCTTGTCAAAGTAATTTCCCCTGTGCACAGGTGGACCTCCCTGGCGGTGGACTCGTCTCCCCTGACGACGGGGCTTCTCCTCCTCCTCCTCGGATCTCCCCCTCATCATCACGACGCGAAGCTCCACGCTCACCAAGCCATGCCAAGCCACGGAGTGGACAGAAGTCTCACAGCGGCACCTGCAAGTAAGCAGCACACATCATAATTCCCCGTTGCTGCGAGCTGCATTAATCCCCTGTGCTTGTGTGTTTCCAGGGTTGCCAGGTCGCAGCGAGACTCGCTCTGCTCCAGCTGTCTGTCAGCATCACACTCACCCACACATCCACACACACAGTAACCTCACTGGGTTAATAAGTAATTGTCTATAACTCTACTCGTGTCAGTGTCTGTCTCCTGGGTCAAGCAATCATGTCAGAAAAAGTCTAATCAGAGATTTCTAACGCCTTGGTTCAACACAGAAACTCGTAGCTTAAAACAGAAGATTTGTCAATTAGAAAGAAAATGGTGCTCCACTAATTTAGATGAAATCTATTTAGCTTGGAGAAATCATCTTTTAATTTATAAAAAATCTCTGAGAAAAGCTAGAACAAGTTATTATTCTGCATTAATAGAAGAGAAAAAGAATAATCCCAGGTTTCTTTTCAGCACTGTAGCCAGGCTGACAAAGAGTCAGGACTCCTAGCATTCCCTTAGAGCTTACTAGTCAGGACTTTATGAACTTTTTCAATAATAAAATTTCATCTATCAGAGATAAAATCAGTCAGATTCTTCCCACCGTTAACTTAAATACACTACTACAACTCCTTCAATTGACATCTGTTTGGATCAGTTTACTCCAATTGACCTTTTAGAGTTAGACAAAATAGTTTCTTCATCCAAGCCTTCAACTTGTCTTTTAGACCCTATTCCTACCAGGTTATTTAAAGAAGTCTTCCCATTTATTGGTAGCTCTATTCTTCAAATAATCAATTCTTCATTAACTTTAGGCCATGTACCGCAGGCTTTTAAAACTGCTGTAGTTAAACCCTTACTCAAAAAGCCAACACTGGATCCAGGAGTTTTAGCTAACTATAGACCAATCTCTAATCTCCCTTTCATTTCAAAAATCTTAGAAAGAGTTGTTGCTATGCAATTATTTGACCACTTGCAGGGAAATGGTTTATTTGAAGAGTTTCAATCTGGGTTTAGAATCCATCATAGTGCTGAAACAGCCTTAGTGAAGGTCACTAATGACCTCCTGATCGCATCTGATAATGGACTTGTTTCTGTGCAGCTTTTGATACTATCGATCATTATATTCTACTTGATAGATTAGAACACTATGTTGGACTTAATGGAACTTCGTTGCAGTGGTTTAGATCTTATTTATCTGATAGGTTCCAGTTTGTTCATGTCAATAATGAGTTTTCTTTCAACTCAAAGCTCAGTCATGGAGTTCCACAGGGATCTGTGCTAGGCCCTACTCTTTTTAGTTTATATATGCTTCCGTTAGGCAACATTATTAAGAAGCACTGTATACATTTTCATTGTTATGCAGATGACACACAATTATACCTGTCAATAAAACCAGATGATAGTAATCAATTAGCCAAGTTAGACGCCTGTCTTAAGAAAATCAAAGCTTGGATGACTTGTAGTTTCCTGCTGTTAAATTCAGATAAGACTGAAGTCATTCTTGTTGGTCCAAAAAACCTTAGAAATACCTTTCCAAATCAAACTTTTAGTTTGGATGCAGTTACTCTTTCTCTTAATAGCTCTGTGAGGAACCTTGGAGTTATTTTTGATCAAGATCTGTTTTTCAATTCACATATTAAATTCGTTTCTAAGACTGCCTTCTATCATTTGCGTAATATTGCCAAGATTAGGAGCATCTTGTCTCAGAGTGATGCTGAGAAACTGATCCACGCTTTTGTTAGCTCGAGATTAGATTATTGTAACTCTTTATTATCAAGTTGTCCTAAAACATCTCTAAAAAGTCTTCAGTTGATCCAAAATGCTGCTGCAAGAGTTTTAACAGGTACTAGAAAGAGAAATCATATCTCTCCGGTTTTGGCCTCCCTTCATTGGCTTCCCATAGAGTTTAGAATTAAGTTTAAAATCCTTCTTCTTACTTTTAAAGCTCTAAACAATCAGGCCCCTTTTTATTTAAAAGATCTGATATTACCCTATTATCCTAACAGAGCACTACGATCCCAAAATGCTGGATCACTTGTAATACCTAGAATCTCCAAAAGTACAATGGGGGGCAGAGCCTTCAGTTATCAAGCTCCTCTCTTGTGGAATCAGCTGCCAATCTGGATTCAGGAGTCAGACTCGATCTCTGTTTTTAAGAATAGGGTTAAAACCTTCCTTTTTGATATAGCCTACAATTAGGGAGGGATCATGTGTTTCTGAACCCTCCCTTAGTTATGCTGCTACTAGGTTTAGACAGCCGGGGGACCTCCAATAATTGCACTGGGCTTCACTCCTTTCTTCACTCTCAATAAAATATTTTTTTTTGCTGATCATTAACATCTGTTTGTTCTCTCCCATAGATTGAGTCCCCATCGTGCTGTTTGCGCTCTACATATCTGTTCTTTTCATCTTCTCTATCCCCTCACCCCCCAGCCAGTCGCAGCAGATGACTGCCCCTCCCTGAGCCTGGTTCTGCTGGAGGTTTCTTCCTGTTAAAAGGGAGTTTTTCCTTTCCACTGTCGCCAAGCGCTTGCTCATAGTGGGCCGCCTGATTGCTGGGGTCTTTCTGCAATTGTGGGGGTTTCCCCTACAGTTGAAAGTGCTATGAGATGACTGTTGTTGTGAAATGGTGCTATATAAATAAAGTTGAATTGAACTGAATTGAAAACATTTCCTTCCTCATTTAGAAGGACACCATGTGTTAGTCTGAATGGACAACAGCAGAGTGGTTGTCTATATCAATAGACAAGGGGGACTGAGATCAGTTCAACTGCATTCATTAGCTCACAAGCTGATTTTATAGCTCAGCAAACATTTCCTGTCCCTGAAACACAGGGATTTCACATTGAAATACTGTGTGACTGTATATTTTTTCATATATTTCTGCAAGTGTGGATAGTCTGAGTAAATAACTGCATATATTCCTGTATATATTTGCATCCTTTTATAGAAACGTGGACAGACTGTAATTTACTGTACATACTCTGTTGTCATTGAATCCTTATTTAAATCTTATTTAAATCCTCCACCTGAACAACGAGAGCAAGTTTTTAGCCAAAGTCATATTCCTTGTATGTGTTGTGCGTACTTGGCCAATAAAGCTGATTCTGATTCTGATTCTGATTCTGATTCTGAAAGCTTCTCGTGTACCAGGGATATTAAACTGTAGAGCGTATCTCCTCTCCAGAGTGATTCCTTTGTATGCAGAATGGACACTCCATCCAGAGGTAGCCCAGCTGCTATAGGAAAGATGGATAGATACATATTTTGTTTCGAACAAAAAAGTAAAAAAACAAAACAAATGACAAGTGCGATAAAGTGACAGCATACAGTGCTCGAAAGGGAGAAGGAAGAAGTGAACACTTATTAATTCCAACTTCTCTTTTCCATAAATAAATACAACCCATGTGAAATATATACAAATTACCTCATTTAAGACCCCAAGTAAACAATTAACTATATTTTGTACATATCAACATTAACACCCATCCATCCCAACATACATACAGTCCATACATCAAAACCCAAAACCCAGCCCCAAACAACACAGATATACACAGTACTGTCCCACCTACCATTCCATTGTGTCCCAGAGTGAGCATAGTTATTTATTTATTTAGCGAATGCAAAGTCCTTAAGCCAAGCAGTTGCCTCCTGGTTTGCTGTATGGAGGGTGTGTAATCCTCCTTCCAGTCTTTGGAGCGGGCAAGCCTCTATGATGTGTTCCATTGTTTGCTCCTCTCCACATGCGCACAGTGGGCTAGGGCTACTGCCCCATCTGTGAAGGCTGGCCAAGCAGGGGCCATGTCCAGTCCTGAAGCGATTGAGTGTAGACCACTGTCTCCTTGGGAGGTTGGTGCCCGGGACCTGTTGGTTGGGGTTTATCACCAGCTGTTTGTTTGGGACCTCCTTGGTCTCCCATTCCTCTTGCCAAGCTGTCTGGATGGTAAAGTCAGCTGGGGGAGGGTTTTTCCAAATCGGCCGTCTGGATGAAAGTCGGGCAGTGGGTGGGGTGTAGATATCTGCATGGATTGGTAAGTGAGGAGAATCTTTAACTTTTTGGAGCATCCTTTGAGTTAATGCTGCTCGCCGGATGTGTGGAGGGGCTATGTTTGACAGTACAGAGAGCCAGGGGAGTGGTGTTGAGCGGATTGTTCCAGTTATAGTTCTCATGGTTGAGTTGAGCTGGGTGTCTACATGATGTGTGTAAGATGACCTGGACCAGACAGGGGCACAATATTCTGCTACAGAGTATGAAAGGGCCAGTGCTGAGGTGCGCAGGGTGGAGACTGCCGCCCCCCATTTTGCACCAGCGAGCTTGCAGAGCAGGTTGTTTCGTACCTTCACCTTAGCAGCCGTCCCCTTTAGATGTTCCTTGAAGGATAAGGTCCTATCAAGGGTCACTCCAAGATAAGTTGGATTTGGGGCATGCTTAAGCTTGAGTCCGCTCAGGTGGATGTTTAGTTCTCTGGCAGCTTTTGCATTGTGGAGATGGAATACACTGGAGACGGTTTTTGCTGGGCTTGGTTTTAGGCGCCAGATTTTGCAGAACTGGTCCAGTTTGGCAAGATCTTCCGTGAGCACCCGTTCCAGTGGTTCAAAGTCTGGTGCTTGGAATGCCAAACAGATGTCGTCTGCATAGATGAATTTGCGGGATTTTGTAGTAGGCAGGTTGTTTATGTAGAGGTTGAACAGAGTTGGAGCTAGAACTGAGCCTTGTGGGAGTCCGTTTTTCTGCATTCTCCATGCACTTGTGTTCTGACTGAGGTGGACTCTGAACCTTCGGTTGGTCAGCAGGGTTTTTATAATTGCTGTTGCCCAAGCAGGGATCGCCTTTATAAGTTTCAGGAGGAGGCCTTTATGCCAGACCGTATCATAGGCGGCTGTAAGATCGAGAAACACAGCCCCTGTCTTCAGTCTGCTCTCGAAGCCATTTTCGATGAAGGTGGTTAGGGCCAGTACTTGTTCTCCTGTACTGCGGTCCTTGCGGAAACCTGCTTGATCCACGCTTAGAATATCCTCTATTTCTGGGGAAATGCGTTGCAGTATTAGGCGCTCCATGATTTTGTAAGGAACGCTGAGTAGGGAGATTGGGCGGTAGCTTGCTGGTAGTTTGTGGTCTTTGCCAGGTTTTGGGATGGCAATGACCTTTGCTGTCTGCCATTTCTTTGGGATCGAGTTTGTTTGTGTGATCCTTGTGTAGAATTGTGTCAACCAGGTTAGGGCTCGGGGGCCAAGATTTTTCATGAATTCTGGGAGGATGTTATCGTATCCTGCTGCCTTTCCACATTTCAGGCCCTGTAGGACTTTCTCCAGTTCAGCAGCCTCGAAGGGTTCAGGGTTCGTTTCCTCTACAGGCATTTTTTGGTGTTTTTTTTAGCTCAGTTGTAACTGCTCTTCTGGTGTCTTTGTCTTGGGGTGCTTTGGCGATAGTCAGTAGGTGGGATGCAACTTGGTTGGGTGTGACGGATGCTCGGCTTTGGCTAGGGGGCTTCTGTGCAGCTCCTAGGCGACGGATGAGGCTCCAACATTTCCTGCTAGAGTGGGTAAAGCTCCGGTCAGCAACTGTCTCCTCCCATTTCTTTCGCCGGGCTGTATTTAGCGATTCAGTGAGATGGTCTGCTATCTCTGGGTCCCCTGATGTTTGATAGGATTGTAGGAGGGCAGCACTTTCTCCGTCCAAACATGGGACATAGAGGGGTCGGTAGCCTCGTGGGATTGCAGTATGGGCAGCCTTGAAGATTGCGCTGCAGAAGCGGTTGTATGCTTCATCTACAGTGATGGTGTGGAGTGGGATGGTAACAATGCTCCGGTCCAGAGTTTCACTGAATTTCTTCCAGTTGGCTTTGGGGAAGTTCCAGCGCATCTTCCTTGGGCTGTATATGACTGGAAGTTGTAGGCCAATGTGTACAAGCAGGGGCCGGTGTTGGCTGTGTGGAAAATCATCAAGAATGAGGATCTGTGTAGGATATGGCTCCCCATTCAAAGAGCTGGCCCAACACAGGTCAGGAGAATAGTCCTTCTTCCACCTAGCAGAGTGGAAGGTTCCTCTTTGTTTGGGGTCGTATATCAAAGCGAGGTCATTTCTGGATGCCCAGTCTGAAAGTGCCTCCCCATCACTGTCCACTGCTGGGTACCCCCAGTCAGGGTGATGGCTGTTAAAGTCCCCCACATAGATGGCAGGGTGGGGTAGGGTGGGTAAGACCTGCAGATCCCAGTTGGCATTAGGGGGCTTGTACACATTGACAATATGGAAGCCACCAATGATTATGGTGTCTGAGAAATGTGTTGTTATCAGGTGATTTGCTTCAACTATGTCAGAACGCACATAGGTGGCACGTCCATTTTAGCATGTAGAACATAGCACAGGAGGTCAAAGCCTTTGATGGTGAAGCGGCCAGCTTCCTCTGTGCCAGTATGAGTCTCTTGGAGGCAGATTACATCAATCGAATGTTGGAAGGCAAGGACTTCGATAAGGCTTCGCTTGGCTGCAGATAGGCCTTCAACGTTTAGTTGTAATATGCGAAGGGCAGATCCTACCACAAAGTGCTCTTGGGGCTGTTTGCTTTCGGCTTTAGGACTGTGACTAGGATTCTTCTTTGACTTGGCACAGAGGCGTCATCTCTTCGAATTTAGTCTGCTGGTAGGATCATTAGCTTCCCCAGGCGAGCCTGGGTACTGGCGGAGGGCGCGACGAGAACGCTGATCCATTGCCCCCCAGTGAGCATAGTGAATCGTACATATAAATACTACCCTTCTAACATATATCTTTTAGCAAGATATATGTTAGAAGGGTAGTATTTATATGTACGATTACTACCCTTCTAACATATATCTTTCAGCAAATAATGTTTATACCTATTTTTGAATTGATTTCTGCTTGTATATAGTTTCAGTTCCAGCTCCAGACTGTTCCACAAATCCACCCCACAGACAGATATGCACATACTTTTCTTAGTTGTTCGTACCTTAGGTTTTGTAAAGTTTAAGTCTCCTCTCAAATTATAATCATTGTCTGGAACATTATGGGCTGGCGCAGGTGGACATTGGTGACTGGGAGAACACCCA
The DNA here is from genome assembly GCA_020510985.1 of Pholidichthys leucotaenia. Classification (NCBI taxonomy): domain Eukaryota; kingdom Metazoa; phylum Chordata; class Actinopteri; order Cichliformes; family Pholidichthyidae; genus Pholidichthys; species Pholidichthys leucotaenia. The sequence goes on along the minus strand of CM035839.1, from coordinate 319,564,335 downwards.
GTGCCCCCTGTTCTTCTTCCTGCACAACCAGGGCACACCTCTAGGGTTGGATGCGCTGGCTCACAGTGGCCTCTGTCATGGTCTGACCGCCGATATCGTCCGCGCTCGGGTCATGCAGTATTTTCCTCCCGTTCTGTAGCAGTTTTCCTTATGGCCTTCCCGGGCTCTTATTTTGACAGCGTCTTGGTGGGGCTTCCGGCTGTCAGAGCAGAGTTCCTCAGTGACAGCTGTTTGCCATTTCAGCTGATGACATCCTCATCAGCTGATTATTCCTCTTGCCTATTTTAGGGAGCAGCTTAGGTTACTCCGGGCTGCGACCTTGCTCACATACTGTACGTCAATGTTGGTCTCCCCGACATTCGTCTGAAGCCCCTAACCCTGGCTTCAGTCACTCCCTTGATCCTAGTTATAGTCTTTATTTGTGTTTTGCCCCACATGGCTCATTGTTTTGTATCGTTGTTCTGTTCTTTAATAAATATGCAAACTCACTGGTTGCCTATAGCGTCTGATTAGTGGTCCGCGAGGACTGCACCATGCCAGTAGGTCGCAGCCAAAATGAGACGCCGGTGACCGTGAATTTGCTTAATTTGGGCTTGTAGTTTTTTTCCCTTTTTCGCATACCAGTGTGCTGGGAGATGGCGTCACCACGCAAGGGCTACGCCATGAGCCTGGGCTACGAGCTGGTGATGGCCCTTATCGAGATCGATGGGATCATTTCCAGCACTCGCCATCACACCCTCCCCAGCGCCTGGTACCTGGACCTTGCTGAGGCGACTATTAACCGCCATCCTCACTATGCTGACTACCCTGAAATAACAGCGAGGATGGCGGAGATCTCTGCATTCCGGGAGAAACTCCGTGGGCTGGAGGGAAACTCCAGCAGGAAGCCGAAGAGGAGACATCCTCGCTCCTCGTCTCGGGATCCCATTCCTGTCCCCCGGCCAGTCCAGGAGTTCGCACCACCCAGGGGTCATCCTCAGCGGAGAAAGACGTCAGCCGGGATTCCCTCGGCAAATCCTCAGCGAAAACCCCATCCTGACCCAGTTCCGGGTAGCCGCTCGAACTCTGTCTCCCAGCCAGCTGTAGCCTCTGCGTCTCATCGGAGGGGTAAGACAGCCGCTGTCACCTTCAAGTTGTATGTGCCTCGTCCCAGCCCGCCTCGGCTGTTCCTCCCTCCTCCTTGACGCTCTCTCCAGCGGCTGAGAACTCCATGAGTCCTGCTCCGGCTGTGCCTGTCATCGATCCGGTGTGAGTGGCTTCTCCTCGTCCTCCCGGGGGGCCCTCCATCACCATCCAAAGGGGAAGGGAGAAAACGAAGCCCACAGCAGCAGTTTCCATCGGTCCTCAGTGGATCAGGCAAGTGTCTTTTCATTCTTGTCCTTCACTGGGTGAATTGCCTTGTCTGATCCCTGGGGGTGGAGTTCGGGGTTCTCAGTCCCCCGAGCCCTCTCCACCTGCTGTAATCATTAATTGTGAACCTGCTATCTGTGTGTCTCCTTCCCCTGAGCATTCCCCGGTGCCAAGACTACACTGCGGGACGAGGAAGGAGCCTGCGGCCCTGGAGTGCCTGGTTCCAGCCCCGCAGCCACGTCATGGGCAGAGGAGGAGGGCGGACTGCCAACTGGAGCCTGTGCCAACGACTAAGCGTCCCTGGGTCTCCACGGAGGAGTGGTTCAACCCAGCAGGTCAAGGATCCCCTGCCACCACGCCTTGCAGGTTTTCAGCATGGACGTCAGCGTCAGGGAATCCCCAGACTGAGGACACCATCATGCCAGCTGCGGAGCCTGCAACAGTCGAGTGGGAACCAGAGGTGGACCTTCAGCACGCTGAACCCGGATCATCGTAGTCCTGGGCTGCGGTAGAGCCCGAGATAAGGCAAGTGCTCTATTTTGTATTCCTTTCTTCTATTCTGGAGCATTTTTGCCTGTCTCTCGGGGAGACAAGCCAGGCGCAGCCGTCCGCTGCATCCTAGCTTGTCTCGCTGGGCTCTGCCTCTGCCAGTGATTCTGATCCCGGTTTTCTTTTCTCCTCTGAGCCTTCTCACAGGGTCACTGGTGACAAGCCTGCTCTGGTCGTCGCCTTGGAGGTTCTGGGTTCATGTCTGGAGTTCGTCCCTGGTGCTGCGCCGGCCCAGTCGGGGTCCGACGTGGGTAGTGTTCCGGCCCAGTCGGGGTCCAATGTGGGTGCAATGTGGACCCAATCGGGGTCCGTCATGGACGCTGTTCTGACCCAATTGAGGTCCAACGTGGGTGCAACGAGGACCCAATCGGGGTCCGTCATGGGTGCAGCACAGTCCTGCTTGGGATTCAACGAGAGCGCAGCGCCAGTCCATGTGGAGTTCAGAGAAGGAGCTGCAGATCCTCCACCGATCGACACCGGACTGGTCCCTCTTTTCCCCGTTTCCTTTTTCCCTCCTTCGGGTGCTGCGGGGATTCCCCATAATCGGCTTGGCTCTTCCTCGCTATTCCTTGCGATCAGGAGGCCGTCTCCGAGTTCTCCCCTGCGGTCCTGGTGGCCTGATGACGCGGGTTGGCTGCCTGGGAAACTGCTTCGCCGGTTTGACGTTCTGGGTCGGTCACCCGACAAACTGGACTTTTCGTTCGGCGACCTGGTCCAGCCGCCAGAGGTACTGTTTCTCCAGGCCTGGGACTGGGGTAGACCACCCAAACTCTTTCTTTTCCCCCTGCTAGTGATCTGGATGCTGGATGCAGGTAGACCGCCTGAACTTATTGTTTTTCTTTATTATTTCTTTGTGCTCTGCCTGCCGTCATCCCTGTAGGTTTTTTTTTTTCCCTCCCCTGTAGTTCTGGGATGACCTTGTGTTTTTCTTTTTTTTCTATGAACTATACTGTACTGTGTATATCGCCGCTCTTTACCGTGTTTTTTCATTCTCCTTTTGTCTAGTATTATTAGGGTATGTTGTATTTTGGTATGTGCCTGTATTTCAGTTTCTCCCTCCTCTATTGTTTGAGAGGCTCTTTTTGTTGCTTATGCCTGGTTATTTGTATTGTTTGTCTGGTATTAGGGTACGTTGTATTTTGGTAATGTGCCTGCATTTCTGTTTCTCCCTCCTATTGTTTGAGAGGCTCTTTTGTTGCCTATGCCGGGTTATTTGTATTTATCTGTACTGTCTGTAGTTCGCCACTCTTCAGTGTGTTTTTTTTCTCTTCCTCTGTAGTCTGAGTTATGTGCTGTTGTTGCATCTGCCAGTTTATTTGGACTTATTGAATTATCTGTATTTCGCTGCTGTTTAGTGTCTTTTTTTCCTTCCTTTGTTTGAGAGACGCTCTGTGGTTGCTTTTTTTTTTTCCGTTGCCTGTGTATCATGGTCTTTAGGCATAGTATCTGTTATTTGCCTCTATTGTTCTGTTTCTGCATTTTCTCCTGTGCATTATAGAGTATATTTGTGGTTTTGTTTTTTTTCTTTTTCCCCATGCTCTGTTGTTGCACCATGTTCTTGTTTTTTTCTGTATTCGCCCTTGTCATTTTTTCCCGGTTCCATTCCTTGATGGGTTTTTTTTTTATTTTTGATTCTCGCCCTCCTGGCCTTTTCCCCCCCCTCCTTCCCCCCTGGGTGGGCCTTCTTAGCCTTTTGGGTGGGGGGGAGGCTTGGATGTTACATCACGCCCACAGTGCGTTGTTCGGGGGGGAAGTACTGTCATGGTCTGAGCGCCGATATTGTCCGCGCTCAGGTCATGCAGTATTTTCCCCCCGTTCTGTAACAGTTTTCCTTATGGCCTTCCTGGGCTCTTATTTTGACAGCGTCTCGTGGGGCTTCCGGCTGACAGAGCAGAGTTCCTCAGTGACAGCTGTTTGCCATTTCAGCTGATGACATCCTCATCAGCTGATTATTCCTCTTGCCTATTTTAGGGAGCAGCTTAGGTTACCCCGGGCTGCGACCTCGCTCACATACGTCAACGTTGGTCTCCCCAACGTTCGGCTGAAGCCCCTAACCCTGGCTTCAGTCACTCCCTTAATCCTCCTTGTTTCCAGTAAGTTTCTCCTTGTTCTCAGGATATTGTTAGTGTGTCCTAGTCATAGTCTTTATTTGTGTTTTGCCCCACGTGGCTCATTATTTTGTATCGTTCTGTTCTTTAATAATTATGCAAACTCACTGGTTGCCTATAGCGTCTCATTAGTGGTCCACGAAGACCGCACCATGACAGCCTCAACTTGTTCTCTAGGTGTTTCCTCCCATAGCCCTGATTTCTCTAACTCTGGCCAGGTCCTGGGTAGAGATGTTGTTGCTGATCCTTGTAGCCCCCCATTAGCCAGCAAAACACTGGTTGGGGGGAATAACTCAACTTCTTCGAAGGGAGCCCTAGTCCCTGTCAAGTTGCAGGGACCTGCTGTCTCCGGGCTACAAAGAGAGCAGACGCCTCCCAAAGAGAGCAGGCGCTTTTTCTCCAGCTCCGGCTCTTTATCTCTCTCCTCCCCTAACTGACTGGATCCCAGCTTGCTATCGTCTGTCTGCGTGTCTCTGCTGCTGATTATCGAACGAAATTATGGATTTAATAAGCTGGGCTTTGAACGCAATTGGCACTATTTTTTCAACGAGGAAAAGTGCCCCGGGGGAGGCAGTTTGCCCCGCAGGAACAGCGGCCGCGTGCTATTTGAAGGACACAAGTAATTGGAAACTCTTGTGCCTGTGTGATCTCTCTATCGAAGATGTTGAAGATTTATACCTCTTCGTAGCAATGGTCATCGGAATCTTACTGATTGGATCTGGGATTGTTCTGGTGTACCGTAAATTGATGAAGATGGACGGAGCCTATCAAAATGCTGACCCGGCGAGGCTTAACCATCAAATTGACCAATTGGGCAGGACTCTGACAGCGGCTAATGGAGAACTGTCTAGGAAAATGGATTACATCATGATCACACTGAGAGCCGTCCATGATGATTTCAACGTCCAGCAATGAAGGATTTAAGTACTGAATCTGTAAGAGAATATAAAGTTTTTTTCTCTGAAGTCAGTACTATTCGACTCATTTGACCTGCCCTTACAATCAAAGTCCTCCAGATTATCTGCAGTTTTTGTTTTCAAAACATGTGAGCAGCATTGACTCTCATGGACAGCCAGCTGTCTGGCAAACTTTACCATCTGTTGTGCAAGGACACAAGCGCCAGATGGTAGACATAACATCTCCTGCTGAAGAGACTTTGTTGTTCTTAACTGATATAAACACCCTCACTCAACACCACACTCACATTGACTCAATAAACTGATGAGAAGATTATTCATTCACTGCTCTCTTTGTGTCCTTGTATAGATTCTATTGTCTGCTACTTGTGCATTGAGAGCTTTTTTTCTTGTAATCATAATATTGATCATTTATGACCGGTATTCTGACAAACAATGCTTTTTTTCTCTCTCCTATTGTGTTTATCCTTTTCCTCCCTCATGCTTCCTGTTCCCAGTCTGCTGACAGGCGCGTTACTGACGCTGCCGCGTCACCGAAAATGTCAACTATGTCGTTTTCAGTGTCAAGTCAAATCCCTCGTATGTTTATCAGTTGTTTACTGTGAATGTACTTGGCAATAAATCTTTTCTGAGTTCTGAGTTCTGAGTCTCAGACGAGCGGGGAAATATTTCACCCCCACCCCAAGAGGCTAGCCCAGTGGGCTTAGTGGTTCAATTTGAGGGCAGTAGTACTCCCTCAGAATATACTTGAAACCATTCACAGTACAAGGGCACCTGCTACAAGGTCTTTATATGGTTGTAAATGGTCTGTCTTGGAGACCTGGTGCGCTGACATAATGAAGTTCCCTTTCAGTGTTCTATGGCCACTATTCTAACTTTTCTTTAAGATTTGTTAAATAACGGGAAGGCCTTTTCCACCATAAAATTTAGTTGGTGGCAATTTCTGCCAACCATATTGGCTTTGAGGATAAGTCTGTGGGGCAACACCCGCTGGTGTGTTGCTTCATGAAGGAGGCTCTTAAGCTATTGGCCCCCACTTGGGATCTCCCTTTGGTGTTAGATGCCCGTGTAGGTCCCACATTTGAGCCTCTTGAAAAGGTGGATTTCAAAGTGGCAACTTTAAAGACAGTTTTGCTGCTGGCACTGGCTTCAGCTAAACATGTTGGTGAAATTCATGTTCTCTCAGTACACCCAGAGTGTACAATGTTTTATTTAGGGTATGATAGGGTAATTCTGTTGTAACGGTTTAGGATGGTTGCCTTAAGTAGCAATTTATTTTTATGAGGTGGCAGTCAGGTATCTCTCCTGAGGTTTGCCTTTTAGTTGGAGCAGCACACAAAATAAACCACACAAAGAATGTATGTTAGAAGCAAAACATACACTCTACTCACGGAATGACATACACAACACAAAAATTTATATAATGAAAAAACCACAATGAAAATCAAAATGACCACCCAACAAAATTCCACTCTAGGTTTTCTTTCTCAGTTCAGTTAAAAAAAATAAGCCAGTTCATTTAGCAAACAAGAATTGAATTCCTCTCAAAAGGCACCCCCCCACCCCCCAAAAAAAAATCCAAACAAAAAAAATCGGACCTTTGAGGGAAAGGGAAAATTATCCAAAAGGAGTTTTAAAGAACAGAAACACCCTGGCTGTAAAAAAAAAAAAAAACTCCAGTCCAGGTTTTATTACTGAGTGGGATATGAGGAAGTTGTAGAAGAGCTTGGAAGAACGAGGCGATGTGATATATAAATCAAAGTTTATTATCAGCTCCTCTAACAAGTCTCATCCTAGTGCAGCAGCAGAAGAAGGAAAAAGAGGCCGAAAACCTTCGGCTCTATCAACTTATACTTGCACATAACAAAAGACATGCATATCAAAAGCTGACATCCCTCATTATCTTAATCCCCCCGTTTTCTTCGTACTCCTCCTCATGGCCCTGGGGGGTCAGGGCAGCTCCTCCGGTCTCCACCGCAGTGCCCGGGAAGCTCTTTAATCTTCACTGGCGGCTGAGACTCTTTGTCCTGTTCTGAGGTGTGAAGTCGCTTTACATACAGTATGTAATCACCAAACATTCTCACATGCTTCAACATATGTAGGTTATGGAATATATGATTAATATAGACCACAGCCCCCCCAAACGACTAAGAAAAGGACAATAGAAAAATTTACAGTTTAAGATAATTACTATGACATACTATCTGCTACACCTCTTGCCACAGAAGAAACTTTCCAGCAGCCATGCTCCTAAGAGAGTTCAGTGGTAATCATAACAGCATAGTAAAATCACAAGTCAGTCCTAAACTGTTACAGCACAATTAGTGAACAACTGTTGAGTAGTTTGCATCAGTCTCTGTGCCGTCTGGGTTTTAATCTTCTCCCGAATCTGCTGTGGGTCCGCTTAGGCGTCCTGCTGGGACCTTCCTGTAAGGAATCTGCAGCTTGGGAAGGAGAGTGATTATTTGTTCCCTGCAGGGGGGCTGAGTCTTTTCTCTTGGGGGGTCTACCCCGCCGAGGTGCTCTCGCCAACCGTGCAGGCTCGTCTCTCAACAAGAAGGCAGGTTTAAGTCTCAATGCTGACTGTTTCTTTTCTATCCCCAAAATCAAGCACAAAGTGTTTATCACCAGGTTCCAGCACTCTGAATGGTCCATCGTATGGTGAGCGGAAAGTTGGTTTTAAAGCTTCATGTCTAACAAAAACAAATTCAGCGTTCTTTAAAGCTTGTGGGACAAAAACCCGTGGAAAAGAGTGATGTGCCGGTCCGGGGAGAGAGTCCGGTCCGTTGCTGCCTAAAAACCTCGGGGCTGGAAGATGCCCTGGCTCTGGGTTCTCTGGTAAAAATTCACCTGGGAGCCTGAGAGGTTGTGCAAAAACTAATTCTGCTGGAGAGGCGTCTAGATCCTCTTTGGGTGCAGCACGCAACCCCAATAAAACCCAGGGAAGTTTATTTACCCAATTTGTATCCGTTAGTGAGGCTCTGAGGGCGGCCTTTAAAGATCTGTGAAAACGCTCGCATAACCCATTAGCCTGAGGGTGATAAGCGGTGGTGCGGTGAATTGTTGCCCCTAAGCTGCTGGCCATGGCTGACCAAAGCTCCGAGACAAATTGAGGCCCCCTATCGGACGTGATGTCCGATGGGACGCCGAAACGTGCCACCCAGTTTGTCAAAAAAACGCGAGCGACTTCCTCCGCTATGGTTGACGCCAGAGGGACTGCCTCTGGCCAGCGCGTGGTGCGGTCTATCATTGTTAACAGGTGTGTGAAACCTTGGGAGGAAGGTAGTGGTCCCACGAGGTCGACATGAACGTGGTCGAACCTTCTAGCAGGGATTGGAAAAGGCTCCAGAGGGGCTTTTGTGTGTTTGTGTACTTTGGCGCGCTGACAAGAAATGCAAGTTTTTGCCCATTCTTTTACGTTTTTGCGCAGGTCAGGCCACACAAACTTTTCGGCGACCATTTTAACCGAGGCGCGCACACCTGGGTGTGCGAGGGAGTGAATTGAGTCGAAAATACGGCGGCGCCATGTAGCTGGGACTAACAGGCGAGGTCGGCCGGTTGAGATATCGCATATTAGGGGGGGGGGCACACCGTCGCGTAGACCCCTTTCCTCCAGCCTTAACCCTGTTGGCCCAGACAAGAGTGCGCACACGTCCGCGTCCCTACTTTGTTCCTCTGCCATGGCTGCATAATCTATCCCTGCATGGATTGGGGCTGCGTATATGTCCGCGTTGGTGAAGAGTTTCACGGCTGAGGTAGTATAATCTGTCTCCTCGTGCTCTGACGATGTCACAGCGCGAGAGAGGCAGTCTGCTACCACGTTAAGTTTGCCTGCCACATGTCAAATGTCTGTGGTGAACTCTGAAATCGCAGCCAGCTGTCTTTGTTGCCTGCCTGACCACGGTTCGGAAATTTTAGCCATAGCAAAGGTGAGCGGTTTGTGGTCTACAAAAGCCGTGAAACTCCGCCCTTCTAACCAAAACTGGAAGTGGCGGATGGATAAATGAAGCGCTAGCAGCTCCCTGTCAAAAGTGCTGTATTTACGCTCGGTTTGGTTTAGCGATTTGCTGAAGAATGCCAAAGGTTGCCAGATTCCGCTGACATGTTGTTCTACAACTGCCCCTATAGCTAGGTCCGAGGCGTCTGTGGTTAGCGCAATGCGGGCCGAGGGATCGGGGTGAACCAACAATGTGGCATTAGCTAGGGCGCTTTTTACTTCCGCGAAGGCGCGTTCGCGCTCCGGGGTCCATTCGACCGCGTTAGAAGGTTTTTGTTTTCTGAGCGCGTCATATAGGGGCTGCATGAGCTGAGCTGCGTGGGGGAGGAAACGGTTGTAAAAATTAACCATGCCCAAAAATTCCTGCAGCGATTTGACCGTTTGTGGGGAAACTTTTTATCGCGTGAACTTTGTCTGGAATTGGGACTGCCCCCTTCGGAGAAACTCTGTGTCCTAAAAAATCAATTTGTGACACGCCGAATTTGCATTTGGCTGGATTGATTATTAACCCGTGCTCTTCTAGCCTCTGAAAAACCATAGTGAGATGCCACTCGTGTTCTTCCTCAGACGGGCTGGCTACCAGCATATCGTCGAGGTAGACGAAAACAAAAGGGAGGTCGCGTAATACTGCATCCATCATCCGCTGAAAGGTTTGAGCTGCGCCTTTGAGGCCGAAAGGCATCCGCAAAAATTCAAAAAGGCCGAAAGGGGTTATTACAGCTGTTTTAGGAATGTCCTCTGCTCGAACTGGGACTTGATGACAACCGCGGACCAGGTCTATTTTTGAAAAAATGCGCGCACCCGCCAGATGCAGTGAAAAATCCTGAATGTGAGGAATTGGGTAGCGGTCATGCGCTGTCGCATTGTTTAATCTGCGGTAATCGCTGCACGGTCTCCAAGAACCGTCGGATTTCGGAACCATGTGAAGTGGTGAGGCCCAGGGGCTTTTCGAGCGTCTAATAATGCCTAATTTTTCAAGGGTGGTAAACTCGTCCCGAGCTATGGCGAGCTTGGCCGCGTCTAAGCGCGGGGCTTTGGCAAATACGGGTGGGCCCGTTGTGGGAATAAAATGTTCAACCCCGTGTTTAGCCACTGTGGCTGAGAATTTGGGAATTGTGAGTGCTGGAAATTGGGTGAGGAGTTGATCAAACTTACCTCCTGCTGTGGTGACGCTAGCCTGCACGGGTGGTGGAGAAATACAAGCTGAGCAGGGAATAGAAGTAAAGGACAGTGCATTAACCAAGCGTCTGTTCGCTAGATCAACTAATAACCCATGTGCACACAAAAAATCTGTGCCCAACAAGTTAAAACTCACCGCCGCTACAACAAATGTCCATCTGTAGTTGCAGCCGTGGATGCAGAGGTGCAGGCTCTTTTCGCCAAAAGTGTCGATGGTGGAGCCGTTGGCTGCCACCGCTCCATTGCCCCGGGGGCCCATGGCCCGGTCTGCTTGGGAGGGCATGACAAAACTTAGTTGAGCTCCTGTGTCGATAAGGAACCGCTTGCCGGTGTGTCCGTCCGTCACATACACTACCGTTCAAAAGTTTGGGGTCACCCAGACAATTATTTTGTGTTTTCCATGAAAAGTCACACTTATTTACCACCATGAGTTGTAAAATGAATAGAAAATATAGTCAAGACATTGACAAGGTTAGAAATAATGATTTGTATTTGAAATAATAATTTTTTCCTTCAAACTTTGCTTTCGTCAAAGAATCCTCCATTTGCAGCAATTACAGCATTGCAGACCAAACATGATTGCACAAGGGTTTTCTAATCATCCATTAGCCTTCTGACGCAATGAGCAAACACAGTGTACCATTAGAACACTGGAGTGATAGTTGCTGGAAATGGGCCTCTATACACCTATGTAGATATTGTACCAAAAACCAGATATTTGCAGCTAGAATAGTCATTTACCACATTAGCAATGTATAGAGTGTATTTCTGATTAGTTTAAAGTTATCTTCATTGAAAAAAAGTGCTTTTCTTTCAAAAATAAGGAAATTTCTAAGTGACCCCAAACTTTTGAACAGTAGTGTATAAAAGCTTGCTTTTTTTGCCGAGAACCGCCGCTGTTAACGGCTCTCGGCTTCGGCGTTTTCCGGAAATTGTGAATTTGCAGGGGGGAACGCATTTGTAAGCCTTCTCGGCGAAGCGGTGGTGGTAATAACAGACATCGCTCCGTCTGTTGCGTCCTGGCCGTGTCGCTGTCACCGCGGGCTGGCTCTGCTCAGTGATTTGTGGCTCCTCGTGGCTCCGGACATCAGCGTTGAGGTCTGCGGATGCTGCTGTGGGTGTCTGCTCCTTGCAGGCGTTGACGAGCCGTTGAGCTTCGTGAGCCAGCGTGCGGAAGTCTTGCTGGGTGCTGCATCGCATGTTGGCCAGCGTCCCTCTCATGTGTGGCGGCAGCGTACTGAGGAATATGAAATGGAAGAGGAAGTTGTCATTGTCCTCTTCTTTAAGTTGCAGCAAGTCCTCCATGAGGGCCTTGGGTCTGCCTCCTCTGTGGCCGTAAACCGCCAGGATCCTCTCGGCTCTCTCCTCGGCTGAGGGGACGTAATTTGCCACGATGGTCGCTTTCAGTTCTTCATATTTGTCCTGGGCCGGCGGCCGCTGGATTATGCTCCGCGCACATCTCGAAGTGGCGGCGTTGAGTTTGGCGACGATGTGATAGAACTTTGTATCGTCAGCCGTGATGCCCGCAAGTGCAAACTGGGCTTCAGCTTGCAGAAACCACGAGGCGGGGTCTTCCTGCCAGAAGTCCGGCAGGTTGACGGTGACGGCGTTTGTGTAGACCGTCACTGATGTGTCTGCAGGGTGAGAGTGCCTTGCTTCGGCTCTCTCCGTGGCGCTGGTGCTCGGTTGAGCCCTCTCTATCACTTCTGCCGTGGGGGAATGTCATCCATCTGTTCCCCTGTCTGCATGGGCGCCGGCATCTGCATGGGTCGCCACAGATGAGTCGATCGCGGGGGAACGCCTCTGGTCCATCCTCGCGTCAGGGTCACCAGTGTAGAAGAGCTTGGAAGAACGAGGCGATGTGATATATAAACCAAAGTTTATTATCAGCTCCTCTAACAAGTCTCATCCTAGTGCAGCAGCAGAAGAAGGAAAAAGAGGCCGAAAACCTTCGGCTCTATCAACTTATACTTGCACATAACAAAAGACATGCATATCAAAAGCTGATATCCCTCATTATCTTAATCCCCCCGTTATCTTCGTACTCCTCCTCATGGCCCTGGGGGGTCAGGGCAGCTCCTCCGGTCTCCACTGCAGTGCCTGGGAAGCTCTTTAATCTTCACTGGCGGCTGAGACTCTTTGTCCTGTTCTGAGGTGTGAAGTCGCCTTACATATGTAATCACCAAACATTCTCACATGCTTCAACATATGTAGGTTATGGAATATATGATTAATATAGACCACAGAAGTGACCATTAGTGGAAATGAAATGTTTGTCCAGAGTAATACAGGGTTGTTGTTGTTTTTTCTTGGTGCCAACTGGAGGTTATGCTGTAGATAGTAAGTACTATGCTGGTGATTTTACAACCCAACGTAAATAATAACTCCTTCTGAGCTTGGTGATCCCAACGCACACAACTCTGTTGTGCCTTTTTTTTCTCTCCTCTCTCCTCTGCTATCTCCTTGAGCTCCCACCCAAACATGCTCACACTTACTGCTTTTATAGGGGAGTGGTGATTAATATGTGAACTGGGAGCCAGTTGTAGACCAGCATTGAGCTTAGGGTGGAGATGAAGGTGTGGACTTGGAAAGACATGTCTTGGGTGCAAAATGTGTGATTCCAGTTTGTCACACTGTGTCTTAACCCTGTTTTCATACCCAAGATGCTGGGTTCTAGTTCCCTGATTAACCTGAGGGGCTTTTATCCCCCACCTTTTTCTTCAGACAGACATCTGCAGTCACACATTATCTGCGCTGTCTGAGCACTGCGTATTTACATGGACATGACTAAGAATTTTAGGAGGAGTAACCAGCTCTTTGTGTCTTGGGGAAGCTGGTATCTAAGCAACGACTCTCTCATTGGATTGTCAGTGCTATCGCCCTGGCATACAGTTTGTGAGGGCAGAAACCACCCAATGGCCTCCGTGCCTACTGTACCAGAGGTCTCTCTACCTAGTGGACCCTGTTCAAAGGTGACTCCATTCAGGAGATCTGTACGGCAGCGAGCTGGTCCTCCCCTCACATGTTTTCTCTGTTCTACAAACTGGATGTTACAGCATCATCATTGGCTCATTCAGTGCTCAGTGTGGCTTCTGCCACTCAGGAGGATTGTGGACATTAAAGGTCTGATGGCACGATTTTGACATTTTTTAGCATGTTGTGTAAACCCAAAAGTCATTGTCAGTGATCAATATAATATTTACAACCGCGCCTGCATAACATAGTTATCATCAAAAAAACGCAGCTGCTGACTGGACTGTGGTGCCGCCCACCGAATGAAGAAGGAGTCGGAAATGACGTAAGCGAGAAAACTGACGCCGGTGTTGTTGACTGGAATGCCAGCAGCTTTGTAGCAGACTGTTTCTCCGGTTTCTTGTTTTAGTTTTACAGCTATGCCTTCGCGTTGTGTCGCAGGCTTAGATAAACAGCAGGCCGTGAAAGACCACATCACACGCTTCAGCTCCAGCTGTCATAAGCCTCCTCATGTGCTCCTCGTGCGCTTTTACGCAGGAGAAGCGCACGAGGAGAGGAAGGATGAATGGATTTACGCACAGGATTCTCCACAGCACATGTATTGAACATAAGACTGATGACAACAGTTCCCAAAAAGGTGAAGACTTACAAAAATAAACAGAAACACTTACAGTTGGCATTCGGGCCCGACATCGCCCAGCGAACGGATGGAGAGGAGACGTGTTAACCACGGTTGTGCCCCAGGGCCGACACCGCTTCAAGGACCAACAGAACCCAGCAACAGAACTCAGACCCAGAACACAGACATAAAAACAACAAGAACTGAAAAGATAATACATAATAAACCCAATGCCTGAGCCACAGATAACGGTCAGAACCGAGCCTACAGGATAACGCGGGCTTGGATCATGACACCAACTGACTATATTGTATTCATTGCCACTAATTTGGACTTTTTCCTGTTATAATAATTAATTTAACATTTTTGATAGTTATAGTACATGTGTGCTATACCAGTTATGAGTATTGTTTTTCTTGTGACCAAACTCTTGAAAAAATGAGGACTATCAGTTGCTTCTATTTTCTTATTATTGTTGTCCCCGTGTCTGCGTGGGTTTACTCCGGGATTTCTCCAGTTTCCTCCCACATGCCAAAAACATGCAAGTTAGGTTAATTGGCAACAACTGGGGATTTTAAAATTGTCCTTAGGTATGACTGTGAGAATGAATGGTTGTCTGTCTCTCTGTGTTGGCCCTGCGATGGACTGGCGAGCTGTCCAGGGTGTACCTGCCTCTCACCCAAAGATGCTGAGATAGGCTCCAGCCCCACCGCAACCTGAACAGGATTAAGCAGAAGAAGATGGATGTTGAAAATAACATGCCAGTTGATACATGACAAAAGTGTCAGGAGCTGAGCCAGCTTGGTTTTCCCCGGCTCGGTCCTGATCTCTCTTTGGCTCTCAGGGCCGTTGTGTATGCATGTTTAGTATGTATTTCCAGTGTGTACTGTGCCCATAGCCACTGCTCTGGGGCTGGCAGCTGTGTCTGCTGACAGTCTGCCAGTCCGACCATGCCCCCCTCACTGATCACCATCAGCTGTTCCCAGCCCCGTTGATGATCTTTCCTGGGCCTCGCTCAGGTGCCTCAAATCTACCATCCCCAGCAATGCATGTACTTAAGGAGCCTTTTTCCAGTCACGCATTGCTGGGTCATTGCACTTGTCATGCGGTCGTTAATTGCTGCATGGTAATCAAAGTCACTGCGGACTGTGTTTCCCTCGTTGCCTATTTGGATTAACTCGGACAGCTCCAGGTCTGAGTATTCACTGTGTGTGTTTTCCCCAGTCGTCCTCTGTTGAGCGTCCTTGAGGACTCCTTGAGCTTCATAGGAAACCATTGTTGAATGTGTCAGTATTGCTGTATTTAATAAATGTGTGTGGTGCATAACCCTGCGTGTAAATCCCCATACTTTCACCCCTCTTCCGTGCGCTGCGGAGAAGCACATGGGGAGTTTATGACAGAATGACCCAGCCAAGACAGAGGATTTAGCGGATACACCCACACATTGCTCTTTTTCTATTTTTGAACTGTTTTTCACCCACCAGTTTGCCCCACTATACCTTCGGCGCGCCGCTCCCATGCCAGCCGGAGGAAATCAGCGGCGAGGCATCCCACCGTGGAAGAGGAATGGGCGGCGACCTTCATCCAGGACTTTATGAATGAGGCCCACAAGGCCCATGGACCCAAGGCAAAGTGGAGTAGCCTGGACGCAGCGGAGGGAATCCTGGAAGCACATCCTGGTCTCTGGGATTATCCTCAGTACGCAGACCTGATCGCTTTGGTCTACGCGCTTCAGCGCATGTTTCCTGGTGTGGGGAGAGTGGCGTTCCTCGTGGAGCTGGAGCGGGAATGTGCTTCACAGTCTACAGCCGTTCTCTCTCCCGCTTCGCCATCAGCGTTGGCCACCCAGAATCAGCGTCATCCCGTGAGGAGACGTCGGGAGAAGCCCTCCTCGTCTTCGGCAGCCATCACCTCCCCTCCAGCTGTCGTGAGGTCTGCTAGGGCCGCCCCGAAAATGCCCACCTCCGTAGCCATGGAGACGGCTCCTCCACAAACCATGGAAAGGAGCCAGATCTCCGCAGACACGGAGAGGGCTGACTGTTCGTCTGCTGCAGCTGTCAACCTCAAACACCGAGATGACAGGCAAGTTTTTTTTCATTCTGTACAATCTGATAACACCAAACCTGGTCTGTCTCCCGAGGGAGAGGCCCGATTTCAGCAGTCCGGTGGGTCCTCTCCTCCAGCTGCAGATAATAATTCTTTTCTTCCTCTCTCCGTGTCTCCTCCCTCTTTCCCAGAGTGCCTGTCGGCCCAAGAACCGAGCCACGTCCTGGGGTCCGCATGGAGGCGTTCTCCTGCAACCACGCCGGTGGAGTCCCCTGCATCTTCTCCCGGGCTGGCGCCCACCCAATCCTTGGACGTCATGAGGAGGAGGAGAGACTGGGGTTGCTGGCCATGATAGACCACTGGATCAAGGAAGAGCACCGTGAGAGGGAGGCCCAAGGATGCACTTCCCCAGCAGTGAGGGCTCCATCCCCTGCACCTGCTCAATCCACGGGCTTGTCGACGGATGAAGAGTGGTCGAACCTGCTCACCGCGCTCAACTGCCGGGTCGAGGAGGAGCGTCGTGAGAGGGAAGAGCAGAGACTGGCCCTGCTCGACTGCCGGATGGAGGAGAAGCACCGTGAGAGGGAGGCCCGAGGACGCACTTCCCCGGCTGTGAGGGTTCCACCCCCCGCGCCTGCTCAATCCCCTGGCAAGGTCGAACCTGCTCGCCGCGCTCAACCGCCAGGTCGAGGAGGAGTTGGATGAGGATTCCCCAGCACTCGAGCTCCTCGTGACTGCTCTGCCTCCCTCTCCGAAGAAGACGGAGCTTCTCGGCATGGTTGACTCGCTGCCCCGCACGGCGCTTCACATCCCGGACTATCTGGTCCCTGAGCCATCCGGGAGGAAGAGGAGGAGGAACTCCCGCCGGAAGAGGCCTCCGGTCTTGCCGGCGCTGCACAAGGAGGAACGCCCAGAGAGGGGAGATGTCTCGGAGGCCACTGAGGACACCTCGTGTCAGGTGGACAGGCAAGTTATTTCTCATTTAACTTTTAAGCCTGATGAACAATTTTGTCTGCCTCCTGGTGAGGAGACTCGGGGTGAGCAGTCCCCTGAGTGCTGCGCCCCAGCAGCAGTAGTGCCCCTGTACTCGACCTCACCCAACCCTTTCTGTGTACCCTCACAAGCTCGCCGGCACCGGATCCAGGTCGCTCGAGGGGAGAGGAACCAGAGGCCAGGGAGGGTCCAGCTCATGGGTCAGCGGAGAGGTCATCCTTGGCCGCTACGCCAGAGGAGCCGGTGGTGAGGAAGACAGTGCACGAGAGCACCAGGGCTGCTACTACCATCACGCCTGCGGCGGGGGCCGCCGCAGCAGAATCATCTTCTGGACCAGACCTCCAGCCGACAGGACACCGAATGCCATCGTTGGCATCGCCGGAGTCCTGGATGGCGGTAGAGCTTGAGCACAAGCAAGTAATCTCTCCGGTGGTTCATTTGTCACTGATAGAGGGATCTTGTCTGGCTCTTGGAGAGGAGAACCAGGTGCGGCTACCGGCCACATCTGGACTCCCCTCGCTGGGCTGTGCCGCTGCCAGTGACCCTAACCGTTCCTCCTCTCCTATCTCCTTCAAGCTCCTTCCTAAGGTCACCGGAGAAGAGCTGCCACAACCCGGGTTGCCCACAGATGATGACGTGGGCCCAGTGGTCCCGGAGGAGGTCGACGGGGGTGTAGCACCTGACGGACCGGAGGAACCTGCGCACCCTAAATTGCCAGAGTCCTGGACCGTGGTGGAGCCCGAGTTCAGGCAAGTGTGCTCCATTATGTCAATAGTGTCAATGTTGATGTCACACTGCCCTACTCATGGTGAGGAGGACCCGGGGCAGCTCACAGTAGCCCTGGGGGCTGCCTCACCGTGCTCTGCCATTGCCGGCGACCCTGACCCGGTCTCTTTTTCTCCGTCTCCGGGGTCAGAGCCCCCTGACAGGGTTGCTGGAGAGCAGCTGATCCCGCCAGAGGCCTCCAAGGATCGGGGGTCAGCGCCAGGGGTCAAGGGGAGCATGACCTCCCCCGTTGGGGAGTTCATCGCAAGCGCAGCCAAGCTCCAGCCGGAGTTCAACGCGGGTGCAGCCAAGCTCCAGCCAGAGTTCACCGCGGGTGCAGCCGAGCCTCAGCCAGAGGTCACTACCGGTGCAGCCGAGTCTCAGCCGGAGGTCACCGCTGGTGCAGCCGAGCCTCAGCCGGAGGTCACCACTGGTGCTGCTGAGCCTCACCCAGAGGTCACCGCCGGTGCAGTGGAGCCGGCCCGGTCGGGGTCCACTGCCGGTGCAGCCGTGGCCCAAGCCGGGACCACCGAGGGTGCTGTGGGTCTGCCCGAGTACGCCGTGGCTCCCTTCTCCTGTCTGTCCGACGCCGTGGGGGTTCCCTCCCTACGGTCCGGTCACCCCCCTGTGAGCCTTCTGGTGTGCAGGCCGCCTCCTGCTTCGTCCTGCCAGTCCTGGTGGTTTTACAGTGCTTGCCGACCGCCTGAGGGACTGGGGTTCTGGGCCAGATGGCCTGTGCAGTCCGGCAGGTCACCAGACTCTGTTCACTGGACTGCCTGCTGGGCCTGGGACTCAGGATGTCATCCCGAGCCTCCACGCCACAGGTGTCAAACTCATTCCATGGAGGGCCAAGACCCTGCAGGTTTTACCTCCACCCAGTGTCTTCAACAGGTGATTTCATTGAATTTCTTCCCACTGATTGCTGATCAGTGAAAACACCTGCTGAAGACACTGGGTGGAAGTAAAACATGCAGGGTCTTGGCCCTCCATGGAATGAGTTTGACACCCCTGCTCCACTCCTTTGGACTTAGGAGGGCTATTGTGGATCCTAGGCGGGGTGTTGTGTTCCCACCTTTCCTGTTCCCCCTACCTCCCACCCGGGTTTGTGTTGTTTGTTCCTATTGGGGGGTGGGGGGGACTCTGTCAGGAGTCGAGCCGGCTTGGTTTTCCCCGGCTTGGTCCTGATCTCTCTGTGGGTCTCGGGGCCATTGTGTATGCATGTTTAGTATGTATTTCCAGTGTGTACCGTGCCCATAGCCACTGCTCTGGGGCCGGCAGCTGTGTGTCTGCTGACAGTCTGCTGGTCCGACCACGCCCCCCTCACTGATCACCATCAGCTGTTCCCAGCCCCGTTGATCATCTTTCCTGGGCCTTGCCCAATTGCTTCCAATCTACCATCCCCAGCAACTCGTGTACTTAAGGAGCCTTTTTCCATTCTCGCATTGCTGGGTCATTGCACTTGTCATGCGGTCGTTAATCGCTGCATGGTAATCAAAGTCACTACGGACTGTGTTTCCCTCGTTGCCTATTTGGATTAACTCGGACAGCTCCAGGTCTGTGAGTATTCACTGTGTGTGTTTTTCCCGGTCGTCCTCACCTGTAAACTGTTGAGTGTCCTTGAGGACTCCTTGAGCTTCATAGGAAACCATTGTTGAAACTGTGTGTCAGTATTGCTGTATTTAATAAATGTGTGTGGTGCATAACCCTGCGCGTAAACCCTCATCCTTTCACCCCTCCTTCGTGTGCTGTGGAGAAGCGCACGGGGAGTTTATAACAAAAAGCAAGTTAATAAACAATGATAACAAACAAAATAGCTTTTTTTATGAGACATAAATAATAGAGAATACATTATTTTTAAGGATATTGCCATCAGTAACACAGAGAATAATTTTAATTTCTAAAGGGGTTTTACAGATAATTGAACTTTAAAATGATAAGTTATGGCCTACGAGTATGCTCTAATTTACTAAAATAAAAAATTATATTATATTTGCAAAATAAAAAAAAATTCTATCTCTTGTTCAAATACCCAGGATTGATACAGGATTGCATGCAACGTCCAAATGATGACAACAGTTATGAGATTTTCAAGTATCACACTATAAATATTTAGTAATTTTATTTTCTTGTAAAAATTGACAACAGTTGTGGTCAGATAAACATTTATTGAATGAAAAACAAGACCATGAAAACATAAAGGTAGTTAATCAGCATAAGTAAAACCAACATATTGTCCCTCTTGTCGTGGAAAGGTCTGTCTGATCTTGTGAAAGACACAGGCAGGTGTTGGCACGCGGACTTTCCTCGCCCAGGTGCTTCTCATCACACCATCACCAGCAGTGCGTATACTTTAGTGGCTGTTTGCCAGTCACACACTGCTGGTCCATAGTATTGTCATCCATGCTGTTAGTCTGCCAGTATTTTCAGCACTCTCACGATGTGTTAGCCACTCCATGTTCGCTGTGGTTCTTGTGCGTCCTTGAAGCAATGTCGGCTCTGGGGCGCACTTGTGGCTAACACGTCTCCTCTCATTCGTTCGCTGGGTGATGCCAGCCCCCGAACGCCATCAGTAAGTGAGTTTGTGTTTTTTTGTACGTCTTCACATTTTTGGGAATTGTCTGTCTTTCTGTATTAAATGTGTTGTGGTTAACCCTGCACGTAAATCCTCGGTTTTTCATCCTCCCTCTCCGTGCACTGCGTAAGAGCACACGGAGGGTCATGACATGTCCTGCTCCTGACAGCAAATACTCTCCTCCTCTGTTGTCATGCTCACACACAGACCACACTGGCACCTGCAAAAATAAAAAACAGTATCTTTTGATTTGTTTATTTGGGGGGGGGGTGTTGAAAGTATCAGGTAGATGTTTCAATTTTATTATAAATACACTGCTGTTTTTTTTTGTTGAAAAATTGGGTTTAACTAAATTATAATTATGAACAAATAATTTGTTGCAATATCTGTAACAAAAGCATACTACTCGGTTTTCCCCTGCCGTGTGTTTGCCGCTGCTGCTGCGCCGGGCATGTTTGTCTCACCACCGTCACTCTGAGTCTGATTCGCTAGGCATGATGTCCTCTTGGTACGGCTCAAACCCTATAAGGTCTGATGCCCCCAGATTCTTCATTGTCATCCCATTCTTCGGAACTATAATCATCTGAAGATTGGACAACACAAACCAATTCCAGATTATATGTGCTGGAACCATCGTCGATGTATTCTACCGTTTCCATCCTGCGTGTACAATGGGCAGCCAAGCACTGTGTTCTGTCGCTGACATCACAACATGGTTGGGGGATTTTCCAGCCACTGACACAATTGGTGACATGGCGCTCATGAAAACGTTGGATATTTGCGTGAAAAAAAGCCTGTTTGACTTCATCATCATCATCATTATCATAGCAGTCTGTCGTGGGCGACAATGACTGTTTCATTTAGGTCTGATCAGATTCCTCCACTCAGCTCTGTCCTTAGCCTTCCGCTGCCAGGAACTCCTGCCTATGTCCAACTTCTTAAAGTTTCTTTTTACAGTGTCTTTAAATCTGAGCCTTGGTCTACCCTGATTGTGTTTGCCCTCGCATAACTGTGAGTAGAGTAACTGCCGAGGGAGATGCTGGTGGTCCATCCTCTCAACATGTCCGAGCCATCTCAGGTTCATCTGTATTAGCATGTCCTCCATTGATGGTAGACCAGCTCGTTCAACACTTCTATGTTGGTTATCTTCTCTTTCCATGAGATGTTCATTATGGCTTGAAGGTGTCCCATCATGTACACGTGGAGTTTCTTCAGCTGCACTCTGTAGACAGTCCAAGTTTCTGCACCGTGCAATAGAGTAGCCAGTACTGTCGCCTTGTACACTTTGCATTTCATACGGGTAGACACATGTCGATTGTTCCACAGTCTCTCCCTCAAGTTTCCAAGCACAGCGCTCGCTCTTCCTGTTCTGAGAGATAGTTCATCCTCCAGCCTAGCATTGCCTGAAACAGAGAATGCTAGATGCAGTCAAAATTGTGTCATCAGACCTTTAAAGTGTTGATGACACGATCTGGACTTCCTCTAATTTTTCAACACATAATACAATATGATGAAATAGGTTGGTTTGTGCAGTTCTAACTCAAACAGGCTTTTTTTTCACGCTAACATCCAACGTTTTCATGAGCGCAACGTCACCCATTGCATCAGTGGCTCGAAAACCCCCCGGCCATGTTGTAACGTCATTGACGGAACACAGCGCTTGGCTGCCCATTGTACACGCAGGATGGAAGTGGTTGAAAACATCAACCATGGTTCCAGCACATGTAGTCTGGAATTGGTTTGTGTTGTCCAATCTTCAGATGATTATAGTTCCGAAGAATGGGATGACAATGAAGAATCTGGGGACATCAAACTGTATAGGTTTGAGCCATGCCAAGCGGGCATCATGCCTACCGAGTCAGACTTAGTGACAGTCAGCTGTTCATGTTTTGTGTGCATCATCTGCCATGTTGTCAGCCAGCCAATATTGCCAACACTATCACGACGTGTTAGCCACTCCACACAGCCGTGGTTCTGTTGCGAACCCTTGTAGCGATGTCGGCTCTGGGGCGCAACCGTGGTTAACACGTCTCCTCTCCATGTTCGCTGGGCGATGTCGGCCCTGAACACCTACTGTTTGTGTTTCTGTGTATTTCTGTAAGTCTTCACCTTTTGGGATCAGTTTTTATGTTCGATACATGTGCTGTGGTGAATCCTGTGCTTAAATCCTTATGTAAATCCTCGTTATTTACAAGTAAATCATCCCTCTCCATGCGCTCTTATGCAGGGCAGGGAGCGGGCGCATGAAATAACGAGGATTTACGTGCAGGGTTCCCCACAGCACATTTAATATAGAATGACAGACAATTCCCAAAAAGGTGAAGACGTACAAAAAACACACTTACTGATGGCGTTCGGGGGCAGACATCGCCCAGAGAACGAATGAGAGGAGACGTGTTAGCCACAGGTGCACCCCAGAGCCGACATCGCTTCAAGGACATACGAGAACCAGGTGAACATGGAGTGACTAACATGTCATGAGAGTGCTGAAAATACTGGCAGACTAACAGCACAGATGACAATACTATTGACCAGCAGTGCGTTAATGGCAAACGGCCGCCAATATGTATACGCACTGCTGGTTTTGGTGTGATGAGAAGCACCTGGGCGACCACTCCAAAAGTGATGGTTGATGCCACCACCGAATTGTAGAAGGTCTTCAGGAGCACTCCTTGTACACCAAAAGACCTGAGCCTCCTCAGTAGGAACAGCCTGCATTGTCTTTTCTTGTAGAGTGTGTCGGTGTTGTGTGACCAGTCTAGTTTATTGTTCAAATGAACACCCAGGTACTTGTAGGATGTCACCATCTCAATGTCTGTTCCCTGGATGTTTACTGGTGCTGTGAGGGATTGTCCTTGCCTGCGGCAGTCCACCACCAGTTCCTTAGTTTTTCTCGCATTCATCTGGAGGCAGTTCCGATGGCACCAGTACACAAAGTCCTGGATAAGTCCTCTGTACTCAGCTTCATCTCCGTTGGAGATGAGGCCGAGAATCGCAGAGTCGTCAGAGAACTTCTGTAGATGGCAGTGTGTTGTGTTGTGTGAGAAGTCCTCAGTATAAAGGGTGAACAGGAAAGGAGCCAAAACTGTTCCTTGGGGGCCCCCCGTACTGCCGATGATCGTGTCGGACACACAATCCTGGGTTCTCACAAACTGTGGCCAGTTTGTGAGGTAGTCCAGGATCCACGATGACAGGTGTTGGTCCACCCCTGCGCACAGCAGCTTGTCCCTCAGGCTCACCGGTTGGATGGTGTTGAAAGCACTGGAGAAGTCAAAGAACATGATCCTCACCATGTTCCCAGGCTTCTACAGGTGGGACAGGGAACAGTGAAGGAGGAAGATCACTGCATCCTCCACCCCGATGCCATGCTAGTAGGCAAACTGGAGTGGATCCATTGCTGGTCCCACCAGGGGGCGGAGGTGAGCAAGTAGCAGTTTCTCCAGGGTCTTCATCAGGTGAGAAGTCAGGGCCACTGGTCTGTAGCTGTTCAGGTCTCTGGGGTGGGAAGTCTTTGGTACGGGTACCACACAAGATGTTTTCCACAACTGTGGTACCCTCCCCAGCTTCAGGCTCAGGTTGAAGATGTGCTCCACAATCCGACACAGCTGGTCTGCGCAGGACTTGAGGAGCCTCACGCTGATGCAGTCCGGACCCGAGGCCTTCCTCGCCTTGATCTTCTTCAGCTCTGCCCTCACCTGGGTCTTAGTGAGGGTCAGGTTGGGACTGGGGGGCTGTGTGCTGGGAGTGGGGGGGTGTTGGTGGGGGTGGGGGTGGACAGCAGGTCTTGATGACGGTAGAGGCAGCAGTGGTTGTTGTGCAGGCGGAGGGGAGGGTGGTTGGTCAAACCTATTAAAAACAGGTTCAGATTGTTCACCCACTCCCTGTCCCCCAGTGGCCTGAGAGGAGGTATTCTGGAGCCCAGAGATGGTTCTGAGGTTCCTCCAGACCCCGCCGATGTCGCTGTGGTGCAGCTTGTCCTCCATCTTCTTCCTGAAGCTGTCCTTGCCTTCTCTGATCTTCCTCCTTAGCTCCCTCTGTACGGACTTCAGCATCTCCCTGTTCCCCGACCTGAAGATCCTCTTCTTCTCTCTCAGAAGTGTTTTTATCTCAGGGTTGATCCAGGGTTTGTTGTTCGAGCAACACCGTATGGTCTTGGTGGGTACGGTGTTGTCCACACAGAAGTTGATGTAGTCCGTGATGGTGTGAGTGAGGCCATCGATGTCCTCACCATGTGGATCGCAGAGCTGCTCCCAGGCAGTGATTTCAAAACAGTCCTTCAGAGCATCCATTGCCTCCTCAGACTATATCTTCACCGTGCACGTAACCGGAGGTTGTCTGTGCACTAGGGGTTTGTACACCGGCAGGAGATGAACCAAGTTGTGATCCGATCTCCCGAGTGGGGGGAGTGGCGATGAGGTGTATGCCTCCTTTGTGTTTGCATAGAATAAATCCAGTGTTTTATTGTCTCTGGTGTGGCATGTGACATACTGGGTGAACGTGGGCAGAATGGGGGACAGTGAGATATGGTTAAAATCACCCGAGATGAGGAGGAGAGCATCTGGGTGTTCTGTCAGAAGCCTGCCAGTAACTGAGTGGATGGCGTCACGCGCTGCCCCAGCGTTCGCCGTCTTATTTGCATAAATAACAATGCAGATCATGTGTGAGCATTCCCTAGGGAGATAAACAGGCTGCATGCTAACAGCTAGCAACTCCATGTCTTTGCTGCAGTGTTGCTCTTTAACCGTGATGTGACCCGGTTTACACCAGCTGTTATTAACATACATTATCACTCCTCTGCCCCTTACCTTCCCACTGTCTGGTGTCTGGTCTGCCTGTATTGCGTGGAAACCTTCCAGTTTGATGTTAGCATCTGTTGCTAGTTCTGTTAGCCGCGTCTCAGTAAACAACATCATGCTAATCTCTCTGAAGATGCTCTCGTAGCGGGACATGGCCGCTAGCTCGTCTGTCTTATTTAGTAGCGATCATACGTTCCCCATGATAACGGATTGGAGGACGGGTCTGTACCTTATATTCTTCACCCGCTGTCTTACTCCAGCTCGACATCCACGCCGTTTCCATCTGATTTCTCCCGGTATGTTGAGTTTTTGCGTTAGCACCGTGGGCCAGATAAGTGCTAACAGCTGGTCCCTGTTGTACTGTCTCCTGCTATAAACAGTGGCTCTGTCCACCAGCTCGGGAGACATTTGGGGCAATCTGTGTGTCCGTGATGGATAAGGTGTCGCCGGATCAGAAAATTTAGCAAGAGAAGCCAGATAGTACATAAGAAAGAGGAAGAAAAACTCAGAATTGAGCCACTGTTGCAAAAAGGCAGCCGACCCGTATGACACTGGAAGTAGAGAACCTCAGGAAAACAAATTCTAGCACCCACAACCCAAAACAACCATAGTGTTGGTTGGCCAATTGACTTCTCCTTTCTCCTTGAGTTATCAATTCCCCTTTTGTCGTGTTTCAAAAACCAAATCATAGTTTTTGTTGACATTTTACATCACATCAGTGTGTGAATGGGTGGATAGCAGGATAGCAGGATCTGTAAAGTGATTTGGTCATCAAGAGATGAGAATAAAAGCGCTATATAAGTGAATGCCATTTACCATTTTACCATTTTAAAAGATAAAATAACATCTATTGTTAAGACTGAAATTAATGATATGATCTCATAAGAATGTGCTATTTAAGATTTTTGTTGCTGATTCTCAGTACTAGAGAAGTGTAGTCAGAAGATGACAGTCTGTCTTCTGTAGCAGTATTTTTCAACCAGTGTGCCCTGGTACCTTCAGGTTTTTATGGGGAATGATCTAATTTCACTTTTTAATTGTTCCAAAAAATGCAAATAGTTACCTCTGCCAAGGAGGTAATGTTTTCATCCGTGTTGGTTTGTTTGTCAGTCAGCAGGATTATGCAAAAACTAACAGGCGGATTTGGATGAAATTTTCACCAAAGGTGGCCCTTGGCTTTAAGATAAACCCATTAGATTTTGGTGATGATCTGAGAGTGCATACAGTGGGGAAAAAAAAGTATTTAGTCAGCCACCAATTGTGCAAGTTCTCCCACTTAAAAAATGAGAGAGGTCTCCAATTTCCATCATAGGTATACCTCAACTATGAGAGACAAAATGAGAAAACAAAAATCCAGAAAATCACAGTGTCTGATTTTTAAAGAATTTATTTGCAAATTATGGTGTAAAATAAGCATTTGGTCAATAACAAAAGTTCACCTCAATACTTTGTTATATACCCTTTGTTGGCAATGACAGAGGTCAAATGTTTTCTGTAAGTCTTCACAAGGTTTTCACACACTGTTGCTGGTATTTTGGCCCATTCTTCCATGCAGATCTCCTCTAGAGCAGTGATGTTTTGGGGCTGTCGCTGGGCAACACAGACTTTCAACTCATTCCAAAGATTTTCTATGGGGTTGAGATCTGGAGACTGGCTAGGCCACTCCAGGACCTTGAAATGCTTCTTACGAAGCCACTCCTTCGTTGCCCGGGTGGTGTGTTTGGGATCATTGTCATGCTGAAAGACCCAGCCACGTTTCATCTTCAATGCCCTTGCTGATGGAAGGAGGTTTTCACTCAAAATCTCACGATACATGGCCCCATTCATTCTTTCCTTTACACGGATCAGTCGTCCTGGTCCCTTTGCAGAAAAACAGCCCCAAAGTATGATGTTTCCAGCCCCATGCTTCACAGTAAGTATGGTGTTCTTTCTCCTCCAAACACGACAAGTTGAGTTTTTACCAAAAAGTTCTATTTTGGTTTCATCTGACCATATGACATTCTCCCAATCCTCTTCTGGATCATCCAAATGCTCTCTAGCAAACTTCAGACGGGCCTGGACATGTACTGGCTTAAGCAGGGGGACACGTCTGGCACTGCGGGATTTGAGTCCCTGGCCGCGTAGTGTGTTACTGATGGTAGCCTTTGTTACTTTGGTCCCAGCTCTCCGCAGGTCATTCACTAGGTCCCCCTGTGTGGTTCTTGGATTTTTGCTCACCGTTCTCGTGATCATTTTGACCCCACGAGGTGAGATCTTGCATGGAGCCCCAGATCAAGGGAGATTATCAGTGGTCTTGTATGTCTTCCATTTTCTAATAATTGCTCCCACAGTTGATTTTTATACTGATAACGAGTTCAAACAGGTGCTATTAATACAGGTAATGAGTGGAGGACAGAGGATCCTCTTAAAGAAGAAGTTACAGGTTTGTGAGAGCCATAAATCTTGCTTGTTTGTAGGTGACAAATACTTATTTTTCACCATAATTTGCAAATAAATTCTTTAAAAATCAGACACTGTGATTTTCTGGATTTTTTTTTCTCATTTTGTCTCTCATAGTGGAGGTATACCTATGATGAAAATTGGAGACCTCTCTCATCTTTTACGTGGGAGAACTTGCACAATTGGTGCTGACTAAATACTTTTTTGCCCCACTGTACCTCCATCAAGGCCTTTGTTTTTATTTGTGCAGCAGGATTACACAAAAACTACTGGATTGGTTTGGATGAAATTTTCACCAGAGGTGGTTCTTGAGCTAGAGAGGAACCCATTACATTTTGGTGATGATCCAAGAATGCATACCTCCACCAAGGCTCTCATCTTCTCACAGCATGTTAGCAAGAATACTCCAAAACTACTGGGCAGAGTTTAATGCAATTTTCACCAGAGCTGGCTCTTGGACTACACACAAACTCATTAGATTTTGGAGGTGATCCATGAGCCCAAACCTCCATCAAGGCCCCATCTTGCAATATACAGAGAAAAGAAGGCAGGGAGTTACAGACAGATGGATGGACAAAGGGAGGGAGGGAAGGAGCCTTGGTGGAGGTATGCGCTCTCTGAGTGCTTTTCTAGTTTGCCATTGTTGTGCATGTGTGCCTACAGAACCCATACACAACAATCGCAAATTATTTGTAATTTTTTTTCGACCAATTAGTGTCATGGTCCGTGTGCTGACTCTGTCTGCACTCAGATTGTGCGGTAGTTCCCCGTTCTCTCCTCCGGCGCACCTCTTTGGCCTCCGGGCTTTTATTATGACAGCATCTCAGAGGTGCTTCCGGCTGTCAGGAGCGGAGGTCCGCTGGACAGCTGGATTCCAATCAGCTGATGATCTTTCATCAGCTGATTAATCTGTCATGCCCTATTTAAGGGAGCAGCTCTGTTTGCTTGGGGCTGCGACCTTGTCTGCCTTCCAGTCTGGTTTCCCTAACCCCGAAGCCAGTTCTTCCCAGCGTTCAGGTTCCGTCCTCGCTGTTTATATGTAAGTGTCGTGTCTTGTCTTTATTTGTGTTTTGCCCCACGAGGCTCATTATTTTGTCATTCTGTCCTTATTTAATAAATATACAAACTCAACGGCTACCTGCAGCGTCTCATTAGCGGTCTGTGAGGGTCGCACCATAACAGTAGGTCACAGCCAGAATGAGACGCCGGTGACCATGAGTTTGCTTTAATTGGACTTGTAGTTCCCCTGTTCAGCATACCAGTGTGCTGGGAGATGGCGTCGCCGCTCAAGGGCTACGCTATGAGCTAGTCATGGCTCTCATCAAGATCGACGGGATCCTCTCCAATGCTCGTAGCTATCCCTTCCCCAGCGGCTCGCACTGGTACCTGGACCTTGCTGAGGCAACAATTAACCGCCATCCTCGCTACGCCGACCACCCTAAGATCATGGCGAGGATGGCGGACATCTCTGCGCAACGGGAGAAGCTCCGTGGGCTGGAGGGAAACTCCGGCAGGAAGCCGAAGAGGAGGCATCCTCGCTCCTCGCTTTGGGATCCCATTCCTGTCTCTCATCCTGTCCAGGAGTTCGCACCTCCCAGAGGTCATCCTCAATGGAGTGAGACGTCAGTTGGGATTCCCCTGAAGGATTTACAGCTGATAGCGGCTTCCATCCGGGACCGAGTGGCTGCAGCTCACTCCGCCTTCCAACCTACACAGATCATGAAGCATGTGATGGCGGCGGTCAGTCTGTTGGACGGGAATCCAGAACTGTATGAATACCCTGAATACGTTGACCTGCTTGCCTCGGTTTCCGTGCAGGAGCAGCGTTGCCCTGACCTCACCTTCGCCTCGCCCTCTGCCGGTAAACGTCGTCACCATGCAGACTGCAAGCCTCAGTGAGAACCCCATCCGGATCCAGTTCCAGGTAGCCGCACGAACTCTGTCTCCCAGCCAGCTGCAGCCTCTGTGCCTCATCGGAGGAGTAAGACAACCGCCTCCGCCTCCGGGTTATCTGTCCCTGCTGTTCCGTCAGCTCCTCGATCCCAGTTCGCCTCGGCTGTTGCTGCCGTGAATTCCATGAGTCTGTCTCCGGCTGCTCCCATTCCTGATCCGGTGAAGAAGCTCCTCTTCGTCTTCCCGGGGGGTCCTCTGTCTCCATCCAGCGGGGGAAGGGGAGAACCAAGTCCACTGCAGGGAACCAGGCCACTGGTTCCAGCTGCCCTCAGCGGATCAGGCAAGTGTCTCTTCATTCTTTTCCTTCACTGGATGAACTGCCTTGTTTGATTCCTGGGGGTGGAGTTTGGGGTTCACAGTCCCCCGAGCTCCCTCCACCTGCTGCAGTAATTATGAACCTGCTACCTTTGTGTCTCCTTCCCCTAAGCGTGGACTACGCTGTCGGACGAGGAGGGAGTCTGCGGGCCTGGAGAGCCTGGATCCAGCCCCGCAGCCACGACACGGGCAGAGAAAGAGGGCGGACTGCGGATTGGAGCTTGCGCCGACCGACCCGGCAGGTCACGGAGCCCGTGCCGTCACGCCGTGTGGGCCCTTGGCACGGACATCTGCGTCAGGGGATCTCCAGACTGTGGACTCCATCATGCCGGCTGCGGAGCCCGCCGTAGGCGAGTGGGAACCAGATGACGACCTTTTTCCATCGGAACCCGGATCGTCGAAGTCCTGGATGGCGACAGAACTCGAGATCAGGCCAGTGCTCTACTTTGTCTTTCTCCTCTCAATTCTAGAGCATTTTTGCCTGTCTCACAGGGAGACGAGCCGGGTGCGGCCGTCCGCTGCATCCGAGCTTGTCTCGCTGAGCTCTGTCGCTGCCGGTGATCCTAATCCCGGTTCTTTTTCTTCTTCTGAGCCTTCTCCCAGGGTCACTGGTGCGGAGTTGATCCCGGTTGCTGTGCTGGAGGTTCTGGGTTCGGGTTTGGAGGCCGTCCTTGGTGCTGCGCCGACCCAGTCGGGGTCCATCATGGGTGTGGTCCCGGCCCAGTCGGGGTTCGACGTGGGTGCAGCATTAACCCAATTGGGGTCCGTCGTGGGTTGTGTTCCGGCTCAGTCGGGGTCCAACGTGGGTGCTACGCTGACCCAATCAGGGTCCGTCATGGACGCTGCTCTGACCCAGTCAGGGTCCATTGTGGGTGCGGCATGGTCCCGCTTGGGACCCAACGTGAGCGCAGCGCCAGTCCATGTGGGGTTCGGAGAAGGAGCTGCAGATTCTTTGCTGATCAGCGCCAGACTGGTCCCTTCCCCTTTTCCCGTCCCCTTTTCCCTTCCACCTGGGGCGGCTGGGTTTCCCCGTAATCGGCTCGGCTGTCGCTCACCGCTCCTCACCATCCGAGTTCTCCCCTGTGGTCCTGGTGGCCTGATGACGCGGGTCGGCAGCCTGGGAGACTGTTTCGCCGGTTTGGCGTTCTAGGTCGGCCAGCTGCAGCCTCTGTGCCTCATCGGAGGAGTAAGACAACCGCCTCCGCCTCCGGGTCATCTGTCCCTGCTGTTCCGTCAGCTCCTCGATCCCAGTTCGCCTCGGCTGTTGCTGCCGTGAATTCCATGAGTCTGTCTCCGGCTGCTCCCATTCCTGATCCGGTGAGAGAAGCTCCTCTTCGTCTTCCCGGGGGGTCCTCTGTCTCCATCCAGCGGGGGAAGGGGAGAACCAAGTCCACTGCAGGGAACCAGGCCACTGGTTCCAGCTGCCCTCAGCGGATCAGGCAAGTGTCTCTTCATTCTTTTCCTTCACTGGATGAACTGCCTTGTTTGATTCCTGGGGGTGGAGTTCGGGGTTCACAGTCCCCCGAGCTCCCTCCACCTGCTGCAGTAATTATGAACCTGCTACCTTTGTGTCTCCTTCCCCTAAGCGTGGACTACGCTGTCGGACGAGGAGGGAGTCTGCGGGCCTGGAGAGCCTGGATCCAGCCCCGCAGCCACGACACGGGCAGAGAAAGAGGGCGGACTGCGGATTGGAGCTTGCGCCGACTGACCCGGCAGGTCACGGAGCCCGTGCCATCACGCCGTGCGGGCCCTTGGCACGGACATCTGCGTCAGGGGATCTCCAGACTGTGGACTCCATCATGCTGGCTGCAGAGCCCGCCGTAGGCGAGTGGGAACCAGATGACGACCTTTTTCCATCGGAACCCGGATCGTCGAAGTCTTGGACGGCGACAGAACTCGAGATCAGGCCAGTGCTCTACTTTGTCTTTCTCCTCTCAATTCTAGAGCATTTTTTCCTGTCTCACAGGGAGACGAGCCGGGTGCGGCCGTCCGCTGCATCCGAGCTTGTCTCGCTGAGCTCTGTCACTGCCGGTGATCCTAATCCCGGTTCTTTTTCTTCTTCTGAGCCTTCTCCCAGGGTCACTGGTACGGAGTCGATCCCGGTTGCTGTGCTGGAGGTTCTGGGTTCGGGTTTGGAGGCCGTCCTTGGTGCTGCGCCGACCCAGTCGGGGTCCATCATGGGTGTGGTCCCGGCCCAGTCGGGGTTCGACGTGGGTGCAGCATTAACCCAATTGGGGTCCGTCGTGGGTTGTGTTCCGGCTCAGTCGGGGTCCAACGTGGGTGCTACGCTGACCCAATCAGGGTCCGTCATGGACACTGCTCTGACCCAGTCAGGGTCCGTTGTGGGTGCGGCACGGTCCCGCTTGGGACCCAACGTGAGCGCAGCGCCAGTCCATGTGGGGTTCGGAGAAGGAGCTGCAGATTCTTTGCTGATCAGCGCCAGACTGGTCCCTTCCCCTTTTCCCGTCCCCTTTTCCCTTCCACCTGGGGCGGCTGGGTTTCCCCGTAATCGGCTCGGCTGTCGCTCACCGCTCCTCACCATCCGAGTTCTCCCCTGTGGTCCTGGTGGCCTGATGACGCGGGTCGGTAGCCTGGGAGACTGTTTCGCCGGTTTGGCGTTCTAGGTCGGCCACCTGACAAACTGAACTTTCTGTTCGGCGACCTGGTTCGGCCGCCTGAGGTACTGTGTTTCCTGGCCTGGGACTGGGGTAGACCGCCCAAACTGTTCCTTTTCCCCCTGGCAGATTTGGACGCTAGACGCAGGGCGAGCCCCCGAACTATTTGCTTTCATGCCGTTGTGCTCTGCCTGCTGTCATCCCTGTTTTTTTCCTGCTCTTCTGTAATTTTTGGGATTTGCTGGTGTTTTTGTTGAACTATGTGTTTCGCCGCTCCTTAGCGTGTGTTTTTTTTTTCTCTCTCTCTTTTGATTGATCCCTCTGTAGTCTGGGGGATGTCCTTTTGTTGCCTATAACGGGTTATTTGAATGGATTTAAACTGTTGGTTTTCACCGCTATTTAGCGTGGGTTTTTTTTCTCTCCCTTCCTCTGTTGGAAGGAAGGATATGTGGTTGCCATTTATTTCTTCTGGGCCTGTGTATCTTGGTCTGTAGACCTGGTATTTCTGTTTGTGGCTTGTAGGCTTAATATTCCGTTATTTGCATTTATTGTCTTGACCGTTTTTTTTCCTGTGCATTGTGGAGTATTTTTGTTTGTTTCGCCATGCTCTGTAGTTGCTCCATGTTTTGTTTTTTCTGTACTCGCCCTTGTCATCTGGTTCGGGCCCTCCTTAGCCTTTTTCCCCCTCCTCCCTCCCTGGGGTGGTCCTGTGGACCTTCCAGGTGGGGGGGCTCGATGTTACACGACGTCTGGAATCCGCCTTGTGAACGGGGGCAACTGTCATGGTCCGTGTGCTGACTCTGTCTGCACTCGGGTTGTGCGGTAGTTCCCCGTTCTCTCCTCCGGTGCACCTCTTTGGCCTCCGGGCTTTTATTATGACAGCATCTCAGCGGTGCTTCCGGCTGTCAGGAGCGGAGCTCCACTGGACGGCTGGATTCCAATCAGCTGATGATCTTTCATCAGCTAATTAATCTGTCATCCCCTATTTAAGGGAGCAGCTCTGTTTGCTTGGGGCTGCGACCTCGTCTGCCTTCCAGTCTGGTTTCCCTAACCCTGAAGCCAGTTCTTCCCAGCATTCAGGTTCCGTCCTCGCTGTTTATATGTAAGTGTCGTGTCTTGTCTTTATTTGTGTTTTGCCCCACGAGGCTCATTATTTTGTCATTCTGTCCTTATTTAGTAAATGTACAAACTCAGCGGCTGCCTGCAGCGTCTCATTAGCGGTCTGTGAGGGCTGCACCATAACAATTAGCAAGTGAAATTAATTTTCCACAGAAACCTGAACATACCAGGGCACCTTGGTTGAAAACACTTCTATATGATGATTTTGTTTTTACTTTTACACAAGGCTTCAACATAAGGACAGCCCATCTGTGTGTAGACTAGTCTAAAATTATGCAATGTTTCCTTATCTTGGGCATCGGCGGCGGCGGTGGCGGGGGTGTAGGAATGCTAAACAGATTTTAAAAATTAAGTACACAGTGTGAGATTTACTGAAAGAAAATCTGTACATATTGACATTAGATATTAGGGAAAAAAAATAGATTTTTGGTGAAGGAGGCCTGTGTACTAACAGTATTTGACGGCCCCAGAAAACTTCAGTGTGAGTGCATGGCAAGCTAAGTGCTTTTGTAAGTGTATCTGGTTGCATCATTCAGTGCCACTGTGAAACACTTTTATCCGTGTATTCTTTTCTTTGTGCAGAGGCAACAACCAAAGGCCCAGTCATAGAGAAGCATGCCTGCCATTTCTAAATAAACTTTAAATCTTAATAAGCAGCAGAGTAGAATTCATGTAGTTACACATCACAGCTATCTAGTGCTGTTGTAAACATACGTAAAATCTCATATCTGTCAAACTTCACGGACCTGAAATCAGATTCTGGATACAGCTTCGGCTCGGTTTTGTGAAGACAGTGTTACTGTTTGTTTAAGACCTACTTCCTGATTGCATGAATCTATACTGTGAGAAGTGGAAATTAGCCAAATGTCAGTCTAAGAGGAAATCCATATTTAGGTCTTAATACTAAGAATGTGCTGTCCTTAGTGGAAAGATGTTGCATTCCTTTTTGTTCTCATATTTATTTCCAAAGAACTTTTTGAGTGGGCAATATAACAACCTTCTGTTCTTAAAATAAACACACTTCAAGGCATGATGGGATCTTTCATTTTAGTTTTTGTTTTGTAAACTGTATCACAGTGAGTCACATCATCCTGCCACACTATACAGAATCCACTGTATAACCACAGTACTGTTAGTTTAAAGCTTTTCTACCAATTGTCTAAACTCCAGAATGTGTCTGCTGAGCCAGTGGATTAATTCATTCATCTGCATGAAATAGCTGACTGTGTTTTATCCAGATTTACATCAGCTCACCACCCGGTGTGTGAGTTTTCTTCCCCGGAGAGTTTTTCTTCTCCTCTCCTTCCTCTTTTATCCCCCATTTTCTTGTGTATGTAAACAGAAGTAAAGCATTTTGGGCTTCAAGGCAGATATGACGATCAAATACCATGCACAATCAATGACTTTGAAGAGATCTAACGTCTCGTCTACATGTATTTCACACAGAATGAAGAGGGAGAAAAAAATATATTTCTCAGTGGCCTCTTGTTTTTCACAGTGTGGAAGGAGAGGGTGGAAAAAGCAAACAGAACAAAGTTTAAGAAAGGATCTGCATCTCTTTTTGTGCTCTTTCCAGTGTTAACTATTCGTGAGTTTGCTGGTTGTGGACCTGTAAAACTGAGTGAAGGGAGGAGTGAGTGAAAAATAGAGGGGCTTGAAGACGTTTCACTACTGTATGACTCTTCCCTCAGATGTAAAATCTCTCACAAGTCTGACCTAATCTAAAGATTTTAACCTGAAGGCCTTATTGTGTTAACATCACTGTAATGTCTGTTGTTGAAGTTACACATTCTGTTTGAATGCACATCTTAACAGTGTTTTAAAATCCCCAATATGTGAAAGCCTAATCATAATTTAGATGCTTAACCCTGTAGACTGATGAATTTTCATGCAGTACAGTAGGATGAAAAAGTATTTCCCTCTTCCTAACTTCGTATATTTTTGCATATTTGTCACACTTAAGTGTTTCCAGTCAT
Organism: Pholidichthys leucotaenia; assembly: GCA_020510985.1. Lineage (NCBI taxonomy): Eukaryota > Metazoa > Chordata > Actinopteri > Cichliformes > Pholidichthyidae > Pholidichthys > Pholidichthys leucotaenia. The sequence continues at coordinate 319,529,054 of CM035839.1, read as the reverse complement.
TAAACAAATTTTAATATTAGACAAAGTTAAGATAAGATAAGCCTTTATTAGTCCCACAATGGGGAAATTCCAGGAGTGCAACAGAACAGGGACAGCAACACTCAGAGCAATAATTTAGAAGATAAGAAAATAAGAGCAGTGAATATACATATGTACACATAAATATATAAATATATATACACAGTGCGGAGCATTGTAGCTAGATGCAATAAACAACATAACCATCTATTTAGTTATCCTACATAGAATGAATATGTACCCGTACATATTGTCACCCTCCATAGCGACTGATATTGTCCACGTATGTATACTGGAGGGGACCATTTGTGTAAGTTAACCCAAGTAAATACAAAAAAGATATGATTTCATTTATTAAGGAAAAAAGTTATCCAAACCTACCTGGCCTTATGTGAAAAAGTGATTGTCCCCCTTGTTACATCATGAACAAACTGTGATTAATCACATTTTTTTTGAAAGCTGAGTGCAATTTCTCTAGCCACACCTAGGCCTGATTACCACCAGAGCCGCTGAATTAAAAATCACTTATGTAGAACCTGTCTGACAAAGTAAATTAGGTTAAAAGACCTCAAAAAGCAGCAAATTATGCCACAATCTAAAGAAACAGATGAGAAACAAAACCCCAGAACAACATCTAAAGAACTGCAGGCCTCACTTGCCCCAGTTTGGACACTGGTCCATGATTCAACAACAAGAAAGAGACTGGGTGTACAGTAAATGGCATCCATGGGAGAGTTCCAAGGCAAAAACCACGACTGACCAAAAAGAGCACAAAGGCTCATCTTACATTTGTCAGAAAACATCTTGATGATCCTCAAGACTTTTGGGAAAATATTCTGTGGACTGACGAGACAAAAGTTGAACTTTTTGGAAGGCATGCATCCCATTACGTCTGGCATCAAACTAACACAGCAATTCATAAAAAGAACATCGTACCAACAGTCCAACATGGTGGTGGTAGTGTGATGGTTTGGTGCTGCTTTGTTGCTTCGGGACCTGGATGGCTTGCCTTAATTGATGGAACCGTGAATTCTGTTCTCTGCCTGAAAATCCTGAAGGAGAATGTCCGACCATCAGTTCATGACCTCAAGCTCAAGCCCTCCAGTGTGGCTGAATTAAAACAATTCTGCAAAGAAAAGTGAGCCAAAATTCCTCAACAGCGATGTAAAAGACTCATTACCAGTTATCACAAATGACTGAATGCGGTTGTTGCCACCATGGGTGGCACAACCAGTTATTAGGTTTGGGGGCAATTACTTTTTCACATAGGGCCATGTACGTATGTTTGGATAGCTTTTTTCCCTTACTAAATGAAGTTATCATTTAAAATATTAAAATTTGTTTGATGATCTGAAACATTTAAGTTTGACAAATATGCAGAAATATAGGAAATCAAGAAAGGGGCAAATACTTTTTCAATGCACTGTAAGTCAGGGGGCTAGTACTCAAACAAAATGGAGTGAAGGTTAGATGACAGTAGACTTCCTGTTCTTGGTGGCGTAGTCAAAATGAAACTTCCTTTCAGCAGACGTTAAGGTAAAGGCAGGCTCTGTTTCTGTGACATCACGCCTACTTGCTTGACTTGAAACCAGAAGCGAGGTTTAGGGTTTGGGGAACAAGTCCAGGAAGCTGCACCAACTGATAAGAAAACTTATGAAGCTTTAAATAAGGCAACATTTAAACTTTTTTTCTTCTTTAATGTAAGAAGTAGGATTGTAACTTTGGTTTGCGTGTATCTCCGTGCTGGTCCCCACTGTGCGGTGTGTGATTGTATACATCCTAGCTCCTGGACATGGCAGGTCTCTGGGGTCTTACGATCCTGGTGATCTGGGTGGGCATTATCAGCTTGGCTAATTGTAAGTAACCATTTACTGTGCTGATTATTGATTTTTCCATTGTGGTGTTTTCACAAAGATCTCTAAATGTGTCTGTCAACCAAAAGAAGCGTGTAGAAAAAAAGGTTATAAATGATGCCCGTAGGTGATGAGGTCGAACTTGACTCTTTTTGAAGTATCAGTTGGCTGTGTGATTGTGCTCGTGATAAAATGTGAATTATATTCAGTATGAGAAATAAAGATATAAATCTGTCAGCAATATAGCTTGACAGTTTTATTAAGAACTGGAAAACATCAACGAAAAAGATCAGTTAAAGTAAAAACCCAAGGCAGGAATGACAAGCTACAGTATATATCACACCTTTGAGCTGCATCCGCGTTTGTGTTACTTCAGGTTTCTTAAACTTTTCAAGTTTAGAAAAAGCAGATAGAGTACATGCTTGTGATACAAGAAGCTGAGAAATGACAGGTCTCTAAACCGCTTTGGCAAAAGGATAAACCTTTATGTTAAATCAGAGGTGGTTGTTAATGATAAGAAGAAGACGACGCTCTTTGGTACAAAGCTGTGGGAATTTTTGCAATCATGTTTCTGTTCTGCTTTGACATGGTGTGGATGTGTGCATGTCTAAATGTGGGGAAATAAGTGTGTGTCTGTGTGTGTTGAGGTGGAGATGGGGTTGTCTGTCAGTCAGAGATGAGAGAAGGTTTTTGGGGTGTGCCCCTTCAAGGTTTTTTTTTTTTTTGCTTCAACCCCAGTGTGTGTGTGTGTGTGTGTGTGTGTGTGTGTGAGAGAGAGAGAGAGAGAGAGAGAGAGAGAGAGAGAGAGAGAGAGAGAGAGAGAGAGAGAGAGAGAGACCCACCTCATTGCCTCTAGTATCACTCACTCTTCTGCTGCTGCATGTTTTTTTTCTACTTTCTGCTAGATATGTGGGCAAAAATAAATCATTTATCCCACTCTTTTGTCTTTACCTTCAGCCTGAGTCAGTTTTCATCATTTGTTTCTAACATGCGGTGTTTCTCAGCCAGTGTCAGATGTAATAACAGACTTTGTATACATTGACCCTTCATGCCCCCTCATGGATTGTCACCTTATCGTGGTGGTGGTGGTGGGGGGTTGCGTGCCCCAGTGATCCCAGGAGCTATGTTGTCCGGGGCAATGTGCCTCTGATAGGGTCACCCAAGACAAACTGGTCCTGGGTGAAGGGCCAGACTAAGAACGATCCAATAGACTCTCATGATAAATTTTAGATCAAGGATTCAGTGTACCCCGCCCGGTATGGGGTTACCGGGGTCCCACCCTGGAGCCAGGCCTGGGGGAGGGGCTCGATGGCTAGCGTCTGGTGGCCGGGTTTCCACCCATGGGACATGGCCGGGCTCAGCCCAAAGGAGTTACATGGGTCCGCCCTCCAGTGGGCTCACCACCTGCAGGAGGGATCATGGGGGTCCGGTGCTATGTGGATTAGGTGGCGGTCAAAGGCGGAGATCTTGGCGGACTGATCCCAAGCTTTCGAAACTGGCTTTTGGTACGTGGAATGTCACCTCTCTGGTGGGGAAGGAGCCTGAGCTGGTGTACGAGGTTGAGAGATACCGGCTAGATATAGTCGGCCTCACCTCAACACACAGCTCCGGTTCTGGAACCAGTCTCCTGGAGAGGGGCTGGAACTTGGCCTTTTCTGGAGTTGCCCCGGGCGAGAGGCGATGAGCAGGGGTGGGTATTCTTGTATCCCCCCACCTTGCTGCCTCTCTATTGACCATAAATTGTACTCACATAAAAGTAGTGCTACCTTACTCAAATGTACATAAGAGTATTCTCCTAAGAAACTACTTACGTAGGAATAATAAAATATCAACAAAAAAGTAACTTGAGTAGTGAGTAACAACGATGCTCTTGCTAGTTTGTGAGATTTTTCTCCTAAATTTATTAATTTTGCCTCATCATTTAGTAATTTTTCTTGGCAAATTAGAATTTTTTTGCCATAAATTTGCAGCTTTTTTTCTCTCATAAATTAGCTTTTTTAATTTGATAAATTTGAGACTTTATTTTCATACATTTTTGAGGGTTTTTTTTTTCTAAAATTTGAAACATTTCTGTTGTGAAGTTTTAATGATAAAATTCCTACTTAAAAAAAAAAAAAAACACCTGCATGTTTTGCAATAAATTTGCGTTTTTTCCCACTTAATTTTGGAACTGTTTTTTCATTACATATTTTATGGGTAGATTTTAGACTTAATTTTTGCCAATTCTGGAGGTTTTTCTCTTAAAGTTGTGTCAGGAAAAAAAAATCACATTTAAAAACTGTAGAAAGTCATAAAATAATCCTCCGCCAAGGGAGGACGGAGGTAATGTTTTTAGTGGCGTTGGTGGGCAGCGCGGTGGCGGAGTGGTTAGCACTGCGGCAGCACAGCAACTCACCCTTGGCCAGGGGATCCTGGGTTGATCCCAGCCCCCAACCAACAGTGATCTGTGTGGAGTTTGCATGTTCTCCCCGTGTCTGCGTGGGTTTACTCCGGGATTTCTCCGGTTTCCTCCCACATGCCAAAAACATGCAAGTTAGGTTAATTGGCATCAAAACTGGGGATTCTAAATTGTCCTTAGGTATGACTGTGAGAGTGAATGGTTGTCTGTATCTTTGTGTTGGCCCTGCGATGGACTGGCGATCTGTCCAGGGTGTACCCTGCCTCTCGCCCAAAGATGCTGGGATAGGCTCCAGCCCCCCCGCGACCCGAAAAGGAAAAAGCGGAAGAAGATGAATGAACGGTTTCTTGGTTTGTCTGTTGGTTGGTTTGGTTGTTAGCAACATAACTCAAAAATTTATGAACAGATCGTGATGAAATTTCTTGGAAATGTGTGTAATGGCACGGGGAACAGATGATTCAATTTTGGGGTGATTCAGATCACGATGTGGATGCAGGAATTTTTTGAATATTATTTTATATATTAATCTGGTTGTCATGACCCGAGCATCGATCTCGTCCGCGCTCGGGCTATGCATCATCTCTGCCAGCCTTGACAGCTGTGGATTACATTCTGGCTCCACCGGGCTCTTACTGTGACAGCGCTCAGTGGGGTTTCCGGCTGTCAAGGTCGATCAGCTGTTCTGCATCACAGCTTGTTAGTCGCCGGCTTTATTAGCGGGCGCTGACAGCTGGTTGATGCTGGAGTATCGTCAAAACATCCTGAGAGATTCCTGGTGTGTCAGCACGCTCATGTCAGGTTCGTGTCTTGTTCATGTCATAGTTTAGGTCGTAGTGGCTGGGGTTGGCCCTACGATCCCTTGTATTCGGTAGTGTGTGTTTTGCCCTCAGCGGCTCACACCTTTATGTCTCGTCTTGTCTTGTTAAAATAAACATCTAATGCAAAACTCACTGGTGACTTTTGGCATCTTATGGTGGCCCGCGAGGGTCATTGCATGACACTGGTGCTTTCATGTACTGCCCCTTTAAGACATATCCACTCAGTTATGTGCGTAGTCACGCCATAGGCCCACATGCCTCAGTAACCCGGAAACCCAAACACTGCAGAAAAAATATTAGGGGGCATGTCCACCAAACTCGTTTTTCCTGCTGTGGGCAATTATTTTCTATTCATTCTCTGTGTAGTCCAGCATTTATAGTGCTGAGCGCCCTCAGCGCTGAAACACTTTGAGTGGTGGCCACTTTTTGTCACGGTGCTCAGGGCTGAAAAAAGTTCAACTTGTCAGACTGCTGTATAACTGAGCTTGTCAATGTCAGACCTTTCTAAGCAGCCAATCAGAATTAAGGAAGGGAGGGACATACGGTACCAGTACAAGAAAACTAGAATGGGAGGTGACGGTGGAGGAGAAGGAGGCTGAACTTTGTTGCATCAAACAATGTGAATTTGTAGTTAATAAATGCAAAAAAAAAAAAATGGTATGATACCACTCTGTTGTGTAATATTGCTTAATAATAATGAACCCTGTCAGTAAACTTTAATGGAGAGGAGAGGAGGAAAAAAAATAAACAAAAAACCAACCTGAAAGATTCAATAAACCATGTTGTTGATTTAAGGTGGAATTTCCCAGCCCCAATCAATACAGTTATGACAGTCTTGTTATTATTATTATTATTATTATTGTTATTATGTAGTCATAGATTGTACTCATTGTTTTTGGTGTCGTTTCTCTGTCTGTTAATAATAATGGATTGTATTTATATAGCGCCTTTCATTAAAATATTCAGGAAAGGTGTGTAATGGCACACTGATCACATGATTAGATTTTGGTGATGATCTCAAAATGCATACCTCCGCCAAGGGTGGGTCTTGTCTTCTCACAGAGTGTTAGCAGCAATACTCCAAAACTACTGGATGGATGTGGATGAAATTTTCACCAGAGGTGGCCCTTGGCCCAAAGATGAACTCATTAGATGTTGGAGGTGATCCGTGAGTGCATACCTCCACCAAGGTCCTATCTCGCAATGTACAGATGGATGGCGATATGGATGGACAAAGGGACGGAGGGGAGGACGGCGGGACGGAGCCTTGGCGGAGGTATGCGCTCTCTGAGTGCCCTCTAGTTTTCATTATTTAAATGGTGATGTGCAGTCCAAAGTAAATTATGTGAATTAGTCAGGAAGGTCATGGGCTCACATTTTCACACTCAGGTACAGGCTGTACTGTATCTGCTGCAAGTTCAAACTACACATAAACCTGATAAAATGGTTTTGCAAAGTCGGAGCATAAATATATATGGTAAATGGCATTCACTTATATAGCACTTTTTCTCATCTCTAGATGACCAAAGCGCTTTACAGATCCTGCTATCCACCCATTCACACACTGATGGTGGCAGAGCTGCCATACACCGGCGCTGGCCTGACCCACTAGGAGCAAGTGGGGGTTCAGTGTTGCTCAAGGACTCTTCAACATGCAGACTGCAGACAGAGCAGGAATCGAACCCCTGACCCTCTGATCAGTAGTCGGCCACCCTACACCTGTGCCACAGCCGTAGTGTGTAGTGTGTATACAGACAGGTTTTAAGAAAAGAATTAGTTGGTAAATGTTTTATTTCTGATTTTATGGACCATTAAATTTAAAGATAATCATGTTACTTGTAATTATATTTGCCACTGCTGTATAGTGTAGTTAACTTCCATAAACTAGATAATAATAATTATTTTAAAAACTCAGATGAGCAAAGAGTATATATTATTAAAGATGCACTCTGGTGGATATCCTCTATAAAACAAATTTACATTATCTAAAATGGTAGCTTATGCCCTTTTTTCTACAAAAAAACCCTCATTGTTTTACAGTTTTATGTCAAAATCTTTTCACCCCCCAACGCCAGAATCAGTGATTACTCGGTCCAATCACAAACCACAAGGCTAATAGCAGCTAGCACTACATTATCAGAATAAATCCTGTGATAAAAAGACTTACTGGTTGAAGGACATGCCCAGTTGTATGCACGGTGGCTCAGGATAATGACTGAAACTGCATTGGTCCTTAAAAGCAGTTTAATGGTACAACCCATCTTAATTTGGGTCAAGTTTTCAAAGCAGTTTGTTAAAAAATGCTAGCTAGCCTGGAGGATAACATCACTTAGGCCAGAGAGTCCACGTTCCTTCTCACTCACCTTTTTGCAGTGAAACTTTACAGCAAAAAAAAAAAAAACCCAGAGATATGAGATGTGAGCGATTTCGCTCTTGATATGTCTTGCAAGTCATAAAAAATATGTTACAGACATGTTAACAAAAAAAAGCACTATCGATTTTTGGTGGAGTGTCACTTTAAGAACATCATCAAACAGGATCTCAGTGGGCAGCTTGGTGGAGCAGTGGTTAGCACTGTGGAAGCACAGCAAGGTCTTTGTTCGATCCCACCCTTTGGCCCGCTGTGACTCTTCAGTGTGGAGTTTGTGTGTTCTCCTTGTGTCTGCGTGGGTTTTCACTGGGTACTCCATTTTCCTCCCACAGGCCAAAGACATGCACATCAGGTTAACTGCCACCAGCTGAGATTCTAAACTGTCCTTAGGTATGAAAGTGAGAGTCAGTGGTTGGCTGTGTCTGTGTTGGCCCTGCGATGGACTAGCGATCTGTCCAAGGTGTACCTTGCCTCTCGCTCAAAGAGGCTGGGATAGGCTCCAGCCCCCCCATGACCTGAAAAGGATTAAGCAGTTGAAGATCAGTGTTGGGCAAGTTACTAAAAAAAAAACTAACTAGTTACAGTTACTAGTTACTTCTTTTCAAAAGTAACTGAGTTACTTTTGAGTTACTGCATGATTAAAGTAACTAGTTACTTGTAAAAGTAACTCACATTACTTTTAAATACATACTTAAATCATCTTGCACACGCAGCAAGATCAAGGGACCCTTGTTCTCATCAGAAAAAAGAAGAAAAAGAAAACTGATGAGAAAAAAGTCTCATCTTACAGAGAAAAAATGTCTCAAATTTACACAAACTATTGTAATCAGTAGAAAGTCAGAAATTTACTAGAAAAAAAGCTGTGAATTCACAGAGAAAATTTTGGACCTCCTGGTGGGCCATTTTTGGCCCACGGGCCCTATGTTTGTCACCCCTGGACCAGCCCATTAAAAACTCATATTTAGAGGATTTAAGAAAGCAAGCAAAGTTTATTTGTATAGCACTTTTCACAGATATATATCACAAAATGTTTCACAGCAAATTAAAATAAATAGAGTTGGACTCATTCCCAGTGAGAGTTGGACTCTGCCAGGGCTGCCCTTTGTCAGCGATCCTGTTCATAATTTTTATGGACAGGATTTCTAGGTGCAGCCAGGGAATGGAGGGTGTCATGCTTGGTGACCACAGGATCTCATCTCTGTTGCTTGCAAATGATGTTGTCCTGTTGGCTTCATCCAGCAATGACCTACAGCTCTTGCTGGGACGGTTTGCCCCTGAGTGTGAAGCGGCTGGGATGAGAATCAGCACCTCCAAGTCTGAGTCCATGGTCCTCAGCAGGAAAAAGGTGGATTGTCCTCTCTGGGTTGGGGACAGGCTCCTGCCCCAAGTGGAGGAGTTCAAGTATCTTGGGGTCTTATTCACGAGTGAGGGGAGAATGGAGCGAGAGATTGACAGGCGGATCGGAGCAGAATCTGCAGTGATGCGGACGTTGTACCGGTCTGTTGTGGTGAAGAGGGAGCTTAGTTCTAAGGCAAAGCTGTCGATTTACCAGTCAATCTACATTCCTACTCTCACCTATGGTCACAAGCTTTGGGTAATGACCAAAAGAACGAGATCGTGGATACAAGCGGCTGAAATTAGCTTTCTCCATAGGATTGCTGGACTCACCCTCAGAGACAGGATGAGGAGATCAGTCATCCGGGAGAGGCTCAGAGTAGAACCACTGCTCCTCCACATTGAAAGGAGTCAGTTGAGGTGATATGGGCATCTGATTAGGATGCCTCCTGGATGCCTCCCACTTGAGATGTTTCGGGCATGTCCCACTGGGAGGAGACCCCGGGGCAGACCCAGGACTCGGTGGAGAGACTATGTCTCCCAGCTGGTCTGGGAACGCCTTGGTATCCTCTCTGAAGAGCTGGAGCAGGTGGTTGGGGAGAGGGAAGTCTGGGCTTCTCTACTTGAACTGCTGCCTCCGCGACCCGGACCTCCGGAAAAGCGGTAGAAGATGGATGGATGGATGGATGAAATAAGATAAAATATTCATATAAATAGGAATAAAAAAGAAAACAGTGAAGAAATAAAAGCCATTCAATGAGAGCTAAAAGCCTGTTTAAACAAATGAGTTTTTAACTCCTTCTTAAAGGAGTCAACAGACTCAAGGCAGTGTAAGGACAGGGGAAGTGCATTCCAAAGCCATGGTGCAGCGGCCTGGAAAGACCGATCTCCACGGGTTTTATATTTGGACTGAGGGACCACCAGGAGTCTTTGGTCTGAGGATCTTAGTGATCGCGTCATCGCATAAGGAGTCAAGAGGGCTGAGATGTATGAAGGGGCTTGGCCGTTAAGAGCTCTAAAAGTCAAAATTAAAATCTTAAAATGAAATCTAAAAGCAACTGGCAGCCAGTGAAGGGATGATAAAACTGGTGAAATGTGTTCCCTTTTCTTCGTCCAAGTTAAAAGCCAAGCTGCTGCATTTTGCACAGTCTGAAGGCGGGCAACAGCAGTTTTATTAAAACATATAAAAAGAGCATTACAATAATCTAAGCAAGACGAGATAAAAGCATGAATGATAATTTCCAGTTCAGGTGTTGAGACCATAAGTCTAAGTTTTGCTATATTCCTCAGATGAAAAAAGCAATTTCTGACTAGTTGCCGACCATGGCAGTCCAGTGACATCGTATTGTCAAAAACAACACCCAGGTAATGTAGGCTGGCCTGGACAGAAGAGCCTAGGTGACCTAAGTGTTGCCTTACCAGAGGAATTTTACTGTCTGGAGTGATGATCAGTGTTTCTGTCTTGTTAAGATTTAATTGTAGGAAGTTATTGTTTAACCATTTGTTAATGGCAGACAGGCAAGAGATTAAGTTTGATAAAATGTTCAGCTCATTTTCTTTAAAAGAGCAGTAAAGCTGAATGTCGTCTGCGTAAAAATGGTAAGAGACACCCTTAAACTGACTTATAATCTGGCCAAGTGGGGTTAAATACAATAAAAACAGAATAGGGCCCAGAATTGAGCCTTGAGGAACCCCACAGGAAAGTTCTTTAACCTCTGACTTTTTCTTGTTGAACAAAACACAAAACCCTCTGTCAGTTAAATAAGACGAGAACCATTTCAGAACTAATCCTGAAATACCAAACGTGTCCTTCATCCTATTTATCAGTATATTGTGGTCCACTGTGTCAAAAGCAGCGGTGAGTTCCAACACCAGGACCGAGTACTGACCGAGTACTGACCAGAATCTGCTGCTATCATGATGTCACTGGAATCTTTAATTAGCCTAGAACACATTTGAATTTTTCAGAATTAAGGCTAAAATTAACTTGAGTGGAGAAAAAAACAAGGGAACTGATGAAACATAACACTAAATATTAAAATATACAAATATGAGCATTGCTATGCACAGAAAACTGTTACCATGGTAAAAATCTTTATTACCACCAATGTCATAATTGGTTATAAAGCCATTAACAAAATAAAATAAATGCATGTGAAAAAATATGTGGCTTATATACAAATAAATAAGTAAATACATTACAGACTGAAATCAAATCCAGAATGTTAGAATAAATAAAAGCATGTGAACACAATTATTCATCCAAGGCATCCACTGGAGACTTCCATGAAATAGTTGCATATCACAACAGCATGTAAATGAATGAGATAAAATGAAATAGAAAGCACAGATAAATGAAAGTTCACTGCTTAGAAGAAGCTGTTCTTTACTGCAACAAATCACAGTCACTTTTTCTCTGTGCGTAAGAAAACTTTAAATGCATTTAATGTGGACATTAAATGCAAGCTTCTTGCTCAAAAAATACTCATGTGAGGTAGGAGCTGTTAGAGGCTACTTACCACTCAGACAACAGGTGATCAGGGCTTGATATGAGAAGTCTCCACCGTCATGGCATTTCTTCACCGGGTTGTGATATGAACTGGGGCAGGACAGGAAACAGACCTGCGGAGGAAACTGTGTGACGGCTGCGTCAGTGACGGTAGGGTCAGTTTATATTTAATTTGCTTTTTTATTTTCTTGCCTTTGCCTCTGGCATGACAACCTCCAGTGACAATTACGCTTAGGCTGTGCCCAGTTTGTGTTCCCCCCAAGTCAGTTGAGCTTCTTGTAGTCTTCCCTGCTCTCCCGAGTGCATTCAGATTTGCATTGTAATTTACTTGTCTGTACTAGTGAACAGTCAATGTCAATAAATGTGTGTATGGTGAAACCCTGCGCTTAAATCCTTTCATTCTTCCTCTCCTCCGTGCGCAATGGAAAAGCACACAGAGAGTTTATGACAGTATACATTTTCATTGTTATGCAGATGACACACAGTTATACTTGTCAATAAAGACAGATGATAGTAATCAATTAGCCAAGTTAGACGTCTGTCTTAAGAAAATCAAAGCTTGGATGACTTGTAATTTTCTGCTATTAAATTCAGATAAGACTGAAGTCATTCTTGTTGGTCCAAAAAAACTTAGAAATACCTTTCCAAATCAAACTCTTAGTTTGGATGCAGTTACTCTTTCTCTGAATAGTCCTGTGAGGAACCTTGGAGTTATTTTTGATCAAGATCTGTTTTTCAGTTCACATATTAAATTTGTTTCTAAGACTGCCTTCTATCATTTGCATAATATTGCCAAGATTAGGAGCATCTTGTCTCAGAGTGATGCTGAGAAACTGATCCACGCTTTTGTTAGCTCGAGATTAGATTATTGTAACTCTTTATTATCAGGTTATCCTAAAATATCTTTAAAAAGTCTTCAGTTGATCCAAAATGCTACTGCAAGAGTTTTAACAGGTACTAGAAAGAGAGATCATATCTCTCCGGTTTTGGCCTCCCTTCATTGGCTTCCCATTGAGTTTCGAATTAAGTTTAAAATTCCTTCACACTTACAAAGCTCTTAACAATCAGGCCCCTTTTTACTTAAAAGATCTGATACTACCCTATCATCCTAACAGAGCATTATGCTCCCAAAATGCTGGATTACTTGTAATACCTAGAATCTCCAAAAGTACAATGGGAGGCAGAGCCTTCAGCTATCAAGCTCCTTTCCTGTGGAACCAGTTGCCAATCTGGGTTCGGGAGTCAGACTCGATCTCTGTTTTTAAGAATAGGGTAAAAACCTTCCTTTTTGATATAGCCTACAATTAGGGATGAATCCGGTGTCTCTAAACCCTCCCTTAGTTCTGCTGCTAATAAATTTAGACTGCTGGGAGGCCTCCAATAATGTACTTGGCTTCACTCCTTTAATGTTTGCTCTCTATATGTCTGTTCTTTTCATCTTCTCTATTCCCTCACCCCCCAGCCAGTCACAGCAGATGACTGCCCCTCCCTAAGCCTGGTTCTGCTAGTGGTTTCTTCCTGTTAAAAGGGAGTTTTTCCTTTCCATCGTCGCCAAGCGCTTGCTCACAGGGGATTGTCTGATTGCTGGGGTTTTTCCGCAATTGTGGGGGTTTCCCCTACATCTGAAAGTGCTATGAGATGACTATTGTTGTGAAATGGCGCTATATAAATAAAGTTGAATTGAATTGAATTGAATTGAAAACAAAGCCTTATCTTGGAATTCTGGCAAATTAAAAGTCGAAAAAATATGGTGATACAATGATACAAGCCTTTAGTTGCACTTAATTCTGATTGAGCAAGCTGAAAAGCTGTTAACAGACAGACAGACAGACAGACAGACAGACAGACAGACACACACACACACACACACACACACACACACACACACACACACACACACACACATTAACTGATTACTGTATGCCTCAGTTTTCTCCGAGGCGTAATAATCTTTATCCAGGTAGCAGGTAAATGTTTTAACTTAAGTGGATCATAGGCTCAGCTGTCTGATGGAAAGTCACTGTTTATATCACATCTTCAGTCTGTAATGACGTATCTGGCAATCAGTCAGTTTAATTCTTGCTGGGTCATAAACTGTCCAGATTCATACCTGTGCTTGAAATCCAGCCATGGCTGTTCAGATAGTGTAGATCCACTAACACGGTGTTGTTAGCATAGCTAGCCGTTACTTAGCACTAGCTTTGTCAGAGCTTTGTTGCTGTTTTCAAGCACTTCTCAAGATTGCAGTAGGTCTCAATCGGCACTTTAGCTTGCAACCCACCAATTTGCTTTTGTCCTTAACTGAGACAAAGGAAAAATAATCTGTCTATTTCCACAAAAACAAAGTAGCTTCATCTTTACCTCTGCTCAGTAGTAGAATTTCCTTTGTGGGGCTAATAAAGGCTTATCTTATCTTAGTGAAGACTCAGTTCTCTGCAACAGGTCATGTCGACTGACATCTCATCTCAGCTACAGTAGGGTCAGTTTGTATGTTAATTTATTTTATTTGTTTATTTGGGGGGTTCTCTATTTAACTGGATATTTTCCTTAATTTTTAGAGTGCTATTATTAGAAAGGACAATATTAAAAAAAGATGACAGTTTTATTTTGAAATAACTATATATTCATTGGTTTAAATAAAGTGATTTAATATACAAAAGTCAGCATTAAATCCAGTTCTCAGCTCACTTTGATATCGTTACTACAATATTTTTTCATAAAGTTAGAGCAAGCTTAAACTCGGCTCAACTGATTGATCTCCACTTTCTTTTACTTAAACTGAACAGAAGCAGCCAGGCTGAATTTGACATGCAGCTTGCTGTAGCTGCACCAGAAATGACTTGTGCTGAAGTTTGACCACTTCCGTGTTCCACTCTGAGTTGCATTCATTTCCTGGCAGAGCAGAACCGAGGCACACAAGCCAATCACACAGAGACGGTGCACAAGAAAATGACTTGAGAATTTACCCAAATACAAAAGGGGAAGAATGGTCTCACAAATGTAGAAGTGAGGTCAGACAACTTAAGTGTACTGCCTGATTGAAAGTTTTTGAGTGGAGTGGGCGTGGTTGTTACAAAAATGGGCGACTACAGTGAATGCAAAATATGAGAAAAAAAAATCCTGACAGAGAAAGCTGATAATGACTTCCAGACACTTCTTCCTGTGCTCAGTGTCCAGCAAGTTAAATGCATCCATGGCCTTTCAACCACAGATCTCAATTTAAAAACTGTCAGGACTCCCTGCTGAGTATCTTCCCTACGGTTGCTCCTTCTTCTACTACCGTCTCCTCAACTTCTGCTTCTTTCTCTCTCAAAAAGCTCATGTGTGAATGTCACACCTTTGAGTCACCTTGTGCCTTTTATATGGCAACAAAAGTTAAAAGCAAAGAAGTACTCAAATTAACCAAATGCAAAAAACTGAAACAAATTTTTAAAAATAGCTTGGCCATTTAGAAAACAAATGTAAAAATTAAAAAAAAAAAAGTAGTTTTTTTTCTTATTGGGCCAAACAAGTGATTATGGAAAATTATTTATCTGAGGTGTTAGAGTAGTGCAAATGCCTCTCTTGAACCTTTCACTAAAACAGTCGCACTTAGTCATCTCAAAACTAATAACCGATGCATTGGGTTTGTATCGGGGGTAAAATATCACTGCAGAGAGCATGCATCTCTAAAACAAAAATGCACCAAACCACATCCTGAGACTTATTGTTTGACTGTCCCCAATCATCTCAGTATTCATCATTCATTGATATTTTTATAAGCAATAAAACAAAAGTTTCTTCAAGGAATACTTTTTATACTTATGAATCTAATCATGCATGCTTAAATAATATATATAATATTGGCACACACACACACACACACACACATTTGTGTGTACACACACACACACACACACACACACACACACACACACACACACACACACACACACATATATATACATACTGTATATGTGTGTGTGTATATATGTGTGTGTGTATATATGTGTGTATATATATATATATATATATATATAATCATTTATCGATATTTCATAGTTTAAAAGGCTGTAATATCAGAATACGTACCTACTGAAAATTGTTCTGTTCAAACATTATTTTGTGCTTGTATTTGTGATCCTCCTGAACTCAAACCAGTTTTGTAAGCGTAGGGTGGCTTGAAGTTTTATTGCAAGGCAGGAAATCGCGGTTTGTTTTCTGAAATAGCAAGTCTTTGTCACGTTGTCATAGCACCAGGTTTCACCACACTGCTTCATCCAGACAGTGTCAGATAAAATGGACGGTTTTCTCTTGACTTGGTGATGCCTTGAATATGCTGTATTGATCAGATGAAGTAAATGCTTCTAAATGTCTTTTGTCACACTAAAATGCTTTCACAGCCACAGAATTAACAGTTTACACTTTTTTTCTCCTTTGTTGTATTTGCAGGTGAAGATACAGCAACTAAATGCCCACATTTAATTCTTCCTGTCTAATTCGGCATGTTTAATTGTATTTATGACACAAGCTTTGTTTCATGTTATTTAATCTCTTCACCTCTGCTTCACAAACTCTGTACCATCTTCAATGACATTAAATTATCATCTGCTCCAAATTTGACTGAAAAGAGCTCAGTGAACACAAAAGTGACAAATAGATTTAACCACTTTTATTTAATTTGCTTGCCCACGCTAACTGCAAACATTTAGTCTGTGCATGTCGACACAACAGTTATCCCTATGGCTGTGTTGTGAGACATGTATATGTTGGACACTGCATATGTGATTTAACCACGATGAAGGAGAGCCAGCCCCCTGCGGTGCGGAGCCACAGAGCCTGGACCCCCTGCGGAGGACAGGGGACAGAAGACTTCCTGACCACTGAGGCTCGAGAGGAGAGAAGGGGGAGTTATGTAAATAAAAGGCTAATGAATGTGAATAAAGAGACTTTGATATAGATGTGTGATTTCCCCCGCGAGGGAAATGGTTTGATGTGAGAATGTTTAAATGAGAGAACTTTGGTGTGTTCACTCTCTTTGTTCGCTGCTCAAGAATAAGAGCAGACAGTGGAATGATTTCTTGAATAAACTGAAATGGAAGACAATTCGGTTTCGTTATTCAAGTCTCCCCACATTGGTGACTGACGACGTTGAGAATGAACGAAGAAATTCTCAGGGTCCCGGACTCACAGCGCTCAGAGCTGGCGAGCGCAGTGGCCGTTAAGCTGCCTGATTTCTGGCAGGATAACCCACGGTCGTGGTTTCTGCAAGCAGAGTCGCAGTTCGCGCTTGCAGGAGTAACGGTGGATGACACTAAGTTCCACCATGTCATCGCTAAACTGGACAACAGCACAGCTCGGTGCGTGCAAAGCTTGGTGGAGCAGCCACCCGCGACCGACAGGTACGGCAAGCTGAAATCCACCCTCATCAAGTTTTTCACCCCCTCGGCTGAAGTGAGGGCGAGGAGGATCCTGTCTTTGCTAGACCAAGGTGGACACAGGCCGAGCGCCCTGATGGAGGAGATGATACAGCTGAGAGGGTTGGACAACGATGATTTCATTTTTCAGTTCATCTTCCTCTCCAACCTCCCGGCGCATGCGAGAAGCACGCTGGCCGGCAAAAAGTGTCACACCCTGGAGGAGTTCCGGGAGCTGGCCCAGGAGGCAGATGGGATCCTGGACGCCTGCGGCGGGCAAGCAGCCACAGCAGCGACCCGAGACAGCGGGGAGCCAGAGGCGGCAGAACCAGACTGGCCGACGACGGCGGCAACACGGCCGCGACGAGGGGGAGCCAATAGCCCGGCGGCAGAGGCGCGGGCACGACACAGCGGAGGAGAAGATCTCTGCTTTTACCATCGGAGGTTCGCAGAGAAGGCACGCAGGTGTGTGCCGCCCTGCATCTTCAGGAGTTCGGGAAACGGCAAGACCGGGGGTCGCTAGCAGCTTCGACCCTCGGAGAACGCAACAAGCTGCTCTACATTACGGATGCGCGCTCCGGACGAGTGTTCCTCATTGACACCGGAGCACAAGTGAGCTTCATCACCCCAACATACGCGGACCGGGTGGCTGGACCCCACGGTGACGGAGCTACAGCGGCAAATGGCTCGAACATCAACACCTACGGGAGAAGGACCTTGCCTTTATGCTTACATGGCCGCACATATGAATGGACTTTTGTAATAGCGGCGGTGAGTTTCAACATGTTGGGCGCGGATTTTTTGTGTTCACACAATCTGTTAGTTGATCTTGCTAATAGACGGCTGGTAAATGCACTCTCTTTTTACTCTCTCCCCTGTTCAGCTCGAGTGTCCCCGCCACCAGTACAGACCCACGTCGCTACAGCAGGTGGTAAGTTTCACACACTCCTCACCCAATTTCCAGCGCTCACTGTGCCCACTTTTTCAGCGACGGTCGCGAAGCACGGGGTGAAACACTTTATCCCCACTTCTGGTCCTCCCGTGTTTGCAAAAGCTCGGCGCTTGGATGCAGTTAAGCTCGCCATTGCGCGCGAGGAGTTCGCCAGCCTGGAGAGGCTGGGCATCGTTCGTAGGTCGAAGAGCCCGTGGGCTTCGCCGCTGCACATGGTACCGAAAGCCGATGGCTCCTGGAGACCGTGCGGGGATTACCGCAGGCTAAACAACGCTACGGCACACGATCGTTATCCCATCCCGCACATTCAGGATTTTTCGGTGCACCTGGCGGGGGCGCGCATTTTTTCAAAGATTGATCTAGTTCGCGGCTATCACCAAGTCCCGGTCCAACCGGAGGACATTCCTAAAACAGCGGTAATAACCCCGTTCGGACTTTTCGAATTTTTACGCATGCCGTTTGGTCTCAAAGGGGCGGCGCAAACATTTCAGCGGATGATGGATGCCGTGTTACGCGATCTCCCTTTCGTGTTTGTGTACCTCGACGACATTTTGGTCGCGAGTACTTCAGAGGACGAACACGAAACGCACCTCACAGCAGTTTTTAGGAGGCTGGGAGAGCACGGCTTAATAGTTAACCCAGCCAAGTGCCAGTTCGGCGTTGAG
Source organism: Pholidichthys leucotaenia (assembly GCA_020510985.1). Classification (NCBI taxonomy): domain Eukaryota; kingdom Metazoa; phylum Chordata; class Actinopteri; order Cichliformes; family Pholidichthyidae; genus Pholidichthys; species Pholidichthys leucotaenia. The sequence continues at coordinate 319,510,739 of CM035839.1, read as the reverse complement.
CGGATTGATTTTTTGGGTCACCGCGTCTCCCCGGAGGGAGCGGTTCCGTTACCAGAGAAAGTACGCGCGGTAGCGGATTTTCCCCGTCCACAAACGGTCAAATCACTACAGGAATTCTTGGGGATGGTGAATTTTTATAACCGGTTCCTGCCCCACGCAGCTCAAATCATGCAACCGTTATATGCCGCCCTCAAAAAACAAAAGCCGACCCAGGCGGTCGAATGGTCCCCGGAGCGGGAGCGCGCGTTCACAGAGGTTAAAAAAGCCTTGGCTGACGCTGCGCTCCTGGCCCACCCAGACCCTGCAGCACGTATCGCGCTGACGACAGACGCTTCAGATTTAGCCATAGGGGCCGTTATTGAGCAACAGGTAGCCGGAGTTTGGCAGCCTTTGGCTTTCTTTAGCAAATCTTTAAGCGCGGCTGAACGAAAATACAGCGCGTTTGACAGAGAACTGTTGGCGCTGCATTTGGCTATTCGTCATTTCCAGTTCTGGCTGGAAGGACGGTGCTTCACCGCTTATGTGGACCACAAGCCGCTCACATACGCCATGGCCAAAATTTCAGATCCGTGGTCCGGCAGGCAGCAGAGGCAGCTGGCCGCAATCTCGGAATTTACCACTGACATTAGGCACGTCGCGGGCAAATTCAATGTAGTAGCGGATTGTCTCTCACGCGCGTTCACGACCCCAACACGCGCAGAGGCAGAACGGGCCACCATGACCGCGCCGCAGGAGAGCGGCACGGTGGCGCGCGCAGCCCCGGTGCACGTGGCTATAGATTACGCAGCCATGGCAGCGGACCAGGGGGCGGATGCAGACGTGCGCTCGCTCCAGTCTGGACCAACAGGGTTGAGGCTGGAGAGCAAGTGTTTACAAACCGGTATGCCCCCCCTGATCTGCGACATGTCGACGGGGCGCCCGCGTCCGGTGGTTCCGGCCACGTGGCGCCGCCATGTTTTTGACTCGGTCCACTCACTGGCGCACCCGGGGGTGCGCGCGTCGGTGAAACTAGTGGCGGAAAAGTTTGTTTGGCCGTGCCTGCGCAAGCACGTGAAGGAATGGGCAAAAACCTGCATTTCCTGTCAACGGGCCAAAATTCACAGGCACACAAGAGCCCCGTTAGAACCGTTCCGCATTCCGGCCAGAAGGTTCGACCATGTGCACGTCGACCTTGTGGGCCCCCTACCGGCATCACAGGGGTTCACGTATCTTTTGACAATGGTGGACCGCACCACACGTTGGCCGGAAGTGGTCCCACTTGCGACGACCACGGCCGCGGAGGTGGCTCGCGTTTTTTTAACGGCTTGGGTGGCGCGCTTCGGGGTTCCGTCGGACATTACGTCCGATAGAGGACCGCAATTCATCTCTGAGCTGTGGTCAGCGATGGCCAACGGCTTAGGAGCCAAAATTCACCGCACTACGGCTTACCACCCTCAGGCTAATGGTTTATGCGAGCGTTTTCATAGGTCTTTGAAGGCAGCACTCAGAGCGTCGCTCACGGATGCAGATTGGGTAAATAAACTTCCATGGGTTTTATTAGGGTTGCGTTCTGCGCCTAAAGAAGACTTAGACGCCTCCCCAGCGGAGCTGGTATTCGCACAAACTCTGAGGCTGCCGGGCGAGTTTTTACCAGAGCACCCAGAGCCCCCACCTCTCTCTGCTCTGGGACCGTTAGTCGGCACGGGGGCAGACACGCTCCCGGGTCCGGTTCATCACGCTTTTCCACGAGTTTTCGTCCCCAAGGCTTTGAAAAATGCCGATTTCGTTTTTGTCAGGCGCGAAGCCCTTAAAGCAACGCTCAAACCACCTTACGAAGGGCCATTTCGAGTGCTGGAGGCAGGTGATAAGCAATTTGTGCTAGATTTTGGAGACAGAAAAGAGACAGTCAGCATTGACAGACTGAAACCTGCTTTTGTCATGAAGGACGTTTCTGTACCGGTCGCGGTGGCGCCTCGACGAGGCAGGCCCCCGCAGAGGGCAATTAACCACTCTCTTCCTCAGTCAACAGACCCGAAGCAGAACAGCACCGCAGGCAAGGCGGGGCCAACGCACAGCAGATTCGGCAGACGGCTGAAGCCCAAGCGGCACACAGACTGAATGTTGGTGTTGATTATTCAGTAGTGAGTAAGGTGCTATTAAATTTTGGGAATTAGTCTGTTCTTCATCGTTTTGGGGGGGTTATATGGCTGTGTTGTGAGACATGTATATGTTGGACACTGCATATGTGATTTAACCACGATGAAGGAGAGCCAGCCCCCTGCGGTGCGGAGCCACAGAGCCTGGACCCCCTGCGGAGGACAGGGGACAGAAGACTTCCTGACCACTGAGGCTCGAGAGGAGAGAAGGGGGAGTTATGTAAATAAAAGGCTAATGAATGTGAATAAAGAGACTTTGATATAGATGTGTGATTTCCCCCGAGAGGGAAATGGTTTGATGTGAGAATGTTTAAATGAGAGAACTTTGGTGTGTTCACTCTCTTTGTTCGCTGCTCAAGAATAAGAGCAGACAGTGGAATGATTTCTTGAATAAACTGAAATGGAAGACAATTCGGTTTCGTTATTCAAGTCTCCCCACAATCCCTACTTTCACACAGCGTGTGACTCTGCTCATTACAATGCATTATCCTGTGGGAAAATCCACTTAGGGCTTGATTTACTGAAGGTTTGCGGGTAGAAAAATATGTGTAAAGATAGCACCCACAAAAAAATGGAGCAAGGTGCTAAATTAGTGTGTACTGAAATTATTATTTAAACACGTGTTTTTAAATATTTATAAACTTCTTAAACAAAGAAGAAAAATTGAACATTTTTATTTTGTGACTTTTCCCACATCATAAATCTGTTAAGCACAAGATGAGGAAAACATTTTTATCCAAATATTAGAAGCATACAAAAAATATGTCATTGAACTGGATAATACACAGTTGCTTAACATTTTGGGAATAAATTATCTTTTTTAACAAAATATTCACAAAAAAATTAACAATTTGCACCTTTTTTTCTCTTTTTTATTTGCAGGTGACCAAACAAGTGAGTATCTGCATTTAACTCTCATCATCTATCTCACAATGTTTAACTGTATTTATGCTCCCAGCACTGCTTCATTTTGTGCCATTCCTTCACCTCTGCCTCACACTCCCTGAACTTTGATATTCTTGTAACCTCAGTGACATTAAGGCATCTGCTCTAAAATTTCACAGAGGAGAACTCAGCAAACACAAAGGGCCATATTTTAACGGTCTAAGGTGCATTATTGCCACACACTTTTCACCTTGTGTGAGTGCTTTTGTTACTTTCTGTCTGTCAGCGCATTGTCCGGTTTTCTGCTGTGCACCCTAATTAGGAACTGACTGTGCTGGTAGAAGTGGACTAATTTAAAGTGGGTGAGGCCCAGCATGCAGTTCGGTGTGTTGGTATTAAGCATTCTGTACTTACAGGACAGGTACACACGTTACGCATTCATTTATCCCACCAGACTTTGCGCTGCTGGACCGGTGTGTGACACACACAGGGAAACAGCCGTCTCCCAGCCGGACAGACATATTGATTCAAGATATATGACAATGCATGCAGCAGTTTTTCACATTAGTTCTATATCAAATGTGCACCATTTGTTAATGCTTTCGAGAAGAATTTGTAAGTTAGCTAGCTTGGTATGTGTGCAACTTTGTCCACCACAGTAAAAATAAGACATTCCAGGAGTTTTGTAAGGTTGGTTTTCCACAGTCATTTGTCAGAAGCTGTCAAATGCTCCACCCCTGAAGTCATGACATAAATGTAACCATAAACGTGTTCAGCACAAAATCTTCACAATGTCGGGAAACCAAGAAAGACACCATGGAAGCTGCTGTTGTGCTCACTCTGTCAGAAGTGTTAATTACTAGTAGATTTTACTTCATCTTTTTAATCATTTTGAATCCTTAATTCCTCCTTAACTTGGCTATGGTGCTATCTACCTGACTTAGATGGTCATAAATATGATTTCAGGGATGTGGCATTTAACGATTTCCATGGACTGACTGAGATCAGATGTAGGAATTAGATTTTCTAGGAAAATGAACAATTTTCAGTGGGTGTTCAATTATTTTGAATGCAGGTGCATTTCGTTTTTTATTAAAAATAGAAAGGATAGAGAATTCCCACCTTGTGGCAAACTTGTTGGTAATAGTACAGGAAGTACTCGGTTTCACTACGAATACTCAAACTGATTCTTACTCCATCAGCTGTTGTCTTTCAGTTAAACAATATGATTTGAATTATCTGTAGAGTTTGAACTTGTCAAATCTTCATTGCAAATATTACAGTGCATCTGGAGAGTATTCACAGTGCTTCACTTTTTCCATATTTTGTTATTTTACAGCCTTATTCCAAAATGGAATAAATTCATTTTTTCCTCAAAAGTCTACACACAACACCCCATAATGACAACATGAAAAAAGTTTTTTTGAGAATTTTGCAAATTCATTAAAAACTAGTGCATTGCCCATAGAACGCAAGTATTCCTGTCTGAAACAGGTATCCCAGTTAGGCTTTACAGGCCCAAATGTAGGCTGTGTTTGAAAGTGGAATGCAAAGAGGTGTAGCTTATATGTAGGCAATCACATGTTAGACTTTGACAAATATAAAAGGGAGTAAATGGCACTAAGATTTATTTGATTGTGTGAATATTAATTACAGAATACCTAAATATTGAAAGTGAATGGGACATCCAATATTAGCGACTGTTTCAGATCCCTTGTTTATTTGTTTGTCAGATCACTTATTTGTGTGATCTTTTATCACTTATATTCAAGATAATAGTGTATCTTGCCCTTTGGGGAATGGGAGTTGTTCAGTCATCATTATAATTATTTGAGTTTATATCGCTGTTCAGTGGTGGAGTTAAGTGTAATATTTCTTCTGTATATCGTGAAAAAACTCGTGCAGAACTATAACAGGACATGTTAACAAATATTTGAGACCCATTGTAGTACATCATTTTATACTTCAGCAATATTTTGTGCTTAAAAGGTTTTTTTAAAACTGTAATCAACCGAATTAACTACATGAGACCCAACATTATTATACACAGCAGAAGGACCCATTTGACTGTGACCATTGCATCAGTGTTGCCCATTTGTCAGCAACTATTTAACTAAAAATGATTTTATTATTATTATTTTATTTTCATTATTTGGGCGTTTTTGTGTCCTGCATTTGGTCGTTAAGTCATTCTGGCCATTCCACTCCACAATCACGGTGGTATTATTAACTATCCATCTTCTTCCGCTTAATCCTTTTCGGGTCGCGGGGGGGCTAAAGCCTATCCCAGCATCTTTGGGCGAGAGGCAGGGTACACCCTGGACAGATCGCCAGTCCATCACAGCGCCAACACAGAGAGACAGACAACCATTCACTCTCACAGTCATACCTAAAACAATTTAGAATCCCCAGTTGATGCCAGTTAACCTAACTTGCATGTTTTTTTGGTATGTAGGAGGAAACCGGAGAAATCCCGGCGTAAACCTACGCAAACACAGGGAGAACATGCAAACTCCACACAGATCACTGTTTGTCAGGGGTATTATTATTAAGTTTTTAATGTTTAGATACTTACGTGGGAGGGGGGACTCACTGTCCTGTAAAGTACAGTGGTACCACACGGGTGAAGCAGAAGTAGGGATTCCTGTCTACCATTGACTGGGCAGGCTCGGCGTGCCTCCTAGCGAAAGACCGTGGTCTGCCCGGTCGGGCCGCTGCTTCTCCCAGCATATTCTGTGTTGGATATAGCGGTGTTCTTTGTCAGACCCGGGTCCCCGCTGCTTCTCCACATATGCTGAATTATCCTTTAGACCAACCCAATCACGGTAACTTTATGGTATAATTTTTTAAGCATTAAATCGTCAGTATTATCTTTTTCTAGTCAAATTTGTCGCTTTTCGCTTCCTTGCTTTGCTCACGGTGCGCTGTGGATACTGATGTCATGATGTCGCATATTATCCAATCAGTACAGAGTCAGTGCAAAACCCCATCCACACCTCTAGAAGCCAGTGCATGAGGAGAGAGCGATGACTAAACTTTTAGTGATAAAAATTACATATTTTGACTGAACAACTCCATACTCTGGGATGCACACCCTTGTAACCTCAGGAAAACATGTATAAAATCTTAGGTCAGTTTGAGGAACAGTTCAAGAGATATGCATGGAATAGACACACAGACAGAGATTCTGTGCATTTATAGATAGATAGAAAACTAAGAAATCACATTTACATAAGTATTCACACCCTTTGCTCACTACTTTATTGATGCACCTTTGGCAGCAATTACAGCCTCAAGTCTTTGTGAATATGATGCCACAAGCTTGGCACACCTATCTTTTGGCAGTTTCACTCATTCCTCTTTGCAGCACATCTGAAGCTCCATCAGGTTGGATGGGAAGCGTCGGTGCACAGCCATTTTCAGATCTCTCCAGAGATATTCAATTGGATTCAAGTCTGGGCTCTGGCTGGGCCACTCAAGGACATTCACAGAGTTGTCTTGAAGTCACCCGTTTGATATCTTGGCTGTGTGCTTAGGGTTGTTGTCCTGCTGAAAGATGAACTGTCACCCCAGTCTGAGGTCAAGAGCGCTCTGGAGCAGGTTTTCATCCAGGATGTCTCTGTACATTGCTGCATTCATCTTTCCCTCTCTCCTGACTTATCTTCCAGTTCCTGCCAGTGAAAAACATCCCCACAGCATGATGCTGCCACCACCATGCTTCACTGTAGAGATGGTATTGGCCTGGTAATCAGCAGTACCTGGTTTCCTTTCATTCATGCCAAAGAGTTCAATCTTTGTCTCATCAGACCAGAGAATTTTGTTTCTCATGGTGTGAGAGTCCTTCAGGTGCCGTTTGGCAAACTCCAGGTGGGCTGCCATGTGCCCTTTACTAAGGAGTGGCTTCTGTCTGGCCACTCTACCATACAGGCCTGATTGGTGTATTGCTGCAAAAATGGTTGTCCTTCTGGAAGGTTCTCCTCTCTCCACAGAGGAACACTGGAGTTCTGACAGAGTGACCATTAGGTTCTTGGTCACCTTCCTGATTAAGGCCCTTCTCCCCGATTGCTCAGTTTAGACGGCCGACCAGCTCTAGGAAGAGTCCTGGTGGTTCCAAACTTTTTTCCATTTACAGATGATGGAGGCCACTGTGCTCATTGGGACCTTCAAAGCAGCAGAAATTTTTCTGTACCCTTCCCCAGATTTGTGCCTCGAGACAATCCTGTCTCAGAGGTCTACAGACAATTTCTTTGACTTCATGCTTGGTTTGTGCTCTGACATGCACTGTCAAATGTGGGACCTTATATAGACAGGTGTGTGCCTTTCCAAATCATGTCCAATCAACTGAATTTACCACAGGTGGACTCCAATTAAGCTGTAGAAACATCTCAAGGATGATCAGTGGAAACAGGATGCAGCTGAGCTCAATGTTAAGCTTCATTCTTAGTTTTTTTAATTTTTAATAAATTTGCAAAAATCTCAGCCTTTTTTCACGTTATCATTATGGAGTGTTGTGTGTAAAATTTTGAGGAAAAAATGAATTTAATCTATTTTGTAATCAGGTTGTAACATAACAAAATGTGGGAAAAGTAAAACACTGTGAATACTTTCTGGATGCACTGTATGCCATCCTTTGCCTTATTTTAAATACACATAGAAGATGTAGCAGCATCTTCATAACTAGAATGAAGCGGGTATAATCTCTAACTGGCATTGTTATGTGTTGACTTTTTCTTTGAAAGACAACATTTCAGCCAGCATACTCCCACGCACCACCACAGAATCTTTAGTCAAGAATCCACCTGTCAACTCCTTACTTCCACGCACCACCACCAAAGATTCCAAAGTAAATGTTTCATCCATCACCTCCTCACCTCCACGCACCGCGACAGCAGCTGCAGCCATAACAGCTACTGCCACAACTTCAGCCATCTCAACTGCCCCCAAACCTCCACTCACTTCAACAGACCTCACCCAAACCTCCCAACCAAGCATCACAACTCAGGAAACCATTTCATCTACCATGCCTGGTAAAGTATTCAGCCATCGTTTACAGTTTTATGTGCTGCATTAGTGGTGGGTTCATCACAGTAAAGTATTAGTTACCCTTTAAATCAGGAATAGCTATTAGGAGTAGAGTATTTTGGTCAGAATTTGACTTCCAGCATGCTCTCCAACAGCAACAACCACGCATCTTCCTACAAGCATCTCAATCAAGACCCCACTCACACCCACTTTGTCTCAGACAAACAGCTCTCACAACCTGACCTCACCTCCAATCACTCCAACCAACACTGCAGTGTCAGCTGCCAGCAAAGGTTGGAACTTTCTCTTTTAATGTACAAGATTGTGTCAGTGATGTGAGACAATGAATACTAATAAAATTGAATGAAACGTTGCATATAGATACTCTACAGCACCTGGAAGGTGATTTGGAAAAGAAACATTTAGTTTGAATGTAACATTATTTCTTTTTCTCTTTTCTAATTTATCCATTTGTTTCCTCTAGATAACAAAACAAAAACTGAGTCTGTGTGTGAGTATCTGTAAAAAAGCTATCAAATCTTTTCAAACATTATTAGTGACTGTGTCCATTGTCTTATTTTACAAAGAAGCAGGAAGATTATATTGACCATTATCTTCTACATGAGTAAACAAACAATTTCATCAGGTGGCTTATATAAACTAAGGTTTAATATGTTGTGTGCAGGTTCCTACAAGGTCACACCCATCACGTTTGGCTTGAAGTTTGACATAACAAACAATGACAATGGTACCTACATCATAACTGTTGTTGACAAAGTCAGGGGACAAGAGATTAAGAAGGAAGTTGTCGGTCAAACCCCACATGAAGTCATACACCTGAAGCCCTGTACTGAATATGAGCACAAGGTTGTATTTATTGACAGTCATGGTACTGAAACACCCTGTTCCATCCCTGGAAATAAAACTACAACAACTGAAATGAGTGAGTACACATCAATCATGTTGTTTTATACATCTTGCCTTGTTTTACATCACAAATAAAGACATTTTATAAAACAGATATTTATGCATCACTTGTGTATTTCAGATAAAAATGACCTGGGTAAAACCAGCAGCTGCATTCCTGGATGTGTTTGTTACCAAAGTTCTTGGGACCTCAGCAATTTAACAATGACACCCCATAAAGCTCCAGTTGAGAAATGTGGAAATGATAGTCAAACATTTCATTTTAAACTTGACTACGAGGATATTTGCTCAAATATTTCTATAATCTTTAAATCAGAAAGCTGTAATAACTCCTATAACTACAATGAACACATCAGTGTCGGTATGTTAGAATGTAAATATCTTTATTTATTCTTGTGTTTAAAACCTAAATTTATTAAGGCATCACAATTTCCACAGATTTCCTTGATCCAAGTGAAATAAATCAGACTAAACCAACTGGACTTCCTGCAAACATTAAACCAATGTTGCCTTCAAAGTGTAAAGATCTCAGAGTTGATTACAGCTGTAAAGGTAAGTGTAAAAAAAAATATGACTGAAGGCATAATAGAAGATTTAGATGTAAATAGGTCTCTACTATTACAAACTTCAGTAGAACAATTTTAGAAAAAACAAAGATCATTTTTAGTTAAAGCTGAAGATCTGAATGTTTTTTTTGCTGCAGATATAGTTTTATTTTCTCTCTTATTCTGTTTCAGTATTGTTTCAAAATGTGTCAGAATGTTAATATAAACCTATGATGAAACTAATGATCATTATAGATGAAAGGGGTGTGATCAAGAATCTGTCTGATGTGGAGCCGTCCAAAAATTACACCTGCACTGGTCTGATCACCAGCCTGAACACCAGCCTGAACATAACAACTAGACCCATCAGCTTTAACATTAGCTGTGGTATGTGGACATTTATCTCACTGTAATTAAGCTTTTTTATTTTCATAATTTTTAGTGAACAAAAAAAAATTAACATGCTGGATTTATTGTTACCAATGTCTCTGTTCAGGTTTTAGATTAAATGTAAAGAACACAACAGACAGCACCTCTATTAGCCTGAGTTGGACAACAGAGACTGAGAACTGCAGAAACATCAGTAATAACCTTTCCTATTCCTGCAACTGTAACTCCAGTGAAAGACAAGACCAAAGTGAGTAAAATGCTTAATTCATAGTACTGCTGTTTTGTGTTTACTAGTGTTCTTTTAAGAGTTTTGGTGATTAACTTGATGGTCTGCTTCTCTGATAGAGTAAATACACAGCTGGTCCCCGTGACAAATCAATGATTTCAATGTCCATAGTCTTGTCACTCTTTCCAGATAAACAGAGAAACCTGCTCATATGTACAGTATATATACAAATGTGCTGCTGTAACTTGAAACCAAGTCAAGTTTATTTTATACTAAACTGCTATTTTCAGCCAAACATCACAAAAACACACCAGTAGCTGGTACATTTACAGCTCAGCCTGGTGGAGGATCATGTCGTATTGATGATCTAAAACCATACACTGATTATAAATGTCAAGTCCGAACCAAATACAACGACAGGGTTCTGCATGATGGACGATATGAAGGAACCCTGAAAACCAAGCCTGGAGGTAAGTTGATAAAATCTTTAAAATTCTATAGCTAACAAATCAACCAACTCATTAACTGATATTTATCTAATTTAAACTTCATTTACCCTCATTTAATTGTCCACCCAATAATAACTGTTGCTGTAACTTTATGAGGATATTTCATCTCTCTCGAGTCACTGTAGCAAACCAAAGAAATTGTAAAGCCTTAGCTTCACTATTGATGTTTATACTCAATATTTGTCTGTGATTGTGTTTATTTATTTACGTCTTTAGTCATTTTGGTTCGTGTTTATTTTTGAAGAGTCTAAAGTTATGTAGAGTTTAATAACATTTTGTTTTAAGGAAAGAAAAAGAATAAATTTAATAAAAGAATTTAATAAAAAAAAATATATTGATTATGATTTTCCCTTGACTACCAAGACTAAACAATTTTAAAACACTACAAACTGACTTAACCAGAAAAGCTCGTTAAAATCAAAATTGTCAACTTTTACAGTATATTATCATATATTTCAATATTGCTTTTCTTCATAATTTTTTCATATTGAAAGTGGAATTTAATTATATTTTTATTTAAAAATATATTTTGGAAAACTGTCTAACATTACAATGGGTTTTGGCTGCTGTCTCTTTTTTTGTTGTTGTATTTCCATCTTTTAAATTTTTATTTTTCAAATTTATCAGTAATGTTTAAACTATAGAGTACCACAAGGAAAATAAAATGACATTTTAAAATAATTATCGATAATCATTTAATGAGTTTTTAAAATTAATAATAGAATTGTTTTCAAATGCAGATACTGTATATTGTATTTGCCACTACTAATTCTGGTGTTATTATTAGAACTGTTGTAGTAACCTTAACGTGAAAAAAATGTTGCATCTGTTTTATTTTCTTACAGTTCCAGCTGATATAGAAAACCTCGAAGCGACTCCTCAGGAGCATAATGTGATTAAAGTAACCTGTAAAAACACTGATTTTAATGGACCTGACGGGAGATACAGAGCACGACTTTATACCGCTGATGGTGATAAGGAAATAAAGCAGCGCAAGATGTGTGAATTTGAATTTAAGGATCTGAGCTACCTTACAACCTACAGTGTGGAGGTTTGTATGATTCTACACAATAATATTAAAATCATCTTTTTTTTAATTTTATTTCTAATATTCTTTTGGATGCTGTATTATTTAAAGGGACTTTCTGTTTTTAATAGGTGACTGCTTTCAACAGTCAGTATCAGAGCAAATCCAGAACAAAACAAGTTAAGACTCTATGTATGATAAGTTTTAAATTATAAACAGATTGCTTATATAATTTGACATAATTTTACTCACACATTTTATCATAATGATGCTGTTGTTAATCCTTTTTTAAAGATAATGATAAAGCGCTCATTGGGTTTCTGGTCTTCCTCATCATCCTCACTTCTGTGGCTCTGCTTTTTGTTATCTACAAGATTTACATTTTAAAGCGCAGAAACTCTCAGTAAGTATCTATCTGCTATAATTGTTTTATTTTTGTGTTATCATTTTTTCATTTACTCTACAGTCATTTCTGTTACATTGTTACATTCTATATGTACAGTGGTGTGAAACAGTGTTTGCCCCCTTCCTGATTTCTCATTTTTTTTGTATGTTTGTCACACTTTAATGCTTCATATCATCAAACTAATTTAAATATTAGACAAAGATAACACAAGTAAACACAAAATGCAGTTTTTAAATGAAGGTGTTTATGATTAAGGGAAAAAAAAAATCCAAACCTACATGGCCCTGCGTGAAAAAGTGATTGCCCCCTAAACTAACTAACTAACTAACTAACCTGCACTTATATAGCGCTTTTCTAGTCACAAAGACCACTCAAAGCGCTTTTCACTAATACTAACCCTCTATTCTAAGGGCCTATAGGAAACAGATATTTAGGGACAATTTAGAACAGCCAGTTAACCTAACATGCATGTCTTTGGATTGTGGGAGGAAACCGGAGCCCCCGGAGTAAACCCACGCAGCACAGGGAGAACATGCAAACTCCACACAGAAAGTGGTTGGGCCACCCTTAGCAGCAACAACCGCAATCAAGCATTTCCGTTAACTGGCAATGATTCTTTTAGAGCGCTGTGGAGGAATTTTGTCCCACTCATCTTTGCAGAATTGTTGTAATTCAGCCACATTGGAGGGTTTTCGAGCATGAACCGACTTTTTAAGGTCATGCTGCAGCATCTCAATGGGATTCAGGTCAGGACTTTGACTAGGCCACTCCAAAGTCTTCATTTTGTATTTCTTAAGCCATTCAGAGGTGGACTTGCTGGTGTGTTTTGGATCATTGTCCTGCTGCAGAACCCAAGTGCTCCTCAGCTTGAGGTCATGAACAGATGGCTGGACATTCTCCTTCAGGTTTTTTTAGTAGACAGCAGAATTCATGGTTCCATTTACCACAGCAAGTCTTCCAGGTCCTGAAGCAGCAAAACAGCCCCAGACCATCACACTACCACCACCATATTTTACTGTTGGTATGATGTTCCTTTTCTGAAATGCTGTGTTATTTTTACACCGGATGTAATGGGACACACATCTTCCAAAAAGTTAAACTTTTGTCTTGTCAGTCCACAGAGTATTTTCCCAAAAGTCTTGGGGATCATCAAGATGTTTTCTGGCAAAACTGAGACAAGCCTTTATTTTCTTTTTGCTCAGCAGTGGTTTTCGTTTTGGAACTCTGCCATGCAGGCCATTTTTGCCTAGTCTCTTTCTTATGGTGGAGTCATGAACACTGACCTTAACTGAGGCAAGTGAGGCCTACAGTTCTTTGGATGCTGTTGTGGGGTCTTTTGTGACCTCTTGGATGAGTCATCACTGCGCTCTTGGGGTAATTTTGGTCAGTCGCCCACTCCTGGGAAGGTTCACCACTGTTCCATGTTTTCTCCATTTGTGGATAATGGCTCTCACTGTGGTTCACTGGAGTCCCAAAGCTTTAGAAATGGCTAGAAAATTGAACTCAGCTTTCAAAGATGTGATAAACCACAGTTAATTTATGTTTTAACGGGAAAGTGGGGGAGGGATCACTTTTTCACATAGGGCCATGTAGGTTTGGATTTTTTCACCCTTAATAATAAACACCTTCAATTAAAAACTGCATTTTGTGTTTACTTGTGTTATCTTTGTGTAATATTTAAATTTGTTTGATGATCTGAAACATTTAAGTGTGACAAACATACAAAAAAAAATGAGAAATCGGGAAGGGGGAAAACACTTTTTCACACTACTGTCCCTTCTTTTGCTCCATATAATAATTTCATCAATTTCTTTAGTGACCTGGATGAGGGCCTGAGCCTTATTCCAACAGGAAGTGAGTCTTTAATTTCCTTTTTTTTTTCTAAGTTTTTGTGTTCTTACATAAAGCCTTATTGTGCTGCTTGCAACACTTCTTATGTTCATTGCATATGGATTGAGTCAGAGAGGCAAATCTATCTCCTGCTGTAATAATCAGCGAGTTCTACAGTCTTTTCCTATCAGTTAACACCACCTCATCCAATATACTTTCTTCGGGTTATCACAGTGATATTTCAAACTTAATGCTGATACCTGGGTAAATACTCCATACTTGATCCCTTTTTCAGTGCAGCAAAATTAAAAAATGACGTACGAATAACATCAGTGCCCATACTATTTTCAAGTTGTCTGACATAGTGCACAGAAAACATATTGTACTTGAAAAGCACTCAAAGTGCATACTTCCACCAAGGCTCCTTCCATCGTTCATGGATCACCTCCAAAATGTAATGGGTTCGTCTCTAGCCCAAGGACCACCTCTGGTGAAAATTTCATCCAAATCTACCCAGTAGTTTTTGTGTAATCCTGCTGCACAAATACAAACAAGGTCCTTGGTGGAGGTATGCACTGTCAGATCATCATCAAAATTTAATGGGGTCATCCTTGGCCCAAGGGCTACCTCTGGTGAAAATTTCATCAAAATCCGTACAGTAGTTTATGCAGAATCCTGCTAAGAGACAAACAAACAGACAGCCCACACCAATTACATTACCTCCTTGGCGGAGGTAAACATAACTGTAAGGTATGACAAAATAAAATTATTTTGGAAACTGCAAAAATTTTAAAAAGACAAACAATGATGGTATTATTGCAGATTTGTAACTAATCCAATACATGTATTAATTTCCATCTGAGTTTCTTTTCTTTTCAACAACCCTACTTCAGATTTAATAGTTAAAAGGTAACTGGATCAAGGCAGTCAGAAACAGCACACTTCACCCTCTGCTGGACTCATTTATACCTCTGTCAAGGGAGGACGGAGGTAATGTTTTTAGTGGCGTTGGTTGGTTTGTCTGTTGGTTGGTTGGTTTGACTGTTAGCAACATAACTCAAAAAGTTATGAACGGATTTTGATTAAATTTTTGGGAAAATTGTAAAATGACATGGGGAACAGATGATTAGATTTTGGTAGTGATTCGGATCACGATGTGGATGCAGGAAAGTTTTAATATTATTTTGTATATTAATCTGGCACTTTTCATGTACTGCCCCTTTCAGACGTGTCCACTCAGTTACGTGCGTGGTCACGCCATAGGGCCACATGCCTCGGCAACCCAGAAGCCAACCACTGCAGAAAAAGTATTAGGGGGCGTGTCCACCAAACTCGTTTTTCCTGCTGTGGGCGACTATTTTCTATTTATTCTCTATGTAGTCCAGTGTTTACACCACTGAGCGCCCCTGGTGCTGAAATGCTTTAAGCAGTGGCCGCTTTTTATCGTGGTGCTCAGGGCTGAAAAAAGTTCAGCTTGTCAGACTACTGTACAGCTGCGCTTGTCAATGTCAGACCTTTCTAAGCAGCCAATCAGAATTAAGGAAGGGCAGGACATAGGTTTCCGGTACAGGAAGACGAGAATGGGAGATAATGTGGAGGAGGTGGAGGCTGAACTTTGTTGCATCAAACAATGTGAATTTGTAGTTAATAACGCCAAAAAAATGGTATGATACCACACAGTTGTGTAATATTGCTTAATAATTATGAAGCTTGTCAATAAACTGTAATGGAGAAGAGAGGAGGAAATAAATAAACAAAAACCAGCCAGAAAGATTCAACAAACCATGTTGTTGATTTAAGTGGAATTGCCCAGCCCCAATGTATGGTCAGTACAATTATGACAGTCTTGTTATTATTATCATTATTATTATTATGTAGTCATTTTGTTTTTGCTACCGTTTCTCTGTCTGTTAATAATAATAACGGATTGCATTTATATAGCGCCTTTCATTCAAATTTTCAGGAAAGGTGTGTAATGGAACACTGAACACATGATTAGATTTTGGTGATGATCTCAAAATGCATACCTCCGCCAAGGCTCTTATCGTCTCACAGGGTGTTAGCAACAATACTTCAAAACTACTGGATGGATTAGGATGAAATTTTCACCAGAGATGGCCCTTGGCCCAAAGATGAACTCATTAGATGTTGGAGGTGATCTGTGAGTGCATACCTCCGCCAAGGCCCTATCTCTCAATGTACAGATGGATGGCGAAATGAACAGAGGGGAGGACAAAGGGAGGGAAGGATGGAGCCTTGGCAGAGGTATGCACTCTCTGAGTGCCCTCTTGTTATAAGTGTGTTCATTATAGTAAAGGGATTATCAAGGATTTCATTCTGAACAAGCACTTCCACCTCAGTATAGAGAATGTTTTTACTGACAGGTTGCACACTGAGACACAAGTATAGTCAAGCAAAGTAAACCAGTTTCTATTTTTGAACAAGAAATGAAATGAGCATAAAGTTGATTCCACTTATGTGACTGTAGGCTGTAGCACTTTAAATGTTACCTCAGAATATACACAGTGTCACGTTTTGGGCATTCAAAGGAGAGGATCTTATTGCAGGCATGGTGAAGATGAACTGGATTGTGTTGAAGCCAGGTACCAAAAAAAAAAAACAAAAAAAAAAAACAGGAGAGCCAGAAGATCTAAACTAAACTAACAGTGATCTGTGTGGAGTTTGCATGTTCTCCCCGTGTTGCGTGGGTTTACTCCGGGATTTCTCCGGTTTCCTCCCACATGCCAAAGACATGCATGTTAGGTTAATTGGCTGTTCTAAATTGTCCCTAGATATCTGTTTCCTATAGGCCCTTAGAATAGAGGGTTAGTATTAATGAAAGCGCTTTGAGTGGTCTTTGTGACTAGAAAAGCGCTATATAAGTGCAGGTTAGTTAGTTAGTTAGTTAGTAAACACAAAATAAAACTGTACATGGGCAAGGAAAAACAATGAAACTACTAAACCAACTTGAGTCAGGAACAAGAAACAGAGAAATGCGGACACATGGAAATGCAGAGACCCAAAGACCCAACACAGAACACAGACACAGCAGGGATGAAATAGGCACACCAGGCAATCAAGGGTGGGGAACAGCAGAGAAGATTACACATGTGGAATCAGTTACAATAATGAAGGAGACACAGACAGAAGTGCGGGACACAGAAACATGCAACATAACAGAGGACTAACCACCTAATGGTACAGTATAATGTCAACAGAGCTAGAAAGGAGCATATACTGATAAACACTGTGAAATCCAAACAAGAAAACAAACAAGAAAAGAAATAACTACATAAGTAAACCCAAAAGTAAATTGGATATCATAAACAAAGACTAACAGGAAAATCCATCCATCCATCCATCCATCCATCCATCCATCCATCTATTTTCTACTGCTTTTCCTGAGGTCTGGGTCGCTGAGGCAGCAGCTCAAGCAGAGAAGCCCAAACTTCCCCCTCTCCGCCCACCTGCTCTAGCTCTTCAGAGAGGATACCAAAACGTTCCCAGGCCAGCTGGGAGACATAGTCTCTCCAGCGTGTCCTGGGTCCGCCCCGGGGTCTCCGCCAAGTTGGACGTGCCTGAAACACCTCTAGTGGGAGGTGTCCAGGAGGCATCCTGATCAGACGCCCATACCACCTCAACTGGCTCCTTTCAATATGGAGGAGCAGCGATTCTACTCTGAGCCTCCCCCGAATGACTGACTTCTTCACCCTATCTCTAAGGGTGAGTCCAGCAATCCTACGGAGAAAGCTCATTTCAGCCGCTTGTATCTGCAGTCTCATTCTTTTGATCATTACCCAAAGTTCTAAAGCAAAGCTGTCAATTTCAAAGTCAAAGTCAAAGTGCCTTTTTTTAGCAATGGAATGACAATAAAGGCACTTTGACTTTGACTTTGAAATTGACAGCTTTGCTTTAGAGCTTGGTTTCCTCTTCACCACAACAGACTGGTACAACGTCCGCATCACTACAGAGGCTGGTCCGACCCATCTCTCAATCTCTTGTTCCATTCTCCCTTCACTCATGAATGACACCCCGAGATACTTAAACTTCTTCACTTCGGGCAGGAGCTTGTCTCCAACTCAGAGAGGACAATCCACCTTTTTCTGGCTGAGCACTATGGACTCGGATTTGGAGGTACTGATTCTCATCCCGGCTGCTTCACACTCGGTAGCAAACCATCCCAGCAAGATCTGTAGGTCATTGCTCGATGAAGCCAACAGGATGTCATCATCTGCAAACAGCCTAGAGGAGATCCTGTGGTCACCAAGCGTGACACCCTCTGATCCTTGGCTGCACCTAAATATCCTGTCCATAAAAATTATGAACAAGATCAGTGGCAAAAGGCAGCCCTGGTGGAATCCAACTCTCACTCGAAACGAGTTTGACTGGGTGTTGGTAATATCACCCAAACTCTTGCAAAGGTCATATAGGGACCGGATAGCTCATAACAATGAGCTCGATACCCCATACTCCTGCATCACCCCCCACAAGAGACCATGAGGGACACGGTCAAATGCTTTCTCCAAGTCCACAAAACATATGTGGGCTGGTTGGGCAAACTCCCATGAACCTTCGAGGATTCTTGAGAGGGTAAAGAGCTGGTCCGATGTGCCACAGCTAGGACAAAAACCACACTGCTCCACCTGAATCCGAAGTTTGACCAGTGGTTGGACTCTCGTCTTCAGTACCCTGGCATAGACCTTCCCAGGGAGGCTGAGAAGTGTGATTTCCCTAAAGTTGGAACACACCCTCCAGTCTGCCTTTTTAAAAAGAGGAACCACCACCCCAGTTTGCCATGCCAAAGGCACTCTCCCCAACTTCCACCTAATATTGCAGAGGCGTGTCAATCATGACAGCCCGACAACATCCAGGGCCTTGAGGTACTCAGGGCAAACCTCGTCCACCCCCGTGACCCGGCCACCAAAGAGTTTTGGTTTTATTACCACTTTGGCGACCTCGGTCCTTGTGATGGGTGAGTTGTCCCCCTCGTCCTCAAGCCCTCCTTCCTCTATGGAAGGCATGTCAGTGGTATTGAGGAGATCTTCAAAGTATTCCTTTGACCGGTCGACAATGTCCTCAGTCAAAGTCAGCATCGCCCCAGCTGGACCATACACAGTGTGGACAGGGAGCTGCTTCCCCCTCCTGAGCCACGGAACAGTTTAAATGGTAAATGGCGTTCACTTATATCACATTTTTCTCATTTCTGGACACTTTACAGATCCTGCTATCCACCCATTCACGCACACATTCACAGATTGATGGCAGTTTACCAGAATCTCTTCGAGGCCGACCGAAAGTCTTGTTCCATGGCCTCACCAAACTCCTCTCACAACCGAGTTTTTGCTTCAGCAACCACTCGAGCTGCACTCCGCTTAGCCTGCCAGTACACCTCAGCTGCTTCAGGAGTACCACAAGCCAACCAATCTCGATAGGACTCCTTCTTCAGCTTTATGGCCCCCCTCACCACTGGTGTCCACCACTTGATTCAGGGGTTGCCACCACAAGATACACCAACAACCTTGCAGCCACACCTTTGGGCGGCTGCTTCAACAATGGAGGTGGAGTACATGGCCCGTTCAGACTCCATATCTCCAGACTCCCTCGGAATGTCATTGAAGTTTTCTGGAGGTGGGAGTTGAAGACCTCCCGAACAGGAGCCTCAGCCACATGTTCCCAGCACACCCTCACTATACGTTTGGGTCTACCAGGTCTGAATGGCATCCTCCCCTGCTATCAGATCCAACTCACCACCAGGTGGTGATCAGTTGACAGCTCTGCACCTCTCTTTACCCGAGTGTCCAAGACATGTGGTCGCAGGTCTGATGACACGATAACAAAATCGATCATCGACCTGCGACCTAGGGTGTCCTGGTACCAGGTGCACATATGGACACCCTTATGCTTGAACATGATGGTCGTTATGGACAAACTGTGGTTGGCACAGAAGTCCAATAACTGAACACCACTTGGGTTCAGATTAGGCAGGCCATTCTTCCCAATCACGCCCCTCCAGGTTTCACTGTCATTGCCCACATGTGCATTGAAGTCTTCCAGTAGGACAATGGAGTCTTCAAGAGGAGCAGTCTCCAGCGCCCCAGTCAGAGACTCCAAAAAGGGTGGGTATGCTGAACCATCATTTGGTGCATAGGCACAAATGATGGTCAGGACCTGCTTCCCAACCCAAAGGTGCAGGGAAACTACCCTTTTGTCCACCGGGGAGGACTCCAATATTGAGGCAGCAAGGTGGGAGGATACAAGAATACCCACCCCTGCCGGTCACCTCTCACTCCATGGATCGCCACCTTATTGTGGTGGGGGATTTGCGTGCCCTAGTGATCCCAGGAGCTATATTGTCTGGGGCAGTTTGCTTCTGGTATGGTCTCCTAAGACAAACTGGTCCTGGGTGAAGGGCCAGACTAAGAGTGATCCAATAGACTCTTATGATGAATAAAAATCAAGAATTCACTGTACCCCGGCCTGTATGAGGTTACCGGGGTCCCACTCTGGATCCAGGCCTGAGGGAGGGGCTTGATGGTTAGCGCCTGATGGCCAGGTTTCTGCCCATGGTACCTGGCCAGGCTCAGCCCAAGGGAGTTACATGCATCTGCCCTCCAGTGGGCTCACCACCTGCAGGAGGGACCATGGGAGTTAAGTGCTATGCGGATCAAGTGGCAGGTGAAGACAGAGACCTTCACGGTCTGATCCACGGCTTTCAAAACTGGCTTAACAGGAAAATGCATTTCAAAATAAGAAAGGAAATCAAGATGAATCAAACTAAACCGGAACAACACAGGGAAAACTTTAGAATCAAACTAAGACCAAGAGAGACTAAACTAGGTAAGGATAACACAGGAAATACTTTTAACATAATCTTGAAACTTAACGAGAAAAAAATCACAGTATCAATAAGCCCAAGATTACAACTCAAAACACACACAACACACAGTCTTGTTTAAATTAACAAATGTTTAAAGAAACAGAGCAATATTCAAATATTATTGGTGCGTTTCAACAGATGACAATATTTTTTTTTACTAGTTCAGTCTGGTTTACTACTCAATACGTAAAAACTGTGTTTTTCAAATAAGTAAAAAGACCAACCTGCAAGTATTTAATGTTGCCAAGCATACCATATACATTCCTGATGAGAGCATAAGCAAGAAGATACCATATTTTTAGTTTGTGATTCTTATATGTTGTTTTTTTAAACCAACTGCTGCAGGCGATGAGGAAAATCTGCTTCCTGTTGAGCCAATTGCAGCAGAGGTTCTGCTGGAAGCCTACAAGAGGAAGTTAGCTGATGAAGGACGACTTTTCCTGGCTGAGTTTCAGGTAAATTTCCTCATTGGTGCATAGAGAAGAATATTTATCTTCTCTATGGATGTTCTCTCTTAGATGTTTTTGGAATAGGGTGTCAGAAAGTTACATGTAACTAAAATTCAAAGCAAGAAATATTCTTTAGAGCTCTTACAGCTTATGGCACTTTTGATTCATGTTTTGATTTCAGAGCATCCCCAGAATTTTCTCGAGATACACAGGGAAAGATGCCAAGAAATCCTACAATGTCCCCAAGAACCGTTATGTGGACATTTTGCCTTGTGAGTATGAGTTTGTCCACCATATACAGTTGAAATCAGATGTTTACATACACTGTATAAAAGACGCATCACCTTTTTTTCCTCACTGTCTAACATTAAATGAGACTTAACTTTTCCTGTTTTAGGTCAGTTATGATTACCAAAATTATTTCTATTTGCTAAATAATGTTCCTATATAGGGGCAGCGCGGTGGCGGAGTGGTTAGCACTGCGGCAGCACAGTAACTTACCCTTGCTGGGGGATCGTGGGTTCGATCCCAGCCCCCGACCAACAGTGATCTGTGTGGAGTTTGCATGTTCTCCCCGTGTCTGCGTGGGTTTAGTCCGGGATTTCTCCGGTTTCCTCCCACATGCCAAAAACATGCAAGTTAGGTTAATTGGCATCAAAACTGGGGATTCTAAATTGTCCTTAGGTATGACTGTGAGAGTGAATGGTTGTCTGTCTCTCTGTGTTGGCCCTGCGATGGACTGACGATCTGTCCAGGGTGTACCCTGCCTCTCGCCCAGAGATGCTGGGATAGGCTCCAGCCCCCCCACGACCCGTAAAGGATTAAGCGGAAGAAGATGGATGGATGGATGTTCATATATGTTAAATATTTTTTTTAGAGATTTTTTTTATTACTTTCTTCAGAGTCAGAAGTTTACATACATTTCCTTAGTATTTGGTAGCATTGCCTTCAAAGTGTATGACTTGGATCAAACATTTTGGGTATCCTTCCACAAGCTTCTCACAATAGCTTGCTGGAATTTTGGCCCATTCATCCTGACAGAATTGGTGTAACTGAGTCAGGTTTGTAGAGCGCCTTGCTCTTTTCAGCTCTGCCCACAAATTTTCTATAGGATTGAGATCAGGGCTTTGTGATGGCCCCTCCAAAACACTGACTTTGTTGTCCTTAAGTCACATTTTGTAACTAATTTGGTGGTATGCTTGGGGTCACTGTCGATTTGGAAGACCCATTTGCACCCAAGTGTTAACATCCTGGCTGATGTCTTGAGATGCTGTCATGTTTGCCCCTTTCAGGGCATTAACGAGGCGCCAGATGCCGACAGAGAGTTTGTGTGTATTTATTAAAGAAGAGTGACAAAATAACAAGCCTCGTGGGGCAAAATACAAATACCTATACATGCAACCCCGGAGGGTGAACTAAAGAGAGAAATAAAGAGACGTTACACATTTACGTCCAGAGAGCGAGGGCGAAATCTAACGCTGTAGAGTAACACTTACAAATGAATGAAGCGAGGGCAAAACCTACACTGAAGAAAGACTGGAACTGGGGGTAGGGATCCCAGCCTGGAACGACAAGGTTGCAGCGAGGAGTGAGCCTCAGCTGTTCCCTAAAATACTGAAACACAAACGCTAAGGGCCAACGGGTGAAGAGAAACCATAATCAGCAAATCATAATCAGCTGTGACAGAGCCGGCTCGACTTGACAGCCAGAAGTCTGGCCGCGGCGCTGTCACAGTAAAAGCACCGAAGGGACAAATAATAATAGAACTAGAAGTACAGAGGAAAAAAGGGAAAATACTGAGTGACTCGAGTGCGGAGCTGATCCGTGCTTGGAACACCACAGATGCTGCTTCAATATTTACCTGTAATGTTCTTTTCTCCTGATGCCATCTATTTTGTAAAGTGCACCAGTCCCTCCTACGGTAAAACACCTCCACAACATGATGCTGCCACCCCTCATACTTCATAGTTGTGATGGTGTTTGCAGTCTTGCAAGCGTCCCCCTTTTTCCTCCAAATGCAGCAAAGGCCACTATGCCCAAACAGTTCAATTTTAGTTTCATCAGACCACAGGACATGTCTCCAGATTTTAAGGTCTTTGTTCCTATGTGCATTTGCAAACTGTAATCTGGCTTTTTTATGTTGCTTTTGGAGTAATGGCTTCTTCCTTGCTTAGTGGCCTTTCAGCCCATATCAGTACAGGACTTGTTTTACTGTGGATAATGATACTCTTTTACCAGCTTCAGCCAGCATCTTCACAATGTCTTTTGCTTTTGTTCGAGGGTTGATATGCACATTTTGCAACAAAACACATTCATCTGTGGGACACAGAACCTGTCTCCTTCCTGAGTGGTATGATGGCTGGACATTCCCATGGTGTTTATACTTGTGTATAATTGTTTGAACAGATGAACGCAACACCTTCAGGCATCTGGAAATTGTACCCAAGGATGAACCAGACTTGTGGAGTTCCACAATTCTCTTTCTGATATATTGGCTGATTTTTTTTTCCCATGATATCACACAGGAAGCAGTGTGTTTGAGGTGTGCTTTAAAATACATCCAAGGCTGTGCCTCCAGTTAACTCAGATGTTGTCAAATAACCTATCAGAAGCTTCCAAAGCCATGACATCATCATCTGGGCTTTCCCAAATTGTTTAAAGGCAAAGTAATCTTAGCATATGTAAACTTTTGTCTTTGAAGAAAGTAATTTAAAAAATCTAAAAAAAAAATAGCAAATAGAAGCAATTTGGTAATCCTAACTGATCTAAAACAGGAAAAGTTTAGTCTGATTTAATGTCACAGTGAGGAAAAAAAGGTTATGTTTCTTTTTATACAGTGTATGTCAACTTCTGGTTTCAACTGTGTATAACAGAAGTGAAAGTTTCTTGCAGAATCAAGTCCTGAAAATTGACATGCAGATATTATTCTTATTAGCAATCCTTTAAAACTGAGGTTTTCATAATGTTGCTTATGTAGAGCAAATTGCCCCTTGGGGATAATAAAGTTTACCTTGACCTTGACCTTAATATGTGCTTCTCAGTATCAAGGCATGATGCACCTCTTCTCTTGTCGGTCTTTTCATTTTCTGAATGTTGAACCAGACGATTATAACCGTGTCCAGCTAAGCACCGGAAATGGAGAGGCAGGATGTGACTACATCAATGCCAGCTTCATTGATGTATGTATTACCCCAAATTTTACTCAAAATCATTAACAAAATTTTGATGAACTCTCTGAATAGAACACATCTAATTCAGCATCACTTTTTTCATTTCTTGCAGGGATACAAAGAGCCCAAAAAGTATATCGCAGCTCAGGGTAAAGTTTTGTCCTCATTCTTTATGTGAACTTCCATTGCTTTGAATAATACAGTACTCATATATTTTGTGTATATGTTTTAGGGCCAAAAGATGAAACTGTAACTGATTTTTGGAGGATGATCTGGGAGCAGCAGTCCTCTATTATTGTCATGGTAACACGCTGTGAAGAGGGGAACAGGGTAAGAACAGCTGGTTTTGGTTGACTTTGGTAGAGGGATTTTTTTTGTTTGTTTTAATTCATTCATCTTCTTAACCATTTAGTCCTTTTTGGGCCATGGGGGCTAGAGCTTATCCCACTGTCTTTTAGTGAGAGGCAGGGTACGCCCTGGACAGATCACCAGTCAATCGCAGGGCCATTATTTTTATTAACAAAAATAACCCTACCATGCATGACTGATAATGTCTTTATGTTCTTGATTCTGCCGCACTTTATATTTTCTCAAACTCAAATATATCATGTCATACAGTATCTACAACCTTTTCTCCGCTTTATTTAAAAAGTTCTCTAACCAAGAACTCTTATCATGCAATTGCCCATTTTCATGTTGTAATTTAATTTTTGATCTTTTCTCATAATATGGTAGTCTCTTGGTCTCCTTCTCTGTTCATGTTTGTGCAGGTCAAGTGTGCTCAGTACTGGCCGTCTAAGGACAGAGAGGTAGAGATCTTTGAGGAATTCATAGTGAAGCTGAATTCAGAGGACGAGTGTCCGGATTACACCATCCGTCGTCTGACCCTGACCAATGTAGGACTCCATCAAAGCACTGATAGATCAAACAGTTATAAAACAGAACAATATGTTGTTTCTGTCGAGCATAAACACAGTGTTGTTCCATGGTTATCACAGTTATTATACTGGATAAGGTATTGTTGTGTTCATGTTTATGCATTTATTCAGTGAAACACCATATCCGTGTGTGTGTGTGTGTGTGTGTGTGTGTGTGTGTGTGTGTGTGTGTGTGTGTGTGTGATCCTTGCAGAAAAGGGAGAAGAACTCTGAGAGGGAGGTGACTCACATCCAGTTCATGAGTTGGCCCGACCATGGCGTCCCTGGGGATCCACACCTCCTCCTGAAGCTGAGGCGGCGTGTTAATTCTTTCAAGAATTTCTTCAGCGGCCCCATTGTTGTTCACTGCAGGTACAGTAAAGAAAGTCCTACACTAGGCTCAGCTGATAATCACTTATGTAGCAAGTGGAGTAAATAACATTGATTATTTCCTTAAATTAGCACCTGGCAGTGGATGGGAAAGTTTGGGCAATATTTTGTCCTTGAACTTGATGGGCAAGGGAACGATTTGAGCCACTTTGACAAGGGTCGAATTGTTACGGTGAGATGACTGGGTCAGAGCATCTCCAAAGCTTCAGCATTGCAGGGGTCTCCAGCCTTTTTTTGTCTCAGGGACCAGTTACAAGTAAAAACATTTTTTTTTTTTTGCAGACTGGCAGAAGGGGTGAGGGTAATCTGTTAAAATTAACAGAATACCCCAGCATTAAAAGAAAGTGTGGGATTAAAAAGCTCACCATAATGCAGAATCAATGGGAGCCCTGAGCTTGTTTCCATCTGCATCATTGGGCCTTTTCCCCCCTTTTCTAAAGAAACTCTCTCAAGATGACTGTTTTTTTACTCATTTTACTCAGCTTATGGGTTTTATAGTCAAGTTTCACTGTTAGTTACTGAGACAGGTGTGTGCCAAGCACAGGAAAAGAGACTATCTTATAATTTTTCAAAATAAAGCACCCAGCAGACTCTGATAATCTATAAAGTGGAACAAAATAAATAATTATTTTTTTTCTGTTTGGCCTTGTACCAAGTGGTCGAGCAGTCCGTGGCCCAGTGGTGAGGGACGCCTGACTTATGGGATGTTTCCCATCTGCAGTGATCAGGACCTACCAAAATTAGTCAGAGGAAGGGAAACCTGTGAATCTGTGACAGGGTCATGGGTGGCTGATGCACCTGATGCACATGGAGAATGTGTTGTGTGAGCCAATAGAAGGGGTG
Organism: Pholidichthys leucotaenia; assembly: GCA_020510985.1. Taxonomy (NCBI): domain Eukaryota; kingdom Metazoa; phylum Chordata; class Actinopteri; order Cichliformes; family Pholidichthyidae; genus Pholidichthys; species Pholidichthys leucotaenia. The sequence goes on along the minus strand of CM035839.1, from coordinate 319,484,191 downwards.
CTGTAAGTCTTCTGTTGCCTGCTTAGTGTCAGACACTTCTCTATACCTTCAAAGGACTAGTGGAGTTTATTTCACAAGGGGACAGGGGACATTTCAAAAGGGGAAATATCCTCTACGACCATTGCACCTCCACCAGACATTACACCCATGTCACTATGGCATTGGTTCACCATTATTTAGCTTATTCTGGGGAAGCCCAAAAGAGCTAATGCAATGGCATGGCGTCTGTCGTCCCGCCATATGTCAGTCTACATTTCACAGGAATCACCTCCACCTAGGCGTTTGCCTCACCAACCTCACAATGATCCTCAGGTGGGTGTGCATCCAGGTTGTGCTGGGCACTCCGGTGATTTCATAGAAAACAATACTCCTCCTAGGCAGTTGCCCTAATTCTCAAACTCACACACAAGGATCCTCAAATTTATTTGTATTCATGTTGTGCTCAAGGTCGGTGTCAAAGGTCAGGAGATCTGGGCATTTATGATTTCACTAATCATTAATCCTCTTAGGCAGTTGCCCCATTATTTGACAAATTCACCCCCGATGATCCTCATGTGGGTCTGCCATCTAGACTGGGCTCAAAGTCAAGGTCCAGATCTGAGCACTGTCTGGGTGATTTCATCAGGCCAGAATGAGCTGCTCCGTCATGGATGATCTGGTGTATGAGTATTTGTCAATGTTTATGTTTCCTTACTATATCGACTGAAGTGTTCATCAAAGCTGCCCATGTTCAATCAAAATATGGGCTTGATCACTTTCATTTTATGACCAACTTGCATCCTTGAACATGCTTGTTGAAGCTTATTTTTTTAGGTTTGCCTACTCTCCATAGAGATTAAAGAATATCTTTGGGAAAGTTTAGACGTGTCAGCTACATTTCCTCCTTCTCTTCCTTAGTATTAACTTCAGAGCACTTTAATGACTGGAGACAGAATAACCTAAACACAAGTGTCCGCTCTGCCTTGTGTAGTGCTGGTGTTGGAAGGACAGGCACCTACATTGGCATCGATGCTATGATGGAGGGTCTGGAGGCAGAAAACAGAGTCGACATCTATGGTTACGTGGTCAGACTACGCAGACAGAGATGTCTCATGGTTCAAGTAGAGGTAAAATATCAGTTCAAATCATTGTTTAGACATTATACTCTGTGTGTGTGTGTGTGTGTGTGTGTGTGTGTGTGTGTGTGTGTGTGTGTGTGTGTGTGTGTTATTGGTGGATACAAAGAATTTTAGTCAGTTTCTCAGCAGTTTTTTTTACAGAAGCCCTAAGCTGAAATACATATATACATTTTACTTTCTCTGTTTTCCTGTGATAACAAATTAAATGTTTTTTAGGTGATCCTGAATGTCATTATGGCATTTTCTTGATCTAAAAAATGTTTTCCTGAGGTAATAGTACAATTTTCCCAAGATCTCAAGATAACTGAACTTTATTTTCATAGTTAACAGAGACATCAGGCTGACTTAGATTGTGCCGCTGATAAAGCTGATAAAGCCCCATCAAGTGTCTTTGTAGATTATGTGCGCTGAAAAATCATTATGCATGGTATAATGATTTTTCAGCTTGTTAGTCCTTGATTGAATAAAATTGTAATGTCTATGCTCATCTGACATTGCTACTCGGAACTGACATTTCTTGTAATGAATAGCCTATTATAGACTAGCCTGTTTTGTTATCCTGAGATCTCAACTAAATTATGTTATCATGGGAAAATAGATTTTAGTTATATCAAGATCTTGAGAAAATTATCCCATTATCTCAGGAAAAGGACATTTGTTATCTCAAGATAGTGACAAATATCTTGAGATCACAGAAAACCATCCATCTTCTTCCGCTTAATCCTTTTTGGGGCGGGGGGGGGGGGGCTGGAGCCTATTCCATTAAAACAATTTGTTATCATGAGAAAATGCAGAAAAGGATGAATGCATGTATGGCCACTTAGGGTTGCTGTAGATTTTACTGCATATAAAAGGATGTATACCTTTTTCATAAACAAAATTACACATAAGCTGTGCTCATTGTACTTAGGAGCATGAGCACTATAACCATTTTCATATGATTCTTTAATCTGATATAAGGATATTATATATATAACTTTTAAGTACCGATAAAGAGAATAATGTATAATAGTACATGGTGCTCCCTGTATTAAATATAAAAAAAACAGACCCATATTAAGACGATCTGGTCGCAAAGTCTATTGTCTAAGGCGCAGAGCGCATTTATGGGTGTGTCCAAGCCCATTTTGTTGTCATGGCAGCACAAAAACAAATTTTGCATCTTGCAAAAAGTGGTAAGAAGCTGGTCTATTTTTTCATAGGTTTGTTTTGGATAATCCAATCCAAAGCTTTCCTGCCCTTCCCTTTAATGAATAAAAGCATATGATCAAAGGCAAACTATGATGACGATGGCTTGTTTAGAAGATATATTGTGCACTGGCCAATGGGCATGCATGTGAGTGACATTGTGTGCAATAGTACGTTACTTGGTATTAAGCCAGGTATTAATTACAGTGATGTCCAGTCACTTATTTTAGAAGGAAGAGACGGATATGATTGAACAAATGGGCTGAATAGTTGAGCTGAACTTAAATTATTGATTTAAGTTCAACGTAGCATGTATGGATGCACACCTCGTTGTGCTCCACACACCATTTTTTATTTCCTTGCAGTAAAAAACTGTCTACAGTTATGGGACGTGGTATATGTGGATAGTTTGTATTTAATTGTCCTCAGATTATTAATGCATTTTTCCAGAAAAACAACAGCTGAGTGTGTTTTTCATTAAACAGGACAGGATATGTGCACATGCACATTAACATAAGACTGAAGGAGATAACTGAGGATACAGACATGATAGATTATATATGTGGACAGAATACTTTGTCACAGTGGAGAGACATCGCCTCCGCCATTTACAAAATCCACAATGGCCACTACAATGACAAAGCCTCCGGTGCCAGTCTGTCAGAACTGGTCACAGAGCCCGTGCAGCTGAAGCTCTGTGGAGAGCATCTTCGTACCTGTCATTATAGTCTGTGGAGAAAAAAACACGCACTCCCTGCTCGTTCATTCATCCCCCTAAAAAATAAATACATTAATAACTAATCTATAGGTAGTACTGCTCCTGTAAGTTCATGATGAAAATGTGGACAAAATAAAAATCTATTCAGTGTATCATATTATAATTAAACTGGCAGGTAACAATACTTTAATTACATTACAACTGTTACAACTCTGTCAAGTAAGATAACAGAAAATCCCAGCACATGCTGCATTTCCTCATGTGCCCCTGTCTGTAGGCGCGTGCCCATGATTATAAATCACACCGCTGAATAGCATTAACAATGTGCGTCTGACGATAGACCTGTATTTTGTAGTTTAAAAGCACATTGACATGAAATACACTAAAATGGCAAGAGTAAGAGCAAATAGTGACTAAAATGCAGTGAGATTGCACTGGTGCCACACCTCTTTTAAATAAGTCTCCTCCTTGCACTGTAAAACAGGCACTGTCTATAGATAATTAGAGCATGATGCAATGTGTGAAAACCAGACTATGTCATAAACTAGCAAATCTACCAGCCCAAAACAGGAAGTGTGGCACAAATACATGCCTTAGATTGTTGTAATAGGGTACTTAGAGTGCATACTTTGCCAAGGCCAAAAATTTAAAATTTACAGAGGGAGAAAGATATCTGGATCTGAAGTGATTTGTGATCAGCTTTTAAAAAAATATTTCCAGAATAAATTTAGCCTTTTTCAGATAAATACACTGAGAATATTACTGTCACAAATAAGGCAGTAATGGACCCAAGAGCAAACACACAGACTAGACCGATAAGTTTGCTGATTTTTATTAGCAGCTGGGCTGGAGGAAAGAAAGCTGAGCAGAGGGGAGTGATTCACTGTTCTCTCCTTGTTGGACCTGAACAAACAGGTGGTAGATGGAGGCCATTTAACAAAAGATTGGTGTTCTTTCCTCTTCTGTGCAGTCAAGTCTCAGAAACTTGGGCGTGGTCCTGGATACGTCCATGTCACTGAAGACTGACTGCTAGAAACTTATTAAAAGCTGTTATTTCCACCTGAGAAACATTTCCAAACTTAAATCAGTTGTCTCTGAGAATGATATGGAAATGATTACACTGGTCAACACCAAATTTATTGTCTAAGTTTTTTTTAGCTGATTTAGGACGATTTTGATGTGCTGAATCCAAAAATCACATTGGTTTTGCTCAATTAGGTCAACTTTTTGAATTATGGCTACATGTTTTTTACATTTTTGTTTACATGTACGGGTATTTTTGCTTTATATGATGCAAAATTCTTTTTATTTCTTGAAATTCTCTGAATTTTGAACAATGATGACATAACATTCAGTTTACATATACTTACCTTTATCAGTGTCTACTATTCAATTTACAGTAATCAAAGTTTGTAACATTTAATCAATAAATTGTGTTAGAAAATGTTTTTTTCTCTTAAAAATCTATTTTGGATGAGAAATATTAACAAAAATCAACCAATAATGTCACAAAAATGTAATCGATTTAGTCAGAGGATCAGATTTTTTCTGACCTGATCAAGAGAAACGGATGTCATTTTCGGATTCAGTGGTGCAAAATTGTCTTAAATCAGTTGAAAAAAATACAGACAACTTACAAAAAAATTATTTTTGTAACCCTGTGTTATTCATGCGTTTATTGCAACACGTTTGGACTATTGCAACAGCCTTTTTACTTTATTAAAAAAACATAACCTCCTTGGCGGAGGTAATAAAAGAGAGCTAAAAGACAGACAGACAGACAGAGAATCTTTGCATTAATAGATAGATGGAGAGCACGCAGGCAGTTGGGCATGGGACCTTTAATGATGAATCAGAGCAAGAAGGCAGACTGAACTCTTACCGGTAATTGTCCTTAATTGATTCCCCTCACCATACAGAATTGGAGCAGGCAGGCAGATTCACTTTACAGGAATCCAGCTACCTATCCAGGAGCAGTAACAAAACCAGGCGTGGAGTCTCAGACCCTGACAATCACGCTAAAAGAATAATTTGGTATGGTTCGGCCATATCCTATGTATGTGGGACAACCAGTATTTTAATTAGTAATTCTGACAACAAATAAACACAAAAAGTCTATCCCAAATTAATCACATCTCCTTATGTGAAGTGACTTTATTGCCTATTATGCCTATTTTTGCTTTATTTTGTTTGTACTTCTTTGATAAAAAGTGAGATGTGCATTGACAAGAAAAATAAAAGTTTGCCTTCTGTGTCCAGTGTACTTCCTGCATTTTAACTTTAAATACATCTGACCTCATCCAGGCCCAGTACATCCTGATCCACCAGGCCCTTCTGGAGCACAACCAGTTTGGAGAGACTGAGATTTCTCTGCCAGAGTTCCACAGCTCACTGGACATGCTCAAGGAGAAAGGCGCTGACAACGAGCCAACGTTAATGGAGGAGGAGTTTGAGGTGTTGAATTGTATCTTATTATTAAGTAACCCGTTCTTTTATTAAAAAATAGCTGAAATTCAAATTAATTCATCATTAAAAGTCAATGTGTTTCAATACAGAGACTCCCCACTTTTAAAAACTGGAGAACATTTAACACTGGAATCACAGGGGAAAACAAGAAGAAGAACCGCTCTTCATCTGTCATTCCATGTGAGTATGAGCTCCAGATGAAATGTCTCTGGGTTCGTTTTTCATATAAAAACCTACCAGTGTTTCATTTTTGCTGCCCTCTTTTTTTCTTTTTTGCTGCTGGCTGTAGATGACTACAATCGAGTATTGCTGAAGCTGGATGAAGGGAACAGTCACGATAGTGATCGGGAAGAAGACGATGAGGACGAGTCATCAGATGAAGACGATGAAGACTCCACTAAATACATCAACGCCTCTCACATTGACGTATGTTTATATGACTTTCAGGCTGTTTGTGAACCTGTTCCTGCATTAAACTGGAAAAAAATACAATTTTTTACAGCAGCAGACAGACAGTGTCCCCTGCATTTATAAACAATAATGTGTCACATCCTCTAAGTTTGGACCAATTAGGGGTTTTCTCATCCACACAGGGCTACTGGGGCCCACGTGCCTTCATCACAGCACAGACTCCGCTGGCAGACACCGTAGCTGACTTCTGGTTGATGGTTCACCAGAAGAAAGTATCTGCTATTGTCATGCTAGACTCCAGTCGGGTAAATAATGTGTAATATCTTTATATTTTCTTTTTCATGACTTTCTATTCAAAAATAATCAGTTGGCATGTTTCCTTCCTGGCAGGATTCTGATTCTGAGTACTGGGAAAAAGAAAAGAAAGACTTTGGTGACATTGAGGTGGAGGTAGTGAATACAGACACCACTCCAACGTTTATAACCCGCACCATATCGATCCACCATGGCAAGGTAGCACAATCACCTCAGTCTGTCACTGTAAAGGAGAGCTTTTCCATTCATATTCTTTGCCATCACACACTGATGTCACATAATGTCACTTCTGTTAACAGAGGAAAGACAGTCGGACGGTAAAACATTTCCAGTTTCTGAAGTGGGAGAGTAGAGATGTGCCGGAAAGACCTCAAGATTTCATAGATATGATCAAGGATGTTAAACGCTGCCCACCCAGTTCCAAATCACTGAGGAACAATCCTATTGTGGTCCACTGCAAGTAAGGCAACCTCAACAAAATGGTCTCTTTTCAGTGATGAAATTGTGAACGACATAAAACCTCATCTTTCAGGGTAGATGAAAGTCTTCATTCTACTGATCTCAGCCTAAAGCATTTGATAAAGATCACAGGTTCTTTAAGACTAAAATTAGCTTGTTATTCAAATTCAGTCATGATTTAGTAGTAATGTTTCTCACCTTGAATAGCAAAATAACTGCAGTTTTAAAGAGCCAGCCTAAATAAATAAAGGTCATGATTAACATTTCACTGCAGAATACTGGAGTGGTGTCCGAGTGGTCAAGCCTCTGCCCCACAGCTGGATTCCTGCTGTACACCTGGTACATTGGTGTGACGTAGGTGTGCTGTCAGGGAATGATAGTATGTCTTCAATGATGTATCTGGCAGTCAGTAAGTGTGATTCTTGCTATGTCACACACTGTCCAGATGCACACCTGGTTTTGAAATCCACCCAGCTGTTCAGGTGAAGTGGCTCCATCATCAGCGGTGCTAGCATAGCGACCTTTCCTGAGCGACTAGTTTTGTAGGAGCATGTTGCTAAATCAGGTGCTTCTAAAGATTCAGGTTACTATTTCTTGATGTGATGTAGGTCTTCACACCAGCACATAGTTCATAACTACCAATATTTTATTGTCTTTACCCTCAAGAAAAGAAAAAGTAATATTTCCATGAGAAGAAACTCGCTGCTTCTTCTCCGTCATCACTGACAAACTCATTCCCACTCTTTGCCACATATCATGTGGAGCGATGGCTGTATGTCATTGTATGGTAGGTTGCATTTGTGCATTGGTCTGTGCTATGTGAAGTAAAAATGAGTAATGACCCTGGCAAAATTTCAGTAACTATAACAGCGTTCCTCAGTTTGAAAGCATAATTTCATTGCACATCAATTACTGCAAAAGTAGTTTCATTGCAGTAATGTGTTATTTTTTAACATGTTTCTCAGGGCTGTACAGTGCCACATGAAAACTGGTCTATGCAAAGAATGAATGAACTGACGCAGCACCAATGTGATGAGAAACGGACCCCTTTGAGGGTATATCTGCTTTCAGACTACAATTGGCGAGCTGCAGTAGCGAGTTTCATCAGCATAAATTCACACCTCAACAGTCTCCTGCGGATAACAGCGCATTCCTCTAAGATATCAAGTCCTCACTTCACTGACTGCGCCAATCAGCCCAGAAGTTGGTGACGCAGGCTGCTATTGACAGTCATTGGCATTTTTATAAGTCTTTAAATTTTGTTGCCCCGTGTCAAACTCAGCGCAGATCATCCATCCATCCATCCATCTTCTACCGCTTAATCCTTTTCAGGTCGTGGTGGGGGGTGGAGCCTATCCCAGCATCTTTGGGCGAGAGGCAGGGTACACCCTGGACAGATTGCCAGTCCATCGCAGGGCCAACACAGAGAAACAGACAACCATTGTGTCATGAATGCCCCTCGGGGCAGAGAGGAGAGACCCACGTGCTGGACTGCAATTTGTGAGATTTATTGGAAATGACAAAATCCAAAACAGTGCTCCAACACACAATTCAAACAAGCCAGCAAACTTACAGGTTTAGCGCACCAGAACGAGGGCTGCATTCTGGTGGAGACGAGGAAAGGGAAACTGAAGACTCCGGCAACGAGAAGTGAAAATAACAGCCTTTAAATAGGATTAGAAACAATTAACACAAAAAGTAACCGGTGTGAATCACATGAGCGGACTGGGGAGAAAATGACAATCAGCTGTGAGTCATGAGGAGGAGAGACGGAGCTGACAGTTTGACAGAAGCACCACCCACAATCAGGGAAAAGCCTGGAAGTGCTCCTGACAACTGCAACTCAAGAGAGAGAAAGAAAAGAGAAGACACTGGCAAAATAAAGTGGAAACAAATAAGGACAAAAAAACCCCCCAAATGTTTATACAACGAAACTGCACTGACTGTAAACAGGAAAATAAATCATACAATACCAAATGCGTGAAAACAAACTAGAAGTAACATCACTGGCCAAGAACTCCAAAATACAATATTATACAAATAAGGAAAAACAAAAAGGCAGAGAGACAGGGCACGGTGAAACCCCCCCCCGTGCTCGGATCGTGACACATTCATACATAACGACAATTTAGAATCCCCAGTTGATGCCAGTTAACCTAATCTGTATGTCTTTGGCTTGTGGGAGGACACTGGAGTACCTGGAGTAAACCCACACAGACACGGGGAGAACATGCAAACTCCACACAGAAGGGTTCACAGTGGTGGAAAAATACATTGATCTCCATTACAACGGAGAGGACTGCAAAATGCACCCAACATTTTTTTTTATCGGCGCTGAACAGCTTTCATATTTACATGAACAGACACTGTGTGTTTCTGTGTGCAGGCTACACTTTTGTTTACGTGTCACCTTCAGTGCCACACATAGTGGGATATGTTTTATTTCGGAGTGGGCTGTCACGGGGGGGGGGGGGGGAGAAAAAGAAAAGCGGAGCACAAGATATACAAGGTGAATCAGGATGCATAGATTGCTCCTCCCTGACAGGACATACTGGTCTCATCTCCGCAGTAGCTGGGCGATGATTAGAGCTGCTGCAGGCTCCGGGTGTGACTGAAAAAATGCTGCTATTGAAGAAGAAAATGTTTCCATTTCTTCTGACTTCTCCTGGGCCCACAGTGGTTCATTTTGCACGGGTCCCTGGAGTTGGAGTGCGACAGAGAAAGAGGAAGCTCCATCAGGCGATGTAGGATAGCCCAGAGGTGTCAAACATACGGCCCGTGGTCCAAAACTGGCCCGTTAGTTTGTGTGGTGTGGTGAGTGTGTTTAAATGGTTAGGATTGATGACTGATGTGGAAATGTATGTAAATTTAAAATAATTTCTAGATCTTGACAAGTTGTTTTTATCATAAAGTGAGATATTATACTTTCATTAAGCTGCACTACTTGCACAGTGGTCCAGTGGTTAGCACTGTTGCCTAACAGCTAGAAGGTTCCAGGTTCCAATCCCAAGGCTGACAGGAGTAGGAACCATTCTGTGTGGAGTTTGCATGTTCTCCCTGTGCTGCGTGGGTTTACTCCAGGTGGTCTGGTTTCCTCCCACAATGCAAAGACATTCATGTTAGGTTAACTGGTGATTCTAAATGGTCATTAGGTATATGCCTCCTATAGGCCCTTGGAATAGTACTAGTGAAGCACTTTGAGTGGTCTTTGGACTAGAAAAGCACTATATAAGTACAGGTCCTTATCCTTGCAGTCAGTTTTAGAGAAGCAACAGATGTTTTTATCATGCTAGAAGTTTTTGTCTTGTGCTTCATGACTATGAACCTCTGTGGCACCAGTGCTATGAGCAAAAAAGTTAAGGTACAGCCCTGTTACTCCCAACACTGTTAATCACACATAGAATTTGAACAGTTGGCCAACAAAAAGAAAGGAAGACAAATTATTATTCTAGCTTTAAACCTGACTTGACAGTCCTTGAAGGCACATGTTCTATGTGATGATGTGAATTGTGCCATTATTGTGAAGTGCGGTGTAGTGGCGGCCACTTCCTCTTCTGCCACTGCACCACTCTATAAATCAAAGAGGGCATCCATTTTATGGCCTCTTTGCCGATGCCCCTGCCTGGTGGCTGTATTGTGTGACCAATCTACAATAAAGCTGAATTCACTCGTTCACCTGGCCTCATCCTTATATAAAGGTATTTATCGACATAACATTTTGGACATGAGAATAAACCATGGAGGCGTGTATTTCACCGCTTCAGCCCTTCCTGGAGCTCCCGGGCGAGCCGCCTGTGCCCTGGCCAAGATGGTTTGCGGCCTTTCAAAACTACATCATCACACTCGACCTGGGTAAGCTAGATAAACTGAGGGCACGTGCGCTTCTGGTGCATAATTTGGGTATTGCAGGTCAGTGTATCCTGCATACACTCGGGGCTTCGGACTCGTATGAGGACGTGGTTGAGTTGCTAGTGCGCCACTTTCACATCCCAGACAGCATGACCATCCGGAGGACTAGGTTTCGGCAGCGACACCAACGGGCAGGTGAGCTTATCCTCCAGTTTGTCACCAACCTGAGGCAGCTAGCTAGTAAATGTCGCTTTGGGCCACTGGAGGAAGAGATGGTATGCATTCAGTTGGCGGAGCACACAAATACAGTAGTGCCACTATACGAGCGAAGCTACTCACGGCACCGGGTGACTTAACGCTAGCCAGGGCTATTGAGTTAGCTCTCCAATTGGAGACCGTGGACACGCTAGCCTCTGAGCTAAATTGGCACCACTCACAATGGCAGCTGAAGCCTCCCGCCACGGCACTAGTTGTGGACCCAGACAGCGAGGATAGCATGGACGATGATGCTATGGAAACCAATGCTACCAGACATAGGTCTGCCCCCGGGAAAACCTTTGTGTATGGGTTGTGGGTCCGCGAAACACCGATACAAGGCCAGGGACTGCCCAGCTAGAGGGAAGCACTGCGGCAAGTGTGGACACTTGAACCATTATGCCAGAGTGTGCCGTACGTCCGAGCCGGAGAGCCCACGAAAAAAAACACTTCACCTGCCCCGACAACTATTCATGCAGTGTCCCCAAGCACCAACGGGTACACATACTACAAGGTGACACTGGATGGTGAGGAGGTACCGCTGGTGATCAACACGGAGGCGGAGGGATCGTTATTGAATTGGGCCACGGTGAGGAAATTTTTTCCCCCACTACAGAATAAGAAGTAACCCAGCGCGGCTTTACGGTTATGGAGGTGACAGGCTGTGCACACTTGGAACGTTGGAGTTAATGGTTTGGTACAAGTCGGAGATGATGACTGACTTCAAGTTCCACCTGACAGCCCGAGGCGACAACATCATGGGCTGTGACCTATTTTATGGACTGAAGTTTTCCATTAAAGATGACACTGGGGAAAAGTGGTCTGGTTGTGGCCAGTGGAACCGTCCGGTTCCGGTGGTGAAGGATGACATGGTGTGGGACGAAGATCTACCAGGCACCACGGCGGTCAAGCAGGACCAGCCTCACTCAGGTTTGACGCAGGAGGGTCTCAGTGCCGGCGCTCAAGGTATGGTAGGAGAGGGTTCCAAGTGTGGCAGCGAGGCGCCAGCGTCGGCGAGTGACAGCAACAAGCTAGCCCCAGATTCCTTCGCAGCTTTGTCGCAGAGGGCTGGAGGATCTGCAGTTACAACGGCGACCACTGCAGCAGCTTTAAAGGAGGTTGGGGCCAGACCGACAGGCGCGGAGGGACCGCGTGCCAAACAGCACCGTTACAGGCCAAGCAGAGCTCCTCTGGGAGTTACGGACCTGGTCTGGGCTCGAGGAGAGGGATGTCCATGGCGGATGTGGGCAAAACGGCAGCCAGAGGAACACCAGGAGCAGCTGCGCATTGTGGCTAAGCAGAGCGCAGCCTACTTCCAGCTGTCGGATGGCTCGTGGAGGCACGCAAATGAGCTACGGCGTGCCCAGGAGGAGGCTTCTGATGGCAGGTCCGGACGAGAGAGGCGATCGGTGGCGATGAGAAGAGGCGCTCTCGTCTATGAGGTCTGCTGCCACCCTGGGAGCATGCTGCTTCCAGGGGCGGGTCTACTGAGGAGCTGCCCTGGGCCCCCCACAAGCCGGTTCTACCCCCTTCTGCCAGAAGGACAGTAGTGTGGTTTAAAAAAAAAAGTTCTTATGTTCATATGTTTGTGTGTGTGTAAAAAAAAGAAGAGACTAAAATGTTATTGTTCTGGGTGTATTTATATTTTAGGACCACAGCAATGTTCTAAGTTACTGATGGACTTTTAGTTAGTTTACAGGTGGCAGAATAACCCACCTTGCCATGTGGAGTGGGACGGTCGTCCACCCGTCCCCCCTAGTTTAGGTTTGTTGTGTGAATGTGATAGGCCATTTAGTGATTTCAGTTCTAGTTTTCTTAGTGTGTGATTTGTGTCCTAAATTGGGGAGGGTCTCAATTGTATGTGTGGTTTTGGAATTTTCTACGGGGGGGGGGGGGGGGATGTTGTGAATCGTGCCATTATTGTGAAGTGTGGTGTAGTGGCGGCCACTTTCTCTTCCGCCACTGCACTGTCCCATAAATTCCAGGGGGCATCTATTTTATCGCCTTTTTGCCCCTGCCTGGTGGCTGTATTGTGTGATCAATCTACAATAAAGCTGAGTTCACTTGTTCACCTGGCCTCATCCTTATATGAAGGTATTTACCAACATAACATTCTACATATAACACACGTGCATGTACTTCAGAGTCATTAAAATGTTTGGTTTTCCTGTCCTGGGAAACCTTCCTTGGATGCCTTTAAATGGAAAAAGTGTACATTTTACCTATAACATACAATCACCACTCTACTTGTAAAAGCTTCCTTAAAACAGTTAATGGAAAGAATTTACATTTCCTGTTCCTATATTTTTGTGTCGATGTTCTCCTTAGTGATGGCTCCTCCCGTTCAGGGATTTTCTGTGCGCTGTGGAACCTGCTGGACAGTGCTGAGACTGAGAAGCTGGTGGATGTTTTCCAAGTGGTCAAAACGCTGCGCAAAGAGAGACAGAACATGCTGTCTAGCCCGGTAAGAAAGAAGAGCCTCAAATATTCATGTAAAGGTGTGCAGCTTATCAGATAAGTGAAACTACTCCATGAATTAATATTGTTTTTTTAAAAAAATGGCAGGCTGATGATGTCTCAAAGACCAATCAAAGCACAATTTTTTTTTTCATCATGCAAAATTATTTTTAAAGCACATCATCAGGAGTATGAACTCTAGTGCATCTGTTTAACTATGTTTAGGGCTAAATTTAATATTATTTGAGTCAGTGTTTGTGATTTCCTAAAAAGTTAGACTGCCACTATGTATTAGATAATATTATATCATAGACTATTTTATATGATAAAAACTTATACCACCCTATACACAGGGGTGGAGTTCATTGAGAGATTGTTGAGAGATCACACAAGGATCTCCCAAATGAACCCAAAGTTCAAAAATTGGCCCAATCTTCTAAACTATCTCTCTGCTGTGTAAAGGGGCCCTTATGAATTAGTTATTTTATGATGCTGAATTCAGGAATGTTTGTGATGTTCATTTTACTAGTGCATCTCAAAAATGTGAGTACCGTGGTTCAGTAATTTAATTCAAAGAGGTACAATCGTGAAAAAGATTAGGACACCCTATAAAAGCCTCTGTGTGTGTGTGTGTGTGTGTGTGTGTGTGTGTGTGTGTGTGTGTGTGTGTGTGTGTGTGTGTGTGTGTGTGTGTGTGTGTGTTACATATTTGGACACATGGATATTTAATATCAATTTTAACAATGTTGGGAGATTCAAGTAATATAACTAAACAATTCAAACATAAGAAAAGACCTTTTAAAATTTTCTGTAAAATGTATTTCTAAAAACATGCAATTTCTGGTGAGGAATAAATTAGGACACACCACAATTATTCCCACTTAAAATGGCTAAAACTACACACAGATGTATCACATCAGGTGCACGTGATTAGAACATTGTTACTCAGCATTTTGAAGGAGGCTTGTCCTATTTAAACCTCAGACATTTAATGTGGTGTGCTCCTGACTGTTGAAGTGAGAGTGAACACCATGGTAAGATCGAAAGAGCTGTCTGAGGCCTTCAGAAAGAAGATTGTAGCAGCTTATGAGTCTGGTAAAGGATTTAAAAAGATCTCAAAAGAATTTGAAATCAGCCATTCCATTGTCTGGAAAATAGTCTACAAGTGGAGGACATTCAAAACAACTACCAACATGCCCAGATCTGGCCATCCAAGCAAGTTCACCCTGAGAGCAGACTGCAAGATGCTAAAAGAAGTCTCCAAAAACCCTAAAGTGTCATCATGGGACCTACAGCAGGCTCTTGCTACTGTTGATGTGAAAGTACATGCCTCTGCAATCAGAAAGAGACTGCACAAGTTTAACTTGCATGGGAGGAGTACAAGGAGGAAACCTTTGCTCTCTAAGAGAAATATGAAGGCCAGACTGAAGTTTGCCAGAGAGAACGCAGACAAAAACCAGAACTTCTGAAATAATGTTCTTTGGACAGATGAGTCTAAAATTGAATTATTTGAACACCAGAACAGAGGACGTGTTTAGCGTAGACCAAATACAGCATTCCAAGAAAAGAACCTTATACCAACTGTGAAGCATGGAGGTGGAAGTGTCATGGTTTGGGAATGCTTTGCTGCAGCAGGACCTGGCCAGCTCACCATCATTAGAATCCACCGTGAATTCTACCATGTATCAGAGGGTGCTTGAGGACCACGTGAGACCATCTGTAAGCTGAAGTGGAACTGGACTCTGCAACATGACAGTGACCCAAAATATACCAGTAAATCCACCAAGGACTGGCTAAAAACGAAGAAATGGAGAGTCCTGGAATGGCCCAGTCAAAGCCCAGATCTTTTTTTTGTAACTTAGATTTTTATTCATTTTTCATCATATATAATGCATTCAGATCACATTCTACATTTAAAAAACAAAGGGGTTAGGGTAGGGAAAAATAAAAAAAAAATAAACAAAATAAAAATAAAAAATAAAAAAAAATAAAAAATAAAAGGGGGGGGGGACAAATGTTGGAGCATCAAGTTTTTAGTTTCCATCTCTTAATTCTTCTGGTTTTTTCAGTGTCTTTGGTTATTCTTTCAATTTCTGCCTCGTTGTTGCACTTTGTAGTGTGTCCATTTCCGCCATTTTTTCTCCCATATTCCTTCTTGCATTCTTCGTCGATATGTTAGTTTTTCCATCATACGTATGTCCTCAACAATGTCAGTCCATTGTTCTTGGTCAGGAAGAACTTCTGATCGCCATTTTTTTGTGATAGTTTTTTTACATGCAATCAACAAGATTTTAACTAGATATCTGTCCTCAGCCTGTATAACACTGTCTTTTTTAAGATCACATAAGTACATCAGGTTACAGTTCATTGGTATATTATATCCTAATTTATTTATTTAGCGAATGCAAAGTCCTTAAGCCAAGCAGTTGCCTCCTGGTTTGCTGTATGGAGGGTGTGTAATCCTCCTTCCAGTCTTTGGAGCGGGCAAGCCTCTATGATGTGTTCCATAGTTTGCTCCTCTCCACATGCGCACAGTGGGCTAGGGCTACTGCCCCATCTGTGAAGGCTGGCCAAGCAGGGGCCATGTCCAGTCCTGAAGCGATTGAGTGTAGACCACTGTCTCCTTGGGAGGTTGGTGCCCGGGACCTGTTGGTTGGGGTTTATCACCAGCTGTTTGTTTGGGACCTCCTTGGTTTCCCATTCCTCTTGCCAAGCTGTCTGGATGGTAAAGTCAGCTGGGGGAGGGTTTTTCCAAATCGGCCGTCTGGATGAAAGTCGGGCAGTGGGTGGGGTGTAGATATCTGCATGGATTGGTAAGTGAGGAAAATCTTTAACTTTTTGGAGCATCCTTTGAGTTAATGCTGCTCGCCGGATGTGTGGAGGGGCTATGTTTGACAGTACAGAGAGCCAGGGGAGTGGTGTTGAGCGGATTGTTCCAGTTATAGTTCTCATGGTTGAGTTGAGCTGGGTGTCTACATGGTGTGTGTAAGATGACCTGGACCAGACAGGGGCACAATATTCTGCTACAGAGTATGAAAGGGCCAGTGCTGAGGTGCGCAGGGTGGAGACTGCCGCCCCCCATTTTGCACCAGCGAGCTTGCAGAGCAGGTTGTTTCGTACTTTCACCTTAGCAGCCGTCCCCTTTAGATGTTCCTTGAAGGATAAGGTCCTATCAAGGGTCACTCCAAGATAAGTTGGATTTGGGGCATGCTTAAGCTTGAGTCCGCTCAGGTGGATGTTTAGTTCTCTGGCAGCTTTTGCATTGTGGAGATGAAATACACTGGAGACGGTTTTTGCTGGGCTTGGTTTTAGGCGCCAGATTTTGCAGAACTGGTCCAGTTTAGCAAGATCTTCCGTGAGCACCCGTTCCAGTGGTTCAAAGTCTGGTGCTTGGAATGCCAAACAGATGTCGTCTGCATAGATGAATTTGCGGGATTTTGTAGTAGGCAGGTCGTTTATGTAGAGGTTGAACAGAGTTGGAGCTAGAACTGAGCCTTGTGGGAGTCCGTTTTTCTGCATTCTCCATGCACTTGTGTTCTGACTGAGGTGGACTCTGAACCTTCGGTTGGTCAGCAGGGTTTTTATAATTGCTGTTGCCCAAGCAGGGATCGCCTTTATAAGTTTCAGGAGGAGGCCTTTGTGCCAGACCGTATCATAGGCGGCTGTAAGATCGAGAAACACAGCCCCTGTCTTCAGTCTGCTCTCGAAGCCATTTTCAATGAAGGTGGTTAGGGCCAGTACTTGTTCTCCTGTACTGCGGTCCTTGCGGAAACCTGCTTGATCCACACTTAGAATATCCTCTATTTCTGGGGAAATGCGTTGCAGTATTAGGCGCTCCATGATTTTGTAAGGAACGCTGAGTAGGGAGATTGGGCGGTAGCTTGCTGGTAGTTTGTGGTCTTTGCCAGGTTTTGGGATGGCAATGACCTTTGCTGTCCGCCATTTCTTTGGGATCGAGTTCGTTTGTGTGATCCTTGTGTAGAATTGTGTCAACCAGGTTAGGGCTCGGGGGCCAAGATTCTTCATGAATTCTGGGAAGATGTTATCGTATCCTGCTGCTTTTCCACATTTCAGGCCCTGTAGGACTTTCTCCAGTTCAGCAGCCTCGAAGGGTTCAGGGTTCGTTTCCTCTACAGGCATTTTTTGGTGTTTTTTTAGCTCAGTTGTAACTGCTCTTCTGGTGTCTTTGTCTTGGGGTGCTTTGGCGATAGTCAGTAGGTGGGATGCAACTTGGTTGGGTGTGACGGATGCTCGGCTTTGGCTAGGGGGCTTCTGTGCAGCTCCTAGGCGACGGATGAGGCTCCAACATTTCCTGCTAGAGTGGGTAAAGCTCCGGTCAGCAACTGTCTCCTCCCATTTCTTTCGCCGGGCTGTATTTAGCGATTCAATGAGATGGTCTGCTATCTCTGGGTCCCCTGATGTTTGATAGGATTGTAGGAGGGCAGCACTTTCTCCGTCCAAACATGGGACATAGAGGGGTCGGTAGCCTCGTGGGATTGCAGTATGGGCAGCCTTGAAGATTGCGCTGCAGAAGCGGTTGTATGCTTCATCTACAGTGATGGTGTGGAGTGGGATGGTAACAATGCTCCGGTCCAGAGTTTCACTGAATTTCTTCCAGTTGGCTTTGCGGAAGTTCCAGCGCATCTTCCTTGGGCTGTATATGACTGGAAGTTGTAGGCCAATGTGTACAAGCAGGGGCCGGTGTTGGCTGTGTGGAAAATCATCAAGAATGAGGATCTGTGTAGGATATGGCTCCCCATTCAAAGAGCTGACCCAACACAGGTCAGGAGAATAGTCCTTCTTCCACCTAGCAGAGTGGAAGGTTCCTCTTTGTTTGGGGTCGTATATCAAAGCGAGGTCATTTCTGGATGCCCAGTCTGAAAGTGCCTCCCCATCACTGTCCACTGCTGGGTACCCCCAGTCAGGGTGATGGCTGTTAAAGTCCCCCACATAGATGGCAGGGTGGGGTAGGGTGGGTAAGACCTGCAGATCCCAGTTGGCATTAGGGGGCTTGTACACATTGACAATATGGAAGCCACCAATGATTATGGTGTCTGAGAAATGTGTTGTTATCAGGTGATTTGCTTCAACTATGTCAGAACGCACATAGGTGGCACGTCCATGTTTAGCATGTAGAACATAGCACAGGAGGTCAAAGCCTTTGATGGTGAAGCGGCCAGCTCCCTCTGTGCCAATATGAGTCTCTTGGAGGCAGATTACATCAATCGAATGTTGGAAGGCGAGGACTTCGATAAGGCTTCGCTTGGCTGCAGATAGGCCTTCAACGTTTAGTTGTAATATGCGAAGGGCAGATCCTACCACAAAGTGCTCTTGGGGCTGTTTGCTTTCGGCTTTAGGACTGTGACTAGGATTCTTCTTTGACTTGGCACAGAGGCGTCGTCTCTTTGAATTTAGTCTGCTGGTAGGATCATTAGCTTCCCCAGGCAAGCCCGGGTACTGGCGGAGGGCGCGACGAGAACGCTGATCCATTGCCCCCCTAGGATATTATATATCCTAATATCCTCTGTATTGTCACATGCATAGATTTCCAAAATGATGATATTTTGTAGCATTTCCAAAACATATGTGAGTGGTCTGCATTTTGAGCCCCACATCCCCTCCAGCATAAAGATTGGGTATTTGTATATTTTCCTTGAATCTGTGGTGTAATGAAAAAGCGAATCAGGTTTTTCCATCCAAATTCCCTCCATGCCCTTGAATTTGTTGATGTGTGTTGTGTTTTCCATATTTCCTGCCAGCTTTCTTCTGTTATGTTTAAATTGAGCTCTTTCTCCCATTTCTCCTTTATATAGTTACTTGTATGATTGTTTGTCATAAGTTTCTGATATAGTTTTGAAATAATTCTTATTTTATTTCCTGCATATGAGCTTAAAATAAGTTGTATAATCTCGTTCACATCTGTTTGGAGGTTATGCCTAATCTTCTTCATATAGTAATCTCTCATCTGCAGATATCTGAAAAATTCCGATCTTTCTAATTTAAATTTTCTCCTGATATTTACAAAGCTCCCGAGATCTTTTTTTCCGATATTGCCCCATGCTGTGATTCCCTTGTTCACCAGATTTTTGTATCCCCTATCTTGTTTTGCCGGTTCAAACTGACTGTCAAATGCTACCCATTTCAATAGTTTTATGTCTTCCCTTATATTATATTTTTGTACTATTTTATACCACAGTTCTAAAGTAAATTTAGTGATTGGGTCTATTTGTTTGATTTGCTTATATGCATCTTTATCCCCTATTATGCTTTGTACTGGGAGTCCCTCAATTTCCTTTTCCATTTCTTTCCATTTTGCCTCATATCCCTCGTCGCACCAACATATGATATATCTTATTTGTGCTGAGTAGTAATATTCCTTTAGACTCGGTAGGCCCATGCCTCCTTTCTCTTTTGGTAATTGGAGGGTTTTATATTTCACTCTTGGTTTTTTACCTCCCCAAACAAATCTCGATATCATCCTGTCCCACTTTGAGAATTGGGCATCTGGAATCTCTGTTGGTATAGCCTGGAAGAGGTAAAGTAATCTAGGTTGTATGCTGATTTTGACTGTCTCAATTTTTGAATTCAGATCCATATTTAAGATTGACCATCTATCAATATCTTTTTTTATTTCTTGTTCCAACCTATCATAGTTTGCTTTATATATTTTGCTTAGGTCTTTAGGTATGTTCACTCCAAGGTATTTTATTTCTTTTTGCTTCCAGTTTAGTTTGATCTTATCAGTTATCTGGTTTAGAGGGTTATAGTGGAATGTCAGTATTTGTGTTTTTGTTATGTTTATCTTGTATCCTGATAATTTTCCAAAATTTTCTATCAAGTTCATCATTTCCATTATTGATTTATCTGGTTGTTCAAGATAAACTATAATATCGTCTGCAAATAGCCCAATCTTGTGTTCCGCCCCCTTTATTGTTACACCTTTTAATTTCTTATTTTGTCGTATCGCTTGAGCCAATGGTTCTATGAACAGAGCAAACAAGGTGGGCGATAAGCAGCATCCCTGCCTAGTTGATCTTTGTATATTTACTTTGTCTGTTAAGCTACCGTTTATCTTGATTCTTGTCACAGGTTCTTGATATAGCGTCCTTATGCATTGTACTGATTTTTCGTTAAATCCAAAGCGCTCCAGTACACTATATAGGAATTTCCAGTTAACCCTGTCAAATGCTTTTTCTGCGTCTAAACTCATTATTACTGCGCTTTTCTTTTCTTTATGTATTTGGTTAATTATATGTATTGTTCTCCTGATATTGTCATGTGTTTGGCGTCCCTCTATGAATCCAGTTTGATCATCTTCTATCAATTCCGTCAAGAATGTCTTTATTCGTTTACATATAATTGTTGTGTATATTTTATAATCTACATTTAATAAAGAGATTGGTCTATAGTTTCCGCATTGTTCTTTATCTTTCCCTGGTTTTAAAATAACTGAAATGATTGCTTCGTTCCATGTTGGAGGTATTTTGTTGTTGTTCAGCGTCCAATTAAATGACTTTAGGAGTTGTGGCAAGAGTTCTTCTATAAACAGTTTATAAAACTCAGATGGGTATCCATCACTACCTGGTGATTTACCATTTTTAAGTGACTTAATCACATCTCTGATCTCTTGTGTTGTTATTTCTGCTGTTAGTTTTTCATTTTGTTGATTTCCTATTGATGGCAAGTCCAATGTGTCTAGAAATTTTTTGATATCTTTAGTATTTGTTTCTTCAGGTTGCGAGTATAGTTCTTGGTAGAAATTATGGAAAATTTCTTCGATGTTTTCTGGGTTAACTGTGGTTTTATTTGTGGTGGGGTCTTTAATCTTGTATACATTATTCATTGTTTGTTGTTTTCTTAACCGTTTTGCCAGCAGTTTTGTGGCTTTTGGTCCCGTTTCATAATATTTTTGCTTTAGATATCTATTTTTCCTTTCAATTTCATCCATTTGTGTTTCTTTTATCTTTGTTTTTTCTTCTTTAATTTCTTGATATATTTTTGGATCATTTGTGCTTTGATGTTTACGTTCTAATTCCCTTAGTCTCTCACATCTTTGTTCATACGCTTCCAGTTTAGTCTTATTTGCTTTTCCTGTTTCAACAATTAATTTACCCCTTAACACGGCTTTTAGTGCGTCCCATAGTATTGTTGGGTCCACTTCTTCATTGTCATTCTCTTGGATATATTCGTTTATGTTTATTTTTATTCTTTCTTTCATTTTCTCATCATTTAACAGTCCTACGTTAAGTTTCCATGTTGTTTGTCGTTTTCTATTGTTTAAATATATTTCCATGTATATAGGATTATGATCTGATATTTCTGCCCCTCCAATCCAACAATTTCTCACCCTGTGTCTGTCACCTTCATTCATAAGGAAGTAATCTATTCTAGAGTGTACTTTATGGGCTGCTGAATAATGTGTATAGTCTTTTTCGAGTGGGTGTAGGTCCCTCCATATGTCTACCATACCCATTTCTGCCAGTGAGGTTCTTATGAACTTTGTTACATGTTTTTTTGTCTTCTTAACACTTGTTGTGTCAACTTCATGATCCATGACAGCATTTAAGTCTCCTCCACAAATTAGGACTCCTTCACTGTGTGTTGCTATGAGATCAAACAGATGTTGAAAAAAACCCTTGTCACTTTCTGGTGGGGCATAGATGTTCACTAATGTGATCTGCATACCATCTATTCTTCCCTTTATTATTACATATCTGCCTTCTTTATCCTGGATTTCCTGTTCACTTTCAAATTGTATTTTGTTTGAGATTAGTATCATAACCCCCCTTTTTGCTCCTCCCTTAAATGAACTGTAGTAGGAGTTCTTATAGCCAAATCTCTTTAGTTTCACATGTTCTGCCTTGCTCAAATGTGTCTCTTGCATAAATATAATTTCAGCTTTTTCCTTCTTGAATTTTCTTATTATTCTTTCCCTTTTAACAGGTGAGTTCAGACCATTCACGTTTAGTGTCATTATCTTAAGATTTTTACCCATATTCATGTTTTTCCATTTTTTTAACTTGTGCTCCTAGCCCCTTTAACAACAAAAATAACACATATTTATATAAAAACACATTAAAAAAACTCGACCTCCGTACTTTGGGCCTTTCTTCTGCCCACTGGTCCCTGTTGGTGGGTGGGGGGTTTGTCTTCACAGAGTGAAGGGCCCTCCCTAGACCTGTATTTACTATCAAAGTAATAGTCATAAGTCTAGAAATGTCCAACAAATATCACTTAAACCTCTCCTAGCCGTCTGTTTCTCTTTTACCTTGTCTTCTTGGCCTTCATTTCTTCTGTGCCTTTCTTAATCTTTGTTATGATCTAGGCTTTCAGTTGAAAGCCTTGTAGCTTGTCCTGGGCCCGCTGCTCTACGTCTCTCCCCCTTCTTCCGCCGTTCACTCGTCTCCACTCCGTCTGTCGTGGTGCGTTCAGGGCCGCCGCTGCTCCAGCCGTCTCCTTCGGCACGCTCACCTCAAGGCCCCGCTCCATCATATCCCGCGCTGCCTCTTCGGCCGTGTTGTAGGTTCTTGTGCCTTCCTCCCAATGAATCCTCATTTTCGTTAGCGGCGTTTGGAATCTAATTTTTTTCTCTTTCAGCGTTTTTTTAATATTGGCATATTTCTTCCGCTACTGCACGATTTCTGTCGGGTAGTCATGGTCAAAAAATACCTGTTTGTCGCCGATTCGTATCTTTTTTTTCCATGCTTGCGTCAGGATTCTTTCCTTTATGTCATATTTCACAAAGTTTACCACAACTGACCTGGGTGGAGAGTTTGTTTTCGGGTTCTGTGCCGGTGTTCTGTGCGCCCGTTGAATCTGCAGATCCGTTTCTCCGGGTATTTCCAGTTCTTTTTTTAAGAACTGATCCATGAATTTTGTCATCGAGTTGCCTTCAATGCCCTCCGGAATTCCAAAGATGCGCATATTGCTTCGTCGGGATCTGCTCTCCAAGTCGTTTATTTTCTCCTGCATCCTCTGCGTTTGCGTCGTCAGGGTCTGTAGTTGTTCGTTTGCCTCGCTTTTCCAATCTTCTAGTTCCGAAATTCGGGTCTGCGCTTCTGTCATACACGCCCGCTGGGAGCGCAGCTCCTCCATGTTTTCCGTTAATTTACGCTCCATTTCTCTTCGGAGGTCCATGATTTCCTCCTTAATTTCTTTTTTCAGTTCCTCCTTAAGAGCCGCTAAATCCTGTTGTAGCTGTCGCTTGAATTCTCTCAACTCTTCACCCAAACTGGCGATGCCAGCGTTCATGTTGTCGAGTCTGGTGTCCTCCATTTTCACTGCTGTGGACATCTCGTTTTTTTGGGCTTTGCGTACAGCGGTTTTTCCTGCGTTGTTGGAGAGGAATTCTTCAATTTTACCCTGTTTTTGTCCTTGTGCCCGGTTCCTTCGTGTTTTCATCCCTTGGTTTATTGATTCGTTTATGTCGAGTTGGCCATTTACCGATGATTTTTAATTCGGCTAGGGAGAGCTCTTTGTTTAAGTGTTATGTCTCTCCGCCATCTTCCCGGAAGTCCAGCCAAAGCCCAGATCTTAATCCCATTGAGATGCTGTGGGAGGACTTGAAATGGGCTGTGCATGCAAGAAACCCCTCAAACATCTCACAGCTGAAAAAATTCTGTGTTGAGGAGTGGGGCAAACTTTCCTCAGACCGATGTCAGAGACTGGTAGATGGTGATAAGAAGCATCTCAATGAAGTTATTTCAGCCAAAAGGGGTAACACTAGCTATTAGGCGGTAGGGTGTCCTAACTTTTTCCTAGTTAGAATACGCATTTTTGTTGATCTCTTTGTTTAATAAGTAAAACAGGGTTAATTTTTGTAATTTACCTGCAATTAAATCACCTTCTTTTCCAGAGATAAATAAAAACAAGATTAGACGTCAATATGTGAACATTTCTTAATAAAGAACTGAATATTTAATGGGGTGTCCTAATTTTTTCACGACTGTAAGTCATAACCACCAAAATCAAAAACAAAAAAGCCTTGACATACAGTGGACATAAAAAGTCTACACACCCCGTTCAAATGCCAGGTTTTTGTGATGTAAAAAATGAGACCAAGATGAATCATTTCAAGACTTTTTCCACCATTAATGTGACCCATAACCTGTACAACCCAATTAAAAAATAAACTGAAATCTTTTAAGAGGAAAAAGTAAAAAACTTACAATAACCTGGTTGCATAAATATGCACACCCTGTTATAACTGGGGATGTGGCTGTGTTCAGAATTAACCAATCACATTCAAACTCATGTTAAATGGGAGTCAGCACGCACCTGCCACCATTTAAAGTGCCTCTGATTAACCCCAAATAAAGTTCAGCTGTTCTAGTAGGCTTTTCCTGACATTTTTGAAGTCACATCTTACAGCACAAGCCATGGTCCACAGAGAGCTTCCAAAGTATCAGAGGGATCTCATTGTTCAAAGGTATCAGTCAGGAGAAGGGTACAGAAGAATTTCCAAGGTATTAAATATACCAAGGAACACAGTGAAGAGAGTCATCATCAAGTGGAGAAAATATGGCACAACAGTGAGATTACCAAGAATTGGATGTCCCTCCAAAACTGATGAAAAGACGAGAAGAAAGCTGGTCAGGGAGGCTGCTAAGAGGCCACCAGCAACATTGAAGGAGCTGCAGGAAATTTCTGGCAAGTATTGGCTGTTTAGTACATGTGATAACAAATTTCCCGTCTAGGGTGGCAAGACGGAAACCTTACCTGACGAAGAAAAACATCCAAGCTCAGCTACATTTTGCAAAAACACATTTGAAATCTCTCAGATGCATCTGGGAAAATGTGTTATGGTCCGATGAAACCAAGGTTGATCTTTTTGGCCATATTTCCAAAAGGTGTATTTGATGCAAACACAACACTGCTTATCACCAAAAGAACACCATACCTACAGTGAAGCATGGTGGTGGCAGTATCATGCTTTGGGGCTTTTTTTCTTCACCTGGAACTGGGGCCTCGGTCAAGGTGGAGGGAATTATGATCAGTTCCAAATACCAGTCAGTGTTGGCACAAAACCTTCAGGCTTCTGCTAGAAAGCTGAAGATGAAGAGGAACTTCATCTTTCATCACAACAATGACCCAAAGCACACATCCAAATCAACAAAAGAATAGCTTCACCAGAAGAAGATTAAGGTTTTGGAATGGCCCAGCCAGAGTCCAGACCTGAATCTGATTGAACCTCTGTGGGGTGATCTGAAGAGGGCTGTGCACAGGAGATGCCCTCGCAATCTGACAGATTTGGAGCATTTTCGTAAAGAAGAGTGGGCAAATATTGCCACATCAAGATGTGCCACGCTGATAGACTCCTACCCAAAAACACTGAGCGCTGTAATAAAAGCCAAAAGTGCTGCAACAAAGTATTAGTTTAAGGGTGTGTATATTTAGGTAAACAGGTTATTGTAGGTTTTTATTTTTCCCCTTAAAAGATTTCAGTTTGTTTTTCAATTGGGTTGTACAGGTTATAGGACACATTAATGGTGGAAAAAGTTTTGAAATGATTTATCTTGGTCTCATTTTTTTTACATCAAAAAACCTGGCATTTGAACCGGGGTATGTAGACTTTTTATATCCAATGAAGCTCACTTTATGTGTAATGAATATAGAAAATGAGAAGGTTTTATTGAATTGAATTATTTAAAAAAATAACTTTCACAATGTTGTATATTATAACATTTAAAAAATCTCAAATGGGCCTGTGTTTCCCACAGGAGCACTACATGTTCTTATATGACGCTCTGGAGGTCACCTACCCTGTCCAGAACGGGGACGCGAAGCCGGTTCAGGCCTCAGCCGCGGACTCAGTCCAGATCGTGAATGAAACTAAAACAGCAAAGCAGCCAGAGGAGAAACAGGCTGAGCAGCCAGCCAGCACTACCAGCAATGACCAGCAGGCGGCAGCAGAAAGCAGCGCTCTGGTGACTGATGGAGGAAAAGACAAGAAAGAGGAGCCTGAGCAGAAGTCAGACGCCCCCCCACAGGAGGAAGCCAGTAATGGCCCCACTGTCACCATGCAGGTGTGATGGTGGAAGAAGGTTCACAGCTGTGTCTTTTACTTCTGGGATTAAACGCTTAATTTCTATGCTTTTTTTAATTACAAAATCTTTATGTAGGTTGGCATTTGAACCTGGCATTTGAACCGGGGTATGTAGACTTTTTATATCCAATGTAGTTCACTTTATAATGAATATAGAAAATGAGGTTTTATTGAATTGAATTATTTAAAAAAATAACTTTCACCGCACCGGGACGCTACCGCACCAGTGGTTAGCACTGCACCAGCACAGCAACTCACCCTTGGCCGTGGGATTCCTGGTTCGATCCCAGCCCCTGACCAACAGTGATCTGTGTGGAGTTTGCATGTTCTCCCCGTATCTGCGTGGGTTTACTCCGGGATTTCTCCGGTTTCCTCCCACAGACCAAAAACATGCAAGTTAGGTTAACTGGAGACTCTAAAGTAGCCCTGGGTGTGAATGTGTGTGTGAATGGTTAAGGGATAGCGCCGTACCATGGCTGCTTCATCAATCCAGGTGGATGCCCTCAATTTCCCCTCTGGGGATCAATAAAGTATACAAAATCAAAAAAATTTATGAATGTATAAATATTGTAAAGCTTTATTATAGTGTGGATTTTGCAAGTAATCTGTTTATGAATTTGATCAGATATTTTTTTTTGTAATTTTCCCAAAAAATAAGCAAGAGGATTTTAACTAAGTTATGAATATTTTGAAGAAAATGTCGACGGGAATACATTTTGTCAGACACAAAACAAGTTTACTGGAATTGCTGTTTTCAAACTAGAGCCTTGGATTTACTGTATATGAAGAGATACTGTATGTAATAATGTTAAATATACAGTACAGCAGAGAAGTTGTTCTATATCTTAAGTTAGTGTCAGAATTATTGTTTTTCTTGCTAAATAAACAGATGCTCTACTCTGTTTTTAAGTATAGTCTGTCTAGCATATCTGAGCAGTTCAGTCATTAACCTGAAATAACGTGACACTGCAATTTAATAAAAAAAAATCATCATGTTTTAACTATGCCATCATTGTTTTTGTCTTAAATGCATAACTGGTTTTGTTCCAAATGTCTTTTACAAAAACAACTTTTGATGTTTCTTATTGTGACAAAAGGGTTACTTTTTTATTTTAGTATTAAAAGGTCTGATGTTTTGCTTTTAAATATTTTGAAAATACTCAAGTTTTAAACCCAACACAATATTCACCTTGTCTAAATGTATTATTTATTTGTGCACAACCTCATGCATGCAATGTTAACAATTTTGCTACAGCCAATATAAATGCAGAATTCACAATAATTCAATAAAGTGATTTTTTTAAATCAACACTTTTTCATAATCAAAGGCCAACAGTAACAAAAAGTAGACACACAATATAAAATGGAAAGTTTGATGAATTTCATGAGCAAACATTCCAGATCAAAGCTGCATCTTGCACTGGTTCAAAAAAAATCCCAAAGAAAATCTACAAATCTTCATCACAAATCAAAGTTATATACTGTATATATAGTATATATATACAGTATATATAGTATATACATAGTATATATAGTATATATAGTATATACAGTATATATAGTATATATATATATATAGTATATAGTATATAGTATATATAGTATATATATATATATATATAGTATATTTACATACATCAAAGTTAAGTGTGTGTGTGTGTGTGTGTGTGTGTGTGTGTGTGTGTGTGTGTGTGTGTGTGTGTAAAACAGTATGTTCTGTGTATAAAATAAAAATGAGTTTGGAAATTACCAAAAAGAATAAATTCTTCAGTTAAACCTTCCAAAGTACAAATCAAACTTCAAAGTTTTCTGCTTAAGAAGATCTGAGATGGTTTGCAAACTACAAAAAGCTGCAGTGCTGACGACAATGCTGTAGATGCAGAGTTACAGCAGAAATTATCATAATAAACTTGGAAGGACTGAAATACATACAGACATAATGACCCTATCTGTTCATTGCTCTTTACTAGTACCTACCCGTGCATGGCCGTGCATACTCATGCATGGCCATAGAAACCAAGTATAAGCAAGTATTTCTGCATGCCCATAGAAAGCAAGTGTAAGCAAGCATGTCAGCACTCATTCAGTGATGCCTGCCTTTGATTTTTGATGGTGTCATAGTGAGTCCTATGATCTGTGATGATGTCATAGGGAGTTATATGATCATGAGTCATGCCTGCATTTGATCTTGGAAGCTGTCCTATGATCTTTGCTGATGGCATGGCAAGTCCTATGATGCCTGCATTTGATCCTGGTTTAGTGTGTCCTATTCTTTAATCGGGTGATGAGTATCTGCTCTTTCCTGTTTCTGGCAACTCCCATTCGGTTTCAAGCGCTGTGTCCTATTGGTAATTGTCATAACCCGAGTGTCGGTTCTGGCCACACTCGGGTCTCATATCTTTTTTTCCCTGGCTTTGGCAGCTGAGGATTCCTTCCAGCTCCCCGGGCTCTTATTGTGAAGGCGCCCGGGGGAGCTCCCTGCTGTCAAAGTCAGCTGCTGCTCCGCTGTCATTAGAAGCAGCTGTGCCGCGTTGGGGTCATTAGCCGCCAGAGATATAAGCGGGTGCTAAATGTCCTCCAACGCGGCAGTCTCTGTTATGTTCTCCTGTTACGTCCACCTGCTATGATCATCTGTTATATTCAGCTACGTTCTGATGGTGCTCCTATATGCTCAGGTATGTTCCTGTTTGCTGCCCTAGCTCATCATTGTTAACGTTGTCGTCTCGTAAGGTGTGTTCCCTTGAGACTTCATCCTTACTGTTGTCCGTCTGGCGCATCGGGTGTTCCCCGGCTCAGACTTCACCCAGCCACTGTATGTGTTCTGTGTGTGTTCGTCCTTCTCTGCAATAAAATATCACTGCAAACTCACTGGTGACTGAGGCGTCTTGTGATGGTCCGTGAGGGCCATCGTGACAGTAGACTGCCGCCAAACGCCCGGAGAGGAGGCGTTGTTTGAGACGCCATTCACCATGCAGTTTGCAGTAGTGGACTGTTTGTTCCTACCTGTCGGAGTGTCTGCAGCAGGGAGTATGTCGTCATCCAGGGGCCGTTGTCGCCGCCTTGGCAGGCAGCAAGCGAAGGTTCTGAAGGAGGTAGACTACACCATCTTCACCGCTACGCTGTTGGACGCTCCCAGCGACATTCGTAGGTACCTGGACCTAGCCGAGGAGATTCTGGATTCTCTTCCCCGCTTCACCAATCATCCAGAGGTAAGCGTGAGGAGAGATGACATCGCCACCCAGCGTGAGATACTCCGAGGGCTGGAGGGAAATCCTGGCAGGAAGCTGAAGCGGAGGAGACGTCGCCCCTCGCTTCGGGATCCCGCTCCTGCCTCCGTTCCGGCCCGGGAGTTCGCTCCATCCAGAGGTCTTTTCCCATCGGGCATGTCGTCACTCAGGATTCCCCCAGAGAAGCTGCAGCTGACAGCAGACAAGATCTGGGACCGGATGGCTGCTGTTTGCTCCGCTAGGAATCCTCCAGCGTGTATGAAGCATGTGGTGGCGGCGGTCAGACTGGTGGAGAGGAATCCAGCGCTGCGTGAGTTTCCTGAGTTCGCGGACTTGCTTGCCGCTGTTTCTGCTCAGGAACGGCGATTTCCGGACCTCACCTTCGCCTCACCCCCTACAAGGAACCGTCGTCACTCCGGCTTCCAACCTCGGCTAGAACCCCGTCTGGATGCTGTTCCGGGTCGCCGCAAGGGCTCAACCCCCCACACAGCTGTCACTCCTGCGCCTCGTCAGAGGGGAATCCCCGCAGCCTCGTCTTCTCCCGGGCCCTCGCCTGCTGTCCCGTCAGCGCTCCATGCCCGACTGCCCCGGCTGTCGCCCCCTCCTCCTCGTCGCCCATCCTGGCTGCTGTGTGTCACGAGAGCTCCGTTTCGGCGAGCCTCATCCCGGATCCGCCTCGAGTGGCCTCATCTCGTCTTCCCAGAGGGCCCTCTGTCGCCATCCAGCGGGGAAAGGAAGGAACGACGTCCCCCACTGCGGGAACCATCTCACCCTTAAGGGAAAGGCAAGTGCATGATAATTTCTCTCCTTTTGACATTGTTTTGCCTTGTCTGACTCCTGGGGGTGGAGTTCGGGGTATGCAGCCCCCCGAGCTCCCTCCACCCGCTGTGGATGAAAGTATTAACCCTGCTTCCTCGGTGTCTCCCTCCGCTGAGCGGTCCTCGACGTCAGGCCAACGTCGCTGGATGAGGAGGGGGCCTGCGGTTCTGGAGAGCCTGGTTCCGGTTCCGCAGCCACGCCGTGGGCGGAGGAGGAGAGCGGACTGCAGCGTGGAGCCATCGCCGATGAAGAAGCGTCCCCGGGGTTCCACGGAGGAGCGGTCCGGTCCAGCAGGGCGAGATTCTCCTGCCACCACGCCGTGCGGGCCACCGGCGTGGACATCGGTGCCGGAGGACTCTCTAGCTGCACGCACCATCATACCAGCTGCGGAGCCCGACGCAGCTGAGTGGGAGCCTGAGGACGACCTCCTGACTTCTGAGCCCGGATCTTCGCAGTCCTGGACGGCGTCAGAACCCGAGCTCAGGCAAGTGCTCTGTTTTATCTTCCTTCTTCACCTTTTAGAGCACTTTTGCCTGTCTCAAGGGGAGATGAGCCGGGTGCAGCCGGCCGCTGCGTCCAAGCTTATCCCGCCGGGTTCTGGCGCTACCGGTGATCCTGATCCCGGGTTTTCTCTCTTGTGAGTCTTCTCCCAGGGTCGCCGGCGAGGGGCTGCTCTCGCCTGCTGCGCCAGAGGTTCCGGTTTCGGGGTTGGAGGTCGAGTCTGGTGCCACGCCGACCAGGTCCACCGGGAGTGCTTCACTGGCCCAATCGGGGTCCACCGTGGGTTTGGTTCCGGAGGCCCAATCGGGGTCCACCGTGGGTTTGGTTCCGGAGGCCCAATCGGGGTCCACCATGGGTGCTGTACCAGCAGGTCCTAGATTCGGTGAGGGAGCTGCGGATCCCCGGCCACCGGATGCTGGACAGGCTCGTTTACTTCGTCACCCTCATCTCCACCGTCATCCTCCTCGTCTCCCTGAGGAGCGCTACCTATCTCCACCTGGGGCCGTTGGGGTCCCGAACGCTCCGTCCGGTTCCCCCGCACCTCTCCTCTTCTCTGCGGGACCACCGGCTGCTTCCTTCCAACGGTTCTGGTGGGCTGGTGTCGCGGGACGGCCGCCTGAAGGACTGTCTCGTCGGTTTGGTTCTCTGGGTCGGCCCCCCGACCTATTTGTCTTCCTGTGCGGCGACCTGCTCCGGCCGCCTGAAGGACTGTCTCGTCAGTTTGGTTCTCTGGGTCGGCCCCCCGACCTATTTGTATTCCTGTGCGGCGACCTGCTCCGGCCGCCTGAAACTCTCTTCTCCCGAGCATGGGACTGGGGTAGGCCGCCCAAACTGTCCTCTTTTCCCCTCCCTGTTCTGTGGCCTCTTGTTACCGGACGACTCCCCGAACCTTTTGCCCCCATCCCTCTGGGCCTGGACTGCACCCTTCCCAGGGTTCTGATCTCGTCTGTGGGACTGTTGGGGTGTGTGGCGGGGAGGGGGATTGTTTTGTGTTTTTGTGGCTCACCAGGTTGTTTCTGAGTTTGGTGGGGGGGGGGGGGGTTTCTTCCACCTTATGTCACTCTATTTGCCAAAAGGTATATTGCCTATTTTGAACTTATTGTGGTTGCCCACATTTTTGGGGGTTATGGTTTTTTTTTCTCCCCCTACCTTTATAGCCTTGTTGGTTGTTTGTCTCTCTCCCTCCTGCCAACGCCCCTTCCACCCACCCTAGGGGGGTGGGGTGGGGGGGGGCTTGGGTGTTACTCAGGCCGCTCAGAGCTCGGCCTTGAGGGGGAGGTACTGTCATAACCCGAGTGTCGGTTCTGGCCACACTCGGGTCTCATATCTTTTTTTCCCTGGCTTTGGCAGCTGAGGATTCCTTCCAGCTCCCCGGGCTCTTATTGTGAAGGCGCCCGGGGGAGCTCCCTGCTGTCAAAGTCAGCTGCTGCTCCGCTGCCATTAGAAGCAGCTGTGCCGCGTTGGGGTCATTAGCCGCCAGAGATATAAGCGGGTGCTAAATGTCCTCCAACGCGGCAGTCTCTGTTATGTTCTGTTACGTCCACCTGCTATGATCATCTGTTATATTCAGCTACGTTCTGATGGTGCTCCTATATGCTCAGGTATGTTCCTGTTTGCCTAGCTCATCATTGTTAATGTTGTCGTCTCGTAAGGTGTGTTCCCTTGAGACTTCATCCTTACTGTTGTCCGTCTGGCGCATCGGGTGTTCCCCGGCTCAGACTTCACCCAGCCACTGTATGTGTTCTGTGTGTGTTCGTCCTTCTCTGCAATAAAATATCACTGCAAACTCACTGGTGACTGAGGCGTCTTATGATGGTCCGTGAGGGCCATCGTGACAGTAATCGGGTGATGAGTATCTCTTCTTTGGTGAGTGATGGTGTATGAATAAAGACATGAAGGCAGGCATCGTGAGTGATGGTATATATGACCTTATAAAGACATAAAGGCAGGCAGGCATCATAGGACCTCATGCCTACATCATAGGTAGCCAGTCCTATTGTGTATATGATGGCATTGCGAGTCCTCTGTTGCCTGATATCATAGGATCATCATAGGACATCATGCAGACATCATAGGCCGTCCTATGATGTGCTCTGATCATGACACTCAAGACATGATGTACTGCTTCGAATGGGTGTGGTTTAAAGTAGTGTGTCCTATTGTTAATTGGGTGATGAGTAAGATTTCCAGATTTACACCGAAACTGACAAGAGATTTCTTGAATTTATAGAGTGATATACAGTATGTCACGCCTGAGCGCTGATTGCTATCCGCGCTCAGGTTGTCCAGTTTCGCTCCAGCTCCATCCCATTCCGGGCCTGGTCTTACGGCCTCCTCCGGGGCTCGTAGCTTTGACAGCATCTCAGACTTCCAGCTGTCAAGCCCAGCTGCTCCGGGACAGCTGTCTGTTATTGCTATCAATTACCTTCTCCGCTCCTGATTGGGTTCCGTCCCCCATTTAAGGGAGCAGCTGAGAATCACTCCTCGCTGCGACCTAAACAGAGGAAAGATGTACATCGTGTTTCCATGACTGGAGTTCCTACATCCAACTCCAGTTCCCTCGGTGTTTCTGCTCCTCACCCACCTGTAAGTGTTACTGCTCAGCGTGGGTTTCTTCCCCGCTGCACTTCTTAGCCTCTCACCCTAGTTGGAGTTCTACCTAGTGTATGTGCGTATTTTTGCCCCTCGTGGCTCTTTACTTTGCCATTTGTGTCTTCGTTCCTTTGTTAATAAAGTTACGCAAACTCACTGGTCGCCTATAGCATCTAACTAACTAACTAACTAACCTGCACTTATATAGCGCTTTTCTAGTCACAAAGACCACTCAAAGCGCTTTCATTAATACTAACCCTCTATTCTAAGGGCCTATAGGAAACAGATATCTAGGGACAATTTAGAACAGCCAATTAACCTAACATGCATGTTTTTGGCATGTGGGAGGAAACCGGAGAAATCCCGGAGTAAACCCACGCAACACGGGGAGAACATGCAAACTCCACACAGATCACTGTTGGTCGGGGGCTGGGATCGAACCCACAATCCCACAATCCCCACAATCCCCCGGCCAAGGGTAAACTGTGCTGCCGCAGTGCTAACCACTGCGCCACCGTGCAGCTCCTTTATGGCTCGCGAGAGCCATTCATGACAAGATATTTGAAAGATTTACTGCTTTGAATGGGTGTGCTTTAAAGTGCTGTGTCCTATTGTGTATATGACGGCATCGTCCTTTTGTCTATAGGACGGCATCACGAGTCGTGATGGTCTATATGACATCATAAAGACATCAAGGCATAGGGACAACATAGGAGCATCATAGGCTGTCCTATGATGTCCTATGATCATCACACACACACACACACACACACACACACACACACACAGAGATTTCTTGAATTTATAGAGTGATAAAATTTAGAAAGAGATTTTATGTTAACAGAGATGGAAGCAAACTTTTTTCTTTAAAAAACAACTTTCAACGCAAAGGGCCCTATTACAACAATCTAGTCAATGTTCTATTGTCTGAGGCAGTGTTTTTTGAGCCACAGAACCCTTTATACATTGAAAAATGCAGCGACACCCTACTAATCTAAAATGTTTTAAAAAAAACATGACACATTGTAGCCTATTAGAGCATATCTAATGACAATTTAGTCTTGTATTTTGTTTGTCGGTGTGAAACACGGTGCGATTACATACAAAGTCAGTGGAAAGATGTGATTACACACACATTTGCTCCAGGTGGCACATCCACGTGAGCTGGCTTTTGTTCAAGTCGTGTCTGGAATTTGCTTGATGCTTGGTCGCGATGGCCATTCAGAGTTGCTGGGAGAGTGAATTAGCTCGAAAATGAGTCGGTTACTTACTGGAGACATCTCTCGTCAGATGCATATTCACGTGAAGGGGCCTATTTTCACAGCAGACGTGCATCAGTGGGGCGCTATGGTGTTTTGTGTCTATAGTTTGTTTGGTACTGGCAGTGTCCGACCTTGGGATCCTGGGGGAAGTGGTGACATTTTCCTCTCTGAACAGTATTGTGGGCTCAAGCATGGTGGTGGGGGGTTTTTTTGGATTTCCGTGGCAGATACAGGGCGGCTGCAGGGGTTGTGAAGGTGGCCCCGCCTCTCCATGGGGCAAGTTAAGAGGAGGAAGAATTGGAAGAAGACATGGAGGAGCCACTAAAGGCACAAATTTTTTGGATCATTAAGTGAAATTAGACAAACTTGCACAAAACTCTGAGCTAGCTCTCACGGACCCCCAGTTGAAAAATACTGGTCTAAGGCACAGAGCACATTTACGGCTGTGTCTTAAGTCCATTTCGCTATTACAGCAGCACAAAAACTAATTTTTGCCATGCGGGAAGTGTCAAGAGGCTGTCCGAATGATCTTAAATATTCAGAGGTGTGTTTTGCATGTAACATGCAAACATAAACCAATCATATTTCTTCTCTTCTCCTGTAATAGACAGGAGCACATGATCTAAGGATAATTTTATTGTTCACAAAGTAAAAGTGTGTTTTCATGTCTTGTGTTTCTGCTTCCATAGTTCAAAAACTGACTAACAAACACAAAAGGAGATTAGATCCAGGGGAATTAATGGTGTTATTGGAACCTGCAAATAATCGTATAATGAATGAAAATGTTTCACCCGCACAAACACCAATTGCAGCTCCATTACTCCTGTCATATGTACTGGGGATCCAGGTTCATTTTCTGCAAAGAGAACAGTGGAGGATATTGGAGACTGGCTCACTAATTGTAAAACAGGCTTTAAATAATACAGTTTGTGTTTACCAAACAAAATCGACATCACCCAAGATCAGCTGCGGGAACAAATAAATCAGTCTGCAGCCCTCAAACACTGACGTGAAAGACGAAGTGAAATAATTAACAGACACTGTGTGGGGTCATCTGTTCAAGAGATTCGTGTGGCACCAGAGACGTAAGAATACACCGGAGAAAGAGCCTGGCCCACCCACTGTGGGTGTCCTCTGAACTTCTCTGAAACCAAGGAAGAGTGAGCCATTCTTCCAGAGCTCTGCTTGAACATTCACATCTGTTAATGTTCCCTCTGCTGAGTGTAAAATTGTTGCTTATTAACATAAAAAACTGTTGGGATATCATGGACAAAGTCAAATAAAGCCTGCTTCTATTACACTTTCATTTTGAATCATCCTGTTAAAAGAATATCAGTAAAAGAGGAGAGAAATAATCAAATGATCATAAATTAGATAATGACAGGCATATAATACCAATTGACTGTGTGTGTGTGTGTGTGTGTGTGTGTGTGTGTGTGTGTGTGTGTGTGTGTGTGTGTGTGTGTGTCATATTGGCTGGACAAGCCACCTGAGTGCAACGTGCAATCACCAAGCAAACACACAAAAAGTGTTTGCCCTTTTATATAATGTTCAAAACAGCAATCTTGAGGAAAAAAAATGCCAGTCACTCGCCAGATAAGCAGGAGCCCTGCAGAGGACAGACGAGGCTGATTAGAGAGGAATGGAGATATAATGGGAAAACAAATAATGCCACTCACGTGGGAGATAGGAGGAGACCAGCACAGAACCAGCGAAGGAGAGGAACCAGCAGGCGTAACTGCTGGACGGGTTGGATGGTTGGGTCTGACTGGGCTGCTTTGAGGTGGAGCAACAGGCTGGCAAGCGCACCAAATCCCTGCAGATGCACCACTCCATTGGCAGCAACCTGGAAAAAGGTGGAAGAGAGGAGACCGTAAGTCAATGTCATAAGACAAACAACTGCTTACAATAGAGCCGTCTGTTGAGTAGTATACTCAAACGAGCCAGCGTTGAATCACTGAAGACTGCTTCCTTATAAACGCTGGCAGGCAGGAATCAGCAGGTGCATCTGATGAGAGAGCCGGTGAACAGGAAGGAGGGGGCAAGCGCTCGCCGCACGACAGTGTGGTTTGTGCTTTTAGGAGGTGACTCATTTAAAGTGGGTGAGGCTCGTTGACTTTAACTCTATTTGAGAGAAAACCTGAATAGCTTTTGTTCTCATTTACATTTTCAGTTTTAGTTGTAAACTTACAGACAAGTACACAAGTTAAGCATTTATTTATCACCACAGGCCACTGCCCCGTGGGACGGAAACGGCATCACCCGTGGGCAGAATCTGTCACAGGAATGAGCACGTGTTTTACCAGGCTCAGTCTCTCAGTTTTTTATGAATATTTTTTGTATGTTTTCCAAGCCTTGTGGTGTCTTTCTGTGTTTTGATTTCTTATGATTTATTGTCCTATCCTCCAGTATTGTTTTTATGTGGTCTGTTTATGTAGTTTTTGAGTGTTTTGACTTTTTCCTGTGGCAGGGTCATTATTCCTCCTCTCCCACACATCCCCATCTGGTTAGATACTCACTGCCTGCCCTCCTAGTGACCTCAGCTGCGTGAGTTCTGTAATTAGGTCACCAGCCCTCTCTTGTTCCCCACACCTGCAGCTCATCCTGTTACATGTATTTAAGCACTGGCTTTTCTCTGTGTCAGTGTGGCTAGATTGCATGTATCTACCCAGACTGGTTTCTCTTGCTGATCATCAACTGATTCTCTCCTCATTCCCTCCTGGGCCAGGGAAAGCTCCAGTCTCTAAGATTTTCCTCTCTGGATATCTTGTTTGTGATTTTTGTATCTTCTGCACTATTTTTGGACTTTTATGTTCTTTATGTTACTGAAACTGCACGGGAGACTTCCGGTCTGGACACCATGGTGATAGCAGCTTAATGCTGAAGCTCCCAGACCCCATCCGTGAAAATACAATGAAAATCAGATTTAACGGATTTATGGAAGAGTGAAAATCAAAAGACAAAGTCATTATGCCTAAAGGAAAACAGAAGAAGTCGACATTTACCAGGCCAGAGAATCTGACCTGGAGGACAACAACCACTCGGAAATAGAGGAGCAGAATGAGGCTAGCAACACGGTTAGCTTAAAAACGGTACTTCAAGAATTCAGAGAATTTCGCCGAGAGTGTTGGGCCGAATTTCGTGAAATTAAAGACGAAATAAAAAGGACAAACAAAACTCATTGACACTATCTTCAAGTGAAAATTCACTGAAAAGATTAAACTACTGGAAAGAAGATCTGCAAATTGAAATTTCAGAGGAACAATGGGAATTGGCTTGTACAGAAGCTCAAACCAAATCAATAAATGCACGCCTTAAATTGATACATTTCAAATGGTTAATGCGGATGTATGTTACACCGGAGGAGTTAAATAGATATAACAAAAATATACCAGATACATGCACAAAATGCATGGAAAGTAAAGGAACCCTATTTCATTGTTTATGGGAATGTAGATTAATAAGAATGTTTTGGGAAGAGGTGAGGGTAACAATTGAAAAAATAATCTCAAAACAAATCATATTGAATCCTAAACTGTTTTTGTTGGGTCTGTACCCAGAAAAGCATAATTTTAATAAAAGTGAAAGAACATTCATAGACCTCAGTTTGCTTAATGCCAAAAAATGTATTGCACTATTATGGAAAAAGACTCATAGACCAGATGTGACTCAGTGGTTAAGACAGATGTTAACAAACCTTCCATTAGAAAGAATAACATATATACTAAAATCAAAGGAAATTGTGTTTGAGAATATATGGAGACCTTTTATTGATTATGTAAAAAATTTAAACATAACTCTTGAAGAAGAAGGTGAATGATGTGTGTGGACCTTGTAAATTCCAAACTGGTGAACATAATATGTATACTTATGTATTGGATTGTCTAGACTAAACAGAGGAGCATTGTTGAAGACTTGATTTTGTTGGTGGTTGTTGGTGTTTTTAGTGCATTTTTTTTTTTGTAGTACTTTAGTGTTAGTGTTTGATTGTTTGTATCATGTTTGTTAAAAAAAAAAAAAAAAGGTTCAATAAAGATATTGTGGAAAAAAAAAGGACAAACAACAGAGTGGACCAGGCTGAGGCCCGAATCATGGAAGCAGAGGAAAGAATAAAAGGGCTGGAAGAAACCACGCTGGAATTACTCAAACAACAGACAAGACTGGAGGCTAAGCTAACCAACCAGGAAGGAAGACTAAGAAGGGACAACATAAGAATTCATGGTCTGAAAGAAGGAGTCAAGGATGGTTTCACCACAATGGCTGCATGCGTGGAAACCATACTGAGAGAGAAGTTGGAAATTCCCCAATCCACCAATTTGAAAATAGAAAGGGTGCACCGTTCATTAGCCCCAAGGCCGTCGGCGGAAGCGCCACCGCGAGCAGTGGTGGTGAAGTTTTCCAACTTCAGAACAAAAGAAAAGGTTTTGAGACTGGCTTGGCAGAAAAAAGGATTTATGCACCAAGAAAGAAAAGTCTTTGTGGAGCATGACTACGCCCCAGAGGTCCTTAAAAAGCGTCGGGAATACAACGACGCTAAAAAGGTGCTAAGAGAGAAGAAACTGCCCTTTCAAACTCCATTTCCGGCGAAGCTGCGGGTTTTTTACGGGGAAGAGACGTGTCTCTACAACTCGGCGGAAGAAGCAACCAGGGATATGGCGAGAAGAGGGCTCCCGGTAACGGTGTATAAACCCGCAGCAGACCCGATCGAAAGAATCAAGGCTCAAACGTGGTGCACACAGAGACCCTCAAAATCCACGGGCCAGCAGCGGGAAACCCAGCGCCAGGGCTATAAGGAAAAACTGGACGCTTTCAGGAGGGAATAACGATATTTTTAATCAATCTGTGCATCCAAACCTCCTCCTACAAGGTAACAAACATTAAAGGAGATGCAGAATCAGCAAGTATGAAGTGGTAAAACATTTCATGGATCAGTCATAATACTAGAAATAAATAAGACTTTAAAAAAAAAAACTTGTTAAAATAGAAATGTGACAATGAACCACATGGACTCTCCACACTAACAAATACTGTATTAACATGATTGTTTGCTGTGATGGTGGTGGGAGGTTGCGCACAATTTCATAGGGTATAGGCATTAAAAAAAAAAAAAAATCATTACAAGTTCGGATTGGGATCTGAAATTCACATTAAAAACATGGGACAACTTACAGGGGTAAGAGAGGGCTCTCAACACGTAACAGAGTTTGAGGAATTTCCCTCAGAGCCAACGCACCATCAAGGCTCTTCTGTCGCTAAAAAGACCTCAGCTCAGGAAGATCTTTTGACAGTTTTTTGTTTTAAAGTTTTATATACTATGTTCTTAATGTTTTTTATGTTCTTAATGTTCTTTCAGTTTCTGAGTAGCATAAAAGAGGGCCACTACACTGTTATACTAAATAAGACAATACAATGGAGAAACAGGGTGTAACCAAAATAATCTCATATAATGTAAAAGGGATCCTGAATCCAGTTAAAAGATCCAAGATTCTAGGCAAAATGAAAAAAGACAAAGCAGAAATAATATTTTTACAGGAAACCCACCTAACAGACTTGGAGCACACTAAACTTAATAGACAAGGGTTTAAACTGATCTCTTCATTTTCATATAAGTCAGGGAGGAGGAGGGGGGTAGCGACATTGATCTCAACCAAAATTATATTTGAAAAAAATTCAGAACACAAAGATAAAGAAGGGAGATTTTGCATTGTACTTGGTCGGCTAGAGGGAGAAGATATCACCCTGCTGACTGTATATGCACTTCCAGGGGCCAACTGGAAATTTTATAAAAATGTATTTGACCTAATGATAACTAAAGCCCAAGGTTTAGTGATATGTGGTGGAGACTTCAATCTAAGACTGAATCCACACTGGGATGCATCAGGTAATTCTCCACATCAAAATAACACTCAAAGTAGAAAAACTCGGATGCTACTAAAAGAAATGGGAATCTGTGGCGTGTGGAGGGAATTCAACCCCAGTGTAAAAGATTATACATTTTACTCAGCACCACATTCATCATACTCAAGGACTGACTATTTTTTTATGTTTAATAGAGACATTGGAAGGGTCAAACATGTAAAATAGGACTGATGGATCTCTCTGACCACAGTCCGATCTATATGGACTTACAGTGGGGCAAAAAAGTATTTAGTCAGCCACCAATTGTGCACGTTCTCCCACTTAAAAGATGAGAGAGGTCTCCAGTTTTCATCATAGGTATACCTCAACTATGAGAGACAAAATGAGAAAAAAAAATCCAGAAAATCACATTGAAGGATTTTTAATGAATTAATTGGTCAATTCCTTGGTAAAATAAGTATTTGGTCACCCACAAACAAGCAAGATTTCTGGCTCTCACAGACATGTAACTTCTTCTTTAAGAGGCTCCTCTGTCCTCCACTCGTTACCTGTATTAATGGCACCTGTTTGAACTCATTATCAGTATAAAAGACAAAGACAAAGACCTGTCCACAACCTCAAACAGTCAGACTCCAAACTCCACTATGGCCAAGACCAAAGAGCTGTCAAAGGACACCAGAAACAAAATTGTAGACC
This sequence comes from Pholidichthys leucotaenia, assembly GCA_020510985.1. Taxonomy (NCBI): domain Eukaryota; kingdom Metazoa; phylum Chordata; class Actinopteri; order Cichliformes; family Pholidichthyidae; genus Pholidichthys; species Pholidichthys leucotaenia. The sequence continues at coordinate 319,442,954 of CM035839.1, read as the reverse complement.
TGCACCAGGCTGGGAAGACTGAATCTGCAATAGGTAAGCAGCTTGGTGTGAAGAAATCAACTGTGGGAGCAATTATTAGAAAATGGAAGACATACAAGACCACTGATAATCTCCCTCGATTTGGGGCTCCACACAAGATCTCACCTTGTAGGGTCAAAATGATCACGAGAACGGTGTGCAAAAATCCCAGAACCACACGGGGGGACCTAGTGAATGACCTGCAGAGAGCTGAGACCAAAGTAACTAAGGCTACCATCAGTAACACACTACACCGCCAGGGACTCAAATCCTGCAGTGCCAGACGTGTCCCCCTGCTTCAGCCAGTACACATCCAGGCCCGTCTGAAGTTTGCTAGAGAGCATTTGGATGATCTAGAAGAGGATTGGGAGAATGTCATATGGTCAGATGAAACCAAAATAGAACTTTTTTGTAAAAACTCAACTTGTCGTGTTTGGAGGAGAAAGAACACCATACCTACTGTGAAGCATGGGGGTGGAAACATCATGCTTTGGGTCTGTTTTTCTGCAAAGGGACCAGGACGACTGATCCGTGTAAAGGAAAGAATGAATGGGCCATGTATCGTGAGATTTTGAGTGAAAACCTCCTTCCATCAGCAAGGGCATTGAAGATGAAACATGGCTGGGTCTTTCAGCATGACAATGATCCCAAACACACCACCCGGGCAATGAAGGAGTGGCTTCCTAAGAAGCATTTCAAGGTCCTGGAGTGGCCTAGCCAGTCTCCAGATCTCAACCCCATAGAAAATCTTTGGAGGGAGTTGAAAGTCCATGTTGCCCAGCGATAGCCCCAAAAACATCACTGCTCTAGAGGAGATCTGCATGGAGGAATGGGCCAAAATATACAGAAAACGTTTGACCTCTGTCATTGCCAACAAAGGGTATATAACAAAGTATTGAGATGAACTTTTGTTATTGACCAAATACTTATTTTACCGAGGAATTTACCAATTAATTCATTAAAAATCCTTCAATGTGATTTTCTGAATTTTTTTTTCCCTCATTTTGTCTCTCATAGTTGAGGTATACCTATGATGAAAATTGGAGACCTCTCTCATCTTATAAGTGGGAGAACTTGCACAATTGGTGGCTGACTAAATACTTTTTTGCCCCACTGTAAATATCCAAAAATACACAAATAATACATTTTCTTGGAGGTTAAATTCAAATGTGCTGAAAGGACCACTGAAAGATGAATTGGAATCAGATATTTTCAGATATTTGGAAGGAAATGATAATGGAGAAGTATCCCCTTTAATACTGTGGGACGCATGCAAAGCTGTAATAAAGGGAAAGATTATCGCAAAACTGGCACTCCAAAAGAAACTGAGACAAGAAAAACTAATCACATTAGAGTCAGAACTTAAGAAACTAGAAAAAGAGCACAAAGACAACACTCATTCTAATGACTCGCTCAAAATTAAGGAAATTAAAAAACAAATAAAGGAGAGCTACACAATAGAAATCCAGAAGAACCTTACATTTCTGAAACAAAAATACTATGAAACAGGTAGCAAATCGGCAAAATTACTAGCCTATAAATTGAGGAAACAACAAACGGAGAGAGCAATCTACAAAATCAGAGACCCAGTATCAAAGGAAATAAAATTTAGAATTCAGGAAATTCTTAAAAGCTTCAAGAATTACTACAAGAACTTGTACTCCCGCAAAAAACACAAAAACGCATCCGAAGCCTTCCTAAATACATTAAATCTCCCCCAACTTACTGAGTCACAAAATAAAAAACTACTGTCAGAAATACAACCTAAAGAATTAGAAAAAGCAATTATGAAACTTAAAGTTAACAAATCCCCAGGAGCAGATGGCTATACAGCAGAGTGGTACAAAACCTTTAAACAGCAACTATCTCCTCTCCTCCTGAAAACATTTAACTATGTCCTCCAGACAGGGGAAATTCCCCCCTCCTGGAGAGAAGGGGTCATTGCAGTCATACCTAAACCTGAAAAGGATAAACTAGACTGCTCCAACTACAGACCAATCAGTGTGTTAAATCAGGACTATAAACTTTTTACCGCTATCCTTGCCAAAAGGTTAGAAAATATACTGGCAGACTTAATTCATTTAGACCAAACAGGTTTTATAAGACAAAGACAGACACAAGATAACGTTAGACGCACTTTACACATAATTCATCATATAAAAAATTATAATTTAAATGCAGCCATATTGGAATTAGATGCTGAAAAAGCATTTGATTTGGTTGACTGGTCTTTCCTACATAGAATCTTATCCAGTTTCAATTTTCATAACAACTTCATTAGAACTATCCAGACATTATATAAAAAACCAACAGCTAAAATAAGGATTAACGGTAAATTATCATCATCTTTTGAACTGGAAAGAGGATGTCGTCAGGGCTGCCCCTTGTCTCCACTGCTCTTTGCAATCTTCATAGAACCTCTGAGCCAATGGATAAGACAGAATCAAAAAATTCAAGGTATTACACTTGGTCAGAAGGAACATAAAATAGCACTCTTTGCTGATGACATTTTAATATACCTGGGGCAGCCGGACACCTCTTTTCCAGAACTAATCTCAGTTTTTTCAGAGTATGGAGAGTTATCGGGGTACAAATTAAACATGCATAAAACCCAAATTTTAACATTCAACTATGACCCAAATCAATATTTACTAAGCAAATTCAAAACTAACTGGGAGATGGAATCTATGAAATATCTGGGGTGCGGCGGCATGAAATAAAGTGGCGTTGTTGGAGGTTTTAAGTAGGTTTTATTAATCATACCGCCGTCACGGGATCCCCTCTCCAGCCCAAGTGTGTGCAGGCTGGAGCGGGATCCTCTGGCTCTCAGAGAAGGAGGGACACAAAGTCTGTGTCCTGCAGCAGAGGTTGAAGTGAGAGTGAGAGGAAGTGTTACAGAACCTGTGCAGTATTTATACCCAACTCAAACAATACATCAAAGCAAATTCACAGCGGTTGGTCTGATCAAAGGGACTGCAGAACAGGCATGAGATATTTGCATTTGTGAGACATACATCACAATAGGCAGATTTGCTAGACTCTGCTCCAGCTGCAGAACAAAGAGGTTAACAGGCACATCTACATATTGATCTGAGTCTCTAGGTCACAGTAAGGACAGGACGCATGAACACAATGCATGAAAGGTAACATTATCACAGTAGTGTAGCGGAAAAAACCAGGAGTAGCGAGCTGTCTGTCCTTAGTCTGTTTGTGGGGGTTTTCCCAAACCGCCACAGCTCCCCCCCCAGAGGGCTCGGCAGGTGGTCGAGACCTCGATAGTGCAGCTTGGGCAGCGAGCAGGGAAAAGCTCTGTGCAGGAGGGGGTGGAGGGGGGTGGGGGTAGTAAAAGCCGGCCGGAGACGATGAAAACGTCCGGGCCGCACAAAAATTGCTTGTGGGTCCGCGATGTCGAAGGGCTGGTCCCGTTGAACGTGCAGAGGTCCACAAGAAGAAAAATTAGTCACTGGCTCCTCCCGCGATTAAGTCCTGCAAGGATTAATAGCGGCCATGAAGAAAAGACGAGGCTGCGTGGCGGCTGTGATGAGAGCAGAGGGACTGGCGTGTTGGCTTTAGGTGCGGGCACAACCTTAAAGCTCTCGGGAACCGCAAACTGCTGAATTCCCCTTGTGTGCCGTGGCTAAGACCATAAAATCCAGTGAGCAAGCTGCGTGCCTCAGGTGAACGAGCAAGCCTGAAGGGCCAGTGTGCAGCAGAAGGAAGGTGGTCAGAAAAGCCGTATTTGTCCCGTGCGTGGTGTGCGCCGTCCTCGTAACTCCCCGGTGCGTGCGCCAGGGTTCCGTGATGGGTGGGCCAGCTGGAGAGGAGAACCAGGGTCAGGGAGCTTGATCATCCCTGTTCAGCGTGTTGGAGCGGTGAAGGGAAGTAGACGCTCTGTCACTCGCTCGGTCATGGTGCGTTCAGGTCCACGTGTGCTCCGTCGGCCATGGGGATCGCCGTCGTGGAGAGGGGACGAGGTGCATGCGCTCACGTGTGGAGGAGCTGTGAGCGCGGCCGGTCCAGCGTGGATGTGCCGATCTAGGCGTGCAGATCTCACCATGAAACGTTGCTCAGCTTTCCCGGTCGTGGGTGTTCTCCGGGGAGTTTCGCCTGGAAAACTCCGCGTTGAGGTCTCCCTGAAGCAGAAGGGAGGGCAGATCAGTCAGGCTGCCGCGTTCGCTTGTCGTCGGAGAATCACCGCCGGGTGTTGCGTTCGCTGGCAGTGTGTTCGTTTCAGCGTCGGGTCACCAGTGCGGCGGCATGAAATAAAGCGGCATTGTTGGAGGTTTTAGGTAGAGTTTATTATATCATACCGCCGTCACGGGATCCCCCTCCGGCCCAAGTGTGTGCGGGCTGGATGGGGATCCTCTGGCTCTCAGAGAAGAAGACACAGAGTGCGTGTCTTGCAGCAGAGGTTGAAGTGAGATTAAGAGGAAGTGTTACAGAACCTGAGCAGTATTTATACCCAACTCAAACAATACATCAAAGCAAATTCACAGCGGTTGGTCTGATCAAAGGGACTGCAGAACAGGCATGAGATATTTGCATTTGTGAGACATACATCACAATAGGCAGATTTGCTAGACTCTGCTCCAGCTGCAGAACAAAGAGGTTAACAGGCACATCTACATATTGATCTGAGTCTCTAGGTCACAGTAAGGACAGGACGCATGAACACAATGCATGAAAGGTAACATTATCACGGTAGTGTAGCGGAAAAAACCAGGAGTAGCGAGCTGTCTGTCCTTAGTCTGTTTGTGGGGGTTTTCCCAAACCGCCACATGGGGGTCAATATCCCGAAACAGCTCAACAAAATTATGACACTAAACTATGATCCACTGATGGCAAAAATAAAATCTGATCTAGCAAGATGGAATACGATACCATTCTTGGGTACTGCACAAAGAACTGAAGTAGTCAAAATGAATATACTTCCACGTCTTCTATACCTTTTCCAAACAATACCGGTAGAACCTCCCAAAAAAACATGGCAAGAACTGGACAGAAGGATCTCAAGATCCATATGGCAGGGCAAGAGACCTAGAATCAGATATAGAACCCTACAGCTAAACAAAGACAAAGGTAGGCTCGCGCTGCCAAATATCAGGGACTATTTTAAAGCTGCGCAAATTAAAACTTTAGTAGAGGTATGTAACCCAGTCTACACTGCACAATGGAAGGAGCTAGAATGCCAAATAACAAGTGACATTCCCCTACAGGCGATAATAGGGAACAATGCCTTACCTAAACTTTTGAATAACATTAACCCATGGATAGAGACCCCGCTAAAAATTTGGTTTAAGATAGTCAGAGAGAATCAAACTAAAGAACCCTATCGATTATTGCAATGGATTTCCTATGATCAGGACTTTACTCCTAATAAAACAGATGTTACACCCCGGAGGGTGAAGGGGAAAGGATGAGGGCCAAGCTGTCAGACTTTGCAGTGGTTTATTGACTTTCCACCACACCCGGCACGGCCCACTTACACAGCACATCAGCCAGCAACAGTCATATATCACTTGACACCATCTTCTTCACACTCTGGAACAATCGCTACTCTTCTTCTCTTGTTTTCTAACACTGTACAGCGTCTTATCACTACTGAGCGCCACCTGTGGCGCAAAAGCGCTACTGCTTTCACTGACAGTTTACATCTAAACCAATGTTTCTCAAAGTGCGGCCCCCGTGCCAATGGCGGCCCGCGAAAACATTTCTGGCGGCCCGTGGCCAATCTGTTAACGGCCTCGGCCGGACGAAATTACAATATCGCTAAATCATATCTTAAATTTGTGTGTGAGACGAGCTAATTTGAACCGCACATGTTTTGGTGTCAACAAATGTCGCATAAGGTGACAATGCGCTATTGAAGTATGATTTCCTTGAGAGCTGTCTGTCTGCCAAGTGATCAGCGGCTAAAATGGCCACTGACTGTGTGACGTCAGGTCAGGAGCGACCTGAGTAGGAGGAGGAGCTTTTTTTTTTTTTTTCCAAAACTTTATTAAGAACAAGGTGAAAGTACAAAGTTTTGACGTAGATGTGATAAACATAGCAATTAACAATTTTTTATCTAAATTGTGTAGTTCAGTCAACAGTCTTACAAGAGGTAAGAAGGATAAGATAAAGTAGTAAGAATAGTAAATAATAATAAGATAAAGTAACTAAAAGCATAATAAAAGTAGACAAAAAGAGAAACGGGGGGTTCTTTTCAGTCCAGAGTGTCCAGAGTTCTAGGGGTTTTCCATGAGTTTCCGATCATCGACCAAACAGTGGAGTTTCACAGCATTCCGCTTCTTCATGTGTTTCAGTGATGAGAAAAAAAGGCAGAGTTCTTTATGAAATACATTAAAATTTGGCTTGCATTTTAAAAATCTATTTTTGTGTACATAAAATTTTCCCAAGATTACGAGGGTGTTAATAGACATATCATGCAATGAGTTCTTAATAATAAAGCCATACAAAATATTCTGACAGTTAAAAACAGGGGTTGGTACATGTTTAGATAACCAGTGATGAAAATCATCCCAAAACGCAATGGTGTACATACAGTAAAAGAAAATGTGATCTGTACTTTCTATATGTTCATTACAAAAGGAACAGTTATTGTTCTCAAAGCCAAAGCGTTTACTTAGAAACTCAGCAGAAGGATAAATTCCATTTAAAACTTTATAGTGGATCTCTTTTGCTTTTGGTGAAATAGGAAATTTAAAGAATTTAGATCTTAGAATTTGAGCTTCTTTTTTGGAGAAAAAATTAAGAATAGCAGCTCTAGAAACTGTTGCTGGGAAGATTTCTTTATTAAATATTTTCCTAATCGTTAAATTGTTTAATTTTGAGTCATCTAGGCGGAAACCATTCACCAAAAGCAAAGGGAGGTTTGGGCAAGAGCCAAATCTATTTAAAGTTGAGGCCATTAGTATAACTGTCTGAGGTATTGCCTCCATTACTTGGTTATATTCTCGTTTATCAATTATGTTATATTTAGCACAGAAGTTCTCAAAAGTTAAAATATTCCCTGTGCCGTCTAATAAGTGTAGTACAGACCAAATGCCCTTATTTTGCCAGTTTTGTAGGAATATTGATTTGTGTTTATATAGTACATATCTACAATTCCACAGAGGGGTCATATGAGGGCTAAAATTATGTTTATAAATCAATCTCCAATATAGTAAGACCTGTTGATGAAATGAGGAGAGTTTATAGGGGAGCTTTTTTAGGTCATAGTCACATCTGAGCAGGAATTCAATGCCCCCAAATTTAGCAAAAATTTCATTGGGAATATGAAACCAGAAATGTTTGGGTTGTTTAATAAATTGTCTCAGCCAGTTAATTTTGATGGTGCCATTAATGCATTCAAAGTCTATAGCTTTAACACCACCTTCCTCATATTCTTGAATCATGGTACCTTTTTTAATATAATGTGTTTTCCCTTTCCAGATATAATTGAAAATGGTTTGATTGATGGCTTTAACGGCATCTTTGGGCATTGGCAATGAATGGGCTGGATAAATAAATCGGGAGATGCATTCCATTTTTGTCAGAAATGTTCTTCCTATGATGGAAATATCTCTTTGAGACCAGGAGTTGAGATAAGTTTTTGATTTCTCCAAGCAATTCCATATATTGAGCTTGACTAATTGATCAGCATCTTTAGTGATATGCATGCCCAAATATTTCACTGTTTGTTTGACGGGAATGGTATGAATGGCTGATAGACTGCAATCATGAATAGGTAATAATTCACATTTACCTAGATTCAGTTTAAGCCCAGAGGCTTTAGAGAAAACATCTATATAATTAAGAATTTTAGGGACTTGATCAGTGTTGTGCATGAATATGGCTGTGTCGTCAGCCAGTTGGCTGATTGTTAGTTGTTTTCCAAATACTGTTAATTTATCAAAGTCAGAGTTTTTTATAAAAATTGAGAGCATTTCAGCTGCTGCAATGAACAACAGAGGCGAAATCGGGCAGCCTTGTTTTATTCCTTTGCCTATTGAAAATCTAGGGGAGGTACCATGTGGTAATAGAACTGAGCTGTTGGTATCCGTGTAAATTAGTTTTATAAAGTCTAAAAAGTGCTCCCCAAAACCAAAAAGCTCTAAGGTCCTAAACATAAATTTGTGTTCAATCATATCAAAAGCTTTAAAAAAATCCAAAAATAAAATAAACCCCTCGTCAATTAGGTCCCTATAGTCAAGTAAGTCCAATACCAGGCGTATATTGTTGTGTATTGAGCGCCCTTTAATAAAACCTGATTGTGTCTCTGAGATAAGATCAGTGATGCCAGTTTTGAGTCTGTTGGCATAAATATGTGTTAAAATTTTGTAATCATTATTAAGTAAAGTAATTGGTCTGAGATTATCAATCAATTTTGGGTCCTTGCCAGGTTTGGGAATTAGTGTGATGACTCCTTGTTTCATAGTATTTGGTAAAACTGATGTAGCACGGATTTCCTTTAACATATTAAAAAATAAGTCTTTTAGGTTAATCCAGAAGTGCCTGTAAAAATTGGCTGTCAAGCCGTCTGAGCCAGGTGATTTGTCTAGAGCTAAGGATTTTAAAGCTTTCTCAACTTCCTCCATTTGGATCTCTGCGTCACATGATTTTCTAAAATATTCATCAATTTTCGGTATCCGTCCTGAAATGGATTCAAAGAAACCCTCTGCATTAGTATGCGAGTAAGAGGAGGAGTATAATTCACTGTAAAATTTAAATATTTCTTTAGAGATCCTCACAGAATCAGTACATTCTTTACCATCAATTATAAGAGACTTAATGGCATTTCGTTCTTGTCTTCTTTTCTCAAGCCTACAGAAGTATGTTGAGCTTCTCTCTCCCTCCTCTATCCATTTCACTCTTGACCTAATATATGCTCCTTTGGCTTTATTAATATAGATGTTATCTAGGGAAGAGTGCAATAAAATCAGTTTTTGTTTGTCCTCTTCACATAAGGAGTGTTTGTTGCATATTAAATGGATCTCTTTTACAATATCCATTTCTTTTTGTTTATTGGCTCGGCTTATGACTTTGCTGTATGAAATGGAAATCTGACGGATTTTAAATTTAAGAAATTCCCATTTCTCCCTGTAAGTTGACAATAATGTATCTTTAGTTATACTGTCGATTGTCCTTTTAACATCCTGACAGAAAGGGTCATGTTTTAGAAGATTTGAATTAAATTTCCAGTAGCCTTTATTTCTTCTGACTGCACTAGTGGGAGTTATGGTTAACTTGATCATACAATGATCTGTAAGCGGAGCTGCAGAAATTGAGGTATTTATGTCTATATTAGGTTGGAATTCAGAAATAAGCCAGTAGTCTAATCGCGATTTAATGGTGCCATCAGGTTTAAACCAAGTAAAGGTTTGAGTATCTGGATTTAATGCACGCCATATGTCACTAAGCTGAAATGTGTTACAGAAGTCTAGTAAAGTGGTATTATACTGATGATTAGGAAATCTTGAAGGTTGCCTATCAAGCCATTCATCCATAACCATATTGTAGTCGCCACCCAACACAAAAACAGGATTGATATATATTTGGGATAATTCCTTCAATATGTTAGTCACGTCTGTAATTAATTGTTTGTTCTGACTGTGGTTAATAAATCCATAAATGTTAACAAGAATCAAGAATTGTTTGTGTATTTCAAAAACGCAAATAATCCAGTGTCCTGTGTCATCTCTTTTGGTTGCAACTACTTTCCCAGGAAAGTTATTTAGGAGTATGGCGACCCCTGCTGATCTATTTGTGCCATGACTATAGTATATTTTTTCTCCCCATTGATTTGTCCACATTTTTTCATCTGTATTGTTGCTGTGAGTCTCCTGAATAAGATAACAATGTGCTTTTTCATTTTTAAGGAATAGAAATGTAGCCTTTCTTTTTATAGAGTCTCGTAAACCCCTAGCATTAAGTGATGCAAAAGAAAAGGTTGTAATAAAAGACATAAAGGATGAAAAAGAATAAGGAAAAAATTAAAATAATAATAAAATAAAAATAACAAGTAGATAAACGGTTTAGGTTGTTACTTTGGACCAAGTACACTTGAAGAAAGCCCCTGATTAAATTGCTAAATATACTGTATGTTTTAACTCATAACTTTTTTTCCCCTTTTTTTTTCCTTCCCTTTTTTCCTTTTTCTTCCTCTTTTTTCCTTCTCCTTTTCCTTTTTTCCCTTTTCTTTCCCCTTTCCCTTCCTCCTTTTCCCCCAAGCTGCATGCTTGTTATGACAGAATCCAAAAACCTAATCTATAAAATTATCGAAAATATGTAATGCAAATTATCAAAATGGCATTGAAAAGGAGCTGCCTTATAAATCTACCCTTCAAAAAAAAAAAAAAGGATTCAGGAACCTGAGTAAAAGTAGCATGTAAACATATTCAAATGACAGCTGCCAGGAACACAGCGTACTTCAAAAGGGGACTATGAAATGACTCCCTATAAAGTAAACATTGAAGTAGCTTAGCAACATGTACAGAACATAAAAGAGTCAAAGTGCTTGTTCAGCCATAGTTGTGAACCAGACCCTTAGATGCTGACTCTTCTACCGTCGATGTATCCCACATGGCCTTTATACCAGACGTTTTTCCCAGCTGCACGGGCTTGCTCCATCTGTGGCCATGCTGCTGCGCGGGCATCCCTGTCGGCTTTACAGAAATCTTGCTTGAATCGGATCCCGGCTATTCTGCAGAATTTGGAGTTTTTGGTCAGCCTCCAAATTTCTTCACAGTGGTATCTCATGACAAACTGAAGAATAACCTGGCGGTTTCTCCCATTTTCACGTTTTCCCAGGCGGTGGACATTATCAACAATAGTGCCCATAGTCGTTGCCCACTGCGGTGCAATTTCTGACAGAATGTGGATTACCTCCTCACGGATCATTTCGTTATCCTTTTCTTTGATCCCGTGTATTTTAAGGTTCCAGCGCCTCTTGTACCTCTCCAGCTCAGTAACCCTTTCCTTTAGCTCTTCGTTTTCTTGTATAAGCTTGGGGATGTCTCTCTCAAAGCTCTGTAGTTTGGTCTGGCAATTTTTGATGTCAGCAGTATTAATTTCAACAAGACGGGTGATGCTGGCTACCATTGTGGCGGTCTCCCTTAACTGCGCTCCAAAATCATCAACTTTGGAGGATAGTTTTGTGATAGCATCTACCAAGTTGTCGTAAGATTGCTCTTGGGCGGTTTTCATCTTGGAAAGTGGCGGAGCAGAGGACTTAGTTGGAGTGACGGGAGAACTTTTTCTCTTACCAGGACCGCTACTAACAGAGGTTTCCATCAGGGTGTAGTCATGGTCAGTAGTAGCTGTTGTTAGCTTAGCGTTCGTTTTCCCGCCGGACATATTAGTCGGATTTGATTAGTTTCCTGTGACAGAAACTTGCGTTCAAAATCACCAATTGAACTTACTTGCTTTGAAGCTATCAGCTCTGAAAATGTTTTCAGTCTGAATATGAGTTATTGTCCAAGTTTCGGGGCTGGAGAATGCGGGTTTAGAAGAGCGAACTGGTCCGGATCGCCATCTTCCGGCGGATCGAGTAGGAGGAGGAGCACGCTGAGGAGCACGCGGTGAGTGTTTAGGAACTTCCCCTGCCTGGGAAAATCAGAACCCCATGGGTGAATTTCGTTCAGAAAACGCTAAAAAATTGGAATTATGTCGCAAAATCACCCAACATGTGCATTAGACATTTTGTTGACAGCGATTTTGAGAATAAGATGCAATTTGAAATGAAATTAGCAAAAAGATTGCTGATAAAAAAAAATCGGCTGTTCCAACTACAGTATATATCCGTTCACTTCAAAGTCCCACTCTCAGACAGTGTCAGTGAAGTGGCGTGAAAAGCAAGGGTGATCTACCGATGCGATCTTTCTGACACTTTCTGACACCTCCTGCTTAAAACCCCAAAAATCAGAAGGATCGTGAGGCCCCGCTTTCACGGTCTGTATTCATACTGAAAATCAAGATCAAGCGAGCTTTTGCCCTTCTGCTCCACGGGAGGTTTCTGTCCTCCCTGAGCTCGCCTTAGGACACCTGCGTTACAGTTTGACAGGTGTACCGCCCCAGTCAAACTCCCCACCTGCCACTGTCCCCGGAGCGGGTCACGCCCGGCATCAGGTCGTTTACGAGTTATTTAGCACCGGGTTCTCCACGAACACGCGTCCGTGAGCGGGGAGGGGCGGCCGCCTTCCGGCCGTCCCCTGGGCCGGTCGCGAGAGCCCTTCCAGCAGCGGCCGGGGCCGGCTATCCTAGGCCAACCTGGGATATCCTTATCTTTCTGATCAACCTTATCTTTCTGACAGCAATCTGCTGTCAGAAAGATAAGTAAACAGGGTAATGTTTCTTTTTTAAATATTCACTGCCAATATTTACTAAAATTATTTACAAGCAATGAATTTAATTGCCTTAACAACTTATCAAATATTAGAATTTTAGGGTATTCATACTAATCAAATATGAAATATTCAGTGCTGTATAGGGAGGTGGTTGTGCCTGTTTGCTCAAGTTATATTTCTATATATGTAATCCAATTTGACACCTCTGGAATGAAATTATGTTGATCTACTGTTTTTGCAGATGTTATCCACTGTCACTCAACCTTCAAATACTGTGGATTTTTTTTTTTGAATTTGATTATTCAGCAATTGTCCTCATTGCAGTCATCCATGTGAGGTAACAAGTCACACTAAAGGCTCTCTGTTGGTGATCAAACAACATTGTCCACATTGTGTTGAGGATCTATCCTGGCACAGCCAGCAGATGATCAGGGACATGCCAGCTGGTAACATACAGCTTTCATCCGCCATTCTCTTCACTGGGGCGTCATATGTCAAGGTCCTCAGAGTTCTAAATGCAGCCGGTATCGTTGGAATTTCCACGACCACTTACAAGGAGCTTTCGATTTCTAATTTTTATTAAATTAATTTTATTTCAGAATATGTGGATGATCTGATGAATACTCTTTTCGACAAAACCTTGGTTGATCCAACCCACTTATTGGAGCAGTGGCACTCTGTACAAGCCAGAGTTCCAGCAACATTGAGTGCCAAATTTCAGCGTCCCATCAAAGCTGATGCTGTTGAGCAACATGTATCTAGATTTTCAAAATCAAACATGTAAAAGTAGAATAAATTTCCAATTAGCAATGAAAGTTCAGCTTTCAGTTGTTAGGGAAGCAACATATTTTGCTAAGACAAAAAAATATAAGCCTAAGATTTTTAGAGAAATGTGCTTTTAAAAATTGCACACGAATTTTACACCATAAAATGGTAGAAAAATTACTCTAATGTATATGAGATCCGACTTTGATGAATGCTGAAATATTAGAATTATAAAATTGACATGCACATTAATAAACTCAATATATGATTTTAAAAAACTTTATTTAAATAACATGATCACAAATCTAATCTTGGTAGGCAAAATCCCTTGTTGTGATCAGATGGGAATGTTTCTCTGATGAGGCTCACAGCACAGGCAGGCAACATAACCCTCAATACCTCCTGGCAGCACCGAGATTCAGTTGATGTTGGCATAATGTTGCATTTCTCACAAGTGCACCTGTTAAAAAAAATGGTATAATCAGATGCTTATAATAAACTAATGGCTCGTGGGAGTGCTATATAAATTGGTCTATGAAGTTTGATTAGAAAATATTTAAAACATGTAAAAAATTTTGAGCAGAAAGAGAATGTTTATAAGTCGCCAAGTAAGGCAGCGAGGGAAAAATTGGCAGTTTTATTTTGATAATTAAGTGTGTGACCATGCATATCGCCTAAAAAAAAAAATTTCAAAGCATATTTTACCAATATAAATCGGCGAGCCTCTCGTTCTTGCCTCTCGTTCTGCTCCGGTCGCTGTTTCGTCCGCGTCTTCCTCCGCACCCTCGGGCTCGAACAAATACGGCTGAATAACCCCATCAGCACCACCCAAAACTACTTCATCATCAGATTCGTCAGTTTCAATATCATCACTTATATTGCGGTCGTCATACTCGATAAAATAATCGCTGTCCGAATCACTCTGCTGTCGTTCAGCCATTTCTGCAGGCCAGTGATCATCCATTTCCTGCAGCCATTTCCTGTTTCTCCCTGACCTGACGTCACTGCTGCACGCCCCTATCGAGAGATGGCGGTACTGCAGCATCACTAAGTGAAATATGGGCTATTAACAAATAAAGTCATTTATGGAGGCTGGTGACACATTTTAAATCACGGGAATGGCCAGAATGGAATATTTTCATACAATCAGTTTATTGGTTCAATAAAAAAATGTCACCGTCCGAGGCCTTTAACCAATATATGATCTGAACTAATTGCTTTGGAAAAATTCCGATACACATCTACGTTTAGTGGTCTTTGGCGCCATCTGTAGGCACAAGCCGTAATTACATGTGTTGTCGACCTTGCGATCACTTCATTGCAGCAGCTAGTCCAATTGTATTATGGGAGATGGAACGTTCAGCGCACAGTGCAGAAGTGTTGGTTGGCAACGGTTTCGGAGCACCATTTTGAGTCAGAAGAAGAATAAGAAATAAATATTAGTGCTTGTGGAAGTCGAAGTGTGGAAATAAAGATGGATCAGCGAGAGAAATAGGCAGAGATGGAGACCGCTCACTCGAGGAAACCGAGAACTGTCAGCGAGGAAAAAAGGCAGTTTCAGGGAAAATGGACTTTGGACTACTTCGTTGAACCTCACAGGTCAGATAAAGTTGTATGCCTCATCTGCAGACAGGTAATCGCAGTGCGAAAAGACTTTAACATCAGGCGCCATTACGAAACAAAACACAAAAATTATGAAAAATTCAGTGGCAAGGATTGCACCACAAAGATGGAACAACTTAAAAGGGGCTACACAGCACAACAGTCAGTCTTCACGCAATTTTCAAAAACCAGCGAAGCAGTAACAGAGGCTAGCTATGTGGTAGCTCATGAAATAGCTAAACGGGGCAAGCCGTTTAGTGACGGAGAATTTGTTCGAGACTGTATGCTAAAAGTGGCAGAGCGTGTATGCCCAGACCAAAAAACAAAGTTCCGTGACGTAAGTTTGTCGAATGACACAGTCACAAGACGAATCGAACATCTGGCAAATGATTTGAAGGACCAACTGGCGATACGTGTGGAGGGGCTAGAAAAGGGAGCGTTTTCCATCGCACTGGATGAAAGCACGGATATTTCCGACACTGCCCAACTGTTGATTTTCATCCGAACTGTCACTGAGAATTTTGACGTCGGCGAGGAGCTACTGAGTATGGAGAGTATGAAAGACACAACGAAGGGAGTGGATATTTGCGAAGCAGTGTATCGCAGTCTGGACACACACAATGTTAACCTGGCATCCTTGGTCGGTGTCACGACAGACGGAGCACCAGCAATGATTGGGAGTAGGACAGGTGCAGTGTCGCTGCTGGCTGAGAAAGTGGTGAACAGCGGTGGTAAGAAACCAGTCAGCTACCACTGCATAATTCACCAAGAAGCCCTCGCTGCTCAGACGCTAGAAATGAAACACGTCATGGTCGTAGTTGTGAAGACAGTTAATTACCTGAAGTCCAGAGGTCTGAACCATCGCCAATTTAAAACCTTTTTGGCGCAGTCAGAGGCAGATTTTGGAGACGTCATTTACTTCACTGCCGTCCGGTGGCTGAGCAGAGGTGCCACACTGAAACGTTTTTTTAACCTGAGAAAAGAAATTTGCGAGTTCATGCAGGCAAAAGGACAAGACGTGACTGAGTTAACGGACAGCAAATGGCTCTGTGACCTAGCCTTCCTCGCCGACCTGAATAATTGTCTGAGCGATCTCAATCTGAAGCTGCAAGGCCATGGAAAACTCATTTCCACACTTTTTGACAACGTGAAAGCTTTCCAGCGAAAACTCCAACTGCTCCAGGGACAGCTCAGAGAAGGAGATCTCGCTCATTTCCCTGCCTGCAGGGCGCTGGTAGATGACCCAGACACGGACGGGAGTGAAGTTTTGCGTCACCTGCGTTCAGAGAAGAACCATGGCCTCATCGAAAAGCTTCGAGACGAGTTCGACCACCGATTCTCTGACTTCAGGGACCACGAGGGTGATTTCAACCTTTTCCAAAATCCCTTCTCATGTGTGCCCGAGGCAGTGCCTGCAGACATGCAGTTTGAGCTCATCGATCTACAGGAAAGCTCCGAGGCCAGAGCTGCATATCGTGACAAGAGTCTGATCGAGTTCTACAAAGGACTTTCCCCATCCACATTCCCTGCTCTTCGTCAACATGCTGTCAGAATGGCGTCTTTATTCGGAAGCACCTACATCTGTGAAAAGACCTTCTCCACCATGGCCATCAACAAATCTAAGCTGAGATCCAGGATGACAGATGCCCACCTACATGCAGTCCTTCGCATCGCGACGACGGAGATGGAGCCAGACTTCAGAGGACTCGTGGCCAACCGAAAACAGCACCACAAATCACACTGCAGTTAAAAGGTATGTTGACACTAAAATTGTATTTTCATCAGTCCCAATTTCTTACTGTTAATATGACTTTACCCAAACTAATTAAATCTGATAATTAAAAGGATTACAAATGGAATTGAATTTTCAGTCTTTTTTTTTTTTGCCTCCGTCCCTTTGGTGGCCCTCGGTTCAACTTTGGATTCCCAAATTGGCCCTCACCCATCAAAACTTTGAGAACCCCTGATCTAAACAGTTCAGATTCAGTCCTTTAGTTACATTCCCTATAAATGCTCCTATTTACCATTAACCATTAAATTACAGTCTTTTAGATACATTTATTAGGAATATTTATATTAGCCAGTAGCATCTAATCAACACTGTTTTCTGGGGGGTTTTCTAGAGGTTGTCCAAAATTGACTTTTTGCTACACTCACCCCTCAAAAATTTAATGTCGTCCCGACATTACACCTTTCCCAAAGCTACTGTTTTTCTCTCACAGTTCAAATTTGGTAACCATGTATCTCATGTAAGTAGGGTATTACTAAACAGGAGTCAGAGTTCATTAAAGTCCATAAAGATGCAAACTGGTAATAGTCCATAGTACAGCATGTATCTCCTATTCCATGCAATACGTTTGCAGAAGAGGTCTTTGTGCACGATAACCATCAACCGCTCCATCCATCATGGTGGGTATCTGCATCTTTCCTGAGAGTAAGGGTACTCAATCTAGTCATAGCCTACCAAATAAACCTTTGTGTAATGCCTGTGCCTTAGTAACACACTGAAAATCTCTTTTTCTTTTTTTAAATTTTTTTCTTTTTTTTCTTTTTTAATCAACCATCAAAGTAACTTGGTAATGAGGTTAGTCACTACTCATTTACTTTCCAAAACATTCATGTCTGAACAATGGTTATCTCTAGCTTCTACACATTTGTTCTAGACAGATGAAGTGCAAGGTTGGCCTAACTTATCATAAGTAAATCTCAATGGCTGTTTTCTCATTCTTGAAGGATACGTTTTAGCAGGAAACTCGTCAGGTCCCTCCTGGTCACTGGAACTGGACTCCGACACCTCATCACCCTGGTCCTGGTCTGCCTCAGCTGGATCTGGGACCACCGGATTGTTGACCTCTGGTGCCAGCTGCACCTGCGTGACATCATCTGGGTCCTGGTCCTCATCCTCCAGAGTAGTGTCACTGTGCGGGTAGAACTCCGGTGCATCGGCTCTCAGTGGACGGTGATTCTGATCCTTCCCAGCTCGTAATCCGATTATGGCACCCCAGCCCTCGTCATCTTCATCATCTGTGCTGTTTTGTCTGTCTACATGCCTTTGTCTTTTAGACTCTCTTTCTCTTGTTTGATTAGAGGCATGCTCCACTGTTTCCATGGAAAGAAAGTCACAGGGTAGCAAAAGGTTTCTGTGCATGACCCGAGTGCGTCCCTTGCCATTTTCAGGTCTGATTTCATACACTGGACTGTCTGGATACTTCTTTTGGGTCACGACATACACCTTGTCTTCCCAGAATGATCTTAATTTTCCTGGCCCACCTTTTTCGGTCAAGTTTCGGACCAGTACTCGGGATCCAGGGGACAACTCAGCACCGTGAACTTTTTTATCATAAAGGGCTTTACTTCTCATCCCTTCTTTGTTTGCTGTTTTGGAGGCGAGTTTGTAAGCTTCAGTCATTGTAGCTCTCCACTTTTCAGCATAGTCCTGCTGAGAAACACTCTGCTCTCTTGTTGTGAGGCCAAACATTAGATCAATAGGCAACTTTGGACTACGGCCAAACAACAGAAAATATGACGCGTACCCCTTAGCCTCACTACGCGTACAATTATAGGCATGAACCACTTTTGCCAGAGAGGACTTCCAGTCTTCCTTGGCTGCTTCGGGCAAATTTCTGAGCATTGCCAACAGTGTACGATTGAATCGTTCCACCTGCCCATTCCCTTGGGGATGGTAGGGCGTTGTTCGGGACCCCTGCACACCACTGTACTCTTGGAGTTTTGCAAAAAGTTTATTTTGGAACTCTCTACCCTGATCATGATGGAGTCGTGTGGGGAAGCCAAACTTGAGGGCAAAATCTCCAAAGATCTTCTCAGCAGCGGTGTGGGCAGCTTTGTTGCGACAAGGATAAGCCTGGGCAAAATGAGTGAAGTGGTCCATTAAAACCAGGATACACTCATATCCTCCTTTGCACTTCTCCAAGTGCAGGAAATCAATGGACACCAATTCAAATGGGTACGTGGTGACAATGTTAGTCAGTGGTGCCTTTGTTGTCTTATTGGGACGTTTGTTCTTCAAACAACTGCAAACTTTAGTGATGTAGTGCTCCACATCTCTTTGCATATGAGCCCAATAAAAACGCTCTCTTATCAAGTTCATCACTCTCTCTACCCCTAAATGGCCCATATTTTCGTGGAGCTCTTTGAACACGAGCTTGTGAAACTTTTGGGGTAGAAGTAGCTGGTCATGCGTTGCCGTTCTCCTGTAAAGCAGTCCATCATCTTCCAAGTACAGCTTGTGTCTTTGCCTGACTAAAGCTGCAATCTTACTGTTCTGCTGCTTTCCACTTCTTGGCCATTGTTTTGACAACACATAACGCAACACTTCTCCAATCACGGCGTCTTCTTCTTGAGCTCTTTTTAGAGCAGTCTTTGATATTTCAGCTACAGAGCTGGCTTCTCGATCTGCTTCACTAATGAGAGTAGAAATGGTGACTGGGCAGAGCCATGGTTCATTTTCTTGTGACTTTACCTTGACTGCCTGTGCCACACAATGCATCACATCAGGATCAACATTTTGTGTGCATTTGTTCATGTACTGCTCCATATCTAGGGGCATACGTGAAAGACCGTCTGCATCTCTGTTTGCTTTTCCAGGGCGATACTTAATCACAAACTGGAAATCAGCTAGTTCTGCTACCCACCTCTGTGTGGTTGCATTTAACTTTGCGCTGGTGAGCACATACATTAGGGGATTATTGTCCGTATAGACAATGAATGGCGGAGAATAGTACAGATAATCCCGAAACCTCTCACAGGTGGCCCACTTCATGGCAAGAAACTCCAGCTTCCCTGAATGAAGGTGGTAGTTCTTCTCTGGATTTGACAGTGTCCTGGAGCCATACGCTATCACCACCAGTTTGTCTTGTTGTCGCTGGTATAACACCGCTCCAAGCCCCTCCTGTGAAGAGTCACAGTGCAAAATGAAGGGTTCCTCAAAGTTCGAGTAACCTAACACTGGGGGTTGGGAAAGAAAGTCAACAAGCTGACAAACTACTGCTTGATGCTCTGGGCGCCACCTGATTACATGAGATGAGGGCAACTGGCCACCATCGTTCTTTTTGACATGTTTCTTTGAGTTTTTCTTTGCTTTATCTGTGTGGTCGTTAGCAAGAAGGTCGTAAAGAGGCTTTGCTATACGGGAGAAGTTGGGAATATAGCTGCGGTAATATGAGTATAGCTGCGGTAATATATGCTGTTTGAGTGTCTGCACCAGGGCAATGTCCGCAGGGTCCATGGTGTAGCCCTGTCCTGTTACCATTTTACCAAGGAAACGTACCTGCTGCTTGAATAACTCACATTTCCGGGGAGTCAGCTTCACCCCATGGCTTTGATAGCGGTGCAGGACACTTCTCAGGTCTCGCAAGTGGTCTTCAAAAGTCTGTGAATGAACAAGGTTATCATCGAGGTAAGGCAGACAAATATCATCTCTCAACCCCCACAAGCACTCCTCCATAGACCTTTGGAATGCTGCTGGTGCTGAGGACAAACCAAATGGAATTCTTACCCACTCAAACAAACCCCAGGGAGTGATAAATGCAGTGAGGGGCCTACTCGACTCTTCCAGGAAACCCTGGTGATACGCTTTCCCTTGGTCGAGGACTGAAAACCACGCACTCCCATTTAGACTGTTTAGCATATCTTGTATGCGGGGAATTGGGTGTCTGTCAGGGATGGACTTCTTGTTCAGCTCTCTAAAGTCGCAGCACAAACGCAGACCTCCATCTTTCTTTCGCACACAGACGATTGGACTGGAATACGATGACTTAGATTTGGTGATCCAGCCCCTGTTAAGCAGATCTTCTAAATACTCCTTTACTTCTTTATGAAGTGGTCTGGGAACAGAAACATAAGTTCTTTTGACAGGAGTAGGATCCTTGATTCGGATCTTCAACTGTAAAGAGGGAATTGTCCCTACATCATACTCATCACGGGAAAACGCTTGCCGTTCCTCCCGTAGGAGTTGTTTTACTTGCTCTTGCTGTATGGGCGAGAGATGATCAAGGGGAACTGGGGGGTCCCACATGTCCATAGTCTCTTTGGCAGCACAGTTCATCTCGGTCTCTTTATTTCTTCCTGTTTCACTCGTCGTCGGGTAGACTGTCGCTTGGTTTACAGCAGGGGGTCTAATGTCTGCCGGGTAAGCAGTTTTAACTCTCTGTGTTTCCCCCAAAATGGTCTTAGCGGGCAGCTGGATATCACGGGACGTACTGTTTGTTATAGGTATTTTGAATGTAGATCGCCTCCCTTTCCATAACTGCACCAAACCACTTTGCATCTGCAAACCCTCTGGTAATTGGGTGTACTGACTCGGCTCAAATAAGACGTCTTGTGTGTCTGGAAGTGAGCCTGCCCTGACACAACCTTTGACTGCTTTGGTTTGGCCAGCAGGGATGGTAACCAACTCACTGCCAACTTTTACCATTCCTTCTCCCAGCCTATCCTCCTCACTTTGCATCACTTTCAAAAATACTTCTGTTTTTTTACAGTCAAATGAGAAGGCTGCACTAACAGCTTCACTGATGGCACAAGGGGGTTTAATGCCCATCTTCAGGACATGGTCAATCATGTTGAACCCAATGATAGGCGGCTCTGCCACTCCATCCTCCTTCACCACTAGCACAGGAACTAAGAGTTCCACCAGTGGGCGACTAACTGTCGGCAGCTTAAAAGTGACTTCGACCCACCCTAAGAATGGAATCGGTGTCTGGTTCACTGCCCTCCCATTCAGAATACTTGGACCCACCAATTTGGCTAAGTCTCTGACGGTGGTGTGTGGCAGGTGCTCCTGTCTCCAGGTGTCATTCATTAAGCAGACCTGTGACCCTGTGTCCCACAATGCTTGTGTCTCCTTGTCATCGAGGAAGCAGGTGATGACATATTTTTTTCCAAACAAATTGAGTAACCGTAATTGGCGATTAGGGGACAGTAGATTAACATGGACCGTTTCTTCAGGAGGTGCCTCGGCCTTCGCTAGCAACCTTGCTTCCAACCTCCGAATACTGTCAGTAACTAGCTCATACAGTTCTTGTGTGTTAGCTTGTTCTGCTGTGGTTGCGACAGTATTGGCCGCCATGTCTACTTGCCCTGTCCTTCTTCCAAGTCTCCTTCCTATCCGACATTCCCTTGACATGTGGCCGCTGATTCCACATCTGAAGCAGTGGTCGCATTGGTCGCCATTGCTGGTGGACTGACAGCTCTTGCAGCCACGTGTCCTTCTGGCTCTTTGAGCGTGAGGTGCTCGGGGAGACTCACGTATGGCCTTCTTGATCTCCTCCATGTCACTCTTCAGCTGCGTGACTATGTCCAGGAGCTCAGATTCCATATGGGTCACTGTGCTTTGGGATTTAAGGATTTTACCTTTTGTCGATGGTGGGGGGCGCTCTTGGCCATCCACTCCTTCCTCTGTTGCATACTGACCCACCAGATTTTCCACTCGGCATTCTCAAACTTTTGGTTCGTTCGCGTGCCTCTTGAATTTTTGGTGTCATTCCCATTCAAGACTGGCTGCTGCATTCGTCTTTGAAATCAGAAGCTCGTCGGTGACGGCAGGATCCTCCAAATAGCGCTTCAGTCGATACTTCACATCAGCACTGATCAGTCCTGTTTCCACCGCCCTCAGAAACTTCCTCTGAATAAGATCAGAACTAAACTGCTCTTCCGTGCCAGGCTCTCTGGATGCTGCCAAAAGTCTTTCCTTTAGCTCAATGGCGCAAAACAGGAAGTTCTGAGGTGACTCATTACTGTCTTGTGTGACGTTTATCAGACGATGATACAAGTCAGTGGAACTATCCTCTTTATAATGTCCTCGCAGGATGATGCGCAGCTGTGGCAGGGTGAGATCTGACTTGATCTCCAGCATAGCGCGCAAACTCAATCCGGGACTCACTGCTCTGACAACAGCCTCAATTATCTCAGCCTCATTGTGCTTTTTCTTTAGGCCCATATCGATCTGGTGAATGAGATTGGAATAAGACAACTTGTCTTTTTGGCCCCTCTCCCCTATCTGCCCATTTATCTTAAACTCCCGTTTAATGGTCACTTCTGGCAGTAGGGACGCTGCGGGGACCGCGGGCTGTGTCACAAAATGGCAGCTCTGTGGCTGTGCGGCCTCGGGCTGTGTCACAAAATGGCGGCTCGGTGGCTGCGCGGCCTCGTCATCGGTCAGCCTCGTTATCTCCTCTTCAACCCTTTTAGCTGAATCAAGGATACTTTCATGCAGAGCGGCATATTGGCTCTGTAAACTGGCTAGTGCCTCTGCCTCCCGGCTCGTGCCGGCCGCTGCCGCTGCCTGCGTCGACGGTTCGCTTTGCTTAGCTTCGGTAGCACACGCTATTAGCTTTAGCAGAAACGCGCGGGCTACATCCTCCTCTTCGCTTTCAATGGTTTTTTTCCACCTCCTCGATTAACAGTCGTATCAGCGTGTATTTTTTAGACGGCTTGGCTGGGCTTATCTTTGCAAATAAACAGACCTTGTTTAGCTGTTCGGCCTGTAACGGCACCAAGGCCTCGCTTAGCTTATCTTGTAGCTGCTCCAGTTCCATCGTTACGGCCTTTCTTTTTTTTTTTATTTGCATACTCACCGTCTTAGACACGACTGAACCGTCCTCTGCTACCAAGTTTTTGTTACACCCGGGAGGGCAAAGGGGAAAGGATGAGGGCCAAGCTGTCAGACTTTGCAGCGGTTTATTGACTTTCCACCACACCCGGCACGGCCCACTTACACAGCACATCAGCCAGCAACGGCCATATATCACTTGACACCATCTTCTTCACACTCTGGAACAATCGCTACTCTTCTTCTCTTGTTCTCTAACACTGTACAGCGTCTTATCACTACTGAGCGCCACCTGTGGCGCAAAAGCGCTACTGCTTTCACTGACAGTTTACATCTAAACAGTTCAGATTCTGTCCTTTAGTTACATTCCCTATAAATGCTCCTATTTACCATTAACCATTAAATTACAGTCTTTTAGATACATTTATTAGGAATATTTATATTAGCCATTAGCATCTAATCAACACTGTTTTCTGGGGGGTTTTCTAGAGGTTGTCCAAAATTGACTTTTTCCTACACAGACACTAGATTTAAAAAGTGGAAAGAGAACGGACTGATAAAATATTACGATTTTTTTAAAGGGCAAACTTTAAGAAGTTTTGAAGATTTGAAAAAACAAGGTCTAGTAAATCAAGACCTTTACAGGTTCTTTCAGCTTAGACACCACATAAACAAAATACTTAAAAAGGAGGATTTGGAAAGGGCCCAGTCAGGTGTTCTGAAGGTTTTCTTAATGACATATAAAGGGATCCCAGGGATCAGATACATTTCTAAAATATACCATGGTCTTCAAGACTTAAAAGGAGACAACACATCATATATAAAAGAGAGATGGGAGAAAGAGGGGAATTTCACTTTACAACTGGAAATATGGGAAAAGCTAAATAAACAACAATGGAAAAGTATTTCATCCCTGCTGTGGAGAGAATTTGGATGGAAAAATTTGGTAAGATTTTTCAGAACACCTGCACAAAACAAATTTACTCGTAAAGGGTTGAATTGTTGGCGCTTGTGTGGTGAAAAGACTGCAAATCATTTTCATGTGTTTTGGTCATGCCCAGCTATCCAACAATGTTGGATCAATGTACAGACAATATTGGGGAAAATATTCAAAGTAACAGTTCCCTTTTCTTTTGTAACTTTGTATTTGGGTTTACTACCGGAATCACTGGAAAGACGAGGAGAAAAATACTTATTCACTGTTTTAATATTGGCAAGTAAAAAAGCTCTAACAAAAAAATGGATGTTGAAAGACTGTCCTACACCTGAAGATTGGATTAACATGATTCAGGACATTTATTCGATGGAAAAGTTGACATTTGCACTGGGACAGGACATGGATGGGTTCTTGAACTTTTGGCAACCCTGGAACGCATATGGGTCTTCCATCAGATCTAATCTGTGACAAATACCATTTCAATAATGGCACCTCTCTTTGTTCCAATGCTACTCAGATGCTCTTTTATTTTTCTGCTCTTTTGTTTTTTTGTTTTCTTTTGTTCTTTTTTTAATTTCTCTTTTTCTTTCACTTAAAAAAAAGGGTGTTAATTTTTTTACAATGTTGTCAAAAAACAAAAAAAGGGGGAATATGTGATGAAAATGTAAACAATGCAATGCTGTAATGACATGTATACCCTTTACAAAAACTTAAATTAAAAAAAAAAAACTGCACAAGCACCATTCAGCACATGGGTTTGTCTCTCCTGCCCCAAGGGGCACATGACAGAATCTAGCCGCCAGTAAGAAAACCCAGCTGTAGTGTTTGTGTGCATTTTTCACCTTTTTGTGTTTTTTCCACTCACCTGTTTTTGGAGCTCATTATGGATACTGCCAGAAGGAGCTATCTCATGTGTCTCTAGTGGGAGTGCTGCCAAGCTCTAATGGAAATAGATGAGCTAATTTCCACAGCATGCACATATTCCACCCTGGAGAACATGTTATGGTATTTGCAGAGGCGGCAGTTCGTCGATGCCCTCAGCTCTCAGAGCATGCTGAGGGAGTCGAGCGGATCTCACTTATGGCAATGCTGCAACGCGAGAGTGGCGAAAGGGTGAGGAAGTCCCCGAAGAAGCCCGGGCTCGTGCCCAAGGGAGGGCACTCCCGGGGCTCCACTGTGTCTGCTTCTCGCCGGTCCTCAACGCCCATTCCCACTCCAACCAAGACAGCTCCAGCTCCACCAAAACAGCGTCATCCCACACCAGACCACCGAAGGAAGCCATTCTCCTCGTCGGCAGCCACTTCCCAGACGTCGAGCCCGACAATTCCCATGGCAGAGCCCCTCCTTTTTACTTCTTCGCCGGCTGTCATGTCAGCCTGCGCCCTCTCCGATGCTGCCGTAACTCCAGTTGCCTCGACGTTCCCTCCTGCTGCCGAGAGGTTCTCCAGGGCCTCCCCAGTTATGCCCACTTCTATGTCCACGGAAGCAGCTCTTCCACAATCCATTGAGGGGCCCAGGTTCACCGTAAACACGGAGAGGGATGATGCACCTCCAGCTGCAGCAGGCAACATCACACACCAGGAGAGCAGGCAAGTTTCATCTCTTTTTATTCATAATTTGGTATACAGTATACTCAGCGTATACAGTCCCCTGAGCTCTCGCCACCTGCTGCAACCCATACTTTCCCATTTGTCCTCTCCATGTCTCCTCTGTTTATCCCTGAGTGTTCACTGGCCCCTGAACAAAGCCGCCGGACAAAGGAGGAGCTTGTGGCTCTGGAGGAGTCAACACGGAGCTGAACCCCAGCCGCCATGCTGGTCAAGTCACCAGCATGGGTTCCTTCGCCTGGGGAAGACAAGACTGCACCAGCCATCATGCCTGCTGTGAAGGCTGCCGCAGCAGAGTGGGAGCCCGAGCTGGACCTCCCGAGGGCCGAGCCCGAAAAGCCACCATCGCCTGGATCGTTGGAGTCCTGGACGGCTGTGGAGTTTGAGCTCAGGCAAGTGCTCGCTTTTGTTTTTCTCCTCTCTGTCCTAGATCAATCTTGCCTGGCTCTTGGTAAGGAGGGCCAGATGCAGCTGGCCGCTGCACCTGAAATCGCCTCGCCGGGCTCCGTCGCTGCCAGTGACCCTGACCCCCCACCCTCGCTATCTGTTTCCTCCGAGCTTTTTCCCAGGGTCATCGGAGATGTCTCAACCATGCCAGAGGTCTCCGTGATTCCAGGCTGTCCCCCCGAAACAGGCGGTGGTCCAGCCTCCCCAGTGGAGGTTGCGGTTGCTCCGTCCCAACCCGGGACCTCCATGGGTGCAGCTCCAACCCAAGCCGGGTCCTCTGTAGGTGCAGCTTCCCCTCTGCCCGAGGCCATCATCTGGGTTCCACCTCCTTGGTCCTAGTCCTCGTGGGTGCTGCGCCCCAGCATTAACCTGACGTGGGTGCTGCACTCCAGTATGCGCCCGCCATGGGCGCTACCCCCCAGCCCGGGGTCCACCGTGGGTGCAGCGTTGGCCCAGCCGGGAGCCACCGAGGGTGCTGCAGTGCTCCAGCCTGGAGCCACCACAGGTGCTGCTAAGCTCCAGCCCAGAGCCACCACAGGGGCTACTATTCTCCAGCCCGAAGCCCCCGCCGGTGCTACAGTTTTCTTACCCAAGACCACCGAGGGCGTTGTCTCTCTTTCTCCTCCGCCGGACACCGTTGTGGTCTCCCTTTCTCCTCAGCCAGACGCCATGAGGATTCCCCCCCCCTTCTCCGCCACCGGACACCATTGTGGCCTCCCTCCTCCAGCCCTGCTTCTCTGTGTTATGCCTTCCAGTGGGGGAGCCACCTCCTGGGTCACCCCTCCTGTCCTGGTGGTTTAAGGACTTGGGCCAGCCACCCGAAAGATGGATCCACCAGGTTGGGTGGTCTTTAATTCTCCGGCAGGCCACCTGACTCTTTCCACCTGGCCGTCCGGCTGGCCTGGGACTTTGGCTGGCCACATGAACTGTCTGGGGGTCCCAGGGACTTGATGTAGCATGGTGTGGGTCTTGAGCAGTCCTGTAGTTTTGCTCCCCGCTTACCTGTTTCCCTCACCTCCCACCCTGGTTTGTTTTCTGCTGTACCTTTTTTTCCCCCTTTTGGGGGGTGTGAGGGGGGGCTCTTTTTGGTGCTACCTTGGGGTGTCTGGGATCCATCCCTTAAAGGGGTTGCTCTGTCACAGGACTGAGCACAGGTTTTACCAGGCTCAGTCTCTCAATTTTTTATGAATATTTTTTGTATGTTTTCCAAGCCTTGTGGTGTCTTTCTGTGTTTTGATTTCTTATGATTTATTGTCCTATGCTCCAGTATTGTTATGTGGTCTGTTTATGTAGTTTTTGAGTATTTTGACTTTTTCCTGTAGCAGGGTCATTATTCCTCCTCTCCCACACACCCCCATCTGGTTAATTACTCACTGCCTGCTCTCCTAGTGACCACTGCTGCGTGAGTTCTGTAATTAGGTCACCAGCCCGCTCTTGTTCCCCACACCTGCAGCTCATCCAGTTCCATGTATTTAAGCACTGGCTTTTCTCTGTGTCAGTGCAGCTAGATTGTATGTATGAACCCAGACTGGTTTCTCTTGCTGATCATCAACTGATCCTCTCCTCATTCCATCCTGGGCCAGGCTGGCTCAGGAAAGCTCCAGTCTCTAAGTTTTTCCTCTCTGAATATCTTGTTTGGCATTTTTGTATGTTCTGCACTATTTTTGGACTTTTATGTTCTTCATGTTAATAAAACTGCATAAACACCATTCAGCGCATGGGTTTGTCTCTCCTGCCCCAAGGGGCACATGACAACGTCAAGTACCCAAGTGCACAATGTCGACTTAACTGAAGACTCCACTGCCATAAAGCATGGCACAAATGCTCCTTTTTAGGTCATCATAATAGGACCCATGGAGTACTTGAAACAATCTTAGTTTGTAAAACTGAAAACTGTCAGTGAACTTTTTAAAATTTAGTTTGGATTTTTGGTAACAAAAATGCCACATTTCTAACATACCCTTGTCACACTGAGCTTAACTTAAATCTTACTTTTTTATTTGTGTTATGTATAACAGTAAATGCTGTCTTATCCTTTTATTCATCATCATCATCATCATAGCAGTCTGTCGTGGGCGACAATGACTGTTTCATTTAGGTCTGATCAGATTCCTCCACACAGCTCTGTTCTTAGCCTTCTGCTGCCAGGAACTCCTGTCTATGTCCAACTTCTTCAAGTTTCTTTTTACAGTGTCTTTAAATCTGAGCCTTGGTCTACCCTGATTGCGTTTGCCCTCGCATAACTGTGAGTAGAGTAACTGCCAAGGGAGACGCTGGTGGTCCATCCTCTCAACATGTCCGAGCCATCTCTGGTTCATCTGTATTAGCATGTCCTCCACTGATAGTAGACCAGCTCGTTTCAACACTTCTATGTTGGTTATCTTGTCTTTCCATGAGATGTTCATTATGGCTCGAAGGTTCCTTTTATTATTTCAGTATATAAATGTGTGAGAGGTAATGTTCAATATAAACATACACAGCTCTGGAAAAAACAGACCCAGAGACCACCGCAAAATTATCACTTTATCTGCTGGTTCAACAGCTCAGGAAACCAAATGTCCTCAGGTCTCACAGGCCATGCAGGCCAGCCGTGATTCAGTGTACCAGCTGGTGTTTCAGCTTTAATTCACTTCTTATTTGCAGTTTGATTTCTGGTTTCTCCTCTGTGCTGCCGTGTGATCAGGTTGGTTTAGCTGTAGCAGGTCTGACCTTAGTGGGCTCCGATATGGCCTTGGGGTCATTAGTCCGGGTTATAGCAGTCTCAGGATGCGTTTTAGACTCCTTCTTTGGTAGTGGAAGAGTGATGGGTTCCCAGAGGAAGAACTCATGCATGAGTGTGTTGACAGCCTCCGGAGTCTCCATCATGACCATGTGACTGCCATCCTCCAGGACCTTCAGGAAGGCCATGCAGAGGGTCTGACAACAAGCAACAAGAAAATAAATTGTGTTTTTGTGATATAAACAAAATACTGCAACGGTGCTGTCTTTAACTGCTGTCTGCATTTCTGAAATTTCACACACACTATTATCTATCTCCATTTTCCAGTAGATTTTTTCAAGTCAAAGATACATTCTTCATTTATTTCATTATGGCACCAACAGATGATCAGTCAGGTAACTGATTTTTTGAATAGTTAAGTGAGGAAAAAAGTGTTTCATTGGGGCTCTTATCTGTCGTCACTAATGATCCACACACACAAAAAAGTCCACGTGATCATCTTGTGTTGTCACTTCACTGAAGTTAGACATTTAAGGCGATTTTCCACTAGGGTCAGTACGGTACGGTTCGGTACGGGATGGGACGGTACAGTTCGACCCGCTTTGTTTTTCCACTGCACTAGGTCCCATTTGAAGTGGGTGGGAATATAGTTACAGGGAGGAGGCGCAACCCTCTCCCTCCCGCTACGTAAAACCAGTGTAACTGGCGTAAAACAAGCGTAACGTTACGCAAAACACAAGCTGGCAGGTTACGCGGCGTCTGCCTTCTCTGTCTTTTTTTGCCTGAATAAATGCAAAAAAGGAGAACAGAAAGCAGAGGCGGTGAAACTACACTGGAAAAGTACTGGAGCGTTTAGGAATCCATAGAGCAGTATAAAGGAGAAGACATGAGGATACAAACAACATCACATATCAAGGTAAGCTAATGATTGCTAATGCTACTTTGCTTTTAAGTCCGCCGTACAACATTGTAATGTCGGCAAGTTATCGATATTAGGTACTAAAATATGTATTCTGTCTGTGTGTGTGTTTCAGATGCTCTCTTGTAGCAAAAATATTGCTTCAAATGTTGGGGGTTAACGTTCAACACAGTGATGCCACCCCAACTTCACAAACGTGTAGTGGCTATAATGTCTGTAGAAATGTTTAGCTTCCTGTGCAACAAATTGCTCTGATCTGTGTCAAAATCATGGAAAGACTGTTGAAAAGTCATGGGATTTACCTGCCCCAGCCAGTGGTGTCGTGGCAAAACATGGATCAGGTGCCATATTGTAGCATATGAGCCGTTAAATATATACGTATTTCAACAGTACTGAGTTAGGCATAAGATATATTTAACAATTATGATGCATTTTAAGCCAAAACAAATGGATCTAGGATTAAAAGTAATTAAAATAATGCAGTCACAAGGTTACATGGAGAAATACGTGGATTAACTGGAAATATATCATATTGAGTATTGCTGACTACATGTAGATACTGTATAAATATATATTCTCTGCATCAACAGTGAACTATACATGTATTCATGTAGTATTGCCCTGGGAATTTTGACAATAAACCTTTGTACTTTTGCAGATGTCTATTTTGTTTTACAGTCTTCAGCAAATAATTGTTTTGGTTACCTTTCTTAAAAATGAGCAATTACTTTCAAAGTCACTGATAAATGGTTCGTACTGTTGATTCTTTTCCCACCGATGTCTTAACAGACAAAATAGAAAATCATGATGCAAACACATAAATCACTAAATTGTTTATTCCAATCAGCAGCAAATTACAGATTATTTAGAATGTGCAAAATTCAAACTGTAAAAAAAAAAAGAAACTGGAATGGGTCACCAACGCCAGCCACGCTGCCTCACTGAGCAGCAACTGGATCGGCTCCTCGTACTGGTCCTGGTTCAGCAGCTCTTCAGCCTGCATCTCTGTAAATAGTGAGGCAAGGTCTGGTTTGGGTGGATCGTTTTCCCCTTGCCTAGATGAAAGACAGAAATGGGTGGTGGATAATTAAAGCAAGTTTAAAACATATTTGAGAAATGAATGAATCTTTATTTTGGATAGATTAGATTAAAAGAAAGGAACAGAATAATAGAACAAAGGGGTAAAAAATCCAATAAAGTCAAATTAAACAGCAACTCTTTAGATTATACAATTCAACATAACTTATCTGAAATGGGTGATGGCTGAAGCTGCAGCTTATATTGCCCACCCATGTTCCATCTAAGAATTCAAAAATAAAATAAAATAAGAGTGATTACAAATCAGAACAAAGCCAAGACAAAATGTGACAAAAACTAAGCAACAGCACAACACAGACTGAATATGATCATCCTTATGTGATTTTACATGTCATCTTGTATACTGTATATGTTTGGAGTATTTCTTCCTTTAGTTTTTGTTTAAATTGTCCAAGCATTGTACATGATTTTAATTCAGGTCCAAAAGCGTTCCACAGTCTGACTCCCTGCACTGAGACACAGTGTTGCTTGGTGGTAGTTCTCACTGAAGGTTTTTGAAATATACATGTTCCTCTGAAATGATATTGTTTCTCCCTTATTTGGAACAACTTTTGGATATTTGCGGGCAGTGATAGATTCTTAGCTTTAAACATTATTACTGCAGTTTTAAAGGCAACCAGATCTTTCAACCTGAGAGCTTTTAATTTAAGAAAAAGTGGGTTTGTTGATTCCCTGTAAGCAGCTGTGTTTATTATTCTAATAGCTCTCTTCTGAAGCATAAAGATTGGATATATGTTTGTTTTATATGTGTTTATATGTGTTTCCCCATACTTCAGTACAGTATGTCATGTATGGGAGTATTAATGAATGATACAAAGTCTGTAGTGTGGGTTGATTCAGCAAATATTTCACTCTGTGTAGTATTGTGATTGATTTGCATATTTTACCTTTAATATAATTAATATGTGACTTTCAACACAGTTTTTTTTATCGATTATTACGCCAAGGATTTTAATTTTGGATACCCTTTCAATCTCTTCACCATTTACACTGAGTTTAGATACTGAGTTGTTGTGATGGTGTGAAATAACGTTATCAATAAAAGTTTAGTCACTGTTGTGTCGCCCTGGTTTCAGGTGTGGGTGGTGTTTTGTGCTTGTATTGCTAAAATATAAAAGGAAGCACTACAATGGGTCTCAAATATTTGTAATGTGTTCTTTTACTGGATGAGATTAAAGATGAAATACTATAGACTACACATATAAACTAAATTCTAATGGTGACTGAACAACTCCCATTCCCCAAGGTGCAAGATACACTGTTATGACTATAACTCATAAAGGATCACAGAAATGATCTGATAAAAATAAATAAATAAATAAACAAGCGGTTTACCTATACTTTAACTTAAAAAGCAAAAGATTTGACTATAAATATGATGTGTTGTTTACCTGTCACAATACTGCTGTCAAAACGTCACCATTCCGAGCAGATCCTGTTTGGACTCTACAATCAAAATACACACACCTTAAAACCCTTGTATTATGTTAAGGGTCAAGTTGACCCGTTTCGGTTTTTGTGTTGACCAAAGTACAGGTTATCCTTTCTTTTTCTTCATGAAATTTTGTGACTTTTCCTCATCTAGGGTCATGAACTGGTGTGTAAAATCTGGACACTTTGATGTGTAGTGGGATGTATGTGCAGAGTTTGTATACAAAGATGATGTCGCGGGTCATTTTGACCCGGACACTTTTATGTGGGTAAGTAGCTGTACAGATCCAAAATAAACATGCCTCTTTGATGTACTTTATTTTGACTGCCCAGTTAATTGTATTTTGACTGCCAGAGACCCAGGTGTGTGTCGAGGAGGGACTTTCTCTCCCTTGTCCTTATCACTTTTCTTATGCCATCTCTTTGACAAACACCAAAAGTGAGCTCCAGAAGGTTTACAGGTGAAGAAGCTTCATCACATATTTTGAACTGGGAGAGTGACGCAGAGGAAGAGATTTCAGAGACCAAGGACAATGTAATTGATGATCCAGATAGTCAATTTTCCGACGATGAGGAGGATTCAGAGGACAAGCCTGTCGTTGTGTCTCCATCGGATGAAAGCCAAGGAATGCAGCAATCATCATCCACAGAGGGGACATGGGCATCTAAAGATGGTAACACAAAATGGTCAACATCACTACACCAAAGCCGAGGTAGACTGTCATCTTCCAATGTCATCAAAATGACTCCCAGTCCTACAAGATTTGCTGTCACACGAGTTGATGATATTCAATCAGCATTTCAGCTCTTCATATCCCCACCAGTAGAGAAGATTATACTGGAAATGACCAACTTGGAGGGGAGGCGTGTATTTCAGGAGAAATGGAAGCCACTGGATCAGACTGACTTGCATGCTTACATTGGAATTCTGGTATTAGCTGGAGTGTACAGGTCAAAGGGAGAAGCAACTGCAAGTCTATGGGATGAAGAGTATGGAAGGCCAATCTTTCGAGCAACAATGTCTCTGGAGACATTTCACATGATATCTCGTGTGATCCGATTTGACAACCGTGACACCAGAGCTGGTCGACATGAAAGAGACAAACTAGCTGCGTTTAAAGATGTATGGGATAAATGGGTTGAAATTCTACCTTTGTTGTACAATCCTGGTCCCCATGTTACTGTAGATGTGCGCCTTGTACCATTCAGGGGGCGCTGTCCTTTCAGACAGTACATGCCCAACAAGCCTGCCAAGTATGGCATCAAAATGTGGGTAGCCTGTGATGCAAAATCTAGCTATGCATGGAATATGCAAGTGTATACTGGAAAGCTACCTGGAGGAGCATCTGAGAAGAATCAGGGGATGCGTGTGGTGCTGGAGATGAGTGAAGGGTTGCAAGGTCATAACATCACATGTGACAACTTCTTTACATCCTATCGCCTTGGAGATGAACTTCAGAAGAGAAAGCTGACTATGTTGGGAACAGTCAGAAGAAATAAGCCAGAACTTCTCAGTGAAGTTCTGAAGATGCAGGGCAGACCTCTGCATTCCTCAATATTTGTTTTCACTGAGAAAGAAGCAGTTGTTTCATACTGCCCAAAGAGAAACAAGAATGTTCTTGTAATAAGCACAATGCACACAGATGCATCTCTGAGCACAAGAGAAGACATGAAGCCACAAATGATCCTGGACTACAACTCCACCAAAGGAGGAGTTGACAATCTGGACAAAGTCACAGCAACATACAGCTGCCAGCGCAAGACTGCCCGTTGGCTCTTGGTGATTTTCTACAACATTGTCGATGTGTCTGCTTACAGTGCCTATGTCCTGTGGACTGAAATCAACCAGCAATGGAATGCCGGCAAATTGTACCGACGTCAGCTTTTCCTGGAAGAACTCGGCAAAGCACTTGTCACTCCCAAGATCCAGAGGCGAGCCAGGCCAGCTCAATCCCCAGCAGCTGCAGCTGTCATTGAAAAGGTCAAGGTCAGGTCATCCAACCAATCTGCAATGGATCCAGTGGACACAGGTGTAAACAAACGGAAAAGATGCCAGGTCTGTCCCTCCCGAGAGGACAGTAAAACAAGTACCTCTTGTGTGAAATGCAAGAATTACACCTGCAGAAAGCACACAGTTACATTCTGTCCATCATGTGGAGAGCATTGAAAATGTTGAACATTGAAAATGTGAGAAAAAGGGACAAGTTAAATGAAAAAAAAAACATGCAGAGGGAAAAACTTGAACAAAATAGTTCTTAAATATAGTGTTGAAATTAAAAATGTATGTCTCTTTTATAAATGTTTACATAATCTAAAATAAAGTTGTTATTGGTTTAACCTGTTTTTTGACTGTTTTGAGTGGATTTACACAGTACGGGTCAAAGTGACCCGCAACATAATCAATGTAATTTTTTTTTTCAACATAATACAAGGGTAAGTTCATACACAGCACGAAAATGCAACATGTAAAAAACACCTTTTTACCCAGGATTACAACTAGCTTATTTCATCAGATATTGTCATCACAAGGCAACATACTAGGACGGATGTAGCATTGAGCTAGGTCATCATTTAAACACGATTAAGTTTTCGTCTGTCCACAGTGAACTTTCCACTGCTGA
This sequence comes from Pholidichthys leucotaenia, assembly GCA_020510985.1. NCBI lineage: Eukaryota > Metazoa > Chordata > Actinopteri > Cichliformes > Pholidichthyidae > Pholidichthys > Pholidichthys leucotaenia. The sequence goes on along the minus strand of CM035839.1, from coordinate 319,407,898 downwards.
GAAATATAACGTAAAACATGAATATCACATCACTCACCGTCCTGTATATCACAATATCACGGTTTCAACTGCTGAAGTTGGGTGCATTGCGGCTCTACATTCAATTCAATTCAGGTGGATAGGTCTAATTCCCGGTGCGTCTCCATGTATTTTCTAGTGCGTCTGCTTGTGCTCCCCACTGCAAGCTCAGTCTGCTTCCCTCTGCATTCTTTCATCAGCCGAAATGCACAGAAAACTCTGCTGGACCGCTGTGTTGATTTCTGTTAAGCCATTCTATCGTTGTTGTTTATAATATCACTTGTTCGCGGGCTCACGGACGAAAAATTGCAAATGGCGGCCAGCCAGCGATTCTGGAACGTCAGCGTAACGCCCACTCTCATGACACTATGCCCAGACCAATCAGTGGCCAGAAGTGGGTTGACGTAACAGTGCCAGTACGCTTCGGACCTGCTCTGGAGCAAGGCCGAAAAAATAGGGACAGTTCCAATAAAACAGAACTGTAAGGACTTCCGGTGCCTAATGGAAAAGCGGACAAACCGTGCTGAACCGTAACGAACCGTACCGTACTGACCCTAGTGGAAAAGCGCCTTTACTGAGCAACTATATTGATTTCATGGCATGGACCTCAGGTTTAGGACCCCTTACCTCTGCCATGTGCTGGTCCTCTTCAATAGAGACAAACTTGTCGTGCATGCCATGAATCAGCAGAATTGGCATTGTGAGCTCGGCGTGGTAAACCTCGTCTCCTTCAGGCCAGTACTGGCCACTCATCATGGCACGCAACACAAACGACGACACATTGAACGCATTGTTCTCTTTCAGCAACTGCTTCTCTCTGGCACCCTGCCGAGCAAAACCAGCCCTGCGGGTGGTGGAGCAAAGGAGATTTATCTTAATTAAACATGGCTTTAAAAATTAGTCCTCTAATGATGACGAGTATTAAAGCATTACTGCAAGTGAAATAAACACATTTGTGGCCAGCTACACACATAAATGTTGATTTCAGACCTTTTTATATGCACTTTCAAACGTCCTTCTAGGAATAGCTGCCATGGGGCTGTTACCGTTCGTCATGTCTTACTTGAGAAAACACCAGGCAAGCAGTGGGGAGAGGCAGTGGAGCACGCAGGTGGGCAGGTTGAAGATGGAGCAGAGGCTGGGTTCCAGAGCTGTGGGACCTCCACCGTTGATCATCACCATCTTATGAATCTGGTCTGGGTACTCATGGGCCAGAAACGTACAGAACGACACACTAGGCAAGAGCACAGAGGGTTACAGAATAGTCTAGATAAAACCAAAAAGATTAATGTTTTGTTTTAGTCATAAATTAAGAGATTGTGTTAAGCGCAAAACTCTCATGGGTCTGATAGTCAGTGAATTTTGGCACGAAACAAGACTACACTGGCACAAAAAAAAAAAAAATACTGTATTGCAATAGGAGGAAACGTGGTAAAGTAAAATTGGAAAATAAACAATGCAAGCAGTAAAAAAGTTGAAATTTAAGCAAGAATTATTTTAATTTTCATTGAAATTAATTTGTTTAAACTAGAAAAAAATTTGAGCTGTTTAGAAATTAAATGTACAATTGGGGAAAATAAGTATTGAACACATTGTGGTGACCCAGCACATTGCGGATGGACACTATCTCACACTCATCAGGGCTGGAGGAAACGGAGGACAATTTACATACGGACAGAGAGTCCCAGGGGGCAATCAGACGGAACTGTTATGTATGCGTCCTCGGAGAGGACGTCCGGGCGGGGTGCTAGCTGATGTCATGCTAATGATGTGAATTGACTGATGTGTATTAGATGACAATCACTATGCTAATGTGCCATGCATTTTCTCTGTCTGTATAACGTATATAAAAGAGCTTGTGACACATGCCTGAGCAACGCAGTAGCTCACTGAGCTACAAAGAGCGTTTCAATATGTTGGAGGAAATAAAACCTTGTACCCTTCCAGCTCATTGCATCTCGCCTGATCTAATACCTCCACAACATCAACATTTTCCTCATTAAACATATTTCTGATGGAGTCATTGACCTAAGATCTTCACCAGATATCAGTAACAACCCAAGTAATCCATACATACAAAGAAATCAAGGCAACCGTGTTCACAAAAGTTATATTTAAGAAAGTGGAATGATACAGGGAATAAGTATTGAACACATGAAGAAAAAGTGGTACAAAAAGGCATAGAAAGCCAAGAAACCAACTGAAATCCATCAGAATTTAAGAAGCCATCTCATCCCCCATCAGTGCAAATTAATTTCAGCTGGTTAAGTCCTGACTGATAGCCTCTAAAAAGGTCTGTGAATATTAGACAGAGCTCCTGACCAGATAGAGTGATGATATAGTGTGAAGTAGGTGGCGGTAATGCACCTGTAAGCTGGTTGCCAACCGCCAATCAAATCTAAAAGAAGAAGAAGATTGTCACACCACAAAGAACTCATGATGGGTAGTAGCAAAGAGCTCTCTCTAGACCCTCACAACCTTATTGTTGCAAAAATAATGATGGCATTGGTTACAGGTTCATTTCTGAACTGCTGAATGTTCCAGTGACCACTGTTGGAGCCATCATTCGGAAGTGGAAAGAACATCATTTTACCATAAACCGGCCATGACCAAGAGCTCCTCGCAAGATTTCTGACAGAGGAGTCAAAAGAATTACCAGAAGAGTTATCCAAGAGCATAACGACCAAGATCTCCTCGCAAGATTTCTGACAGAGGAGTCAAAAGAATTACCAGAAGAGTTATCCAAGAGCCAAAGACCACTCATGGAGAGCTCCATCAAGACCTGGAGTTAGTAGGTACTGCTGTTTCAAAGAAAACAATAAGTAATGCACTCAACTGACGTGGGCTCCATGCCCGCTCACCTCGCAAGACTCCATTGCTGAAGAAGAAGCATGTTGAAGCTCATTTAAAGTTTGCTGCACATTTGGGCAAGCCAGTAAAATACTTGGAGAATATAGTCTGGTCAGATGAGACCAAAATTACACTTTTTGGATGCCACAACACACAGCATGTTTGGAGAAAAAATGACACTGCACATCAGCCCCAAAACACCATACCAACAGTGAAGTTTGGAGGTGGGAGCATCATGGTGTGGGGGTGTTTTTCAGCACATGGTACAGGCAGACTTCATATAATTGAAGGAAAGATGAATGGACAAATGTACAGAGACATCCTTGATAAGAACCTGTTGCCATCTGTCAAGATGCTGAAGATGAAACGAGGGTGGACATTTCAGCAAGACAATGATCCCAAACACACAGCCAAGGAAACTCTCAACTGACTTCAGAGAAGGAAAATAAAGCTGCTAGAATGGCCCAGTCAGTCACCTGACCTGAATCCACTTGAAAATCTATGGAATGAACTGAAGATCAGAGTTCACAGAAGACACCAATGGAACCTTTAAGATCTGAAGACAGTTTGTGTGGAAGAATGGGCTAAAATCACTCCTGAGCAATGCCTGCACCTAGTTTCTCCATACAGGCGGTGTCTGGAAGCTGTTATTACCAACAAAGAATTTCACCAAGTGTGTTCAATACTTATTCCCTGTGTCATTCCACATTATTAAATATAACTTGTTTTGTGAGCACAGTTACCTTGACTTCTAAGTATGTATGGATTACTTGGGTTGTTACTGATATCTGGTGAAAATCTCAGGTCACTGACTCCATCAGAAATATGTTTAATGAGAAAAATGTTGATGTGTTCAATACTTATTTTCCTCACTGCAGCTGTGAACTGTTTACAGAACCACTGAAAGATTATAAAATAAGCAAAGTGTTAACACCACTGGGATTTTTAATATATGGATTATTTTGTCTAAGCAATATAAAATCCTTTTTCCTGTTTTTTTCCTATCTCTTACTACAAAAGACTACAAATCTTTTCACCTAAAAGCTTTTCTCCTTATAGGATTACTATGTTTTGTAGATAATGTTTACATATTTCCCATTTTAATATTTCTAAGTATTTTTTTGTACCTTGAATGAAATTAGTAAAAACTGGTTGTTATAATTTAACTTTTCTAATTTTTCTGACCAACTGCATGACAAACCTTACAAACATTAAAAACTGTAAATGCAAGCAGATCACTCTTCTTGATAAATGACAGAAATGAATGAGAACTGAGGTTTGAGGCAATCCCCTGAATTCTCATAAATGACCTCTTGCACTTCCACTGAATTCTGCACTGTGACATTAATGCTAAAACTGACCCGTAAGAATGCCCGATGAGAATATTCCTCTTGCGAGCATATCTCTTGAAGATTATCCTCATATCCTCAGCCAGGGCATAGAAAGTGTATGCTGCAACTATCTGTGGTGCTGTGCTGGCTCCATGACCAACCAGGTCCGGAGCAATTACTTCATAGCCCAGCCGAGAAAAGAAGTCCAACTGGCTTCCCCAGATATCCAGTGACCCTCCCACACCATGGATGAAGAACAGAGCTACATCTACATGTGTCCTTTTACAGGCTAATATCTTCCTCTCACAGTCAATCACCACCGTCCTCTTGGGCTTCCACCTGCGCTTTGCTGTTTGCTGGGACTGGTCAGTATGTCCAGCAGCAGGTGCATCTCCACCCATTGCTCTGGTTTCAGATGCTCCACTGTTTCCAGCTGTGATAGAGTCTAATCTGGCTTCAGGTATGCTGACAGGTGGCAAGGATTTTCCACAGTCTGTCAGTTCAACCTCCACGGTGCTCTTGGGCTCTGTCTCCCCATTTCGACAGTTTTTCAAATCCGCACTCGCCCTGTCGCCCAAGTTCTCAATGAACAGATGTCTGTTGCGGTGCACTGTGATTTTTTGTTTGGAGCTCACACTCCCGCCCAGCCCGGTGGGCTCCTCCACCACTGGCCGGTCAGGGATGATATGTCGAACTCGCAGGACTCGCCCTGGTTTCACTTCCACAAACTCGAAGTCATTCTCGGGTTCTGAGGTTTCTACAGGAGCCACAGTGTTGGTCGACTTTGAGGTAAAGCAGCAGAACAGACCTTTCAAAAAGCTGGTCAACATGGCTGCCAGTCTGCTGGGAACACAGTCACAAAAGGGAATGGACATTAGTAAGCAGACAGTGAAACGTCCACAGTAACATCAAAGAAACAGCCTATCATTGTCAGAGCAGCTCATCCCGGCCTGATGGACATACACCTCTCTCTATTCTGTACATACACATATAAAAGTTAGGCCAGGAGTCAGCAACCCGTGGCCCTGGGGCAACATGCGGCCCTTCAGCCCCCGTGCTGCAGCTCCCTGCAGTTATCATCACTATCACTCTATAAGAAATCTCTGTCTGTCTGTCTGTCTGTCTGTCTGTACACGACCATAGGACTCGCTGAAAGATCATAGGATCGCCTATGATGTGCCTATGATGTCTACATAATGTCTACATGATGTCATATAGACACCTCAAAGATCAAAGGCAGGCATCACAGACCAAAGGCAGGCATCACTCATGATCATAGGACATCAAACATCAAAGACAGGCATCACTCACGATCATACGACTCGCTATGACATCATCAAAGATCATAGAACTCGCTATGACATCATCAAAGAGCAAATGTAGGCATCAAAGGATTCACTATGCCATCATCAAAGATCACAGGACTCACTATGACATTATCAAAGATCAAAGGCACGCATCACTCACAATCATAGGACTCACTATGAAGATCATAGGACTCACTATGACATCATCAAAGATCAAAGGCAGTCATCACTCACGATCATAGGACTCGCTATGACATCATCAAAGATCATAGGACTCGCTATGACACCATTAAAGATCAAAGGCAGGTATCACTGAATGAGTGCTGACATGCTTGCTTACACCCTTGCTCACACCTGCTTTCTACGGGCATGCAGAAATACTTGCTTATATACTTGGTTTCTATGGGCATGCACAGGGATGCACTAGGTATCTCAAAAAATATGGAAATTCATGAAGCTCATTTTATTTTTTTTAAATGACTGTTTATTGCAATTGGATACATTTCTCAATGATAATATATACTGTTATGAATGTAAAATATATATTTCTCAAAATTATTTTTATGTTGTCAACCATGCATGACTGTGTCACATCTAACGGTGGCTGCATAGACAGCCGCTCAGCCTCTCCTCAGTGCATGTGGAGAGAGAGCACGGACAGCAGCTGCTTCCCGCCATTCTTGGTAAGACATGAACAGATCCAGTGAACGTAAAATCACAGAGGAAAACAGAAAGTTTAATTCTGTGTAGGGAGATTCCTTTGTGTTCGTGTAGGCTGTTGTGGAGAGAATTTCTCCACAAGAACATAAACAACGAAAAACAGCCACCTCATTAGTGTCTACAGGTCCATAAAAAGTCTTAAATGTGATTATCTAAAATCAACACCTTAATTATCCTTAAAAATGTGAAACAATCCTTGAATTCCTGCTCAATAACCTTAAAATAGTCTGTGCTATAAATGCTGGATTCACAGACATGTCCAAAGTCTGAATTAGTGTAAATTTATTTTCACCATCACAGCTCAATACTTCCTGAGTGATGTAAAAATAAAAGCCCTCTACAGTGATTCCGTTTTCAGAATGGTTGTTTCTGTTATGTGCTTTTTTTATGAAACGCTGTCAATTGGATATACTTGTCTGAAATCAGCACTATACAGCAGACAGTTTTTCCTCACAATCTGTAAATAAAAAAGAAAAAAATAGTCAAAGGAGTTAAAAAGAGTGAAAAAAAGAGGAGAGAAGATTCTGTGACAGTAATGTAGAGGTAAGCCTTTTATTTTAAGAATGTTTTCAGCTTTTTCCCTAGTCATTAGAGGGAAGTTAGAGGGAAGCTAGAAAGTCGGGCTCAGATGACATAATGTTACACACTCTTGTACAGTTGGTGGCAGTATGCACCTTTCAGTTATTTGCTATCCGCCAGTAACTGAGAGAAGAAGAAGAAGAAGAAGAAGAAGAAGAAGAGGGAAGCTAGACAAGTCCAGGAAATCAGAAAAAACTAAGAAAATCTTGTATGCGGAAGCTCTACAGATAGAGAGGAAGGAATAGTCAGAAACACAGCAGGCCTTCCTCAAAGAAGTTCTGTTCAAATGGAAGCCCAGCAATCAACGGGTCCCACACAAGCACAGGATCGTGCAGCTGCAAGGAATTTTTGTGTTCACAAATGCAAAATGGTTGATGACACATTGATAGTTAAGAGGACAAACTTTGTAGCTTTTATCTGCCACACCATGAATGTTGCTGCACAGCTAAAGAAGAAAAGTGACAGAATCAAAACCATTGTGGAAGCAGCAGGAAGCTTCCTAGATGTGAAAGATATCACAGCCGACCAGATTCATGCTTTACTGAAAGCTGAAACTGGGGAGACCGCACATGCTGAAACACCTTAATTATGGTACTATGGCTGTGTTGTGAGACATGTGTATGTTGGACACTGCATATGTGATTTAACCTCACGATGAAGGAGAGCCAGCCCCCTGCGGTGCGGAGCCACAGAGCCTGGACCCCCTGCGGAGGACAGGGGACAGAAGACTTCCTGACCACTGAGGCTCGAGAGGAGAGAAGGGGGAGTTATGTAAATAAAAGGCTAATGAATGTGAATAAAGAGACTTTGATATAGATGTGTGATTTCCCCCGCGAGGGAAATGGTTTGATGTGAGAATGTTTAAATGAGAGAACTTTGGTGTGTTCACCCTCTTTGTTCGCTGCTCAAGAATAAGAGCAGACAGTGGAATGATTTCTTGAATAAACTGAAATGGAAGACAATTCGGTTTCGTTATTCAAGTCTCCCCACATTGGTGACTGACGACGTTGAGAATGAACGAAGAAATTCTCAGGGTCCCGGACTCACAGCGCTCAGAGCTGGCGAGCGCAGTGGCCGTTAAGCTGCCTGATTTCTGGCAGGATAACCCACGGTCGTGGTTTCTGCAAGCAGAGTCGCAGTTCGCGCTCGCAGGAGTAACGGTGGATGACACTAAGTTCCACCATGTCATCGCTAAACTGGACAACAGCACAGCTCGGTGCGTGCAAAGCTTGGTGGAGCAGCCACCCGCGACCGACAGGTACGGCAAGCTGAAATCCACCCTCATCAAGTTTTTCACCCCCTCGGCTGAAGTGAGGGCGAGGAGGATCCTGTCTTTGCTAGACCAAGGTGGACACAGGCCGAGCGCCCTGATGGAGGAGATGATACAGCTGAGAGGGTTGGACAACGATGATTTCATTTTTCAGTTCATCTTCCTCTCCAACCTCCCGGCGCATGCGAGAAGCACGCTGGCCGGCAAAAAGTGTCACACCCTGGAGGAGTTCCGGGAGCTGGCCCAGGAGGCAGACGGGATCCTGGACGCCTGCGGCGGGCAAGCAACCACAGCAGCGACCCGAGACAGCGGGGAGCCAGAGGCGGCAGAACCAGACTGGCCGACGACGGCGGCAACACGGCCGCGACGAGGGGGAGCCAATAGCCCGGCGACAGAGGCGCGGGCACGACACAGCGGAGGAGAAGATCTCTGCTTTTACCATCGGAGGTTCGCAGAGAAGGCACGCAGGTGTGTGCCGCCCTGCATCTTCAGGAGTTCGGGAAACGGCAAGACCGGGGGTCGCTAGCAGCTTCGACCCTCGGAGAACGCAACAAGCTGCTCTACATCACGGATGCGCGCTCCGGACGAGTGTTCCTCATTGACACCGGAGCACAAGTGAGCTTCATCACCCCAACATACGCGGACCGGGTGGCTGGACCCCACGGTGACGGAGCTACAGCGGCAAATGGCTCGAACATCAACACCTACGGGAGAAGGACCTTGCCTTTATGCTTACATGGCCGCACATATGAATGGACTTTTGTAGTAGCGGCGGTGAGTTTCAACATGTTGGGCGCGGATTTTTTGTGTTCACACAATCTGTTAGTTGATCTTGCTAATAGACGGCTGGTAAATGCACTCTCTTTTTACTCTCTCCCCTGTTCAGCTCGAGTGTCCCCGCCACCAGTACAGACCCACGTCGCTACAGCAGGTGGTAAGTTTCACACACTCCTCACCCAATTTCCAGCGCTCACTGTGCCCACTTTTTCAGCGACGGTCGCGAAGCACGGGGTGAAACACTTTATCCCCACTTCTGGTCCTCCCGTGTTTGCAAAAGCTCGGCGCTTGGATGCAGTTAAGCTCGCCATTGCGCGCGAGGAGTTCGCCAGCCTGGAGAGGCTGGGCATCGTTCGTAGGTCGAAGAGCCCGTGGGCTTCGCCGCTGCACATGGTACCGAAAGCCGATGGCTCCTGGAGACCGTGCGGGGATTACCGCAGGCTAAACAACGCTACGGCACACGATCGTTATCCCATCCCGCACATTCAGGATTTTTCGGTGCACCTGGCGGGGGCGCGCATTTTTTCAAAGATTGATCTAGTTCGCGGCTATCACCAAGTCCCGGTCCAACCGGAGGACATTCCTAAAACAGCGGTAATAACCCCGTTCGGACTTTTCGAATTTTTACACATGCCGTTTGGTCTCAAAGGGGCGGCGCAAACATTTCAGCGGATGATGGATGCCGTGTTACGCGATCTCCCTTTCGTGTTTGTGTACCTCGACGACATTTTGGTCGCGAGTACTTCAGAGGACGAACACGAAACGCACCTCACAGCAGTTTTTAGGAGGCTGGGAGAGCACGGCTTAATAGTTAACCCAGCCAAGTGCCAGTTCGGCGTTGAGCGGATTGATTTTTTGGGTCACCGCGTCTGCCCGGAGGGAGCGGTTCCGTTACCAGAGAAGGTACGCGCGGTAGCGGATTTTCCCCGTCCACAAACGGTCAAATCACTACAGGAATTCTTGGGGATGGTGAATTTTTATAACCGGTTCCTGCCCCACGCAGCTCAAATCATGCAACCGTTATATGCCGCGCTCAAAAAACAAAAGCCGACCCAGGCGGTCGAATGGTCCCCGGAGCGGGAGCGCGCGTTCACAGAGGTTAAAAAAGCCTTGGCTGACGCTGCGCTCCTGGCCCACCCAGACCCTGCAGCACGTATCGCGCTGACGACAGACGCTTCAGATTTAGCCATAGGGGCCGTTATTGAGCAACAGGTAGCCGGAGTTTGGCAGCCTTTGGCTTTCTTTAGCAAATCTTTAAGCGCGGCTGAGCGAAAATACAGCGCGTTTGACAGAGAACTGTTGGCGCTGCATTTGGCTATTCGTCATTTCCAGTTCTGGCTGGAAGGACGGTGCTTCACCGCTTATGTGGACCACAAGCCGCTCACATACGCCATGGCCAAAATTTCAGATCCGTGGTCCGGCAGGCAGCAGAGGCAGCTGGCCGCAATCTCGGAATTTACCACTGACATTAGGCACGTCGCGGGCAAATTCAATGTAGTAGCGGATTGTCTCTCACGCGCGTTCACGACCCCAACACGCGCAGAGGCAGAACGGGCCACCGTGACCGCGCCGCAGGAGAGCGGCACGGTGGCGCGCGCAGCCCCGGTGCACGTGGGTATAGATTACGCAGCCATGGCAGCGGACCAGGGGGCGGACGCAGACGTGCGCGCGCTCCAGTCTGGACCAACAGGGTTGAGGCTGGAGAGCAAGTGTTTACAAACCGGTATGCCCCCCCTGATCTGCGACATGTCGACGGGGCGCCCGCGTCCGGTGGTTCCGGCCACGTGGCGCCGCCGTGTTTTTGACTCGGTCCACTCACTGGCGCACCCGGGGGTGCGCGCGTCGGTGAAACTAGTGGCGGAAAAGTTTGTTTGGCCGTGCCTGCGCAAGCACGTGAAGGAATGGGCAAAAACCTGCATTTCCTGTCAACGGGCCAAAATTCACAGGCACACAAGAGCCCCGTTAGAACCGTTCCACATTCCGGCCAGAAGGTTCGACCATGTGCACGTCGACCTTGTGGGCCCCCTACCGGCATCACAGGGGTTCACGTATCTTTTGACAATGGTGGACCGCACCACACGTTGGCCGGAAGTGGTCCCACTTGCGACGACCACGGCCGCGGAGGTGGCTCGCGTTTTTTTAACGGCTTGGGTGGCGCGCTTCGGGGTTCCGTCGGACATTACGTCCGATAGAGGACCGCAATTCATCTCTGAGCTGTGGTCAGCGATGGCCAACGGCTTAGGAGCCAAAATTCACCGCACTACGGCTTACCACCCTCAGGCTAATGGTTTATGCGAGCGTTTTCATAGGTCTTTGAAGGCAGCACTCAGAGCGTCGCTCACGGATGCAGATTGGGTAAATAAACTTCCATGGGTTTTATTAGGGTTGCGTTCTGCGCCTAAAGAGGACTTAGACGCCTCCCCAGCGGAGCTGGTATTCGCACAAACTCTGAGGCTGCCGGGCGAGTTTTTACCAGAGCACCCAGAGCCCCCACCTCTCTCTGCTCTGGGACCGTTAGTCGGCATGGGGGCAGACACGCTCCCGGGTCCGGTTCATCACGCTTTTCCACGAGTTTTCGTCCCCAAGGCTTTGAAAAATGCCGATTTCGTTTTTGTCAGGCGCGAAGCCCTTAAAGCAACGCTCAAACCACCTTACGAAGGGCCATTTCGAGTGCTGGAGGCAGGTGATAAGCAATTTGTGCTAGATTTTGGAGACAGAAAAGAGACAGTCAGCATTGACAGACTGAAACCTGCTTTTGTCATGAAGGACGTTTCTGTACCGGTCGCGGTGGCGCCTCGACGAGGCAGGCCCCCGCAGAGGGCAATTAACCACTCTCTTCCTCAGTCAACAGACCCGAAGCAGAACAGCACCGCAGGCAAGGCGGGGCCAACGCACAGCAGATTCGGCAGACGGCTGAAGCCCAAGCGGCACACAGACTGAATGTTGGTGTTGATTATTCAGTAGTGAGTAAGGTGCTATTAAATTTTGGGAATTAGTCTGTTCTTCATCGTTTGGGGGGGGGTTATATGGCTGTGTTGTGAGACATGTATATGTTGGACACTGCATATGTGATTTAACCTCACGATGAAGGAGAGCCAGCCCCCTGCGGTGCGGAGCCACAGAGCCTGGACCCCCTGCGGAGGACAGGGGACAGAAGACTTCCTGACCACTGAGGCTCGAGAGGAGAGAAGGGGGAGTTATGTAAATAAAAGGCTAATGAATGTGAATAAAGAGACTTTGATATAGATGTGTGATTTCCCCCGCGAGGGAAATGGTTTGATGTGAGAATGTTTAAATGAGAGAACTTTGGTGTGTTCACCCTCTTTGTTCGCTGCTCAAGAATAAGAGCAGACAGTGGAATGATTTCTTGAATAAACTGAAATGGAAGACAATTCGGTTTCGTTATTCAAGTCTCCCCACAGTACTACACATACTACAGTGGAATGCGAGGAGTCTTATAGCAAACGGACGAGAACTCAAGAAGTATCTTTACGAACTAGAAGTTGTTCCACAGGTAGTGTGTGTACAGGAGACATGGCTTCAACCTCACTTAGACTTTGTTATTCCAGGATACAATTCAATCAGACAGGATAGAATTAACACTGTAAATGGAGGAGGATGTGCCACTTTCATTAAAGATGGCCTGGTGTATAGGGTGATCCCCCCCCCCCGAAGATATAAAGTATAACATTATTGAAATATGTAGGCCAAATGGACAAGGAAATATTAAGCTGATTAGTTATTACAACCCATGTAGGAAGTTAACAGCAGATACTTTCAGTGTTATGGGAGGGGAAGGGCATATGAAAGAGGTATGGTGTGGAGACTTTAATGCTCATAATAGCTTGTGGGGAAGCACACATACAGATAACAATGGAAATGTTGTGGAAGAGACATGAGATGAAAGATCGTTAATTTGTTTCAACAGTGGTGAAGGTACCAGGGTGGATGTGCATAGGGGCACATTATCATGTATTGACCTGACTCTGGTATCTGATTCTTTAGTGAGCGCCTGTGACTGGACGGTTATGAACAGGACAATTATGGGAAGTCATCACTTCCCAATACTTAGTCATTAAAACTGAAGTATGTATACAAGAGAGATGTTTTACAAGATAGTATTTTGACAAGGCAGACTGGGGAAAATTTCAGCAATACTGTGTTCAATCGTGTCATTTGGAACACATTCGAAGGTGGCATAGAAGAGTGTTCAAATCAGGTAATCAATCATATTATGAATGCTGCAATAGCAAGTATAGCTAAGAAAACAACACAGGGAAAGAAGAAGGCTGTACCCTGGTGGAATGATGAATGTAGTATTGCAGTAAAAGAGCAAAACAAGGCATTCAGAGAGCTGAGGAAGAATATGAATAGTGAAAACTTAATAGAGTACAAAAAGAAAAGGGCAGTAGCTTGAAGGATTATTAAAAACAGGAAAAGATTAACATGGGGAGAATTTTGTTCCACCCTTGGTAGGAAAACAGAACTAGGTGATGTCTGGGGTATGTTTAAAAAATGAGTGGGAAAAGGGTGTCAGTTAAAATTCCAGCTTTAGTGGATGGGGATGATGGCTGTATCAGACAAAGAAAAGGCAGCAGTCCTAGGTAGAGCATTTGCAGCAGTGCATAGAGGAGACCATCTTGGTGAGAGTCATAGACAGCAAAGGGAGCATAAACTCAGAGAAAATGCACACTTTAAAAAATGAAGTGAAAGAAGACGTGACTGTGTCAGAACTCGAGCTCACAATGTCAGAGCTTAAGAGAGCTTTGCAAGATAGTGGATACACAGCTCCAAGATATGATCAGTTAAGCTATGCTATGTAGTTGTCCTGTTCATAACCATCCATTCACAGGTGCTCACTAAAGAATCAGATACCAGAGTCAGGTCAATACATGATGATGTGCCCCTTTGCATGTCCACCCTGGTACCTACACCACTGCTGAGACAAATTAACAATGTTTCATCTTACATCTCTTCCACAACATTTCCATTGTTATCTGTATGTGTGCTTCCCCACAAGCTATTATGGGCATTAAAGTCTTCACACCATACCTCTTTCATATGCCCTTCGGGCATTGGTGGTAGGATGTTGTATAATGGATTTTTTTAACACACAGGACAATTAGGGTTAAAGTAGGATCAGAAGTTTCTAATGAGTTTGAATTAGAAAATGGTGTTCCTCAGGGAAGTGTGATAAGCCCTGTTTTATTCAATATGATGATTAATGACATGTTTGAGGATCAAGAGGGATCAATCAAAACAGCACTATATGCAGATGGTGGGGCCATATGGACGAGGGGAAGAAATGAGAAATTTGTGTTCAAAAACATCAGGAAAGCAATGGAGAAGGTGGAAAAGTGGTCATATGACTGGGGATTAAATTTTCAAACAGTAAACCCTGCTATATGACTTTCACAAAAAAAAAAAGGCAGAACTGGTACAGAACCATTAACATTATATAATCAACCAATAGAGAAAGTGAGTGAGTTCAAATATCTAGGACTGTGGTTTGATAGTGGATACACATCAAATCAAATCAAATCAAATCAAACTTTACTGTCATATTGCTGTACATACAACTGTAGTGCAGGCAAGATGAAATTGCGTTTCTCCCGGCATCCATATAATAGAAGCAGCATGATTTAAGACACACTCCCACATAGCTTCACCCCCCACCCCCCACCCCCCCATCCATTCACACATCCCTGAGACATACTTGGGGAAAAAAAACTAACTAACTATAATATACAAATAATATACAAAATGTCCGTAGGTGCAGTAGTGTGTATGAGAGATTCCGGGTCAACTGTTCAGCATCCTGACAGCTTGTGGAAGGAAGCTGTTGATCAGTCTGGTGGTTCTGCCTCTGATGCTCCGGAATCGTTTACCAGATGGAAGAAGTTCAAAGTGTTTATGCAGAGGGTGAGGACGGTCCTTGACAATGTTCAGTGCCCTGCTCCTACAAAGGCTCTGAAAAAGTTCTTGGACAGAGGGGAGGGAGACTCCAATTACCCTCTCAGCCCCCTTGACTATCCTCTGCAGGGCTTTTTTGTCTGACATACTGCAGCTGGAGTACCATGTAGCAATGCAGTACGTCAGAACACTCTCCACCACACCTCTGTAGAAGGTCCTGAGGATGCAGATGGGGAGAGAGGCCTGTTTGAGTTTCCTCAAGTGCAGTCTCTGCTGAGCCCGCTTTCTGATCCCCAAGGAATTCTTGCTCCAGGTCAGGTCCTGCGAGATCTGCACTCCGAGGAACTTGATGTTCTCCACTCTCTCCACTAAATGGCCGCCGATGCTGAGGGGAACGTGCTCAGGCTGAGACCGCCGGAAGTCGATAATCATCTCCTTTGTTTTGTCCACGTTGAGCACCAGATTGTTCTCCCTGCACCATGGAGAGTTCATGTTGAAAATCTGGAGACAAAGTGCAAAAAAGTCATAAATCTCATAAAACCTGTAGCTGGACACGAATGGGGTGCAGATAAACAGGGTTTAATTGACATTTACAGAGCACTAATGTGATCGACAATAGACTATGGATGCATGATTTATGGAGCAGCAGCAAAGACAACTCTGGAAAAAATAGAATGCAGCATATGTCATGGCACCCTCAGGGCCATCATCAACCTCAGCTGCACGCACACCTGCTGCCAATCATCAGCGGGCTTTAAAGGCCAGACCTGCCTGTGACTCAGCACGGAGCCGTCTGTCAAACTCCCTACGACACGCCTCTCGTCAACAGCCACGTCCTGGCTCATCGTCTGATCCCAGACCAACGCTTCGCCACACGTAAGCTAACATTGACTTACCTTGTCAAGTTCATCTTCCCCTGTGCACAGGTGGATCTCCCTGGCGGCGGATTCCTCTCTCCCCGGCGGCGGTTCAGCTCCACTCCTGCCACAGGGTAACTCGCACTCTTCCCTGCACAAGAGCCAGATGCTGTCTCCCTGGCTGTCGCCCTCAAGGCCAACCTGAGCTCACCACCACCATCTGCAAAGTAAGATGTCGTTATTATAACGCTCTTTGCCCAGGAGCTGAGCTAATACTTCTGCTTTGTCTTTATAGGGTTACCAGGCTGAACGGCGTCCTGCTCTTCCCCCAGCACGAGTCCTACACTGCACACACAACACACTGTACATACACGCACGCATTCACAAGCACAGTTAGCAAATAAAAGGATAATTGCACTTCACTCGAGTCTGTCTTTTGTCCCCTGGGTCCAGAATTATGTCAGCATAGAGCACTTCGCCTGTGCATTGGAGCCGTCAAAATAACACCAAACAATGCAGTTTTAATAGAAGCAGGAGAAATGCCAATGGATTTGAGAAGAGATAAACTCGTATTATCATACTGGGTCAAGCTGAAAGGAAGTGAGGAAGCGAATATTTCAAAAACAACACTACAAGACTGATGGGAATATTCTCACTTCCAGGGACACAGGTTTGGGTGGACAATTGAAAGAAAAGCCAGAATGTATGGGCTACACACTAATGATATAGCTAACACCAGTCCGGTGAGTAATGTTTCCCCTTGGCTGTTTCCGGGAATAGAAGTAGACACTAGTCTGCTAATGAGGAAAAAGGATTGGCATATGAGTGAAGTTGGTGTTAAAGCAAACATTTACCTCAGGAACAATTACTATAACTTCTTTCAACTCTATACTGATGATTCAAAGAACAAAGAGGGCTCTGTAATGCACCTGTAGGCTGGTTGCCAACTGCCAATCAAATCTAAAAGAAGAAGAAGAAGGGCACAGTCCAAGGACAGATAATTTTTTCACACATGGGGAGTTGTGCAGAACTCCTTGTGGGAACTCCTTATACAAAGATATAGAGTGATGGTAAGTCAGTGCAGTAATGCACCTGTAGGCTGGTTGCCAACCGCCAATCAAATCTAGAAGAAGAAGAAGACGAAGCACAGAGGGGCACATTTGCTGCAACATGTGGCTGGACGACGACGTGGTTTGGGACAATGATTGACCTGAGGTGATGGGAGGGTGCTGGACCGGCACCGTGGGGCACCCGCGGTGGTGGGCAAAGCCAAGATGCAGGCTTGGCTGGCTGGCTTGGCTGGCAGGCAGCAATACACCAGGATGAACAATGGGCAAACCGGTGGGCTTTTAAATTATCGGTCTCAAAGACAAAAATAATTTGCTTCTCTAAAAGTCACAAAGAAATTTCTTTAAAACTTTATGGCCAAAAATTAGAGCCAGTAAAGGTAGTTCAATATTTAGGTGTGTTGTTTGTTGAAAAACAAACTTGGAAGCGTCACACTGAAAAAACTAAAGAAAAATGTAAGAAAATAAATAATATTTTGAGATGTCTGGCAGGACGGGACTGGGGGGCCTCTAGTGCCTCTCTGTTGAGGGTGTATTGAGGTCTAATGAGAGCTACACTAGACTCTGGATGTGTTGCATTCATGTTGGCTACTGATTGTCACCTGAACCAAATGGGCATAGAGCAGACATGGCTCTTTGGATATGTTGTGGTGCATTTAAAACTTCTCCAGTATCAGCAATCTGAGTAGAGATGGGCAAAATGCCCTTAAGATTAAGAAGAACCAAATTAATGCTGGCATACTGGATCAACTTGAAGGGGCATAAGAGGTCACATCCTGCAAAAGCTATTCCTAATGATTGCTGGGAACACAATGAGTCCAACATTGGTAGCTTTGGATGGATAACTCGCTATGCCATCAGCCTTATGGTGTCTATATGATGACATCATCATAGTTCATAGGACTCGCTATGACATCTTCAAAGATCAAAGGCAGGCATCACTCACAATCATAGCAGTCGCTATGGCATCATCAAAGATCATAGGACTCCCTATGACATCATCAAAGATCAAAGGCAGGCATTACTGATCGAGTGGTCATGTGCTTGCTTTCATCTACTTTCTGCGGGCATGCAGATATACTTGCTTATACTTGGTTTCTACGGGCATGGACAGGTATGCATGGGCATGCACAGGTATGCACTAGTTTATCTAAATTTATTTTGTAGTCACCCTTGAAGGCAGAAATCTGAGAAGGGTATGAGTAAGATTCTTAATTTTTAGGCAATGGAAAAGCTCTTCAGTTCCTATATTTGTCATTTTGATCTCAAAATATGTTTATTCCATGCATGGTTTAGACAAAACTTTAGTAATTATTTTAAAATTCAAATATAAGCATATACTTTTACACTCTAGAAGTACTAGTGCATACCTGTGCATGCCCGTAGAAACCAAATATAAGCAAGTATTTCTGCATGCCCGTAGAAAGCAGGTGTAAGCAAGGGTGTAAGGCTTACACCCTTAAGCGTTCAGTGATGTCTGCCTTTGACCTTTGATGGTGTCATAGTGGGTCTTATGATCGTGAGTGATGACTGCCTTTGATCTTTGATGATGTCATTGCGAGTCCTACGATCGTGAATGATGCCTGCATTTGATCTTTGAAGATCGAGTCCTATGATCATGAGTGATGACTGCCTTGATGATGTCATAATGAGTCCTATGATCTCTGATGATGGCATAGCAAGTCCTATGATGCCTGTATTTGACCTTTGATGATGTCATAGTGAGTTCTATGATCTTTGATGTCATAGCGAGTCCTATGATCATGAGTGATACCTGCGTTTGATCTTTGATGATCAATTTTTGATGATCGAGTCCTATGATCATAAATATGATAAGCCTTTATTAGTCCCACAATGGGGAAATTCTAGGATTGCAACAGCATAGGGATAGCAACACTCAGAGCAATAATTAAGAAGATAAGGAAAATATAAATAAGAGCAGTGGATATACTGTACATACATACACATAAATATATAAATATATATACAAAGTGCGGAGTATTGTAGCAAGATGGAATAAACAGCATAACCGTCTACTTAGTTATCCTACATAGTATGAATATGTACCCATACATATTGTCACCATCCATAGCGAATGATATTGTCCTAGTTGTATACTGGAGGGGACCATTTGTGTAAGTCTGTTGCGTCTTTTGCATTCAATACTATTAGGTCGTCACGTTTTTTTGCTATCTCTGTGAGCAGCCCTGCTTAGGTTATACAGTCTGACAGCTGTAGGTAGGAAGGACCTGCGAAACCTCTCGGATGAGCTCCTCAGTGCGTTCAATATGTCCTGCATAGGGTGGGACTCGGACTCCAGCAGAGATGACAGTTTAGCCACCATCCTTCTCTCTCCTATCTCCTCCACTGGGTCAAGGCATTTCCCCAGGACAGATCTAGCTTTCTTGATCAGTTTGTTTAGTCTCTTCCTGTCGGCTGCTGTAATGCCGTTGCCCCAGCAGACCACTCCAAAAGTGATGGCTGATGCCACCACCGTGTCATAGAATGTCTTCAGCAGCACCCCTTGTACACCAAAAGATCTGAGCCTCCTCAGTAGGAACAGCCTGTGCTGTCCCTTCTTGTAGAGTGAGTCAGTATTGTGTGACCAGTCTAGTTTATTGTTCAGATGAACACCAAGGTACTTGTATGATGTCACCATCTCAATGTCTGTTCCCTGTTTGTTTACTGGTGCTGTGAGGGACTGTCCTTGCCTGCGACAGTCCACCACCAGCTCCTTGGTTTTCCTCGCGTTGATCTGGAGGCAGTTCCGATGGCACCAGTCCACGAAGTCCTGGATAAGTCCTCTTTACTCAGCTTCATCTCCGTTGGAGATGAGGCCGACGATTACAGAGTTGTCGGAGAACTTCTGTAGATGGCAGTGTGTTGTGTTGTGTGAGAAGTCCGCAGTATAAAGAGTGAACAGGAAGGGAGCCAAAACCATTCCCTGGGGGGCCCCCATGCTACCGATGATCGTGTCAGACACACAATCTCAGGTTCTCACAAACTGTGGCCGGTTAGTGAGGTAGTCCAGGATCCATGAAGACAGGTGCTGGTCCACCCCTGCTCACAGCAGCTTGTCCTTCAGGATCGTCGGTTGAATGGTGTTGAAAGCACTGGAGAAGTCAAAGAACATGATCCTCACCGCATTCCCGGGCTTCTTCAGGTGGGACAGAGAACGGTGAAGGAGGAAGATCACTGCATCCTCCACCCCAATGCCATGCTGGTAGGCGAACTGGAGTGGATCCATCGCTGGTCCCACCAGGGGGCGGAGGTGAGCAAGGAGCAGTCTCTCCAGGGTCTTCATCATGTGAGACGTCAGGGCCACTGGTCTGTAGCTGTTCAGATCTTTGGGGTGGGAAGTCTTTGGTACAGGTACCACACAAGATGTTTTCCACAACTGTGGTACCCTCCCCAGCTTCAGGCTCAGGTTGAAGATGTGCTCCACAATCCCACACAGCTGGTCTGCACAGGACTGGAGGAGATTCGCGCTGATGCCGTCCGGTCCCAAGGTCTTCATCGCCTTGATCTTCCTCAGCTCCGTCCTCACCTGGGTCTTAGTGAGGGTCAGGTTGGGGGGCTGTGTGCTAGGAGTGGGGGGGTGTTGGTGGAGTGGGGTGTGGACAGCAGGTCTCGATGACTTCAGAGGCAGCAGTGGTTGTTGTGCAGTCGGGGGGGGGGGCATTGGTCAAACCTATTAAAAAACAGGTTCAGATTGTTTGCCCACTCCCCGCCCCCCGTGGCCTGGGGGGAGGTATTCTGGAGCCCAGAGATGGTTTTAAGGTTTCTCCAGACCCCGCCGATGTCGCTCTGTTGCAGCTTGTCCTCCATCTTCTTCTTGAAGCTGTCTTTGCCTTCTCTGATCTTCCTCCTCAGCTCCCTCTGTACGGACTTCAGCATCTCCCTGTTCCCCGACCTGAAGATCCTCTTCTTCTCTCTCAGAAGTGTTTTTATCTCAGGGTTGATCCAGGGTTTGTTGTTCAAGCAACACCATATGGTCTTGGTGGGTACGGTGTTGTCCACACAGAAGCCGATGTAGTCCGTGATGGTGTGAGTGAGGACATTGAGGACTGAAACTCGGTCTGAGATTCTGGGGTGGGGGGGCGGTGTAGAGACTAGGTTAATCATCTCAGACTGGATGCAGAGGGTAAACAGAGAAGGACAATGGCTATGGAGATTATGGTGAGGTAG
Source organism: Pholidichthys leucotaenia (assembly GCA_020510985.1). Classification (NCBI taxonomy): domain Eukaryota; kingdom Metazoa; phylum Chordata; class Actinopteri; order Cichliformes; family Pholidichthyidae; genus Pholidichthys; species Pholidichthys leucotaenia. The sequence continues at coordinate 319,387,021 of CM035839.1, read as the reverse complement.
CAGGAAGAAGGAGTTGGGGGAGAAGGGATGAATGTATTGTGATGTGAGATGTCATGCAGATGTGAGATGGGCGGTTGATATAAAAGGAGAACCCATGGTGTATTGAGATATTCTTTTCTGTGTATGACTGATGTGACAGTGAATAAAATCGTCTGCTGCATAAATCAGGCTCGTTATTTACACTGTCCACACTGGTGAATAATGACTGCCTTTGATCTTTGATGATGTCAAAGTGAGTCCTATGATCTCTGATGATGGTATAGCGAGTCCTATGATGCCTGTATTTGATCTTTGATGATGGCATAGCGAGTCCTATGATCTTTGATGATGTCACAGCAAGTCCTATGATCACTAGTCATGCCTGTGATCTTTGATGATCAAGTTCTATGATCGTGAGTGATGACTGCCCTTGATCTTTGATGATGTCATAGTGAGTCCTATGATCATGAGTGATACCTGCGTTTGATCACATAGTCACAGACACTGTGACACACACACAGAGGTTCTTGAATCACTCTCTAGAGTGATTATAGAGTATAGAGTGAGTATAGAGTCTATACTATGGTCTATATATGACATCATATAGACATCATGTAGACATCATAGGAACATCATAAGCAATCCTATGATCTTTAAGTGAGTCCTATGGTCTATATGATGTCATACAGACATCATGTAGACAACATAGGATAGTGAGTCCTATGATCATGACTGACACCTGCCTTTGATCTTTGATGTCCAATGATCGCTTGAATAATGCCTGCGTTTGATCTTTGATTATATCATAGCAAATCCTATGATTGGGAGTGATGCCTGCATTTGATCACACGTCATAGACACTGACACACACAGATTTTCTTGAATCATTCTATACTATGGTGTCTATATGATGTCATATAGACATCATGTAGACATCATGGGAACATCATAGGCAATCCTATGGTCTTTTAGCAAGTCCTATTGTCTGTATGACATCATACAGTCTGTGATAATATGATGGCAAGAAGGCGAGGCACTATTTTCAGTTTATCAATTAGTCCTTTTTTTATTTCAACTTACAAGTAATAAGAAGTTCCAATGAACATCCGACCCGATTCTCACCAATCCACAATCGAATTCTATCGAACTCTATACTATCAATCAACACACCTGTTTTATACAACCGGAGATAATTAGGGCTAATTAGCCCCTACCATAACCCCAGGTAAAACAATCAACATTCCATTATTTTCCACATACCCACTGATCTCTAAAATGCATAAATACTTCCCAACTATACAATATAAATAACATATAATAAATAACTATCAATAACAACAATCACAATATAAATAATTCAATAAATATCTCAATCCCCTATTTACAAATATTAAACCACCCCTCTAACTTACCATACATGTTTGCTTCCTGCTGGTGTCCTATATAAGGTCCTCAACCCCTAACGGAGTCTTTTGCCCAGACACCCACAGGAAGCATGTTGGCAAAGGTATGTGCAATAAATTATTATCAGTTGTTTACCAAATACTTAATCATAACCATTATTTCCCAAGGCACTCAAATTAAACAAAAGACAGATCCCAAAATACTGTGTGCACTTTCACAAATAAGTACAATAACATTTACCACATTACAAATAATATAAACACACATATAATAAATCATGACAGTGGTGACACTCCATCGTCACATTTTCTCCCCCCTTTCCCCAGAGTACAGTACTCTACGAGTCATGTACTCTAGAAAGGCTATCTGCTACAAGGTTGGTTTTCCCTGCCACATACCGGACAGTAAAATTATATGGCTGAAGGGACACATACCACCCTGTGAGACGACTGTTCATATCCTTCATCCTGTCTAACCACTGTAAAGCCCGATGATCTGTCTCCAACAAAAAATGACGCCCTAATAAATAATATTTTAGAGACCCTATTGCCCATTTCATGGCAAGACTGACATAATGCACGGCTCAGGAGACACACACGCAGGCTCAGAATAGGTTTAACAGTTTATTTAACAACAAGTGTGTGTGGATGCGTGTCTGTGGAATGTGGATGTACTGGTGGTGGACGTCAGCGTCAGGCACGGAGGCAGGAAACCATACAGCCAGACAACCCTGGGAAGAGAGCACAGGGAGAAGGTGACGGGCACCAAACCAGTACAGCAGGAGATAAAAGGTTAGTTGGCTTACTTGGCAGGGCAGGTGGCAGGCACACACAAGGGAGGGTCTGGAAGACAGAGACCTGACGATGCACCTGACAGCAGCCGTGAGGTGGTGATGCGGGGGCGGGGTCCACCGCCGGAAAAGGTCCACCTGTGCACAGGGGAAAGACTGGAACACCAGTAGTGGATAGCTTACGTGAGAGATCTTGCTGTTAGGCGAGGGGGTTCCTCTGCAGCAAGTAGCCGAAGGGATCAGACGGCTTCAGGCCGAAGCCCAGGGCAGAGCGGCTTATATGCTCCACCGCTGACGAGGTGCAGGTGTGCGCTCAGCTGGCGCCGCTAATGAGCGGCGAGTTGTAACAAAGACATTCTTTTTCTACAGTAGAATATCTTGTCTCCTGGTCCAACAACTTACGGCTCAAGAACAGTACTGGGTGTCTCTCTCCCTTCTCCTCCTGGAGAAGTACTGCTCCAATGCCAACCCCTGAAGCATCAGTCTGTAAAATGAACGGGCGAGCAAAGTCTGGGCTGTAGAGAACCTTCTCCCCAGAAATAGCCCTCTTCAGATCCTCAAACGCTCTGTCACACTCCTCTGTCCATTTTACCTTATTTGGTGCTGAAGCCTTAGTGAGGTCAGTCAACACTGCTGCTCTTTCAGCAAAGTGGGGGATGAACTTACTGTACCATCCTACCATTCCCATGAATGATCGTACTTTCTTTTTAGTGGTGGGTACAGGGTAGGTCCGAATGGCATCCACTTTACCTACTCGTGGTTTAATAACCCCCTGACCAACCACATGTCCCGGGTACTCCACCTGCTGCTGTCCGAACGCACATTTGCGTGGGTTGATTGTCAGTCCAGCCCTCTTAATTAACTGAAGGACCTGCCTAAGGTGTATCAAATGTTCTTCCCAGGTCTGACTATAAATGACCATGTCATCCAGATAGGCAGCCGCAAAGTTCGATATTCTCCTTAACACTTGGTCCATCAGCCACTGAAAAGTTGCAGGTGCCCCCTGAAGGCCAAATGGCATGACCCTGAACTGAAAACTGCCATAAGGTGTTTTAAAGGCTGTAAGTTCCTTTGTTTCTGGTGCCAATGCCACCTGCCAATACCCCTTGCATAGGTCCAAAGTAGAAATAAATCTATCTAGCCTTGCCCACTTTCTCTAATAATTCGTCAATCCGGGCATGGGGTATGACTCAAATTTAGATACTGAGTTAAGGTATCTGAAGTCAATGCAGAATCTTAATGAGCCGTCCTTTTTGGGGACCAGCACAATCGGGCTACACCACTCACTGACTGACTCCTCAATCACTCCCAGCTGCAACATCAAATCAATTTCATGCCTCATTTTTGGTACCAATCGTTCCGGGATCCTATATGATTTTCTACATGGAACAGTTTCCTCTTTCAAATAAACCTTATGACGTACCAATGTGGTGAAACCAGGTCTCTCCTGAAACAATTCTGGATCCAATAGTGCCTCTAACTCTCTCCGCTGATCCACCTGCAAATGAGACACTTCAAATAAATAAAGCTCTGACACATTTGTGGGAAAGGACTGTTCTTTCTCCTCATCCACTTCCGTCGCACAAATGAGGAGCTGTGGTGTCTCCTGAAGAACAGGTTGCTGCTGCTGATGACCAGGCTGCTGAAACTCTTTCAACAAGTTAATGTGGAAGGTCTGATATTTTACCTTCCTGTCAGGCATATATAGTTCGTATGTCACTGAGCTTAGTTTCTTAGAAATTTCATATGGCCCCTGCCATTGAGCCAACAGCTTACTATCACACGAGGGCAGCAATAACAAAACTTGTTGTCCTGGGTGAAAAACCCTTTTTTCTGGCCTTCTTGTCATACCAAGTTTTTTGTTTGGCCTGCGCCGTCCTCGTGTGCTCCTGAGCCAAAGCAGTCATTCGATCCAGTTTTTCTCTCATCTTAATAACATAAGAGACCACATTGTTCTGATCACTCGGTGGACTCTCCCAGTGCTCCTTTAATAAGTCCAGTGGGCCCCTCACCTGACGACCATACAGCAGTTCAAAAGGTGAGAACCCTGTTGAAGCCTGGGGCACCTCCCGATAAGCAAACAGTAAATAAGGTACCCATTGGTCCCAATCTGAGCCTGTTTCAGAAACAAATTTCCGCAGCATATTTTTAAGAGTCTGATTAAATCGCTCCACTAGTCCATCTGTCTGAGGGTGATATGGGGTGGTCTTAATACCCTTAATCCCCAACAGTTTATATACCTGCTGCAACAATTTGGACAAGAAATTTGTTCCACAGTCTGTCAGAACTTCTCTGGGTATGCCTACCCTTGAAAACAACTGGATAAGGCAGTTGGCAACCTGTGACCTGAAAAGGATTAAGCAGAAGAAGATTGATGGATGGATGGATGGATGGATGGATGGTTTGCAGCTCGTCAAGCGTTCGTTCACTCATTCACACATTCCCTCATCCTGGTTACTTCAGTTCTGGTCTGTAATCCATGTGATATGTAATCAATTAAGCGTGAGGGCATTATTATTATCATTATTCTTTTGTACTAGTGAAGGTGTAATTACTTTGGAAATACTTATTACCGTGTTTTAGTACATTTGTGTACTCATAGTAACTAAACTATATCTCATATGTATAGGTACTCTATTACATTTAAAAAAAAAGTCATGCTGAGAAAATAAAATTGTTGGCGTAAATGCATATTACCACAGTTTTGTTTTTTTCTATCTGTTGGGCTAGTAAACCATGGCAAACAGTGTCCATTCTTCTCTCTCTTCAGCACACAGAGAATGTCCATCTTATCGTTGTCTTTGTCCATTCTTCAGCTCTCATCTGGTAACATGTCTTCGGCACACACACATAAGAGCAGAGAATGTTCATGACCCACACACAGAGGTGGAGTTATGTTTGTCACTCAGCAGTTCTTGGTTACAGGTGATTGCCACAAACAAAGCAATACTGGCCTGTTGTTGTCATGCATTCACCTGCCGGTGACCAGAGTTCTTAGTCCGTTGTGCGAGAGAGAGCTGCTCGTTAAGGTATGCAAGCTTTAGTGCTGGTTGATGGATGGATTTGGTGATGGCGTTGATGCTGACACTGGGTGATGATGCTGGGGTCAGGAAGGCGATGGAGCAAAACAAAGATAGCACTGGTCTGCCATGGTTCAGTTCACCCATGAAAAAAAATACAAAGGAGAAAACGATTCCTGAGAAGTATACTCATCCACATGGAAATTAAAACTAGGACTTAAGTAAAATGTCACTGTTTTTCTGTTTTGGGTGTCAATCTGTGAGATTACTTTCCTGATGCAGTTAAAATGTGTGATTCCTTGAAACTGATTAAAAAATGTGTAGAATTATAAGATTATAAGTACAATGAAAAGCGTAAATTAGGTTGTGATATATACCTTGATAAATGATGTTATTATGTTTGCTGTTATGAACCACAATGAACTAAACTGAAGCTAAAATAAACCAAAAATAAAATAAAATAAAACAAAACATGTTTTCTGCTTAGATACTATATGTAGGGCCATATGAATTTCTAAGCATCCTTGGACTTTAAATAAAGTCACAAGTTCAACAATGAAAGTGAAACCTTTAATAAAATGTGAAATGTGAGCCACAGAATTATTCCTAAAAAAAAAAAAAAAAAGCATCCATCCATCCATCCATCCATCTTCTACCGCTTTTCCGGAGGTCCGGGTCGCGGAGGCAGCAGTTCAAGCAGAGAAGCCCAGACTTCCCTCTCCCCAGCCACCTGCTCCAGCTCTTCAGAGGGGATACCAAGGCGTTCCCAGACTAGCTGGGAGACATAGTCTCTCCACCGAGTCCTGGGTCTGCCCCGGGGTCTCCTCCCAGTGGGACGTGCCTGAAACACCTCAAGTGGGAGACGTCCAGGAGGCATCCTAATCAGATGCCCATACCACCTCAACTGACTCCTTTCAATGTGGAGGAGCAGCGGTTCTACTCTGAGCCTCTCCCGGATGACTGAGCTCCTCACCCTATCTCTGAGGGTGAGTCCAGCAATCCTACGGAGAAAGCTCATTTCAGCCGCTTGTATCCGCGATCTCGTTCTTTCGGTCATTACCCAAAGCTCGTGACCATAGGTGAGAGTAGGAACGTAGATTGACTGGTAAATCGACAGCTTTGCCTTAGAACTAAGCTCCCTCTTCACCACAACAGACCGGTACAACGTCCGCATCACTGCAGATGCTGCTCCAATCCGTCTGTCGATCTCTCGCTCCATTTTCCCCTCACTCGTGAACAAGACCCCAAGATACTTAAACTCCTCCACTTGGGGCAGGAGCCTGTCCCCAACCCGGAGAGGACAATCCACCTTTTTCCGGCTGAGGACCATGGACTCGGACTTGGAGGTGCTGATTCTCATCCCAGCCGCTTCACACTCAGCGGCAAACCGTCCCAGCAAGAGCTGTAGGTCATTGCTGGATGAAGCCAACAGGACAACATCATCTGCAAACAACAGAGATGAGATCCTGTGGTCACCAAGCATGACACCCTCCATTCCCTGGCTGCGCCTAGAAATCCTGTCCATAAAAATTATGAACAGGACCGGTGACAAAGGGCAGCCCTGGCGGAGTCCAACTCTCACTGGGAATGACTCCGACCGAGTAGTAGTAGTAGATTAGTTTATTTGACAGGGAGTGTTGGCAATACGAACTAAACTCTCACAACGGTCGTACAGAGACCGAATAGCTCGTAACAACAAGCCCGATACCCCATACTCCCGAAGCACCCCCCACAAAAATCCACGAGGGACGCGGTCAAATGCCTTCTCCAAGTCCACAAAACACATGTAAACTGGTTGGGCAAACTCCCACGAACCCTCAAGAATTCTCGAGAGGGTAAAGAGCTGGTCCGATGTGCCACGGCCAGGACGAAAACCACATTGCTCCTCCTGAATCCGAGGTTCGACCAACGGCCGGACTCTCCTCTCCAGTACCTTGGCATAGACCTTCCCAGGGAGGCTGAGGAGTGTGATCCCTCTAAAGTTGGAGCACACCCTCCGGTCCCCTTTTTTGAAGAGAGGAACCACCACCCCGGTTTGCCATGCCAAAGGCACTGCCCCCGACCTCCACGCAATGTTGCAGAGGCATGTCAACCATGACAACCCAACAACATCCAGGGCCTTGAGGTACTCGGGGCGAATCTCGTCCACCCCCGGGGCCCGGCCACCAAGGAGATTTTTAACCACCTTGGCGACCTCAGCCCCTGTGATAGGCGAGTCATCCCCCTTGTCCCCAAACCCTGCTTCCTCTGTGGAAGGCGTATCAGTGGGATTGAGGAGATCCTCGAAGTATTCCTTCCACCGCCCGACGATATCCCCAGTTGAAGTCAACAGTGTCCCATCCGCACCATACACAGTGTGGACGGGGAGCTGCTTTCCCCTCCTGAGCCGCCGAACAGTTTGCCAGAATCTCTTTGAAGCCGACCGAAAGTCTTGTTCCATGGCCTCACCGAACTCCTCCCATACCCGGGTTTTTGCTTCAGCAACCACCCGAGCTGCACTCCGCTTGGCCTGCCGGTACACCTCAGCTGCTTCGGGAGTCCCACAAGCCAACCAAGCTTGATAGGACTCCTTCTTCAGCTTAATGGCCCCCCTCACCACTGGTGTCCACCACTTGGTTCGGGGGTTGCCACCACGAGATGCACCGACCACCTTGCGGCCGCAGCTCTGGGCCGCCGCTTCAACAACAGAGGTGGAGAACATGGCCCATTCAGACTCCATGTCTCCAGACTCCCTCGGAATGTGGTTGAAGTTCTTCCGGAGGTGGGAGTTGAAGACCTCCCGGACAGGGGCCTCAGCCAGACGCTCCCAGCACACCCTCACTATACGTTTGGGTCTACCAGGTCTGAATGGCTTCCTCTGCACCTCTCTTTACTCGGGTGTCCAAGACATACGGTCGCAGGTCTGATGATACGATAACAAAATCGATCATCGACCTGCGGCCTAGGGTGTCCTGGTGCCAGGTGCACATATGGACACCCTTATGCTTGAACATGGTGTTCGTTATGGACAGACTGTGGTTAGCACAGAAGTCCAATAACTGAACACCACTCGGGTTCAGATCGGGCAGGCCGTTCCTCCCAATCACCCCCCTCCAGGTTTCACTGTCGTTGCCCACGTGCGCATTGAAGTCCCCCAGTAGGACAATGGAGTCTCCAGGAGGAGCACCCTCCAGCACCCCAGTCACAGACTCCAAAAAGGGTGGGTACTCTGAAACATCATTTGGTGCATAGGCACAAATGATGGTCAGGACCCGTTTCCCAACCCGAAGGCGCAGGGAAGCAACCCTTTCGTCCACCGGGGAAAACTCCAATATAGAGGCAGCAAGGTGGGGCGATACAAGAATACCTACCCCTGCTCGTCGCCTCTCGCCCGGGGCAACTCCAGAAAAGGCCAAGCTCCAGCCCCTCTCCAAGAGACTGGTTCCGGAACCGGAGCTGTGTGTTGAGGTGAGGCCGACTATATCTAGCCGGTATCGCTCAATCTCGTACACCAGCTCAGGCTCCTTCCCCACCAGAGAGGTGACATTCCACGTACCAAAAGCCAGTTTAGAAAGCTTGGGATCAGTCCGCCAAGGTCTCCGCCTTTGACTGCCACCTAATCCACATAGCACCGGACTTCCATGATCCCTCCTGCAGGTGGTGAACCTACTGGAGGGCGGACCCATGTAACTCCTTCGGGCTGAGCCCGGCCGGGTCCCATGGGTGGAAACCTGGCCACCAGACGCTAGCCTTCGAGCCCCTCCCCCAGGCCTGGCTCCAGGGTGGGGCCCCGGTAACCCCATACCGGGCGGGGTACACTGAATCCTTGATATACAATTTATCATGAGAGTCTGTTGGATCGTTCTTAGTCTGGCCCTTCACCCAGGACCAGTTTGTCTTGGGAGACCCTATCAGAGGCAAATTGCCCCGGACAACATAGCTCCTGGGATCACTGGGGCACGCAAACCCCCCCACCACGATAAGGTGACGATCCATGAGGGGGAAAAAAAAAAAAAAAAGCAAAACCGGCAAAAAGTATGTTGAGGAGAGAAAAATAAAAATCAAAAAAAGAAAACACATTCATAAAAAAAATATATCCATAGGGCCCTATTTTCTGTTTTTGTTTATATTTATTTATTTCAGATCCTTCTGACTTTGTTCTAATGCTTGAGGTCATAAGAGCATTTTAATAGCCCACACCTCTGATTGATTCAAACCAGATACTGTTGACAAAATAAATATCAACTATATAGTTAGCAAATAGGCTTTTGTTTTCACTTTTATAACCTCTTGTATACACGTTTTTCACACATTTTCATACAAACACATTCTCACACAATGTCCTATGAAGCTAATTTACTTTTCATGTACATGATGTCATAATTTATTTAGATGGAAGGAGCTCTCTTTTTGTTATCATAGATTCTTACTTTCTGCTTTTTCTCATCTAACTTTTCTTTCAATGTAATTGACAGAGACTAAATGATCCTCCATCTGGAAAACCCATTTCAGACTAGACAGACACCAGCCAGACACTTTCATCACCATATTTTTTTGCCTTTCACATATGGGAATCGCTGTAAGGGCTCACACTCTTACTTTCAGATTTTCCCATATTTCATCAACGTAAAACCCTAGAGACATCTCCCTGGGTAGCGGTTTTTCCGAGAGCAAAAACGGCCATAAAAAACCTTGTCTCTCAATGCCACGCAAAAGCAGAGAAACCCAACCTGGCACAGGGAAACCACACTCCGGTTTTCTGATCCTTTACCAGTTGGCTTCCTCAACAGTCTAGTAGCCTAGTGCAACTGACCAGAGCTTTTACAAATACTATAGTTGTATATGTCCCAGGTGTATGGGGTTTTACCGTCCGCTAAATCACCATAAAAAAGCTGGCATCTCACAATTCTAAAGGGAAACACACAGGTCAGAGCGCCATCTGCCTGTACAATCAACAGATAAATCGTCTAGTGTAGGGGCACAGTGTGTGAGCATTTTCTCACACCCAAGAGGGGAATGGTGTTGGACTGCTCCACCCAGGGAACAATGGACTGAAAGAGGAGGTGTCACCGGGGGGTATCAGATGGGCCAGTAGAAGACTATGCGCCCCCCAGGGAGAGGAAGAATGATCGGAGCCGCCATGGTCACTCAGAGGAAGTGTGTAATAGTGGCGCTGGCGTAATGTCATGTTAATGTGCCACACAGGCTTTGTTCTATACATAATGTATGAGGGTTGGAAATTCCGGGTCTCCATGCATCACTCTATCACTTCACTCTTCACTCTGTCACTTCACTCCACTCTATCATCACTCTATCATCACTCTTCACTCTATAAAAGCAAGAAATCTGTGTGTGTGTGTGTCTGTCTGTATGTGTGTCTGTCACGCTTCATAGGACATCATAGGACGGCCTTTGTCATAGGCCCTATGATCTCTGCCTGAACATCATAGTACGTCCTTTGAACTCATGCATCATAGGACACATAGACAAATGTGTCTTTATGATGTCATATAGACCATGAACTCAAGCATCATAGGACGACTTGCAACGCCTATATGACGGCACATAGACAAATTTATGATGTCATATACTGTACATCAAGCCCACAGCACATGGAGGCGGTGGTGGCGCCGGTGTAGTGTAACCGACTACTGATCGGAGGGTCATGGATTCGATTCTCACTCTGTCTGCTGTCTGCTTGTCGAAGTGTCCTTGAACAAGACACTGAACCCCCAGTTGCTCCTGGTGGCCTGGTTAGCGCCTGTGTGTATGGCAGCTCTACTGCCATCAGTGTGTGAATGTGTGTGAGTGAATGGGTGGATTGCAAGATCTGTAAAGCACTTTGGTCATTCTAGATGAGAAGAAAAGTGCTATATAAGTGAACGCCATTTACCATTTCACATAGACAAATGTGTCTTTATGATGTCATACATCAAGCCTGCCTTCATGTCTTTATGATGTCATATACAGTAACAGACATCAGGCAACATGTCTTTATGATGTCATATACGTCAAGGCTGCCTTCATGTCTTTATGATGTCATATACAGTGAGTCCATGCTGGAAAGCCTCTTTTCGCTCAGATCTATTTTCATGATCCTGTCCATGAACTGGAATTATGACGCACCTATCCCTCAACCAGTGGTCTGAATGAAGAAGAAGAAGAAGAAGAAGAAGAAGAAGAAGAAGAAGAAGAAGAAGAAGAAGAAGAAGAAGAAGAAGAAGAAGAAGAAGAAGAAGAAGAAGAAGAAGAAGAAGAAGAACCACCACCAGATGGAGAGCAATAGAATGATAACTGCTACACGTCAGAAAAGATGCCATGAAGATGAAACGCCTGAGGTTCCAGCAGTACATGGCACCCATCTGAGACAGGACACCCTTCACCAGCATCGGGTACGATGGACTTTAAAGCGTGTTTCTAGGACATCATAGGATGGCCTATGATCTCTGCCTCATCATCATAGCGCATCCTATGAACTCAGGCATCACAGGACAACTTGCCCTGCCTACATGATGGCAAATGTGTAACCTTGATGAATGCCAGTCTACACTACAGATGTGTAAAATGCCAAGTAAAGCGCTGATTTTCTCCGGGTGCTCCGGTTTCTTGGTTTCTACGGGCATGCACGGGCCTTCCTGAACAGGGTCGAAAGCCACTTTTTCAGGATCGTGCCCATGAACTGGAATTACGACGCACCTATCCCTCAACCAGTGGTCTGAACGAAGAAGAAGACCCACCAGGTGGAGAGCAATAGAATGAGGAGAACTGCTGCATGTCAGAAAGGATGCCGTGAACATGAAACACCTCAAGTTCCACCAGTATGCCGCAGGCATGATTGTGAATAACACAGCCATCTGAGACAGGAGGAGACCCTTCAGCAATCGGCATGCAGAAATACTTGCTTATACTTGGTTTCTACGGGCTTGACAGGCATGCACGGGTATGTACTAGTCTTATTAAAGACGTAAAAAGGGAGTGCACAGAGACCTGAGAGGCTTTTGAGCCCCAGCGCTGTGGCACTGGAGGCTTATTGCTGTTTTGTTGATATGTTGTTAGAGAAAGAATAAAGCTCTGTGTCGTCTAGCTCATTGCCTCGCCTGCATCCTTTCTCTACACTGGTGACCCTGACGTGCCATGGAGCGCCTATTCCCTTCTCCACAATGGGACCCTGACGTGCCATAGAGAGTGAGCCAAGAGTAACCAATTCCTTTTCTCCACACTGGACCCTGACGTGCCATGGAGAGTGCTCACCTATCCTTTTCTCCACACTGGCAACCGAAGACGTGCCATGGAGAGCGAGCCACATTGGTGACCCAAGGCGTGCCATGGAAAGTGAGCCGAGCACAACCACGGAGACGGCCGGGAGAGAGAACATCAGCGCCGGGTGCACTGTTTCATTCAAGCTCCCGGACCCTGGCTTCACGACCCGACAGCGGGGTTTCAGCATATAGAAGCCCAGTGCACACTCTGCGGGAGAACCATGGATGACACAAAAAGCTACTAAGTGGTCGCTGCGCCAGACAGGGCCTGTGTGAGGGCACAGTGTGTGAGCGTTTTCTCACACTCAAGAGGGGAATGGTTTTGGACTGCTCCACCCAGGGAACAATGGACCGAAAGAGGAGGTGACACCAAGGGGTATCAGATGGGACAGTAGAAGACTATGCGCCTCCCGGGGTGAGGAAGAATTATCGGAGCCGCCGTGGCCGCTAAGAGAGGAAGTGTGTAATAGTGGCGCCAGCGTAATGTCATGTTAATGTGCCACACAGGCTTTGTCCTATACATAATGTATGAGGGTTGGAAATTCTGGGTCTCTGTGCATGGTATTAAAGATATAAAAAGGGAGTGCACAAAGACCTGAGAGGCTTTTGAGCCCCAGTTGCTGTTTTGCTGATATGTTGTTAGAGAAAGAATAAAGTTCTGTGCCGTCCAGCTCGTTGCTTTGCCTGCATCCTTTCTCTACACTAGTACGATTTTCTGGAGATTGAAAGCCTATATTTTATATATCAGTGATGAATGCAGTGTGTGGGTGTGGGTGTGGGTGTATGTGTGTGTAAGGCAAAAGACAACTATATATTTGAGGGAATTTAAACCCTAGTTTATAGATCTGCAGCGGTTTAACTAAGGGCCTCTAACCCAACTTTTGAGGCAAAAATATGTTATACAGTAACAAAGTGATTATCCCCAATACCACAATTTGCCTATTCCCCACAGAAAAAAAACAGCTTTCTTCTTCTTCTTTTAGATTTGATTGGCGGTTGGCAACCAGCTTATAGGTGCATTACCGCCACGTACTTCACTCTATATCACTATCTGGTCAGGAGCTGTAGTCCTTCTATCATCATTGCTGTGTCCAATCGAACGTCAACTCTATCTTCAGACATCACTCTTCTTCGTTTCCTCGTACTTCACTCTATATCATAACTTCACTCTATATCATCACTCTACACACCTTGGCCGTGGCAACTGCCATGTCCAAGATGTTGGCCACCCAGGCCGGTCTACCTAAATGTCTGTCTTTCTGTGTGTCCGTTTTTCAACAAATTTGAAATTTGTCATAGAAATATATACTCACCAGATTTTTCACAAAAAAAGGGATCTTTTCGGCTTGGAGTCATGGAGTCCTCCCTTGATGGATCCAAATGCTCTCTGCTTCTCTCAAAACAGAATTTAAACAAGGTTTGGAGCCACCAGTTCACCGGTGATGTTATCAGCCCATCGAAGGATTCCAGAATCCGGGGAAGATTAGATTAGATTATTTGTTTATTTGACAGGGACAGTGCAATAAACATAGACAATTAATCAAATGACAATCAATCTGATGTGTTGCACAAAGAGTGTATAGCTGTTAGCTAATTTGCAACTCTTGTCCCTGGATGGGCTTTACAAAGGAGAAACAAGTAAGAAGAGAAAAGGATAAGGAAAAGAAAAAATGAAAACAGAATAAACAATAACCACATACATCAATGCAGAAAAGATTATAAATACATTATAAATACACAATTATAAATATTATAAAGATTATAAATATTATAAATACACAATATAAAAACCTGACTCACATTTGCCTAATTCAGGCCTCCCTCCCTTTGTCACTCACTATAAACAAACACATTCATTCCTTCCCTTCATTCACTCTCACCCTGCAGACAATCATTTCATACATGGGTACATTCTTGTTTATTTTTCAGCCAGTTTTTAACCTTTGTAGTGAGTGTTTTAAAGTCCGTTATTATTTTAATTTCATTTGGCATTGTGTTCCAGATGTGACTGCCCTTTAGCTGTTTGTCCAAATGTGGTTCTGCGGTGGAATATTTTACAGTTATTGTTTACAGAACTCCTGGTGGCTCTGCTGCTGTCCTGTCTTTGGATGAAACCAGCAAGTGGCTCAGGCGCTGATTTATGGAAACATTTGAAAATTAATTTCAGAAAACAGAGGTCAATGAAACTCTCAAAACTCAATAGAAGGAGACACACAATCCAACCATCCTCTGCTACCAAAGAATTGCTGTGGATTTTTACTTGTTAATAAATAGTCCCTTATTAATCTGGTGAAATAATAATGAAAGATGAAAAATAAAACAGCTGGATGCCTTTTCTGTATTTTATTATCTTTTGCAAAAGGTAAGATTTCAGCAGAAGTTACAGTGAGCATGATTCCACAGAAATGTTCAAAACAAAATAAGTGCAGGCTTTATAGGGTGATGCAGCTGTTGAGAAAGTTGTGGGAGCTCTGAACCTCTCTGAGGCTCCAACCTTGAGGCTAAGCTCTGTGTCTGGAACAGGAAGATACTGACAAAGGTTGTTTTGAGAACAAAGTATCATAGAGTAAAAATATGATATAAAGAATTAAATGTCACGTGAGACGCCGTGTCATCCAGCGCTCAGACCATATTACCCCTCAGCCCGGTTCTTTCTGTGACAGCGTCTCAGTGGGCTCCCAGCTGTCAGTTATACGGGACGGCTGGAGCCCAGTTAACCCTCATCAGCTGAGGCGCTGCTAATGAGTTTAAAAGGGAGCAGCTCCGATCATTCGGGGCTGTGACTTCACGCACATCGAAGGCTGGAACCCCTACGTCTGGCGCCAGCCACCTGCTCATCGCTCTGCATTATTTGTGAGTGTTACACCTGTATGAGTATTTGTGTTTTTGGCCCCACGAGGCCGTGTTCATTATTCCCTGTTCCCTTCACAATAAAACATCGCAAACTCACTGGCTCGCCCTCGGCTCTCATTGTGTGGCTCGCGAGGGCCACACGTGACAGTAAGTCACAGCCAAGCGAGTTGCCGGCGGCCGTGAGTTTGCCGTTGGACTTGTGTCTTCCCTGTCTGGGTGCCTGCTCTTAGAACATGCCGTCTCCCAGGAGTCGCATTCGGCGCCAGGGCAACGAGCTGTCAGCCATCTTGGAGTATGTCGACGGGACGCTCTTCTCCGCAACCCTGGACGACAACCCCTACGAAAGATGCTGGCACCTGGATTTTGCTGAGAATCTCCTGGACAGTCTCCCTCGCCATTCCAACCATCCTGAGGTCTGTGCCAGGAGGGACGCCATAGCTGCACAGCGAAAGGAGCTCCGTGGGTTGGAGGGAAATCCCGGCAGGAAGCCGAAGAGGAGGAGACGTCACCCTTCGCTTCGGGATCCCGTTCCTGCCTCCACTCTGGCCCGGGAGTTCGCGCCATCCAGAGGGTTTTCCCCATCCAGCAAGACGTCACTCGGGATTCCCCCGGAGGATCTGCAGCTGACTGCAATTAAAATCCGGGACCGAGTGGCTGCTGCTCGCTCCGCTGTGCACCCGTCCGCTATTATGAAGCATGTGGCGGCGGCCGTTAGGCTCGTGGAGAGGAGCCCAGGACTGCGGGACTTCTCTGAGTTCGACGTCCTCCTCGCCACGGTCTCTGCTCAGGAGCGGCGATTTCCGGATCTCACTTTCGCTTCGCCCCCTGTGAGTATCCGTCGTCACACAGCCTATTCTTCTCAGCATGAACCCCGTCCGGATCCAGTTCCGGGTCGCTGCAAGGTCTCATCCTCCCATGCAGCTGTCACTCCTGCGCCTCGTCTGAGAGGAGATCCCGCAGCCTCGTCTCCCGAGCCACCTCCCTCCGCTGTTACGCCAGTGCTCCGGGCCCGGCTCATCTCGGCTGTCACCCCCTCCTCCTCGACGCGCTCCCCGGCTGCTGTGTGCATCCAGAATCCTGACCTGGCGAGCTCCCTCCTGGAATCAACACGAGCGGCTCTCCGGCGTCCTCCCAGGGGGTCCTCCGTTACCGCCCGGCGGGGAAAGGGAGGAGCAACGTCCATTACAGCAGGCACCATCCAGCCTCCAGGAGACAGGCAAGTCCCAGTTTTTTCACATTCACCTTGTGATTTGCTCTGTCAAACTCCTGGAGGTGGAGTTCGGGGTTCGCAGCTCCCCGAACTCCCACCACCTGCTGTAGCTGTAATCATTAATCCTGCACCCTCTGTGTCTCCCTCCGCTGAGCGGTCCCCGGCGCCAGGCCAACGTCGTGGGATGAGGAGGGGGCCTGCGTTTCTGGGCAGCCTGGTTCCGGTCCCGCAGCTACGCTGTGGACGGAGGAGGAAGGCGGATTGCTACGTGGAGCCTGCGCCGACGACCAAGCGTCCCCGGGTCTCCACAGAGGAGCGGTCCTGTCCAGCGGGACGAGGTTCTCCTGCCACCACGCCGTGTGAGCTGTCGGCGTGGACACCGGTGCCGGAGGACGCACAAGCTGCGCTTTCCATCATGCCAGCTGCGGAGCCCGACGCAGCTGAGTGGGAGCCTGACGACGACCTCCTGATGCTGGATCCCGGATCGTCGCAGTCCTGGACGGCGTCAGAACCCGAGATCAGGCAAGTGCTCTATCTTATCTTTCTTCTCCTTACTTTAGAGCACTTTAGCCTGTCTCCAGGGGAGGTGAGCCGGGTGCAGCCGTCCGCTGTGTCCGAGCTTATCTCGCTGGGTTCTGGCGCTGCCGGTGATCCTGATCCCGGTTCTGTTTTCTCTCCTGAGCCTTCTCCCAGGGTCGCCGGCGAGGAGCTGCCATCGCCCGTGGTGCCAGAGGGTCCAGGTTCAACATCGGAGGTCGGTTCTGGTGCGGCGCCGGCCCAATCGGGGTCCGACGTGGGTTCGACGGAGACCCAATCGGGGTCCGACGTGGGTTCTGCACCAGCGGTGTCCAGGTCCGGTGAGGGAGCTGCAGATCCCCTGCCATCTGACGTTGGACCACCTCGTCATCAACTCTTCCCCAAGCCTCTTCCACTAGGGCCCTTTTGGACCTCTCCCTCTCCCCTACGGGCCTGGTGGTTGAGCGATGCGGGTCGGCCACTGGAGGGTCTGCCGTGCCCATTCGGCTTGCTTGTGCGGCCGCCCAACCCGCTAGACTTTCTGTTCGGCGATCTGGTTCGGCCTCCCGAGGAACTGTGTTTTCTGGCCTGGGGTTCGGGTAGGCTGCCGGAACTTTTCCCTTCACCCCTGTTAGCGGTATGGACGCTGGGTGCGGGGAGACCCCCCGAACTGAATGTCTTTTGCTGTGCTTGTGTTTGGGTGGGTACAGCTAAACTGTTATTACTGTTCCGCGTTTAGCGTGATTTTTTTTTTTTTTTTGGTTTCCCCTCCTGTTTGAGGGATGGCTGCAATGGTTAATTTTCGCCCTTGGGAGTTTTTTCCCTCTCGTTTTGGGGTCTCCGGGGTTGATTTTCTTTGTATTTGTCTGTACATGATTTATGAAGTGTTGTGGGGGTTTTTTCCCTGTGTTTCGGGCCGTTATTTCCACATTATCTTCTGCCTAAATGTTTTTTTTTCCTTACCCGTGTCATGGTTATGGAGTATTGTGGGGTTTTTTCCTCCCTGTGTTTCGGGCCGTTGTTTCCACAATTATCCTCTGCCTAAATGGGTTTTTTCTTCTCCCTCTCATATTGTGATTTATGAAGTGTTGTGGGGTTTTTTCCCTGTGTTTCGGGCCGTTATTTCCACAATTTTCTTCTGCCTAAATGTTTTTTTTTTTCCCTTTCTTGTTGTGTTTTATAGAGTATTGTGTTTGGGTTTTTCCCTCGTACTCTGTATTGGTTTATTGTCGATTGGTGTTTTTTTTTTTTTTTCCTTCTCTGATTCTCTCCCTCCTGAACTGCACCCCTTCCGCCCACCCTAGGTGGGGGGGGGGGGGTCTTGGGTGTTACGGGCCGTTCGGAGTCCGGCCGTGAGGAGGGGGCCCTGTCACATGGGGTGAGACGCCGTGTCATCCGGCGCTCAGACCATATTCCCCCTCAGCCTGGTTCTTTCTGTGACAGCGTCTCAGCGGGCTCCCAGCTGTCAGTTATACGGGACGGCTGGAGCCCAATTAACCCTCATCAGCTGAGGCGCTGCTAATGAGTTTAAAAGGGAGCAGCTCCCATCATTCGGGGCTGTGACTTCACGCACATCGAAGGCTGGAGCCCCTACGTCCGGCGCCAGTCACCTCCTCATCGTTCTGCATTATTTGTGAGTGTTACACCTGTATGAGTATTTGTGCTTTTGGCCCCACGAGGCCGTGTTCCTTATTCCCTGTTCCCTATCACAGTAAAACATCGCAAACTCACTGGCTCGCCCTCGGCTCTCATTGTGTGGCTCGCGAGGGCCACACGTAACATTAAATATGAGAAAGAAATCTTTCTGGGCAGCACAGTGGCGGAGTGGTTAGCACTGCGGCAGCACAGCAACTCACCCTTGGCCGGGGGATCCTGGGTTCGATCCCAGCCCCCGACCAACAGTGATCTGTGTGGAGTTTGCATGTTCTCCCCGTGTCTGCGTGGGTTTACTCTGGGATTTCTCCGGTTTCCTCCCACATGCCAAAAACATGCAAGTTAGGTTAATTGGCATCAACTGTGGATTCTAAATTGTCCTTAGGTATGACTGTGAGAGTGAATGGTTGTTTGTCTCTCTGTGTTGGCCCTGCGATGGACTGGCGATCTGTCCAGGGTGTACCCTGCCTCTCACCCAAAGATGCTGGGATAGGCTCCAGCCCCCCAGCAACCCGAAAAGGATTAAGCGGAAGAAGATGAATGAATGAATGAATGAATGAAAAAAATCTCTCACATGCTAGACTCATGTTGGTTAGATAATGTGTAATATCTTTATATGTTCTTTTTCATGACTTTCTATTCAAAAACAGTCAATTGGCGTGTTTCCTTCTTGGCAGGATTCTGATTCTGTGTACTGGGATAAAGAAAAGAAAGAATTTTGTGACACTGAGGTGGAGGTAGTGAATACAGACGCCACTCCAATGTTTATAACCCGCACCATATCGATCCACCATGGCAAGGTAGCACAATCACCTCATCTTCTTCTTTTAGATTTGATTGGTGGTTGGCAACCAGGTGCAGGTGCATTACCGCCATGTACTTCACTCTATATCATCACTCGATATAGCTTTGTATAAGGAGTTCTGAACAACTCCCCATGTGTGAAAAAATTATCCGTCCTTGGACTGTGTCCTTGGCAGCATCAGCTTCTTCTTCATTTAGATTTATCACTTCAATCTGTCACTGTAAAGGAGAGCTTTTCCATTCATATTCTTTGCCATCACACACTGATGTCATATGTCACTTCTGTTAACAGAGGAAAGAGAGTCGGACTGTAAAACATTTCCAGTTTCTAAAGTGGGAGAGTAGAGACGTGCCGGAAAGACCTCAAGATCTCATAGATATGATCAAGGATGTTAAACGCTGCCCACCCAGTTCCAAATCACTGAGGGACAATCCTATTGTGGTCCACTGCAAGTAAGCCAACCTCAACAAAATGGTCTCTTTTCAGTGATGAAATTGTGAACGACATAAAACCTCATCTTTCAGGGTAGATGAAATTCTTCGTTCTACTGATCTCAGCCTAAAGCATTTGATAAAGGTCACAGGTTCTTTAAAATGTTTAGATGAAACTTTTGGAAATAGATTTTAGTGATGCCTTATGGTTTTTAAGTCAGCTATAATCCCCACTTAATTTATTTGTTTCTGAGGACTGTGGATCGAATTCTGCTCCAAGGCATGTGAGGTTTTGACATGTATACAGTAAATGAGGCTGCAGTTCATTTGGTGACCACAAGGTGTCACTAATGCCTGAGTTTCCAAAAAACTTTGTGGTGTGAAAAAGTATTTGCCCGCTACCTGATTTCTTTCTAGTCACACCCAGGCCTGATTACTGCCAGACCCGTTGAATCAAGAAATCCCTTCAATAGAACCTGTCTGACAAAGTGAAGTAGGCTAAAAGATCTCAAAAAGCAACACATCATGCTGCAATCTAAAGAAATTCAAGAACAGATGAGAGACAAAAAACAGTTATTAGGTTTAGGGGGCAATTACTTTTTCACATAGAGCCAGATAGATTTGGATAGCTTTTTCCCAAATAAATCATCATTTAAAAATTGCATTTTGTATTTACTCAGGTTATCTTCGTCTACTATTAAAATTTGTTTGATGATTAAGTTCTTCTCTTAGATGTTGTGCTGTTGCTTAGTTTTTTTGTTGTTTTTTTGTCACATTTTGTCTTAGCTTTGTTCTGAACTGTAATCGCTCTTGTTTTGTTTTTCTTTTGAATTGTTGGATGGAATATGGGTGGGCAATATAAGCTGTGGCTTCAGCCATCACCCATTTCGGATAACTTATGTTGAACTGTATAATCAGAGGAGTTATTGTTTAATTTGACCTTGTTAGATCCCCCCCCCCGTTATATTATTCTGTTCCTTTCTTTTAATCTTTACTTTTAATCTATCCAAAATAAAGATTCATTCATCATCATCAAAGATTTGATTGGCGGTTGGCAACCAGCTTACAGGTGCATTACCGCCACGTACTTCACTCAGTAAACATCACTCAGTGTATCAAAAGTCAGAATTCTTCTCGGTTGGCAACCTCTTCCTCACTCTATATCTTTGTATAAGGAGTTCTTATAAGGAGTTCTGAATAATCTTCTTCTTCTTCAGTGACATTTCCATGACTACGTGATGTCTATAACACTCTATCAGGTCATAAGGAGTTCTTTTAAGGAGTTCTGAACAATCTTCTTCTTCTTCTTCTAAGAGTGAGATTCCCCTTACCGCCACGTACTTCACTCAGTAAACATCACTCTATGTATCAAAAGTCAGAATCCTTCTCGGTTGGCAACCTCTTCTTCGTCTTCTTCACTCTGTATCTTTGTATAAGGAGTTCTTATAAGGAGTTCTGAACAATCTTCTTCTTCTTCAAACAGTGAGATTTCCATGTCTACATGATGTCTATAACACTATCTGGTCATCTTCACCTTCTTCTTCTTTTAGATTTGATTGGCAGTTGGGAACCAGCTTACAGGTGCATTCTTCTTCTTCTTTTAGATTTGACTGGCGGTTGGCAACCAGCTTATAGGTGCATTACCGCCACGTACTTCACTCTGTATCATCACTCTATCTGGTCGGGAGCTGTAGTCCTTCTATCATCATTGCTGTGTCCAATCGAACCTCAACTCTATCTTCAGACATCGCTCTTCTTCATCTCCTCGTACTTCACTCTATATCATCATTCTGTCTGGTCAGGAGCTGTAGTCCTTCTATCATCATTGCTGTGTCCAATCAAACCTCAACTCTATCTTCAGACGTCACCCTTCTTCATCTCCTCGTACTTCACTCTATATCATCACTCTATCTGGTCAGGAGCTGTAGTCCTTCTACAGCTTCCACGGCCCCTAGTTCTTCTTCCTTACAGGTGTATTACTGCCACATACTTCACTTTATATCACTCCTCCTCATCTTTTTCACCACACACTCTATATATGTCTGTCTGTCTGTGTCTGTTCTTCTTCTTTCAGATTTGATTGGTGGTTGGCAACCAGCTTACAGGTGCATTACCGCCACTGACTTGATTATCATCACTCTATAATAATAATCACTATATCATAGTGATATAGTGATTATAGACCTATTATTATATTAGACTATATACTATACTATACTATACTATATTATTATATTATATTAGACTATATTATATATAGACATATTATTATAATCTATTATAGTGATTATAGATATAAGATTATAGATATATAGACCCCCTTCCGGTTCCTGCGCCACACGAGTTGGCTGCCTTTTGCAACAGCGGCTCAATTCTGAGTCTTTTTATCTTCCTTCTTCTTTCTGATCTGGTGATAACTTTCTGATCCGGCACACCTTTCACTCTATATATATCATGGACACACAGATCGCCACAAAGGTCTCCCGAGTCGGCGGACGGAGCCACTGTCTATAGCAGGAGACGATACAGCAGGGAAGAGCTAGCTAGCACTCAACCGCCACCCGGTGCTAATGGAGAAACTTGACATACCAGGGAACTGAAGCGAAAACGACGCGGGTGCCGGGCTGGAGTTTAGGCGGCGTGCAAGAAATATAAGACAGAATAATAAAGAGCAATGGCAAGAACCAAGCAGACCGCCCGTAAATCTACTGGAGGAAAAGCCCCCCCAGGAAGCAGCTGGCCACCAAGGCTGCTCGGAAAAGCGCTCTGGCCACCGGCGGAGTGAAAAAGCCTCACTGTTACAGGCCCGGTATCGTAGCGCTGAGAGAGATCCGTCGCTACCAGAAATCCACGGAGCTGCTCATCCGTAAGCTGCCCTTCCAGCGCCTGGTGAGGGAGATGGCTCAGGACTTCAAGACCGACCTGCGCTTCCAGAGCTCCGCCGTCATGGCTCTGCAGGAGGCCAGCGAGGCCTACCTGGTGGGTCTCTTCGAGGACACCAACCTGTGCGCCATCCACGCCAAGAGGGTCACCATCATGCCCAAAGACATCCAGCTGGCCCGCCACATCCGCGGAGAGAGAGCTTAGACTTTCTGCTGCACATCCACCAACCACAATGTTCCGCACTGTGTGTCTATATATACAGTATGTATATATATATATATATATAGTATATATATATATATATATATATACAGGTACCGTTACTAGCATGGTGTACTAGTGAGTACAGTGAGTGTATATATATATATATATATATATATATATATATATATATATATATATATATATATATACTGTATATTAATATGTACATATGTATACTAGCTGCTCTTGTTTTTTCTTGCCTTCTGATTGTTGCTCTGAGTGTTGCTATCCCTGTGCTGTTGCAATCCTGGAATTTCCCCATTGTGGGACTAATAAAGGCTTATCTTATCATATCATATCACTTCATAAAACTCAAAAAATCTCTGTGTGTGTGTGTGTGTGTGTGTGTGTGTGTGTGACGATCATAGGCCTCCTATGATGCCTATGATGTTCCTATGATGTGCTGTGATGTTCCTATGATGTCGGTGATCATAGGACCGTCTACATGACCGTCTACATGATGTCTATATGACGTCAGATAAACTGTAGTCTATACGACGTCAGATAAACCGTAAGGCTGATGTTAGCAACCCAGGATAATAATAATAAGGTGAAATACAGAAAATCCCAACTTCAAGTGAATATGTGGGCTGGAACCCATGCCCTGGAGACCAGCAAAATCACTCTACATAGAAAACCACCAGGATTTTTGAGCATATTTTTCTTATCATCACTCTAGAAATTAAAGAAATCTCTGTCAGTGTGTGCATGTGTCTGTCACGATCATAGGACTGTGTGTGTGTGTGTGTGTGTGTGTGTCGCCATCATAGGACCGCCTATGATGCTCCTATGATGTCGGAATGATGTCCTATGATGCTCATATGATCTCGGGCATCAAAGGACTCGTGATGCCGTCATCAAAGATCAAAGTCTATATGACGGGAGTGTTAATCAGGTGATGAGTAAGATTTCCAGATTTACTGCTTCGAATGGGTGTGGTTCTAAGTGCTGTGTCCTATTGGTAATTGGGTGATGAGTATCTCTTCTTTGGTGAGTGATGGTCTATATGACATCATAAAGACATCAAGTCACGACATCACGGCCTATGATGTCTGCATGATGTCCTATGATGATCCTATGATATCAGGAAACATAGCACTCGCGATGCCGCCATATAGACAATAGGACTGGCTACCTATGATCTGCATGATGTCCTATGATGATCCTATGATATCAGGCAACATAGGACTCGTGATGCCGTCATATAAACAATAGGACTGGCTACCAATGATGTAGGCATGAAGACCCACCAGATGGAGAGCAATCGAGTGAGGAGAACTGCTGCACGGCA
Organism: Pholidichthys leucotaenia; assembly: GCA_020510985.1. Lineage (NCBI taxonomy): Eukaryota > Metazoa > Chordata > Actinopteri > Cichliformes > Pholidichthyidae > Pholidichthys > Pholidichthys leucotaenia. The sequence goes on along the minus strand of CM035839.1, from coordinate 319,362,684 downwards.
GAAAAGATGCAGTGAAGATGAAATACCTCAGGTTCGAGCAGTACGCCGCAGGCATGACTGTGAACAACACGGCCATCTGAGATAGGAGACCCTTCAGCAACTGGCATGCAGAAATACTTGCTTATACGTACTTGGTTTCTACGGGCATGGACGGGTATGCATGGGAATGTACTAGTATACACATGTGGACAAAATTGTTGGTACCCCTCTGTTAATGAAAGAAAAACCCACAATGGTCACAGAAATAACTTGAATCTGACAAAAGTGGTAATAAATAAAAATTCTATGAAAATTAACCAATAAAAATCACACAATGCTTTTGAATTCTGGTTCAACAAAATTACTTTAAAAACAAACTCATGAAACAGGCCTGGACAAAAATGATGGTACCCCTAGAAAAGATTGAAAATAATATGACCATAGGGACATGTTCAACCAAGATGTGTCCTCTAATTAATATCACAGGTGTCTACAAACTTGTAATCAGTCAGTCGGCCTATTTAAAGGGTGACAAGTAGTCACTGTGCTGTTTGGTGACATGGTGTGTACCACACTAAACATGGACCAGAGGAAGCAAAGGAGAGAGTTGTCTCAGGAGATTAGAAAGAAAATTATAGACAAGCATGTTAAAGGTAAAGGCTATAAGACCATCTCCAAGCAGCTTGATGTTCCTGTGACTACAGTTGCACATATTATTCAGAAATTTAAGATCCACGAAACTGTAGCCAACCTCCCTGGACATGGCCGCAGGAGGAAACTTGATGAAAAATGGATGAAAAATGGAGGAGACGGATAATACGAATGGTGACAAAAGAGCCCAGAACAACCTCTAAACACATTCATGGTGAACTCCAAGGTCAAGGTACATCAGTGTCAGATCGCACCATCCGTCATTGTTTGAGTCAAAGTGGACTTCAGGGGAGACGACCAAGGAGGACACCACTGTTGAAAACAAATCATAAAAAAGCCAGACTGGAATTTGCCAAACTGCATGTTGACAAGCTACAAAGCTTCTGGGAGAATGTCCTATGGACAGACGAGACAAAACTGCAACTTTTTGGCAAGGCACATCAGCTCTATGTTCACAGACGCAAAAATCAGAATCAGAATCAGAATCAGATTTATCAGATTTATTGCCAAGCACATTTACAAGTAAACAAGTAAACATAAGCATACCAAGAAAAAAATGAAGCATACCAAGAAAAGAACACAGTCCCTACTGTGAAACATGGAGGAGGTTCTGTTATGTTCTGGGGCTGCTTTGCTGCATCTGGCACAGGGTGTCTTGAATCTGTGCAGGGTACAATGAAATCTCAAGACTATCAAGGTATTCTAAAGAGAAATGTGCTGCCCAGTGTCAGACAGCTTGGTCTCAGTCGCAGGTCATGGGTCTTGCAACAGGATAATGACCCAAAACACACAGCTAAAAACACCCAAGAATGGCTAAGAGCGAAACACTGGACAATTCTACAGTGGCCTTCTATGAGCCCTGATCTAAATCCTATTGAACATCTGTGGAAGGAGCTGAAACATGCCGTCTGGAGAAGGCACCCTTCAAACCTGAGACAATTGGAGCAGTTTGCTCATGAGGAGTGGGCCAAAATACCTGCTGAGAGGTGCAGAAGTCTCATTGACAGTTACAGAAATCGTTTGATTGCAGTGATTGCCTCAGAAGGTTGTGCAACAAAATATTAAGTTAAGGGTACCACCATTTTTGTCCAGGCCTGTTTCATGAGTTTGTTTTTTAAAATAATTCTGTTGAACCACGATTCAAAAGCACTGTCTGATTTTCATTGGTTAATTTTCATAGACTTTTTATTTATTACCACTTTTGTCAGATTCAAGTTATTTCTGTGACCCTTGGTGTCCCTTGGTGTTAAATTTCTCACCAACACATGATCACCTGGTTCATGGGTGGAACTCCAAGTGTGCTGGTTGTAGTTTCTTTGGCCCTTTTTTGCACTTTTTTTTTCATGTTTCCCAATGCAGTAGCATAGGTTTCTTGCATAGCTTCTCTCCACTTCTCTGCATAACCTGTATATGTCTGGTTCTCTTTTTCTCTCGCTTTTGGGAAGACCAGGTCGACTGGCAAGATTGGTTCACGGCCAAAAAGGAGGAAGAAAGGAGAGAAACCTGTGGCTTCATGTACAGTTGAATTGTAGGCATGAATCACTTTATTTAGGTGCTCCTTCCACCTAGACTTTTGTCTCCTCAAGTGTGCACAGCATGCCTAACAGCGTCCTGTTGAAGCGCTCTGCCGGATTTGCTTGGGGATGATATGGAGAAGTGCGGGAGTGATGAATACCACAATAATTCTGGAGCTTGTGAAAGAGGTTGTCAAACTCTTTGCCTTGATCCTGGTGTATCTTGGATGGAAAACCAAAGCGCATGATAAAATCATCAAAGAGTTTTCTGGCTGCAGTCTTCCCAGATTTGTCCTTTGTTGCATAAGCCTGCGCATATTTGGTAAAATGGTCCACAACCACGAGTATGTATTCTTCCCCTCCCTTACTTCTTTCCAAATGCAGGTAATCAATTGAGATCATCTCGAATGGTGCTGAGGTCTCAATGCTCTGGATAGGCATCCTGGTTGCCCTGTTTGGTTTCTTTCTTTTTAAGCATCGACACACCTGAGTCACATAGTGTTCCATCTCATGCCTCATCTTTGGCCAGAAAAAATGTTTCCTGGTGAGGGCTACCATTCGATCTGCACCCAGGTGCCCCATCTCCTCATGTAAATGTTTGTAGATGATAGGCTTCAAAGATTCAGGAATGACCAGCTGCGTTTTGGATACTGTCTCTCTTCTGAGGATTCCATCTCCATCAACTCGCAGATGAGGCCACTCTCTGATAAGCTGTCTAATGTCTTCACCCTCCGCCAGCTTCTGCTTATGTTTCACATGAGTACAGTATGTGTTCTTTTCAGGTACAAGACTCTGTTTATAACTTGGTCTGCCTCTTGTGTGGTTCTGATTTCCTCCACTGCCATAGGCTTGATCGGGGAAGATGTACTACCTTCTTGTGGAAGTGCATCAATATTACAGGTGACTGCAGAGATCCTGTTGACCTCATCTGTTCTTTCCCCCTTGAACGCTTGCCCAATGGAATCAATGATCTCCTGATGCAACTCTTCTGTGCACTCTTGCATGACTACCTCAATGGGCTTTGTTCTCCTGGAAAGAAAATCTGCATCTCGGTTTAGTGATCCAGGCCTATATTTAAGGGTGAACCTATAGTCTGCCAGTTCTGCTACACAACGATGTCCCGTGGCAATTAAGTTTTGCTGATTTGGTGACATACGTAAGAGGGTTATTGTCACTATATACAGTGAAATGTGGTGCATGGAACAAGTAGTCCCAAAAGCGCTCTGTTATAGCCCACTTTAAAGCCAGGAACTCTTAATTTGCCAGAGTGCAATTTGTAGTTCCTCTCTGCTGCTGTCAGCGTTCTGGATCCGTATCCTATGACTCGAAGAGACCCCTCTTGCCGTTGATATAACACTGCACCTAGCCCTTCTTCTGAGGCATCCACGTGCAGGACAAAGGGTTTCTCCAGTTCTGGGTAGGCGATGATAGGAGGGTTTGTCAGTTGGTCAACTATACTGTTAAGTATTCATTGGTGGGTCTCAGTCCACTGAACTGGATAGGATGGTGGCAACTGAGTGGGTTGATGACCAGTTCCCTTTTTCTTTTGATTGTTCTTCTGAGCTGACTTTGGTTTGGCTAGCAGCTCATACAGGGGCTTGGCCATACGGAAAAAGTCTGGTATGTAGGGTCTGTAGTAACTGAGAAAACCCATCAACTTTCTCACCTCCCGAACAGTGGTTGGTACCTCGTGTCTCAGGGCCTGCACTGCCTCGACTTCTTTGGGGTTCATTGTGTAGCCTTCCTCAGATATTATGCGACCCACATAATACACCTCCTGTTTGAAGAAGTCACGCTTCTTTGGTCTTAACTTCATGCCACACTGTTTTTGTCACTGTAACACTTGCCTCACATTTTGGATGTGTTGTTCAAAACTGTGACTGAATACTAATATGTCATCCAAATATGGCACACAGATTTCATCCCTGAGATGCCCCAGGCATCCCTCCATGTAGCGCTGAAAAGCAGCTGGGGCATTGGTCAATCCAAAAGGGATTCTGACCCATTCATAAATTCCCCAAGGTGTTATAAATGCTGTACAAGGCCGACTTCTCTCACTCATGAAGCCTTGATGGTACGCCTTCCCCTGGTCAAGCACAGTAAACCAAGAATTTCCTCCCAGGTTTTCGAGGATTTCTTGAATCTTTGGGATGGGGTAACGATCAGGCAGTGTCTTCCCATTTAATAGTCTATAGCCTACACATAGGCGGAGACCTCCATCTTTTTTCCTGACACATACTACAGGCGAAGAGTATGATGAGCAGGATTTTTGGATCCAGCCTCTGTTGAGTAGATCTTGTAGGTGTGTTTTTACTTCTTGGTAGAGGTGTAGAGGTATTGCATTGTATGTTTTCTGCACAGGGATGTTATCTTTTAGCTGTATGTCCATTTCCAAGTCTTTTACACACCCAGTGTCCCAGTCATCCCTTGCAAAGACATCACCCTCCTCTCTCAGCATCTGCTGTACTTGTTTCTGCTGCTCATCGGACAGATGACTCAGGTCCACAGGTGGATCCCAGGGTTCACCTTGTGATGTATGGCTGGACTGCTCTATAGGGGGTGTAATATTGCTGGGAAATGACCAAGGTTCCTGGCCCTCCACAGATTTTACCTCCAGTGGGTAGACTGCATCTACACTATATAGCCAGTCAAGTGTTGTGCGGCCACACAGCATGATATCATTGTCAGTTTGGTTCTCAACAGTCACTAGTATTCTCTTACTGCCCTCTTGTGGTAGCTGTATTAACTGCTCTCTGATGGCCAACCCTGTGGGCCATGGTGCTTCCAGATTTGGTTCCAGCACTACCTGTGATCCAGTCAGCATTCTCTTGTTCAGGTGACCACATTCCACCCCCATGGTTTTCCTTCTTGGTATGGTCACAGGTTGTTTGCCTAGTCTGGCTATATGGGATCTGCTTTCATTCTTTTGTCTCTTCAGGATGGACAAGACAGCTCTGGCGGTTCTGCACCCCGCTTCAAGTGCCGAGGACAATCTCTGCACCATGTGACCAGATGGGAAACAATTTTCAGGTGTGTCATTTGTCAGTGCCAATTCCTCAGTTACATTAAACCCTATGATGGGGCGTTCGAGTTCACTGGTGGAAACCAGAATTGGAACAAGAACTGGTTTATTGCTCATTCCAGCCACAGTATTTTTAGACAGGGTAAATTCAATTCCCATCCATCCCTCATATGGAATGTCGGTTCCGTTTGCTGCTGAGAGGTCTAATACACCTTCTTCAAGTAGCTCTGCTACCGGTCTCACCTCAACTTCAGGCAGGTGTCTCTTTTTCCAGTCTGCTCCGACAATTGACACTTGTGACCCAGTGTCCCATAAAACTGCAGTGTCAACACTACCCAGCAAAGCTCGAAAGAGGCATTTCTTCCCCACCAGCTTGGCAGTTTGTTGTTATTTACCAGTTAGAGGTGCTTTTAGGTTAAACTGGTTACATTTATCTGTTGTCTCCTCAGGACATAGCAGGGTTTCAATCTTATTGGTGGTGGCTGAAAAGGTCCTTGTATGACAACCAGCAGCCCAATGCTCTGTGCTGCCACATTTGTAGCAGTGGTTACACTTCCCTTCGGGGTTGGACACCTGGCACTGCTGACATTGGTAAATGGCATTCACTTATATAGCGCTTTTATTCTCATCCCTTGATGACCAAAGCGCTTTACAGATCCTGCTATCTATCCATTCACACACACATTCACACACTGATGGTGGCATGCTGCCTAACATGGCACTTCCAGACCCACCAGGAGCAATTGGGGTGAAGTGTCTTGCCCAGGGACACAACGGCAGGATATCTGGGGAGAGCGGGATTTGAACCGCTCTCAGACATTGTCTGATGTTCACCAGTCTGGGCTGTGGCCGATATTTTCTGTTTGGCTGCTCATGTACTTTCATGACTTGGGGCTTAGGAGTCTGGCTGAGGCTTGTAATGTGCATAGTGAGCTTTTGGATAGCCTCGCAAATAGCTTTATTGTCTTCCTCGACCTTCTCCATTAAAGTGTCTCGCTTGTGTGCTTCACCGTGTTTGTTTTTACTGTTTGATTTGTGTCTGGAGCATTCTTTTTCAGTCTATTCATTTTCCTCAGTTACAGCTGCTGTGACGGGTTAAAAATGGGGATTAATGGGTTAATTAAAAGCATATCATACACGGGTTAAGAAGCAGATTACAGGTTAAAAAGTCAATTAAAAAGCTGATTGTAGACAATATATACAGTTAAAAATGAGAGTTAAAAAGATTAATATTTCATTATTATTTTTGCACTATTGTTACATTTAAAAACATTAATACAGTACTAAAAAAGTTTAAATACTGTGTACACTATTTACAGTTTGTTGAAAGTCCGATGATTCACAAATTGATTGCTTTTGCCCAGAGAGAGAAGTGTGTTGTGCGCTTGCGCAGAAGTTTCCATGTTCTTTTGAATAAAGAAAAATGGAGTGAAGATGTAGACTGCGACTCTCTTCATTATTTCTTGCTCAAAAGTACCATGTACCTCTCCCAAACTGTGGAGCAGAGGGCACAACATTTTGGAGGCACTGCTGGGATATTTTGATATTTCTCCCTCTCCCCTCATCCCCAGCCAGTCGCAGCAGACGATTGCCCCTCCCTGAGCCTGGTTCTGTTATTAAGGGCCTTTTCCACTAGCACGCTTTAGCGCGACACGGGACGGCTCAGCACGCTTTGTACGCTTTTCCACAAGCCCCAACACGGTTTAACAGCCGCGATTCTCAGCCCCGCTGAAGGGCAGGGTACAGCAGTGCTGAGCTGTGCCGTGTTGTGACGTTAACAGACTGGTCGCCGCTGATTGGTCAGGTCGTAACCGGCGCTGATTGGTCAGGTTGTAACCGCCCTCTCCTCCTCCTCATCTACCGAATCTTCACGACCTTCTCAATAAAGTTTTTGAAAAAAAAAAAAAAATCTTCACGACCGCCTTTACTCAGCACGCAACCACTGTTGGCGGTTCCTTTTCAGTGTATTGCTGTGCTATTTTCATTTATTCTCTATCAAAAATGGCTTCGCGTAATAAGGGTGTTCCATGGACCAGTAAGGAGCTGCAGTGTCTGCTGACTGCATTGTCAGACGAACGTATTCAGCGCGAGTTAGACAGAGCCGCCCGGAATGAAAAAATATACCGGGAGGTCTCGACATCGGAGTCCTTTAACGGTGAGTTTTAATTTTTTTTTATTGTGCGTTTTTTCGCAAATATATTCGGTAAGACGCTCAGTTTATTTATGCAATAAAAAAGCTGTTCATTTGTGGATGGATCGCTGCTTTATTGCAGCACACTGCGGACTAAAGCTTTTATTGTAATTACCTCCGCCAGGCCGAAAAGGCCAGGAGGAGGTTATGTTTTTGTCAGGGTTTGTGTGTTTGTCTGTTTGTCTGTCTGTCTGTCTGTTTGTCTGTTGGTTAGCAAGATAACTCAAAAAGTCTTGGACGGATTTGCATGAAACTTTCAGGCGTTGTTGGAAATGGTACAAGGAAGAACTGATTAAATTTTGGGGGTGATCCGGTTCACCGTCTGGATACAGGAATTTTTTTTTAAAGCATTTTTCAACACTGTGACATAGGGCCATTTTCAACATGTGCGCAGGCACAATGGAGGCCGCTGGGCGTCGTGTCTGACCAACACAAACTCTGCCTTCTTCAACGTTTTAGCCACAAAAGCATGCGGAAAACACTGCTGGCCTCGGACCCCCAGCGTGCCTGTGCCAGCCATAGGCGCTGCGCACATTGCGCTGGTCGTCGTGTCTGACCAACACAAACTCCGCGTTCTTCAACGTTTTAGGCACAAAAGCACGCGGAAAACACTGCTGCCCTGGGCCCGCCAGCGTGACTGCTTTTGCGCCACGCTGCAAAACCTGACACGGACACCTGTCTGCCGCCCCATTATTTGCCACAAATTCCCCGCCCAGCTATAGGCGCTGCGTAAAAACGACCTCTCTGCCGGGGAAGATTCTAAATTCTGTTTTGCCGCGGACCACAACCCCAATATAATATAAAACACACGGCAACCTGTCTAACCAATCTGCATCCGTCAGTGGAGGAGATGGACACACCAACACTTCAGTTTATTACCTCCGCCAAGGAGGCAATGCTTTTACAACCGTAAAACGGGGCTATAAGGGACGGCGGGGTAATATGGGACACTTTTCTAAATGTAATTCTGCTTTTTTAATTTTGCTTCCGTCTAGATTTGATGAAGGATTCATGGATATTTGACAATAACAACACAACTCAGCATCCTGCTCAAAATAAAAAAAGCAGAATTACATTTAAAACATTTCCCACAAAAGTGTCCCTTATTAACCCGCCGTCCCTTATAGCCCCGTTTTACACTACTGAACCACTAATCCTATCACTGTCACATTGATTGTCATTCATTAATTGTCTGTTTATTGCACTGTCCATGTCAAATAAACAAATAATCATTGTGAATCCAATTGCTACTCATATCTTTTCATGCTCAGGGAATCTGAAAACGTACACACAAACACTCTATGGGGGGAACTGTGCCGCTTGGCGGAGGTCTGCGCTCTACGAGTGCTTTTCTAGTTATTCATGTGAACAATACGCTGAAATAAGCTTATGTATTCTTGTTAAAAACTATTGTCTTTTCTGTATATATTTCGTGCTGTATTTTATTGTGTGCATTTTCCTTGTAGAATCATCCCACGCGTCCGCCGCGACAGCCCGCACGGATTATTCAACCGAGCCTTCCTGACCCACAGCTGGCAGAGACGGATTAATTCTACCGAGCCTCAGCACTCAGTGGTCGGCGTGTATAAAATGTCGATTAACCTTCATGTTGTGTTGCAAAGTTTTTTTTTATTTTAATATTTTGTATATAATAAAATGGAATTGTTTTGGAAAGTGTGGTTTGTCTGTTATAACACTGAATTATAAAACAGTATAATTACATAGAAATTCCATTGCCTAGTCTGATCAAAATGATGCTGAGGGTCAGCCATTGTAAAGGTAATGTAATTTTTAACTAGACCAAAAAAGAAATCTTTTTGTAAGCTTTCTGTTCTTTTTATTGAAATATCATAAAAATTAGCACCAAGTCAAAGGTACAAGTATATGTAAATTTAATGTTCTATCGGCATTCCAAATTCAGAGATTTACAATACTTTAGAAGGAGTGTAGCATCATCTGAACGGAAAATAATAATACTATTGTTCCAAACGTTGACCTGAAGGTGAAAAACATGAATTTTTTTAATTCAGTACATCCAAAATGCCCTAGGATGTGGTGTTGGACAGTGTGCCACCGTCTCATTATTTAATACGAATAAAAACAAGTTTCAGCTCATTATTTCTAGGTCATTTGGCAGTTAATTCAAAACAAAAGTGACTTGTGTTGTTGCAGCTTAATTATGAGATAAAATTAATTGTGAGATAAAACCACAGAGCGAGCAAGGCAATAATCCTTGGATCCTCCATTTTTTGTCTCGTGTAAATAAGGACTCAGTCCGGTGCATAACATCACGGGAGTGTGGCCCCGCCTCGCTGAGAATCTGCTGCTGCCCCGCAACACTGTGCTAATGGAGACAGAAGCATTCCGAGCCGTACTGAAGTGAATCGAGCCGTACCGAGGTGTGCTGGGCTAGTGGAAAACAGAGGTTTCTTCCTTCCAAATGGGAGTTTTTCCTCTCCACTGTCGCCTAGTGCTTGCTCATAGGGGATCGTCTGATTGCTGGGTCTTTCTGTGACTGTGTGATTTTTTTTATCTGCACTATGGCGCCACGAGATGGCTTTTGTTGTGATGTGGCACATTATAAATAAAGCTGAATTAAACTGAATTGAAGATAAACAGAAAGAAGACCTGCAGATAGAGGTACATGCTTTACAGGCCACACTTCAAGCTAAAGAAGAGGCTATGCTTCAGCTAATGAGTAATAAACTGAGCCTACAGAGCACACCAATGCACAGGCGAGCTTCAGCGCCTCCAGATAACTCCATGTGGCATAAAGACTTTAAGATATCAGGCCAAATAGGGGAGCCAGGACAAAAAGACAAGCTCACATTTTCCAGTTTGGCCAGGCAGATTGAAAGTGGGCTCAGTAAAGGCTACCATGAAGATGAGATCATTGACGCAGTGATTCGTGTCATCACACCAGGCCTGCAGCTGAGAAGTTACCTAGAAGGCAAAGGTAATCTTACTCTTCCTGCCCTGCGGAGGATCCTAAGGTCCCACTATCAGGAGAGAGGGGCTACTGAACTGTACAAGCAGCTTTCTTCAGAAGCTCAGAGCAGTAAAGAGACTCCTCAAAACTTCCTTCTGAGAGCCATGGACCTTCGCCAGCAGATTCTCTTCGCGTCCCAGGAAGATGAGTCGGGTCTAAAATATGATCCCGCTTTGGTCCAAAGTTTGTTCATGCACACCATCCTAACAGGTTTGCAGAGTGACTATGTTAAGAGTGACATGCAGCCGTACCTTCTTCAGCCCACGACACCTGATGAAGTTTTATTGGAAAAGGTGAATATTGCATGCGCAAATACAAAGGAAAGACAAGACAAGAAGAAACATGCTGTCCCCCAGCGAGCAGCCGCCGTGAATGCTGTTCAGCCCAGTGACACTCCTGCACCTGCAGAAAAAAAGACAGTTCAAAAACAAAGCACAGCCGTTCCGTCACCTGATCTGCTGGCAGAGATTAAAGAGATAAGGTCTGAGATGGTACTTTTAAAGGACTTGCGAGCTGAAGTGTCCCAAATCTGAGAAACCATGCAGAAGTCTTCAGCCACAGCACAACCCATCACCAGCGGTGGACCTGAAAACCACTCCCCAGCGCCGACTTTCACCTTTCACACCATACCCACAATACCAGCTGGACCCATCTGCTCAGCACTACTTTCCTCAACACTCCCCAGCAGTTCTTCAACAGCGGCCCCAAGCAGCTCTTCAGCAATACTATCCAGCGCAAGGCCTGGCACCAATGAGAGGCACTGCACAATTCCAGCAGCGCTTCGCCCCTCAGTGGTACCACATGCCCCGCTCACAACCAAGGTGCTATTATTGCATTCAGACAGGTGAAGAGTTTTGCCAGCACTGTTTTAGCTGTGGGAGCAGAGAGCATTTTAGAGCAGGCTGTAAAGCACAGAAGCCAGTGAAACCAGCCAGAAGTAACTCTTTAAACTAGAAGCGGTCACTCCAACGGGACATGGTGTGACCAGTGACATAAAAAGGTCCCAGTGTTGTTATAGCTGTGTTACACAGGGTGAAAACCAGAGTTTGAAATGTTATTCAGTGTGTAAAAGTGCCTTGTACTGCTCCAAAAAGTGTCGAGGAGAGCGCTGGCCCATACACAAAGCCAAATGTAAGCCCTACACCTGTGGTAGTATTCGTAAAGGGAGTAGTGAGCATTTTCAGGCAGGTTGTAGAGCATATAGGGAGCATAATGCTGCAAGAGAGAGGAAAGCAGAGAGCCTGAAAGGAAGTAGCCCATCCAGCCCGGAAGCTGCAGCTCCAGCGGGGAATAAGAAGGTCATCGCAACAAAAGTCTTGGGTACAGTCAAATGGTTCAACGTCAGAAATGGATATGGTTTCATCAATAGGAATGACACAAAAGAAGACGTTTTTGTACACCAGACAGCCATCAAAAAGAACAGCCCGAGGAAATACCTTCGCAGTGTTGGAGATGGCGAAACTGTGGAGTTTGATGTAGTTGAGGGAGAAAAGGGAGCAGAGGCGGCAAATGTTACCGGCCCAGGAGGCACTGCAGTCCAGGGAAGCAGGTATGCCGCTGACAGGAGCCGCTATAGGCGCTACCCCAGGAGGAGAGGCCCTCCCCATGGAGACTATCCAGAGAACTACCAGAGTGATGGAGAGAACGCCCCTGAAGAAGACCAGCAGCAACAACGGCGCAGACCCACTTACCCTGGCAGACAGCGCTTCCCACAATACTTTGTACGTAGACGCTACGGCCGCCAGCCCCCGTACACCAACTCACCATGTGGAGGAGCTGGTAAGGTGCGGGATCACTGGGGGGACGCAATCCATGCTGTGGTAAGGCAAGTTGGGCAGGATAGTCCCATTTATGAACTGAAACCTGAGAGAGGCAAGAGTAGATCTAGAACTTTGCATCGTAATCTTCTTCTGCCATGTGATCATTTGCCTTTGGAGACTTCTTTGCAGCCTCGTTCAAAGAAATACGCCACTACCAGATCAGCGGGGACACCGGAGATTCACTCAGAAGAGGACGACGATGATGAGGACGAGTATTATCCAGTGCCAATTCACTTGAGCACTCGCCCTGATTCACCACCGCCTGAGAGGGCCGCAGACCCAGCTCAGCAGGAGGACAACATACCTGAAGAGGTGCAGCAGGAGACAGAGCTTGAGCTGCAGCAGCTGACCAGCCACAGAGGACGACATTGGTCAGGTAGAGAACTTACCTGCAGAGGTGAGCTTTCCTTCACCACACCCTCCTTCTCCTACCTATAGTGATCCTGGTGAGGAAGTGAATCAGAGACCTAGACGTAACGCTAGAAAACCGAAAGTATTCACTTATGATACATTGGGTACACCAGAATGTTATAACATACAGACGTTGCCTTATTATTCTGAACCGACCATGTCATGGGTATACAGTGTACATCCCTTCTACTTCCAAGAGTTTTGTGGTTAATGTTAATGGTTTGGTGGTCATTTTGTATACTTGAAGTAGAGTAAATGCAGTTACATTGGACTCACACTGAAAGATTGAGTTTTAAGGTTGTTTGACTCATTGGGACTGACTTAAAAAAAAGGGGGGGGACTGTGTTGGTGTTTATCCCAGTATGCACAGGATATGCACTTAAAGTGTAATGGACACTTGAGACTGTGAATGAGTTCATCTCAAAGCCAGAATGTATGAAAAGAGTTCCAGTCTGTAAACTTTTTTTTGAATTAGTTGACTATACACTTTTTGAGAATTTTGCACTGTGACAGTGGTTATTATACATTTCACATGTCCTGATGTTGGGGACAACATCTATTTTGAGGGGGAGTATGTGACGGGTTAAAAATGGGGATTAATGGGTTAATTAAAAGCGTATCATACAAGAAGCAGATTACAGGTTAAAAAGTCAGTTAAAAAGCTGATTGTAGACAATATACTTATACAGTTAAAAATGAGAGTTAAAAAGATTAATATTTCATTGTTATTTTTGCACATGATTGTTACATTTAAAAACATTAATACAGTACTAAAAAAGTTTAAATACTGTGTACACTATTTACAGTTTGTTGAAAGTCCGATGATTCACAAATCGATTGCTTTTGCCCAGAGAGAGAAGTGTGTTGTGCCCTTGCGCAGAAGTTTCCATGTTTTTTTGAAGAAAGAAAAATGGAGTGAAGACGTAGACCGCGACTCTCTTCATTATTTCTTGCTCAAAAGTACCACGTACCTCTCCCAAACTGTGGAGCAGAGGGCGCAACACTGCCACTTTTATTGTCCTTGTTTTTAGGGTGGTTGACAATTTGTTCTTTATCTCCATTTCCAGGCTGTATGCTGCTGTCATTTTTTCCAACACAACTTCATCCTTTACCTTCGGGTCTTGTAAGTATGGCTTTACATCTGCTCAGATGGAGTCATCATGGATGCCAGTGAGTACTGTTTGGAGAAACTGATTTTGCATCATCGAGGCTGTACTTTAGCGCTGACTCCCCTCTCTCTGAAGCAAGGATGACTTGTTGCCTCAGGTCCATGGCTCGCACCAAAAGCTGAATTGGCATTTCCCGTGGCTCTTGAACTGCACGTGTGAGGGAGTGATACAACTCTGTAGCATCTTTTTCGATATAATGAGTCCTTAATATCTGTCTGAGAGCCTTTAGTGTCAAATCAACTCTGCTCTCCAGGTAATTCTTCAGTTTTGTTCCAGGAACTATGGCCTGAATAACAGTTTCAACAATTTCTCCTTCATCATATTCCTTTTTTAATGCTCTTTGGATCTACCTTTCCAGCCTTAGTTGTGTGAATGGATAGGAGTTTATTTATTTTTGTACATATGTTCTTCCCCTTTTAGAGCGTGAGTCAGGAGACAAATTAGGGTGGGTTGTTTGTGTGCCTGACATTTTTTTTAAAGGGGGGAGGCAATGTTACATATGGAAAAGGCTGGTAGTAGTAAGATGGCGGCTGGGTTGGACATGGGTTGGACCAGGGTGGCTAATTGCCGGTTTCCGGTAGTGACACCACTCATGGTATAAAGGAGGTGGCCAGAAGAGGCTCTGCCTCTTTCGTCGTGGGATCCACCTGGCATGCAGGCGAGTGCCGTAAACCTTTTGTATATAGTTTTATATCCTGCAATAAAGCCCTGTTAACCGAGTTATTTCTATAATTATGGACACAACACATACTCCCCCCTGAACTTCTCAAATGGGGGTGTGTGACTGAGTACAGAGGGTAGAATAAACTGTCCTTTACAAAATATTTATATGTGCAACATGTTTGTCTCCCACCTCATAGGGAAAGTTAACAAAGGGAAGTTGGCCAGACTCCCAAATGTTCACTTGCAAAAGAAGTGCCTTATACACTCCCTCTGTGGAGGATATGAATAATGGTTACCAGTGTGGAGGCAAGGCTCAAATAAGTGCAGGCGGACACGGCGAACTGAAGGTTAAAAGGGTGCTTTATTCATCCCCCATCACGAGGCTCACTCAGCGCTGTGGCAGCGCGCTGGAGTGAGCCCTGCGTCTCTAATAAGTCAGCAACAAACAAGTGAGAGAGCTCTAGTGAGGCATATACAGTCAACTTATATACTCAACCACAGACAATGCATGCATGGCATATTAGCATCACAGTAAGCAGGAATGCATGGGACATTTACATGAGAGTCACACATATCAATAGCAGGATTACTGGCGCTGGAATTCCTCTCTGCTCTGGAGCTGTAGGACAAAAGAGGCTGCAAGGCACATCTACATATTGATATCGGTCCATACATCTCATTGTTCTGTTAATTGCTCAAGCTGAGCGCTCTGCCTGTCCCGTAGGTTGTGGTGGGTCACCACACCTCGAACAAATATCATGACAGTGTGAAGAGAGGAATAACCAGGCCGAGCGTTCAGAGCAGAGGAAACTTTTTTCTTCTCCCTCTCACATCCACCAGAATCAAAAGCATTAAACACTGAGGTTGCAGGCACTCTCTTTTATATCACAACACTCCTCCGCTACCTGAGGTGCTGTATTAACATATCAATCCCCCATGACAATTCCCCTTGTCCCCCAGCACCTTTGATCTGCCATGCTCTTCAGTCTGAGGGAAAACTACTGAGTAGGTCCCCCACAACAGTTATTATTTTATAATGCATGTTACCTTGAGTAGGCTATGAACCAATTCCAAATGCATGACTTGCAGTAAGATAAATATAAATGCATAACATAAAGACAGTATAATTGGTTTGGAAACTCAATGTTCCTTACAAAAACAAACTTCTAGCAAAACCACCAACCACGTTGCTTGTGTGCATGTTCTTTGTGCATGTTCTTTTGTGTCATGTTCTGAATCAGTCTGTTCACTGGTTTCTCTACCCTTCCAACTATCGTTCTAATCTGATGTATTGCATTACTTTGGGGGGGGGCAATCTCATGAATCACAGGGGCTTCAGAGGTGTTTTCACTGGTCGACCTGAGGTTGGTCTGCTCTGCTGCTTTCTCAGACAGCTCACTTCTATCATTGACCTTGTCCTCAGTGTGGACAGGCACTTCACCTTCAATATTACTGTCACTCCCATGAGAGTCCTCAGAATATGACTCAACACTGGCACCATCTCCAACACTGTCACTTGTTTGAGGCTCTACAGCGCCTGGCTCATCATTGGTCATTTCAGCTACCCAGGAAACTGTAGCTCTGTACGGTCTCAGTTGGATTCAATGGACAAGACATTTCCTTCAGACCCATTCTCCCCTCGTTCAGTCTCAGCATCACTGACAAAAGACAATTCAGCATTGCCATCCATTTCAATGGGCAGGAAATTGGCCTGCAAAAACAGATTTCTGTGGACAACCTTTTCCTGTCCATTACTAGTGTTTCTGATGTGGTATGTATGACAGATGGGGTTTTTGGAGATCACCGTGTAGAGAATGGACTCCCACCTATCAGTCAACTTTCTGCGACCACGCTCACCCTTGTTAGCTAAGAGGACTCTATCTTCCTCTTCAATGTCGCCACCTTTTTGTCTTTTGTTATACAGGTCTGCCTGACGCCGTTGACTGGATTCAGGATTGGTCTGAGCCAGCGCAAGAGCCTCTTTAAGGTCATCTCTCATTTTTTTGACATAGCTGTGATAGTCTGTTACGTCATTGTGTCTTTCAATGTTGTGAAACATGACATCCACTGGCAGTCTGGGGATACGCCCGTACATCAAATAAAAGGGAGCATAGCCTGTAGACTAGTGGGAAGTACAGTTGTAGGCAAAGGTTAATGTCTGCAGCATCTGTGGTCACTTGTGTTTTTCTCTGGGTGGCAGAGCTCTGATCATATTCCCCAAAGTTCTATTGAATCTTTCAGTGTGACCATTGCCCAAAGGGTGATAGGGCGCTTCCTTGATTTTTGTACACCAGCCACCCGCAACAATTCTTGAACGAGCTCGCTTTCGAAATTGGCACCTTGGTCTGAATGAATTTTCTGCGGGAACCCATAAACACAGAAGTATCTGTCCCACAACTGACGTGCAACTTGTTTAGCTGTTTGGTCTGAGCACTTAAAAGCATGAGCCATTTTATTGACGTGGTCTGTCACCACTAGAATGTCAACGCTCTTCCCTTTTGAGTCTTCCACAGACCAAAAATCTATACAAACAAGCTCAAGGTTGCTGGTTGTTTTAATACTTTCTAATGGAACTCTTCTTTCAGGCTCAAGGGTCTTACTGCTGACATGTTTGCAACACCTGACATAGTCACTGACATCATGCTCCATGCTCACCCAGAAAAACCTCTGTCTTGCTAGGTACAGAGTTCTGCTTTGACCCTGATGACCAGCATTATCATGGACACCTGACAGGACATGACTGATCAAGGCAGGAGTGACATACTGATGGCGCCTTTTCCCAGTTCATGAATCCTTGCTCACCCTATACAGAATACCATCCAGCATTCTTAATTTGTCCCAATGTTTCAATGCTTTTTTGCACTTTGAAGGACTGATTGGCTCGCTCTCTATGTGATGGACATCTGCAACATTTAACAAAGGGGATAACTCTAGCAAGTGTGGGATCTTTCCTCTGTTCATCTTGGAGCTCCTGAAGGGAAAACACAGGCAAAGCATGTTGACCTGGCGGCAGGAGTTGTTCCAGGTCTTGAGCTAGCCAGGAAATGACTCTTTTTTTTGACCCCTGATCCCATTCATAATGTCCTGTCAAAACTGCAGATACTTCATCATCACTCAGACAACAACATGTTAGATTTTCCAAAGGGGGTGAATACTCCATAGTCTGCTGGTTGGTGCTCAGTCTGAATGCTTCCTGAACAGAGTTCTCTTTGACCTGTTGTGAGTCCTCTAGCAAAGCTGCATAGGGTTCCATCATGAGCCTCTGACTAACCCGATCGTGGACAAAGGGCTGTCTACTCAGAGCGTCAGCTGCAACATTTTTGCTGCCAGGGATGTTCTTGATGCTGAAACTGTAGGGGGACAATTTTGACACCCATCTTTGCTCGCATGCGTCGTTTGGGCTTTGTGAGAATATATGTTAATGAGTTATTGTCAGTCCAAACTGTAAAGTTGTGTCCCTTTAAACAATGACTAAATTTGTCAAAGACAGACCATTTAAGCGCCAAAAACTCAAGACAATGGGCAGGATAATTTTTCTGAGCACGGGTGAGAGCTTTACTTGCGAAAGCAATTGGGTGTGCTTTACTGTCGCCCTCTCGGACCTGAGATGATACAGCACCTAACCCATCCTGTGATGCATCTGTTGAAAAGATGAATGGTTTATTAAAATCAGGGTGGGCGAGCACAACAGACTCGAGAAGTGCAGTCTTTAGCTGTTCAAATGAGTCACGTGTTGCTTTTTCCAGTCAACTGGGCTGAGCCTCCTGAAAGAAGCAGAACCTCAAGCATTTGATTTTCTCCCTTTAGGGGCAGCAGTCAATGTAAAAAGGGGCTTGGCAACTTTAGAGCAGTCAGGTATGAACTGTTGATAGTACATCACCATGCCCAAAAACGATTTTATCTTTTTCTGAGATAGTGTAATCCCATCCTCCATCATTCTTTTCTTTCTTTCTTTTATTTATTTATTTATGCAGGGACATGCACAATATACATTGACCTTAAAGAGGAAAGATGCATTGTACCAGGTTATAGCACAATTGCTAATTTCCACCTGTAGTCCCTGGGCAGGCTGGTGATAGCATTAAAAAGCAGACATTTGCTAAAACTACAAGTAAGCATTGATAAAAAACTAAAACCAAACATTGATTAAAAAACTAGAACCAAGCAATGCTAAAAACTAAAAAACATTAATATCATTGATAAGAACCCAAAACATTGATAAGAACTAAAACATACAATAATACATTTTTATAACTCCATCCATATAAACAATTTGTTTATATGGATGCATTAAATCAGAGGCATTAAATCAGCCTCTGTCATAGCGGTGATTGCCCTAATTTTGTCAGGGTCAATAGAGATTCCATTTTCATCCACAACATGGCCCAAAAATCTCACACTTCGCTTTAGCAGTTGGCACTTATTGGGGGCTAGTTTCAATCCATGCGCATGCAGTCGTTCAAAACCAATCTCTAACCTCCTGAGAGCCTCAGCTTCATTGGGTGCATACACAAGAAGGTCATCCAAATAGCAAAGCAGGGTTAAGAAATTTTGGTCACCAAATATGCCCATCATGAGACACATGAAACTGGCTGGGCTGTTGCAAAGACCCTGCAGCAGTCTGTTAAACTCATAAAGCCCCATAGGTGTTGTAAACACTATCAGCTTCTTATCTTCTTCTGACATGGCAATATTATAGAACCCAGATGTCAAGTCCATGACACTAAAGATTGTGTTACCACCCAGGGCTGCCAGGCAGTCGGACTGATGGGACAAAGGATGGGCATCCTTGACTGTGCATGCGTTTAACCAGCGGTAATCCACACATATTCTGAGATCACCATTTTTCTTCCATACAAGCACTAGAGGGGATGCCCATTCACTATTGGACTTGCGAATAAGCTCACGTTCCTCCATCTCCATCAGCACTTGTCGCAGCTTATGATACTACATGAAAGCAGGTTTAAGTCTGTCAATGCTGACTGTTTCTTTTCTGTCCCCTAAATCAAGCACAAAATGCTTATCACCAGGTTCCAGCACTCTAAATGGTCCATCATATGGTGGGCGGAGGGTTGGTTTTAAAGCTTCATGCCTAACAAAAACGAACTCGGCGTTTTTCAAAGCTTGGGGAACAAAAACCCGCGGAAAAGAGTGATGTACAGGTCCGGGGAGCGTGTCCGGTCCCGTGCTGTTTAGGGGCCTCAGGGCTGGTAGGTGCCCGGGCTCTGGATGTTCTGGTAAGAACTCACCCGGGAGCCTGAGAGGTTGTGCAAAAACTAATTCTGCCGGGGAGGCGTCTAGATCCTCCTTAGGCGCAGAACGCAACCCTAATAAAACCCAGGGAAGTTTATTCACCCAATCTGTATCTGTCAGTGAGGCCCTGAGGGCGGCCTTTAAAGACCTATGAAAACGCTCGCATAACCCGTTAGCCTGAGGGTGATACGCGGTGGTGCAATGGATTGTCGCCCCTAAGCTGCTGGCCATGGCTGACCACAGCTCTGAGACAAATTGGGGCCCCCTATCGGACGTGATGTCCGATGGGACGCTGAAGCGCGCCACCCAGGTTGTTAAAAAAACGCGAGCGACTTCCGTGGCTGTGGTTGACGCCAGCGGGACCGCTTCTGGCCAGCGTGTAGTACGGTCTACCATTGTTAAAAGGTGTGTGAACCCCTGCGACGACGGTAGTGGGCCCACGAGGTCGACGTGTACGTGGTCAAACCTCCTGGCCGGGATTCGGAAAGGTTCTAGAGGAGCTTTTGTGTGTTTGTGAATTTTGGCGCGTTGGCAAGACATGCAAGTCCTCGCCCACTCCTTTACATTTTTACGCAGGCCTGGCCAAACAAATTTCTCCGCGACCATTTTCACCGAGGCGCGCACCCCTGGGTGCGCGAGGGAGTGCACCGAGTCAAAAACGCGGCGGCGCCACGCAGCTGGGACTACCGGGCAAGGTCGACCGGTTGACACGTCGCAGATTAGGGGGGGCACACCGTCACGCAAACCCCTTTCCTCCAGCCTTAACCCTGTTGGTCCAGACTGGAGCTCACGCATGTCTGCGTCACTGCTTTGTTCTGCTGCCATGGCCACGTAATCTATCCCTACGTGAATTGGGGCCGCGTACGCGTCCGCGTTGGCCATGAGCTCTGCGGCTGCGGTAGAATAATCTGCTTCCTCGTGCCCTGACGATGTCACGGTGCGGGAGAGGCAATCTGCCACCACATTAAGTTTGCCTGCCACGTGTCGGATATCTGTGGTAAACTCTGAAATTGCAGCCAGCTGTCTTTGTTGCCTGCCTGACCACGGTTCTGAAATTTTAGCCATCGCAAAAGTGAGTGGTTTGTGGTCTACAAAAGCCGTGAAACGCCGCCCTTCCAGCCAGAACTGGAAATGGCGGATGGATAAATGAAGCGCTAGCAGCTCTCTGTCAAAAGTGCTGTATTTGCGCTCGGTTTGGTTTAAGGATTTAATAAAAAATGCTAGCGGTTGCCAGGTTCCGCCGACATGTTGCTCCACAACCGCCCCTATGGCCAGGTCTGAAGCGTCTGTGGTCAGCGCTATGCGGGCCGAGGGATCGGGGTGGACCAACAATGCGGCATCCGCTAGTGCTCTTTTTACTTCCGTGAAGGCGCGTTCCCGCTCCGGGGTCCATTCGACCGCGTTGGAGGGTTTTTGTTTTCTGAGCGCGGCATATAGGGGCTGCATGAGTTGAGCTGCGCGAGGGAGGTAACGGTTTTAAAAATTTACCATTCCTAAAAATTCCTGTAGCGATCTGACCGTTTGTGGTCGGGGGAAATTTGCTACCGCGCGCACTTTGTCCGGCAATGGGACTGCCCCTTCTGGTGAAACTCTGTGTCCTAAAAAATCAATTTGTGACACGCCGAATCGGCATTTGGCTGGGTTAATTATTAACCCGTGCTCTTCTAGCCTCTGAAAAACTGTAGTGAGGTGTTGTTCGTGTTCTTCCTCCGACGTGCTGGCTACCAGAATATCGTCGAGGTAGACGAACACGAAGGGGAGGTCGCGTAATACTGCGTCCATCATACGCTGAAAAGTTTGAGCAGCGCCTTTGAGGCCAAACGGCATTTGCAAAAATTCAAAAAGACCAAAAGGGGTTATTACAGCCGTTTTAGGAACGTCCTCCGGTCGGACCGGAACTTGGTGGTAGCCGTGGCGCAGGTCTATTTTAGAAAAAATGCGCGCACCCGCCAGATGTAGTGAAAAATCTTGGATGTGAGGGATGGGGTAGCGGTCATGCGCTGTCGCATTGTTTAATCTGTGGTAATCACCGCAAGGTCTCCAAGAACCGTCGGTTTTCGGGACCATATGTAGTGGCGATGCCCAAGGGCTTTTCGAGCGCCGAATAATGCCCAGTTTTTCCAGGCTGGCAAACTCGTCCCGTGCTATGGCGAGCTTGGTCGCATCTAAGCGCCGAGCTTTGGCAAAAACAGGTGGGCCTGTTGTGGGGATGAAGTGTTCAACCCCGTGTTTCGCTACTGTTGCTGAAAATTTGGGAACTGTGAGTGCTGGAAATTGGGTGAGGAGTTGGTCAAACTTACCTCCTGCTGTGGTGACGCTGGCCTGCACGGGTGGTGGAGAGACTCGAGCTGAGCAGGGGATAGAAGAAAATGACAGTGCATTAACCAAGCGTCTGTTTGCAAGATCGACTAACAACCCATGTGCACATAAGAAATCAGCGCCCAACAAGTTAAAACTCACCGCCGCTATAATAAATGTCCACCTATAGTTGCGGCCATGAATGGACAGAGGTAGGTTTCTTTCACCGAAAGTGTCAATGATCGAGCCGTTAGCTGCCATTGCTCCGTTTCCCCGGGGTCCTGTTGCCCGGTCTGCGTTGGACGGGGTGATGAAGCTCACCTGAGCTCCGGTGTCGATGAGGAACTGTCTCCCGGAGCGTCCGTCAGTCACGTAGAGCAGTTTGTTTGTCTCGCTGAGAGCCGTAGCTGCTGACGGTTCCCGGCTTAGGCGTTTTCCCGAGCTCTTGAAATTGCAGGGGGGCACGCATTTGTACGCCCTCTCGGCGAAACATTGATGATAGTAGCAGAGGTCATTCAGCTTGCTGCGCCTTGGTCGCGTCGCTGCCATGGTGGGCGGGTTCTGCTCCGTCGTCTGTGACTCTCCGCTGCTCTGGGCTTCCACGCCGAGATCTGCAGATGCTGCTGTGGCCATCTGTTCGCCGCAGGAGTTGATGAGCCACTGCGCTTCTCGGGCCAGCGCGCGGAAGTCCTGCTGGGTGCTACACCGCATGTTGGCCAGGATCCCTCTCATGTGCGACGGCAGAGTGCTGAGGAAGATATGCTGAAAGAGGAAGTTGTCATTGTCTGCCTCCCTCTGCTGCAGCATGTCTTCCATGAGGGCCATCGGTCTGCGTCCTCCGTGGCCATAAATCGCCAGAATCCTCCCGGCCCTTTCCTCGGCCGAGGGGACGAAGCTCTCGATGAGGGTCGCCTTCAGTTCTTTGTATTTGTCGTGGGCGGGCGGTTGTTGTATCACGCTCCACGCACATCTTGATGTGGCGGCATCGAGTCTGGCGACGATGTGATAAAATTTAGTCTCATCCGCCGTAATCCCCGCCAGTGCAAACTGAGCCTCAGCCTGCTGGAACCACAAGCTTGGGTCATTTTGCCAGAACTCTGGGAGTTTGACGGCGACGGCGCTTGCCTGTGCCGCCTCTGATGAGTCTGTAGGGCGAGAACGCCTTTCTTCCGTTCTCGCGGCGGGGCTGAGGATGGTGCTCAGTTGAGCCCTCTCTGACGATTCTGCTGTGGGGGAACGTCTTCCATCCGTTCCCCTGTCTGCGTTGGCGACGGCACTTGCCTGGGTGGCCTCTGATGAGCTTGTAGTGGGAGAACGTCTTTGGTCCATCCTCACGTCTGGTCACCAATGTAGGGAGCTTGAAATGAGGAAGCGAAGTGATTTTATAAATCAAGTTTTATTATCAGCTTCCAGTCCCTAACATGTCTCATCTCGGTGCAGAAGCAGAATAAGAGGTCGAGCACAGTCAGACCTTCATACTTATACCCACACACAACAAAAGACATTGCATATCAAAGCCGACATCCCGCATCAGCGTAATCCCTCTCCATTGTCCTCTCTCTCCTCCACCTGACCCTGGGGGATCAGGAAGTTCGTTCAGGTCTCCACCGCTGCGTCTCCGTCTGCTCCTTGATCTTCGCCGGTGGTCGAGACCTCTTGTCCTGCTCTGAGACGTGAGGTCATTCTACATATGCAATCTCTAAACATTCCTCTTATGTCTATACATATGTAGGTATGGATATATGAATAATATAAGCCACAACAGGTACACTAAATGCACACTCATACACTTCCATTTCCAGGTTGTATATACACTTGGCCCCTACTTGAACTCCACCACAACCTACAAGTGTAATGTTGGTATGGGTGTCACTTGGCTCTAATATAACCCCATCACTCATTAGCTTCTGTTCAGCCTCTTCATTCATGGTGCATGCCATGGAGCCTGTGTCAAGAAGAGCTTGAAGAGTGACTTTATTTTTCACTAAAGCATTAGTGTAAAACAGACTGTCAGCTTTTTCGAGTCACACAATATTTTGGAAAAGCACAACAGTACCAGATGGAGCACACTTTAGGCTTTCTCTGTATACAGTTTGCACATCATCACAGGGGTTGAGGGTTTCACAGTCATCACTCACACAGTCCCCTTCCAAGTGTGAGTGTACTAGTTTCCTGCATGATACTGTGCTGGGTGATGGGTTCGGTGACACTAGGGCAGTCTTTTCTCTGATGACCCACTTCTAAACAGCCTAGGCATCTCCTTTCTCTCATGCAGTGGGTGCATGTGGAGTGTGAATTATTTCCACAAACTCTGCACTGGGGGAAGCTGGCTGGGGCTAGAGGCCGTGCTCTTACTGTGGGGATTGCGGGCTGGTTATTATGCTCTAGCACTTTCTCTAGCATACTGAGCACACGTTCCAGAGCAGCTGATTTTGACATAGCAGTTTCACAAGTCTTAGCTGGATTACGTTGGGCACACTTTGTTGTGTTCACATAAGCAACGTCCAATCCAAGCTCAGGGGGACTGACATTGGTTGCTGCGGTGGCCACTAGAAGAGGCTGTGACTTTGCTGAGACAGGGGGCTTTCTTTTGCATAGCTTTCTCTCTGATGCTTATCAATGGCTTCTTGAACGTCTGTTAATGACCATTTACTTATGGGCTTGCACTTAAACACACAGGCAAGATTAGGGTCTGGGCAATTTCTGATAAACATCATGGCCACCTCTGCATCCATGTTCTCCATCTTGGTTCCTTGATGTTGCAAGTGCCTGTCAGCTGTTTCAGCAACAATATTTAACCTCACCCAGTAGTCTACTGGTGTTTCTTTGGCAGCTGGGTGAGTAGCGTAAACATCAGCTACTGGCTGGGAAGACCCTGGGCTCTCACTAAAGTAATGCCTTAATATAGCATAAATGGTTTCAGGGTTGGTGATTGCACTAGAGGACATGTTACTTTTCAACCCCACTCTGACAATGTTCTTAGCTTTGTCAGGAAGATGGTTCAGGAACTCCTCTTTTTGCATGTCACCAGAGAGCCCTCGCTTCTGTAGATAGATTTCCATCAAATCTATCCACTCTTGAACAGAGTAGTTATCAATGCCATCACCTCTATACATAGGGGGGTCTTTAATATCTGGCCTGACAACCAAGCTCATTTTGGAGAGGTCAAATGTGGCTTCAGGGGTTCCAACTTTGCACGGTTGGGATGGGGGTGCCTCATTTATGATAGGCGGGGCTTGACTTGCCAACAGGCGCTTTGCAATTGACTCCCCAATTTGGGTGCCTTCATTACTGGATGCGGGAGTGGAGGACTGGGGTTCAAATGCAAGGCTGTGGGTTATGTGATTTGATTGTGATGGCTCATCATCATGCGACATTATGAGAGGATGATTTCTAATAACTTCAAGTGCCCCAGAAAGACCTCGATCCCCCCAACATCTGGTGTAAACATAATGGATGTGGCTTGACCTCTACCAGTCGTATCTGAAACACAAACTTTACATTTAACACAACAGTAAATGAGAACAAATTGGCAATATTCGAAAAAATATGCTTATTACACAGTAAATGCAAAATGTGTCAGAATCACTCAGTATACACCATTTATACAAACACAATGGAAAAAATACTTTTTTCTGTATTCTTTTGTTTTTACTTGAAAAGGATCCAGACAGAGTCAGGCTGACATCCCAGGCATCACAAGCTCACAGCTTAACCCCAGCGATCGGCAGCAGCTGATTCAGTTGATCCGGGTCACGGCACCCCGTTTTTGTAGCGGACTTGAAACTGTTATCTGCATCTGCATTGTGTTGTGTCGGGAAATAACTCCAACAGTGGGTTCACAGCTGCCACTTTATTCTATGAAAGACAAGGATTAATCAGTGGGGCACACTCTTGTCCCGTCTGTGCAGGGTCCACGCAGTTTTTTTTAAACATGTGTTACAAAATTATGTATTAACAAAATACATTACAAAAGTCAAAACAAAAACACAGTAAAACTGAAATAAACAAATAAAAAACAAATAAACACAATTGTACTCAAAAGTAATAAATAAAAAGACACTCAAATTAGACAGTTACATATAAAAATAAAAAGTAAAAGAAAATATAAAGTGACTCAAAGTATTAAGTGCAGCCTCAAATAAAACTCACATTATAACATTTTTAACATGAAACATACCTATGAAAGACAATCAATAATCAGTGGGATACACGCAGCAGCAGCAGCACACTCTCTCCCTGTCTAATGCAAAAGGGGAAAAAAAGGCCTCTGAGTGGACACGGACAACAAAATGGCAATAAAAGTGATATTCTCCTGCTCAAAAGTTACCAAACTTCAATGAAAATCCTTCTGTAGTGCCACATGGCTATCAATAAGCACTTTCTAGTGATGGGAAAGCAGGCTCCTGTGCTCCGATCTTATCCAGGAAATATTTGGCGAAGCGTGTTTTGAGGCGTGCATCGTGACGTATGTGTTGACATCGGACTACGTGACTGGGTCAGGAAGCCATTCATGATTTATTGTAACTGAGGTGATGGATTAGCAGTAAAGCATCTGTTTTGCAAGCAGGAGGCCTGGGTTCGAGTCCCAGCTGTGTCATTCCTGTAAAATATTAAAAAATTTGAATATTGTGGTTCAATAATTTAATTCAAAGCTCTACAATTGTGAAAAAATTAGAACACCCTATGAAAGCCTGTTTTAACATATTTGGACATATGGATGTTTAATATCAATTTTAACGATACTGGGAGATTCAAGTAATATAACTAAACAATTAAAACTGAAGAAAAGACTTTTTAAAATTTTCTGTAAAATATAATTCTAAAAACATGTGTAACCCAGTGTTAAAAACGTGGATGAAATTATGAATGTCGATACCGCTTTAAGAAGAAGGGGGGACATTCATTTCACAATGGGAGTAGATAGTTTAACGTGAATTAAATTATAAATATTGATGCTGCTTTTAGAAAAGAAAAACACCCATTTTACAATGGGAATACATAATTTGAATATTAATATTTAAATAAATATATATTCATAAATAGGAACATTTTCTAGAAGGTTCTGATAAAGTTCCTAGTATTGTGTTGATATTTTGAGTAACCAATGGCTGCGCTGTTGCTGGGTCACGCCACCCAGTGGGTTAAGCGCTCTCTCCCTGGGTCTGGGATGACTTGCATTTTTGGCTCAGTCATGCCAGACGCCGAAAGACACAGACCAGAGAGAGAGAGACGGTCCTTGGTGATATGGCGACGCCAGCGTGCTGGTAGCAGCCTTTGTCTGGATAAAACCCTTGAAATTGATTGGGATCCAAAGGTTGTCGACACCGTTGAGCGCGAGAACCCCATTGGACGCACGAGCCACTTAGCATGGTCAGGTTCTTTTTCTTTTTTTTTTTCCTTTGGACTGGTTTGACCAGAGCGTGGATCTCCAGATCTGGATGGCGAGCCGAAGCCTGATCCCTAGAGACTGCTAGAGGTGACCCAACTGGTCACCTGGAACTGATACAACACGAACTGTGAATTTTGTAAATATAATTTGGATGTTTATGAATTGTATTTTCTTTTATCGCGCTATGTATTTATTTTTGTGTACATAATTGTAAATAATATACATAATTGCAAGTTCCATATACGGCTGTGTATGTGTCGTCTGTTGTTGCACCTCCCAGGCTCCTACGAACCCAGAGTCGGTCTGACCTGGCCCAATTATCCCTTTTCCCTCAGGTAGTAAAGTTAAGGTAAATACATTGCCATAACACACCACTACCAAAAAGGGTACTACACCTAAAGTGAGTAGGGTGAGTGGGTGTTAGTAAGGGTTACACACAAAAATCTGGCGAGCGCAGGTGTTAGTGGGTGTTACCCAATTACCCAGTGATGTTATACCCCCAATTACCCATTGTATTACAGTGGTATATTGTTACAAAATTTGGTGAGACAAGTAAGTGTCACAGGGTTATACATGCAATTTCTGGTGAGGAATAAATTAGGACACCCCCACATTTATTCCCACATAAAATGGCTAAAATCACACACAGATGTATCACATCAGGTGCACATGATTAGAACATTGTTACCCAGCATTTTCAAGGAGGTTTGTCCTATTTAAACCTCAGACATTTAGTTTGTTGTGCTCCTGACTGTTGAAGTGAGAGTGAACACCATGGTGAGACTGAAAGAACTGTCTGAGGCCTTCAGAAAGAAGATTGTAGCAGCTTATGAGTCTGGAAAGGGATTTAAAAAGATCTCAAAAGAATCTGAAATCAGCCATTCCACTGTCCAGAAAATAGTTTACAAGTGGAGTACATTCAAAACAACTGCTAACATGCCCAGGTCTGGCTGTCCAAGCAAGTTCACCCCGAGAGCAGACTGCAAGATGCTAAAAGAAGTCTCCAAAAACCCTAAAGTGTCATCATGGGACCTAAAGCATGGGACCTTGCTACTGTTGATGTGAAATTGCATGCCTCTACAATCTGAAAGAGACTGCACAAGTTTAACTTGCATGGGAGTCGTGCAAAGAGGAAACCTTTGCTCTCTAAGAGAAACATGAAGGCCAGACTGAAGTTTGCCAGAGAGAACGTAGACAAAAACCAAGACTTATGGAATAATGTTCTTTGGACAGATAAGTCAAAAATTGAATTATTTGGACACCAGAACAGAGGATGTGTTTGGCATAGACCAAATACAGCATTCCAGGAAAAGAACCTCATACCAGCTACTAAGCATGGAGGTGGAAGTGTCATGGTTTGGGATGCTTTGCTGCAGCAGGACCTGGCCAGCTCACCATCATAGAATCCACCATGAATTCTATTGTGTATCAGAGGGTGCTTGAGGACCACATGAGACCATCTGTAAAAAAAAAAAAAAATTAAAGCTGAAGGGGAACTGGACCCTGCAACATGACCATGACCCAATACATGCACAGCAAAATCTGGAGAGTAATTTTTCCAGAGTTATTATAATTTTCCTCTAAAATAGTCCTTTTTAATGAGTTTGGATTATAATGATTACCTGCAGCCAATAGAATAAGAGCAAAAATTCAGATTAAATTCTATTGGAGTAATTCATCAAAGCCACGCCCACTGCCGTTTCTCACAAAATTACAAATCTGTCACATAGCGTGGAAGAGCTGCATGTGCAAGGAATGAGAATTTCACGGGACTTTTCTTTTGGTGTAAAATACCAGGTACGTTTTTTTTTTTTAAATTATTGGCTTACTTATTGTGTGTAAGGTTAAGTAAAATGACAACCAACAACCGCTGAACACTCTGCATACTTTAGGTCAAAGTCAGATGCTAACATTGCTTTTGTGTATTTGACATTGCTAGCCACTTGTATTGGTTGTTTATGGATTTGACACAAGGTATCTGCATGAAATTATCAGCCGAGCAATAACATTAATTGCTTTTATTAGTACATTATGTTATGTATGAGAAACGTGACCCAACGACGAGACCGAGTGATGAACTAGATAGGACTTTATTACAGGCTCACTGAATACATAAGGGCGCACTGCTAGGCTGAGAGGTGGTCAAAGAGATTGCCCTTCTTCCACACAGCCCCTCTTATACTCCGGGTGACATCACCACCTGTGTTACACCATAATGTGTCCCATGAACAACATCACCCCCCCCCCAAAAAAAGGTCCAAAACCCACACATACAATCAAGACCCATAATGGGCACATAATCATACCATGTAGGATAACTAAGTAGACGGTTGTGCTGTTTCATCCCATCTAGCAACAATGCTCTGCACTGTGTGTGTTTATATATTTACATATTTATTCCATCTAGCTACAATGCTCCACACTGGGTGTGTTTATTTTTATATATCTATATATTTATTCCATCTAGCTACAATGCTCCGCACTGTGTGTTTATATATCTACATATTATTCCATCTAGTTACATTGCTCCGCACTGTGTGTTTACATATTCATATATTTATTCCATCCAGCTACAATGCTCTGCACTGTGTGTCTGTGTGTGTGTATATATATATTTTATAGTAATATGTACATATGTACTGTATATTAGCTGCTCTTGCTTGCTTGGTTTTGTTTTTCTTGCCTTCTGATTGTTGCTCTGAGTGTTGCTATCCCTGTGCTGTTGCAATCCTGGAATTTCCCCGTTGTGGGACTAATAAAGGCTTATCTTATCTTATCTTAAGACCCTTCCCAATTTAAAACCCAAATCATGCACTAACAGTAAACAGAAATATATCAGGGCCTATAACATTTGCACAAAACAACTAAGGCTAGGGGGAAACAGGTGGACTGCTGTCCCACCCCCACACAGCCAGATGGATTATTCTGCTATCTCTGCTAAAATATAGTCCATTAAACGTAAAATCGCAGTGTTTCTAAAATAAATAATTCAAAACAATCCCCTTCACAGAACATATATACAAACAGGTTATTTCTTCCCTTTTTTTTTAAACACCAAACCACAATAACCAACTATCACTCATATCAACTCCATGCAATAAACACATTGATATAATCACTACGTAAACTGGGCAATTCACATATTAACATTATAGCTTAAACACATTGCCCCCCACTATCGTTCAGTCCCAGTGGAGAAACCACCCACCGGGAACCCATCAGGTGCGTCCCGTCCAGAGCATCTTCTCTTCACACCTGGAGATGACCCACGTCGAAACCCAGACACTTCCTTCTCATCATTGGCATGCCGCAGCTCGTTGGGATATCGCCATGAGCTGTCAGAAAGCTGAAGATAACCATCCTCCCGAACAGCCACCACCTTCAGTGGCCCCTGGTCCTCCTGTCGTTTTCATTTTCCACAAACCCTTCTCAATTGGGCCTCCTCTCTGGGTTGGACCACATCAGTGACCCCCAGAGGAGCCCGACTCAGCTTCCAGTGTCCCTGAGTGGCACATCGTTTTACCGTGTCAGCCAGTCCTGCCCCGCCCGCTTTAATTTTGGCTGCCGGCAAAGCCGTTGTGGCCCCCTGCTTCTTGGTACCTTCCAGCCAAACTTCGGAAGCAGAATGGGCCAGCCACTAGGCTCCATCCGCTGTCACAGGTGTCTCACTGCATCACCCAGTTCCCACAGCTAGGGTAACTCAGGCCCTGGCTCAGGAACCCTCCCGTGATGGCCCTGGATGAGGTTGGTCCTGCTCATCCTCCAGAATACTAGGCCAAGATTTGTCCCATACAGCATCATCCCCCACTCGCGGACCGGCCGGTCTCACAAGCCAGGGCCCGACCACTGTTCTCCAGCACCACTGGGGATCGTAAAGCCCAGACCATAAAAAAGATCACAGCCCATAATATTCGCACCACGGGCGGTCACCACAAACTGCAGATTGCATACCTCTGCTGACTTATACCTCGCCATCAGTTCTAGCAACCCCACAATGGACAGTCTGTTTCCTCCATATCCACAAAATTGCATTGAAAGACCTCTCACTCGGTAGTATGGGGGAAAAAAAACTCCTTACAGTAGGCCAATTCAACATGGACCTCACTGTGCCCGTGTCAATCAGCAAAGACACTTCCATGCCGTCCAGTTCCACCATACAGTACGTACGGCCATCTGTGCTCGGAGAGATGGTGTGAATAACCGTAGGAGTTGGAGCAGGGGTATCTGCTTTGCATCAGCGTTTCCCTCGCTCGAACCTATTACAGGCCCTGGCAAAATGATGCAGGAGTCCACACTTGCCGCAGCGTTTACCTCTCGCCGGACACTCTCTAGTCTTGTACCAGTGCTTATTGGACCCACAACCCAAACACTTGGGTGATCCCGGGGCAGAGCTTATTTTCACAGCCATAGCATATTCCTCCTTCTCCTGCTCGCTGTTGTCGCTGTTTGGGTCCACAGCCTGCACTGTTGATTGCGATTCAGAGCAGTGTAGCATAGCTCTCTCACCGAGGTCATGTGACAGTTTACCTGCTGCTTCGCACTGTTGAGCTATCTCGACAGCCATGGCTAACGACAATTCACTAGAGTGTGTAAGGAGCTTCAACCGTGCCGTCGAGCAAAGCATGTGCTCTACCAACTGGTCACGGACCATTTCTTCCTCCAAAGTCCCAAACTGGCAGTCCCCAGCCAGCTGACGCAGGTCCGCAACAAAATGCTGTACTGACTCGCCTGTCCACTGGTGGTGCTGCCAAAACTGAATCCTCCCGACGATGACATTCACAAGGGTGCGAAAATGTCACGCCATTAGCTCAACAACGTCCTCAAAGCTATTGCTATCACCTAGGGTAACCAGGATATGCTGCCGTTCCATACCCAAATTATGGACCAGAATTGCCTGAGCCCATACCTTCTTCAGTTCACCAAGGTTCAAAGCCACCAAGTAATTTTGGAATGTGGCAAACCACCTCGTCCACGGGACTGGAGGCTCTCAAGGAGACTCCAAAAATGGCTGAATTGAAGATACACCAACATCCATACTTTTATCCTCATCGCCAAATGTTATGTATGAGAAACATGACCCAATGACGAGACCGAGTGATGAACTAGAGAGGACTTTATTAAAGGCTCACTGAATATACAAGGGCACACCACTAGGCTGAGAGTTGGTCAAAGAGACCGCCCCTCTTCCGCACAGCCCTCTTATACTCTGGGTGATGTCACCACCCATGTTACACCATAATGTGTCCCATGAACAACATCACACATTAGCTCCTGAAATTGACTGATGGCAGGTGCAGTACTGTGCGTTTTACTTTGAATATAGCAGTTTGGCCTGTGACCACGTGTGTTTTATTCTGAATAGAGTCAGAGATGCAGTTTTTACCTGCAGTTTGATGGAAGACCACATGTGTTTTACTCTGAAAAGTGTTAGGTGTTGGGCTACAGATTTTTACTTAAGATTGGTCCGAACGTGTGGTTTTTGGTGTGACAGCCTTGTTTAAGTAGGTATACTAGACGCACTAAACATTTGAAATCATGATGTTATACAATAACAATGTAAATGTACAATTTTAGTTTTTAGACTATAGCTTAACTTGTAGCTCAGGGGTCACCATCTGGTGGACTTCAGTCCGGACTCGGACCTCGAGAGTTCTCCGTCCGGACTCCAAAGCTTTTCAATATAATTTGGGGAAAAATGATACCTTTTTATTTTAACCGAAAGAAAAAGTGGAACTGAAGTGCTGTAGCGGTGGCCACCCGGATATTTTATGGTGTAAGACCTTGGACGTTCTCTGGGGGATGCAGTGGGAGGCAAAATTGCCGTTCACTGCGGGTGTCACATGAGGTGGACAGCCACGCTTCCTTCCCGGTGTAACCCGTGGAATGAAATGCTGCCGTGAAATTGTGTCCACTGCCACTCTGGCTGCCTCTGATGGCACGTGTCCACCTGGAGGTCTGTTGACAGGAGATCCCCACGGCTCCTCCACACCTTCCCTGGGACCTCCCCACTTCTGGGCCACATGACTTTGTTTATGGAGGTAATTTCCGTGACCCTCTGATATCATGTCAAAACAATAATTTTCACTGTGTGTTGCTGAACATGAAAAGTTCCACACAAATTCACCTCCTCTCTCCCTGTGACAGAGTGTTACCCACACCAGGTTAGAAAGATAAAAGCATTGTTGACATGAGAAAAACCTTGAAAGGAATTCTGTAGTGTGGAATTAATTATATTTTCTGTTTCTTTTTTGGGCTTACAGATTGAAAAGTTTTTTTAATACTGAAGATAAAACTTTACATTTTTAGGATTTAAGTTGTAGATTTTAGAATTTTAGAGCTATTTATCTGGAGTCAAAAACACATTTAGTGTTCTCCTGTATTATTATGATTAAATTATTACATGTTTTGTTTGAAATTGGACAAAGAATTTATTTGATTTTTTTGTTTAGAAAAATAATACAGAACTAAAAGCAGCTAAAACATCTGCTTAATAAAATAATGTGTAAAAGCAAATGACATTGGTCTGCTGGAGACAGCGGTGGTCTTCGTAAAGAATGTCCATGAAAAGATGACAGTCCTTAAAAGCACATTTTCAGATAAATTTATCCATGTGACTTGTCACATTTCTCTTCCTTTTCTTTTATTTAAAGCTGTTTGAAGTAAATGCATGGGTCACTGCAAACGCTTGGCTTTAAAAAAGGAAAAAAATCCTGAAAACAAACAAAAATGCATCAAATCGGAGACCCTGAATCATAACTGTGTCGTGAGGTGCCTAAAGATCCACAGCCCTAATTTGGACTGACTTATCGGACCTCTTACACTTTTAGTTTGTGACCACTGTTGTAGCTGTTAACATGAGATGCTAAAGCTAAACTTCTGAAGCTCTTCTTCCACGTGTTGATGGTGAGGCAGTTGGTGCTGTTAAATGTACTACATTTTATGCCCCCCCCCCAAAAAAACAAACAACTCCAGCAGTGTTTTGTGGACTATGAAATTGTCATGATTCTGAGCACAGTGGAGTGCTGGGCTCAGTCTCTGACTGTATTTTATTTTTTTTTATTGATCTTTTTTAAGAGCATACAATGATTATGAAGACAGTGTCACAATTACAGCTTTTCTCTTTTTTTTTTTCCCCAGAACACCCATACCGTCACCAAGGCCCTTACTGGGCCAACAGTTGAACAAAGTTCAAAGTTCTCTGTCCAGAGCAATAACAAAATATCAAGTATAGAATATACATAAAAAAAGAAAAAAGGGGGGGGTGAGGGGAAGGGAGTCAGTCTGGAGGCAAGGTTTGCAATGACTCAAAGTAATCTATGAAAGATTGCCATTTATGAAAAAATTTAACTGAAGAACCTTTTACTGCAAATCTTATTTTTTCTAATTTAAGAAAACACATGACACCCTTACACCAGAGTGAAACAGAGGGTGGTTTAGGGGATTTCCATGCAATCTGAGTGTATTTTAGTCTTTTCCTGTATTTCTGCATCTCTGTTTATGTGGTATTTAGTATGGTTGGTGTATTTTTTTTTTTTTTTTTGTTACTTATTTGTACCCGTAGGTAGACTTGGTTTGCAGTCTGGTGACAAGCCACCACTGCTGGTCGCTGCGTGCGCGAGCGCCCTAAACCTACATGTTTTTGGTGTGCGGGAGGAAACCGGAGAAATCCCGGAGTAAACCCGCGCAACACGGGGAGAACATGCAAACTCCACACAGCTCACTGTTGGTCGGGGGCTGGGATCGAACCCACGATCTCATGATCCCCGCGGTCCCCCGGCCGAGGGTAAAACTGTGCTGCCACAGTGCTAAACCACTGCGCCACCGTGCAGCCCCGGTATTTGGGCTGTTCTTTGCTGTTGTTTTGAGTTTTTCTTGTTCTCATCGTTATGGGTTATGTTTCCTATTGTATCATTTGGTATGTTCCCGTTTTGAAATGAGTTCTTATTTATTGTCAGTTACTCTTTGTTTCATCTCGGTCTGTGCTTTAACTTTGACAGTCACTTTTGATTACTTCCTCCTGTCGACCCTGTTCACAGGCTGCCCCAGCTGTCAATGATTTACCTGATTATTTTCTGCTCGTTTGATTCACACCTGTGATTCATTTGCCCATTTCCCATATGCTTATTTAAGGACAACGGCAATGCTTCCCGTTGGCGTGTCCTTCTAGTTTCCTGTTTGTTCTCCGTGGGGGTGCATGGGTGAGCTCCGTTGTTTTTTCTCTTTTCCTCCGGCGTGTCCGTGCATCTCAGCCTGGCATTTCGTAGGATGTTCTCCTTGTACTTTGTAGACGTGAGCCCCGGCATCCCCGCATGCCTTTCCTCCTGTTTCCCTCCATCTGTAAGTGTAGCATTTTTGTATAGTGTTGTGTTTGTGTTAATAAATGTTGAAAACTCACAGTGTGCGTTTGGTGCCCTTCATCTAACCCTTGAAAAGGGCGATTTATGACAAAAAATAACACCACCACTTACATTGGCATGAGTGACTGAATTTGCACTTGTTAGTGAACTCTTTGTGGTGTAGTGAGTGTGGTAGTGTGTGTGTGCTGCCGTACCCGCCCCTGGCGTGACGTCAGGCAGGCACGGTCCATTGTATATACACTTCTGTGTTCTATAATTATAGAACACAGAAGTATATATTTAAACTTATATATAAGCACTTATATATAAGCACTTTATTATACTTTATTATAATGAAGTGGTTGGCTGGTGGTTGGTGGTTCCTGCACAAAAGAGACTCCGACTCCTTTCTTCATACATAACATTTGGCGATGATCCTGTGGCCAAAGTGGTAGGCCATGTTTGAGGATTACATCGGGGCACTGGGCCTAAGCAGACTCAACGGGAGAAGACGATGAACACTTCCGGCTCACCATCTCAGCGCGAAGGGCCAAAGAATTCTCGGTACGTTGGGTGAGACGGAACAAGAGGTTGGTCGAATTCTTCGCCGGGCAGAAGAGGATCACGATGCTGTGGGTGGGGGGAGTGTTGGCGCCAAATGAGGCTAGGCTAGTTAGCTTGGAGAAACTAATGGCACAGTCAGTGTCCATGGACGGGCTAGCCACAAAGCTAACTGCATGCCAAAAGCGGGCTCCAGGCTACCAGCTAGGCATCGAGGTGGGGGAGTCCCCAGTCATTGAAGACAGTGGGACAGCCAGAAAGCGCAGAAAGGTACAGGACCGTAGCGCTGGTGAGTTTGACGGTGCGCTGTGCGACGACAGCGGAGAAGGAGAGCAGCAGCAGGAGTCATCCCCGCAGCTGGAGGCTGGGCAGCGGGAGAGCGGGACGATGGAAGCTGAGAACCCTGGGGGAGAGCAGCTGCAGCACGACATGGAGACGAGGCAGCAGAGCGTCTGGGACGAGGGTGCTGAGAGCAGCGATGAAGCACCTGGGTCGGAGAGTGACGCCAGTGACAGCAAAGCTGAGAGCCCCGGGAGAGAGCAGCTATGACCAGGCACGTTACAGAACAGCGGAGCACCTGGGATGAGGGTGCTGGGAGCAGCGGCGAGGTGCCTGGGTTGGAGAACGACGCCGACAAAAGTGATGCCGTGAGCCCCAGGAGTGAGCAACAGCAGCCGTGCACCACGGAGGTTGGGCAGTGTCTCAGTGCCAGAGCTCCACGCGCCTTGGACAAGGGTGCTGGGCGGTACGGTGAGGCGCCCGAGGCAGTGAGTGGCGCCGATGAGCAGGCTTCGGTTTTCCCCGGAGTTTGGCCACAGGGGGCTGGAGTGTTTGGAGCCACAACGGCGGTGTTGAGAGCGGTTGGGAACGGACTGACGAGCAAGGAGGGGCAGTGTGCTGGACAGCAGCACTGCGGGTCCCAGGAAAAGAAGCAGGTGATGGCGAAGAGGGACACTCTCGTGGGAGAGATTGTTTTTGATCCCCGAGGCAGATGGCGGCCAGGAGCGCACATGACGTGGGGTGCTGGGGCCTCTGAGCCTGGCTTATCTTCGGGGGCCAAGGGCATGGATGGTTTGGGGCTGTCCAGGGCCCCCGGGCCGGTTTTACCCGTGGCTGCTAACGGACATTGGTGTCACATAAACGTTAAAGTGTAAATATGTACAGACGTGGACAAAATTGTTGGTACCCCTCTGTTAATGAAAGAAAAACCCACAGTAGTCAGAAATAACTTGAATCTGACAAAAGTGGTAATAAATAAAAATTCTATGAAAATTAACCAATGAAAATCAGACAATGCTTTTGAATTGTGGTTCAACAGAATTATTTTAAAAAACAAACTCATGAAACAGGCCTGGACAAAAATGATGGTACCCTTAACTTAATATTTTGAAGCACAACCTTTTGAGGCAATCAAACGATTTCTGTAACTGTCAGTGAGACTTCTGCACCTCTCAGCAGGTATTTTGGCCCACTCCTCATGAGCAAACTGCTCCAGTTGTCTCAGGTTTGAAGGGTGCCTTCTCCAGACGGCATGTTTCAGCTCCTTCCACAGATGTTCAATAGGATTTAGATCAGGGCTCATAGAAGGCCACTTTAGAATAGTCCAATGTTTTGCTCTTAGCCATTCTTGGGTGTTTTTAGCTGTGTGATTTGGGTCATTATCCTGTTGCAAGACCCATGACCTGCGACTAAGACCAAGCTGTCTGACACTGGGCAGCACATTTCTCTCTAGAATACCTTGATAGTCTTGAGATTTCATTGTACCCTGCACAGATTCAAGACACTCTGTGCCAGATGCAGCAAAGCAGCCCCAGACCATAACAGAACCTCCTCCATGTTTCACAGTAGGGACAGTGTTCTTTTCTTGGTATGCTTCATTTTTGTGTCTGTGAACATAGAGCTGATGTGCCTTGCCAAAAAGTTGCAGTTTTGTCTCGTCTGTCCATAGGACATTCTCCCAGAAGCTTTGTGGCTTGTCAACATGCAGTTTGGCAAATTCCAGTCTGGCTTTTTTATTATTTGTTTTCAACAGTGGTGTCCTCCTTGGTCGTCTCCCATCAAGTCCACTTTGGCTCAAACAATGACGGATGGTGCGATCTGACACTGATGTACCTTGACCTTGGAGTTCACCATGAATGTGTTTAGAGGTTGTTCTGGGCTCTTTTGTTATCATTCGTATTATCCGTCTCCTCCTGCGGCCATGTCCAGGGAGGTTGGCTACAGTCCTGTGGATCTTAAATTTTTGAATAATATGTGCAACTGTAGTCACAGGAACATCAAGCTGCTTGGAGATGGTCTTATAGCCTTTACCTTTAACATGCTTGTCTATAATTTTCTTTCTAATCTCCTGAGACAACTCTCTCCTTTGCTTCCTCTGCTCCATGTTTAGTGTGGTACACACCATGTCAGCTAAACAGCACAGTTACTACTTGTCACCCTTTAAATAGGCCGACTGACTGATTACAAGTTTGTGGACACCTGTGATGTTAATTAGAGGACACATCTTGGTTGAACATGTCCCTATGGTCATATTATTTTCAATCTTTTCTAGGGGTACCATCATTTTGTCCAGGCCTGTTTCATGAGTTTGTTTTTTAAAATAATTCTGTTGAACCACAATTCAAAAGCATTGTGTGATTTTCATTGGTTAATTTTCATAGAATTTTTATTTATTACCACTTTCGTCAGATTCAGGTTATTTCTGTGACCATTGTGGGTTTTTCTTTCATTAACAGAGCGGTACCAACAATTTTGTCCAGGTCTGTATATATCTTGCTGGTGTGCATAAGAGTATGTATGGTATGGGATTATTTTATGTCTTCAGAGACTAGGTCCGGTTTTACTTGTTTTGTGTGAATGTGATAGGATATTTTATTACAGTTCATGATTCCCTGGTGTTCCTTAGTGTGTGATTCGGGTCCTAAATTGGGGAGGGTCTTGATTGTGTGTGTGGTTTTGCATTTTTGTAAGGGGGAGGGGAATTGTGGTGTCATGAGTGTGGTTGTGTATGTGCTGCCATACCCGCCCCTGGTGCGACGTCAGGTGGGCACGGCCCATTGTATCTATATACTTCTGTGTTCTATAATAAAGTGGTTGGTAGGTGGTTGTTGGTTCCTGCACAAGAGAGACTCCAACTCCTTTCTTCTTACATAACACTATCCCTTTTAAAATTAACATTTTTTTTTCTTGCCATCAAGGATGCAGACAATACGAGTGAAGTACAGAGATCGTCAGAAATACATTTGTTATGAGGGCCAGCTAACCTTCAGACCCTTTTTGAAATGTGGTAAGTGAAATGTTGCTAGTTTTCACAAAATAGTTGTGCCAAATATAAACTAACATCCAAAGTATTTTATTACATAGGCTATTTTGCAGAAGTGTGGCTTTCCAGTGAATGCATGTTTATTAGAACCTGTACACTAATACAGTTTTTTTAAGAAAGATCCATATACTTGCATCAGTGTCTGCAGCTTAGCCAATAATAGTGGTGTAAAGAGTACTGAAAATATGTACTCGGGTACAAATATTTATTTTACCTAAATATTACTCAATTACAAGTATTATGACTAATGTTAAAATTATACTTTTAAGTGCAAAGTGTTCTCGCACAATCGCAACATTCAGTTAAAGTTATCAGTATCAGTTCTCCAAATCTTCAGTGTGAGTTCCTCGCATCACCTGTTGCGTTCTGCTCCGTGATAATGGTCACCTCTCCAAACATTGACCTGCTGAAGTTTTGTACTTTTTTGTCAGTATATTAGGGTTATTATAGGCCCATTTGTGATCAAATAGCCTTACTGGTTACAAAAT
The DNA here is from genome assembly GCA_020510985.1 of Pholidichthys leucotaenia. Lineage (NCBI taxonomy): Eukaryota > Metazoa > Chordata > Actinopteri > Cichliformes > Pholidichthyidae > Pholidichthys > Pholidichthys leucotaenia. Next base: position 319,322,625 of record CM035839.1, on the reverse strand, counting down.
GCAGGTGACAGGTTGATATTAATTCAAGTTGTGCACAGTACTCAATTATGATTTTAAAAGTAACTGAGGACATTACATGATTTAATGCACACTGAGGTACATGTGATATTAAAGACTGAAAAAATACTCATAAAAGTTGAAGTACAACCAAAAAAACTTGGTTATTTGAGTAGATGTAATTTGTTACTTTCACCTCTGTTCAATAATGTGTTTTTATGCATCATACTGGCTCTGACATCGCCGGGGATAACAAGGTCAGGAGTTCCTGGCAGCGCAGGGCAAAGGACAGAGTTGTGTGGAGAAATCTGATCAGACCTAAATGAAACAGTCATTGTCGCCCCCGACAGACTGCTATGATGATGGACGGATGAATCTCGGAATTAAGTCGTGGCAACTGGATCTGATTGAATCAAGTCCAGTTGTCCCGACTTAATTCTCCAAGATTATGATGACCTTTAACTACTGAGAGCCTTCACAGACATATGTATCATAATGTTTCCTGTATTGACCTAACTGTCAGAATTAGGGCTGCAGCCAACAGTAATTTTAGTAATAGAGAATTCTGTTGTTCTATGAAGTTATCAGATATATGCCCTCCCAAGATCAAAAAGATCAGATTTTTTTGTTTTTGAAGCTGTTATTATTCTCATTTGTATGAAGATAAGGTGTTCTCAAAGCTTATTGTCTGTGCCAGTTAGTAATTGTTGACTTTTGTGATACGTTGTTTCACGATTAGTTTCCCTTCTGTTTTCATGTCTTAATTTTCTTATTGCTCCCACTTGGATGGTTGTAGACATTCTGAAGAACAAACCTGGAGGAGAGAGGATCATGAATGAGTATGCTCGAACAAAAAGCCTAACAGACAGTAGACGACATGACATGATCAAGATATTGGTTGCACATATGACAAGTGAACATGGGTATGTTGTAATGAGTACATACTTTCACACCTGATCTAAATCTGTCCCAACACTCTTGTGCAGACTGTCATTTTTTGTTTGGATCTCATACAGTAAAGTGTTTGTGTCTGTCTGGTTAGGACAAGGTGTGTCAAACTGGACTACGCAAAGGACATCATTTCATTATTCCCATACCTGGCTGATCCTAGGGGCAAGTCTGGCTGCGTAAATACATTAAAAACAAAGTCTAACCTATTTCTGGCTCACTTTTCTTTGACTCTTGTGCAGTTTCTGTATACCCACCATCGACATCATCTCTTCTTAGCTTATCTGTTTTTATAGCCAGTAGAGAGTAGCACAGTAAAAATTTACAAATAATTTATTTTGCCCATTTAAACTAAATAACTTTAGGAGCATTACTACAGTGCAGAAAATGGGAGTGGGTATCTGGCTTGGAGACTGAAGTTTGTTCAAAAGGAAGCATCAAAGGGACAAAAGAAGACCCTTCGTCAGTCACAAACAAAGGTATGTGATTTTTCTGGGGGGGTTTCCCCTCAGTTATGACATGATTGAATAATTTTTTGTAGACTAATGAATAAGTAATCCGCTTTAAGACCTTTACTGTCAGTATATTTTTGTATTTAATCTGTCTCTGAACTAAATAATATCAACCTATTTTTATCTTGTGACAAAGCAACAAGCATGGTCATCCTTGGAATTTCCAGACCTTAAATACTAGGACAGTGTCATATGCTTGAACCAGTCATTGGTTAAAGTTTTACCACTCTTATAGGTGGTCCAAAAGCTGATGGAGACCCCTTCAGAGAGGAAAGCTGGTTGGCCACAGAGAGCCTGTGTCATGAGGCCGCTGCACTAATGGAGCATACAGCTGATGAAGCAACGGTAAAGGAGAAGATGAAGCAGACCTTCACCTTTTGCCAAAAGATGGTTCATGACCAAGTGAAATCCTCTGAGATCTTTACAGCATTACCAAGATTCCTGGACATAGCAGAAATGGTATGTAGATCTTAGTCTGCTTGGTTTTGAAACTGTCAGTTTGTTTTGTTCCATAACAGCCTGGTTAGGGCAGTAACTCTGTCAGGACTATAGTGCCACACCTTAATGTTTACTGTTCTGCCTTCACTTACTTTATCTCATCTGCAGATTGAGCAGGACTTTCGTCTGGTGTTTGGTGATGCAGTCTCTGCAAAGTTCCTTGAAAAGTGGCCAACTGTGTACAAGCATAAAGTCCCGCAGCAAAGTCGTGGTCTCACACACAGGCGAGCTCCAAGACCTGGTTCAAAATGCTGAATCCACAACTGAAGTGGAGAATGGTATGTTGGAATAAAAGTGTTCCTCTAATATACTAAGTACTACATTTTTTTTGTACTGCAAATACTACAAAATTTGGATTTTTACACTTTAATTTTTTTTAAGGGTGGGACAGTGACATGTCGTCCATTCTGATCCTTGTCCACCTTTTGCCACCATCACTTCATGCCCACAAGAGACCAGGAAAGCTCTCAGCTAGACAAGCCACTGACCAGCTTGTAAATTTCATCATGGTAAGGTTACAATCTATCTATAAATTCAAGTGATCTCTGTCTGTGTGTCCCTTCCTCAGATATCTCTCAAACCATTCCTCAGACTGACCAAAGGTTTTAAGATAAGATAAGATAAGCCTTTATTAGTCCCACAATGGGGAAATTCCAGGATTGCAACAGCACAGGGATAGCAACACTCAGAGCAACAATCAGAAGGCATCAAAAAACAAGAACAGCTAGTATACATACAGTATGTACATATTAGTATAAATATATATATATATATATATATATATATATATATATATATATATATATATACACACTACCGTTCAAAAGTTTGGGGTCACTTAGAAATTTCCTTATTTTTGAAAGAAAAGGACTTTTTTTCAATGAAGATAATTTAAACTAATCAGAAATACACTCTATACATTGCTAATGTGGTAAATGACTATTCTAGCTGCAAATGTCTGGTTTTTGGTGCAATATCTACATAGGTGTATAGAGGCTCATTTCCAGCAACTATCACTCCAGTGTTCTAATGGTACAATGTGTTTGCTCATTGCGTCAGAAGGCTAATGGATGATTAGAAAACCCTTGTGCAATCATGTTAGGTCTGCAATGCTGTAATTGCTGCAAATGGAGGATTCTTTGACGAAAGCAAAGTTTGAAGGAAAAAATTATTATTTCAAATACAAATCATTATTTCTAACCTTGTCAATGTCTTGACTATATTTTCTATTCATTTTACAACTCATGGTGGTAAATAAGTGTGACTTTTCATGGAAAACACAAAATAATTGTCTGGGTGACCCCAAACTTTTGAACGGTAGTGTATATATATATATATATATATATATATATATATATATATACATTATATATATACTGTATATAGACACACAGTGCGGAGTATTGTGGTTGGTGAATGTGCAGCAGAAAGTCTAAGCTCTCTCTCTTTATACGTGGTTTCCTGAGGTTACGAGGGTGTGCATCCCCAAATATGGAGTCACTCAGTCAAAATATGTAATTTTTATCAGTAAAAGTTTAGCCACCACTCTGTGACCGCTGTCTTCATGTCCTGGCTTCAAGAAGTGTGGGTGGGGTTTCGGATTGACTCCGTGCTCATTGGACAATATGCGGCATCACAACCTGTCAGTTACCACAGTGTTCCCTGGACAAAACAAGGAAGTGAAAAATGACAAATTTGAATAGAAAAAGATAATACTGAAGATTTAATGCTTAAAAAAATTATACTATAAAGTTGCCGTGATTGCGTAGATCTAAAGGATAATTCAGCATATGTGGAGAACATGAGGTGCGTGAGTAAACTAGTGGTAGCGTCAGTGGGGACCCGGGCCTGCCAAAGAATACTGGCGTTATCAACACAGAACATTCCGGGAGAAGCAGCAGCCTAACCGGGCAGACCACGGTCCTTCGTGGGGAGGCACACCCAGCCTGCCCGGTCAGTAGTAGACTGGAGTACCTGCTTCTGCTTCACCTGTGTGCGCATGACTGCGAGTCCCCCCCTCCCGCGCGAGTGTCTAAAAATTAAAAGCTTAATACCGCCATGACTGTGGAGCGGAATGGCCGGAATGATTTAACAACCAAACGCAGGACACAAAAACACCACCCAAGTAATGAAATAAATCAGTTTTTAGTTAAATATTTACTGACAAATGGGCAACACTGATGCAACGGTTGCAGTATAATGGGTCATTCTGCTGTGAATTATAACAGCTGGATAGATGTACTTTATTAATGTTGGGTGTTTTGTAGTTAATTCAGTTGACTACAGTTTAAAAAAAAACTTTTAATAACAAAATATTGCTAAAATACAAAATGATGCACTACAGTGGGTCTCAAATATTTGTAAACGTGTCCTGTTGTAGCACTGCATGGGTTTATTGATGATATACAGAAGAAATTCAATATTACACTGAACTTCATCACTGAACAGTGATATAAACTAAAATAATTATAATGATGACTGAACAACTCCCGTTCCCCAAAGTGCAAGATACACTGTTATGAACATAAGTGATAAAGGATCTGTTGGGAAAAATTGTATATACTGTATGCATATAAACAGTTATCATTTTATTAATGATTCATGAAATGAAGATTGATATTCTTATATGTATGATGCTTTTTCTTATTAGTCATAAATACAACTTGTGCTTCTTATAATCACTGTTAGTGACTAAGCTGCATCACCCTTCTGTTATTCATCTGATGTGTGATAAAAGAGTGTTGACATATATGCTGTATCAAGACTTGTCCCCTGTACACCCTGTGTGTGCAGGGGACATTGCATGAACAGAGTGTTCATACAATTTATCTCCTACACACACTTGAAGACATACGGAGCGTACTTTTTGCTTATGTGGTAATTCTGTTTGTTCTGCTTTTGCTGAGTTTATCACATACTCCATGTATATAAAGAAAGCAACTGCGGACTATTTTTTAGTGTCCCACTTGCCCTGTAAAAGGTATGTGTTGATACTCCTTGTACAAGTAAAAACTTCAAAGGCTCTGCGTGTCTTAAGTCTGATCTTTGATTCAGTCTAATGCCTTTTGTACTCTGTATTTGTGAGGTTATATTTCAGACTTCTGACATAGCTGGTGCCTGAAACCCGGGACAGCTGAGATCCAGGTGGAGCGGGAAGGGATGTGTGTCCTGCAGGTTGAAAATTGGAAACTCGACTTGAGGGAACGCTGCCAGAGACTCTCCTTCTCCCAGCTCTAATCTGGTGACGGCTGTCCTTACTGATAGAGCCTAAAAAGTAAGTTACAAATTTTTCCCTTTTCAGATTGACTGTAGTAGACGTATATGAAGAATAACCGAGCCTCACAATTCACAATTTCCCATTTTTAAAGAACCACGGGTCAGCTGACGAGCGAGTAATGGTAGTACAAGCGGCGTCCTGTACTTTTCCTTGTGGTTAAAAACCGCTGCAGGAATGCAGTGGTCTTAAAGAGGGGTGCAGGAGACAGTGTGACGGCGATTCACAACTGTTTGGTGGTCAGGTTTTAAAATAAGTAGGGTGAAGGAATTCACCCCAAATTGGGCAGTAATAGTGTTAAACAGTCGGCGTACTGTTCAACGTTCCTGACTACGGAACACACCCCAAAAATTGGGTAGTAATACGGTTACGGTGGGCGTACTGTTAACGTCCCTGACCATCTAAAAATGGGGAATTGTGTTAGAAGACCAGATAGGCAGACGAATAAACAGAAGAAAAACAGGACATAGCGCGCGCAGCTGTAAAAATTACAATAACAGACAAAATGAAAAGGGAAAAATAAAGGATCCAGAAAAATACTTAAATAAATGGAAAAAAGGATTTCTCATTCAAGCCCACATTGAACGTGGATGAATGCCAGGCATTGTTAACAACCACTGAAAAGACGTCTAATAAACCTGTTAAAACAGGCAAACCCAGTGCGGAGCTCCAATGTGCCATCTTGTGGTCACAAGTGGCAGAGGCTTCCCAACGGAGAGCTGATGAAGCCAGAAAACTCCACTATTGGAAAATCCACCCCCATACCCCAAACCGGGACCTAAGGCGGGCCCGTATTCCACTCTTTCACAAGAAGCCCAAGAGGTTGGGAAAAGGAGGAAGCAAATAAAATCATAATTAAATGACAGCAAAACTGGATAACGTTAAAATGGACAATGAGAACGTTGTTTTATCTATTATCTATTCTGTGTGTGTGTGTGTGTGTGTGTGTGGTTGATCTGTGAAAGTGGTCTAAATATGGGTACTTTTACAAAGTTTTTATTTTTTCAATTTAACTCTGTGGGGTCTTGATTAATGTTGTGTACGTGATAAACTGTTTACATATTTAAAAAAAAACAAAAAAAAACAAAAAAAACCCAATTTTGACGCATTACTGACCTTTGTCCTTGACTGAAATATGACAGTGCACTTTATAGGGAAAAAAGGACTGACGTGTGACAATGTGACTACAGGCCATACTATGATCATATTATGATGTCATTTAATAATGCCTAATCACTGAAGATTTTATGTTTACCTTATATCACATGATTTAGAGCACAGAGGATCAAAACAGATTGATAATTAATGTGTCTGTGCATATGATCTGCCAGAGGCTGTGGATTATCAGACAAAGGTCTTGGAGAAAGAATCACTTTTTGAAGCCAAGTATGACTTTGTATGACATTGTAGATAACATAAGGTGTACTGATTCAAATGACTTTGACTTTACAAATGTAATGTTTATATGATTTTATACTGATATTACTCACCACATAATGGTGCGGTAACAATATATTTCAGAAATGTGACAGCAATGAGGGATGTGCTTCTCCTGATTCAGCGGTGGCCAAGCTGGGACAGAGTGAACTACATTGCACTCCATAATTTAGCAAGGAATGTATGAAATAGGGACATTCCTTGTAAAACATTAAATCGAATTCTAAATTAGGCAAAACGTCCGCCTTTCCTTTGACTGAAAGAATGTGACACAATATTTCAAATTCAACCCATCTGTGTTCAATTGGACAAACTGATCTTATTTATCAATGCTGAAGCATATCAAAAATGCACAGATAGTTATTTTGTTTTTCTTAAATGACATTTGTAAACTATTTCAAGAGATGTCACAAAAAGAAGCTATAATTATTGAGATATTAAGCCTCCATGTATCAAAACAGAGGGTATCAAAGAAATTAATTAGCAAATTATTAGCAATCCCCAGAAAAATAGATAATGCATAAAAATTATCAATAAATGCAATTTTATTTACATAAGTGCTTTTCATTTCATTTTCTGTAGTGCCCAGGATAAACATATGGCTGCAGTTATAACTCAAATACAGGCTGGGCAATACAGACCACCTTTTTATTATTTATGGGATAATACAAATAATAAGATCATGCCCTCTATTATCCTACACATTTCCCATGTTGTGGAGGAGGGGGCGAACAGCAACTCTCTCCCTCTCTCTACTTAGCAAAGGAAGAAGCGAGCGATAGGCTTGCTCTGTAAAAATAGAAGTGTGCTTATGCTGTAACGGTGTTGTCTGGGGTTAACTTATCTGTATTCTGTACAGATAGTAAATATGCTTATAGCACATGCCACCTGCATAACGCTACTCACTGTGCTGCTATTGGTCTTTTAGGAACCGTCAGTCTTATTAATAATGTTGATGTTTTAAAAGACTTTCAAAATAATATGGACCTTCCTCCTGTTTCATGTGTAAATAATTAGATATACATTTGGCTTGTCTGATGAAAATTTGCTCTGCCACCCACAGATGAGCTGTCCTGGTGGCACATGGCCAACCATGTGCCAACAGGAGGAAATCAATGATGAGGATGTTGGGAAAAACTGTCCTAATATTTTGAAAGAAGTAACAAAAACATGCCAAAAGTGCATCATTTGTTTATAAAATAATGCTCAAGGAGCAATGGAAAGCTACAATATTGCTTGGTGTTGATTGACACCTCCACAAAGTGGACAGGAATTCATCACACATCCCCAGCAAATGCCACATCTGTGTGTGTGAAACTCTATTGAATGACGCTCTTTCCGTTTTTGGGGTTCCAGAACTGATTTATGCAGATAATGGAACTCATTTTACAGCACAAACAGTTCAAGACTTAATCCAAGCTGTAAGAAGTAAGATCAAATTTCATAGTATCGGTACAATCAAACAAATGCTGGCAAAAACCACACATGGAAAGGGTGTTACTTGGCCAGAAGCTCTGAAATTAGTCAGACTAACCATTAACTCTATACTAGACCCAAAGACAGGATTATCACCTTTTGAATGTGTTTTTTCGCCATCCTTATGTATTACCTGACCTCTCACCACTAACCACACCTAACAAATACACAGATCTTGGTGAACATCTCAGGGAATGTTTTGATTCTGTCAGAAGCTCTGCTCCACAGAAAGAAACGGATCAACCTGGAGACTATGTCTTCATAAAGAACATAAAGAACCACCACCGACAACACTAGACACTCCCACTCCCACTGCAGTACGTATTGCTGAATGACTATCTCGGATTCACCTTTCACACGCTAAAAGACTACGGGTGCCTGTAAGTGAACTAACTAACTTGTTTCCCTGAGTAAGTCCAGTACAAAGGGGGCATGTCCTTTTAAGGACAAGGCTGTCTCAACCCTGGTGAAGAAAGAGGCCCGGAGGGGTACTCTCTCAGGTGGAAGCATGGCACCAAAACTATTGATGACTCTGTGTTCAGCACTTCTCCTGGCAGTGGGGTGGTAATCTCTTTCTGATTCAAGGACAAGGAACCCACGAAGCACGGACAATGAACAATACGCATAACCTATGGTACCAGACAATGGTGGTTTCGGTGAGAGGACTGGGAATCGATACTTCTTGCTATGTGTGTTCATTGCTACCCCATTTACACAAGACTGCAATACCCATGATTGACTACAATACCCATGATCCCTGTTCCACTGAGTGAAGAGAAAACGCCCGGAGCGACAATAGCGATGAACTCTCGTCTCAGTCTGTTTAATACAAGCAATAATGTTGGACATTGGTTGGTGGGGAATTTGTCAGAAAGGTATCTTAATAGATTGAATGTCACTATTACTGATTACACTGGGTCTAAGATTAGAATATTTAATATTATTGGGATTGGAACTTCTTTGCTTGCAGTTAAGAAGCATTTAATGAAAGTAAATCCTACACTGTTTACTTCACCAATCTGCTTTCACAAAAATTGTAGTAAAAACAGTTTCAACCTGGGTATTTCACAAAGATGCAATGATACTAAGGAAGTGACCTGTGAAGTGTCATATTATGATTCTGTCTGTAGAAATGTATTTCACTTTCCCTATATTGCTGCTGGAAAATTCACCTTAAAGAGGAAAAATTGTACTTTTAACTGTAGCAATAATCCTACTGTTTTTTGGCCAAATGATGATGGGTATGGATTCTTGGAAAACCAATGGGTACTCTTTTTCCAATGTATGGCAGTGCTCTAGCTATACGCCACATGAATGCTTAATGATGTCAATGAAGGAAATCTTTTGAAGTTACATTATACTGATAATTGCATATGATTAAAAAGATTAATAAAATAATAAACAGGAGGAAAATGTTGGGAAAAATTGTATATACTGTATGCATATAAACAGTTATCATTTTATTAATGATTCATGAAATGAAGATTGATATTCTTATATGTATGATGCTTTTTCTTATTAGTCATAAATACAACTTGTGCTTCTTATAATCACTGTTAGTGACTAAGCTGCATCACCCTTCTGTTATTCATCTGATGTGTGATAAAAGAGTGTTGACATATATGCTGTATCAAGACTTGTCCCCTGTACACCCTGTGTGTGCAGGGGACATTGCATGAACAGAGTGTTCATACAATTTATCTCCTACACACACTTGAAGACATACGGAGCGTACTTTTTGCTTATGTGGTAATTCTGTTTGTTCTGCTTTTGCTGAGTTTATCACATACTCCATGTATATAAAGAAAGCAACTGCGGACTATTTTTTAGTGTCCCACTTGCCCTGTAAAAGGTATGTGTTGATACTCCTTGTACAAGTAAAAACTTCAAAGGCTCTGCGTGTCTTAAGTCTGATCTTTGATTCAGTCTAATGCCTTTTTGTACTCTGTATTTGTGAGGTTATATTTCAGACTTCTGACAGGATCAGACAAATACGTGATCTGACAAACAAATAAACAAGGGATGTTACGAATGGGGCTGAGGCGTCAGTCCCCGTTCCATGATTGTGGCTTTAGTTTTTGATTATTTGATAATTATCGCCAGCTGGCAGTCATTGAGCCTGAGCCTGGCTCCCTGTCAGCCTATGGCCATGCCTCCTTCTCTCTGCCAGGCATCCACCAGTTTACACTGTCACCGGTTGTTTATTATTATTTGTCCTCCTTGTTTTTACATACTCATTTACACACCTGCATGCACTCACACACCTATTTTGACTTGCAGTCTCATGCAGCTGTTCAGCCACACTCCTGCATCCACTTGACTCCATTAGCTCATCAGCATAATTATGTGAGTCAGTGGGTGCACTCAGTGTGGCAATGTCTGGCAATCGTGACTAGTCTATAGTCTGCAGTTTATTTTATTCTGTTTCAACACCGCTCAAAGTTGAGGCCCTGGAGCTGGTTGGTTTTCCTGTTTTGGGCTACTTTGGTGCCGTTGTTCCCAGAGCTAGTTGTGCTCCGACACCTGATGTAAGTCTTCCTTCTTATAATTATTTTGTGCCCTACCTACAGTATCTGCCCCAGTCCCGTCTGGGAGCGTGTGGGGATCCCCCTCCAACCAACTAGCTCGGTCATCCGTTGCCTTGTGTGTCAGACTGTTTTTCATTGGACATTTTGTGTATTTTGTGTCTCCCCTTTCTGTTAATAAACACGTTCACTTCATCTGCATATTGGGCTCGTACCAATTCATTTGTTCGCTGCGCATTTACGCAGTGTACGTAACAAGGGATCTGAAACAGTTGCTAATATTGGATGTCTCATTCATTTTCAAAATTAGGTATTCTGTAATTAATATTCACACAATCAAATCTTAGTGCCATTTAGTCCATTTTATATTTGTCAAAGTCTATCATGTGATTGCCTACATATAGGCTACATCTCTTTGTATTCTACTTTCAAACACAGCCTACATTTGAGCCTGTAAAGCCTGATTGGGATACCTGTTTCAGACAGGAAATCTTGCGTTCTACGGGCATGCACTAGTTCAGGTAATTTGAAAGAAGTTTAATGTTCTGTCCCAATTTCTTATCCTATTAATCACTTTTTACGATCATAGTAAGATCATGATTCTGTTAGTTAAAGTTTTTAAACTGCTTTAAATTATCCTACTTAATAGCAGACTAATGAAGTTATTACTGTATGTCACACAGGGACCAGCATCCAGGGGCATCTGGACAGCATCGCAGAGAGCCATCAACCCTATCTGCTTGCTGTGGGGACCCAAAGGAGTGTGATCCAAAAAAAACTTTATTGTGGTTCACAAACAGGCCATACCTTGTAAGTCATCAGACTTTCTTGCCTGTTCTGATTAGCTCTCCAAAGCTCATTTTGTCTTCAGTATCTCATACAACCATGGTCTTTGTGAATGTGTACAATTTCTTGCAGACCACCATTTATGAAATAGATGTTGACACCACTAAGGTGAATCCCAGGGTTGCAGAGTTGAGGGCTTGGATGCTACATTGAGTTGATAATGAGAAGTTGTGTTTCACTTGCAAAAGCTCTCGGGCAAATGTAAATCTCTGTGTAATGGGTGTTAAACGTTCTTGCATTCTAAATTCTTTGCAGTACGTCAATACATGTTGATATTATGCATGACATCTTGGAGGGAGTGGCACAATATGGAATGAAACTGATAATACTGCACTTGATAGATGAGGACACAACATCAGAGGAAGTGGATAGAAGACTTAAGAGCTTTAACTATGGCTACATGGAGCAAAGCAATAAACCTCCTGCACCAAACTTAGGAGAGGACTCCAGTGGCTTGAGGTTAAATGCCATCCAATCCTGGTGTTTACTTTGTAGTCTACCACTTATTTTTGGAGACTTGGTTTGTCCAAACGATCAACACTGGTATTTGCTACTGCTGTTGCTTCAAAAGGTTAACACTGTATTTTCTCCAGTGTTATCAAAAGGTATAACTATTTTTTAAAACACTTGATCGCTGAACACCACATGCTATTTAAGCATTTGTTTCGTAATAAGAAGCTGCTACCAAAGCATCATTTTATGGTGCATTACTCTACATCTATTCTTAAAATTGGGCTACTTCTGCATAGTTGGGGCATGTGCTATGAAGCAAAGCATGATTTCTTTAAAAAGCAATTGAAAAACTTCAAAAATGTAACTAAGACATTAGCAAAGAAACACCAAAGTCAAATGGCATATAATTGGCAGACATTTGACCCCAGTAGAATGATAATTGGACCAGGTAAAATGTTATCTTTAAATATGATAGACTGGGAGAATGAGATAACGGAGACTCTTCAGGTACCAACGGACACCAAGGTGCTAAAAGTTAGATGGGCCAAACACCATGGAAATATGTATCGATCAGGTTTAGTTGTTTGTATTAAAGTCCATTGTGAGATGCCAGTTTTTCACAAAATCCACCATGTTGTTGTTAAGGATTAGCGGTTACTGTTGGTTACATTTGAACTACAAACAGTATGTCTTGAGCATTTTAATGCATTTAAAGTTTTGTGTGCAAAAGATGGCCCTCATGTAGTTTATGTCAAAGAGCTATTCTGTCAAAAAGCATTTGATCTACAGATGTCATACAGTTATGATGATTCAAGCTTGTTTATTGTCCCATACTGTTTCTTGTGATCTATAAAGTAACATATGCACAGTGAACTCTTTAAAGCCCATGGGCTGGGTTACATTTTTTTTAATTTACATGTAGTTATTAAGATGGAGGTCAAAATTTTATTTGATTGTACAGGGGCCACAGTTTTGTTAAAATTATATTTGTGATGGAAACTGTTAAAATGTCAATGTTTTGATATACTGCTCATTTTCTATTAAGAATAAAATGTGCTTGGTTTAATTCTGATTTATTGACCACGAGTTTTAACATTACCATCAGTGTGTTACATTTGAGTAAGATGCAGTCCTATTTAGAGTAAAACAGCTTCTATACTGAGTGAAATAAAACTCATTTTGAGTGACATTTGATTCTATTTAAAGTAACGAACCCTCTGTATTGAGTGACATACAATGCAATGTTGAGTAAAATTGGGGTAGAGTTGTTTTAATTTTATACTTCATAGAGTAAATTGTCATCATGTAGAGTAAAATATAAACACTGACTAGAGTAGAAATTACTCTGAAAAAATTACTCTGCCAAGAGAGTAATTTTCACTCTAGACTGGGACCAAATACTATCTTTAGAGTAAAATTTTATTCAATTTGAGTAAAATTTACTCAGCAAATTTTACTGTGTACCAGTAAATCCACCAAGGACTGGCTAAAAACTTAGAAATGGAGAGTCCTGGAATGGCCGAGGCAAAGCCCAGTACTTAATCCCACTGAGATGCTGTGGGGTGACTTGAAACGGTCTGTACATGCAAGAAACCCCTCAAACATCTCACAGTTGAAAGAATTCTGCATTGAGGAGTGGGGAAAACTTTCCTCAGACCGATGTCAGAGACTGGTTGATGGCTACAAGAAGGGTCTCACTGAAGTTATTTCAGCCAAAGGGGGTAACACTAGCTATTAGGCAGTAGGGTGTCCTATTTTTTAACTCACAATGCGCATTTTTGTTTCTTTTGTTTAATGTGTAAAATGAGATTAATTTTTATTTACCTGCAATTAAATCATCTTTTCCAGAGATAAATAAAAACATGATTAGACATCAATACGTGAACATTAATAAAGAACTGAATATTTAATGGGGTGTCCTAATTTTTTCACGATAGTCATAATCACCAAAATCAAAAAAGCCTTGAAATACAATGACTATAAAAAGTCTACACATCCCTGTTCAAATGCCAGGTTTTTGTGATGTAAATAAATGAGACCAAGATAAATCATTTCAAAACTTTGCCCACCATTAATATGACCTATAACCTGTACAACCCAATTGAAAAACAAACTGAAATCTTTTAAGGGAAAAAATTAAAAATAAACTTACAGTAACCTGGTTGCATAAATATGCACACCCTGTTATAACTGGGGATGTGGCTGTGTTCAGAATTAACCAATCACATTCAAACTCATGTTGAATGGGAGTCAGCACACACCTGCCACCGTTTAAAGTGCTTCTGATTAACCCCAAATAAAGTTCAGCTGTTCTAGTAGGCTTTTCCTGACATTTTTGTAGTCACATCTTACAGCACAAGCCATGGTCCGCAGAGAGCTTCCAAAGCATCAAAGGGATCTCATTGTTCAAAGGTATCAGTCAGGAGAAGGGTACAGAAGGATTTCCAAGGCATTAAATATACCAAGGAACACAGTGAAGACAGTCATCAAGTGGAGAAAATATGGCACAACAGTGAGATTACCAAGAACCGGACGTCCCTCCAAAACTGATGAAAAGACGAGAAGAAAACTGGTCAGGGAGGCTGCTAAGAGGCCACCAGCAACATTGAAGGAGCTGCAGGAATTTCTGGCAAGTACTGGCTGTTTAGTACATGTGACAACGATCTCCCGTCTAGGGTGGCAAGATGGAAACTTTTATCTTACGAAGAAAAACATTCAAGCCCAGCTATATTTTGCAGAAACGCATGTGGGAAAATGTGATGAAACCAAGGTTGAACTCTTTGGCCATAATTCCAAAAGATATGTTTGGCGCAAACAACACTGCTCATTACCAAAAGAACACCATACCTACAGTGAAGGATGGTGGTGGCAGCATCATGTTTTGGGGCTGTTTTTCTTCAGCTGGAACTGGGGGCTTAGTCAAGGTGGAGGGAATTACGATCAGTTCCAAATACCAGTCAGTGTTGGCACAAAACCTTCAGGCTTCTGCTAGAAAGCTGAAGATGAAGAGGAACTTCATCTTTCAGCGTGAATGACCCAAAGCATACATCCAAATCAACAAAAGAATGGCTTCACCAGAAGAAGATTAAGGTTTTGGAATGGCCCAGCCAGAGTCCAGACCTGAATCTGATTGAACAACTGTGGGGTGATCTGAAGAGGGCTGTGCGCAGGAGATGCCCTCACAATCTGACAGATTTAGAGCATTTTTGCAAAGAAGAGTGGGCAACTATTGCTACAAGATGTGCCACGTTGATAAGACTCCTACCCAAAAAGACTGAGTGCTGTAATAAAAGCCATAGGTGCTGCAACAAAGTATTAGTTTAAAGGTGTGTATATTTATGCAACCAGGTTATTGTAAGTTTTTTCCCCTTAAAAGATTTCAGTTTGTTTTTCAATTGGGTTGTACAGGTTATAGGTCACATTAATGGTGGAAAAAGTTCTGAAATGATTTATCTTGGTCTCATTTTTTTACATAACAAAAACCTGGCATTTGAACAGGGACATGCAGACTTTTTATATACACTGTAGTTCACTTTATCACTATAAATTCAAGAAATCTCTGTGTGTGTATGTGTGTATCTGTGTGTCTGTCACATTTATAGGGCATCATAGGACGGCCTATGATCTATGACGGCCATTTTTCCAAGATGGCGCCCACAATGGTCACCATGGTGCTTCGCTACGCTTTTCTTTATTTGTTTTTGTTCGTCAATTGTGTGTCTGCCTGCTCTTACACCCGTGAACAGCTACTAAATATCAGGACTTTCACTCCCACGGACCTACTCCCAGTTTTTTTTTAGCTCCTGCCGCCGATCTGATTCACTGTTTAGCTCAAAAAGTGAGATGGCGAAAAAGAGGTAGGCGAGCGGGCGCTCTCGTCCGGCTCCGCAGGAGAGGCACGCGCACGCCTTTGCCTGGCATATTTCTCTCCAATGCCAACTCTCTCTCAAACAAGGTAGATGAATTGAGACTGCTGATGCGATTTAAGGACCTCGCTTCCTTGTCTGCTCTCTGTTTCTCTGAGACCTGGCTCAGGGGGAATATACCGGACAGCGCGCTTCACCTAGAGGGATTTCAGCTGTTTCGTGCTGATCGCGTCACAGAGCTCTCCGGTAAGTCCTCAGGAGGAGGAGTCTGCTTTTACATTAACAGCAGCTGGTGCTCTGATGTAACGGTGATTTCCCAACACTGTTCTCCCACTCTGGAATTTTTATTCATCAACTGCAAGCCATTTTATTCCCCGCGGGAGTTCGCCTCATTCATCCTGGCCGCTGTCTACGTCCCGCCCGACGCGGACGCGCGCGAGGCTCAGCGCGCACTCGTGGATCACATTCAACATACGGAGCGGACTTTCCCGGACTCTCTGGTTATTGTGGTTGGCGACTTTAACCAGAGCAATCTGAGCCACGATCTCCCCCGATACAAACAGTTTATTAAATGCCCAACCAGAGGAGAGAACACACTGGATCACTGTTACACCACAGTGAAGGACGCATATCGCGCTGTTCCCCGCGCTGCGCTCGGATTATCTGATCACGTGATGGTCCACCTCATTCCCACATACAGAGAGACTTAAGCTCACTAAACCTGTTGTGAGAACTACGAAGAAATGGACCAGTGAAGCTGAGGAGAAGCTGGAAACGTGCATGGAAATAACTGACTGGGGCATGTTTAAAGGAGCCATGCATGATCTGGATGAGTACACAGACACTGTGAACTCATATATCCACTTTTGTGAGGAGAGCATTCTTCCATCGCGCACCAGGGTGAGTTACTCTAATGATAAGCCCTGGTTCACTGCTAAGCTCAGACAGATCAGGAAGGAGAAGGAAACAGCGTTGAAAAGTGGAGACAGGGACTGCTACAGGGAGGTTAAATATCGGTTTAGCAGAGAGCTGAGGAGAGCTAAGTCTGTGTATTCTGAGAGACTCCAGCAGCAGTTCACTGCTAACGACTCGGCTTCTGTGTGGAGAGGACTGAGGCAAATCACCAACTATCGGCCTCAGGCTTCTAAAGGTCAGGATGACAAAGCCCTTTGTCAAAGACAGTCCCAACATTACGCCCGTTTTGACACCTCGTCAGCTGTGTCCAACTCCCCCCTCCCCCCAGCTCCACTGCCTCCTCGGTCCCTACTTCATCAAAAGCGGTCCCCCCCCCCCTCCTCCCCCCCTGCCCTTGTCATCAGCGAGCAGGATGTGCACAGACAGTTCTCCAGACTGAACCCGCGCAAGGCCCCCGGTCCGGACGGTGTGTCTCCCTCCACCCTGAGACACTGTGCGAAAGAGCTGGCTCCTGTCTTCACAGACATTTTTAACACCTCCCTTAAGCTATGCCACGTGCCGACCTGCCTCAAATCCTCCACCATCATCCCTGTCCTCAAGAAGCCACGGATCACTGGACTTAATGACTACAGACCTGTAGCGCTCACCTCTGTAGTCATGAAGTCCTTTGAGCGCCTGGTCCTGCCCCACCTCAAGTCCATCACCACTCCCCTCCTGGACCCACTGCAGTTTGCCTACCGAGCCAACAGCTCTGTGGACGACGCAGTCAACCTGGCCCTCCACTCCATCCTGCAGCACCTGGACTCCCCGGGAACCTACGCCAGGATCCTGTTTGTGGACTTCAGCTCTGCATTCAACACCATCCGCCCTGCTCTGCTCCAGGACAAGCTGTCCCTGCTCAGCGTGCCTGACTCCCTCTGCAGGTGGATCACCGACTTCCTGACGGACCGGAGGCAGCATGTGCGGCTGGGGAAGACTGTCTCAGACTCTGTCAGCATCAGCACCGGATCACCCCAGGGCTGTGTACTTTCCCCCCTACTCTTCTCCCTTTATACCAACTCCTGCACCTCCAGCCACTAGTCTGGTAAGCTGATCAAGTTTGCGGACGACACCACCCTCATCGGGCTCATCTCCAACGGCAACGAGTCCGTCTACAGGAGAGAGGTGGCCCAGCTGGCGTCCTGGTGCAGCTACAACAACCTGCAGCTGAACGCTCTGAAGACAGTGGAGATGATTGTGGACTTCAGGAAAGTCACAACCCCTCTGCCCCCCCCCCTCACCCTCACAGGTTCTCCCATCACCACTGCAGATTCCTTCCGCTTCTTGGGCACCACCATCACCCGGGACCTCAAATGGGAGCCGACCATCAGCTCCCTCATCAAAAAGGCCCAGCAGAAGATGTTCTTCCTGCGGCAGCTGAGGAAGCTCAAGCTACCCACCAAGATGTTAGTGCAGTTCTACACAGCCATCATTGAGTCCATCCTCACCACCTCCATAACCGTGTGGTACGCAGGAGCCACTGCCAGGGACAGACTAAGGCTGCAGCGCGTCGTGCGCACTGCTGAGAAGGTGATCGGCTGCAAGCTCCCATCTCTCCAGGACCTGTACATCTCCAGGACCCGGAGGCGTGCAGGCCGGATCATAGCCGATCCTTCACACCCTGGTCACGTACTGTTTGCCCCCCTCCCCTCAGGTAGAAGACTTCGGTCCATTCAAACTAAAACCTCCCGGCACATGAACAGCTTCTTCCCCTCTGCCATCAGACTGCTGAACACTAAGTGACTTATTGACTCTCGTGCACTATGTACAGCAGCTCAACCAGACTCATGTCAATCATCACTGTTTCTGTTGCATTACCGACTGCACTATGTGGTACTCCACAATATCTGCTGCTCGCTAATATATTTAAAAACTGCTTTGACTAGTATTACTCATTCTTATTCTACACTTATTGCATGTATAGTTTTTTATTCTTTTATCTTATCATGTTTAATGTTGTAGCATTGCACCGAGACAAATTCCTAGTCTGTGTACTACATGAACAATGGCAATAAATCTGATTCTGATTCTGATCTCAGGCATCATAGGACTCGAGATGCCGTCATAAAGATATTTGCGATGCCGTCATAAATATGTCTATATGATGGCACATAGATGGATAGGCATCATAGGACTGTCTATATGAGGTCATGATGTCTATATGATGTCATATAGATATAGCACATCATACAACGTCCTATGACGTCTGCATGATGTCCTATGATGATCCGATGATATCAGGCAACATAGGACTTGCGATGCTGTCATATAGACTAATGTGTCTTTATGATGTCATATGGCTCAAAATTGGCAAGGTGAATAAGTCACAGGGCCAGTCTTTACAGCGCATTCGTGTTTTCTGCACAACAGATTTCTGGAGCCATGGCCAATTCTACGTTGCCGTGAGTAGAGTTGCCAGATCAAGCAGTCTTCATATTCTTGCTCAAGATGAAGAAACTAAGCAAACGCGTCACTTTCTCAGCAATGTTGTTTTTAAAGAGGTGCTGACACAGTAAAAATGTGTAACCTTGAAGAATGCCAGTCTACACTACAAATGTGTAAAATGCCAAGCAAAGCGCTGATTTTCTCTGGGTGCTCCAGTTTCTTGGTTTCTACGGGCATGCACGGGCCTTCCTGAACAGGGTCGAAAGCCACTTTTTGCTCAGATCTATTTTCATGATCCTGCCCATGAACGAATTACGATGCACCTATCCCTCAACTAGTGGTCTGAACGAAGAAGAAGAAGACCCACCAGATGGAGAGCAATAGAATTAGGAGAGCTGCTGCACGTCAGAAAAGATGCCGTGAACATGAAACACCTCAGGTTCCAGCAGTACGCCACAGGCATGACTGTGAACAACACAGCCATCTAAGACAGGAGGAGACCCTTCAGCAACAGGCATGCAGAAATACTTGCTTATATTTGGTTTCTAAGAGCATGGACGGGTATGCACGGGTATGTACTAGTGTGTGATGAATATAGAAAATGAGGTTTTATTTTTTTGAATTGAATTGTTTAAAAAAAATAACTTTCACAATGTTCTAATTTTTTTTTACACTTGTAGTATAACATCACTCTATAAATTCAAGAAATCTGTCTTGTCTGTCACGATCATAGGACTATGATGTCTGCCTGATGTCCTATGATGTTCCTGTGATGTCGGTGTTCATAGGACAGTTTACTTGACGTCTACATGACGTCACATAAACCAAACTCTATACGATGTCAGATAGACCATAAGGCTGCTGTTCCTATGATCTCAGAAGGATGTCTATATGCCGTCATACAGAGCGCAGGACTCGCTAAAAGACATATAGACACAGGTAAGCAACATAACAGAACAAAAATAAGCAGGAGAAGAAGTAACAAGCAGGGGCTATACACAAACGGACGATGCTGTCATATACACAATAGGACACAGCACTTTAAACCACACCCATTCGAAGCAGTAAATCTGCAAGTCTTAAAAATATCACTCTAGAAATTCAACAAATCTCTGTCAGTTTGTGTGTAAAACTGGAAATCTTACTCATCACCCAATTAACAATAGGGACACTACTTTAAACCACACCCATTCGAAGCAGTACATCATGTCTGTGTTACGGTCAAAGCACATCATAGGACGACCTGTGATGTCTGCATGATGTCCTGTGATATCAGGCAACATAGGACTCGCAATGCCGTCATATAGACAAGAGGACTGGCTACCTATGATGTAGGCATGATGTCCTATAATGCCTTTATGATGTCATATAGACCATCACTCACTAAAGAAGAGATACTCATCACCCGATTACGAATATGACCCACTAATTTAAACCAGGATCAAATGTAGGCATCATAGGACTCGCTACGCCATCATCAAAACTCATAGGACAAAGGACATCTTCAATGATCAAACGCAGGCATGACTCATGATCATAGCACTCGCAATGAAATCATCAAAGACCATAGGACTCACTAGGACACCATCAAAGATCAAAGGCAGGTATCACTGAATGAGTGCTGACATGCTTGCTTACACCCTTGCTTACACTTGCTTTCTACGGGCATGCAGAAATACTTGCTTATACTTGGTTTCTATGGGCATGCATGGGTATGCACGGGCGTGCACGGATATGTACTATTTTAAAAAAATCTCAAATGGGCCTGTGTTTCCCACAGGAGCACTACATGTTCTTATATGACGCTCTGGAGGCCACCTACCCTGTCCAGAACGGGGACGTGAAGCCGGTTCAGGCCTCAGCCGCAGACACAGTCCAGATCGTGAATGAAACTAAAACAACAGTGCAGCCAGAGGAGAAACAGGCAGAGCAGCCAGCCAGCACTACCAGCAATGACCAGCAGGCGACAGCAGAAAGCAGCGCTCTGGTGACTGATGGAGGAAAAGACAAGAAAGAGGAGCCTGAGCAGAAGTCAGACGCCCCCCCACAGGAGGAAGCCAGTAATGGCCCCACTGTCACCATGCAGGTGTGATGGTGGAAGAAGGTTCACAGCTGCGTCTTTTAGTTCTGGGATTAAACGCTTAATTTCTATGCTTTTTTTAAGTTACAAAATCTTTATGAATGTATAAATACTGTAAAGCTTTATCATAGTGTGGATTTTGCAAGTAATCTGTTTATGAATTTGATCAGATATTTTTTTGTAATCCCCCCCCCCAAAAAAAATAAATATTTTGAAAATACTCAAGTTTTAAACCCAATACAATATTCACCTTGTCTAAATTTATCCTTTTTTCTTATTTGTGCACAACTTCATGCATGCAATGTTAACAGTTTTGCTACAGCCAATATAAATGCAGGAAAAAAAAAAGCAGTTGTTGAAAATTCACAATAATTTAATTCAATAAAGTGATTTTTTAAAGCAACACTTTCTCATAATCAAAGGCCAACAGTAACAAAAAGTAAGACACACAATAAAAATGGAAAGTTTGATGAATTTCATGAGCAAACATCCCAGATCAAAGCTGCATCTTGCACTGGTTCCAAAAAAAAAAATCCCAAAGAAAATCTACAAATATTCATCACAAATCAAAGTTAAATATATACATAAAAGTGTGTTCTGTGTATAAAATAAAAATGAGTTTGGAAATTACCAAAAAGAATAAATTCTTCAGTTAAACCTTCCAAAGTACAAATCAAACTTCAAAGTTTTCTGCTTAAGAAGATCTGAGATGGTTTGCAAACTACAAAAAGCTGCAGTGCTGATGACTATGCTGTAGATGCAGAGTTAGAGCAGAAATTATCATAATAAACTTGGAAGGACTGAAATACATACAGACATAATGACCTTATCTGTTCATTGTACTTTATAAAATCTAGAACAGACATGGGAAGTTGCATCAAAATACAGATTTTATGTTAACAGAGATGGAAGCAAACTTTTTTCTTTAAAAAACAACTTTCAACGCAAAGGGCCCTATTACAACAATCTAATCAATGGTCTACTGTCTGAGGCAGTGTTTTTTGAGCCACAGAACCCTTTATACATTGAAAAATGCAGCGGCACCCTACCAATCTAAAATATTAAAAAAAATGACACATTGTAGTCTATTAGAGCATATCTAATGACAATTTAGTCTTGTATTTTGTTTGTTGTCGGTGTGAAACGGTGCGATTACATACAAAGTCAGTGGAAAGATGTGATCACACACACATTTGCTCCAGGTGGGGCGTCCACGTGAGTTGGCTTTTGTTCAAGTCGTGTCTGGAATTTGCTTGATGCTTAGTCGCGATGGCTATTCAGAGTTGCTGGAAAAGTGAATTAGCTCGAAAATGAGTCGGTCACTTACTGGAGACATCTTTCGTCAGATGCACACTCGCGTGAAGGGGTCTATTTTCATGGCAGACGTGCACCAGTGGGGCTCTATGGTGTTTTTGTCATATGCATGCGTCTTAGCACAGCGCATATGGGAAATGAACATGAAAACCAAAATGCAGGAGTAAGTTGAGTGTGTTTTATTACCAAAAACGTGTGGGTGTACAACATACAAACAATGAAAGTCACTAGCTTACAAGGGTGACTGCCAGGACGCTCAACAGCTTGCAGGAAAATGGGGGAAGAGGAACCCAGGACACTTCCAGACGGAACTGGATGGCGTGGGCAATATAGGAAAAACTTACTGAGCTGAAGCAGTCCGTGGCAGTCCCAGGTAGCCGTCCCAGTGGAACAAAAAACAGCAGTAAGCAGGCTGGTGGAAAAGACAATCCTCGACAGCAGGCCAAGCGGTCTAGTTCTACGCTGAGGGAACAAACACTGTCTGGAAACAATGACCCGGCAATGCACATCAGTGAACACAGAACTAAAATACTACAACTGATTAATCAACTGAGTGCATGCCGGTGTGTGTAATGAGTGCGTGGATGTGTGAGCATGTGAATGAGAGTGAATGGCATGTGTGTGTGCAGAGACAGCATGTGTGTCAGTGAGTGCGCTGAGTGAACACAAATGACAAACAGCTGTGGCCCTGACAGGAGGAGGGAGGCGTGGCTGTTGGCTGTCAGGAAGCAGACGAACCCCAAGGCTCTCAGCAGCCTGACAAACGGACCTGACAGACGACAGACGCAAAAGAAATAATAAAGTGAACTGAGCCACGTCATGGAGCAGGGTAGGAAAAAACTTAAAACCCCGCTCATGACAGTTTTGTGTCTATAGTTTGTTTGGTACTGGCAGTGTCCGTGTTATGATCTGGTGAGCGCACTCCCCCTCCCGTCCTGTGGGAGGTTCCCCGGCTCCACAGGTAATCAATACACCTGCTTGAGTGGACGCAGCTGCTGCCTCTTTGCTGCCAGCGCTTAAAAGGACCAGTTTGTGAACGCTCCAGTGTTGGCTCGTTGGGTTGCTGCTATCTCTGCGGTGTGTCCCTGGGAGTTTGTTGTGTGCTCACTTGCTCAGTCATCATTGTCTTCACTCCAGATCGCCTACTCCACCCGGTCAGACATTTCTCCAGCCCAGCTCATCTGCAGCTTCCTCTCCAATTCATCCTAGCCTTCCTGGGTTCCTCGTGTGGCTCTCTGCTGTCACTCACTGGGCTCTCCTCTGGCGAGTGGGGTGTTTTTTCCGCTAATCTTACATTTACTCGTTTCATAAAATTGTGTTTAAAACTTTGCCTCTCTACATTGTGTGCATTCTCTGGTGTAGCATCTTGCACGTGGGCTGATATTTCTAGTAATCATGACAGTCCGACACTGGGATTCTGGGGGAAGTGGTGACATTTTCCTCTCTGAATACTATTGTGGGCTCAAGCATGGTGGTGTTTTTTTCGGATTTCCGTGGCAGATACAGGGCGGCTGCGGAGGTTGGGAAGGTGGCCCCGCCTCTCCATGGGGCAAGATAAGAGGAGGAAGAAGTGGAAGAAGACATGGAGGGGCCACTAAAGACACAAATGCATAACAGCGGCAAATTGCAATTTTTGGATCAATTAAGTGAAATTAGACAAATTGGCACAGAACTCTGAGCTAGCTCTCACGGACCCCCGGTTGAAAAATACTGGTCTAAGGCACAGAGCACATTTACGGCTGTGTCTAAGTCCATTTCGCTATTACAGCAGCACAAAAACTAATTTTTGCCATGCGGGAAGTGTCAAGAGGCTGTCCGAATGATCTTAAATATTCAGAGGTGTGTTTTGTATGTAACATGTAAACATAAACCAATCATATTTCTTCTCTTCTCCTTTAATAGACAGGGGCACATGATCTAAGGATAATTTTATTGTTCACAAAGTAAAAGTGTGTTTTCATGTCTTGTGTTTCTGCTTCCATAGTTCAAAAACTGACTAACAAACACAAAAGGAGATTAGATCCAGGGGAATTAATGGTGTTATTAGAACCCGCAAATGATCAGTATAATGAATGAAAATGTTTCACCCGCATAAACACCAATTACAGCTCCATGACTCCTGCCATATGTACTGGGGATCCAGGTTCATTTTCTGCAAAGAGAACAGTGGAGGATATTGGAGACTGGCTCGCTAACTGTAAAACAGGCTTTAAATAATACAGTGTAATTTGTGTTTACCAAATAAAATCAACATCATCCACGATTAGCCGTGGGAACAAATAAATCAGTCTGCAGCCCTCAAAGACTGACGTGAAAGACGAAGTGAAATGATTAACAGACGCTGTGTGGGGTCACCTGTTCAAGAGATTCATGTGACACCAGAGACGTGAGAATACACCGGAGAAAGAGCCTGGCCCACCCACTGCAGGTGTCCTCTGAACTTCTCTGAAACCAAGGAAGAGTGAACCATTCTTCCAGAGCTCTGCTTGAACATTCACATCTGTTAATGGTGTTGGGATATCATGGATAAGATCAAATAAAGCCTGCTTCTATTACACCTTCATTTTGAATCATCCTGCTAAAAGAATGTCAGTAAAAGAGGTGAGAAATAATCAAATAGTCATAAATTAGATAATGACAGAAATATAATACCAACTGACTGTGTGTGTGGTTTGTGCTTTTGGGAGGGGACTCATTTAAAGTGGGTGAGGCTCGGTGACTAACTCTATGGCTACGGTCACACTGCAGGTCTTGATGCTCAATTCTGATTTTTTGCAGAGATCCAATTTTTTTGTGTGGGCGTTCACATTATTACTTAAATGCAACCCCCGTCAGACTCCAGTGTGAACGATCTACAGCTATGAAGTGACCCACATGCTCTGAAGAAAACGTAACGTCAGACACAGCGTTGTGTTTGGGGGAGAGAACTTCTTCATCCTGATGCAGCACAGCAAAATAAAATGTTAAAATCATAAATATGAGACCAGCTCCCTTCCTCTACACACCAGATGACCGCTGTGATCAGCTCTGTTTTAACAGAAATGATCGATTAAACAACTCTCCTTAAAATGACACCCTGTGTCTCAATGAGATTACCTATATAATTAAAGTTAATAATAAAGTACACGGCTCATACCAGTGGTGTAACACTGGTCCTGCTGCAGGGAGGGGGAGCCGTCAGAAACTCCCCTCTCCTGTGTGTCCCACTATCTGGCCATTCTGCTCCACAGTCATGTCCATATTAACTTTACAGATATTACAGCAGCCAGGACTCATGGTGTGCCGTTTGCAGGGAAAAAGGAATTTGCAGCATCCAGTAAATGTGCCGTTAGTGCGCTTGCTTGTCTGGCAGTTTCAGCCCCAATCCCCACCCCCCACCCCCAAAATTTTGAAGTTATTGTGCAGTTGGAGCTGACAAAATTACAATCCAGTGATAAAGAGAAGAAGATTGATTAAAAAGAGAGCACAAATCAGCTGTGTCTGCCATGCTTGCTGCGTCCTCCACAGCAGAATTGTAGCGTCTGTCTCACTTCAGTGAGGAAAAAGTCAGATGAAATGTGACATGACAGTTCAGACTGAGGTTGCTTTGGAAAATATCAGATACGTATCCGAATTAGTACCACATATGAAAGTGGCCTGGGTCTGGTGTGAAAAAATTGGATATGTGCTGTTCAGACAGTCATTAAAAGAAATCAGATATGGGTCACATTTGTGCAAAAAAATCGGAATTGAGCATTAAAACCTGCAGTGTAACCATAGCCTATGTGGGAGAAAACCTGAATAGCTTTTGTTCTCATTTACATTTCCAGTTTTAGTTGTAAACTTGCAGACAAGTACGCAAATTAAGCATTTATTTATCACCACAGGCCACTGCCCCGTGGGACGGAAACGGCATCACCCGTGGGCAGAATAGAGTCTGCCTTCTGAGATCTGCACACGCCAAGTACCCGAGTGCACAATGTCAACTTGACTAAAGACTCCACTGCCGTAAAGCATGGCGCAAATGCTCCATTTTAGATCATCATAATAGGACCCATAGAGTACTTGTAGAAACAATCTTAGTTTATAAAAGTTAAAACTGTCAATGAACTTTTTAAATTTAGTTTGGATTTTTGGTAACAAAAATGCCGCATTTCTAACATACCCTTGTCACACTGAGCTTAAGTTAAATCTTACTTTTTTATTTGAGTTATGTATAACAGTAAATGCTGTCTTATCCTTTTATTATTTCAGTATATAAATGTGTGAGAGGTAATGTTCAATATAAACATACACAGCTCTGGAAAAAACAGACCCAGAGACCACTGCAAAATTATCACTTTATCTGCTGGTTCAACAGCTCAGGAAACCAAATGTCCTCAGGTCTCACAGGCCATGCAGGCCAGCCATGATTCACTGTACCAGCTGGTGTTTCAGCTTTAATTCACTTCTTATTTGCAGTTTGATTTCTGGTTTCTCCTCTGTGCTGCCGTGTGATCAGGTTGGTTTAGCTGTAGCAGGTCTGACCTTAGCGGGCTCCGATATGGCCTTGGGGTCATTAGTCCGGGTTATGGCAGTCTCAGGACGCATTTTAGACTCCTTCTTTGGTAGTGGAAGGGTGACGGGTTCCCAGAGGAAGAATTCATGCAGGAGTGTGTTGACAGCATCTGGAGTCTCCATCATGACCATGTGACTGCCGTCCTCCAAGACCTTCAGGAAGGCCATGAGAAGGATCTGATAACAAGCAATAAGAAAATAAATTGTGTTTTTTGTGATGTAAACAAAACACTGCAACGGTGCTGTCTTTATTCAATTCAATTCAACTTTATTTATATAGCACCATTTCACAACAGTAGTCATCTCATAGCACTTTCAAATGTAGGGGAAACCCCACAATTGCAGAAAAACCCCAGCAATCAGGCAATCCCCTGTGAGCAAGCGCTTGGCGATGGTGGAGAGGAAAAACTCCCTTTTAACAGGAAGAAACCTCTAGCAGAACCAGGCTCAGGGAGGGGCAGTCATCTGCTGCGATTGACTGGGGGGTGAGGGGATAGAGAAGATGAAAAGAACAGACATATAGAGAGCAAACATTAAAGGAGTGAAGCCAAGTACATTATTGGAGGTCCCCCGGCAGTCTAAATCTATTAGCAGCAGAACTAAGAGAGGGTTTAGAGACACATGATCCCTCCCTAATCGTAGGCTATATCGAAAAGGAAGGTTTTAACCGTATTCTTAAAAACAGAGATCGAGTCTGACTCCCGAATCCAGATTGGCAACTGGTTCCACAGGAAGGGAGCTTGATAGCTGAAGGCTCTGCCTCCCATTGTACTTTTGGTGATTCTAAGTATTACAAGTAATCCAGCATTTTGGGAGCGTAATGCTCTGTTAGGATGATCGGGTAGTATCAGATCTTTTAAATAAAAAGGGGCCTGATTGTTAAGAGCTTTGTAAGTGAGAAGAAGGATTTTAAACTTAATTCTAAACTCTATGGGAAGACAATGAAGGGAGGCCAAAACCGGAGAGATATGATCTCTCTTTCTAGTACCGGTTAAAACTCTTGCAGCAGCATTTTGGATCAACTGAAGACTTTTTAAAGATATTTTAGGACAACCTGATAATAAAGAGTTGCAATAATCTAATCTAGAGCTAACAAAAGCATGGATCAGTTTCTCAGCATCACTCTGAGACAAGATGCTCCTAATCTTGGCAATATTACACGAATGATAGAAGGCAGTCTTAGAAACAAATTTAATATGTGAATTGAAAAACAGATCTTGATCAAAAATAACTCCAAGGTTCCTCACAGTAGAATATCATGGTCAATAGTATCAAAGGCTGCACTAAGGTCTAAAAGGACAAGTACAGAAACAACTCCATTATCAGATGCGATAAGGAGGTCATTAGTGACCTTCACTAAGGCTGTTTCGGTACTATGATGGATTCTGAACCCTGATTGAAACTCTTCAAATAAACCGTTTCCCTGCAGGTGGTCAAATAATTGCGTAGTAACAACTCTTTCTAAAATTTTTGAAATGAAAGGCAGATTAGAGATTGGTTGATAGGTAGTTAAAACTCCTGGATCAAGCGTTGGCTTTTTGAGTAAGGGTTTAATTACAGCAGTTTTAAAAGCCTGCAGTACATGACCTAATGTTAAAGAAGAATTGATTATTTGAAGAATACGGCTACCAATAAATGGGAAGACTTTTTTAAATAACCTGGTAGGAATAGGGTCTAAAAGACAAGTTGAAGGCTTGGATGAGGAAATTATTTTATCTAACTCTTAAAAGGTCAATTGGAGTAAACTTATCCAAACAGATATCAATTGAAGGAGTTGTAGTAGTTACTGTATTTAAGTTTATGGTGGGAAGAATCTGACTGATTTTATCTCTAAGAGATGAAATTTTATGATTGAAAAAGTTCATAAAGTCCTGACTAGTAAGCTCTAGGGGGATGTGAGGATTGACAGAGTCCTGACTCTTTGTCAGCCTGGCTACAGTGCTGAAAAGAAACCTGGGATTATTCTTGTTATCTTCTATTAATGCAGAGTAATAGCTTGTTCTAGCTTTTCTAAGAGATTTTTTATAAATTAAAAGATGATTTCTCCAAGCTGAATAGATTTCATCTAAATTAGTGGAATGCCATCTTCTTTCTAATTGACGAGTCTTCTGTTTTAAGCTACGAGTTTCTGTGTTAAAACAAGGGATTAGAAATCTCTGATGGGACTTTTTATTTTTTAAAGGGGCCACCAAGTCTAGAGTCTGATGCAGAGAAGCTGTAACACTATCTACCATGCTATCAATTACGGAAGGAGCAAGCTCTCCATCACTTACTTCTGTTGTGTTGACACATGACATAGAGGAGACAATCTGCATAAATTTGGTAACATCATCTGAAAGACATCTACTGTAGTAATATTTTTCTTTAGGAATCAAATAGTCAGGAATAGTGAAATCAAAGGTTAACAGACAATGGTCTGACAGTACAGGATTATGAGAAGACACTACCAGATTTTCCATTTCTAATGCCATATGTCAGAACAAGGTCCAATGTGTGGTGGAGATAATGCGTAGAATTTTCTACTTTCTAGGAAAAACCCCATCGAGTCTAATATTGAATTAAATGCCTTATTAAGACAGTCACTATCTACATCTACATGTATATTAAAATCCCCTACTATAATTATTCTATCTGATTTCAGCACCAAATCAGCTAAGAATTCGACAAATTCGGATAAAAACTCTGAGTAGGCTGAGGGAGGACGGTAGACTATGGCAAAGAAAATTGGGTTTAAGCTAAGATTGCTAACATACCCAATACTGAGGACCAGGCCCTCAAAGGAATTAAAACATGTTTTTTGCTTTACATTAACTAGTAATTTAGAATTTATCTGCTGTCTGTATTTCTGAAAATTCACACACACGACTATCTGTCTCCATTTTCCAGTAGATTTATTTTAAAGTCAAAGATACATTCTTCATTTATTTCATTATGGCACCAACAGATGACCAGTCAGGTAAATGATTTTCAGAATAGTTAAGTGGGAATAAAGTGTTTCATTGGGGCTCTTATCTGTTATCACTAATGATACACACACAAAAAAAAGTCTACATGTGTGTCATGTTCTGGTGAGTGCACTCTCCCCCTCCCTTCCTGCTTGACTTTCCCAGGCTCCACAGGCAATCACCACACCTGCGTGATGAGATGCACCTGCTGCCTCTGCCTCGCCAGTGCTTAAAAGGACCTTCATGTTAATGCTTCAGCGCTGGCTCGTTGGGTATACTACCTGTAAACACGCAATTAAGTTTTTATTCTCTCTCAGAGGAAAATAAGTCATTCCTCTTGTCCTTTCTCCTACAGGTTGCTACCATCTTTGTTTTGCACTCACTTGCCCAATCATCATCACCACTTCAGCTGTCTTTTCCACCCTGCCAGACACCTCACCCAGCTCTACTCCTGCCTACATGCATCCTCCCTTGGTTCGCTGTTTGTGCTGGGGTTCTCTGCCAGGTTCTCTGTGTTTCCCACACGAGTGCAGTCCTATTTATCCCTTTGCAGTCTCCCTCCTTATCGAACCTGCTCTCGTCTCTCTTTCCAGGCTGGGTCTTCCTCTGGCGAGTGACGTCTTTCATTAACGAAGCTTTCCTTTTTGAATTAATAAAATCCAATTAATTTGCTTCTCTGTGTTATCATGTGTTTTCTCTGGTGTCACTCCCTGCATGTGAGCTGTCAATTATTACCAATCATGACAGAACGAGCCAGTCCTAGTGCAAGCTCAGCGGGAGCGACATCAGCGGAACACTCCGTTTTAGATCGCATAGATGTCACAGGCAGATGGCCGTGCTTACACAGCAGCTGCAGACCTATTACGCAGCAACTGGGCACGGTCGCCGAGCATTTGGCCCATTTGTCTCGTCCGGGTTCCACCCCTTTACCTGTTGCCCCAGTTTCTTCCACCATGCGCCGGACTACCTCCATTCCCTCACCTGCCCTGTACACGGGGAAATGTAAGGGCTTCCTTTGTCACGTTCGGCTTTATTTGGGCCAGGTTGGTGGGGAATACCCGGACGATACAGCCAAAATCCATTTCATGACCCTCCTGCTGCGAGACAGGGCCCTCAGCTGGGCCCAATCTACTGTATTCTCGAAAGTCCAGAGGGTCCCAACTACTCATTTGATAGATTTGTTAATGAATTCGCTTGCGCGTTCAACCGGACAGAGAGCTAAGGGAACACCATGAGCCGAGTGATGTCACTCCGTCAGGGGAGTTGGTCTGCCGCCGACTACTCTGTGGAGTTTCGGGTCGCCATGGCGGACTCTGGATGGAATGAGGTTTCGCTACACAACATCTTCCTCCAGGGTTTAAATGAAAACCTCTGCGACAACCTAGCGGTTCATGCAGTTCCCTCCTCCCTGGATGGTCTTATTGACCAGGCTGTCAGTTTAGACAACCGATACCACAAGCGTGAGGGAGCGCAAGGCCTCCTCCAACCAGTGCGCGCATGCCCTCTTCAGCTACTGACACAGGTGGAGCCAGCTCCTCTTCCGAGCCTATGGAGCTCAGCCGAGTTCGTCTGACTCCGGAAGAGCACCAGTGGCGGAGGACAGCTGGCGCATGCATGTACTGTGGCTCCTTAAAGCACACACTGCATAAGTGCCATCTGAAGCCAAAAAGATGTGGCCCGTCAGTAGCCGTGGGGGGTCTGATGGGCAGGAAATCTTTTCATCCCCCCGGTAACTTCTCCATTTCAGCCCTCATCCAGTTGCCAAGGGTTGAGAGAAGTCATGGCTTTGATTGATTCAGGGGCAGAGCAAAACTTTATTTATGCGCGCCTCGTGCGGGATGTAGGCATCCCCACGACCAAATTGCCCACACCCCTCAATGTCACTACACTGTCAGGTGAAAATATTGCATCCATCACCGTCATTATCGTCTCTCTTTCCAGGCTGGGTCCTTCCTCTGGCGAGTGACGTCTT
The DNA here is from genome assembly GCA_020510985.1 of Pholidichthys leucotaenia. Classification (NCBI taxonomy): domain Eukaryota; kingdom Metazoa; phylum Chordata; class Actinopteri; order Cichliformes; family Pholidichthyidae; genus Pholidichthys; species Pholidichthys leucotaenia. The sequence goes on along the minus strand of CM035839.1, from coordinate 319,290,607 downwards.
TCATTAACAAAGCTTTCCTTTTTGAATTAATAAAATCCAATTAATTTGCTTCTCTGTGTTATCATGTGTTTTATCTGGTGTCACTCCTTCCATGTGAGCTGTCAATTATTACCAATCATGACAGAGTGATCGTCTTGTGTTGTCACTTCACTGCAGTTAGACATTTACTGAGCAACTATATTGATTTCATGGCATGGACCTCAGGTTTAGGACCCCTTACCTCTGCCATACGCTGGTCCTCTTCAACAGGGACAAACTTGTCGTGCATGCCATGAATCAGCAGAATTGGCACTGTGAGCTCGGCATGGTAAACCTCATCCCCTTCAGGCCAGTACTGGCCGCTCATCATGGCACGCAACACAAACGACGACACATTGAAGGCATTGTTCTCTTTCAGCAACTGCTTCTCTCTGGCACCCTGCCGAGCAAAACCAGCCCTGCGGGTGGTGGAGCAAAGGAGATTTATCTTAATTAATCTTGGCTTTAAAAATTAGTCCTCTATTGATGACAAGCATTAAAGCATTACTGCAAGTGAAATAAACACATTTGTGGCCAGCTACACACATAAATGTTGATTTCAGACCCTTTTATATGCACTTTCAAATGTCCTTCTAGGAATAGCTGCCATGGGGCTATTACCATTCGTCATGTCTTACTTGAGAAAACACCAGGCAAGCAGTGGGGAGAGGCAGTGGAGCACACAGGTGGGCAGGTTGAAGATGGAGCAGAGGCTGGGTTCCAGAGCTGTGGGACCTCCACCGTTGATCATCACCATCTTGTGAATCTGTTCTGGGTACTCGTGGGCCAGAAACGTACAGAACGACACACTAGGCAAAAAGCACAGAGGGTTACAGAATAGTCTAGATAAAACCAAAAAGATTAATGTTTTGTTTTAGTCATAAATTAAGATATTGTATTAAGCTCAAAACTCTCATGGGTCTGACAGTCAATGAATTTTGGCATGAAACAACGAGGCTACACTAGTACAAAAAAAAAAAATACTGTATTGCAATAGGAGAAAATGTGGTAAAATTGGAAAATAAACAATGCAAACAGTGTCATGAATCTGGGTTTGGCTGTTCCAAACCCAGCTCTGACTTATTGTTATGTTTTGCCCTATTTTCCACTTGGCGTTGCATTTGTGGAAAGAGATTGTCGGACCATTCACCTCCAAATGCGGCAGCTAGCTCTCCACGTATGTGTTGTCATCACCTTCTTTGTATTCAGCCCAGCACTTTAGGTTCGGTTAACCCCTTGGTGTTATCGGCTGACCCTGCTCACCTTCTTCATCCTCCAGACTGCACGGATCACCCCGGAATCGCTCCAGCCCCGTAAGTGTTATGATCGCCTTTCCCTTTGTGCTTATAGCAGTCCTGCAGCACTAGGCTTCCTATTGACCGGGCTGTAGAGCATCTGGCTGGCGCCCTGCATGTCAGGTGGCCTTAATGTCATCATCTGCATATTCTCTGTATTTTTATGGTTATGCTGAACTGTTAACTTTGTGACTGTTTAATAAATATGGCACCTTCTACTCATGCGATTGGGTTTTTCATTCTCAGCACATGGTACAGGCAGACTTCATAAAACTGAAGGAAAGATGTGTCATGAGCGTGCTCTTTACGCACACACAAATGGAAAAGATGAGCCCACTTGCAGGTGAAGAGTGTAATTTATTAAATAAAGAGTCTTACATGCAACAAGTGTCCAACATAAAATATCCAACAAATGATAAATAACACAGGCAAAACAGAACACAGAATAACTCTAAGCATTAAGTGGACAAAACAGGAAAGAAAAATACAATAATAGTCTGTGTCTGGGGTCTGCAGTGGCCAAATCACCCCAGACACATGACAGAGCCTTCCCCTCAAGGGTGGATTCCAGACACCCCCACATAACACCCAAGGCCAGCTCCTCCCCCCCAAAAAACAAAGAACATCACCTAGGGAGGGAGGTGGGGGAAACCTGGCTAGGAGGGAGGACTCAACAGTACATAGCACCTGTGCCCCGACAAGCCCTTACGCCCCCACAGTCACAAGGCTCCAGGGTTCGGGCAGATGGCCAACGTTCCAGGGCCAGCAGGCGACCCGTTGAGCAATGTCTGGTGGTCTGCCGGGGCAAATGGGCCACACGACCCGGAGACTCAGTCCTTCGGGTGGCCGACCAGCGTGGTTGAGCCACCAGGACCAGAGGGGTGGATGAGGAGGCGGCTTACCCACCGGAAGGCTTAAAAGTAGGAAGCCGGACCGGAGAAGGGTGACCCCAATGGCTTCTGGTGGCGAAGGAAGGTGGACCACAGTGGTGCCCAGCAAAGGAGGAAGAGACACCCCAAAGACCTCATGAAGGGGAGAGGAGGCCTTGGTGTCCTCCGGCTGGCCGGCTGCACCTTCGGTGATCCCAGCTTGGGACTCGGCAGCACCCGCGGTGGTCCCAGACTGGGCCAATGGTGCACCCGCGGTGAACTCCGACTGGAGCTCTGCAGCACCCGCGGTGGACTCCGGCTGGAGCTCTGCAGCACCCGCGGTGGACTCCGGCTGGAGCTCTGCAGCACCCGCGGTGGACTCCGGCTGGAGCTCTGCAGCACCCGCGGTGGACTCCGGCTGGAGCTCTGCAGCACCCGCGGTGGACTCCGGCTGGAGCTCTGCAGCACCCGCGGTGGACTCCGACTGGAGCTCTGCAGCACCCGCGGTGGACTCCGGCTGGAGCTCTGCAGCACACATGGTGGGCTCCAGCTGGAGCTCTGCAGCACCCACAGTGGGCTCCAGCTGGAGCTCTGCAGCACCCAAGGTGGGCTCCGGCTGGAGCTCTGCAGAATCTGTAGCAACCTCCGCAGCGAACTCGGCCGGCGAACCTGGATCCTCCGCGGCCTCAGATGGCGATGGCATTGGCTGCTCTCCAGCGACCCTGGCAGGAAACTCAGAGACAGGAGAGAGAGTGAGGGAGACTGGGTCAGAGTTGCCGGCAGCAACAGAGCCCGGCGAGGTGAGCCCAGGTGCAGCGGCGAGCTGCCCCTGGCTCTCCTCACCAAGAGTCAGGTAAGGTAGCTCTGAACTAGACAGAAGAAAAACTAGGGAGCGTACTTGCCAGAACTTGGGCTCTACTGCCGTCCAGGACTCCGACGATCCACGACGTGACAGGTCATCAGGCTGAGGAGGCACGGCACCCACGAAGGTCCCGGACTGAGACGGAACCCTCACATCGACCTCCACCGGGGAAACTGGACCCTTGTCATCATCTGTGGGGACCCCTGGTGGTGATGGATCCTCTCCGACGACCCTAGGTGGAAGCTCAGGGGTGACAGGGAAGGAACAGAGGTTAGGGTCGCCGGCAGCAGCGGAGCCCGGAGAGGTAAGTTTGGATGCAGCTGAAGGCTGCATCCAACTCTCCTCACCAAGAGCCAGGCAAGGTTGCTCCAAATCTAATGGGAGACAGACAAATAAGAGCACTTGCCTGGACTCAAGCTCCACTGCCATCCAGGACTCAGATGATCCTGACGTCTCAGTCCCGGCCCCTTGGTGGTCCAAATCAGGCGCCGACTCTGCTGCGGAGGCAAGATGGTGATTGCAGTCTCAAGGCCCCCAGACGATGTTCCCTACGCTGGTGGTTCATCTGGCATGGCAGCTGGGGGCTGCCTCACCGCCGACCCAGTCACTGGATCCTCCAGGGCAGGGGTGTCAAACTCATTCCATGGAGGGCCAAGACCCTGCATGTTTTACTTCCACCCAGTGTCTTCAGCAGGTGTTTTCACTGATCAGCAATCAGTGGGAAGAAATTCAATGAAATCACCTGTTGAAGACACTGGGTGGAGGTAAAACCTGCAGGGTCTTGGCCCTCCATGGAATGAGTTTGACACCTGTGCTCCAGGGCGTCAGGCCTCACCTCCATCTGGTGGCTTTGTTCTGGGGCCGGCAAACTCACAGGAGCACGCAGAGGAGAAATGGAGAGGACCGGTGAGGGGTTATTACATGCTGCTGGCGCAGAGAATGCAGGGGACTGCAGGAACTGAGTCTCTTGACCAGGGAACAGGCAAAATTGTTCAACAGTAGATATAGAATAAGAAGAAACTTGCCTGTTCTCCTGGATCACGATGCCTCCAGCAGCGTCAGGAACACTCCCATCCCCCTCCGTGTTGATGATGGCTCTGGGCTCCTCTACATGCGATGGAGAAGCCTCCCAAGCTGGCACAGAGGCGGATGAATCCGTGGGAAAAAATGCGCCCTCCACATTGGCAGAGGTAACAGCTGTGGAGAAGATGGCAGCAGGCGAAACAGCAGGTGAAAAAAGCAGCTCCGCTGCTGGATTCTCCCCCTCCAGCAAAGGAGGAGTAGCTGGGCGGATGATGGTTGAATCCCTTGGGCGAGACCTCTGGGAACGGCAGTCGTCGGCCTCCGTCGGTCTATGATGACCATGGAAGAGAATCCTAAACATCTACTCTGCTGGAACAGCACCGCCTGTGGCTGAACAGGCCGATGCGCGAATGACAGTCCCTGTCACACAGGTCACACTTGTGGGTGGTCTCCGTGCTGCTGGGTCTGTGGCGGTTCTTCCTGCGGGTCCTTTTTTCATCTGCTGCAGCAGTCAGTCTCTCTTCACCCGCCTTGAGCTGTCTGGTCAGGGTGCCTCTCCATTTGGAGCGGTCCGTTGCAAGGTCCTCTCAGCGCTCTGTGTTGATATCCAGGGCCTTCATGTCTCTCTTGCAGACATCTCTAAAGCGCAGCTGTGGGCGGCCAACGTCTCTCCTGCCAGCTGCCAGTTCTCCATAGAGGACGTCTTTGGGGATTCTGCCATCCTCCATACGGTGAACGGGGCCTAGCCAGCGGAGCCTGCGCTGCCTGAGTAGAGTGAACATGGAGGGAAGGCCGGCGCGGGACAGAACTTCTGTGTTGGGCACTTTGTCCTGCCAGGATATGTCCAGGATGTGGCGAATGCAGCGCAAGTGGAAGGAGTTCAGTCTCTTTTCCTGCCGGGCGTATGTTGTCCACATCTCACTCCCATAGAGCAGTGTGCTGATGACGCAGGCGTTGTACACTGCCATCGGCAGTGACGCTGGGGAGAAGGAGGCTCCGAGGTGAGCGCACGCTCAACTTCCAGCAGGAGCCTCGGTTCCCTCGGGGCTAGATTCCTCGAACTCCGCTGCCAATTCTGGGAGGAGCCACGGCTTCACTTCCAAGAGGAGGTCCACCTCTGCTAGCAGCACCTGTCTGCGTTCCTCCATCTCCTCCGCAGATGGAGCGGGCCACAGCTCTGGAGAAGGAAGCTGAGCTGTCGTAGGAGAAGCTGGAAACCTCCTGCGGTGCGCGCGCCTCTTATTAATAAGGACCAGCTCCGGCGTCGGAACCTCCTCCATTGGCAGGGAGTTTATGTGGCTGAGCATGTCTGTAGCCTCCGGGTGACTCCATAGGTCAGGGTTCATCTTCATTACCCACACCGTGTTGTCCTGACTCTCCCGAACCGTACTCTGAGAAAGAGAAGTCTGCGCCCGTGCCAGGAGATCCTGCAGAAGGGACATTGCCTGCCGCTCCAACCCATCGAGGTGACCCATGGTTCCATAGGATTCAGGCAGGAAAACACACAGGGAGAAAGGTGAGGGGGGAGAGAAAAAAAAGGAAACACACTCCTTCATCGCTGGGCTCTTTTGGGGTCACGGCATTCTGTCATGAGCGTGCGCTTTACGCACACACAAACGGAAAAAATGAGCCCACTTGCAGGTGAAGAATGTAATTTATTAGATAAAGAGTCTTAGATGCAACAAGTGTCCACCATAAAATATCCAACAAATGATATAGTAAATAACATAGCAGGCTAGAATTGTTCAGCTGAGACTGGTTCGGTTATGGGGAGCGCAGTTCATGTCAGCCCCTCCCCCAGGGAGAAACTAACCGCTGAAGGGAAAGCAAGACACATGAACTGGAAAACAGAGGACTTACATACATGGGTCGGAGCGCAGCTGGGCTCTGAAAACAACACCAAATGTAGTCCAGGGGAAAAATAGTCCAAACAAAGGAGATGAGCTAAACAGGGCACAAGCCGCAAGCAGGAAGCTGACTAATGCTGTGACAGTGAGTGAAAGAACTGACAGAAAATAAATACACAGTCAACTGATGGTGCAGAGTGAATACTGGTGTGTGAGAGCACCAGGTGTAATGATTACAGGCTGCACACTGCAGCGGCAGGCTGAGCAGTCAATGGGAAGTGCCTGGAGGAAGAGGGAGAGGCAAAACAGAACACAGAATAGCTCTAAGCAATAAGTGGACAAAACAGGAAAGCGAAATACAATAATAGTCTGTGTCTGGGGTCTGGAGTGGCCAAATCGCCCCAGACACATGGCAAGATGAATGGACAAATGTACAGAGACATTCTTGATGAGAACCTGTTGTCATCTGCCAAAATGCTGAAGATGAAACGAAGGTGGACATTTCAGCAAGACAGTGATCCCAAACACACAGCCAAGGAAACTCTCAACTGGCTCCAGAGAAGGAAAATAAAGCTGCTAGAATGGCCCAGTGAGTCACCTGATTTGAATCCAATGGAAAATCTATGGAATGAACTGAAGATCAGAGTTCATAGAAGACACCCACGGAACCTTCAAGACTTGAAGACAGTCTGTGTGGAAGAATGGGCTAAAATCACTCCTGAGCAATGTCTGCACCTAGTTTCTCCATACAGGAGGCATCTGGAAGCTGTTATTACCAACAAAGGCTTTTCTACTAAATATTAAATGAATTTCACCAAGCGTGTTCAATACTTATTCCCTGTGTCATTCCACTTTCTTAAATATAACTTGTTTTGTGAACACAGTTGCCTTGACTTCTAAGTATGTATGGATTACCTGGGTTGTTACTGATATCTGGTGAAAATCTCAGGTCAATGGCTCCATCAGAAAAATGTTTAACCCCTTAACGCCTGAATTTATTTCCAATTATGAAAAAAAAAATTTCACTTGTGTTTTTGCTTTCAAGTAGATGCTAAATTAAGTTGAGAAAGTTAATTTGACTATAGCACATAAAATAGATGTAATTTTAGGTATGATGCAAATTAGCAAAAACAGGCATCTATGGTAAAAAAAAAAAAAAAAAAAAAATGGTAAAAAAGCACCTGTTCCCATTTCAAGTATGAAGAATCTTTCATTTATGCAACAAAGTTATTTTCAGTATTTTCAACTCTCATGACTGCCAAACTATAACCCTAACCTTAACCCTAACCTTAACCCTAACCCTAACCCTAACCCTAGCAATCAGGAAATGGATGGTGCTCCGTCTCTGACCGTTCCTATGAGAAACTAATGCTTGCAAAAGGTTCCTAGGTATGTGTTGGAAGTGCTCCAAACGGAAGTGGAGGAATACAGACAATATTTTGGTTACATTTGGAGCGGAAGTGGTTTGATGCGAATTCGCAACAACAGGCGTCAAGGGGTTAATGAGAAAAATGTTAGGTTCAATACTTATTTTCCCCGCTGTACACAGTGAGAAAACGAAAGCAAAATATCCATTAGCCATTATGTTTAAGTCATAGTAAAATAAAATATATAGTGGTGTGAAAAAATGTTTGCCCCCTTCCTGATTTCTCATTTTTTTGTATGTTTGTCACACTTAAATGCTTCAGATCATCAAACAAATTTAAATATTAGACAAAGATAACACAAGTAAACACAAAATGCAGTTTTTAATTGAAGGTGTTTATTATTAAGGGTAAAAACAATTCCAAACCTACATGGCCCTGTGTGAAAAAGTGATTGCCCCCCTGTTAAAACATAAATTAACTGTGGATTATCACATCTTTGGGAAGCTGAGTTCAATTTTCTAGCCATTTCTAAAGCTTTGGGAGTCCAGCGAATCACAGTGAGAGCCATTATCCACAAATGGCAAAAATATGGAACAGTGGTGAACCTTCCCAGGAGTGGCCGGCTGACCAACATTACCCCAAGAGCACAGCAACGGCTCATCTAAGAGGTCACAAAAGATCCCACAACAACATCCAAAGAACTGCAGAACTCACTTGCCTCAGTTAAGGTCAGTGTTCATGACTCCACCATAAGAAAGAGACTGGGCAAAAATGGCCTGCATGGTAGAGTTCCAAGATGAAAACCACTGCTGAGAAAAAAGAACATAAAGGCTGGTCTCAGTTTTGCCAGAAAACATCTTGATGATCCCCAAGACTTTTGGGAAAATACTCTGTTGACTGACAAGACAAAAGTTGAACTTTTTGGAAGGTGTGTGTCCCATTAAATCCGGTGTAAAAGTAACACAGCATTTCAGAAAAGGAACATCATACCAACAGTAAAATATGGTGGTGGCAGTGTGATGGTCTGGGATTGTTTTGCTACTTCAGGACCTGGAAGACTTGCTGTGGTAAATGGAACCATGAATTCTGCTGTCTACCAAAAAATCCTGAAGGAGAATGTCCGGCCATCTGTTCGTGACCTCAAGTTGAAGCACACTTGGGTTCTGCAGCAGAACAATGATCCAAAACACACCAGTAAGCCCACCTCTGAATGGCTTAAGAAAAACAAAATGAAGACTTTGGAGTGGCCTAATCAAAGTCCTGACCTGAATCTGATTGAGACGCTGTGGCATGACCTTAAAAGGCAGTTCATGCTCGAAAGCCCTCCAATGTGGCTGAATTACAACAATTCTGCAAAGATGAGTGGGCCAAAATTCCTCCACAGCGCTGTAAAGGACTCATCACCAGTTATCGCAAACACTTGATTGCAGTTGTTGATGCTAAAGGTGGCCCAACCAGTTATTAGGTTTAGGGGGCAACCACTTTTTCACACCAGGCCATGTAGGTTTGGATTTTTTTTTCCCCTTAATCATGAACACCTTCATTTAAAAACTGCATTTTGTATTTACTTGTGTTATCTTTGCCTAATATTTAAATTTGTTTGATGATCTGAAACATTTAAGTGTGACAAACATACAAAAAAAATGAGAAATCAGAAAGGGGATAAACACATATTCACACCACTGTATATAAACACATACACCTCAAAGAAAAATCTGCATTAAAATGGTTGGCAACATGTACTTGAAGCCATCTCAGAGGGCTCTCCTGTTTTAGACTATAATTGATATTGATTGATATTTTAATATGTAAACAGTACATCATCTGGTTAATGAGAAAAATGTTGTGTTCAATACTTATTTTTCCACACTGTGGAAACAGTGTGGAGAAATGGCAGCCTGTTATGTACATTAATGTTCTGTGTTGCAGAGGCACAAAGAATTTGAACTAAACCCATCCCTTTACACCAAAGTGAAGGGATAGAAAGGGAATTAATTTGACACTTTTTTAAGTAGAAGTAAAGTAGATAAACTTTGCCGAGGACAAACAAGTTTTGACAGTAAAGGGAGAAAACTATAAGTAAAGAGCTACTGCCACAATTTGTTCACAGCAGTAGCAGCAGCTGTTTACAGAACCACTGAAAGATTATAAAACAAGTAAATTGTCTAACACCACTGGGATTTTTAATATATGAATTATTTAGTTTAAGTAAAATAAAATCCTTTTTCCTGTGTTTTCCTGTCTCTTACTACAGAAGACTCCAAATCTTCTCACCTAAAAGCTTTTCTCCTTATAGGGTTACTATGTTTTGTAGATAATGTTTACATATTTCCCATTTAAATATTTCTAAGTATTTTTTGCACTGTGAATGAAATTAGTAAAAACCGGTTGTTATAATTTAACTTTTCTAATTTTTCTGACCAACTGCATGAAAGACCTTACAAACATTAAAAACTGCAAATGCAAGCAGATCACTCTTCTTGATAAATACATTAGGATGCTCTTTGCTGACTGTTTGTCAACTACAGCTCCGCCTTCAACGCGGTCATCCCCCACAAACTCACCGACAAACTGTCTTCACTTGGCCTGCACCCCACTGGCTACTGGACTTTCTAACTGGCAGGCCCCAGTCTGTCAGGATGGGTAACAGGACCTCAGCCAGCATCATCACAAACACAGGTGTCCCACAGGGTTGTGTTCTCAGCCCCATCCTCTACAGCCTCTTCACCCATGACTGTGTTGCCTCCCACAAGGACAATATCATCCAAAAGTTTGCGGATGACGCAGCAGTGATAGGACGCATCACTGGTGATGACGAAGCATCCTGCAGGAGGGAGGTGGCCAACCTGGTGTCATGGTGTGAGGACAACAACCTCACCCTCAACATGGACAAAACAAAGGAGATGATAGTGGACATGAGGAAACGGAGGAGGCCACTGTTCTTCCGGAAGCTTGAGGTGGAGAGGGTGAGCAGCTTTAAATACCTGGGCATCCACATGTTCTTCTTCTTCTTTTAGATTTGATTGGCGGTTGGCAACCAGCTTACAGGTGCATTACCGCCACATACTTCACTCTACACATCAGCGAGGACCTTAAGTGGACACACAACACCACAGAGCTGGCTTTAAGAGAGCTCAACAGTGACTGTACTTTCTGAGGAGGCTGAAGAAGTTTGGCATGTCTTCCAGGATCCTCAACAATTTCTACAGCTGCATCATCAAGAGCATCCTGACCAACTGCATCACTGCATGGTACGGCAGTGCCACTGCCCTGGACCGCAAATGCCTGCAGAGAGTGGTGAAGACAGCAGAGAAGCGCATCAGGACTCCACTCCCCTCTCTGCAGAGCATCTACCACCACAGAGTCTAAAGGAGAGCTGATGCCATCCTCTGGGACCCCAGCCACCCCCAGCACAAACTGCTCACACCGGAGGTACAGAAGTGTGAATTGCAGGACAACCAGACTGAAGAACTCCTTCTTTCCCACTGCCATCAGACTCCTGAACAGATAACAACTCCCAAAACTCCGTAACACAGCTTTGCATATAGGAACTCACACACCTGCTGCTAAATTTGCACACTGCTCACCTGTACAGTAGATATACAGTAGTCTCACCTGTCTGATGTCCATATCATCTCTGTTGCTACTTATCATGCACAGTCTACTGGTACTACCGTTACAGAAATAATCTGTAATTTGTCATTACTAGTGCATACCCATGCATGCCTGTAGAAACCAAGTATAAGCAAGTATTTCTGAATGCCTGTAGAAAGCAGGTGTAAGCAAGCATGTCACCACTCGTTCAGTTGTGAATGGACATCCTGATTATTTTTTGGAATTTTGGAGGAAACCGGAGCACCTGGAGAAAATCCATGCTTCGCTTTGCATTTTACACATTTGTAGTGTAGACTGCCATTCACCTCTCATTCAGTGATAAATGGACAGCATGATCATTTTTTGGAATATGGGAGGAAACTGGAGCACCTGGAGAAAATCCACGCTTTGCTTGGCAATTTACACATTTGTAATATAGACTGCCATTCTATAAGGTTACACATTTTTACTGTGTCAGCATCTCTTCTTCTTCTTTTAGATTTGATTGGCAGTTGTTGGCAACCAGCTTACAGGTGCATTGCCACCATGTACTTCACTCTAAATCATCACTCTATCAGCATCTCTTTAAAAACAACATTGCTCAAAAAGCAACGCTTTTGCTTAGTTTCTTCATCTTGAGCAAGAATACGAAGACTCCTTGATCTGCCAACTCTGCTCGCAGCAATGTAGAACTGGCCATGGCTGAAGAAATCGCCGTTCTCATGATTCTTATTGCCTATCCATCTCCATCTGTTCCCAGAATCCCAGTTAAATCCCATTCCCTACCGGCCTCTCAAACTTCATTTTCCATTATCTGTCTTTCATTTCCATATTTGTGACAGTGTAATAAGATATGCTCAACATTTTCTTTTACTCCACATTCTCTACATTTGTCACTTTCGCTTTTCCCCATGGTGAATAAAGTGTCGTTTAAACCTTTGTGATCCAGTCTGAGTCTTGCCATAATGATGTCTTCCCTCCTTTTGGTTGTTATGAAATTCTTTATTGCAACAGATTTTTGTATTTTGTAATACAATCTACCTTTATGATCTCTATCCCATCTTTTTCTGCCATAGCTCAGTTCCTTTTTTCTTGATTACTGCTTTCCCTTCACCTTTTCTAAGAGACAACGGTATAGTTCTCTCTTTTCCAAGAGCACTTCTTGCTAATTTGTCTGTCATTTCCTTTCAACCCTTTGTGTGCAGGAACCCAACAAAACTGAACTTCTCCACCACCCCGTGTACCCTAAATAAACTGTGATATAGCTCAATCACCAAGTCTTCCCTTGTAGATTTTAGTGTCTGTATGGTTTTTAGCGCTGCAAGTGAGTCCGTGCACACCATTATAGATGGTATGAGTGTGATTCGTGGAATTAGGAGAGTGTGTTCAGCACTGACACCAATCACAGTTGTTGCAACCAACAGTTGAGGCTGCCTATGATCTTTTAGCGAGTCCTATGGTCTATATGACATCATATAGACATCACGTAGACATCATAGGAACATCATAGGCGGTCCTATGATCTTTTAGCGAGTCCTATGGTTGTGACACACAGACACACAGAGATTTCTTGAATTATACTGTATATAGAGTGATGACACACTGCTCATTGCACAATGCTCATTTGCACACTGTACATAAGTCTATGCCATCTCAGGTTCACATCAGGTTGCACAATGCTCATTTGCACACTGTACATAGGTTCATGCCATCTCAGGTTCACATCATCTCTGATATCAATACAGTGATCCCTCACTTATCGCGGTTAATGGGTTCCAGAACCGACCACGAAAAGTGAAAAACCGCGAAGTAGCGTCACCCCTAATGACGTCATCCATAAATAATACGTACGTTCATTCTCTCACTCTCTCTCTCTCATACACGTACACACACACACACATGTGTGTGTGTACGTGTACATACATACGTAGATGTAAACAAAGTGTACATAAATATGTTTTTAGAACTCTTTTATTCTTATAACAAGATACGTAACTCAAGATGAAAATGATTTACTGCACAGGTTAATGAGAGCTTTACTGCTCCTCAGGTGATGCCTCATCGTGAGGTGCTAGAGGCGCAGGATCATCGAGGGCAGCTTCCGGTAGAGCTGGAGGAGGCGGCGTAGTGGCTCGACGGGAAGACTATTTTGCACAAAATGGCACAAGAGAACAGCAAAAAGTTCCACGCGGCGAGACTAAGTAACACGAGCGATAAAAAGCAATGAATGCGGTCTTCCTTCCCTTCATGGGTGCTCGGCAGGGAGAGGAGGTGGGTGAAACGTCTCGGCCAATCAGCTTGCGAGATTTCCGAGCCGAGCCAACACGAGAACAGCGAACAGAGAGTTGTGCGGCTCTCCGTGTTGACACCTGATGGTCTAATGTAGTCTCCCTGCCTTCTGCTAGCGCCCGCCCATTATTTCTCAATTTTGAATTTTTGATGAATATTTTTGAAAAATCCGCGATGCACTGAGGGCGCGAAAGGTGAAGCGCGAAGTAGCGAGGGATCACTGTATACCACTATCACTTTAGTCATCCAGTGAATTTTCAATTTCATTCCTCTACTGCCTAACTGTGTGTTGGTGTGTGTGTTATTAGCATCCATTAGTATTAGGACTGAGTTACTGTGTTAGTGTGTCATGACCTATTAGAATTGTTGTTCCTGTACCTTTTACCTTGACATTCGTTCGGAGAGCAAAGAAAGAATTTCATTGCTCAGGAAATGTAGCATTTCTTAACTGTGCACATGATAATAAAGCCTTTGAATCTTGAATATTAAATGACAGAAATGAATGAGAACTAAGGTTTGAGGCGATCCCCTGAATTCTCATAAATGATCTCTTGCACTTCCATTGAATTCTGTGTTGTGACATTACGTGATGCTAAAACTGACCCGTAAGAATGCCCGATGAGAATATTCCTCTTGCGAGCATATCTCTTGAAGATTATCCTCATATCCTCAGCCAGGGCATAGAAAGTGTATGCTGCAGCTATCTGTGGTGCTGTGCTGGCTCCATGACCAACCAGGTCCGGAACGATCACTTCGTAGCCCAGCCGAGAAAAGAAGTCCAGCTGGCTTCCCCAGATATCCAGTGACCCTCCCACACCATGGATGAAGAACAGAGCTACATCTACATGTGTCCCTTTACAGGATGATATCTTCCTCTCACAGTCGATCACCACCGTCCTCTTAGGCTTCTGCCTGCGCTTCCTTGTTTGCTGGGACTGGTCAGTATGTCCAGCAGCAGGTGCATCTCCACCCATTGCTCCGGTTTCAGATGCTCCACTGTTTCCAGCTGTGATAGAGTCTGATCTGGCCTCAGGTATGGTGACAGGCGGTGAGGATTTTCCACAGTCTGTCAGTTCAACCTCCACAGTGCTGTTGGGCTCTGTCTCCCCATTTCGACAGTTTTTCAAATCCGCACTCGCCCTGTCACCCAAGTTCTCAATGAACAGATGTCCGTTGCGGTACACTGTGATTTTTCGTTTGCAGCTCACAGTCCCACCCAGCCCGGTGGGCTCCTCCACCACTGGCCGGTCAGGGATGATATGTCGAACTCGCAGGATTCGCCCTGGTTTCACCTCCACAAACTCGAAGCCATCCTCGGGTTCTGAGGTTTCTACAGGAACCACAGTGTTGGTCGGCGTTGAGATAAGGCAGCAGAACAGACCTTCCAAAAAACTGGTCAGCATGGCTGCCAGTCTGCTGGGAACACAGTCACAAAAGGGAATGGACATCAGTAAGCAGACAGTGAAACGTGCACAATAACATCAAAGAAACAGCCTATCCTGGTTACATGGACACAATAAAACGATTACTGAGAATAAACTGATGCTGGCAATAATCAGTTTTCTTGTGTTTACATGCACTGAATAAACTGATTATTGGAGGGTAAACCATTTGAGTTAATGACCTCAGTTACATGCCCTTTATTGGATTATTCTGTTTACATGGCCACTTGAATAATCAGATAATTCCAGAAATCCAGTCATAACCAGTTTGTGTATATGTAAACATGGTCAATCAGAGTAGCTCATTCCGGCCTGATGAACATACATCTCTCTCTATTCTGTACATACACATACAGTATAAAAGGTAGGCCAGGGGTCAGCAACCTGTGGCCTTTCAGCCCCCATGCTGTGGCTCCCAGCAGTTATCATCACTCTATATATAATTCAAGAAATCTGTGTCTGTCTGTCTGTGTGTCTGCCTGTCTGTCACAACCATAGGACTCGCTAAAAGATCATAGGATTGCCTATAATGTGTCTATGATGTCTATACGTCATATACACACACCATGTGTCTGTCTGTCACGACCATCGGACTCCCTAAAGTGCCTATGGTGTCTATATGAAGATCATAGGACTCGCTATGACATCCTCAAAGATCAACGGCAGGCATCACTCATGATCATAGGACTCGCTAAGACACCATTAAAGATCATAGGAACTTGCTATATCATCAAAGATCACAGGAACTCACTATGACATCATCAAAGATCAAAGGCAGCCATCACAGATCAAAGGCAGGCATCACTGAACGAGTGGTGACGTCAGAGATCAAAGGCAGGTTTCACCATGGTTACTGTTGCCATGGTAACAGTAACTTTCTACGGGGAGAGTGATGATATAGAGTGAAGTACGTGGCGGTAACGCACCTGTAAGCTGGTTGCCAACCGCATGCAGAAATGCTTGCTTACACTTGCTTTCTATGGGCATGCACGGGTATGCACTAGTATCTCAAAACACATGGAAATTAATGAATCTCATTTTAATTATTTTTTTAATGACTGTTTATTGCAATTGGATACATTTCTCAATGGAAATGCATACTTTTATGAATGTAAAATATATATTTTTCAAAATTATTTATTATGTTGTCAACCATGCAGAACTGTGTCACATCTGACAGCGGCTGCACAGAGAGCCGCTCACTCAGCCTCTCCTCAGTGCATGTGGAGAGCGAGCACGCACAGCAGCTGCTTCCTGCCACTGTTGGTAAGACATGAACAGATCCAGAGAAAGTAAAATCACAGAGGAAAATAGAAAGTTTTATTCTGTGTGGACAGATTCATTTGTGTTCATGTAGGTTGTAGGAGAGAATTTCTCCGCAAGAACACAAACAACGAAAAATAGCCACCTCATTAGTGTCTACAGGTCCATAAAAAGTCTTAAATGTGATTATCTAAAATCAACACCTTATCCTTAGAAATGAGAAACAATCCTTGAATTCCTGCTCAATAACCTTAAAATAGCCTGCACTATGAATGCTGGATTCACAGACATGACCAAAGCCTGAATTAGTGTAAATTTCTTCTTCTTTTAGATTTGATTGGCAGTTGGCAACCAGCCCACAAGTGCATCACCGCCACTGACTTGATTATTATCACTCTATATCTTTGTATAAGGAGTTCTGAACAACTCCTTATGTGTGAAAAAATTACACAACATCCGTCCATCCATCCATCTTCTTCCGCTTAATCCTTTTCGGGTCGCGGGGGAGGCTGCGATTGACTGGCAATCTGTCCAGGGTGTACCCTGCCTCTCGCCCAAAGATGCTGGGATAGGCTCCAGCCCCCCCGCGAATTACACAACATAACAAAAATAATTTTTTTGTAAGTTGTCTGTGTTTTTTCAACTGATTTAAGACAATTTTGCACCGCTGAATCCGAAAATGACATCTGTTTCTCTCAATCAGGTGAGGTTTTTTATGTTGTTATAAGCATTCGTACAGCAGTTGTACAGTTGTACTGTAAATTGAATAGTAGACACTGATAAAGGTAAGTACATGTAAATTGAATGTTACGTCATCATTGTTCAAAATTCAGAGAATTTCAAGAAATAAAGAATTTTGCATCATATAAAGCGAAAATACCCGTACTATGGCGGCACATGGGGAGAGCATAATTGTGTAACATCTTAGACAAGAACAAAGAGCAGAGGTTCCCTGGGAGATAACAGGGAGGTGTGAAGGATGAATGCAGTGTGACCTTTTGTGTGTTAGAAACTTCTAGAGGAATGGTAAAGGATTAAGGAAGTGAATGCAATGTGACCTTTTGTGTGTTAGAAGCTTCTAGAGGAATGCCATGCTTTTTAAGAGGAGAGTCTCTGCTGAGTATTCATTCTGTCTATGCTTCTTGTGTGAGATATGTAATAAATCGTCTGAGTCAAATCCGCCTCGTTATTTACACGCTCCACAGTACATGTAAACAAAAACGTAAGAAAACATGTGGCCATAGTTCAAAAAGTTGACCTGATTGAGCAAAACCAATGTGATTTTTGGATTCAGCACATCAAAATTGTCCCAAATTAGCTAAAAAACAAACAAACAAACAAACAAAAAAATGTACTACACAATAAATTTGGTGTTGACCAGTGTTATCCGTCTTGGCCGTAGCCAGAGGGTTATTTATTTTCACCATCACAGCTCAAAACTTCCTGAGTGATGTAAAAATAAAAGTGTTCCACAGCGATTCAGTTTTCAGAATGGTTGTTTCTGTTATGTGCTTTTATTATGAAACGCCAACAACTGGATATACTTGTCTGAAATCAGCAATATACAGAAGACAGTTTTTCCTCACAATCTATAAAGAAAAAAGAAAAAATAGTAAAAGGAGTTCAAACGAGGGAAAAAAGAGGAGAAGATGCTGTGACAGTGATGTAGAGGTGAGTCTGTGGAGCGTGTAAATAACGAGGCGGATTTGACTCAGACAGTTTATTACACATCTCACACAAGAAGCATAGACAGAATGAATACTCAGCAGAGACTCTCCTCTTAAAAAGCATGGCATTCCTCTAGAAGCTTCTAACACACAAAAGGTCCCATTGCATTCACTTCCTTAATCCTTTAACATTCTTCTAGAAGTTTCTAACACACAAAAGGTCACACTGCATTCATCCTTCACACCTCCCTGTTATCTCCCAGGGAACCTCTGCTCTTTGTTCTTGTCTAAGATGCTATACAATTATGCACTCCCCATGTGTCACCAAACGACCCCCCCGAGCATCTTGGATAGAACAATAGAATAACAGTCCGTATGCTGTGGTAGAATCATTAAACATCAATCCACATGCTGCTTGGGCTTCAGTCTTCTCCCGTATCTGCTGTAACCAGGATTCACCGCCTCCGCGGCGCTGTCATGCTGGGGGGCTGATGTTTGAGGGGTAAAAGTCTGTCCGTGTGGGTGCTCTAGGGAATCTTTTCTCTGGGAAGTTCCCCGTGGGGGTCTTCCACGCCGAGGGGCCCTCGCCAACAGCACTTGCTCGTCCGCAACCACAAAAGCGGGTTTGAGTCTGTCTATGCCAATCTTTTCCCTCCTACCCCCCAAATCTAGCAAAAAATGCTTGTCCCCCGTTTCCAGCACTCTGAACGGTCCATCATAAGGTAGGCGCAGTGGAGGGCAATGGGCGTCGTGTCTGACAAAAACGAACTCCGCATTTTTCAAAGTTTTAGGCACAAAAACGCGCGGAAAACTGTGGTGAGCAGGGCCCGGCAGCGTGCTTGTGTCTATGCTACGCTGCAACAGCTGAGACGGGGAGCTGCCCGGCGCGGGATTATCTGGCAGAAACTCCCCGGGCAGCCGAAGTGGTTGCGCAAAAACGAGTTCAGCCGGGGAAGCTTCCAGATCCTCTTTAGGCGCAGAACGTAACCCCAATAAAACCCACGGTAGCTTGTCTACCCAATTTGCATCCGTCAGTGACGCCCTGAGAGCCGCTTTCAATGACCTATGAAAACGTTCGCATAACCCATTAGCCTGTGGATTGTACGCGGTTGTGCGGTGAATTGTGACACCCAGGCTGCGGGCCATTGTTGACCAGAGTTCGGAAACAAATTGAGGGCCTCTGTCGGACGTAATATCCGATGGGACTCCAAAACGCGCCACCCATGCTGTTAAAAACGCGCACGCCACCTCCTCGGCTGTGATTGCTGCTAGTGGAACCACTTCCGGCCAGCGCGTGGTGCGGTCCACCATTGTCAGAAGGTGCGTGCACCCCTGTGATGGCGGGAGGGGGCCCACGAGGTCCACGTGAACATGGTCGAACCTCTTAGCCGGGATGCGAAACGGCTCCAAGGGAGCCTTCGTGTGTCTGTGTACTTTGGCTCGTTGGCACGCCATGCAGGCTGCCGCCCACTCTTTCACTTGTTTGCGAAGGCTCGGCCACACGAATTTCTCCCCTACCATTTTGATCGACGCGCGCACTCCCGGGTGCGCCAAAGAATGAATCGAGTCAAACACGCGGCGGTGCCATGCGGCCGGGACCACGGGACGCGGGCGCCCCGTGGAGACATCGCAGTTTAGGGGGGGCATGCCATCTTGCAGCACTCTGCTCTCCAGCCTTAACCCTGTTGGTCCAGACTGGAGCGCGCGCACGTCCGCGTCACTAACCTGCTCCGCGGCCATGGCTGCGTAATCTATCCCCACGCAGACCGGGGCCGCCACGGTGTGCGAGAGGCAGTCTGCCACTATATTCAGTTTACCCGAGACATGCTGAATATCAGTAGTAAACTCTGAGATCGCGGCCAGCTGTCTCTGCTGCCGGCCTGACCACGGTTCTGAAACCTTGGCCATCGCGAATGTTAGCGGCTTGTGGTCAACGAACGTGGTGAAACTGCGCCCTTCCAGCCAGAACTGGAAGTGGCGAATGGCCAGGTGGAGAGCCAGCAACTCCCTGTCGAACGCGCTGTATTTACGTTCACTGTCGCGCAAGGTCCTGCTGAAAAAGGCGAGCGGCTGCCAAGCCCTGGCTACGCGCTGCTCCACGACCGCCCCTATGGCCATATCTGAAGCATCAGTGGTGAGCGCTATGTGGGCCGTTGGGACTGGATGTGCCAGCAATGCGGCGTTTGCCAGGGCTGCTTTGATTTCCGAGAACGCCTGCTCTCGCTCCGGGGTCCATTCGACCTTATCCGCGGGCTTCTGTTTTCTGAGCACGGCGTACAGTGGTTGCATGAGCTGCGCTGCGCGGGGAAGGAAACGGTTATAAAAATTCACCATTCCCAAAAATTCTTGTAGCGCCCTGACCGTTTGCGGCCGGGGAAAATCTGCTACTGTGCGCACTTTGTCAGGCAGCGGGACTGCTCCTTCGGGAGAGACGCGGTGCCCCAAAAAATCAATCCCCGTCACCCCGAACTGACATTTCGCTGGGTTGATTATTAACCCGTGCTCTTCCAACCTCCGGAAAACCGTCGTGAGGTGGGTTTCGTCTTCGTCTTCGGATGCGCTGGCTACTAAGATATCGTCCAGGTAGACGAACACGAAAGGGAGATCGCGCAGCACTGCATCCAGCATGCGTTGGAACGTCTGTGCTGCCCCTTTAAGCCCAAAAGGCATGCGCAAAAACTCGAATAACCCGAACGGAGTTATTACCGCTGTTTTGGGTATGTCCTCAGCGCGCACTGGGACTTGGTGGTAACCGCGGACCAGGTCTATTTTAGAAAAAACGTGCGCTCCTGCAAGGTGAATGGAAAAATCCTGAATGTGACGAATTGGGTAGCGGTCGTGCGCTGTGGCGTTGTTCAACCTGCGGAAATCCCCACAAGGTCGCCACGAACCTTCAGCTTTAGGGACATGAGTAGCCAGGAGGCCCATGGGCTGTTTGAGCGCCTAATGATGCCCAACCTCTCCAGGTTGGCGAACTCCTCGTGCGCTATGGCCAGTTTAGCTGCGTCCAAGCGCCGAGGTCTTGCAAAAACGGGCAGCCCGGTGGTGGTGATAAAATGCTCCACCCCGTGTTTAGCGATGGCTGCCGAAAACGTCGGGACAGTGAGTGCTGGGAACTGAGTGAGCAGTGAGTGGAACTTACCGCATGTAGTTGTGACGTTGGCTTGTGCTGTTGGCCGGGTCACTCGAGCTATATAGGGGAGAGAGTCAAAAGACAGTGCATTAACCAGGCGTCTGTTAGCGACATCTACCAACAAACCATGTACACATAGAAAAAAATCCAAGATGGCACCGCGGATGGCAGCCACTGGCTTCTGCTCTCTGATGTTTTTGATAATTTTGTGTGTTTTTTTGGACTTCTGCTCTTCTGTCCGAATCACCTATTCAAGGGAGGAACTACTTTCACTCAGACTACCTCCCAATGCAACTTCTCCGCCAGTTACTGCTGCTGATCTGAAGTTTTTTCAGTCCATCTTAGCTGTGGGAGCAGCGGCTATTGGCGCTGGCCGGAAACGAAGGCGGCGTGGTAAACGTGCCGGTGCGTTAGTCAGGCTGAAGAAACGAGGATTTTGCACGCCGCTCCCATCGATCCATCTGGCAAATATTCGCAGTTTGGCGAACAAAATGGATGAACTGCTGCTCCTGACTCACAAAAACCGGGATTTTAGCAGATCTGGCGCCCTTTGTTTCACGGAGTCCTGGCTGAGTGAACACATCCCGGACAGCGCGGTCCGTCTGGACGGATTTCAACTGTTTCGCGCTGATCGCAGCCGAGAATTTTCTGGAAAGACTAAGGGTGGTGGAATCTGCTTCTACATAAACGAAGGTTGGTGTACTGATGTCACAGTGTTGAAGAAGTTTTGTAGCCCTAACCTAGAGTCACTGTTCATAAACTGTAAACCCTTTTATTCACCGCGAGAGTTCTCCTCATTTATTCTGGTCGGAATTTATATCTCGCCTGCTGCTTGTACAACGGAGGCACTGCAGCTCCTCGCTGACCAGATAGCAGAGGTGGAGGAAAAACATCCAGACTCTCTGCTTATCATTCTGGGTGATTTCAATAGAGCTAATCTCACAAATGAGCTTCCTAAATACAGACAGCATATTAAATGTCCCACCAGGGACACAAATACACTTGACCACTGTTACACGGTTTTAAGAAATGCCTATCATGCCGTCCCCCGTGCAGCTCTGGGTTTTTCTGACCACTGCCTGCTCCATCTTATTCCAACATACAGACAGAAACTAAAAACTTCCAAGCCTGTTGTAAGGACTGTGAAGAAATGGACTGAGGAATCAAAGCTGAAGTTACAAGCCTGCTTTGACTGCACAGATTGGAGTGTTTTTGAAGCTGCAGCCATTAACTTAAATGAACTCACTGACACTGTGACATCATACACCTGTTTCTGCGAGGACATGTGTGTGCAGACCAAGACCTTCTGCATATACAACAACAATAAACCCTGGTTCATTCCTAAACTGAAGCAGCTACGTCAGACCAAGGAGGAGGCCTACAGGACTGGTGACTGGACTCTGTACAAGCGGGCCAGAAACATGCTGACGAAGGAGACCAGGCTTGCTAAGAGGAGCTACAGTGTGAAGTTACAAAAAAACTTCTCAGCTAACAACTCTGCTTCTGTCTGGAGAGGCCTACGGAATATCACCAACTACAGGAGACCATCCCCCCACCCTGCGGAAAACCTCCAGCTGGCTAATGACCTAAACAGCTTTTACTGCAAGTTTGAAAAGAACCTACAGTTCTCACCTCCCACCCACACAAAAGGATTATCTGCAGCCCCAGGAACTCCATCCCTCCTCCACTCTGACCTCCCACCAGCACTAATGATCTGTGAAGAGGAGGTGCGCCGGGTCTTTCAGAGACAAAAGATCAAGAAGGCTGCAGGACCTGATGGTGTGTCTCCGTCCTGCCTGAGAGTCTGCTCCAACGAGTTGGCCCCCATCTTCACCCGGATCTTTAACAGATCACTGGAGCTGCGTGAAGTGCCTTCCTGCTTCAAACGCTCCATCATCATTCCAGTTCCCAAGAAACCCTCTATTACAGGATTAAACGACTACAGACCTGTTGCCCTGACCTCTGTGGTCATGAAATCCTTGGAGAGATTGGTGCTGAGCCACCTGAAGGTCATCACAGGCTCCCTGATGGACCCACTGCAGTTTGCCTACCGGTCAAACAGGTCAGTGGATGATGCAGTGAATATGGGACTACATTACATCCTGCAACACCTCGACTCCCCAGGGACGTACGCCAGGATCCTGTTTGTCGACTTCAGCTCAGCGTTCAACACCATCATCCCAGGCATTCTTCATCAGAAACTCCTCCAGCTCAAGGTGCCCCCCTCCACCTGCCAGTGGATCTCCAGCTTTCTGACTGACAGGTGGCAACAGGTGAAGCTAGGGAGATTTACATCCAGCTCCCGAAAAATTAGTACTGGCGCCCCCCAAGGATGTGTCCTTTCCCCACTGCTCTTCTCCCTCTACTCCAACGACTGCACCTCAGAGGACCCTTCGGTGAAGCTCCTGAAGTTTGCGGACGACACCACAGTCATCGGTTTGATCCGGGATGATGATGAGTCTGCATACAGGCGGGAGGTGGAGCAGCTGATCCTCTGGTGCAGCCAGAACCATCTTGAACTTAACCCAGCCAAAACGGTGGAGATGACTGTGGATTTCAGGCGACACCCCCCTTCATTCCCCCCACTCACCATCCTCAACAGCACAGTGTCCACTGTGGACTCCTTCAAGTTTCTGGGTACCACAATCTCCCGGAACCTGAAGTGGTCCTCCCATATTGACACTGTCCGGAAAAAGGCCCAGCAGAGGTTGTTTTTTCTGCGTCAGCTCAAGAAGTTTGATTTGCCTCAGGAGCTGCTGGTTGTCTTCTACACCGCCATCATCCAATCTGTCCTCTGCTTTTCCATCACTGTCTGGTTTGGATCTGCCACTAAACAGGACAAGACCAGACTGCAGCGGATCATTAAGTCTGCGGAGAGGATCATTGGTACCGACCTACCCTCCATTGAGAACTTATATCGGTCCATAACCAGGAAACGGGCGGGAAACATCTGTGCTGACCCATCACACCCCGGCCACAAACTGTTTGAACTTCTATCTTCTGGTCGTCGTTACAGATCACTGAAGGTCAAAACCACCCGTCACAGGAACAGTTTCTTTCCTCAAGCCATCACTCTGATGAACTCCTAACATTCACCTAGTCCTACCTGTTGCTGTACTCATGACTTTTCATCCATTATTACATTGCACATAACTCTCACACTGCTTTTTACTTCATTCACATTATATCACTGAATCTGAGTCCACATTGAAATACTGTGTGATTGTATATTTTTTCATATATTTCTGCAAAGTGTGGTTAGTCCGAGTAAATAACTGCATATATTCCTGTATATATTTGCATCCTTTTATAGAAACGTGGACAGACTGTAATTTACTGTACATACTCTGGTTGTCATTGAATCCTTATTTAAATCCTTCACCTGAACAACGAGAGCAAGTTTTTAGCCAAAGTCAAATTCCTTGTATGTGTTGTGCATACTTGGCCAATAAAGCTGATTCTGATTCTGATTCTGATTCTGAAAATCAGCCCCCAGTATATGGAAATTCAATGCTGCTATGACAAAAGTCCACTCAAATGTACGGCCGTGTAGAGACAAGAGTAGAGTCCTCTCACCAAAGGTCTTAATCCCCGAGCCATTTGCTGCTGCCATCTCGGGACCGCTAGATCCTGCCAGCCGGTCAGCGTAGGTCAGCCAGATGAAACTCTTCTGGGCGCCGGTGTCCACGAGGAAATGCCTCCCCGAGCGTGCATCCGTCAAGTAGAGTAGCTTGTTCTCCTCCCCGAGGGTCGCAGCTGCTACCGACCCCCGGTCTTGCCGTTTCCCGAGCGCTTGAATTGGCACAGTGGTATACATTTACGTGCCCTCTCTGCGAAGCGGCGTGGTAGAAGCAAAGTGTGTCTCCCCCGCGTTCCTTGGCCCCCGCTGCTGCTGCCGTCAGTGGCTCTGCTGCTGCTGTCGATGGCTCCTCGCCTCCTCCGGCCGCCGCGCCGAGCTCCGTCGCTGCCGCAATGGTCGTGAGCTCCCTGCTGGCGACGATGATCCGGTTTGCCTCCCGGGCTAGCGCACGATAGTCCCACTTGGCCAGCAACGGTGAATTGGCCAGGGTCGCTCTTGTCGCTGACAGAAGGTTCCGAAGGAAGAGGTGGGTAAAAATGAAATGGTCATCGTCTGTGCCCTTTAACCTCAGCATCTTCTCCATCAGGTCTATGGCCGACCCATCTCCCAACACGGTCTGAGTCAGGAGTCCCTCTGCTCTCTCACCATCCGAGAGTGTGTAGTGCTGGATGAGTGCAGCCTTCAGCGCACCGTACTTGTCGTCAGTTGGTGGCTGATCGAGCAGGCTCTCTACATGCTGAGCTGTGCGGGCGTCGAGCGCTGCGACCACATAGTGGAATTTTGTGTCATCTGCCGATATCCCCTGGAGGGCGAACTGCGCCTCGACTAGGTGGAACCAGGAGCGCGGGTTGTGCTGCCAAAAATCCGGTAGGTTGATCGCAACAGCACATGCGTGGCTGGGGGCTCCCGTCGAGGTTGGCTCCGGGGATCTTTTGTTGTGTTCCATGATTCGTCTTGGGTCACCAGTGTGGAGCGTGTAAATAACGAGGCGGATTTGACTCAGACGATTTATTACACATCTCACACAAGAAGCATAGACAGAATGAATACTCAGCAGAGACTCTCCTCTTAAAAAGCATGGCATTCCTCTAGAAGCTTCTAACACACAAAAGGTCACATTGCATTCACTTCCTTAATCCTTTAACATTCTTTTAGAAGTTTCTAACACACAAAAGGTCACACTGCATTCATCCTTCACACCTCCCTGTTATCTCCCAGGGAACCTCTGCTCTTTGTTCTTGTCTAAGATGCTATACAATTATGCACTCCCCATGTGTCACCAAAAGTCTTTTATTTTAAGGATGTTTTCAGCTTTTTCTCTGCTAGTTTGTTATCTGTGGGGTTTTGAACAGTGAATTATACGAGTGGAGAGGAAAAGTTCATAGGCTGACCATGATGCAGTGGTGAAATTTGACCAACGTGGTTTATTTTTCAACTTAGTCTCCAGTGTCAGTGTCTCTGATAAGAAACAATGCAGTTAGTATCAGAAAAGGTTGAATTTAATGCATGACTAGTTTCGCTGCTGTAGCATAACTCCTTAGTCAGCCTATGAACTTTTCAGCCCCCCCACCCCCATGTGCAGATTGTCTGTTAGTACCACAATTTTTTTTTTTTTAATTACTAGTGCATACCCGTGCATGCCCGTAGAAACCAAGTATAAGCAAGCATTTCTGCACGCCTGTAGAAGGCAGGTGTAAACCAGCATTTCTGCATGCCCATAGAAAGTAACTGTTACCATGGCAACAGTAACCATGGTGAAACCTGCCTTTGATCTTTGATGTCACCACTCGTTCAATGACGCCTGCCTTTGATCTTTGATGGCTGCCTTTGATCTTTGATGATGTCATAGTGAGTCCTATGAACTTTGATGATGTCATAGCGAGTCCTATGATCTCTGATGATGTCATAGCAAGTCCTTTGGTATTTGATGATGTCATAGCAAGTCCTATGATTGTGAGTGATGCCTGCCTTTGATCTTTGATGATGTCATATCACTCTAAATTCAAGAAATCTCTGTCTGTGTGTCATGATCATAGGACATCATAGGACGGCCTATGATGTCTGCCTGATGTCCTATGATGATCTTATGATCTCAGGCTACGTAGGACTCGCGATGCCATCATATAGGCGATGCCATCATATAGACAATAGGACTGGCTCTCCCAAAGATGCTGGGATAGGCTCCAGCCCCCCTGCGACCCGAAAGGATTAAGCGGAAGAAGATGGATGGATGGATGGATGGACTGGCTACCTATGATGTAGTGTCCTATGATGCCTGCCACAGGAGGAGACCCTTCACCTGCCTTGATGTCTTTTTGATGTCATATACACCATCACTCATGATGCCTGCCTACCTATGATGTAGTTTCCTATGATGCCTGCCACAGGAGGAGACCCTTCACCAGCATAGGCTACAACAGACAAGGGGTGCACAGACAGACAGGAAATGTGTGGCAGTGCGTCATGCACGTGCTGAGTCACTTGAAGCCCGAAATGCCCGCAAAGCGAGCAATGCTGCACGCCAGGCAAGGCACAGAGAAGCTGAGACCGAATAGGACACACTACTTTAAACCACACCCATTCAAAGCACAAAATTGGGAAATCTCACTCAGTAAGGCAGAAGGCACTCTATAAATTCAAGAAATCTCTGTCAGTGATGCCTGCGGCATGACTGTGAACAACACAGCTGTCTCAGACAGGAGGAGACCCTTCAGCAACGGGCATGCAGAAATACTTGCTTATACTTGGTTTCTACGGGCATGGACAAGTATGCACGGGTAT
The DNA here is from genome assembly GCA_020510985.1 of Pholidichthys leucotaenia. Taxonomy (NCBI): domain Eukaryota; kingdom Metazoa; phylum Chordata; class Actinopteri; order Cichliformes; family Pholidichthyidae; genus Pholidichthys; species Pholidichthys leucotaenia. The sequence continues at coordinate 319,263,577 of CM035839.1, read as the reverse complement.
GTACTAGTAGATATAGATGCTGAACAGTTTTAGCTGCAAGGCTAAAAATGCCGAAATAACTGAAAAATAGTCAATTTGAGCCTTAAACTCTAAAAATGCTAGTTTACATGCTTAAACAGTCTAAACTTGAAAAATGTTAGCATAAAAACAAAAATAGCTTAATGTTGTAGGAAGTTAGCTCAAAAATGCTAAATATAAGTGTAAAACTTAAAAATGCTTGCTTCCATACTAAAACAGGCTAATATTAGAGAAACATTAGTATAAAAGCAGAAATTGTCATGTGTCTGAGCTGTGCTCAGACTCATGTGTTTTGAGTATTTTTCTGTCTGTTATTATTTTCTAGTTTGGTTCTGTTATTTTTGGTAGTAAGACTTGAGCCTCTGTCTCTCCCAGGCACCCACCATTCACTTGCAGTCTGCCCCAGTTCTCAGCTGTGAATGATTGTTAATTAGGTCACCCTGCCTGCTCAGCCACACCTGCTGCTCATTTATTTACCCAGTATTTAAGCTCTGCAAGTTCATTGTTTCACTGTGGCAGCATTACATGGACTTTCTCCTTGGACTATTCCTCTCTCTTCTCCAGAGCATGCCCTGCTCTGGATCGCCAACTTTGTAAGTTGTTTTTGTTGCATTTTCATGGATAGCAGTGTCCTGTGTGCAGTGTTGGGCAAGTTACTAAAAAATAGTAACTAATTACTTCTTTTTAAAAGAAACTGAGTTACTTTTGAGTTACTGCATGATTAAAGTAACTAGTTACTTGGAAAAGTAACTTTCACGTTACTTTTAAATGCATACTTAAAGTTTCTGTGACAAAATTTAGGAACTATGGATCAATATTCAGTATGAATTTATCTTCAATCGTCCATATCAAAACAGCACAGAGAAGCAACAGTGTCAAAACTCACCCAGAAAAGAGTTTGTGTAATTGATTTTTTTTTTCCACATAAGGTGATTGTTATTTAATCGTTTGGTTTACAGAAATCGTTTGGTTTCCCCCCTCATGGATCGTCACCTTATCGTGGTGGGGGGGTTTGCGTGCCCCAGTGATCCCAGGAGCTATGTTGTCCGGGGCAATTTGCCTCTGATAGGGTCTCCCAAGACAAACTGGTCCTGGGTGAAGGGCCAGACGAAGAACGATCCAACAGACTCTCATGATAAATTGTATATCAAGGATTCAGTGTACCCCGCCCGGTATGGGGTTACCGGGGCCCCACCCTGGAGCCAGGCCTGGGGGAGGGGCTCGAAGGCTAGCGTCTGGTGGCCGGGTTTCCACCCATGGGACCCGGCCGGGCTCAGCCCGAAGGAGTTACATGGGTCCGCCCTCCAGTAGGTTCACCACCTGCAGGAGGGATCATGGAAGTCCGGTGCTATGTGGATTAGGTGGCAGTCAAAAGCGGAGACCTTGGCGGACTGATCCCAAGCTTTCTAAACTGGCTTTTGGTACGTGGAATGTCACCTCTCTGGTGGGGAAGGAGCCTGAGCTGGTGTACGAGATTGAGCGATACCGGCTAGACATAGTCGGCCTCACCTCAACACACAGCTCCGGTTCCGGAACCAGTCTCCTGGAGAGGGGCTGGAGCTTGGCCTTTTCTGGAGTTGCCCCGGGCGAGAGGCGACGAGCAGGGGTAGGTATTCTTGTATCGCCCCACCTTGCTGCCTCTATATTGGAGTTTTCCCCGGTGGACGAAAGGGTTGCTTCCCTGCGCCTTCGGGTTGGGAAACGGGTCCTGACCATCATTTGTGCCTATGCACCAAATGATGTTTCAGAGTACCCACCCTTTTTGGAGTCTGTGACTGGGGTGCTGGAGGGTGCTCCTCCTGGAGACTCCATTGTCCTACTGGGGGACTTCAATGCGCACGTGGGCAACGACAGTGAAACCTGGAGGGGGGTGATTGGGAGGAACGGCCTGCCCGATCTGAACCCGAGTGGTGTTCAGTTATTGGACTTCTGTGCTAACCACAGTCTGTCTATAACGAACACCATGTTCAAGCATAAGGGTGTCCATATGTGCACCTGGCACCAGGACACCCTAGGCCGCAGGTCGATGATCGATTTTGTTATCGTATCATCAGACCTGCGACCGTATGTCTTGGACACCCGAGTAAAGAGAGGTGCAGAGCTGTCAACTGATCACCACCTGGTGGTGAGTTGGATCCGATGGCAGGGGAGGAAGCCATTCAGACCTGGTAGACCCAAACGTATAGTGAGGGTGTGCTGGGAGCGTCTGGCTGAGGCCCCTGTCCGGGAGGTCTTCAACTCCCACCTCCGGAAGAACTTCAACCACATTCCGAGGGAGTCTGGAGACATGGAGTCTGAATGGGCTATGTTCTCCACCTCTGTTGTTGAAGCGGCAGCCCAGAGCTGCGGCCGCAAGGTGGTCGGTGCATCTCGTGGTGGCAACCCCCGAACCAAGTGGTGGACACCAGTGGTGAGGGGGGCCATTAAGCTGAAGAAGGAGTCCTATCAAGCTTGGTTGGCTTGTGGGACTCCCGAAGCAGCTGAGGTGTACCGGCAGGCCAAGCGGAGTGCAGCTCGGGTGGTTGCTGAAGAAAAAACCCGGGTATGGGAGGAGTTCGGTGAGGCCATGGAACAAGACTTTCGGTCGGCTTCAAAGAGATTCTGGCAAACTGTTCGGCGGCTCAGGAGGGGAAAGCAGCTCCCCGTCCACACTGTGTATGGTGCGGATGGGACACTGTTGACTTCAACTGGGGATATCGTCGGGCGGTGGAAGGAATACTTCGAGGATCTCCTCAATCCCACTGATACGCCTTCCACAGAGGAAGCAGGGTTTGGGGACGAGGGGGATGACTCGCCTATCACAGGGGCTGAGGTCGCCAAGGTGGTTAAAAATCTCCTTGGTGGCCGGGCCCCGGGGGTGGACGAGATTCGCCCCGAGTACCTCAAGGCCCTGGATGTTGTTGGGTTGTCATGGTTGACACGCCTCTGCAACATTGCGTGGAGGTCGGGGGCAGTGCCTTTGGCATGGCAAACCGGGGTGGTGGTTCCTCTCTTCAAAAAAGGGGACCGGAGGGTGTGCTCCAACTTTAGAGGGATCACACTCCTCAGCCTCCCTGGGAAGGTCTATGCCAAGGTACTGGAGAGGAGAGTCCGGCCGTTGGTCGAACCTCGGATTCAGGAGGAGCAATGTGGTTTTCGTCCTGGCCGTGGCACATCGGACCAGCTCTTTACCCTCTCGAGAATTCTTGAGGGTTCGTGGGAGTTTGCCCAACCAGTTTACATGTGTTTTGTGGACTTGGAGAAGGCATTTGACCGCGTCCCTCGTGGATTTTTGTGGGGGGTGCTTCGGGAGTATGGGGTATCGGGCTTGTTGTTACGAGCTATTCGGTCTCTGTACGACCGTTGTGAGAGTTTAGTTCGCATTGCCAACACTCGGTCGGAGTCATTCCCAGTGAGAGTTGGACTCCGCCAGGGCTGCCCTTTGTCACCGGTCCTGTTCATAATTTTTATGGACAGGATTTCTAGGCGCAGCCAGGGAATGGAGGGTGTCATGTTTGGTGACCACAGGATCTCATCTCTGTTGTTTGCAGATGATGTTGTCCTGTTGGCTTCATCCAGCAATGACCTACAGCTCTTGCTGGGACGGTTTGCCGCTGAGTGTGAAGCGGCTGGGATGAGAATCAGCACCTCCAAGTCCGAGTCCATGGTCCTCAGCCGGAAAAAGGTGGATTGTCCTCTCCGGGTTGGGGACAGGCTCCTGCCCCAAGTGGAGGAGTTTAAGTATCTTGGGGTCTTGTTCACGAGTGAGGGGAAAATGGAGCGAGAGATCGACAGACGGATTGGAGCAGCATCTGCAGTGATGCGGACGTTGTACCGGTCTGTTGTGGTGAAGAGGGAGCTTAGTTCTAAGGCAAAGCTGTCGATTTACCAGTCAATCTACGTTCCTACTCTCACCTATGGTCACGAGCTTTGGGTAATGACCGAAAGAACGAGATCGCGGATACAAGCGGCTGAAATGAGCTTTCTCCGTAGGATTGCTGGACTCACCCTCAGAGATAGGGTGAGGAGCTCAGTCATCCGGGAGAGGCTCAGAGTAGAACCGCTGCTCCTCCACATTGAAAGGAGTCAGTTGAGGTGGTATGGGCATCTGATTAGGATGCCTCCTGGACGCCTCCCACTTGAGGTGTTTCAGGCACGTCCCACTGGGAGGAGACCCCGGGGCAGACCCAGGACTCGGTGGAGAGACTATGTCTCCCAGCTAGTCTGGGAACGCCTTGGTATCCCCTCTGAAGAGCTGGAGCAGGTGGCTGGGGAGAGGGAAGTCTGGGCTTCTCTGCTTGAACTGCTGCCTCCGCGACCCGGACCTCCGGAAAAGCGGTAGAAGATGGATGGATGGATGGATGGTTTACAGAAATTTTGGCTTCAGGTTTGTTTGTTTTTTTTTTTATTTCCTCTATTGGGTGGTCGGGGAAATTAAAAAAAAAATGCTCAGCTATTCAGTTTCGGTAGACAATGAGATTTATAAAAATGAAAACTGAAAAAAGTAATGTAACGTTTTTTAACACAAAGTCGTTCCATCTGGAGTAAAGTCAACACTCGGTTTCAAAATTCATAAGGAAGGATTTTACTTCCAGTGGAAAAAATATAATAAAATCACGATCGCCTTATGTGGAAAAAAAATCAATTACACAAACTCTTTTCCGGGCGAGTTTTGACACTGTTGCTTCTCTGCGCTGTTTTGATATGTTGATATCGTCTTGAGCTGTCGGTTTTCGTTTAAAAACCGTAGGTATGGCAGTCGGCTTTAGAACCCGTTTGTAACGAACTTTCAAGCCTAAACATTCCTGTATAGCAGGTGCCTCCTTTAAACTATCTGCAGTGACATGATCGCTACAGAGTGCAGAAGATGGTGTTGGTTGCCATTTGTCCCTTGCTCTCTGTACTTGCTTCGCCCATTTTTTAAGATCTGGATCTTCTGGGAATGAGGGCTAGGCACCCCCCCGGGGAGAGGAGCAGATGCCAGGCCACCAGGAGAGGAGTGAAGTGTGGCACCTGTGTACTATCATGTTAATGCGCCGCACAGGCTTTGTTAAATACATAATGTGAGGTCGGAGCCTCGGGTCACCATGCATGTAATTAAAGGTATAAAAGAGAGATGCATAGTGGCCTGGGAGTTCTTTTTGCTATCCTGTCCTGTTAGAGGGAGAATAAAGTCTGTGCTGATCAGCTCGTTGCCTCGCCTGCATCCGACCCTCTCCACTGGTGACCCTGATGTGCCATGGAAGGCGAGACGAGCACCCCGGAGATATCCTGGAGGGAAAGCGCCAGCGCTGCATGTGCTGTTTCAGTCAAGCTCCTGGATTTCTGGCTGCACGACCTGACAGCGTGGCTTCTACACATTGAGGCCCAGTTTGTTCTCCGCGGGGTAACATCAGACGACACTAAATACTACTATGTGGTCGCTGCGCTGGACGCACGTGCCACACAACAGGTGGCAAGCCTGCTCCAAGAGCCGCCAGTCCGGGGAAAATACGAGGCGCTCACGAGGATGCTTATCCAGCGCTATACCCTTCTGGACAGTGAAAGAGTGGAAAGGCTCCTAACACGTTCAGAGTTAGGGGACAGATCGGCCGTGGAGCTGAAGGAGAGCATGTTGGTGTTGATGGGCAAAGATGACGAGTCCTTCCTGTTAGCCCACCTGTTTCTCAGGAACCTCCTGGCTGCAGCGAGGGCAATCCTGACCAGTTCGCCACTGCTGGTAATGAGGGACTACCGCGCACTAGCGCAGGAAGCGGATCACATTATTTTAGCGACCAGAACCTTTGGCGTGAACGCAGCGACACTGGAGCCCAGGAGCGTTGCCAGCGAGATTGAGGAGCCGTTGGTGGTAGCCGGGGTAGACGCCAGGAGACACAAGAAGGAGCCGATCTGCCACTATCATTGCCGTTTCGGCTCAGATTCCCGGCAATGCTTGCCACCGTGCCAATTCAAGCGGACAGGAAACACCAAAGCCAGCAGTCATTAGCAGCTGCAACCGCTGGCGACAGACACAAGCTGCTATATGTCACAGACACACGTTCGGGGAGACGGTTTCTGGTGGACTCCGGCTCCCAGAAGAGCCTCATCCTGCTGTTCAAAGCTGACAGGGTGGAAGGGCGATGCGGTCCCAAGCTGGCGGCCGCCAATGGATCAGACATCAGGACATCTGATGAACGGACACCGACAATATGCTTGCATGGGCGCAATTTTCAGTGGAATTTTGTGATAGCTGCATGTTCCTCCCTCATTTTGGGTGCAGATTTCCTATGTGCTCATGGTTTATTAGTTGATGTTGCTAACAGAAGAGTAGTGGATGCTGTCTCTTTTGCTTCTCTGCCCTGTACAGCTTGGGGAGCTGGGTCGACAACACTGGCTGATGTTACAGCTCCAGGGGGTAAGTACCGACAGTTACTCGCCCAGTTCCCAGCACTCACGGTTCCGACGTTTTAAGTGGCGGTAACTAAACACGGGGTCGAACATTTCATCACTACTAAAGGACTGCCTGTATTCGCATGACCTCGGCTCCTGGATACAGCTAAACTGGCCAGTGTGCGTGAGGAGTTCGCCAACTTGGAGAGGTTGGGCATCATCAGGCGCTCAAACAGCCCGTGGACATCCCTGCTTCACATGGTGCCTAAAGCCGACGGGTCGTGGCGACCATGCGGCAACTTCCAGCGCTTGAATAATGCTACGGCACATGATTGCTACCCTATTCCCCATATCCAGGATTTTTCTGTGCACCTGGCTGGGGTGCGCATTTTTTCCAAAGTGGATCTGGTCCGCGGTTACCACCAGGTCCCGGTGCGAGCAGAAGATGTCGGTAATAACTCCGTTTGGCCTTTTTGAATTTTTACACATGCCGTTTGGATTAAAAGGCGTGGCGCAGACCTTCCAAAGGATGATGGACGCAGTGTTGTGTGATTTGCCCTTCGTTTTTGTCTACTTAGACAACATTCTGGTAGCCAGCACGTGCGAGGAGGAGCACATTGCCCATCTCAAGACGGGTTTCCAGAGTTTGGAAGTACACGTTTTGATAATCAACCTGGCAAAGTGCCAGTTCGGTGCTCCGGTGATTTTTTTTTTTTTTTTTTTTTTTTTTTTTTTTGGGCCACTGCATTTCACCGGAAGGCATGATCCCATTACCGGACAAGGTGCACACGGTGTTGGACTTTCCATGTCCATAGACCATGAGGGCACTACAGGAGTTTTTGAGAATGGTTAATTTTTATTTCCTTCCCGGGCAGCCCAGCTGATGCAGCTGTTGTATGCCGCACTTAAAAAAACAAAAAAAGAACCCTGCGGAAAGCATCAACTGGACTCCCGAGCGGAGCCAGGCTTTTTCAAATGCCAAAACAGCACTGGCACAGGCCGCGTTGCGAGCCCACCCAGATCCATCTGCATGGATAGCGCTCACCACAGATGCGTCTGACGTGGCCATAGGGGCAGTAGTGGAGCAGTGCGTCTCAGGTTCGTGGCAGCCACTCACATTTTTCAGCTGAATTTTGCACGACAACGAGCCCAGATACAGCACATTCAATAGAGAGTTGCTGGCTCTCCACCTGGCGACATGCCATTTCCAGTTCTGGCTGGAGGGGTGCGAGTTCACCACGTTTATAGACCACAAGCCGCTGACGTACGCCATGGCCAAGGTCTCCAAACCGTGGTCGGCCCGGCAGCAACGGCAGCTGGCTGCAATCTCAGTTTACTACCGACATTTGACACGTTGCCGGTAAACTCAACATGGTGGCTGATTGCCTCTCGCGCTCATTGGTCACCCTGGTCTACGTGAGAATAGATTTCCCCGCCATGGCCACGGAGCAAGCCAGGGACATGGACGTTTGCGCGCTCCAGTCTGCGGAAACAGGGTTAAGACTGGAGAGCAGGGTGGTCCAAGAAGGATGCCCTCCCCTACTCTGTGACGTCTCCACCGGCCGCCCGCACCTGGTGGTTCTGAGCTCTTGGCACTGTCCCGTTTTTGAGTCTGTCCACTCCCTTTCGCATCCGGGAGTGCGCGCTTCAGTGAAACTAGTGGGGGCGAAATTCGGCTGGCCACGTTCGCGTAAAGAGGTAGAAGAGTGGGCTGCAGCTTGCATCGTGTGCCAACGGGCCAAAGTGCACAAGCACACCAGAGCTCCCCTCGAGCCATTCCAAATCCCAGCTAGGAGGTTCGACCACGTCCACATGGATCTGGTGGGACCCCTCCCACCGTCGCAAGGTTTCATGCACTTTTTGACGGTCGTGGACCGCACCACGCGCTGGCCCAAAGCGGTCCTGCTGGCTTCTACCACGTCCGCGGAAGTGGTGCACGCTTTTTTGTCAGCTTGGGTGGCATGTTTCGGGTCTCCATCAGACATCACGTCCAACAGAGGCCCACAGTGTGTTCCAGAGCTGTGGTCCACGATAGCCCAGAGCCTGGGAGTCAAAATTCACTGCACTACCGCATATAACCCCCAGGCTAACGGGTTGTGCGAGCATTTTCATAGGTTGCATAAAGTAGCGCTCAGAGCTTCACTCACGGACACAAATTGGGTCAACCACCTGCCTTGGGTTCTTTTAGGGTTGCGTTCCGCACCGAAGGAGGACTTGGTAGCCTCCCCAGCAGAACTCATTTTTTCCCAACCGCTGCGGATCCCCGGAGAATTTTTATCAGAAAATCCCACGCCCGAGGCCGAACCACCCACCCATTCTCTACGCAATACAGAGGTTGTGAGCGTACCGGGCCCAGCCCACCATTGTTTTCCCCGCACATTCATCCCAAAAAGCTTGCAGAACGGCAGTTTTGTTTTCGTCAGGCAGGATGTGCACCAGATCCCACTGCGCCCACCGTATGACGGACCGTTTAGAGTGTTGAAACCTGGGGTGAAACATTTTGTGTTAAACTTGGGGGGACGTAGAGAGACCATCTGCACTGACAGGCTAAAGCCCGCTTTTGTGTTGGCAGACGAGTAGGTGGTGTTGGCCTAGGTTCCCCGGCGTGGACATCCACCGTTGGGGGCTCCACAGGTTGGTGATTCCTCAGCGGGGACTGGCACTCACGAAGAGGATGTGTTTTCTCCCCCTCCCTTTTTCCCCCCACAGAATCAGAATCGGAATCAGAATGAGCTTTATTGCCAAGCATGTTTACACACACGAGGAATTTGACCTGACATTAGGCGCGCTCGATAAGCGCTTCCTAATGACGCAGCAGCCATGCAAGGCGCCTGTCATACAGTGGGGGGTAAAGAGGGGGAGGGGGAGGGATGACACATTGGGCAGAGAGAAAAAAACAGTTTATCAAAATAAAGCTCGTATGAGCAAGATTGTGATCATCCATCCATCCATCCATCCATCTTCTACCGCTTTTCCGGAGGTCCGGGTCGCGGAGGCAGCAGTTCAAGCAGAGAAGCCCTGACTTCCCTCTCCCCAGCCACCTGCTCCAGCTCTTCAGAGGGGATACCAAGGCGTTCCCAGACCAGCTGGGAGACATAGTCTCTCCACCGAGTCCTGGGTCTGCCCTGGGGTCTCCTCCCAGTGGGACGTGCCTGAAACACCTCAAGTGGGAGGCGTCCAGGAGGCATCCTAATCAGATGCCCATACCACCTCAACTGACTCCTTTCAATGTGGAGGAGCAGCGGTTCTACTCTGAGCCTCTCCCGGATGACTGAGCTCCTCACCCTATCTCTGAGGGTGAGTCCAGCAATCCTACGGAGAAAGCTCATTTCAGCCGCTTGTATCCGCGATCTTGTTCTTTCGGTCATTACCCAAAGCTCGTGACCATAGGTGAGAGTAGGAACGTAGACTGACTGATAAATCGACAGCTTTGCCTTAGAACTAAGCTCCCTCTTCACCACAACAGACCGGTACAACGTCCGCATCACTGCAGATGCTGCTCTAATCCGTCTGTCGATCTCTCGCTCCATTCTCCCCTCACTCGTGAACAAGACCCCAAGATACTTAAACTCCTCCACTTGGGGCAGGAGCCTGTCCACAACCCAGAGAGGACAATCCACCTTTTTCCGGCTGAGGACCATGGACTCGGACTTGGATCGTCTCATGGATCGTCACCTTATCCCCCTCATGGATCGTCACCTTATCGTGGTGGGGGGGTTTGCGTGCCCCAGTGATCCCAGGAGCTATGTTGTCCGGGGCAATTTGCCTCTGATAGGGTCTCCCAAGACAAACTGGTCCTGGGTGAAGGGCCAGACTAAGAACGATCCAACAGACTCTCATGAATTGTATATCAAGGATTCAGTGTACCCCGCCCGGTATGGGGTTACCGGGGCCCCACCTTGGAGCCAGGCCTGGGGGAGGGGCTCGAAGGCTAGCGTCTGGTGGCCGGGTTTCCACCCATGGGACCCGGCCGGGCTCAGCCCGAAGGAGTTACATGGGTCCGCCCTCCAGTGGGCTCACCACCTGCAGGAGGGATCATGGGGGTCCGGTGCTATGTGGATCAGGTGGCGGTCAAAGGCGGAGACCTTGGCGGACTGATCCCAAGCTTTCTAAACTGGCTTTTGGTTGGTTGGTAAGATTGTGATCACATAGAAAAAAAACCTCTAATGCACAATTAGCAGACAATACAGATCACACATTAACAAAGCAGCAAGTTGAGAGAGACAGTGTGTGTGTGTGTGTATTTCAGTGTATGTGTATCAGTCATGTAATGTTGTATGCAGTGTGTGTATCAGTTACTGGTGAACAGCAAAAATCCTCCATCAGCAACGTTTAGATGTTATGTCTTTAGTGTCCTAAACATAGATAGCATGTCCACAAGAGTTCAACACTCAGTGCATGTCCGATGGTAAATTCCATGCCAGTCACATGACGCTGTCCTTGAGAGTTCAGATTACTGCACACCAGTTGTTTATGTTAGGGAGAAGCCAAGCCAAAACTCCCTTCTGCCTTATCTTCCTCCAGGAGGAGTGAAATCTTCAGGGCGCCGAATCAAGGTCTAATGGGCACAGTTCACTTAGAGCATAGAATTTTCATCTCTCATGCGATTCTGTGCATCATAATTTCCATATACATTTCCAGGCTTTAAAATCATTTCCTGGAGCGCTCCTAGCGACTCCGAGATGTGACCAATCTTCCTATTCAGTTCGCCGTTAGCCGCTATCAGAGCTCTTCCCAGCTGGTCAAATTGATGAAGGAGCTTCGCTGGGTCAGCATTTTGATTAGCTCTTTCCATCTTCCTTAGTTTTCGATACACCAGGACCACTCCAAAGCTAATCAGCAGAAATCCTGAGATCATGATGCCAAACAGACAGATGTCTTCCACATCTTCGATCGAAAGGTCACACAGACACATAAGTTTCCAATTGTATGTGTCTCTCACATAACCAGCAGCCGTAGTGCCTAGACTGATGTGACCTCCTGTGCGCCCCGCCAGCAGGGCAGTTCGACTGGATCAGTGACCCCCTGCTACAGCCGCTATGGAGGCTGGCTCATGCCCAAAGGACGGGGGGGGGGGTTAAGGCCCATTCTGGGTGTTCGGGGGGGGGGGGGGGTTGGACTTCTCCACCCAGAGAACAATGGACCAAGAGAGGAGACGTCACCGGAGGGTCCAGACTGAACAATAAAGGCTAGGCACCCCCCGGGGAGAGGAGCAGATGCTGGGCTGCTAGGAGAGGAGTGAAGTGCAGCACCTGTGTAATATCACGTTAATGTGCCACACAGGCTTTGTTCTATACATAATGTGAGGTCGGAACCTTGGGCCACCGTGCATGTAATTAAAGGTATAAAAGAGAGATGCACAGTGGCCTGGGAGTTCTTTTTGCTATCCTGTTCTGTTAGAGGGAGAATAAAGTCTGTGTTGATCAGCTCGTTGCCCCGCCTGCATCCTTCCCTCTGCAACAAATCACAGTCACTTTCTCTGTGCGTAAGAAAACTTGCACATTGTTTACACAGCTTAAACATTTACACAACTGCGGACATCAAATGCAGCTTCTTGCTCAAAAAATGTTCATGTTAAACTACAGAAGTAGGAGGTGTTACTGCTGGGACAACAGGTGATCAAGGCTCGATATGAGAAGTCACCTCCACCACGGCGTTTCTACCCGCTGGGCTGCATGTGAGCAGGACTGGAAACTGACAATTCTCAGCATAACACCGGCGGAGGAGACTGATGGCTGCATTACGGTAGGATCAGTTTATATTTATTTGCGCTAAAAATATCTATGCATATTAATAAAACAAGTAATGCAAGTAACGCATCTAATCAAATTTCAGTAACTGTAACGCATTACTGGATTTTTAAACAGTAATTTCGTTACGCAGCACGTTACTGCAGAAGTAGTGGCGTTACTGTAACGCGTTACTCCCAACACTGCCTGTGTGCAATGTTTATTTTTGAAAGAACTTTGGACTAATCCTCTCTCCTTCCCTCCAGAGCTTTCCATGCTCTGGAGTACCATTCTTGTTAGTTGTTTTGTTTGTATTTTTATGTTAGTGCACTGTTTGAATTTTTTGGTTAATAAATATCACTAAACAATTCAGTGTTTGGATCTGCCTTTCTGCCCCGTAGGGGCCAGTTCATGACAAAATGCGGCCGCCAGAATAATGTGATCCAGCTGTTGTTTTAGTGGACATTATTCTCCTGTTTTTCCTTTCTTTACTCATCCGTGATTTGAGTTCACCATGTTCCTGGAAAAGTTCACTGTGGGACTGAATGAGATGGAGCGGTGGACAGTGAGTGTGCTGGAGGGAATTTTATTACAGGCTCAAGCCTCTCGTACCCCCGAGGCAGCCCGAGAGTGTGTGGAGGGCGCGGCGCAGGTGCTTGAGGCATGCCCTAGCCTGTGGGACCACCCGGAGCTCACCGATCTACTCCTCTCCATGTTCTTCCCTTCACAATCGAGCAATGAATTGAATTGAATAAGGTTTATTGTCAATACTACCATACGTAATACATACAGGAGAATTGAAATTTGACTTGACATTGGGCGCGCTCAGTAAGCGCATCCCATAGCCGGGGCAGCCTGAAGGCGCCAGTCGAACAGTGAGGGTAAAGAGGGGAAGGGGGGGGGGAGAGAGGAAAACACAATAGGCAGAGAGAAAAAACATAGTTATCAGAATAACGCTCGTATAAGCTCATATAAAGCTCAAATGAGCCAAATTTTGATCACACAGAAAAAACCCCTCTATGCACAATTAGCAGACGTTGACAAATGACAAAGCGAGAGAGACCAGTGTATGTAGTAAGCATATGATCAGTGTGTGATGCAGTGTGGAGGTGTGTCAATTGCTGGTGAACAGCAGAGGGCACCCCCTGGCAACGGATAGTCATGTGTTCTACTCGGCATGTCCATTCTTCATGCAGGTGGCAAGTTCTGTAAACACATGATAGCGCTGTCCTTGAGAAGCTCGATCTGCAGAACAACAGCCATTGTATGTCGATGTTTGGGTTAAGCCACTTCTCCAGCGTTATCTTCATCGAGGAGGAATGTAAACAAGGGCACCAAAACACAAGGTCAAATCTGCACAGTGCACTCAGAGAATAAAAAATTTCCCTCTCTTCGATTCTGTGCTTCAAATTTCATACAGGCTTGAATCATGCTTTAGATCATTCTCTGGAGAGCACTCAGCGATCCACAGATGTTATCCACCTACCGAAACATAGGTAAAACATGTCCAAGAGAGTTCGTTCTCTCTTCAATGCATGCCAGGTGGTAAATTCCATGTTAATCCTGCCGCTGACAGTCAGTGCTCCCCCCAGCTGGACGAATTGTTGAATTTGTTTAGGGAGCTACGCCGGGGTCCGCATTTGATTAGCTCACCCAAATAATTTCGATACACTAGGAAAACTCCAGGGGCCAAACAGAAGATCCTGTGATCAGTTCAATCTCAGTCGAATCACACAGACACATGAATTCCAATGCCATGAGTCTCCCTTGGGTTCCCCCTGACCCGATCTTCTTCTTTTAAAGTGGTGACAATCGCATATAAGCCGCTTTCCAGATCCATAATTTCCATTTGGATTAAGATTCAGCCAGGAGAAGAGCGACATTGCAAGCTGGGATCAGAAGGGAGAGGATTAGGAGGGAGAGGGAAGAAAAGCGTCTGCTCTCTCTCAGAAGCGGAAGTGAAAGTAACCGGGGGAGGCTACTCCGATTCCAGCACCTGCGCCGACAAAGAGCAAGCGCTCACGCAAGAAAAAACCTCCAGCTTCTCGCCACTCTCCAGCGGCGGCGCCTCCGTCTTCTCCCGAGCCCTGGGCCACTCCATCGGCCGAGGAACTGGAAAAGCACAGGCAGGCTTTGTTGGCTGAGACCGACCTCTGCTTGGAGGATAAACCATGGCTTCTCCCGGACTTACCTCATGAATTGGAAATGATTTCACCGATGGAACTGGAAGTGGAGCACTCCTCGGCTCTGGAGCCCCTTCGTCCCTACAGTGAGCCTACGCTTCTGCCTCCCGAATCACCGGCTGTATCTCCAGTTCAAGCATGTGCGTCACCAGCCCCACAGCGACACCGTCGCCGGGGGAAGCCTTCTTCCTCCTCGGCAGCCATTTTCCAGACGTCGAGCCCAACAATTCCCACGGCAGAGCCTCTCCTCTTTTCTCTTCCGCCAGTTGTTTCATCAGCCTGCGCTCTCTCCGCTGCTGCCATAATTTCCATCCCCTCGACGTCTCCTCCTGCAACCGAGAGGTCCTCCAGGGTGTCCCCGGCTATGCCCATTTCCGTGTCTACAGGGGCGGTTCCTCCACAATCCACTGAGGGGCCTGGGTTTACTATAGACATGGAGAAGGATTACTGCTCACCTCCTGCAGCAGAGACCATCACCCACCAGGGGAGCAGACAAGTTTCATTTCATTCCACTACACTTTATGACAACATGCTTTTCCTGATCCCTGGTAGGGAGACTCAGGGTCTGCAGTCCCCCGAGTTGTCTCCACCTGCTGCAGTTTATAAATCTTCACCTGTCCTCGCCGTGTCCCCTCCTGTGGTTCCTGAATGTCCGCTGGCCCCAGAACTGTGCTGCCGGATGAAGGAGGGGCTCATGGCCCTGGAGGATCTCATCCCAGTGCCAGCACGGAGCCGACACCCAGCAGCCACGCCGTGTGAGCCACATGTGTGGTCTACTTCATCTGGGGGGAATGAGACTACCAACAACATCATGCCTGCTGTGGAGGCCGCCAGAGCAGAGTCACAATCTGACCTCCAGAGGACTGAGCCTGGAGCATCATTCCCTAGATCGACGGAGTCCTGGACGGCGGTGGAGCTCGAGCTTAGGCAAGTGCCCTCTTCTGTTTCTATTATTTCTCTGTTGGAGAGGTCTTGCCTGACTCATGGGGAGGAGAGCCAAGTGCAGCCATCAGCTGTACCTAAGCTCACCTCGCCGGGCTCCACTGCTGCTGGCGACCCTAACCACGTTTTTCTGCTTGTTTTTCCTGAGCCTTCTCCCAGGGTCGCCGGGGAAGATTTACCTGAGCCAGAAGTCTCCGTGGGTCCAGGTTCGCCGCCTGAAGCCATCGTGGGTTCAGTTCCTCTCACTGAGGTCGTCGCAGATGCTCCATCCCAGCCTGGGACCCCCGTGGGTGCTGCTTTCCACTGAGGGTGTGGCGTTGCTCCCGTGCGGAGCCACCGAGGGTGCGGCATTGGTCCAGCCCGGTTCCACCGAGGGTGCAGCATTGGTCCAACCCGGTTCCACCGCGGTTGTGGCGTTGGTCCAGCCCGGAGCCACCGCGGGTGCTGCAAGGCTCCAGCCCAGATCCACCGCGGGTGCTGCAAGGCTCCAGCCCAGATCCACCGCGGGTGCTGCAAGGCTCCAGCCCGGAGCCACCGCGGGTGCACTGTTGCTCCTGCCCGGAGCCACCGTGGGTGCAGTGTTGGCCCAGTCCGGGCCCACCAAAGATGCTGCAGCGCTCCAGTCTGGAACTGTCGTCGGTGTCGAGGCCTCCTCACCTCTGCTTGACACCACTGTGGGTCCTCCTATGGGGAAGCTGCCTCCTGGGGTCACTTCTGCAGTCCTGGTGGCTAAAGAACTCAGGCCGGCCGTCGCCCGATAGACTGAGCCGCGGGGTTGGGTGGTCCTTGTTCTCTGGCAGGCCACCCAACTCATACCATCTTACCATCCGGCTGACCTGGGACTTTGGCTGGCCACCCGAACAGCTGGGTTCTTTGACCTAGGGGGGCCCAGGGGCCCGGTGTAGCATGGGTGTGGTCCTGAGTGGGCCCCAGCCTTTAGTTCCCACCTAACCTGTTTTCCTCCACCTCCCATCCAAGGTAGTTTTTGTCGTTTCCTTCTCCTTGGGGGGGGGTTAGGTAGTGTTACCTTGGGGTGTCTGGGGTCCAGCCCCTGGGGAGCTCTGTCATGTGTCTGAGCTGTGCTCAGATGCTTTGTCATTCATTTATTCATTCATCTTCTTCCACTTAATCCTTTTCAGGTCGCGGGGGGGGGGGGGGGCTCGAGCCTATCCCAGCATCTTTGGGCGAGAGGCAGGATACACCCTGGACAGATCACCAGTCCATCGCAGGGCCAACACAGAGAGACAGACAACCATTCACTCTCACAGTCAGACCTAAGGACAATTTAGAATCCCCAGTTTGATGCCAATTAACCCAACTTGCATGATTTGGCATGTGGGAGGAAACCGGAGAAATCCCGGCGTAAACCCACGCCGACACGGGGAGAACTGCTCAGATGCTTTATGTATTTTTGAGTATTTTTCTGTCTGTTATTATTTTCTGGTTTGGTCTTGTTATTTTTGGTAGTAAGACATGAGCCTCTTCCTCTCCCAGGCACCCACCATTCACTTGCAGTCTGCCCCAGTTCTCAGCTGTGAATGACTGTTAATTAGGTCACCCTGCCTGCTCAGCCACACCTGCTGCTCATTTATCTACCCAGTATTTAAGCTCTGCAAGTTCATTGTTTCACTGCGGCAGCTTTACATGGACTTTCTCCTTGGACTATTCTTTTCTCTTCCCCAGAGCATGCCCTGCTCTGGATTGTCAACCTTGTAAGTTGTTTTTGTTGCATTTTCATGGATAGCAGTGTCCTGTGTGCAATGTTTATTTTTCAAAGAACTTTGGATTAATCCTCTCTCCTTCTCTCCAGAGCTTTCCATGCTCTGGAGTGCCATTCTTGTGAGCTGTTGTGTTTGTATTTTTATGTTGGTGCACTTTTTGAATCTTTTGGTTAATAAATATCACTGAACAAGTCAGTGTTTGGATCTGCATTTCTGCCCCGTAGGGGCCAGTTCACGACAGAAATAGGTTATGGTTGCAGGAAATTAGCTTAAAGTTGGTAAACATAAGCTTAAAACTTGAAAAATGCTAGCTTACATACTAAAACAGGCTAATCTTGACAAACAGCATAAAAGCAGAAGTAGCTTAATGTTACAGGAAGTTAACATAAAGATGCTAAATATTAGCCTAAAATGTAAAAAATGCTGGCTTACATGTGTAGCTGAGGCATTATGTTCATTATGTTTATTTTTATTTTTAAGTGAACTTCTTCAAAACTAGAGTAAAGTGAGAATATTAATAATCTAGATCATTTTGAGTCAGTGGAACAAATTTATCATTTAGAGGTTCTGTAGCCACACGTGTGACTTACTTAATGCCTTACATAATGCCTCACATCTTAGATAAGACCAAAGTGCAGAGTTTCCTTGGGGATTACAGGAAGCTGTGAAAGTGTAATCTTTTATATGCGAGAGACGGCTTGGAGGAGCCTTTGTGTGCCAAGAGACTGCTTGGAGGATCCTTTGTGGGCCAAAGACTGTGAGGGGGATGCTAAGGGATTTATGAGGAAATGCAATGTGACCTTTTATGTGAATGCATTGTGACCTTTTGACATGCAGAAGGACCTGAGTATATAAGTGAAGAGTTCTGTTTGAGAGGTCCTCTTTTCTACTATGCTCATGACAGAGAATGTGTAATAAACTGCTTGAGACCAACTTGCCTCATCATTTACACATTCTACAGTTCCGGTTATTCTTGTTGTTAGTGGGTCATTAATTGGTGGGACACAGGAAATGGGGTCATTGCGCATGCAGTGGACCCTGCACAGACAGGACGAGAGTGTGCTGCTGCTGTGTGTATCCCACTGATTAATCCTTGTTTTTCATAGAATAAAGTGGCAGCTGTGAACCCACTTCATTCATCTTCTTCCGCTTAATCCTTTTCGGGTCACGGGGGGGGAGGTGGGGGTGCTGGAGCCTATCCCAGCATCTTTGGCCAAGAGGCAGGGTACACCCTGGACAGATCGCCAGTCCATCACAGGGCCAACACAGAGAGACAGACAACCATTCACTCTCACAGTCATACCTAAGGACAATTTAGAATCCCCAGTTTGATGCCAATTAACCTAACTTGCATGTTTTTGGCATGTGGGAGGAAACCGGAGAAATCCCGGAGTAAACCCACGCAGACACGGGGAGAACATGCAAACTCCACACAGATCACTGTTGGCCGGGGGCTAGGATCGAACTCAGGATCCCCCGGCCAAGGGTGAGTTGCTGTGCTGCCATAGTGCTAACCACTCCGCCACCGCGCCGCCGTGTGAACCCACTGTTGGAGTTATTTCTCTACACAACACAACGCAGACACAGACAACAGTTTCAAGTCCGCTACATAAACGTGGTGCCGTGACCCGAATCAACTGAATCAGCTGCTGCCGATCGCTGGGGTTAAGCTGTGAGCTTGTGACGCCTGGGATGTCAGCCTGACTCTGTCTGGATCCTTATATATATATACTGTATATATACTGTATATATATATATATATATACACACACACACACACAGAGAGGAAAAAAGTATTGTTTCTGAGTGATTTTGACACATTTTGCATTTACTGTGTGATAAGCATATTTTTTTCAAGTGTTGCCAATTAGTTCTCATTTACTGTTGTGTTAAATGTAAAGTTTGTGTTTGAGATACAACTGGTAGAGGTCAAGCCACAGCCATTATGTTTACACCAGATGATGGGAGGGTCGAGGTCTTTCTGGGGCAAATGAGGTTATTAGAAATCATCCTCTCGTAATGTCACAGGATGATGAGCCATCACAATCAAACCACATAACCCACAGCCTTGTATTTGAACCCTAGTCCTCCACTCCTGCATCCAGTAATGAAGGTACCCAAAACGAGCTACGTGAGCTTATCACTGAGCTGGGAAGTGAAATTGGGGAGTCAATTGCAAACCGCCTGTTGGCAAGTCAAGCCCTGCCTATCATAAATGAGGCACCCCTATCCCAACCATGCAAAGTTGGAACCCCTGAAGCCACATTTGACCTGGCTAATACTGACCGCTAATACTTCCGGTGCCACACGAGTAGGCTGCCTTTTTGCAACAGCAGATCAATTTCTTCCTATTTCTATTTACTATCTGGCTTCTCTTGCTAATCTTTCTGATCCGGCGATACCTTATACATCGGACGGACACATGGATCGCTCAAATGTCTCCTGAGCCGGCAGACGGAGCCACTGTTTTTAGCAGGATACGTTACAGCAGAGACCAGCTGTTAGCACTTAATCGGACCAAGATGCTAGCGCAAGACCTCAACATACTGGGTGAAATAAGACAGAAACGACATGGATGCCATGCTGGAGCAAGACGGCAGGTGAGAAATATAAGGTACAGACCTGTCTTTCCATCCGTTATTATGGGGAATGTACGATCGCTACTCAATAAGACTGACGAGCTAGCGGCTATCTCCCACTACGAGAGCGTCTTCAGAGAGATTAACTTGAAGTTATTTACTGAGACGTGGCTAACAGAACTAGCAACGGATGCTAACATCAAACTGGAGGGTTTCCACACAATACGGGCAGACCGGACACCAGACAGTGGGAAGGCAAGGGGCAGAGGAGTGATAATGTATGTCAATAACAGCTGGTGCAGACCGGGACATATCACGGTTAAACAACATCACTGCAGCAAAGACATTGAGTTGCTAGCTGTTAGCATGCAGCCTACCTATCTCCCAAGGGAATACTCACACATGATCTGCATTGTTATTTATGCAAATCCGACGGCGAACGCTGGGACAGCGCGTGACGCCATCCACTCAGTAACTGGCAGGCTGCTGACAGAACACAGATGCTCTTCTCCTCATCTCAGGTGATTTCAACCATATTTCACTGTCCCCCATTCTGCCCACGTTCACCCAGTATGTCACATGCCACACTAGAGACAATAAAACACTGGACTTATTCTATGCAAATACTAATGAGGCGTACACCTCATCACCACTCCCCCCACTCGGGAGATCGGATCACAACTTGGTTCATCTCTTGCCAGTGTACAAACCCCTAGTACACAGACAACCTCCGGTCATGCGCACAGTGAAGATATGGTCTGAGGAGGCAATGGACGCTTTAAAGGACTGTCTTGAAACCACTGCCTGGGAACAGCTCTGCGATCCACATGGTGAGGACATTGATGGACTCACTCACACCATAACGGACTACATCAACTTCTGTGTGGACAACACCGTACCCACCGAGACCATATGGTGTTGCTCGAACAACAAACCCTGGATCAACCCTGAGATAAAAACACTTCTGAGAGAGAAGAAGAGGATCTTCAGGTCGGGGAACAGGGAGATGCTGAAGTCCGTACAGAGGGAGCTGAGGAGGAAGATCAGAGAAGGCAAGGACAGCTTCAGGAAGAAGATGGAGGACAAGCTGCAACAGAGCGACATCAGCGGGGTCTGGAGAAACCTTAAAACCACCTCTGGGCTCCAGAATACCTCCTCCCAGGCCACAGGGGGCAGGGAGTGGGCGAACAATCTGAACCTGTTTTTTAATAGGTTTGACCAACCGCCCTCCCCCCCGACTGCACACCAACCACTGCTGCCTCTACAGTCATCGAGACCTGCTGTCCACACCCCACTCCACCAACACCCCCCCACTCCCAGCACACAGCCCCCCAACCTGACCCTCACTAAGACCCAGGTGAGGACAGAGCTGAGGAAGATCAAGGCAAGGAAGGCCTTGGGACCGGACGGCATCAGCGTGAAGCTTCTCAAGTCCCGCGCAGACCAGCTGTGTAGGATTGTGGAGCACATCTTCAAGCTGAGCCTGAAGCTGGGGAGGGTACCACAGTTGTGGAAAACATCTTGTGTGTTACCCGTACCAAAGACTTCCCACCCTAAAGACCTGAACAGCTACAGGCCAGTGGCCCTGACGTCTCACATGATGAAGACCCTGGAGAGACTGTTCCTTGCTCACCTCCGCCCCCTGGTGGGACCAGCAATGGATCCATTCCAGTTCGCCTACCAGCATGGCATTGGGGTGGAGGAGGCAGTGATCTTCCTCCTTCACCGTTCCCTGTCCCACCTGGAGAAGCCCGGGAATGCGGTGAGGATCATGTTCTTTGACTTCTCCAGTGCTTTCAACACCATCCAACCGATGATCCTGAAGGACAAGCTGCTGTTCGCAGGGGTGGACCAGCACCTGTCACCATGGATCCTGGACTACCTCACTAACCGGCCACAGTTTGTGAGAACCTGGGATTGTGTGTCCGACACGATCATCGGCAGCACGGGGGCCCCCCAGGGAACGGTTTTGGCTCCCTTCCTGTTCACCCTTTATACTGCGGACTTCTCACACAACACAACACACTGCCATCTACAGAGGTTCTCTGACAACTCTGCGATCATCGGCCTCATCTCCAATGGAGATGAAGCTGAGTACAAAGGACTTATCCAGGACTTCGTGGACTGGTGCCATCGGAACTGCCTCCAGATCAACACGAGGAAAACTAAGGAGCTGGTGGTGGACTGCCGCAGGCAAGGACAACCCCTCACAGCACCAGTAAACATCCAGGGAACAGACATTGAGATGGTGACATCCTACAAGTACCTGGGTGTTCATCTGAACAATAAACTAGACTGGTCACACAATACCGACGCACTCTACAAGAGGGGACAGCGCAGGCTGTTCCTACTGAGGAGGCTCAGGTCTTTTGGTGTACAAGGGGTGCTCTTGAAGACATTCTACGACACAGTGGTGGCATCAGCCATCACTTTTGGAGTGGTCTGCTGGGGCAACAGCAATACAGCAGCCGATAGGAAGCGACTGAACAAACTAATCAAGAAAGCTAGCTCTGTCCTGGGGCAACGCCTTGATCCAGTGGAGAAGATAGGAGAGAGAAGGATGGTGGCCAAACTGTCATCTCTGCTGGAGTCCGAGTCCCACCCTATGCAGGACATACTGGACGCACTGAGGAGCTCATTTAGCAGTAGACTACAGCATCCTAGATGCGTGACTGAGAGGTTTCGCAGGTCCTTCCTACCTACGGCTGTCAGACTGTATAACCTAAGCAGGGCTGCTCGCAGAGATAGCAAAAAAACGTGATGACCTAATAGTATTGAATGCAAAAGACGCAATAGACTTACCCAAATGGTCCCCTCCAGTATACAAATAGGACAATATCAGTCGCTATGGAGGGTGACGATATGTATGGGTGCATATTCATACCATGAAGGGTAACTAAATAGACGGTTATGCTGTTTAGTCCATCTAGCTACAATGCTCCGCACTGTGCATACGATTCTGGCATCCGTCAGTCTCGGGAGACTATGGAGTTGAGCTCTGGGTGGTTTTGATGCAGCGTCGGTGTCCGGTGAGACTGAAAAGTCTGATGCGGGAGTGGCAATCCTTGCCGCACTGGACACAGGTGAAGTCCGTTGCTGGTCGGTCTGCCTGGCCTCGGGGCTTTCTCCTCTGTCGCTTCGCCTCAGCTTGCTGTATAAGTGACTGTTCAAAGCTGGACAGGCCTTTCTGCACAATCTGCCTCCAGGCCATCCGGTCTGAGGCTACAGCTTCCCACGTGGTGAGGTTGACAGCCATGGCCATCAAGTCCCTTTTGCAGACATCCTTGTAACGCAGTTGGGGTCTGCCTGACGGACGTTTGCCTTGAGCTAGGACACCGTAGAGGAGATCCTTGGGGATCCTGCCATCGTCCATGCATATCACATGCCCCAGCCAGCGCATGCGTCTCTGCTTCAGCAGTGTGTACATGCTGGGGATTCCAACTCTCTCCAGGACGCTGTTGTTTGTGACTTTGTCCTGCCAGGTGATGTGTAGGATGCGACGGAGACAGCGCATGTGAAATGCGTTGAGCTTCTTTTCCTGTCGGGCTCGCAGGGTCCAGGACTCGCTGCCATACAGGAGGGTGCTGAGGACGCAAGCTCTGTAGACCTGGATTTTGGTATGCTCTGTCAGCTTGCCATTGGTCCACGCTCTCTTTGTCAGTCTGGACATGGTCGTAGCAGGTTTGCCGATGTGCTTATTGAGCTCCGTGTCGAGAGAGAGTGAGTCATTGATAGTGGATCCCAGGTAGACGAAGTCATGGACAACGTCTAGTTCATGATCGAAGATACTGATGCTGGGTGGACCCTAACCCTAACCCTTGTCCCATGACCTGTGTTTTCTTCAGGCTGATGGTGAGTCCGAAGTCGCGACAAGCCTCGTTGAAACGAGTCATGAGCTGCTGAAGGTCCTCGGTTGAGTGGGCGGTGATTGCTGCATCATCTGCGAAGAGGAAGTCACGCAGACATTTTAGCTGGACCTTGGACTTTGCTCTTAGTCTGGAGAGGTTGAAGAGCTTTCCATCCGATCTGGTTCTAAGGTAGATGCCCTCTTTGGCAGAACCAAAGGCGTGTTCCAGCGTGACGGCAAAGAAGATTCCGAACAGAGTTGGTGCGAGAATGCATCCCTGTTTCACTCCGCTTCTAATATCGAAGGCAGATGAAGTTGAGCCGTCAAAGACGACTGTGCCCTTCATGTCATCGTGAAATGATCGGATGATGCTGAGCAGCTTGGGCGGACATCCGATCTTGGAGAGGATTTTGAAGAGGCCTTCCCTACTAACAAGGTTGAAAGCCTTCATCAGGTCAATGAAGGCTACAAAGAGTGGCTGCCTCTGTTCCCTACATTTCTCCTGCAGCTGTCTGAGAGAGAACACCATGTCGATTGTAGACCTGTTGGCTCGGAACCCGCACTGCGATTCGGGGTAGACTCTCTCTGCCAGAACTTGAAGCCTCTTGAGGATAACACGAGCAAACAGCTTCCCAACAATGCTGAGGAGAGAGATGCCACGGTAGTTATTGTAGTCGCTCCTGTCACCTTTGTTCTTATATAGTGTGATGATGTTGGCGTTCTTCATGTCCTGCAGCACTTCGCCTTCTCTCCAGCACAGACAGAGGACTTCGTGCAGCTCCATGATCAGTGACCCTTTGCAGCAGTTCAGAACCTCAGCAGGGATGCCGTCCTTCCCGGGGACTTTGCCGATGGCAAGGGAGTCAAGGGCCTCGCTCAATTCATCGATGGTCGGTTCTCCATCAAACTCCCCCAGTACAGGCATACACTCGATAGCATTCAGGGCATCGTCAGTGACTATGCTCTCCCTGGCATACAGCTCAGAGTAGCGCTCTACCCAGCGCTCCATCTGTTGTGCCCGATCCTGGATTACCTCCCCTGTGGCAGACTTTAAGGGAGCGATTTTCTTCTGTATAGGGCCCAAGGCCAGCTTGATTCCATCGTACATCCCCTTGACGTTGTCCGTGTCTGCAGCCAGCTGTATCTGGGAGCAGAGCTGAAGCCAGTAGTCGTTGGCGCATCGCCTGGCATGCTGCTGGACTTTGCTACGGGCGGCCCGGAGGACTTGCAGGTTGCGTTCGCTGGGGCAGGCTTTACAAGCTACCAAGGTGTTCCGCTTCTCCACGATTACTGGGATGATTTCATCAAAGTGACCCTAGAACCAGTCTGTTGGCCTACTGGTTTTCTTGCTAAAGGTGGTCATGGCAGCCTTGTGCACGGCATCTCTGAAGTGCTGCCACCTTTCTTGGGCACTAGCACCGGAACGGCCTGGCACGCGTACAAATTCCTCCACTTTCTCCTGGTCATGCGTCTTACTTGTATCAATGCGAGGCCTGCCTTCCTTTATCGTGCGGTGCACTTTCTTGGTTCGCAGTTTGACCTTGCTACATACTAGGAAGTGATCTGTATCACAGTCGGCACTCTGGTAGCTTCATGTGATCTGGACGCTGGGTAGACAGCTGCGTCTGGTGAGAATCAAATCAAGCTGGTGCCAGTGCTTGGATCTTGGATGTCTCCAGGAGACTCTGTGTTGGGGCTTCATGTTAAAGAATGTATTTGTGATGCAGAAACCATGATGGCAACAGAGTTCCAGTAGGCGTTGTCCATTTTCATTCATCCTTCCTATGCCGAACTGGCCCAAACAGGTAGGCCAAGAGTTGTAATGGGCACCAACTCTAGCGTTAAAGTCGCCGAGGATGAACAATGGCTCCTGTTTTGGGATTTTCTCTATGGCGGTACTGAGGACGTCGTAGAATTTGCATTTAGCTTCCACCGTAAACGTCAGTGTTGGTGCATAGGCACTGATTAAACTGACTGCCCCCTCTGAGGAGTGAAGCTGAAGGAACAGAATGCGTTCGCTTCCCTCTGTGGGTGGAATAATGGATCCCAGGAGGGTGTTCCTAACCGCAAATCTAACTCCATGTTCCCTGGTCTCGTCAGGTGGTTTCCCCTGCCAGAAAAAGGAGAAGTCCCTATCTCTCATAGATCCTGACCCTGCGAGCCTGGTCTCTTGGACAGTGACAATGTCTGCAGTCTGCTCAGTTCCATGTCGATGACTGCTGTCTTGCGAGCATCGCTAATTTCCTGAAGATCATCAGAGAAACCTGGTGTCATTGTTCTGATGTTCCATGTGTGCCCATCTTTAGGGAGGGTGTTTTCTTCTTTCTGTTCTTGTTACTTGGTGCGAGGTTATCGAACCGCTTGTCGGTTTTCACCCTAGACCCCACGCACCCAGTGAGGTTAATGGTCCGTGGCAAGGCAGCACCTTATTGGCTGGGGGCTGCCCAGCTTAAGGCGGGCATTAGCTATCCAGTGGAGCACGATGGCCCCTCCCACCGTCGGAAGCTGCCTCTGGCGTTGAGCTCTACGCCAATCGAATGAAGACTTATAACCGGTAGACTGCTGCTTCCCGTGTTGTATCAATGCTGCATAGCGAAGCTGGAGTGTCCTCTCCATTGCTCAAAGCCTGGGTAAGTTGATATGGAGGAGAAGCTGTTACCCATGCAGCAGGTCCCCCCTCTCCACGTCACTGAAATGATCCAATGGAAAGGCAAAAGCCAGTATACATGGTTCCAGCGCCGTCGCAGGAGCTGCCAGAGCGACGTTGTAGACAACGACGAACTGCCTTAGGGGCTCCAACTCCGGATTTTTCCTCAGGGTTGACTCCCGGAGTCTTTCTCGTGAGCAGGTATACCGCAAGGCAGCAGAGGTTTGAAATCAGGGTTTTCCTTCCCCTAGGTGAGCTGCCTTCCCGGCTGTCGAGCCCCACCTACCCGAAAGCAGTCTGGTTTTAAGGCGCCAGAAACCCACCTTCACCCCTTCTCCTGTCAGTAGAAGCAGTCCCGCGACAAGCACACCAGGAGCTGGACTTAGTTGTCAGAGGCTGTAAGAGACGCACGCCATATGGGAGCACTTTATAGATAGAGGGAGCTTATCCCCACTTCCACCCCCGGCTATGACAACCTTGGGACGATACATTTCCAGTTAATCCATGTATTTCTCCATGTAACCTTGTGACTGCACTATTTTAATTACTTTTTTTTTTCCACAATATCTTTATTGAACCTTTTTTTTTTTTTTTTTAACAAACATGATACAAACAATCAAACACTAACACTAAAGTACTACAAAAAAAAAAAAAATGCACTAAAAACACCAACAACCACCAACAAAATCAAGTCTTCAACAATGCTCCTCTGTTTAGTCTAGACAATCCAATACATAAGTATACATATTATGTTCACCAGTTTGGAATTTACAAGGTCCACACACATCATTCACCTTCTTCTTCAAGAGTTATGTTTAAATTTTTTACATAATCAATAAAAGGTCTCCATATATTCTCAAACACAATTTCCTTTGATTTCAGTATATATGTTATTCTTTCTAATGGAAGGTTTGTTAACATCTGTCTTAACCACTGAGTCACATCTGGTCTATGAGTCTTTTTCCATAATAGTGCAATACATTTTTTGGCATTAAACAAACTGAGGTCTATGAATGTTCTTTCACTTTTATTAAAATTATGCTTTTCTGGGTACAGACCCAACAAAAACAGTTTAGGATTCAATATGATTTGTTTTGAGATTATTTTTTCAATTGTTACCCTCACCTCTTCCCAAAACATTCTTATTAATCTACATTCCCATAAACAATGAAATAGGGTTCCTTTACTTTCCATGCATTTTGTGCATGTATCTGGTATATTTTTGTTATATCTATTTAACTCCTCCGGTGTAACATACATCCGCATTAACCATTTGAAATGTATCAATTTAAGGCGTGCATTTATTGATTTGGTTTGAGCTTCTGTACAAGCCAATTCCCATTGTTCCTCTGAAATTTCAATTTGCAGATCTTCTTTCCAGTAGTTTAATCTTTTCAGTGAATTTTCACTTGAAGATAGTGTCAATGAGTTATAAAACTCTGAAATAATACCCTTTCTTTTACTATCTTTCATCATCATTTTTTCCAAGGATGAATAAATAGGTCGAGTGAGAGCTTTATTTTGATTTGATCGAATAAAGTTTCTAAGTTGAAGATATTTAAAAAAATGTGTTCTATTGAGATTAAATTTGATCCTCAGCTCTTCAAAAGACATTATGTTGTCTGCACATGGCAAATATAAATCCTGAATCTTTTGTATCCCTTTTAAATTCCATACTTTAAATACAGCGTCCGCTCTCCCTGGTTTAAAATATTGATTACCCCATATTGGACTAAATTGTGACAATAACTGTGGTTCTTTTAAATAGTTTTTAGCTTCACACCATATTTTGATCATATGCTTTACAAATGGATTTTTAACTTGTTTTTGTAATTTTTTTGCCGAATCTGAGTATATGAATATGGGAAGAGGTAAAGGTAAATTGTATGATTCCATTTCAGTCCAGTGAGGGAGATCATTTGATGAAAAATAATATGTCATAGACCTCAGTTGTGCCGACCAATAATACAACATAAAATTTGGACATTTCAGACCTCCACGATCAAATGGTAAATATAATAAAGACAAACGTAATCTAGCCCTCCTGTTGTTCCATATAAATTCCACTAACTTTTTTTTTATTCTTGAGAATAGATCTAAAGGTGGTGATAAGGGAATATAAGATAAGGGAAGATAAGGGAAGATAAGGGAAGATAAGGGAACATAAAATTTGGACATTTCAGACCTCCACGATCAAATGGTAAATATAATAAAGACAAACGTAATCTAGCCCTCCTGTTGTTCCATATAAATTCCACTAACTTTTTTTTTATTCTTGAGAATAGATCTAAAGGTGGTGATAAGGGAATGTATTGAAATAAATAAAGTATTTTAGGTAAAATATTACTTTTAAGTATATTGATTCTCCCGATCATCGACATTGGTAGTGACATCCATCTCTGAGTTAACTCATTGATATCTGACATTAAGGCTTCATAGTTGACACTGGCGACTGATTCTAGCTTAGGCATAATATGGATTCCTAAATATTTAAACTGATTTACAACATTGAATTGATTTACCTCAGGGGCTGGGTAATTTCTCTGGGTCTCATTTAGCATTAATATTGAAGATTTAGTTTTATTTATTTTATATCCTGATATTTCCCCCAAATTCTTTATTAAATTCAACAAGGTTGGAATTGATTTTTTTAGATTCGACATAAACAAAATTATATCATCGGCGTACAGGGAGATTTTATGTTCTGTTGGTCCAACTTTAATTCCATATATTTGTGAATGTAAACGTATCGCTATCGCTAAAGGTTCAATTGCCATAGTAAACAGTAAAGGTGAAAGTGGACAGCCTTGTCGACATCCTCTATTGATTTTTATTGGTTTTGAAATATTGTTATTTGTTAGGATTTCTGCTGTAGCATTATTGTATATTATTTGAACCCATTTTATGAAATTATTTCCAAGTCCAAACCTTTGTAGGACTTCAAAAAGAAAGGGCCATTCAACTCTATCAAAGGCCTTTTCGGCGTCCAATGATAGGAGAGCTGTATCCGGTGCTTCTTTATTAAAATAAATAATATTAAATAGTCTTCTTACATTATGGAAGCCTTGTCTACCCTTTATAAAGCCATTCTGATCTCGATTAATAATATTTGGTAAAATTTCTTGTATTCGTCTTGCTAAAATTTTACAGATTATCTTAAGGTCGGCGTTTAATAGGCTTATTGGTCTCATATTTTCACATTTATTAGAGGGCTTACCTGGTTTTGGCAGCAGTATAATTAAGGCATTATTTATGTATGATGGTAAATTATTATTTTGAAATGCTTCTAAAACCATTTCCAAAAAAGGTTTTATTAATTTATTCTTAAATTTTTTATAAAGGTCAACTGGAAGACCATCTGGTCCTGCACTTTTTCCTGATTTCATATTATCAATGGCTAGCCCAACTTCTTCTTGACTAATTTTAGACTCCAATATCTCCCTGTTTTCATTTGGAATACACGGTATAGATAGTTCGTTCAAAAACCCATTTAGTTTTGTTAAATCAGGTTCATTTTTGGTATCATATAATTTTTCATAGTAATCTCTAAAGGCTCTATTAATTTCTAAAGGATCTATAACTACCTGTCCATTACTTATAATACTGGTAATTGGTGTTTTAATTTCCAATTGTTTAATCTGCCATGCTAATAATTTTCCTGATTTTTCACCTTGTTCATAAAAAGATTGTTTCAATCTTAGAAGACTCGAGGCAGCTCTATTCGCTGATTTTTTGTCGTATTCAGCTCTCAAAATCAGTAATTCATTCTCCAACCTTGGGTCACTTCCTGCATACACTTTTTCCTGAAGACTTTTTATTTTATGTTCCAATTTAGCTCTCTCCTCTCGAGTCTTCTTAGATTTTGATCCTGTATAACTAATAATATGTCCCCTAATAAAAGCTTTGAAAGCCTCCCACTTTACACATGCTGATGTTTGTGTAGTATTGATGTCAAAGAACTCGTCTATCTGTTTTTCTATATACTTGACAAATTCCTCATCCTGAAGCCATTTATGCTGAAATTGCCATCTACCTGATTCCTTTGTCAATTTTTTATCTACATATATTAGACAACAGGGTGCATGATCAGAGATCACGATGTTATCATAAAAGCAGTTTTGAATCTTGGACCTTAATTCTGTGGAAATCAAAAAATAATCAATACGTGAGAATGTCTTGTAGGTACTGGAATAACAAGAATAGGCTTTAACTTGTGGTTTCATTTCTCTCCATATATCTAACAATCTCAATTCTTTCATAAAATGATTAATAGTCATCCTACACCCAATGTGCGTACAATCCAGTCCTGTTGATCTATCCACACCTGGATTCAATGTACAATTAAAATCCCCTGCTATTATATGTTGCCCTGTAAGTGATGATAAGATGAGAAATAAATTAGCAAAGAACTTCTGATCATCTATATTGGGACCATATAAGTTCACAAGATTTATATTTTCTAATAGCAAAGAACCTTGAATGATTACATATCTTCCAAATTTGTCTCCAATTACATTTTTCACTTGAAAAGGAACTGATTTATGTATGAGAGTCATAACTCCCCTGGCTCGGGATGAAAATGAAGAGGTGAATACACTTCCCTGCCATCTACTCCTAATTCTTTTAACATCCTCCTCTATCAGATGAGTTTCTTGTAAAAACACAATTCTTGAACCCATGTCCTTTATTTTATTCATAACTTGTTTAAGTTTTTTTAAATTTTGTAGACCTCTGCAATTCCATGAAGTTAAATTAAGATTAACACTTTGGTCCATGATCAATAGAGAGTTTGGGATTACCTTGCAGTGTAAACATGCTCATACAGAGAAGCAAAAACATGAGTGGTTGAACATTCATCCTACAAACTACACACAAACAAATTTCCCCTTCCCACACTTGTGGCAAACCCCCCAAAATCAAAAGAAAAATTCTGTCTCCCGATATAGCCATCGACCGTTCCACACCCACGGGGAACAGCCTAAGCCACTCCTTCTTCATCCTCCCAATCACCCTAACTCTACTGCTTTTAATGACGTAACATTAACTCTCCTCTGTAGTTTTCCAACTTAACTCCAAAATTTTTAACAACTTTGTACATCATAGTTTTTTTTTTTGTTTGTTTTGTTTTTGTTTTTTTAATATATAATACAATCTATATTTTGTAAACTTACTATTTACTTCAAATCAGTCAGATGCCTGTGCAAATGCTTAATTATTCTACCTTATATTTTGTTCATGCTTAGCTCCCACCAGTCTCTTCTTCTTCTTTGATCTTCTTGATGAACTCCTGCGCCTCCTCTGGGGTCTTGAAGATGTGGGTTCTGCCCTCATACGTGGTCAGCAGTCTCGCAGGATAGATTACACCATGACGAATCCCAAGGTTGCGCAGCTCCTTACGTACGGGATCAAACTGCTTCCTCAATTGCTGGATTCCTGTGGCCAAATCTGGGTAGAACCGCACCTGCTGGTCCTGGTGTTTAATCTCTCCTTTAGCACGTGCAGCGTTGAAAATCTTCATCCTGTCTCTGTTGCTAAGAAACTTCATAATTAAGGTCCTCGGCGGTCCCTTATCTCTCCGTGGGCCAATACGATGTGCTTTTTCCAGAACCACTGCTGATTGCAACTCCTCGCTGCCCAGCACCTCCGGAATCCACTTTTCCAGAAAGGAACATACGTCCCGACCTTCTGATTCCTCTGGAAGACCCACCAGCCTCAAATTATTCTGTCTCGACCGAGATTCCAAATCCAAAATATTATCTTCCAGAGATTTTTTTTTTTTTTCCCAAAGTGCGCACCTTTAATTGAAGACGGGTGACGTCATCTTCAGCACTAGCGAGACGGAGCTCCATCTGCGCCGTTCGTTCTACACAGTCACCCAATTCCTTTCTTATTCCTTCCAACGCTGTCATAATCCCATCAAATCTAGAGGAAAAGTCCGCTCTCATTGAACTCATGGCAGCCATCAGCGCATCTGCGCCTCCCCCCGCAGACATCGCACCGTTGCCAGCCTCCTCCGCCATATATGGAGTTTTGTTTGCTGCGTCACAGACCTGAAAGTCCGTTAATTTGGACTGTTTCGGCGGCTCGCTTTTTCCTTTTCCTGGTTTTCCAGCCTTAGGGCTTCGCCGACATATCCTCGCCCAAATGCTGGGATACGTTCTGTCCCAAATGAGAGAGTTATTTGCCGATTTTTTTTCTCCAGGAGCAGAGCAGAGCGAGACACGTCCGTCCTACGTGGCAGCCATAACCGGAAGTCTATTTTAATTACTTTTAATCCTAGATCCAATTGTTTTGGCTTAAAATGCATTGTAATTGTTAAATGCTCTGCACTGTGTGTGTTTATATATTCACATATTCATTCCATCTAGCTACAATACTCCGCACTGTGTGTTTATATACTCATATATTTATTCCATCCAGCTACAATGCTCCGTACTGTGTTTATATATTTATATATCTATTCCATCTAGCTACAATGCTCCGCACTGTGTCTATATATATATATTTATATTTATATGTACATATGTATACTCGCTGTTCTTGTTTTTCTCTTGCCTTCTGATTGTTGCTCTGAGTGTTGCTATCCCTGTGCTGTTGCGATCCTGGAATTTCCCCATTGTGGGACTAATAAAGGCTTATCTTATCTTATCTTATCTTAAATATATCTTATGCCTAATTCAGTACTGTTTACCTGTTGAAATATATATTTAACGGCTAATACGGCACCTGATCCATGTTTTGCCACGACACCACTGGCTGGAGCAGGTAAATTCCATGACGTCTCAACAGTCTCTCCATGATCCTGCACTGTGTGTATATATATATGTATATATGTGTGTGTGTGTGTGTGTGTGTGTGTGTGTGTACGTATGTATATTCACTGCTCTTATTTTCTTATCTTCTAAATTATTGCTCTGAGTGTTGCTATCCCTGTGCTGTTGCAATCCTGGAATTTCCCCATTGTGGGACTAATAAAGGCTTATCTTATCTTATCCAAAATGAGCTTGGTTGTCAGGCCAGATATTAAAGACCCCCCTATGTATAGAGGTGATGGCATTGATAACTACTCTGTTCAAGAGTCGATAGATTTGATGGAAATCTATCTACAGAAGAGAGGGCTCTCTGGTGACATGCAAAAAGAGGAGATCCTGAACCATCTTCCTGGCAAAGCTAAGAACATTGCCAGAGTGGGGTTGAAAAGTAACATGTCCTCTGGTACAATCACCAACCCTGAAACCATTTATGCTATATTAAGGCGTTACTTTAGTGAGAGCCCAGGGTCTTCCCAGCCATTAGCTGATGTTTATGCTACTCACCCAATTGCCAAAGAAATACTAGTAGACTACTGGGTGAGGTTAAATATTGTTGCTGAAGCAGCTGACAGTTTGCAACATCAAGGAACCAAGATGGAGAACATGGATGCAGAGGTGGCCATGATGTTTATCAGAAATTGCCCAGACCCTAATCTTGCCTGTGTGTTTAAGTGCAAGCCCATAAGTAAATGGTCAATAACAGAGGTTCAAGAAGCCATTGATAAGTATCAAAGAGAAAGTTATGCAAAAAGAAAGCCCCCTGTCTCAGCTAAGTCACAGCCTCTTCCCCCTGAGCTTGGATTGGACGTTGCTTATGTGAACACAGCAAAGTGTGCCCAAAGTAATCCAGCTAAGACTTGTGAAACTGCTATGTCAGAATCAGGTGCTCTGGAACGTGTGCTCAGTATGCTAGAGCAGGTGCTAGAGCGTAATAACCAGCCCGCAACCCCCACAGTAAGAGTACGGCCTCTAGCCCCAGCCAGTTTCCCCCAGTGCAGAGTTTGTGGAAATAATTCACACTCTACATGTACCCACTGCATGAGAGAAAGGAGATGCCTAGGCTGTTTAGAAGCGGGTCATCAGAGAAAAGACTGCCCTAGTGTCACCGAACCCATCACCCAGCACAGTATCATGCAGGAAACTAGTACACTCACACTTGGAAGGGGAATGTGTGAGTGATGAATGTGAAACCCTCAACCCCTGTGATGATGTGCAAACTGTATACAGAGAAAGCCTAAAGTGTGCTCCATCTGGTACTGTTGTGCTTTTCCAAAATATGATGCGACTCGAAAATGCTGACAGTCTGTTTTACACTAATGCTTCAGTGAAAAATAAAGTCACTCTTCAAGCTCTTCTCGACACAGGCTCCATGGCATGCACCATGAATGAAGAGGCAGAACAGAAGTTAATGAGTGATGGGGTTATATCAGAGCCAAGTGATACCCATACCAACATTACACTTGTAGGTTGTGGTGGAGTTCAGGTAGAGCCCAAGTGTATATACAACCTGGAAATGGAAGTGTATGAGTGTGCATTTAGTGTACCTGTCCTCATTGTTCCTGGCCAAAGAGATCGGCTAATTTTAGGGACAAATGTCATCAAACATCTCCTCAGACAATTCAGACTATTCCCCCATTAATGGCGTGTCTTGAGTAAACCTGAACCAACAAACGCTCCTGAAATGGTGCAGTTTTTGAACATGCTGTCAGGCATTAACAGGTGGAGGGGTGACAAAATGCCAGATGTTATTGGTACCATCAAATTAACTCAGGCTGTGACTTTACTCCCAAAGCAGGAACACTTGGTATGGGGCAGACTCCCTGCATCATCCCCCATTTCTGAAGGCAGCGCCATCCTGATTGAACCACCAAAGGCACAAGTTTACAAAAAGGATGTGATTGTATGCAGAACTGTGACTTCCATGAGCGGTGATAGGTGGGTCCCCGTCCACATCCTGAACACCTGTGATTAGTCCATCACATTAAAAAGGGGCACTGAGGTGGCAGATGTATCCTCCTGTGTTGCTGTTGAAGACCTTGATGGGACTCTTGAACAAAAGCCACCAGAGACATTCAAGGCCCAGAGTCAAGCAGTGTATGCTGAGGCAGAAATCAGTCATGGCCCTTTGCCCTATTCAAGTTTCCATGACAGCCTGCAGAAACTCAGGCTAGAAGATTTAAACGTCGACTCTTGTGAGGTTTCATACCACTGGAAAGCCCAACTCCTACAGCTTGTACATCAATATGAGAATGTGTTTTCAAAAAGTAAACTCGACTGTGGACTGGCAAAAGACTTTATTCATCGCATCCACTTATCTGATGACCGACCATTCAAACTCCCATACCGTCGTGTTCCACCAAGCCAGTATCATAAACTGCGACAAGTGCTGGCAGAGATGGAGGAACGTGAGCTTATTTGCAAGTCCAACAGTGAATGGGCATCCCCTCTAGTGCTTGTATGGTAGAAAAATGGCGATCTCAGAATATGTGTGGATTACCGCTGGTTGAACGCACGCACAGTCAAGGATGCCCAACCTTTGCCCTATCAATCTGACTGCCTGGCAGGCCCGGGTGGTAACGCAATCTTTAGTGCCATGGACTTGATGTCTGGGTTCTATAATATTGCCATGTCAGAAGAAGCTGACAGCGTTTGCAACACCTATGGGGCTTTATGAGTTTAACAGACTGCCGCAGGGTCTTTGCAACAGCCCAGCCAGTTTCATGTGTCTCATGATGAGCATATTTGGTGACCAAAATTTCTTAACCCTGCTTTGCTATTTGGATGACCTCCTTGAGTATGCACCCAATGAAGCCGAGGCTCTCAGGAGGTTAGAGATTGTTTTCAAACGACTGCATGCACATGGATTGAAACTAGCCCCCAAAAAGTGCCAACTCCTAAAGCGAAGTGTAAGATTTTTGGGCCATGTTGTGGATGAAAATGGAATCTCTACTGACCCTGACAAAATTAGAACAATCACTGCTATGACAGAGGCTGATTCAATGATGGAGGATGGGATTACACCACCTCTACTTCTTCTTTTAGAATTGATTGGCAGTTGGCAACCAGCTTACAGGTGCCTTACTGCCATGTACTTCACTCTATATCTGGGCATGGTGATGTACTATCAACAGTTCATGCCTGACTGCTCTAAAGTTGCCAAGCCCCTCTTTACATTGACTGCTGCCCCTAAAGGGAGAAAATCAAATGCTTGAGGTTCTGCTTCTTTCAGGAGGCTCAGCCCCATTGTCTGGAAGAAGGAACACGTTGACTCATTTGAACAGCTAAAGACTGCACTTCTTGAGTCTGTTGTGCTCGCCCACCCTGATTTTAATAAAC
This sequence comes from Pholidichthys leucotaenia, assembly GCA_020510985.1. Lineage (NCBI taxonomy): Eukaryota > Metazoa > Chordata > Actinopteri > Cichliformes > Pholidichthyidae > Pholidichthys > Pholidichthys leucotaenia. The sequence continues at coordinate 319,227,415 of CM035839.1, read as the reverse complement.
CGTTCATCTTGTCAACAGATGCATCACAGGATGGGTTGGGTGCTGTATTATCTCAGGTCCGAGAGGGCGACAGTAAAGCACACCCAATTGCTTTTGCAAGTAAAGTTCTCACCCGTGCTCAAAAAAATTATCCTGCCCATTGTCTTGAGATTTTGGCGCTTAAATGGTCTGTCTGTGACAAATTTAGTCATTGGTTAAAGGGACACAACTTTACAGTTTGGACTGACAATAACCCATTAACATATATTCTCACAAAGCCTAAACTCGATGCATGTGAGCAAAGGTGGGTGTCAAAATTGTCCTCCTACAATTTCAGCATCAAGTACATCCCTGGCAGCAAAAATGTTGTAGCTGACGCTCTGAGTAGACAGCCCTTTGTCCACAATCAGGTTTGTCAAAGGCTCATGATGGAACCCTATGCAGCTTTGCTAGAGGAGTCACAACAGGTCAAAAAGAGCTCTGTTCAGGAAGCATTCAGACTGAGCACCAACCAGCAGACTATCGAGTGTTCATCCCTTTTGGAAAATCTAACATGTTGTTGTCTGAGTGATGATGAAGTATGCAGTTTTGACAGGCCATTGTGAATGGGATCAGGGGTCAAAAAAAAAAAAAAAGAGTCATTTCCTGGCTAGCTCAAGACCTGGAACAACTTCTGCCACCAGGTCAACATGCCTTGCCTGTGTTTTCCCTTCAGGAGCTCCAAGATGAACAGAGGAAAGATCCCACACTAGCTAGAGTTATCCCCTTTGTTGAATGTGGCTGACGTCCATCACGTAGAGAGCAAGTCAATCAGTTCTTCAAAGTGCAAAAAACACTGTGACAAATTAAGAATGCTGGATGGTATTCTGTACAGGGTGAGCAAGGATTCACGAACTAGGAGTAGGCACCATCAGTATGTCACTCATTCTGCCTTGATCAGTCATGTCCTGTCAGGTGTCCATGACAATGCTGGCCACCAGGGTCAAAGCAGAACTCTGTACCTAGCGAGACAGAGTTTTTTCTGGGTGAGCATGGAGCATGATATCCGTGACTATGTCAGGTGTTGCAATCGTGTCACCAGTAAGACCCTTGAGCCTGAAGGAAGAGCTCCTTTAGAAAGTATGAAAACAACCAGTCCCCCTTGAGCTTGTTTGTACAGATTTTTGGTCTGCAGAAGACTCAAAAGGGAAGAGCATTGATGTTCTAGTAGTCTTCTTCTTCTTTTAGATTTCATTGGCGGTTGGTAACCAGCTGACAGGTGCATTACCGCCACGTACTTCACTCTATATCATCACTCTTTCTGGTCAGGAGCTCTATATCTCCACATTCTGGTAGTAACAGACCACTTCACTAAAATGGCTCATGCTTTTAAGTGCTCAGACCAAACAGCTAAACAAGTTGCACGTCAGTTGTGGGACAGATACTTCTGTGTTTATGGGTTCCCCCAAAGAATTCATTCAGACCAAGGTGCCAATTTCGAAAGCGAGCTCATTCAAGAATTGTTGTGGGTGGCTGGTGTACAAAAATCAAGGACAACGCCCTATCATCCTATGGGCAATGGTCACACTGAAAGATTCAATAGAACATTGGGGAATATGATCAGAGCTCTGCCACCCAGAGAAAAACACAAGTGGCCATAAATGTTACAGACACTAACTTTTGCCTACATCTGTACTGCTCATGAGTCTACAGGCTATGCTCCCTTTTATTTGATGTACGGGCGTATCCCCAGACTGCCAGTGGATGCCATGTTTCACAACATTGAAAGACACAATGATGTAACAGACTATCACAGCTATGTCAAAAAAATGAGAGATGTCCTCAAGGAGGATCTTGCACTGGCTTAAACCAATGCTGAATCCAGTCAACGGCGTCAGGCAGACCTGTATAACAAAAGACTAAAAGGTGGCGACATAGAAGAGGGAGATGGAGTCCTCTTAGCTCATAAGGGTGACTGTGGTCGCAGAAAGTTGGCTGATAGGTGGGAGTCCATTCTCTACACGGTGATCTCTAAAAACCCCAACTGTCATACATACCACATCAGAAACACCAGTCATGGACAGGAAAAGGTTGTCCACAGAAATCTGCTTTTGCAGGCCAATTTCCTACCCATTGAAATGGATGGTGATACTGAATTGTCTTTTGTCAGTGACACTGAGACTGAATGAGGGAAGAATGAGTCTGAAGGGAATGTCTTGTCCATTGAATTCAACTGTGACCATATAGACCATACAGCTTCCTGGGTAGCTGAAATGACCAATGATGAGCCAGGTGCTGTAAAACCCCAAGCAAGTGACAGCGTTGGAGATGGTGCCAGTGTTGAGTCATACCCTGAGGAGTCTCATGGGAGTGACAGTAATATTGAAGGTGAAGTGCCAATCCACACTGAGGACAAGGTCAATGATAGAAGAGAGCTACCTGAGAAAGCAGCAAAGCAGACCCAACCTCAGGCTCAGTCGACCAGTGAAAACACCTCTGGAGCCCCTGTGATTCATGAGATTGCCCCCCCCCCCCCAGAGTAATGCAATACATCAGATTAGAACAACAGTTGGAAGGGTAGTGAAACCAGTGAACAGACTGATTCAGAACATGACACAAAAGAACATGCACACAAGCATTGTGGTTGGTGGGTTTACTAGAAGTTTATTTTTGTAAGGAACACTGGGTTTCCAAACCAGTTATACTGTCTTTGTTATACATTTATATTTACGTATCTTACTGCAAGGCATGTATTTTGAATTGGTTCATATTCAGGGTAACATGCATTATAAAATAATAACTGTCATGATATTTGTTCGAGGGAGTGTATAAGGCACTTCTTTCGCAAGTGAACAGTTGGGAGTCTGGCCACCTTCCTTCTTCTTCTTTTAGATTTGATATGTGGTTCTTTGTTAACTTTCCCTATGAGGTGGGAGACAAACATGTTGCATATACGTATAAATGTACAGTAAATGACAGTTTATTCTACCCTCTGTACTCAGTCACACCCCCCCATTTGAGAAGTTTTGAGAAGTTCAGAGGGGAGTATGTAGCTGAGGCATTATGTTCATTATGTTTATTTTTATCTTTAAGTGAACTCCTTCAAAACTAGAGTAAAGTGACAATATTAATAATCTAGTTCATTTTGAGTCAGTGGAACAAATTTATAATTTAGAGGTTCCGATTTTCCTTGTTGTTAGTGGGTAAATAATTGGTGGGACACAGGAAATGGGCTCATTGCGCATGCAGGGGTTTTCCAATCAAAAACTGTGTGGACCCTGCACAGACGGGACGAGAATGTGCTGCTGCTGTGTGTATCCCACTGATTAATGCCTGTCTTTCATAGAATGAAGTGCCAGCTGTGAACCCACTGTTGGAGTTATTTCCCTACACAACACAACGCAGGCGCAGATAACCATTTCAAGTCCGCTACACATGCTAAAAATGACATTACATTTAATGAGCTGAAATGTTGCTAAATTATTTGCTGAAGTGCTATAACACTATGTAAAATGCTGAACAGTTTTAGCTGAATGGGCGGCGCGGTGGAGGAGTGGTTAGCACTGCGGCAGCACAGCAAGTCACCTTGGCCGGGGGATCCTGGGTTCGATCCCAGCCCCCGACCAACAGTAATCTGTGTGGAGTTTCCATGTTCTCCCCGTGTCTGCGTGGGTTTACTCCGGGATTTCTCCGGTTTCCTCCCTCATGCCAAAAACATGCAAGTTAGGTTAATTGGCATCAAACTGGGGATTCTAAATTGTCCTTAGGTATGACTGTGAGAGTGAATGTTTGTCTGTCTCTCTGTGTTGGCCCTGCGATGGACCGGTGATCTGTTCAGGGTGTACCCTGCCTCTCGCCCAAAGATGCTGGGATAGGCTCCAGTTCCCCCGCAACCCAAAAAGGATTAAGCGGAAGAAGATGAATGAATGAATGAATGAGTTTTAGCTGAAAGGCTAAAAATGCTGAAATAGCTGAAAAATGCTAAAGTTGAGCCTTAAACTATAAAAATGCTAGCTTACATGCTTAAATAGTCTAAACTTGAAAAATAGCATAAAAGCAAAAATAGGTTGTCGAAAGTTAGCTCAAAAATGCTAAATATAAGTGTAAAACAAAAATGCTTGCTTAGCGAGTCCTATAATAGTGAGTCCTTTGATCTTTGATGTCATAGCGAGTCCTATGATCTTTTAGCAAGTCCTATGACTGTGACAGACACACAGATTTCTTGAATTATATATAGAGTGATATATAGAGTGATGCCCCCGATAGACTGCTATGATGATGATGATGATGATGATCAGGAACTAAAGCTGTGTGATCACTGTTGAAGGTAGGAGATGAAGATATTTTTCAGATTTAAACAATTTATGAATGTGCTGATAATTAAAAAAAAACTATGTAAAAAATAAAAAAATTATGGTCAGATATTCAGAAATTTATTTTTCAGCACAAAACAATTTGTAATATAGTTCTAATACTTTTATTTCATAAATGAAGCTATATATGACTTGACAGTTTTTCCTCACAGTTGTAGTATGAATTCATTATGCCACATAATATTCTTCTCTTCTTTTAGATTTGATTGGTGGTTGGCAACCAGTTCACAGGTGCATTACTGCCACTGACTTGATTATCATCACTTTATATCTTTGTATAAGTTCTTATAAGGAGTTCTGAACAACTCCCCATGTGCGAAAAAACCATCTGTCCCTGGATTACTGTATGCATATAAAAAAACTTTATAAGCAGCAAAATCTTTATTTTAAAGGCCAAATTGCTGTTGCGGCCCTCAGCCACTTCTATTTTAGTCAGCGACTGGCAAAATGGCTCTTTGATTGTCAAAAATTGCAGACCCCTGAACTAGGCCTACTGAAAGTTGAAGTTACACATGCTTGTATCGCTGCCATAGTTAAACTCATGGTGTACAAAACTTTCCATGGTGCACAAAAGTCATCTAAAACTCAAAATCACAGCCACAGAACCGTGGACATACTGTATGTACAACAGTAACACACATTAAACTTACATCTAACTAAGGAGATAATGATTATTTTCCAAGATTTAATACTGTATGTTGAAATGGGAAGCTTGTTTTCTTCTCGTACCAGACTGATGCACTAGGGGGCCCAAAAACGCAATCTTGCATAGGGCCACCCCAAAAGCAAGAAATGGCCCTGCATACGACAGCCTAAATTTGTCTCTAGCCAACACATTTCTTGTGAACATGAAAATGCATGTTTTTTGGGGGGGGGGGGGGTTGTCTTTCAGTTGCTCCCTTTTGGGGTCACCACAGCATATTATCACCTTATAATCCACATGTTGATTTGGCAAGGATTTTTATGCTGGATGCCCTTCTTGATGCAACCCTGCCCAGTTATCCGGGCTTGGGACCAGCACAGGAAGCACACTGGCTTGTGCACCCTCTGTGGCTGGCTAACCAACCTTCCTTCCTCTATTCTATTTTGGCTGAGCATCAAGCTAGAAGGCAGGAAGTACCATTTATATATGGTCCCGACCAACAGTGATCTGTGTGGAGCTTGCATGTTCTCCCCGTGTCTGCGTGGGTTTACTCCGGGATTTCTCCGGTTTCCTCCCACATGCCAAAAACATGCAAGTTAGGTTAATTGGCATCAACTGGGGATTCTAAATTGTCCTTAGGTATGACTGTGAGAGTGAATGGTTGTCTGTCTCTCTGTGTTGGCCCTGCGATGGACTGGCGATCTGTCCAGGGTGTACCCTGCCTCTCGCCCAAAAAGATGCTGGGATAGGCTCCAGCCCCCCCCCACCCCACCTGCGACCCGAAAAGGATGAAGCGGAAGAAGATGAATGAATGAATGTATAACCTAGCTGAGACTTGAACCCACGACCTCCCAGTTGTGGGGTGGATGCTTACTTCTAGGCCACCACTCCAGTTGTATGTAAATGTTTGTATTTGCTAAATTTCTGCCATGTAGTCTTTTGAGTATACACTGTACGTGGGGGAAGGGGGTGCTGAAAAGTTCATAGTGGTCAAATTTGAGCAAATGTGGTTTATTTTTCAACATATAGTCTCCCCTTCGGTCTACACACTTCTTCCATTGGTGTTGCAGCGCTTGGATCCCTGCAGTGGAAAAATAAACCACATTTGGTCAAATTTGACCACTATGAACTTTTCAGCCCCCCCTCGTATATATTCACAATAACTTTAAAGAGACATTTTCTTTAAAGAGCTAGAAAACAGAGCTGTTAAAAAAAGAAATGTGAAAAACAGGATGAGAGAATTATTGTTGTATTGTATTGTTGTTGTATTATTCTGTTCCTTTCTTTTAATCTTTACTTTTAACCTATCCGAAATAAAGATTCATTCATTCATTCAAAAAAAAAAAAAAAAAAAAAAAAAAAGAATGTGCTGAAAATAATTCAGCAAAAAGAGGTTTAAAATCTGGATAACAACTGGTAAGAGCTTTACTCTGAATCTCTAAAAAGTAGTTTATTATACAAGTTTGAATGAAATATTCAACAAAGCATCAAAAGTGTATGAGCTTCAGTTATCCCTTCCTTCTTTGCACACACAAATGACTTCGCACTGTTGTCGAATCTCAAGTCTTGAAATCATTTCTGCTTCCACATCCTCACATCAAAATCTCTACAGAGTAACTACAAAATGTCATTGTGTTTGCAAACTAATGAGAATATATAACAAAAACACAATTTTGTGTACATAGCACTCAATTCAATCAAAGTGGCTGAACTGTTTTATCATCTGTACGATCTAGCACAGGAAATAGCATATTTCATATATATTAGTTGTAACTGTCATTCAAAACATTGCTCTTTTTACATCCTCCCCCACTCACAGAGGAAATATCCACATAAAAATATGCATAAAATGTGTGTGTATCGTGAACATTTGTGAGAGGTTAGTGTACCACTCAAAGAGATAAACACGTTCTTGTGCTTTTACAATCTGGCCTCTAATTACAACTTAAACTCTTGCGACTTTCTGTCAGACGTAAGTGAGCTTCGCCTTTACTGAGTGTGGCCTTTAGGGATATTATTAGACGTGGACAGTAATAGATGCCAGAGTTAAAGCTGTCTGCCGTGTGATCCTTCTGCAGCACAACACGCTACAACACTGTAGAATGGTCCATGGTTCACAATGCAGAAAGGCTCTTTAAATGTGCTTCTAGAAAGATATTACAGAGAACCCACATACGTGAGCTCTCATGAGCATTTAGACTGGATGTGCAGAAATAATCATCAAAACCAACAAATTAGCATCTTTGTGAACTTCAAAATCCTCATTCTGAACATTTTTGAACATCTAAAATCCCCAAAGGAAGAGGTGTCTGACTTTATGCAGAGTACAGGATCCGTAATAACCTACACATTCAGTTGTCAGTTGATTCAGCCATGGCAACAGCACAGCAGCCGAGCAGGGTCTAAAAGTCTCTCTGTTGGTGGTATTATCCTGCCTTCCTCCCTACTAGAGGGGATTATACTTATGTCTCTCTGTGTAAGTCCACACAACACAATCTGCCTGGCTTCCATTTCAAGAAAAACAACAACAGTGAACACTTTTATTCCACACTATTTGTGAAATTTTCTCCAAACTTGCCTCCCATCTGCTGTCGCTTCCATATGGGGATTATAGACACAAAGATGGCCTGTAGGTGCCTTTTCTGCTTATACTGCACATGCTATCCGACAATGTGCCATGCAGCACAGAGAGGGGTGGATATCAGGAGGAGTGGCCCATTCACCTCCAACAATATCCTCACATCAAAATTGGGCTGTGATCTGGTTCATATGCAGTTCTTTACTTTTATGTTCCACTCAGAGTTTGTCAGACACTTTACTATAATTATATTAACCTCAAATTTTGAGGTTAATTATAGTAAATTTTGAGGTTAATTTTGAGGTGTCCTTAGGTTGTAAAATCCTGTGTTCCTCATTTGCACTGCACTGCTCTTCTCTTGTCATTGGAATTCAGTGTACACATAATGCACAATTAGGCTGCTGTCATTCTATCTGTCTATAAATGCAAGACATCTCTGTGTGTCTCTGTCTGTGTGTGTGTTCTGCACGTATCTCCCAAATCGTTCGACAGACTGGGCTCAGATTTTATACATGCTGTGCTGAGGTTATGAAGATGTGCATCCCCGAATTTCAGCCTCCCCGGATATGCGGAAGTTTAGGAGGGGAAATCTTTAATGGACGTCCATAGGGGAACTATGGACGTTCATAGCTATGACATAGCAGATGTATGTCTGTGATGTAAATTCTTTTAATTAATCCAGTTGCACCTAAATATCTAAATAGACCTACATATATTTCTTTGACTGTAGTTCCTAACATGTTTTCCAAAACAAAACTTGAATTAGCCCTTTCCATTACTGCAATTAGATGTTTCCTTTGTTCCTGGTATCCCTGACATTCCAACAAAACATGCTGAACTGCTTCCAGAGAACCACAATGTGCACAGCTGCCAGTTGGGTGCTTACCTATTCTATGTGGCGTCTGGTTTAAAGTAGTGTGTCCTATTCTTAATCGGGTGATGAGTATCTCTTCTTTCCTGTTTCTGCCAACTCCCATTCCAGAGTTCACCTGCTTTTGAATGTCATAAAGATGTCTTCCTGTATCTATTGAGTCCCAATATTCTTGCCACTTTTCCACTATATAATTTTTAATTATTGATTTGCCTTCTGCCTTGCTGAGTGAGATTTCCAGATTTATTGCTTCGAATTTTAATGATTGTTTTGTTAATAAATCCACACCCTCATTACCCTCTATTCCAATGTGGGCTGGCACCCAAAGAAAGTTTATTGACTGACCTTTACTGTAGAGGTTGTAAATTAAGGCATGGATTTCTACAGTTAGGTCCTGCCTACACGACTGCAGTGACTGAATTGAGAGCTGCCCAGCTATCTGAAGCAATGACTGCATTATTCCTATAATTTATCTCCAACCACTGTAAAGCTAATATAATGGAAACTAGCTCAACTGTATGTACTGATAAGTGGTTACTGGTTCTTTTATTGATAGATATTTTATACTGAGGAATGTATACCGCAGCTCCCCTATGACCAGTTGTAGGATCCTTGGAACCATCGGTAAATGTTATCAGCCTGTTTCTGAAGTTCTGTTCAGTATATTTATGCACTATATAATCTGTTGCTGATTGCTTATGTTGCCTCCTCAGTTGTTGTATTTCAAAGTCTACCAGTGGCATCTCAAACAGCCATGGAGGAATAACAGACCACAGGACCGTTGGGCTAAAATCTATGTATTTTAATCCTGCCTGCTCAGCAATGGCATCACTTATCCATCCAAAGCTACCAATGTTGGACTCATTGTGTTCCCAGCAATAATTAGGAATAGCTTTTGCAGGATGTGACCTCTTATGCCCCTTCAAGTTGATCCAGTATGCCAGCATTAATTTGGTTCTTCTTAATCTTAAGGGCATTTCGCCCATCTCTACTTGGATCGCTGATACTGGAGAAGTTTTAAATGCACCACAACATATCCTAAGAGCCTTTGTCTGCTCTATGTCCAGTTGGTTCAGGTGACAATCAGCAGGCGACATGAATGCAACACATCCATAGTCTAGTGTAGCTCTCATTAGACCTCAATACACCCTCAACAGAGAGGCCCTAGAGGCCAGGTTCAGGTTCAGGTTCCTTTATTTGTAACCGTAGGTAGATTTGTTTTGCAGTCTGGTGACATCCATATTTACAAACCACAATTACATTTAACATAAACACAAACACAGGCACACATGAAGCTGACTATAAACATGATAAAAATACTCAAGGCTCCATCAATCAGGATATAAAGACAACGAGATGAGAGAAAAACCAGAGATAAGAGAGAAGGGTCATATTAAAAAGTTAAAGACTAGTCAAAGAGGTTAAAAACTCAAAGGTCTAAAACCCAATAAAAGATTTAGAACCCAGATAAAAGTCCTACAAAAATAAGTAAATATAAAATGGAGTTAATAAATAGGTAACTAAATTATGTGCAATATATTGTTACAACTTGTTCAGCTCTTTGACAGCAGCAGGAAAAAAGCTGTTTTTGTAGCGCTGGGTTTTACTTTTTGGGACAGCAAACCTCCGTCTTGAGGGAAGAAGCTGAAAGTGGCAGTGCAAAGGGTGGGAGTCATCATTTAAAATGGAGGTAGCAATCCTCTGTACCTGTCTGGTGTACAAGGATGTCAGGCTCAGCTGTGACTCACCAAGCAAACGACTAGACCATCTAACTACCTGATCCAAGGATTTCCTCTGTTTCAGTTTTATCTGACCAAACCATGACACTAAAGAAAAGGATAAAACAGATTCAATAAAAGCCCGATAAAACATTGTCATTACGGTTTGGTCAATTTGGAAGCGTGCAAGTTTCCTTAAACAATGCAAATGTTGCTGACCCTTTTTGCACACCCTTTCACAGTTCTCTTCAAAGTTTAAATTACTATCAATAATCGTCCCAAGATATTTGTAGGATTGTACACATTCAGTGGTCTGGCCTTTTAGTACAGTGACTTTGTGCCTGGGAGTTTTCCTCCTAAAGTCAATAACCATATCTTTAGTTTTTGTCGTATTCAGCTGCAGGTAGGAATCCTCACACCAGCGAACAAAATCATCAACTACTGGGCCATGGCCACTCTCACCATCCTGGAGGAGACTGACAATAACTGAATCATCAGCATACTTTATAATGTGTCCGTTGTCATGTCTGCTCCGACACATATTTGTATACAGGATGAAGAGTAGTGGTGACAACACACACCCCTGAGGAGAGCCAGTAGAAGAGCACTTTTGGTCAGACAATGTACCATTGACCCTTACTCTCTGTGTCCTGTTGGTTAAGAAATCCAGAATCCAACCCACCAGATTATTGCTCAAATCAAATTGTTGCAGGAGACTTTCAACTAAAATATGAGCTTGGATTGTATTAAAGGCGGAGGAAAAGTCCACAAATAACAGCCTGGCGTGTGTCCCATTAAAATCCAGATGTTTAAAAAGCATGTTAAACAGAGTGACAGAGGCGTCCTCCACTCCTTTGTGAGGCCTATATGCAAACTGCAAAGGATCCAATGCATATTCAGTCTGCTTTAGGACCTCACATCTGACCAGTTTTTCAAAAATTTTCATTAAAATTGAAGTCAAAGCAACTGGTCTAAAGTCGTTTACCATTTTAGGACAGCTGGATTTTGGAACGGGAACAACCATGGCATCTTTCCAGATCTTAGGCACATGTGTCTGTAAGGACTTATTGAAAATGCAATGAAATACAGGACTCAGTTCATGTGCACAGGACTTTACCAAGCGCCCACATACAGTATATTATCAGGGCCCTGACTTTTGTTCACTTTTACAGCACAGAACTCTCTTTTAATATCCTGCACCTCAATAGTAAAGTGCTGATTGTCTTTGAGTTTCTGTTTCAAATCTTGGGTTTCTTTGCTAAAATCAGAGGAATCAAAACGACCATAAAAACAATTAAGAGCATTAGCCAGCTCTGTGTCTGAATTAAAACCATCTAAAAACATGATTACTGCACTCTGTGCTCTGAAGGCCTGCAATAGTTTTCATACTGGCCCAGGCTGAACCAAGTTTCTTTGTTGCCATCTTGCTTTCCAATTCTGATTTATAATTCTGTTTTGCTCTTAAAATTTTGGACTTCAGCTCTTTTGTGGCGACCTGTAGCTCAGAAACAGACCCCCATTTAAAGGCAAGTGCTTTCCTCTGTAAGCAGGATTTAACTGATTTTGTAACCCATGGCTTGTTGTTGGGATATATTTTGACACGTTTAAGTAGAACGATCATATTTTTACAGAAAGCCATGTATGAGCATGTGACGTCTACCAAAGAGTCCAAATCATCCCCGCAGGACAGTGTGAACACCTCCCAGTCCGTACAGTTAAAGCATTCCTGGAGGCAGTGCACTGAATCCTCTGTCCACACATCTATGTCTCTGGTCTTCACCTTGCCTCTTTTGAGAGCAGTTTTATATATGTGTGTGTGTTTATACACACCCACACATATAAAACAGACATCTCAAAATATTATTTATTTTCTTACATTTTCCTTTAGTTTTTTCAATGTGCTGCTTCCAAGTTAGTTTTTCATCAAACAACACACCTAAATATCAAACTACCTTTACTTGCTCTAATTTTTGGCCATAGAGTTTTAAAGAAATTTCTTTGTGACTTTTAGAGAAGCAAATTATTTGTGTCGTTGAGACCGATAATTTAAAAGCCCACCGGTTTTCCCATTGTTCAACCTGGTCTATTGCTGCCTGCATTTTCCTCTGAATGTACACAAGGTTACATCCCCTTATCCATAAGGCCCCATCATCTGCATACAAGGTCTTCCCTATTCTACTATTGATTCCTTCAAAAATATCATTAATCACAATATTAAACAAAACAGGGCTACACATGCTGCCTTGGGGGGCACCATTTTCAACTTAATATATTTTGGAGTACTCTGTACCAACTCTTACCTCAATCGTTCTATCATACAGGAAATCTAATACCCAATTGTATAATTTACCTTCAATACCAAATTGATTTAATTTAATCAGCAAACCCTTCCTTCCACAGCATGTCATATGCTTTTTCTACATCAAAGAAGACAGCTATCACATTTTCCCTATTTACCTGGGCTTTCCTAATTTCAGATTCTAGGTGCAAAATGGAATCCATAGTATTTCTCCCTTTTCGGAACCCACTTTGAAAAGGAGAAAGACATTTCCTCCTTTCCAAAATGTAATTCAGCCTTTCAGTCACCATTCGTTCCATTGTTTTCCCTAACTGTGAGGTAAGAGGTATTGGCCTATAATTATTGGGATCTTGTGGAGGTACAAATTGAGTGTGAATAGTATCAGTCTGCATTGTGCTGGGTGACCACAATCTGATGAATCTTTCCCTGGTTTGATTGGCACATGGGGAGTTGTTCGGAACTCCTTATAAGAACTCCTTATACAAAGATATAGAGTGATGATAATCAAGTCAGTGGCGGTAGTGCACCTGTAAGTGTCAGGGCTAGCCCTCATGAGCCAGCATAAGACGCCACAGTCCAGTGAAGTTGCACAGATGTTTATTAACAGGTAGGGAAAAGGGGAGGACAAGATAACCAGCCACGTGGCCTAAACAATAAGACTACTAATTAACTCACAGAATGATTGTTGACAGCTGAGACGAGGAGTGCTCGCTCAGTGTCTGATAAGGAAAAGGGGGACAGAGTACGACAATAATCACGGGCGAATAACAAACTTACGAATGAGATGAGAAGGAATCATTGACGCTCGTTAGACGAACATTTGACAAATGTTTGACGAGACTGTCACAAGATGCTGCCGCTGGCGCCGGCTTTTAAAGCCGGCCGCTAACGACCGCAAATGCAGCACAGCTGTTTCAGGCCTTGACAGCGGGAAGCTCCCCCGAGCGTTGTCCAATCAGAGCCCGGGGAGCCAGAATAACAACACCGCTGTCAAAGCCTGACAGGAATGGTGCGTGGCCTGAGCGCGGACAATATTAGCGTTCGGGTTATGACAGTAAGATGGTTGCCAACCACCAATCAAATCTAAAAGAAGAAGAAGATTGGTACTATAACTGATTGTTTCCATGCCCTTGGAATCTTCCCAAACTTTATTAAATAGCTTTAATATTGTTTGAAGTGCACTCTCCTCCATGTGCTACAACATCCTATAACATACGCCATCCAGCCCTGGTGAAGACTGCTTCGTTTTCAGAATAGCCCTTTTCAATTCCAATAGAGTGAATGGCAAATCTATCGTGTCCCTTGAAGTATTCTTCCTTATGTTTACATGTGGGTGTTTGCATAAAGGGCTTTCCCTGCTTTGTCTAATTGTGTTTGGTAGGTTTTCTGAACTATGAATCGTCACTAAAGTTTGTGCCTAAAGTTCTGCTTTGTCTGTATTAATAACAGCTATTTCCCCATTACTGTCCAACACTGGTATTTTGTACTCTCTTCTAATACCACTCATTTTCTTAATCATTCCCCAAATATCTGATAGCTGTGTTTCTCTTCCTATAGTATTATAACACTGTCTCCAAAATAAACGCTTAGCTGTTTTAATTGTTTTCCTGACGATTGCCTGACACCGTTTGTACTCAATCACTGCTTCCAAAGTATGACGCATTTTCACTTGTCTGAATGCCCTATTTCTATTTTTGATAGCTTTATTACAATTATCATCCCACCAAGGAAGATTCTTTTGTTGTCTATAACCTGTACTTTTTGGTATTGTTTGAGATAAAAACACTTCTGAGAGAGAAGAAGAGGATCTTCAGGTCGGGGAACAGGGAGATGCTGAAGTCCGTACAGAGGGAGCTGAAGGGTAAGATCAGAGAAGGCAAGGACAGCTTCAGGAAGAAGATGGAGGACAAGCTGCAACAGAGCAACATCAGCAGGGTCTAGAGAAACCTCAAAACCATCTCTGGGCTCCAGAATATCTCCTCCCAGGCCACAGGGGGTAGGGAGTGGGCGAACAATCTGAACCTGTTTTTTAATAGGTTTGACCAACCGCCCTCCCCCCTGACTGCACACCAACCACTGCTGCCTCTAAAGTCATCGAGACCTGCTGTCCACATCCCACTCCACCAACACCCCCCCCACTCCCAGCACACAGCCCCCCAACCTGACCCTCACTAAGACCCAGGTGAGGACGGAGCTGAGGAAGATCAAGGCGAGGAAAGCCTCGGGACCGGACAGCATCAGCGCAAAGCTCCTCAAGTCCTGCGCAGACCAGCTGTGTGGGATTGTGGAGCACATCTTCAAGCTGAGCCTGAAGCTGGGGAGGGTACCACAGTTGTGGAAAACATCTTGTGTGGTACCTGTACCAAAGACTTCCCACCCCAAAGACCTGAACAGCTACAGACCAGTGGCCCTGACGTCTCACCTGATGAAGACCCTGGAGAGACTGCTCCTTGCTCACCTCTGCCCCCTGGTGGGGCCAGCGATGGATCCACTCCAGTTCGCCTACCAGCATGGCATTGGGGTGGAGGATGCAGTGATCTTCCTCCTTCACCGTACCCTGTCCCACCTGGAGAAGCCCGGGAATGCGGTGAGGATCATGTTCTTTGATTTCTCCAGTGCTTTCAACACCATCCAACCGATGATCCTGAAGGACAAGCTGCTGTGCGCAGGGGTGGACCAGCACCTGTCATCATGGATCCTGGACTACTTAACCGGCCACAGTTTGTGAGAACCCGGGATTGTGTGTCCGACATGATCATCGGCAGCACGGGGGCCCCCCAGGGAACGGTTTTGGCTCCCTTCCAGTTCACCCTTTATACTGCAGACTTCTCACACAACACAACACACTGCCATCTACAGAAGTTCTCTGACAACTCTGCGATCGTCGGCCTCATTTCCAACGGCGATGAAGCTGAGTACAGAGGACTTATCCAGGACTTCGTGGACTGGTGCCATCGGAACTGCCTCCAGATCAACGCGAGGAAAACTAAGGAGCTGGTGGTGGACTGCCGCAGGCAAGGACAACCCCTCACAGCACCAGTAAACATCCAGGCAACAGACATTGAGATGGTGACATCCTACAAGTACCTGGGTGTTCATCTGAACAATAAACTAGACTGGTCACACAATACCGACGCACTCTACAAGAAGGGACAGCGCAGGTTGTTCCTACGGAGGAGGCTCAGGTCTTTTGGTGTACAAGGGGTGCTCTTGAAGACATTCTACGACACAGTGGTGGCATCAGCCATCACTTCTGGAGTAGTCTGCTGGGGCAACGGCATTACAGCAGCTGATAGGAAGAGACTGAACAAACTTGTGACGATGGGATGTCACCACTGTATATCTGGGTGTATTGTGTGATTATGTTGTATCTGTATTGTTGTAATGTCTGTATGATTGTTTGGTAAGATGCACATAGTAGTTTAGGATTTGTGTTTGTTAATTTGAAGGCCCTGGGAGATAATTAGTATGATTAAGAATTTGGTAAAATAATTGTTAAAGGATTTATTGCACATACCTTTGCCAACATGCTTCCTGTGCGTGTCCAGGCAAAAGACTTCGTTAGGAGTTGAGGGCCTTATATAGGACACCAGCAGGGAGCAAATATGTATGGTAAGTCAGAGGGGTGGTTTAATATTTGTAAATAGGGGTTAAGGTTATTTATTGAACTATTTATATGACTATTTATTGTATGTTATTTATATTTATATTGTGTATGTTTGGGGAAAGTATTTATGTATTTTTAGATGTTAGTGGGTATGTGTTTAGAATAGGAATGATGACTGTTTTACCTGGGATTATGGTAGGGGCTAATCACCTCTAATTATCTCGTCCATTATATAACAGGTGTGAGATATCGAGTGAGAGGTGGTATTTGATGATATTGGATTGCATGGCATTGTATTGCTGATTGCAAAGTGCTTTATTGCTTGATATGCTTCTTGGCTGAGGAAGTACATTTTTGTTTTGGAAAGACTGTGTCAGATGATTTTTCCTGAGAAACTGGAGATTACTGTAAGTTAAAATAAATTTGATTAATTGAAAAGAAGATTTTGCCTCGCCTTCTCTTGCCACACGTTCACAAAACTGATCAAGAAAGCTAGCTCTGTCCTGGGGCAGCGCCTTGACCCAGTGGAGGAGATAGGAGAGAGAAGGATGGTGGCTAAACTGTCATCTCTGCTAGAGTCCGAGTCCCACCCTATGCAGGACATACTGAACGCACTGAGGAGCTCATTTAGCAGTAGACTACATCATCCTAGATGAGCGACCGAGAGGTTTCGCAGGTCCTTCCTACCTACGGCTGTCAGACTGTATAACCTAAGCAGGGCTGCTCGCAGAGATAGCAAAAAAACGTGACGACCTAATAGTGTTGAATGCAAAAGATGCAACAGACTTACACAAATGGTCCCCTCCAGTATGCAACTAGGACAATATCAGTCGCTATGGAGGGTGACAATATGTATGGGTACATATTCATACCATGTAGGGTAACTAAATAGACGGTTATGCTGTTTAGTCCATCTAGCTACAATGCTCCGCACTGTGTATATACTATATATATTTATGTGTACATATGTATATTCACTGCTCTTATTATTTTCTTATCTTCTAAATCATTGCTCTGAGTGTTGCTATCCCTGTGCTGTTGCAATCCTGGAATTTCCCCAGTGTGGGACTAATAAAGGCTTATTTTATCTTATTTGCAGACTCCATTATAATTGCACTGACACTTTTACTAAATTTCTCTCAATCAATAATGTCCTCACTATTTAGTTGCTCACATCTAGTCTTACACAGATATTTAAATTTATCCCAATCTGCCTTATCCAATTTCCATCTTGTGCATCCCTTCTTCTCCCACTTCTAGACCACTCTTATTGGGTAATGATCACTCCCATTAGCTGACCGACTTAATACCTCCCAAGATGTGATTCCTGCAATTGCATTTGAAACCAAAGTTAGGTCTAACACACTTTCTGTGTCTACATTACTGCTAAATCTAGTACCTTTCCCATCATTCATGCATACTGTCCTTGTCCTCTAAAAAAAATCCTCAATTACTGCCATTTATATCTATATTCCTGGTACCCCACAATGTGTTATGTGCATTAAAATCCCCACACCAAACCACCTTACCCTGTGCTTGTCTATTTACAGTGTTCAAAGTGTCGACTGTCAATCTGTTACATGGATTATAGTAATTAATAACACTGGTCAACACCAAATTTATTGTCTAAGATTTTTTTTTTAGCTGATTTAGGACAATTTTGATGTGCTGAATCAAAAAATCACATTGGTTTTGCTCAATCAGGTCAACTTTTTGAATTATGGCCATATGTTGTTTTATACGTTTTTGTTTACATGTATGGGTATTTTTGCTTTATATGATGCAAAATTCTTTTTTATGTCTTGAAATTCTCTGAATTTTGAACAATGATGACATAACATTCAATTTACATGTACTTACCTTTATATAAAGGTAAATACTGTACATGCACAGTACTAAGTAAGTACAGGTTTTTACTTAGCCCCTAATCGAGAGAAACGGATGTCATTTTCGGATTCAGCGGTGCAAAATTGTCTTAAATCAGTTGAAAAAACACAGACAACTTACAAAAAATATTATTTTTGTAACCCTGTGTAATTATTTTGTCTTTTACTGCCCATATTTTTACCATTATTGATTCATGTTCTTTCCCTATGTCCATTATTTTGTAATTTGTTCCATTATGCACAAAAGTTGCTACACCCCGTCCTCTACCAGTTTCCCTGTCATTCCTTATAGATGTGTATCCTTGAATGACAAAATCCAACTGAGGTTTTAGCCATGTTTCCTGTATACAGATTACCTGGGGTTTGTCTTGTGCATCAGATATAAACTTTTTGAATTCTTGCCCATTTGATATTAAACTCCTGACATTCTACTGCAAAATCATGATTACCATTATGACCCACTAACCCATGATGTCTGTAAACTTAAAGATCCCCCACTTAACAAGTTGTCATGGGCGGTGAGAGCACACCCTTTCCTTCCCGTTTATCCCTCCTCAGGCCATCAACGCACCTGAGTGAGAGGACACACCTGCGCCCGCTCATCAGCCAGCGTTTATAAGGAAGCACTCTTCAGTGACTCAACGCTGCCTCGTCTGGGTAACTGCCCATAAAAAGGACAAGCAAGTATAATTGTTTACACAGGTGAATATGCTACTCACCTGTTGTTCTCTTCTCCCTACAGGTTGCTGCCATCGTGTGGGTGTGTCTCCGGGACTGCGTGCGCTCTCCTGCCACATCATTGCCATTCAATGGCACTCAACCTCCACCTGGTCAGGCACCACCAGCTCATTCCCTTCACCCTGCTGGTTCGTCTATTCCCCTCTGGGGCCCTGCCGGTTCTCCCTTGGAGCTCAAGTAAGTGGTAATTTGGCCAGCCTATTTTCCCTTACTCCGTTCCTCCAGTTACAGCTCTTGTCTTCTCTCCACAGGCTGTTTCCTCTGGCGAGTGACTGTTTCTGTAGCTGTGCACCTATTTTGGTATTTAATAAAAATGTCAAACGTGAGTTGTTGTTTGATTGCTCTTCTTTGTTGCTGCATCGCGCATGTGAGCTGATTATTAATTATAATCATGACACAAGTCCTCAACTGCTTCCCAATGTAGCCCCTTAATGCCAAGATATTTTTTCTGCTGCTTTCACAATGACTTTGATTTTTACTGTTTTCTTGGAAGTCTGCACAGTGCAGTTTATCACATCTACCACAAATAAGACAGAATTATTTTCCTTCAAAACCAGAGTATCTTCCTTAATTCTACCGCATGAACTGCAAGCCTGCACACTTTCCCTGTTAGAGTCCACTCCCACTTTTTTAGCTGGCACCTTTTTCGCAGCTTCTGCATATGTTAAACCCTGGAAGACTTTTACCTGCTGAATTTCTACTGCTCTTTTGCTGGCTTCACAACCTCGATATGCAGAGCTATGTTCACCACCGCAGTTACAGCACTTTAATTTGGCTCCTCTTTCACACTTTCCATGTTCATGTTCACCGGAGCATCTTGCACATCGTTGTCTACCTTTGTATATCGCTGCTACGTGACCAGACTTTTGACACTTGAAACACCTGAGTGGAGGAGGAACATAAAGTTTGACTTCATAGCTCATGTAGCCAATATATACCTTACTTGGCAATCTTGTTTCATTAAAATTTAACATAACCAACAGACTATCACATTTTTTGCCATTTCTATTAGTTTTCGATCTTTGTACCTCTGTCACTTTTGCTCCAGTTAAGTTTTTCATTGTTTCATCAGTTGAAACAGCCGTTGAAATGCCCATTATCACTCCTGTCACTGCCTTATTTCCTTCCAATATTGAACACTGCACATTTTTCCCCTCCATCTTATTGACTCTGATTGCTTCTCCTTGTTGAGCACTATCTTTACATGTAACTAGTAATGAACCATTACGAAGAATTCTTGCATTTAAAACTTTTCCAAGTAACTTATTAATTGCTTTTGTGAGCTTAATTGGGTTCCACTCATGAAATGATGCCCCTTCCAGAGTAAGTTTAATGATTATTTTACACTCTTTCTGTTTATTCCGGGATTGTTCATCTTCTGATTCATCAGCACTTGATAATGCTCTCGATTGATTTTCTTTACATTTGCTTCTTTTAAACTCCACCAAACTCCAAACTTCCTCTTTCCCGCTTCCTACCTCATTCCTCCTAGTTCACTCCCTGTTTCATCACCATCTGCTGCCTGCTCTGCCACCTCCTGTCCATTCACAACCTGGTTGTGCCACACCGGTTCAATGTTCCAGCCTCTCGTCGCCATCTGTAAATATCACTCTATACGTGTCTCCTGAGCAATCCCAGCCCATTCTTCTTTGGTGAATGTTTCAAACTCTTCCAGATTTGATGGTCTTCTGGCATGGACTTTGATCTTCAGTTCACCCCACAGATTTCAGTGGGACTCAAGTCAGGGCTCATAATTCTGCCCTCAACTATATATATCAGCATACACATATGGTAATGTTTATAGTTTTTTAAGATCTATTTATAGCTTGTATAATCTCATCTGCAAGTGATGCGGAAGAGAACAGCTCCTGAAAATCTAGAAGAAGTGGATATAATTAAACTAGGAGGAATGGAGGTGGAAAGTGAGGAAGAGGAAGTTTGAAGCTCGGTGGAGTCTAAAAGAAGCAAACGTAGACGTAAAGAAACTCAATCAAGACCGTTATCAAGTACTGATGAATCAGAAGATGAACAATCCCGGAATAAACAGAAGGAGTATAAAGTAATCATTAAACTTCAGTACTGGAAGGAAATAAGGCAATGAGAGGAGTGATATTGGGCATTTCAACGGCTGTCTCAACTGATGAAATAATGAAAAACTTCCATCCATCCATCCATCCATCCATCCATCGTCTACCGCTTTTCCGGAGGTCCGGGTCGCGGAGGCAGCAGTTCAAGCAGAGAAGCCCAGACTTCCCTCTCCCCAGCCACCTGCTCCAGCTCTTCAGAGGGGATACCAAGGCGTTCCCAGACTAGCTGGGAGACATAGTCTCTCCACCGAGTCCTGGGTCTGCCCCGGGGTCTCCTCCCAGTGGGACGTGCCTGAAACACCTCAAGTGGGAGGCGTCCAGGAGGCATCCTAATCAGATGCCCATACCACCTCAACTGACTCCTTTCAATGTGGAGGAGCAGCGGTTCTACTCTGAGCCTCTCCCGGATGACTGAGCTCCTCACCCTATCTCTGAGGGTGAGTCCAGCAATCCTACGGAGAAAGCTCATTTCAGCCGCTTGTATCCGCGATCTCGTTCTTTCGGTCATTACCCAAAGCTCGTGACCATAGGTGAGAGTAGGAACGTAGATTGACTGGTAAATCGACAGCTTTGCCTTAGAACTAAGCTCCCTCTTCACCACAACAGACCGGTACAACGTCCGCATCACTGCAGATGCTGCTCCAATCCGTCTGTCGATCTCTCGCTCCATTTTCCCCTCACTCGTGAACAAGACCCCAAGATACTTAAACTCCTCCACTTGGGGCAGGAGCCTGTCCCCAACCCGGAGAGGACAATCCACCTTTTTCCGGCTGAGGACCATGGACTCGGACTTGGAGGTGCTGATTCTCATCCCAGCCGCTTCACACTCAGCGGCAAACCGTCCCAGCAAGAGCTGTAGGTCATTGCTGGATGAAGCCAACAGGACAACATCATCTGCAAACAACAGAGATGAGATCCTGTGGTCACCAAGCATGACACCCTCCATTCCCTGGCTGCGCCTAGAAATCCTGTCCATAAAAATTATGAACAGGACCGGTGACAAAGGGCAGCCCTGGCGGAGTCCAACTCTCACTGGGAATGACTCCGACCGAGTGTTGGCAATGCGAACTAAACTCTCACAACGGTCGTACAGAGACCGAATAGCTCGTAACAACAAGCCCGATACCCCATACTCCCGAAGCACCCCCCACAAAAATCCACGAGGGACGCGGTCAAATGCCTTCTCCAAGTCCACAAAACACATGTAAACTGGTTGGGCAAACTCCCACGAACCCTCAAGAATTCTCGAGAGGGTAAAGAGCTGGTCCGATGTGCCACGGCCAGGACGAAAACCACATTGCTCCTCCTGAATCCGAGGTTCGACCAACGGCCGGACTCTCCTCTCCAATACCTTGGCATAGACCTTCCCAGGGAGGCTGAGGAGTGTGATCCCTCTAAAGTTGGAGCACACCCTCCGGTCCCCTTTTTTGAAGAGAGGAACCACCACCCCGGTTTGCCATGCCAAAGGCACTGCCCCCGACCTCCACGCAATGTTGCAGAGGCGTGTCAACCATGACAACCCAACAACATCCAGGGCCTTGAGGTACTCGGGGCGAATCTCGTCCACCCCCGGGGCCCGGCCACCAAGGAGATTTTTAACCACCTTGGCGACCTCAGCCCCTGTGATAGGCGAGTCATCCCCCTCGTCCCCAAACCCTGCTTCCTCTGTGGAAGGCGTATCAGTGGGATTGAGGAGATCCTCGAAGTATTCCTTCCACCGCCCGACGATATCCCCAGTTGAAGTCAACAGTGTCCCATCCGCACCATACACAGTGTGGACGGGGAGCTGCTTTCCCCTCCTGAGCCGCCGAACAGTTTGCCAGAATCTCTTTGAAGCCGACCGAAAGTCTTGTTCCATGGCCTCACCGAACTCCTCCCATACCCGGGTTTTTGCTTCAGCAACCACCCGAGCTGCACTCCGCTTGGCCTGCCGGTACACCTCAGCTGCTTCGGGAGTCCCACAAGCCAACCAAGCTTGATAGGACTCCTTCTTCAGCTTAATGGCCCCCCTCACCACTGGTGTCCACCACTTGGTTCGGGGGTTGCCACCACGAGATGCACCGACCACCTTGCGGCCGCAGCTCTGGGCTGCCGCTTCAACAACAGAGGTGGAGAACATGGCCCATTCAGACTCCATGTCTCCAGACTCCCTCGGAATGTGGTTGAAGTTCTTCCGGAGGTGGGAGTTGAAGACCTCCCGGACAGGGGCCTCAGCCAGACGCTCCCAGCACACCCTCACTATACGTTTGGGTCTACCAGGTCTGAATGGCTTCCTCCCCTGCCATCGGATCCAACTCACCACCAGGTGGTGATCAGTTGACAGCTCTGCACCTCTCTTTACTCGGGTGTCCAAGACATACGGTCGCAGGTCTGATGATACGATAACAAAATCGATCATCGACCTGCGGCCTAGGGTGTCCTGGTGCCAGGTGCACATATGGACACCCTTATGCTTGAACATGGTGTTCGTTATAGACAGACTGTGGTTAGCACAGAAGTCCAATAACTGAACACCACTCGGGTTCAGATCGGGCAGGCCGTTCCTCCCAATCACCCCCCTCCAGGTTTCACTGTCGTTGCCCACGTGCGCATTGAAGTCCCCCAGTAGGACAATGGAGTCTCCAGGAGGAGCACCCTCCAGCACCCCAGTCACAGACTCCAAAAAGGGTGGGTACTCTGAAACATCATTTGGTGCATAGGCACAAATGATGGTCAGGACCCGTTTCCCAACCCGAAGGCGCAGGGAAGCAACCCTTTCGTCCACCGGGGAAAACTCCAATATAGAGGCAGCAAGGTGGGGCGATACAAGAATACCTACCCCTGCTCGTCGCCTCTCGCCCGGGGCAACTCCAGAAAAGGCCAAGCTCCAGCCCCTCTCCAGGAGACTGGTTCCGGAACCGGAGCTGTGTGTTGAGGTGAGGCCAACTATATCTAGCCGGTATCGTTCAATCTCGTACACCAGCTCAGGCTCCTTCCCCACCAGAGAGGTGACATTCCACGTACCAAAAGCCAGTTTAGAAAGCTTGGGATCAGTCCACCAAGGTCTCCGCCTTTGACTGCCACCTAATCCACATAGCACCGGACTTCCATGATCCCTCCTGCAGGTGGTGAACCTACTGGAGGGCGGACCCATGTAACTCCTTCGGGCTGAGCCCGGCCGGGTCCCATGGGTGGAAACCCGGCCACCAGACGCTAGCCTTCGAGCCCCTCCCCCAGGCCTGGCTCCAGGGTGGGGCCCCGGTAACCCCATACCGGGCGGGGTACACTGAATCCTTGATATACAATTTATCATGAGAGTCTGTTGGATCGTTCTTCGTCTGGCCCTTCACCCAGGACCAGTTTGTCTTGGGAGACCCTATCAGAGGCAAATTGCCCCGGACAACATAGCTCCTGGGATCACTGGGGCACGCAAACCCCCCCACCACGATAAGGTGACGATCCATGAGGGGGATGAAAAACTTAACTGGAGCAAAAGTGACAGAGGTACAGAGATTGCAAACTAATAAAAATGGTGAAAAATGTGATAATCTGGGAGTGGACTCCAACAGGGAAAGTGTGCAGACTTGCAGTGAATGCAGTAGAATTAAGGAAGATACTTTGGTTTTGAAGGAAAATAATTTTGTCTAATTTGTGGTAGATGTGATAAACTGCACTGCGCAGACTTCCGAGAAAACATCCATCCATCCATCCATCTTCTTCAGCTTAATCCTTTTCAGGTTGTGGGCGGGGGGGGGGGGGGGGGGAGGCTGGAGCCTATCCCAGCATCTTTGGGCGAGAGGCAGAAAAAATCAAAATCATTGTGAAAGCAGCAGAAAAATATCTTGGCATTAAGGGGCTACATTGGGAAGCTGTTGAGGACTTGTGAAGCGGGGGATCTTTAGGTTCACAGACATCATGGGCTGGTGGATCAGGCATCATCCATCCATCCATCCATCCATCTTCTACTGCTTTTCCGGAGGTCCAGGTCGCGGAGGCAGCAGTTCAAGCAGAGAAGCCCAGACTTCCCTCTCCCCAGCCACCTGCTCCAGCTCTTCAGAGAGGATACCAAGGCGTCCCCAGACCAGCTGGGAGACATAGTCTCTCCACCGAGTCCTGGGTCTGCCCCGGGGTCTCCTCCCAGTGGGACGTGCCCGAAACACCTCAAGTGGGAGGCATCCAGGAGGCATCCTAATCAGATGCCCATACCACCTCAACTGACTCCTTTCAATGTGGAATCAGTTGGCGGTTGTGATCAACCGCCAATCAAGTCTAAAAGAAGAAGAAGAATCAGATGAGATGCAGATACGAGATTAAAGAAGAAGAACGTCATAAAGCTATGAGGAAAACGTCAGAAAGCGATGAGGAAAACGTCACAAAGTGATGAGGAAAACATCACAAAGCGATGAGGAAAAACAGACACACAGGCAGAGACAGAGTGTGTGGCGGAAATGCACCTGTAGGCTGGTTGCCAACCGCCAATCAATCGGAGAATGCCGAGCAGGTCGACGACGTGGACATTTGCGCGCTCCAGTCTGGACCAACAGGGTTAAGGCTGGAGAGCAGAGTACTGCAAGACGCCCCCCCACCACCAATCTGTGACGTTTCCACAGGCCGCCTGCGCCTGGTGGTCCCACATGCTTGGCGCCACCGCGTTTTCGAGTCGGTTCACTCCCTGGCACACCCGGGAGTGCGCGCGTCAGTCAAAATGGTGGGAGCAAAGTTCGACTGGCCGAGCCTGCGCAAACACATGAAAGAGTGGGCTGCAGCCTGCGTAGCGGGCCAACGAACCAAGGTGCACAGGCACAAAAAGGCTCCCCTTGAGCCGTTCCATGTCCCAGCTAAGAGGTTCCACCACATTCACGTGGATCTCGTGGGCCCCCTCCCGCCATCACAGGGGTTTACGCACCTTCTGACAGTGGTGGACCTCACCACACACTGGCCTGAAGCAGTGCCGCTAACTTCCACCGCATCCGCAGAAGTTGCACGTGCTTTTTTGGCAACATGGGTGGCACGCTTCGGCGCCCCTTCAGATATCATGTCCAACCGGGACCCACAGTTCGTTTCCAAACTCTGGTCCACGATGGCCCAGAGCCTAGGCATCACCATTCATCGCACGACCACATACAACGCCCAGGCCAACGGGTTATGCGAGCGTTTCCATAGGTCGCTTAAAGCAGCGCTCAGGGCTTCGCTTACAGACGCAAATTAGGTGGACTGGTTGCCGTGGGTTCTATTAGGGTTGCGTTCAGCACCGAAGGAGGATTTGGCGGCCTCCCCAGCAGAGTGTTTTTTCCCAGCCACTGCGGCTCCCCAGAGAATCCTGCGCCGAACACCGATCCATCCCCACCTTCACTATGTAGCGCAGAGGCAGGGACGGTACCCGGCCTGGCCCACCACTGTTTTCCCCGCGCTTTCGTGCCAAGGACCTTGAAGGATGTGTCGTTCGTGTTTGTCAAGCACGATGCCCACCGGACCCCGTTGCGCCTGCCCTATGACGGCCCGTTCAGAGTGTTGGAACCTGGGGATAAACATTTTGTGTTAGACTTGGAGGGACGCAGAGAAACAGTCTGCATAGATAGGCCTAAGCCCGCCTTCATATTAGCAGACGAGCAGGTGGTGTTGGCCCGAGCTCCTCGGCGCGGATGACCCCCACTGAGAACTCCCCAGGTAAATGACTTGTCAGCTCAGTCACAATAGCATGGTGAAGATGTGTTTCCCCCCCAACCCCCCAATGTTCCCCCACAGACGGACGCACCTCCAGGAGTGCCTCATCGACACAGCAGCGCCTTGGAGCCAGCGACCCCCCGTTACAGCCGCTACGGACGTCGGCTGAAGCCCACAGAACATGAGGGTAAAGGCCCATTCTGAGTGTTTGGGGGGGGGGCAGTGTGGGGGACCTAGACGTTACATTCTCCACTCAGACTGAATGGCACAGGAGGAGAGAAGCCGACGGGGGATCGAGACGGGACAGCGGGGTGGAGAGGCTAAAAGACTGTTAGGCGGATATGCCGGGCAGACTGCATGATAATGCGTCTTCGCCACCGGACTGCATGATAATGCACTTTCTCCAACAGACTGCATGATAATGCACCGACAGGCTTGGTGACAACGTATATGATAATTGTGTGTATTGTGGTGTGAACTCCCTAGGTCGCTAGGCGAGGATGTAAGGTATAAAAGAGAGATGCCCAGTGACTGGGTTAAGCTTCTTTTTTGACTTATGGTTAGAGAGAATAAAGTCCACTCTGATCCAGCTTACTGCCTCGCCAGCTCATTTCTCTCTACATGGTATGTTTAAAAAAAATGAGTGGGAAAAGGGTAACAGTTAAAACTCCAGCTCTAGTGGATGGGGACAAGATGGCTGTATCAGACAACGAAAAGGCAGAAGTCCTATGTAGAGCATTTGCAGGTACAGTAGGTGGCGGTATGCACCTTTCACTTGTTTGCTTTCCGCTAGTAACCGAGAGAAGAAGAAGAGCATTTGCAGCAGTGCATAGAGGAGACCATCTTAGTGAGAGTCATAGACAGCAAAGGGAGCAGAAACTGAGAGAAAATGCAAACTTAAAAAATGAAGTGAAAGAAGATATGGCTGTGTTAGACCTTGAGCTCACAATGTCAGAGCTTAAGAGAGCTTTGCAAGATAGTGGATACACAGCTTCAGGATATGATCAGTTAAGCTATGCTATGTCCCGGCAGTTGCCTATACAATCAATGCAACTGGTGCTGAAATTGTTTAACAGAATATAGAAGGAAGGGGTTATCCCAAGTGGGTGGAAAAAGGCTGTAATTTTACCATTTAATAAACCAGGGAAAGATCCAGCTCCTCCAGGCAACTATAGGCCAATAGCATTAACGTCACACTTAGGAAAATGGATGGAGAAGGTGTTTACAGACTCTCATATGTACTAGAGAAAAAACGATTAATAAACGACTATCAGAATGGTTTTAGAAGACGAAGATCCACAGTGGATACTCTAGTTAGGGTAAGTAATGATACTGAACAGACTGTCAAAATGAAAGAAGTAATGGTTATAGTTTATCTGGATATTGAAAAGGCTTATGACTCACTGTGGAGGGATGGACTTCTTATGAAACTGAATAAAATGGGCATTTGTGGTAGGATGTATAATTGGATAATGGATTTTTTAACACACAGGACAATTAGGGTTAAAGTAGGATCAGAAGTTTCTAATGACTGAAATAGAAAATGGTGTTCCTCAGAGGAGTGTGATAAGCCCAGTTTTATTCAATATAATGATTAACGACATGTTTGAGGATCAAGAAGGATCCATCAAAACAGCACTATATGTAGATGATGGAGCCATATGGACGAGGGGAAGAAATGAGAAATTTGTGTTCAAAAACATCAAGAAAGCAATGGAGAAAGTGGAAAAGTGGTCATATGACTGGGGATTTAAATTTTCAAACAGTTAAACCTGCTATATGACTTTCACAAAAAAAATGCAGAACTGGTACAGAACCATTAACATTATATAATCTGTGGCGGTATGAGATAATAAGCGGCGAACTGAGAGTTTAAAAGGGTGTTTATTGATCATTCATCCTGCCATCACAGAACTCACTCCTGTGCCGTGCAGGCGCGCCGAAGCGAGTTCTCAGGCTCTCAGGCAATGCGTGTAGTCAGAAGCAGTGGTCAGAGAGAGAGAACATGTGAATTTCAGTCAGCTTATATACCCAGTTACAGACAATACATGAAAGGCACATTAGCATCACAGTACAGAGCAGGAAGCCATGAACACCTGCATTTGAGTCACACATATCAACAGCAGGACACTGGCACCTGAACTAGACAAAGAGAGGCTGCCTATTGATCTCAATACACACATCTCATTGTTCTTCTAATTGCCCCAGCTGAGCGCTCTGCTTGTCCATAGGCTGTGGGGGTGACCCACACACTCCCCCCCAGAGGGCTCAGCAGGAAGCTGAGGCTTCGATAGTCCGGCTTTGGAAGCGAGCTGCGGGGAAGGCTCTGTGCCGAGGAGGTGGAGGGAGGGGGGTGGGGGTAGCAAGTGCCGGCCGAAGTTGTCTGGGCCGCGCAAAAATTGCATGTGGATCCACGGTGTTGAGGGGCTGTCCCGTTGAACGTGCGGTGGTCCACAGCGGCTGTGAGAAGAAAAACTTGTCTCTGACTCCTCTCGCGGCTATGAAGAAAAACAGGAGCTGCAAGGCTGCGTAGCGGCTATGAGAAAAAAGGAGCTGCAGCTGTGTGAGGGACTTGGCGTGTTGGCTTTAGGTGCGCGCGCGCAGCCCTAAAGCCCTCGGGGACAGCTGACGGCTGAATTCCCTTTGTGCGCCGTGGCTGAGACCCATACAAAATCCTGTGAGCGATCTGCATGCGTGCTTCAGGTGTGTGAGCAGCCCTGAAGGTTCTGTGTGCAGCGGCGAAAGACGATGGCGGTCTGTGGAGCCGTTATTGTCCCGTGCGTGGTGCGCCGTCCTCGTAACCCCCCGGTGTGCGCGCGGGGGTTCGGTGCGTGGGTGGTCCGCTGTTGAGAGGCGAGTCAGGGTCAGGGAGCTTGATGGAGATTAGCGTCGTTGGCGCCGATGGTCATCCCTGTTGAGCTGTTGCGTCGTTCGCTCGTGGTGCGTTGGAGCGGTGAGAGGAAATAGACGATCTTTGTCCCTCGGGCTCGTGCAGATGCGTTGGAGCGGTGAGAGAGAGTAGACGATCTTTGTCCCTCGGGCTCACGTAGATGCGTAGGAGCGGTGAGAGGGAGGAGACGATCTTTGTCCCTCGGGCTCGTGTAGATGCGTAGGAGCGGTGAGAGTGAGTAGACGATCTGTGTCCCTCGGCCGGTCCAGCGTGGATGTCCCGATCTCAGGCGAGGGTCGCACTATGAAGCTTTCTGCGGCTTTCCCGGTCGTGGGTGATCTCCGGAGAGTTCGCCTGGTGTTGGTTCTGCGTCGAGGTCTCCCTGTAGCCGAAGGCAGGGCAGATCATTTGTGTCAGGCTGCTGCGTTCACTTGTCGTCGGAGAGTCACCGCCGGGGGCTGCCAGCGTTGATGTCCAGATCAGAAAGTTGCGTTGCACAAAGCGTGTGCTTTCGTTCGGGGTCACCAGTGTGGCGGTATGAGATAATAAGCAGCGAACTGAGAGTTTAAAAGGGTGTTTATTGATCATTCATCCTGCCATCACAGAACTCACTCCAGCACCGTGCAGGCGCGCCGAAGCGAGTTCTCAGGCTCTCAGGCAATACGTGTAGTCAGAAGCAGTGGTCAGAGAGAGAGAACATGTGAATTTCAGTCAGCTTATATACCCAGTTACAGACAATACATGAAAGGCACATTAGCATCACAGTACAGAGCAGGAAGCCATGAACACCTGCATTTGAGTCACACATATCAACAGCAGGACACTGGCGCCTGAACTAGACAAAGAGAGGCTGCCTATTGATCTCAATACACACATCTCATTGTTCTGCTAATTGCCCCAGCTGAGCGCTCTGCTTGTCCGTAGGCTGTGGGGGTGACCCACAAATCAACCAATAGAGAAATTAGGTTTAGCATTGTGTGCAGAGGACCGCAGATTTGGAATGAGCTTGATGAGAATCTAAAAATGTCACCTTCCATCTCCATCTTCAAGAAAAAGCTAAAAATGCAACTCCTATCATTATATAATTAATCTGTTGTTACACAAACTTGCTTACTGATGAGTTTTTACTCCATTGTAATTTTGTTTTATATGTTGATTCACTCCAGTAGTATTTAATAACTTGACTATGTATCTTGAACTCACCTACTAATTCAATGTAAACAAATGCTGGGATTATGTGCTATATGTCTGTCATATGTTTGTTTGTTCCTGTACACAAAGACATCAGACTGATTTCCGACATCATTTTATAGTAGAATTGGGCTCCCTACTAAAAGCTTTAAATAACTTATTTGGGATGACGCGTTCACACTCCAAAGCAATGTAAAAAAAAAAAAAGCCTATTGTATACTGCTAATCATGCTGTTGATAATTCATATTGTAATTCATTCATGCTGTTGATAATGTGTGATGTGTGTGTGTGTGTGTGAATAAACTGTGAAACTGAAAGTCAGTGAGTTCAAATATCTAGGATTGTGGTTTGATAGTGCATACAGATGGAGAGTCCATGTTGAAAATCTGGAGACAAAGTGCAAAAAAAGTCATTAATCTCATAAAACCTGTAGCTGGACACAAATGGGGTGCAGATAAACAGGCGTTAATTGACATTTACAGAGCACTAATGCAATCGACAATAGACTATGGATGCATGATTTATGGAGCAGCGGCAAAGACGAGTCTGGAAAAAATAGACAGAATGCAGCATAGAGCACTTTGCCTGTGCATTGGAGACGTCAAAACAACACCAAACAATGCACTTTTAATAGAAGCAGGAGAAATGCCACTGGATTTGAGAAAAGATAAACTTGCATTATCATGCTGGGTCAAGCTGAAAGGTAGTGAGGAAGTGAATATTTCAAAAACAACACTACAAGACTGCTGGGAATATTCTAACTTCCAGGGACACGGGTTTGGGTGGACAATAGAAAGAAAAGCCAGAATGTATGGGCTACACACTATTGATATAGCTGACACCAGTCCAGTGAGTAATGTTCCCCCTTGTCTGTTTCTGGGAATAGTCTGCTAATGAGGAAAAAGGATTGGCATATGAGTGAAGTTGGTGTTCAAACAAGCAT
This sequence comes from Pholidichthys leucotaenia, assembly GCA_020510985.1. Taxonomy (NCBI): domain Eukaryota; kingdom Metazoa; phylum Chordata; class Actinopteri; order Cichliformes; family Pholidichthyidae; genus Pholidichthys; species Pholidichthys leucotaenia. Next base: position 319,195,989 of record CM035839.1, on the reverse strand, counting down.
TTACCTCAGGAACAATTACTGTAACTTCTTACAGCTCTATACTGATGCTTCAAAGAACAAAGACGGCTCTGTTGGAGTTGGGAGTATACATTCCAGAGTTTAAAGTGACCATTGCAAAAAGATTCTCCAACAATACATCCATGTTAACAGCAGAGATGGTGGCAATAATTGTTGATTTGCAGTGGGTGGAGGAGGTCAGATCGGACTGGGTGGTGGTGTGCACAGATTCACTTGCAGCTTTAAAAACCATTCATTCATTCATCTTCTTCCGCTTAATCCTTTTTGGGTCGCGGGGGGGGCTGGAGCTTATCCCAGCATCTTTGGGCGAGAGGCAGGGTACACCCTGGACAGATCGCCAATCCATCGCAGGGCCAGCACAGAGAGACAGACAACCATTCACTCTCACAGTCATACCTAAGGACAATTTAGAATCCCCAGTTTGATGCCAATTAACCTAACTTGCATGTTTTTGGCATGTGGGAGGAAACCGGAGAAATCCCGGAGTAAACCCACGCAGACACGGGGAGAACATGCATGCAGACACTAAAATCTACAAGGGAAGTCTTGGTGACTGAGCTATCACAGTTTATTTAGGGTACACAGGGTGGTGGTGGAGAAGTTCAATTTTGTTGGGTTCCTGCACATGAAGGGTTGAAAGGGAATGACTGTGCAGACAAATTAGCAAAAAGCGCTCTTGGGAAAGAAATAACTATACCATTGTCTCGTGGAAAAGGTGAAGGGAAAGCAGTGATCAAGAAAAAAAGGAATTGAGCTATGGCAAAAAAGATGGGATGAAGATCATAAAGGTAGATTGTATTACAAAATACAAAAATCTATTGCAATAAAGAATTACATAACAACCAAAAGGAGGGAAGACATCATTATGGCAAGACTCAGACTGGATCATACAGGTTTAAACGCCACTTTATTCACCATGGGGAAAAGCGAGTGACAAATGTTGAGAATGTGGAGTAAAAGAAAATGTCAAGCACATCTTATTACACTGTCACAAATATGGAAATGAAAGACAGCTAATGAAAAATGACATTTGAGACGCCGGTAGGGAATGTGATTTAACTGAGATTCTGGGAACAGATGGAGATGGAGATGGAGAGGCAATAAGAATCACGAGAAGGGCTCTTTTCTCTTTTTTTAAATAACACAGGATTAAGCCATAGAATTTAGGGGTCGGGCTCAAATGACATAATGTTACACACTCTTGTACAGTGGGTGGCAGTATGCGCCTTTCAGTTGTTTGCTATCCGCCAGTAACCGAGACAAGAAGAAAAAGAATAATTTATGCATGAAAAAGTCAGACATACAGTACATATATGGAGTGTGTGGCCTGGCTGTGTGGCACGGCATGAGGAGGCGGCAACTCTGCTGAGGAAAAGGAAGGCGATTCGACCAGGACACAAATTCAACTGGGAGGAATGGAGGTGCAAGGCGAGGAAGAGGTAGTTTGGAGCACGGTGGAGTCTAAAAGAAAGAAAAGCAGATGTCGGGAAACAGTCAAGACTGTTGTCGGGCGCTGGGGAGTCAGAGGATGGGCGATCCCGGGGTGAGCAGAGGCAGTGGAGGATGGTCATTGAACTTACTCAGGAGGGGGCATCGTTTCGTGAGTGGAACCCAATGAAGCTTGCAAATGCAATTGATGGGTTGCTTGGAGAGGTTTTGGATACAGGGGTTCTTTGTGGTGGTTCATTGCTGGTTGCATGTAGGTATGGAGTTCAGCAGGGACGAGCAATCGGAGTCACTCAGATGGAGGGGAAGGGTGTGTGCAGTGTTCGGTGTTGGAAGGAGGTGGGGCAGTGGGAGGAGTGATGTTGGGCATTTTGGCGGCTGTTTTGGCTGATGAAGTGATGAGGAACTTGACTGGAGCGGAAGTGGCGGAGGTGCAGAGATTGAGAGCTAATAGAAATGGTGAAAAATGTGATGGTCTGTTGGTAATGTTAAAGTTTGATGAAACAGGACATGCCAAGTGGGGTGTGTGTTGGCTGCATGGGCTGTGGAGTCGGACTTTGCGTTCCTCCTCCACTCAGATGTTTCAAATGTCAAAAGTTTGGTCATGTAGCGGCGATATGCAAGGGTGGACGGCGGTGTGCCGGATGCTCTGGGGAACATGAGTATGGCAGGTGTAGAGGAAGAGCCAAATTGGGGTGCTGTGGCTGTGGTGGAGAACGTGGCTCTGCATGACAGGGTTGTGGGGCCAGCAGAGGAGCAGCAGAGATTCAGCGGATGGAGGTCTCCCAGGGACTGACATGGGCAGGGGCTGCGAGAAAGGTGCCAGCTAGCGAGGTGGGAGTGGACTCGAACGGGGAGGGTGTGCAGACTTGTAGTGCATGCAATGGAATTGAGGAAGATGCTCTGGTTTTGAAGGAAAATAAATGTTGTCTTATTTGTGGTGGATGTGGTGAACTGCACTGCGCGGACTTCCAGGAAAGCAGAGAAAATCAGAATCATTGTGAACGCAGCAGAGAAATGTCTTGGCATTGGGGGTTGTGGTGGCAAGCAGTTGAGGACTTGTTGAGTGGGGGATCTTTGAGTTTGGGGACATCATGGGTTGGTGGATCAACCACCAATCAGGTCTAAAGGAGGAAGAGGAGTGATGAGATGGGACGCAGATGCAGACTGCGGCTGGAGGAGGAGTGATGGGATGAGACGCAGATATGAAATTAAAGGAGGGAGGAACATCGCAGACCCGTGGGGAGGATGTCATAGGGCTACGAGGAAAACGTCACAAAGCTATGAGGAAAATGTTGCAAAGAGAAAGGACAAAGCTATGAGGAAAACGTCACAAGGCTATGAAGAAAACGTCACAAAGCCGTGAGGAAAATGTCACAAAGCTATGAGGAAAACGTCACAAAGCCATGAGGAAAACGTCACAAAGTTATGAGGAAAACATCATAAAGCTGTGAGGAAAACGTCACAAAGCCGTGAGGAAAACGCCACAAAGTTAGGAAGAAAACGTCACAAAGCTATGAGGAAAACGTCACAGAGCTATGAAAAAAACATCACAAAGTTATGAGGAAAAACAGACACATAGAAAAGTGTAGTATGTGGCGGTCATGCTCCTGTAAGCTGGTTGCAAACCGCCAATCAAATCTAAAAGAAGAAGAAGAAGAAGAAATCATGCATCAAGTAAACAACAGCAAGAGAAAATACTGGCAATGACATGTCTAAACGGAGCACAAATGAAGGTGCGTGTTCCTGGCGCAACAGCAAAGTTGAGGGGAGTTATATCAGGCATCCCTTTGAGCATGTCTATGGAGGAAAGGTGAAGGATGTGAAAAGGCTAAAGAGTAAAAGAGAAGGTTCACTGAAGGATACGCTGTCTGTAATGATTCAGTTTGAGGAAACACTCCCTAAATCAGTTGAAATTTACAGTGTCAGACAATACATCCCAAAGCCACTCAGGTGCTACAAATGTCAAAGGATGGGTCACACTGCTCAGAAATGTAAGGGAAAGTTAAGGTGTGCTAGATGTGAAGGGGAGCACAAATGTGGTAAATGTGAAAAGGACGCCAAAGTAAAGTGTTGTAATTGCGGGGGTGAGCACAGTGCTGCATATGGAGGATGTGTTGTGCAGAGGGAAGCTAGACAAGCCCAGGAAATCAGAATAACTAAGAAAATCTTGTATGCGGAAGCTCTTAAGACAGAAAGGCAGGAATAGTCAGAAACACAATAAGCCTTCCTCAAAGAAGTTCAGTTCAAAGGGAATCCCAGCCATCAACAAGTCCCACACAAGCACAAGATCATGCCGCTGCAAAGAATTTTTGTGTTCACAAATGCAAAATGGATGATGGCACATTGATAGTTAAGAGGACAAACTTTGTAGCTTTTATCTGCCACACCATTAATGTTGCAGCACAGCTACAGAAGAAAAGTGACAGAATCAAAACTATTGTGGAAGCAGCAGGAAGATTGCTGGAGATGAAAGATATCAAAGCCGACCTGATACATGGTTTACTGACAGCTCAAACTGGGAAGCATGCACGTGTTGAAACTTAATATCTGAATTATGATACTACACATACTACAGTGGAATGTGAGGAGTCTTATAGCAAACGGACAAGAACTCAAGAAGTATCTTTACGAACTACAAGTTGTTCCACAGGCAGTGTGTGTACAGGAGACATGGCTTCAACCTCACTTAGAGTTTGTTATTCCAGGATATAGTTCAATCAGAGAGGATAGAATTAACAGTGTAAATGGAGGAGGATGCGCCACAAGATGAAAGTGGCACATATAGGGTGATTCCCTCCCCTGAGGATATAGAGTGTAATATTATTGAAATATGTAGGCCAAATGGACAAGGAAACATGAAGTTGATTAATTATTACAACCCATGTAGGAAGTTAACAGCAGACATTTTCAGTGTTATGGCAGGGGAAGGTTATTTGAAAGAGGTATGGTGTGGAGACTTTAATGCCCATAATAGCTTGTGGGGAAGCATACATACAGATAACAATGGGAATGTTGTGGAAGAGATGTTAGATGAAAGATCGTTAATTTGTCTAAACAGTGGTGAAGGTACCAGGGTGGATGTGCATAGGGTCACATCATCATGTATTGACCTGACTCTGGTACCTATCTGATTCTTTAGTGAGCACCTGTGAATGGATGGTTATGAACAGTACAACTGTGGGAAGTTATCACTTCCCAATACTTAGTCATTAAAACTGAAGTATGTATACAAGAGGGAAGATGTTTTACAAGATGGTGTTTTGACAAGGCAGATTGGGAAAAATTTAGGCAATACTGAGTACAATCATGTCATTTTGTACCATTAGAAGGTGGCATAGAAGAGTGATCAAGTCAGGTAACCAATCATATTCTGAATGTTGCAATAGCAAGTATACCTAAGAAAACCACACAGCGTAGGAAGAAGGTTGTACCCTGGTGGAATGAGGAATGTAGTATTGCAGTAAAGGAGCGAAACAAGGAATTCAGAGAGCTGAGGAAGAATATGAATAGTGAAAATTTAATAGACTACAAAAAGAAAAGGGCAGTAGTTAGAAGGATAATTAAAAATGGGAAAAGGTCAACATGAAGAGAATTTTGTTCCACCCTTGGTAGTAAAACAGAACTAGGTGATGTCTGGGGCATGTTTAAAAAAATGAGTGGGAAAGGGTATCAGTTAAAGTCCCAGCTCTAGTGGGTGGGGACAAGATGGCTGTATCAGACAAAGAAAAGGCAGAAGTCCTAGGTGGAGCATTTGCAACAGCGCATAGAGGAGACCATCTTAGTGAGAGTCACAGACAGCAAAGGGAGCAGAAACTCAGAGAAAATGCAAACTTAAAAAAGGAAGTGAAAGAAGATACAACTGCATTAGACTTTGAGCTCACAATGTCAGAGCTTAAGAGAGCTTTGCAAGACAGTGAATACACAGCTCCAGGATATGGTCAGTTAAGCTATGCTATGTTCCAGCAGTTGCCTATACAATCAATGCAACTGGTGCTGAAATTGTTTAACAGAATATGGAAGGATGGGGTTATCCCAAGTGGGTGGAAAAAGGCTGTAATTTTACCATTTAATAAGCCAGGGAAAGATCCAGCTCATCCAGGCAACTATAGGCCAATAGCATTAACGTCACACTTAGGAAAATGGATGGAGAAGGTGTTAGTTTACAGACTCTCATATGTACTAGAACAAAGACAATTAATAAACAACTATCAGAATGGTTTTAGAAGAGAAAGATCCACAGTGGATGAGCTAGTTAGGGTAATGATATTGAAAAGACTGTCAAAATGAAAGAAGTAATGGTTATAGTTTATCTGGATATTGAAAAGGCTTATGACTCACTGTGGCGGGATGGACTTCTTATCAAATTGAATAAAATGGGCATTGGTGGTAGGATGTATAATTGGATAATGGATTTTTTTTAACACACAGGACAATTAGGGTTAAAGTAGGATCAGAAGTTTCTAATGACTCTGACATAGAAAATAGTGTTCCTCAGGGGAGTGTGATAAGCCCAGTTTTATTCAACATAATGATTAATGACATGTTTGAGGATTAAGAGGGATCCATCAAAACAGCGCTATATGCAGATGATGGAGACATATGGACGAGGGGAAGAAATGAGAAATTTGTGTTCAAAAACATTAGGAAAGCAATGGAGAAAGTGGAAAATTGGTCATATAAGTGGGGATTTAAATTTTCAAACAGTAAAACCTGCTATATATTTGTCACAAAAAATGCAGAACTGCTACAGAACCATTAACATTATATAATCAACCAATAGAGAAAGTCAGTGGGTTCAAGTATCTAGGATTGTGGTATGGTAATGCATACACATGGAGAGTCCATGTTGAAAATCTGGAGACAAAGTGCAAAAAAGTCATTAATCTCATAAAACCTGTAGCTGGACATGAATGGGGTGCAGATAAACAGGCATTAATTTACATTTACAGAGCACTAATGAGATCAACAATAGACTATGGATGCATGATTTATGGAGCAGCGGCAAAGACAAGTCTGGAAAAAATAGACAGAATGCAGCATAGAGCACTTCGCCTGTGCATTGGAGACGTCAAAACAACACCAAACAATGCACTTTTAATAGAAGCAGGAGAAATGCCACTGGATTTGAGAAGAGATAAACTGGCCTTATCATACTGGGTCAAGCTGAAAGGAAGTGAGGAAGTGAATATTTCAAAAACAACACTACAAGACTGCTGGGAATATTCTAACTTCCAGGGACATGGGTTTGGGTGGACAATAGAAAGAAAAGCCAGAATGTATGGACTAGACACTATTGATATAGCTAACACCAGTCTAGTGAGTAATGTTCCCCCTTGGCTGTTTCTGGGAAAAGAAGTAGATATTAGTCTGCTAATGAGGAAAAAGGATTGGCATATGAGTGAAGTTGGTGTTAAAACAAGCATTTACCTCAGGAACAATTACTGTAACTTCTTACAGCTCTATACTGACGGTTCAAAGAACAAAGACGGCTCTGTTGGAGTATACATTCCAGAGTTTAAAGTGACCATTGCAAAAAGACTCTCCAATAATACATCCGTGTTTACAGCAGAGACGGTGGCAATAATTATTGGTTTGCAGTGGGTGGAGGAGGTCAGACTGGACCGGCTGGTGGTGTGCACAGATTCACTTGCAGTTTTAAAAACCATACAGACACTAAAATCTGCAAGGGAAGACTTGGTGATTGAGCTATATCACAGTTTATTTAGGGTACACAGGAGTGATGGAGAAGTTCAGTTTTGTTGGGTTCCTGCACACGAAGGGTTGAAAGGGAATAACTGTGCAGACAAATTAGCAAAAAGTGTACTTCGGAAAGAAATAACTATACCATTGTCTCTTGGAAAAGGTGAAGGGAAAGCAGTGATCAAGAAAAAAGGAACTGAGCTATGGCAAAAAAGATGGGATGAAGATCATAAAGGTAGATTGTATTACAAAATACAAAAATCTACTGCACTAAAGAATTATAAAACAACAAACAGGAGGGAAGACATCATTATGGCAAGACTGACTGGATTATACAGGTTTAAACACTACTTTATTCACCATGGGGAAAAGCGAAAGTGACAAATATAGAGAATGTGGAGTAAAGGAAAATGTAGAGCACATCTTATTACACTGTCACAAGTATGGAAATGAAAGCGAGAGAATGAAAAATGACATTCGAGATGCCGGTAGGGAATGGGATTTAACTGGGATTCTGGGAACAGATGGAGACACTAAGAATCACGAGAAGGGCTCTTTTCTCTTTTTAAATAACACAGGATTAAGTCATAGAATTTAGGGGTCGGGCTCAGATGACATAATGTTACACACTTTTGTACAGTAGGTGGCGATACGCCCTTTTCAGTTGTTTGCTATCTACCAGTAACCGAGAGGAGGAGGAGGAGGAGGAGAAGGAGAAGGAGAAGAAGAAGAAGAAGAAGGAGAAGGAGAAGGAGAAGGAGAAGGAGAAGAAGAAGAAGAAGGAGGAGAAGGAGAAGTAGAAGGAGAAGAAGGAGAAGGAGAAGGAGAAGGAGAAGGAGAAGAAGAAGAAGGAGAAGAAGGAGAAGAAGAAGAAGAAGAAGAGATACAGTGATGATATAGAGTGAAGTACATGGCGGCAATGCACCTGTAAGGTGTTTGCCAACCGCCAATCAAATAAAAGAGTGATAACAGTCAGTGATCTGTGTGGAGTTTGAATGTTCTCCCCGTGTCTGCGTGGGTTTACTCCGGGATTTCTCCGGTTTCCTCCCACATGCCAAAAACATGCAAGTTAGGTTAACTGGCATCAACTGGGGATTCTAAATTGTCCTTAGGTCTGACTGTGAGAGTAAATGGTTGTCTGTCTCTCTGTGTTGGCCCTGTGATGGACTGGCGATCTGTTCAGGGTGTACCCTGCCTCTCGCCCAAAGATGCTGGGATAGGCTCCAGCCCCCCCGCGACCCGAAAAGGATTAAGCGGAAGAAGATGAATGAATAAATGAATGAATGAACAGCCACGACCAAGATGTGTAGAGTGACGATATAGAGTGAAGTGATGATATACGTAGATTGAAGTACGAGGAGACGAAGAAGAGTGACGTCTGAAGATAGAGTTGAGGTTCGATTGGACACAGCAATGATGATAGAAGGACTACAGCTCCTGACCAGATAGAATGATGATACAGAGTGAAGTACGTGGCAGTAATGCACCTGTAAGCTGGGTGCCAACCGCCAAACAAATCTAAAAGAAGAAGAAGAGACACACAGTGTGTCGGAAGTCGACACCGCCAAGGACACAGTCCAAGGACGGATAATTTTTTTCACACATAAGGAGTTGTTCAGAACTTCTTCTTTTAGATTTGATTGGCGGTTGGCAACCAGCTTACAGGTGCATTACCGCCACTGACTTGATTGTAATCACTCTATATCTTTGTATAAGGAGTTCAGAACTCCTCTATCTATCTGATCACTCCATCTGGTCAGCTCCTGACCAGATAGAGTGATGATATAGAGTGAAGTATGAGAAGACGAAGAAGAGTGATGTCTGAAGATAGAGTTGAGGTTCGATTGGACACAGCAATGATGATAGAAGGACTACAGCTCCTGACCAGATAGAGTGATGATATAGAGTGAAGTACGTGACGGTAATGCACCTGTAAGCTGGATGCCAACCGCCAATCAAATCTAAGACAAGAGGAAGAAGAAGAAGAAGGGATGAACTCCAGGTGAAGAGAGTGGAGTGATTGGAATGTGTGTAGAGTGATGATAGAGTGAAGTACGAGGAGACGAAGAGGAGTGATGTCTGAAGATAGAGTTGAGGTTCGATTGGACACAGCAATGATGATAGGACTACAGCTCCTGACCAGATAGAGTGATGATATAGAGTGAAGTACGTGACGGTAATGCACCTGTAAGCTGGATGCCAACCGCCAATCAAATCTAAGACAAGAAGAAGAAGAAGAAGAAGGGATGAACTCCAGGTGAAGAGACTGGATTGATTGGAATGTGTGTAGAGTGATGATATAGAGTGAAGTACGAGGAGACGAAGAAGAGTGATGTCTGAAGATAGAGTTGAGGTTCGATTGGACACAGCAATGATGATAGACGGACTGCAGCTCCTGACCGGATGGAGTGATGATATAGAGTGAAGTGTGTGGCAGTAATGCACCTGTAAGCTGGTTGCCAACCGCCAATCAAATCTAAAAGGATAATAATAAGAAGGTGTCAATAGTCATCATCATCTGTCTGTGTCTGTCACAACCATAGGACTCACTAACAAATCATAGACTCGCTATGACATCATCAAAGATCAAAGGCAGGCATCACTCACAATCATAGGACTCGCTATGACATCTTCAAAGATCAAAGGCAGGCATCACTCACGATCATAGGACTCGCTATGATATCATCAAAGACCATAGCACTCCCTATGACATCATCAAAGATCATAGGCCTCACTATGACATCATTAAAGATCATAGGACTTGCTACAACATCATCAAAGATCAAAGGCAGGCATCACTGAATGAGTGGTGACGTGCTTGCTTACACCTGCTTTCTACGGGCATGCAGAAATATTTGCTTATTCTTGGTTTCTACGGCCATGCACGGGTATGCACGGACATGCACAGGTATTCCCTAGTAATTCAAGAAATCTGTGTGTCTGTCACGACCATAGGGTTCGCTAAAAGATCATAGGATCGCCTATGGTGTTCCTATGATGCCTACATGATGTCTATATGATGTCATACAGACACCATAGTATAGACTCTATACTATGGTGTCTGTATGACATCATATAGACACCATAGTCTATATAATCACTATATAATCACTCTATACTATAGAGTGATTCAAGAACCACTGTGTGTGTGTCACAGTGTCTGACTATGATCAAAGGCAGGCATCACTCACGATCATAGGACATGCCATGACATCATCAAAGATCAAAGGCAGGCATCACTCATGCTCACTCACGATCATGGGACATCAAAGATCAAAGGCAGGCATCACTCACGATCATAGGACTTGATATGACATCATCAAGCGAGTAACCTATGATGTTCCTATGATGTCTATATGACGTCATATAGACACCATAGTATAGAGTGATTCAAGAAAAACTTCTCTCGGTTACTGGTGGATAGCAAACAACTGAAAGGTGCATACCGCCACCTACTGTACAAGAGTGTGTAACATTATGTCATCTGAGCCCGACCCCTTCAAGAAAATCTGTGTGTGTGTCAGACAATGGTGTCTATATAATGGATCATAGGACATCAAGATCAAAGGCAGGCATCATTCACGATCATAGGACGCCATGACACCATCAAAGATCAAAGGCAGGTATCACTCACGCTCACTCACGATCATAGGACATCAAAGATCAAAAGCAGGCATCACTCACGATCATAGGACTTGCTATGACATCATCAAAGATCAAAGGCAGGCATCACTCACACTCACTCACCATCATAGGGCATCAAAGATCAAAGGCAGACATGACTCCCAATCATAGGACTCGCTATGACAACATCGAAGATCAAATGCAAGCATCATAGGACTCGCAATGCCATCATCAAAGATCATAGGACTCACTATGACATCATCAAAGCTCAAACGCAGGCATGACTCAAGAGCATAGGACTCGCTATGACACCATCAAAGATCATAGGACTCACTATGACACCATCATAGATCAAAGGCAGGCATCACTGAACGTGTGCTGACGTGCTTGCTTTGATTGGTGGTTGGCAACCAGCTTACAGGTGCATTACCGCCACGTATTTCCCTCTACATCATCATTCTATGTAACTCATCACTCTAGTCATTCTATATATAATTCAAGAAATCTCTGTGTGTCTGTCTGTGTCTGTCTGTGTGTCACGACCATCACGACCATAAGACTCGCTAAAAGATCATAGGATTGCCTATGATGTTCCTATGAGTCTACATGATGTTGATATGATGTCAAATAGACACCATAGTATAGAGTGATTCAAGAAAATCTGTGTGGGTGTCCAGGCATCACTCAAGATCATAGGACTCGCTATGACATCATCTAAGATCAAAGGCAAGCATTACTCATGATCATAGGACATCAAAGATCAAACACAGACATCACTCACAATCACAGGACTTGCTATGATATCAACAAAGATCTTAGGACTCGCTATGACATCATCAAAGATCAAATGCAGGCATCATAGGACTCACTATGTCATCATCAAAGATCATAGGACTCACTATGACATCATCAAAGATCAAAGGCAGTCATCACTCACGATCATAGGACTTGCTATGACATCAAAGATCATAGGACTCGCTATGACACCATCAAAGAGCAAAGACAGGCATCACTGAACAAGTGCTGGTGTGCTTGCTTAAACTTTTGCTTCCACCTGCTTTCTACGGGCATGCGGAAATACTTGCCTATACTTGGTTTCTATGGGCATGCAGTTATGCACTACTACTTTAAATGTCAATATAAAATTTATATTTCCAGATCCCCCAGCTGCCCCAGTCTTCTGTGTGGGTTTACTCCCACAACCTGAACTTGTACCAAAGAGATCCCCAAAGCTGTTGAACTATCATCTGATGGTTGGAGTATTTTTCCTCACCTGGAGTCAAACCCCTACCAGTCCACTTAACAAAAGTGTCTTAAACCACCTGGCAATTGTCAGGCATTTTCCTTGTAGTCTGAGAAACAATACGCAGTCTGGAAAGTTGTTGGGGTGATTGTCAATGGCTATGCTTACATGGACACAAGTAACCAGATTAAAAGCCTGATCGGAATAAAAATGCTTCACGTAAACATGACAATCTGAATATTCTAACGCGAGCACGCTCATTTGGATCAAAATTTCATTCCGATTGAGAGGGGTGGGTTATACCGATTGTTAATCGGAATGGTGCGCATGAAAACACTTATTCCGAACGTAGGGCAGAAAATGTGTTTACTGCGCATGTCTGTACACCAGCCGCACATCGACGTGACATATTTCTGCTTTAGCAGCATCTAGCGGAAAGCATAGCAGGAGTAAAACAAAACTGGTCTGTATCGTCCTGCTGTCTCCCTCTGTTCGTCATATGCAGAAGTATGTACTTGTAGCTTCATTACGGAGACCAGCAGAAGCAAAAGTGCAGTCTGAATAACACAACACAGGTCAATTTCGACACGAAGCGGGGCTTGCTAACACCGGAAGTTGCTTCTTCTTCTACTATTTTTGGAATGTTGAAATGTCGACGTGCGCATGTCAAAATGATTTATTCCGTTCAAACGTGTGACACATGGAAACACACGTCCTAATCAGATCAGCTTTTTCAGTATCCATGTAAACAGCAAAATTCTGATCTGAATTATAATCAGATTGAAGAAATTTTGCCCATGTAACTGTGGCCAATGATTATTCATAAATTTAACTTGGAGTCAAAAATGTCACTGTTTGGTCAAAAATAGTTTAGTAGTGGGTTAACTGTGTAACTAGCTTTGATTGCTACACAATTAATGTTTATAACAATAATGTTCAGGTTTACATTGCGTCTGTGTGTGTATATTTTAAGTAGCAATGTTTTAGCAATGTGCCCCACAAGAGTGTGTGCTCAGCCCACTGCTCTTCACCCTTCTGGCCCATGACTGTGTACCAGCCTACAACACCAACCACATCATCAAGTTTGCTGACGACACGACGGTGGTGGGCCTCATCACAATGAGAAGGCCAACTACAGAAATGAGGTGAGCCAACTGGTCCAGTGGCGTAAAGACAATAATCTCTTCCTGAACGTGCGAAAAACCAAGGAGACTGTGGTCGACTTCAGGAGGGGACACGCACAGCACCCCCCTCTGATCATCGATGGGGCAACTGTGGAGAGGGTGAGCAGCACCAAGTTCCTGGGGGTGCACATGTCTAAGGACCTCTCCTAGTCCAACAACACTACATCACTGGCCAAGGAGGCTCAAACTCGCCTCCATTTCCTCTGCAAATTGAGGAGCACATGAGTCCCACCCCTCATCATGTGCACATTCTACCGGGGCACCATTGAGAGTATCCTCCTGCCAGAAGACAATACAGCGCACAGTGAAAGCAGCCAGCAAGATCATTGGTGCCCCTCTGCCCCCCCTCTCGGACATCTACCTCACCCGCCTCACCCATAGAGTCATCAACATTGCAGGAGACACCTCCCACCCCTCACACTCTCTCTTCAGCCCCCTGCCCTTGGGGAAAAGGTACCGGAGCCTTTGGGCCCACTCCACAAGACTGCTAAACAGGACCCTGAACTCTGTCCACCCCCCACCCCCTCGGGCCGTAACGCACTCACCCGCACAATAACTGTTGTTGTTCAGCTGTTTGCACAGAAAGACAGCACACCAACAGTAATACATCTGCTGCTGTATGTCTCTGCACCTTACTGCTACCGTTTGCACAAATGTCATATCTGCTGCTGTTATTGCAATATTGATCATGTGCAGTCCTATCCGTGACCGTCTGCACCTACACTACCACATCGAACTTGCAACTACGAGTATTACTGCTCTCCCTTTTTCTGTATACAGTATAGGATTTCTTGGTCTTATTGTTTAGCTTTTTTTGCACTATGGGATGGATGTCTGGGTTTTATCTTTTACCCTTATCTGCACTACGGGTAGCATTACTGTACATAGACTGCTGTTGCTGTCTTTCCAACCTCATTCCTTTTTTTATATATTGCACACACCACTGAAAAGAGAGAAGTGGCATTTCAATTCTCCTGTATGTTCTGTATGTATAGTAGTATTGACAAATAAAATCTTTGAATCTTGAATCTTTTATAAAATCCCACTAAATATACTGTATATTCTTTCTGTTTGTTTTCCTTCTACAGTAGTCACATACTACTGTAACTTAACTAATGGACACGTTTGCTGAGATTTATCAAAGTGGTCTAATAACATTAAATGCTCTCTGTCATATGTAACTCTTTTAGAGGTGGCAAACAATACAGTGGTTAAAATGAGTTTGTGGTGGACATGAGACTGTCACAAAAATAAAAAAAAAAATAAAAAAAAAATCCTAAGATTCTAAGATTTTAATCTTAGAATAAAGTCTAAGATAGCTATACTGTATGTCCCACAGGCCAAAAACATGCAGGTTAGGTTAATTGGAGACTCTAAAGTGGCCTGAGGTGTGAATGTGTGTGTGAATTGTTAAGGGATAGCGCCGTACCGTGGCTGCTTCATCCATCCAGGTGGATGCCCTCAATTTCCCCTCTAGGAATCAATAAAGTATACAAACTCAAAAAAATGTAACACAGCATGGTGTTAGATACTCAAAAAATATTTAATTCTTTAAATGTCTAAGCTTTTGTCAATAATTGTGACACCCCTGAAATATTTTTTCCACAATCACTCTATTAAAGCAAGAAATCTATGTGTGTCTGTCTGTGTGTCTGTCACGTTTATAGGACATCATAGGACGGTCTATGATCTCTGCCTGATCATCATACAACGTTCTATGAACTCAGGCATCACAGGACTTGCGACAGCACATAGACAAATGTGTCTTTATGATGTCATATAGACCATCACTCATGATGCCTAGACTAAATGTGTCTTTATGATGTCATATGGCTCATAGACAAATGTGTCTTTATGATGTCATATGGACCATCACTCACATTGCCTTGACTAATGAGTCTTTATGATGTCATATGGCTCAAAATTGGCAAGGTGAATAAGTCACAGGGCCAGTCTTTACAGCGTGTTCATGTTTTCTGCACAACAGATTTCTGCAGCCATGGCCAATTCTATGTTGCCGTGAGCAGAGTTGCCAGATCAAGCAGCCTTTGTATTCTTGCTCAAGATGAAGAAACTAAGCAAACGCGTCGCTTTCTCAGCAATGTCGTTTTTAAAGAAGTGCTGACACAGTAAAAATGTGTAACCTTGAAGAATGCCAGTCTACACTACAAATGTGTAAAATGCCAAGCAAAGCGCTGATTTTCTCTGGGTGCTCCGGTTTCTTGGTTTCTACGGGCATGCACAGGCCTTCCTGAAAAGGGTCGAAAGCCACTTTTTGCTCAGATCTATTTTCATGATCCTGCCGATGAACTGGAATTACGACGCACCTATCCCTCAACCAGTCGTCTGAACGAAGAAGAAGAAGACCCACCAGATGGAGAGCAATAGAATGAGGTGAACTGCTGCACGTCAGAAAAGATGCCATGAACAAGAAACACCTCAGGTTCCAGTAGTACGCCACAGGCATTACTGAACAACACAGCCGTCTGAGACAGGAGGAGACCCTTCAGCAACGGGCATGCAGAAATACATGACGTCTACAGTATATGACAACATATAGATCACAGGCCTCACTAAAAGCTATGACATCATCAAAGATCATATGACTCACTATGACATCATCAAAGATCAAATGCAGGCATCATAGGACTTGCTATGCCATCAGCCTATGGTGTCTATATGATGGCCTCATCAAAGATCATAGGACTCGCTATGACATCTTCAAAGATCAAAGGCAGGCTTGAAGATCATAGGACTCCCTATGACATCATCAAAGATCAAAGGCAGGCATTACTGAACAAGTGGTGATGTGCTTGCTTACACCTGCTTTTTATGGGCATGCAGAAATACTTGCTTGTACTTGGTTTCTACAGGCATGCACAAGTACGTGGCGGTAATGCACCTGTAAGCTGGTTGTCAAACCGCCAATCAAATCTAAAAGAAGAAGAAGAAGAAACACTCACAGTGGGAACTGGTGTACAGAAAAAGAGGAGACTATTGGGATTAAAAACAACTACAGAAGCTCCACCATCCATAGTTAAAGGCATCATAAGGGACGTGTTTGGTAAAGGCCCACTGACAAGTCATGGGGTCACTTATTACATTACTATAAATTCAAGAAATCTCTGTCACCATCATAGGACATCATAGGACTGCCTATGATGTCTGCATGATGTCCTATGATGATCCAGTGATCTCAGGCTACATAGGACTCGCGATGCCGTCATATAGGCGATGCCGTCATATAGATAATAGCACTGGCTACCTATGATGTAGTGTCCTAGGACTGGCTACCTATGATGTAGTGTCCTATGATGCCTGCCTTGATGTCTTCATGATGTCATATAGACCATCAGTCACGATGCCTGCCTTGATGCATTTTACAACTGGCTACCTGTGATGTAGTGTCCTATGATGCCTGCCTTGATGTCTTCATGATGTCATATAGACCATCACTCATGATGCCTGCCTTGATGTCTTCATGATGTCATATAGACCATCACTCACCAAAGAAGAGATACTCATCACCCAATTACGAATAGGACACAGCACTTCAAACCACACCCGCAATTCAAAAGCACGTAAACTGTGGAATGGGAGTTGCCAGAAACAGGAAAGAAGAGATACTCATCACCTGATTAAGAATAGGACACACTACTCTGAGTGTGACTGTTGCCGAACTGCGACATAACCCCTAGTAGTCAAGAGTGGTAAATATTTTTTGTCAATAAAATAGTTCAGATTTCCAAGGCTATAACTTGAAAGTGGTAAGAGATAATGGCTTACTGTCAATTAGAAAGATGCAAAATATGATCCAAAGTTTCAGATAGGAATAAATTTTCACATCTAATTTGCATAATGTCACAGCAGCTCTTTAAATTCCATAACTCAGTCAAAACTGGACTTTGGACATACTTACACAAAGAATGGTTCGGTTTTTTGACACCGTTGTCTCTACAGGGGTATGTTGTTATCTTATCTTAAAAGTATATGAACAAGAAAATCAGTTCAATGAAAAAAAAAAGAAATTTGTCACTGGCGGCTAATGAGACTCGCTCGCTGCCGTGGTTGCTGCGTTTTCACCCATCATGGTCGTTATTTTGCGTTCCGTTGGTCATTTACGCTCTCTACCACATCTACAAAGTCTTGTGATTACCCCACATAAATTTTGCTTGTATCCCACGGCTATTTTCCGTGTACAAAGCCATAGAAGTGACGGTGCACGATGATGGATCGCGGCCATATTAGCTTTCTGAGCTAAAAGAAGGGAATACAGAAAAAGGAAATGAGGAGTTCTTCTTCTTTGGTGTATTATGTGTCATCCATTGAGTCCTCCAACACATGTCTGCCACCTTCTGAAACTGGCAGATCAGTACAAATCAGTACAAATCCTCAGTGGAGCTGGCGATGTCAGAGTGAGATGACAGGCGCAGCACCGCACTCTGCCACTAGGGGCACACGAAATCTCACACTCAAAGGGTTAAACCAGACGCTACATAAATGGAGAGCAATAGAGTGAGGAGAACTGCTGCACGTCAGGAAAGATCCCGTGAAGATGAAACACCTCAGGTTGGAGCAGTACCTCCCAGGCATGACTGTGTTGCACGTCAGAAAAGATGCCATGAAGATGAAACACCTGAGGTTCGAGCATGTCAGGAAAGATCCCGTGAAGATAACACAGCTGAGGTTCAAGCAGTACCTCCCAGGCATGACTGTGTTGCACATCAGAAAAGATGCCGTGAAGATGAAACACCTGAGGTTTGAGCAGTACGTCGCAGGGATGACTGTGAACAACACAACCGTCTGAGACAGGAGGAGTCTCTTCACCAGCATACAGTACGACAGACAAGGGATGCACAGACAGACAGGAAATGTGTGGCAGTGCGCCATGCACATGCTGAGTCACTTGAAGCCCGAAATGCCCGCAAAGCGAGCAACGCTGCACGCCAGGCAAGGCACAGACAAGCTTGGACCCAGGAGATGCAGAATAGTCAGCTGGCCGCCAATGCTGCACCCCAGGCAAGGCACAGAGAAGTTGAGACCGAATAGGACACACTACTTTAAACCACACCCATTCGAAGCAGTAAATCTGAAAATCTCACTCAGTAAGGCAGAAGGCACTTGATAAATTCAAGAAATCTCTGTCAGTGTGTCAGTCTGTCACCATCCATCCATCCATCTTCTTCCGCTTAATCCTTTTCGGGTCGTGGGGGGGCTGGAGCCTATCTCAGCATCTTAGGGCGAGAGGCAGGGTACACCCTGGACAGATCGCCAGTCCATCACAGGGCCAACACAGAGAGACAGACAACCATTCACTCTCACAGTCATACCTAAGGACAATTTAGAATCCACAGTTTGATGCCAATTAACCTAACATTCATGTTTTTGGCATGTGGGAGGAAACCGGAGAAATCCCGGAGTAAACCCACGCAGACACGGGGAGAACATGCAAACTTGTCTGTCACCCAATTAAGAATAGGACACACTACTTTAAACCACACCCATTCGAAGCAGTACCCATGAAGAATGGCAGTCTACACTACAAATGTGTAAAATGCCAAGTGCTGATTTTCTCCGAGTGCTCCGGTTTCTGGGTTTCGACGGGCATGCACGGGTCTTCCTGAACAGGGTCGAAAGCCACTTTTTGCTCAGATCTACAGTATTTTCATGATTCTGTCCATGAACTGGAATTACAACGCACCTATACAAATTTATGAGAAAATTTGCAAGAAATGTCACAGATGTCCAGAACAAAAGTTGTAGGTTTACCTGAAAAAAAACATGTTGAAAATTTTTGAAGAAAAAACTTCCAAATTTATTAGAAGAAAGACACAAATTTACACTGATTTGCTACTTTTATGAGTAAAAGAAGTAGCACATATTATGAGAAGCAGCACATTTATTGATAGCTGTCAGGTCAGGCATTGGTTTGCTTGCTACCGGATAACCATGAAAACTGGTACTACCTGTCTCATGGGTCGGGCCGTCGGCGACTCAACTGGCAACCCTGCCCTTCCGAGGGCGTAGAGAGTGAAAGTAGGCATCCTGGCAGAACTAAAAACAATATCTGTCACAGGTCTGTGGTGGACCACTCCCAGTTACACGGGGTGAGACTGAACATCCTGACAGATAAGCACATCTGTCGCAAGGTCTGGACTTTTGCCAGTTGGAGCATCGTGACATGCACTACATAAAGAGCAGAGATAAACAAACCTATCATCTGATCAGTCACTGCAACAGATACTGGAGTCAGTTTGTCTTGGCCTGTCCTTGCCACTGATAATAATTCTATCTGCCAAGAATGTGCCACTAGTCCAGCACAAGTTAGCAGTACTCAAATACTTTGCAAGCAGTTTCATGAAATGGTCAGCCGGAGAGCAACTCATACCGGCTCGGATATCGCCTGGGTTAACAAGGTCAGGAGTTCCTGGCAGCAGAAGGTGAAGGACAGAGGTGTGTGGAGAAATCTGATCAGACCTAAATGAAACAGTCATTGTCGCCCCCGACAGACTGCTATGATGATGATGATCTCTCAACCAGTGGTCTGAACAAAGAAGAAGAAGAAGAAGAAGACCCACCAGATGGAGAGCAATAGAGTGAGGAGAACTGCTGCACGGCAGAAAAGATGCCGTGAAGATGAAACACCTCAGGTTCCAGCAGTACGCCGCAGGCATGACTGTGAACAACACAGCCGTCTCAGACAGAAGGAGACCCTTCAGCAATGGGCATGCAGAAATACTTGCTTATACTTGGTTTCTATGGGCACGGATGGGTATGCACGGGTATGTACTAGTTGGTCTAACGCTGAAGTCAGTTATCACTGCTTTGGAATTAATGAAAACAGCAATTCAAAATATACTGTTGTGCTCATAGGTTCACATACCTCCAGGGTAAACTATGGTCACAGTCATTTTTAACGGCTACTAATCAGTGCTATTCATGCTGTTGTGCCTAATTTACATACCCTGAAGGTACTGCATGTAAACTTATAAGCATAACTCTAATTAACATGTTAGTATGTCACATACAGCTAGACATACCTTAATGACAAAATGCACTATTTTAAGTAAGACTTAAACCATTTGGATTATTTAAGTAAAAGCAACATAATTTAAAACATTTGAGAAAAACTGA
This sequence comes from Pholidichthys leucotaenia, assembly GCA_020510985.1. Taxonomy (NCBI): domain Eukaryota; kingdom Metazoa; phylum Chordata; class Actinopteri; order Cichliformes; family Pholidichthyidae; genus Pholidichthys; species Pholidichthys leucotaenia. The sequence goes on along the minus strand of CM035839.1, from coordinate 319,175,637 downwards.
AAGACTACTAGCTAAAAAAAAATACCAGCTAGATTATAAATTAGCACTAAAGTGAGAACAAAATGAAAATATATCTTCCTAAATATAAAACTCCAACAATTTGTTGTAATTGGGCTGCACGGTGGCGCAGTGGTTAGCACTGCGGCAGCACAGTTTACCCTTGGCCGGGGGATTGTGGGGATCGTGGGATCGTGGGTTCGATCCCAGCCCCTGACCAACAGTCATCTGTGTGGAGTTTGCATGTTCTCCCCGTGTTGCGTGGGTTTACTCCGGGATTTCTCCGGTTTCCTCCCACATGCCAAAGACATGTATGTTAGGTTAATTGGCTGTTCTAAATTGTCCCTAGATATCTGTTTCCTAAAGGCCCTTAGAATAGAGGGTTAGTATTAATGAAAGCGCTTTGAGTGGTCTTTGTGACTAGAAAAGCGCTATATAAGTGCAGGTTAGTTAGTAGTTAGTTAGTTCCAAACCTAATAACTAAAGTATTTTACTATTTGAACCTTGTGGGTTCATCTGTTTAACAGTGACAAAAAACCATTTGAATACACTAGTTATACAGGTACAGCTCAGAAAATTAGAATATCATAAAAAAGTTCCATATTTTTGGTCACTCATTTCAGAAAGTGAAACCCATATACACTACCGTTCAAAAGTTTGGGGTCACTTAGAAATTTCCTTATTTTTGAAAGAAAAGCACTTTTTTTCAATGAAGATAACTTCAAACTAATCAGAAATACACTCTATACATTGCTAATGTGGTAAATGACTATTCTAGCTGCAAATGTCTGGTTTTTGGTGCAATATCTAGATAGGTGTATAGAGGCCCATTTCCAGCAATTATCACTCCAGTGTTCTAATGGTACAATGTGTTTGCTCATTGCATCAGAAGGCTAATGGATGATTAGAAAACCCTTGTGCAATCATGTTAGGTCTGCAATGCTGTAATTGCTGCAAATGGAGGATTCTTTGACGAAAGCAAAGTTTGAAGGAAAAAATTATTATTTCAAATACAAATCATTATTTCTAACCTTGTCAATGTCTTGACTATATTTTCTATTCATTTTACAACTCATGGTGGTAAATAAGTGTGACTTTTCATGGAAAACACAAAATAATTGTCTGGGTGACCCCAAACTTTTGAACGGTAGTGTATTATATAGATTCATTACACAGAGAGTGCTATATTTCAAGTGTTTATTTATTTTAATTTTGATGATTATGGCTTACAGCCCATGGAAACCCCAAATTCAGTTTCTCAAAAAATTAGAATATTACATAAAATTAATTTTAAAAAATAGTTTTTTAATAGAAATGTTGGCCGACTGAAAAGTATGTCCATGTGCACACTCAATACTTGGTCAAGGCTTCTTTTGGATGAATTACTGTATCAATGTGGCGTGGCATGGAGGTGATCAGCCTGTGACACTGCTGAGGTGTTATGAAGGTCCAGGTTGCTTTGACAGTGACCTTCAGCTCGTCTGCATTGTTGGGTCTGGTGTCTCTCGTCTTCCTCTTGACAATACTCCATAGATTCTCTATGGGGTTTAGGTCAGGAGAGTTTGCTGGTCAATCAAACACAGTGATGTCATGGTCATTAAACCAGGTTTTGATACTTTTGGCAGTGTGTGTGTGGGGGGGGGGGGGGGGGGCAAGTCCTGCTGGAAAATGAAATCAGCTTCTCCATAAAGCTTGTCAGCACAGGGAAGCATGAAGTGCTCTAAAATTTCCTGGTAGACGACTGTGCTGACTTTGGTCTTGATAAAAAAACACAGTGGACCAACACCAGCAGATGACATGGTTCCTCAAATCATCACTGACTGTGGAAACTTCACATTAAACTTCAAGCAACTTAGATTCTGTACCTCTCCACTCTTTCTCCAGACTCTGGGACTTTGATTTCCAAATGAAATGCAAAATTTACTTTTATCTGAACAGAGGTCATCTGCTGGTGTTTGTCCACTGTATTTTATCAAGACCAAAGTCAGTGCAGTCGTCTACCAGGAAATTTTAGAGCACTTCATGCTTCCTTCTGCTGACAAGCTTTATGGAGAAGCCGATTTCATTTTCCAGCAGGACTTGGCACCCCCACACACTGCCAAAAGTATCATAACCTGGTTTAATGACCATGGCATCACTGTGTTTGATTGGCCAGCAAACTGTCCTGACCTAAACCCCATAGAGAATCTATGGAGTATTGTCAAGAGGAAGATGAGAGACACTAAACCCAACAATGCAGACGAGCTGAAGGTCACTATGAAAGCAACCTGGACCTTGAATGAATGAATGAATTGAATGAATTTATTTATTTCGGATAATACAGTACAGGTTAAAAGAAACTGTATAATATAACAACAAGGTCAAATTAGACAAAGACTCCTTCTACTAAACAATTCCACGTGAGTTATCCGAAATGGGTGATGGCTGAAGCCGCATCTTATATTGCCCACCCATATTCCATCCAAGAATTCAAAAGAAAAAAAGAGTAAACAAGACAAGAGTGATTACAATTTAGAACAAAGCTAAGACAAAGTGTGACTGAGAGAAAAAAAAGAAAACTAAGCTAAGCTAAGTTAAGCGGTTACTATTCAAGACAAATCTAAGACAGAATGTCACAGAGAGAAAAAAAAAACAAAAAACTAAGCTACAACACAACACAGGCTGGATATGTCAATCCTTATGTGAGTTTACATGTCGTCTTGTAAATATGTTTGGAGTATTTCTTCCTTTAGTTTTTGTTTAAATTGTCCAAGCGTTGTACATGATTTTAATTCAGGTCCATAATCTGACTCCTTGCACTGAAATACAGTGTTGCTTGGTGGTTGTTCTCACTGTAGGCTTTTGAAGTATACATGTTCCTCTGAAGTGATATTGTTTCTCCCTTGTTTGGAACAACTTTTGGATATTTGTGGGCAGTGATAAATTCTTCACTTTGAACATTATTATTGCAGTTTTAAAGTCAACCAGATCTTTCAACTTGAGAGTTTTTTGTTTAAGAAAAAGTGGGTTTGTTGGTTCCCTGTAAGCTGCTTTGTTTATTATTCTAATAGCTCTCTTTTGAAGCATAAAGAGTGGATATATGTTTGTTTTGTATGTATTTCCCCATACTTCATTTTGTATGCATTTCCCCATACTTCATACCTTCATAACACCTCAGCAGTGCCACAGGCTGATCACCTCCATGCCACGCCACATTGATACAGTAATTAATCCAAAAGGAGCCCCGACCAAGTATTGAGTGTGTACATTGACATATTTTTCAGTCAGCCAACATTTCTATTAAAAAACTATTTTTTAAAATTGATTTTATGTAATATTCTAATTTTTTGAGAAACTGAATTTGGGGTTTTCATGAGCTGTAAGCCATAATCATCAAAATTAAAATACACACTTGAAATATATCACTCTCTGTGTAATGAATCTATATAATATGTGGGTTTCACTTTCTGAAGTGAGTGACCAAAAATATTGAACTTTTTCATGATATTCTAATTTTTTGAGGTGTACCTGTAACTGCAGCAAGTGAAGAAAGTGCCAGAATGGTTTCCTGTGATATTATGTTTAATACCAAAAAAACCCCAAAACAACTAATTATCCTGAATTCACAGTAAAATCCCCTGATTTTCCTGGGTAACTGAGCAGGTCTTATTTAATATCCTGTCAATTATTCTTAACTATGAGCAAATTAATAATAGTACAAAAACTAAAAAAAACAAACCACAAGGCACTTACCTATATTTCTTTTCAGACTTGTCCTCATGAAGGGAATAGGGAAGCTAATCTGCTGCCGTCAATCCACTAATCTAATTTACCTAAATTTTGTTGCCCTGTCAGTAGCCTCCTCCACATGGAGGGTAGTTTCGGAAGACTGACAACATATTTTCTGTGGGGTTCATCCAAATAGCTGCCGGCAAAACACTCTTCACTCCCATGCTTAGATGTTGGCATCGAGTCGCGCCACGGCTCTGCGGCTGGTTTAATCCATCAACTTTTAATGCGCCTGGAGCCTCCTGGTTCAGCCTGGGAGTGAAGAGCTGCCCCCTACTGCTCTGTGAGACATTACAGCGCTGGATAGAAATGATTTGTCAGCTAAATGAACAATGAGCATACATTTGGTGTGAGAGTTAGGAGGAAGAACTCCTTCAGACTTGAAACACTTAAAGGAACCACCTGAAAGTGAAAATTATCTTCTTCTTTTAGATTTGATTGGTAAAGGTTGGCAGCCAGCTTACAGGTGCGTTACCGCCATGTACTTCACTCTATATCATCACTCTGTAATAAATAGGCCTATTTAAAATAACTGAGCAGAGACAACAACAGCGGTACAGCACAGATATTCCCATTTGCAAAGTTTATAATCAATCTGGAAAGGTTTATTTATTTTTATTATTATTTTTTTTATTTCATTTGACTACTTCCTAGAGCCAAAGCCAAACACATTTCATCTTGGAGATGCCAAATAAGAGACAGGCAAACTTGTGTGGGAGAGAACATGGTGTGCTGCAGTCATGGAGACAAGCAAGAGAATATAGATCATTTCTATCCAGCCTAAAAGGACTTACTGTGTAGGAGTGACTGTAGCTTTCCAGTGTGTGCTTTAAATTCCCTTTGTGTACGCCCATGGCGGTCCTAAACCTCAGAGCAACACAAATTGAGGCATGCCCAAAAAGTTCTTCTGGGCCATTATGTCAGATTGTTTGCTGCTGAGGTATGGTGAACCACTTGTAGCCATAGTGTGGTGGTGGTGTGGTAGGAATGCCATAGTGTGATGGCATTCCTAAAGCCAGTGTTCTGCAACTGGTTGCGCTTGAGCTAGCTATGAGCTTTTCTAAGGGCCTCCATCTCAGTTTCAGGGTTGTGATGTCAGCTGGCTACAGACCACAGAAAGAATAGGAATGCACTATTGGTCTTGTAATCCCAGCGTGAGAACATGTCATCTCCAGCCAGGGGCGGAAGAGGGACCAAGCCTCAACTGTTTTGAAACTGGACGGTAGTAGCTACCATTGTGAAATGCTAGTTATTGGGTTTACATCATCACACAAATTTCCATTGCACAGATAATAATAATAAAAAAAATATTGCTCTACATTCAAAGATTAATGAACCCCCAAAATATCTCATTCTTAGAGGTTATTTTTGCTTATTTTGCTATAGTTTATTATACACTGACCTGCACCAGAGTTGGCCATTCAGTCTTTCAGGGTTGTTTCTGTGCTTATCACAGGGACCACTTATATACTATTGACCATTCAAACCAAACAACACATGCATTTTGGGGTAGACCTTTTGCACACGATATGTTAGTTAGCGCAGGCTGTGCTGGCTACCGTTGCTATAATCTAACGTCATAAGGGTGTAGTCAGTCACAGAGATAAGCAATAATGAAAGGGGATCAGAATATGCTCTAGGAGCAGTGAACTGGAGCTCATTAGCATTTAAAGCAAATTTTCAAAAACAGCCTATTGGGAGGAGAGCTTCTTCGTTAAATGTAAAATACTACACAATAATTAAACCCTGATGTGTTTTGATCAAATCATGTCACAAATATTTCATTAATACCTCTGGGAGCCGGCTGGCTGGCACAGCTATTGACGCCGCCGAGGACACAGTCCAAGGACGGATAATTTTTTCACACATAAGGAGTTGTTCAGACCTCCTTATAAGAGCTCCTTATACAAAGATACAGAGTGATGGTAAGTCAGTGGCGGTAATGCACCTGCAAGCTGGTTGCCAACCACCAATCAAATCTAAAAGAAGAAGAAGAAGAAGAATACCTCTGGGAATTGTGTCAGCGTGTGGAAAAAGCCTTGCCATAAGCACTGTAACATAATGGCGGGAATGTAAAACAAGGCTACTAGTGAGAAAATTCTTAAAAAAAACTTTTTTGCAATTTTACACCCAAACTCAGTTTTATTATTATTAATATTATGGAAGCTACATTCGTGTTATTTTCACATGTAGGGCCCATATTCTTAAAAAGAAGTAAACGGCATCATAGCATGTACAGTTAGAATCCATGAGATCAATAGCCGGTGTTGTTTTTCATAATGAAGTTCAATGTGTGGAGAAGCTGATTGCTTGGTCATTGTTTTAGGGAGGGGCTAAACTATATTCAATTCACTGATTGGTTATCTGGTCAAGCTGTTACCACGTGGGCGCATAGCCACGCCAATAGGCGCTACGAGGGCGTGGCTAAATGAGCAGCGCTGCCAACCTGCTGTCATGCTAGCGGAACAAGTCCTGTCTAACTAGCTTCGCGAATTCTTGTACTGACATTTTTGTTTGTTTTTTGAGTGTTGTGGTATTATAGAGCCTTGCTGTTGTATACAATGGAAATAGTCTACGCTTGAAGGTCACCGCTGTCTTTGTAAAGAGGCCGCAATACAGCAGCTGTCTGGGTGAATTTAGCGTCGAGCTAGCGCGGCCATCACGACCATCGGCACTACAGTGTCCAGGAGCCGGTGTTTGGAGGCTGAGAAGTTCAACCACCATCATGGAGAAGGTCCGTCTTCACGGCACCACAGTTTTGATGTGTTTTAAGCTGTAGTGCGGCTTTTACGAGATATTTATCGATAGCAAGCTAGCTACGAACTACAAGTGAAAGCTAACTGCTAGTCAGTCCTGCTCCACAACCTGTCGGTATTTCAAGGCCAGACCGGTATCACTGTGTGCTCGGACGCGCCTGGTTAAAGTGATATCTTTTACTTTATCCTGTTTAGATGCGACATTGAGCTCGCAGGTTGCCGAGGATGGTACAGGGAGAACATAAGGCCTGTTGACTCCCGTTAACGGGGAAACGCCCAGCTTTGCCTCTCTTGTGTCCTCCGTTATCTGGAGGGACCCGTCACCCGTACTTGGGGCTACTGTCAGACCCCTCTAGTGAACATTATCTTAAAATGGTGTCTTTGTGGATGACAGATAAACTGCTTTAGACTAACAGTGTGTTGTACAGTAGGTGATGGATTAAGAATAGAATAGGCTTTATTGTCATTGTACAGTTGTACAGCGCAACGAAGTTGTGGGTGCTGATCAACATACAGATACAACATAAAAATATCACTTTCCCTTCTACCCCCAGGCGGATTTCTTGAAAGGGCTTCCTGTCTACAACAAGAGCAACTTCAGCAGGTTTCATGCAGATTCTGTTTGTAAAGCATCTGTAAGTGGCCTTTAATAATACTTATAATTATGTATCCATAGACTGCTTTGAGGCACTGCTTTTGTTCTTGTATCTAAATCATACAAACCTGTGTCACAGAATCGCAGACCCTCTGTTTACCTTCCAACACGTGAATACCCCTCTGAACAGAGTAAGTACAAGACTTTCCAATTATGTTTTTGTGACTTTTCAGTTTGTAATTACAGCGCCTTGTTTGGCATGGAGCCGCTGTTGCCGAATACAAAAATCGTCATTTCTGACAAGCAAGCTTTGTCACTACTGTTATGATCAAAAATTATTTTTGCGAGAACCGCCAATAGTGCCAGATGAATGAAACGTATAGTATATACAGTGCTAGGTGAACAAAGTATAAGGACAGTTACGACAGCATACAAACAAAGGATGTTGGGTGCTTGTGTGGCTCTGTCTGCATGTGAGGGGAACGGGTTAACATATATAAATGGATAAACATATATGAAAGTATATGAGCTAATACATACACCAACACAGAATATAGTAATTCTCTACCTACATACACAAGCTCTTACCTTCCCTTATTTTTCCCGTGTCTGTTAATAAACTATAACAACATAAAGAATAAGAAGATGGCCCAGTGGGTCAGGTGATAAGACCCATATCAGCAGCACAGGCAGCTGAGCCACCATCCTGATCCAGACCCCCAAACACACCCCACTAGGGATGAGATGGGGGGGTTAGCAGGAGAAACCCAGCAGACAACCCCAACCCCAGACACTTTCAAAATTTAATCTTTACATTATCCATCTTCTACCGCTTTTTTGGGGTCCAGGTTGTGGAGGCAGCAGTTCAAGCAGAGAAGCCCAGACTTCCCTCTCCCAAGCCACCTGCTACAGCTCTTCAGAGAGGATACCAAGGTGTTCCCAGGACAGCTGGGAGATATAGTCTCTCCAGCGTGTCCTGGGTCTGCCCCAGGGTCTCCTCCCAGTGGGGTGTGCCCGAAACACCTCAAGTGGGAGGTGTCCAGGAGGCATCCTGATCAGATGCCCAAACCACCTCAGCCAGTTCCTTTCAGCATGGAGGAGCAGTGGTTCTACTCTGAGCCTCTCCTGGATGATTAAGTTTCTCACCCTATCTCTGAGGGTGAGTCCAGGAATCCTACAGAGAAAGCTCATTTCAGCCACTTACAGTGTGGCAAAAAAGTATTTAGTCAGCTACCAATTGTGCCAGTTCTCCCACTTAAAAGATGAGAGAGATCTCCAATTTTCATCATAGGTATACCTCAACTATGAGAGACAAAATGAGGGAAAAAAAATCCAGAAAATCACAATGAAGGATTTTTAATGAATTAATTGGTAAATTCCTCGGTAAAATAAGTATTTGGTCAATAACAAAAGTTCATCTCAATACTTTATTATATACCCTTTGTTGGCAATGACAGAGGTCAAACTTTTTCTGTAAGTCTTCACAAGGTTTTCACACACTGTTGCTGGTATTTTGGCCCATTCCTCCATGCACATCTCCTCTAGAGCAGTGATGTTCTGGGGCTGTCGCTGGGCAACACGGACTTTCAACTCCCTCCAAAGATTTTCTATGGGGTTGAGATCTGGAGACTGCCTAGGCCACTCCAGGACCTTGAAATGCTTCTTACGAAGCCACTCCTTGGTGGTGTGTTTGGGATCATTGTCATGCTGAAAGACCCAGCCACGTTTCATCTTGAATGACCTTGCTGATGGAAGGTGGTTTTCACTCAAAATCTCACGATACATGGCCCCATTCATTCTTTCCTTTACATGGATCAGTCGTCCTGGTCCCTTTGCAGAAAAACAGCCCCAAAGCATGATGTTTCCACCCCCATGCTTCACAGTAGGTATGGTGTTCTTTCTCTTCCAAACACGACAAGTTGAGTTTTTACCAAAAAGTTCTATTTTGGTTTCATCCTCTTCTGGATCATCCAAATGCTCTCTAGCAAACTTCAGACAGGCCTGGACATGTACTGGCTTAAGCAGGGGGACACGTCTGGCACTGCAGGATTTGAGTTCCTGGCGGCGTAGTGTGTTACTGATGGTAGCCTTTGTTACTTTGATCCCAGCTCTCTGCAGGTCATTCACTAGGTCCCCCTGTGTGGTTCTGGGATTTTTGCTCACCGTTCTCGTGATCATATTGACCCCACGGGGTGAGATCTTGCGTGGAGCCCCAGATCGAGGGAGATTATCAGTGGTCTTGTATGTCTTCCATTTTCTAATAATTGCTCCCACACTTGATTTCTTCACACCAAGCTGCTTACCTATTGCAGATTCAGTCTTCTCAGCCTGGTGCAGGTCTACAATTTTGTTTCTGGTGTCCTTTGACAGCTCTTTGGTCTTGGCTATAGTGGAGTTTGGAGTCTTGACTGTTTGAGGTTGTGGACAGGTGTCTTTTATACTGATAACGAGTTCAAACAGGTGCCATTACTACAGGTAACGCGTGGAGGACAGAGGAGCCTCTTAAAGAAGAAGTTACAGGTCTGTGAGAGGCAGAAATCTTGCTTGTTTGTAGGTGACCAAATACTTATTTTACCGAGGAATTTATCAATTAATTCATTAAAAATCCTTCAATGTGATTTTCTGGATTTTTTTTTTCTCATTTTGTCTCTCATAGTTGAGGTATAAATATGATGAAAATTGGAGACCTCTCTCATCTTCTAAGTGGGAGAACTTGCACAATTGGTGGCTGACTAAATACTTTTTTGCCCCACTGTATATCCGCAATCTCATTCTTCCGGTGATTACCCAAAGCTCATGACCATAGGTGAGGGTAGGAACGTAGATTGACCGATAAATCGACAGCTTTGTTCTAGAGCTCAGCTCTCTCTTCACCACAACAGACTGGTACAATGTCCACATCATGGCAGAGGCTGCTCCGATCCGTCTGTCAAACTCACGCTCTACTCTCCCCTCACTTGTGAATGAGACCCCGAGATACTTGAATTCCTCCTCTTGGGGCAGGAGCTTGTCCCCAACCCGGAGAGGACAGTTCACCCTTTTCTGGCTGAGGACCATGGACTCGGACTTAGAAATGTTCATTCTCATCCCAGCTGCTTCACACTTAGCAGCAAACTGTCCCAGCAAGACCTGTAGGTCATTGCTGGATGAAGCCAACAGGACTGTATCATCCGTAAACGGCAGAGATGAGATCCTGTGGTCACCAAACATGACACCTTCTGTTCCTTGGTCGTACCTAGATATCCCGTCCATAAAAATTATGAACAGGATCGGTGACAAAGGGCAGCCCTGGTGGAGTCCAATTCTCACTGGAAAAGAGTTTGACTGGGTTTTGGCAATACAAGCCAAACTCTTGCAACGGTTGTATAGGGGCCGGATAGCTCGTAGCAACAAGCCTGATACCCCCTACAAGAGACGCGGTTGAATGCTTTTTCCAAATCCACAAAACACACATGGACTGGTTGGGCAAACTCCCATGGACCCTTGAGGATTCTCGAGAGGGTAAAGAACTGGTCCAGTGCGCCACGGCCAGGACGAAAACCACATTGCTCCTCCTGAATCTGAGTTTCAACAAACCATTTTACATTTATGATCTTTACATTATCATAAATGTAAATTAATGATGTGCCTTTGTCGTTCAGTTTACAAATATTTACTAAAGCATTATCTGGCACCAGAAATGACTCTCTAAAGACTTGTGTTTTCTTCCAGTTATTGTAACAGAAAAGACAAACATCCTCCTGCGTTACCTCCATCAGCAGTGGGACAAAAAAGTGAGCAATCCAAGTTTTCTCTTCCTTTAGTCTAGTCTCATTTATAAATAATGAATAGTTTTTGTAATGAGTCACTACCACAAGGGTGTGAAAATGATGTTCTGTCCTTGATGTTTGGTTCAGCACAAGTTGTTATTTTGCTGATTGTCCTCTAAGCATTTATTATTTGTGTCAAGCAGAATGCAGCGAAGAAAAGGGAACAGGAGCAAGGTGATGGAGACAGCCCAGCGCCCCCAAGGAAGATCGCCAGGACAGATAGCCAAGAGATGAATGAGGACTCATAATTGTTGTATGAATGGATGGGTGTGTGTGTGTGTGCATATACAGGACATAGTCAATATGAACAAATTTGAAGCTATAAACTACCTAAAACAAAGCATACTCCAAGCTGGATCAAATCCTCTTGGACTTCCTTAAATTAAATGTAGTTGCCGGTGAAGAATTTAGTAAAATTCCCAGCAATAAAACTGTCATTTATGGTGTGACCATCATGTGTGTATGTGTGAGTAAGGATGATATAAGCTCTCTAAATCCTAATTGACAGAAGTTCAGCTGCTGTTAGGGAGGGATGTTTCTTTTTGGCTATTTCCTGTGTGTGTGCGTGCGTGCGTGCGTGCGTGCGTGTGTGCATGCCAAGTTGTAAATGTGGACTGTGTGTTGTACTGTGTGTTTGAGTGAGCAGCTGAAAAAGTGAGTAGATTTAAGAAGAAAAAACCAGACTGGACAGATGAAGTCAGACCCTACTCCAAGAAACGTAACTGGTACATGTGTAGCCTTCAGTCATCTGGACAGTCTGTTGTGATCTCTTTTTTTTTTTTTTTTGGGGGGGGGGGGGGTGAACATTTTGTTAGTTTTAATTTTATTTGACTGATTATATATGGCTACGAGCTTCCTGACAGCCACAGTGCCCACTGTCTCAGTTTCACTGCCCACTTTGCAACCACATGGGGGCACTGCAACACTTCTCCACACTGTTTGATTCAGCGGAACCAAGAATGCACTGTGAAGAACAGCACAAAGTAGAAGCAATTCTTCCAGGATTTCCCCCCTTTTTAGAAATGTGCTTTTGGTGAACTTTCAAATCTGTGTTATGTTCTAGCTCTTGTAATTATTGAACGTTGATGTGTCCGAGGAGTGAAGCTCTACATCTAGTACCACCCTCTGGCTTTCTAGATAAAGGACCTTTAAGTTTTGTTATTTTGCATAAAGTTGTTAAGTAAAAGGAAAGTTATGTCTCAGTATACAAGTATATGAATAAATTTTAAGTTGCACCACCTGGTAACAGCACAGAAAAGGGAAAAAAAAAAAGGAGCGCATTATGCTGTGTGTAAATAATTAGCAGTACCAGAAATTGATTATCTACTGGAATATCTTTGTATCTGCCTTTGTGTAAAATAATTCATGGATACAACAGAGTATGACCCAGATAGAGGTAAAAAGAAGAGCCCCTGTTCCCAGTGGGTGTTACCCGGCCTTGCATGTTAATGTTTTCTCGACTGGTTGTTGAAATCTTGGGCCGGATATTAAGCTTGAGGGGTGTTGGGGTTGTGGCATTGTCTTGTGTGACTTGGAAGGTATTAGCCGAGAGGCCTTATGACTTCTAAACGATGGTTTGATCCTTTTGCTCCCCCTGCTCAGGGTTCGAGTTTGATGTATCCTTCGCCTTGTCTTTGTGGCAGTCCTGTTTAGTTCCCCCCTTCTTCAACAACCTGGCTTTGATAACCACTGCAAAGTTTAAAAGAGGTGTTGTATTTAACAGCCATAAAATGCACAATCAGCATGCACATTGGAGTGCAGTTGCCATCCTGCCTTCACTTTCTTTTGGTGTTACACACTGAATAGTTTTTTTTCTTCCCCCTTTCTTTTTAATCATTTGTATCACTGCCCAGCACAGTCATATAGAAGCTTTCAGTCCTTTTATCAATGCTGCAGTGTGGGTTGACATTGTGGTTAGTCATCTTCCTTCTTACCTGTGGTGTAAATACCCCTCCTGTTTTTTTTTTTTAAGCTTCTGCTCAAATAGACTGTTCTGCCACACCCTAGGCCTTGCCCTATGTGTTTTAGACATGTTCTTTTTAGCTTTGCTGAATAAAACAAAACTGGAGTGAAATCTGTCATGTTTTACTTAAAACATTGAATTTTTTTTTTGTAAGTCAACATTTGTAGGAAAAGAAAAAGCACACGGGTGAATAAGTTGGTCACAACACATGAAATGCATTTGAAATACTTTTATTAACTATTTTCCCAGTCTTACAAAAATATGACAAAATAAATTAAAACAAATAAATACTCCCATTTTCCCAGAAGTTCTCTGAAAAGTTTTTTTTTTCCTTTTTTTTTTTTTTTTGGAAGAGCGTATGATGTTCTGCAAGTGAGGCTTCCATAGAAATGTCAACGTTGAGGTTAGGATTGGGTTTTAATGTAGCTGGGGTGACGGTCTCACCTCTTCAAACAGCCACTCTGAAGAACCAGAACACAACAGTTACTGAAACCATCCAGTCCTGTCCCCTTTTGATGTCACATTTCACTAAAGAACCTTGCAAAGTGAAGCCCAAACCCTTCAAAGAACTACAGGTGGTTCGGTGGTGAGTTAAGAGAATTGGCCACTGGACGTCTGCTGAAACACTGACACCTGTTGTCTCTGGTGTGGGAGGACACCGTGAATCTCGGAGCCGTTTGGTGTCTTTGTTTTCTTTAGAGACCTCCATAATAAGAGAGCTAATTGAGCGCAAAAGTTGGTTTCTACTTTCTGTTCTGTGAAAGTCTTAGTTTCAGATGAGTATGATGGAGGCTACTACAGCTGACACCACGCTTTGAGCAAATGCCCTGAGCTCAAACTTCTCACCTCATGTCTGCTTTTAACACTTATTCATCCTCTACAGATGATTCCCACGAATGATAAATGAGGCATTCATCCCTGAAATCCAAATGCTGCAAGAATGAAAAGTTTTCGTGAGACTATGCTCAGCTACATTTGACCGTCTTCAAATTTCCCTTTAATAAGTGTCCGATCTGTGAGAACAGAATACTGAAGATATTACATTTCTCTCAGCCTTGCACTTCTCATTTTGCATTTATAATGAACAATGGCTTCCCAGTATAAAAAAGAACAAACTATACTGTAGACTGACAGGAATGTGACACCATGACGGCATAAACTGACGTCCTCCCCAGTCCTGTATTGCATTTAATGTCCGTGAGCTCTTTTTGCCCGTCTGTGAAGGTACGTTTTTGCCTCTTCTGAAGGCCTGTGGCTGAGAAATGGATCTGATTTATGAAGCTGACACATGAAAAAGGCAGCAACATAAATAAAGCTAACAAATTCTGTAAACACAAAGCAGCTGATGGATTAAATTATTATCCCTAACAGCAGGTTGTTGACAGCAGTTCTGAGCTAGTCAGAACTGGGGGTAAATGTGCATACAGTCAGCGTGAGCACAATGCAGTGGAAATCAGTGCTGATGTGTGAAGGGGATTGGTCTACAGTTAAGTATTACTGGCCAATTTCAGCTCTGCGTTATTGCCAAAATCCTTACCAGAGGTGAAACACAGGGAATGCATAGTTCATGTTTCGGTATCTCATCTTACAGTACAGTGGCCTCAGTGTGAATTTCATCCAATAACTTAAAACTTGGCATGCACCTCAACTTGGCCACTATAGGTTAAAAAAAAAGTCTAAATTCAGGAGGGTGGACAACATGCTCTGACAAAGATGAACTGGTACCACCTTCTGGAGACCGTGCAGAAATGAAGTACAGCAGACGGTGGATGGTGGGTCGGCTTACAGCAGAATCGACTGGAGTGAGGCTGGCTTAGTCAAATAATATAAATAATGGGGGGGAAACAGTGATATTTAGTAGTGCTGCATCTGTGCTGAAAACCGTTTTGCTGTCTCTGTTTTTGACATGTAAACAATATTAATTTGTGCTCAAAACCAAAACAGTGGCTACTGCTTTGTTTTTTCTGAGTTGCACTATTAAAAGAAGCATCTTTTAATAAGCATTTAGTGCATCTTCCTCCCCTTTACACAAATTTCTTGCGGTTGATAACACTGTTTTTGTTTGAATTTGACAAAGTGGATGAGCTGCGACCTCAGTGCCCTTTATTATAATTGTTAATATATCAAAAACTGAGAAAGTACAAAGATATAACCAGTCTCTTTCTTAAGAAACTCCGAGCCAACTTCATTCATATGGGCAACCTCATACTGGCAAACATTTTCTGAAATTTTAGTCATGTTAGTGTCCATATTGTCAGACGAGTTTCAAATGAATTATGAACCAGGATGAAGATACAAAAGGTGCCGACCAACTTCAGCAGTGATTTGGCCCCTCAAAGAACTCTCAAGGTAACATCAATAGGTAAGATAATAGGGGACTGATTTCTGCAAAGAAACTCACCGTCTGTATTAAATCTCTCTGTGGGCAGCACCCAGAAACCCCATACAGACAGCTCAGATTCTCACTTTGATATTGTGCCTGAAACCTTTGCAGAGCACCGTACACCTTAACAGGATACGGTGAAAAATAACTGCGTGGGCTGGCAAAGGAAATTTCCATCATCTTAAAAAGATGAATGTTAAAAACAAAACAACGCAGAGATCAAGAAAATGATCATAAAAAAAGTGCCGTCTGATTTTCTGAAATCCCACAGTTGCTGAGAGCAGGCAGATGAAAAGTTGGCATGCAGCATGTGAAAGGAGGAAATTAGGAAAAACTGAGCTTTTGCATAATGTAATGAGGCAGGCTGGTTTCAGCAACCTCTCCTGAAGAGCGAGAGAGAGCTGCGCGTTTCTGTGCGGGGCGTTAGTGCAAATGTTACTTCTTTAACTCTATGCTCAATTGCCAAGTCTGGCAACAGTGTGTGAAATGAAGCGCCATCTGTGTTTACAAGGCGCTCTACAGGCTCGGATGGAGAGGAGCGCGCAGCGGGCACCGACGCTCCGTTTTTGCTTTTTCTTCTCTCTCTCTCTCTCTCTTCAATTTTGCTCTCATGAGACGCACTACAGTTGAGGAGCTCTTCCAAAACTCTCTTCTAACACATGTCGTATGCCGCAGGACGGGTGGGAGTGAACAAAGCTCAGACATCACCTCTGCTTTGAGAATAAAGCTGGAGATGAGAACACTGGTGATTTGTGTGTGTGTGTGTGGGGGGGGGGGGGGTTGTGTGATGTTTGATAACAAGTCAAACACTGACTGATATTGCTTTTTAGTTTTCCGCCTCAGTACAAAAGTGAAGAGCCCAGGAATTCCTCACAGTTAAAAATGAGACGGACATCTACTCGGCTAAAAACACTCAGTAGTTATTTGATGTACAATCTGTGATCCTTTCACACCACCATAACAGCTTTTTCTTTAATCAATTTCCTCCACAACTGGCAGTCACGTCCTAGTGGGGAAGCCACTGAGATCCTTACAATTTCTGACAAGGAGAAATCAACAAACAGCTCTCTGCTTTAAAGGCTTAAAAATAGCAGAAACGCAGCTCATGCATTTCTTCACGTATTGCAGACGAGGAAGAATTTGAACGTGTGTGTGTGTGTGTGTGTGGTTTTATTCGGCCATGATGAGAGGGCTTATGGTTTACGAAGCCTGTTTTTTGTCTTGCGGTTAAAAAAAAGCAAACCGAAACAACAGTCATCTTTCATCAGTTTCATCTTTCTGCTTGGAGCACTCGCCCACGTGACCTATAACTGCGCTGAAGGAGACGTCAGGCCTTCCCTCACGGTGAACGCACCACCTCCTCGGGTGAGACGGAGCCAAAGACATTTCCTTCTTCTCCATCGAGCCTCTATATTTTAGAACCGGTCAGATCCATGTCTGTGGAATGGCCATTCTCTGACCCCTCCCCTCCAGGCGAGGGGATCTCGTCTGGGACGCCGTTCAGGTCAGACCGGGACGGCTGTCGCTCTGATGTCAGTGATGATGGTCCGTCTCCAGGTCTGGGCAGCGGTGCCCCGTTCACACATGTTCCTCCTTCCGATTTTCCAAAGTTAAACAGTTTCCCAGGGTTGAAGGCTTTACTGGGTGACTGAGAACGCTCCTGAGAGCTGCTACCTGATAATGACGAGGATGATGATGTTGACGACGAAGCTGTTGCTGTGGCATTAGCAGCTGCGGCAGAAGCCACGGCACCTTCCCTCTTATTCTCCGGTGACTTGAGGAATTTGAAGCTCAAGAACCCGGGCAGTTTGGGCTCGCTGCCTGTGGGCGATTGCGGCGAGCGCGCGCCACCTGAGGAGAACTTGCTCTGCAGGGGGATGATCTGCTTCAGCTTCATCACATTATTATTGGCCAACAGGGAGCTGGGCCTCTTGGGTTTGTCCGCCCCGCTGCTCCCCGATCCCGATCCTCCTCCCGCTGCTCCCGCTCCCCCGGATCGAGATTTGCTGCTGTGACTCTTGTCGTGGTGGTGATCCCCCGAGAAGTCGCCTTTGCCGTCGTCCCGCTCCCTCTCCCGGCGGGCCATGTGCTCCGCCTGCCTCTGCCTCTCCTCCTCCTCCCTCTTCCTCCTCTGCAGCTGCTGGTAGTGCTGCTGTGCCTGCCGCTCGTGCTTCTGCAGACGAAGAGAAACGCTTTCACAAGGTGTTCACAGGACTCCGCACGAGTCCAGCTACCTACAACAATCCTGCAGCACTGCCCATAAAGCCTCCAAGTGTTTGCAGGGACAACTACCATAATATGCTTGTCTGCTTAAAGAAAGAACTACAGTGATTCAGTAGAGCAAATTTCTGCTCATGAACTCCATCCAACCACATCAAATTCAAGTTTGTCTGATATTGCATCTTTTCTTTACCTTGAAGGCCTCCCTGCGCTGATAATCCAGTTTAGCCATCTCTTCTTGGACCCACGTAGGAATGTCAGGAATAGCCACATGGATGACATACTTCAGCAGGATAGCAAAGTGCTGCAAAAAGCCAGATATGCAGAACAGAGTTACAGCAATTAAAGTAGCGTTTAATCACAAACAGGCCACGGCGTGCTTCAGAATGTAGAGGTGTTATTTGAGGAAATTCTTGCACGACATTATTTGGGCTGGAAAATTAACCTCACCGACAGGCCCGACTTCTTTATCAGGTCAAGACAGAGCTGCAGGCTGTTTATCTCTTTCTGAGTGTACGGAGGGCTGAGCTGACAAAACCAGAATCTAAATTCGCTACAAGCAGCAACATTCACAAACTTGTAGAGTAAAATTTAATTCAGTACCTTTGTTTAAGCATTCTGAAGAGTTCCAAAACAATAAATGTGTTTAAGCAGCACAGATAAAATCATTCTTTTTGTCACTTGTTTGTATAGATAAAGTTGTTTGAATGTCTGCTTTGGTTTTCTGGCGAGCTCCTACAGTGCTGTGAGAAAGTATTTGCACATTTGTCACTCTAATGTTTCAGAACATCAAACAAATTTGAATATTAGACAAAGATAATCCGAGTAAATACAAAATGCAGTTTTTATTAAAAAAAATCATTTATTAAGGGGAAAAAAGCTATCCAAACCTACCTGGCCCTATGTGAAAAAGAACCCCCCTCCCCCTGTTACATCATGAATTAACTGTGATTAACCACATTTTTTTGGAAAGCTGAGTTCAGTTTCACTAGCCACACCCAGGCCTGACTGCTGCCAGACCTGCTGAATCAAAAAATCACTTAAATAGAAGATGTCTGACAAAGTAAGGTAGGCTAAAGATCTCAAAAAGGAACACATCATGCAGCAGTCTAAAGAAATTCAAGAACAGATGAGAAATGAGACTCTAAAAAACTGCAGGCCTCACTTTGGACACTGGTCCATGATTCAACTAGAAAAGCACTCGGAGAGCGCAGACCTCCACCAAGCGCCACAGTTCCCCCCATACAGTGTTTGTGTGTACGTTTTCAGATTCCTTGACCATGAAAACATTATGACAAGCAATTGGATTCACAATGATTGGATTAGTGGCTCATTAGTTATTTATTGACGAAAATGGCATTTTCCGTAATGGCGGTTTACTTCTCAACGGTGATCCGAATCACCACCAAAATGTAATCATCTGTAGGATACCCCATTTCTGACAATCTGTGAAAATTTCATGAAAATCCATCCATAACTTTTTGAGTTATCTTGCTAACAAACAAACAAACAAACCAACGCTGATGATTACATAACCTCCCCCTTTGGCGGAGGTAACAATGATAAAGAGACTGGGGGGAAATGGCATCCATGGGAGAGTTCCAAGGTGAAAACCACTGCTGATCAAAAAGAACATAAAGGCTAGTCTCACATTTGTCGAAAAACATCTTGATGATCCCCAAGACTTTAGGGAAAATTTTCTGTGGACTGACAAGACAAACGTTGAACTTTTTTTTTTTTTTTTTTTTTTTTGTTACTTATTTGTACCCGTAGGTAGACTTGGTTTGCAGTCTGGTGACAAGCCACTGGCTGCTGGTCGCTGCGTGCGCGAGCGCCCTAAACCTACATGTTTTTGGTGTGCGGGAGGAAACCGGAGAAATCCCGGAGTAAACCCACGCAACACGGGGAGAACATGCAAACTCCACACAGCTCACTGTTGGTCGGGGGCTGGGATCGAACCCACGATCTCATGATCCCCGCGATCCCCCGGCCGAGGGTAAAACTGTGCTGCCACAGTGCTAAACCACTGCGCCACCGTGCAGCCCATACTTGCTGAAAGGCGTGCGTCCTGTTACATCTGATGAAAAACTAATATGCAGCATTTCATAAAAAGAACACTGTACCAACAGTCAAACATGGTGGTGGTAGTGTGATGGGCTGGGGCTGCTTTGTTGCTTCAGGACCTGGACGACTTGCTGTAATTGATGGAACCATGAATTGCGCTCACTATCAGAAAATCCTGAAGGAGAATGTCCGACCATCAGTTTGTGACCTCAAGGTCAAATCCTCCAATGTGGCGGAATTAAAACAATTCTGCAAAGAAGAGCGGGCCAAAATTCCTCAACAGCGATGTAAAAGACTCATTGCCAGTTATTGCAAATGCTTGATTGCAGTTACTGCTGCCATGGGTGGCACAAGAAGTTATTAATTTCAGGGGGGGGAATTACTTTTTCACATAGGGCCAGGTACTGTAGGTTTGGATAGCTTTTTTCCCTTAATAAAAGAAGTCATCATTTAAAAAAAAACAAAACTGCATTTAGTATTTACTCTGGTTACCTTTATCTAATATTAAAATTTGTTTGATGATCTGAAACATTTAAGTGTGACAAATATGCAAAAAATGTAAGAAATCGTGAGAATACTTTTTCACAGCACTGTAGTTTATCTGAGAAGTATTTTGGTTGCTACTAGAACACAGTGTGTAATAGTAGTATCCCTATAAACAGATTCCTTATTTTGATATAGAGAATTAGTTTACTGGGTTTTTTTGTTTGGTTTTTTGGTAAACCTGCTCATAGTCAGTATACTGTATATTTGAGTGTACTTTGGCTGAATGTAGATAAAATGTGTACAGAAGGGAAAAAAAGGGATATTTTTTCAGAAATGCGTTAGATAACCCTCACCCTCAGTAATATCAAGATACACTGGATGCCTCCCAAAAACTGGCCTGAAGGGACAAGTCATCAGATTAGCCAGTGGGCGCATCAATAAGGACGATCACATCTTCATTTAAAATCTGGCACGCCTCAGGCTGAACATGAACCCAAGGACTAATCAGCCCTGAGAGATCTAACTTTTTTTTTTTTTTTTAGCTGTGGTATACTCCAAGGGTGATTGTAAAATGCCCGAGCTTGGAATGAGCTGTTGTACCTCAAGGATGACAATGGAAATGATGGCCATCTCAGGACTGAGCCATGGAAAGAGACGCTGCAGCTGACCACACTGACCAATCAGGTAGCAGTTCACTATGATGGCAATCAGACCCATGGCTTCCATTGCAGTCTGTAAATGACAGGAAAAAAAGATTTCTGATCGTGTACTTTGCAGGGAACAGAGAAAATTCAAATTTAAGTTAATTTTTTGCGTGTCGCTGGTACTATGGTTAATTTGACTTTCTGGGTTTTCACACAGAATATGAGAAGCTGTTACACAAGTTCTGGCCTTTGTTGAATTTATTTAAAACCATGTCCAGAAATTCTTGCAAACCTATGTTAATATTCATATTTCTGACCTGCCACTGGCCAATGCTCTCCACTCGGATTCCGAAAGGCCTCTGCAGGCCGGTGCAGAGCTTAAAGGCATCACTGCGGATCTCGATGATGTTGTTGATGAGCGCACACATGGCAGCCAGAGGAAAGGCAGAGGAGAAGAGCACCACGTAGCCAAACTGGACAAACATCTCTTGGTAGTCCTGGAAGGTGTCCTGAGAGGGGAAAAATAAACCGTTACAGCATTAAAGATAATACAGTATGTACGCTATTACTGCAGTGGTGCAAAATAACATGTTGCTTAACTATGCAAAGCTCTTATGTGGCTATTTATAAACTTCTGGTGCGTAACCTATACTAAGGACACTTGCATGGTGTCAAGTAGCTGTGAAGGCTGAGGGATTCTGTGGTATCTGAAGACTGAACCATATAAAAGAAGAATGACAAAGACAGCTGGCACATCGTGTACACCATTTATTTCTGTATGATCTCCCCCCCCCCCATTTTCTGCCTTTCCGCCATTTTATATGCATTTTCTAGTGATTCATTTTAAGTTTTGACATCTTCAGGGGCATATATATGGAGTTTTAAAGACCAAAAACAACTTCTGTACTGTTTTAAACCCCCTGAAAAAGGTGTTTTTAAAGTTCTGTGTGAGGCAGTGATTTTCTGCGTGTTCATTAATATTCCCTTAATCTGATTTTCTGAGTGGGCCAATCACAAGTAAGGATGCAGTCAGGGTGCATTTGTTTTTGCTTACTTGGAGAAATAAAGGTGGGGGTTATTGCAAACGAAAGACAAAGGATTTCAGAGTCTTTAACTGCCTCAATAAAACCATAAGTTCCCCTGGTCAGCCACTGGTCAAGAACTGGATGTTGTGGTTGACTAAGGATCTTAACACTTAAAAGCGTGTTTGAATTCTTGCTACACAAGTTTTATGGAAAACCAACCGTGTGAGTTTTATACTCTTTACACCAGGGGTGCCCAACCAGTCGATCGCAATCTCCAGGATGATCTTGATATGCTTACAGGTTGCTCGCAAATCAGTCCAGACCCGACTGCGTGCCTCGCTGTGCCCACCAACTTTGCAGCGCTACCAAAGTGACCGGACACGTCAGCATTACGAACTAGCTGAGCAACACCGTAGCTCATGCACGAGCGCGCCCATCACACACAGCCACCTGACAGCTGTCATGCTGATAAGATAAGATAAAATAAGATAAGTCTTTATTAGTCCCACAATGGGGAAATTCCAGGATTGCAACAGCACAGGGATAGCAACACTCAGAGCAATGATTTAGAAGATAAGTGACGGTCTACGAGAAACTGAAGGCCCGCGTCACTCAGCCATTTCTTCTCAGTTTGGTTTACAGCTGCTTTCCGCCAATGCAAAAATGTCAGCACGAGACCAAGCACTGCCATCCTGGACAGAACCATGCACAGAACATCGAGGCGAGGTGAGGACATAAAAACACCCCCATCACACCCCTGTTCCAATGCATCGGCTACAGGCAGACAGTGACGTTTCCCCCACCATGCTGTGCCACGGCTGTATGAGTCAGGTTATGTATGCAGGTTATTTTCAGTCATAAAGCCAAAAGCATTTTCCTCTGATGTGAGAGCACATCAGCTTCATAAAAAGCTGTTTTATTCTTGGACAGCCTGGTGACCTGGATCCTTCTCAGCATGCAGTATACACAAATGGGGGGGGAAAGCCCCCAAACCTGGAAAAAAGAGAACTGTCCCTCCTAAATCATCACAGTCCCCTCAATATCATTTTACACAACTGAACAAAATGCATTTGAAGCACCAATGCTTAGCATAAATGCATTTCTGTTCATTTAAAATTTGCAGCCTTTCTCCTAAATTTGTAAGTTTTTCCTCATTCATTTACTACATTTATTTTTAAATTTAAAACTTTGTTCTTGTACATTAACCACTTTTTGCATCTTAAATTTGAAACTTTTTATTACAAATTTTTTACTTTTTTGACCAGTAGATCTTGTAATGTTGAAAATTCTAAAAGTACAGTAGCTATTAAGTGTAAAAAGGTAGGACACCCCTATTTTAAACCAGTCAACACCATCTTTATAAGTCTGGCTTTATCAATGACGACAAATGAGGTGATGGGTAAACCGTTTTTGTCATAATAGACAGAAATGTGAGAATAGCAGTCTGACAGTGTGAGCTGAAAAGCCGACTATCATCCTTCAAATCCCTGAGCGGAGTGCACATTTTAAAGCGAGAAGGCACTTGTCCTTACAGCGTATGTCTGCATGCAGCTCTCCATCTCAGCCTGAGTTAGCGTGGTGCTCTCCGTCTCTTCAGGAGGATCCATCCACGATTCCCTTTTCAATTTAGGCTCTGCCCTCTCGGTGCTGCGGCCTCTTCTTCTGTGACGCAGTGCCATGCCGCTCTCAGACCCCGACGGCAGCGGAGCGGCGGAGCAGCCAAGAGCCGTGGCACCAGAAGCAGCAGCAGCAGCAGCACTGTTTCCCTCAGTCACGCTCCCACCCGAGTCCTTCACATCATGGATGCCGTTATCATCGTCATCGTCACACATTTCAAACACAGAAGCAGGGTCCATTCCTTTCTCCACCATAGTGGGGCTCCCCTCCTCCAGGAAACTGTTGTCCATGGGGGACCCACCACAGGCCGGCCTTCTGTCCACCTGAACAACAGCACACGCCGTCAGTAAAACACAGCACAAACATCACCACCGATTACAGCTGTCGGTTGCTCGTTTGAAAAATATTTCAGGTTTTATAGGGTAAAGCAGGAGTTTGCACCCTGCAGGTCTGACGCCTACTGCAGCCGTTTTGCTCATAACCACCGGCTGAGAAAAATTAAAAACATTCTAAACTTTTTTCCCCTTTATTTAGAAGAAAATAAGCTGCAGATTTACAAGAAAAAGTTGTGGTCACATGAAAAACTGCAAATTTAAAAGAAGAAGTTGCATATTTACAGAATAAAGTTAATTTAAAAGAGTCTTAAATTTACATAAAAACAGGTGCAAGCATGACGGGAAAAACTGCAAATTTAAAAGAGAAAGTTGCATATTTACAGAATAAAGTTAATTTAAAAGAGTCTTAAATTTACATAAAAACAGGTGCCAGCATGACGGGAAAAACTGCAAACTGACAAGGAATAACTTTCAAATTTAGCAGGAAAAAGGGGGGAAAATGAAAGCATCGTTATAATTTTATGAATTAAAATTGTAAATTTATAAGAGAAAAGTTGCATATTTAAGAAAATATTTGAGGAAAACCTCAACTCTTACTAATGCTGGTACTGTATGCCAGTTTATCGTTTTAACTTCACTTTAATATTCAAATATGTATTGTGCCTCCATGCTGATTTTTTTGGCCAAAAATTTCTCAAAATTGCTCTTTCCATAATGAAGAGTGATCATCCTTGACCTAAAGGTGCACTAGATAGTATTATCATGAAAACAAATATTTTAAAAATCAAATACATCAAAGTGTTTAGAAAGGTACTGAATTAAAATCTTTATATTCTTTAAAAAAAATGACGATAAAAAAACATAAAAATTTTTATGGGTCTAAAATAATAATATTTACATCTGAACAGTTGGATGAGGAGATTACGGCGGCCGGTGAGGATGTCACAGCCAGCAACACAACATGGTTGATGTCACATGTCTCTATCAACCAGTTGGGGCAAGAATAAGTGAGACACCTACTGGCCAGCAGGTCAGAATGTTGTCTCCATCACCTTTAATAACTGATCTACATTTAATGACGCCTGTTGATTACTAAATGAACTACAGCCCCATTCACTACGTTTCTGAGGACGACAGAAAACAAACAGTTCACTTTCTGACCAACAAATGCCACTAAAACCCAAATTTCTAAAAGTGCCATCAGGTACCTTTAAATACAAGAACTCACATTAAAGGGTTTTTAATACCTTCTCTATGAAGCTGACTTTCCTCAGCTTCAGACCGCAGTCGATCAAATTTTCCTCCTCTGTCTCTCCTTCACTGAACCTCCCGCTGTCAGCCTCGTCCCTCTCACCACCCTCGTCCTCATCAGGCACCCCACATCCTCCATTCAGACACTTCTTTTCTCTGAGAGATGTTGAAGGGACAGGCAGATGTCACTGTGTGTGTGTGTGTGTGTGTGTGTGTGTGTGTGTGTGTGTGTGTGTGTGTGTGTGTGTGTGTGTGTTAGCAGCTATTTCTTAAGTCTCCAATGGCCAATGATCATAACAGCATGCACAGACAATGACAAAGATTATATTATTAATTCTATTTGAACCCATTTTGTCTGATTGTGCAGACTAACCCTGTGAGTTGATGGTGTGAATCAGTGTTTATCACACTGATCATAGTGTAAATTGTCGTTTTAACCCTTTATTTTTTGTAGTATTGGCCCTACAGCATATAACCAACCATTTTATTTGTCTGTTAACTATCATTTCACCCACTGATTTAGAGGGGACGGAAAAAAAGAGGTTGACCTTCTTTCTGGCTGCCCTACTCCAGGCCTGGTGCCCCTCAGTCCTGGTCCTGGCATTGCCTGGTCAGTGGGAGAGGTCTGAGCTTTTCCTGCTGCCAGCCGGGCATATTTCAGCAGTACTGAGAGCAAGAGGTCCCACACAGCTCGGAGTGTGAGCTCTCCCAGCTTGTGGCGCTCATACAGATAAGGCTGCAGCACCTCCTTCACATTTTGAAGGAACTGGCGAATGATGAGTAGAGTGGCAAGCATCTGACAAAAACAGAAAAACAGTCACAACACAGAGAGGACACAAGAATTAAAATGAAGCAGGTTGCCCAACGGTACAGGGAAGAACAAAAATCACAAGCAGGAAAATATACCTTCAAGAAAAAAATGTTACAACATAGTATGACGTTTCAAGGGTTTACACAACAATGAGAGAGGATTTGGAATGTAGCAGGCGTGTATTTCAACTCTGATTACGCAGAACAGAGGGGAGGTCTCACACACACACACACACACACACACACACTTCACTCATCAGGCCTGGTGCACACGACAACGTTTTCATTTAGACCCGGAGAGAAACATTTGTGTGCACACAACACTTCACAGAAGCAACCGCATGTGCACACAGATCCACGACGGTGTGAAAACTGCTGTTGGAACTAAGGGATGGCAAGTAGTTTTACTAGGGACTTTGGATTATCATCACTATTTATAATTCAAGAAAATCTGTCTGTCTGTGTGTCATGATCATAGGACTCGCTATGACATCATCAAAGAGCAATGGCTGCACGGTGGCGCAGTGGTTTAGCACTGTGGCAGCACAGTTTTACCCTCGGCCGGGGGATCGCGGGGATCATGAGATCGTGGGTTCGATCCCAGCCCCCGACCAACAGTGAGCTGTGTGGAGTTTGCATGTTCTCCCCGTGTTGCGCGGGTTTACTCCGGGATTTCTCCGGTTTCCTCCCGCATACCAAAAACATGTAGGTTTAGGGCGCTCGCGCACACAGCGACCAGCAGCCGGTGGCTTGTCACCAGACTGCAAACCAAGTCTACCTACGGGTACAAATAAGTAACAAAAAAAAAAAAAAAAAAAAAAAAGGACTCGCTATGACATCAAAGATCAAAGGCAGGCATCACTGAACGAGTGGTGATGTCATGGTGACTGTTTCCATGGTAACCATGTCAAAGATCAATGGCAGGCATCACCATGGTTACTGTTGCCATGGTACCGGTAACTTTCTACGGGCATGCAGAAATACTTGCTTATACTTGGTTTCTATGGGAATGCACAGGTATGCACTAGTTACTATAAACACCAGATTCCATCTGCATTAAATACATTTTCTTCAAGCTGAAAGAATGAGGGAGTAATAAATAAATAGTGCACTGAGATGACATTTGTTGTGATTAAGGCACTACACAAATAAAGTTGAATTAAATAAATAATCCATATAATTGCAGGCAATAAAAATATCTGACTTACCAACAGCTGGTTTTAATGTTTGATCAGGAGTCTTCAGTCATAACTTTAACAAACGCATTACAAATAAGAAAAAATAGTGATACTATGATGAGATGTCGGGCTGCAGCCGACATCTCATCATTTGCGCAGCACAAAACTGGATTTGAAACGTCAGCAGCTCCACGGCGATTTGGTCATCATTCAGCAAAGGCAGGCATCCTCCTTGGTTATAATTTTGAGGATAAGGCTGCATCTATTGTGTAAAAAAGCAGTTTTACAGATACCCTTAAGAGCCCATTTTTAACCTGATCCTAACTATCAACACATCAGGCTTAAAGTTTAATCATGGAGCTTATATTTCTGAGAGAAATACAGAAAGCTCCATATCTGTATTTCTCTGTGAGAAATAAATGCTCCTTGGTGTATGGATTGACTGAAATCGGTTGTAAACTGGGGCCGTAGCCATTTATTTCCATAGATACAGACGCAGTTAAACAGCGCCAGGAAAACCTCTCCACTCTGGAGGCTGGTTTCAAATCTCTAGACTTTCACACCTCCAAATACCCAGCATACTATGCACGGACAGCTAAACTGGAGACGAACTTCCACGGTTTGGGGTAAAAACGTTGTCGTGTGCACAGCTCCTCGGGGTGACACAGACACTTAATTTCACATACAGGGAAAACAACACTATCACAACCAGACTTACAACACTACAACAATAACGCTCAGAACACAAGAATTATAATTGTCTATGAATCTCCCACGCATGCCAAGAGAATCCCCCGCCCCTTATCACAGTCCCGAAGTTACACTGTCGCCCCCTGGACTAGTTTCTGTCCCCAGACTTGATTCCCGGATGCAAAGTCTCTCCCCTGGCAGCAGGAGTTGTACGTGTTGATGGTGGGGAAATCCTTCACAAACATCCTATAATAGGAGGCCAGTCTGAGGAAGCTCCACAGTTCTCCTATGTGCCATGGGGCCGGCCAGTTTCTCACTGCTGCTACCTTGCCTGGGTCAGTGACGACTCGCGTAGCGCTGACGACATAGCCCAGGAAGGTGGTTTCTCATCAAAACAGGTGGCATTTCCGAGTGTGGAGCCACAGCCCAGCCCGGAGGACAGCGTCCAACACCTCCCGGAGGTTGGACAGGGCATCACCAAAATCAGCTGCGTGAACCAGCAGGTCCTCTGGATAAACGATACGGCGGCTCCAGGGGAGATGAGCCAGCACTCGCTCCATCAGGCGTTCAAAGGTGGCCAGGGCATTGCAAAGTCCAAACGGCATCACCTTGAACTGAAACAGTCCCTGCCCGATGGAGAAGGCCGTTTTCTGGCGGGTCTCTGGTACAGCTCCACCTGCCAATAGCTGCTATGGAGGTTGAGCGAGATGAACCAGCTGAAGGCGGCGATGTGATCCAGCACGTCATCAATGCAGGGCAGAGAGTAGGAGTCTTTACACATGATGCCATTCAGGCACCAGTAGTCTACACAGAACCGCCATGAACCGTCCTTCTTGACCAGAACCACTGGTGCCACCCAGGGGCTGCTGGAGGGTTCAATGACATCTGCCTCCAGCATCTCCTGAATCTTTTGCTCTGTCGCTGCCCACCTTGAAAAAGGCAGACTGCAGGGGCGGAGCCGGATTGGCCTGGTCTCACTGGTGTTGATCTGGTGCTACATCAAGCTGGTTTGGGTGCACTCTTCATCCCTGGCAGCAAAGACGTTGACGTAGCAGTCCAGCAGCTCCCACAGCTGGGATCTCTGCCCTGACCCAACCCCCTGCAGTTCCGCTGGAACAACTCCTTAATCACCTGCTGGGTTTCTGATGACATGGCGACTTGTTCTGCTGACGGTCCCCTCGCTGCTGTCTCTGGCAGTGATGATGATCCCTCCACTGGCGCTGGTGGTGCTGCAGCAGGCGGCTCTGGCGGCAATCCCCTTAGCTTGGGCTGCGCTGATGGCACCGGCCCCTCAATCACGCAAGTCCCCTGGTTCCCCGTCTGGCTCTTGCCGCAGAGTGTGATGGTCTTGGCCCCTAGAAGGAGAGAAGAGCTGGTGGTGTCGATCTTTGTGCCCCATACTGCGAGCAGATCTCGTCTGATGATGCAGGGGTCTTGGATGTCAGCCAGCCAGAATGGGTGGTTCGTGTTCTGACTGGCCACTCCCACGACAAAGACTCGTCGCCCTCCCAATCTGGCATGCTCACTGGTGGCTGTGGTGACGCAGCGCCTGGTGGGTTCCCACCCCTGCGGTCTGAGTTCATCTGTACTGGGCAGTGCCCTGGGTCAGACTAGGGAGATGGTGGAACTGGTGTCAATCAGGGCCCAGATAGGAGCGTTGTGCAGGCTGCACTGCAGGTACAGCCCTGGCAAGTGTCCAAGTCGGCCCAGACGTGGAGAGTTTGTTGGGGAAAATGTCTGAGAGGCGGCAGGTCCCCGTCTGTGCTACCTCGCTCTAGTTTAAAGCTGGTGAGAGGGCTGGTTGTCGTGGGGTAGGGGCAGGGCAGTGGTGCGCGATGTGGCCTGGCTCCCTGCAGCGGAAGCATCCCTCCTCGTACCACCGTTGTACTCTCGCCAGCCATGCAGCTGTGGCCTGGCAAAGCTCCTCCTTGTCTTCGCTCTCAGCTATGGTGTGGAAAGATCGTTGCCTTGGTGACAAAACATCAGCCACGTGCTCCAGCATCGGCTCCACCCACTCCGCCTCTGCCACGGCTGTCTCCCAGCTGCTGGCAGTGTGAATCCGGATGCGTTGTTGGAGCCGGGCTGGGCAGAGCCCTCTGATGAAACTCTGGAGGGCAAGCTTCTTCAACGTCTCCGGCTCGAAGTCTGGGTAGCTGCGCTGTGTCAGCAGCCAGACATCTGCTGCATAAGCCCCCAGGCTCTCTTGGTAGCATTGCTGGTGGCTGGCAAGCTGTTCCTGGACGTGTTCAGCGTGGGTCTCCCTCCCAAACCACCTCCAAAGTGTTCCCTGTAGCGCTGGCCAGCTGTGCCGTTCCTCAGGCCGGAGATCAGACAGTGTGCAGAGAGCTCCACGCTCCAGAGCCAGTGCAACCTGCACAGCTGTCTCTTCAGGTGTCCAGCCATTGAGCATGGTGGCCAGTTCAACTTGGACAAGGTAGTCGTCAAGCAAGGTTTCGCCACCAAAGCAAGGAAGCTTGGCTGATTGGCGGGTCAGTGGTACTGGGGTTGGGATGGTCGCCTCCGTGCTGATCAGTGCCCTCGGCTGCAGTGGGATCGCTGGCTCGTAGTTGCCCCGCTGGTGCTCCCCATTCTGCCTTAAAAAAGGCGGGACATCTGACGCACTTGCTCCATCCAGCCCTCTTCCTCATTCTTTGTGGTGAGCGGCTCTGGGGACTGGCATGTCTGCTCTGCTGTCCATCTCCATCGTGGCGATGGAGCTGCTCAAGCTGTCGAATCTCTGCCTTGATCCTTGCTTCCATCTCTCAATATCCCACTTCTGACACCAATGTGATGTTTCAAGGGTTCACACAATAATGAAAGAAGATTTGGAACATAGTAGGCATTTATTTCAACTCTCTGATTACGCAAAACAGAGGGGAGGTCATCTACACACACACACACACACACACTTCACTCAGCATGACACAGACACGTATTCTCTCACACACAGGGAAAACAATACTATCACAATCAGACTTATAACACTACAACAATAATGCTCAGAACATAATTATAACTATGAATCCCCCGCGAAGCAAAGCATGCCGGGAGAATCCCTCGCCCCTTATAACAGCCCCGACGTTACACTAGACTTCTTCTCAAATAGTCCTTTCTTTACAAGAAAAGTCCCAAAATTTCTGGGAAAAAAGAATCACAAATTAAATGAAAAGAGTTGGAGTTTTATGAAAAAAATGTAATAAATCTATGTAAACCAGACCGTCAATGATGGAGCACTTCATTCTGGCCTGACGAGATCACCCTGGGAGTGCTCAGATCACCTGACCCTTGACATTGACCTTAAGCACACCCTAGATACAGACCCATCTAGGAGGTGCTTAAGGTCAAAATCAGTGCCCTAGGAGGAGTAATGTTTTACGTGGAATCATAAATGCCCAGATCTCCTGATCTTTGACAATGACCTTGACCTCAACCTGGATACAGACCTACCTGAGGATCATTGTGAGCGATGTTGGCGTTCATCGTGGCAATTTTCTAGGAAGAGTAGCGATTTTGCTGAAATCACATAAGTGTCCAGGTATCCTGACTTTTGACCTTGAGCACAATGAGGACGCAGACCCACCTGAGGATCATTGTGAGTTTGGTGTGGATGGACAGACAGACTGATGCCATATCATCACATTAGCTCCTTTTGGCTTTACCAGAATGAGCTAAAAAGGCTGGAGTTTTACCCCGGAAAGATAATAAATTTACCAAGAAAAATGCAATAATTTTATGAGAACAGCTGAAAATTTATGCTAAAAAATATTACAAATTTATGGAAAAGGCTGCAATTTTATGAAGAAAAAAAAACACAAATTTGCAAGAAAAAGTCAAAAAAGATCTGCTGAAAAAAAGACAAATTTACTACAAAAAGGTAGTTTTGTTAGAAAACTGTGGCACATTTATATGAAAAAGGCTGCATTTTTACCTGAAAAAAGTAACAATTTTAACCCCAAAACAGACATTTTATGAGAACAAAGTCTATGGGAAAAAGTTGTAGCTATATTGGGGAAAATGACAAGCTTACATTTAAAAAAGCCTTCAATTTATCAAATTTGCAAAGAAAAATATGCCAAACAGAACACATTTATGACAAAAGTATAACAAAGTTTGGAAAAACATTACAGCTTAATGAGCAAAACACCCACACAAACTTGCAAGAAGATGATTCACAATTTTTTGGCAAATAATCAAAAATTTACTAGAAAACATTGTAATTTTGTAAGAATAAAGTAAAACTTGCAATCAAAAAAGTTGAAAATGTATGGCAAAAAAACCTCTTAGCCCTGATGTTGTCAGGCCAGACTATAGTTGTACCTCTGCCGTTTTACCTTAGTTTTCAGACTGGGATATTTTTGTGGCTCCGTGCTGATTTCTTTAAGGCAAAAAATCACTCAAAGCAGCTGTTTGTGTAGTACAGGTTGCCGACCCCTGGTTTAACATACAGTATATTTAGATGCTACACAGCAGAAAGCCTAATCCCATTATCTATTACTAAGTTAATTTCAAAGCATCAAACAATGCTGACACACAAAATGTAGACAATATAGAAACAAAGAACCACAGTGAACACACAATGTCACCTTCAGTTAATAAAAAAAAAAAGCCCTTGGAAACTCAGATACCAAACAGAACAGTCAATCCCGAGCTTAACATCATCACACTAAGACCAACATATGGTTTCATCAAAGGTGCACAAGTGTGAGTTAAATATTAACGCAATACTTAATTCAAGGTTTTGGAATGCTTCAAAGTTTTATTCTTTTTTTTTTAAATAAACTAAAGTCATTTATGCTCATCTATTTAAGCTTATTTTTTTCTTTAGAAAGTGATACATGACGTTAGCTGATATTGACAGATAATGAGTGAATGAATGAGGTGACACTCCGACTGAGACTGTAACAGAAACTGACAGACGGTGAGAAGACGGGGTAAATGATTCACACAGGCTGCACCGAGGCAAGCGACCAACTGGAGAAGAAATCACACTGTTCTCACATCTGCAGATTAAAGAAAAACATGGCAAAACTAAAAAAAAAAGGTTTAAACAAGGACAGATTTTTTTTATACTGTGGATGCAAATGAGGAGGCCCAATGAAGAGATGTGAGTTCTGGAATGAGTCAAAGGTCTCTAAAATATGAACAGAACAAAATAATCTTTTCATCCAGGTAACAATTATTCCAAATACAGTAAATTTAGGAAAACCATTATAGCACATTCTTTCAAATAGCAGGTTGACTGATGCATGGAATCTTGGGTAATGTGGGTTGGCAGAGGCGGTCAGACACGGACGGCAAACAATTTTCACAGGAATTATACTTTTTGACCCAAGTGAAGCCATGAAAGAAATGAGAAGCGGAGACCACAAACATTTCAATGGTTAGGAAGAATAACAGAGTGACCCAGACCTGTCACTGCAAACTTGTGTTGACTGAAACAGAGCGGACAACATTTTTGGATGGATGGAGTGATGCATGAACTGGTACAGTGCTGTGAAAAACTATTTTAATATTCAACAACGATAACTTGAGTAAATAAAAAAATGCAGTTTTTAAATGACAATTTCATTTATTAAAGGAAAAATGCTATCCAAACCTACCTGGTCCTATGTGGAAAAAGTAATTGCCCACTAAACCTAATAACTGGTTGTGCCACCCTTGGCGACAAAAACTGCAATCAAACATTTTGCGATAACTGGCAATGAGTCTTTTACATTGCTTTGCAGAACTGTTTTAATTCGGCCACAGTGGAGATTTGAACTTGAGGCCATGAAATGATGGCTGGGCATTCTCCTTCAGGATTTTCTTGTAGAGAGCAGAATTCGTGGTTCCATCAATTACGGCAAGTCGTCCAGATCCTAAAGCAGCAAAGCAGCCCCAGACCATCACACTACCACCACCATGTTTGACTGCTGGTATTGTGATATAGTATATATTTTACTGTGAAGTGTGAGATGGAGACGCGCACCTCTGGTGACGTCACCGCTCTGCCCTATATAAGGCCAGGGTCGGCCATCTTACTCTCTCTTGCTCGCCTGTGCCTTGGCTGGGGCCTTGTCCGTGGCCGCCATATCCAGTGTCTTCAATAAAGCTGTGTTCTACAAATCACCTCGCCTTATCTGTGAACCAGGGCAATATCATACACAACAGGTATGATGTTCTTTTTAAGCAACGCTATATTAGTTTTATGCCAGATGTAATGGGACACACACTTTCCAAAAAGTTCAACTTTTGTCTCATCAGTCCACAGCATATTTCCCCAAAAGTCTTTAGGATCATCAAGATATTTTTTGGCAAACGTGCGATGAACCTTTGTGGTTGTTTTTTGTTTTTTCAGCAGTGGGTTTCACCTTGGAACTCTCCTATGGATGCCATTTTTGACTGGTCTCTTTCTTATTGTTTAATCGTGGACACTGACCTTAACTGAGGCAAGTGAAGCCTGCAGTTCTTTAGATGTTCTGGGTTCTTTTATGGCCTCCTGGATGAGTCATCGATGCGCTCTTGGAGTAATTTTAGTAGGCCAGCCACTCCTGAGGAGGTTCATCACCTTTGTGATTGTGTTTCTGAATATTGTTTATTAAATGTATGTATCATTATTTTCTATGATTTAATTTAAACAATATATATATTGTGTTGTGTGTATCAGTGATTTGTGGAGAAGGAGTGGGACTGAATAAGTTTAGACTTCTTCCCACTCCTTTTCAGATATGTACGTAAATTATGTGCATAATGAAAGTTATGTTTTGTACGGTGACTTATGTTTTGATATATACTTTATTTTTATTTTCTTAATGTTTCCTACATCACTGTCACTGAATGCTTGATGTTACACATTCTAAATAAATAAATAAATAATTAAAAAAAAAAATCACTGTTCCAAGTTTTTTCCATTTGTGGATAATGGCTGTCATTGTGGTCCGCTGGAGACCCAAAGCTTTAGAGATGGCTTTGTAACCCTTTCCACACTACTAGATGTCAGTGTCTTTGTTTCTCATCTGTTCTTGGATTTCTTTAGATCGTTAGCCTACTTCACTTTGTCAGACAGGTTCTATTTAAGCGATTTCTTGATTCAACAGGACTGGCAGTAATCAGGTCTGGGTGAGGCTGGTGAAATGGAACGCCGCTTTCAAGAAAAAATGTGGTTAATCACAGTTAATTCATGATTTAAGAAGTGGGGCAATTACTTTTTCACACAGGGCCAGGTAGGTCTGGATAGCTTTTTTCCCTTAATAAATGAAATCATCATTTAAAAAACTGCATTTTGTATTTTCTCAGGTTATCTTTATCTAATATTTTTTAAAGATCTGAAACATTTAACTGTGACAAATATGCAAAAACATCGGGAAGGGGGCAAATACTTTTTCACAGCACTGTTTATAAATCAACGCACAAAGGCAAAAGATTCCTACATTTTAGAAAACAGTTACTGATGCCAGAGAAAACCATTACAGCTGTGATGCTTCTTACCTCTTTCAGGCGCTCCATGTCTTTGAGGTAGAATCCAATGTAAAAAAGGCTGAGATAAGAATTTACAAACTGAAACTGGAAAAAGAGAAAGAAATGTGATTTGGTTTTTAGAAATAAAGGCTTTACAGAATAAGAGCCCAAATCACATTTTAAGTAAGAAGGCTATTATTGTGAAATTAAAGCAGGTGCTTACAAGAACCATTTTGATGATGAGATTTTTCTCATAGGCACTCTGGAGTCTATAGTTTTCTGAGGAAACATGACATAAGACACCTTCTAACAAGCCTTCTGAGATGATCAACAAATGATACACGCTGATACACTGAAGATAGTTAACAAAAAAAAAAAATTGTGAAGAAATGCATAAATAGGGACAAACTAAAATTATGAAGTTTATCTATAATAAGAGATGATCTGCTCTGAATGTACAAGCCTTATTCTCACCCATGTCATTGAGCCAGCAGGCAATTTTCCTGTACACCTCATCGCATGCAGTCACAGTGATAGCGAGCATAATTTTGGGGATGAAGCGAGCTAGCCGAGGCATCTCCTTAATCCCCATCACAAACTCCTGCACAGACAAAATGCAGCGTTTTAGTACCCAACCCCGAGAAAAAAAAAAAGCTACCTACAAACGGCTCAGATAAACCTATTGCTGCTGCATTTATCAAAGCAGGAGACAACAAAAAAAGCAGATGCTGACAGATGACTGACCTGCAGCTCAAAGCAGATGAGCATGACCAGGAAGACAAAACAGAGACAGAGGATACAGATGGGCAGGCTGACCAGCCACCTGAACACAATTCTCCGCCACGGAGGGTAGTAGAACTCTTCACATCCTGTTATAGGACTGCAGCGCTTGATTCCCTGCAGAAAAACACGAGACATTTGAGAGATAGTGGGGGGAAAAAACAAAGCTGGAAGAAGTCAAAGCTTTTCAGTTTTTTCCTCACCCTGAACTGAGGCCGTGGCTCCTCCAGGGACTCGGCAGGAGTGTCCAGGGTTCCCCACTTGTACGCCAGTTCCGCCCCCCTCCTCTTCCACCGCTCCAAGAACAGAGTGGCCCACACCACGTTGAACAGCGCAAACACCACGCAGCAGATGTCACGGCTCGTCTGTGACAAACATCCAGATGTTCACGGCAAGGATCAAGTGGTAACATTTTTAAAAATAGATGATTAGAGTTATTTTCACAGCCTTTGACCCGCCTCTCCCCACCTGATCAGACTCGGTGAGCATCCAAAGCACAAATCCGATCACAGCTGGGTACAGCATGGAGGTGGTGTAGAAGCCCAGCCAAGCAAAATACATGGCAATCTTAACCCCAAAGTAGTCACAAATATCATCTGTAAATGGAAAAACAAATGAGAACTCAGAACAAGATTATCAGTGACAGAGCAGCTCATTGCAGCCTGGTGAACACATCCTGAGCTCAACTAAAGTTTTTCATAATGGAAGTTAAAACAACGCATACTCATATCTTGTGACCTTTGGTTTTCAGCTTGAGCCTAACCTGGAGCTAGACCCACCTGAGGATCCCTGTGTGTGAATATGGTGAGCATCAGGGCAATTGCTTAGGAGGAGTAGCAATGCTAGTGAATTCTAGTGGATGATGGACACAGCGTTATGCCATAAGCTCATTTCACCTTTGCCGGAATTAGTTCACCAGACCGTCAATGACAGTGTAGCTCAGATCTGCTGACCACCAACCTTGACCTTGAGCATCCACTTGAGGATCATCGTGCATGGGTTTGCTGAACACAGGGGCAGTTGCCTAGGAGGATTAATGATTTCCGTGAAGTCATAAACGACCAGGGGCCTCATGTATAAAGGATTGCACAGCTTTCATACTGAAAGATGGTGTACTCACAAAATCTGAGAAGTGCGTGCGCACAGAAATTTTCAGATGTATAAAACTGTGCGCACGCCAGATTCTCTTTTCTTTATACATCCCACCTCACCTTGAAAACCAGCGCACGTGCACGATCTCTTTATTCCACCTTAGTTCGTCCCACTGTAATAAGGCATACAGAATGCTGACCTTGACCTTTGACTTTTTGACCCCAAACTCATATGAGGTCAGGATCGCAAGGTGAACCTGCGTAGTAAGTTTGGTGACCCTAACTTTATTTGTTGTACAGTAACAAGGCATAAGGAACGTTAACGTTGACCCTTGGCCTTTTGACTCCAAACCCATAGTGAGAGAGGTACATTTCGTGAGATCGGGTTTCCCATGGCCTGTTCTCTGCATGTATTGCGCTGGAGCCGGGGCTCAAAAGGGCATTTTGCCAACCCCTCCCAGGAGAGATGGATCTGTGTGCGTCGCCTCCTGAGTATAGCCTAGTCTCTGACAAATTTTATTACCTCTGTCACATTTAGCCTACAGAAACAGGATCCATTTAACAGTAGCTCTGTGGCTATCTGAGGAAAATTGTTATTCATCATTGCGCTCAATAAGCCAAGTTGAGAAGATAAATCTTGTAATAATAATAATGTTTTTCAATCACTAATTCGTAGACAAATCATTTTAACTGAAGTAGAAATGTTACAGTTTAACAGACCCACCTGACAGAGTCAAACAGAATTTTGTGGAGAGTCCACAACTTCTCATGGCAGGTCAAAACTTTGTGGCTCAGCCCGCAGATTCTCACATCACGTTTGTTTTTATACATTCCTCTGTGCGTGAAAAATCAGTGTACGCCATGTTTTTGTGTGTGTGCACCATTTATACATGAGGCCCCAGATCTCCTGAGCTTTGCTCCGACCTTAACCTTGATCACAACCTGGATGCAGACAAACCTGAGAATCATTATGTGTGAGTTTGTTGAGAATTAGGGCAATTGCCTAAGAGGAGTATTGGTTTTTCTGAAATCACATAAGTACCCAGACCATATGACCTTTGACCTTGATCACAGTCTTCATGCAGACCCACCTGAGGAGCATTGTGAGTGAGTTTGGTGACCATGGGGACAAATGCCTAGAAGGAGTAGTAATTCCTGAGAAATAGACGACAGACACCGCGCCATCGCATTAGCTCCTTTCAGCTTCGCCGGAATGAGCTAAAAATGTAATAATTAACATTTTGACAAAAATGCATTCCAATGGCAATGTACTGTAAATGAAACATTTTGTTGGACTTTGGGCTTTGTTCTACTGACCTAAAGGCTGTTTCTCACAAACAGCCTGCACCCAAGACTTCATCAGCTGACTGAGGATCCTTCGCTCATGGAGAGGAAATATCTGCTGGATCACACCTCGTGCACTCAGCTCCGGGACTGCAAACAATATTGGAAAGGACCAACCATGTAAAAATAAAGCTATGGGTTATTATGCAACACATACAGAACACACATGTAGTTATATGAAGAAAAAAATTATAATCTTATCAATCACAACCCAAATCTACTTTAAAAATAATTTTACAGGCTGTTTAAAGATGTTCTCGGTTTAATAAAGATGTGCATGAGTGCTTAGCTACACGACAATGATTAACAGATGCTGTTTACTGATTGGCTGGCCCTCCAGGAAGTTGATATTGTGAAGCACCTCCCCGTGTTTGGCACGTAGATTGTCCAGCCAGTATTTAATGATGCTCTGCCTCTCCTGCAGTGAAGAAGAGGAAGAAAAATGAACATGAGAATATCTCCCTGTGTGTGCATGTGTTTGAGTCACTGACCTGCGAGGTAAAGAAACACAGCTCGCTCTCGATATTCTCGTATATGTAGTCCTCCTCACAGGAGAAGCTTCTAGCTCCTCCACCAAACTCGGGCTTCACTGCTTTCCTCAGTCCCATCTCGTCAGCACCTCGCAGCAAACTGCACAACATGAAAACACATTTTTTTACATCATTAATCAGTGTAGTGGCTTTGCAGGGTATACATTTTACCTCTTGTGTATGTGTTCTGATTACACATCCTGTTAGTACTAATTGCCTACGCCTAACAGAACTCATGGATAATGACCCTTGAGCTGCATTCTGCTGATGGTTACACCCACAATGTGCAGGCGAACAGAGCAATAATGACTGTGATTGCATTATAACAGCTAGAATGTTTAGGCCTGTTTTGACCTATGATATACACTACTTACAAAAAGTTAGGGATATTTACAGTGGTGTGAAAAAGAGTTTGCTCCCTTACTGATTTCTCATTATTTTGTATGTTTGTCACACTTAAATGTTTCAGAAATATGTTTAATGAGAAAAATGTTGATGTGTTCAATACTTATTTTCCCCGCTGTACATAGGGAGAAAACAAAAGGAAAATATCCATTAGCCATTATGTTTAGGTCATAGTAAAATAAAAAAATATACAGTGGTGTGAAAAAGTGTTTGCCCCCTTCCTGATTTCTCATTTTTTTGTATGTTTGTCACATGCAGCTTTTAATTGAAGATGTTTATTATTAAGGGTAAAAAAAATCCAAACCTACATGGCCCTGTGTGAAAGAGTGATTGCCCCCTAAAAACATGAATTAACTGTGGTTTATCACATCTTTGAAAGCTGAGTTCAATTTTCTAACCATTTCTAAAGCTTTGGGACTCCAGCGAACCACAGTGAGAGCCATTATCCACAAATGGAAAAACATGGAAGTGGTGAACCTTCCCAGCAGTGGCTGGCTGACCAAAATTACCCCAAGAGTGCAGTGACAACTCATCAAAGAGGCCACAAAAGACCCCCCACAACAGCATCCAAAGAACTGCAGGCCCCACTTGCCTCAGTTAAGGTCAGTTGTAGAAGAGCTTGAAATGATGAGGCGATTTGATATATAAACCAAAGTTTATTTATCAGCTCTCCTAACAAGTCTCATTCAGTGCAGAGGTGGTAGAAGGAAAAGAGACCGAATATCTCCGGCTCACTGACTTTATACTTGCACATAACAAAAGACATGCATAACAAAGGCTGACATCCCTCATTATCTTAATCCCCCCATTGTCTTGGTATTTCCTCTCCTCGCCCAGGGGGTGAGGGTAGCTCCTCCGGTCTCCACCGCAGTGTCTGGGAACGTCTTTGGTCTTTACTTGGCGGTTGAGAGCCTTTGTCCTTTCAGAGGTGTGAAGTTGCTTTACATATGTAATTACCAAACATTTCCACATGCTTCAACATATGTAGGTTATGGAATATATGATTAATATAGACCACAAGTGTTCGTGACTCCATCATAAGAAAGACTGAGCAAAAATGGCCTGCATGGCAGAGTTCCAAGACAAAAACCACTGCTGAGCAAAAAGAACATAAAGGCTCATCTCAGTTTTGCCAGAAAACATCTTGATGATCCCCAAGACTTTGGGGAAAATACTCTGTGGACTGACAAGACAAGAGCTGAACTTTTTGAAAGGTGTGTGTCCCATTACACCCGGTGTAAATGTTAACACAGCATTTCAGAAAAGGAACATCATACCAACAGGAAAATATGGTGGTGGTAGTGTGATGGTGTGGGGCTGTTTTGCTGCTTCAGGACCTGGAAGACTTGCTGTGGTAAATGGAACCATGAATTCTGCTGTTTACCAAAAAGTCCTGAAGGACAATGTCCGGTCATCTGTTCGTGACCTCAAGCTGAAGCGCATTTAGGTTCTGCAGCAGGACAATGATCCAAAACATACCAGCCAGTCCACCTCTGAATGGCTTAAGAAAAACAAAACAAAGACTTTGGAGTGGCCTAGTCAAAGTCCTAACCTGAATCTGATTGAAATGCTGTGGCATGACCTTAAAAAGGCGGTTCATGCTCAAAAACCTTCCAATGTGGCTGAATTACAACAATTCTGCAAAGATGAGTGGGCCAAAATCCTTCCACAGCGCTGTAAAAGACTCATTGCCAGTTATCGCAAACGCTTGACTGCAGTTGCTGCTAAGGGTGGCCCAACTAGTTATTAGGTTTAGGGGACAATCACTTTTTCACACAGGGCCATGTAGATTTGGAATTTTTTTTCCCTTAATAATAAACACCTTCATTTAAAAACTGCATTTTGTGTTTACATGTGTTATCTTTGTCTAATATTTAAATTTGTTTGATGATCTGAAACATTTAAGTGCGTCAAACATACAGAAAAATGAGAAATCAGGAAAGGGCAAATACTTTTTCACACCACTGTAGCTTTCAGGTAAAATTTATTAAAAATGTAAAAAGTGGGTCACTTCCGGTTATGGCTGCCACGTAGGACGGACGTGTCTCGCTCTGCTCTGCTCCTGGAAAAAAAAAAATCGGCAAATAACTCTCTCATTTGGGACAGAACGTATCCCAGCATTTGGGCGAAGATATGTCGGCGAAGCCTAAGGCTGGAAAACCAGGAAAAGGAAAAAGCGAGCCGCCGAAACAGTCCAAATTAACGGACTTTCAGGTCTGTGACGCAGTAAACAAAACTCCATATATGGCGGAGGAGGCTGGCAACGTTGCGATATCTGCGGAGAATGGCGCAGATGCGCT
This sequence comes from Pholidichthys leucotaenia, assembly GCA_020510985.1. Classification (NCBI taxonomy): domain Eukaryota; kingdom Metazoa; phylum Chordata; class Actinopteri; order Cichliformes; family Pholidichthyidae; genus Pholidichthys; species Pholidichthys leucotaenia. The sequence goes on along the minus strand of CM035839.1, from coordinate 319,134,159 downwards.
GATGGCTGCCATGAGTTCAATGAGAGTGGACTTTTCCTCTAGATTTGATGGGATTATGACAGCGTTGGAAGGAATAAGAAAGGAATTGGGTGACTGTGTAGAACGAACGGCGCAGATGGAGCTCCGTCTCACTAGTGCTGAAGATGACGTCACCCGTCTTCAATTAAAGGTGCGCACTTTGGAAAAAAAAAATAAATCTCTGGAAGATAATATTTTGGATTTGGAATCTCGGTCGAGACAGAATAATTTGAGGCTGGTGGGTCTTCCAGAGGAATCAGAAGGTCGGGACGTATGTTCCTTTCTGGAAAAGTGGATTCCGGAGGTGCTGGGCAGCGAGGAGTTGCAATCAGCAGTGGTTCTGGAAAAAGCACATCGTATTGGCCCACGGAGAGATAAGGGACCGCCGAGGACCTTAATTATGAAGTTTCTTAGCAACAGAGACAGGATGAAGATCTTCAACGCTGCACGAGCTAAAAAAGGAGAGATTAAACACCAGGACCAGCAGGTGCGGTTCTACCCAGATTTGGCCACAGGAATCCAGCAATTGAGGAAGCAGTTTGATCCCATACGTAAGGAGCTGCGCAACCTTGGGATTCGTCATGGTGTAATCTATCCTGCGAGACTGCTGACCACGTATGAGGGCAGAACCCACATCTTCAAGACCCCAGAGGAGGCGCAGGAGTTCATCAAGAAGATCAAAGAAGAAGAAGAGACTGGTGGGAGCTAAGCATGAACAAAATATAAGGTAGAATAATTAAGCATTTGCACAGGCATCTGACTGACTTGAAGTAAATAGTAAGTTTACAAAATATAGATTGTATTATATATTAAAAAAACAAAACAAAAACAAAACAAACAAAAAAAAAAAACTATGATGTACAAAGTTGTTAAAAATTTTGGAGTTAAGTTGGAAAACTACAGAGGAGAGTTAATGTTACGTCATTAAAAGCAGTAGAGTTAGGGTGATTGGGAGGATGAAGAAGGAGTGGCTTAGGCTGTTCCCCGTGGGTGTGGAACGGTCGATGGCTATATCGGGAGACAGAATTTTTCTTTTGATTTTGGGGGGTTTGCCACAAGTGTGGGAAGGGGAAATTTGTTTGTGTGTAGTTTGTAGGATGAATGTTCAACCACTCATGTTTTTGCTTCTCTGTATGAGCATGTTTACACTGCAAGGTAATCCCAAACTCTCTATTGATCATGGACCAAAGTGTTAATCTTAATTTAACTTCATGGAATTGCAGAGGTCTACAAAATTTAAAAAAAACTTAAACAAGTTATGAATAAAATAAAGGACATGGGTTCAAGAATTGTGTTTTTACAAGAAACTCATCTGATAGAGGAGGATGTTAAAAGAATTAGGAGTAGATGGCAGGGAAGTGTATTCACCTCTTCATTTTCATCCCGAGCCAGGGGAGTTATGACTCTCATACATAAATCAGTTCCTTTTCAAGTGAAAAATGTAATTGGAGACAAATTTGGAAGATATGTAATCATTCAAGGTTCTTTGCTATTAGAAAATATAAATCTTGTGAACTTATATGGTCCCAATATAGATGATCAGAAGTTCTTTGCTAATTTATTTCTCATCTTATCATCACTTACAGGGCAACATATAATAGCAGGGGATTTTAATTGTACATTGAATCCAGGTGTGGATAGATCAACAGGACTGGATTGTACGCACATTGGATGTAGGATGACTATTAATCATTTTATGAAAGAATTGAGATTGTTAGATATATGGAGAGAAATGAAACCACAAGTTAAAGCCTATTCTTGTTATTCCAGTACCTACAAGACATTCTCACGTATTGATTATTTTTTGATTTCCACAGAATTAAGGTCCAAGATTCAAAACTGCTTTTATGATAACATTGTGATCTCTGATCATGCACCCTGTTGTCTAATATATGTAGATAAAAATTGACAAAGGAATCAGGTAGATGGCAATTTCAGCATAAATGGCTTCAGGATGAGGAATTTGTCAAGTATATAGAAAAACAGATAGACGAGTTCTTTGACATCAATACTACACAAACATCAGCATGTGTAAAGTGGGAGGCTTTCAAAGCTTTTATTAGGGGACATATTATTAGTTATACAGGATCAAAATCTAAGAAGACTCGAGAGGAGAGAGCTAAATTGGAACATAAAATAAAAAGTCTTCAGGAAAAAGTGTATGCAGGAAGTGACCCAAGGTTGGAGAATGAATTACTGATTTTGAGAGCTCAATACGACAAAAAATCAGCGAATAGAGCTGCCTCGAGTCTTCTAAGATTGAAACAATCTTTTTATGAACAAGGTGAAAAATCAGGAAAATTATTAGCATGGCAGATTAAACAATTGGAAATTAAAACACCAATTACCAGTATTATAAGTAATGGACAGGTAGTTATAGATCCTTTAGAAATTAATAGAGCCTTTAGAGATTACTATGAAAAATTATATGATACCAAAAATGAACCTGATTTAACAAAACTAAATGGGTTTTTGAACGAACTATCTATACCGTGTATACCAAATGAAAACAGGGAGATATTGGAGTCTAAAATTAGTCAAGAAGAAGTTGGGCTAGCCATTGATAATATGAAATCAGGAAAAAGTGCAGGACCAGATGGTCTTCCAGTTGACCTTTATAAAAAATTTAAGAATAAATTAATAAAACCTTTTTTGGAAATGGTTTTAGAAGCATTTCAAAATAATAATTTACCATCATACATAAATAATGCCTTAATTATACTGCTGCCAAAACCAGGTAAGCCCTCTAATAAATGTGAAAATATGAGACCAATAAGCCTATTAAACGCCGACCTTAAGATAATCTGTAAAATTTTAGCAAGACGAATACAAGAAATTTTACCAAATATTATTAATCGAGATCAGAATGGCTTTATAAAGGGTAGACAAGGCTTCCATAATGTAAGAAGACTATTTAATATTATTTATTTTAATAAAGAAGCACCGGATACAGCTCTCCTATCATTGGACGCCGAAAAGGCCTTTGATAGAGTTGAATGGCCCTTTCTTTTTGAAGTCCTACAAAGGTTTGGACTTGGAAATAATTTCATAAAATGGGTTCAAATAATATACAATAATGCTACAGCAGAAATCCTAACAAATAACAATATTTCAAAACCAATAAAAATCAATAGAGGATGTCGACAAGGCTGTCCACTTTCACCTTTACTGTTTACTATGGCAATTGAACCTTTAGCGATAGCGATACGTTTACATTCACAAATATATGGAATTAAAGTTGGACCAACAGAACATAAAATCTCCCTGTACGCCGATGATATAATTTTGTTTATGTCGAATCTAAAAAAATCAATTCCAACCTTGTTGAATTTAATAAAGAATTTTGGGGAAATATCAGGATATAAAATAAATAAAACTAAATCTTCAATATTAATGCTAAATGAGACCCAGAGAAATTACCCAGCCCCTGAGGCAAATCAATTCAATGTTGTAAATCAGTTTAAATATTTAGGAATCCAAATTATGCCTAAGCTAGAATCAGTCGCCAGCGTCAACTATGAAGCCTTAATGTCAGATATCAATGAGTTAACTCAGAGATGGATGTCACTACCAATGTCGATGATCGGGAGAATCAATATACTTAAAAGTAATATTTTACCTAAAATACTTTATTTATTTCAATACATTCCCTTATCACCACCTTTAGATCTATTCTCAAGAATAAAAAAAAAGTTAGTGGAATTTATATGGAACAACAGGAGGGCTAGATTACGTCTGTCTTTATTATATTTACCATTTGATCGTGGAGGTCTGAAATGTCCAAATTTTATGTTGTATTATTGGTCGGCACAACTGAGGTCTATGACATATTATTTTTCATCAAATGATCTCCCTCACTGGACTGAAATGGAATCATACAATTTACCTTTACCTCTTCCCATATTCATATACTCAGATTCGGCAAAAAAATTACAAAAACAAGTTAAAAATCCATTTGTAAAGCATATGATCAAAATATGGTGTGAAGCTAAAAACTATTTAAAAGAACCACAGTTATTGTCACAATTTAGTCCAATATGGGGTAATCAATATTTTAAACCAGGGAGAGCGGACGCTGTATTTAAAGTATGGAATTTAAAAGGGATACAAAAGATTCAGGATTTATATTTGCCATGTGCAGACAACATAATGTCTTTTGAAGAGCTGAGGATCAAATTTAATCTCAATAGAACACATTTTTTTAAATATCTTCAACTTAGAAACTTTATTCGATCAAATCAAAATAAAGCTCTCACTCGACCTATTTATTCATCCTTGGAAAAAATGATGATGAAAGATAGTAAAAGAAAGGGTATTATTTCAGAGTTTTATAACTCATTGACACTATCTTCAAGTGAAAATTCACTGAAAAGATTAAACTACTGGAAAGAAGATCTGCAAATTGAAATTTCGGAGGAACAATGGGAATTGGCTTGTACAGAAGCTCAAACCAAATCAATAAATGCACGCCTTAAATTGATACATTTCAAATGGTTAATGCGGATGTATGTTACACCGGAGGAGTTAAATAGATATAACAAAAATATACCAGATACATGCACAAAATGCATGGAAAGTAAAGGAACCCTATTTCATTGTTTATGGGAATGTAGATTAATAAGAATGTTTTGGGAAGAGGTGAGGGTAACAATTGAAAAAATAATCTCAAAACAAATCATACTGAATCCTAAACTGTTTTTGTTGGGTCTGTACCCAGAAAAGCATAATTTTAATAAAAGTGAAAGAACATTCATAGACCTCAGTTTGCTTAATGCCAAAAAATGTATTGCACTATTATGGAAAAAGACTCATAGACCAGATGTGACTCAGTGGTTAAGACAGATGTTAACAAACCTTCCATTAGAAAGAATAACATATATACTGAAATCAAAGGAAATTGTGTTTGAGAATATATGGAGACCTTTTATTGATTATGTAAAAAATTTAAACATAACTCTTTAAGAAGAAGGTGAATGATGTGTGTGGACCTTGTAAATTCCAAACTGGTGAACATAATATGTATACTTATGTATTGGCTTGTCTAGACTAAACAGAGGAGCATTGTTGAAGACTTGATTTTGTTGGTGGTTGTTGGTGTTTTTAGTGCATTTTTTTTTTTGTAGTACTTTAGCGTTAGTGTTTGATTGTTTGTATCATGTTTGTTAAAAAAAAAAAGGTTCAATAAAGATATTGTGGAAAAAAAAAATGTAAAAAGTTCACGCTACAGTGATATAATATCATGAAAGTAGGGCATTTAAGTTGAAGCATGCACAGGTGATTTCTGTCATGAACCTGGGTTTGGTGGTTCCAAACCCAGTTCTAACCTATGGTTGTTTTGCCCTGTTTTCCATCAGGCGTTTCAGGGAGCTTTTGGGTCCTTCGCTCCCTGACAGTTCGGCATGCCTCCTCCTTCTGTCAGTGCCATCAGCTGTGCTTCATTATTGGATGTTTCACACATGTACACGCACACACCTCATTCACTACTATTCATACGCTCAGACACTCACACGAACACACATGGTGTTAATTATTGTTCAACCCACTCATTCCCACACCGGCGGTCTCTTCCCTCATTAGTATCATTAGTACTTTAACACTGGGGTAATAGGAAGAGAGCGTCGGAGCATTCAGCTTCATACATGGCAGCATATTCCTCCGTATGTGTTTGTTTCAACTACCTTCGGTTACATTCAGCCTGACGTCACCATCTTTTCTAACATTTTAAGATTGTGGATTTCCTTGATGTTTGCGGCTGACCCTGCCTCACCCCCCCATCCTCCAGACAGCACGAACCGCTTTGGATCGCCACAGCCCGTAAGTCATGTCTGTCTTTCCCTCTGTGCTGACAGTTACGCTGTGGCACTAGGCATTCCCTCTCCCTGGGCTGCTGTGCGCCCGGGCAGCGTTCCTGTTTGTCTGGTGGACTGAATCACATCATTTCAACTCAGTTTGTTTTCATGACTGTGAGCTGGACTGGTTATTTTGTGGTTTGTGTTTAATAAAGTGCACGTTCTACTCCTGCAATTGGGTTTAACATTTCTTCCCTTGTGCGCCGCGTAATGGCGCACAGGGAATCATAACAGAATGCTCCGACCAGCGATAAAAAAAACCCAGCGGAGTAGACGTGTGTTTTGCTTTTTTTTCCCCTCTTCATCCTCCCCCCCCCCCTCCAAATAACAACATTGTGGTCTGGACGGACGAGGAGCAGAGAGTCCAGGACTTGCTGAAAGAAGCGCTCTTCTCCGCTCAGTGACCACAGTTCCCCGAGGACATTCTGTGGGCACGACTTGTCGCAGAGGATATCAAGCGGTGCCATCTTAACCGCCGGGTAATTCCAAGGGTAGACGCCATCCTCTCCGTTGTTCTTCCCCCGCCAGACGTGGAGCCGGAGTGGGCCTCTCCGACATCGGAGCCACCCACCCACCAGAAGAAACGTTCCCGGTGGAAGAAGACCACCTCCTCTCGCAGTTCTCCCGCTCCTGCATCGTCGTCCCCCGGGCCAGCGTCCGCCCAAACCACGGACGTTATGAGGGAGGAGGAGAGACTGGGTTTGCTGGCCATGATAGACCATCGGATTGAGGAGGAGCATCGCGAGAGGGAGGCCCGAGGACGCGCTTCCCCGACTGTGACGATTCCACCCTCCACGCCTGCTCAATTCACGGGCTTGATGACGGAGGAGGAGAGGTTGAACCTGCTCGCCATGATCAACCAGCGGATCGAGGAGGAGTGTCATGAGGAGGAGGGAAGACTGGCCCTGCTCACTCTGCTCGACCGCCGGATCGAGGAGGAATGCCAGGAGAGGAGAGGAGAAGCCTCGGAGGCCACTGGGGACGTCCAGTACCAGGAGAACAGGCAAGTTTATCCTCATTTAACTTTCTCTGTAGATGAACATTTTCGCCTGCCTCCTGGCGAGGAGACTTGGGGTGTGCAGTCCCCTGAGTGCTCCGCCCCAGCAGCATATAGTGCTCCCTCACCCGACCTCACTGAACCTCTTTTGTGTACCCCTACAAGCTCGCCGGCTCTGGATCCAGGTCGCTCGTGGGGAGAGGAATTGGAGGCCCAGGAGGGTCTAGCTCATGGGCCAATGGCGAGGCCGTCCCTGGCCGTCACGCCAGAGGAGCCGGTGGTGTGGAAGATGGCACATGGGGTCTCTGAGACTGCAACCACCATCACGCCTGTTGTGGGGGCCGCTGCAGCAGAGTCATCCCCCGAACCAGACGACCGGACGGAGCCCACGCACCCTAAGTCGCCGGAGTCCTGGACAGCGGTGGAACCTGAGTTCAGCCAAGTGTGCTCCATAATGTCAGTTATGTCTATGTCAATGTCACACTGCCAGACTCATGGCGAGGAGAGCCCGGAGCAGCTTGCAGTAGCCCTCGGGGCCACCTCACTGGGTTCTGCCGCTGCCGGCAACCCTGACTCGATTTCTTTCTCTCTCCCTCCAGGTTCGGAGCTCCAGGCCAAGGTCGCCGGAGAGCAGTCAATGTCTCCTGAGGCCACCAAAGGTCTGGATCCAGCACCGGGATCAGGGAGGAACCCTACCTTCCCCATTGGGGAGGTCACTGCGGATGCAGCAGAGCTCCAGCCAGAGTCCACTACAGGTGCAGCACAGCTCCAGCCGGAGTCCAGCCAAAGTCCACTGCAGGTGCAGCACAGCTCCAGCCAGAGTCCAGCCGGAGTCCACTGCAGGTGCAGCACAGCTCCAGCCAGAGTCCAGCCATGTCCCAGGCCGGGACCAATGCAGGTGCAGCCATGTCCCAGGCTGGGACCAACGTAGGTGCAGCCATGGCCCAGGCTGGGACCAACGTGGGTGCAGACATATCCCAGGCCAGGACCAATGCAGGTGCTACGGTCCCCCTGCTCCAAGCTTCAGGGGGCGGAGGGGGGGGGGCTCCTATCCCTCGGGTTGGCCACCAACCTCTAAGGTCCCTGGTGGGTAGGCAACCTCTTCACCTGCCCCCCGTCCCCCATCCTGGTGGCTCAACCACACTAGTCGGCCACCCGAAAGACTTGACTCTCGGGTCGGGTGGCCTAACAGTCCTGGCAGGCCACCTGACACTGTTCAGCGGGCCGCCTGCTGGGCTTGGGACTCGGGCAGGCCACCCGATCAGTCACCCTTCACTATACCGGGGCCCTGGGATGCTGGTCGGTCTCCTGAACTCTGGACTCCTGGTGGGGGGGGGGGGGTGTTCGTGTCCTAGGTGGGGGGGGGGGAGCGGTTAGGAGGTTCACATTATTATTTTTGCATTTTGTGTTGTGTTTTTTCACGTGTTCCTTCCCTCCTAACCTATTTTTCCCCCAACTCCCACCCTGGGTAGTTATCTGCCTCAGGGGGTGGGGGTGGGGGGTCTTCGTTGTGTTTTTTGTTTTCGGCTGATGGTATTGGGGTGTCTGGGATCCACCCCTGGGGGGGGGGGGGCTGTCATGAACCTGGGTTTGGTGGTTCCAAACCCAGTTCTAACCTATGGTTGTTTTGGCCTGTTTTCCATCAGGCGCTTCAGGGAGCTTTTGGGTCCTTCGCTCCCTGACAGCTCAGCACACCTCCTCCTCCTGTCAGTGCCATCAGCTGTGCTTCATTATTGGGTGTTTCACACACGTACACGCACGCACCTCATTCACTCCCATTCATACGCTCAGACACTCACACATACACACATGGTGTTAATTATTGTTCAGCCCACGCATTCCCACACCGGTGGTCTCTTCCCTCGTTAGTATCATTAGTACTTTAATGCTGGGGTAATAGGAAGAGACTGTCGGAGCATTCAGCTTCATATATGGCAGCATATTCCTCCGTGTATGTTTGTTTCAACTGCTGGTGCACGGGGAATCATAACAGATTTCCTCATCTTAAACAATTTTTTGAAACAAAAGCCAACAACAGTGGTGGGTATACCACAACAAAAAATGTCAATGTCTCAATAACTTGTCATGTGTCCCTGAGCATCAATTACAGCTTGATAATGACGTCTCATGCTGTTCACAAGTCGACTTATCGTCTACTGAGACATGGCATTCGATTCTTCTTGAAGGGTGGCCCTCAGGCGACTCAGGTGATCCCATAGGTTTTCTGTGGGATTCAGGTCTGGAGAAAGTGCAGGCCACTCCATTTAAGGAACCCAGCCTCCAGCAGCCATTACCTAATGATGCAACCTCGATGAGCTGGAGTATTGTCATCCATGAAGATGAAATCAGGCCTGTGTTGTTCATGCAGGGGCACAATGACTGGATTAATGATGTTATTCAGGTAGTATCAGCTTGTCACTGTACCATTCACACGGTGTAGGGCAGTTCTGTATTGACTAGACACACTTGCCCAGACTGTAACACCACCACCACCACCAAAGGCTCATCTGGTGACAGCAGTGGCTGATGGATAGCGCTCTCCTTGATGACTCCAACATCGTTGGCAGCCATCATTTCTGCTCAACGTGAATCAACTTTTATCAGAGAACAGCAGTGAGGCCCACTGGTCCCTTGTCCAGCGTAAATGCTCCTTGGCCCAGGCAAGACGGTGCCGACTGTGCCTGATGGTGTGGTCAGGTACCCTTGCAGGTCATCTAGTATGCAGACCACGCTGATGTAAACGGTTTCGAATGGTCTGACGTGACACTTGGGTGCCTCTCACCTCCCTTAAATGTGCCTGGAGTTGAGTGGCATTCATCATCTGGTCCCACAGGGCACTGTTCACAATGAAGCGGTCATCAGCATGAGATGTGGCCAAAGGACGTCCACTTCTATGCCTTTCTGTAACTCTTCCAGTCTCTCTGTATCTCTGTTGCAACCTGCTGATGACACTCTGACACTCTAAGCTCAGTGGCCACTTCCCTCTGAAAACATCCTGTCTGAAGCCTCACAATAGTGAGGTACTGTTGATCAATTGTTAGGTGTCGTCTTGGTCTCATGTTGTCAAAATGTGAACAGCATGATGAAGAGGACTGTTTAAATACCAATTCTAATTGAACCAGAAAATTTATTGGTCAATTCATGGACCTGTTGTGAATTTTGCCGTTAAGCACCTTGGTAGAGAACAGCAAGTTATGTAAAAAGTACAGAAACATTCAACAGTTGGACATGTATATTCAAAAGGTTAGAGAAGGTCAAATTAAATTCACCTGTAATGGTTATAGTGCATTTTAGGTGCATCCTGAAATTTCACCCGAAAGCTGAATATCCCTAACTTTTTGTTAGTGTATAAACATTAGTGTCTGTTTACTTTATATGTCTTATTCATAGAATAATGTGTCTGAATTAATTCTAGCAGATGTTAATGGTTTCATCCATGCTACAGCACATGGATTTGCTGTTTTTTTCATATGTCAAAATATTTTCTGGATGGTGTGACAATAGCAAGTGGTTTGATGATGTTGCCTTTGAGTCCTGAGCAATAATCTATGTTATAACTAGCAATTAGATTTAAAAAGTCAGCGTCGCTGAGCAGCTTTGTTGCATTTTAAACATTTAAAGGTACATTAGTTTTTAAAAAAAAAAGTGTTTTCATGGGTTTTAACATCAGTGCCAACAAACTAACTAAAACAAAGTTTATGTTTCACTGTGAAGCTACTTCTCAGGAATGTGATTGTATTCACACTGCTGAGCCAGCTTCAGACCCCCGTATCTAAATATTTTATAGACAAGGATGAATAAGCAAAGGTTGTCGCTATGGCTGTGTAGTTGTGCACGTACATGTTGGACATATGCATATGTGATTTAACTAGTTGTGCATGTACATGTTGGACATATGCATATGTGATTTAACCTCACGATGAAGGAGACGCAGAGTCTGAGACCCCTGCGATGCAGAGTCTGAGACCCCTGCGGAGGACAGCGAGAGAAGACATAGGTGTGGACAGAAGACTCCCTGACCTCTGAGACTCGAGAGGAGAGAGGGGGGAGTAATGTAAATAAAGGGATTATGAATGTGAATAAAGGGATTATGATGGAGATGTGTGACCTCCCCTGCGAGGGAGATTCCTTTATGTGAGAATGTTTAAAGGTGAGGACTTTGGTGTGTTTCCTCCTCTTTGTTCGCTGCTCAAGAATGAGAGCAGACTGTGGGAATGATTGCTTGAAATAAACTTGAATTAAATGCAATTCAGTTTCGTTATTCAAGGCTCCCCACAATTGGTGACCGACGACGTTGAGAATGACCGGAGAAGGTCTCAGGGTCCCGGACTCACAGAGTTCAGTTCTGGCGAGCGCAGTGGCCGTCAAGCTGCCTGATTTCTGGCAGGATAACCCACGGTCATGGTTCCTGCAAGTGGAGTCGCAGTTCGCGCTCGCAGGAGTAACAGTGGATGACACCAAGTTCCACCATGTCATCGCTAAACTGAATAACCACACATCTCGATGCGTGCAGAGCTTGGTGGAGCAGCCACCCGCGACCGGCAGGTATAACAAGCTGAAATCCACCCTCATTAAGTTTTTCACCCCCTCGGCCGAAGTGAGGGCGAGGAGGATCCTGTCTTTGCTAGACCAAGGAGGACACAGGCCGAGCGCCCTGATGGAGGATATGATACAGCTGAGAGGGTCGGACAACGATGATTTCCTCTTCCAGTTCATCTTCCTCTCCAACCTCCCGACGCATGCGAGAAGCACGCTGGCTGGCAAGAAGTGTCACACCCTGGAGGAGTTCCGGGAGCTGGCCCAGGAAGCAGATGAGATTCTGGACGCCTGCGGCGGGCAGGCAACCACAGCGTCGACCCAAGACAGCGGGGAGCCAGAGGCGGCAGACCCAGGCTGGCCGACGATGGCGGCAGCACGGCCGCGACGAGGTGGAGCCAATGGTCCGGTGGCAGAGGCGCGGCCCCGACACAGCGGAGGAGAGGATCTCTGCTTTTACCATCGGAGGTTCGCTGATAGGGCACGCAGGTGCGTGCCGCCCTGCAACTTCAAGAGTTCGGGAAATGGCAAGACCAGGGGTCGCTAGCAGCTTCCACTCTCGGAGAAGGCAACAAGCTGCTCTACATCACGGATACGAGCTCCGGACGAGAGTTCCTCATAGACACCGGAGCCCAAGTGAGCTTCATCACCCCAACATACGCGGACCGGGTGGCTGGACCCCGCGGTAGGGGAGCTACGGTGGCAAATGGCTCGAGCATCAACACCTACGGGAAAAGGACCTTGCCTTTATGCTTACATGGCCGCACATATGAATGGACTTTTGTAATAGCGGCGGTGAGTTTCAACATGTTGGGTGCGGATTTTTTGTGCTCACACAATCTGTTAGTTGATCTTGCTAATAGACGGCTGGTAAATGCACTCTCTTTTTACTCTCTCCCCTGTGCAGCTCGAGTGTCCCCGCCACCAGTACAGACCCACGTCGCTACAGCAGGTGGTAAGTTTCACACACTCCTCACCCAATTTCCAGCGCTCACTGTGCCCACTTTTTCAGCGACAGTCGCGAAACACGGGGTGGAGCATTTTATCCCTACATCTGGTCCTCCCGTGTTTGCAAAGGCTCGGCGCTTGGATGCAGTTAAGCTCGCCATTGCGCGCGAGGAGTTCGCCAGCCTAGAGAGGCTGGGCATCGTTCGTAGGTCAAAAAGCCCGTGGGCTTCGCCGCTGCACATGGTACCGAAAGCCGATGGCTCCTGGAGACCGTGTGGCGATTACCGCAGGCTAAACAATGCTACGGCACACGATCGTTATCCCATCCCGCACATTCAGGACTTTTCGGTGCACCTGGTGGGGGCGCGCTTTTTTTCAAAGATTGATCTGGTTCGCGGCTATCACCAAGTCCCAGTCCAACCGGAGGACATTCCTAAAACAGCGGTAATAACCCCGTTCGGACTTTTCGAATTTTTACGCATGCCGTTTGGTCTCAAAGGGGCGGCGCAAACGTTTCAGCGGATGATGGATGCCGTGTTACGCGATCTCCCTTTCGTGTTTGTGTACCTCGACGACATTTTGGTCGCGAGTACTTCAGAGGACGAAGACGAAACGCACCTCACAGCAGTTTTTAGGAGGCTGGGAGAGCACGGCTTAATAATTAACCCAACCAAGTGCCAGTTCGTCGAGCAGATCGATTTTTTGGGTCACCGCGTCTCCCCAGAGGGAGCGATTCCATTACCAGATAAAGTACGCGCAGTAGCGGATTTTCCCCGGCCACAAACGGTCAAATCACTGCAGGAATTCTTGGGGATGGTGAATTTTTATAACCGATTCCTGCCCCACGCAGCTCAAATCATGCAACCGTTATATGCCGCGCTCAAAAAGCAAAAACCAACCCAGGCGGTCGAATGGTCCCCGGAGCGGGAGCGCGCGTTCACAGAGGTAAAAAAAGCCTTGGCTGACGCTGCGCTCCTGGCCCACCCAGACCCAGCAGCACGTATCGCGCTGATGACAGACGCTTCAGATTTAGCCATAGGGGCCTTTATTGAGCAACAGGTCGCCGGAGTTTGGCAGCCGTTGGCTTTCTTTAGCAAATCCGCTAAACACGCGGCGCTGCATTTGGCTATTCGTCATTTCCAGTTCTGGCTGGAAGGATGGTGCTTCACCGCTTATGTGGACCACAAGCCGCTCACATACGCCATGGCCAAAATTTCAGACCCGTGGTCAGGCAGGCAGCAGAGGCAGCTGGCCGCGATCTCGGAATTTACCACTGACATTAGGCACGTTGCGGGCAAATTCAATGTAGTAGCAGATTGTCTCTCGCATGCGGTCACGACTCCATCACGCGCAGAGGCAGAATGGGCCACCGTGACCGCGCCGCAGGAGAGCGGCGCGGTGGCGCGCGCAGCCCCGGTGCACGTGGATATAGATTACGCAGCCATGGCAGCGGACCAGGGGGCAGACGCAGACGTGCACGCGCTCCAGTCTGGACCAACAGGGTTAAGGCTGGAGAGCAAGTGTTTACAAACCGGTATGCCCCCCCTGATCTGCGATGTGTCGACGGGGCGCCCGCGTCCGGTGGTTCTGGCCGCGTGGCGCCGCCGTGTTTTTGACTTGGTCCATTCACTGGCGCACCCGGGGGTGCGCGCGTCGGTGAAAATGGTAGCGGAAAAGTTTGCTTGGCCGTGCCTGCGCAAGCACGTGAAAGAATGGGCAAAAACCTGCATTTCCTGTCAACGGGCCAAAATTCACAAGCACACAAGAGCCCCGTTAGAACCGTTTCGCATTCCAGCCAGAAGGTTCGACCACGTGCACGTCAACCTTGTGGGCCCCCTACCGGCATCACAGGGGTTCACGCATCTTTTGACAATGGTGGACCGAACCACACGTTGGCCGGAAGTGGTCCCGCTTGCGACGACCACGGCCGCGGAGGTGGCTCGCGTTTTTTTAACGGCTTGGGTGGCGCGTTTCGGGGTTCCGTCGGACATCACGTCCGATAGAGGACCTCAATTCGTCTCTGAGCTGTGGTCAGCGATGGCCAACGGCTTGGGAGCCAAAATTCACCGCACTACGGCTTACCACCCTCAGGCTAATGGTTTATGCGAGCGTTTTCATAGGTCTTTGAAGGCAGCACTCAGAGCGTCGCTCACGGATGCAGATTGGGTAAATAAACTACCATGGGTTTTATTAGGGTTGCGTTCTGTGCCCAAAGAGGACTTAGACGCCTCCCCAGCGGAGCTGGTATTCGCACAACCTCTTAGGCTGCCAGGCGAGTTTTTACCAGAGCACCTGGAGCCCCCACCTCTCCCGGCTCTGGGACCGTTAGTTGGCACGGGAGCAGACACGCTTCCGGGTCCGGTTCATCACGCTTTTCCACGAGTTTTCGTCCCCAAGGCTTTGAAAAATGCCGAGTTCGTTTTTGTCAGGCGCGAAGCCCTAAAAGCAACACTCAAACCACCTTACGAAGGGCCATTTCGAGTGCTGGAGGCAGGTAATAAGCAATTTGTGCTAGATTTTGGAGACAGAAAAGAGACAGTCAGTATTGACAGACTAAAACCTGCTTTTGTCATGAAGGACGGGTCTGTACTGGTCGCAAGGGCGCCTCGATGAGGCAGGCCCCCGCAGGGGGCAAATAATCACTCTCTCCCTCAGTCAACAGAGCCGGAGCAGAAAGGCGCCACAGGCAAGGCGGGGCCAACTCACAGCAGATTCGGCAGACGGTTGAAGCCCAGGCGGCGCACAGACTGAATGTTGATGTTGATTATACAGTGGTCAGTAAGATGTTATTGAATTTTAGGGAATAGTCCGTTCTTCATCGTTTGGGGGGGGTTATATGGCTGTGTAGTTGTGCATGTACATGTTGGACATATGCATATGTGATTTAACTAGTTGTGCATGTACATGTTGGACATATGCATATGTGATTTAACCTCACGATGAAGGAGACGCAGAGTCTGAGACCCCTGCGGAGGACAGCGAGAGAAGACATAGGTGTGGACAGAAGACTCCCTGACCTCTGAGGCTCGAGAGGAGAGAGGGGGGAGTAATGTAAATAAAGGGATTATGAATGTGAATAAAGGGATTATGATGGAGATGTGTGACCTCCCCTGCGAGGGAGATTCCTTTATGTGAGAATGTTTAAAGGTGAGGACTTTGGTGTGTTTCCTCCTCTTTGTTCACTGCTCAAGAATGAGAGCAGACTGTGGGAATGATTGCTTGAAATAAACTTGAATTAAATGCAATTCAGTTTCGTTATTCAAGGCTCCCCACAGTCGCTGCTATTAGCCTAGCACTGATATGGTGTTGAACTAAGGGAAGACATGTATAGTTTGCTACAAAAGATACTGGAGGAATTTGGCTAGATCTCAAGAGTCTCTCCTTTGCTGTGCTGAACTAACCAAACAGTGAGCATTTAGTACCATCAAGTGGATTGAAAAGTCAATTGTTTTATGTTACTCAGGTACCTAAATGGGTAAGCCTGTATTTACAATATTTATTGATACTTTTTTTTTTGAAGTATCACAATACTTGTTTCTGAATTGATACAGTATCACGTCACAAAGTACTGATCCATTTTTCCCCCACCCCTACTGATTTCCATCAACTGTTCAACCAAGCATTTGAAGCAAGCACATGTACATCATCTGCAGTTTCACTCCAGCCCGACAGGTGGCACAAATGCAGTGACACACCAGTTTGTACACCGACTTTATGAAAGAGAAGAAAAGCAAGAGCCATGCACATTTTACCAATGACAATGGTGACTTCACACAGACGAGAAGAGGAGCTCCTGTGTTCACTACTTTTGGTGGAAAAAGAAGCTAAAAAAGAGGAGAATGTAAAGTGCTTCAGTACAAGTTCTTCATCTTCTTCTTCTCTGTATGCTCTGCCATTGATGCCACCTTTGGAAAAGGAGGTTAGATCTTTGCGCATCAGTAGTTGGCGACCACAAAAAATCTGAGCTGCACGCACACAGCCATGGAGGGACTCCATGGAGCCTTTCAGACTAAAGAGGATGACAAATCTTTTGCCAAACAGGCCTTGCGGTTGAGCAGACATGCAAAACATAAATACAACATTTGGGTTAGTTAGTCATTACGTTTGATTACTTTTAATTGGCCTTTACTGCATTAAAGCAGCATTAGGGGCGGTAGTAGCTCAGGAGGTAGAGCAGGTCGTCTAATAACCGGAAGGTTGGTGGTTTGAATCCCGCTTCCCCCACCCTGCTGTTGTGTCCTTGGGCAAGACACTTTACCCCACTTTGCCTCCAGTGTCTGTGTATGAATGTGAATAAATGTTTGTTGGTGACTGGAGACGCTGCTGATGTGGATTGGCAGCCATGTTTCTGTCAGTCTACATCAGGGTAGTTGTGGCTACAGAAGTAGCTACAGCCACAGTATTTGTGGAGAAAATGAACAATGGACTCATTGTAAAGCATCTCCGAGTGTCATATAAATACAATCCATTATTATTACTACTTTGTAACTTTCTTACTCCAGAGTGCTTTGTTGGTGGTGGTTAAAACTGTCCTTTGTCATTGGCTGTTGGGACTGAGGTCATAGTCTCCATAGTTGTCGTCTTTTCAGTGCTCCTACCAAGAACAGAGCTGTTGCAGGCGATGTGGGCCCACTCAGGCTGCGGGGGAAGTAATATTCACCTGGTCAAAGGTTGATGTACCATCAAAATAATTTTAGAAACATTATTTTAAGGTGAAAATCTTACATAATGTTTCTTTAACTTGGAAAAAAAAAACCTTTGCCCATTCAAAAACTAATGAGTAGACCAGAAAATAAGAGTATGTGAAAATGAAGGACACAGAAACCATTTTAGCTGTAAAACAACACAAGAATGACTTTTTTGGCCTTTAAAACTACATCTACTTGTCAGAGCACATCAAAACTTACAATTCCCAGGAAATGGTAGTAAATAGGACCTTTAATAATACTGCATTTTTGTTTAGCCAGTTTTTTCATGTTACTGAGCAAAATTAAGGCAAGGACCCGAATTAGCAGTGATGGATCGCCCTTCATCTCCTCTAATGTCGCCACCTCATTTCCCATCAACTCCTCCTCGGCATCTCATCTTTCTGTCTCTGCCTCACGCTGTCTTCTCTCTCTGCTTC
This sequence comes from Pholidichthys leucotaenia, assembly GCA_020510985.1. Classification (NCBI taxonomy): domain Eukaryota; kingdom Metazoa; phylum Chordata; class Actinopteri; order Cichliformes; family Pholidichthyidae; genus Pholidichthys; species Pholidichthys leucotaenia. Next base: position 319,116,686 of record CM035839.1, on the reverse strand, counting down.
CCTTCTTTTTCGATACATCTCTTCGTCTTTTGCCACCCACCTCCCTGCATCCCATCATCCTCTTCTTCTCCCTTTGTGTCCTTCCCGACGGCCTTGTGCTGAAATCTCAATAATGATACCGCCCCCTGTTCCCTACAGGCCCAAACGCTCACCTCACTCTCACATGTACATGTATATATAGTACACACACACACATTAGAAGCACAGCCTAGGTAGGCCTGTAACATCCATCCATCATGTGGCTCTATGCTCTTGCAGGGCCAGAACAGCGAAGAACGGACGGCAGCACTATAATGGATTGCAGCAGAAATGTGAGGTGTAAGCTTTTGCTTGTTGTGCATGACCAGCAGCAGCACAATAAAGGTCTTTGTTGGAGGAAAACACACAGCCGTATCGCTTTAAACCAGCTGTTTGGTAATCTAAGCAAATAACCACTCCGTCTTTCAGAGGTGTGCTGCTCCTGCCGCTGCCAGGAATCTTAATGAGACTCCTCGTATTTAATCAAAAAAGTTTATCGCTTTTGTACAGTGTCTCAAAATACAAGGGGTGTTAATGTGAAGAAGCCTTCAAAGGCATAGTGTGGATAGAACCAACCTTGTAAAAGAGCAGAATAAAGACTGATTAGTTTATTCAGATAGAGTGATAATATAGAGTGAAGTACGTGGCGGTAATGCACCTGTAAGCTGGTTGCCAACCACCAATCAAATCTAAAAGAAGAGGAAGAAGAACAGCAGAATAATGCTGAGGGAGAGCAATGCACGTAAGGTTTATGCTAATGTAGCAAATATCTATCAAACATAATACATAAACTCAGCAGAACAGGGCTGCATAGGAAAAATTGCCCCGTCAGAGCAGAGGAATGAATAATGGCGGCATGTCAGGTAAGAAAAGCTGAGGGGGATATTTATGCCACACCTAGTATGGTAATTGTGGAAAATTGCAGTTTGTGTTGATGTTGTTTGCAAAGAATAAATTGAACTGTTATGGAAAGAAAATACAAAACTGAAGGAAAATAACGAGACATGTTCTCTCAAAACACACACACACACACACACACACACACTTGTACAATTTTTAGTGGTACGCAGTAGAAATGTCATGCCTATATGAAGAAAATATTCATTAAAAAGAGGAAAGAGAGGGGACTTCCGGTCTGGACGCCATGGCGACTGCAGCTTAACACTGAAGCTCTCAGACTCAATCCAGGATAACACCTTGAAAATCAAACTTAACGGATTTTTGGAGGAGTGAAAATCAAAAGACAAAATCATCATGTCTAAAGGAAAACAGAAGAAACTGAAATTCTCCAGGCCAGGACACGTATCGGCCGGAGAATCTGAACTGGAAGATCCCCGTTCAGAAGACGAGGAGCTGGTGATAGCTAACAAAAGGGTTAGCCTGAAATCACTATTTGAGGAACTACGACGATTTCGCCGAGATGTTACGGCCGAATTTCGGGAATTCAGAGAAGAATTGAAAAGGACAAACAGCAGAGTGGACCAGGCCGAGAACCGAATCTTGGAAACAGAGGATCGAATAAAAGTGCTCGAAGATTCTGTGCTGGACCTACGCAAAAGACAAGCAGCTATAGAGGCTAAGCTAACCAACCAAGAAGGAAAACAAAGAAGAGATAACATAAGAATTCATGGTCTGATAGAAGGAACCGAAAATGGTTTTAACTCAATGGCAGAATGCGTGGAATCCTTACTAAGAGAGAAATTGGATATTCCACAAACCACCGACTTGAAGATAGAAAAGGCACATCGTTCATTAGCCGCTAGGCCGGCGGCGGAAGCGCCCCCACGTTCGGTGTTGGTAAGATTTTCCAATTTCAAAATAAAACAAGAGGTTGTAAGACTGGCCTGGCAGAAAAAAGGATTTATGCACCAGGAGAGAAAAGTCTACGTGGAACACGATTACGCCCCGGAGGTCCTTAAAAAGCGCAGGGAATACAACGACGCGAAAAAGGTGTTAAGAGAGAAGAAATTGCGCTTTCAGACACCATTTCCTGCGAAGTTAAGGGTCTTCTACGGCGATGAAACGTGTCTCTATAATTCGGCGGAAGAAGCAACAGCTGACATGGCGAAAAGAGGGCTCCCGGTAACGGTATTTAAACCCGCGGCAGACCCGAGTGTGAAGATCAAAGCGCAAACATGGACAACACAAAGACCCTCAAAATCCACGGACCAGCAGCGGGAAACCCAGCACCAGAGCGTCGCGGATAAACTATCCGTTTTCAGGTTGGAATAGCGACCTTTTTTTTTTTTTTCCTCTTGAATCAATCCGCACATCCAACCCCCCTCATACAAGGTAACAAACATTAAAGGAGATGCATATTCAGCATGTGGTAAAACATTTCATGGAACAATCATATTATTTGAAACAAATAAGTCTTTGTAATAAAAAAAAAAAAAAAAAAAAAAAAAACTTGTTAAAATAGAAATGTGACAATAATCCACATGTTCTCCTCATACTAACAAATACTGTTTTTGCGTGAATGTTTGATGTGATGGGGGTGGGAGGGTGCACACAATTTCACAGGGTTTAGGCATAAAAGGAAAAAAAAAAAAAAATCATTACAAGTTTGGATTGGGTTCTGAAACTCACGTTAAAAGCATGGGACAACTTTCAGGGGTAAGAGAGGGCCCTCAACACGTAACAGAGTTTGAGGAATTTCCCTCAGAGCCTTCACTCCATCAAGGCTCTTACAGGGTCTTTAAAAAGACCTCAGCTCAGGAAGTTCTTTTGACAGCTTTTTGTTTTAAAGTTTTTTACACTATGTTCTTAATGTTTTTCTTGTTTTTAATGTTCTTTCAGTTTCTGAGTAGCACAAAAGAGGGCCACCACACAGTTATACTAAACAAAACAACACAATGGAGAAACAGGGTGTAACCAAAATAATTTCATATAATGTAAAAGGAATCCTGAATCCAGTTAAAAGATCCAAGATTCTAGGCAAAATGAAAAAAGACAAAGCAGGAATAATATTTTTACAAGAAACCCACCTACAGACGTGGAACACAATAAACTCAGTAGACAAGGGTTTAAAATGATCTCTTCATCTTCATATAAATCAGGGAGGAGGAGGGGAGTAGCAACATTGATATCAACCAAAATTACATTTGAAAAAAAATCAGAACACAAAGATAAAGAAGGGAGATACAGTTTGGTAACTGGGCGGCTAGAGGGAGAAGATATCACCCTGCTGAATGTGTATGCTCCCCCAGGGGCTAACTGGAAATTTTATAAAAATGTATTCGACCTAATGATAACTAAAGCTCAAGGTTTAGTGATATGTGGTGGGGACTTCAATCTTAGACTGAATCCATACTGGGATGCTTCTGGTAATTCCCCACATCAAAATAACACCCAAAACAGGAATACTCGGATGCTACTAAAAGAATTGGGAGTCTGTGACGTGTGGAGGGAACTCAACCCCAGTGTAAAAGACTATACATTTTACTCAACTCCACATTCATCTTACTCAAGGATTGACTATTTTTTTATGTTTAATAGAGACATTGGTAGAGTAAAAACATGTAAAATAGGACTGATGGATCTCTCCGACCACAGTCCGATCTACATGGACTTAAATATCCAAAAATACACAAATAATACATTTTCTTGGAGGTTAAATTCAAATGTCCTGAAAGGACCATTGAAAGATGAATTGGAGTCAGATATTCTCAGATATATGGAAGATAACGATAATGGAGAAGTATCCCCTTTAATACTGTGGGATGCATGTAAAGCTGTAATAAGAGGAAAGATTATTGCAAAACTGGCAACCCAAAAGAAACTAAGACAAGAAAAACTATCCACATTAGAGTCAGAACTTAGGAACCTAGAAAAAGAACACAAAGGCAACACTCATTCTACTGACTCGCTCAAGATTAAGGAAATTAAAAACCAAATAAATGAGATCTACACAATAGAAATCCAGAAGAAACTTACATTTCTGAAACAAAAATACTATGAAGCAGGCAGTAAATCGGCAAAATTGCTAGCCTATAAATTGAGGAAACATCAAACAGAAAGAGCAATCTACAAAATCAGAGACCCAGTATCAAAGGAAATAAAATTCAGAATTCAGGATATTCTTAAAAACTTCGAGAATTACTATAAGAACTTATACTCCCACAAAAAACATAAAAATGCATCCGAGGCATTCCTAAACACATTAAACCTTCCCCAACTTACGGAGTCACAAAATAAAACACTACTGTCAGAAATACATCCTAAAGAATTGGAAAAAGCAATTATGAAACTTAAAGCTAACAAATCCCCAGGAGCTGATGGCTATACAGCAGAGTGGTACAAAACCTTTAAACAGCAACTATCTCCTCTCCTCCTGAAAACATTTAATTATGTCCTCCACACAGGGGAAATCCCCCCCTCCTGGAGAGAAGGGGTCATTGCAGTTATACCTAAACCTGAAAAGGATAAACTAGAGTGCTCCAACTACAGACCAATCAGTGTACTAAATCAGGACTATAAGCTTTTTACCATTATCCTTGCCAAAAGGTTAGAGAATATACTGACAGACCTAATTCATTTAGACCAAACAGGTTTTATAAGACAAAGACAGACACAAGACAGCATTCGACGCACTTTACACATAATTCATCATATAAAAAAATATAACTTAAATGCAGTCATATTAGGATTAGATGCTGAAAAAGCATTCGATTCGGTTGACTGGTCTTTTCTATACAGAATCTTATCCAGTTTCAATTTTCATAACAACTTCATTAGAACTATACAGGCATTATATAAAAAACCAACAGCTAAAATAAGGATTAACGGTAATTTATCATCATCTTTTGAACTGGAAAGAGGATGTCGTCAGGGCTGCCCCCTGTCTCCACTGCTCTTTGCAATCTTCATAGAACCTCTGAGCCAATGGATAAGACAAAACCAAAAAATTCAAGGTATTACACTTGGTCAGAAGGAACATAAAATAGCACTCTTTGCTGATGACATTTTAATATACCTAGGGCAGCCGGACACTTCTTTACCAGAACTAACCTCAGTTTTTTCAGAGTATGGAGATTTATCGGGGTACAAATTAAATATGCATAAAACCCAAGTTTTAACATTCAACTATGACCCAAATCATTATTCACTAAGCAAACTCAAAACTAACTGGGAGTCGGAATCTATGAAATATCTGGGGGTCAATATCCCGAAACAACTCAACAAAATTATATCACTAAACTATGATCCACTGGTGACAAAAATAAAATCTGACCTAGCAAGATGGAATATGATACCATTCTTGGGTATTGCACAAAGAATTGAAGCAGTCAAAATGAATATACTTCCACGTCTTCTATACCTTTTCCAAACAATACCGGTAGAACCTCCCAATAAAACATAGCAGGAGCTGGACAGAAGGATCTCAAGATTCATATGGCAGGGCAAGAGACCTAGAATCAGATATAGAACCCTACAGCTAAACAAAGACAAAGGTGGGCTCGCGCTGCCAAATATCAGGGACTACTTTAAAGCCGCACAAATTAAAACTTTAGTAGAGATATGTAACCCAGTCTACTCTGCACAATGGAAGGAGATCGAATGCCAAATAACAAGTGACATCCCCCTACAGGCGATAATAGGGAACAATGTCTTACCTAAGCTTTTGAATAACACTAACCCGTGGATAGAGACCCCGCTAAAAATTTGGTTTAAGATAGTCAGAGAGAATCAAACTAAAGAGCCCTATCGACTTCTGCAATGGATCGCCTATGATCAGGACTTTACTCCTAATAAAACAGACACCAGATTTAAAAAGTGGAAGGAGAAGGGGCTGATAAAATATTACGATTTTTTTAAAGGGCAAATCTTAAGAAGTTTTGAAGATTTGAAAAAACAAGGCCTAATAAATCAAGACCTTTACAGGTTCTTCCAGCTTAGACACCACATAAACAATATACTTAAAAAGGAGGTTTTGGAAAGGGCCCAGTCAGGTGTTCTGAAGGTCTTCTTAATGGCATATAAAGGGATCCCAGGGATCAGATACATTTCTAAAATATACCAAGGTCTTCAAGACTTAAAAGGAGACAACACATCTTATATAAAAGAGAGATGGGAAAAAGAGGGGAATTTCACTTTACATCTGGAAATATGGGAAAAGCTAAATAAACAGCAATGGAAAAGTACCTCATCCCTGCAGTGGAGAGAATTTGGATGGAAAAACTTGGCAAGATTTTTCAGAACACCTGCACAAAACAAATTTACCCATAAGGGATTGAAATGTTGGCGCTTGTGTGGTGAAAAGACTGCAAATCATTTTCATGTGTTTTGGTCATGCCCAGTTATCCACCAATATTGGACCAATGTACAGACAATATTGGGGAAAATATTCAAAATTACAGTTCCCTTTTCTTTTGTAACTTTGTATTTGGGTTTACTACCGGACTCACTGGAAAGACGAGGAGAAAAATACTTATTCAATGTTTTAATATTGGCAAGCAAAAAAGCTCTAACTAAAAAATGGATGTTGAAGGACTGTCCTACACCTGAAGATTGGACTAACGTGATCCAAGACATTTACTCGATGGAAAAGTTGACATTCGCACTGAGACAGGACATGGATGGGTTCATGAACTTTTGGCAACCCTGGACCGCATATGTGTCTTCCATTAGATCTAATCTTTGACAAATACCATTTCAATAATGGTTCCTCTCTTTGTTCCAAAGCTACTCAGATGCTCTTTTATCTTTATTTACTTACTTTTTCTTTTTGTTTGTTTTTTACTGGTTTGTTTGTTTTTTTTATTTGTTTTTTGTTTGTTTTTTTTTCTCTTTTCACTTTTTCTTTCACTTTAAAAAAAAAAAAAATAAGGGGTGTTGTAAGAATTAATCTTCCAATGTTGTCAGATATCAGGAAATAAGGGAACATGTGATGAAAATGTAAACACTGCATTGCTGTAACGACCTGTATACCCTTTACAAAAACTTAAATAAAAAAAAAAAAAAAAAGAGGAAAGAGAAAAAACATCACCAGTTCAGCAAGCAAATGGAAATATCCGAGGGGAATTCAAGAGGGTGGAAGACTTTCTGGGTTATCATTCCCATCACATAAAATGTAGGTCAACAGACCTAACAGCAGGTGTGCATGTGTCAGTGTGGGTGCACAGAGAGAATGGGGGGAGTGTGGTTGGGTCACAGTAATCATTTTCCTTCAGCATTTTCTTGAACCCACAGGCAGGCTCTTAGAAATCGCTCCATCCATCCACTCACCTTACTCTGCCTCACCTCTTCCTTTTTGTTTCTCCTGTGTCTCCAAGCCACCCATTTCTTTCTCATTCATGTCTGAAGACATTTTTACTCTAGAGGCCCAGTGGTAAAAGCACAGTCGGTACACCGGACTGAGTATTTGCTGCGAGGTGAAATGTGGCCTGATCCTGTGGATTGTATTTCTCAGTATTTAGACGCCAAAGTCAGCGCTGAAATTAAAATGACCCTGAGATCATCCCCCATTCTCTGGAGGATATCCCTCTTCAAAACAAGAGCGCCATGTGTTTGGAGCCAAAATAATCTGAACAGGTGAGCCCAACGCTTTACCTTCTGAAAAACTTTCTAAAAAACCTGCAGCACAGCATAAAGAAGCAGAGAGCAGTGCTGATTCACCAGACATCATCCAAGTACCATGATTCACAGTGCCGTGCCCACTATAGCTGCAGCTAAATTTAAAGTGGTGATAAACCAAGGTACTGCATTATCTTACACCAACACACAACAGCGGGGTACACCCCAAACTACTATTAACGCGGTATCTCGTATTACTTGTTAAGGAATCTGAAGAAAAGCTGGAGCAGTGATTTCTTGCTGTAGCAAGGCTGGAACTGTATTCAGCACAATTAAATAATTCATTTTATAAAATACTAGTGCATACCCGTGCATGCTCGTAGAAACCAAGTGTAACTAAGCAAGTATTTCTGCATGCCCACAGGAAGCAGGTGTAAGCAAGGGTGTAAGCAAGCACATCAGCGCTCGTTCAGTGATGCCTGCCTTTGATTTTTGATCACAGCGAGTCCTATGATCGTGAGTGATGACTGCCTTTGATCTTTGATGTCACAGTGAGTCCTATGAGCTTTGATGATGTCATAGCAACTCCTACGATGCCTGCATTTAGTCTTTGATGGTGTCATAGCGAGTCCTGTGATCATGAGTGATGCAGTCCAAGGATGGATAATTTTTTTTTTACACACAAGGAGTTGTTCAGAACTCCTTATACATAGGAACATCATAGGACATCATGTAGACATCATAGGAACATCATAGTCGGTCCTATGATTTTTTAGCGAGTCCTATGGTCGTGACACACAGACAGACAGATTTCTTGAATTATAATAAAAAAAACACCTTAAAAATCACTCTTTATTGCTTTCTACCTGAGTTCATTGAGAATATTTGTTGCAGCTTTACATAAATCTGCTGCAACAGCCCAGAGTTTGTTAGCTCAGTTTAAACTAGAAGCATTTTTTGACAGATTAAAGGCAAATACTTTTACCTGTAGAAGCCACCGAGGACACAGTCCAAGGACAGATCATTTTTTCACACATGGGGAGTTGTTCAGAACTCCTTATACAAAGATATAGAGTGATGATAATCAAGTCAGTGGCGGTAATGCACCAGTAAGCTTGGCCAACCGCCAATCAAATCTAAAAGAAGAAGAAGATACCAGGTGAGACAGAGTGATGATATAGCGTGAAGTATGTGACGGTATAGAGCAGGGGTGGGCAGTGAGGGCCATTCCACTGCAGGTTTTCTGTTCCACCCAGTCTTTTCAGCAGGTGTTTGCTCTGATCAGCTTCAAGGATTGCTAATCACTGAAAACACCTGCTGAAGAGACTGGGTGGAACAGAAAACCTGCAGTAGAATGGCCCTCCATGGCACATGATTGCCCACCCCTGGTATAGAGTGATAATTCAGCATACAGAGTGGAGTGATGCTGGTGGCAGTTACAGATATACAGAGTGATGGTATGGAGTGAGGTGCGTGGATGGGACACACAAGCATAAAGTGATGATACAGAGTGAAGTACGTGGCGGTAATGCTGGTTGCCAACCGCCAATCAAATCTAAAAGACTAGTACATACCCATGCATACCCATCCATGCCCGTAGAAACCAAGTATCAGCAAGTATTTCTGCATGCCCATTGCTGAAGGTCTCCTCCTGTCTGAGACGGCTGTGTTGTTCACAGTCATGCCTGCGGCATGCCTGCTCGAACCTGAGGTGTTTCATCTTCACAGCATCTTTTCTGACGTGCAGCCGTTCTCACTCTATTGCTTTCCATCTGGTGGGTCTTCTTGTTCTTTTCCTTCGTTCAGCCGACTGGTTGTGGGATAGGTGCGTTGTAATTCCAGTTCATGGACAGGATCATGCAAATAGATCTGAGCAAAAAGTGGCTTTCGACCCTGTTCAGGAAGACTCGTGCATGCCCACTGAAACCAAGAAACCAGAGCACCTGGAGAAAATCAGCACTTTGCTTGGTATTTTACACATTTGTAGTGTAGACTACCATTCTTCATGGGTACTGCTTTGAATGGGTGTGGTTTAAAGTAGGGTGTCCTATTCTTAATCGGGTGACAGACTGACACACTGACAGAGATTTCTTGAATTTATAGAGTGCCTTCTGCCTTACTAAGTGAGATTTCTCAATTTCATGCTTTGAATGGGTGTGGTTTAAAGTAGCGTGTCCTATTCGGTCTCAGCTTGTCTGTGCCTTGCCTGGGGTGCAGTGTTGGCGGCCAGCCGACTATCCCGCATCTCCTGGGTCTCAGCTTGTCTGTGCGTTGCCTGGCATGCAGCGTTGCTCGCTTTGCGGGCATTTCGGGCTTCAAGTCACTCAGCACACGCATGGCGCACTGCCACACGTTTCCTGTCTGTCTGTGCATCCCTTGTCTGTCGGTACCTATGCTGGTGAAGGGTCTCCTCCTGTGGCAGGCATCATAGAACACTCCATCATAGGTAGGCAGGCATTGTGAGTGATGGTCTATATGACATCATAAAGACATCAATGCAGGCATCATAGGACACTACATCATAGGTAGCCAGTCCTATTGTCTATATAACGGCATCGCCTATAGGATGGCATCGCGAGTCCTATGTAGCTTGAGATCATAGGATCATCACAGGACATCAGGCAGACATCATAGGCTGTCCTATGATGTCCTATGATCGTAGAGATTTCTTAAATTTATAGCGTGAAGAAGAAAGAAGACAGAATAAACTAGACTGTTACTGTTACACTACATATTAAAAACAAAACATTTAGATTATCACTCTATATATCACTCTCTATATATAATTCAATAAATCTGTGTGTGTCTGACACGATCATAGGACTCAATAAAAGATCATACAACTCGCTATGACATCATCAGAGATCAAAGGCAGGCATCACTCATGATCATAGGACTCGCTATGACACCATCAAAGATCAAAGGACTCGCTATGGCATCAAAGATCAAAGGCATGCATCACTGAACGAGTGGTGACGTGCTTGCTTACACCTTTCTACGGGCATGCAGAAATACTTGCTTATACTTGGTTTCTACGGGCATGCACAGGTATGCACTAGTTTATAAAAGGACAGAAAACAAAGCAATTAATTGAATAATTTCTAATGAACATTATCACAAAAGCTACTGCTTTTTCTTTTTTTTTTTTTTTTTTTTAAATCAACTCTCATATCAACTCCATAATCAAACTGGTTCATCCACAGCCCAAGGGCTACCTCTGATAAAAATGTAATTAAAATCCATCCAATAGTTTTTGCATAATCCAGCTAACAAATTGCAAGGCAATGGGGCCTTGCTAGAAGATAGAGCCTTGGTAGAGGTATGCACTCTCGGATCACCTCCAAAATCTGACAGGTTCATCCTTAGGCAAAGGGTCACCTCTGGTGAAAACTTCATCACAACCTGTCCAGTAGTTTTTGCGTAATCCTGCTAGCAGTTAGACAGATAAACCGCCCTGACTACATTACCTCCTTGGCAGAGGTAGTAAGATCAGTCACATGAAATCTGAATTATTTGCAAATACACACTCTGCCAGTTGCTGTTAACAAAAGAAAATCTCTGGACATATTTCTTACTTTTCGTATGTTGCTGTGACGAAGAATGCGTAGACTCGCGTGTGCTTATGATGACGGATTTGGATGATGAGCTCTGGGATTCCCAGCCGGATGTGATTTAGTAGCCATAGTAATGTGTGGTCATCTGTAGTATCTGTGAAAAAGGAGATAAAAATAAAATACATTTTCAACAAAGCCCACGTGTCGGTGTACAGGAGCTGCAGAGCACTCCCTCCGTCTTAACTATTTATTTCTGTGCAGCAGCTGGAGGTTAAGTGTCATGCAACCAAATACTGAAACATAACTGCTCTCTGCTGCTGCTGTTAAAAGTAATAGAATAGTAACAGAAGAGATTAAAGCAATAAAATGTTAAGATAAGCCTTTATTAGTCCCACAATGGGGAAATTCCAGTTATTGCTTCTTTCTCTTTTTAAGAGACTAAAAGGCTAATTTCACAGCTTTATATTTATGACAGATGGGACTAGAGAATGTCAGAACTTTAAAATAAAAATGTATTTTTAAAATTTGCTTTTATTTGCATTATTTAAATGTGACAGGGTGCATTTTTATACTTCAACATTTGTGAGAACCAGTGTTGTGGTGAAGGATTTAAATGTATTTAATAGGTGGACACCAGGGCTTGACATTAACTTTTTTTGCTCACCAGCCACTGTGACTAGTGATTTTCCAAAATTACTAGCCATTCAGCCTTTTCACTAGCCACAGTTTTGGGGTTGAAAAATTACGTTTAATATGATCAAATCTGACTAAGGCATGCTAAAATGTACTTGAACTAAATTTACAACCTTTTTCAATGTAAATGACCCTTATAGTATATACATAAAAAATAGCAAGAGTTGATATTTGCAGTTTAATTATTTATTAGCAGCAGTAAATACTCTAAAACTGTAGAGAAAAATATTTGTAATGTGAGAGTGAAGTACAGGTAGATTTGGGGTCCGTCCCAATTCTCATTTGTACCCCTACCCCTTCGGGCTGCACTACATCATGAGTATTTGTTGATGGGTTTAACCTAAATGGACACTACCTGTTTATTTCCCCAGAAAAAAGAAGAGAAAGAAAAAGAAAACTCATCTTAAGGAGAAAACTGTCTCAAATTTACGTACATGAACAATTCTAATCAGTAGAAAAAGTAAGAAATTTACTAGAAAGAAAGCTGTAAATTCACAGAGAAAAATTTTGGAACCCTTGCGGGCCGTTTTTAGCCCACAGACCATATGTTTGGCACCCCCAGACCAGCCCATTAAAAATACAAATTTAGAGAGGGTTTACTTCCATGAAATAGCTGCATATCACAACAGCATGCAAATAAACAAGAAAATAAAACGGAAATCGTAGATAAATGAAAATTTGCCTCAGAAGAAGCTTCATTTGTTCTTTACAGCAACATGTAAAGTGCAGTCATTTTTTAATCCCCCACCAGTCGAAGCCCAGCGGGGTCGATGAGCCCTCTGGGCAAAGACCAAAGGGGGATTATGTTATGGGTCAGTCTGTCTGTCCCACTTTTGTAAAATCAACTCCTCCTACAGTTTTGGTCCAGTTGTTTTGAAACTTGGTACCATGATTTGATATACACTGAGGATGCGCATATTACAATTTGGTTCCGATCAGATGATTTTTGCAGGATTTGTAGCCCCTAACCTATGACTTCCTGTTTCACCTCACTTCATAGACAGTAACTGTCTTGTGAAATCAACTCTTCTTACAGTTTTGGTCCGATTGTTTTAAAACTTGGTGCTATGGTTTGGTATGCTCTAAATTTTTTTTTTTTTGTATACTTTATTAATCCCAGAGGGAAATTCAGGGCATCCACGTGCATGGATGAAGCAGCCACGATGTGGTGCCAATCCCTTCATCATTCACACCTAGGGCCACTTTAGAGTCTCCAATTAACCTAACCTGCATGTTTTTGGCCTGTGGGAGGAAACCTGGAGTACCCGGGGTAAACCCACGTAAACACAGGGAGAACATGCAAACTCCACACAGAAGGGTCACCGATGGTCAGGGGGTGGGATCGAACCCACGACCTTCTTACTGTGCTGCCACAGTGCTAACCACTGTTTCACCGAGCTGCCCATATGATGCGCATATTGCAGTTTCCCGCTCATCGGCGTGAAACTGCGCCGATAACTGCATGCATAACTGCATATGCAATATTGCAATAACTGCAATTTTTGTTTCCGGTTCCGGTTCCGCCGGACCGGCGGTGCCACACGAGTTGGCTGCCGTTTGCAACTGCCCTTTTCTTATCTTCCTTCTTCTTTCTACACCTTTCACTCTATATATATATCACAGACACACAGATCGCCCCAAGGGTCTCCCGAGTCGGCGGACGGAGCTGCTGTTTGCAGCGGGGGACGGAGCTAGCTGGCTAGCTAGCTCCAACCGCCACCTGGTGCTAACGGAGAAGCTCGACATGCCGAGGAACTGTGGCGAAAGCGACGCGGGTGCCGGGCTGGAGTTTAGGCGGCGTGCAAGAAATATAAGACAGAATAATAAAGAGCGATGGCAAGAACCAAGCAGACCGCCCGTAAATCTACTGGAGGAAAAAGCCCCCCAGGAAGCAGCTGGCCACCAAGGCTGCTCGGAAAAGCGCTCCGGCCACCGGCGGAGTGGGGAGGCCTCACCGTTGCAGGCCCGGTGCCGTGGCTCTGAGAGAGATCCGTCGCTACAAGAAATCCACGGAGCTGCTCATCCGTAGGCTGCCCTTCCAGCGCCTGGTGAGGGAGATCGCTCAGGACTTCAAGACCGACCTGCGCTTCCAGAGCTCCGCCGTCATGGTTCTGCAGGAGGCCAGCGAGGCCTACCTGGTGGGTCTCTTCGTGGACACCAATCTGTGCGCCATCCACGCCAAGAGGGTCACCACCATCATGCCCAAAGACATCCAGCTGGCCCGCCGCACACGCGGAGGGAGAGAGAGCTTAGACTTTCTGCTGCACATTCACCAACCACAATGCTCCTCACTGTGTGTCTATATACAGTATATACAGTGGGGAAAAAAGTATTTAGTCAGCCACCAATTGTGCAAGTTCTCCCACTTAAAAGATGAGAGAGGTCTCCAATTTTCATCATAGGTATACCTCAACTATGAGCGACAAAATGAGAAAAAAAAAATCCAGAAAATCACATTGAAGGATTTTTAATGAATTAATTGGTAAATTCCTCGGTAAAATAAGTATTTGGTCAATAACAAAAGTTCATCTCAATACTTTGTTATACACCCTTTGTTGGCAATGACAGTGATCAAACGTTTTCTGTAAGTCTTCACAAGGTTTTCACACACTGTTGCTGGTATTTTGGCCCATTCCTCCATGCACATCTCCTCTAGAGCAGTGATGTTTTGGGGCTGTTGCTGGGCAACACGGACTTTCAACTCCCTCCAAAGATTTTCTATGGGGTTGAGATCTGGAGACTGGCTAGGCCACTCCAGGACCTTGAAATGTTTCTTACGAAGCCACTCCTTCGTTGCCCGGGCGGTGTGTTTGGGATCATTGTCATGCTGAAAGACCCAGCCACGTTTCATCTTCAATGACCTTGCTGATGGAAGGAGGTTTTCACTCAAAGTCTCACGATACATGGCCCCATTCATTCTTTCCTTTACACGGATCAGTCGTCCTGGTCCCTTTGCAGAAAAACAGCCCCAAAGTATAATGTTTTCACCCCCATGCTTCACAGTAGGTATGGTGTTCTTTCTCCTCCAAACACGACAAGTTGAGTTTTTACAATAAAGTTCTATTTTGGTTTCATCTGTTCATATGTCATTCTCCCAATCCTCTTCTGGATCATCCAAATGCTCTCTAGCAAACTTCAGACGGGCCTGGACATATACTGGCTTAAGCAAGGGGACACGTCTGGCACTGCAGGATTTGAGTCCCTGGCGGCGTAGTGTGTTACTGATGTAGCCTTTGTTACTTTGGTCCCAGCTCTCTGCAGGTCATTCACTAGGTCCCCCCATGTGGTTCTGGGATTTTTGCTCACCGTTCTTGTGATCATTTTGACCTCACGGGGTGAGATCTTGCGTGGAGCCCCAGATCGAGGGAGATTATCAGTGGTCTTGTATGTCTTCCATTTTCTAATAATTGCTCCCACAGTTGATTTCTTCACACCAAGCTGCTTACCTATTGCAGATTCAGTCTTCCCAGCCTGGTGCAGGTCTACAATTTTGTTTCTGGTGTCCTTTGACAGCTCTTTGGTCTTGGCCATAGTGGAGTTTGGAGTCTGACTGTTTGAGGTTGTGGACAGGTGTCTTTTATACTGATAATGAGTTCAAACAGGTGCCATTAATACAGGTAACAAGTGGAGGACAGAGGAGCCTCTTAAAGAAGTTGTTACAGGTCTGTGAGAGCCAGAAATCTTGCTTGTTTGTAGGTGACCAAATACTTATTTTACCTAGGAATTTACCAAATAATTCATTAAAAATCCTTCAATGGGATTTTCTGGATTTTTTTTTTCGCATTTTGTCTCTCATAGTTGAGGTATACCTATGATGAAAATTGGAGACCTCTCTCATCTTTTAAGTGGGAGAACTTGCACAGTTGGTGGCTGACTAAATACTTTTTTGCCCCACTGTGTATATATATATATATATACATATATATATATATATATATATATATATATATCCATCCATCCATCCATCCATCCATCTTCTACCGCTTTTCCGGAGGTCCGGGTCGCGGAGGCAGCAGTTCAAGCAGAGAAGCCCAGACTTCCCTCTCCCCAGCCACCTGCTCCAGCTCTTCAGAGGGGATACCAAGGCGTTCCCAGACTAGCTGGGAGACATAGTCTCTCCACCGAGTCCTGGGTCTGCCCCGGGGTCTCCTCCCAGTGGGACGTGCCTGAAACACCTCAAGTGGGAGGCGTCCAGGAGGCATCCTAATCAGATGCCCATACCACCTCAACTGACTCCTTTCAATGTGGAGGAGCAGCGGTTCTACTCTGAGCCTCTCCCGGATGACTGAGCTCCTCACCCTATCTCTGAGGGTGAGTCCAGCAATCCTACGGAGAAAGCTCATTTCAGCCGCTTGTATCCGCGATCTCGTTCTTTCGGTCATTACCCAAAGCTCGTGACCATAGGTGAGAGTAGGAACGTAGATTGACTGGTAAATCGACAGCTTTGCCTTAGAACTAAGCTCCCTCTTCACCACAACAGACCGGTACAACGTCCGCATCACTGCAGATGCTGCTCCAATCCGTCTGTCGATCTCTCGCTCCATTTTCCCCTCACTCGTGAACAAGACCCCAAGATACTTAAACTCCTCCACTTGGGGCAGGAGCCTGTCCCCAACCCGGAGAGGACAATCCACCTTTTTTCGGCTGAGGACCATGGACTCGGACTTGGAGGTGCTGATTCTCATCCCAGCCGCTTCACACTCAGCGGCAAACCGTCCCAGCAAGAGCTGTAGGTCATTGCTGGATGAAGCCAACAGGACAACATCATCTGCAAACAACAGAGATGAGATCCTGTGGTCACCAAGCATGACACCCTCCATTCCCTGGCTGCGCCTAGAAATCCTGTCCATAAAAATTATGAACAGGACCGGTGACAAAGGGCAGCCCTGGCGGAGTCCAACTCTCACTGGGAATGACTCCGACCGAGTGTTGGCAATGCGAACTAAACTCTCACAACGGTCGTACAGAGACCGAATAGCTCGTAACAACAAGCCCGATACCCCATACTCCCGAAGCACCCCCCACAAAAATCCACGAGGGACGCGGTCAAATGCCTTCTCCAAGTCCACAAAACACATGTAAACTGGTTGGGCAAACTCCCACGAACCCTCAAGAATTCTCGAGAGGGTAAAGAGCTGGTCCGATGTGCCACGGCCAGGACGAAAACCACATTGCTCCTCCTGAATCCGAGGTTCGACCAACGGCCGGACTCTCCTCTCCAGTACCTTGGCATAGACCTTCCCAGGGAGGCTGAGGAGTGTGATCCCTCTAAAGTTGGAGCACACCCTCCGGTCCCCTTTTTTGAAGAGAGGAACCACCACCCCGGTTTGCCATGCCAAAGGCACTGCCCCCGACCTCCACGCAATGTTGCAGAGGCGTGTCAACCATGACAACCCAACAACATCCAGGGCCTTGAGGTACTCGGGGCGAATCTCGTCCACCCCCGGGGCCCGGCCACCAAGGAGATTTTTAACCACCTTGGCGACCTCAGCCCCTGTGATAGGCGAGTCATCCCCCTCGTCCCCAAACCCTGCTTCCTCTGTGGAAGGCGTATCAGTGGGATTGAGGAGATCCTCGAAGTATTCCTTCCACCGCCCGACGATATCCCCAGTTGAAGTCAACAGTGTCCCATCCGCACCATACACAGTGTGGACGGGGAGCTGCTTTCCCCTCCTGAGCCGCCGAACAGTTTGCCAGAATCTCTTTGAAGCCGACCGAAAGTCTTGTTCCATGGCCTCACCGAACTCCTCCCATACCCGGGTTTTTGCTTCAGCAACCACCCGAGCTGCACTCCGCTTGGCCTGCCGGTACACCTCAGCTGCTTCGGGAGTCCCACAAGCCAACCAAGCTTGATAGGACTCCTTCTTCAGCTTAATGGCCCCCCTCACCACTGGTGTCCACCACTTGGTTCGGGGGTTGCCACCACGAGATGCACCGACCACCTTGCGGCCGCAGCTCTGGGCTGCCGCTTCAACAACAGAGGTGGAGAACATGGCCCATTCAGACTCCATGTCTCCAGACTCCCTCGGAATGTGGTTGAAGTTCTTCCGGAGGTGGGAGTTGAAGACCTCCCGGACAGGGGCCTCAGCCAGACGCTCCCAGCACACCCTCACTATACGTTTGGGTCTACCAGGTCTGAATGGCTTCCTCCCCTGCCATCGGATCCAACTCACCACCAGGTGGTGATCAGTTGACAGCTCTGCACCTCTCTTTACTCGGGTGTCCAAGACATACGGTCGCAGGTCTGATGATACGATAACAAAATCGATCATCGACCTGCGGCCTAGGGTGTCCTGGTGCCAGGTGCACATATGGACACCCTTATGCTTGAACATGGTGTTCGTTATAGACAGACTGTGGTTAGCACAGAAGTCCAATAACTGAACACCACTCGGGTTCAGATCGGGCAGGCCGTTCCTCCCAATCACCCCCCTCCAGGTTTCACTGTCGTTGCCCACGTGCGCATTGAAGTCCCCCAGTAGGACAATGGAGTCTCCAGGAGGAGCACCCTCCAGCACCCCAGTCACAGACTCCAAAAAGGGTGGGTACTCTGAAACATCATTTGGTGCATAGGCACAAATGATGGTCAGGACCCGTTTCCCAACCCGAAGGCGCAGGGAAGCAACCCTTTCGTCCACCGGGGAAAACTCCAATATAGAGGCAGCAAGGTGGGGCGATACAAGAATACCTACCCCTGCTCGTCGCCTCTCGCCCGGGGCAACTCCAGAAAAGGCCAAGCTCCAGCCCCTCTCCAGGAGACTGGTTCCGGAACCGGAGCTGTGTGTTGAGGTGAGGCCGACTATATCTAGCCGGTATCGCTCAATCTCGTACACCAGCTCAGGCTCCTTCCCCACCAGAGAGGTGACATTCCACGTACCAAAAGCCAGTTTAGAAAGCTTGGGATCAGTCCGCCAAGGTCTCCGCCTTTGACTGCCACCTAATCCACATAGCACCGGACTTCCATGATCCCTCCTGCAGGTGGTGAACCTACTGGAGGGCGGACCCATGTAACTCCTTCGGGCTGAGCCCGGCCGGGTCCCATGGGTGGAAACCCGGCCACCAGACGCTAGCCTTCGAGCCCCTCCCCCAGGCCTGGCTCCAGGGTGGGGCCCCGGTAACCCCATACCGGGCGGGGTACACTGAATCCTTGATATACAATTTATCATGAGAGTCTGTTGGATCGTTCTTCGTCTGGCCCTTCACCCAGGACCAGTTTGTCTTGGGAGACCCTATCAGAGGCAAATTGCCCCGGACAACATAGCTCCTGGGATCACTGGGGCACGCAAACCCCCCCACCACGATAAGGTGACGATCCATGAGGGGGTATATATATATATATACTGTATATATAGTATATATATATATATATACTGTATATATAGTAATATGTACATATGTATACTAGCTGTTCTTGTTTTTTTCTTGCCTTCTGATTGTTAATTACTGAAAGAAATGATGTAGGCTTTTCAAATAGATACAGTAGTTATATCTAATACACATCTTGAACGACTTACACCCTGACCTAACTATGGATTTGGGGTCAAGGGGTCAAAGTTAACATTGTAGTTGCACTATGGTAAATGGTAAACGACGTCCACTTATATAGTGCTTTTTACTCATTTCTGGATGACCAAAGCACTTTACAGATCCTGCCATCAATCCATTCACACACTGATGGCAGCGGAGTTGCCATGCACTGGCACTGGCCTGACCCACCAGGAGCAACTGGGGGTTCAGTGTCTTGCTCAAGGACACTTCGACATGCAGACTGTCAAATGGAAATCGAACCACTGACCCTCCGATTAGTAGTCGGCTACACTACACCTGTGCCACAGCTGCCCCGGTAAATGCTACATTTACTATTACTATAAAACAAGTAAAGCTAGGGCCACCAAACCTGGTACACAGGTTCACCTTGGGACCCTGACCTCTGACTATGGCTTTAGGGTCAAAAGGTCAAAGGTTAAGGTTAGCATTTCTTATGCCTTATTATTGTACATCAAGTAAAGTTAGGGCCACCAAACCTGGTACATAGGTTCACCTTGGGATCCTGACCTCTCACTATGAGTTTGGGGTCAAAAGTTCAAAGGTCAAGGTTGGTACTCCCTATGATCTCTTACTATAGAATGTGTAAAGCTCTCTAGGGTCATCATACTTGCTACACGAGTTCACCTTGGGACCCTGACCTACAACTATGGGTTGTATACTTTGTTGCATGTTCATGGATGGTGGGCTTATCATAATTTGGTTCTGCCACAGTAATTATATTGAAAAGTTGAAAACTGCTCTCCATCAGTAAGTACTGGGATCGTCAAAGAAGGCAGAGGCGGGGGATACTGCACTCACCTCAGAGTGCTCCTGTTCTCCCTGTCGTAAGAAAACTTTGCTTAACTGTGGACAATAAATGGAGCTTCTTGCTCTAAAAATAATCACGCCTACTAACCACAGAGGTAGGAGCTGCTGTGGAGGGGAGCACAGGGATTTATTATTATTACCTACTCACCGTTAGGACAACAGGGGATCAGGGGCAGTGACCCCGGTTATCTGATCGCTGAGAGTGAGGACACAGGTGTGTTCTGCCGACTGCTGTCTATTTGTTGCCGTTTCCCAGACTGGACGGAGTCTGGCTCCGCTCTGGGCTTGATTGAAGAAGTCGCCACATACCATAGCATTTCTTCCCACCAAGCTGCACTGTGAACTGGGCAGGATAGGAGACCGACCCACGAAGGAGACCGTCCGCGGGTTCTCCTTTACCAGGCCGGAAGCAGAGCCTGACTCTGTCCATGGTGACAGTGGACCCAGGAGCACACACACTGTATACAGACAGTGCTTATGGGAGCTGTAGTTTTGTGGTCTCACATTGTGACAGGTTTATTATTTTAGATGCTGTTTGAGAAAACCACAACCCGCCAAAATGGGTAGTTGGAGCCGATGCCTTACTCGTCACTGGTGAAATCTACCCGCCATTGGCGGGTTGGCAGGTGTTAATGTCAAGCCCAGGTGGACACCAAGTTTAATGACACTAGATGATTAAGAATCCTGTGTTTCATCCATTTCTACACCACTACTTTGCCCCTCACTGACCTTTAAAGTACAGACATATAACATTACTACTTGACAGGAACTCGGTTTTGTTTCCTTCAGCTGAAAATCCCAAAGCTACAGAATGGCAGCTGGTCATTAGTAAAGATGGTCTATGTGCAACATTAAAGGTATTATATGGAACTTCTTGAAACTCGTATATTAATGACACCTGATCACTGATAGGAGAACTGCAGCTCCATTCTATAAGATGGATTTCTGTGATGTATGACACAGTATATGAGTGGGGCGAAGGCTGCAACAGTTTACTTGGCAGCCACAAAGTGTCACTAACATCCCAGTCCCCACTTACACGAGGTAATCCTTACCATTTGACCCCAAACGTTTCGTTTGTTTGACTAATGTGAGTGCTACATACTGTGCTCAATCATTGAATCCTTTCTGAGCTCTGGTGTGCCACGAAGAGGCAACAAAAGGGTGCTTCATGATTAAGTCAACCATGTCTCATCTGTGTGGTATTACAATGCAGTCACACACATTTGAGGTCAGAATTATAATCATTATATTATATCATTATAATTATAATTATGAAAAAATCATTTTTTAGAAAGTATTTCCCAAGTGCTGATAAACAGCACCGAGAATTATTAACACAGCTTTTCCAAACATCCTAGTTTTTTTTTTTTTTATTTTGGATGCTTACAATATTTTACTTTGCACACAGAAACAAAATTCTTTCAACAAAAACAAAAAACTACCATGGTCAAAATTATGAGCCTCCCGGTGCTAATAGTCAATTGTGTATCCTTTTTGCTGGATAACAGCCTGCAGTCATTTGTTGCAACAAGCCTCACACTTGCCTCCTGAGCAATCCCAGCCCATTGTTCTTTGGCAAATTTCTCAAGCTCCTCCAGATTTTATATCTTCTAGGTCTTGGTCTTCAGTTCACGCCACAGATTTTCAATGGGAATCAAGTCAAGGCTTTGCGCAGGCCTGCCAACAATGTTCCCTTTGGTCTTCTGGAGGTAGTTCTTCACCAGGAGCGACTCATGTTTTGGGTCATTATCTTGTTGAAAGGCAAAGTGACAACCCAGACCCAGTTTTGCTGCCGACTGCTTGAGGTTTTCTTTCAAAATCTTCCATCTTTCTTTCTTCATGATTCCTTCCACCTTGATGAGATTTCCAGTTCCAGGTGCACAGAAACATCCCCACAGCTTAATACTCCCACCACCATGTTTCACTGTGGGGATGGTGTTCTTTGTATGCCTCTCCCTTCTTTCTTGAAACATAAGCAGTGTCTCTATAGCCAAAGGGCTCTAGTTTCACCTCATCTGACCAAAGGATGCACTTCCTGTATGCATAATCTTTCTCCAGGTTGTCCTTAGCATAGTTCAGTCTGGCTTGGAGGTGTCTTCTCTGCAGAAGTGGCGTTTTTCTTGGTCTGCAACCTCGCAGTCCATTCCTGTGGAGGGTTCTAGTGATCATCTTCTTTGAGACTACAATTCCCGACTGGGCAAAGTCATTCAGTAGGGTCTTGGCAGTTGGTCTGGGATCTTTAGACACATCTCTCACTAGTTTCCCAGGGTCTCCTCTGGTAACATTTCCGTGTGGGGGGCCGCCACCCTTGAAACTATGCCACCACACCAAGGAAATATAAATTTAAGAAAAAATATGAAGGGGTGGAGATGAAATAACCAGACCGAACTTTCCGAGCAGATGAACTTTATTTCACTCTCACATCTTCCAGAATCAGAACATTAAACTCGTGAAGCAGGGACCCTGTTTTATATCCCAAAACTCACACCTCCCTGCTACCTGAGGTCTTGCATTCACCATTCACTTTCCCCAGACAATTCCCCTTACCCCCCAGCCCTTTGATCTTCATGCTCTCTCAGTCTGAGAGGAAAACTACTGAACTCTACAGCATGGGTCCCCCACACCGCCCCCCCAGAGTCTCAGACTGGGTGTTAACTGTCCCGTCCTCGCGGCTTCAGCCTCCGTCCATAGCTGCTGTAACGGGGGTCTTCGACTCCGCGACGCTGCTGTGCCAGTGGGGGGTTACTGGGGGTGTGTCCATCTGTGGGGGGACAATGGAGGGGGGGGGGAACATTCAGCATGCTCGTGTGACTGCTGTGATGAATCGTTTACCTGGGGAGCTCTCAGTGGGGGTCTTCCTCGCCGAGGAGCTCGAGCCAACACCAACTGCTCGTCTGCCACAACAAAGGTGGGCTTAAGCCTGTCTATACAGAGTCTCTCCCGGCGACCCCCCAGGTCTAATACAAAATGTTTGTCCCCGGTTTCCAGCACTCTGAACGGGCCATCGTAGGGTGGGCGCAATGGGGTCCGGTGGGCATCGTGCCTGACAAACACGAATGCCGCGTCCTTCAAGGTTTTTGGCACAAATGCGCGGGGAAAACAGTGGTGGGCCGGGCCAGGGAGCGTCCGTGCGTCTGCGTTATGCTGTGAACGTGGGGACAGATGGGTGTTCAGCGTGGGGTTATCTGGTAAAAACTGCCCGGAGAGCCGCAGGGGCTGCGTAAAAACCAGCTCTGCTGGGGAAGCCGCTAAATTCTCCTTCGGTGCAGAACACAACCCTAATAGAACCCACGCCAACCGGTCCACCCAATTTGCATCCGTAAGCGAAGCCCTGAGCGTTGCTTTCAGTGACCTATGGAAACGCTCGCATAACCCATTGGCCTGTGGGTTGTACGCGGTCATGTGATGAATTGAGACGCCCAGGCTCCGGGCCATCGTGGACCAGAAATCAGAAACAAACTGTGGGCCCCGATCGGACGTGATGTCCAAAAGGGTGCCAAAACGTGCCACCCATATTGTTAAAAAGGTGCGTGCCACGTCTGCGGACGCGGTGGAAGCTAGTGGGACTGCTTTGGGCCATCGCATGGTGCGGTCCACCACTGTCAGGAGGTGCGTGAACCCCTGCAATGGCGGGAGGGGGGCCAACGAGGTCCACGTGAACGTGGTCGAACCTCTTAGCCGGGATATGGAACGGCTCAAGGGGGGCCTTTGGGTACCTGTGCACTTTGGCTCGTTGGCACGCTACACAGGCTGCAGCCCACTCTTTCACCTGTTTGCTCAGGCTCGGCCAGACAAACTTTGCTGCCATCATTTTGACTGATGCGCATACGCCTGAGTGCGCCGGGGAGTGAACCAACTCAAAAACGCGGCGTCGCCAAGCGCGTGGTACCACCGGGCGCGGGCAGCCCATGGAGACGTTACAGACTGGGGGGGCCCCCGTCTTGCATAACTCTGCTCTCCAGCCTTAACCCTGTTGGTCCAGACTTGAGCGTGCAAACGTCGGCATTGCCGATCTGCTCTGCGGCCATGGCCGTGCAATCTATCCCCATGTAGACTGGGGCCACTAAGGCGCACGAGAGACAGTCAACCACCACGTTGAGTTTACTGGCCACATGACAAATGTCTGTCGTAAACTCTGAGATCACGGCCAGCTGTCTCTGCTACCGGCCCAACCATGGTTCCGAAACCTTGGCCATCGCGTACGTTAGCGGCTTGTGGTCCACGAACGCATTTAAGGTGTGCCCTTCCAGCCAGAACTGGAAGTGGCGTATGGCCAAGTGGACAGCCAGCAACTCCCTGTCGAACATGCTGTATTTACGCTCATTTTCGCGCAAAGACCTGCTAAAAAATGGCGAGCGGCTGCCAAGAACCGGCAACACACTGCTCCACGACACTCCTATGGCCACGTCTGATGCGTCTGTAGTGAGCGCAATCCGAGCCGCCGGGTCTGGGTGCGCCAGTAGTGCAGCGTTCGCCAGAGCTGTTTTAACCTTGGAAAATGCTTGCTCCCACTCAGGAGTCCAGTCAACTTTGTCCGCCGGCTTCTGTTTCTTAAGCGCAGCGTACAACGGCTGCATGAGCTGGGCTGCGCGGGGGAGGAAACGATTGTAGACGTTCACCATCCCCAAAAACTCCTGCAGTGCCTTGACCATCTGAGGCCGGGAAAAATTCGCCACTGCACGCACTTTGTCCGGCAAGGGTATCGCTCCCTCCAGTGAGATGCTGTGTCCCAAAAAAATCGATCCCTGTCACGCCGAACTGGCATTTCACTGGGTTGATTATTAACCCGTGCTCCTCCAACCTCCGGAAAACCATCCTGAGGTGGGCTACGTGTTCGTCCTCGGATGCGCTGGCCACCAGGATGTCATCCAGGTAGACAAACACAAACGGCAGATCGCACAACACGGCATCCATCATGCATTGGAATGTCTGTGCTGTGCCTTTTAACCCGAAAGGCATGCGTAAAAACTCAGAAAGACCAAATGGGGTTATTACTGTCATTTCAGGTATGTCCTCCGCGCGCAACGGGACCTGGTGGTAACCACGGACCAGGTCTGTCTTAGAAAAAATACGTGCCCCGGCGAGGTGAACGGAAAAATCCTGAATATGGGGGATCAGGTAGCGGTCGTGCGCTATGGCGTTGTTTAATCTGCGGAAATCTCCGCAAGGTCGCCACAATCCCTCGGCCTTAGGGACCATATGTAGTGGGGATGCCCATGGGCTGTTTGATCGTCTGATGATGCCCAACCTTTCCAAGCTGGCAAACTCCTGGCGCACTATGGCCAGTTTAGCTGTGTCCAGGTGCCGAGGTAGTGCAAAAACGAGCAGCCCGGTGGTGGTATAAAGTGCTCCACCCCGTGTTTAGTGATGGCTGCCGAAAACGTCGGGACCGTGAGTGCTGGGAACTGGGTGAGCAGTGTGTGGAACTTACCACCTGGAGCTGTGACGTTGGCTAGTGTTGTTGGCCCAGCTCCTTGAGCTGTACAGAGGAGAGAATCAAAAGACATTGCATTAATCAGTCGTCTGTTAGTAACATTGACTAGTAGTCCGTGTGCACACAAAAAATCAGCGCCTAAGATTGGGAAACTGCATGCTGCTATGACGAATGTCCACTGGTACGTACGGCCGTGCAGGGATATACAGTGGGGCAAAAAAGTATTTAGTCAGCCACCAATTGTGCAAGTTCTCCCACTTAAAAGATGAGAGAGGTCTCCAATTTTCATCATAGGTATACCTCAATTATGAGAGACAAAATGAGAAAAAAAAAATCCAGAAAATCACATTGAAGGATTTTTAATTAATTAATTGGTAAATTCCTAGGTAAAATAAGTATTTGGTCAATAACAAAAGTTCATCTCAATACTTTGTTATATACCCTTTGTTGGCAATGACAGAGGTCAAACGTTTTCTGTAAGTCTTCACAAGGTTTTCACACACTGTTGCTGGTATTTTGGCCCATTCCTCCATGCACATCTCCTCTAGAGCAGTGATGTTTTGGGGCTGTCGCTGGGCAACACGGACTTTCAACTCCCTCCAAAGATTTTCTATGGGGTTGAGATCTGGAGACTGGCTAGGCCACTCCAGGATCTTGAAATGCTTCTTACGAAGCCACTCCTTCGTTGCCCGGGCGGTGTGTTTGGGATCACTGTCATGCTGAAAGACCCAGCCACGTTTCATCTTCAATGCCCTTGCTGATGGAAGGAGGTTTTCACTCAAAATCTCACGATACATGGCCCCATTCATTCTTTCCTTTACACGGATCAGTCGTCCTGGTCCCTTTGCAGAAAAACAGCCCCAAAGCATGATGTTTCCACCCCCATGCTTCACAGTAGGTATGGTGTTCTTTCTCCTCCAAACACGACAAGTTGAGTTTTTACAATAAAGTTCTATTTTGGTTTCATCTGACCATATGACATTCTCCCAATCCTCTTCTGGATCATCCAAATGTTGTCTAGCAAACTTCAGACGGGCCTGGACATGTACTGGCTGAAGCAGGGGGACACGTCTGGCACTGCAGGATTTGAGTCCCTGGCGGCGTAATGTGTTACTGATGGTAGCCTTTGTTACTTTGGTCCCAGCTCTCTGCAGGTCATTCACTAGGTCCCCCCATGTGGTTCTGGGATTTTTTCTCACCATTCTCGTGATCATTTTGACCCCACGGGGTGAGCTCTTGCGTGGAGCCCCAGATCGAGGGAGATTATCAGTGGTCTTGTATGTCTTCCATTTTCTAATAATTGCTCCCACACTTGATTTCTTCACACCAAGCTGCTTACCTATTGCAGATTCAGTCTTCCCAGCCTGGTGCAGGTCTACAATTTTGTTTCTGGTGTCCTTTGACAGCTCTTTGGTCTTGGCCATAGTGGAGTTTGGAGTCTAACTGTTTGAGGTTGTGGACAGGTGTCTTTTATACTGATAACGAGTTCAAACAGGTGCCATTAATAGAGGTAACGAGTGGAGGACAGAGGAGCCTCTTAAAGAAGTAGTTACAGGTCTGTGAGAGCCAGAAATCTTGCTTGTTTGTTGGTGACCAAATACTTATTTACCGAGGAATTTACCAATTAATTCATTAAAAATCCTTCAGTGTGATTTTCTGGATTTTTTTTTTCACATTTTGTCTCTCATAGTTGAGGTATACCTATGATGAAAATTGGAGACCTCTCTCATCTTTTAAGTGGGAGAACTTGCACAACTGGTGGCTGACTAAATACTTTTTTGCCCCACTGTAGTCAGTGTCCTCTCACCAAAAGTCTTAACGCCTGAGCCGTTTGCGGCCGTCAGCTCCGGGCCGCTAGTTCCCGCTAGCCGGTTGGCGTAGGATGGCAGGATGAGGCTCTTTTGGGAGCCGGAGTCCACGAGGAACCATCTCCCCAAGCGCGAGCCTGTCACATAGAGCAGCTTGCTTTCTTCACCAGTGGTCACAGCTGCTATCGACTGCCGGTCCTGGTGTTTCCCGAACGCTTGAATTGGCACGGTGGCACGCATCGGCGTGCGTCCTCTCCAAAACGGCGGTGGTAGGAGCAGAGCGTGTCTCTCTGGCGCTTCCTGGCCCCCGCTGCCATCGCTGGCTCCTCGCTTCTGCTGGCCGTCTCACTGGGTTCCGACGCCACTGCATTCACTGTGAGGGCTCTGGTGGTGAGGATGATCCAATCTGCCTCCTGGGCCAGCGCATGGTAGT
Source organism: Pholidichthys leucotaenia (assembly GCA_020510985.1). Classification (NCBI taxonomy): domain Eukaryota; kingdom Metazoa; phylum Chordata; class Actinopteri; order Cichliformes; family Pholidichthyidae; genus Pholidichthys; species Pholidichthys leucotaenia. The sequence continues at coordinate 319,088,873 of CM035839.1, read as the reverse complement.
CATGCGCGGCCAGCAACGGTGAGTTGGCAAGGACCACTTTGACCGCCGTTGGGAGGTTCCGGAGGAAAAGGTGGACAAATAGAAAATGCCCGTTGTCCGTGCCCATCAACGCCAACATCTTCTCCATCTGTTCGACCGCCGACCCGTCTCCCAACTCGGAGCGCGTCAGGAGCCTCTCCGCTCTCTCGGCAGTCCGAGAGTGTGTAGCGCCGGGTCAGCGTGGCTTTGAGAGCCCCATATTTGTCGTGGGCTGGGGGCTCTTGGAGCAGGCTCGCTACTTGCTGAGTCATGTGAGCATCCAGCGCTGCGACCACATAGTAATACCTGGTGTCATCTGCCGTTATTCCCCGGAGCGCGAACTGGGCCTCGGCGTGGAGGAACCAAGACTTCAGGTCGTGCACCCAAAAGTCCGGTAGTTTGACTGAAACGGTGCACGCATTGCTGGGGTTTCCCGTCCGGGTCGTCTCCGGGGTTTTCGCCTCATGTTCCATTCTGCGTCAAGGGTCACCAGTGTGGAGATGAAATAACAAGACCGAACTTTCCGAGCAGATGAATTTTATTTCACTCTCACATCTTCCAGAATCAGAACGTTGAACTCGTGAAGCAGGGACTCTCTCTCTTTTATATCCCAAAACTCACACCTCCCTCCTACCTGAGGTCCTACATTCACCATTCACTCTCCCCAGACAATTCCCCTTACCCCCCAGCCCTTTGATCTCCATGCTCTTAGTCTGAGAGGAAAACTACTGAACTCTACAGCATGGGTCCCCCACAAAGGAATGACGCTCCACAGGCATGCACAAACAACATGCGTGACCGTCATCTGCACAGAGTTCGGAAGCGCCCCGCTCACTTGTTCCAGTCAGCAGGCAGAGTGTCTCACTAGCATCGCTGTCTGAGAGAAGCATGAGCTTATTATAGTACTTTAAACATGGAAAAAAGCAGAAGAGATATGTAAGCAGTGGAGGCATTTATTGTGGTTTTAACCCACTGGTAACGGGAAAAATAATGAAGAGTCGCTTAGCAAACAGGTGTGGTTAGGCTTCATAAGCAGGGAAAGGAAAGAGTGATGATTTATTTCGCCAACCACTACAATATTAACTAATTTATGTTCATTATTATGTACCTGGCAAGTTAAGACAACCGAAATTCATAAAGTCAATGACTTTAATCTGTCAGCCTTCAGACAAACTAAATGTGCCAACATTTGGATTTCAAAATAAGGGAGGTTTTTCCTGCTGTCTGGTTGGTGAGGAGAGGAGAGTTCTAAAAAACTATAAATATATAGAAATATTATAACAGAAATAACTGCATCTTTGGTAATTTAATTCATTTCATTAAATATAATTTTATTAATTTTTTTCTTTGAAATCAGAGTTAAATTATTGTTCTGTTCTGGTGCTGCAAAATTATGATCAAAAGTGTAAATTGTACAAGGAAAAAAAGTCAAAATTTTAACACAATCCGTTTCAAATTTATTTAAAAAAACAGTAATTTTATTTAAAAAAAACCCAAACATATCAGCCATAAAATAATCCACAAATTTATAATAAAAGTCTCAAATGTACAAGAAAAGTCAATTTTACAAGAAGAAATTACAAATTTGAGGAAAATGGTTTCAAATTTAGACAGAAAAGTAGAAAACTATAAGAAAGTGGTTATAAATGTTGGAGAAAAACCTCACAACTTCAAGACTGAAGTCATTAATCAGGTTTTTAAGTGGGTACTCTTTGTACCCTTAACTAGAAATTTTTGGTTGGCGACTTTTAATTATTAATTTCATAGCACTGCTTTTCCATGAGTAGAATTTCTGGTTACTATACCCATCTCTGATCATATCATTTAAGTATGTGTGAGTTAATTACTATTATGAATGTTTTTCCCCCCTTCTCTTTCCTACTCTCTCAATGGAAAAAAGAAACACTACAATAAAAATACAAAAAATACACATTTTTGTAATTTATGTGAACCATGACAAAAAATCCTGCAGGGCAAAATGTGACATTTGGTATTTTCTAACCTGTTTGTATACCACCAAAAACAGAAAGACAACCTGAATTAGACAGGGCTCAGAGAGGGAAAGATGAGACAGACGAGATGAGCCAAGGAGAGGAAAGTGTTCAGGCAGAGGGTCCAGGAGAGGTGAGAGCAGAAGAAGGAGAGAAGGATGACACCAGTAAAAAGTCCAAACACTGGATGTCTGGGTGGGACCCCAACTGGCCCGATATTCCAACATTCAAGCCTTGGTTGTACAATACTTCAAATGTAAGTTCCATATGCAAAGTTATTTTGCAAAAATAAAAAAAGAAAGAAATAGCAAAAAATTAAACATATTCCAGTTACAATAGTGTCATGCACTTGGGAAATGCCTTTTAAAAAATAAAATTTTCATGGAGGCTCATAATTCTGTCCTCAAATGTATGTATGAGAGGTGATCATGCTCAGGCCAGGAGCAATCTGCCTAGTGTGAGTGTGCCTTTAGTTTCAAAGTTCCATATATTACCTTTAATATGATGATGTAAGGCATCAAAACTTAGAAGCGCAACAGAGTTACTTCCTCAAAACAGCTGTTGAAGGGTTAAGATTTGTTTAAAGAAAATTCAATGAATTACATTCCGTAACCACTGATGACTAACTGAAAACATTTCTCAAATAATGAGTAGGGGTGTCAAAATATTACAATATTGATAATAACCATGTTATCTAAAATTGTGATAATTTATATTGCATTAATAATAAACTTACAAAATGTTATGTTTGGTCTGGCTGCCATTTCAAATCCATTAAAAATAACCTTTCTCTTTGTACACTTTTGCAGTTATGCATACAGGGTTTACATACACACAATACAAAGTTAAAGATCAATTAGCTTGATAGGAATATTATTATCATTTAATTTTCACTTTTCTACATATACAGTATCTTAGTAATTATAAGCCACAATAATCATGAAGTGAAAACCTGATATAGTGGCTGCCCTAATATTAAGAATTATTCACTTTTCTTTTTCTTAGGATACTTTTTGTCTGCATATTATTTATTGAAGCAATAAGTAAATAAGAATGACAATTACTTTTATCTAGACTAAGCCAATTCTATTTATATTACAAGTATGGAACAATTGGAAACTGGTTTTAGTGCCACCTTTTGGTCATAAACTGAAATGCAGCCCTTTTCACTCCATGAATTTCAAAAAGTTCTATGCAGTGACTTTAAAGGCTTGTTGATAACAGTTCCCACACATGCAGAAATGCAGCTATATTTCTGGAAGTGTTTGAGTGACCTGCAAACGTCATGAGGACATCGCAGTTCTCTGTCGGCACCGTTTTCATCCAAGACTTATGAGACATGATGTGTCTCCCAGCCTGCAGCAGCCGCTTTCCAAACAACTTATCTGAAAGACAGGGGGAGAAAGGAGGGGAGAGAAGGTGGGGGAGTCAGCTTTTTTAAAGTGAACAAAGTGAAGCAATGGCATTTATAACATTTACAGCAAGTCCCCCCGTCCTCTCCAAAGATCTTACCTTTCCACAGAAACAGGCATAATTGTCCTTCCTGGAAGGACAGATTTAAATGTCACGCCCCTTCGTTTCATGGCAGAAGACAGACAGAAATAAGCCTGCCCTGCCGAGGCCAGAGGCCATGCATTGTTCACACTCTCGATTTCTCTCTCTCTCTCTCTCACACACACACAGAGGGATTCATTCAACTCAACCCTGCCCACTCACTTCTCAGCAGTGTAATCTGAGTCTCAAGGATACCCATACAAAAAGAAACACACTTATTAGAATTAAAGGTAAAAAAAGAATCTCAACGTCTCACATACAGCCATGAATGTAGCTTCTGTGTAAAATTATCTCATCTCTGTTCCTGAAGTCAGCACATCTAAAATAGCTCTCCCGGAGCCTCGCAGTAATGGGACTTAGAACACGGCCACCTTAATGCAACAAAGTACAATCTCAAAATCAGAAAAGGCTTGCTTCACATGGAAAATAAAACAAAAAAAAAACAACGTAATTCTTGCATCTACTTTGCCTTGTATTTCATCACAGACAGCATTAACTCAAAATACTTCATATTTTGTTAATTTCACTTTATTTGTTAATGCACATCCAAAGCCTGCAACACATCCTGTTAGAACCACCACAATTTAGGGCTAGTAATGAGGTACATATCATCCCAGCTTTTATTCCTGATGTGGGGCTGTGAAATATAGCATTTCTCTATTACATCCTGTAACATCATGAAACAAATAATTTTAACCAACAAAGACTCCACTCTTGTGACTACAAAAGTGCTAGATCTTCATTTTGGCACCGCCAGCTTCATTCATCATCCCTGCAGTCTCACATTCCCTCCAATATGTCAGCGCAAATAGCCAGGCCGGGTGATATGCAACTAGCTCAGCTGTTACACGGCAGCTCCTAAAGCCGCTTCCCAGATCCTGAATTACAATGACGGCATCCTGCAGTGAACGGCCGCCCCACAACAGAACCACAACTGCTGAGGCATCAACTGCCCAAGGAGACTGAAAATGGAGCACCTTCCACAAATTAAGCACGTTTAGTGCTACAGCATTTATCACAGTAGAGAATCAATATAGTTGTGTGTATATACTTGAAGAGGGTCATTGACTGGACTTTTTTTTCTACATTTTTAACAGCTCACATGCCTTAATGAAATTAGCCTTTATCCTGAGCTGAATGTGGGTCCGTTAACCCCTTGCACTCCGGTCAATTTTCCTAAAAACGCCCCAAAAAAATGTGCCCAAAGTAAATCGAAAGCTGTTCTTCAACCCTTTGCAGCATCTTCATGGAGTTGGTCTCATTTAAAAGAAAACACTTTGAATTTTTTGGCAAAAAAAACATGATCTCTCTAAGTGCTCCGGCCACTGAGTTACAGTCATCTAAACATAGTGAACTTGAAGAAAATAAATTTGGCCTGGGTGTTTTTTTGGATACAAATGCTTGCAAATAACACACAGCTTCAGATCCAGCCTGGAAAATGCAACAGAAATGTAGAACCAAGTGTTATCCAGCTGAGGTCCAAATTTTGTAACAATACCACAAAAAATGAATATATTACACAGCTTTGTTCTCAGGCTGTTCCCAGGCGTTTTGGAACTGTGCCAAATGGCACAGTTTGGAAAAACGTCTGTAACTTTTGAATGATTCAATGTAGAAGCTTCATTTAGGGCTCTAATGAAAGGTCACATTCAGGGCTGTGTGTGTGTGTGTGGGGGGGTGTCCACCCCCCCCACCCCCGCTACAGAGGACGGAGATCCGCCCTCGCTACATGACGGATTACACTCGGATAAGTCATGTTTCCACAGCACCGCTGTCACTGCGGCTCCCCCCACCCCCCGCTACAGAATCGTAGCGGCGAGGTGGGGCGTTCACGGTCCGGAGGCGGCGAACGAACCGTGTAACGTGGCGCACGCACTTCGGACATCGTGCGCCGCACAGTTGTAATTTACCGATCGGTCAAAAGTCATTTTTGATTACAATTTTCAGGGATAAAAAATAATTTGGCTTATAACACCTTACCTCTTCACAGCCACATTGTCCTGGCCAACTTCTCTTCCTCATTGTCAGACGAACCGACGCTGGTCCGCTTGTTCTGGTCTCGCGACCCGGTCAAAACATAATTCCATGATTGCGGTTTTGGCGAATTATTTACGACCTTCGTCGTCGGCCTCCGTCGGTCTATGATGACCATATAAGAGAATCCTAAACACTCTGCTGGAATTAAAAAAAATAAATAAATAAAGCACTGCCTGTGGCTGCTGAAGCAGTCTCTCTTCACCCAGCTTTAGACAAAACAGCTCAGCAAACTTCTGTGCTTCAATTGGCTCGCAGCCGTTGGGAGGCGGGTCCTTCTGGCTAGGTTTTCATTCATTGGTTCTTCAAGGTTTCAGAAACCCAATTCAAGGCTCTTATTAGTCGAATGAGAGGTCAATCAGATAAACTAATCTGTTCGCGGCTGTGTCTGCAGCTTTTATTTTCAGTGCGCGCTTGGACGCCATAAACCACCTACATCAAAATCTCCATGATGCGTCCTAGAGTGCACGAGAGCACCCTCGTGCACTCTCGTGCGCTCTAGGACGTAGAGATTTGCCCACCCGTGGGACAACGGAGCGCAAGAGGTTAAGACTCGGGTGGAGAATTTCTGTAAAACTCCTTACTTTTAAAGTTTGTTTTTTCACATGTTCAAAATAAACTTTAGCTAAAAAATAATGCACCATTGGCTGACTGGGGTGTGTTGTTTCAGTAGTTGATAGGATATGATCGATCCCCGGAGTGCAATAAGCACAGAAACAGTCGTGACTGAGTGGATAAACTGCTAACTTCAAGGTGGCTAGCTGATGTTAGCAGCTAGTTGGTGTTAGCTAGCTACTCAAAATAACATAAGAATGACTTATATGGTCAAGTGTTGGTAGATGAACAAGGATTCCATTGGGGGTGAATAGAATTTATAGAAAATAGGGATCCAAACCACCCGGCTCAACAGTTAAGCTAATGCTAGGTGGCCTGTCGGTCACGTGACCAATGCCGAGCGACCGCCTAGCCAAGTTGATGCTAACAGAGTTCAATGTGGCACCACAGCAAAAATATAACAAAATAAGCCAGAATGGCACGAGATACATTGTCTGCAGTGGATAAGTAAACCGGCTGGAAACAGTGACGTCTATTGGGGTGATTGATATCTAAAAAAAATAATATAAACCACGCCTGGTAAGCTAACTTGTTATCTTACTGTTTTCCATATGATTGACATCTAGGCTGGCCAATAATAGAGCAGCGGGTGCGTATAGACAGCCTAAGTCACGCCCCCTCTACTTCCACATATGGAATCAGAAAAAATTCTCCATTGAAATGAATGGCAAGAGTGAAATTGTCTTTTGATCTTGATCGAGTTTTGCCACGAGTGACACATATGATATTTGTCAATTTAAAAGATAAATTTCCACGTAAATAACAGTGTAGGTTGTTGTCTAACTGTTAACCCCTTGCACTCCGGTCAATTTCCCTAAAAACGCCAAAAATTAACGTGCCCAAATTAAATCAAAAGCTGTTCTTCAACCCTTTGCAGCATCTTCATGGGGTTGGTCTCATTTAAAAGAAAACACTTTGAATTTTTTGGCAAAAAAAACATGATCTCTCTAAGTGCTCCGGCCAATGAGTTACAGTCATCTAAACATAGTGAACTTGAAGAAAATAAATTTGGCCTGGGTGTTTTTTTGGATACAAATGCTTGCAAATAACACACAGCTTCAGATCCGGACTGGAAAATGCAACAGAAATGTAGAACCAAGTGTTATCCAGCTGAGGTCCAAATTTTGTAACAATACCACAAAAAATGAATATATTACACAGCTTTGTTCTCAGGTAGTTCCCAGTCATTTTGGAACTGTGCCAAATTGTGCCAAATGGCACACTTTGGAAAAACGTCTGTAACTTTTGAATGATTCAATGTAGAAGCTTCATTTTGGGCTCTAATGAAAGGTGACACTCAGGGCTGTGTCTGTGTGTGTGTGTGGGGGGGGGTTGTCCCCCCCCTCGCTACAGAGGACGGAGATTGGCCATCGCTACATGACGGATTACACTCGGATGTGGTGATGTGGCCACAGCAGCGCTTCCACCGCGGCTCCCCCCCCCCCCCCGCTACAGAATCGTAGCAGCGGGGGGGGGGGCGTTCACGGTCCGGAGGCGGCGAACGAACCGTGTAACGCGGCGCACGCACTTCGGACATCGTGCGCTGCACAGTTGTAATTTACCGATCGGTCAAAGGTTATTTTTGATTAAAATTTTCAGGGATAAAAAATAATTTGGCTTATAACACCTTACCTCTTCACAGCCACATTGTCCTGGCCAACTTCTATTCCTCATTGTCAGACGAACGCAACGCTGGTCCGCTCGTGGTTCTGGTCTCGCGACCCGGTCAAAACATAATTCCATGATTGCGGTTTTGGCGAATTATTTACGACCTTCGTCGTCGGCCTCCGTCGGTCTATGATGACCATATAAGAGAATCCTAAACACTCTGCTGGAATTAAAAAAAAAAAAAAAAAAAAAGCACAGCCTGTAGCTGCTGAAGCAGTCTCTCTTCACCCAGCTTTAGACAAAACAGCTCAGTGAACTTCTGTGCTTCAATTGGCTCGCTGCGTTGGTAGGCGGGTCCTTCTTGCGAGGTTTTCAGTCATTGGTTCTTCAAGGTTTCAGAAACCCAATTCAAGGCTCTTATTAGTCGAATGAGAGGTCAATCAGATGAACTAATCTGTTCGCGGCTGTGTCTGCAGCTTTTATTTTCAGTGCGCGCTTGGACGCCATACACCACCTACATCACAATCTCCATCATGCGTCCTAGAGTGCACAAGGACGCTCTCGTGCGCCCTCGTGCACTCTAGGACGCAGAGACTTGCCCGCCCGTGGTACAACGGAGTGCAAGAGGTTAAGGTATAAGGTTATGAAAATACATAAATTAAAAACTACAAACACAGATGGATGGCGCTTACGTCATCTTTTCAAAGCGTTCCCAGGGTGAAGTAATTCCTCTCTGGATCAGCTGCGGCTCTCACAACACAAAACAATACATTTGTGTGGTTTTTCTCCTCTTTGGATCCTTTTTTCATTGGTCAGGAAACAAAAGGTGAGGTTTCAGTAATCTCCCGCCATGCTCGTGTTTAGTGATGTGGGATGATGGGAGTTGGTGTCCACTAATCATTGAAACAAAAACTAAATATTACTCTGTTATTATATGACAGCCAACAACTTTATGTGGAAAATTATCTTTTAAATTGACCAATATCAAGTGTGTAACTCGTGGCAAAATTTGATCAAGATCAAAAGATAATTTTGCTCTCGCCATTCATTTCAATGGAGAATTTTTTCGATTTAAGGTCCCATGTGCGGAAGTAGAGGGGGCGTGACTTAGGCTCTCTATTAAGCACCCCACTGGGCTGGGATTACTATGGAAGTGACGTCATGTAGTAAACCAGAACAGTCAATTTTGCTTTTTGAAGTGAAAAACGATATAAAGGCTGTGGTTTTTGTTTTGTTTATTTCCAGAGAAATGAGCATTTTGATGGGGGTTTTTTTTGATAATCACCTTTTAGAAAGTTAAATCATATAAAACCTACAAAAACACCATTTTAAAGCACTAGAAGGTTATCAATCATTTCTCATTAGTTCATGTGGTGCTATCAAGTCTACACACTCACAGGTCAATGGCATGGTGGTGTGCTAATTTTACCATGATATCACCACTAAGTATGATGCTATAAATCCCACAGCATCTTTGTGCGGATCCAGTAAACACCTGTCACGTTAAAGCCTCTTAATGCTGCTGCTGAGTGTGTCCCTTTACTTCCTGGAACACCAGGTAGAGGAACACAGTGGGAATTCAGAGAAAAAGGCCAAGTATTCTTCTACAAAGCCTATATTTGTACATTATGCACACACACAGGCATATTCAAATTTAGGTAAACAACCCCATCTCTTTTTATTATACAGTATTTCTCTACAAATTAAATAAATTATTGACTTTGAAGGAGTCACAAGCACTTTAAAATCCAACAGACACTAAACACAGCAAAGAATTTTACCAGTGATAAAAGCAGAGAGACAGCTAATGATTAGTTGGTGACAATATTGGACCAAAGAGCAGCTTAGAGAGCAAAAAAAAATGTACAAAGAAAACTAGAACACCACTGCTTCAAATTGCAGTTCATGCTGTAATTTTTGTTGAGATATGTAAAAAGTTTGGAGATACTCACAGTGCATTTTCTTTGAGACAAACAACCCAAAAGATAAGTAACTTCACACAGGTTACAATCAATATTGTCTCAGTACTCATACTGTATACATGGATGCTCTCTAGCACAGATGTTGCACTGAAATTGCGTCTGGAGTAGCCAGAAATTTTACTCAAGTAAAAATAGGTTTAATTACTCAAGTGCAAGTAAGAACAGTCATCAAAATAATTGCGTTGTGGTGACCCACCACAATCTACCTGGACATTCAGCCTTCACACTCAGCCAGCCTGCACTAAGCAGATGACAATTTGCATACGGACAGAGAGCCCTAGGAGACAATCAGAACAATGACTATTGTTATACATCCCCGGATTAAGAAGAGGAAATCCGTGATATGTATATCAATATGCAAATGTGCCATGCACTCTCTCTTGTCTGTATAAAAGAGCTTGCTTTACATGCCTCACAGAGCACACACAGGACGCACACACAAAGCACACACACACAGGACACACAGCCACAGCGCTACAGTGTGTCTGATGATGGAGGAATAAAACTCTGCAACCTCTCAGCTCGTCGTACCTCGCCTGAACTTATCTGTACCTCCACAGCGTAAATATAAAGATTCAAGATCCACTAAAAATGTTACTTGAGTCATATCAACTTTACACTTGCCAATTTATGACTTTTTTCTCTTAAATTTGTGACTCTTCACATAAATCTACACTATTTTCATATTTCACATAAATTTGCTGTTTTCTCACCATTTTGTCAGGGTTTTTTTCTCATGTGATTTTTTTTTTTTTTTACATGTACAACTTTTATCTCATAAATTTGCTATTTGTAATACATAAATTTGCAGCTTTTTTCCAAATAAATCCACTACCTTTTTCCTTATAAATTTGCAACTTTCGGTGATAAATTGATAACCTTTTCTCTAAAATTTGCTCATAACAGTGCAACTTTTTTCTTGTACATCTGCAGCTTTTTATTCACAAATTTGCTCTTTTTCCTTGTAAATTTGAGATATTGCTCTCACCAGTTTGGGAGGATTTTCCTCTTAAATGTCTGATACAGAGGAAAATAAATTATAATCTCTCCACGTATACACACTAATATAATCCAAATCCTATTATATAAAGAATCAGCCAAAAATAGCAAATACTTCCTGAGGATAAAAAGAACCGTGTTTGCAAATCTGAAGAGATTACAACTTGACTCACACTCAAATTTCATGGAATCAAAAGTAACTCAAAGAGAATGATAAGCTGTGTTTTTATTCTTCATAAATGTACTCAAAGTAAAAAGTACCACAAAAGTAGAATTTTTTAATAAAGTTGCTTGAGTATACAGTTGTGCTTAGGGGTGGGAATCATGAGGGACCTCACAAAATGATACATATTGCGATACTTGGGTCACAATGCAATACTATACTACAGTTCCTTAAGTATGTGATACCATCGATCTATAAATGCATGGAATCTCTGTCTGTATGTGTCTGTGTGTCTGTTCCACGTATGTCTCTGGAACCATTCATCAGACTGACCTAAGATTTTATACGTGTTTGCTGAAGTTATGAGGGTGTGCATCCCCAAGTATGGATTTGTTCAGTCAAAATATGTAATTTTTATCAATAAAAATTTAATCATCGCTCTCTCCTCATGCTCTGGCTTCTAAATGTGTGGGCGGGGTTTGGGATTGACTCTGTACTGATTGGATAATATGCGGCATCATGGCATCAGTAACCATAATGATCCATGAGTAAAACAAGGAAGCGAAAAGCAACAAATTTGACTAGAAAAAGATAATACTGAAGATTTAATGCTAAAAAATTACACCATAAAGTTGCCGTGATAGTGGAGGTCTAAAGGACAAGTCGGCATACAGTGGTGTGAAAAAGTGTTTGCCCCTTCCCGATTTCTCATTTGTTTGTATGTTTGTCACACTTAAATATTTCAGATCAAACAAATTTAAATATTAGACATAGATAACATAAGTAAACACAAAATGAAGTTTTTAAATGAAAGTGCTCATTATTAAGGGTAAAAAAAAAATCCAAACCTACATGGCCCTGTGTGAAAAAGTGATCCCCCCCCCCCCATTAAAACATAAATTAACTGTGATTTATCGCATCTTTGGAAAGCTGAGTTCAATTCCTCTAGCCATACCCAGGCCTGATTACTCCCACACCTGTTCTCAATCAAGAAATGACTTACCGTATTTTTCAGACTATAAGGCGAACCGGATTATAAGGCGCAATATCAAAGAATGGGTCTATTTTCAGACATAAGGCGCACCGGATTATAAGGCGCATTAAGCGAAACAAAACAGTCAGATAAGTCAAACTTTATTCAACTCATTCACAATAACTCTCAGCATTGTTCAGTTGTAACACATGAAATACAAAATAATACACTCACTTTTTCCAGTTCATTCCTCTTCCACAAATCCATCAAATTCTTCATCTTCAGTGTCTGAGTTTAACAGTTGGGCGATTTCGGCATCAAGCATGCCCGGATCCCTCTCGTCATTATCCGAGTCAGTCTCGTTGCTGTTACTTAGCTGTTCAGTGATGATTCCGGCCTTCGTGAAAGCTCGAACGACACTTGAGACTGATACCTTAGCCCAGGCATCCACGATCCATTGGCAGATAGTGGCATAACTCGCCCAGCGTTGCCTCCCTGTCTTGGTGAATGTGTGTTCGCCTTCTGTCATCCAATGCTCCCACGCAGCTCGCAATTTAACTTTGAACGACCTGTTGACACCAATATCTAGCGGTTGGAGTTCTTTGGTTAATCCACCCGGAATGATGGCAAGCTCCGAATTAGTTTGCTTCACTTGGGTTTTGACAGTATCAGTGAGATGGGTGCGCATGGAGTCGCAGATCAATAGGGACGGAGATTTGTGGAAAAAGCCATCCGGTCTCTTGACGTAAACTTCTCTCAGCCACTCACTCATCTTCTCCTTGTCCATCCAGCCCTTTGGGTTATACACACACCGTAATATTATGTTGAAGCACAGTACGTATTACTCCACGAGGCTCCTGACTACGGAGTAATACTAGCCGTAATGCTCCGACAATCCATCAAGCGGTGTGGCTTCGTAGCTTACCAAAGTCGTACTAAAACATTTTGACAGATTTTTGAGCACCGTGTACCACATAAAATTGGTTCGAGGTCAGTAAGCACAACCAGAATTAATACATAAGGTGCACCGGATTATAAGGCGCACTGTTGATTTTTGAGAAAATTAAAGGATTTTAAGTGCGCCTTATAGTCCGAAAAATACAATAAATAGGACCTGCCTGACAAAGTGAAGTAGACCAAAAAATCCTCAAAAGCTAGAAATCATGCTGCGATCCAAAGAAATTCAGGAACAAATGAGAAACAAAGTGATTGAGACCTATCATTCTGGAAAAGGTTGTAAAGCTGTTTCTAAAGCTTTGGGACTCCAGCAAACCACAGTGAGAGCCATTATCCACAAATGGAAAAACATGGAACAGTGGTGAACCTTCCCAGGAGGGCTGGCCAACCAAAATTACCCCAAGAGCGCAGTGACGACTCATCCAAGAGGTCACAAAAGACCCCACAACAACATCCAAAGAACTGCAGAACTCACTTGCCTCAGTTAAGGTCAGTGTTCATGACTCCACCGTAATAAAGAGGCTGGACAAAAATGGCCTGCATAGCACAGTTCAAAGACGAAAACAACTGCTGAACAAAAACAACATAAAGGCTCGTCTCAGTTTTGCCAGAAAACATCTTGATGATCCCCAAGATTTTGGGAAAAATACTCTGTGGACTGACGAGACAAAAGTTGAACTTCTTGAAGGTGTGTGTCCCATTACATCCGGCGTAAAAGTAACAGCATTTCAGAAAAGGAACATCATACCAACAGGAAACTATGGTGATGGTAGTCTGATGGTGTGGGGCTGTTTTGCTGCTTCAGGACCTGGAAGACTTGCTGTGGTATATGGAACCATGAATTCTCCTGTCTACCAAAAAATCCTGAAGGAGAACGTCCGGCTATCTGTTTATGACATCAAATTGAAGCACACTTGGGTTCTGCAGCAGGACAATGATCCAAAACACACCAGCAAGCCTACCTCTGAATGGCTTAAGAAAAACAAAAGGAAGACTTTGGAGTGGCCTAGTCAAAGTCCTGACCTGAATCTGATTGAGATGCTGTGGCATGACTTTAAAAAGGCGGTTCATGCTCGAAAACCCTCCAATGTGGCTGAATTACAACAATTCTGCAAAGATGAGTGGGCTAAAATTCCTCCACAGCACTGTAAAAGACTCATTGCCAGTTATCGCAAACACTTGATTGCAGTTGTTGCTGCTAAGGGTGGCCCAACCAGTTATTAGGTTTAGGGGCAATCATTTTTTTCCACACAGGGCCATGTAGGTTTGGATTTTTTTTCCTTTAATAATAAACACCCAGTGTTTCCTCTGGCTTGAAGACCTTGGCGCGGTGGCAACATATTCCGGAATATGTTAATTTTATACTATTTATTTCTTTTTAAAATTTTACACAGTAATGTTGCAAATGGAACTTATCATTTGAAGTATTGTACAACTGAGGCTTGAATATTGGGCCAGTTGGGGTCCCACCCACACATCCTGTGTTTAGACTTTTTAGTGGTGTTATCCTTCTCTCCTTCCTCTGCCTGAACACTTTCCTCTCCTTGGCTCCTCTCTTCTGTCTCATCTTGCCCTCTCTGAGCTCTGTCTAATTCAGGTTCTCTCTCTGTCTATGGTGGTATACAAACAGGTTAGAAAATATCAAGTATCATGTTTTGTCCTGCAGGATTTTTTTGTCATGGTTTACATAAACGACAAAAATATGTGTATTTTTTGTATCTTTATTCTAGGGTTTCTTTTTTTTTTCCATTGAGAGAGTAGGGAAGGGAAAGAAACATTCATAATAGTAATGTACTCATGCATACTTAAATTATACTGTATGATCAGGTGGGTATAGTAACCAGAAATTCTACTCATGTAAAAGCAGTGCTTTGAAATTAATAATTAAAAGCAGACAAACAAAAATTTCTACTTGAGTTAAGGGTACAAAGAGCACCCACTTAAAAACTTGAGTAACGACTTCAGTCTTGAAGGTTTGAGGTTTTTCTCAAAAATTTATAACAATTTTCTTAGTTTTCTACTTTTCTCTGTAAATCTAAAGTTGAAACCATTTTCCTCAAATTTGTAATTTCCTCTTGTAAAATTGTCTTTTCTTGTACATTTGAAACTTTATTATAAATTTGTTGATTATTTTATGACTAATTTTTGTCTGTTTTTTAAAATAAAATCAGTTTTTTTAGATAGATTTGAAACAGACTGTGGTAAAAAAAAATTTTACCTTGTCCTTATAACAAGTTACATTTTTGACCATAATTTTGCAGTCAGAACAGAACAATAATTTAACTCTGATTACAAAGAAAAAAATAATAAAATTGTATTTAATGAAATAAATTAACTTAAATGACCAAGGATGCCGTTATTTCTGTTATAACATTTCTTTATATTTAAAGTTTTGGGGGTTTTTTTAGAAATCTCCTCACCACCCAGACAGCAGGAAAACCTCCCTTATTTTGAAATCAAATGTTGACACGTTTAGTTTGTCTGAAGGTTGCTGACAGATTAAAGTCATTGACTTCGTGAATTTCGGTCATCTTAACCTGCCAGGTACATAATAGGGAACTGTAGCGGACTCTAAAGACATAATTCACCACAATATGTGTTCATGTACAGCATGATCTGTTTAGGCAGTTACAGTTGTGCTCTCAGGTTTTCTCATCAGGCACCTCTCTAGGCAGCCGCTGAAGGACCTCAGTTTAGAGTGAAGAGAGCTAGAGTTTTTAGCTGTTTCTTTTTGTCACTGCCGCTGGAGAATAAAAACGGCACGCCTGCTCATGCGAGAAAAGAGAAATTGCCAGTCTCTTCATTCCTGCAATTCCTACAGAACATAACTTAATGTTGTAGTGGCTGGTGAAATATATCCTCAGCAATTCATCAGTCCTCATTGCCTTTCCCTTCATATGAAGTTGGCTGCATATGAAATCAAACCATATCTGTTAGCTAAGCGACTCTTCCATTACTGCTCCCGTTTCTAGTGGGTTAAAACCATGATAAATGCCTCCAGTGCTTACATACCTCTTATGATTTTTTTCTGCGTTTAAAGTACTTTAATAAACTCATGTCTCTGTTGGACAGTCGCGCTTAGCAAGACACTGACTGACTGGAAAACTCGTATGAGAGGGGCGCTTCTAAACTCCGCACGGATGACAGCTATGCGCGTTGTTCGTGTGCGCGCTTGTGGAAAGTCATTGCTTCATATATTTTTCTTAATAAATTTATATCTCCTTGGCGAGGCGGTAAAATTTCTGGCAAGGCGGGCCGCCACCAAGAAATGTTACCAGAGGAAACCCTGAACACCTTCATTTAAAAAAATGCATTTTGTGTTTACTTTTGTTATCTTTGTCTAATATTTAAATTTGTTTGATCTGAAACATTTAAGTGTGATAAACATACAAAAAATGAGAAATCAGGAAGGGGACAAACACTTTTTCACACCACTGTATGTGGAGAACATGAGGCGCATGATCAAACTGGGCGGAGCGTCAGTGGGGACCTGGGTCTGACAAAGAAGACCGGTGTATCCAACACAGAACATGCCGGGAGAAGCAGCGGCCCAACCGGGTAGACCACAGTTCTTCATGGGGAGGCACGCCCAGCCTGCCCAGCCAGTGGCAGACAGGAGTCCTGACTGCTGCTTCACCCGTGTGGTACCACTGTCCTTTGCAGGACCGTGAGTCCCCCTCCCGCACGACTATCTAAAAATTAAAAACTTAATACCACCATGATTGTGGAGTGTAATGGCCAAACAGGACACAAAAATGTCCAAATAACGAAATAAATCATTTTTAGTTAAATATTTACTGACAAATGGGCAACACTGATGCAGTGGTTGCAGTGAAACGGGTCCTTCTGCCGTGTATAATAATGTTAGGCGTTTTGTAGTTAATTCAATTGATTACAGTTTTAAAAACCTTTTAATAACAAAATATTGCTGCAATATAAAATGATGCACTACAATGGATCTCAAACATCTGTAAATGTCTCCTGTTATAGTACTGCATGAGTTTATTGACGATACACTATAAACTACACATATAAACTAAAACAACTATAATGGTGACTGAACAATTCTCATTCCCCAAACTACAAGAAGCTCAGTTATAAAAGATCACACAAATAAGTCTGACCAACAAATAAACAAGGGTTTTTAAACAGTCGCTAATATTGCATGTCCCATTCATTTTCAAGAATTCTGTAATCAGTAGTCACACAAATATATTTTAGTGTTCAGTCCCTTTTATATTTGTCAAAGTCTAATATGTGTGATTGCCTGCATATAGGCTACACGTCTGTGTATTCCACTTTCAAACACAGCCTACATTTGGGCCTGTAAAACCTAATTGGCCTTCCTGTTTTCAGACAAGAATACTTGCTTTCCACGAGCATGCACTAGTAGTATATTATAAATATAATTAATAAAAGATCAGTATGTGAGTTTAGGGATCGTGCATCATGAGTGTCAAGTAGGGCTGTGCGATATTACGATATATATCGGATGACGATATAAAAACGTCTATCGTTTCATAGAATACTATATCGTTTATGTTGTGATTTAAAATGCACATATTCCCGTTTCTTTAGCAAAGCTCCTCACACACTGTCAGCGCCCCGCTTCTCCCCCGCCGTGCGCCAGCATAACAGGTGGGTGGCTAGGCTTCAGTCCAGAATTTGCTCACTCCAAACTATTAATTTGGTTAAATTACTGCTACTCCTGTTTGCCAGGGATGTGGGAATGTTTTCCATTGTGCTGCGTCAGAGGATAGTCTGCTAACCTCAATTTAATAGGAGGTAAGTAACGTTAACCCCATGTCTAATTATAAAACGGCAAATGCTAAATCACAATGCTAAGTTGTGCTAATTGGAAACATTATAGTATATCAGACCATCGTTTTGTTGGTTTAAATTACTGCCGAGTTTCTTAGTTTTGTCTGAAAAAATTTATTAAAGCTGCAAAAGTGCATGATGGTGGCACATGCACGCAAAGTAAATTATAAATTAATTAAAATGGGTTGGAGGAGCAAGTTTGCTCTTAATGTAATTTATTTGATTTCTAATTATTTTAATTAGTCAAGTAGCGATAATGAATAAAGTTAAAGTCATCACATGTATTTTATTACATTACCTTTTGTGTCCTTGATTTTCAGATCATGACCAATCTGAAATATTTTTACAAAGAAGCAAATAGATTAAATCAGGCCAGAATGGCAGTCTTCAGGCTGTAGCACCACACTTAAATTTTCATTGATTTAAATTAACTGCTAATTACCTC
Source organism: Pholidichthys leucotaenia (assembly GCA_020510985.1). Taxonomy (NCBI): domain Eukaryota; kingdom Metazoa; phylum Chordata; class Actinopteri; order Cichliformes; family Pholidichthyidae; genus Pholidichthys; species Pholidichthys leucotaenia. Next base: position 319,070,713 of record CM035839.1, on the reverse strand, counting down.
CGCCAGGCCGAAAAGGCCAGGAGGAGGTTATGTTTTTGCCAGGGTTTGTGTGTTTGTCTGTCTGTCTGTTTGTCTGTCTGTCTGTTTGTCTGTTGGTTAGCAAGATAACTCAAAAAGTCTTGGACGGATTTGCATGAAACTTTCAGGCGTTGTTGGAAATGGTACAAGGAAGAACTGATTAAATTTTGGGGGTGATCCGGTTCACCGTCTGGATACAGGAATTTTTTTAAAGCATTTTTCAACACTGTGACATAGGGCCATTTTCAACATGTGCGCAGGCGCAATGGAGGCCGCTGGGCGTCGTGTCTGACCAACACAAACTCCGCCTTCTTCAACGTTTTAGCCACAAAAGCACGCGGAAAACACTGCTGGCCTCGGACCCCCAGTGTGCCTGTGCCAGCCAGCCATACGCACTGCGCACATTGCGCTGGTCGTCGTGTCTGACCAACACAAACTCCGCGTTCTTCAACGTTTTAGGCACAAAAGCACGCGGAAAACACTGCTGCCATGGGCCCGCCAGCGTGCCTGCTTTTGCGCCACGCTGCAAAACCTGACACGGCCACCTGTCCGCCGCCCCATTATTTGCCACAAATTCCCCGCCCAGCTATAGGCGCTGCGTAAAAACGACCTCTCTGCCGGGGAAGATTCTAAATTCTGTTTTGCCGCGGAGCGCAACCCCAATATAATATAAAACCCACAGCAACCTGTCTAACCAATCTGCATCCGTCAGTGGAGGAGATGGACACACCAACACTTCAGTTTATTACCTCCGCCAAGGAGGCAATGCTTTTACAACCGTAAAACGGGGCTATAAGGGACGACGGGGTAATATGGGACACTTTTCTAAATGTAATTCTGCTTTTTTAATTTTGCTTCCGCCTAGATTTGATGAAGGATTCATAGATATTTGACAATAACAACACAACTCAGCGTCCTGCTCAAAATAAAAAAAGCAGAATTACATTTAAAACATTTCCCACAAAAGTGTCCCTTATTAACCCGCCGTCCCTTATAGCCCCATTTTACACTACTGAACCACTAATCCTATCACTATCACACTGATTGTCATTCATTAATTGTCTGTTTATTGCACTGTCCATGTCAAATAAACAAATAATCATTGTGAATCCAATTGCTACTCATATCTTTTCATGCTCAGGGAATCTGAAAACGTACACACAAACACTCTATGGGGGGAACTGTGCCGCTTGGCGAAGGTCTGCGCTCTCCGAGTGCTTTTCTAGTTTATATCTGTAGATGGCAGCAATGGGTAATTTTCTCATTTTCAGACATTTTTTTTTTAATGTTATGTGGGGGGGGGGGGTTGCTATTCTCCTCTGGCTCAGGAAATATTTAACTTATTGATGTTTACTTTTTATTCATATGATGTGATTTAGAAGAAAAACCTCAAATTTATGAGAATTAAGTCTGAAATGCATATTAAAAAACTATAACAACACTGCAAAATTATGAGGAACAAAAGGTGCATGTGAAAAAAAAGAAAAAAGAGATGGTCCTTTTTATGTGATTATTTAAAAGTGTAGAATTTACAGAAAATGTATATTGTGATATATAGCGTTAGGATGACTTATGTCATGATATGAAGTTTTGGTCACATCACACAAGTCACACATGTCAAGTATTACGATATTACGCCAAATCAATCTTTTGCCCCACCCCTAGTAGCGCAGTGGTTAGCACTGCGGCAGCACAGTTTTACCCTCGGTCGGGGGATCGCGGGGATCATGAGATCGTGGGTTCGATCCCAGCCCCCGGCCAACAGTGATCTGTGTGGAGTTTGCATGTTCTCCCCGTGTTGTGTGGGTTTACTCCGGGATTTCTCCGGTTTCCTCCCACATGCTAAAAACATGCAAGTTAGGGATACGGGGCGCTTGTGCACGCAGCGACCGGCAGCTGGTGGCTTGTCACCAGACTGCAAAACAAATCTACCTACGGGTACAAAATAAGTACAAAAAAAAAAAAAAAAATTTATGGACTCAAAAGTCAAATGGTTTTTATTACTCTGGTAGCTACAGTAAGTATCACAATACTGTATCTCTGAATCAATACAGTATCACAATCACAAAGTATTGCTGTACTACGACGCATGGATCCCCCCCCCCCCAGTTGTGCCTATAAGTTTACATACCTCCAGGGTATGTACAGTGCATCTGGAAAGTATTCACAGCGCTTCACTTTTTACACATTTTATGTTACAGACTGATTCCAAAATGGATTAAATTCATTTTTTCCTCAAAATTCTACATACAATACCCCATAATGACAATGTGAAAAAAGTTTTTTTGAGATTTTTGCAAAATTATTAAAAATAAAAAAACTAAGAAATCACATGTACATAAGTATTCACAGCCTTTACCATGAAGCTCAAAATTGAGCTCAGGTGCATCCTGTTTCCATTGATCATCCTTGAGATGTTTCTATGGCTTAATTGGAGTCCACCTGTGGTAAATTCAGTTGATTGGACATGATTTGGAAAGACACACACCTGTCTATATACAGTCCCACAGTTGACAGTGCATGCCAGAGCACAAACCAAGCATGAAGTCAAAGGAATTGTCTGTAGACCTCTGAAACAGGATTGTCTCGAGGCACAAATCTGGGGAAGGGTACAGAAAAATTTCTGCTGCTTTGAAGGTCCCAATGAGCACAGTGGCCCCTATCATCCGTAAATGGAAGAAGTTCAGAACCACCAGAACTCTTTCTAAAGCTGGCCGGCCATCTAAACTGAGCAATCGGGGCGAAAGGCCTTAGTCAGGGAGGTGACCAAAAATCCGATGGTCACTCTGTCAGAGCTCCAGCGTTGCTCTGAAGAGAGGAGAAACTTCCAGAAGGACAATCATCTCTGCAGCAATCCACCAATTAGGCCTGTATGGTAGAGTGGCCAGACAGAAGCCACTCCTTAGTAAAAGGTACATGGCAGCCCACCTGGAGTTTGCCAAAAGGCACCTGAAGGACTCTCAGACCATGAGAAGCAAAATTCTCTGGTCTGATGAGACAAAGATTGAACTCTGTGGCATGAATGCCAGACGTCATGTTTGGAGGAATCCAGGCACCACTCATAACCACGCCAATGTTGGTAGCAGCATCATGCTGTGGAGATGTTTTTCAGCGGCAGGAACTGGAAGACTAGTCAGGATAGAGGGAAAGATGAATGCAGCAATGTACAGAGACATCCTGGATGAAAACCTGCTCCAGAGCGCTCGTGACCTCAGACTGGGATGACGGTTCATCTTTCAGCAGGACGACGACCCTTAGCACACAGCCAAGATATCAAAGGAGTGGCTTCAGGACAACTCTGTGAATGTCCTTGAGTGGCCCAGCTAGAGCCCAGACTTGAATCCAACTGAACATCTCTGGAAAGATCTGAAAATGGCTGTGCACTGACACTTCCCATCCAACCTGATGGAGCTTGAGAGGTGTTGCAAAGAGGAATGGGCGAAACTACCCAAAGATAGGTGTGCCAAGTTTGTGGCTTCATATTCAAAAAGACTTGAGGCTGTAATTACTGCCAAAGGTGCATCAACAAAGTATTGAGCAAAGGCTGTGAATACTTATGTACATGTGATTTCTTAGTTTTTTATTTTTTAATAAATTTGTGAAAAATTAAAAAAAAAAAAAACTTTTTTCATGTTGTCATTATGGGGTATTGTGTGTACAATTTTGAGGAAAAAATGAATTTAATCCCTTTTGGAATAAGGCTGTAACATAACAAAATGTGGAAAAAGTGAAGCGCTGTGAATACTTTCCGGATGCACTGTAAATATTACAGGGGTGCTACAGCAGTTTATATCACCGTCATAGCAGTTACACTCATGGTGCCAAACACAAAAGTGAATCTAAAACTCAAATATCCCAGCAACAAAAGCTTCAACATATGTACAACAGTGACACACAGTAAACAAACAGTCTAAGGAGATAATGCTTATTTTCCAACATTCAACATTTCCCATCAGCTTTTGTGGCTGCATTATGTTTGAGAGATTTAAAAGTACCCATCTTCATTTGAGGATTCATTCATTCATCTTCTTCCACTTAATCCTTTTCGGGTCGCGGGGGGGCTGGAGCCTATCCCAGCATCTTTGGGCAAGAGGCAGGGTACACCCTGGACAGATCACCAGTCCATCACGGGGCCAACACAGAGAGACAGACAACCATTCACTCTCACAGTCATACCTAAGGACAATTTAGAATCCCCAGTTTGATGCCAGTTAACCTAACTTGCATGTTATGATTAGAATTTTTGAAATTACAAATCATAACATTCAAATTTACTTAGAGGCATTAGAGCACAGCCTGATGATTCCAAACCCTGAATAAAAGAATAAATCTCAACAGTCATTTTTATAGCAATACTTAAGTTAACTCAGACGAAATGAGTACATGCAGCAAACTGTAATTATGTCACCAATAATTAGATTGCCCCTAAAATGCAAGTATACTCACAGCAATTGAGTTACTACTACAAACATGTATTTTTGAGTAAGGTTACATTTGTCCAAATAAGTGACTATTTTTTTTTGAAGATTAAGTTACATTTACTTACTTATTTTATTAAGAAGTACTATTAGGTTTTAGAGTGTAGAAAATTCAAGGATTACCTAGAAAAAGTTACAATGTTCTACCATGTTAGTCAGTCTAAATTAAAATATAATAAAACTGACCAGTCAGGAATTAGATATATAAGATGGTACAAAAATACTTACATAGGTGCTGCAACAACCTTATCTTATTCCACGCTGCTTTTCCCCTCTGACAAACATTTTCAAACATTGCAGCAGCTAAACAGAAAACGGCAGTATTTAACAATTCTTTTCAAATCTTCACCAGTTCTCCTGGATACTAAAATCATCAGACTGGCTGCTTCACTGCACTTTAGATAAACTGCTGCAGGCACTGCTGCGACATGACGGCAATTCTAATGAGTCCTTTATTCATTACTGTGGGCAACTCACACTCACACTCTCCTGAAACAGCCAGCAGACTGTTTTTTTAAAAGCTTCAATTAAAGAAGCACTATGTAAGTTTTTCACAATAAAATAATGATACCAAATTTATTTTGATGATCCATCAACCTTTCACTGGATGAATTTCACTTCATCATGGCCTTAGTGGGCCTGCATTGCCTGCAACAGTTCTAGGTACCTACTAAAACATGGAACGGCCAGTACGGTACACAACGTTCCATACACATCCCGTACGGAACATATTCTGTACTGAACGTCCTGCTACCAGTCCCACCTGCTGTCAGTTCCATGTCAATGTGCCTTCGTCACTAGCCGCAGTCCGCACTTAGCATGTTCTGTACATGACGGTTGTAAATAAATGCAATTGCAATTATTAATAAATAAATGCAATAAGAAATTAAGAACATACCATAAGTAGTGATGGGCGAATTATATCAAGGCTTCAGAGCTTGTCTCACTCTTCAGTGTGTTGGAGCTTGTATTAAAACACTAATGTCACGTGACCGATGACGTCTGAAGCTTCAAACGTCATCGCTGCTTCACTTCACACTTCACTGGTTAATATGTTTTTAAGTTTTCATCAATCGGTCAATCTGAGGAATCGATCCACCTCCTCCCTTGGGAATCACCGTGGGCTGTTCCCTCGCAGGACTGGGGAAATTGTGCTGGATACCGGAGCATACAACACCAACATATACATCCATCGGTATGTCATTTTATGACTATTTCACTCCTTATTCACGGTCAGTGTTTTAACAGGATGATTTAAAGCCAAACTGCAACAGAAACTGGAGCTATTTGACCACATCCACTGAACCAATAAATCACAAAAAAACATATCGGCCGTTTTCCGGTAGGGCCGGTTTTAGAAAATATTCTTTATAAACAAACTGTCTCTAATGCCAATGCTTTTCGAGCATTGCATATGGAACGTTCCCTATCTACGGAACATGTATGTAAGGCACTTGGGAATATTAGCAGACTGGACCGTAAGCTAGCAGGACTGCTAGTGTTCCATGTGGAACATAATGTATCAACGGAACGTGTACGGAGCATGTAAGTAAAACACTTGAGACTGCCAGCTAGCACGACTGCTAGCATTCCATAAGGAATGTTCCATACGTAAGGCACTTGAGAATGTCAGGAGGCTGGACCACTAGCTAGCAGGACCGAAGAACATGTACGGAACATGTAATGAGTGCGGAATGTTCCGTACCGTACCGGCCATTCTGTGTTTTAGTAATCTCCATAGCTCTGTTCTTGGTAGGAACACTGAAAGGATTACGACCATAGTCAATCACAGCGCACAACTGTAGCCCCCAATAACTAAGCCCCCTGTGATTGGCTGTTGGGAATGAGGACATAGTTGGCATAGTTATAGTCCGTTCAATATTCCTTTCCGGAACAAGAAAGTCACATCGTGCTGCTTTAATGTGTTCCAAAACAAAATCTGTGTTCTGAGAGTTTGCCTACATTAATGTATGTGTGTACTACTTGGTTACACATAAACAAATATTCTTAATTTGCCCACCAAGGCTTTACTGCACAGGCTGGGTTTGCCTGTAGTTTTACATCACACAAAGCAACCCACCTTTTTCACTCCCTGTAAAAAAAAAATAAATGGATGTCTCATTCACAGAAATAATTTCCTTGTAGGAACACACCAGAGACCATCGTCGGCTCAGTTATTAAAACATTATCAAATTTGAAAAGTGCAATATGGGTCAGATAATTTCTTTCATCCACTCTACGCATGTGCATTACAATTGCTTAAAAATTCCACCCACATACTGTATAAATGACATGAATATATAAGCAGCAACAAATGGTTCCACAAAGTTTGAAAGCCCCCCCCCCCCCGTAACAGAGAGCAGGTCTCAGTAAAAGAGCAGGCTGGCCCACGACCAGCAGTTCCTCAGATAAATCCTGGATGACTCACAGCCATCGCAGTGAGATGACTCTTACAGGCCTAACGCTTATCAGACAGCAGCCAGGCAGGAGTAACGGGCAGGGTGTCTTTCTGTCATCTGAGTCGCTCTCTGAAGCATTTCTCTTGGATGTTTGTGGGTGTGTGAAGTGTGTGGCCACCCTGGATTTGTCTAGGGGTGTGTGAGCCTGAGGTATAACAAGGCAGATTAATAGGGCGTAAGCTAGCTGTGAAAATCGGGCAAAGCAACCAGATGAAGGTTAAAGGTACTCAGGGAATCTGGTTGATAACAGTCTGCTCTTAAGGCTCGGCTGAAGAAGCTTCGAGTTAACTGAAGAGTTCACTCTGCCACTTAATACATTTAGGGATCAATTTTGAAGCTGGAAAAAGTTTGAGGTGAAAAAAAACACACACACACACACACACACATACATTAGGTGCGTTATTTGGGGAATATTCAAAGGTAACAATCTGTTATCAAGTCAGAATAATTACATCTATTAGTCCCTCCAGGATTTCGCAGGGTGTTTTTATGATTGTTGCGGCCCAAAAAGCCTGAATTCGTGGGAGCTTTTTTAAAAAGCTGCGATGTTTTGAAAGGTTTTTTTTGCACTAAAAGTTGTGGGAAGAATTACAAATTTTAAAGCAGATGCTTTTTCCCCATAATTTACTGCAGTGATATTCTATATAACACCACAAGAAAAGCACAGGATTGTCAAAAGATTTCCTACTAAACAGTGATTTGTAAATTAAGCAGAAACTTCTGCTATACAGAAAAACTCTTGTGCAACAGCAAATACAGACTTTAACACAACATCCATTACAACAGCTAAATTGCATTGAATGCATGTTAAAGAGTAGAGATTTGGAAATTATTGGCAGCACCTTCATTTGAAAACGCAGCGATCCCCACCCACTCTGTACCGAACGCAGAGGAAAAAAGAAAATTTATTCTGTTGCTCTGTATTGTCTATCGGAATCTGTTTTTCTGAAAAAAAAAAAAATGGAGATTCACAGTTTTAAAGCTCATTGACAAGCTGTAGTAATGATTTTACCTCTAAAGATGTATAAAATGTTCAAACACTGGCTGTAGTGTTAGATTTGCTTGTTTGTTTGTGGTTTTACAGCGTCTCTCCTTATGTGTGCTCCTGTGACGGGGTGGTTTTGAGACAGACAGACATTTTTCAACACAAACCCAGCACTTTGTACACACTGTCAGGACGGAGACGTGGTGAGACGTCCACCGGAAAGCTGGGGGAGGCGGAGGAAGGGACGGTGTGGCAAACCTTGCGGGTGAGTGGTTTTTTTTTTAAATCACACACACTGTTTTTTGCTGATGTGTTCCGTTAATACCCTCTGTAAACACGGAAGTGATCATGGTGCAGCGACACATTTGATTGGTTAGACTGAGCATTTAACCACTACTCAGGGACAAATCTGATTGGTGAAATTGGCGGAAGTTGATGAGGATTGGCCAAAATTGTGGGAAAACTGCGGTAATTGGACAACGTTGCAAGATCACGCAAAAGACGTGGCTAATCACTGATTTCGTGTGAATTGACACGATCACAACATCGCAAAATCCTGGAGGTACTGATCTATTCTCAACAAGTTAATGCTGAATTATATTTAAAGCTCAAGGTAATCCACAGTAAAAGACAAACAAACCAGTTGTCCACAGCCAAAAACTACTTGTCTTAAATGATTGAGATTATTATTTTGTCTGTAATGAGTTGCCCTGGTTGAAAGCATGATCATATGATGAGCTGCACTGGTCATAAAAATGTAAGTATATAGGTTTGTTGAGCCAACAATGCTCATACAGTAGCAGCTAAAGTGAAAGAGAACATTTACAAGACAGTAGTGAGACCAGCTATGACGTATGTTTGGAAACAACGGCACGAACAAAAAGACAGGAGGAGGAATTGGTGGTGGCAGAGTTGAAGATACAAAGATTCTCATTGGGAGTGACTAATTGGGAGTGACTAGGAGTGGCAGGATTAGAAATGAGTATATCAGAGGGTTGAGGTTGAGTTCAGGTTGAGCAGTTTGTAGACAAAGTATGAAAGGCAAGGCTGAGCTGGTCTGGACATGTGGAGAGGAGAAATAGCAGATATATCCTGGACAAAGGGTGTTGAAGATGGAGCTGCCAGGCGGGAGGAAAAGAGGAAGCCCACAGAGAAGATTCATGGATGGAGTGAAGGAGGACATGGAGAGGGTTGGTGTAAAGAAGAGGAAGAAGAAGGAGAAGACGAAGATGACAACAACTTCCCCGGAGGATGTGGTTACAGCCCCAAGCCCAAATGCCTTCAAAAACAGACTGGACAAATTCCAGAAGGACCATTCCATGAGCTTTGATTGGGAAGCAGAAAAGTGAGGGATTACCCTCGCTCAGAAAATCTGGGCATAGAGACTTGAATCTGCACCCAAAATCATTGCAAAGAAAAAAAAAAAAATCATTGCAAAGTAAAAATAAAGTAAAACCGGCCAGATCAGATCACGTCACTTCCTCGTCACTTCCTTGTGGTAACGTATCGTCACTTCCTGTTTTGCTGTCTGCCTGTGTGGTTTGCTCTCCAGCTCTCCAGCCACTAGCTAGCCACTAGCTATGGCTACTAGCTCTCTTTCCTCTCCTCCTCTGGTGTGCTCTCTCTGTCAGATGTTTAGCTACACCTCTGCCTCTTTTAGTGATAACGGTAAATGTAATAAATGTTGTCTTTTTGAGGCGCTCGAGGCGAGGTTGTCTGATTTGATCTGATCTGACGGGGCCTAGCGGAGGAGCCACCCAGCCAGACGGCAGCGAGCGACGGTAATCGGCCACCGATCGGCGGCGGTGATCGGTGGATTTCAGCTGCGCCGGCGGTGTGCGGCATAACTGGCGGTGACGGGGCCCAGCGGAGGAGCCACCCAGCCAGACGGCGACGAGTGGCGGTGATCGGTGGATTTCGGCTGCGCCGGCGGTGTGCCATTCGGTGTGCCCGGCGGATTCTCTGTTTATTTCTATCCACAGGTCAGTAAAATGCCACCCAAAAAAGAGGAAATGGAAGAAATTAAAAAATCTCTGAACTTTGTGTTAGAAGAATTGGCCAAAATGACTAGCCAGCAGGACAAAATAATAGGCCTGATAGAAGAGGTACAAGCCCTACATTCAATAATAAAAGAAAAAGACAAAAAAATTATGGACCTGGAGCAACACGGGCGTCTTTTGGAGCAACGCGTCGAGGATCTTGAACAAGGTTCTCGCATTGATGACCTAGTTATAAGTGGACTAGACATCAGATATCAGTCATACGCCCATGCCACAACAGGACTGAGTGGTGAACATGCTTCCATAAGTGAATCAATGTCCTTAGAAAACCAAGTGCTTCAGTTTCTTAATGATAGAGACATTAAGGTAGAAGCCAATGCGATCTCAGCCTGTTATGCTTTACCGAAGAAAGATAACAAAACAAAGAAATCAATTGTGATGCACTTTGTGAACAGGAGGGTGAAAAATGACATACTGAGGCAGGCCAAAAAACTACAGGGAACTCAAGTTTACCTAAATGAACACCTGACAAAAAAAAACGCTGAATTAGCACGGCAGGCACGGATGCTAAAAAAACAAAATAAGATACAGACAACCTGGACAAGAAATTGTAGAATTTGGATTAAACTAAATGGAACACCTGAGCAAGCAAGGAGTATAATGATCAGAGATGCTACTGACTTAGATAAATACAGATGAACACTGACTATGAAACAGAGAGTGAGGAAACTCAAACTCTAAAAATATGCCACTATGCTGAACATAAACCACAAGAGATGGAGAATGATATTGATCCTGATAACCACTTTTTCAATAATATTCATAACCACTGTGAATATTACACTGAAAAGCAATTCAAAAGTCAAGTGCAATTAGATGGTAAACTGTCAATAATACACTTCAATAGCAGAAGTCTTAACAAAAACTTCTCACAGATTCAGGACTATTTAAAACAGCTAGACAGAAAACTCACAGCTATTGCAGTCTCAGAAACCTGGCTTAATGAAGATCAGGCTCCCCTGATGGCAATAGAGGGATATCAGATGTTTAACATTAACAGATCTCAAAAAAAGGGTGGTGGTGTTGCACTGTATATTGATGACCTATATAGATGTAAGCTTGTAAATGAAATGTCCTCAGCACTACCAGGGATTTTGGAATGTGTTACTGTTGAGATTGACCTAGACAAAACAAAAAATCTTATCATAAGCTGCATATACAGAACGCCGGGAACTTGCATTGAGACATTCAGAGATAAATTAGTCGAGCTGTACAATAATATTACTAGTAAGAAAATGGTAGCAATTTGTGGAGATTTCAATATTGATCTACTTAATCCACATCAACAAAATGTAGTTACAGAGTTCATGAACTCTGTGTACAGCATGAGTCTATATCCCACAATAACACATCCCAGTAGAATCACAGTTCACTCTGCTACACTTATTGACAACCTGTTTGTCAATGTTCTCGATAAGAAAATAGAAAGTGGATTATTGATAAATGATATAAGCGACCACTTGCCAACCTTTGCACTTATCCATGGCCACACGGGGCCCAACCCAGAAAAAATCTCAAAATCGTTCAGACACAAATCACCAAATGCAATCAGTTCTTTTAAAGAGGACTTGCTGAAGCAAGACTGGACAGAAGTCTATGTATCAGATGTAAATGAAGCCTATGACACATTTATAAACATTGTAACCACTCTTTATGAAAAAAACTGCCCATTAGTTAAAAAAAAGCTTAAACACAAATTTGCTGACAAACCATGGCTAACCAAAGGACTACAAAAGGCGTGTAAAAAGAAAAATTTATTATATAAAGCTTTCATAAAGAAAAGGACAAAAGAAACAGAGCAACGGTATAAAACATACAAAAATAAGTTAACATATATAATAAGATGTAGTAAAAGAGACTATTACAGTAAAGAACTGGAATAAAACAAAGACAATATTAAAAATACATGGACAATAATCAACAGTATCCTTGGAAATAAAAACAGAAATACTAGCTACCCAACTAATATTCCAAAAAATAATAAAACGACTCCGAGTGTGAATATAGCTTCACCTGCAGATGAATTTAATAATTTTTTTGTTAACATTGGACCTAAACTGGCCCGAGAAATACCCACTACGGTGCCTACAGGTGATTCAATATGCAATAACACTGCTGTAAAAGACACCATCTTCATAAAGAACACAGACGAAAGAGAGGTCATTGAAATTGTTAAATCGTTCAAAAGTAAAACATCTACTGACTGCGATGGTATTGACATGCTACTAGTCAAAACTGTTATCGAATGCATAGTGAAACCACTGACGTATATCTGTAACCTGTCTCTCCAATCAGGTATATTTCCCAATGCAATGAAAATAGCTAAAGTAATTCCGATTCACAAGACAGGTGACAGAGGGGAACTCTCCAACTACAGACCAATTTCACTATTACCGCAATTTTCCAAGATACTTGAAAAAATATTCTATGAGAGAATTGACAACTTCATACTGAAGAATGATTTATTGTGTGAGCAGCAATATGGGTTCAGACACAAAAGGACAACAGCATATGCCTTAATGGAATTTACAGAAAAAATATCAACAGCCATTGAAAATAAAGAGTATTCAGTTGGAGTATTCCTGGATCTTAAAAAAGCATTTGATACAGTAGATCACAATCTATTATTAAAGAAACTACAAAATTGTGGTATTAGAGGGGTAGCACTGTCCTGGTTAAGCAGTTACTTAAAGAATAGATATCAGTATGCATGTGTTAGCAACAAAAACTCAGAGTTACTGAAGGTCACCTGTGGAGTCCCACAGGGTTCAGTTTTGGGACCATTGTTATTCAATATGTATATAAACGATATATGTAAAGTTTCAGAAAAAATGGACTTAATATTGTTTGCTGATGACACTAATCTGCTATGCAGTGGAAACAATTTGGAACAACTTCTGGATACACTCAGAAAGGAATTAGGAAAGCTTAAACTGTGGTTTGATTCAAACAAATTAACGCTCAATTTAAGCAAGACAAAATTTATAGTCTTTAACAACCATCACAACTACCCAGTACCCAAACTCAGTGTAAATGGTGTAGAGATTGAAAGGGTATCCGAAACTAAATTCCTTGGAGTAATAATTGATAACAAACTGTGTTGGAAGCCACATATTAATCATATTAAAGGTAAAGTATCCAAATCAATTGCAATATTACACAGAGTGAAAAATTTGCTGAATCAACCCACACTATACACCTTGTATCATTCATTAATACTCCCATACATGACATATTGTAATGAAGTATGGGGAAATACATATAAAACAAACATATATCCACTCTTTATGCTTCAAAAGAGAGCTATTAGAATAATCAACAAAGCAGCTTACAGGGAACCAACAAACCCACTTTTTCTTAAACAAAAAACTCTCAAGTTGAAAGATCTGATTGACTTTAAAACCGCAATAATAATGTTCAAAGTGAAGAATCTATCACTGCCCGCAAATATCCAAAAGTTGTTCCAAACAAGGGAGAAACGATATCACTTCAGAGGAACATGTATATTTCAAAAGCCTACAGTGAGAACAAGCAACACTGTATTTCAGTGCAAGGAGTCAGATTATGGAACGATTTTGGACCTGAATTAAAATCATGTACAACGCTTGGACAATTTAAACAAAAACTAAAGGAAGAAATACTCCAAACATATTTACAAGACGACATGTAAACTCACATAAGGATTGACATTTCCAGCCTGTGTTGTGTTGTAGCTTAGTTTTTCTTTTTTTTCTTTTTTTCTCTGTGACACTATGTCTTAGATTTGTTTTTGAATAGTAACCGCTTAACTTAGACTAGCTCAGTTTTCTTTTTCTCTCAGTCACATTTTGTCTTAGCCTTGTTTTAAATTGTAATCGCTCTTGTCTTGTTTTCTCTTTTTTCTCCTTTGAATTCTTGGATGGAATATGGGTGGGCAATATAAGCTGCGGCTTCAGCCATCACCCATTTCGGATAACTCACGTGGAATTGTATAGTAGAAGGAGTCTTTGTCTAATTTGACCTTGTTTTATATTATACAGTTTCTTTTAACCTGTAATGTACTATCCTATCCGAAATAAATAAATTCATTCATTCATTCATTCATTCAATTCATTTGGAATCCTGGCTCCGCTGCATTGAAACACCGTCTGCGCCAGTTAATCTCGACGGACGCCCATTAGCTGCAGCGGAGTAGCTAGCTTAGGTCCCGCTGTCAGCGGTTCCCCGGCTCTCCTCAGCAGCGAGGAGACTGGGTGGGTGACGGTGAGAAGGAAGCCTAGTCGCAAAGCCCCGGTTCACCACCAACCTGTTCACGTTTCTAATCGTTTTTCCCCACTCAGCGACACACCCGCTGAGGAAAAAACTGATCATTGGCGACTCTGTAGTCAGAAACGTGTACCTAGAGACTCCAGCGGCCATAGTCCAATGTATTCCTGGGGCCAGAGCAGGCGACATCGAGTCAAATTTGAAAATGCTAGCTAAAAGTAACTGTAAATACTCCACAATTGTTATTCACGCTGGCATTAATGACATCCGTCTCCGGCAGTCGGAAGTCACGAAACTTAATATAGAATCGGTGTGTGAGTTTGCAAAAACGATGTCAGCCACTGTAGTATTCTCTGGACCCCTCCCCAATCTGACCAGTGATGACATGTTTAGTCGCTCGTCATCCTTGAACCGCTGGCTGTCTGTGTGGTGTCCTAAAAATGACGTGGGCTACATTGACAATTGGAGCTCTTTTTGGGGAAAACCTGGTCTTATGAGACGAGACAGCATTCATCCCACTTTGGATGGTACTTCTCATTTATCTAACAATCTGGCATCTTTTTTATCCAAATTTCCAAAACCCTGACTACTCAGAGTTGGGACCAGGAAGCAGAGTCGCAGTCTTACACGCCTCTCTGCAGCTCCTCTTCATCCGCCACCCCTCAGCTTAGCCCCTGTCTTCCCCATCAGAGAATCGTTGTCTGCTCCCTCCAAAGTAAATAAAAATATAATGTATAAGCATCCCAAAGTGATAAAGCAAAATATTGGTAAAACTCAAATTAAACATAAAGCCTCTAAATTGAATGATTTGGCCTCTGTTCCTCCTCATAATTTAAAAATTAAATGTGGTTTATTAAATATTAGGTCTCTAACTCCCAAGTCTCTGTTAGTCCATGATCTGTTAATTGATCATCAGATTGATTTAATTTCCCTTACAGAGACATGGTTAGGGCAAGAGGATTATGTTGGTTTAAATGAATCAACTCCCTCTGGTTATTTAAACTGTCAAAATCCCAGAAGTTCTGGTCGTGGAGGAGGAGTAGCAACAATTTACCATTCCAAATTACTAGTTAATGTAAAGCAAAAAAACATGTTATAATTCCTTTGAGAGCCTGGTCTTCAGTATTGGGCACTTTAGCAACTTCAGGTTAAACCCAATTTTATTTGCCATAGTTTATCGTCCCCCATCAACCTACTCAGAATTTTTATCCGAATTTGCTGATTTCTTAGCTGATTTAGTGCTGAAATCTGATAGAATAATTATAGTAGGGGACTTTAATATACATGTGGATGTAGATAGTGACTGCCTTAATGTGGCTTTTAATTCAATATTAGACTCGATTGGGTTTTCTCAGAAAGTAGGAAATTCTACTCATTACCTCCACCATACATTGGACCTTGTTCTGACATATGGCATAGAAATAGAAAATCTTGTAGTGTCTCCTCATAACCCTGTACTGTCAGACCATTGTCTGTTAACCTTTGATTTTACTATTTCTGACTATTTGGCTCCTAAAGAAAAATATTATCACAGTAGATGCCTCTCAGATGATGCTGTTTCCAAATTTATGCAGATTGTTTCCTCTATGCCATGTGTCAACACAACGGAAATAAGCTATAGACAGCTTGCTCCTTCTGTAATTGATAACATGGTGGATAGTGTTTCAGCTTCTCTGCATCAGGCTCTAGACTTGGTGGCCCCCTTAAAAAAGAAAAAGTCTAATCAGAGATTTTTAACTCCTTGGTTCAACACAGAAACTCGTAGCTTAAAACAGAAGACTCGTCAATTAGAAAGAAAATGGCGCTCTACTAATTTAGATGAAATCTATTTAGCTTGGAGAAATCATCTTTTAATTTATAAAAAATCTCTTAGAAAAGCTAGAACGAGTTATTACTCTGCATTAATAGAAGAGAACAAGAATAATCCCAGGTTTCTTTTCAGTACTGTAGCCAGGTTGACAAAGAGTCAGGACTCTGTCAATCCTAGCATCCCCTTAGAGCTTACTAGTCAGGACTTTATGAACTTTTTCAATAATAAAATTTCATCCATCAGAGATAAAATCAACCAGATTCTTCCCACAGTTAACTTAAATACTGTAACTATTACAACTCCTTCTATTGATGTCTGTCTTGATGAGTTTACTCCAATCGACCTTTGTGAATTAGACAAAATAGTTTCCTCATCCAAACCTTCAACTTGTCTTTTAGACCCTATTCCTACCAGGTTATTTAAAGAAGTCTTCCCACTTATTGGTAGCTTTATTCTTCATATGATCAATTCTTCATTAACTTTAGGCCATGTACCGCAGGCTTTTAAAACAGCTGTAATTAAACCCTTACTCAAAAAGCCAACGATAGATCCAGGAGCTTTAGCTAACTATAGACCAATCTCTAATCTCCCTTTCATTTCAAAAATCTTAGAAAGAGTTGTTGCTATGCAATTATTTGACCACCTGCAGGGAAATGGTTTACTTGAAGAGTTTCAATCTGGGTTTAGAATCCATCATAGTACTGAAACAGCCTTAGCGAAGGTCACTAACGACCTCCTCATTGCATCTGATAATGGACTAGTTTCTGTACTTGTCCTTTTAGATCTTAGTGCAGCTTTTGATACTATTGATCATAATATTCTACCTGATAGATTAGAACACTATGTTGGACTTAATGGAACTTCGTTGCAGTGGTTTAGATCTTATTTATCTGATAGGTTCCAGTTTGTTCATGTAAATGATGAGTTTTCTTTCAGCTCAAAGCTTAGTCATGGAGTTCCACAGGGATCTGTGCTAGGCCCTACTCTTTTTAGTTTATATATGCTTCCGTTAGGCAACATTATTAGAAAGCACTGTATACATTTTCATTGTTATGCAGATGACACACAATTATACCTGTCAATGAAGCCAGATGATATTAATCAATTAGCCAAGTTAGAAGCCTGTCTTAAGGAAATCAAAGCTTGGATGACTTGTAATTTCCTGCTATTAAATTCAGATAAGACTGAAGTCATTCTTGTTGGTCCAAAAAACCTTAGAAATTCCTTTCCAAATCAAACTTTCAGTTTGGATGCAGTTACTCTTTCTCTTAATAGCTCTGTGAGGAACCTTGGAGTTATTTTTGATCAGGATTTGTCCTTCAATTCACATATTAAATTTGTTTCTAAGACTGCCTTCTATCATTTGCGTAATATTGCCAAGATTAGGAGCATCTTGTCTCAGAGTGATGCTGAGAAGCTGATCCACGCTTTTGTTAGCTCGAGATTAGATTATTGTAATTCTTTATTATCAGGCTGTCCTAAAACATCTTTAAAAAGTCTTCAGCTGATCCAAAATGCTGCAGCAAGAGTTTTAACAGGTACTAGAAAGAGAGATCATATCTCTCCGGTTCTGGCCTCCCTTCATTGGCTTCCCATAGAGTTTAGAATTAAGTTTAAAATCCCTCTTCTTACTTACAAAGCTTTAAACAATCAGGCTCCTCTTTATTTAAAAGATCTGAAACTACCGTATCATCCTAACAGAGCACTACGCTCCCAAAATGCAGGATTACTTGTAATACCTAGAATCTCCAAAAGTACAATGGGAGGCAGAGCCTTCAGTTATCAAGCTCCTCTCCTGTGGAATCAGCTGCCAATCTGGATTCGGGAGTCAGACTCGATCTCTGTTTTTAAGAATAGGGCTAAAACCTACCTTTTTGATATAGCCTACAATTAGGGAGGGATCATGTGTTTCTGAACCCTCCCTTAGTTATGCTGCTAATAGGTTTAGTCAGCCGGGGGACCTCCAGTAATGCACTGGGCCTCACTCCTTTCCTCACTCTCTATGAAATATTTTTTTTTTGCTGGTCATTAACATTTGTTTGTTCTCTCCCATAGATTGAGTCCCCATCGTGCTGTTTGCTCTCTACATGTCTGTTCTTTTCTTCTTCTCTATCCCCTCACCCCCCAGCCAGTCGCAGCAGATGACTGCCCCTCCCTGAGCCTGGTTCTGCTGGAGGTTTCTTCCTGTTAAAAGGGAGTTTTTCCTCTCCACCGTCGCCAAGTGCTTGCTCACAGGGGATCGCCTGATTGCTGGGGTCTTTCTGCAACTGTGGGGGTCCCCCCTTCATTTGATAGTGCTATGAGATGACTGTTGTTGTGAAATGGCGCTATATAAATAAAGTTGAATTGAATTGAATTGAGTCAACAGTTAAGCTAATACCAGGTGGCATGTCTGTCACCTCCTCCCTGCCTAGGCAAGCTGTATCTGATTATAATGAATGCCTTTGACTGCCTAGCACGCTAATGCTAACCGTCCAATATAATATCAAAGCAAAAATATAACAAAATAAGCCAGAATGGCACGAAATACGTTATCGACTATGGATTAGTGAACCAGCTGATGTCTCTTAGGGTGACTATAATCTTAATTATAATAGTAATAATAATAATAATTAATAATATAAATAGTAATAATAATAATTAATAATATAAACCACGCTTGGTGCGAGCTTCCTAGGCTAGTACCACTGTTAGCTCAGGGGCTAATACCTTTAGCTCCCTGTCCATCTACATGACAGACAGCTATGCTGACCAATAATAGAGCAGTGGGCAGGTCCCAAGGACAGCGCTGGGCTGGTTTTACCTTTTCCTGACATCTACAAAAATCCCCGGAAAACTCAAAATGACTTTTTGCAGAGAAAAACGAGATCAAGGCTGTGTTTTGTTTTTTTTTCAATAATCACATGACCAATAGACATATTTCAGACTATTAAAACCTACAAACACACCATTTTTCAGTCAATGACCCCTTTAAAGGAAACTTTACCTGGCTTTTAAAACAAAACAAAAAATAATTATCTTTGCTGACTAGCTGTTTAATAGGTGTATCCTGGAGAAATACAGCATGTGCTACAGCTAGCATCATTTTCTTCCTCTTCCTGACTAAGAATTCCACCACAGCCCCGATAAAACGAGGATTTCACACTTTCAAAAACCTTTTGAGGAAAAAGAAGCCTTTTAAGTGTGCCTGAGAGGGTGCAACTAGAATAAGATTTGCTCAGCCAAGTGTCATTTTGAAGTTCCACTCTTTTTATACCAATTCAATAGAGTGACAGATACACAAGCATAATGTAATAAAAAAGAGACTGGCAGAACGTCCATCAGGCACAGGCAGGATGGGAAGGAATACGACAAGCAGAAAACACTTCCAGTGCTGCACCTGTCAGTGTAGGAATGAAAC
Organism: Pholidichthys leucotaenia; assembly: GCA_020510985.1. NCBI lineage: Eukaryota > Metazoa > Chordata > Actinopteri > Cichliformes > Pholidichthyidae > Pholidichthys > Pholidichthys leucotaenia. The sequence continues at coordinate 319,051,258 of CM035839.1, read as the reverse complement.
AAATTACTAGAATTGATCACGAAATGGGGCAGAGGCTGTAATCAAGTAAAGCTAACAACTTCTCTATTGGAATTGCCTCAGCCCTTGCCTCTGTGCATCACAACTATAAGCAGGAAACGCAACAAAGACACAAAAGTGCTTTTACAGCCACACACGCAATCATGCAATTGAATGAAAATACTACTGCATATATTTGTACAGAAAACTGCAACAGTTTAATAGTGAGTCATCATATTCAGCTGAGACTTTTGATATGAATAAAACATTAGACTGTTCACCTGTGACGATGAGGTGGATTTAAGTTTTGTATTCTGCAACTACAGCCTACACATCAGAAGCAATGAGCACAACCCAGAGCGTGACTCCTCCCCCTGCCCCTTTTCTTCAGCTTCTTTCTCTGAACACTTTATTGCTCATTTCCTTGTCTGCTGCAATGGCCATTTCTACATGTCGTCCCAATGCAAGGCACAATTACAAAGATATGAAATCGACAAACACAAATACTCTAAGATTCCACACTGCATCCCTTCTCTTCACCGGCAGCTGTGCTCACAGATGTGTTTTAGAGGATGTGAAAGCTCCTTATCCCACAGCAGCAGAGCGTTCCTGTAGTCCCTCCTCACTTTCTTTCACCCCTGCCTGCTGCTCTCTCATACACCACCATACCCCTTTCTGTCTCCCACTCCTCTTTCTCATGTTTGTTTGTGCAGCTACCATCCTTGGCTCTTTCGCTCATCCAAATCCTCTCTTTTGAACCCTTTCGGGTAGAATTTATCAGCCCCTCCTTTTCTCCACGCTTCTTTCTTCCTTTCTTATCTCCATCTCTCTCAGCTCTTCTGCCTTCTCCATCAGTCAGGCTTGTCTCAGAGGCATTTGTCATCATGGCATACACAACGCTCCTGTGGAAGGATGCTTTCAAACTAGGCAGCGGAAGAGAAGTGGAGGGATGTTTTATAGTGGTGCATATAAATATAAACCTGGGTAAGGGTGAGTTGTTCCAGTGGCAGAGTGAAAACACAACATGCTTCAGCCTGTAACTAGAGAATTAGCCAAACTCATTTTTCTTCATGAAATATGCACAGAAAACAAGAGTTGGTGTAGCTAATAAGTGATGACGAGCTTAGGGCCAGTGTAATAGGAGTTGTCAGAATGGACCATTTTAACAAAACCAGTTTCAGAAATATAATGCAATCAAACCTGCTGCTGAGCAACCATCTGCTTTATCAAACAGGAAAGGAAGTTAGGGTTGGCAGTCAAAAGCAAGCTAAACTCAATTATATGACTGAAGAGGCACAAAGAAGACTGATGCTGTGGTCCAGGTATGTCAGAGTCTCCAAATCAAAGATCAGAATGACATCAGTTCCACACTGACAGCTCAAGCCAAGTTAGTCCGTTAGTTGTTTATTAGCCATAATTAGCTATAAGAGCTGAAAACACAATTTGAATAAACACCATCACAACACGTGCAGAGACAGAAGTTCAACTACTCTGTGTAGGACTGGCTACAAGACAGAAAACATAAATACCAATAAACAGTAGGTTTTCTACAGCTTGTAATGCAAGGCACAAGGGTGTAGCCATCTCAATTAATGAATTTAGTTAAAAGCTGTCTTTTGAGCTAGAAAAATCAACTTGCTATATGGCAGGGGAAGAAACCAAGAATACGCTATACTGTTATACAATTAAGGAAAGAAAAGGGTGGAGCAATGCTTCCTTGTTTGAAATACTATTATTATGCTTCTCAAGTTATTCCTCTGTTATATTGGTGTAACCCAGACTTTCAAGCCAATTGGAAAACAATAGAATCCAACATATCACCTATATTGCCCTTACAAGCTGCAATTTCAGATAAAAGATTAGCTGACCAATTACAGGGTCTAAACCCTTGGATTGAACACACAATTATGGTATGGCATAAAGTAGTGAAAACCTGTGAAATAGGAAACATGCTGAGAAATTTCAGATGGTGTGCCTATGACAGATTTTCAACCCAACAAAAGTGATAAAAGATTTCAAACGTGGACAAAAAAAGGGCTAACAATGTACCTCACCTTTACAAGCAAAGGAACACTACAGAATTTCCAGTCCCTACAAACCAAATTTGGTCTTGAGCAAGTAGACTTCTTCAGGTACCTCCAAATACGTGATTATTTTAACAAGCATAGCAAATCTCTAAATCCATCTTCAACAGAGTCACACTTTTTAAAATTTTAAAGTCAGCTTATGACACTTCGATGAAAAAGGCAATTTCTAGGTTATATAATGGGATGCTAAATGCAAGGAATGATGATACGTTAAACATTAAGAATAAGAGGGAACATGAAGTGGGAATGGGCATTTCTGATGAGAATTGGGAAAAAAATTGTATCTTTCAATGGTCCTCCACAAACTCATCGGTATGGAGAGAACACTGTTGGAAAAATGTGATAAGATTTTTTTAAGACTCCTCACCAAAGTAAATATAGAAACATAAATAATGAGTGTTGGAGAAGGTGTGGATCTGTTGAAGCAAATCATTTTCATATATTCCGGGAATGTCCGGTTTTGCATCAATATTGGTCTGGAATTCATAAAGCTTTAAAGGATATCTTCAAGGTAAACATTGCAAATGACTTTTTAAATTTATATATGGGTCTTGCTCCAACTCTGGACAGAAGACGGGACATAAAATTGCTGCAGGCGCTTTTAGCAGCCAGTAAGAAATCAATTACTAGAAAATGGTTAAACCCAGCCCCACCCACACTCAATGATTGGTTTGGAATAATTTTGGAAATCTTCAAAATGGAAAAAATTGACGTATTTGTTAAGAATTCAAAGGGAAAAATTTTATTCAATTTGGAACAAGTGGATTCATTTTATATCCCCTATTCGGAATGACTTTGTATGATTCCAGATGTAAACATCCTTGTTGAATCACCTTACTAAGACTGAAAATTTGTTTATCTATTCTTCCAGATGGGAAGAAGGAATGACTGTAAGCCCCCAGTTCCGTTTGTTTTTTGGTGTTTTTTTTTTTGGTTCTTTTAATTTTTTGTTCCTATAAAACAAATAAGAGAAGGACTATGATACAAATGTCTGAATGCTATATTTGTAAAGATGGCATCCTTTTCTAATAAAAACATAAATGAAAAAAAAAAGAAAATCAACTTGCTAAGCAGCTCCAGTGAAACTTCTGGTCAGAGGACTGAATACTGGCCTACAAGGCCAGGGATGCTGCGTAAGGGTCTTCAGCTTTAAGCAGCAGCTCTGAAACGATGCATTCACACACATCAGTAGTACTACAAAATGGCAGTAATGACGCGTTATATGTAATTGTTCTTGATACACTTAAACATGCAGTGTCTCCTCAAAAATATAAAACAGGAAGTGACAGATAAATTTAACTGACAGTATAATTTATTTTTCATAACTTTTATGGTGATATCTTTACCGTGATATTTTTCTGCCATAACCATGCAGTAAAAATTTAAAATTCAGATAAATTTAACATATTACATTTGAAATGAACAAATTATTGCCTGTGTATGCTGATCCTGCTGTAATATACAGTGGTGTGAAAAAGTGTTTGCCCCTTCCTGATTTCCCATTTTTTGTATGTTTGTCACATTTAAATGTTTCACATCGGCAAACAAATTTAAATATTAGACAAAGATAACACAAGTAAACACAAAATGCAGTTTTTAAATGAAGGTGTTTATTATTAAGGGTATAAAAAAATCCAAGCCTAAATGGCCCTGCATGAAAAAGTGATTGTCCCCCAGTTAAAACATAAATTAACTGTGGTTTATCACATCTTTGGAAAGCTGAGTTCAATTTCTCCAGCCACACCCAGGCCTGATTACTGCCACACCTGTTCTCAATCAAGAAATCACTTAAATAGGACCTGCCTGACAAAGTGAAGTAGACCAAAAGATCCTCAAAAGCTAGACATCGCTACGATCCAAAGAAATTCAGGAACAAATGAGAAAAAGTAATTGAGATCTATCAGTCTGGAAAAGGTTATAAAGCCATTTCTAAAGCTTTGGGACTCCAGCAAACCACAGTGAGAGCCATTATCCACAAATGGTGAAAACATGGAACCGTGGTGAACCTTCCCAGGAGTGGCCGACTGACCAAAATTACCCCAGGAGTGCAGCAACGACTCATCCAAGAGGTCACAAAAGACCCCACAACAACATCCAAAGAATTGCAGGCCTCACTTGCCTCAGTTAAGATCAGTGTTCATGACTCCACCATAAGAAAGAGACGGGGCAAAAATGGCCTGCATGGCAGAGTGCCAAGACGAAAACTACTGCTGAACAAAAAGAACATACAGGCTCGTCTCAGTTTTGCCAGAAAACATCTTGATGATCCCCAAGACTTTGGGAAAACACTCTGTGGACTGACAAGACAAAAGTTGAACTTTTTGGAAGGTGTGTGTCCCATTACATCTGGCGTAAAAGTAACAGCATTTCAGAAAAGGAGCATCATACCAACAGGAAAATATGGTGGTGGTAGTGTGGTGGTCTGGGGTTCTTTTGCTGCTTATGGACCTGGAAGACTTTCTGTGGTAAATGGAACCATGAATTCTGCTGTCTCCCAAAAAGTCCTGAAGAAGAATGTCCGGCCATCTGTTCGTGACCTCAAGCTGAAGCGCAATTGGGTTCTGCAGCAATACAAGGATCCAAAACACACCGGTATGTCCACCTCTGAATGGCTTAAGAAAAACATAATGAATGAATGAATGAATGAATGAATGAATGAATGAATTTATTTATTTGAATGAATTTATTTATTTCGGATAGTACATTACAGGTTAAAAGAAACTGTATAATATAACAACAAGGTCAAATTAGACAAAGACTCCTTCTACTATACAATTCCACGTGAGTTATCCGAAATGGGTGATGGCTGAAGCCGCAGCTTATATTGCCCACCCATATTCCATCCAAGAATTCAAAGGAGAAAAAAGAGAAAACAAGACAAGAGCGATTACAATTTAAAACAAGGCTAAGATAAAATATGACTGAGAGAAAAAGAAAACTGAGCTAGTCTAAGTTAAGCGGTTACTATTCAAAAACAAATCTAAGACATAGTGTCACAGAGAAAAAAGAAAAACTAAGCTATAACACAACACAGGCTGGAAATGTCAATCCTTATGTGAGTTTACATGTCGTCTTGTAAATATGTTTGGAGTATTTCTTCCTTTAGTTTTTGTTTAAATTGTCCAAGCTTTGTACATGATTTTAATTCAGGTCCAAAATCGTTCCATAATCTGACACCTTGCACTGAAATACAGTGTTGCTTGGTAGTTGTTCTCACTGTAGGCTTTTGAAATATACATGTTCCTCTGAAGTGATATCGTTTCTCCCTTGTTTGGAACAACTTTTGGATATTTGCGGGCAGTGATAGATTCTTCACTTTGAACATTATTATTGCGGTTTTAAAGTCGATCAGATCTTTCAACTTGAGAGTTTTTTGTTTAAGAAAAAGTGGGTTTGTTGGTTCCCTGTAAGCTGCTTTGTTGATTATTCTAATAGCTCTCTTTTGAAGCATAAAGAGTGGATATATGTTTGTTTTATATGTATTTCCCCATACTTCATTACAATATGTCATGTATGGGAGTATTAATGAATGATACAAGGTGTATAGTGTGGGTTGATTCAGCAAATTTTTCACTCTGTGTAATATTGCAATTGATTTGGATACTTTACCTTTTATATAATTAATATGTGGCTTCCAACACAGTTTGTTATCAATTATTACTCCAAGGAATTTAGTTTCGGATACCCTTTCAATCTCTACACCATTTACACTGAGTTTGGGTACTGGGTAGTTGTGATGGTTGTTAAAGACTATAAATTTTGTCTTGCTTAAATTGAGCGTTAATTTGTTTGAATCAAACCACAGTTTCAGCTTTCCTAATTCCTTTCCGAGTGTATCCAGAAGTTGTTCCAAATTGTTTCCACTGCATAGCAGGTTAGTGTCATCAGCAAACAATATTAAGTCCATTTTTTCTGAAACTTTACATATATCATTTATATACATATTGAATAATAATGGTCCCAAAACTGAACCCTGTGGGACTCCACAGGTGACCTTCAGTAGCTCTGAGTTTTTGTTGTTAACACATACAAACTGATATCTATTCTTTAAGTAACTTCTTAACCAGGACAGTGCTACCCCTCTGATACCACAATTTTGTAGTTTCTTTAATAATAGATTGTGATCTACTGTATCAAATGCTTTTTTAAGATCCAGGAATACTCCAACTGAATACTCTTTATTTTCAATGGCTGTTGATATTTTTTCTGTAATGAAGACTTTGGAGTGACCTAATCAAAGTCCTGACCTGAATCCGATTGAGATGCTGTGGCATGACCTTAAAAAGGCGGTTAATGCTTGAAAACCCTCCAATGTGGCTGAATTACAACAATTCTGCAAAGATGAGTGTGCCAAAATTATTCCACAGTGCTGTAAAAGACTCATTGCCAGTTATCGCAAACGCTTGATTGCAGTTGTTGCTGCTGAGGGTGGCCCAATCAGTTGTTAGGTTTAGAGGCAATCCCTTTTTCACACAGGGCTATGTAGGTTTGGATTTTATTTTTTTTTTTTTACCCTTAACAATAAACACCTTCATTTAAAAACTACATTTTGTGTTTACTTGTGTTATCTTTGTCTAATATTTAAATTTGTTTGATGATCTCAAACATTTAAGTGTGACAAACATTGAAAAAAATGAGAAATCAGGAAGGGGGCAAACACTTTTTCACACCACTGTACATAAAAAATAGCAACAGAATAAATTATTTATGAACAGCAGAAAATATTACAAAACAGCAGAGAAATATATTTGTAATGTGAGAATGAAGTACAGGTAGATTTGGGGTCCATCCCAATTCTCATTTGTACCCGTACCCCTTTGCCTACCCTATGAATTGGGACACCCCTTCATGGCTGCACTATGTCATTAGAAGTTGCTGATGGATTTAACCTTACCTGTTTCACCCGAAAAAAATAAGAGAGAGAAAAAGAAAACTGATTACAAAAAAGTCTCATCTTAAGGAGAAAAATGTCTCAAATTTACATGAACAATTCTAATCAGTAGAAAAGGTCAGATATTTACTAGAAAGAAAGCTGTAAATTTACAGATAAAAGTTTGGACCCCTGGTGGCCATATATTTTGACACCCCTGGACCAACCCATTACAAATACATATATAGAGGGCAAACAACTCCTTGCTCTAAAAATAATCACATTTAACCACATACGTAGGTAGGAGCTGATGGGGGGGGAGGGGCACAGGGATTAGCTACTCACCGCTGGACAAGGAGGATCAGGGACAGTTCTCCTGGTAATTTCATCACTGAGAGCGGAGACAGGTGTGTTCTGCTGCTGCTGTGTGTTCATCACTGTTTCTCGAGACTGGCTGCAAAATAAACTTGCCATGGGCGGAGTTTGGCTCCACTCCATACTTGGTACAGGAGAAGCTGCCACCCACCACAATATTTCTTCCCACCGGGCTGAACAGGGGCAGGAGACTGACCCGCAGAGTAGATCATCCGCAGCTTCTCCAGACCCCATCCACGGTGACAGTGGACCAATAAGCACACACTGTGTGCAGATAGCGCTTATGGGAATTGTAGTTTCATAGTCTCACATTGTGATAGATTTGTTATTTTAGATGCTGTTTGAGAAAACTACAACCCACTAAAGTGGCTAGTGGAAGAGGCTGTCTTACCAGCCACTGCTGAAATCCACCGGCCATTGGCCAGAGTTAATCTCAAACTCTGCTACTAAGTATACATTCAGTCTCATGTTTACCAATAAAACTTAATGTATTATGAATAGCTATAAATACTATTGGTATTAATTTTGTGGATGATTATACTGGGTGTCTCATTCATTACTTTAGATAAGACCTCACACAATTTGACAAAAAATTCTTAAAACATCTCAATGTGCACATCACATTGGCTTCTGGTATTGTAATTATGAACATCACAGTTTGATATATGCGTAAAGAAGCAAAATAATGAGTAAGGTTACTTTTGCATTTATAGTAAAATTATAGCCCATGCAAGGTAAGAGTGCTGAAACTTTTTAGCACTTCGGGCTTACTAAATAAGGGATTAGTATGGGAATTATATTTACTTTGACAGATAATCATAAAAAAAAAACCCAGGGTAAAATTGCTAAGATGTGAATATATCAAGCAGTTAAGATATTTCTAAGTGAGTATGTACATTAATTGATTGCTTCACTGATTAATAATCCATCAAATAGCTCTTGATAGCTCTAAAACTTCTTGACAACAGACAGGTTTATCACCCTGGAGACCTGTTCTGAGATAAAGTAGCCCGTTTACTGTATATTGTACTTCAGATCAGGACTTCATTTCTCTGTCAGGAAGATGGGCGGTGTATGGTCAACATTTGTGACAAATGGGATACAGATGTGAACCCTCTTGGATGTCAGAATTGTGATTTCCTCATTAACAGACACAGGGCGGATAATAGAGAGTTGTCCTTGGCTTCAAAATAACAATGATTGCCTCTGACACTGGAGCCGCCCCACGGCTAAGAGCCAAGAGGAAGACCAGGCAGAACACACAGAAAGGAAAAAAAAAGAGCCCCAAAGCTCACACAGCAGAATGGTGGAGGTATCATGTTTCCCCATCCTATCTTTCGTTTCCCCATTAACCTTTTGCCAGCTAGCTCTTCAATTAGTTTCAAAAACTCTACCTCCTTCATTCCCCTCTGCTGATGCTTTATCTGAAGTTAGCTGAACTACAGCAAACTACCTTAGTGAGAAAGAAAAGAAGGAAAACTGAGCTTTTATTTATACAGACATAAAACTTATTTATGAATATGCTATTCAGTCAGATAATACTCATTAAAAGAAGCCGGTGTTGAATCTATTTGATGTGTAGTCAGTGTAGAGCCTTCAGACAGCCATAGACTGGTTATCTAACTGGATGAATTGAACATTGTCAAGGGGATTACGAATTATGAATAAGCGAGTGGTGATGATGAATATAGTTGAGTGAATAGGAGCCTTTGTGGGGCAAACAGGCCTCCTTGTTAAGCAGTGGGCAACTGCCAATGTGGAGGAAGGGTGCTGTGACGGACACAAGGAGAACATGGATTATACTCTCAAAAATGCAAACGCACACGTACTCATTCTGAGTTCTATGGAACAATAGTCTCTGCTACACCTGCCATTTTTGTTTAACTAACAAACTTGATAGTTTTTTTTAACCTTCCCAGATTAAATGAGAGACGAACACTGCATTCAAGCAAATGTGCAGAAGCCATTTTAGCTTAGCTTTAAGACAGATGACAGCCAGCCCATCTCTGGAACATCTTATTAGTGGAGGTGAAAAAAACATTATTAAAGCCAGGGAACAGAGTGGTTATTTTTTTAATATTTTTACATCACATCCTAGATGCCGCCAATAAACATGTGCATGTCAATGAGGAGGCCAACATTATGACTGAGGTAAACTTCAATATAATTACATTTTTTTTCCCTTTCTTTTTTTAACCAAGAATTAAAGCTTCTGAGATTAAAATTCTCTTTGCTAAAGTGCCCTGGCTAAGATAGACAGCAGATCAGACAATAACGGTTACAGAACAAGAAACAGACACACTTATTACATCTGTCGTTTGCATGGTAGTTCTCAATCCAAACTATTAAAACTATTACACCACCCAAATAAATGTGATGTTTTCTTTCAAATTCATGACCGATGGCAAAGCCTGTTTAAAGTCTGCATGCTTAAGATAATGTCTAAATCCGGAATATGTTAATTTTATACGATTTATTTCTTTTTAAAATTTTACACAGTAACGTTGCATATGGAACTTACCATTTGAAGTATTGTACAACCGAGGCTTGAATATTGGGCCAGTTGGGGTCCCACCCACACATCCTGTGTTTAGACTTTTTAGTGGTGTTATCCTTCTCTCCTTCCTCTGCCTGAACACTTTCCTCTCCTTGGCTCCTCTCTTCTGTCTCATCTTGCCCTCTCTGAGCTCTGTCTAATTCAGGTTCTCTCTCTGTCTATGGTGGTATACAAACAGGTTAGAAAATATCACGTGTCATGTTTTGTCCTGCAGGATTTTTTTGTCATGGTTTACATAAATGACAAAAATATATGTATTTTTTGTATTTTTATTCTAGTGTTTCTTTTCCCCATTGAGAGAGTAGGGAAGGGAAAGAAACATTCATAATAGTAATGTACTCATGCATACTTAAATTATATGATCAGGTGGGTATAGTAACCAGAAATTCTACTCATGTAAAAGCAGTGCTTTGAAATTAATAATTAAAAGTAGACAACCAAAAATTTCTACTTGAGTTAAGGGTACAAAGAGTACCCACTTAAAAACTTGAGTAATGACTTCAGTCTTGAAGGTTTGAGGTTTTTCTCAAAAATTTATAACAATTTTCTTAGTTTTCTACTTTTCTCTGTAAATCTAAAGTTGAAACCATGTTCCTCAAATTTGCAATTTCCTCTTGTAAAATTGACTTTTCTTGTACATTTGAAACTTTATTATAAATTTGTGGATTATTTTATGACTAATTTTTGTCTGTTTTTTAAAATAAAATTACTGCTTTTGTTTTGTTTTTTTTTTTGGTAAATTTGAAACAGACTGTGGTAATTTTTTTACTTTTTCCTTATAACAATTTACGTTTTTGACCATAACTTTGCAGTCAGAACTGAACAATAATTTAACTCTGATTACAAAGAAAAAATATTAATAAAACTGTATTTAATGAAATAAATTAACTTAAATAACCAAGGATGCCATTATTTCTGTTATAATATTTCTTTATATTTATAGGCTTTTTTTTTAGAAATCTCACCACCACCCAGACAGCAGGAAAAACCTCCCTTATTTTGAAATCAAATGTTGGTGTAGAAGAGCTTGGAAATGATGAGGCGATTTGATTTATAAACCAAAGTTTAATAATCATTTAAAAATCAGCTCTCCTAACAAGTCTCATCTGGTGCAGAGTGGCAGAAGGAAAAAAAGAGACAGAATGTCTCCAGCTCACTGGCTTTATACTTGCACACAACAAAAGACATGCATAACAAAGGCTGACATCCCTCATTATCTTAATCCCCCCATTGTCTTGGTATTTCCTCTCCTCGCCTTAGGGGGTGAGGGTAGCTCCTCCGGTCTCCTCCGCCGTGTCTGGGAACGTCTTTGTTCTTCACTCGGCGGTTGAGAGCCTTTGTCCTTTCAGAGGTGTGAAGTCCTTTACATATGTAATTGCTAAACATTTCCACATGCTTCAACATATGTAGGTTATGGAATATATGATTAATATAGACCACAGGCCCCCCAAACAACTAAGAAAGGTTCACAGTCTAAGATAATTACTATGACATACTAAGTGTTACATCTCTTGCCATGGAAGAAACTTTCCAGCAGCCATGCTCCTAAGAGAGTTCAGTGGTAATCATAACAGCATAGTAAAATCATAAGTCAGTCCTAAACTGTTGCAGCACAATTAGTGAACAATTGTGGAGTGGTTTGCATCAGTCCCTGTGCTGTCTGGGTTTTAATCTTCTCCCAAAGCTGCTGTAGGTTGGTTTAGGCGCCCTGCTGGGACCTTCTTATGAGGAATCTGCAGTGTGGGAAGGAGAGTGGTTAATTGTTCCCTGCCGGGGGGCTGAGTCTTTTCTCTTGGGGAGTCTACCCCGCCGAGGTGCTCTCGTCAACTGTGCAGGCTCGTCTTTCAACAAGAAGGCAGGCTTAAGTCTGTCAATGCTGACCGTTTCTTTTCTATCCCCAAAATCAAGCACAAAGTGTTTATCACCATGTTCCAGCACTCTGAATGGCCCATCGTATGCTGGGCGGAAAGTTGGTTTTAAAGCTTCATGCCTAACAAAAACGAACTCAGCATTTTTTAAAGCTTGAGGGACAAAAACCCGTGGGAAGGAGTGATGAGCTGGACCGGGGAGAGAGTCCGGTCCGTTGCTGCCTAAAAACCTTGGGACTGGAAGGTGCCCTGGCTCTGGGTTCTCTGGTAAAAATTCACCTGGAAGCCTGAGAGGTTGTGCAAAGACTAATTCTGCAGGAGAGGCGTCTAGATCCTCTTTAGGTGCAGCACGCAACCCCAATAAAACCCAGGGAAGTTTATTTACCCAATTTGTGTCCGTTAGTGAGGCTCTGAGGGCAGCCTTTAAAGACCTGTGAAAACGCTCGCATAACCCATTAGCCTGAGGGTGGTAAGCGGTGGTGCGATGAATTGTTGCCCCTAAGCTGTTGGACATGGCTGACCAGAGCTCTGAGACAAATTGAGGCCCCCTATCGGACGTGATGTCCGATGGGACGCCGAAACGTGCTACCCAGTTTGTCAAAAAAAACGCGAGCGACTTCCTCCGCTGTGGTTGCCGCTAGAGGGACTGCCTCTGGCCAGCGTGTGGTGCGGTCCATCATTGTTAACAGGTGTGTGAAACCTTGGGAGGAAGATAGTGGCCCCACGAGGTCGACATGAACGTGGTCGAACCTTCTAGCAGGGATTGGAAAAGGCTCCAGAGGGGCTTTTGTGTGTCTGTGTATTTTGGCGCGTTGACAAGAAATGCAAGTTTTTGCCCATTCTTTTACGTTTTTGCGCAGGCCTGGCCACACAAACTTTTCGGCGACCATTTTAACCGAGGCGCGCACACCTGGGTGCGCGAGGGAGTGAATTGCGTCGAAAATACGGCGGCGCCATGTAGCTGGTACTAAAGGGCGAGGTCGGCCGGTTGAAACATCGCATATTAGGGGGGGGCACGCCGTCGCGTAAACCCTTTTTCTCCAGCCTTAACCCTGTTGGTCCAGACAGGAGTGCGCGCACGTCCGCGTCACCGCTTTGTTCCTCCGCCATGGCTGCATAATCTATCCCTGCATGGATAGGTGCTGCGTATGTGTCTGCGTTAGTGAAGAGTTCTGCTGCTGAGGCAGTATAATCTGTCTCCTCACGCTCTGGTGGTGTCACAGCGCGAGAGAGACAGTCTGCTACTACGTTAAGTTTGCCTGCCACGTGTCGAATGTCTGTGGTGAACTCTGAAATCGCAGCTAGCTGTCTTTGTTGCCTGCCTGACCATGGTTCTGAAATTTTAGCCATAGCAAAGGTGAGCGGTTTATGGTCTACAAAAGCCGTGAAACTCCGCCCTTCTAACCAGAACTGGAAGTGGCGGATGGATAAATGAAGCGCTAGCAGCTCCCTGTCAAAAGTGCTGTATTTACGCTCAGTTTGGTTTAGCGATTTGCTAAAGAATGCTAAAGGTTGCCAGACCCCGCTGACAAGTTGTTCTACAACTGCCCCTATAGCTAGGTCCGAAGCGTCTGTGGTTAGCGCGATGCGGGCCAAGGGATCTGGGTGAACTAACAATGTGGCGTTAGCTAGGGCGCTTTTTACTTCCGCGAAAGCGCGTTCGCGCTCCGGGGTCCATTCGACCACGTTGGAAGCTTTCTTTTTTTTGAGCGCGTCATATAGGGGCTGCATGAGCTGAGCTGCGTGGGGGAGGAAGCGGTTGTAAAAATTAACCATCCCTAAAAATTCCTGTAGCAATTTGACCGTTTGTGGCCGTGGGAAACTTTCTATCGCGTGAACTTTGTCTGGAAGTGGAACTGCCCCCTTCGGAGAGACTTTGTGTCCTAAAAAATCAATTTGTGACACGCCGAATTTGCATTTGGCTGGATTGATTATTAGCCCGTGCTCTTCTAGCCTCTGAAAAACCGTAGTGAGGTGCTGCTCGTGTTCTTCCTCAGACGAGCTGGCTACCAGCATGTCGTCGAGGTAGATGAAGACAAAAGGAAGGTCGCGTAGGACCGCGTCCATCATTCGTTGAAAAGTTTGAGCAGCGCCTTTGAGGCCGAAAGGCATTCGCAGAAATTCAAAAAGGCCGAAAGGGGTTATTACCGCTGTTTTAGGAATGTCCTCTGCTCGGACTGGGACTTGGTGATAACCGCGGACTAAGTCTATTTTTGAAAAAATGTGCGCACCCGCCAGATGTAGTGAAAAATCTTGAATGTGAGGAATTGGGTAACGGTCATGCGCTGTAGCGTTGTTTAATCTGCGGTAATCTCCGCACGGTCTCCAAGAACCGTCGGATTTCGGAACCATGTGAAGTGGTGAGGCCCAGGGGCTCTTCGAGCGTCTAACAATGCCCAATTTTTCAAGGGTTGTAAACTCGTCCCGTGCTATGTTGAGCTTGGCCGCGTCTAAGCGGCGAGCTTTGGCAAATACGGGTGGTCCCGTTGTGGGAATGAAGTGTTCGACCCCGTGTTTAGCCACAGTGGCTGAGAATTTGGGAATTGTGAGTGCTGGAAATTGGGTGAGGAGTTGCTCAAACTTACCTCCTGCCGTGGTGATGTTGGCCTGCACAGGTGGTGGAGAAACTCGGGCTGAGCAGGGAATAGAAGCAAAGGACAGTGCATTAACCAGGCGCCTATTTGCTAGATCCACTAATAACCCATGTGCACACAAAAAATCTGCGCCTAATAAGTTAAAACTCACCGCCGCTACAACAAATGTCCATCTGTAGTTGCGGCCGTGGATGAGGAGGTGCAGGCTCTTTTCGCCAAACGTGTCGATGTTAGAGCCGTTGGCTGCCACGGCTCCATTGCCCCGGGTGCCCGTGGCTCGATCTGCGTGGGAGGGCGTGACGAAACTCAGCTGAGCTCCTGTGTCGATGAGGAACTGCTTGCCTGTGTGTCCATCCGTCACGTACAACAGCTTATTCTTCTCGCCGAGAACCGCTGCCGTTAACGGCTCTCGGCTTTGGCGTTTCCCGAAATCGCAATTTTGCAGGGGGGGGAACGCATTTGCGGGCCTTCTCGGCGAAGCGGTGGTGATAACAGACGTCGCTCTGTCTGTTATGTTTGGGCCGTGTCGCTGTCACCGTGGGCTGGGTCTGCTCAGCGGGTTGTGGCTCCTCGTGGTTCGGGGCATCAGCGTTGAGGTCTGCGGATGCTGCTGTGGGTGTCAGCTCCTTGCAGGCGTTGATGAGCCGATGAGCTTCGTTGGCCAGTGCGCGGAAGTCTTGGTGGTTGTTGCATTTCATGCTGGCGAGTGTCCCTCTCATGTGTGGCGGCAGCGTGCTGAGGAATATAAATTGGAAGAGGAAGTTGTCATTGTCCTCTTCTTTAAGCTGTAGCAAATCCTCCATGAGGGCCTTCGTTTTGCACCCTCTGTGGCCGTAGACCGCCAGGGTCTTCTCGGCTCTCTTCCGCTGATGAGACGTAGTTCGCCACAATGGTTGCTTTGAGCGTCTCATATTTGTCCTGGGCCGGCGGCCGCCGGATCATGCTCCGCACACACTTCGAAGTGGCGGCGTCGAGTTTGGAGACAATATGGTAGAATTTGGTATTGTCAGCCGTGATGCCCGCCAGTGTAAACTGGGCTTCAGCCTGCTGAAACCACGAGGCGGGGTCTTCTTGCCAGAAGTCTGGCAGGTTGACAGCGACGGCATTCGTGTATACCATCACTGCTGTGTCCGCCGGGTGAGAGTGCCTTGCCTCGGCTCTCACGGCGGTGCTGGTGCTCGGTTGAGCCCTCTCAATCTCTTCTGCCGGGGGAAACAGTTGTCCATCTGTTCCCCCGTCTGCGTGGTCGCTGGCGTCTGCCTGGGTCGCCACGGATGAGTCGATTGCGGGGGCACGCCTCAGGGCCATACTCGCGTCAAGGTCACCAGTGTAGAAGAGCTTGGAAATGATGAGGCGATTTGATTTATAAACCAAAGTTTAATAATCATTTAAAAATCAGCTCTCCTAACAAGTCTCATCTGGTGCAGAGTGGCAGAAGGAAAAAAGAGACAGAATGTCTCCAGCTCACTGGCTTTATACTTGCACACAACAAAAGACATGCATAACAAAGGCTGACATCCCTCATTATCTTAATCCCCCCATTGTCTTGGTATTTCCTCTCCTCGCCTTAGGGGGTGAGGGTAGCTCCTCCGGTCTCCTCCGCCGTGTCTGGGAACGTCTTTGTTCTTCACTCGGCGGTTGAGAGCCTTTGTCCTTTCAGAGGTGTGAAGTCCTTTACATATGTAATTGCTAAACATTTCCACATGCTTCAACATATGTAGGTTATGGAATATATGATTAATATAGACCACAGTTGGCATGTTTAGTTTGTCTGAAGGCTGCTGACAGATTAAAGTCATTGACTTCATGAATTTCGGTCATCTTAACCTGCCAGGTACATAATAGGGAACTGTAGCGGACTCTGAAGACATAATTCACCACATTGTGTTCATGTACAGAATGAATGTTTTAAAACTGCCTTGACTAGTACTACTCATTATTACTAGTATTATTATTATTATTATTATTACTTATTTTTCTACACTTATTGCATGTTTCTAGTCCTTTAGTTTTTTAGTTTATCCCTTTTTCTCATTATGTTTTTAATGTTGCAGCATGGCACCGAGACAAATTCCTAGTTTGTGTATCACATGAACAATGGCAATAAACCTGATTCTGATTCTGATCTGTTTAGGCAGTTATAGTTGTGCTCTCAGGCTTTCTCATCAGGCACCTCTCTCGGCAGCCGCTGAAGGACCTCAATTTAGAGTGAAGAGAGCTAGCGTTTTTAGCTGTTGCTTTTTGTCACTACTGCTGGAGAATAAAAATGGCACACCTGCTCGTGTGAGAAAAGAGAAATCGCCAGTCTCTTCCTTCCTGCAATTCCTACAGAACATAACAATATTGTAGTGGCTGGTGAAATATATCCTCAGCGATTCATCAGTCCCCCTTGCCTTTCCCTTCATATGAAGCCGGCTGCAAATGAATTCTAACCACATCTCTTAGCTAAGTGACTCTTCCATTATTGCTCCCATTTCCAGCGGGTTAAAACCATGATAAACTCCTCCAGTGCTTACATACCTCTAATGATTTTTTCCACATTTAAAGTACTTTAACAAACTCATGCTTCTGTCGGACAGTCACGCTTAGCGAGACACTGTTTGCTGACTGACTGGAAAACTCGCGTGGGCGAGGCGCTTCTAAACTCCGCGCGGATGACGGCCACGCGCCTTGTTCATGTGGGCGCTTGCGGAAAGTCATTGCTTCATATATTTTTCTTAATAAATTTATATCTCCTTGGCGAGGCGGTAAAATTTCTGGCGCGGTGGGCCGCCACCGAGAAATGTTACCAGAGGAAACCCTGTGATGATATGAGGATTTTAATATGGCAACCCTATGGTGAGAGCTATCCTTAAAGTTATCTTGAAAACACTAGAGCAGGGGTCACCAACTTAAACTGCAAGAGGCCCAATAAGTCAGTCCTCCTCCCCAACTGAGGTCTGAACTAGGTGTGTTAATCTTTAGACACCTCATAATAAGTGACTTTCGCATTACGAGTGCGCATGTGCAGACTATGTGAGCTCAAAGTTCACGACTACCAAACATTCCGATAGCCGGCTTGCTTTTGTATACAAACAGTACTGTCACACCTGAACAATTGCCGCTTAAAGTCTGCTTTAAGCTTTAAATCTCCATTATGCCAGGTGCACACTGTGCCATAGTGAAGTGTGGGAACGGCATGTATCATCTAGAGCGGTGGAAAAAGCAAACTTGCAGCATACATGCGTGTAACTTCAGGACCAGCGTGTGTACATGTCCGCCGCCATTTACGTTATATACATTCCCCACGGAGCTGAAGGATCCAGACGGACGTTAATTGTTGGATTAAAGCAGTAAGTCTATATTATAACATAATTAAATAGTGTTGTGTATTGTTCAAGTTCTAGCCTAACTGACACGAGTCTAAACCCTGAAGTAGTAGGCAGGCCTAGATCTAGGATATAGTTCTTTGTATACTGGTAATGAAGCTTGATCTACACACACATGTAATTAAGACCATTGATAAGTAGGCTGGTATAAAATAAAATTGCAAATCATTGAAAACGTGTGGTACTTAAACTATAGTAGTATCGACCTACAGAGGTAAATAAGCAGGCTATGCCTTGTAGTGAAATTTACTCAACATGACAAAACCAAAGTTGAGCTGTCAAGCCACTCGCTTACCTTCTTTGTAGTCGTTTCAGAGTCTCGCAAGTAAGGGTGCTTGGTCCTTTGACAACAAAAAATCTGCTATGTCAGCGTACATACAGGGGGGCCATTTTGGCCAATTTATGAAACGTGGCCGTGAATGCAAGCACAACTAGTTTATCCTTGCGTTTGCGGGTAAAACCAGGTACAACCAACCCCTACGCATACAATATGCTCGTAGATCAGGAACTTTCCATAAACTGAATGTATCGATAGAGCATGTTTGGTAGCCACGTTCCCATGATGCTTTGCGTGAGCCGAGATGCGAAAGTCGCTTATTCAATTATGATTCAGGAACTCCGATTTGATTCTAAAATGATTTCTGATGCGTCTTGATGCATTTTTTTCCCCCCATTCAGAATTTTTCCCTCCCACCGCATGACAACTTGGTATTTTTAAAGAAAAGTATTTGCAATGACCTATGAATTTACTTTCAATATCTTTTAATGAAACAAAATGGAAGAGAAATGTGGCATATGGACAAATTTATTTCAAAATGTGCTTTTAAGAAAAACCACTCTTCCATGTACATTATTTCTGAAGATTGGAGCTGTCTCTAGGCAGGCCATCATCATTTAACTTACTTTAACACATTATTTTATTAAGCTGATGTTTTAGCTGCTTTTAGTTCTGTATTACTTTAAAAGAAAAAAAACAAATGAATTCTTTGCTCAACTTACAAAAAATGTAATATAAAATTTTGTAATACATGAGAACACTAAATGCATTTGTTGACTCCAAATAAATAGCTATGAAATTCTAAAATCTACAACTAAAACTATAAATTGTTTTTTTTTTACAGAACACAAACTAAATTGCATTGCATTTAAAAAGAATATCTAAAAAACAAAATTTCACAAGAAAGTCCACCCCTACACAATATTTTCAGTATTAAAACTTAAACTGTAAGCCTCAAAAAAAAAAAAAAAAAAAACCCTGACAAAACTAATTCCATACTACAGAATTCCTCAGAGAACGATGGGTTTGTAAGATTCTCATAGTTCTTACGAATTCTGGAGTTCGCAGACATTCGTGGAGGGGGGCATAGTTTCTTACGGCTGTCGATCAATTCGCAACAGCAACTTGAGGCATTCTTGAGAAATGAGGTGCTTTTCTGTCATACGATGGCTGTAAAGTTCTTATGTTCTTCGTAAAGGTGCCTTGGGATCTTCCTACAGCATACTTACCGTCTTCTGAAAATTGTTGTACAAATCGCAGCACTCAATTGTTGATAGGAAGATCTTACGGCTTTTGGCACATTTGTCAACAGAAATGTTGCACGAATGACATACCTTCGCCTTATGAGCGCCTCACTACCACCTTATGCACGTTGTATGAATCAGCATTTCCTACGATCACTGTAAGGTGTCCTCAAGAACAACTTAAGGTGTTCTTGAAGCATATTGACGGCCAACATCTTGCATAGTTCTTACATTGTTCCTAAGGCATTTGTACGGCCGCCCTACAATGAGGGGTTTTCGTGGGGCGTTCATAGAAATCTTGGACAAGACCATCATCCTGGCCACGAACTTACGAACAGTCTACGAATGCTGGATTCTCCTATGGCTGCCTTAAGAAGGCCATACGAAATGGTCCAAAAATCGTTCGTACAGTGCTCGCAGCCGTTTGTAAGGGAATCTGTGACCACAACTTTACCCAGCAGTAAAACTCTGTTACAGTATGGATGAAGCTGTAACTCCATGGTTACAGGGAAAAGCGAGGTGTAACTTTTCATGTTCAGTAACACACAGAATTTTTACAGCATTTTTACGTGATATCAGAGGCTACGAAAGTGACCCCTGCACTAGACGATTACTTACTGATCCCACGTATTTACATATTTTTGTTAAAAACCAAATCAAGGAAGACCTGCCCCCTCTCAAAAATCCCATTCTTCTCTAAGTGGTCAGCTCTCCAGGCAACACATACACCGTATCAACTGCCATTCTACTATAATTCAGCCATTGTTTTGGTAACCTGGGAATTAAACTAGCTAAACTAATGGAAGGCAATCTAATCTCCATTTACTGATGACTTTTCACCACCGCCACCAGCATCCACACCCACAGATTTTATTGGAGAGGGATGAAACTAAAAAAAACAAGATGACAATGACGCTATTTTTTGACTGGGGCCATACATGTCTGAACCGAGATCCAAAGCTAGCGCTTCCGGCATCCGGTGTAAAAATCCTCGCCAAATCGACATGTGGATCATTGCGATATCAGGTGATGACACGCTGTGGCGACCCCAAAAGGGAGCAGCCAAAAGAGAAAGAAGAACCTTGCTGCACATAACATTACAATTTCAGACTAATCACTAATAAAAATTTGAAAAAATAAATAAATTTCATCAGACACAGAGTAGTATATGTACTTTCAGGAAACAAGAGAACTATAAAATGAATATTATGTCATATACCAGTGCATTGGTGACCAATAGCATAAAATCTATTATACTAAAAGTACCACTGAAGTTTATTTCAGGCCTATTTTCAACTAAGAAATCCAGCTGTTAGGAGTGGCATCATACAGAAGGGTTCCTTTTAAACAGTGAAACGGACAAACCTTTTTCCTGTTCAGAGGACAAAAGGGTCATAACAACTCAAGCATTGAGAGAAACCAGACTCATACATATTTAAGGAGCTTTAACCAAGAGCATCAGCGTCTGATGTAGTTTTGTTATTGTACATCTGACTCACTGTATAGAGCTCTAAAAACACCCTCATTCATATCATCTCAGTGAGACTCAGTTCTTTATTTTTGGAGGATTGTGATCTCCACATAACTTCTTAGTAAAAAGGTTAATTGACTTATTGCAAAAAAAAAAAAAATCTATAACACTTCTTTTGCCAGAGTCTGTGTCATTGAAGGTCATTAGATCATAATTATTTGATAACAAGTTACTTCAGTACAAACTACTCACTCAGAAATTATTGAGGATGATAATAAAAGAATGATATCAAAGAAAAGACACAAAAGCAGTGATTCAGTCTGATCTAGATGATGGAACGATATTCTATTCCTGGACAGGAAAGATGGGAAGGAGGCTCGTAGTCTGATCAATACTCAAGAGGAACCAGTGATTACTGAACATCACTACACCATTCCTTCCATTTCCTTTCCCACTCAATTACAAGCAGGGAGGATATCATTAATGACTTAGTCAGCTTTGATTTCTCGTGCCTCAAAAGGGAGCATGAAGGAGTTATGTGCAGCAAATCATCATGAATCTTTTGGCTTGACAGTCTACACACAAAAGGTCAGAAAACGTTTCAGAAAAGTAATGAACAGCAGATATGTTTTTTTTTAATACTTTATCTTTAAGCACCAGTGGAAAAACAGTAACAGCAGTTATTTATACTGAAAAAAATATTACAACACAAAAGATTCAAAGTCAAACTCATTGCGTCTCTGTGTTCACACAAAAACTCCTTTAAACTGAAAAATACTGACCATGAGAAATATCCTGTGTTACAGCAGCGGCAGGGAAGTTCATTTTTCTAGACAGGCAACTTCATAAACAGTCCACAATGTTGCAGCACTTTGCCAAAAGACCTGCAGGAGCAAAAACTGCTGCCAGCATATGACAGCACAAAAATCCAGATTCTTTGAATATATGTCTGTAATAAACAGGCAAATAGCTGCAGAGGATGCAAACATTCCTGTAAATGTGGTCTGAACAACAAGCAGCAGTTTGTGACAACATTTCTACAGAGGAAGAGGAAAAAGATGTCTAATCATTTTCCATTAGAAGCTCATAAGAATGCTGACAATGTTCAACTATATAAGAAGCAACAGAAATTTCTCTTGAAGTTGTGGACACAAACTCTTACTGCATTTTAATTATTATTAAAATGAGCAATTACAATAAATGAAAGCACCAAGGTGCTGATGCCTTGGTACCTGTGGCATGGTAGCATGGGGGTTGTAAAAAAGTCACACTGCCATTTCTAGTGGGCAGGAATAATTACAATAGCTTTTTTCCCACCTGCATTGATGGTAAAGGTGAGTTAAATTTGTGTTTATTTTGAAAACAAAGCCTTATCTGGAAATTCTGGCAAATTAAAAGTCAAGAAAATATGGCGATACAATGATACAAGCCTTTAGTTGCACTTAATTTTAACTGGACAAGCTGAAACAGACAGGCAGACAGATCTACACACAGACACATTGAGTGATTACTGTATGCCTCTGTTCACTGAGGCATAATTAGTAAGGAACAAAACTGACCTCATTATGCTTACATTCATTTCAAGTTACAGCACAATTTCTAAAGTTTCTAAACACATCAGGCATGCAGGGTGTGACTTCCACAGCACTGAGTTATAAAGTTGTGATTTTACAAATGTAAACATCGAGAAGCATGCTGGTACACGCTGTATGTTAGGAAATTTTTTACAGCCTGAACCAAAATAATAAAAACTGGATTTAAGATAACATAAACCTTTATTATTCTCACAATGGGGAAATTACAGGATTGCAGCAGCAATTTAACACTAATCGCAATCACAGCATGTTATATGAACTACATACTTCAAATAAGTACATGTAAATAAAGTTTAATTAGGCACATCTTGTTTTGCAATGCATTTACTGCCCATGTCAGTGAAGTCAGGTCAAATGTTTCAAAAGCCAAGGTCACAGGGTCTCTGACTATTTTTTCACATTTGTGACTATTATGTCGTTGCCATTAGTGCTATGATCACCAAACTTACAGTAATGGCTGATCTTAGAAGTGCTCTAGACCTAAATTTGGGGTCAAAGGGCCTCTAGTTATAATTTCACTTTTATGACCATTGTGTTATTACTGTTAGCACCAGGATTACCAAACTTCAGTACAAGGATTGAGCATGAGGTCTGCTTGACCTGGTCAAAAGGTTAAGGTCAAAGTTACAAGTTCATCCTCACACTAAAGCTAAACCATAGTGTCCTTCAACTGTATTCCCTACTCCCTGCTTTATTCTCAGGGAACATCAGTGAAGTTAACTGCCCTTCACAAAATTTCTCCTTTTGAAACACCCTGTAACCGTCGGCTCCCTCCTCTGTGCATTACCACGGTAACCATAGACATGTACTGATACTATGGTGGATAATTCATATTTCTTAAATAAAATATTAATACAAATATATTTTTATTACAGTCAGTTTATATAAACAATAACCAACACAAATTTAGCTTGTTAACAACGTTAGCAACAATAGTTTGTTTTACTCGTATTTGAGGCGCAATGGCTTATGGGTAATCTTCTTGTCAACTTCCGGTGAAGTGACGTACCGTTGTTCACTTCTTCCCTGCTCAGTTCTCAGTTCCCTTTGAACTGAAGACCGTTTGCTCCCTTCAGTTTGAAATCTCAGTTAATACCTGTATGGTGGAATATCCTCTGCAGTCCACTTTGGAGTATACTATTGGGCAATTGGAACGCAGCCTATGTCCAGAACAAATGAAGCTAGGGTCAACAATTTGTAGACTGGTTGACTTTGGGACCTTTAAGGTGGATTCACACTACAGTGTTTGGACCGACTTTTACTGACGTTTTGGCAAATGTCTGGCTCTGCTGGCAAAAGTTAATGAGTATTGGTGTTTGTTGGCAAACGCTGCCAAAAGTGTTCTTTGAAAATTTTCAGCCTGCTGAAAATTTGCCGATGTTTGGAAATACACATTGGTGAAAGTTGTGCTCAGTTTGTAAAAGTTCTTGAGTGCTGGGCTAAGTTATGCAGCGTTCACCTAAGTCAGCCCAAGTTAAAGCTGGGTTAACACTATAGCATTTGGACCGACTTTTACAGACATTTTAAAAAAAATCATAGAAATACTCAGCACAGGTCAGCTGACATCAGCGTTAGGCGAGGCTCACATAAAGATCAGTGTTTGTGGAGGTTTCCTGCCATTCTGGACCTGCTTTTGGAGTGAACACATCTCCCTTGGGCATACATTTCAGTATTTATTTTCATTTTATATTCCTATGTAGTTACTTCTGCATACCCTTTTCCCCTGTTCATTCATTCATTCCTCTAAAAAAAATAATACAACGCATAAACTCCAACACTAAGTCCGCAACTAAAATGTGAATGTGGATGGAATTTAAAAAAAAAAAAAATAGCATATCATCATATAAATAAAATGACAGATTTTGACTGTTAAAAACTCTCTCCATTAAAATAACAAAATCCCTTTAAATGTCATTTACTTTTTGACACCACATCAGTGCTGTTTGAGTCCCCACAATGGAAACCAAACCAATAAATCTGGAGAATGGTTACGCATGGAGCAGAAAATTAAGAAGAATAAATTTCTCAATGAGGAGATTTTTTTTTTTTTTTCTTTTGAGTTGCCACATTTTTGGGAGATTTATTTCTTTTTTCAAAATCCCCCTTCTCTTTATTTCTCTTTCGTCAGTGCAGGTCTGAAGTGAGTTTCAGTCTAAAAACATCTGCTTCCACCAATATTTCAGTCAATGTTTGCCAATGGCGCTTAACTTAGGCTAACTTAAGTGCAGTGTTGCCAGGTCTGACGAGAGAAACAAGCAACCACCTGTATGGAAACAAGTACAAAAAAAGCCCAACAGGCAACCTACCATATTGTGTAAAAGAGAGGCTGCTTGATAACATATATCGATATATAGATTTATTTTTGTTTGCAGTGAATTGACTGTAAACACAGTCAGCATTAAATAACTGAATTTTATAAATTCAGATTAAAGGAAAATGCATATGTATGCATTCTGCATAAGCAACAGCAAATTTATAGAAAACACAGTCAACATAAAAACTTTGAATAAATTAAATTTTTCAACTCTGATCAAAAGAAAAGACATGTACATTCTGCATAAGTAACAGCACTAAACACAATTACGGTTTAGTGATGTGGGATGATGGGAGTTGTCCACTAGTCATTTAAACAAAAACTAAATATTACTCTGTTATTTTACAGCAGCCAACAACTTTAATTACATGGAAAATTATCTTTTAAATTAACAAACATCATATGTGTAACTCATGGCAAAATTTGATGGGGATCTAAAGATAATTTTGCTCTTGCCATTCATTTCAATGGAAGATTTTTTTTTTTTTTTTTTTTTTTTTTTGATTTAAGGTCCCATATGCACTGACCTGCATAAAAAACCTAGATATCTCACGTCCCATTAGCAAGTACAGAGCCAAGTGGAGTCGGGCAGGCCACTGATCTCTACAGAAAAATTGGATGGATCATTGGCCGCCAGAAGTGAAGCCCCTGGCCGGCCACTTTTACCTCAACAACTTCTCCAAAAATTAAGAGATTTTGAACTTCTTGGTATGGAGACACAGCTTATAATCTTGCACAACCGGTGAAGGTGAACTACAGAAATTGAGTTGACATTATGTTTAGCGGCCGTCGATTTGGATGTACTAGTGTTTTGGATGTACTAATACGGCGGCCAGGTGGCTTCACTTTTGGTAGCCAATGATCCGTCTAGTTTTTCTGTAGAGATCAGCGACGGAAACCATGGGTGTGGTAACCAGGAAACGGGGGTGTGGATGGGTCCTGTAGAAAAACTATCATGCTCGTATTTTGTGGGGAGCTGGGAGAGCTGTCACACAGACAGCAAAGCAAGCCAAAATAAGAAACTACACATTAAAAAACAAGCCCAAAAACCCACAACCCGCAACTGACAAGATTTACAAGCGACTTTAGACAAAAACAAGCCCAAAGTCACTTATAATAACCGGACTTGGCAACTATGCTTTGGTGAACTCTGCATAACTTAGCCCAGAGCTCAGGAACTTTTACAAACTGAGCACAACTTTCATCAATGTTTATTTCCAAATGTCAGCAAATTTTCAGCATGCTGAAAATTTTCAAGGAATACAACTTTCGCCAGCGTTTGCCAACAAACACCAAACATCATTAACTTTTATCAACTTTTGCCAGCAGAGCCAGACGTTTGCCAAAACGTTAGTAAAAGTTGGTCCAAATGTTGTAGTGTGAATCCACCCAAAAGCAAGGTCCAGAATGGCAGGAAGCCTCCACAAATGTTGATCTTTATATGACCGTCGCCTGACGCTGATGGCAGCTGATCTGCGCTATTTGTTTGCTGAAGGCAGCCTAAGTTGGCAACAACTACACATACACTAGCCTAAGTTGGCAAAGGTTTGCCAACGCTGAATGCAACGCTGGCAAATGCTAGCAAAAGTTTTGTAAAAGTTTGTAAAAGTTCATAAAAGTTGGTGTGCACTGGATTAAAGAAAGAACCTGCTCACAAACATAATTTCACCGACGTCTGGACTAATTTCTCTGATTTTTCAAAACGTCTGTAAAAGTCAGTCCAAATGCTACAGTGTGAACCCAGCTTTACTGGTTTTAGGTCAAAAGGACAATGTCAAACATTCATCCAACATGGACATGCATAATGTCATCAATTCATTATCCCTGCAATATGCACATCTTTAGGAAGACAAGAAAAAGTTGGCAGAGCTAATCAAAGCTGCTGTTAGATAATATAGAGGAGAGGTGTGGGTCTGCATCTCTGTTGAGTGGAATTCTATTTCCATTGGTGTATTTCTTAAATTGTCTATATTAATACTGCAGCTGAAGCTTAAGACCTTGAAAGTCATCTTCAAGTCTTTCAGAGATCCATAGCATTACACTTATGCATCATCCACAGCTCAGAGCTCTTTATATTTACATACAAGCTGCATTTCTTTTTTTCTCTCCACATACAGAACCAGAACATCAGTGACAAAGTATCTCATTCCAGCCTGTTAAAGTCACACTGAAAATGCTCAGATCTCCTGACCTTTTACCCTGACCTTGACCTTAAGTGCAACCTGGATACAGAAACACCAGTGGATCATTTTTTGTGAGTTTGGCGAACATTGAAGTAATTGCCTAAAAGAAGTAGCAATTATTTTACTAAATCATATAAGCACCCAGATCTCCTGACCTTGAGCACAACCTGAATGCAGCTGAGGGTCATTATGAGTGAATTTGGTGAGAGGAGGAGTAGTTCCCATGAAATGCAGACAGATGGACAGACTGAAAAAATGACAGATAGACCAAGGATGCCCCACCATTGCATCAATTCCTTTAGGCTTTGCTGAAATGAGCTAACAAAACATCTGTCACATAAAGACATCTACAAAGAGCAGAGGCTGATAAGCCTGGCTGTCTTCCTCCTCTGCTCTCTCTTCCTCACACACTTGCCAAACATTAGAAATCAGAGCCAGTCAAAACAATCACAGAGAAAATTTCAAAAACAGTGATAGAGGATTCTACTGTAACAGCAAACAAAATGAGTCACAGGAGGGTGTTAGTAAAGAGACAAGAATAATAGAGAGGACAAAGACATATTAGGATGGTGCTTTAAAGCTCCCCTGATTCTCACTGACTGTCTCTGGGCTAACATTGACATGGATATGTCCAGCTATGAGACACAGGATCAAAAAGTTTCTTCCCTTGTGTGTTATATATTACACTTTCAATGTCCTTCACTCTTTTCTAAAAAGCTAATGTAGAGCAATTCCCCACAACCTCAGCTAAAAACAGCATTCTTCACCATGGTCATTGTATTTCTCCAGGTTTGCTTAGCAACTCAAAAAAAAAAAAAGGGACTTATCCTAGGCCTAGTTAAAACACTCCCAGAGTATAAAGGACAGGATGACCGAGCCTACCTCAATCCACTTCTTCCTTTCAAGAATGCAATATCAGTTCCAGCCGGAGAAGCCGGTTTACTAACTATGCTCTGAACACAGAATGGAGCCTAAATTCAGTCATAAGGTCTCTGCGACATGTCACTGCTTCTGCACAAAAACAGGAGATGGGCAACACCAGCAGCACTTTTTCTCTACTTCAAATGCATTAAGCTCTGGTGTGTGCATTATCCCTTCCTGCATGCAATTCGATAATCTTCATGGGTATAAATGGGGAAGTGTAAACTTCCAGGGGGCACAAACGGGGATTTGGAAATTGGCTGGCTAGAAGCAAAGAGGCATTACGGGTGATATGATAAGCCATGAAAAACTTGAGAATCTAGGCCGAGTTAATCACCACTGGCAAGACAGATGGTTTATCACAACTTAGGGAAATTGTCTGTAACTTCCTAAAAACCTGTGTGCATCTAATAGTTCAGCATATTCATATCTGCAAAGTCACATAGGCATGCAGTCTCTTTCTTGATAGTACAGACAATTTATGTTAAAGCATTTCTGCATGAAAAAAGCAAAAGAGGAAGAATCAAGCAACAAAAGAACCCCTGAACTGTTGGACAAAAAGGTATAGACAGACTGATCCGACACAGTGTCTGTAAATGACTATTAATGATATAACACTCAAAGCACTTTTAAAGAAGAACTACTGTTACCCACTATTCTATGGGCAGGAGATGTCTATGGGCAATTTAAAGTCTCCAGTTAAATTAATGTGCATGTCTTTGGACTGTGGGGGAAAACCTGAGTACTCAATTCAATTCAGTTCAACTTTATTTATATAGCGCCATTTCACAACAACAGTCATCTCATAGCACTTTCAACTGTAGGGGGGACCCCCACAATTGCAGAAAGACCCCAGCAATCAGGCGATCCCCTGTGAGCAAGCGCATGGTGACAGTGGAGAGGAAAAACTCCCTTTTAACAGGAAGAAACCTCAAGCAGAACCAGGCTCAGGGAGGGGCAGTCATCTGCTGTGACTAGCTGGGGGGTGAGGGGATAGAGAAGATGAAAAGAACAGACATGTAGAGAGTAAACAGACAGAACCCCTCAGTTTCACTCAGAAGAAACCCCTGCAGTCACAGGGAGAACATACACACAGAAAGGCCCCACAAACCAGGGGATGTGAATGGGGTACCCACTAGTTTTGAGGTGACAGTGCTTATAGTTTTTTGCTAGGTAGTTTAGAAAAACTCTACGATGAACATTCTGACTCAACACACAAGTCCTGTATCAAGCAACTTTGAAGGGGTTGCCTTTCCAAACTTTATCTTTTTCTTAACATAAAAAATTCAGCCTTTCCAAACTTTATCTTTTTCTTAAGATCCAACATTCAGCAAATACAGTTGTGTAATCAGTCCAAAAGAATAGCAAGCAGAAAGGTTACCATAACTAGGAATGTCCCAATCCAATCTCAAGTATTGGATCTGGACCCTGATCAAGGCTTTTGTGACTTGGTCAATATCGGGGTCACTGGGTTAATCTCCATTTAAGTCTCTGTTGTATTCCATCAGCTATTGTTTTATGTTAGACTCATGGCAGCAATACAAAGTTACAGCAGGGAAGGTGATGCCAACATGTCTGCTGCCTGGAATATTCAGAGTATTGAGGTGTCAAACAAACAACATGGCATCGATTTTTTAAAAATAACTAATGTTATTTTAATCCCCATGGATCGCCACCTTATCATGGTGGGGGGTTTGCATGCCTTAGTGATCCCAGGAGCTATGTTGTCCGGGGCAATTTGCCTCTGGTAGGGTCTCCCAAGACAAACTGGTCCTGAGTGAAGGGCCAGACTAAGAGCGATCCAACAGACTCCCATGATGAAACAAATATCAAGGATTCAGTGTGCCCCGCACGGTGTAGGGTTATTGGGGCCCCACCCTTGAGCCAGGCCTGGGGGAGGGTCTCGATGGAAAGTGCCTGGTGGCTGGGTTTCTGCCCATGGGACCTGGCTGGGCTCGGCCTAAAGGAGTTACTTGTGTCCGCCCTCCAGTGGACTCACCACCTGCAGGAGGGACCATGGGGGTCCGATGCAATGTGGATTAGGTGACAGTCAAAGGCAGAGACCTTGGCGATCTGATCCCCGGCTTTTGAAACTGGCTTTTGGGACGTGGAATGTCACCTCTCTGGTGAAGAAGGAGCCTGAGCTGGTGTACAAGATTGAGAGATACTAGCTAGATATAGTTGGGCTCAACTCAATGCACAGCTCCAGTTCTGGAACTAGTCTCCTGGAGAGGGGCTGGAGCTTGGCCTACTTCAGAGTTGACCCGGGCGAGAGATGACAAGTAGGGGTAGGTATTGTTGTATCCCCCCCGCCTTGCTGCCTCGACATTGCAGTCCTCCCCAGTAGACAAAAGGGTTGTTTCCCTGTGCCTAAGGGTTGGGAAACAGGTTCTGATCATCATATCAGACCTGCGACCATATGTCTTGGCCACTCAGG
The DNA here is from genome assembly GCA_020510985.1 of Pholidichthys leucotaenia. Taxonomy (NCBI): domain Eukaryota; kingdom Metazoa; phylum Chordata; class Actinopteri; order Cichliformes; family Pholidichthyidae; genus Pholidichthys; species Pholidichthys leucotaenia. The sequence goes on along the minus strand of CM035839.1, from coordinate 319,021,100 downwards.
CAAAGAGCACAGAACAACTACACAGCAGCGCTAAACAAACTCCACGACGTCATCAGCGCAGTAGAAATGAAACATCCTGATGCTGTTTTTATTGATGCTGGCGACTTTAACCAGTGCAATGTACGGACCGTATTCCCCAAATATTACCAGCATGTGGACATTCCCACCCACGATTAAAGCACATTGGATCATGTTTATTCCAACATAAATGGTGTCTACAGAGCGGCACCCCGCTCCCACTTCGGACAGTCAGATCACATCTCACTGTTTATGTACCCAGCCTACAGACAAAAGCTGAAACAAACAAACAAACCCTGTTATTAAGCAAATTAAGCGCTGGACTCCAGAGACTGAGAGCACCCTGCAACACTGTTTTGCCTGCACAGACTGGGATGTGTTTAAAGCTGCAGCCACCCAAGAGGACTCTTCTGTAAACATACAGGGCCACGCTGAATACGTGACTGAGTACATTAGCACATGCGTTGATACCATTGTACCCACCATACAAGTCAGGAAGTTCCCCAACCAGAAGCCCTGGATCAACAATCAGGTACGTCAGATGCTGCGTGCTCGCTCTTGTACATGTAAATCAGGCTGTGAGGTCAAGTACAAAGCTGCAAAGTATGGACTGAGAGAGGCTATAGCAACAGCCAAGAGGCAGTACAGAGAAAAGCTGGACAGCCTCTACTCCACTCCTGACCCAGAGTGCATGTGGCAAGGCCTGCAACATATCACAGACTACAAGAGGACCAACAGCAGCACCACTAGCTCTACAGACAGCCTGCCGGATGATCTCAATATCTTTTACACCCGCTTCGAGACCACCAGCCACAGCACAGAGAAGAGACACACACACACACCCCACCCACCCACCCACTAAGAGTCTCACCAGGCCAGGTAAACAAAGCACTGAAGGATATCAACCCCTGCAAGGCAGCAGGACCACACAACATACCTGGGTGGGCCCTCAGAGCATGCACTGCCGAGCTTACTGACGTTCTCACAGCAATCTTCAACCTCTCCCTCAACCAGAACATAGTCCCCTCCTGCTTCAAAATGACAACCATCATCTCCCTCCCCAAAAAGAGCCTGCCGACCTGTCTGAATGGTTACAGACCAGTAGCACTCACTCCAATCATCATGAAGTGCTTCGAGAGAGTGGTGCTGCCCCTCATTCAGGACAGCATACCGGGCACCCTGGACCCCCTGCAGTACTCCTACCGACCCAACAGGTTCACCTCAGATGCTATCGCTGCAGCACTCCATTATTCTCTCTCCCACCTGGAAGACAAAGACTCCTACATTAGGATGCTCTTTGTCGACTACAGCTCCGCCTTCCACACGGTCATCCCTCACAAACTGTCTTCACTTGGCCTGCACCCCACCTTCTGCGACTGGCTCCTGGACTTTCTGTCAGGTCCCAGTCTGTCAGGATGGGTAACAGGACCTCAGCTAGCAACATCACAAACACGGGTGTCCCACAGGGTTGTGTTCTCAGCACCATCCTCTACAGCCTCTTCACCCATGAGTGTGTTGCCTCCCACAAGGACAATATCATCCTAAAGTCTGCGGATGACACAGCAGTAATAGGATGCATTGTGGCCACACATGTGACCTACTTTGTGACTTATTTAAGGCCTCACATTTGAGATAAGAACAAAGACAGAATTTCCTTGGAGATAACAGGAAGCTGGAAGGTGTTAGCTTTGGTATGCAAGGCCTGAGACTGTGGGGGGTGATATTAAGAGATTATAGAGGAGATGCATTGTTACTGGTGATTATAATGCAATGTGACTTGTGATGCAAAGTGACGTGATTATAATGCAATGTGACTTGTGATGCAAAGTGACGTGATTATAATGCGATGTGACTTGTGATGCAAATTGACTTGTGAGCTGTGAGAGTCCCGGGTATTTAAGGGACGAGAGTTTCCTGTGATAGTCTCTTTCTTCGTTGAGATGATGGTGAATGTGAATAAAGCTGCTTTGAGAGAGATCAGTCTCATCCTTCTCACATTCCCACACTGGTGACCCTGACGTGATATGCAACAACAGGAGAGTCCCCCGGGGACAGCCTCGTCAGGAGCCCCCAGCCAAGCGAATGCCGCTACGGTCCAGCTACTGGACTTTTGGCAGAACAATCCACGCTCCTGGTTCCACGCGGTTGAGGCACAATTCAACCTCCGGGGAATATCGGTAGACGACACAAAGTTCCACCATGTGGTCGCAAGACTGGACAACCACACGGCTCAGCACGTGGAGAGCCTTATCGAGCAGCTGCCAGACAGCGACAAATACGGCGCGTTGAAGGCTGCACTCATCCAGCACTTCACCCCCTCCGTCGAGGAGCGAGCAGAGAGACTCCTGGCGCTGACTGAGTTGGGAGATGACACGCCCTTTAATCTGATGGAGAAGATGTTGAGGTTGAAAGGCTCAGATGACGACCACTTCATCTTCACCCACCTCTTCCTCAGGACCCTACCGTCAGCGATGAGAGCGACCCTGACCAGTTCGCCGTTGTTGGCCCAGCGGGACTACCGCGTGCTGGCCCGGGAGGCGCAGCGAATTGTCAACGCCAGCAGACAACGCGCGGCCACGGCTGCAGCAGCGGAACTCGGCGTGACGACCGCAGATGGCAGGGGGCCAGGGGCAGCAGTAGCAGACCCACCGACGAAGGCGGCGGCGAGAGCCAGGGAACGCGGAGGAGACGTCCTTTGTTTCTACCATTGCCGTTTCGCAGAGAGGGCACGCAAGTGTGTACCACCGTGCCAGTTTCAGCGTTCGGGAAACGCCAAGACCGGGGGTCAGTAGCAGCCGCGGCCCTCGGGGAGGAGAACAAGCTGCTCTACTTGTTGGACGCATGCTCGGGGAGGCAGTTCCTCGTGGACACAGGCTCCCAGTTGAGTTTCATCACACCTTCCTACGCGGACAGACTGGCAGGTTCCAGAGGTCCCGGGGTGACAGCAGCGAACGGCTCGGGGATTAAGACCTTTGGTGAGAAGACTCTGCTTCTGTCTCTACACGGCCGTACATTTGAGTGGACTTTTGTTATAGCAGCAGTGAATTTCAATATGTTGGGGGCTGATTTTTTGTGCTCACTTGGTTTATTGGTTGATCTCGCTAACAGGCGCCTGGTTAATGCATTTTCTTTTGATTCTATTCCCTGTACAGCGCGAGTGGCCCCGCCAACAGCACAAGCCAACGTCACAGCTGCAAGCGGTAAGTTCCACACACTGCTCACTCAGTTCCCAGCACTCACGGTCCCCACATTTCGGCAACAGTCGCTAAACACGGGGTGGAGCATTTTATTACCACTACCGGACCGCCCGTTTTTGCAAAAGCTCAGCGCTTTGACACAGCTAAACTGCCCATAGCGCGCGAGGAGTTCGCCAACCTGGAGAGGTTGGGCATTATCAAGCGTTCAAAAAGTCCATGGGCTTCCCCGCTACACATGGTCCCGAAGGCTGACGGATCATGGCGGCCTTGCGGGGATTTCCGCAGGTTAAACAACGCTACAGCGCACGACTGCTACCCAATCCCACATATCCAAGATTTTTCCATTCATTTAGCAGGGGCTCGTGTTTTTTCTAAGATCGATTTGGTCCACGGTTACCACCAAGTCCCAGTGCGCGCTGAGGACATACCCAAAACAGCGGTAATAACTCCATTTGGCCTATTCGAGTTTTTATGCATGCCATTCGGGCTTAAAGGGGCTGCACAGACGTTCCAACGCATGATGGACGCGGTGCTACGCGATCTCCCTTTCGTGTTCGTCTACTTAGACGATATTTTGGTAGCCAGCGCGTCCGAAGACGAACACGAAAACCACCTAGCCACAGTTTTCCGGACGTTGGGAGATCACGGGTTAATAATCAACCCAGCGAAGTGTCAGTTCAGGGTGGCGCAGATTGATTTTTTTTAGGACACCGCGTATCCCCTGAAGGAGCGGTCCTGCTTCCTGACAGTGCGCGCAGTAGCAGATTTTCCCTGGCCGCAGACGGTCAGGGCGTTACAGGAGTTTTTGGGAATGGTGAATTTTTATAACCGTTTTCTCCCCCGTGCGGCGCAACTCATGCAACTGCTGTATGCCGCGCTCAAAAAACAGAAACCCGCGAATAAGGTCGAGTGGTCCCTGGAGCAGGAGCAAGCATTCTCAGAGGTTAAAGCAGCCTTGGCAAAGGCTGCATTGGTGGCACACCCAGACCCAACGGCCCGCATAGCATTCACTACTGATGCGTCTGATGTGGCCATAGGGGTGGTCGTGGAGCAGCACGTAGCCGGGGTGTGGCAGCCCCTCGCCTATTTCAGCAGGACCTTGCGCGATAGTGAACGCAAATACAGCGCGTTCAACAGGGAGCTGCTGGCTCTCCATTTGGCCATCCACCACTTTCAGTTCTGGCTGGAAGGACGCTGTTTCACCGCGTTTGTTGACCACAAGCCGCTAACATTCGCGATGGCCAAGGTTTCCGAACCGTGGTCAGGCCGGCAGCAGAGACAGCTGGCTGCGATTTCAGTTTACCACTGATATTCAGCATGTGGCGGGCAAACTGAATGTAGTGGCAGATTGCCTCTCGCACGTCGTGGCAGCTCCAGTCAGCGTAGGGATAGATTACGCAGCCATGGCCGCAGAGCAGGTTAGTGACGCGGATGTGCGCGCGCTCCAGTCTGGACCAACAGGGTTAAGGCTGGAGAACAGGGTGCTGCAAGACGGTATGCCCCCTCTAATCTGCGATGTCTCCACTGGACGGCCGTGTCCAGTAGTACCGGCCGCGTGGCGCCGCCGCGTTTTTGACTCGATTCATTCTTTGGCGCACCCGGGAGTGCGCGCGTTGGTCAAAATGGTAGGAGAGAAATTTGTGTGGCCGAGTCTTCGCAAACAAGTTAAAGAGTGGGCAGCAGCCTGCACGGCGTGTCAACAAGCCAAAGTACACAGGCACACGAGGGCTCCTTTGGAGCCGTTTCACATTCCGGCCAAGAGGTTCGATCACGTTCATGTGGACCTTGTGGGCCCCTCCCGCCGTCACAAGGGTGCACACACCTTCTGACAATGGTGGACCGCACCACGCGCTGGCCTGAAGTGGTCCCGCTGGCATCAACCACGGCCGAGGAGGTGGCGCGCGCATTTTTAACAGCTTGGGTGGCGCGCTTCGGCGTTCCATCGGACATTCCCTCCAACAGAGGCCCTCAATTTGTGTCCGAACTTTGGTCGACAATGGCCCGCAACCAGGGTGTCACAATTCACCGCACAACCGCGTACAATCCACAGGCTAACGGGTTATTCAAACGTTTTCATAGGTCATTGAAAGCGGCCCTCAGAGCGTCACTGACGGATGCAAATTGGGTAGACAAGTTACCGTGGATTTTATTAGGGTTGCGTTCTGCGCCTAAAGAAGACTTAGAAGCCTCCCCAGCGGAGCTCGTGTTTGCGCAACCACTTCGGCTGCCTGGGGAGTTTCTCCCAGATAACCCGGCTCCAGACACCTCCCCGTCTCAGCTGTTGCGGAGTAACATAGAATCAAGCACGCTGCCCGGCCCCGTGCACCACAGTTTTCCGCGCGTTTTTGTGCCTAAAGCTTTGAAAAACACGGAGTTTGTTTTTATCAGACATCACGAGCATCGCACACCACTGCGACCACCTTATGATGGGCCGTTTAGAGTGTTGGAAACAGGGGACAAGCATTTTTTGCTAGATTTGGGGGGTAGGAGTGAAAAGGTTGGCATAGACAGACTCAAACCCGCTTTTGTGGTGGCGGACGAGCAAGTGCTGTTGGCAAGGGCCCCTCGACGCGGCAGGCCACCACGGGGTGTTTCCCAGAGTAATATTTCCCCAGATCACCCGCAGAGACTGACAGAAAGTTTGCACCCTCAGACAGCAGCTCCCCAGCATGACGGCGCCGTGGAGGCGGTGAAACCTGGTTACAGCAGATACGGGAGAAGACTGAGGCCCAAGCAGCATGTGGATTGATGTACAATGATGTTTTCACAGCATGCAAACTGTTATTCTGTTGTTTGATCTAAATGTTTGGGGGGGAGGGGCACACATGTGACCTACTTTGTGACTTATTTAAGGCCTCACATTTGAGATAAGAACAAAGACAGAATTTCCTTGGAGATAACAGGAAGCTGGAAGGTGTTAGCTTTGGTATGCAAGGCCTGAGACTGTGGGGGGTGATATTAAGAGATTATAGAGGAGATGCATTGTTACTGGTGATTATAATGCAAAGTGACGTGATTATAATGCGATGTGACTTGTGATGCAAATTGACTTGTGAGCTGTGAGAGTCCCGGGTATTTAAGGGACGAGAGTTTCCTGTGATAGTCTCTTTCTTCGTTGAGATGATGGTGAATGTGAATAAAGCTGCTTTGAGAGAGATCAGTCTCATCCTTCTCACATTCCCACAGCATCACTGGTGATAATGAAGCATCCTACAGGAGGGAGGTGGCCAACCTCGCGTATGGTGTGAGGACAACAACCTCACCCTCAACACAGACAAGACAAAGGAGTTGATAGTGGACATGAGGAAAGGGAGGAGGAGACCTCATCGGCCACTGTTCATCCAGAAGCTTGAGATGGAGAGGGTGAGCAGCTTTAAATACCTGGGCATCCTCATCAGCGAGGACCTTAAGTGGACACACAACACCACAGAGCTGGTTAAGAGAGCTCAACAGTAACTGTACTTTCTGAGGAGGCTGAAGAAGTCTGGCATGTTTTCCAGGATCCTCAACAATTTCTACAGCTGCATCATCAAGAGCATCCTTACCAACTGCATCACCACTGCCCTGGAGCACAAACGCCTGCAGAGAGTGGTGAAGACAGCGGAGATCATCAGGACTCCACTTCCCTCTCTGCAGAGCATCTACCACCGCAGAGTCCAAAAGAGAGCTGATGCCATCCTCCAGGACCCCACCCACCCCCAACACAGACTGTTCACACTTCTACCGTCAGGCCGGAGGTACAGAAGTGTGAAATACAGGACAACCAGACTGAAGAACTGCTTCTTTCCCACTGTCATCAGACTCCTGAACAGATAACAACTCCCAAAACTCTGTAACACAGCTTCGCATATAGGAACTCACACACCAGCTGCTAATTTTGCACACTGCTCACCTGTACAGTAGATATAGTCTCACCCGTCTGATGTCCATATCATCTCTGCTGCTACTTATCATGCACAGTCTACTGGTACTATGGTTACAGAAATAATTTGTAATTATACACTGGTCATTGCACAGTGCTCATTTGCACACTGTACATAAGTCTATGCCATCTCAGGTTCACATCAGGTTGCACAATGCTCATTTGCACACTGTACATAGGTTCATGCCATCTCAGGTTCACATCATCTCTGATATCAATATACCACTATCACTTTAGTCATCCAGTGAATTTTCAATGTCATTCCTCTACTGCCTGTATGTTGGTGTGTGTGTGTGTGTGTTATTAGCATCCATTAGTATTAGGATTTAGTATTAGGATTGAGTTACTGTGTTAGTGTGTCATGACCTATTAGTTATTATTGTTGTTTCTGTACCTTTTAACTTGGCATTCCTTCGGAGAGCAAAGTAAGAATTTCATTGCTCAGGAAATGTAGCATTTCTTAACTGTGCACATGATAATAAAGTCTGAATCTTGAACCCTGAAGAGAGGTGCAGAGCTGTCAACTGATCACCACCTAGTGGTGAGTTGGATTCAATGGCAGGGGCGGATGCCACTCAGACCTGGTAGACCTAAACGTATCATGAGGGTGTGCTGGGAATGTCTGGCTGAGGCACATGTCCGAGAGGTCTTCAACTCCCACCTCCGGAAGAACTTCGACCACATTCCGAGGGAGTCTGGAGACATGGAGTCTGAATGGGCCATGTTCCCCACCTCTATTGTTGAAGCAGCTGTCCAGAGCTGTGGCCACAAGGTTGTTGGTGCATCTCATGGTAGCAACCCCAGAACCAAGTGGTGGACACCAGTGGTGAGGGGATACATCAAGGTGAAGAAGGAGTCCTATTGAGTTTGGTTGGCTTGTGAATTGAATCGAAATGAATTGAATTCCTTTATCGTCACTGTATGCAAATGTACAACGAAATTAGCGCCATAAACATACTGCACAATTGACCATATAAAAACACACAATAAAAAAACAATACATACAGTATAAATATAGATATAAATGAGACATAATGGGACTAAGAGTAGATAAGTAAGTGGGATTCCCGAAGCAGTCCACAGTGTGTATGGTGCAACTGAGGCACTGCTGACTTCAACTGGGGACATCGTCGGGCGGTGGAAGAAATACTTCGAGGAGCTCCTCAATCCCACTGACACGCCTTCCACAGAGAGAGCAGGGCTTGAGGATGAGGGGGACGACTCGCCCACCACAGGGGCTGAGGTCACTGAAGTGGTTAAAAAAACTCTTTGGTGGCCGGGCCCCAGGGATGGACGAGGTTTGCCCTGAGTACCTCAAGGCCCTGGATGTCATAGGGCTCTCATGGCTAACATACCTCTGCAACATTGCGTGGCTGTCAGGGACAGTACCTTTGGAATGGCAAACTGGGGTGGTGGTTCCTCTCTTCAAGAAGGAGGACCAGAGGGTGTGTTCCAGCTTTAGAGGGATCACACTTCTCAGCCTCCCTAGGAAGGTCTATGACAGGGTAGTGGAGAGGCGAGTTCGACTGCTGGTCAAACCTCGAATCCAGAAGGAGCAATGTGGTTTTTGTCCTAGCTGTGGCACATTGGACCAACTCTTTACCCTCTTGAGAATCCTCGAGGGTTGGTGGGAGTTTGCACAACCAGTCCACATGTGTTTTGTGGACTTGGAGAAAGCATTCGACCATGCCCCTCGTGGTCTCTTGAGGGGGATGCTGCAGGAGTATGGGGTATCGGGCTTGTTGTTATGAGCTATCCAGTCCCTATACGACCATTGTAAAGAGTTTGGTTCATATTGCCAACACCCAGTCGAACTTGTTTCCAGTAAGAGTTGGACTCTGCCAAGGCTGCCCTTTATCACTGATCCTGTTCATAATTTTTACGGATAGGATTTCTAGGCACAGCCAAGGATCAGAGGGTATCATGTTCGGTGACCACAGGATCTCATCTTTGATGTTTGCAGATGATGTCGTCTTGTTGGCTTCATCAAGCAATGACCTACAGGTCTTGCTAGGACGGTTTGCTGCGGAGTATGAAGTGGCTGGGATGAGAATCAGCTCCTCCAAGTCTGAGTGGGACAAGGTCCTGCCCCAAGTGGAGGACTAAGTATCTCGGGGTCTCATTCACGTGTGAGGGGAGAATGGAGCAAGAGATTGACAGATGGATCGAAGCAGCCTCTGCAGTGATGCAGACGTACCAGTCTGTTGTGGTGAAGAGGGAGCTGAGCTCTAAAGCAAAGCCATCAATTTACCGGTCAATCTACATTCTTACCCTCACCTATGGTCACATGAGCTTTGGGTAACGACCAAAAGCATGAGATCATGGATACAAGGGGCTGAAATGAGCTTTCTCCATAGGATTGTTGGACTTACCCTTAGAGATAGGGTGAAGAGCTCAGTCATCCAGGAGAGGCTCAAAGTAGAACCACTGCTCCTCCATATCGAAAGGAGCTAGTTGAGGTGGTTTGAGCATCTGATCAGGATGCCTCCTGGACGCCTCCCACTTGAGGCATTTCAGGCACGTCCCACTGGGCAAACCCAGGACACGCTGGAGAGACTACGTCTCCCAGCTGGCCTGGAAACATCTCGGCATCCTCTCTGAAGAACTGGAGCAGGTGGCCGGGGAGAGGGAAGTCTGGGCTTCTTTGCTTGAGCTGCTGCCTCCACGAGTCGGACCTCCAGAAAAGTGGTAGAAAATGTATGGATGATGGATTTGAATGTACTTATATTTTATATTTTAGAGTACTTTAATGTACACTGGAGTGGTGGCCTAGTTGATAGAGCATCCACCCCACAACCGGGAGGTTGGGGGTTCAAGTCCCGGCTGGGTCATACCAAAGACCATATAAAAATGGTACTTCCCACCTTATAGCTTGGTGCTCAGCGTTATAGAATGGGGAGGGAGAATTTGTTTGTGGAAGTTTGTACCTTGCATGGCAGTGACCCCTCTTATTCTACATGTAATTAACATTGTAGATAGGAGAAACGTAATTTCCTTCTACTGTACATGATTGGCTGTATGGACTGAATGACAACATCGATGGCTGCTGCTTCTTCTTCTTCTTCTTCTTAACGGTGTGTAGTTTGCAAGAATGTGTTGTGAGAAAATGTAAATATCGGATAGTGACTCAGTATCGTCTGATCCTCAATCTTAAATAACTAGATTGGAGACAAAAGATCTTGATCAGGACATTCCTAATCATAACCTCTCTGCCCAAAGTGTGCATGTGATCCAGTTTATCTCTTAATGCCAAGTACATGTCATATAATTGTGGCTTTATCAAACTTTAGGTTGGCAAAAATCACAAATGTGGGGACTCATTGGAATTATTTAAGAAACATGGGACAAGGGATTGTGAGACAACAAAATGAGTCGAGAATTAACTGTGGCTGACCAGTTTTTGTGTCAGCCACACAAATCCAGTCAGTTGGTTTTTATTGCTTTAGTTCCTAAATAGGTAAATTTGTGTTTGTAACATTTATCGATAATAATTCTTAATAAACTATCATGAGACTAGTGTCTCTGAATTGATACAGTATCACCACCACAAAGTATTGCGACATTATGATGCACTGATGGTTTTTTCCCAACCCCTAATAGCTTAATTTGTCTGGCATTGTGACATTTAACAGCAGTATACAAGTTAAAAACACAGTGGTCCAGTGAAGTTATGTGTACAGCACCACAGAGACATTTTAATTGTGAACAACTAAAGAATCATGTGAAACAATGGTCCTGCTGCTCTGCTCCACTCTAATGAAACAGACCAGCACAACTGTGTATCGGTACTGACTTGCCTTTTCTTTGAAAATATTGGCCTCTCTTCTGTAATGATTGTAAGCAAAAAAATGACACCCTGTTCACACTGAGATTATCTAAAGTAGACACATTGAACACAGTGGAAAGAATTGACTATTCTGTTTGATATCAAGTCTGTAAGTAATAGAATAATCACATACAAGAGACAGTGATGAAGATGATGCAATTATTGCAGGTGAAGCAGGCTATTTCTGATAGGTCTGACGTGTGTGGATAATGAAGCACTAAAAGAACTAAAGGGAACTCAGTGGAGGTGCAGACCTGTACTGACCCTGCGAGTTTGATCTTTGAACGTCTGGCCTGAAAATGAATGCACGTGTAGAACTTCGCATATACCATTCTTGCACCATGTTTGATGCTGCCGTTCTACAAAGAGATGGACAAAACAAAAAACATTCACGCGCTGACTACCATCAGTGTGGATAACAAGTGCATTCCTTGTCTTCAGAGCAACATAAGTAAATACAGTTTATATAGCCGCCAGTGAAAGGTTAGTGTAAGCAGAAACAAACTCTAATATCAACAAAAAGTCATTAGAGCACTATCTACACTACAGTCTTCATTACAATCTGGCTAACTTCACTGTAATGACGGCAAATTAAAGCCAGGCTGATCCAATAATGAGTTGGCCATTTCATTTTATATTTAGCCTGATGATGATTAAATCTAGCATGAAATGTCTTGTCCCATGAAAAGCTGCATCACCAAAGTAATCAGTCGGTTCTCTGTTTCATTGCTCAGGTAAAGCTGTTAAGCCACAATATCATAAGGTCACCCCACACAGAGTCACTTTTCCTTGACTGATAATGAGGCTAATGTGTAGCTCAGCACCTACACCAGAAGGAGAACAGGAAATATATCACTGAGGAGCATGGAATAACTAACAGCGAAGAGGCAGACTTGGAGAGAGACATTAAGTTCAGAGTCATTAGGCACAACACACTGCTGTCATTATATCACACTGCATTACATTCATCAGCCCCTTCATTTATGAAGCCGTAGGAGGCCATAAAAGTAGCTCATGTTGCTGGGCGCTGTCAAAAACTGCTCTTCTTTTTTGGAAGTTTAGTGTGATGCCGTACCCTCCCAACGCTGCCCTCACACTGCTGTATTTAAAGCAACCTGTGTGACACTGAACCTGACTAAATCTGTCTAAAGCAAAGCTGAGGTATTCAAGTTGTCTAAGAGGCAGATAGAGCAGGGGGTGCAGTGACAGAGAGAGAAGCACCCATCCAAAAGTCTATGGATGAGTGCAGATCCTTGCTTAATACATTTTCCTCATGCATTTTCCAGATTATAGAGGGCATTTATTAATGTCACACATCAAGGATGGAGTCAAATAAGTTTACACAGCTAGAAATGGACCCTTCAAATCTCACCAAAGCATGGGAGAGGATTTTCCGATCAGAGCAAAAATGAAAAAAGTTTTTCTTTCATCCATCCATCTTCAACCACCTTTCTGGAGGTCCGGGTCACAGAGGCAGCAGCTCAAGCAGAGAAGCCCAGACTTCCCTCTCCCCAGCCACCTGCTCCAGCTCTTCAGAGAGGATACCAAGACGTTCCCAGGCCAGCTGGGAGACATAGTCTCTCCAGCGTGTCCTGGGTCTGCCCCGGGGTCTCCTTCAAGTGGGATGTGCCCAAAACACCTCAAGTGGGAGGCATCAAGGAGCCATCCTGATCAGATGCCCAAACCACCCCAACTGGCTCCTTTCGATATGGAGGAGCAGCAGTTCTACTCTGAGCCTCTCCTGGATGACTGAGCTCCTCACCCTATCTCTGAGGGTGAGGGTCCAGCAATCCTATGGCGAAAGCTCATTTCAGCCGTTTGTATCCCCGATCTCATTCTTTCGGTCCTTACCCAAAGCGCATGACGATAGGTGAGGGTAGGTATGTAGATTGACTAGTAAATTGACAGCTTTGCTTTACAACGCAGCTTCCTCTTCACCACAACAGACCGGCACAACGTCCGCATCACTACAGAGGCTGCCCCAATCCGTCTGTCAATCTCTTGCTCCATTCTCCCCTCACTCGTGAATGAGACCCCGAGATACTTAAACTCATCCACTTGGGGCAGGAGCTTGTCCCCATCCCAGAGAGGACAATCCACTTTTTTCTGGCTGAGGACCATGCACTCAGACTTGGAGGTGCTGATTCTCATCCCAGCCACTGATCCCTCTAAAGTTGGAACACACCCTCCGGTCCCCCTTTTTAAAAAAAGGAACCACCACCCCGGTTTGCCATGCCAAAGGTACTGTCCCCGACCTCCACACAACATTGCAGAGGCATGTCAACCATGACAGCCTGACGACATCCAGGGCCTTGAGGTACTCAGGGCGACTCTCGTCCACCCATGGGGCCTGGCCACCAAAGAGTTTTTTAACCACTTCTGCGACCTCAGTCCCTGTGATGGGTGAGTTGTCCCCCTCATCCTCAAGTCCTGCTTCCTCTGTGGAAGGAGTCTCAGTGGGATTGAGGAGATCCTCAAAGTATTTCTTCCACCGCCCATCGATGTCCCCGGCTGAAGTCAGCAGCGCCCCATCCGCACCATACACAGTGTGGACAGGGAGATGCTTCCCCCTCCTGAGTCGCCAGATAGTTTGCCAGAATCTCTTCGAGGCTGACCAAAAGTCTTGCTCCACGGCCTCACCGAACTCCTCCCACACCCGAGTTTTTGCTTCAGGAGCCACCTGAGCCATGAATGGGCCATGTTCTCCACCTCTATTGTCAAACGCTTTTCATATTATAATTTTTTTAGTTTAAATCCAAGACTGTTCACTGTCATAGTCAGAAAAAATAATAATTCATGATGTAATTATTGCATGACACACATTTTAATCTTTTTTTTTGTAAATAGGCAATTAAAGACTAATATGAAAACTTTTCTAAAGCATAACCAAAGGGACACTGTTCCAATGGCAGATGGTCAAGTAGACACAGCACACACAAAAAGATTTAAACTTGAAGTTAAACAGAATCTTAGTGACAGTGACCTATCATAATTGTGTCTATTTTGAGAGTAAGAATAACCTCTCTAACACACGTCTTAAAAAATGTCCTGAATCCTAAACCACTGTGCTGGCTGATTGGGCAACTACAAATTACATGACCTGATTTTTGCAACACAGAATCTTATCAACACTGGCCTCAGTGGGACCACGAGCTAATTGGTTAGTCTTTTACACTGCATTTTCTAATGATGAGCGCTTAATTAATCCTTGAAACATGGGCCTGTGAGTGTTGCGCTACAAAGGAAGCGGAGCGGAGAGGATCAAAGTCATTCCAGTCTACTGTGGATGTGCTGGGATTAGGAAAATATGGTAGAGGCATGGAGACAATCAAGCATCCAACCCTCTAGTGAAGAAAATCCTTCCAGACTGCAACCCAGATCCCAGCTGCACAGAGAAGTCACCCTGCCGCACCGCTGTGTTTGCTGAATGACACTGACATGTGTGAGGGCGGTTATTTGATACAACAGTTATCACACTCAAGTCCCCAATCCTCCATAGCCTCATAATATGAAGATGAGTGGGAGCAGGATATGTCAGTGCTGCTGCAAACATTTGGCACACACACTATCCCTTTCATACTTTTTTGACACTGGGTGTTTAATTGTTTGCAAAGGATATGGACTTCAGTATCACATACAGTGGGGTAAAAAAGTATTTAGTTAGCCACCAATTGTGCAAGTTCTCCCACTTAAAAGATGAGAGAGGTCTCCAATTTTCATCATAGGTATACGTCAACTATGAGAGACAAAATGAGAAAAAAAAATCCAGAAAATCACATTGAAGGATTTTTAATGAATTAATTGGTAAATTCCTCTGTAAAATAAGTATTTGGTCAATAACAAAAGTTCATCTCAATACTTTGTTATATACCCTTTGTTGGCAATGACAGAGGTCAAACGTTTTCTGTAAGTCTTCACAAGGTTTTCACACACTGCTGCTGGTATTTTGGCCCATTCCTCCATGCACATCTCCTCTAGAGCAGTGATGTTTTGGGGCTGTCGCTGGGCAACACGGACTTTCAACTCCCTCCAAAGATTTTCTATGGGGTTGAGATCTGGAGACTGGCTAGGCCACTCCAGGACCTTGAAATGCTTCTTACGAAGCCACTCCTTCGTTGCCCAGGTGGTGTGTTTGGGATCATTGTCATGCTGAAAGACCCAGCCACGTTTCATCTTCAATGCCCTTGCTGATGGAAGGAGGTTTTCACTCAAAATCTCACGATACATGGCCCCATTCATTCTTTCCTTTACACGGATCAGTCGTCCTGGTCCCTCTGCAGAAAAACAGCCCCAAAGTATCATGTTTTCACCTCCATGCTTCACAGTAGGTATGGTGTTCTTTCTCCTCCAAACACGACAAGTTGAGTTTTTACCAAAAAGTTCTATTTTGGTTTCATCTGACCATATGACATTCTCCCAATCCTCTTCTGGATCATCCAAATGCTCTCTAGCAAACTTCAGACGGGCCTGGACATGTACTGGCTTAAGCAGGGGGACACGTCTGGCACTGCAGGATTTGAGTCCCTGGTGGCGTAGTGTGTTACTGATGGTAGCCTTTGTTACTTTGGTCCCAGCTCTCTGCAGGTCATTCACTAGGTCCCCCTGTGTGGTTCTGGGATTTTTGCTCACCGTTCTCGTGATCATTTTGACCTCACGAGGTGAGATCTTGCGTGGAGCCCCAGATCGAGGGAGATTATCAGTGGTCTTGTATGTCTTCCATTTTCTAATAATTGCTCCCACACTTGATTTCTTCACACCAAGCTGCTTACCTATTGCAGATTCAGTCTTCCCAGCCTGGTGCAGGTCTACAATTTTGTTTCTGGTGTCCTTTGACAGCTCTTTGGTCTTGGCCATAGTGGAGCTTGGAGTCTGACTGTTTGAGGTTGTGGACAGGTGTCTTTTATACTGATAATGAGTTCAAACAGGTGCCATTAATACAGGTAACGAGTGGAGGACAGAGGAGCCTCTTAAAGAAGAAGTTACAGGTCTATGAGAGCCAGAAATCTTGCTTGTTTGTAGGTGACTAAATACTTATTTTACCGAGGAATTTACCAATTAATTCATTAAAAATCCTTCAGTGTGATTTTCTGGATTTTTTTTTCTCATTTTGTCTCTCATAGTTGAGGTATACCTATGATGAAAATTGGAGACCTCTCTCATCTTTTAAGTGGGAGAACTTGCACAATTGGTGGCTGACTAAATACTTTTTTGCCCCACTGTATTCTTCCTGCAGCGGTTTATAATTTTTAAGGATAGTAGTTACATTAAATACAGTCTCTCAAACTCATCCATCCATCCATTTTCCTACCGCTTTTCCAGGGACCCGGATCACGAAGGTAGCAGCCCAAACAGATACCCGGAACCTCCCTCTCCTCAGCCACCCGCTCCAGCTCTTCAGAGAGGATACCAAGGCATTCTCAGGCCAGCTGGGAGACACTCTCCAGCGTGTCGTGGGTCTGCCCCTCGGCCTCCTCCCAGTGGCATATGCCTGAAACATCTCAAGTGGGAGGCATCCAGGAGACATCCTGATCAGATGCCCAAACTACATTAACTGGATCCTTTCGATGTGGAGGAGCAGCGGCTCTACTCTGAGCCTCTCCTGGATAACTGAGATCATCACCCTATCTCTATGGGTGAGTCCAGCAATCTTACGGAGAAAGCTCATTTCAGCATCTTGTATTTGTGATCTTTTGGTCAGTACCCAAAGTTCATGATCATAGGTGAGGGTAGGAATGTAGATTGACTGGTAAATTGAGAGCTTTGCTTAAGAGCCCTCTTCACCACAACAGATTGGTACAACGTCCGCATCACTGCACCAATCCGTCTGTCAATCTCCCTCATTATCCCCTCACTCATGAATAAGACCCCGAGATACTTGAACTCCTCAACTTGGAGTAGGAGCTGTTCCCTGACCTGGAGAGGAAAATCCACCCTTTTCTGAGTGAGAACCATGGACTCAGAGGTGCTGATTCTCATCCCGGTCGCCTCACACTCAGTAATAAACCACTCCACTAAGATCTGTAGGTCATTGCTCGATGAAGCCAAAAGAACCACATCATCTGCAAACAGCAGAGATGAGATCCTGTCGTCACAGAACATGACACCCTCCATTCCTTGGCTGTGCCTAGAAATCCTGTCCATAAAAATTACAAACAGGATCAGTGACAAAAGGCAGCCCTGGTGGAGTCCTACTCTTATTGGGAGCAAGTTTGACTGACCGGTGGCAATACGAACCAAACTCTCAATAGTAAATGGTGTTCACTTATATAGCGCTTTTTACTCATCTCTGGATGACCAAAGCGCTTAACAGATCCTGCTGTCCACCCATTCATACATATAGTCGCACACTGATGGCGGCGGAGCCGCCATGCACCGACACTGACCTGACCCTCTAGGAGTAACAGGGGTTTGGTGTCTTACTCAAGGACACTTCAACATGCAGACTGCAGACAGAGTGGGAATTGAACCACTGACTCTCCAATTAGTAGTCAGCTACACTACACCTGTGCCACAGCCATCCCAATGGTCATATAGGGACTGGATCACTCATAGCAACAAGCCCATTACCCCTTACTCCTGAAGCACCCAACACAAGAAATCACAAGGGACACGATCGAATGAATGTCTTCTCCATGTCCACAAAACACACGTAGAATGGTTGGGCAAACTCCCATGAACCCTCAAGGATTCTCAAGAGGATAAAGAGTTGGTCCAGTGTGCCACAGCCAGGACAAAAACCACATTGCTCCTCCTTAACCTGAAGTGCGACCAGGAGTAATCTCTGTAATTCATGTCATGCAAAATCAAGCAGGATACAAGTGAGATCACAACTGATTTAAAAGTCATATACACAAATAGGGGTGGGTTCAAAAGATCGATCCAATGATTCGAATCAATCCATGTTTGACTGAGCCGATATCGGTCCACAAAATCCGTGGATCAATCTTTTACACCGCATTCCAAATTATTATGCAAATGATATTTATCTCTTATTTTCCAAAATAGTCGATGCAAATGACAGTCAGTATAATTTTCAAGTTATCAATCATTAGAGCATAATTCAAATTTTCTTGAACCAACCTCCCAATGATAACTATTTTTTGAAAAAACTAGTGCATACCTGCGCATGCTCATGCATACCTGTGCATGCCCATAGAAACCAAGTATAAGCAAGTATTTCTGCATGCCCGTAGAAAGCAGGTGTAAGCAAGCACGTCACCACTCGTTCAGTGATGCCTGCCTTCTTCTTCTTTTAGATTTGATTGGTGGTTGGCAACCAGCTTACAGGTGCATTACCGCCACATACTTCACTCTATATCATCACTTTATCTGGTCAGGAGCTGTGGTCATTACTGCCACGTACTTCACTCAGTAAACATCACTCTATATATCAAAAGTCAGAATTCTTCTTGGTTGGCAACCTCTTCTTCGTCTTCTTCACTCTATATCTTTGTACAAGGAGTTCTTATAAGGAGTTCTGAACAATCTTCTTCTTCAGTGAGATTTCCATGCCTACATGATGTCTATAACGCTTATCTAGTCCCACTCTATATTCTTCTTCTTCTTTTTCCATCTTTGTACAAGGAGTTCTTATAAGGAGATCTGAACAATCCTCTTCTTCTTCAAACAGTGAGGTTTCCTGTCACGATCCTCCTCGTGCACTTTTACGCAGCGCACCGAGGAGTGCAGGAAGGACGGATTTAGGCGCAGGTTACACCACAAACACATTTATTAACAAAAGAGGCAAACAGTTCCAAGATAGAGACATACTGTACAAAAATGATACAGGGTACACTAAAGGGCTCACATGGCTGGCGTGCAGCGGGCAGACCACAGTGTATGGTGGCCACAAAAACAAACAGTACAAAGCAAGGAAGACTTACAAAAAGATGACTAGGTTCACTTCTTGACTCACACGAGCAGATGTGCAGCGGGCAGACCACAGTGAACAGTGGCCACAACACTCCCATTGGACAAAACAATAATCCAGCAATGCTTGACTGGCAAAGAGCTGCTTAAGCATTGCTGGCAACACAAATTGGGAACACCTGGGCGGAGCACGGGAAGGGCAATTACCGGAGGAGACCCAGCTGGCTGTCATGAGAGAGGGGGCATGGTCGGACTGGCAAATGTCAGACAGCGCCCACATGAATGTAGGCCAAAGGAGGCTGCTTCACAGCTGCCGGCAAGAACAGTGGCTACAGGTACGGGGGAAAAAAACTAGAGACAAAGAAACTACAAGAACTCAAGAGATAACACAATACACAAATACACAAACAGATGACCTACTGTGGCTCACCACAGTAGGTCATAACTGAGCCCGAAGACAACCGGCTCGGCTCATGACAATTTCCATGTCTACATGATGTCTATAACGCTCTTCTTTCTTCTTCTTCTTTTAGATTTGATTGGCGGTTGGCAACCAGCTTACAGGTCCATTACCACCACGTACTTCACTCTATCTGGTCAGGAGCTGTAGTCCTATCATCATTGCTGTGTCCAATCAAACCTCAACTATCTTCAGACATCACTCTTCTTCGTCTCCTCGTACTTCACTCTATATCATCACTCCATCCAGTCAGGAGCTGTTGTCCTTCTATCATCACTGCTGTGTCCAATCGAACCTCAACTCTATCTTCAGATATCAGCTTACAGGTGCATTACCGCCATGACTTGATTATCATCACTCTGTCTATAACACTGTCTGGTCATTACTCTATATTATAGAGTCTATAAGGTGTTCTTAGATGCCTGCCTTTGATCTTTGATGATGTTATAGAGAGTCCTATGATCTTTGATGACGGCATAGCAAGTCCTATGATTTTCGATGATGTCATAGCTAGTCCTATGATCGTGAGTGATGCTTGCCTTTGATCTTTGTTGATGTCATAGTGAGTCCTATGATCTTTTAGCGAGTCCTATGATCGTGACATAGCAAGTCCTATGATCATCAGTAGTGAGTCCTATGATCTTTGATGACGTCATTGTGAATCCTGTGATCGTGATGCCTGCCTTTGATCATGTCACAGCAAGTCCTATGATCTTTTAGTGAGTCCTATGATCATGACAGACCGACACATGGTGTCTATATGATGTCATATAGACATCATAGGCACATCATAGGCGAATCCTATGATCTTTTAGCGAGTCCTATGGTCTCCTATGGTTAATGTCGAGTCCTATGGTCGTGAGACACAGACAGACAGACAGATTTCTTGAATTATATACTGTATAGAGTGATTAAAAAAAACTCAAAATGCAGATTCTTCTTCTTCGTCCTTTGACTGTGTCCTACTGCCGTCCTACTGCCACGGGCATGCATGGGTCTTCTTCTTCTTTTAGATCTGCCTCATCACTCTATATAGTCTTCTTCTTTTAGATTTGATTGGTGGACTACAGCTTCTGACCAGATAGAGTGATGATATAGAGTGAAGTATGTTGCAGTAAAAAAATCTAAAAATCTAAAAGAAGAAGAAGATTTGATTGGCGGTTGGCAACCAGCTTACAGGTGCATTACCGCCATGTACTTCACTCTCTATCATCACTCTATATATATCCACGTGCTTCACTCTATCCACTCTACACATAATTCCAAATGCAGAGATTTTTTTAATTATATATAGAGTGAGTGATGATATAGAGTGAAGTACATGGCGGTAATGTACCTGTGGGCTGGTTGCCAACCACCAATCAAATCTAAAAGAAGAAGAAGAGGAAACTCAAAATGCGAGTTTTAGAGCAGTTGGTGACAGTAGGACACTTAAGAGTTGCCATGGCCAAGATATATAGAGTGATTAAAGATTGAAGTATGTGGCAGTAATGCACCTGTAAGCTGGATGCCATCCGCCAATTAAATCTAGAAGAAGAAGAAGAAACTCAAAATGCACTGTTCCAAATTATTATGCACAACAGTTTCAAAACATTTTATTGGTTGTAAAGAACTGAAAATGGTCATTTGTTGAATTTGGTCATATTTACTAAAATCAAAAGTTATTTCAATCAAAAACGTCTTAACAGGTCAAGTTACAAGTTAACATAGGACCCCTTCTTTGATATAACCTTCACAATTCTTGCGTCCATTGAAGTTTCTTACATCCATTTTGGATGTCAGAATAGCCTCCCACAGCTGCTGTTTTGATGTGAACTGCCTCCCACCCTCATAGATCTTTTGCTTGAGGATGCTCCAAAGGTTCTCAATAGGGCTGAGGCCAGGGGAGGATGGGGGCCATACCATGAGTTTCTCTCCTTGTATGTCCATAGCAGCCAATGACACAGAGGTATTCTCTGCAGCATGAGATGGTCATGCATGAAGATAATTTTGCTATGGAAGGCACAGTTCTTTTTGTACCATGGAAGAAAGTGGTCAGTCAGAAACTCTATATACTTTGCCGAGGTCATTTTCATACCTTCAGGGACCCTAAAGGGGCCTACCAGCTCTCTCCCCATGATTCCAGCCCAAAACATGACTCCGCCACCTTCTTGATGACGTCACAGCCTTGTGGGGACATGGTGCCCATCCACCAACCATCCACTACTTCATCCATCTGGATCATCCAGGGTTGCATGGCACTCATCAGTAAACAAGGCTGTTTGAAAATTAGTCTTCAAGTATTTCTGGGCCCACTGCAACCGTTTCTGCTTGTGAGCATTGGTTAGGGGTGGCCGACTCTTCTTCTTCTTGCTGCCTTCAGAGAGAGCAGTCGCATTTTTCCTCCCTCCTCCTACCCTGCCTTCCTGACCTAAATCCCAGCTTCTGCGTCTGAGTGAGTGTCTGTGCCGTCTCACCATCTCGCTGATCTCAACCCAAACAGAAAAAACGGAAAATGGATATAAGCTGGGCTTTAAACGCAATTGACACCACCTTTTCAAACAGAAAATCGGGCCCGGGGGAGCCAAAATGTGGAGAGGCCCATGGATTGGAACTCATGTGTCTGTGTGATTCGACTGAAGATGTGGAAAACATCTACCTGTTTTGGCTTTACGATCACAGGATTTTCTGCTGACTGGCTCTGGAGTTTTCCTGGTGTATCGAAAATTTAACTGGAAGAGCTAATCAAAATGCGGACCCGGCGTAGCTGCTTCTTCAACAATTCGACCAGATGGGGAGTGCACTGATAGCAGCAAATGACCAACATGGAATTTACCATCTGCATGCACTGTAGAGATGGACTCTACCGGACATGTTTATCTGTGTTTAGAAGGGGAAACATCTGGAGTCGCTTCGTGCTCTCCAGGGAATATGAATTTAAAGCCAGTGAATGTTAATTTGAATTGTGAAGCACAGAATCGCATGAGAGAGGAAAATCCTACACACTAAGTGTCTGTGCAGATTCAGCCTTGATCGGCACCCCTGGATAACTCACTCCTCCAGAGTTGAGATAAGCGGATGTGTCAGCTGGCTCTGCTAACCCAAACACTGCTGCTGTGCAATAAACAGAACTCTTCAAGGACAGCGTTCATGAGACATGAACGTATAACATCTATCGTTGCCTAGGAGACTATTTTTGTTGTACTTCAGTAACTGATACACCCATACACTGCATACACACTGACATCATATACTGATATACATACACTGCTTCTCTCTGCTGCCTTTGTTTTTGTGAGGTCTGATTGTCTGCTCTGTGCCATTGAGAGGTTTTTTTCTCTGTAATCATAATTTAGCTTACACAATTATAAGCTGTATTTTGATAATGAAGTTTTTTTTTCTCTCCGCCCATTGTGTCATTCTTCCCTTCCCTTATCTTCCCTTATCCCCCATCTTTTTGATTAGGCGCCTTCATGGCTGCCGTGTCGTTGTGATGCACTTACATAGCGCGCCAATGTCAAGTCAAATTCCTCGTGTGTTTTTTACATGCTTGGCAATAAAGCTTTTTCTGATTTCTGATTTCTGAATAGTAGGTTTATGCACAACTGCAAGCCTCTGGAGGATCCTACACCTTGAGGTTTGTGGGACTCCAGAGCCACCAGCAGCTTCAAATACCTGTTTGCTGCTTGGATTTTTTTGTTCAAAATTTGTTACTGTTGTGTTTTTCTTTGCAAATTTAATACCTGGCTGCAAGGTTGCAAATTTAAGAGAGAAAAAAATGAAAATTTGCACACAAAAAAATCCCAAACTAAAGAGAAAAAATTGCAAATCTACAAGAAAAAGTTGCAAATTTTTGACAAATATTTAGAAAATTTACACAAATAAAGTTTTTAGTATGATGTCCCGCTGTTTTTCCCCTCACAGACCCAACATCCCCCCTCCCAGCACACAGCTCCCCTGCCCCAGCCTGACTCTCACTAAAGCGGTGCGTTCAGAACAAACACAAACTGGCAAATTTTTTGTGTGATGTGATTACGTTGTAACTCAATGTAAACACGCGAACAGATGTGAATTCACGGTCTGAGTGAGATGCAGACAGGCAAAGTGGCCTTTATAACTTCTGCAGCAGTGTTCAACCTACTGTGGAAATCCCCAACATAACATCATGCTTTAGGTTTACATTGTCCGACGGGGAGCTCACCTGAAAAAGTTGTCCCTGTCTCCAAAACTTTACAAGATGAGCGTTTCCATTGCTAGCTTGCTAGCCTTGTTAGCACGTCTGTTGCAGAAAGCCGTGGGTAAATAACTCCAACATCCTGATTTAGCTGAAAAGCTCCCAGTCCTCCTGTTTCCAGGTCAGTGGCAGTCTCATTTTCAAACTAGTTCATCTGCAATGGTGATACTTTTACTCTGATGACGGCAGACTCTCAAAGCTAGCATATTACCTCTGACGTGAACGTGCAAATGCACAATTTCGCGTGTACTCGTCCCTTTCCATTCACTTTGCATGGATTTGCACCGCCCGTTCGCGTCTGGTCTGATCGCACCTTAACACCCCGGTGAGAGCTGAGCTGACCAACTGGCGTCCGGACATCTTTTCCTTAATCCGAGGATGTATAAACAATAGTCCATTGTTCTGGTTGTCCCCCCAGGGGTTCTCTGTCCGTATGTGAATGGTCCTTTGCTTCCTCCGCACCTGTTGCTGAGTGTGAGGATTGAATGTCCATGTAGATTGTTGTTGGTCACCACAGGGCTCTCCCCAGAACACTCAGCAGGGGCTGTGACCCCCACCCCCCCCGGTCGTTTGGCTCCAGCTCCAGTAGAACTGTCGGACATCATGTCAGTCTGTGGGGGGGACGGGGGAGGGGTGGAAAAACAAAAAGTGTACTCTGCTCCGAGTTCCAGCACGTTGAACAGCCGTGGATCGTGGGCGCATGGGCCGGTGCGCTTTGTGTGTAATGGAACAAGACGGTGATCAGTCGGTTTTAGGGAGTGAGGTGCGGGAAGAGCACTGTGGACAAGGAGGGGGAGGGGGGTGGGGTGAGAGTAAGTGAGCGCCAGCCCGGGACGTCAAAGGTGTCTGGGCCGTGCAAAAATTGCATGTGGATCCTTGATGGTGAGGGACTTTCCCGTTAAACCTGGTGGTGATCCACAGCGGCTATGAAAAAAAAAAAAATTATGTCTCTGACTCCTCTCGCGGCTCGATCCAGCGAGGATGTGGGGAAGGCGAGTGGCCAAATTCTCCGAGGTTGCGTAGCGGCTGTGAAACAAGTGCAGCTATGTGAGGGACTTGGCGGTTTGGCTTTTAGGTGCAGGAAGCAGCCCTAAAGCCATCGGGGACAGCAATCGGCTAAATTCCCCTTGTGCGCCGTGGCTGAGAAACCCATACAAAGTCCTGTGTGCGGGCTGCATGTTTGCTTCAGGTGCGTGAGCAGCCCTGAAGGTTCCGAGGCTGGCGATCGGCCGTGTTTCTTAGGCATGTGCAGTGGCGGAGGCGCTGTATCAGTCTGTGGAGCCGGCTTGACCCTGTGCGTGGGGCGCACATGGCGCAGTGACCACTTAGCTGGCAGTTGCGCTGTCCTTGTAATCCTGTGGTGTGCGTGTGGGGCTTCTGTGTGCGGGAGGTCCGCTGTCGGGAGTTTAGTCAGAGTCGGGGAGCTCAGTGGAAATCAATGCAGTCGGCATCGATGATTGTCCCCGTTCAGGCTGCTTCCTTCGTTCGCTCGTGTCGCCATTCATGGTGCGTGTCGGTCCAAGCACTGCCAGCTCCGGGGAGCGCGCTCCGGTGAGGATGAAGAGGTTGCAGGCATTCTCTGGTCCTCTGTGTCCACAGTGCGGTGAGAGGGAGCAGACGATCATTCTCTCTCGTCATGTCACCAGTGTGGAGGGAAAAGATCAGGCAAGGGGCGCACCATGCCGCGTGCTGGGGCTTCCCATCCGGGTGATATCCGGGGTGTTCGCTTCGTGTTCCATTCTTCGTCAAGGGTCACCAGCGTGGAGGAATAATTTCAGGCGAGGTACGACGAGCTGGAAGGCTGCAGAGTTTTATTTCCTCCAACATAATGAGATGCACTTGTAGCGCTGTGCGCTACAGTGCTGCACTGTGCTGTGTTGTGTGTTTTACAGTCAAATATTGTAAGCTCTTTTATACAGACAGAGAGAATGCATGGTCCATTAGCATATTGATATACATATCAGTCAATACATCTGATTAGCTTGACCAACTGGCGCCCGGACGTCTTCTCCTTAATCCGGGGATGTATAAACAATAGTCCATTGTTCTGGTTGTCCCCCCAGGGGTTCTCTGTCCGCATGCGAATGGTCCCTTGCTTCCTCTGGACCTGTTGCTGAGTGTGAGGATTGAATGTCCATGTAGATAGTGTTGGGTCACCACAATCTTATCTTATAAGTAGTTTTCCTTTAATTGGGCTCACCTGGCAAACAAATTATGACAGGTGTCTGAGATTGATATCAGTGAGCCAAAGAGCCCTGAGACACAATACCATCCATGAGTTGAACTGAAAAACAAAAAATTGAATGCTTATGACACTGAAATCCTATTTGTATAATAATTTGGAACACGGTGCAATATAATGCTTTTTATGGTCTGTGAAACACAAAATGCAAGCAGCCAGCTGAAGTCTCGCTTGATCACACGAGAGTTCCCTTCACTGCACACTCACATTACTTCCGTGTTTACATTTGGCAGGCAGCCACAGAGCGGAGGTGCCAATGTTAATTTATCAGTAAAAGTCACAGCTAAAGACTGTGCTCAACAGTTCCTGAATATTTTTCATAAAGTGGGGATAAACGGTTTTATACTATGTGCAGCGCTGTGTTGGAACCTAAAAGTTGACAATTGATTAACAATTTTTAAACGAAAAACACACGAAGAATGGATAACAGACCAGAGAGGGAGACTGTTGCAGCTGCTGGGGGAAAGTAAAATATCATTGTTTTTTTAACACTTGTGTCATAAATTAATAATTCATCCAGCAAGATGGTGTTTTCTTTTGCAAACTATGGATACAGTAGTTACTTGTTGGTTAAGCACTGTAAATAAATGCAGAATAAAGGTATATTTTTAGTCAGGACTTTAGGGCTTCATGACAGATGTAGCTGCCTTCAAGTAATGTTTGTATTGAATGACATGTTTAATTTTGTACTTCTAGCACTTAAGTGAGAGATTTGAAGATGGTAATAATTACAATAAAATGATAATGGCAGAATTAATAAAGGCTGCAGTACAACAAGCCATTTTTATTCAACAGAATTAAACTGAAGTGACCAAATCTTCCAGGAAATTAATTGAAACCCTTTTCAAAAATTGAAAGTTAATTTGTAGTTAAAATACAGTCATGTGAAGAAATTAGGACACCCGGTTAAATATTCAGTTCTTTATTAATAAATGTTCACATATCTATGTCTAACCTTGTTTTTGATTTTATCTGCATTTTTTAACATTTATTTTAGCCATTTTAAGTGGGAATGAATGTGGGGGCGTCCTAAAAAAGATGGGGGGTGTCCTAATTTATTCCTCACTATTTGTTTAGAATTACACTACTGTTCAAAAGTTTGGGGTCACCCAGACAATTATTTTGTGTTTTCCATGAAAAAGTCACACTTATTTACCACCATGAGTTGTAAAATGAATAGAAAATATAGTCAAGACATTGACAAGGTTAGAAACAATGATTTGTATTTGAAATAATAATTTTTTCCAGATACTCAACCTGCTCAAAGGAAGGTCAGTTTTATAGCTTCTCTAACCAGCTAAATTGTTTTCAGCTGTGCTAACATGATTGCACAAGGGTTTTCTAATCATCCATTAGCCTTCTGACCCCATGAGCAAACACATTGTACCATTAGAGCACTGGAGTGATAGTTGCTGGAAATGGGCCTCTATACACCTATGTAGATATTGCACCAAAAACCAGACATTTGCAGCTATAATAGTCATTTACTACATTAGCAATGTATATTAGATATTAGAGTGTATTTCTGATTAGTTTAAAGTTATCTTCATTGAAAAAAACAGTGCTTTTCTTTCAAAAATAAGGAAATTTCTAAGTGACCCCAAACTTTTGAACGGTAGTGTACATTTTACAGAAAATCTGAAAAGTCTTTAATTCATTTTTGTTTAGTTGTATTACATGAATCTCCCAGTATTTTTAACACTGATATTAAATATCCATACATCCAAATATGTTTAAAAAACACAGGCTTATGACTTCCGGTCTGGACGCCATGGCGACTGCAGCTTAACACTGAAGTTCTCAGACCCAATCCAGGATAACACATTGAAAATCAAACTTAACGGATTTTTGGAGGAGTGAAAATCAAAAGACAAAATCATCATGTCTAAAGGAAAACAGAAGAAACTGAAATTCTCCAGGCCAGGACACGTATCGGCCGGAGAATCCGAACTGGAAGATCTCCGTTCAGAAGACGAGGAACTGGTGAGAGCTAACAAAAGGGTTAGCCTGAAATCACTATTTGAGGAGCTACGACGATTTCGCCGAGATGTTACGGCCGAATTTCGGGAATTCAGAGAAGAATTGAAAAGGACAAACAGCAGAGTGGACCAGGCCGAGAACCGAATCTTGGAAACAGAGGATCGAATAAAAGTGCTCGAAGATTCTGTGCTAGACCTACGCAAAAGACAAGCAGCTATAGAGGCTAAGCTAACCGACCAAGAAGGAAAACAAAGAAGAGACAACATAAGAATTCATGGTCTGATAGAAGGAACCGAAAATGGTTTTAACTCAATGGCAGAATGCGTGGAATCCTTACTAAGAGAGAAATTGGATATTCCACAAACCACCGACTTGAAGATAGAAAAGGCACATCGTTCATTAGCCGCTAGGCCGGTGGTGGAAGCGCCCCCACGTTCGGTGTTGGTAAGATTTTCCAATTTCAAAATAAAACAAGAGGTTGTAAGACTGGCCTGGCAGAAAAAAGGATTTATGCACCAGGAGAGAAAAGTCTACGTGGAACACGATTACGCCCCGGAGGTCCTTAAAAAGCGCAGGGATAACAATGACGCGAAAAAGGTGTTAAGAGAGAAGAAATTGCGCTTTCAGACACCATTTCCTGCGAAGTTAAGGGTCTTCTACGGCGATGAAACGTGTCTCTATAATTCGGCGGAAGAAGCAACAGCTGACATGGCGAAAAGAGGCCTCCCGGTAACGGTATTTAAACCCACCGCAGACCCGAGTGAGAAGATCAAAACGCAAACATGGACAACACAAAGACCTTCAAAATCCACGGACCAGCAGCGGGAAACCCAGCACCAGAGCGTCGCGGATAAACTATCCGTTTTCAGGTTGGAATAGCGACCTTTTTTTTTTTTTTTTTTCCTCTTGAATCAATCCGCACATCCAACCCCCCTCATACAAGGTAACAAACATTAAAGGAGATGCATATTCAGCATGTGGTAAAACATTTCATGGAACAATCATATTATTTGAAACAAATAAGTCTTTGTAATAAAAAAAAAAAAAACTTGTTAAAATAGAAATGTGACAATAATCCACATGTTCTCCTCATACTAACAAATACTGTTTTTGCGTGAATGTTTGATGTGATGGGGGTGGGAGGGTGCACACAATTTCACAGGGTTTAGGCATAAAAGGAAAAAAAAAAAAAAAAAAAATCATTACAAGTTTGGATTGGGTTCTGAAACTCACGTTAAAAGCATGGGACTACTTTCAGTGGTAAGAGAGGGCCCTCAACACGTAACAGAGTTTGAGGAATTTCCCTCAGAGCCTTCACTCCATCAAGGCTCTTACAGGGTCTTTAAAAAGACCTCAGCTCAGGAAGTTCTTATGACAGCTTTTTGTTTTAAAGTTTTTTACACTATGTTCTTAATGTTTTTCTTGTTTTTAATGTTCTTTCAGTTTCTGAGTAGCACAAAAGAGGGCCACCACACAGTTATACTAAACAAAACAACACAATGGAGAAACAGGGTGTAACCAAAATAATTTCATATAATGTAAAAGGAATCCTGAATCCAGTTAAAAGATCCAAGATTCTAGGCAAAATGAAAAAAGACAAAGCAGGAATAATACTTTTACAAGAAACCCACCTAACAGACGTGGAACACAATAAACTCAGTAGACAAGGGTTTAAAATGATCTCTTCATCTTCATATAAATCAGGGAGGAGGAGGGGAGTAGCGACATTGATATCAACCAAAATTACATTTGAAAAAAAATCAGAACACAAAGATAAAGAAGGGAGATACAGTTTGGTAACTGGGCGGCTAGAGGGAGAAGATATCACCCTGCTGAATGTGTATGCTCCCCCAGGGGCTAACTGGAAATTTTATAAAAATGTATTCGACCTAATGATAACTAAAGCTCAAGGTTTAGTGATATGTGGTGGGGACTTCAATCTTAGACTGAATCCATACTGGGATGCTTCTGGTAATTCCCCACATCAAAATAACACCCAAAACAGGAAGACTCGGATGCTACTAAAAGAATTGGGAATCTGTGACGTGTGGAGGGAACTCAACCCCAGTGTAAAAGACTATACATTTTACTCAACTCCACATTCATCTTACTCAAGGATTGACTATTTTTTTATGTTTAATAGAGACATTGGAAGAGTAAAAACATGTAAAATAGGACTGATGGATCTCTCCGACCACAGTCCGATCTACATGGACTTAAATATCCAAAAATACACAAATAATACATTTTCTTGGAGGTTAAATTCAAATGTCCTGAAAGGACCATTGAAAGATGAATTGGAATCAGATATTCTCAGATATTTGGAAGATAACGATAATGGAGAAGTATCCCCTTTAATACTGTGGGATGCATGTAAAGCTGTAATAAGAGGAAAGATTATTGCAAAACTGGCAACCCAAAAGAAACTAAGACAAGAAAAACTATCCACATTAGAGTCAGAACTTAGGAACCTAGAAAAAGAACACAAAGGCAACACTCATTCTACTGACTCGCTCAAGATTAAGGAAATTAAAAACCAAATAAATGAGATCTACACAATAGAAATCCAGAAGAAACTTACATTTCTGAAACAAAAATACTATGAAGCAGGCAGTAAATCGGCAAAATTGCTAGCCTATAAATTGAGGAAACATCAAACAGAAAGAGCAATCTACAAAATCAGAGACCCAGTATCAAAGGAAATAAAATTCAGAATTCAGGATATTCTTAAAAACTTCGAGAATTACTACAAGAACTTATACTCCCACAAAAAACATAAAAACGCATCCGAGGCATTCCTAAACACATTAAACCTTCCCCAACTTACGGAGTCACAAAATAAAACACTACTGTCAGAAATACATCCTAAAGAATTGGAAAAAGCAATTATGAAACTTAAAGCTAACAAATTCCCAGGAGCTGATGGCTATACAGCAGAGTGGTACAAAACCTTTAAACAGCAACTATCTCCTCTCCTCCTGAAAACATTTAATTATGTCCTCCACACAGGGGAAATCCCCCCCTCCTGGAGAGAAGGGGTCATTGCAGTTATACCTAAACCTGAAAAGGATAAACTAGAGTGCTCCAACTACAGACCAATCAGTGTACTAAATCAGGACTATAAGCTTTTTACCATTATCCTTGCCAAAAGGTTAGAAAATATACTGACAGACCTAATTCATTTAGACCAAACAGGTTTTATAAGACAAAGACAGACACAAGACAACATTCGACGCACTTTACACATAATTCATCATATAAAAAAATATAACTTAAATGCAGTCATATTGGGATTAGATGCTGAAAAAGCATTCGATTCGGTTGACTGGTCTTTTCTATATAGAATCTTATCCAGTTTCAATTTTCATAACAACTTCATTAGAACTATACAGGCATTATATAAAAAACCAACAGCTAAAATAAGGATTAACGGTAATTTATCATCATCTTTTGAACTGGAAAGAGGATGTCGTCAGGGCTGCCCCCTGTCTCCACTGCTCTTTGCAATCTTCATAGAACCTCTGAGCCAATGGATAAGACAAAACCAAAAAATTCAAGGTATTACACTTGGTCAGAAGGAACATAAAATAGCACTCTTTGCTGATGACATTTTAATATACCTAGGGCAGCCGGACACTTCTTTACCAGAACTAACCTCAGTTTTTTCAGAGTATGGAGATTTATCGGGGTACAAATTAAATATGCATAAAACCCAAGTTTTAACATTCAACTATGACCCAAATCATTATTCACTAAGCAAACTCAAAACTAACTGGGAGTCGGAATCTATGAAATATCTGGGGGTCAATATCCCGAAACAACTCAACAAAATTATATCACTAAACTATGATCCACTGGTGACAAAAATAAAATCTGACCTAGCAAGATGGAATATGATACCATTCTTGGGTACTGCACAAAGAATTGAAGCAGTCAAAATGAATATACTTCCACGTCTTCTATACCTTTTCCAAACAATACCGGTAGAACCTCCCAAAAAAACATGGCAGGAGCTGGACAGAAGGATCTCAAGATTCATATGGCAGGGCAAGAGACCTAGAATCAGATATAGAACCCTACAGCTAAACAAAGACAAAGGTGGGCTCGCGCTGCCAAATATCAGGGACTACTTTAAAGCCGCACAAATTAAAACTTTAGTAGAGATATGTAACCCAGTCTACACTGCACAATGGAAGGAGATCGAATGCCAAATAACAAGTGACATCCCCCTACAGGCGATAATAGGGAACAATGTCTTACCTAAGCTTTTGAATAACACTAACCCGTGGATAGAGACCCCGCTAAAAATTTGGTTTAAGATAGTCAGAGAGAATCAAACTAAAGAGCCCTATCGACTTCTGCAATGGATCGCCTATGATCAGGACTTTACTCCTAATAAAACAGACACCAGATTTAAAAAGTGGAAGGAGAAAGGGCTGATAAAATATTACGATTTTTTTAAAGGGCAAATCTTAAGAAGTTTTGAAGATTTGAAAAAACAAGGCCTAATAAATCAAGACCTTTACAGGTTCTTCCAGCTTAGACACCACATAAACAATATACTTAAAAAGGAGGTTTTGGAAAGGGCCCAGTCAGGTGTTCTGAAGGTCTTCTTAATGGCATATAAAGGGATCCCAGGGATCAGATACATTTCTAAAATATACCAAGGTCTTCAAGACTTAAAAGGAGACAACACATCTTATATAAAAGAGAGATGGGAAAAAGAGGGGAATTTCACTTTACAACTGGAAATATGGGAAAAGCTAAATAAACAGCAATGGAAAAGTACCTCATCCCTGCAGTGGAGAGAATTTGGATGGAAAAACTTGGCAAGATTTTTCAGAACACCTGCACAAAACAAATTTACCCATAAGGGATTGAACTGTTGGCGCTTGTGTGGTGAAAAGACTGCAAATCATTTTCATGTGTTTTGGTCATGCCCAGTTATCCACCAATATTGGACCAAGGTACAGACAATATTGGGGAAAATATTCAAAATTACAGTTCCCTTTTCTTTTGTAACTTTGTATTTGGGTTTACTACCGGACTCACTGGAAAGACGAGGAGAAAAATACTTATTCAATGTTTTAATATTGGCAAGCAAAAAAGCTCTAACTAAAAAATGGATGTTGAAGGACTGTCCTACACCTGAAGATTGGACTAACGTGATCCAAGACATTTACTCGATGGAAAAGTTGACATTCGCACTGAGACAGGACATGGATGTGTTCATGAACTTTTGGCAACCCTGGACCGCATATGTGTCTTCCATTAGATCTAATCTTTGACAAATACCATTTCAATAATGGTTCCGCTCTTTGTTCCAACACTACTCAGATGCTCTTTTATCTTTATTTACTTACTTTTTCTTTTTGTTTGTTTTTTACTGGTTTGTTTTTGTTTTTTTTTTGTTATTTGTTTCTTGTTTTTTTTTTCTCTTTAATTTCACTTTTTCTTTCACTTTAAAAAAAAAAAAAAAAGGGGTGTTGTAAGAATTAATCTTCCAATGTTGTCAGATATCAGAAAATAAGGGAACATGTGATGAAAATGTAAACACTGCATTGCTGTAACGACCTGTATACCCTTTACAAAAACTTAAATAAAAAAAAAAAAAAAAATACTATTAAACCCCCCCCCAAAAAAAAAACAAAAAAAAAACAACAAAAAAAACAAAACACAGGCTTATACAGGGTGTCCTAATTTGTTCACGACTGTATATGTAAACAAAAAATAAAATAAATTATTAAACCCTACAGTGGTTTTGAAATTTAAAAATATGATTATTAATTTTACTTTGAAATATATTCTCCTTTTCACCTCCCCTTCACATCTATGAAGACTGGGTTTTCACTCCAAGCTCCATCCTGCACCGAGACGTTCTGAAGGGAAGAGGTTGTCAGTGGAGGAGCATCCCTGCTTCGTTGTGGATTTCAGCACAGAAGAAGACCTCAAATTTTTCAGGGGTCTTAGCTTTCAAATTCAAGATTCAAGAAGGTGCTGCCATAACTTGCTCCATACATTAACATGCATTCAATGCACTTTAGTTTTTGTAATGACTAATTCTTTTATTCATCTTTATTTAAGCTCTCAGCAAGAATACAATGTTGGTCATTTTTTGACAATTTTACTGAGCATTTAATTCTAAATAAATCACTGTTTAACAGGAATTTTTTTGGCAATCCTGTGCTTTTCTTGTGGCGTTACATAGAATAGCATCACTGTAAACTATGGAAAAAGCAGCTACTTTAAAGGGCCTATATCATGCAAAATCGACTTTTTTGAGCTTTTAAGCATGTTATAATGTTAATTCCTCACCAAAAACACCCCCAAAGTGGTATTTTGCTCCATTCACGCATCTCTGAGTATTCCTCCTCAACCCTGCTCTCTGAGCTGCTGCTTTGCCCTGTCCCTGATAATGACTGGATCCCCACGTTCATACGCATGAACGTGGGTGAGCCGCCCACTCCAGGAAGTGCCTGTGCTGCCAGCACCGCTCCCAGGCTAACGCACACACCCACTTTCTCCGCGCAGCTAACGGAGCGGTGATCGGCAAAACTCTTTCACTTTAGCATTGACGCTGTGAAGAAGTAGTTCCTCTCGCATCTAATCTGCTCAGTGACAACAACTGTTTGCTTTTTTACGTAAGACAATGTCTTCTAAGTTTTCGTGGGCGGAACCCAGCGACGCGCTGCAGCAGCCGGCTCAGAGGTTACGTCATGAAATGGGCGGCAGCCACAAGAAGGAGAGGCTGAGCCTCAGAGATCGAGGCATCTTACTTCCGGGTTGGAAAAGTAGCTCGCGAAAATAACTCATATTTCATAAGAAATTCATTTTCCAGTGTACCAAAGGTAATATACTATCACATACAAGCATATAGTTTACTCTGAAAGGCTTAAAATAGCATGATATAGGCCCTTTAACATCTGTACTTCCTCACACAACTTTCAATGGAAAAAAACAAACTAAAAATGTCCCAACTTTTATCACAACTTTTTAGAACAGCTCCCACAACTTCAGGCTTTAGGGGCCGCAACAATCACAAAAACAGCCGGTGAAATCCTGCAGGGACTGAAATACAGTGAGATTATGTCTACATGCTCCATGCATTCAATTTGTTTAGTGACTCAGGGTTGTTAACTTGACATGACACACCCTTTGCACTAAAAAAAGCACTTGTTAGCACTTTGTGAAATCATAAGTTAAATAATAAAAAGTGCATTATTGTAACTGATTTTGGGTCAGTTCTTTATGTGATAATTTAAGTAGAGTACTTCTGGTACAAGTTGCAGCATTAGATCTCCAAAAAAAATTTCCTTGCAAGTAAAATAGCTATTAAAATGGTAATTTCCCTGATTGAATCAGAATTGGATCAGATCAAATCTAAACTGAATCAATTCAGAACTTCAAGAATCAGAATTGAATCGATTCTGGAAATTATTAGTGATTCCCAGCCGTATACACAGACAATATATCCACCTTATTCCTGGGGGTGCCGCTGTAGGAACGATTATGGGCGGAGCTTCCGGTTTCAGCTGACCTAGTGTTAAATCAGTCAGTAAGAGTGGAGTAGCAGGGGCATTTAAAATAGCGTTTTTAAAAGTTTTTCAGATTCATTTTAATGTATAGTCCACATACGTGTTTTGCACTCAAGTGGCAGCTAATTTCAGCTCTTGTAGTTTTTGTATCTTTGAATGTTTCTGCGTAGTTCTGGTACTTGCTGCTGTTCATGGTGTGAGGCTCCTCACAGATAAGCACAGCTAAATCTGTGGCTTCAAAAGCAATGCATAGATCACGCACTGAAAACTAAAGGACTGTTCGTGTGACTGGTGGTACAGCCACAGCAGTACCAGGTATGTTTTCACTTGTATGAATGTCACAGATCTGACATTTTACCCCGAATTTAAAATGCCCGAGCACGGTGTTGTGGCTCTTTGTGGCTCTGACTAGACTCCACGTCTGCTCTGAGGTAAATCTGATTAGGTTTCCTCCCACATGCCAAAAACATGCAGGTGAGGTTAACTGGCATCAACTGGGAATTCTAAATTGTCCTTAGGTATGAATGTGAGAGTGAATGGTTGTCTGTCTCTCTGTGTTGGCCCTGCGATGGACTGGCGATCTGTCCAGGGTGTACCCCGCCTCTCGCCCAAAGATGCTGGGATAGGCTCCAGCCCCTCCCACCACCACCACCACCACAACCCAAAAAGGATTAAGTCGAAGAAGATGGATGGATATTTAACAAAATGCAGCCGACTTTATTGCGGTGGAAACATTGATATATCTCAGAGCTTTTATGTGTTTACAGCGTTAGCATGTCAGCAGCAGAGCTAACTAACAGAGCTACTGTCCACTTTTTAAGGTCATCTTCTCATCCCTCCATAGTCGTGGGATGTGATATGATCATATTACTGTTTTTGAGGTGCAAAAGGCTGTGTTCCCACATTTTTGATGCCAAAGTCATTGTTTTTTAGCAAGGAAAAGTGTCCCATTTCAGTGACAACAATATGTTCTAAACTAGTACCGGAAGCTGCTACCATAATTCACGCAAGGCCTCATGGGGACTAGGAATAAGGTGGATAGGAATATACTTTTTTTTTTAATGTTTACAACTGTGACTACCATAAGCCTCCCAATTTCTTCCTGGAGGAACCATTTCTCTTTTATAACAAATAAAACTGGCAAACTTCTGGCTCGTTTAAGCGAGCACATTTCCATATCGTTTGTGGTGAGCCTTTGCGTCACAGCTTTAATTCTCCCCGTCCCTCTCTTTGCCCCACTGCTGCTTCAGGCTAATTAAGTCACAGTAATATTGAACTAATCTTCCATTGGCTGACCCTCCAACAGCCTGCAACACATTCAAGGACCCCAAGGCGTCACCGCCATCGGGTGCCACCCTCTCAGCAGGATAACGGACTGCTCTTCCAGTCAGCAGCTGCCTACTCGGGTTACCTCGACCGAGTGTGGAAAGGAGCGCTCATTTGCTGCCGACGGCCCACTGCTCCACTGCATCACTCTGCAGCAGTATTTGCACTTAGCACAGAGGCTGTCTCTGCACCCAGCAAGCAGGAAAACAATCCCGGCTGGGCAGCTGAGCCTCCATGCCCAAACTGATATTGTGGTGTGTTCCAAAAATAGCCTGCCTTACAGATCTTGCAAAGAGACAGCAGTGATATGGCCTATTGATATGACCACGATCAGTGTAATGAAGCGCAGACAGGGAGCCAGTTTGCTCTGCTCAGCCTTTGTAAAACTGATATATGATATGGGTCCAGTTCCTCAAAACAGGGTCAGCACTGGAACAGAAACATCACACAAAAAGTGACACCATCATTGGTATTTAAGGCTTAATCCTCATTTAAATGACAAAACGTGCACCTGCTCAGTGGGCTATCCAGTAGCATGTAACCTGATCATAGACTGTATAAAAACCTTATCCAAGGGGATAACGCTGCAGTCTGTAGTAGTCTAGCCAGAGTTAAATAGTTTAACCTGGGTGATCTTGAAGGTAAACATGTGGTCACAGCAAGGAAATAACCGACCACAAAACAAGGCCTGTTAGTATCACCATGTGCTACAGTGGACACAATACAACAAGAATGACAAAAATACTATTCAAATAAGAATAGAAGGAGGCTAATAGCCTACACAATAGCCAGCAATAAGGTTAAAACTATCATGTGGCCAACGTAGCCATGTTCCTAAAGAAGGAAGACTATCAATAATGGTTCAAAGCCGGCGTTGAATGACAAAGTCAAAGCTGTTGTTTACAGGCATTCAGTCTGATGAGAGGAGACAAAAGAGCCGCGATGATGATGAGGAGGATGATGATGGTGACGATGTCTGCTTCTCCAGCATCACCTGTCCCCCCAGACTATCACACAGCCCGAACCCAAACCGCTTCCCAGGACTCACCTAGAACACCGGATGACGTCTGTGGCGGGGAAGCGGCCGGTTCTGGCCTCTCTGCGTCTCCCTGCGGTGCTCGGTGTCGGTGCCGGGAGCTCTCGGAGCCATCGCCGCCGGTGGCCGTACCACTGGCGGCCGACGCGGCTCCGGCGCCCGCCGCCGCCGCCACCGCCGCCGCCGCCGCCGTCCCCGCGTCGGGCATGCTCTCTATCTGCGTGGAGCGACGGAGGGCGAGCGTATTCTTCGGGAAATCACGCAGCGGTGTCGCATCTCAGGAGGGCGGCAAAGCATCGGTGTAGCGGCCGGTGGCGGGTCAGACTGAAAGGTTAAACGAGTGTGAAAGTGAAGTGAAGGTTGACGGTGCAGCAGCGGCAGCGGCGGATCGTCCTGGCGGAGCTCCGGAGCAGGATGGAGAGAGGAGGAGAGATCTGCCCCAACTACAGCAGGACAAAGACGGGGAGGAGGGGGAGGGACAATCACACCTTCACAACGTTAGCCTAATGATTTTAGTCATTGTCTGAAGTTGTATCAGCAAAATCGTAAAGCTAATGGAGGAATTCCCCTCTCACGGCAGTTCTTTAAATAGACCCGTTTGAAAATAAATAAATGAACAGAATAGTAGATATAAAATGGCTAAACACATAATGAAATGCATGCACAAAAGGAGAAAATAAATTAGGCAGACTAAGTGCTAAATGTTCCGTCTTAAATAAACCCAAGGAGCTTTTTAAGACTTTTAAAGTCGTATAATCTCTTTGATAAACCTAAACAACACCGTTTTTTTGTTTTGATATTAAGATAAGATTCCATAAAGGAGGACAGTCACTTTTGTATGTTTGTTTTTTTTTATTTGATATTAACATTGTATTTGAGCTACTGCCTGTTGTGTAGTGAATGTGGTATGAGTGTATGGCCCATGGGGCTTGCCGTACCCGCCCCTGGCATGACGTCAGGCGGGCACGGCCCACTGCATATAGTTCTGTGTGTGTGTGTGTGTTAATAAAAGTTCTGTTGGCTGAGTCTGCTGTATGGCATAACCCTGACTCCAACTCCCTTATTCAGATATAACATTTTGGCGACAAGAGAGAAATTATGGGAGCGTATGGGCTACCTCCATCCCTGATACCGTTTCTGGAGTACCCGGGAGAGCCAGTGATCCTGTGGCCGAAGTGGCTGGCCATGTTCGAGGGTTATATCATGGCACTGGGCCTAAGTAGACTGGATGGGAGACAAAGACGAGCACTTCTGGCCCACCATGTCGGCACGGAAGGCAGAAAAATTCTCGGCACATTGGGTGAAACTGAGTGCTGTGGGATGGCCGAGTATTTCACCAAGCAGACGAGGACCACGAAGCTGTGGGTAGCAAGAGTGTTGGCGCCAAATGGAGATAGGCTGGTTAGCTGGGAGGAGCTAACGGCCCAGCCGGTTTCAATGGGAGAGTTAGCCACGAAGCTAGCTTGGTATTAAAAACAAGCTACTGGCTACCAACAAGACTTCACTGTCCGTATCCTCCGTATCCAGTGTGGAGGATACGCATAAGGGTCACCAGTGTGGAGGCAAGGCTCAAATAAGTGCAGGCGGACACGGCAAACTGAAGGTTAAAAGGGTGCTTTATTCATCCTCCATCACGAGGCTCACCCAGCGCTGTGGCAGCGCGCTGGAGTGAGCCCTGCGTCTCTAAGTCAGCAACAAGCACAAGAGTCGTCAAAGAGAGAGAGAGCGTGAGGCATATACAGTCAGCTTATATACTCAGCTACAGACAACGGATGCATGGCATATTAGCATCACAGTACAGCAGGAAAGCATGGACATTTGCATTAGAGTCACACATATCAATAGCAGGATTACTGGTGCCAGAATTCCTCTCTGCTAAGACAAAAGAGGCTGCAAGGCACATCTACTTATTGATATCAGTCCATACATCTGCACTGGTTTAGCTCAGTGGTTACTTCTCATAATTAATTCTATGGTTAGAATACTTCAAGGTGAGACAGGAGCCACAAATGGAGGAGTCCCTGGTCACGGTGGATGGCGGGCCAGCCAAGGAGTTCAGCACGGTATGGGACCATAGCGCTGGTGAGGGTGATGGCACGGTGAGCGATAACAGCAGAGAGGGAGAGCAGCAACAGGAGTTATCCCTGCAGCTTGAGGCTGGGCAGCGGGAGAGCAGGAACATGCAGGCTGAGGACCCCAAGAAACAGCAGTGACAGGCAGGCGCAGAGACGGCACAGCG
The DNA here is from genome assembly GCA_020510985.1 of Pholidichthys leucotaenia. Taxonomy (NCBI): domain Eukaryota; kingdom Metazoa; phylum Chordata; class Actinopteri; order Cichliformes; family Pholidichthyidae; genus Pholidichthys; species Pholidichthys leucotaenia. Next base: position 318,981,237 of record CM035839.1, on the reverse strand, counting down.
GAGTGCCTTGGACAAGGGTGCTGGGAGCAGTGACAAAGTGCCTAGGTCAGAGAGTGACGCCGGCAAGAGCGAAGCTGAGAGCCCTAGGAGAGAACAGCAACAGCCGGGCATGGATACAGCACAGCGGAGCGCCTGGGACGAGGGTGCTGGGAGCAGCAGCGAGGTGCCTGGGTCGGAGAGTGACGCCGACAAGAGCGAAGCTGAAAGCCCCGGGAGAGAACAGCGACAGCCGGGCATGGATACAGTGCAGCGGAGCCCAGCGGAGCGCCTGGGACGAGGGTGCTGGGAGCACTGACGAGGTGCCTGGGTCGGAGAGTGACACTGACGAGAGTGAGGCCGTGAATCCTGGGAGTGAGCAACGAGGGCCGGACATGGAGGCAGCGCAGCGGAGTGCCTTGGACGACAGAGAAGAGGAGCCAGGCACAGTGGAGGTCTGGCAAGACTTGCTGTGGTAAATTGAACCATAAATTCTGCTGTCTACCAAAAAATCCTGAAGGAGAATGTCCGGCCATCTGTTCGTGACCTCAAGCTGAAGCATACCTGGGTTCAGCAGCAGGACAATGATCCAAAACACACCAGCAAGTCCACCTCTGAATGGTTTGGGAAAAACAAAATGAAGACTTTGGAATGGCCTAGTCATCAAAATTGATCATATAGATGAAGCCTCATGTGAAACTTCATTTGCTCTACTAGGCCATGTAGTCGACAAAAAGCATACAACATGCAGATTTTTCCAAAGGCATTATTGGTTTAAGGGGCGGCACGGTGGCGGAGTGGTAAGCACTGCGGCAGCACAGCAACTCACCCTTGGCCAGGGGATCCTGAGTTCGATCCCAGCCCCCGACCAACAGTGATCTGTGTGGAGTTTGTATGTTCTCCCCGTGTCTGCGTGGGTTTACTCCGGGATTTCTCCGGTTTCCTCCTACATGCCAAAAACATGCAAGTTAGGTTAATTGGCATCAAACTGGGGATTCTATATTGTCATTAGGTATGAATGTGAGAGTGAATGGTTGTGTGTCTCTCTGTGTTGGCCCTGCGATGGACTGGCGATCTGTCCAGGGTGTACCCTGCCTCTCGCCCAAAGACACTGGGATAGGCTCCAGCCCACCCACCCACCCCCCGCGACCCGAAAAGGATTAAGCGGAAGAAAATGAATGAATTATTGGTTTAATGTGTATTTTTTTTCCATTTCAATAAATGCACTGTCTTTTTTTTTTTTCCACAATATCTTTATTGAACCTTTTTTTTTTAACAAACATGATACAAACGACTTCCGGTTATGGCTGCCACGTAGGACGGACGTGTCTCGCTCTGCTCTGCTCCTGGGAAAAAAAAAATCGGCAAATAACTCTCTCATTTGGGACAGAACGTATCCCAGCATTTGGGCGAGGATATGTCGGCAAAGCCTAAAGCTGGAAAACCAGGAAAAGGAAAAAGCGAGCCGCCGAAACAGTCCAAATTAACGGACTTTCAGGTCTGTGACGCAGCAAACAAAACTCCATATATGGCGGAGGAGGCTGGCAACGCTGCGATTTCTGCGGGGAATGGCGCAGATGCGCTGATGGCAGCCATGAGTTCAATGAGAGCGGACTTTTCCTCTAGATTTGATGGGATTATGACAGCGTTGGAAGGAATAAGAAAGGAATTGGGTGACTGTGTAGAACGAACGGCGCAGATGGAGCTCCGTCTCGCTAGTGCTGAAGATGACGTCACCCGTCTTCAATTAAAGGTGCGCACTTTGGAAAAAAAAAATAAATCTCTGGAAGATAATATTTTGGATTTGGAATCTCGGTCGAGACAGAATAATTTGAGGCTGGTGGGTCTTCCAGAGGAATCAGAAGGTCGGGACGTATGTTCCTTTCTGGAAAAGTGGATTCCGGAGGTGCTGGGCAGCGAGGAGTTGCAATCAGCAGTGGTTCTGGAAAAAGCACATCGTATTGGCCCACGGAGAGATAAGGGACCGCCGAGGTCCTTAATTATGAAGTTTCTTAGCAACAGAGACAGGATGAAGATCTTCAACGCTGCACGTGCTAAAGGAGAGATTAAACACCAGGACCAGCAGGTGCGGTTCTACCCAGATTTGGCCACAGGAATCCAGCAATTGAGGAAGCAGTTTGATCCCATACGTAAGGAGCTGCGCAACCTTGGGATTCGTCATGGTGTAATCTATCCTGCGAGACTGCTGACCACGTATGAGGGCAGAACCCACATCTTCAAGACCCCAGAGGAGGCGCAGGAGTTCATCAAGAAGATCAAAGAAGAAGAAGAGACTGGTGGGAGCTAAGCATGAACAAAATATAAGGTAGAATAATTAAGCATTTGCACAGGCATCTGACTGACTTGAAGTAAATAGTAAGTTTACAAAATATAGATTGTATTATATATTAAAAAAACAAAACAAAAACAAAACAAACAAACAAACAAAAAAAACTATGATGTACAAAGTTGTTAAAAATTTTGGAGTTAAGTTGGAAAACTACAGAGGAGAGTTAATGTTACGTCATTAAAAGCAGTAGAGTTAGGGTGATTGGGAGGATGAAGAAGGAGTGGCTTAGGCTGTTCCCCGTGGGTGTGGAACGGTCGATGGCTATATCGGGAGACAGAATTTTTCTTTTGATTTTGGGGGGTTCGCCACAAGTGTGGGAAGGGGAAATTTGTTTGTGTGTAGTTTGTAGGATGAATGTTCAACCACTCATGTTTTTGCTTCTCTGTATGAGCATGTTTACACTGCAAGGTAATCCCAAACTCTCTATTGATCATGGACCAAAGTGTTAATCTTAATTTAACTTCATGGAATTGCAGAGGTCTACAAAATTTAAAAAAACTTAAACAAGTTATGAATAAAATAAAGGACATGGGTTCAAGAATTGTGTTTTTACAAGAAACTCATCTGATAGAGGAGGATGTTAAAAGAATTAGGAGTAGATGGCAGGGAAGTGTATTCACCTCTTCATTTTCATCCCGAGCCAGGGGAGTTATGACTCTCATACATAAATCAGTTCCTTTTCAAGTGAAAAATGTAATTGGAGACAAATTTGGAAGATATGTAATCATTCAAGGTTCTTTGCTATTAGAAAATATAAATCTTGTGAACTTATATGGTCCCAATATAGATGATCAGAAGTTCTTTGCTAATTTATTTCTCATCTTATCATCACTTACAGGGCAACATATAATAGCAGGGGATTTTAATTGTACATTGAATCCAGGTGTGGATAGATCAACAGGACTGGATTGTACGCACATTGGATGTAGGATGACTATTAATCATTTTATGAAAGAATTGAGATTGTTAGATATATGGAGAGAAATGAAACCACAAGTTAAAGCCTATTCTTGTTATTCCAGTACCTACAAGACATTCTCACGTATTGATTATTTTTTGATTTCCACAGAATTAAGGTCCAAGATTCAAAACTGCTTTTATGATAACATCGTGATCTCTGATCATGCACCCTGTTGTCTAATATATGTAGATAAAAAATTGACAAAGGAATCAGGTAGATGGCAATTTCAGCATAAATGGCTTCAGGATGAGGAATTTGTCAAGTATATAGAAAAACAGATAGACGAGTTCTTTGACATCAATACTACACAAACATCAGCATGTGTAAAGTGGGAGGCTTTCAAAGCTTTTATTAGGGGACATATTATTAGTTATACAGGATCAAAATCTAAGAAGACTCGAGAGGAGAGAGCTAAATTGGAACATAAAATAAAAAATCTTCAGGAAAAAGTGTATGCAGGAAGTGACCCAAGGTTGGAGAATGAATTACTGATTTTGAGAGCTGAATACGACAAAAAATCAGCGAATAGAGCTGCCTCGAGTCTTCTAAGATTGAAACAATCTTTTCATGAACAAGGTGAAAAATCAGGAAAATTATTAGCATGGCAGATTAAACAATTGGAAATTAAAACACCAATTACCAGTATTATAAGTAACTGACAGGTAGTTATAGATCCTTTAGAAATTAATAGAGCCTTTAGAGATTACTATGAAAAATTATATGATACCAAAAATGAACCTGATTTAACAAAACTAAATGGGTTTTTGAACGAACTATCTATACCGTGTATTCCAAATGAAAACAGGGAGATATTGGAGTCTAAAATTAGTCAAGAAGAAGTTGGGCTAGCCATTGATAATATGAAATCAGGAAAAAGTGCAGGACCAGATGGTCTTCCAGTTGACCTTTATAAAAAATTTAAGAATAAATTAATAAAACCTTTTTTGGAAATGGTTTTAGAAGCATTTCAAAATAATAATTTACCATCATACATAAATAATGCCTTAATTATACTGCTGCCAAAACCAGGTAAGCCCTCTAATAAATGTGAAAATATGAGACCAATAAGCCTATTAAACGCCGACCTTAAGATAATCTGTAAAATTTTAGCAAGACGAATACAAGAAATTTTACCAAATATTATTAATCGAGATCAGAATGGCTTTATAAAGGGTAGACAAGGCTTCCATAATGTAAGAAGACTATTTAATATTATTTATTTTAATAAAGAAGCACCGGATACAGCTCTCCTATCATTGGACGCCGAAAAGGCCTTTGATAGAGTTGAATGGCCCTTTCTTTTTGAAGTCCTACAAAGGTTTGGACTTGGAAATAATTTCATAAAATGGGTTCAAATAATATACAATAATGCTACAGCAGAAATCCTAACAAATAACAATATTTCAAAACCAATAAAAATCAATAGAGGATGTCGACAAGGCTGTCCACTTTCACCTTTACTGTTTACTATGGCAATTGAACCTTTAGCGATAGCGATACGTTTACATTCACAAATATATGGAATTAAAGTTGGACCAACAGAACATAAAATCTCCCTGTACGCCGATGATATAATTTTGTTTATGTCGAATCTAAAAAAATCAATTCCAACCTTGTTGAATTTAATAAAGAATTTTGGGGAAATATCAGGATATAAAATAAATAAAACTAAATCTTCAATATTAATGCTAAATGAGACCCAGAGAAATTACCCAGCCCCTGAGGTAAATCAATTCAATGTTGTAAATCAGTTTAAATATTTAGGAATCCAAATTATGCCTAAGCTAGAATCAGTCGCCAGTGTCAACTATGAAGCCTTAATGTCAGATATCAATGAGTTAACTCAGAGATGGATGTCACTACCAATGTCGATGATCGGGAGAATCAATATACTTAAAAGTAATATTTTACCTAAAATACTTTATTTATTTCAATACATTCCCTTATCACCACCTTTAGATCTATTCTCAAGAATAAAAAAAAAGTTAGTGGAATTTATATGGAACAACAGGAGGGCTAGATTACGTTTGTCTTTATTATATTTACCATTTGATCGTGGAGGTCTGAAATGTCCAAATTTTATGTTGTATTATTGGTCGGCACAACTGAGGTCTATGACATATTATTTTTCATCAAATGATCTCCCTCACTGGACTGAAATGGAATCATACAATTTACCTTTACCTCTTCCCATATTCATATACTCAGATTCGGCAAAAAAATTACAAAAACAAGTTAAAAATCCATTTGTAAAGCATATGATCAAAATATGGTGTGAAGCTAAAAACTATTTAAAAGAACCACAGTTATTGTCACAATTTAGTCCAATATGGGGTAATCAATATTTTAAACCAGGGAGAGCGGACGCTGTATTTAAAGTATGGAATTTAAAAGGGATACAAAAGATTCAGGATTTATATTTGCCATGTGCAGACAACATAATGTCTTTTGAAGAGCTGAGGATCAAATTTAATCTCAATAGAACACATTTTTTTAAATATCTTCAACTTAGAAACTTTATTCGATCAAATCAAAATAAAGCTCTCACTCGACCTATTTATTCATCCTTGGAAAAAATGATGATGAAAGATAGTAAAAGAAAGGGTATTATTTCAGAGTTTTATAACTCATTGACACTATCTTCAAGTGAAAATTCACTGAAAAGATTAAACTACTGGAAAGAAGATCTGCAAATTGAAATTTCAGAGGAACAATGGGAATTGGCTTGTACAGAAGCTCAAACCAAATCAATAAATGCACGCCTTAAATTGATACATTTCAAATGGTTAATGCGGATGTATGTTACACCGGAGGAGTTAAATAGATATAACAAAAATATACCAGATACATGCACAAAATGCATGGAAAGTAAAGGAACCCTATTTCATTGTTTATGGGAATGTAGATTAATAAGAATGTTTTGGGAAGAGGTGAGGGTAACAATTGAAAAAATAATCTCAAAACAAATCATATTGAATCCTAAACTGTTTTTGTTGGGTCTGTACCCAGAAAAGCATAATTTTAATAAAAGTGAAAGAACATTCATAGACCTCAGTTTGCTTAATGCCAAAAAATGTATTGCACTATTATGGAAAAAGACTCATAGACCAGATGTGACTCAGTGGTTAAGACAGATGTTAACAAACCTTCCATTAGAAAGAATAACATATATACTAAAATCAAAGGAAATTGTGTTTGAGAATATATGGAGACCTTTTATTGATTATGTAAAAAATTTAAACATAACTCTTGAAGAAGAAGGTGAATGATGTGTGTGGACCTTGTAAATTCCAAACTGGTGAACATAATATGTATACTTATGTATTGGATTGTCTAGACTAAACAGAGGAGCATTGTTGAAGATTTGATTTTGTTGGTGGTTGTTGGTGTTTTTAGTGCATTTTTTTTTGTTGTAGTACTTTAGTGTTAGTGTTTGATTGTTTGTATCATGTTTGTTAAAAAAAAAAAGGTTCAATAAAGATATTGTGGAAAAAAAAACATGATACAAACAATCAAACACTAACACTAAAGTACTACAAAAAAAAAGGATGCACTAAAAACACCAACAACCACCAACAAAATCAAATCTTCAACAATGCTCCTCTGCTTAGTCCAGACAATCCAATACATAAGTATACATATTATGTTCACCAGTTTGGAATTTACAAGGTCCACACACATCATTCACCTTCTTCTTCAAAAGTTATGTTTAAATTTTTTACATAATCAATAAAAGGTCTCCATATATTCTCAAACACAATTTCCTTTGATTTCAGTATATATGTTATTCTTTCTAATGGAAGGTTTGTTAACATCTGTCTTAACTACTGAGTCACATCTGGTCTATGAGTCTTTTTCCATAATAGTGCAATACATTTTTTGGCATTAAGCAAACTGAGGTCTATGAATGTTCTTTCACTTTTATTAAAATTATGCTTTTCTGGGTACAGACCCAACAAAAACAATTTAGGATTCAATATGATTTGTTTTGAGATTATTTTTTCAATTGTTACCCTCACCTCTTCCCAAAACATTCTTATTAATCTACATTCCCATACACAATGAAATAGAGTTCCTTTACTTTCCATGCATTTTGTGCATGTATCTGGTATATTTTTGTTATATTTATTTAACTCCTCCGGTGTAACATACATCCGCATTAACCATTTGAAATGTATCAATTTAAGGCGTACATTTATTGATTTGGTTTGAGCTTCTGTACAAGCCAATTCCCATTGTTCCTCTGAAATTTCAGTTTGCAGATCTTCTTTCCAGTAGTTTAATCTTTTCAGTGAATTTTCACTTGAAGATAGTGTCAATGAGTTATAAAACTCTGAAATAATACCCTTTCTTTTACTATCTTTCATCATCATTTTTTCCAAGGATGAATAAATAGGTCGAGTGAGAGCTTTATTTTGATTTGATCGAATAAAGTTTCTAAGTTGAAGATATTTAAAAAAATGTGTTCTATTGAGATTAAATTTGATCCTCAGCTCTTCAAAAGACATTGTTTTCTGCACATGGCAAATATAAATCCTGAATCTTTTGTATCCCTTTTAAATTCCATACTTTAAATACAGCGTCCGCTCTCCCTGGTTTAAAATATTGATTACCCCATATTGGACTAAATTGTGACAGTAACTGTGGTTCTTTTAAATAGTTTTTAGCTTCACACCATATTTTGATCATATGCTTTACAAATGGATTTTTAACTTGTTTTTGTAATTTTTTTGCCGAATCTGAGTATATGAATATGGGAAGAGGTAAAGGTAAATTGTATGATTCCATTTCAGTCCAGTGAGGGAGATCATTTGATGAAAAATAATATGTCATAGACCTCAGTTGTGCCGACCAATAATACAACATAAAATTTGGACATTTCAGACCTCCACGATCAAATGGTAAATATAATAAAGACAGACGTAATCTAGCCCTCCTGTTGTTCCATATAAATTCCACTAACTTTTTTTTTATTCTTGAGAATAAATCTAAAGGTGGTGATAAGGGAATGTATTGAAATAAATAAAGTATTTTAGGTAAAATATTACTTTTAAGTATATTGATTCTCCCGATCATCGACATTGGTAGTGACATCCATCTCTGAGTTAACTCATTGATATCTGACATTAAGGCTTCATAGTTGACACTGGCGACTGATTCTAGCTTAGGCACAATTTAGATTCCTAAATATTTAAACTGATTTACAACATTGAATTGATTTACCTCAGGGGCTGGGTAATTTCTCTGGGTCTCATTTAGCATTAATATTGAAGATTTAGTTTTATTTATTTTATATCCTGATATTTCCCCAAAATTCTTTATTAAATTCAACAAGGTTGGAATTGATTTTTTTAGATTCGACATAAACAAAATTATGTCATCGGCGTACAGGGAGATTTTATGTTCTGTTGGTCCAACTTTAATTCCATATATTTGTGAATGTAAACGTATCGCTATCGCTAAAGGTTCAATTGCCATAGTAAACAGTAAAGGTGAAAGTGGACAGCCTTGTCGACATCCTCTATTGATTTTTATTGGTTTTGAAATATTGTTATTTGTTAGGATTTCTGCTGTAGCATTATTGTATATTATTTGAACCCATTTTATGAAATTATTTCCAAGTCCAAACCTTTGTAGGACTTCAAAAAGAAAGGGCCATTCAACTCTATCAAAGGCCTTTTCGGCGTCCAGTGATAGGAGAGCTGTATCCAGTGCTTCTTTATTAAAATAAATAATATTAAATAGTCTTCTTACATTATGGAAGCCTTGTCTTCCCTTTATAAAGCCATTCTGATCTCGATTAATAATATTTGGTAAAATTTCTTGTATTCGTCTTGCTAAAATTTTACAGATTATCTTAAGGTCGGCGTTTAATAGGCTTATTGGTCTCATATTTTCACATTTATTAGAGGGCTTACCTGGTTTTGGCAGCAGTATAATTAAGGCATTATTTATGTATGATGGTAAATTATTATTTTGAAATGCTTCTAAAACCATTTCCAAAAAAGGTTTTATTAATTTATTCTTAAATTTCTTATAAAGGTCAACTGGAAGACCATCTGGTCCTGCACTTTTTCCTGATTTCATATTATCAATGGCTAGCCCAACTTCTTCTTGACTAATTTTAGACTCCAATATCTCCCTGTTTTCATTTGGAATACACGGTATAGATAGTTCGTTCAAAAACCCATTTAGTTTTGTTAAATCAAATTCATTTTTAGTATCATATAATTTTTCATAGTAATCTCTAAAGGCTCTGTTAATTTCTAAAGGATCTATAACTACCTGTCCATTACTTATAATACTAGTAATTGGTGTTTTAATTTCTAATTGTTTAATCTGCCATGCCAATAATTTTCCTGATTTTTCACCTTGTTCATAAAAAGATTGTTTCAATCTTAGAAGACTCGAGGCAGCTCTATTCACTGATTTTTTGTCGTATTCAGCTCTCAAAATCAGTAATTCATTCTCCAACCTTGGATCACTTCCTGCATACACTTTTTCCTGAAGACTTTTCATTTTATGTTCCAATTTAGCTCTCTCCTCTCGAGTCTTCTTAGATTTTGATCCTGTATAACTAATAATATGTCCCCTAATAAAAGCTTTGAAAGCTTCCCACTTTACACATGCTGATGTTTGTGTAGTATTGATGTCAAAGTACTCGTCTATCTGTTTTTCTATATACTTGACAAATTCCTCATCCTGAAGCCATTTATGCTGAAATTGCCATCTACCTGAATCCTTTGTCAATTTTTTATCTACATATATTAGACAACAGGGTGCATGATCAGAGATCACGATGTTATCATAAAAGCAGTTTTGAATCTTGGATCTTAATTCTGTGGAAATCAAAAAATAATCAATACGTGAGAATGTCTTGTAGGTACTGGAATAACAAGAATAGGCTTTAACTTGTGGTTTCATTTCTCTCCATATATCTAACAATCTCAATTCTTTCATAAAATGATTAATAGTCATCCTACATCCATTGTGCGTACAATCCAGTCCTGTTGATCTATCTATACCTGGATTCAATGTACAATTAAAATCCCCTGCTATTATATGTTGCCCTGTAAGTGATGATAAAATAAGAAATAAATTAGCAAAGAACTTTTGATCATCTATATTGGGACCATATAAGTTCACAAGATTTATATTTTCTAATAGCAAAGAACCTTGAATGATTACATATCTTCCAAGTTTGTCTCCAATTACATTTTTCACTTGAAAAGGGACTGATTTATGTATGAGAGTCATAACTCCCCTGGCCCGGGATGAAAATGAGGTAAATACACTTCCTTGCCATCTACTCCTAATTCTTTTTATATCCTCCTCTATTAGATGAGTTTCTTGTAGAAACACAATTTTTGAACCCATGTCTTTTATTTTATTCATAACTTGTTTAAGTTTTTTTTAAATTTTGTAGACCTCTGCAATTCCATGAAGTTAAATTAAGATTAACGCTTTGGTTTATGATCAATAGAGAGTTTGGGATTACCTTGCAGTGTAAACATGCTCATACAGAGAAGCAAAAACATGAGTGGTTGAACATTCATCCTACAAACTACACACAAACAAATTCCCCCTTCCCACACTTGTGGCGAACCCCCCAAAATCAAAAGAAAAATTCCGTCTCCCGATATAGCCATCGACCGTTCCACATCCACGGGGAACAGCCTAAGCCACTCCTTCTTCATCCTCCCAATCACCCTAACTCTACTGCTTTTAATGACGTAACATTAACTCTCCTCTGTAGTTTTCCAACTTAACTCCAGAATTTTTAACAACTTTGTACATCATAGTTTTTTTTTTTGTTTGTTTTGTTTTTGTTTTTTTTTAATATATAATACAATCTATATTTTGTAAACTTGCTGTTTACTTCAAGTCAGTCAGATGCCTGTGCAAATACTTAATTATTCTACCTTATATTTTGTTCATGCTTAGCTCCCACCAGTCTCTTCTTCTTCTTTGATCTTCTTGATGAACTCCTGCGCCTCCTCTGGGGTCTTGAAGATGTGGGTTCTGCCCTCATACGTGGTCAGCAGTCTCGCAGGATAGATTACACCATGACGAATCCCAAGGTTGCGCAGCTCCTTACGTATGGGATCAAACTGCTTCCTCAATTGTTGGATTCCTGTGGCCAAATCTGGGTAGAACCGCACCTGCTGATCCTGGTGTTTAATCTCTCCTTTAGCTCGTGCAGCGTTGAAGATCTTCATCCTGTCTCTGTTGCTAAGAAACTTCATAATTAAGGTCCTCGGCGGTCCCTTATCTCTCCGTGGGCCAATACGATGTGCTTTTTCCAGAACCACTGCTGATTGCAACTCCTCGCTGCCCAGCACCTCCGGAATCCACTTTTCCAGAAAGGAACATACGTCCCGACCTTCTGATTCCTCTGGAAGACCCACCAGCCTCAAGTTATTCTGTCTCGACCGAGATTCCAAATCCAAAATATTATCTTCTAGACATTTATTTTTTTTTTCCAAAATGCGCACCTTTAATTGAAGACGGGTGACGTCATCTTCAGCACTAGCGAGACGGAGCTCCATCTGCGCCGTTCGTTCTACACAGTCACCCAATTCCTTTCTTATTCCTTCCAACGCTGTCATAATCCCATCAAATCTAGAGGAAAAGTCCGCTCTCATTGAACTCATGGCAGCCATCAGCGCATCTGCGCCATTCCCCGCAGATATCGCACCGTTGCCAGCCTCCTCCGCCATATATGGAGTTTTGTTTGCTGCGTCACAGACCTGAAAGTCCGTTAATTTGGACTGTTTCGGCGGCTCGCTTTTTCCTTTACCTGGTTTTCCAGCCTTAGGCTTCGCCGACATATCCTCGCCCAAACGCTGGGATACGTTCTGTCCCAAATGAGAGAGTTATTTGCCGATTTTTTTCTCCAGGAGCAGAGCAGAATGAAACACGTCCGTCTTACGTGGCAGCCATAACCGGAAGTCCAAATGCACTGTCTTTTAAGAAATATCAATGATCATAAGGGAAAAAAGAAATAATAAAACTCAGGTGACTACAGTGAATGTGCTTGTGGTACTTATCCATTTTTATTAAGAAATAATTTTTCAACAGTCTTTAGACTAAGGCGATTTTTTTTAAATTATTATTTCTCCAGCTTTGGGGAATACTCTCTCAGAGCACAGAGGATGCAGGTGTGCAAAGGAAGGCTACTGCAAGTTTGTACAGTGTAGGGTAGACAAGTTTCTGTCTCTCCCAGTATACTCACCTCTGTCCTTATTGTCATGCAGAGCACAATAGTGCCTCAGCATAATGATCCAAGGTCTTTGAAACACAACAGACACTTCACCTTGCAAATAAAAATAAAATTACAAAGATGGCTTAGCTGGAACTCGAACCCCAGCCTCCCAGCTGTGGGGCAGATGCTTTACCACTAGGCATCACTTCAGTTACAATAAATATCCACTATTTGTGAAAAATGTATCAATGGGAGAAATGAGATGAAACTGTTCCCAAACAGGACAAGTCTGTGTTTTTTGGTGCTTGTGTAGTAGTCTTAAGAATAAATATGTTCCTGCAGTAATGAACTTCCCAAAATGTCCGTGTTGTAAATATGTCAAGTGTTTCTGATGGGGCGATAATTAGTGTGACACATCTGGGAACTTCCTCACACTCTGGAAGCCTGGGAAGGGGTAAGTTGTGTGTAATTCCTCAGGGAATGAAATTGATTAATGTGATTGATTTACTGTAGTTTTCTTTAAGTTATTGCACTAATTTTGATTGTAAGATTTTCTGTTACATTTTCGTTTGCAATACCGATGTAAAATATTCAAAGTAGCGTCATAATGATTGATGGCTAGTTAAGTAGGCGCTAACGAGTCCATTGTTCTGTAGGAATGCCAGCACTTGTCCCCATTCCTGTGTCATGTGTAAATTGTCTGCCCCAATCTGTTTCAGGTATGTTAAAATGTTAAATGTACTGTTGTAAAAAATAGAAAAAAACGATCAGTCATGTAACTCTGTCATGTAATGCTGTCATGTATTTGGTGCTAAACTTTTTCTTTGCTTGTGGTATACTGTAACTATACGATCTAAAGTTATGTAGTCCACGTAGCTGTAAGCTATGTCTCACACTCTGGAAGCCTGGGAAGGGGAATGCCAGCACTTGTCCCCATTCCCGTGTCATGTGTAAATTGTCTGCCCCAATCTGTTTCAGAAATAAACAGACTACTGACTGATCGAGACCCTGCCTGACGTCTACTTCTCTGCATCGGCCAAGAATTATTTTATTTTGTTATTTTAATGTAGCTGACTAGTTCGAGTCCGTTACATAAACTGGTGCCGTGACCTTTCAAGGATTCTTCTGATCAGCCACAGCTGATCTCCGGGGTCCAGCTGCCTGCTGAGTGGAGGTTCGCAAGGAGAGTCCAGTCTTCATCAACACAACGCATCCTTCAGTTACTTAAGGTTTTTTGACAGAAGCTCATTCAGTATTATTTGGCTTTGAATTTTATTTTATGTGTGTTATATCAGAGTAGCCTGTTTTGAAATTTCTATTTTGTGTTTATTACCATTAATTAAGCTAGTTTTTAGTAATGGATGGTGATATGTCTCATAGCCTTTATTCTCACACCCCTGTAGCTGGGGCAGGTAGAGGCAGGGGTCTTTTTTTGTTGAGGGGTGGGGGAGTTAAACAGTTAACTTTCACTGACATGGTGGGAGAGGGTGGTACTATGCATACACACCCAGTGGGGGCTACTTATGTTGTACAGACACCACAGCCACATATCAGTGATGGGGGGGGGGGAATTTACCAGCACAGGCATGTGAGGTAGGGCCCGCATCCTCCACGCCCATGTTTCCTCCTGGTAGCAATGACCCCTCAGCTGAGCTGCGTGATCTAATTACTGAATTAGGGAATCGAATTGGAGATTCCATAGCCAGTCGGCTGTTACCTTCTACTCAGCCTGTCACACAGTCATGTGACCCAGTCTCTCCAATGGCGCCAGACAGGCATGAACAATCTAGTAACATCAGTGGCACTCTTGATCTCACCAATGTCAATGTGGTAGTCAAGTCAGATGTTCGTGGGCCTGCTGTGTTCAGAGGGGAGGGGTCTGATAAATGCTCAGTGCAGGAATGGATAGAGCTGATGGAAATGTATTTACGCAAAAAGAAATTCCCCACTTCAGATCAAGTTGATGAGATCCTGAGTCATCTGATGGGAAAGGCCAAGAAAATAGTTAAAGTGGGAATAAGGAGTAGCTTAACCCCAGACCATGCAGTCCAGCCAGACATGATCTATGATATCCTGCGGAAGTATTTCAGTGAGTCCCCTGCATCATGCTTACCGTTGGCTGATTTTTATGCCACTCAGCCCAGTGTGGGTGAGAATCCAGTGGATTATTGGGTGCGCTTGAATACAGCAGCAGAGCAGGCAGATCGTCTCCTGAAAAAGCAAGGCAGGAAATTGGAGAACATGAATGCTGAAATATCCATGATGTTTATTAGGAACTGCAATGATCCTGAGCTGTCCAGTGTATTTAAGAGTAAACCTATGAGCAAGTGGTCTTTGACAGAGGTGCAGGAAGCGATCGATGAGTATCAGAGGGAGTTCCTGTCCAAGAGGAAGCCAGTGGAAGTTAAACCATCTAAGGTGACTGCGGCTGTCGCTTACTCCATGCCAGACGTTAAGGAGGAAGTGAGTGTTCGTGAGCCTAGTGCGTCTAGCCCGTCCAGATTCAGCGAGTCCTCCAGTGCGGAGGGGGGTGCGTTTGAACGTGTCCTGTGTATGCTGGAGAGGGTGCTGGAGAAGACAAACCAGGCCACAGCACCGGGTGTTGCGCAACCAGCCCAGTGGGTTCGAGTCACTCCCTGCCGCGTCTGTGGCGATAGCACCCACTCTACAAGATCGCACTGCATGAGAGAAAAGCGATGCCTTGCTTGCTTTGAAACTGGACATCAAAAAAAGGACTGCTCCAAGCGCAGGACAGCAATGCCCAATACCACTGCGCCTGCTCAGGGAAACTAGGCCACCCACATGTGGGAGGGGACGATGTGGGTGCATTTAGTCAGTCCCTCAGTTTTGAAGATGATGTGCAATCTACTTATGAAGAAAAATGCAAGTGTGCTCCTGCTGGAAATAAGATTGTTTATCAAAATGTGCACAAATTAGCAAATTCCGATAGTCTCTTTTATACTGACGTCTCAGTGAAGAACCAAGTTTTGTTGCATGCATTAATTGACAGTGGGTCCATGGCCTGCACAATGAATGAAGAGGCCGAACAGAAACTACGTAGTGTGGGCTTATGTGCTGAGAGCATTACTGCAGACACAGGCATGGTACTGGTGGGGTGTGGTGGGGTTCAAGTGAAGCCGAAGTGCATTTATCAGCTGGAGATGACTGTGTATGGACAGGATGTGAGTGTTCCCACACTGGTCGTGCCAGGTCAGTGTGACGAAATGATCCTGGGCTCCAACGTGATAAAGCACTTGATTCATCACCTCAAACAAAACTCCAGTTACTGGAAAGTGATTGAGAAGCCTGAATCAACGAATGACCCAGGGGTTGAACATTTTCTTAACATGTTATCTGGAATTAACAGATGGAGGGGGAATGTGATTCCTGACATGATAGGTACAGCCAAGCTGACACAAGCCGTAACACTGCTGCCACATCATGAACACCTTGTGTGGGGTAGGCTCCCAGCCAACTCACCTGTTTCAGCAGGGAGCGCTATTCTCGCTGACGCTCCAAGTTCCAACACACACAAGAAGGGTATCATGGTGGGGAGGGCTGTCGCTACAATGTCAGGGGACAGATGGGTACCTATTAAAGTGATCAATCCAAGTGACAAACAAATTACATTGAAGCGATACACTAAGT
Organism: Pholidichthys leucotaenia; assembly: GCA_020510985.1. Taxonomy (NCBI): domain Eukaryota; kingdom Metazoa; phylum Chordata; class Actinopteri; order Cichliformes; family Pholidichthyidae; genus Pholidichthys; species Pholidichthys leucotaenia. The sequence continues at coordinate 318,965,097 of CM035839.1, read as the reverse complement.
TAGCTGATGTGTTCCCGTGTGTTGCGTTGGAAGACCTGGATGTACCCACTTCCAAAACCCCCCCAAATGACCTTCTGGTGAACAGCCAGAGCCTACATGATGCTGACTCATCCTCCTCTACCCCTGATTTCAGTGATGCTCTGAATCGACTCGGATTGAGTGACCTCGACATTGATTCATGTGATGTTACAGATTATTGGAAAGGCCAGTTGTTCGACTTGATACGGAAATATGAGAGCCTATTTTCTAGGAACAAGTTGGACTGCGGTGAGGCCACCGGTTTTGTTCATCGGATCCACCTGACTGATCCTCGGCCATTCAGACTCCCGTATCGACGTGTCCCACCTGGTCATTACCAAAAGCTGAGACAGGTGCTGTCTGAGATGGAGGAAAAAGAAATCATCCGTAAGTCTTCCAGTGAGTGGGCGTCACCCCTGGTACTCGTATGGAAGAAGAACGGTGATCTGAGGGTTTGTGTGGATTACAGATGGCTGAATTCCAGGACTATCAAAGATGCCCACCCATTGCCTCATCAGGCGGATTGCTTGGCTGCTCTTGGGGGGAGTGCATTCTTCAGCACCATGGATTTAACATCAGGATATTACAATATCCCCATGTGTGAAGAGGATAAGAAACTGACTGCCTTTACCACGCCCATGGGGCTGCATGAGTTCAATCGCATGCCTCAGGGGCTATGTAATGGGCCAGCCAGCTTTATGCGCCTCATGACAAACATCTTTGGCGACCAGAATTTTTTGACTCTGTTGTGTTATTTAGATGACCTCTTGGTTTTCGCGCCGAACGAAGGTGAGGCACTGAAGCGGCTCGATGTAGTGTTCAGCAGGCTGAGTGCGCACGGATTAAAGCTTGCGCCCAAAAAGTGCCATTTTCTTCAGCGCAGTGTGAAGTTTCTGGGCCATGTCGTTGACGAGAGTGGAGTAACGACTGATCCGGAGAAAGTATAAGCAATTGCTGCCATGACTGAACAAGCACTAATGCAAGAAGATGGCGTGACCCCATCCCCAACAAAAATAAAGTCCTTTTTGGGCATGGTCATGTATTATCAGCGCTTCATTCAGAATTGCTCTAGCATTGCTAAGCCTCTCTTTGCCCTCACTGCAACGCCAAAGAAGAGTAAAGGCCAGACAAGGCATGTGGCCTTTAAGAAACTCAAGCCGAGTGACTGGACAAGTGACCAACAGAAATCTTTTGAGCAACTGAAGTTGGCCCTACTCGAGTCAGTCGTCTTAGCTCATCCAGATTTCAGCCGTCCCTTTATCCTGTCCACTGATGCGTCATTAGATGGGTTAGGGGCAGTCATCTCTCAAGTCCCGGAAGGGGAGAACAAGGCCCGTCCGATTGCTTTCGCAAGCAAGTCTCTGACGCAATCCCAGACCAAGTACCCAGCGCATCGTCTGGAGTTCTTGGCCCTTAAGTGGGCAGTCTGTGACAAATTTAGTCATTGGTTAAAAGGGCATGAGTTCACTGTCTGGACGGATAATAATCCATTGACATATATACTGACTAAGCCGAAGTTGGACGCATGCGAACAGAGATGGGTTGCGAAGTTAGCCCCGTACAACTTCAGTATCAAGTATATTCCTGGCAAGAAAAACATTGTGGCGGACGCCCTCAGCAGGCAGCCTTTCGTTCAGGGCTGTGTCAGCAAGAGGCTTGTGTCTGAGCCATACGGAGCGCTGCTGGAAGAAGCACAGCTGATTAAGGACAATATGATACAGGAAGTCTTTAGACTGAGTGCCAACCACCAGGAGGTCAGTTGTCTCTCGCAAGTCTCCAGGCTGGAGCGTTCCTCACTCGACAGCGAAAGAGTGAAGGCCGTGTTCGAGGGTCATGCTGAGTGGGAGATGGGATCAGCTGAGAGAGCCTCATGTTGGCTTGTCCAGGACGTGCAGCAGCTGGCTGCCTGTGGTCAGAACCCCTTACCTGTGTTTTCCATTCAGGAGTTGCAAGGCCAGCAGCAGCAAGATGCCTGCCTCTCCAGAGTCATCTCTTTTGTGACACGCGGGAGAAGACCGTCGCGAAGAGAAAGGCCTCACGAGACAGATGGCGTCTTGAGAATGTTGAAGCAGTGGGACAAACTCAAGATGTTAGATGGGCTACTGTACAGGGTGAGCAAAGATCCACTGACTGGCAAGAAAAGACACCAGTATGTTGTTCCAGCTTCATTGGTTCAGCGAGTGCTGCAAGGCATCCATGATGACGCAGGCCACCAGGGCCAGCAGAGAACTTTATACTTGGCAAGGCAGAGGTTCTTCTGGACTGACATGGAACGGGATGTCCGTGAATATGTGAAAACATGCAAGCGTTGTGTGGTCAGTAAGACTCCTGAACCGGAAGCCAGAGCGCCCCTCGAAAGCATTAAGACCATGAGCCCATTAGAACTTGTGTGCATTGATTTTTGGTCCGCGGAGGACAGCAGTGGGAAAAGTGTGGATGTGCTAGTGGTCACTGACCATTTTACTAAAATGGCCCATGCCTATCCCTGCCGTGACCAATCTGCAAAACAAGTTGCCCGCCAGCTCTGGGACAAATACTTTTGTGTGTATGGGTTCCCTGACAGAATTCACTCAGACCAGGGTGCCAATTTTGAAAGTGAGCTGATCAGGGAATTGTTGCAAGTTGCTGGGGTCAAAAAGTCCCGAACTACTGCCTATCACCCCATGGGGAATGGGAACGTTGAACGGTTCAATAGAACTTTGGGCAGCATGATAAGAACCCTTCCCCCTAGAGCAAAGCAGAAATGGCCGCAGATGCTACAGACTCTAGCGTTTGCTTACAACTGCACTGCACACGAATCCACCGGTTACGTGCCATTCTTTTTAATGTATGGCAGAGTGCCACGTCTACCGGTGGATGTCATGTTTCAGAATGCTGTAAGGGACTGCGACACTGTGGACTATGACCAGTATGTTGCTAGGATGAGACAAGATCTGAAGGAGGCTCTGTCAGCTGCTCAGGCCAACGCTCTTTCAAGCCAGGAACGTCAAGCAGACTTGTACAATAGGAGAACTAAAGGACGTGACATTGTGGAAGGTGATCGAATCTTGTTGGCAAACAAGGGTGAACGGGGGCGCAGGAAATTAGCAGACAAGTGGGGGTCCACCCCGTATGTCGTCGTCTCTGCCGACCCTAGGTGCCATACTTACCGTGTCAGGAACACAACCAATGGGCAAGAAAGGGTTGTTCACCGCAATCTGCTTCTCTTGGTCAACTTTCTGCCAATTGAAATGGACAGTGCTGCTCATGAAGTGACCCTGAGTGAGTCGTATGAGTCAGGTGATGATCTTGATTCACATGTTGCTGCATCAGAGATCGACAGGACTGCTTGGACAGCCAGTTGGGTGGCAGGGGCCTCTGCCTCCAATCAGCTACAAGAGGCTTCATGCACACAAGATTCTGACCTGCCCGTGCAGTTGAACACAGCGGAGACTGTTCAGTTGACCAATGATCTTTCAGAAATGCCCTGTCTATCTGCCAGTTTTTGTGGTGACCAAAGATCTGAAGTGTCCATGCCGCCTTCCAGCATTGGGAGTTCCCCTAGTAGTACAGTGGGCGCAGTGAGAACCAGGTTAGGGAGGGCAGTTAAACCAGTGAATCGGCTGATTCAGAACATGGCCCAACAGTATACTCAACGCTCAAACAGTTCAGTTCTTAGTTTGGCTAGGGCACTGATGCCGTAGGGGAAGACACACACACACACACACACACACACACACCACATAGGCCTTCTGTCCAGTTGAAGAATGACAGATTTGTTCTTTTTCTTTGTTTTTCTTCTCTTTATTTCCTTTTCTCCAATTCATGTGAAGTCAACTGGTGGTATTTAGTCTGGTATGATATGGGTAGTGTATACGGCACTCCTGTAGCAAGTACACTATGGGGGGGTCTACGCAGCCCTCCGTAGTTGCTTTCCCTTTGAATTGGGTGACATACATGTTGCAGTATACTGTGGGATATACTTATCCAGTGGTTTTTTGGTGGTTGACTTGTAGTGGTATTTTGGTGAAGTTCAGAGGGGAGTATGTAGTAGTCTTAAGAATAAATATGTTCCTGCAGTAATGAACTTCCCAAAATGTCCGTGTTGTAAATATGTCAAGTGTTTCTGATGGGGCGATAATTAGTGTGACACATCTGGGAACTTCCTCACACTCTGGAAGCCTGGGAAGGGGTAAGTTGTGTGTAATTCCTCAGGGAACGAAATTGATTAATGTGATTGATTTACTGTAGTTTTCTTTAAGTTATTGCACTAATTTTGATTGTAAGATTTTCTGTTACATTTTCGTTTGCAATACCGATGTAAAATATTCAAAGTAGCGTCATAAATACCGATGATTGATGGCTAGTTAAGTAGGCGCTAATGAGTCCATTGTTCTGTAGGAATGCCAGCACTTGTCCCCATTCCCGTGTCATGTGTAAATTGTCTGCCCCAATCTGTTTCAGGTATGTTAAAATGTTAAATGTACTGTTGTAAAAAATAGAAAAAACGATCAGTCATGTAACTCTGTCATGTAATGCTGTCATGTATTTGGTGCTAAACTTTTTCTTTGCTTGTGGTATACTGTAACTATACGATCTAAAGTTATGTAGTCCACGTAGCTGTAAGCTATGTCTCACACTCTGGAAGCCTGGGAAGGGGAATGCCAGCACTTGTCCCCATTCCCGTGTCATGTGTAAATTGTCTGCCCCAATCTGTTTCAGAAATAAACAGACTACTGACTGATCGAGACCCTGCCTGACGTCTACTTCTCTGCATCGGCCAAGAATTATTTTATTTTGTTATTTTAATGTAGCTGACTAGTTCGAGTCCGTTACACTTGCTCCATCTGAAAATTGGCTGTGACAAATCCCTTACACAGTCAAACATCGACAACACAAAACGTGAGGGACGGGGATTTCCATTGTGTATTGCTGCTCATGTTAGTTCATGTTGAGTGCAAAATCATGAATGGCTTCCTGACCCAGCCACGTGATACGACGTCAGCAATACACGCCTCGAAACGTGCTTTGCCAAATATCTCCTGGACAAGCTCGGAGCACCCCCAAAGCTCCGGAGCCTCCAATCACTATGGAAGACCTGAAAAAATCTCAATACTTTTTTTTTTCTTTTTTTTTAAGCATTTGGCCATCAGAGGTCAGTTCAAAATTGGGTGGCAGGACTAAACAATACAAAGCAAACAAAAAAAGAACTAATTCCAATAGAACCCTCTCAAATTTCCCACAAGTCCTCAAGTCACGTGATGTGACCAACATAAAGAGGCCTTGCTTGCTATGGTCACTTGACTGTGGGTGTGCTGAAACAGCGCTTGATGCACTGCTCATGACACTTCGCTTTATATTGCTCGAATCAGCGTCGAGTGGGCGGTGTCAAGCGTAACATCACTTATATTAATAATGTGCTTCAAATACATGTGGCAAAATTGACACATAAAGTTAACTAAATGTATGCACTTCAAATAGGTAACTCAAATGCCAATTAACTGCCAACCAAATTAAATATATATTTAACAAAAATGTGTGTCTATTTTGTATAAAAGTCTGCTATAAAATAAATGAAAAGTTACCACCATTTATTCTTGGTGTGTGGCTGGTGGGACAGCCATCACATTCTCCCCCCCCCCCAAGCGCTTGCTGAAACAGTGAGAGAGGTAGTCTGCCGTTACATTGAGTCTGCTAGGGATGTGATGCACTGAAAATTTGTAAGGTTGCGCACTACACAAAGAGCAGAGATAAACAAACCTATCATCTGGTCAGCCACTGCAACAGATACTGGAGTCAGTTTGTCTTGGCCTGCCCTTACCACTAATAATACTACTATCTGCCAAGAATGTGCCGCTAGTTCAGCAAAAGCTAGTGGTACTCAAATACTTTGCAAGCAGTTTCATGAAATGGTCAGTCAGAAAGCAATTCATTCCGGCTCGGATGTCGCCCGGGTTAACAAGGCCAGGAGTTCCTGGCAGCGGAGGGCGAACGACAGAGCTGCGTGGAGGAATCTGATCAGACCTAAATGAAACAGTCATTGTCGCCCCCGACAGACTGCTATGATGAGGATGATGAGGCATTGCCAAATATCAACAAGTGATGTGGCTGTTTGTGTCCTTCATTCTCTGCAACCACTGGAGGGCTTTATAGTCCATTTGCAGGGTAAACTCCTTCCCCAGAAGATAATATTTAAGTGAGTCAGTGCCCACTTGACTGCCAGTGCTTCCTGTAGAGTAGCAAACTTCTCTAGGAAACAGCTTACGGCTTAGAAATGCAATAGAGTGTTGGTCTTCTGGTGGTCCCTGCAACAGTACAGCTCCAAAGCCCCTCTCTGAAGCATCTGAAGGGTAAAATGTCATATCCGGCTCTAGGGAGCCGGGCAATCAGAGCCAGGGACAAGCCAGTGAGTCGAGATGTTTTATTCTGGGTAAGGGATAAGGGATGAGGAGAGCACAGACACTCATACAGACGTACATTCTCAGGCTGCACAGCGCAGGGGTAGGTAGCTCGTACCGGACATGGGGGTAACAAGACGTGCATACTCACAGCGGGATACAAACACCGGAATGCTGCAAGGGGAGTTGAGGCTGACACCAGACGAAGGGGCTTCAGCCTAGCAGTGCTTATGTCGCAGCCCCGAATGATCGAAGCTGCTCCTCTTTATACTCATTAACAGCGCCCCAGCTGATGAGGATTAATTGGCCCCAGCTGTCCCGTGACACTGACAGCTGGGAACCAGCTGAGGCACTGCCCAATGAGAGGCAGGGATAAAAGGAGCATGGGCTGAGCGCCGAGCCGGCGTCTCACCCCATGGTGACATAAAAGACTTCCAAAAATCAGGGCTATACAGAACTGGGTTTTTTGATGTCTCTGAATGCTGCAATAGATTCATCTGTCCACTTAAGATGGTCTGGACACCTTGTACCCACCATATCAGTAAGTGGAGGAGCTCTTGCTGAGAAATTGTGGATAAAATGTTAATAAAACCCTGCCATCCCCAGGAAAGACCTCAACTGCTTCCTGGTCTGTGGTAGAGGGCAAGATTCAATTGCATGGACTTTATGTACCTGTGGCTTTATGATTCCATTCCCTATAATGAAACCAAGATATTGAATGAATGAATGAATGAATGAATGTACGAATCTTTATTTCGGATAGATTAAAAGTAAAGATTAAAAGAAAGGAACAGAATAATATAACAAAGGGGAAAAATCTAATAAGGTCAAATTAAATAATAACTCCTCTGATTATACAGTTCAACATAAGTTATCCGAAATGGGTGATGGCTGAAGCCGCAGCTTACTGCATATTGCCCACCCATATTCCATCCAAGAATTCAAAGGAAAAACAAAACAAGAGCGATTGCAATTCAGAACAAAGCTAAGACAAAATGTGACCAAAAAAAAGCAAAAAACTAAGCAACAGCGCAACACAGACTGAATATGATAATTCTTATGTGATTTTACATGTCATCTTGTATATATGTTTGGAGTATTTCTTCCTTTAGTTTTTGTTTAAATTGTCCAATTGTCCATACATGATTTTAATTCAGGTCCAAAAGCATTCCACAATCTGACTCCTTGCACTGAGACACAGTGTTGCTTGGTGGTAGTCCTCACTGAAGGCTTTTGAAATATACATGTTCCTCTGAAATGATATTGTTTCTCCCTTATTTGGAACAACTTTTGGATATTTGCGGGCAGTGATAGATTCTTCACTTTAAACATTATTACTGCAGTTTTAAAGTCAACCAGATCTTTCAACTTGAGAGCTTTTAATTTAAGAAAAAAGTGTTTTGTTTTTTTTTGTTTTTTTTTTGTTACTTATTTGTACCCGTAGGTAGATTTGGTTTGCAGTCTGGTGACAAGCCACCGGCTGCTGGTCGCTGCGTGCGCGAGCGCCCTAAACCTACATGTTTTTTGGTATGCGGGAGGAAACCGGAGAAATCCCGGAGTAAACCCGCGCAACACGGGGAGAACATGCAAACTCCACACAGCTCACTGTTGGTCGGGGGCTGGGATCGAACCCACGATCTCATGATCCCCGCGGTCCCCCGGCCGAGGGTAAAACTGTGCTGCCACAGTGCTAAACCACTGCGCCACCGTGCAGCCCGTGCAGGGTTTGTTGGTTCCCTTTAAGCAGCTTTGTTTATTATTCTAATAGCTCTCTTCTGAAGCATAAAGATTGGATATATGTTTGTTTTATATGTATTTCCCCATACTTCAGTACAATATGTCACGTATGGGAGTATTAATGAATGATACAGAGTATATAGTGCGGGTTGATTCAGCAAATATTTGACTCTGTGTAGTACTGCAATTGATTTGGATATTTTACCTTTAATATAATTAATATGTGACTTCCAACACAGTTTATTATCAATTATTACTCCAAGAAATTTAATTTCGGATACCCTTTCAATCTCTACACCATTTACACTGAGGTTAGATACTAAGTTATTGTGATGGTTGTTAAAAATTATAAATTTTGTCTTACTTAAATTGAGCATTAATTTGTTTGAATCAAACCACAGTTTAAGCTTTCCTAATTCCTTTCCGAGTGTATTCAAAAGTTGTTCCAAATTGCTTCCACTGCATAATAAATTAGTGTCATCTGCAAACAATATTAAATCCATTTTGTCCAAAACTTTACATATATCATTTATATACATACTGAATAACAATGGCCCCAAAACTGAACCCTGTGGGACTCCACAACTAACCTTCAGTAACTGAGTTTTTGTTACCAGCACATACATACTGATATCTGTTCTTTAAGTAATTACATAACCAGGACAGTGCTACCCCCCCCCATACCATAATTTTGTAGTTTCTTTAATAATGAATTATGATCCACTGTATCAAATGCTTTTTTAAGATCCAGGAATACCCCACCTGAATACTCTTTATTTTCTACAGCAGTTGATATTTTTTCTTTAAATTCCATTAGAGCATATACAGTTGTCCTCTTGTGTCTGAAACCATATTGCTGCTCACACAATAAATTATTCTTCATTATGAAATTGTCAGTTCTCTCACAGAATATTTTTTCAAGTATCTTGGAAAATTGCGGCAATAGTGAAATAGGTCTATAGTTTGAAAATTCCGCTCTGTCACCCATCTTGTATATCGGAATTACTTTAGCTATTTTCATTGCATTGGGAAATATACCTGTTTGGAGAGACATGTTACAAATATACATCAGTGGCTTCACTAAGCATTCAGTGATAGTTTTGACTAAAAGCATATCAATACCATCACAATCTGTAGATGTTTTACTTTTAAACGATTTAACAATTTCAATGACCTCTCTCTCATCTGTGTTCTTTATGAAAATTGAGTCTTTTATAGCAATGTTTTTGCTTATTGTATCACCTGTAGATGCCATAATGGGTATTTCTCGAGCCAAATTAGGGCCAATGTTAACAAAAATTTATTAAATTCATCTGCAGGTGAGACTGCATTCACACTCTGAGTTGTTTTGGGGTTTTTTTTGAAAGATTGGTTGGGTAGCTTGTATTTCTGTTTTTTATTTCCAAGAATATTATTACGTATTGTCCGTGTATTTTTAATATTATCTCTCTTTTTCTCCAATTCTTTACTGTAATAGTCTCTTTTACTACATCTCATTATATACTGTATATTAACTTATTTTTGTATGTTTTATATCGCTGCTCTGCTTCTTTTGTCCTTCTCTTTAGAAAAGCTTTATATAATGAATTTTTCTTTTTACACGTTTTTGTAATCCTTTGGTTAACCATGGCTTGTCGATAAATTTCTGTTTAAGCTTTTTCTTTACTAATGGACTATTTTTTTCATAAAGAGTGGTTACAATGTTCATGAATGTGTCATAGGCTTCATTTACATCTGATGCATAGGCCTTTGTCCAGTCTTGCTTCAGCAGGTCTTCTTTAAAAGAACTGATTGCATTTTGTGATTTGTATCTGAAAGATTTTAAAGTTTTTTTCTGTATTGGCCCCCGTGTGGCCATGGTTAAGTGAAAAGACTGGCAAATGGTCACTTATGTCATTTATCAATAATCCCCTTTCTATTTTCTTATCAATAATATTAACAAACAGGTTATCAATAAGTGTAGCAGTGTGAACTGTGATTCTACTGGGATGTGTTATTGTGGGATATAGACTCATACTGTACATAGAATTCAAGAACTCTGTAATTACATTTTGTTGAAATGGATTTAGTAAATCAATATTGAATTCTCCACAGATTACAACCATTTTCTTACTAGTTATGTTATTGTACAGCTCGACGAATTTATCTCTGAATGTCTCAACGCAAGTTCCCGGCATTCTATATATACAACTTATAATTAGATTTTTTGTTTTATCTTGGTCATTCTCAACAGTAACACATTCTAGAATCCCTGGTAGTGCAAAGGACATTCCGTTTACAAATTTACACCTATACTGGTCATCAATATACAGTGCAACACCACCACCCTTTTTTGTGATCTATTAATATAAAACATTGTGGGCCTCAGGTTATTTCACACCTTAGACAGAGACAATGAATACACATGGGAGAACAATGCCCAAGTGAGTGAGAGGGGGTTGAATGAAGTGTAGTGTAGATGTCATGCTGTGTATGAGGAAGTGCCTTGAACCTTGAGAAGTGTGACTTGCTATAGAGAGAGGAATGCTTGATGTGACCAGTCAGTCTGTTCTTTGCTTGTGAGATGTGAGTGTGTAATAAATCGTCTGAAATGAATACGCCTCTTCATTTACACACTCCACAACATCTGATATCCCTCTATTGCCATCAGAGAGGCCTGCTCTTCATTGAGCCAAGTTTCAGAGACTGTGATAGCTGTAAATTTTCTATCTAGCTGTTTTAAATAGTCCTGAATCTGTGGAAAGTTTTTGTTAAGACTTCTGCTGTTGAAGTGTATTATTGATAGTTTACCATCTAATTGCACTTGACTTTTGAATTGGTTTTCAGTATAATATTCACAGTGATTATGAATATTATTGAAGAAGTGGTTATCAGGATCAATATCATTCTCCATCTCTTGTAGTTTATGTTCAGCATAATGGCATATTTTCAGAGTCTGAATTTCCTCAATCTGTGTCAAAAGACTTCCTCCAACTGGGGATGATTGATGTCTACTAAAGTCAGTCATAAGTCTTTTGTTTTGTTTTGTTGTTTTTTTTTAAAGTACATTGACATGGTATGTCACAAAAGAACTGTTCTTGCCATGTGTGTGGATATGGATTATCATTGTCTCTTAATTTTCTTAATTAGTGTTCATCTATATTTATTTAAGTCAGTGAGATCTCTTATTATTATGGCCTTTGCTTCCTCAGGTGTTCCATTTAGTTTGATCCAAACTCTACAGTTTCTTGTCCATGTTGCTTGCTCTGCGATCCACATGGTGAGGACATCGATGGCCTCATTCACACCTTCACGGGCTACCTCAGCTTCTGTGTGGACAAATCCGTTCCCACCAAGACCATACGGCGTCACTCAAACAACAAACCCTGGATCAACCCTGAGATAAAAACACTTCTGAGAGAGAAGAAGAGGATCTTCAGGTCAGGGAACAGGGAGATGCTGAAGTCCGTACAGAGGGAGCTGAGGAGAAAGATCAGAGAAGGCAAGGACAGCTTCAGGAAGAAGATGGAGGACAAGCTGCAACAGAGCGACATCAGCGGGGTCTGGAGAAACCTCAAAACCATCTCGGGGCTCCAGAATACCTCCCCCCAGGCCACAGGGGGCAGGGAGTGGGCGAACAACCTGAATCTGTTTTTCAATAGATTTGACCAACCGCCCTCCCCCCTGACTGCACAACAACCACTGCTGCCTCTAAAGAAATCAAGTCCTGCTGCCCACTCCCCACTCTACCAACACCCCCCCACTCCCAACACACAGCCCCCCATCCTGACCCTGACCAGGACCCAGGTGAGGACGGAGCTGAGGAAGATCAAGGCGAGGAAGGCGCCGGGACCGGACGGCATCAGCGCAAAGCTCCTCAAGTCCTGTGCAGACCAGCTGTGTGGGATTGTGACGTATATCTTCAACATGAGCCTGAAACTGGGGAGGGTACCACAGCTGTGGAAAACATCTTGTGTGGTACCTGTACCAAAAACTTCCCACCCCAAAGACCTGAACAGCTACAGACCGGTGGCCTTGACGTCCCACTTGATGAAGACCCTGGAGAGACTGCTCCTTGCTCACCTCCGCCCCCTGGTGGAACCAGCGATGGATCCACTCCAGTTCGCCTACCAGCATGGCATTGGGGTGGAGGATGCGGTGATCTTCCTCCTTCACCGTTCTCTGTCCCACCTGGAGAAGCCCGGGAATATGGTGAGGATCATGTTCTTTGACTTCTCCAGTGCTTTCAACACCATCCAACCGATGATCCTGAAGGACAAGCTGCTGCGCGCAGGGGTGGACCAGCACCTGTCATCATGGATCCTGGACTACCTCACGAACCGGCCTCAGTTTGTGAGAACCCGGGACTGTGTGTCCGACACGATCATCAGTAGCACGGGGGCCCCCCAGGGAACGGTGCTGGCTCCCTTCCTGTTCACTCTTTATACTGCGGACTTCTCACACAACACAACACACTGCCATCTACAGAAGTTCTCTGATGACTCTGCGATCGTTGGCCTCATCTCCAATGGAGATGAAGCTGAGTACAGAGGGCTTATCCAGGACTTCGTGGACTGGTGCCATCGGAACTGCCTCCAGATCAACGCGAGGAAAACTAAGGAGCTGGTGGTGGACTGCCGCAGGCATGGGCAGCCCCTCACAGTACCAGTAAATATACAGGGAACAGACATCGAGATGGTGACATCCTATAAGTACCTGGGTATTCATCTGAACAATAAACTAGACTGGTCACACAATACTGATGCACTCTACAAGAAGGGACAGCGCAGGCTGTTCCTGCTGAGGAGACTCAGGTCTTTTGGTGTACAAGGGGCGCTGCTGAAGTCATTCTATGACACGGTGGTGGCATCAGCCATCACTTTTGGAGTGGTCTGCTGGGGCAGTGGCATTACTGCAGCCGATAGGAAGAGACTGAACAAACTGATTAAGAAAGCTAGCTCTGTCCTGGGGCAGCGCCTTGATCCGATGGAGGAGATAGGAGAGAGAAGGACGGTGGCTAAACTGTCATCTCTGCTGGAGTCCGAGTTCCACCCTATGCAGGACATACTGAATGCACTGAGGAGCTCATTTAGCAGCAGACTACATCATCCCAGGTGCACAACCGAGAGGTTTCGTAGGTCCTTCCTACCAACGGCTGTCAGACTGTACAACCTAAGCAGGGCTGCTCGCAGAGATAGCAAAAAGACGTAACAAACTAATAGTTTTTTGAATGCAAAAGATGCAATAGACTTACACAATGGTCCTCTCCGGCATACAACTAGGAACATACCGGTCGCTATGGAGGGTGAGAATATGTATGGGCACATAATCATACCATGTAGGATAACTAAGTAGACGGTTATGCTGTTTCATTCCATCTAGCAACAATGCTCTGCACTGTGTGTGTTTATATATTTGCATATTTATTCCATCTAGCTACAATGCTCCGTACTGTGGGTGTTTATATATTTATATATCTACATATTATTCCATCTAGCTACATTGCTCCGCACTGTGTGTGTTTATATACTTGCATATTTATTCCACCTAGCTGCAATGCTCCGTACTGTGGGTGTTTATATATTTACATATTTATTCCATCTAGCTACAATGCTCTGCACTGTGTGTTCATATATTCATATATTTATTCCATCCAGCTACAATGCTCTGCACTGTGTGTCTGTGTGTGTGTGTATATATATATATTTTATAGTAATACGTACATATGTTTATTAGCTGCTCTTGCTTGCTTGTTTTTTTTCTTGCCTTCTGATTGTTGCTCTGAGTGTTGCTATCCCTGTGCTGTTGCAATCCTGGAATTTCCCCGTTGTGGGACTAATAAAGGCTTATCTTATCTTATCTTATCTTATCTTGTATCTTGTTTTGTCTTTTCAGCATCCATGCTTGCCGTGCTATTTCAGCATTAGTCTTTGTTAAATGTTCATTTAGGTAAACTTCTGTTCCCCATAGCCTCAGTATGTCATTCTTTACCCTTCTGTTCACAAAGCGCATCACAATTGATTTCTTTGTTTTATTATCCTTTCTGGGTAAGGTATGACAGGCTGAAATTGCATTTACTTCAACCTTTTTATTTCTGCTTTCAAGGAACTGAAGCACCTGGTTTTCCAGAGAGACTGATTCACTTAGGGGAGCCTCCTTACCTCTCATTCCTGCTGTAGCATTGGCATATGATTGATTTAATGTCTAGTCCACTAATAATTAAATCATCCATATGAGAATATTGTTCAAGCTCCTCGATGCGTCGCTCCAAGTCTGCAATTTTTTTGTCTCTTTCCTTAATTGTTAATTTCAATTCTTGGACTTCCTCCATTAGCCCTAATAGTTTAAGCTGTTGAATGGCTACTTTGGTCAGTTCTTCTGACATGAAGTTCAGAGATTTTTTAATCTCTTCCATTTCTTCCTTCTTTGGTGGCATTTTTACTGACCTGATGATAATAAAACAATCTCTGCTGGTGTCGCCGGTATCCGATCCAGCTGACCTCAAATCCAGCTGGGGCCTCAGCTAGCCTCCTCCGCTGCTAGTCCCGCTGCTTACCGCCACTGTAACTGAGCTCCTGATCCGGTTCCTGTCCAGCTGGGGCCCCAGCAGCTCCTCCACTGATCCCCGTCTCCTACCACCGCTGTAGTTGAGCTCCGATCCGGCTCCTGTTCAGCTGTTGCCTCGGTTAGCTCCGGCCGATGCCGGGTCAGTCACTATTCAGTCTCTGACTTGGCAAACACACACTTGCCAGGATTGATTGTCAAACCTGCAGACTGAAGATAACTCAGGACTTCTTTAACGTGTTTTAAGTGCTCCTCCCATGTGTTGCTATAAATCAAAATGTCATCAAGGTATGCACATGCATAATTAAGTCCACGCAATACTTGATCCATTAATCTTTGAAATGTAGCAGCAGCACCATGTAGCCCAAATGGTAAGACTATAAAATGAAAAAGTCCCCAAGGGGTCTGGAAAGTGGTCAGTTCTCTAGATGACTTGGAAAGAGGCACTTGCCAATACACAGGTCAATTGTTGTAAAACAAATTTGGTTTGCCAAGGCGCTCAAGTGGGTCATCAGTGCGTGATGTGGGGTAAGAGTCAAATTTGGATCCTGAATTTAAATATCTGAAATCAATGCAAAATTGTATTGTGCCATCTTTTTTGGAACCAAAACTACTGGGTTACACCACTCACTTTTTGAGCACTCAATTATCCCCAGAGACAGCATCAAGTCCACTTCTTCCTTGAGGGATACTAGCAGGCACTCTGGAATCCTATAGCTCATACATTTTCTAGCAGCATCATTCTTCAACATAATTTCATGTTCAGTAATGTCTGTACGTCCTGGATATTCTTGAAAGATTTGAGAATTACATAATGCTTTTACCTGCATTTGTTGAGCAGTAGATAGATGAGTAAGATCAGAAACAGTAGATGCTGGTGAAGGTAAATATTGCTCATCTATGGTCTCTTCCTCCTCCACAGCTCTAATAAGCAATACTTCTGCCTTTTTAGGTTTTTCAACCCAGTCCTTAAGGAGATTCACATGTAGCACCCTGCTGGAATGGGGTTTTCCTGGGATGGTGATCTGGTAAGTAGTAGGCCCAAGTTGTTTCTCAATTTCAAATGGTCCTTGCCATTTGGCCAGAAGCTTACTGTCAGAGGTAGGCAGCATTACTAGGACTTTCTGACCTGGGATAAAAGTCCTTTTTTGTGCTGATTTATCATACCAAGTCTTCTGGTACTTCTTGGCCTTGGCCATGGGCTGCTGGGCAAGTTCAGTCATTTTTGGAGCCTTTCTCTCATCTGGAAAATATAGGAGACAACATCAACAGCTCCATCCCTTCCCTGGTCTCCTTCCCAAGCCTCCTTTAGCAAAGTCAAAGGTCCCCTCACTTCATGGCCATACAACAGCTCAAAGGGAGAAAAACCTGTGGAAGCCTGGGGCACTTCTCTGTAAGCAAATAGAAGATAAGGTAGCCACTGATCCCAATCTGAACCAGTATCATTTACGAACTTACAGAACATCTGCTTCAGTGTCTGATTAAAGCGTTCCATAAGTCCGTCTGTTTGTGGATGGTAGGGAGTTGTTCTAACACTCTTTATTCCCAGAAGCTGGTATACCTGCTTAAGAAGTGTGGACATAAAGTTAGTGCCCTGGTCTGTCAGTATCTCAGTGGTGAACCCTCAGGGCCAGCAAAGCCTTCTCTGCTGGCCTAAATACTATCAGAATTACATCTACAACCTACATTCTCATATTTGTTTCATTAGGATGTATTCAATTATTCCTAATAGTCTATTCTCTCCATTTTGTAACTTTTCTCTTGGTTGCACTCCTTCCAGTAGTGTAATGCATGTTTGAGTTTTTTTGTCCAATCATATTTCTGTCATGTTGATAGAATGAACAGCTCACGTGCAGGGAGCAACACCACAGAAAACACTCAAGACACAGAAGCATGTTTAAATGGTTTATTGATAAATTTAAAAAGAGGAGCACTCATAGGAAAAACGAAGACGCAGCCTGTGGGGAGGACAAGAGTAATTAATGAGAGCTGGGAGATGGTGAAGTGGAAAGCCAAATGAACCAAGCAGAGAACCCGACAGCGCACCAAAAGGAATAGACGAACCAGCAGGATGAAGCTGGTCGGGGAAAAGGTTGCGTGGAGTCTGACCGGGTGGAGAGAGGAAGCTGAGTGGGAGTGAGGATGATGGAGCAGGTGAGCGCACAACAACCCCTGGAAACACACTGCACTGATGGCAGCAACCTGGAAAAGGAGGAGGAGAAAGAAAATGTAAGTAATTATTTCTTCTTTCAAAGAACAATACATTTACACAGCCCCCCAACCTGACCCTCACTAAGACCCAGGTGAGGACGGAGCTGAGGAAGATCAAGGCGAGGAAGGCTTCGGGACCGGACGGCATCAGCGCAAAGCTCCTCAAGTCCTGTGCAGACCAGCTGTGTAGGATTGTGGAGTACATCTTCAATCTGAGCCTGAAGCTGGGGAGGGTAACCACAGCTGTGGAAAACATCTTGTGTGGTACCTGTACCAAAGACTTCCCACCCCAAAAATCTGAACAGCTACAGACCAGTGGCCCTGATGTCCCACATGATGAAGACCCTGGAGAGACTGCTCCTTGCTCACCTCCGCCCCCTGGTGGGACCAGCGATGGATCCACTCCAGTTCGCCTACCAGCATGGCATTGGGGTGGAGGATGCGGTGATCTTCCTCCTTCACTGTTCTCTGTTCCACCTGGAGAAGCCCGGGAATGCGGTGAGGATCATGTTCTTTGACTTCTCCAGTGCTTTCAGTACCATCCAACCGATGGTCCTGAAGGACAAGCTGCTGTGCGCAGGGGTGGACCAGCACCTGTCATCATGGATCCTGGACTACCTCACAAACTGGCCTCAGTTTGTGAGAACCCGGGACTGTGTGTCCGACACGATCATCGGTAGCATGGGGGCCCCCCCAGGGAATGGTTTTGACTCCCTTCCTGTTCACCCTTTATACTGCGGACTTCTCACACAACGCAACACACTGCCATCTACAGAAGTTCTCTGACAACTCTGCGATCGTTGGCCTCATCTCCAACGGAGATGAAGCTGAGTACAGAGGGCTTATCCAGGACTTTGTGGACTGGTGCCATCGGAACTGCCTCCAGATCAACGCGAGGAAAACTAAGGAGCTGGTGGTGGACTGCCACAAGCAAGGACAACCCCTCACAGCACCAGTAAATATACAGGGAACAGACATTGAGATGGTGACATCCTACAAGTACCTGGGTGTTCATCTGAGCAATAAACTAGACTGGTCACACAATACCGACGCACTCTACAAGAAGGGACAGCGCAGGCTGTTCCTACTGAGGAGACTCAGGTCTTTTGGTGTACAAGGGGAGCTGCTGAAGTCATTCTATGACACGGTGGTGGCATCAGCCATCACTTTTGGAGTGGTCTGCTGGGGCAGTGGCATTACAGCAGCCGATAGGAAGAGACTGAACAAACTGATCAAGAAAGCTAGCTCTGTCCTGGGGCAGCACCTTGACCCAGTGGAGGAGATGGGAGAGAGAAGGATGGTGGCTAAACTGTCATCTCTGCTGGAGTCCGAGTTCCACCCTATGCAGGACATACTGAATGCACTGAGGAGCTCATTTAGCAGCAGACTACATCATCCTAGGTGCACAACCGAGAGGTTTCGCAGGTCCTTCCTACCTACGGCTGTCAGACTGTACAGTCTAAGCAGGGCTACTCGCAGAGATAGCAAAAAGACGTGACAACCTAATAGTATTGAATGCAAAAGATGCAATAGACTTACACAATGGTCCCCTCCGGTATACAACTAGGAAAATACCGGTCGCTATGGAGGGTGAAAATATGTATGGTGTAGCGACATGAAATAATAAGAAGTGAACTGAGGGTTTTAAGTAGGTTTATTAAATCATACCGCCATCATAGGAACTCGCTCCAGCCCTTGTGCAGGCAGGCTGGAGCGGGTCCTCAGGCTCTCAGCAGCAGTAGTCAGAAGCAGTGGTAAGAGTGAGAGAGTGAGCTACAGAGCAATGCAGCTTTTATACCCAACTACAGACAATACATGAAAGGCATGGGACACTTACATCACAGAAAGAGCAGGAAGCATGAACACAATGCATGAATGGCACATTAACATCACAGTACTGAGCAGGAAAAAGCTAGACGAAGCGAGGCTGCCTGTTGACATTAATACACACATTTCACTGTAATGTTAATCGCTCCAGATGCGCGCTCTGATTGTCCCAGTCTGTTGTGGGGGTTATCCACATATGGGTACATAATTATACCGTCTAGGATAACTAAGTAGATGGTTGTGCTGTTTCATTCCATCTAGCTACAATGCTCCGCACTGTGTGTGTTTATATATTTATTCCATCTAGCAACAATGCTCCATGCTGTGTGTGTTTATATATTTACATATTTATTCCATCTAGCTACAATGCTCCGCACTGTGTGTGTTTATATATTTACATATTTATTCCATCTAGCTACAATGCTCCACACTGTGTGTTTATATATTTACATATTTATTCCATCTAGCTACAATGCTCCACACTGTGTGTTTTTGTATATCTATATATTTATTCCATCTAGCTACAATGCTCCGCACTGTGTGTGTTTATATATTTACATATTTATTCCATCTAGCTACAATGCTCCACACTGTGTGTTTATATATTTACATATTTATTCCATCTAGCTACAATGCTCCACACTGTGTGTTTTTGTATATCTATATATTTATTCCATCTAGCTACAATGCTCCGCACTGTGTGTGTTTATATATTTACATATTCATTCCATCTAGCTACAATACTCCGCACTGTGTGTTTATATACTCATATATTTATTCCATCTAGCTACAATGCTCCGCACTGTGTGTCTATATACTGTATATATATTTATATTTATATGTACATATGTATACTCGCTGCTCTTGTTTTTCACTTGCCTTCTGATTGTTGCTCTGAGTGTTGCTATCCCTGTGCTGTTGCAATCCTGGAATTTCCCCATTGTGGGACTAATAAAGGCTTATCTTATCTTATCTTATCTTATTTGCTCGCTGTTTGCAGGCAGTTTACCCAACGAGCCAGCGCTGAAGCTTTCACTTGATGGTCCTTATAAGCGCTGGCAAGGAAGAGGCAGCAGGTGTGTCCGATCCCGCAGGTGAGCTCATTGCCTGCGGAGCTGGGGAAAGCTTAACAGAACAGAGGGGGAGAGCTCTCACTTGCATATAACAATTTCAGCCATCTGTGTTGCCAGGGTCAAGCAAATCTGCCGTGGGCCTTCAGGAATTAACAGTGCAGCTCTGTAGGTTAAATTAACTGTTAAACTTATCCTGTTGCTTTAACCAATCAGATGTCTTCTGTATGTCCAGGGGTACGCATAGAAGGCATCCAAGAACGTTGGCATTTTCGCATCTTTTGATTGGATGGTTATACTCCTCCACCCACAATGCAGAGGATCCTAGCTAGCAAAACGCCAGTGCAAGGACTTGCTTAAGCAGCTACAATATACTGTATCTATTTAAATAAAATAACTGTTTTTCCACCCACAATGGCTGACAGGGGAGAGGAAAATGATTTCGTCACTGACATTTTAAAAAATCAATTTTCCAGACGAACTTTTCAAGAAAAGCTGGTTACTGTGAAGAGAAGTCGGTCAACTCCCTGCTGCACGGTGGCGCAGTGGTTTAGCACTGCGGCAGCACAGTTTACCCTCGGCCGGGGGATCGCGGGGATCATGAGATCGTGGGTTCGATCCCAGCCCCCGACCAACAGTGAGATGTGTGGAGTTTGCATGTTCTCCCCGTGTTGTGTGGGTTTACTCCGGGATTTCTCCGGTTTCCTCCCGCATACCAAAAACATGTAGGTTTAGGGCGCTCGCGCACGCAGCGACCGGCAGCCGGTGGCTTGTCACCAGACTGCAAACCAAATCTACCTACAGGTACAAATAAGTAACAAAAAAAAAAAAAACCCGAAGGTAGCAGGCCTGTCTCAGCTGGGGAAAGGATTTGTCCATCACTTCCATATTAGCAACGAGTGATATCCTTGGATTACAGGCTCCGTGGAGTGCTGCAAATTATCTTGCTGGGAATGCCTGTTTGCAACTGATTGAGTAGATACTTGGAGCCAGACAGGGCTTGCAAACTGGAGCTGTCTATCACACCATGACGATTTAGGCAACATTCACCAAACGTGTAAAAATTGGTCTAAAATGCTGGCATATGCCGAAATTTTCACTTTTGGCCGTATGCATCGCATATCCAGAATGACTTGGACATTATAACTAAGTAATAGTAACATGCGTAGTGTGTTGCCGACATTCACAACTTATGCACAACAATAGTCTAACTTCTGCATAGAGCAGTCATGCCAAACTGCCTTTGCCTCCCAATCCATGAATCCTAGGTGTGGGAGAGATCATCTCTGTTCAACCGAAATGATTCTCACCTCCAAACACCACGGCGGGGGGGGGGGGGGATGACCAACCTGGCAGAGCTGTCAAATCTGTCAGGTCATTCACACCTAAAACAGCTGATGTGACGTGTCAGGAACATCAGATGACAGTTGTCACAACCTGGTTCAAGAGCACACAAACTGATGGCGATAAAAAAGTTTATTTTCAATAAAGTGAAAAAAATAAAACCAAGATAATGCATGGAGTGTGCTTTTGCTGGGAGGTGCAGCCAACAGCAAAGTAAACAGCTGCGCTCTGCGCTTCAGGCGATCTGCTGATTGGATCCTCCTCCTCTGGTGTTCTGACATTTTGGCATATCTATCAGAACAACACTGGACAGATGATTGTAAAGACTTCAGTTAAATGTAAAAAACCCGACAGGTCCCGTTATACGAATAAGTATGTGTGTTTAGCTCTGTGTGTGTGTGTGTGTGTGTGTGTGTGTGTGTGTGTGTGTGCGCACGCGCGCACGCGTGCGTGCATGCATGCACGAGGGATGCAGACAGAGCTCTGTACGGGTTTTTCCTGTGAACCAATGCTGCAAATATACCATTTGTTCCGCGAACGCGGGACGTATCAGCCATACGCTGGATACGTCGGAAAATTTTCAGCATGCTGAAAATTAATTTTCAGAGGAGCTCGGCAAACAACGCCGTATACCAGTGTGCTTCAGCGTGGTCTTAACTTAGACAAAACTTAGCCATAACTGATTTGACGTACCCCAGTGTATTCTCCAAATTTTTCATACGTTTTGCAAACTGCCTAAATCGTCCAGGTGTGACAAGGCCTTAACCAAGGCAGCAGCAAGACACCAAAGCATAGCTACCAGCTGGACAAGCAACAGTACTTTTAAACCTTTGGGGAAACAAGAATGGATCTGCAGCTCAATGAACAAGTTGAGCAGGGAAATGGAGCTCTATAATGAAAAGGTAAAGATTTTTAAAACTATAATTTTATAGTTAAAGTTATCTTTAACATGCTTTGTGTGGACGGCCCTATAGGCTATTTTTATGGTGCTTGGTATGAATGGCACTTAAATCGGGTAGGTCACCACTGAAGACCTAGTTGTAAAATACACTGTCCGCCACAGCAATATCTCACAGGGAAAACCCACCTGAGAGAAGAACTGCACCAATGAAAATGCTAAAGTCTTTGCTTTGACAGTTTTTAAAGGAAATACTTCAGGGTATTTAGTAGCATAGTTTGTTATGACTAACATGTAGCAATTTCCAGCTTTACTTTTTTCAACTGGTCCAACTACAGCCATACCAAGACGCTCAAAAGGGGTGTTTATAACAGGAAGAGGCTGGAGAGGGGCTTTAAAAGGTCCTTTGCCTGATGTTAATTGGCACTGAGGGCAAGTCCTACAAAATTGGACAACATCCACCTGCAAACCAGGCCAATGAAAATGTTTTCTGATGCAGGCTAAAGTCTTCTGTTTTCCAAGGTGGCCAGCCCAGAGAACTGAGTGGCCCAACATCAGTACAGTGTCCCGTGCGTCCCTTGGCACCACAAGCTGCTTAACCTGCTTATGCAGGTGGTAGAGGATACCATTCTGCAGAACATACTCTTCTTTGGGACTAAATTGAAGATCACTCTCTTCTCTCTTGTTAGCATTTTGCACCAGATTAGCCAAACTAGGGTCCCCTCGTTGCAACTGAATTATATCAAGAGGAACTTTATAACCAAGTGGTAATTCTGGGGCAACTGCTTCTGATGTTGTGATTTTAGTCTGTTGGAATTTTTCTTGCCTCTTTTGTCTGTGTGACTTCCAGGGTTTTCCAGGCTGGACATCTATGTCCATGTCATAAAAGAGCAAAGCACTCAGGGTTACTGATGGCTCATATATATTTTTGGCTTGAGCTCTAGTTATTACAAAGTTATGACTTTGCTTTTTATACAACAAATCAAACAAAACTGGCAGCTCACTACCCAGAACTACTTGGAAAGGAAGATTATCAGCAACTCCTATATTTAAAAGATGGGGTTGTCCCAACACTTCAATATGCTAGCTGGTATGCTAGTCACCTCGAGAAATTCCAGCGAGGCTAGTCAGGAGTTGAGGGTGGCTGGATGCTGAAGGAGATCCAAGATGAGCTGCTCAGTGGAGGCTAACTCATTCCTTATCTCGGCGACAAGCACGGCGGTAACCATCCTCTCCATTTAGTCCTTCTCATGATAATATTCATGAGAAGGACGCTACGCTTTACCCGAAGCATTTGCTAAGCTAACGCTAGTCGTAGCACCTAACACCAACACGAAGCAACTCTGTCCCCGGTGATTGGGGCTCGCCGGAGGAACTAACAGAGGCAACAGTTGGACGAGAGCCGGATTGGAGTTCGGGTGCAGCAGTGGTGGGAGATGGGGACCAGTGGAGGACCACCGGCGCCCCAGCCAGACAAGAGCCTGAGTCGGAGCCCAGTTACAGCGGCGGGGCTCAGCGGAGGATCTACTGAGGAAGACGGCGGCAGGTGGTGGGGCTCAGCGGAGGAACTACCGGGACCCCAGCTGGACAGGAGCAAGATCGGAGCTCAACTACAGCGGCGGCAGGACTCGGTGGAGTTGCAGCCGGTACCCCGGCTGGACAGGATCTCAATTGCAACGGGACTAGCAGTGGAGGGGGCTAGCTGAGGCCCAGCTGGATTCGAGGTCGGTCGGATTGGATACTGGTGACACCAGCAGAGATTGTTTTTACTATCAACAGGTCAGTAAAAATGCCACCAAAGAAGGAGGAAATGGAAGAGATCAAAAAATCTCTGAACTTCTTGTCAGAAGAACTGACCAAAGTGGCTAGTCAGCAGGCTAAAATAATAGGGCTAGTGGAAGAAGTCCAAGAATTAAAATTAACAATTAAGGAAAAAGACAAAAAAATTGCAGACTTGGAGCGACACGTCGAGGATCTTGAACAATGTTCTCGTATGGATGATCTAATTATAAGTGGACTAGACATTAAATACCAATCATATGCTCATGCTACAGCAGGATTGAGAGGTGAGGATGCTCCCGCAAGTGAATCAGTCTCCCTGGAAAACCAGGTGCTTCAGTTCCTTGATAGTAGAAATATAAAGGTCGAAGCAAATGCAATTTCAGCCTGTCATGCTTTACCCAGAAAGGATAATAAAATAAAGAAATCAATTGTGATGCGCTTTGTGAACAGAAGGGTAAAGAATGACATTCTGAGGCAGGCCAGAAAGCTACGGGGAACAGAAGTTTACCTAAATGAACATCTAACAAAAACTAATGCTGAAATAGCACGGCAAGCATGGATGCTGAAAAGACAAAATAAGATACAGGGAACATGGACAAGAAATTGTAGAGTTTGGATCAAACTAAATGGAACACCTGAGGAAGCAAAGAGTATAATAATCAGAGAGATCACTGACCTAAATAAATATAGATGAACACTGATTAAGAAAATTAAGAGACTATGATAATCCATATCCACACACATGGCAATAATAGTTCTTCTGTGACACCATGTCAATGTACTTAAAAAAACAAAAACTAAAAACAAACAAAACTTATGACTGACTTGAGTAGACATCAATTATCCCCAGTTGGAGGAAGTCATTTGACACACAGAGAGGAAATTCAAACTGAAAATATGCCATTATGCTGAACATAAACTACAAGAGATGGAGAATGATATTGATCCTGATAACCACTTTTTCAATAATATTCATAATCATTGTGAATATTACACTGAAAAGCAATTCAAAAGTCAAGTGCAACTAGATGGTAAACTATCAATAATACACTTCAACAGCAGAAGTCTTAACAAAAACTTTCCACAGATTCAGGACTATTTAAAACAGCTGGACAGAAAATTTACAGCTATCGCAGTCTCTGAAACTTGGCTCAATGAAGAGCAGGCCTCTCTGATGGCAATAGAGGGATATCAGATGTTTCATATTACCAGATCTCAAAAAAAGGGTGGTGGTGTTGCACTGTATACTGATGACCTGTATAGGTGTAAACTTGTAAATGGAATGTCCTTTGCACTACCAGGGATTTTGGAATGTGTTACTGTTGAGATTGACCAAGATAAAACAAAAAATCTAATTATAAGTTGTATATATAGAACGCCGGGAACTTGCGTTGAGACATTCAGAGATAAATTAGTCGAGCTGTACAATAATATTACTAGTAAGAAAATGGTAGTAATTTGTGGAGATTTCGGTATTGATCTACTATATCCATATCAACAAAATGTAATTACAGAGTTCATGAATTCTATGTACAGCATGAGTCTATATCCCACAATAACACATCCCAGTAGAATCACAGTTCACACTGCTACACTTATTGTCAACCTGTTTGTTAATATTATTGATAAGAAAATAGAAAGTGGATTATTGATAAATGATATAAGGGACCATTTGCCAACCTTTGCACTTATCCATGGCCACACGAGGGCCAATACAGAAAAAATTTTAAAATCGTTCAGATACAAATCACAAAATGCAATCAGTTCTTTTAAAGAGGACTTGCTGAAGCAAGACTGGACGAGAGTCTATGTATCAGATGTAAATGAAGCCTATGACACATTTATAAACATTGTAACCTAGTCGTCGGCCTCCGTCGGTCTATGATGACCATGGAAGAGAATCCTAAACGTCTACTCTGCTGGAACAGCACCGCCTGTGGCTGAACAGGCCGATGCGCACCGGTGTTCTACCTTCCAGCGTTGGGCGTTGGTAGGATTCAAGCCTGGGCAGGAAAATATGGAGGACAAGATGTTACCCATGCAGAATGTCCCCCCTCTCCACGTCACTGATGAATCCAAAGGAACAGCAGGGCTGCTATAGTTTGGCACCAGCGCCGTCGCAGGAGCTGCCAGAACGATGTTGAGCACAACAGAGAACTGCCTTAGGGGCTCCGACTCCGGATTTTTCCTCAGGGTTGACTCCCGAAGCCTTTCCTGTGATCGGGTGTGCCGCAAGGCAGCGGAGGTTTGAAATCAGGGTTTACCTTCCCCTAGATGGGCTACCTTCCCAGGTTGATGAGCCACCATCTACCCGAAGCATCTGGTTTTAAGGCGCCAGAGATCCGCCCTCGCCCCTTCTCCTATTAGTAAAAGCAGTTCCGCCGGGCTTAGAGACTAAACCACACGGGCAGGCTAGGAGTTGGACTTAGTTGTCAGAGGCTTTTCGAGACGCACGCCATAAGGAGCATTTTATGAGCACTAGGAGCTTAACCCCAGTGCCGCTCCTGGCTATGACAACCTTGGAACCACATTGATTGTAACCACTCTTTATGAAAAAAATTGTCCATTAGTAAAGAAAAAGCCTAAACATAAATTTGCCGATAAGCCATGGTTAACCAAAGGATTACAAAAGGCGTGTAAAAAGAAAAAATTATTATATAAAGCTTTCCTAAAGAAAAGGACAAAAGAAGCAGAGTAGCGGTATAAAACATACAAAAATAAGTTGACATATATAATAAGATGTAGTAAAAGAGACTATTACAGTAAAGAACTGGAGAAAAACAGAGACAATATTAAAAATACATGGACAATACTTAACAATATTCTTGGAAATAAAAACAGAAATACAAGCTACCCAACCGATTTTTCAAAAAATAAAACGACTCAGAGTGTGAATACAGTTTCACCTGCAGATGAATTTAATAACTTTTTTGTTAACATTGGTCCTAATTTGGCTCGAGAAATACCCATTACGGCACCTACAGGCGAAACAATAAGCAAAAACACTGCTATAAAAGACTCCATTTTCATAAAGAACACAGATGAGAGAGAGGTCATAGAAATTGTTAAATCGTTTAAAAGTAAAACTTCTACAGATTGTGATGGTATTGATATGCTTTTAGTCAAAATTATTATTGAATGCTTAGTGAAACCACTGACGTATATCTGTAACCTGTCTCTCCAAACAGGTATATTTCCCAATGCAATGCAAATAGCTAAAGTAATTCCGATATACAAGACGGGTGACAGAGGGGAATTCTCAAACTATAGACCAATTTCACTATTGCTGCAATTTTCCAAGATACTTGAAAAAATATTCTATGAGAGCGTTGACAACTTCATACTGAAGAATAATTTATTGTGTGAGCAGCAATATGGGTTCAGACACAAGAGGACAACTGCATTTGCTCTAATGGAATTTATAGAAAAAATATCAACAGCGGTTGAAAATAAAGAGTATTCAGTTGGGGTATTCCTGGATCTTAAAAAAGCATTTGATGCATTTAATAGCATTTAAATTTAAAAGCATTTAATAATTTATTATTAAAGAAACTACAAAATTGTGGTATTAGTGGGGTAGCACTGTCCTGGTTATGTAGTTACTTAAAGAATAGATATCAGTATGTATGTGTTGGTAACAAAAACTCACAGTTACTGAAAGTTACATGTGGAGTCCCACAGGGTTCAGTTTTGGGGCCATTGTTATTCAACATGTATATAAATGATATATGTAAAGTTTCAGAAAAAATGGATTTAATATTGTTTGCTGACGACACTAATTTATTATGCAGTGGAAGCAATTTGGAACAACTTTTGGATACACTCGGAAAGGAATTAGGAAAGCTCAAACTGTGGTTTGATTCAAACGAATTAACGCTCAATTTAAGTAAGACAAAATTTATAGTTTTTAACAACCAACACAACAACTTAGTATCTAAACTCAGTGTAAATGGTGTAGAGATTGAAATGGTATCCGAAACTAAATTTTTTGGAGTAATAATTGATAATAAACTGTGTTGGAAGTGACATATTAATTATATTAAAGGTAAAATATCCAAATCAATTGCAATACTACACAGAGTGAAATATTTGCTGAATCAACCCACACTATGTACCTTGTATCATTCATTAATACTCCCATACGTGACATATTGTACTGAAGTATGGGGAAATACATATAAAACAAACATATATCCAGTCTTTATGCTTCAGAAGAGAGCTATTAGAATAATAAACAAAGCTGCTTACAGGGACCCAACAAACCCACTTTTTCTTAAATTAAAAGCTCTCAAGTTGAAAGAACTGGTTGACTTTAAAACTGCAGTAATAATGTTTAAAGTGAAGAATCTATCACTGCCCGCAAATATCCAAAAGTTGTTCCAAATAAGGGAGAAACAATATCATTTCAGAGGAACATGTATATTTCAAAAACCTTCAGTGAGAACTACCACCAAGCAACACTGTGTTTCAGTGCAAGGAGTCAGATAATGGAATGATTTTGGACCTGAATTAAAATCATGTACAACGCTTGGACAATTTAAACAAAAACTAAAGGAAGAAATACTCCAAACATACACTACCGTTCAAAAGTTTGGGGTCACCCAGACAATTATTTTGTGTTTTCCATGAAAAGTCACACTTATTTACCACCATGAGTTGTAAAATGAATAGAAAATATAGTCAAGACATTGACAAGGTTAGAAATAATGATTTGTATTTGAAATCATAATTTTTTCCTTCAAACTTTGCTAAAGTCAAAGAATCCTCCATTTGCAGCAATTACAGCATTGCAGACCTATCATGATTGCACAAGGGTTTTCTAATCATCCATTAGCCTTCTGATGCAATGAGCAAACACATTGTACCATTAGAACACTGGAGTGATAGTTGCTGGAAATGGGCCTCTATACACCTATCTAGATATTGCACCAAAAACCAGACATTTGCAGCTAGAATAGTCATTTACCACATTAGCAATGTATAGAGTGTATTTCTGATTAGTTTAAAGTTATCTTCATTGAAAAAAGTGCTTTTCTTTCAAAAATAAGGAAATTTCTAAGTGACCCCAAACTTTTGAACGGTAGTGTATATACAAGATGACATGTAAAATCACATAAGGATTGTCATATCCAGTCTGTGTTGTGCTGTAGCTTAGTTTTTTTGTCACATTTTGTCTTAGCTATGTTCTGAATTGTAATCGCTCTTGTTTTGTTTTTCTTTTGAATTCTTGGATGGAATATGGGTGGGCAATATAAGCTGCGGCTTCAGCCATCACCCATTTCGGATAACTTATGTTGAACTGTATAATCAGAGGAGTTATTGTCTAATTTGACCTTGTTGGATTTTCTTCCCCCTTTGTTATATTATTCTGTTTCTTTTAATCTGTACTTTATCTATCCAAAATAAAGATTCATTCATTCATTCATTCATATAGACATCAGCAATGGGGTAAGCCTTTTCATCACCATGTACACAGCAGATGGGGATGGTATCCTGATTACATATGGCGTTAGGTGAAATAAACTGCCTTTGTACCAGGGTCTGTACACTACCAATGTCAATTACAGCCTTCAAGATTTACCATTAATCTTGACAGTTGTCATCTTTACAGGCTGATCATTATGAGGAGCTTGTTCAATTTAGTGAGCACAACACATATTTGTGCAAGTTTGGGAGAGTTTTTAGGACACATTGGTTTTGTATGACCTTCTTGTCCACAGAGGTAGAAAATAGGTGTTTTATTAGAGGGCTTAGTGAGAGTGTCTATTGGCTGATTCTCCCTCATGGGAGCCTTAACCATACCTGGTGCTGCTTTCTGTTGGTGCTGTGAGGGGGTAGATCTGTGGATGTCCTTTGCAGTTTTCCAGGCATTGTAGGTCCATGGTTGTCCTTTTTTTACGTGCAGCCACAAACACCTCAGCCAGTGAATCAGCTTTAATGGCTGATTCAGAATCATGTTCTTTAATCCACACCTGAAGCTCAGGGGATTTCGCCAAGTTCAACATCTGTAGAACGGGCTCTTTGCCTGTATACTTCAGGATTAATGTCATATTGTTTCAAAATAGCCTCTTTAACACTTTCATAGTCATGTACTTCGTCCATGTCCATATGCACATAGGCTCCTCGAGCCTTACCAGTAAGTAATGGTATAAGCTGAAAAACCCAATCAGATTTATGCCACCTATATGCTAGTGCAATCCTTTCAAAAGTTACCAGAAAATGGTCAATATCATCATTCTCTGTAAATTTTTCTATTCTTGGCTCTCGAAAGGATTGACACTGACCTGATGAGATGATGATTGAGGGGTCCTCCAACTGTGTTATCACTCAAACTTGTGGGCCCAGCTGAACTTGATGCTGCACATCATGTTGACTAGGATCAGATGAAATGGGTTCTGGAACTGGGGAAGCACGAGCATGCACCTCCATTTGCAGCAGTTGAAACTGGTGCTGTAGTTCTTTGAACCTCTGCTTCTCATACAGACTCTTCCCTTAATTGAGCATTCCAAGCCTGTTACTGGCTCATATGCGCGTGGAGTATACTTCCTCGTACTGCTTCTTGTAACAGTGTTCCACGCTGCATTATTCATCAGCTGAGTTTGGGCTGATTATACAAAGGCCCCAAAAAAGAAAAAGAGAAAAAATTTTCTGGTGTGTGGCTGGTGGGACAGCCATTACATTGAGCAATGACCTTTTGTGGCTTACCCTCCTTGTGGAGGGTGTCAGTGATGGTCTTCTGGACAATTGTCAAGTCAGCAGTCTTTCCCATGATTATGTTGACTACTGAACCAGACTGAGAGACCATTTAAAGGCTCAGATTGGAATTAACTGATTAGAATGTGACACCATGAGTCTACAATATTGAACTTTTTCACAATATTCTAATATTTTGAGAAACTGAATTTGGGGTTTTCATGAGCTCTAAGCCATAATCATCAAAATTAAAAGAAATAAACACTTGAAATGTATCACTCTGTGTGTAATGAATCTATACAAATTTCATCTTTTGAACTGAATTACTGAAATAAATCAACTTTTCAATGACATTCTAATTTATCGAGATGCACCTGTACAAGCGGCTGAAATGAGCTTTCGCCGTATTGGGTGGCTCACCTTTAGGGATAGGGTAAGAAGCTCAGTCATCCGGGAGAGGCCCAGAGTGTAAAAACCCCAAGACTGTAAAGGGTAGACACCAAGTTAAGTCAAGGCAGAGACCATGACCACTAAGGTCTTGGTTTTGACCAATTGATCTTGGTCTTGGGAGACTCTGATCTTGACTACGACACTAGGTACTCCTTCATCAAAAGGTGCATCCTCCCACAAGAGGTGTTTAAAGCATGACCCCAAGGTAGAAGCAAGGTATAGCCCAATTTTATGCCCCCGTCACATGTCAAGCATAAGGACCATGTTGCAGCGTACCCAATGCAGTAGTGACGGCATCACCCAATATGCACCTCTCCAGGAATTTACACGTCACAGCGATGTAGACCACAAGAGCTGGGATTGGTCTGCTTTGTTTCCTCATTCACATTTCCTAGTTCTTCTC
Organism: Pholidichthys leucotaenia; assembly: GCA_020510985.1. NCBI lineage: Eukaryota > Metazoa > Chordata > Actinopteri > Cichliformes > Pholidichthyidae > Pholidichthys > Pholidichthys leucotaenia. The sequence continues at coordinate 318,933,744 of CM035839.1, read as the reverse complement.
TTTGTTTGTTCACTACGGCACCATTTCCAAAACAAGTCAGATAATTGAGGATCTGAATTCAAAAGAATGACCACCTCCAGGCCACTACTCAATGACAGTGGTGGCCTAGAAGTAGAGTATACGCCCCACAACCAGGAGGTCAGAGTTCAAGTCCTGACTGGGTCATGCCAAAGACCATATGAAAATAGAACTTCCTGCCGTCCAGCTTAGTGCTCAGCAAAAATGGAATGGAGGAGGGAAATGTGGGTGGCAGTGGCTCAGGAGGTAGAGGGGGTTGTCAAATAACCAGAGCGTTGGTGGTTCAAATCCTGCTGCGCTGCCGTTGTGTCCCTGGACAAGACACTTTACCCACCTTGCCTTCAGTGTCCATGACATTGGGTATGAATGTGCATAAATGTTCGGGTGGAGAGACCGTTGGCGCGGATTGGCAGCCACGTTTCCTTCAGTCTGCCCCAGGGCAGCTGTGGGTACAGTAGTAGCTTACCACTATCAATGTCTATCTGGAGTGAATGAATTAATGGACTTATTGTAAACACTTTGAGATGTCACTTGACATGTAAAGCGCCATATAAATCTAATCAATTATTATTATTACTATTATTATTACCTCCGCCAGGCCGAAAGGCCAGGCGGAGGTAATGTTTTTGTCGGGGTTTGTCTGTGTGTTTGTCTGTTTGTCTGTCTGTCTGTTTGTCTGTTGGTTAGCAAGATAACTCAAAAACTTTTGGATGGATTTCAATGAAACTTTCAGGCGTTGTTGGAAATGGTACAAGGAAGAACTGATTAAATTTTGGGGATGATCCGCATCACCGTCTGCATACAGGAATTTTTGAAAGCATTTTTCCACACTGTGACATACGGCCATTTTCAACATGTGCGCAGGCGCAATGGAGGGCGCTGGGCGTCGTGTCTGACCAACACAAACTCCGCCTTCTTCAACGTTTTAGCCACAAAAGCATGCGGAAAACACTGCTGGCCTGGGCCCGCCAGCGTGCCTGTGCCAGCCATAGGCGCTGCGCACATTGCGCTGGTCGTCGTGTATGACCAACACAAACTCCGCGTTCTTCAACGTTTTAGGCACAAAAGCACGCGGAAAACACTGCTGGCCTGGGCCCGCCAGCGTGGCTGTTTTTGCGCCACGCTGCAAAACCTGACACGGCCACCTGTCCGCCGCCCGATTATTTGCCACAAATTCCCCGCCCAGCTATAGGCGCTGCGTAAAAACGACCTCTCTGCCGGGGAAGATTCTAAATTCTGTTTTGCCGCGGAGCGCAACCCCAATATAATATAAAACCCACGGCAAACTGTCTAACCAATCTGCATCCGTCAGTGGAGGAGATGGACACACCAACACTTCAGTTTATTACCTCCGCCAAGGAGGCAATGCTTTTACTACCGTAAAACGGGGCTATAAGGGACGGCGGGGTAATATGAGACACTTTTCTAAATGTAATTCTGCTTTTTTAATTTTGCTTCCGCCTAGATTTGATGAAGGATTCATGGATATTTGACAATAACAACACAACTCAGCGTCCTGCTCAAAATAAAAAAAGCAGAATTACATTTAAAACATTTCCCAGAAAAGTGTCCCTTATTAACCCGCTGTCCCTTATAGCCCCGTTTTACACTACTGAACCACTAATCCTATCACTATCACATTGATTGTCATTCATTAATTGTCTGTTTATTGCACTGTCCATGTCAAATAAACAAATAATCATTGTGAATCCAATTGCTAGTCATATCTTTTCATGCTCAGGGAATCTGAAAACGTACACACAAACACTGTATGGGGGGGAACTGTGCCGCTTGGCGGAGGTCTGCGCTCTCCGAGTGCTTTTCTATTTATTATTATTCTCTTTGTTTGTTCATTATGGCACCATTTCCAAGTCAGATAATTGACAATCAGATAATTGACAATCTGAATTCAAAAGAATATTAAGGAAGTTAGTAGATACAGAATACTTATATAACTAAACCCATTAATTACATAGATTGTCAAATGACAGCAGCGGCAATGGTCCTATACCGCTTTCTCTAACATTTTCTCTTTTTTCGCTGGTGCAGCAATCATGGGCAGTGGTGACCTAATGGTTAGGAATGTGGACTGGTGAGCGGAGAGTTGCTGGTTCAGTCTCAGGACTGGCAGGATCAGATCTGGGTGGGACAGATGACATAGCAGTGTTTTCCCCACCCTCCTTAACCACACCGTGGTGCCCTTGAGCAAGGCCCATAACACCAACTGCTCCAGTGGAGCTGCTCAGTGGCCACAGGTCAGTCTGTGGTTGTACTGCACAATTTTCAGGTGTGGATTTGTGAGTGTGAACAGGGGGTCCTTGAAAAAGAGAGGTTGCCTCTCAAAGGAACTACCCTGTATAAAGGTTAAATAAAAATAAAATAAATATGAAAAGTTTTTTATATATATATTTATTAGCTCCAACTCCATCAGGGAAGGGACAGCGCAGGCTGTTCCTGCTGAGGAGACTCAGGTCTTTTGGTGTACAAGGGGCGCTGCTGAAGTCATTCTATGACACGGTGGTGGCATCAGCCATCACTTTTGGAGTGGTCTGCTGGGGCAGTGGCATTACTGCAGCCGATAGGAAGAGACTGAACAAACTGATTAAGAAAGCTAGCTCTGTCCTGGGGCAGCGCCTTGATCCGATGGAGGAGATAGGAGAGAGAAGGACGGTGGCTAAACTGTCATCTCTGCTGGAGTCCGAGTTCCACCCTATGCAGGACATACTGAATGCACTGAGGAGCTCATTTAGCAGCAGACTACATCATCCCAGGTGCACAACCGAGAGGTTTCGTAGGTCCTTCCTACCAACGGCTGTCAGACTGTACAACCTAAGCAGGGCTGCTCGCAGAGATAGCAAAAAGACGTAACAAACTAATAGTTTTTTGAATGCAAAAGATGCAATAGACTTACACAACGGTCCCCCTCCGGCATACAACTAGGAACATACCGGTCGCTATGGAGGGTGAGAATATGTATGGGCACATAATCATACCATGTAGGATAACTAAGTAGACGGTTATGCTGTTTCATTCCATCTAGCAACAATGCTCTGCACTGTGTGTGTTTATATATTTACATATTTATTCCATCTAGCTACAATGCTCAGCACTGGGTGTGTTTATATTTATATATCTACATATTATTCCATCTAGCTACATTGCTCCGCACTGTATGTGTTTATATACTTGCATATTTATTCCACCTAGCTGCAATGCTCCGTACTGTGGGTGTTTATATATTTACATATTTATTCCATCTAGCTACAATGCTCTGCACTGTGTGTTCATATATTCATATATTTATTCCATCCAGCTACAATGCTCTGCACTGTGTGTCTGTGTGTGTGTATATATATATATATTTTATAGTAATATGTACATATGTATATTAGCTGCTCTTGCTTGCTTGTTTTTTTCTTGCCTTCTGATTGTTGCTCTGAGTGTTGCTATCCCTGTGCTGTTGCAATCCTGGAATTTCCCCGTTGTGGGACTAATAAAGGCTTATCTTATCTTATCTTATCTTATCTTATCACAGTCTGCTCTTATCCATCGCTATTTAATAAATGAAAACACAGACAAACACAAATCACTCTGCACATTGGCAGAAACCCATTTTGGCAATGGAACAATACATTTGAGCCAGCGGACAAATAGAAATTATTGATAACTGCACCAGCCATTTGTGTCAGACATGGCATCAACCACGTCATCGCTATGATGCAGATGCATAAATTGGGCTTAAATGTAGGCTTCTCTGATTAGACCACTGTCCCTATGACCCAGACCCCAAACAAGTGGTAGAAGATGGATGGATGGATGGATGGATGGATGGCCAATATGGCATGTCTTTACACTGATTTCATGGAGAGAACGTGCTAAACTTGCAGCTTAAAAAATCAAACTCATGGCCTTCTTGCTGTGAGGTGCCAGTGCCAACCACTACACCACTGTGTGACCAGTTGTGTATCTCTTATTTATCATATAATGGTCAAAGTCACGGCAACTGCCTACGCCGACACCTGGGGCATGGTGCAAGCAGTTGCTGCAACCCAGGGATGCTACCTGGAGCTGCCCCACCATCCTCTGGGCATACTCTTATGAGTAGCGTGTGGGAGCTGCTTCGTGACAGGTCAACCTCCGGCTGACCGTGGGAGAGAAGTGGAGTACCGGGGAGCGAGATATTGCCCTTTGAAATCCTGTGGCTCGGCGGGCTTGTTGGGGGGTGGGCTGGGATGACATGAGATGCACGAATGACTGCGGATTGGTGAACCAGCGCTGCTCATCCAAGCTGGAAGGAGCCAGCTAGAAGCTACTCAGCTGATCGCTAACTGTAAGAGGGAGGGCGGAGATAAACAGCTGAAGTCTGTTTCTTAAAGTGACAGGCTATAAATCAGAGCATTTGAAGAAAGCCAATAAAAATAATTAAAAAAAATTACTTCAAAAATTAAAATAATTAAAAAATTAAAGAAAATGTGAACAAAGTATGTCACAAGCACTTCATTAAGACATAAGATAAGATAAGATAAGCCTTTATTAGTCCCACAATGGGGAAATTCCAGGATTGCAACAGCACAGGGATAGCAACACTCAGAGCAACAATCAGAAGGCAAGAAAAAAAAAAGCAAACAAGCAAGAGCAGCTAATATACATATCTACATATTACTATAAAAAAAAAAATACACTACCGTTCAAAAGTTTGGGGTCACTTAGAAATTTCCTTATTTTTGAAAGAAAAGCACTTTTTTCAATGAAGATAACTTTAAACTAATCAGAAATACACTCTATACATTGCTAATGTGGTAAATGACTATTCTAGCTGCAAATGTCTGGTTTTTGGTGCAATATCTAGATAGGTGTATAGAGGCCCATTTCCAGCAACTATCACTCCAGTGTTCTAATGGTACAATGTGTTTGCTCATTGCATCAGAAGGCTAATGGATGATTAGAAAACCCTTGTGCAATCATGATAGGTCTGCAATGCTGTAATTGCTGCAAATGGAGGATTCTTTGACTTTAGCAAAGTTTGAAGGAAAAAAATATGATTTCAAATACAAATCATTATTTCTAACCTTGTCAATGTCTTGACTATATTTTCTATTCATTTTACAACTCATGGTGGTAAATAAGTGTGACTTTTCATGGAAAACACAAAATAATTGTCTGGGTGACCCCAAACTTTTGAACGGTAGTGTATATATACACACAGACACACAGTGCAGAGCATTGTAGCTGGATGGGATTAATATATAAGTATATAAACACACAGTGTGGAGCATTGTAGCTAGATGGAATAAATATGTAGATGTGTGAGCTGTTAAAATGTGTAAAAAGTGCAGTCAATGACCCCTTTAAAAGGATTTTTTTTTGTAGAAAAAAGGATATAAGATACCATTTTAGACCATGTAGATTTGTTTTTATAAGGAATTTATATCTACTGGAATGCATCTTTAAGGAAAAAACGAAAATACTGTATATAAATAAATAGATGGCTCACACACTGATATCGACACTTAACTGGCAAAATACCCATCCAAGCTGTGAACCAAAATGCCATTTCCCATGTTTTATTGAGACTTTTGTAATTCTGACAGGTGACAGATACGGTGGTGTGAAAAAGTGTTTGCCCCCTTCCTGATTTCTCATTTTTTTGTATGACTGTCACGCTTAAATGTTTCACATCAGCAAACAAATTGAAATATTGGACAAAGATAACACAAGTAAACACAAAATGCATTTTTTTAAATGAAGGTGTTTATTATTAAGGGTTAAAAAAACAAACCTACATGGCCCTGTGTGAAAAACTGATGGTCCCCTCCTGTTGAAAGATAAATTAACTATGGTTTATCACATCTTTTGAAAGCCGAGTTCAATTTCTCTAGCCACACCCACGCCTGATTACTGCCACACCTGTTCTCAGTCAAGAAATCACTTAAATAGGACCTGCCTGACAGAGTGAAGTAGACCAAAAGATCCTCAAAAGCTAGACATCGTGCTGCAATCCAAAGAAATTCAGGAACAAATGAGAAACAAAGTAACTGAGATCTATCAGTCTGGAAAAGGTTATAAAGCCATTTCTAAAGCTTTGGGACTCCAGCAAACCACAGTAAGAGCCATTATCCACAAATGGCGAAAACATGGAACAGTGGTGAACCTTCCCAGGAGTGGCTGGCCGACCAAAATTACCCCAAGAGCGCAGCAACAACTCATCCAAGAGGTCACAAAAGACCTACAACATCCAAAGCACTGCAGGCCTCACCTGCCTCAGTTAAGGTCGGTGTTCATGACTTCACCATAAGAACGAGACTGGGCAAAAATGGCCTGCATGGCAGAGTTCCAAGATGAAAATCACTGCTGAGCAAAAAGAACATAAAGGCTTGTCCCCAAGACTTTTGGGAAAATACTCTGTGGACTGACGAGACAAAAGTTGAACTTTTTGGAAGGTGTGTGTCCCATTACATCTGGCGTAAAAGCAACACAGCATTTCATTAAAGGAACATCATACCAACAGTAAAATATGGTGGTGGTAGTATGATGGTCTGGGGCTGTTTTGTTGCTTCAAGACCTGGAAGATTTGCTGTGGTAAATGGAACCATCAATTCTGCTCTCTACCAAAAAATCCTGAAAGAGAATGTCTGGCCATCTGTTCGTGACTGTGGTGTAATTGAGTTATTTAGAAAGAACTACAAAGTCGCGCAGGGATGACATCACGGAGGCGACTGGCGGGAAAGTGACAGACTAGCAACGAGGTTGACATTTGGTGCAATAAAAAGTGACGTTAAAAACTACAGTCGGACTCACGCAGTGTTTTAATAACACGACATGGTGTCAGAAGTCCTGTAGTTAACGTAGAGAGGTAAGCCCGAAAAGAAAAGGATCGTTTGTACACCGCGGAGGAAGAGAGGGAAGATTGCGGACACAATGAGTGGAGACGAAGATGCAAATGGAGGGTTAGCAACCGCTCCGGGAGCCGCTGTGGCAGCGGGTCCGTGCGCTACGTTCAACATCCAGCCGCCGGAGCCCTTCGACTTTTCTAAGCCACAGGAGTGGGCCAAATGGATCCGGAGATTCGACAGATTTCGCCTGGCAAGTAACCTGAATGCAAGCTCTGAAGAGAATCAGGTTAACACTCTGATATATTGCATGGGAGATGAGGCGGATGATGTTTTACGTGGGCTGGCTCTGACTGATGCTCAACGCAGCTCGTATGAAGCGGTGCGTGACGGCTTTCAAAGCTTCTTTGTGGTAAAAAAAAATGTAATTTATGAACGTGCCAAACTCAACCTGCGAAAACAGAGAGAAAGTGAGACAGTAGATTCTTTTGTCACTGCTCTATATGCGCTGGCTGAACACTGCAATTATGGTGTGCTGCATGATGAGCTACTTCGGGACAGACTCGTCGTTGGTCTGTTAGCCAAGAGGCTGTCTGAACGCATGCAGCTAGATGCAGAGCTGACTTTGGAGAAAGCAATCAGGATGGCACGGCAGAGTGAGGAGGTGAAAAAGCAGCAAGCTTCTCTGAGAGGAGACACCAGAACTCAGGCAAGTGAGGCAATGTCTGTTGATAGAGTGTTCAAGGGAAGTAGAAAGCCTGCTAAAAACAAACCTCAGCGTGCTCTCAAACCGCACAGCACTCAGAACAGCAAGGAAAAGGGGACACAGTTAAAATGTCATAAATGTGGCAGCTCTCCATCACATTCAAAACGGGAGTGCCCTGCAAATGAAGTGAACTGTCATGCTTGTGGGAGAAAGGGTCACTATAAATGTGTGTGCAAGATCGTAAAATCTGTACTTGAGGTGGAAGAGGATGAGGATGCCATCTTCCTCGGCAGTGTTACAACAGACGGTGATCCTTGGATGGTCAACATTGACATTCATGACAGCAGCGTGACATTCAAAATTGACACGGGTGCTGATGTCACAGTTTTGCCACATGCTGTGTTCCAGAAAATACTCAGAGAAAACCCACCTGCGCTCCACAAAGCACCTAAGCCGCTCCTGGGACCGGGGAGGAGGCCACTTGATGTTGTGGGCGTTGCCAAGCTGTTGTTGAGAATTGGTGAGAAAGAGGAGATGGAGGAAGTGTATGTTGTCCGTTATGTGCACACTGCCCTGCTAGGGAGGTCTGTGAGCTGCAGACTAGGGCTTGTTGCACGCCTTGACAGTGTCACTATAGAGACATTAAAGGAGAACTATCCAAAACTATTCAGTGGACTAGGTGAGGTGCGCCAGGCATATGCCATCAAGCTCAAACCAGGTGCCAAACCATTTTCACTCAAGACACCAAGGCGGATCCCATTGCCACTAATGGACAAAGTCAAGCAAGAGCTGTCCCACATGGAAAGCCTCGGGGTGATATGCAGAATTGAGGAGCCTACAGACAGGTGTGCTGGCATCGTGGTAGTGCCCAGAAAGAACAAGATGGATCCTGTGCGAATATGTGTCGACCTCACTAACCTCAATGAGTCCGTGTGTAGAGAAAAGTTCATTCTACCATCAGTAGAGGAAACACTTGGGAGGCTGGCTGGAGCCAAAATATTTAGTAAGCTGGATGCAAATATGGGGTTTTGGCAAATCCCACTGACAGAAGATTCAGCAAAACTGACAACGTTCATCACGCCCTTTGGACGCTATTATTTCAAACGGCTACCTTTTGGCATTGCGTCCGCCCCTGAACACTTTCAGAACAGAATGGTGATGGAGGTCACAGAAGGGCTCGAAGGCGTGGTTTGTCACATTGACGACGTGCTGGTGTGGGGTCGTATGCAAGAGGAGCATGGTGCTCGCCTGCATACCGTGCTAAGAAAGATTCAGAAGGCAGGTATCACACTTAACATTGGCAAGTGTGATCTGTCAAAGTCTGAGGTGACCTTCCTAGGCCACGTGATCTCCGCCAGCGGCATCAGTCCAGACCCGAGCAAGACGGAGGCTGTGAGGGAAATGCCTGCGCCAAAAACAGTGAGTGAACTAAGATCTTTCCTTGGAATGGTAAACCAGCCAGGCAAGTTTATCCCGCAGCTAGCTGAGAGGGATAAAGTCCTCAGAGATCTCCTTTCAAAGAAGAACTGCTGGGTGTGGGGCGCTGGCCAGGCTAAATCCTTCCAGGACTTAAAGGATGCCGTGACGTCGCCATCAGTGCTAGCCGTGTATGATCCTAACAGAGAATGCAAAGTTACGGCAGATGCATCGTCTTATGGACTTGGAGGAGTTCTGCTACAAAACTGGGGTGAGGAGTGGAGACCAGTAGCCTTCATGTCGCGGTCTGTCACGCCTACCGAGCAGAGATATGCACAAGTGGAAAAGGAGGCTTTGAGCCTGACCTGGGCTTGCGAGAGGCTCAGCAACTTCCTCACTGGAAAACACTTCCAGTTGGAGACAGATCACAAGCCTCTTCTGAGTCTCCTGGGGTCTCAAGCACTGGACGCTCTACCTCCTCGGATACAACGCTTTCGAATGCATCTTATGCACTATTCCTACTCCATATCTCATGTGCCAGGGAAGTGCCTGTGGACAGCCGATACATTGTCGCGAGCGCCTGCCACAAGAAAAGGGACACCAGCTGACAATGAGCTGTTCGAGGACACAAATATCTACGTGGATATGGTGATGGAGAACCTACCTGCAAGCACTGCCTATCTGGAGGAGCTGAGAGAGCAGCTGCAGAGGGACAATGTGTGTGCTCGAGTGATGCAGCTGTGTGCAGAAGGCTGGCCAGCTCATGGCATAAATGAACCTGCACTCAAGCTATACTGGACTGACAGAGCATTCCTTACTGTCCAGGATGGTCTACTGCTAAAGGGAGAAAGGCTCGTCATACCCTCAACCATGAGAAATGATGTTCTCGCTAAGCTGCACGAAGGACACCAGGGTGTGGTTAAGTGTAGAGAACGGGCACGACAGTCAGTATGGTGGCCAGGGTTGAGTCAGCAGCTGAATGAGTTGGTTCTCAACTGCAGAGCATGCTGTCAGGAGAGACAAAACCACAGGGAGCCACTGATGCCGACACCATACCCAGACAGACCATGGCAGAAGTTGGGAGCAGACTTGTTCATGTTAGGGAGCAAGACCTACTTGCTAGTAGTGGACTACATGTCAAGATATGTGGAGATTTCCCTGCTAACTCCCACAAGATCTAATAATGTGATCCACCACCTTAAGTCGATCTTTGCACGTCATGGAATCTGTGAAATCCTGGTGACTGACAATGGGCCATAATTCTCTGGAGCAGCTTTTGCAGCATTTGCAAAGCTGTACGGGTTCCAGCATGTAACCAGCAGCCCAAAATATCCCCAGGGCAATGCTGAAGCGGAACGTGCAGTGCAGACAGTGAAGGAGCTTTTGAAGAAGTCAGATGACCCCTATCTTGCTTTACTGGCCTACAGGGCTACCCCTCTCCAAAATCGGTATAGCCCAGCTCAACTGCTCATGGGAAGGCGGCTTCGTACACCTGTGCCTATTCTTCCTGCGTTGTTGAGTCCTGCTCTTCCGGATAGAAATGCTGTTATGCTGAACGAAGGGAAGAGGAAAACAAAGGATGCGCAACGCTACAACCTGAGACACCGTGCAAAGCATCTCAACAGACTCACTCCAGGACAGGACGTGTGGGTGACCGATCAAGGAGCAGCAGGTGCTGTCGTCGGAAATCACACCACACCGCGCTCTTATCTGGTGGAGGGACCCCATGGGACCATCAGGCGAAACCGTCATCATCTCATCCCCTGGAACTCCTCATTGGAGCAGAGCAACAGTGCTGCAGCAGAGCAGTTCCCGGAAGGTGTTCCAGAACAACCTTCAGCAGAACAACCGGCAGCAACATCATCACAGCAGAACGTTCCTGAACCACCATCTACTCCTACTCTTAGAACCAGGTCTGGGAGAGCGGTTGTAAAACCAATCCGGTTGGACTTATAAACAATTATGAAGATTGAACTTTTGAAAATAATAGTGGAAAAAAAAAGTTGCAAATGTATTGCACTATTTTTCTGATTTTGCACTCGTTTATATGTAAATGTTCAAGTTCAGAGTTTAGAGTGAGGACAGAATAGTACAGGGTTTAGGATGGATGTATTGTATTTGATTTTGCACATATTGTTCAGTGCTAAGGGTAAACTGCAGTGTGACTGTTGTGTGTGTGAATGGAATTAGGTAGGACCAGATCTTCCAGCCACAGAGGCAGAATAATCCTCTAAGGTCTGTGGAATCAATGGCAGTCTACCCATTGATACTAGAAAGGGGAGATGTGGTGTAATTGAGTTATTTAGAAAGAACTACAAAGTCGCGCAGGGATGACGTCACGGAGGCGACTGGCGGGAAAGTGACAGACTAGCAGCGAGGTTGACATTTGGTGCAATAAAAAGTGACATTAAAAACTACAGTCGGACTCAGGCAGTGTTTTAATAACACGACAGTGACCTCAAGCTGAAGCACACTTGGGTTCTGCAGCAGGACAATGATCCAAAACACACCAGCAAGCCCACCTCTGAATGGCTTAAGAAAAACAAAATGAAGACTTTGCAGCGGCCTAGTTAAAGTCCTGACCTGAATCTGATTGAGATGCTGTGGCACGACCTTAAAAAGGCAATTCATGCTCGAAAATCCTCCAATGTGGCTGAATTACAACAATTCTGCAAAGATGAGTGGGCTAAAATTCCTCCACAGTGCTGTAAAAGACTCATTGCCAGTTACCGCAAATGCTTGATTGCAGTTGTTGCTGATAGGGGTGGCCCAACCAGTTATTAGGTTTAGGGGGCAAAAACTTTTTCATATAGGGCCATGTAGGTTTGAATTTTTTTCCCTTAATAATAAACACCTTCATTTAAAAACTGCATTTTGTGTTTACTTGTGTTATCGTTGTCTAATATTTAAATTTGTTTGATGATCTGAAATGTTTAAGTGTGACAAACATACAAAAAAATAAGAAATCAGGAAGGGGGCAAACACTTTTCACACCACTGTAAATAGATAGATAGATAGATAGATAGATAGATAGATAGATAGATAGGCTGCAAGAACATAAATGAATAAGATATTCATTGATGTTTCAGTGGAGGAACAAGCAATGTTACTTCTCAATCAACCAAATCTCTAAAATGCACACAGCACTTTTCAAATTTTTCTGTGTGCAGGTGGCTTGATCTGCCATATTGTCCAAGTAGTGACATGGAAATTGTGTGGTCAGGTCTGCTCAATGTTTTGCTGTTTAATGTAAGCAAACATTTGTCTCCTTGTTCAATGTGGCCCACACCTTGAGCAAGCATCCTCTAAAACAAATATTACTAACCCAGTCAGATGGTGCTGTGGGGGTATAATTAGTGTTAAGGTTTGCCTGTTTGAAATGTTGAACTGTTTGTCAGATGTTCATGTGTGAGCAAGGAGCTTTGACACCTTCTTAACAAAAGGGGGTTTAAAATCTTATCTTAAAAGTGCCCAAAGGCTCACAAAGTGAGGTATACATATTCTGTAGTGATTCTATTGATGTGCCCATGGCATGCCTTTTTGTTCCACAAGTTGACCCAGTTTCCTTCATGTTAATGAAATGTCTCTGACATGCTTTGAACACAATATCTCAGGGTTTAATTAATGTAGTACCATATTAGAATATACCAGAGTGGTGGCCTAGTGGTAGAGCATCTAACTCACAGCCGGAAAGTTGTGGGTTCTAGCCCCAACCGGGTCATACTGAAGACCATAAAAATGGTACTTTCTACCTTTGAGCTTGGTGCTCATCATAGTAGAATGAGGAAAGGAAAGTTAACACACAGAGCTACCAGAGGACTGACTGTAGCTTTCACTACTTGCAATAGCTATGTGACCTAGGGTCATAGAAATGGAGATAGGCACACCCCCCCCCCCCCACACACACACACACACCATATGGTGTCCCACATGCTATGGAAAGGAATTAACTAACTTGACTAAGCAGCAGAAGCAGCCCTCCTCAAAATTGGCTATTTTTGTTGATATTGCTTTGAATATAAATGAGCCCCAGTTCTCCTCACTTCCAGCACACTTTAACCCCACCCTCCCTCTTTTGTCACTTAAGCCCCTTTCAATCGAACTCCGCAATCCACTCAAAACCAGTATGAATTGGCTTGCCACTATTGTCTGAATGGAGTTACCCAGATGAAGCGGGCTAAACGACCCTGCAAGCAAGGTGGATCAGTGTGCACCTCACCTCAGTTCACCTCAGCTCGGTGGACATTTGAATAGGAAACGCAGATAAGTGTGCAATGAGGTAGATGTCATGATCTGGACATCTTATCCACGTCTTCTGTTATTTTTGAAATGTTTGCACAATTCAGTTATCACTAGTTTGTTAGGTTATCCTCAGTTTCTTAGTTCAATTATGTTTTCTAGTTTCCTCTGTCATTTTCCCATTTCCTTCAGCCACTTGTGTGTTTTCATTTGGCCCTAATTAGTTACCCAGCTGTTCTGTGTTAGTTAATTTCTGCAGAGTTTCCTCTGGTAACATTTGTCGGTGGCAGCCCGCTGTGCCAGAAATTTTACCGCCTTGCCAAGGAGATATGAATTTATTAAGAAAACTATATGAAGCAATGACTTTTTGCAAGCGCACACATGAACAACGCGTGTGGCCGTCATCCACACGGAGTTTAGAAGCGCCCCGCCCACGCGAGTTTTCCAGTCAGTCAGCGTCTCGCTAAGTGTGACTGTCCAACAGAAACTTGAGTTTGTTAAAGTACTTTAAACGCGGAAAAAATCACTAGAGGTATGTAAGCACTGGAGGAGTTTATCATGGTTTTAACCCGCTGGAAACAGGAACAATAATGGAAGAGTCGCTTAGCTAACAGATCTGGTTAGAATTCATATGCAGCCGGCTTCATATGAAGGGAAAGGCAAGGGGGACTGATGAATTGCTGAGGATATACAGTATTTCACCAGCCACTACAGTATTAAGTTGTGTTCTGTAGGAATTGCAGGAATGAAGAGAATGGCAATTTCTCTCTTTTCTCGCACGAGCAGGCGTGCCGATTTTACTCTCCAGTGGTAGTGACAAAAAGCAACAGCTAAAAACACTAGCTCTCTTCACTCTAAACTGAGGTCCTTCAACAGCTGCCTAGAGAGGTGCCTGATGAGAAAGCCTGAGCACAACTATAACTGCCTAAACAGATCATTCTGTACGTGAACACAAATTGTGGTGAATTATGTCTTTAGAGTTCGCTACAGTTCCCTATCATGGCTGCACGGTGGCGCAGTGGTTTAGCACTGTGGCAGCACAGTTTTACCCTCGGCCGGGGGATCGCGGGGATCATGAGATCGTGGGTTCGATTCCAGCCCCCGACCAACAGTGAGCTGTGTGGAGTTTGCATGTTCTCCCCGTGTTGCGCGGGTTTACTCCGGGATTTCTCCGGTTTCCTCCCGCACACCAAAAACATGTAGGTTTAGGGCGCTCGCGCACGCAGCGACCAGCAGCCGGTGGCTTGTCACCAGACTGCAAACCAAGTCTACCTACGGGTACAAATAAGTAACAAAAAAAAAAAAAAAAAAAAATGTACCTGGCAGGTTAAGATGACTGAAATTCACGAAGTCAATGACTTTAATCTGTCAGCAGCCTTCAGACAAACTAAACGTGTCAACATTTGATTTCAAAATAAGGGAGGTTTTTCCTGCTGTCTGGGTGGTGAGGAGATTTCTAAAAAAAAAAAAAAAAACCCAAAACTATAAATATAAAGAAACATTATAACAGAAATAATGGCATCCTTGGTCATTTAAGTTAATTTATTTCATTAAATACAATTTTATCAATATTTTTTCTTTGTGATCAGAGTTAAATTATTGTTCTGTTCTGACTGCAAAATTATGGTCAAAATTGTAAATTGTTTTAAGGAAAAAGTAAAAAAAATTACCACAGTCTGTTTCAAATTTATCTAAAAAAAAACCCAAAAAAACCCTGTAATTTTATTTTAAAAAACAGACAAAAATTAGTCATAAAATAATCCACAAATTTATAACAAAGTTTCAAATGTACAAGAAAAGTCAATTTTACAAGAGGAAATTACACATTTGAGGAACATGGTTTCAACTTTAGATTTACAGAGAAAAGTAGAAAACTATAAGAAAATTGTCATAAATTTTTGAGAAAAAACCTCAAACCTTCAAGACTGAAGTCATTACTCAAGTTTTTAAGTGGGTACTCTTTGTACCCTTAACTCAACTAGAAATTTTTGGTTGTTTACTTTTAATTATTAATTTCAAAGCACTGCTTTTACATGAGTAGAATTTCTGGTTACTATACCCACCTGATCATATAATTTAAGTATGCATGAGTACATTACTATTATGAATGTTTCTTTCTCTTTCCTACTCTCTCAATGGAAAAAAGAAACACTAGAACAAAAACACAAAAAATACACATATTTTTGTCATTTATGTAAACCATGACAAAAAAAATCCTACAGGACAAAGCATGACACTTGATATTTTCTAACCTGTTTGTATACCACCATAGACAGAGAGAGAACCTGAATTAGACAGGGCTCAGAGAGAGCAAGATGAGACAGAAGAGAGGAGTTAAGGAGAGGGAAGTGTTCATGCAGAGGAAGGAGAGAAGGATAACACCACTAAAAAGTCTAAACACAGGATGTCTGGGTGGGACCCCAACTGGCCCAATATTCAAGCCTTGGTTGTACAGTACTTCAAATGGTAAGTTCCATATGCAACATTACTGTGTAAAATTTTAAAAATAAATAAATAGTATAAAATTAACATATTTCGGTATGTTTACTCCCCTCCCCCCGCCCCCCGGGGAAAATATGTTGCCACCGCGCCAAGCTCTTTAAGCCAGAGGAAACACTGTTCTGTGTCCCTATATTTACCTGCTGCTTTCGTTTCTCCTTGTGGCATTATTATCAAAGTTTTCCCTCCAGTTCTTCCTCATCGTGGGTTATCTTTAAGTGTTTGGCATTATTTGCGCACTTTGTTTTTGACAGCCCTCGAGCTGCATTCATTTGCCTTTTTGTAATTAACCTCGCCAGCCCACGTGACAAACGCGCAATGCATTCTGGGTGGGGTAGGTTCAGCAATTGTAAACGGACTGCAAACACACAGCGCCTCGGCATATCTTGTGAATGAACAGAAAAAAAAAATCACAAAATGGACCGTGAAGGAAAATTTAAAGGGACCGTACTCCGCCAACTTGAATGGGACTGCAAAGGCACGCTATTTGGCAAAGCTTGAAGGGGTTAATGGACTAGATCCCTACCAACATATCACATGGAGTTCGGATATAAACATTCTGCCAAACTTCGACCATGCCTTCATTTATAATTATATGACTTTAAGCATAAGTCCATACACACATGAAGTTTTTAGTAACTTTAGGTCTTTGAAGCAAGCGAAAGTGCAGTTCACAGATGGATGGGTGCATGACTTGTAGATGTACAAGGTAGACTTGAAGACAGTTGTGCTCACAAAGGTGTTTTTTTTTTAATTTCTTGTCTTGATTACAAGTATTTATTTACTAAATAAAATAAGTGCATGCCATAAATTGAATTATGCACTCAATATACATGTGAAAGTGTGTTTATAATATTTTATAATCAACCCCTCCTTTCCTGAAGTTGGTGCAACCCCTGATGCACTTGTGTCCTGCACCTGTTGTGAAAAAGGCTGTGTGGAAATAAAATTCCCACATAAGCACCTCCCATATAAGCACCGCAACAACATCCTGCAGGCCTGTGCAGACAAGGATTTTTACCTGAAACTCTCTGATGGGAGACTAGAACTCAAGCACAGTCACAAGTACTACAAGCAGGTACAAACGCAAATCTTTGTGACAGGCTCACATTTCTGTGACTTTGTTGTGTGGACCACAAAAAGTTGTGTTGTTGTACACGTCACACCAGATTCTGACCTGTGGGAGCAAATAATTTTACCAGTGGCCCAGAACTTTTTTTTTATAAAGTTTTCCTACCTGAGCTTGTTGCCCGTCACTTTACTGACTCTGACCCCACAACACAAGAGGAAAGCTGCAGCTGATAAACCCACCCAGAAGCCCAAAAGACGACGTCTAACTGCATTACAGCCAGGTCCCACACACAATCCCAAAAAACAGGCACAGAACACAGCAGAAGTGTGGTGGACTTGCAGGCAGCCAGAAGAGCTGGATGACATGGTTGCCTGTGATAGCCAAAACTGTGAAATTCAGTGGTTCCATTTAGGATGTGTGGGACTCTGAAGCACCAACCCCACAGCAGCCGTGGTTTTGCGACGTGCACATTAGAGTAGTGCTGTAGCATGAGACAGTTATGCGCTATAACGCTGTGCAAACAATGATACATGTCGATCACGCATGTCAATTTATATTCTTGTATTGTGTCATGGTTATGGTTACAGTTTTGCATCTTTGAAATAAAGAGCTGAAGTTTGTAAGCCATTGTGTACTTTATTCCAAAAATTATTACAAAGCAAGCAAGTGTATTTATATAGCACATTTCATACACAAGGGCAACTCAGTGTGATTTACATATATAAAAAGAGGAAAGAAAGCAAAATGTTTGAGCAATAAGAAAAATTGAAGAGGTGCTGCTTTAACTGCTTCAATATTGTTGACGCATTTAAAGACATTATGTCAAAAGGGCTAAACCACACCAAAAACATGTCATGGCCTACATTCTAAAACTAAAAAGTTCAAAGCAGTCAATAATAACTGTGACCTTATTGCCAAACATTTCAACGTACTGATGTGGCACACTAGCCTGCAAACAAGGTCTCTTTGGCCAGTACACCAAAGGGCTGAGGTGTGCATGGAGCACATTTATGGTGTCGCAGAACAGGATGGATGCGGTTTGTCTGCTTATGTCAAAAAGGTGTGCAATATGCTCAAGAGGCAAATTAAGCCGCAAACGCATCATAGTTAAAAGGAGAATTTGAAAATGGGAATTTTTTCTGTCTTTGGTAGGCTGGGAAAAAATTGCATCAGCAGAGCCATTAAACTGAAAGATGGAAGCCCAGTGTAGTATTTCACCTTTGAGTCATTATCTTTGAGGAAATTCTCATCCAGAGTATTTCTGGAGAGCTCTCCCTTTAACTTTCTGTTCTCCTCTTGCAAGAGTAAAATTTCTTTAAGTCTAAGGTGACACATGCTGCAGTTCTGTAGTTTTTGCACATTTTCCTCTGGAGTATCATCAGCCTGACAGATCTGTGCTGCTTCATCAGATGTCGTCTCCTGCATCTCAGCCAGAGGTGTGGAGTCATCTGTTGCTGATCAGGACAATAAACAACTGTAGTTAATATATTTGTAATCAAAAGGAATCCCAAGACACATTTTAGAAAGAAAAACATAGGTTAAAAAAAGACTACCTGAAGGAGCTACATTATCCATCTCAGTCACGGGGCCAGTGATGTTGGGGGTCTGTGTTGGGGTTCACTTGCATGCCCTGCTGATTCTTTTTGTCATAATCTTGTCCTTCTGCATAAGCGGTTAAACCTGTCAGGAGTGGCAGCTGGAAGCTCTGCATGCCCAAGGTTTAGAGAAGGTGCCCAGTCAGGATCACAGTCTAGCATTTCATAAGCTGGTCTGCCTGTTAAAGCAAAGGAAACGGTAAGAAAATACTTTGGAGTAGAACAAATTAAACCCGCTCACACAGGTGTGTGAGTGGTAACTTTCTCTAGTTACTTGGATATCGGAGTCTTTCTTTAGCTTAGCTCTGTTTAGTTTAGCACTGCTGACGTAGGGTAAAAGCTATGACCAAGCAAGTCTTAACCACAACACAAGCAAGTTTTAACAAGAGACATACACAATAAATCATAACGCACCTTTATGAAAATGCTTTGAGCACACCACCATTGATACAGTGTGTGTTTGAAAGTTATGTTGGGTCTTCTGACTGCTGCAATCCAGGCCAGGCGTCGCCTCTTAGTTACATCCGAAACGTGGGCTGTGCTGTTCTTCTTCCATGCTGGAAAACGATAAAAGCCTATTCCGTGGTTTACCTTTTCTCCACGGCGGTTGTGAGAACGACTATTACAGTTTAAAACACAGCTGCTTTGTGACGATGTCTCCTACGTTGACGTGATCTCAGCGAACTAACGGTTCCTACCCTACCCAGAATACACTTGGTCAGTTCTACGGACACTACGTAACACTGGCGGAATCAATTAAACCATCTTGCACTGAAGTCTGTCCCACCTGAAGGAGTCATTTTTTCCTGTTCTACTGGAGGTTGTTTTCTGACAGAATAATGCCACCAAAAAGGGACTCAGCGGGCACGGACTTTGGAATTAGTGGAGGACTTCATCTCGGATGCTCGCAATTCCCACACTCCTGAGGCAGCCCTGGGTTTTCTGGATAGCACTGCAAAGGTTATCGAGGCATACCCCAGCCTGCAGAGTTATCAAGGAATTACCGGACTCCTCATCTTCATTCCTAATTTACAACGGATGCTCCGAGGGCTGGTGAGAAGCTCTCCCACAGCTGTACCTGTGCTGACAATAAAGCGTACCCCGGTGCGGACACCTCCAGCTACTCGCCGCTCTCCAGCTCTGGGATCCTCGCCACGCCGCCCTCCAGCTTTCCACCTCTCCCCAGCTACCCAGCCACTTCACGGGTTGGGGGAGAGCTCCCCGGTTACGTCCAAATCTGTGTCGACGATTCAGCGTCCCCGAGTTCGGATGGTCTCCTCAGTCCATCAACATCTTCCAGTACCAGCCTCAACACCATCCTCCTCCTTGCAGCCAGTTTTCCCCAACCCACCATTGGCTGCCGTTCCCTCCGTCCCTGTGGAGTACAATGGGACCTGCAGGGCGCGCGGTGGTCTGGGTTGGAAGGGAGGCTCTGGGAGATGCTGCTCCTCCCGGCGTTCCACTGCTGCTCCCCCAGCGGAGCCTCCAACGCCCTCAGCTCCAACTTTTTTCCTCCTCGCCACTCTTCCACCTCCGCTCCAGCCCCATGGAGTTTTCCAGCCTCGGAGAGCCCTCCTACATTGGATCCCACGGCAATTGCACTGCCGGCACCCATGACAGCCATTATGCTGCTTTTCCACAGCAGAAGCAGTGCCGGCTCCTCCATCTTCCACATTGGTGCCCTCACCCGCTGCTGTTTCCTCATTGGGGTTCCCAGGGGTGGCTTCGGAAGTGACAGAGCAGGCCAGACAAGTACCTTTTTTTCTTTTTACACCTATTGGGAAGGGGTCTTGCCTGATACTAGATGGGGGTTCGCAGTGGCAGTCACCAATCACTGCTGAGCCTCCGTCACCTGTCTGTGCTGCCTTTTTACCTGGTAGGGACACGACATCTACCTATGTTTCTCCTTCCCTGTCTGAGGTGCCTGCGTCTGGGATAGTGTTGCACGCTTCATCTTCAGCTGTTTCCGTGATGCACATCCCAGCTCCAGTGCCAGCTCCTCATCACTCCCCAGCTTCAGTGGGGAGTTGGGGAGCTCCCCAATTCCAATGCTGGCTCCTCGTCACTCCTCAATTGCAGTAGCTGCTCCTCCGGCCATCTCATTGGCAGTTCATCCTGAGGTCATCACCCCGGCAGCAGGAGACCAGGAGTTAAGGCAAGTACCTTTTCATTTTTCTTCCACCATCATTTTAGAAAAGACTTGCTTTGCTCCTGGTTGGGGGACCCAAGGACAGATTCCACCAGCTTTTGGGTCCTCCCCACCAATCTCTGCTGCTGTTGACTGTGGTGTCACCTCACTGACCTCCTGTTCCCCTTCCTTGTCCAAGGTAGCGGTGTCGAGGATGGAGCCACAGGAGGACCATGCTCCATTATCACTGTCATCAGAGTAGGCCACTCCATCATCCCCATCATCAGAGCATGCCGCTCCATCATCTTTGTCATCGAAGCAGGCCACTCCATCATCCCCATTATCGGAGCATGCCGCTTCATCGTCTTCATCATCGGAGCAGGCCGCTCCATCATCACTGTCATCGGAGCAGTTCGGTCCACCTGGGCTGCCCGAACAGTCTGCTCCACCTGGTTCGCCGTCCGAGCAGTCCACTCCACCTGGGTCATGTGAGCGGTCTGCTTCACCTTTGCCACCTGGGGTTGCTGCTCCTCATCTGCTGTTGGCCCCTGCGCTGAAGGCTCTCAGGTACTGCAAAGAACTCCTGTATTGTTATTTCCAGAGCAAAAGACTCCTGTGTTGTTGTCTCCAGAGCAAAAGGCTCTTATGTTGTCTTCTTTAGGGCAAAAGGCCCCTATGCTGTCATCTCCTGAGGGTAAAGTTCCTATGTTATCATCTCCTGAAGTTAAAGTTCCTGTGTTGTCATTATCTCTTGAGGTTAAAGTTCCTGTGTTGTCATTATCTCTTGAGGTTAAAGTTCCTATGTTATCATTATCTCCTGAGGTTAAAGTTCCTATGCTGTTATCTCCTGAGATTAAAGTTCCTATGTTAGCTCCTGTGTTGGAAGCTCCTGAGTTCAGCACTTCCACAGCGCCATGTTCATCTGTCTGGTGGTCCTTGGACTTGGGTGGGCCACCTGATGTGCTCTACTCTTCCGTCTGGTGGCCCTTGGACTTTGGTAGGCCACCTGATGCGCCGTTTTCATCTGTCTGGTGGTCTTTGGATTTGGGGAGGCTGCCGGACTCACTGTGTTCTTTGGTCTGGGGGCCCATGGACTCTGGGTGACCCCCTCCCCCCAACCTACCCTGCTCCTCTGTCTGGTGGCCTTTGGACTTTGGTAGGCCACCTGACTCACCATCTTTCTCCGTCTGGTGGTCCATGGACTTTGGTAGGCCATCAGATGTGCCATATTTCTCCTGTTGGTGGTCTTGGGACTTTGGCCGACCACCTGATAACATTTTTCTGTTGTGTTTGTGTCCTTGTTTTGCCCTGCCATGTCTTTGTCCCCCTCCTCCTGCCTGATTGGGGTGTTCTTTGTTTTGTTTTTGGGTATCTGAAATCTGCCCTTGGGGGGGGGGGGGGCACTGTCATGATCTGGACATCTTGTCCACACTTTCTGTTATTTTTGAAATGTTTGCACGATTCTGTTATCATTAGTTTGTTGGGTTATCCTCAGTTTCTTAGTTCAGTTATGTTTTCCAGTCTCCTCCGTCATTTTCCAATTTCCTTCAGCCACCCATGTGCGTTTTCATTTGGCCCTAATTAGTTACTCAGCTGATCTATGTTAGTTAATTTCTGTGTCCCTATATATATCCACTGTTTTCATTTCTCCTTGTGGCATTATCAGTTTTCCCTCCGGTCCTTCCTCATCGTTGGTTTATCTGTATTTCATATTATTTGCGCACTTTGTGTTTGACAGTCCTCGAGATGCATTCATTTGCCTTTTTGCAATTAAACCATCTTGCACTGAAGTCTGTCCCGCCTGAAGGAGTCATTTTTACTGTTCTGCCGGAGCTTGTTTTCTGACAATAGGTGTCACCATCACCACGTCACAGCACAGTGACAGAGTGGAAATGAATCAGAAGGCTGTCTGTCATTATTCTGACAAATCATATAAATTTTGAAGCTGCAGCAGACAACTGTGTGTGCCACAATTACACAAATATCACAGCAGCTGACAATGAGATGTTTGTTAGAGCATTTTTTCAGTCACTCCCTTGGAGCTTCCAGCACCAGCCTGTCCTGGTTTGGCAAGGGGCAATCTCTGTTCAGCTTCACTTTGCATTTATTCATTCATTCCAGTTTACCTCACATTAATTTATCCTCTGCTCCTTTTCTTTCTGTAACAGCCCCCTCCAAAATAAAATGTATCACGCTTTGTGTGGCACTAAACGCGACACACAAACACACATCCCCACCAAACTAGAGTGTAAGCCTGCACACACAAACACACAGTGTCTCATCTTGCAAATATGAGAGCAATTCAGTGCTAATATGAAAAAAATATGATGGCATGTGGGGGCATGGGGTGGGGGTTTCTCCACCCAGAGAAAGCAGGGGGAAGGAGAGAACAATGGACGGAAGGAGGAGGTGTCACCGGGGGGTATCAGACAGGACTGTTGGGTCTATGTGTCCCTCGGGGAGAATAAGAGCTGCCAGTGCCACTGAAGAAAAGAAGAGTGTTGGAGTGGCACCGGCGTTCTGTTTTGTTAATGTGCCACACATTTCTTTGTTCAAACAACAATGTGTTATGGTCAGAAGTTCTGGGTCTCGAAGCATGGAATTAAAGATATAAAAGAGGAATGCACAGAGACCCGGGATTCTCTTTTGCTGTAAGATAAGTTGGAGAAAGAATAAAGTTTCTGTGTCGTCCAGCTTGTTGCCTCACCTGCCTCCTTTCTCCATAGGTAATTCTGTAAAAATGATAGGTGCATTTTGCAATCTTCTCCGTTGTAATCGAGGGCAAAGATCAGCAACCACTGAACTATATACGTAGATCAGTCATGTATTCCTATATCGACCACCACTGATATGCACTGAGTTTGACATGTGGTCACAAAAAGACTTGTGAAAATGCCAGTGACTCTTAATGGCGGCTGGCATCACCAGCTTTCGAGCTGACTGGCGCTTTTGTGTGACATCAGCGATGTGAGGACATGAAACTTGATACACCGGAAAAATGCACTGTTATCTGTGGGACATCAGACCCGTGTCTCCTCTTGAAGTCTGACAAAAGGCATAGAAGCCATGGATGGTGGTTGAAGTGTTAATTTATGCTAACAGAACTCGTGACTGCAGCTCACCAACTGTAGTTTGAAAGCGGCTTTACTTACTATTTTAAACATTGCCATCGATATCAGGCCAAAATGTCAATACATTTCTAATTAAACCTATAGTAAAATTAGTATTGAACTGATTACTTATTTTTTTATTTTACCATTATTTAACCAGGAAAAATCCCATTGAGATCGCAGATCTCTTTTGCAAGGGAGTCCTGGCCAAGAGGCAACTTCACAACCCACATCTCAAAGCAGAGATGATAGTTAAAACAGCTAAGAAAATCATAACAACAAATGAAAAGAAATAGAATGAAATATCTAAAAATGACAAGTCATTGATTGCATTTCCAGGTCCTTCAGAAAAAAAAATAGAAATGATCCAAAGAAACAAGATTTCTAAGTTTTAAAGTGCCTTGTAATTTCTTCCAGTCAGAAGGCGCACGATACTGAAACGCAATTTTCCTACTCTCTGCAAACACTGGGGACAATCAAAATATAAAAGTCCTGGAATTGTAGTCCATAAGGTCTATCTGACTTCTGCTGAAGATAGGCACAGAGCTAGGGAGGAAGCAAGCCAAGCACACCGTAATATATAAGTCTATACCAGTGCATTTGTCGTTGAGTTTCTAGAGCAGATCATCCAGTCTGAGAATATAACTCACATTGATGAATTCGAGGTTTACAATTTGTAATAAATCAAAGGGAGGCATGACAAACTGAGTCAAGCATATGCAATGCCTGTACAGGGGCATGCATATATAAAAGGTCACCATAATCCAGCACTGGTAGAAATGTGGCCGCCACAAGTCTCTTCTTACATTGGATGAGAAACACAACTTGTTTCTAAAATAAAAACTTAATTTGACATGCAATTATTTTTCACCAAAGAATCAACATATGGTTTGAAAGTGAGAGAGTCATCAAGTAAAATACCCAAATATTTAAAACGCTTAACAACTTTGATGACTGTTCCGTCATGAGTGACCACTAATGGAAGAGTTTCTGACCTGCTCTTACTTTTAGAAAACAGCATGACTTTAGTTTTCTTTGCATTAAGAGAGAGTTTTAGCTGAGAAAAATGATTTTGGACATCACTGGAGGCACTTTGTAAGCAACCAATGGCTTTAACAAGTGATGGTGCAGAAGAATAAATAATCATGTCATCGGCATAAAAATGAAAATTGGCATCAGCCACAGGGGGTGCACAAGCCAGTGTACTCCTAGTGCTGGTCCCAAGCCTGGGTAAATTGGGAGGGCTGTGCCAGGAAGGGCATCCAATGTAAAACCTTTGCCAAATCAAACATGCGGATCATGATGAATGAGACTTTCATACCAGATCAGTTGAGGCCCAGGTTAACAACGACCGCCACCGGTGCTGTTTACCAACAGGGTGCTGGTAGAAACTGGGCTACTGTTGGCTGAAGATCGAGGAGGAGGAAAGGAAGAAAGCATGTTAGGAGGGAGAGAGAGTAAAGGAAAGGTAGAGGTGTGGAGGTGAGAGTAAGGACGTTAAATGTAGGGACTATGACAGGTAAAGGCAGAGAGTTGGCTGATATGACGAAGAGAAGAAAGGTAGATATACTGTGTGTGCAAGAAACCAGATGGAAGGGAAGTGATGCTAGGAGCATTTTAGGGGGGTTAAAACTGTTCTACCATGGTGTATATAGGAAGAGAAATGGAGTAGGAGTAATCTTGAAGGAAGTGTACATGTATGTGAAGAGTGTTCAGAAGGTAAAGAGGGAGTCAGGCAGAATCATTAGTTTGAAGCTAAAAGTCAAAGGTGTGATGTTGAATGTTGTCAGTGGATATGCCCCATAAGTTGGATGTCAGGTAGAAGAGAAAAAGGAATTCTGGGTCAGGTAAAAAAGAGAGGAATTCTGGAGTAAGTTGGATGAAGTGTTAGAGAGTGTTCCCGGGGGGAGAGAGCGGTGATTGGAACAGACTTGAATGGATATGTAGGTGAAGGGAACAGAAGTAATGAGGAGGTCCTGGGTAGGTATGGTCTTAAGGAGAGAAATGTGGAAGGACAGATGGTTGTGGATTTTGCTAAAAGAATGGAAATGGCTGTGGTGAACACATACTTCAAGAAGAAAGAGGAACATTGGGTGACTTACAAGAGTAGAGAGTAGAGAAAGGTGCACACAGGTGGACTACATCTTATGCAGAAGGAGAAATCTGAAAGAGAAAGGAGAGTGCAAGGTGGTGGCAGGGGATAATGTATTTAGACATATCAGATGGTAGTTTGCAGGATGACCTTGCAAAGTAAGAAGACGAAAACAGTGAAAGCAGAGCCAAAGATTAAGTGGGAGAAGTTACAGAAGGAAGAAGTTTGCACAGTGTTTTGGAAGAAGATGATACAGGCTCTGGGTGGTAGAGAAGAATTACCAGATGACCGGGAAAGTACAGCAAAAGTATTGAGGGAAACAGGTAGAAAGGTATGTGGTGTATCCAGCGGACAGAGGAAGGAAGACAAGGAGACTTGGTGTTGGAATGAGGAGGTACAGGAAAGTATTCAAAGGAAGAGGTTAGTAAAGAAAAAGTGGGATAGTCAGGGAGATGAAGAAAGTAGACAAGAGTATTTGGAATCTAGGCAAAGTATAAGGCATATAGTGAGCTGTATGAGGGGTTGGAGAAAAGGAGTTGTATTGATTGGCTAGACAGTGATTAAGCTGGAAAGGATGTACAGCAGGTTAGGTTGATTAAGGATAGAAATGGTAATGTACTAACAAATGACAAGTGTGTTGAGAAGGTGGGAGTACTTTGAAGAGCTGATAAATAAAGAAAATAAGATAGAAAGGAGGATGGATGAAGGAAAAATAGCGAACAAGGAAGTCCCAAGGATTAGCAAGGCAGAAGTGAGGGCAGCTTTGAAGAGGATGAAGACTGGAAAGGCGGTTGGTCCAGATGACATACTGTACCTGTGGAGGTATGGAGATGTTTAGGAGAGATGGCAGTGGACTTCCTAACCAGATTGTTTAACACAATCTTGGAGAGTGAGAGGATGCCTGAGGGGTGGAGAAGAAGTGTTTTGGTGCCAATTTTCAAGAACAAAGATGATGCTCAGAGCTGTAACTACAGAGGCATAAAGCTGATCAGCCACACTATGAAGATATAGGAAGGAGATGTTAAAGCCAGGTTAAGAGGAGAGGTGACAATCAATGAGCAGCAGTATGGCTTCATGCCAAGAAAGAGTACTACAGATGCAATGTTTGCTCTAAGAGTGCTGATGGAGAAGTATAGAGAAGGTCAGAAGGAGTTGCACTGTGTCTTTGTGGATCTAGAGAAAGCATATGATAGGGTGCCAAGAGAGGAAGTGTGGTACTGTATGAGAAAGTCAGGAGTGGCAGCATAGTATGTGAGGGTGGTGCAGGGCATGTATGAGGACAGTGAGACGATGGTGAAGTGTGCTGTAGGAGTGACAGGTGGATTCAAGGTGGGGGTGGGATTACATCAGGGATCATCTCTGAGCCCCTTCTTGTTTTCCATAGTGCTAGACAGGCTGACAGACGAGGTCAAGCAGGAGTCTCTGTGGACCATGATGTTTGCAGATGACACTGTGATCAGCAGTGAGAGTCGGGAGCAGGTGGAAGAGAACCTGGAGAAGTGCAGGTATTCTCTGGAGAGAAGAGGAATGAAAGTCCATAGAAGCAAGACAGAATACATGAGTATGAAAGAGAAGGCGGCAGGTGCCATGGTGAAGATGGAAGGAGTAGTGGTAGTGAAAGTAGATGAGTTTAAATACCTGGGGTCAACCATCCAAAGCAATGGAAGATGCACAACAGAGGTGAAGAAGAGAGTGCAGGCAGGGTGGAGTGGGTGGAGATGAGTGTCAGGGGTGATTTGTGACAGAAAAGTAGCAGCAAGAGTGAAAGGGAAGATTTACAAGATAGTAGTGAGACCTGTTATGATGTATGGTTTGGAGACGGTGGCACTGACAAAAAGACAGGAGGTGGAGTTGGAGGTGGCAGACTTGAAGATGCAAAGATTTTCATTGGGAGTGACTAGGAGGGACAAGATTAGAAATGAGTATATCAGAGAGACAGCTCAAGTTGAGCGGTTTGGAGATGAAGTAAGAGAGGCAAGACTGAAATGGTTTGGACATGTGCAGAGGAGGTATACGTAGTAGATATATTGGACAAAGGATGTTGAAGATGGGAGCTGCCAGGCAGGAGAAAAAGAGGAAGACTGCAGAGAAGATTCATGGATGTAGTGATAGAGATCATGGAGAGGGTTGGTGTTACAGAGGAAGATGCAAGGGATAGGGTGAGATGGAGACAGATGTGTTATGTCTGGAATTACCTGCTGCTGGACAGATGAGGCGAAGTGACTGGGAACACAGCTTTATTGACTGTTCACACACTGACAGCTATTGACAGCTACTGACAGATGGGTGGCTAAGCTCAGGAAAGAGAGAGTGCTAAGATGGCCAACCTGGCTTATATAGGGCAGGGCGGAGGCGCCACCTGGAGGTACATGTTCATCTTATCTTTTCATATTAACCCCTTAACGCCTGAATTTATTTCCAATTATGAAAAAAAAAAATTTAACTTGTGTTTTTGCTTTCAAGTAGATGCTAAATTAAGTTGAGAAAGTTAATTTGACTATAGCACATAAAATAGATATAATTTTAGGTATGATGCAAATTAGCAAAAACAGGCACTATGGTTAAAAAAATGGTAAAAAAGCACCTGTTCCCATTTCAAGTATGAAGAATCTTTTATTTATGCAACAAAGTTATTTTCAGTATTTTCAACTCTGACATAATGCACGGCTCAGGAGACACGCACGCAGGCTCAGGGTAGATTCAATAGCTTTATTAACAACAAGTGTGTATGAGTGCGTGTCTGTGAGATGGGTATGTGTTGGTGATGGCGTCTGCGTCAGGCACAGGGGCAGGAAGCCGTTTAGCCGGACAACCCTATGGGAGAAGCAGAGGGAGAAGGGTAACGGGCACCACACCAATACAGGAGATATGATAATGACAGCTGGCTTACTTGGTTTGGGCAGGTGGCTGGCGTTAAGCAAGGGCGTAGCCCGGTAGACAGCGACCTGGAGCGCCTGATGCAGCAGCAAGGAGATGATGGCTGGAGAACGTTGTCCACCGCTGGGAAATCCACCTGTGCACAGGGGAGAAGGCTGGGAGGAAAAGGTAAGAGATCCTTACGTGTTATCTTGCTAGGTGAAGGGGGTTCCTTGCAGCAAGAGATGCCAATGAGAACAGACGGTTTCAGGCCGAAGCCCAGGGCAAGGCGGCTTAAATCCCTCGCCGCTGACGAGGCGCAGGTGTGCGCGCAGGTGTGCGCACAGCTG
The DNA here is from genome assembly GCA_020510985.1 of Pholidichthys leucotaenia. Lineage (NCBI taxonomy): Eukaryota > Metazoa > Chordata > Actinopteri > Cichliformes > Pholidichthyidae > Pholidichthys > Pholidichthys leucotaenia. The sequence continues at coordinate 318,904,833 of CM035839.1, read as the reverse complement.
GCGCCGCTGATGAGCGGTGAGTCGTGACAGTACTCCCCCCTCTAGCAGCGCCTCCTGGCAATGGTTTCTCCGGGTGCGCTCGGTGGAACTCAGCGATGAGGGACGGATCCAACACAAACGAAGAGGGCACCCATTGCCTAAATTCAGGTCCATAGCCCTCCCAATCCACTAAGTACTGCAACCCGCGACCCCGGCGCCGGGAGTCCAGGATGGTAGAGACTGGCCAGGCCGGATGGCCATCAATCATCCGGGGCGCAGGCTGCGCTGCAGGGGGAGGGCAGAGGGGGTCGGAGACCGCCAGTTTCACCTTGGAAACGTGGAAGGTGGGATGGATGCGGTTGGGGGGGGAATAGCCACACGCACAGCCACCGGGTTGATAATTTTGGTGATGGGGTATGGGCCCATGAAGCGCTGTGCCAACTTTCTCCTCTCACCCTTTAAAACGACGTCCTGAGTGGACACGTAGACTCGTTGGCCTACTTGTTAGGCAGGGGCAGGTCTCCTGTGCCGGTCCGCCGTGGACTTGTTGCGCTCCGCCGTGCGTAAAAGTGCGCTGCGCGCCGAAGACCAAATGGAACGGCACCGCCTGAGGTGCGCCCGGACTGAGGGGACAGTCAACTCACTCTCCTGCGTAGGGAACAGAGGAGGATCGTAGCCTAGGGATGCCTTGAATGGGGACATCCCGGTAGCAGAGGAGCGGGCGGTGTTATGGGCGTATTCCACCCAGGCGAGGTGTGTGCTCCAGGACGCAGGCTTGGATGCAGTGACGCAGCGGAGCGCAGCCTCCAGCTCCTGATTGGTCCGCTCACACTGCCCGTTGGATTGGGGGTGATGGCCGGAGGAGAGGCTTACCTTGGCTCCCAGGGCGTTGCAGAAAGACCTCCAGACGTCCGAGGCAAACTGGGGGCCTCGGTCCGAGACCACGTCTACCGGAATCCCGTGCAGCCTGACCACGTGCTGGATGAGGAGGTCCGCCGTCTCCAAGGCAGATGGGAGCCCCCATAATGGCACGAAGTGAGCAGCCTTGGAGAAACGATCAACGATGGTCAGGACTGTGTCGAAGGTGTTGGAGACAGGAAGACCGGTGACGAAGTCTAGGGCGATATGTGACCAGGGCCTGCCAGGGACGGGCAGGGGCTGGAGCAGGCCCGCGGGGGGGGGGGGCGTTACCTGATTTGCTGGTGGTGCAGACGGGGCAGGCCCGGACGTAGCGGGCGGCGTCCCTCCGCAGACCCGGCCACCAGAAGGAGCGTTGAAGCAGGTCGATCATCCGGGAGGACCCAGGATGGCAGGTGAGCTTAGATGTGTGAAGCCAGTGGATGACCTCCCCCCGGACAGTGGACGGCACAAAAAGCCTCCCCTTGGGTCCGCCGCCAGGGTCCGGTTCCAATTCCTGCGCCTTCCGGATCTTGCTTTCGATGTCCCACGAGACGGCCCCCACGACGCACGACCTGGGCAAGATGGTGTGGACTGCGTCTTCTGATGCCTCAGGGGCAAATTGCCTAGAGAGGGCGTCGGGCAAGCCATTCTTGGAGCCAGGCCTAAAGGTGATGTTAAAACGAAACCTGGCGAAGAACAAGGACCAACGCGCCTGGAGGGCGTTCAGACGTTTGGCAGTTCTTAAATATTCCAAGTTCTTGTGATCGGTGAGAACCACGAACGGCAGGGCAGCCCCCTCTAGCCAGTGGCGCCACTCCTGAAGCGCGAGCTTGATGGTGAGGAGCTCTCTGTCCCCCACATCGTAATTACGTTCCACCGGGGACAAGCGCCGAGAGAAGAAGGCGCAGGGCCGTTTGGCCCCGTTGGCAGGCAACCGCTGAGACAACACCGCCCCCACCCCCGTGTCCGAAGCGTCCACCTCAACGATGCATTGCAGCGCGGGGTCGACTTGGCTGAGGACCCGGGAGGAGGAGAACTCCGCCTTCAGTGCCCGGAAGGCAGCTGCGGCCATTTCAGTCCACTGGAACGGGGTCTTAAGGGAGGTGAGGTGGGTCAGGGGACCGACGATGGCTCCAAAATTCGGGACGAAGCGGCAGTAGAAATTGGCAAACCCAATGAACTGTTGTACCTGCTTCCTTGATGTAGGAGTGGGCCACTCTACCACCGCTTTAACCTTCGCTGGGTCCGGGAGCACCTGGTCATGAGAGATGACGAACCCGAGGAAGGATGTAGTCTTGGCGTAAAATTCGCATTTTTCTGCCTTGACATATAACCGGTTCTCCAGCAGCCTCTGAAGGACCCGCCTCACGTGGACCCGGTGCTCGTCCCTGGATCTGGAGAAGATGAGGATATCATCCAGGTAGACGAACACGAACAGGCCGATGAAATCCCAGAGGACGTCATTAATAAGGCGCTGAAAGACGGCTGGAGCATTGGTCAACCCGAACGGCATAACTAGGTATTCGAAATGACCGTTCGGGGTACGGAAGGCTGTCTTCCACTCGTCTCCCTCCCAGATCCGGACGAGGTGGTATGCGCTGCGAAGATCCAGCTTGGTGAACCAAGTCGCCCCCTGGAGGGAGTGGAAGGCGGTGTCCATTAGGGGCAAGGTGTAGCGGTCCTTCTCCGTGATGTCATTAAGGGCACGGTAGTCAATACAAGGACGAAGGGAGCCGTCCTTCTTGCCTACGAAGAAGAACCCAGTGCCTAATGGTGATGACGAGGGGCGGATGATTCCAGCACTCAGCGACTCCTTCAAATAAGTGTTCATGGCCTCCTTCTCCGGCGCTGACAGGCTGTAGAGACGTCCCGAGGGTAAGGGTGCCCCCTGGCGGATGTTAATAGCGCAGTCATAGGGCCGGTGCGGAGGAAGAGACATCGCCTTGGACTTGCTGAAGACCATGCCCAGGTCATGGAACTCCGAGGGCACCAGGGTGAGATCCGGAGGCGCGGCGTCATTGGGAGTAGGAGGAGAGGACGGGGCGCAGGCAGCGGATTGGAGGCAGGTGCCCATGCAGAAGGAGCTCCAGGCGGACACTCTGCCGGACCTCCAGTCCAGGACAGGATTGTGGAGGCGGAGCCATGGGTATCCAAGAATGACAGGTGACACTGAATATGGTAGGACGTAAAAGGTGATTTCCTCCCGATGATTTCCTGAGATAATTACTGGGACAGGGGTCGTCTGGTGTGTTACTTTTCCCAGGGAAACACGGGAGAGATTTACTAGGGCGAGAGGAGACTTGAGAGGGTGGCAACGGATGCCCAATCGGGTTGCCAGGCTCTGTGAAATAAAGCTACCCTCCGCGCCTGAATCCACCAGTGCATGGGTGAGGTGCCCTGTGGGATTGTGACAGAATCGGATGGGCAGCGTCAATTGAGTGAGGGGAGTTAACCGATTAGCGTCCGCAAGGCCCCCTACAGTAATTCGCAGACCTCACCATTTGGCTTCTGTGGACAATGCTCCACCGTGTGTTGGCTGCCCCCGCAATACATGCAGAGGCCCAACTCAAGGCGGCGTTGTTTCTCCGCTGGGGGGAGCTTTGTCCAGCCTGTCACCATCGGCTCCGACTCCTCGGAGAACTCCGGCGATGGCAACGCCAGGGGGCGAGCTTGGGGCAGGCGCACCGAGGCACCTCAAGGGCGAGAAGAAGACTTCCGCTCCGAGGCATGCTCGCGCAGCCTGTTATCCAAGCTGATGGCAAGGGAAGTCAGCTCCGCTAATGTCTCCGGGATATCCCGTCCAGCCAGTTCATCCCTCAGACCTGCGCTGAGACTGCGAAGGAAGACGCCGCAGAGCGAACGTTCTCCCCAGCCAACCTCCTCCGCAGCAACCCAGAAGCCGATCGCGTAATCGGCGGCCGACCGGCTTCCCTGCTGAAGGCTGAGAAGACGATCGACCTGAACGCTCTCTGTACGCGAATGATCGAACACTTCCAGGAACAGTCTCACGAACTGGCCATAGGTGAGGGTGGCGTAGCTGGGCTTCGCCATTACGGCGTAAGCCCAGGTAAGCGCTCGCCCCTCCAAGAGATTTCCTATGTAGCCAATCCGGCTATGGTCTGAGGGAAAGTCTCCGGGAACACGGTGAAACACGGACTCACACTGCATGATAAACCCCCGCGCTCCACCGAGCTTACCGCTAAAGCGGGCAGGGGTCGGAATAGGTGTGAGCCGTGCCGGTGCACCCGGAGCAGGCTGAACGGCCGCTGGAGCAGCAGGAGCCGCGCCACCCAGACGAGTCGGGGGGAACGGCTGTTGGGGGTCCAAGCGGTCCAATCGGTTAGTAATTGTACATAATTGATTTAAGATCACTTGTTGTTGGTGGGCTATTAGATCCACCCGAGCCTCAAGGGTGGAAAGACGGCGTGCGAGCCCGCTGTCTGCCGAGCCGCTCTGCTGAAGCCGTACTGACATAATGCACGGCTCAGGAGACACACATGCAGGCTCAGGGTAGATTCAATAGCTTTATTAACAACAAGTGTGTATGAGTGCGTGTCTGTGAGATGGGTATGTGTTGGTGATGGTGTCTGCGTCAGGCACAGGGGCAGGAAGCCGTTTAGCCGGACAACCCTATGGGAGAAGCAGAGGGAGAAGGGTAACGGGCACCACACCAATACAGGAGATATGATAATGACAGCTGGCTTACTTGGTTTGGGCAGGTGGCTGGCGTTAAGCAAGGGCGTAGCCCGGTAGACAGCGACCTGGAGCGCCTGATGCAGCAGCGAGGAGATGATGGCTGGAGAACGTTGTCCGCCGCTGGGAAATCCACCTGTGCACAGGGGAGAAGGCTGGGAGGAAAAGGTAAGAGATCCTTACGTGTTATCTTGCTAGGTGAAGGGGGTTCCTTGCAGCAAGCGATGCCAATGAGAACAGACGGCTTCAGGCCGAAGCCCAGGGCAAGGCGGCTTAAATCCCTCGCCGCTGACGAGGCGCAGGTGTGCGCACAGCTGGCGCCGCTGATAAGCGGCGAGTCGTGACAAACTATCATGACTGCCAAACTATAAACCTAACCCAAACCCTAACCCTAACCCTAGCAATCAGGAAATGGATGGTGCTCCGTCTCTGACCTTTCCTATGAGAAACTAATGCTTGCAAAAGGTTCCTAGGTACACTACCGTTCAAAAGTTTGGGGTCACTTAGAAATTTTCTTATTTTTGAAAGAAAAGCACTTTTTTTCAATGAAGATAACTTTAAACTAATCAGAAATACACTCTATACATTGCTAATGTGGTAAATGACTATTCTAGCTGCAAATGTCTGGTTTTTGGTGCAATATCTAGATAGGTGTATAGAGGCCCATTTCCAGCAATTATCATTCCAGTGTTCTAATGGTACAATGTGTTTGCTCATTGCGTCAGAAGGCTAATGGATGATTAGAAAACCCTTGTGCAATCATGTTAGGTCTGCAATGCTGTAATTGCTGCAAATGGAGGATTCTTTGACAAAAGCAAAGTTTGAAGGAAAAAATTATTATTTCAAATACAAATCATTATTTCTAACCTTGTCAATGTCTTGACTATATTTTCTATTCATTTTACAACTTACGGTGGTAAATAAGTGTGACTTTTCATGGAAAACACAAAATAATTGTCTTGGTGACCCCAAACTTTTGAACGGTAGTGTATGTGTTGGAAGTGCTCCAAACGGAAGTGGAGGAATACAAACGGTATTTTGGTTGCATTTGGAGCGGAAGTGGTTTGATGCGAATTCGCGACAACAGGCGTCAAGGGGTTAACATAACTACATAACATCCCACCCCCCACCCCCACCCCCTTTAAAAAGTCCAAAACCACTCACTCACTTAAGACCCTCCCCAATCTGGGACCTGATTCAAGCACTATCAAACAAAAACTAATGTCTCTCTATGGCCTAACACATTAATGCAACAAAACCTAAAATAGGGAGGACAGGTGGACTGCTGTCCTGCCCACATGGCAAGGTGGATTATTCTGCCACCTGCTAAATTAAAGTCCATAAAAAAGTAAAATTGTATGCCGTGTTACTAAACTAAAACATACAAAAAACAAAATAATCCCTTATATAACATTAACATTCCATATATAACTTTTTTTTTAAAACAACAACACCAACACAACCACAGAATGTCAATACATACAATTTACACTCAATTTCTCAAGCAAGGAGACCTAACTGGCATGGGGGCCCAGGTCACCATTTCAGTAGATGCGTCCCTGGAGGCAGCCGGTCTCTGGGGTGATGGCTGACCCTCCGGACGCTGAAGCTGCTCCTTCTCTCCATCAACCTCGGGCCACGTCCAGACTTGTTTCCCGGAGCCTCCTCCCGGACCCGCCGAAGCTGGTTTGCATGCCACACCGAGCCGTCAGAGAGCCTGAAGTGCGCTGCGTCCAGTCTGGCCACTATGCGCAGGCACTCCCGATGCTCCTGGAGTTGTCGTCTGGCTCATCTTTGCTGCTGGCGTTCCTCACCTCGAACCCGGACCCAGTCCAGGACCTTCACCGGGGCCCGGCTCGGCTTGAGGTGTTGCTGTTGAGCACACGGATCCCTCGTGCTCATCGGACTTGTCCCAACCTCTCTTAATGCTGGTGTAATGTGCGCCCTCATAGCCGGAGACCCTCCATCTCCTCATGGCCAAACTCTGGAGGCACACGGAGCTAACCCATTGGTGACACTCGCCAGTGCAGGCACCTCGCCATCATGCTCCGTACTCCCATTGACCATTTCCTGAATGCCGGCCCTGAGACCCTCCTGCGCTGGCCCTGAGCAAACTTATTCCCGCTTGACCACCATGGCGTCCGGTAGTTATTCATCCCACACCACATCTTCATCAGATGCCGGAATCAGGGGGTTCCACTGGCCACAGCCCGACCACTCCTCCCCCGCGTCATCCTTGATGGCGAAACCCATCCCGTAAAATAAATCCCAGCCCATGATGTTATCACTCTGTGCTGTTATGTGGAACGTGAAGTCGGGCATCGTCGCAGAATTGTACCGAACAGTCAGCTCCAAAGTCCCGACCGTGTCCAGCCTTCCACCTCCATAACAATACAGCTGCGCTAGTTTGCCTCTAACCCTCTGGTTGGGAAAAAACCTGTTCACCGTGGCCCAATTCAGCAGCGAATCCTCCGCTCCCGTGTCGATCAACAGCAGCACTTCCACTTCGTCCAGCCTCACTGTGCAAAACGTGTACCCATTCGTCTCTGGCTATACCGTGTGGATGGTTGTCTGGGGCAAGTGGAGCAATTTCTTCCGTGGGCTCTCGGGTTTAACTTCACGGCACATCCTTGCAAAATGGTCCAAGCGACCACATCTGTTACACCGTACTCCTCTTGCCGGGCAATCCTTAGCCTTTTTCCGGTGCGTCTTAGACCCACAGCCCATACAGAGAGATTTTCCCGGGGCCGCCCCCTGGCCAGCAGCGTTGGCTTCCGTCTCCTCTCCGTCCGAGCTGTCTTTGCTGTCCAGGTCTGTGGCATTTGCCGCGACAGGAGGCTATAGCGGCTGCTGTGGCTGGCGCCCAGTTTGCTCCAGAGCTAGCTTTTCCACAGTTTCCATCTGGAGAGCTAGCTTAATGGCTCTAACTAACGTGAGCTCATTTGGTGCCATAAGTAGCCTAGCCCGCAACGTGGCGCTACAACAGTGTTCTGCCAGCTGGTCACGGACCATTTCCTCCTCCAGTGCTCCGAAATGGCATTCACAAGCCAGCTGCCTTAAATTGGTGACAAACTGCCGGACGGGTTCACCTACCTGTTGACGCCGCTGCCGAAAATGGATCCTCCGGGCCATCACCTCCGGGGTGTCAAAGTGGTTAGCTAGCAACTCTGATACCTCTTCACATGTGTCAGCAGCACCGAGCATTCCCAGGATTCGCTGGCCCTCTATGCCCAAACTGTGAACCAATAGTGCCTGGGCTCACTGCTTGTCAAGCTCCCTGAGACCCCGCATGACAACATAGTTCTGGTAGGCCTTGTATCACCTGGGCCAAGAGACCGGCGGCTCTCTAGGCACCTAGAGGAACGGGCGAATAGGGACCATGCACACCTCCATGGTTTATTCTTGTTGCCATTGTTATGTCTGGAATTACCTGCTGCTGGACAGACGAGGCGAGGTGACTGGGAACACATCTTTATTGACCGTTCACACACTGACAGCTATTGACAGCTACTGACAGATGGGTGGCTAAGCTCAGGCAAAAGAGAGAGTGATAAGATGGCCGACCTGGCCTTATATAGGGCGGGGCGGAGGCACCACCAGGAGGTGCGTGTCCATCTTATCCTTTCATATTAAAATAACTACATAACAAGATGATCCGCTGTTGCGACCCCTAAAGGGAACAGCTGAAAGAAGAAGTTATATCAAGCCTTACATTATTTATACTGTATACATTGTGAATAAGACTGGCCCCAGAATTGAGCCCCATAGCACACCCGTCATAGCTGGAAGAACATCTGAACAGTGGTTGTCATATTTGACACTTTGAGTTCTTTCAGGAAGATAATTTAAGAGCCGATTTGATAATTTGATTAGCTAATACAGTCGCTCCTTTTGTTTTTGTTTTCATCTATTCCATCTTTATTGTCTCTGGGTGACAAAAAATATGAATTATAAAAAATAACTGTGCTGAAATACTTTAAAATAATTGCAGCAGTCTATGTTGTGCATTTCAGGGCAAAATCTATGCCACATAACTTGAACACTTCGGCTAAATATCAGCCACTGCCATCTGTGCAACTTATCTTATTTGCCCAAAGGCTGATATCAGTCCACAAGATAAATATTGGCTGATACTGATGTATCAGCTGATATATCTGAAAAAACAAAAAAGTACAAGTGGATACTTCCACCCAGTGACACATGTCCATGGAGCAGTCTATGAATTATTGAAAGCCCAGGTTAAAGATTGCTCTCAGGCCTTAGGCCGTGCCTTTTCAGTGTGTACACTATCCAGCTTCCTGGCTGTCCCTCTTGAAGGCAATGTTTCACCATGCAGCTATACATTCAGGCTGGCAGCGCGCCCCCTCTGATGGCTCAGAAACACCTCATGTGAGCTGAAATTGTGCTTACTCAGCATTCTCTGGGAAGACATCTGCAAGAGGCTGCAAATGGGGTGCGCGCACACACACACACACACACACACACACACACACACACACACACACACACACACACACTGTATATATACATAGGTGCCCAGTCACTAAGTGTAACTATAAAGAGTTGCTTGGCTTGTCCCCGTAGGGAACCCTTTTTAGTTCAAATAAGTTCATTTTGTCCGTGGAAACATGCCAAGGTATAAAACATCTACTCATCTTTGTCTGATAAAAAGGAAACAGTAAATGAATAAAGGAACCATTTTTAGTTCCTGGTAAATCCTTTCATAAATGGTTCCATCAGGAACCTTCATAGAAAGTTCTACACAGAACCAACTTAAAGGGATTTACCTAGAACCATCTTTAAAGGGTTTCACTCTAGATCTCTCTTCCTGGGGCCTCCTGCTGGGGGTGGCCCTGCCTGTGCTGGGGTGACTGGGGGATTGGCTGTGGTGGTGCAGGGCTGTCTTGGTGTTGGCTGGGGGCTCCCTTGGATGTGCCTCACATGGTGGTGGGTCATGTGTCGGTTGCCACTGGATTGGTTTCCTTTGAGTTGGGGCCCTCGGGGTGGTGGCCATGCTCCTTGGATGGGCGGTGGTGGTTCTTGGGCGGTGTGCTCAGTTTTTCGGTCGGGGGTTGCTTGCGGGCTCCTGCCTGTGTTGCTGCCTCCCCCCTCCCCCAATCCCTATACGGTGGGTTCCTGTTTGGGGGTCCTGGATCAGGGTGATTCGCTCAGGTGCCAGCGCTGCTGACGTGGGGTCATTCTGCCCGCCCTGCTCAGCCAAGGGGTTACCCTTTGATTATTTGATAAGCTGTTGTTGTAACCTCTCTAATGATTGTTGCTAGATACTTGGAACAATAGGGGCGGCTTGGACTTTATGCAGGTAGAGATATTATATCTGTATAGGTGTAAATATACACTTGTGGGAATGTGAAAATGACGAGGCAGAGTTTATCTCACGAGTCAGGTTTATTCACATCTTCCAACATCAGCAAAGCAGCAAAGTGGAAAAACACAGACATTCGTCCTTTATATATCCAGGACCTTCAAAGCTCACAGTCACATTGCATTTAATCACAAGTAACAATGCGTCTTCTCTTAAATCCTATAACATCCTCATGATAGTCTCTGGCAGACCAGGAAATCCCCCAAGGCCGTCTCTTGCATACCAAAGACTAAATTTTCACATCCTCCTGTTATCTCCAAGGAGACCCAGTTCTTTGTTCTCTCTGAGATGTGAAGCTTAAAGTGATACATATGTGGTCCCACATGACCCCCTCCAAACATCTAAGATGGAACAACAGAATAACAGCCTGCATGTCATGATATGCCTGCATGTCCCAGCTAGTCTGGGAACGCCTTGGTATCCCCTCTGAAGAGCTGGAGCAGGTGGCTGGGGAGAGGGAAGTCTGGGCTTCTCTGCTTGAACTGCTGCCTCCGCGACCCGGACCTCCGGAAAAGCGGTAGAAGATGGATGGATGGATGGATGTCATGATAAAATCATTACACATTAACCCACGTGCTGCTTGGGCCTCAGTCTCCTCCCATATCTGCTCCCGTAACTTCGCCACTTCTGCGGCGCCATCCCGCTGGGGCGCTGCTGTCTTGGGGTGAGAACTGTTTGTCACTCCCTGTGGGTGTTCTGGGGAATGTCCCCGGGGGGGTCTGCCGCGCCGAGGAGCCCTGGCCAACAGCACATCCTCGTCCGCCACCACAAAGGCTTGTTTGAGCCTGTTTATGCCAATCTTTTCCTTCCTGCCCCCCAAATCTAGCAAAAAATGTTTGTCCCCTGTTTCCAGCACTCTAAATGGTCCATCATAAGGTGGTTGCAGCGGTGGGCGATGGGCATCGTGTCTGACAAAAACAAATTCCGCGTTTTTCAAAGCCTTAGGCACAAAAACGCGCGGAAAACTGTGGTGAACGGGGCCAGGCAGCGTGCCCGATTCCGTGCCACGCTGCAACCGCTGAGACAGGGAGCTATCTGGCGCAGGATTATCTGGGAGAAACTCCCCGGGCAGCCGAAGTGGTTGCGCAAAAAGCCAGGGAGGCTTCTAAGTTCTCTTTAGGTGCAGAACGCAACCCCAATAAAACCCACGGTAGCCTGTCCACCCAATTTGCATCCGTCAGCGACGCTCTGAGAGCCGCTTTCAATGACCTATGAAAACGTTCGCATAACCCATTAGCTTGCGGATTGTACGCGGTTGTGCGGTGGATCGTTACCCCCAGGCTGCGGGCCATTGTTGACCAAAGTTCGGAAACAAATTGAGGACCTCTGTCGGACGTAATGTCCGATGGGACTCCAAAGCGCGCTACCCATGCTGTTAAGAACGCGCGCACCACCTCCTCGGCTGTGGTTGACGCCAGTGGGACCACTTCCGGCCAGCGCGTGGTGTGGTCCACCATTGTCAGAAGGTGTGTGCACCCCTGTGACAGCGGGAGGGGGCCTACGAGGTCCACGTGAACATGATCGAACCTCTTAGCCGGGATGTGAAACGGCTCCAAGGGAGCTCTCATGTGTTTGTGTACCTTGGCTCGCTGACAAGCCATGCAGGCGGCTGCCCACTCCTTAACTTGTTTGCGCAGGCTCGGCCATACAAATTTCTCTCCTACCATTTTGACCGACGCGCGTACTCCTGGGTGCGCCAGAGAATGAATTGAGTCAAAAACACGGCGGCGCCATGCGGCCGGTACCACAGGACGCGGTCGCCCAGTGGAGACATCGCAGATTGGGGGGGGCATACCGTCTTGCAGCACCCTGTTCTCCAGCCTTAACCCTGTTGGTCCAGACTGGAGCGCGCGCACGTCCGCGTCGCTAACCTGATCCGCGGCCATGGCTGCATAATCTATCCCTACGCGGACGGGGGCCGCCACAGCGCGCGAGAGACAGTCTGCCACTACATTCAGTTTACCCGCCGCATGTTGAATATCGGTAGTAAACTCTGAGATAGCAGCAGCTGTCTTTGCTGCTGGCCTGACCACGGTTCTGAAACCTTGGCCATCGCGATTGTCAGCGGCTTGTGGTCAACGAACGCGGTGAAACGGCGTCCCTCCAGCCAGAACTGGAAGTGGCGAATGGCCAAGTGGAGAGCTAACAACTCCCTGTCGAATGCGCTGTATTTTTGTTCACTATCGCGCAAAGTCCTGCTGAAAAAGGCGAGCGGCTGCCAAGCCCCAGCTACATGCTGCTCCACAACCGCCCTTATGGCCACTTCTGACGCGTCAGTAGTGAGCGCTATGCGGGCTGTTGGGTCTGGATGTGCTAACAACGCAGCATTTGCCAGGGCTGTTTTGACCTTCGAGAATGCTCGCTCTCGCTCCGGAGACCTTTCGATCTTATTTGTGGGTTTTTGTTTTTTGAGTGCGACATACAATGGTTGCATGAGCTGCGCTGCGCGGGGGAGGAAACGGTTATAAAAATTCACCATTCCCAAAAACTCCTGTAACGCCCTGACCGTTTGCGGCTGGGGAAAATTTGCTACCGCGCGCACTTTGTCAGGCAGCGGAACCGCTCCTTCTGGAGAGACGCGATGCCCCCAAAAATCAATCTGCGTCACCCCGAACTGACACTTCGCTGGGTTGATTATTAAACCGTGCTCTCCCAACCTCCGGAAAACTGCCGTGAGGTGGTTTTCGTGTTCGTCTTCGGACGCGCTGGCTACTAAGATGTCGTCCAGGTAGACGAATACGAAGGGGAGATCGCGCAACACCGCGTCCATCATGCGTTGGAACGTCTGCGCAGCGCCTTTAAGCCCAAATGGCATGCGCAAAAACTTGAATAGACCAAACGGAGTTATTACCGCTATTTTGGGTATGTCCTCAGCGCGCACTGGGACTTGGTGGTAACCGCGGACCAAGTCTATCTTAGAAAAAACGTGTGCCCCCGCCAAATGATCGGAAAAATCTTGGATAAGATAAGATAAGATAAGATAAGCCTTTATTAGTCCCACAACGGGGAAATTCCAGGATTGCAACAGCACAGGGATAGCAACACTCAGGGCAACAATCAGAAGGCAAGAAAAAAAAAAAAAAAAAGCAAGCAAGCAAGAGCAGCTAACATACATATGTACATATTACTATAAATATATATATATATATATATATATATATACACACAGACACACAGTGTAGAGCATTGTAGCTGGCTGGGATAAATATATGAGTATATAAACACACAGTACGGAGCATTGCAGCTAGATGGAATAAATATGTAAATATATAAACACAGTGCGGAGCAATGTAGCTTGATGGAATAATATGTAGATATATAAACACACAGTACGGAGCATTGCAGCTAGGTGGAAAAAATATGTAAATATATAAACACAGTGCGGAGCAATGTAGCTAGATGGAATGAATATATAGATATATAAATATAAACATAAACACACCCAGTGCGGAGCATCGTAGCTAGATGGAATAAATATGTAAATGTATAGACACACACAGTGCAGAGCATTGTTGCTAGATGGGATGAAACAGCACAACCGTCTACTTAGTTATCCTACATGGTATGATTATGTGCCCATACATATTCTCACCCTCCGTAGCTACCGGTATTTTCCTAGTTGTATGCCGGAGGGGACCATTGTGTAAGTCTATTGCATCTTTTGCATTCAAAAAACTATTAGGTTGTTACGTCTTTTTGCTATCTCTGCGAGCAGCCCTGCTTAGGTTGTACAGTCTGACAGCCGTTGGTAGGAAGGACCTGCGAAACCTCTCGGTTGTGCACCTGGGATGATGTAGTCTGATGCTAAATGAGCTCCTCAGTGCATTTAGTATGTCCTGCATAGGGTGGAACTCGGACTCCAGCAGAGATGACAGTTTAGCCACCGTCCTTCTCTCTCCTATCTCCTCCACTGGATTAAGGCGCTGCCCCAGGACGGAGCTAGCTTTCTTGATCAGTTTGTTCAGTCTCTTCCTATCGGCTGCAGTAATGCCACTGCCCCAGCAGACCACTCCAAAAGTGATGGCTGATGCCACCACCGTGTCATAGAATGTCTTCAGCAGCGCCCCTTGTACACCAAAAGACCTGAGTCTCCTCAGTAGGAACAGCCTGCGCTGTCCCTTCTTGTAGAGTGCATCAGTATTGTGTGACCAGTCTAGTTTATTGTTCAGATGAACACCCAGGTACTTGTAGGATGTCACCATCTCAATGTCTGTTCCCTGTATATTTACTGGTACTGTGAGGGGTTGTCCTTGCCTGCGGTAGTCCACCACCAGCTCCTTAGTTTTCCTCGCGTTGATCTGGAGGCAGTTCCGATGGCACCAGTCCACGAAGTCCTGGATAAGCCCTCTGTACTCAGCTTCATCTCCATTGGAGATGAGGCCAACGATCGCAGAGTCATCAGAGAACTTCTGTAGATGGCAGTGTGTTGTGTTGTGTGAGAAGTCCGCAGTATAAAGAGTGAACAGGAAGGGAGCCAACACCGTTCCCTGGGGGGCCCCTGTGCTACTGATGATCGTGTCGGACACACAGTCCCGGGTTCTCACAAACTGAGGCCGGTTCGTGAGGTAGTCCAGGATCCATGATGAGAGGTGCTGGTCCACCCCTGCGCGCAGCAGCTTGTCCTTCAGGATCATCGGTTGGATGGTGTTGAAAGCACTGGAGAAGTCAAAGAACATGATCCTCACCACATTCCCGGGCTTCTCCAGGTGGGACAGAGAACGGTGAAGGAGGAAGATCACCGCATCCTCCATCGCAATGCCATGCTGGTAGGCGAACTGGAGTGGATCCATCGCTGGTTCCACCAGGGGGCGGAGGTGAGCAAGGAGCAGTCTCTCCAGGGTCTTCATCAAGTGGGACGTCAAGGCCACCGGTCTGTAGCTGTTCAGGTCTTTGGGGTGGGAAGTTTTTGGTACAGGTACCACACAAGATGTTTTCCACAGCTGTGGTACCCTCCCCAGCTTCAGGCTCAGGTTGAAGATGTACGTCACAATCCCACACAGCTGGTCTGCACAGGACTTGAGGAGCTTTGCGCTGATGCCGTCCGGTCCCGACGCCTTCCTCGCCTTGATCTTCCTCAGCTCCGTCCTCACCTGGGTCCTGGTCAGGGTCAGGATGGGGGGCTGTGTGTTGGGAGTGGGGGGTGTTGGTGGAGTGGGGAGTGGGCAGCAGGACTTGATGTCTTTACAGGCAGCAGTGGTTGTTGTGCAGACAGGGGGGAGGGCGGTTGGTCAAACCTATTGAAAAACAAATTCAGATTGTTCGCCCACTCCCTGCCCCCCGTGGCCTGGGGGGAGGTATTCTGGAGCCCAGAGATGGTTTTGAGGTTTCTCCAGACCCCGCTGATGTCGCTCTGTTGCAGCTTGTCCTCCATCTTCCTCCTGAAGCTGTCCTTGCCTTCTCTGATCTTTCTCCTCAGCTCCCTCTGTACGGACTTCAGCATCTCCCTGTTCCCCGACCTGAAGATCTTCTTCTCTCTCAGAAGTGTTTTAATCTCAGGGTTGATCCAGGGTTTGTTGTTTGAGCAACACCGTATGGTCTTGGTGGGAATGGATTTGTCCGCACAGAAGCTGAGGTAGCCCGTGAAGGTGTGAATGAGGCCATCGATGTCCTCACCATGTGGATCGCAGAGTTGCTTCCAGGCGGTGGCTTCAAAACAGCTCTTTAGAGTGTCCATTGCCTCCTCAGACCATAACATTACTGTGCGCATGGCCGGGGGTTGTCTGTGCACTAGGGGTTTGTACACCGGCCGGAGATGAACCAAGTTGTGATCCGATCTCCCGAGTTGGGGGAGTTGTGATGAGGTGTACGCCTCCTTAGTGTTTGCATAGAATAAGTCCAGTGTTTTATTGTCTCTAGTGTGGCATGTGACATACTGGGTAAACGTGGGTAGAATGGGAGACAGTGAAACATGGTTGAAATCGCCTGAGATGAGGAGAAGAGCATCTGGGTGTTCTGTCTGCAGCCTGCTGGTTACTGAATGGATGACGTCACGCGCTGTCCCAGCGTTCGCCGTCGGATTTGCATAAACAACAATGCAGATCACGTGTGAGTGTTCTCTCGGGAGATATGTAGGCCGCATGCTAACAGCTAGCAACTCAATGTCTTTGCTGCAGTGACGTTGTTTAACAGTGATATGTCCCGGTCTGCACCAGTTGTTGTTAACATACATTATCACTCCACCGCCCCTTGCTTTGCCACTGTCTGGTGTTCGGTCTGCCCTTATCATGTGGAAACCCTCCAGCTCAATGTTAGCATCTGCTGCTAGTTCAGTTAGCCACGTCTCAGTAAACAAAAGGAGAGAGCACTTCCGGTATGTGCTATCGTAACGGCAGATAGCCGCTAGCTCATCTACCTTTCCCAGTATAGAGCGTACATTCCCCATAATAACGGATGGGAAGGTGGGTCTGTACCTTATACTCCTTGTCCGCCGTCTAACCCCAGCCCGACAACCACGTCGTTTTCGCCTTATTTCTCTCGGTACGTCGAGTTTTTTCGTCAGCACGAGTGGCGATTAAGTCCAAGCAGCTGCTCCCTGCTGTATCGTCTCCTGCTGTAAACAGTGGCTCCGTCCGCCGGCTCGGGAGGCATTTTGGGGCGATCTGTGTGTCCGTGATGTATAAAGTGTGTAAAGAAAGAAAGGAAAAAAACTCAGAATTGAGCCGCTGTTGCAAAAGGCAGCCGACTCGTGTGGCGCCGGAAGTTTTTTTTTTGTTTTGTTTTTTTTTTTTAATGCGGGATTGGGTAGCGGTCGTGCGCTGTGGCGTTGTTCAACCTGCGGAAATCTCCGCAAGGTTGCCACGAGCCGTCAGCTTTCAGGACCATGTGAAGCGGTGAAGCCCATGGGCTGTTCGAACGTCTGATGATGCCCAACCTTTCCAGGTTGGCGAACTCCTCGCACGCTATGGTCAGTTTAGCTGAATCCAAGCGCCGAGCTTTTGCAAAAACGGGCAGTCCGGTGGTAGTAATAAAATGTTCCACCCCGTGTTTAGTGACGGCTGCTGAAAATGTGGGAACCGTGAGTGCTGGGAACTGAGTGAGCAGTGTGTGGAACTTACTGCTTGCAGCTGTGACGTTGGCTTGTGCTGTTGGCGGGGCCACTCGGGCTGTACAGGGAATAGAATAAAAAGAAAGTGCATTAACCAGGCGCCTGTTAGCAAGATCAACCAACAAACCATGTGAGCACAGAAAATCAGCCCCCAACATATTGAAATTCACTGCAGCTATGACAAAAGTCCACTCAAATGTACGGCCGTGTAGGGACAGAAGCAGAGTCCTCTCACCAAAGGTCTTAATCTCCAGGCCGTTCGCTGCTGACACCCCGGGACCACTGGAAACCGCCAGCCGGTCAGTGGAGGAAGGTGTGATGAAACTCAACTGGGAGCCTGTGTCCACGAGGAAATGCCTCCCCGAGTGGGCATCCTTCAAGTAGAGCAGCTTGTTCTCCTCCCCGAGGGCCGCAGCTGCTACCGACCCCCGGTCTTGGCGTTTCCCGAGTGCTTGAACTGGCACGGCGGTATACATTTGCGTGCCCTCTCTGCAAAGCGGCGATGGTAGAAACAGAGGATGTCTCCTCCGCGATCCTTGGCCCCCGCCGCCGCCGTCGACGGTGGCTCTGCTACTGCCGTCTCTGGCCCCCTGCCATCTCCGGCCGTCGCGCCGAACTCCGTCACTGCTGTGGTGGCCGCGCGCTGTTTGCTGGCGTTGAGAATCTGGTGCGCCTCCTGGGCCAGCGCGCGGAAGTCCCGCTGGGCCAACAACGGCGAACTGGCCAGGGTCGCTCTCGTGGCCGACGGTAGGGTCCTGAGGAAAATGTGGGTCGTTGTCTGAGCCCCTCAACCTCAGCATGTTCTCCATCAGGTCAATGGGCGTGCCATCTCCCAAGTCGTTCAGAGCCAGGAGCCTCTCCGCTCTCTCCTCGACTGAGAGAATGAAACTCTGGATAAGCGCAGCCTTCAACCTGCCGTATTTGTCGTTGGCCGGTGGCCGCTCCAATAGGCTCTGTACATGCCGAGCCGTGCGGTTGTCGAGCTTTGCAATCACATGGTAGAACTTCGTGTCATCTACCGTTATTCCCCGGAGGGCGAACTGTGCTTCGACCAAGTGGAACCAGGAGCACGGGTTGTCTTGCCAAAAGTCCGGTAGCTGGACGGTAGCGGCATACGCTTGGCTGGGAGCTCCTGACTCGGCTGGCCCGAGGGAATTTCTTTCATCCATGATACGTCTTAGGGTCACCAGTGTGGGAATGTGAAAATGACGAGGCAGAGTTTATCTCACAAGTCAGGTTTATTCACATCTTCCAACATCAGCAAAGCAGCAAAGCGGAAAAACACAGACATTCGTCCTTTATATATCCAGGACCTTCAAAGCTCACAGTCACATTGCATTTAATCACAAGTAACAATGCGTCTTCTCTTAAATCCTATAACATCCTCCTGATAGTCTCTGGCAGACCAGGAAATCCCCCAAGGCCGTCTCTTGCATACCAAAGACTAAATTTTCACATCCTCCTGTTATCTCCAAGGAGACCCAGTTCTTTGTTCTCTCTGAGATGTGAAGCTTAAAGTGATACACATGTGGTCCCACACACTCATTTACATTTGTACATAAGTTTTCATGTATGTTTATTTGCAAATCTGTTCTCCCCACGAGCTCACATGGACTCGAGCGCATGCACACATCCTCACACTCAAAGTCCCCCCCAGAGCAGTCGTCACCCTCTCTCTCTTTTCTTTTATTGCCAATATGATTACAACTGACGTATCCCTTTGTTTGTTTGTACATATGTTCAATAAAGTTTTGTTGAGAAAAAAGTCGTCTCTCGCTTTCTCTCTCTCGCTCAGAAATGCGGAACCCTTTCCTTATAGGCATTGTATTTACGGACCAATATTCCAGCGTACAGTAGGCGGAACTTGAGGTAAATTGGCAGGCTTCGATCAAATGGAATTCTCGCATTGAAAAACATTAACCAATCGCGATCAGCGTAGAGCAACGGTGGCAAAAACGTAAACAAAAAAGGAGTCCGTGAAAGATGTTTGAATATCGGCATGTATTAGCAGTCTCAGTGAAGATAAGTCAATGATATTTTATAGGAGCATCAGCATCAAGTTAAACGTTTAAAGTATTTCACAAATATTATGTTGCCATTCATTTGTCGAGGGATTTGGAGAGCTGCCGTGCAGAGCTTCAGGACAAGGTTTGTTCAATTTTCCAGCCTTTATTTCTGAAACTGTGATCCAGCAGTGAGGTTGAGCTATTTATTCTGACAAAAATATGTGTTTTGGATATTTTACATCTTTTTTTAAATTGCAGTTTCACGTGTATTTGTTTTACTGCTATTTTGTTCAAATACTGACTTTTCTTTCGAATATTTATCACGGTTTGAACAAGGAGGCTGTATTTTACAACCTTCTTGTTTTTAAAGTATGGATTGCAAAATTTAAGTCGGCCTCTCCTTTTGAGTGTTCCAGATACTGTAGTCACAGAAGCACTGAAGATCCCTGAGAATGAACACTTACCGCATGACAAATTAAGTAGGGTGGGAATCTCTAGGCACCTCCCAGTCATATTAGATTACTACTGAGAGGGTTGCGATACCTTAATAAAGCCATTATGATTGTGAATGCATCTTGATATATAGTTTTTTTTATTCGGGGTTTCTTTTTCTGACTGTAGCTGGTTACTTCCTCTTCAGCTTTGACATAGGCATACATAGGCTGCTGAAAATCAAGAAAAAATCAGGATGTTTAATATTTTTGCCTGTATTCAGAATCTTCCTCATCTGAGCGGCTGTGGCGCAGGTGTAGTGTAGCCGACTACAAATTGGAGGGTCAGTGGTTCGATTCCCGCTCTGTCTGCAGTCTGCATGCTGAACTGTCCTTGAGCAAGACACTGAACCACCAGTTGCTCCTGGTGGGTCAGGCCAGCGTCGGTGTATGGCAGCTCCGCCGCCATCAGTGTGTGAATGTGAATGGGTGGATAGCAGGATTTGTAAAGTGATTTGGTCATCCAGAGATGAGTAAAAAGCGCTATATACAGTGGGGTAAAAAAGTATTTAGTCAGCCACCAATTGTGCAAGTTCTCCCACTTAAAAGATGAGAGAGGTCTCCAATTTTCATCATAGGTACGTACACCTCAACTATGAGAGACAAAATGAGAAAAAAAAAATCCAGAAAATCACATTGTCTGATTTTTAAAGAATTTATTTGCAAATTATGGTGGAAAATAAGTATTTGGTCAATAACAAAAGTTCCTCTCAATACTTTGTTATATACCCTTTGTTGGCAATGACAGAGGTCAAACGTTTTCTGTAAGTCTTCACAAGGTTTTCACACACCGTTGCTGGTATTTTGGCCCATTCCTCCATGCAGATCTCCTCTAGAGCAGTGATGTTTTGGGGCTGTCGCTGGGCAACACAGACTTTCAACTCCCTCCAAAGATTTTCTATGGGGTTGAGATCTGGAGACTGGCTAGGCCACTCCAGGACCTTGAAATGCTTCTTACGAAGCCACTCCTTCATTGCCCGGGTGGTGTGTTTGGGATCACTGTCATGCTGAAAGACCCAGCCACGTTTCATCTTCAATGCCCTTGCTGATGGAAGGAGGTTTTCACTCAAAATCTCACGATACATGGCCCCGTTCATTCTTTCCTTTACATGGATAAGTCGTCCTGGTCCCTTTGCAGAAAAACAGCCCCAAAGCATGATGTTTCCACCCCCATGCTTCACAGTAGGTATGGTGTTCTTTCTCCTCCAAACACGACAAGTTGAGTTTTTACCAAAAAGTTCTATTTTGGTTTCATCTGACCATATGACATTCTCCCAGTCCTCTTCTGGATCATCCAAATGCTCTCTAGCAAACTTCAGACGGGCCTGGACATGTACTGGCTTAAGCAGGGGGACACGTCTGGCACTGCAAGATTTGAGTCCCTAACGGCGTAGTGTGTTACTGATGGTAGCCTTTGTTACTTTGGTCCCAGCTCTCTGCAGGTCATTCACTAGGTCCCCCCGTGTGGTTCTGGGATTTTTGCTCACCGTTCTCGTGATCATTTTGACCCCACGGGGTGAAATCTTGTGTGGAGCCCCAGATCGAGGGAGATTATCAGTGGTCTTGTATGTCTTCCATTTTCTAATAATTGCTCCCACAGTTGATTTCTTCACACCAAGCTGCTTACCTATTGCAGATTCAGTCTTCCCAGCCCGATGCAGGACTACAATTTTGTTTCTGGTGTCCTTTGACAGCTCTTTGGTCTTGGCTATAGCGGAGTTTGGAGTCTGACTGTTTGAGATTGTGGACAGGTGTCTTTTATACTGATAACGAGTTCAAACAGGTTCCATTAATACAGGTAACGAGTGGAGGACAGAGGAGCCTCTTAAAGAAGAAGTTACAGGTCTGTGAGAGCCAGAAATCTTGCTTGTTTGTAGGTGACCAAATACTTATTTTCTACCATAATTACCTCCGCCAGGCCGAAAGGCCAGGAGGAGGTAATGTTTTTGCCGGGGTTTGTCTGTGTGTTTGTCTGTTTGTCTGTCTGTCTGTCTGTCTGTTTGTCTGTTGGTTAGCAAGATAACTCAAAAACTTTTGGACGGATTTCAATGAAACCTTCAGGCGTTGTTGGAAATGGTACAAGGAAGAACTGATTAAATTTTGGGGATGATCCGCATCACCGTCTGCATACAGGAATTTTTTAAAGCATTTTTCCACACTGTGACATACGGCCATTTTCAACATGTGCGCAGGCGCAATGGAGGGCGCTGGGCGTCGTGTCTGACCAACACAAACTCCGCCTTCTTCAACGTTTTAGCCACAAAAGCATGCGGAAAACACTGGTGGCCTGGGCCCGCCAGCGTGCCTGTGCCAGCCATAGGCGCTGCGCACATTGCGCTGGTCGTCATGTCTGACCAACACAAACTCCACGTTCTTCAACGTTTTAGGCACAAAAGCACGCGGAAAACACTGCTGGCCTGGGCCCGCCAGCGTGGCTGTTTTTGCGCCACGCTGCAAAACCTGACACGGCCACCTGTCCGCCGCCCGATTATTTGCCACAAATTCCCCGCCCAGCTATAGGCGCTGCGTAAAAACGACCTCTCTGCCGGGGAAGATTCTAAATTCTGTTTTGCCGCGGAGCGCAACCCCAATATAATATAAAACCCACGGCAACCTGTCTAACCAATCTGCATCCGTCAGTGGAGGAGATGGACACACCAACACTTCAGTTTATTACCTCCGCCAAGGAGGCAATGCTTTTACAACCGTAAAACGGGGCTATAAGGGACGGCGGGGTAATATGGGACACTTTTCTAAATGTAATTCTGCTTTTTTAATTTTGCTTCCGCCTAGATTTGATGAAGGATTCATGGATATTTGACAATAACAACACAACTCAGCGTCCTGCTCAAAATAAAAAAAGCAGAATTACATTTAAAACATTTCCCAGAAAAGTGTCCCTTATTAACCCGCCGTCCCTTATAGCCCCGTTTTACACTACTGAACCACTAATCCTATCACTATCACATTGATTGTCATTCATTAATTGTCTGTTTATTGCACTGTCCATGTCAAATAAACAAGTAATCATTGTGAATCCAATTGCTAGTCATATCTTTTCAAGCTCAGGGAATCTGAAAACGTACACACAAACACTGTATGGGGGGAACTGTGCCGCTTGGCGGAGGTCTGCGCTCTCCGAGTGCTTTTCTAGTTTGCAAATAAATTCTTTAAAAATCAGACAATGTAATTTTCTGGATTTTTTTTTCTCATTTTGTCTCTCATAGTTGAGGTATACCTATGATGAAAATTGGAGACCTCTCTCATCTTTTAAGTGGGAGAACTTGCACAATTGGTGGCTGACTAAATACTTTTTTGCCCCACTGTAAGTGAACACCATTTACCATCTCCAATGCGAAGCATCTAAATATTTATTATTTTTCCCATCCCTAAAATTATGTAACTTAATGAACTTCAGAAACAAATGAGAAGTATATTGAATTCACTCCTGGTATAAAGGAAGGAGATTGTTACATTTCACAGTGAAATAAAATATGAGATACAGTGCATACGGTACTCTATACAGAAACATAAAACAGTGAAGACTATCCATCCATCCATCCATCGTCTACCGCTTTTCCGGAGGTCCGGGTCGCGGAGGCAGCAGTTCAAGCAGAGAAGCCCAGACTTCCCTCTCCCCAGCCACCTGCTCCAGCTCTTCAGAGGGGATACCAAGGCGTTCCCAGACCAGCTGGGAGACATAGTCTCTCCACCGAGTCCTGGGTCTGCCCCGGGGTCTCCTCCCAGTGGGACGTGCCTGAAACACCTCAAGTGGGAGGCGTCCAGGAGGCATCCTAATCAGATGCCCATACCACCTCAACTGACTCCTTTCAATGTGGAGGAGCAGCGGTTCTACTCTGAGCCTCTCCCGGATGACTGAGCTCCTCACCCTATCTCTGAGGGTGAGTCCAGCAATCCTACGGAGAAAGCTCATTTCAGCCGCTTGTATCCGCGATCTCGTTCTTTCGGTCATTACCCAAAGTTCGTGACCATAGGTGAGAGTAGGAACGTAGATTGACTGGTAAATCGACAGCTTTGCCTTAGAACTAAGCTCCCTCTTCACCACAACAGACCGGTACAACGTCCGCATCACTGCAGATGCTGCTCCAATCCGTCTGTCGATCTCTCGCTCCATTTTCCCCTCACTCGTGAACAAGACCCCAAGATACTTAAACTCCTCCACTTGGGGCAGGAGCCTGTCCCCAACCCGGAGAGGACAATCCACCTTTTTCCGGCTGAGGACCATGGACTCGGACTTGGAGGTGCTGATTCTCATCCCAGCCGCTTCACACTCAGCGGCAAACCGTCCCAGCAAGAGCTGTAGGTCATTGCTGGATGAAGCCAACAGGACAACATCATCTGCAAACAACAGAGATGAGATCCTGTGGTCACCAAGCATGACACCCTCCATTCCCTGGCTGCGCCTAGAAATCCTGTCCATAAAAATTATGAACAGGACCGGTGACAAAGGGCAGCCCTGGCGGAGTCCAACTCTCACTGGGAATGACTCCGACCGAGTGTTGGCAATGCGAACTAAACTCTCACAACGGTCGTACAGAGACCGAATAGCTCGTAACAACAAGCCCGATACCCCATACTCCCGAAGCACCCCCCACAAAAATCCACGAGGGACGCGGTCAAATGCCTTCTCCAAGTCCACAAAACACATGTAAACTGGTTGGGCAAACTCCCACGAACCCTCAAGAATTCTCGAGAGGGTAAAGAGCTGGTCCGATGTGCCACGGCCAGGACGAAAACCACATTGCTCCTCCTGAATCCGAGGTTCGACCAACGGCCGGACTCTCCTCTCCAATACCTTGGCATAGACCTTCCCAGGGAGGCTGAGGAGTGTGATCCCTCTAAAGTTGGAGCACACCCTCCGGTCCCCTTTTTTGAAGAGAGGAACCACCACCCCGGTTTGCCATGCCAAAGGCACTGCCCCCGACCTCCACGCAATGTTGCAGAGGCGTGTCAACCATGACAACCCAACAACATCCAGGGCCTTGAGGTACTCGGGGCGAATCTCGTCCACCCCCGGGGCCCGGCCACCAAGGAGATTTTTAACCACCTTGGCGACCTCAGCCCCTGTGATAGGCGAGTCATCCCCCTCGTCCCCAAACCCTGCTTCCTCTGTGGAAGGCGTATCAGTGGGATTGAGGAGATCCTCGAAGTATTCCTTCCACCGCCCGACGATATCCCCAGTTGAAGTCAACAGTGTCCCATCCGCACCATACACAGTGTGGACGGGGAGCTGCTTTCCCCTCCTGAGCCGCCGAACAGTTTGCCAGAATCTCTTTGAAGCCGACCGAAAGTCTTGTTCCATGGCCTCACCGAACTCCTCCCATACCCGGGTTTTTGCTTCAGCAACCACCCGAGCTGCACTCCGCTTGGCCTGCCGGTACACCTCAGCTGCTTCGGGAGTCCCACAAGCCAACCAAGCTTGATAGGACTCCTTCTTCAGGATCCCAGGAGCTATGTTGTCCGGGGCAATTTGCCTCTGATAGGGTCTCCCAAGACAAACTGGTCCTGGGTGAAGGGCCAGACGAAGAACGATCCAACAGACTCTCATGATAAATTGTATATCAAGGATTCAGTGTACCCCGCCCGGTATGGGGTTACCGGGGCCCCACCCTGGAGCCAGGCCTGGGGGAGGGGCTCGAAGGCTAGCGTCTGGTGGCCGGGTTTCCACCCATGGGACCCGGCCGGGCTCAGCCCGAAGGAGTTACATGGGTCCGCCCTCCAGTAGGTTCACCACCTGCAGGAGGGATCATGGAAGTCCGGTGCTATGTGGATTAGGTGGCAGTCAAAGGCGGAGACCTTGGCGGACTGATCCCAAGCTTTCTAAACTGGCAGTGAAGACTATATCTAGGTAATTCTGTAATAAATGAGTCAAACTATGCTTTTTTATTTTTACTGCAGACCCCTAACTTTCACCTGTGATGGAGTCCCAGCTGGACTGGCTGATGCTGACACCATCTTTGCACTGTCATCGGGTCATGGCAGGTGTGGTGTAGCTGTTGTTCGTGTTAGTGGTCCTGCTTCAGCTACAGCTCTGAAGAGTATGGCAGGGTTTACGCAGCGACTGCCTCCTCCACGTACTGCCCTGTTACGCAGGATCACTGACCCCCATTCCAAAGAAGTGCTGGATCGTGGACTTGTTCTTTGGTTCCCAGGTGTGTTCTACTGGACTTCACATTCATGTCACTTTTTACAGTTTTATTTGTTTTTTTGTACGTGACAGTATCTCATTCATGCAGTTTTCATGTGTACAAGGATTTATCAACAAATTGCTAGAAATTACAGTGTACTGTAAGAAAAAAATGTTAATTCTTTTGCACATTTTTAAATCATTATATTGTTGTGTTTAGGGAAGTTTCAAATATCAGCATGTGGCTTTTTCAGAAGATAACAGTAGCATAAAACACATGTGAATTGCAGTAAAATGTGCAAAAACTGAAAAAATCCAGTGTTGCAGTACTTTTTAGTGAAAGCCATTATGGAAGTAGCAACGAAACATCCTGAGATAGCGTCTCACATTCAGAATGCTTTGAGCAGCTGTCTTATTACCATTTCCCCTTCGTTTAAGGCTCTGAACATCACACAAAATTGTTACAGACATATAATAAACCAAAATTTTCTTTTTTTTTTTTTAATTCAATGGGACAAATATGAACAAGCAGTAGATATAAAAAACAGAATTTTAATCAGTGGCATCATGTCTGTCCACTTTAGCTGTCACAATACACCGAAAGGGTGAAAGCACAGTCATTTGCTTTTAAAGTGATCACTTCATCTTTCACATCAGACCAAAAATTTTGTATTATAACACATTTCCAAAACATATGTACATAAAAAAATATAGTTACTTTTAGTACAGTTAAGAGAGCTTAGACCAAGCTTTCCCTTTAGCAGTGATCTCCAATGATCTGTGTGTTTTCTACCACTGACATACATTTATTATCTTCTGTTTAATCAACCTAACACTGTTTTCTGCTAAAATCAGTAGAATATTTACAATTTAGACCAAAGGATTTGTAAACATGGGAAATAAATCTTTTTGGAATGCATCACCTACAGTGGCTTGCAAACGTATTCACTCCTCTTGGCATTTTTCTATTTTTATTATGTTGCAGCCTGATGCTACAACCATTTACATTTTTTCTCCCTCATTAATTGACACTCAGTACCCCAAAATAACAAAGTGAAAACAGCATTTTAGGCTTCCATAGCACCTCAGCAGTACCACAGGCTGATCCCCTCCATGCCACGTAACATTGATGAAGTAATTCATGCAGGGAGGCCCAGCCAAGTATTGAGTGTGTATATGGACATACTTTTGAGTCGGCCAACATTTCTATTACAACATTTCTATTAAAGATCAATTTTTGAAAAATAATTTTATGTAATATTCTAATTTTTTGAGAAACTGAATTTCGGAATTTCATGAGCTGTAAGTCATAACCATCAAAATTAAAAGAAATAAACACTTGAAATATATCCCTCTGTGTGTAATGAATCTATATAGGAGTTTCATTTTTTGAATTGAATTCCTGAAATAGATCAACTTTTTGATGACATTCTAATTTATTGAGATGCACCTGTAATTTATAAATGCCACATTTCCCAGCTTTACTTTTTTCTTGACTTCTCCATAGTGTTGGTGTCCAAATCTCACAACACAATATTATAAAATTACTGATCCAACAATAGAAAAAGGATTCCATGGACCGTTCCACAGGGTAACTGATTAAGATGGGAATGACTGAAGTGAGTGAGTACAAGTTAGCCACTTAACATCTCAGCAGATGTCTAAAATGTTCAGTGGTGCAGCAACTTTCCATTATGATAACCTTCCAGTGTTTCCTCTGGCTTAAAGACCTTGGTGCGGTGGCAACATATTTTTCCCCCGGGGAAGGGGGGGGGGGGTTAAACATACCGGAATATGTTAATTTTATACTATTTATTTCTTTTTAAAATTTTACACAGTAATGTTGCATATGGAACTTACCATTTGAAGTATTGTACAACCGAGGCTTGAATATTGGGCCAGTTGGGGTCCCACCCAGACATCCTGTGTTTAGACTTTTTAGTGGCGTTATCCTTCTCTCCTTCCTCTGGCTGAACACTTCCCTCCCCTTGGCTCCTCTCTTCTGTCTCATCTTGCCCTCTCTGAGCTCTGTCTAATTCAGGTTCTCTCTCTGTCTGTTATGATATACAAACAGGTTAGAAAATATCAAGTGTCATGTTTTGCCCTGTAGGACTTTTTTTTTGTCATGGTTTACATAAATGACAAAAATATGTGTATTTTTGTATTTTTATTCTAGTGTTTCTTTTTTTCCATTGAGAGAGTAGGGAAGGGAAAGAAACATTCATAATAGTAATGTACTCATGCATACTTAAATTATATGATCAGGTGGGTATAGTCACCAGAAATTCTACTCATGTAAAAGCAGTGCTTTAAAATTAATAATTAAAAGTAGGCAATCAAAAATTTCTACTTGAGTTAAGGGTACAAAAAACACCCACTTAAAAACTTGAGTAATGACTTCAGTCTTGAAGGTTTGAGGTTTTTCTCCAAAATTTATAACAATTTTCTTAGTTTTCTACTTTTCTCTGTAAATCTAAAGTTGAAACCATGTTCCTCAAATTTGTAATTTCCTCTTGTAAAATTGACTTTTCTTGTACATTTGAAACTTTATTATAAATTTGTGGATTATTTTATGACTAATTTTTGTCTGTTTTTTTAAATAAAATTACTGTTTTTTAGATAGATTTGAAACAGACTGTGGTAATTTTTTTACTTTTTCCTTATAACAATTTACATTTTTGACCATAATTTTGCAGTCAGAACAGAACAATAATTTAACTCTGATTACAAAGAAAAAATATGAATAAAACAGTATTTAATGAAATAAATTAACTTAAATGACCAAGGATGCCATTATTTCTGTTATAATATTTCTTTATATTTTTTTTTGTTTTGTTTTTTTTAGAAATCTCCTCACCACCCAGACAGCAGGAAAACCCTCCCTTATTTTGAAATCAAATGTTGGCATGTTTAGTTTGTCTGAAGGCTTCTGACAGATTAAAGTCATTGACTTCATGAATTTCGGTCATCTTAACCTGCCAGGTACATAATAGGGAACTGTAGCGGACTCTAAAGACATAATTCACCACAATATGTGTTCATGTACAGCATGATCTGCTTAGGCAGTTATAGTTGTGCTCTCAGGCTTTCTCATCAGGCACCTCTCTAGGCAGCTGTTGAAGGACCTCAGTTTAGAGGGAAAATAGTATACCCCTGCCTACTGCAGGAACAACCAGATGTCTGGCCACAGCCAAGACGGATAATTTTTTCACACAGAAGGAGTTGTAACTCCTTATGCAAAGATATAGAGTGATGATAATCAAGTCAGTGGCGGTAATGCACTTGTAAGCTGGTTACCAACCACCAATCAAATCTAACAGAAGAAGAAGAGAGCTGTGGAGAGTGTTGGAAATGAGGAGGCTGGTTTACGAGCAGATGAAATTTATTAACACTCTCTCATCAGACATACACATAAAAAGCATGAAACAGCCAAACCAGGTTTCTCCTTATAAACTCAACAGATCATCTCACATCTGCATGACATTTCACATCACAATGCTTGACATCTAACCCCACAATACATTTCCCTTAAACCCCCAGCTCCCTCTTCCTGCCAACTCCCCATGACGTCCCTGTCTATTATTCTCTTATGTTTAATCACTGCATCCTGAC
The DNA here is from genome assembly GCA_020510985.1 of Pholidichthys leucotaenia. Lineage (NCBI taxonomy): Eukaryota > Metazoa > Chordata > Actinopteri > Cichliformes > Pholidichthyidae > Pholidichthys > Pholidichthys leucotaenia. Next base: position 318,875,576 of record CM035839.1, on the reverse strand, counting down.
TGAGACGCTGCCTGCTGACTCCTCTGCTGACTCCTCTACAATATGCATTGCTACACCCCCCCCCCCCCCCCGCCGAGTTTTCAGTCACCACGTCTTTTGGGCTTCAGTCTCCTCCTATATCTGCTGTAACAGGGGTCTCTGTGCCTGCGGGGGGCTGCTGGACGTGTGTCTGACTGCGGGTGGGCCAAGGTGGGGGGGGGGGACTTCGCTCTGCCCGTGTGGCTGTCCTGGTGAATCGTTTGCCTAGGGAGTTCTCAGTGGGGGTCTTCCACGCCGAGGGGCCCGAGCCAGCAGCACTTGCTCGTCCGCCACTACAAAGGCGGGCTTAAGTCTGTCTATGCATATTTTCTCCCGACGCCCCCCCAAGTCTAACAAAAAATGCTTGTCCCCTGTTTCCAGCACTCTGAACGGGCCATCGTAGGGTGGGCGCAATGAAGGGCGGTGGGCATCGTGTCTGACGAACACGAACTCCGCGTTATTCAAAGTTTTTGGCACGAAAGCGCGTGGAAAACAGTGGTGAGCCGGGCCGGGCAGCGTGCCTGTGTCTGCACTACGCTGCAAACGCTGAGACGGGCAGCTGTCCGGTGCAGGATTATCTGGCAAAAATTCCCTGGGCAGCCGCAGTGGCTGAGAAAAAAACAGCTCGGCCGGGGAAGCCTCCAAATCCTCTTTTGGTGCAGAACGCAACCCCAATAAAACCCACGGCAACCGGTCAACCCAATTTGCATCCGTCAACGAAGCTCTGAGTGCTGCTTTCAGTGACCTATGAAAACGCTCGCATAACCCATTTGCCTGTGGGTTGTACGCTGTTGTGCGATGAATTGCAACACCCAGGCTGCGGGCCATCGCGGACCAAAGTTCGGACACAAACTGAGTGCCCCTATCGGACGTGATGTCCGACGGGATTCCAAAATGCACCACCCATGTTGTCAAAAAAGCGCGTGCCACGTCCGCGGATGTGGTTGCCGCCAGCGGGACTGCTTCTGGTTAGCGTGTGGTGCGGTCCACCACTGTCAAAAGGTGCGTGCACCCCTGCGACGGCGGGAGAGGTCCACGTGAACATGGTCGAATCTTTTAGCCGTTATACTAAACGGCTCCAAAGGAGCCTTCGTGTGTCTGTGTACTTTGGCTTGTTGGCATGCTACGCAGGCTGCCGCCCACTCTTTCACTTGTCTGCGCAGGCCTGGCCACACGAATTTCGCTCCCACCATTTTGACTGACGCGCACACTCCTGGGTGCGCCAGAGCGTGAACTGACTCAAACACGCGGCGGCGCCACGCAACTGGGACCACCGGGCACGGGCGTCCCGTGGAGACGTCGCAGGTTGGGGGGGGCTGCCGTCTTGCAGTACTCTGTTCTCCAGCCTTAACCCTGTTGGTCCAGACTGGAGCGCGCGCACGTCCGTATTGCTAATCTGCTCTGCGGCCAGGGCTGTATAATCTATCCCCACGCAGACCGGGGCCACAACCGCGTGCGAGAGGCAGTCAACCACCACATTCAGTTTACCCGACACATGCTGAATATCGGTCGTAAACTCCGAGATCGCGGCCAGCTGTCTCTGCTGCCGGCCCGACCATGGTTCCGAAACCTTGGCCATCGCAAACGTCAGCGGCTTGTGGTCCACGAACGCGGTGAAGCTGTGCCCTTACAGCCAGAACTGGAAGTGGCGTATGGCCAGGTGGAGAGCCAGCAACTCCCTGTTGAACGTGCTGTATTTACGCTCACTGTTGCGCAAAGCCCTGCTGAAAAAAGCGAGCAGCTGCCAAGAACCGGCGACGCATTGCTCCACGACGGCCCCTATGGCCACGTCCGAGGCGTTAGTAGTGAGCGCTATCCGGGCTGCCGGGTCTGGGTTCGTCAACAGTGCGGCGTTTGCCAGGGCTGCTTTAACCTCAGAGAACGCCTGCTCTCGCTCCGGAGTCCATTCGACTCCATCCGCGGGTTTCCGTCTCTTGAGCGCAGCGTACAATGGCTGCATGAGTTGAGCTGCGAGGGGGAGGAATCGGTTATAAAAGTTAACCATCCCCAAAAATTCCTGCAGCGCCCTGACCATCTGAGGCCGGGAAAAGTTCGCCACAGCACGCACTTTGTCGGGCAAGGGTATCGCTCCCTCCGGTGAGACGCGGTGCCCAAAAAATCAATCCCCGTCACGCCGAACTGGCACTTCGCCGGGTTGATTATTAACCCGTGCTCATCCAACCTCTGGAAAACCGTCTTGAGGTGGGTTGCGTGTTCGTCTTCGGACGCACTGGCTACCAGGATATCATCCAGGTAGACGAACACAAACAAGAGATCGCGCAGCACTGCGTCCATCATGTGCTGGAACATCTGTGCCGCTCCTTTTAACCCGAATGGCATGCGCAGAAACTTGAACAAACCGAACGGAGTTATTACCGCTGTTTTGGGTACGTCCTCCGCGCACTGGGACCTGGTGGTAACCGCGGACCAGGTCTATTTTAGAAAAAATGTGTGCTCCGGCAAGGTGAACGGAAAAATCCTGAATGTGGGGAATCGGGTAGTGGTCGTGTGCTGTGGCATTATTTAACCTGCGGAAATCCCCGCACGGTCGCCATGACCCCTCAGCCTTAGGGACCATGTGTAGCGGGGATGCCCATGGGCTGTTTGATCGCCTGATGATGCCCAACCTTTCCAGGTTGGCAAACTCCTCGCGCGCTATGGCCAGTTTAGCTGCGTCCAAGCGCCAAGGTCTTGCGAAAACGGGCGGCCTGGTGGTGGTGATAATGTGCTCCACCCCGTGTTTAGTGATGGCCGCCGAAAACGTCGGGACCGTGAGTGCTGGGAACTGAGTGAGCAGTGTGTGGAACTTACCACCTGGAGCTGTGACGTTGGCTTGTGTTACTGGCCCGGCCCCTCGAGCTGTACTGGGGAGAGAGTCAAAGGACAGTGCATTAACCGGGCGCCTGTTAGCAACGTCAACTAGTAAACCATGTGCACACAGGAAATCAGCTCCCAGGATTGGGAACTTCAGTGCTGCTATGACAAAAGTCCACTCGTATGTACGGCCGTGTAGGGATAAAACCAGTGTTCTCTCACCAAAGGTCTTAATGTCCGAGCCGTTTACTGCCACCGGTCCGGGGCCACTAGGTCCTGCCAGTCGGTCGGCGTAGGTCGGCAGGATGATGCTCTTCTGGGCTCCGGTGTCTACGAGGAACCGTCTCCCCGAGCGTGAGTCCGTCACGTAGAGCAGCTTGTTCTCTTCACCGGCAGTCGCAGCTGCTACCAACTGCCGGCTTTGGCGTTTCCCGAGCGCTTGAATTGGCACGGTGGCGTGCATCTGCGTGCGTTCTCTCCGAAGCGGCGGTGGTAGAAGCAGGGCGCGTCTCTCTGGCGCTCCTGGGCCCCCGCTGCCGCTACCGTCGGTGGCTCCTCGCCTCCTCTGGTCGTCTCGCTGGGTACCGCCGTCGCCGCGTTGACTGCGGGCGCTCTGGTGGTGAGGATGAGCCGGTCTGCCTCCTGAGCTAGCGCATGGTAGTCACACGCGGCCACCAGCAGCGAATTGGCCAGAACCACTCTCGCCTCTGTTGGGAGGTTCCGGAGGAAAAGGTGGGCGAACAGAAAATGTCCGTCGCCCGTGCCCATTAACGCCAACATCTTCTCCACCAGATCGACAGCCGAACCATCTCCTAACTCGGAGCGCCTCAGGAGCCACTCTGCTCTCTCGCTGTCCGAGAGCGTGTAGCACCGGGTCAGCGCAGCTTTGAGAGCCTTGTATCTGTCGTGGGTTGGGGGCTGGTCGAGCAGGCTCGCTACCTGCTGAGCTGTGTGAGCATCCAGTGCTGCAACCACGTAGTAAAACTTGGTGTCGTCTGCCGATATTCCCCGGAGGGCGAACTGGGCCTCCGTGTGGTGGAACCAAGAGCGTGGGTTGTGCTGCCAAAAGTCCGGTAGCTTGACTGAATCAGCGCACACGTTGCTGGGGGCTCCCGTCCGGGCCGTCTCCGGGGTTCTTGCACCAGTGTGGAGAGTGTTGGAAATGAGGAGGCCGGTTTACGAGCTGACGAAATTTATTAACACTCTCTCATCAGACATACACATAAAAAGCATGAAACAGCCAAACCAGGTTTCTCCTTATAAACTCAACAGATCATCTCACATCTGCATGACATTTCACATCACACTGCATGACATCTAACTCCACAATACATTTCCCTTAAACCCCCAGCTCCCTCTTCCTGCCAACTCCCCATGACGTCCCTGTCTATTATTCTCTTATGTTTATTCACTGCATCCTGACTGAGATGCTGTCTGCTGACTCCTCTATAATATGCATTGCTACAGAGCTATCGTTTTTAGCTGTTGCTTTTAGTCACTGCCGCTGGAGAATAAAAACGGCACGCCTGCTCGTGTGAGAAAAGAGAGAAATTGCCAGTCTCTTCATTCCTGCAGTTCCTACAGAACATAACTTAATATTGTAGTGGCTGGTGAAATATATCCTCAGCAATTCATCAGTCCCCCTTGCCTTTCCCTTCATATGAAGCCGGCTGCATATGTATTCTAACCACATCTCTTAGCTAAGCGACTCTTCCATTATTGCTCCCGTTAACAGCGGGTTAAAACCATGATAAATGCCTCCAGTACTTACACCTCTTATGATTTTTTTTCCGCGTTTAAAGAACTTTATTAAACTCATGTTTCTGTCGGTCAGTCACGCTTAGCGAGACACAGTTTGCTGACTGAATGGAAAACTAGCGTGGGCGGGGTGCTTCAAAACTCCGCGTGGATGATGGCCACGCGTGTTGTTCGTGTGCGCGCTTGCGGAAAGTCATTGCTTCATATATTTTTCATAATAAATTCATATCTCCTTGCCGCGGCGGTAAAATTTCTGGTGACGCGGCCCGCCACCGAGAAGTGTTACCAGAGGAAACCCTGCCTTGCTATTGCTTTTTCTGTATCAGAATGCTTCTTGCATGCCAAATGCATTGTGTATCTCTATGTCTGTCGGTATGTGGACAAATCTTGCTTGCTATTGCTATTTCTGTGGAATTACCCAGCCGAAATGCACTCTGTTTCAACCACAACGCTGAGTCTGGTCAGGGCAGGGTTTGTGGGCTCTGTGTTTATGTGCTTCAGACTTGGTGTAATAACAGCAAAATAATTCAAAGCCCCTGTTCACCGGACTTAGAAGCCATGCCCGTTCTGTGTATGCCCTTCTATCTACCCTGCGAGCTAACGGCAGTAATTGTAACAGCTGTTTACATTCCTCCAGATCCCAGCCTTAGCATAGCACTCAGCTACCTCTAGCACATCGTTAGCAGGCAACAGAAAGATCACCCTGACACAGTCCACATTATTGCAGGGGATTTTAACAAAGCATGCTTAAAGACTGTACTCCCCAAATACCACCAACATGTTTAGTGTCCCACAAGATAGGAAAGAACACTGGATCATATTTACAGCAACATTAAGCACGCCTACAGAGCTACCCCCATCCCTCACCTTGGACAATCAGACCATCTCTCCCTGCTTCTAATACCTGCCTTACACCCCCCTTAGGAAGAGCCCCCCCCCATACCAAACAAACAATTAAAACCTGGCCTGAAAATGCTCTCTTCCAGCTACAGGACTGCTTTAGCTGCACAGACTGGAACATCTTTGAACAGCAGGACCTGGACTGGACTACACTGAGTCTGTCCTTTTCCGCATTAAATGCTATGTAGAAAATGTGACCGTCACCAAACACATCTGGATCTTTCCAAACCAGAAACCCTGAATGACCAGTGAGGTCCAGGCTCTGGTCAGACCTCGCAACTCAGTCTTCAGGCAGAGGGACAGCTCTCTCTGCAGCACTGCCAGAGCCAACCTGAGAAGAGGCATAAAACATGCTAAGAACACCTACAGGAGGAAGTTGGACAGATGTGGAGAAGCATCCAGGCCCTCACCAACTACAGGAGCCAGTGCCCCCCAACATTGGACAGCAGCCTTACTCGGGCAGAGGAGCTTAACAGCTTCTTTGCCTGGTTTGACCTCACCCCCCCCCAACTGCCCCCCCGCTCCCCCCCCCTCCCCTCTCTCTCTACAGGTGCATGAGGTGAGGAGGCAACTGAGAGCAGTGAACCCCTGTAGAGCTGCTGGTCCTGACGGCATCCCAGGAGCGGTGGTCAAAGCATGTGCAGACCAGCTGGCAGAATTTCTCACTAAGCTGTTCAACCTCTCCCTGATGCACACCACCGTCCCCTCCTGCTTCAAGGCCTCCACCATCATCCCCATCCCCAAAAAGTACGCACCTGACAGCCTGAATGACTACAGACCCATAGCACTCACGTCTGTAGTCATTAAGTGTTTTGAGCAACTGGTGTCCCAGCACATCAGGGACTGTCCTCCTCCCTCCTTCGACCCCCACCAGTTTGCCTACAGGGAGAACTGGTCTACAGAAGATGCCATCACCACCACAGTCCACAGAGCACTGAGCCTTCCAGAGAACTCAAGGAGCTACATGAGAATGCTCTTTGTGGACTACAGCTCAGCTTTCAACACCATCATCCTGGACATCCTGATCAATAAACTGCACCTCCTCCAGACCCCCCCCCCCCCACCTGCTCTTGGATAAAAAAAAAAACTTTCTCACCAACCACCCACAGTCAGACTTGGCCCCCACCACTCCTCCACATTGTCTCTCAGCGCTGGCTCCCCCCAGAGCTGAATGCTAAGCCCTCTACTGTACTCCCTGTACACCTTGACTGGATTTCAACACACCCATCCATCGTCATCGTAAGTACGCAGATGATATCACCTTGGTTGGGCTCATCACAAATGATGATGACAAGGCATACATGGCGGATGTAGAGGACCTGCTGCTGTGGTGCCAAGCAAACAACCTGAAATTGAATGTCCAAAAAAACCAAAGAACTCATACTGGACTTCAGAAAGAACAGACAGGACCCCCCCCCCCCCCCCCCCCCTTCATAAATGGTGACCACGTTGAAACTGTTCCCACCTTCAGGTTCCTGAGCACCCACATTTCCTCTTACCTCTCCTGGACTGTCAACACTAAGGCCCTGGTGAAGAATGCCCAGCAGTGGCTGCACTTCCGCCATGTCCTGAGGAAGAACAATCTGGACCAGAAGCTGCTGCTGGCCTTCTACCACTGCTCAGTGGATTGCGTGCTGATCTACTGTCTGGGTGTGTCTACTGATCTACTGTCTGGGTGTTACGCTGGCTCCATGGCCGAGAATAGCAAGGCTGTGCAGAGGATCAACACTGCCCCAAAAAATCATCAGTGGCCCTCTGCCCTCCCTGGAGGACATTTCCAGATCGTCCTGTCTCAGGAAGATCAAGGCCATCACAGGAGACCCCTCACCCTAAAAGGGCAATGGTGGCCTAATGGTTAGGGATGTGGACTGGTGAGTGGAGGGTCACGGGTTCGATCCCTAGACCGGCAGGATTAAATCTGGATGGGACAGATAACATAGCAGTGTTTGCCCCACCCTCCTTAACCCCACTGTGGTGCGCTTGAGCAAGGCCCTTAACCCCAACTGCTCCAGTGGAGCTGCTCAGTGGCCGCAGGTCAGTCTGTGGTTGTACTGGGCAGCTTCCAGGTATGAATGTGTAATTGTGAGTGTGAACAGGGCGTCCTTGAAAAAGAAAGATTTCCTCTCAGTGGACCTACCTTGTATAAATAAAGGTTAAACAAAATTAAAAAATAAAAACGTCCCGCCCACCACCTGTTTGACCTGCTTCCCTCTGGATGATGGTTCAGTTTAATCAGGTCCCAGACCTCCAGAATGACAAACAGTTTCTTCCCCTGGGCCATTCGAACTGCAAACAGTCAGAGCCCCCCCCCCCCCCCCCCAATGCTCACATGCACAGAACTGAGGACCTTTTAATTATCACAGTAATACACCTGTCTTTGCACTCCACACTATCACGTATATTGACCCATCCGTGAAGCCACTACTGTGTATATTTTCCATAATCCTTTGGCCATTTTACTCAATTGTGTGTTCTGCACTCCACACTGTTGTGTACACAGTTCCATCCGTGAAGCCACTACCATACCTCTGTATGTTTCCATAATCCTGGGCTATTTTTATTTCAGTCATGTGTTCTATAACTGTGTTTTATCTAATCCTTCTCTCATACTTTATTGCGCAGTAGCCTGGTGGAGCACCCACAGTTTTATTGTACTGTGCAACTGTACACTGACAATAAAGCCTATTCTATTCTATTGTAGTGCCACCACAATTAAACACTGCATGCCATATTCAACGGGCATCAATGCTAGTAATGCATAAAGGGGTAATCCTTTAGCATTATTAGACCATAGTTTTGAGATTCCATGTCAGTCTTCATAGTTGTGACATCCGATGTCATCCATTCTTATACTGTATGTATCACATTTGTGTTGCATAATAATAGCCATACATTTGAGAATCCCAGCCCCTCCCCCCAGTCTTTATCTCTGTGTATTTACACATTTTTATTCTAATCTTTTGAACCATTTTCATTTATTTCCATTTTTAGGCAGATGCATAAATTTCTCTTTTCTGTTGATGTATTTTCTTTTCACATTTAAATGCCGTCCCTACTTTGTTTTCTTTTATTTGTCACCAGCTCCTCATAGTTTCTCTGGAGAAGACAGTGTGGAGTTCCATATCCACGGTGGTCCTGCTGTCATCACTGCTGTCTTACAGGCTCTGGGTAATGTGCAGAAGTCATTATGAGTTTGACGTCAAGCATCCTGAGGCTTCAAGATTTCACCCTCCCTTTAGCTTTGCCACTGTCTTCACTGCTTTAATGTACCAACCTTTAAATTTTTATTATGACTCTTAAAAGAGTGTCTGTCAACCATCTATCACTGTGACTTAAAACCGAAAAAACCTGATGCATGCATTCCTGCTTCTAAAATGCTAATACTATGCACATTGACAGGCATGACAGCCTTCTGTGATTGATGTTTTATTGCACTTCCCCCATTGGCCTCTCAGAGGGCAGTATTGTATAAGGCTTAAATGTTGGCACCACTTATCCTGGTGTAATTTATTAATTTTTTTAAAAATTAAACAGCAATAGTTAATATAAAGAATGTAACGTTACAGTGATTTTTTAATTTTTAAGAAAAAATATGGCTTTTTTTTTTATCTTATTTCATCACTAGAATGGACATTGAATGACATTAGCATTGTCTGTCTGGTGAGATTTGAAAGATGGTTGAGAGGACAGTGAACACAACCTTAATAATAAAAGCACCGGGGGTACTGATGCCTTGGTGAATGTCTGCGGACAGACAGACACACACACACACACACACACACACACACAGACTACCATCATTTTACTGAGTCATAATCTGTAGTCCTGCCAGTTTCCAGTCCTAGTGAACCCTAATTGACACAATGACCTTGAAGAAAGCAGCTCCTCCACCATTTGTGTGTGCGTATGCTGTATGAGCAATGCATGCTTACTTTGTGCCTCAAGCATTTCTCCATGTTCGTGTTTGCGTGTTTTGCAGGAAGCGTGCCTGGCATGAGGCCTGCTGAAGCTGGAGAGTTCACCCGCAGGGCCTTTCAAGCTGGAAAACTGGGTTTAACAGAGGCAAGTGAAGGACAAGTAAAACACACTGAACAGATCAGTGCGGAATTTTATATCAAATCAGTCTTATGTTAAAGTCTAAACAGGAATAAATGGGGTCAGAATTGAAGAGGGATTCATATGTATATCCTTTTTTTTTTTTTTTTTTTTTTCCTTTGAAAGACAAAAGTAAAATAGAAAGATGTCTTTACCTTCTTTACATGTTTCAACTGCACTGCAGCCTTCATCAGAAGAGTCAGCTGATTGCTGCCAGGTGACATTTATCAGCTGATTTTCGTAGGCGGGGCCAGCTCAGCAGATCTGTCAGATCCACTGAGCCGGCCCCGCCTCCCGCCGTCAGATGGTCTCTGGAGAATGTGGTCCCAGGTGTGAGAAAGCATAAAGGCCCCCTCATCTCGGTTCATGGTGTCTTTTCCCCGCTTTCTGATCTCTATTGCCTCCTTGATCCAACGTTTGTGTCTGTTGCTCTCCGATCCAATAATTTTTGTGTTGTCCCAGTCCATGATGTGATTATTTCTTTTGCAGTGGTCCGATATAGCTGATTTTAATGTTTCTTGTTCTGCTTTTTCTTTTTGTGATCTTGTGAGTCGTCCTTGCGTTTCCTTCTCACATTCCTTTTGGTGTTCTTTTTTTCTTGTGGTGAATAATCTTCCGGTTTCTCCAATGTAGGTTTTGTTGCATGATCTGCATGATATTTCATATAATATATTGCATTTATTGTCTTGTTCTATTCTGTCCTTGGGGTGTACTAATAACTGTCTTAATTTTTTGTGTGGTTTGACTGCTGTGTTTATTTTGTATTTTTTCATGATCCTTTGAATTGGTTCCGTGATCCCTCGTATGTATGGTATAGTTATGGTGTCCTTGTTTTTGATTTCAGCTTTTGTTCTATGTCTTGTGTCCTGTTTATTTTCTTTGTTTTTGACTTGCTGTTTCCCTTTGTTTATGGCCCATACTGGATATTGGCAGCGTATAAGTGCATGTTTTATGTGGTTTTCCTCTTCCTGTCTGTCTTCTTGATCCGTGATGATGGTGGCTCGTTCATATAATGTCCTGACGACTGATAGCTTGTGTGCTGTGGGGTGTTCCGATGTCCAAAGTAGGTATTGATCTGTGTGGGTTGGTTTCCTGTAGACTGTGATTTTTATGCTGCCGTCCTCGTTGTGGTGGATTTTCATGTCCAGAAAGGCTATGGTGCCATTTTCCTCCTCTTCGTGTGTGAATTTTATGTTCCCCGTACTGTCTGTACTGTTCAGATGGTCAGTGAGTTCTTGTGTATGTCCTTTCCTTATTTTTTCCAGAATGTCATCTACGTATCTCTTCCAAAGGGTGGGTTTGCATATTGTGGGTGCTGTGTTGATGGCTTTATTTTCCAGATCCTCCATAAAAAAACTGCTCATGATGGCTGATAGTGGGTCTCCCATTGCAAATCCTTCTTTTTGTTTGTAAATTTTTCCTCTGAATTGAAAATAAGTGGATTTTGCAACAAACTGTAGTAATTTGGATATGTCATGGACTGTGAGGTTGGTGCGTCTTTTTAGGGTACTGTCCTTGTTGAGGCGTTCTTGCACTATATGTAGTGTGACGTCAATAGGAGTCTTTGTGAATAAAGAGATGACGTCATGTGAGATGAGGATCTCGTCTGATTCTATTTTTATGTCTTTGAGTTCTTGTGCCAGCTCTTTTGAATTTTTACAGTGAAAGTCTGATAGTCCAAGGAGGGGTTTGATGATTTCAGCTAGGGCTTTTGATAAGTTGTATGTGACTGATCCAATGCTGTCTATTATTGGCCGCAGTGGGATATCCTTTTTATGTATTTTCGGTGTTCCATAAATCCGAGGGGTGATGCTGGCTGTGGGGATCAGGTGATCATATGCGTCCTTTGTGATTTTATTGCTGTTTAAATAAACAGGACACAAGACATAGAACAAAAGCTGAAATCAAAAACAAGGACACCATAACTATACCATACATACGAGGGATCACGGAACCAATTCAAAGGATCATGAAAAAATACAAAATAAACACAGCAGTCAAACCACACAAAAAATTAAGACAGTTATTAGTACACCCCAAGGACAGAATAGAACAAGACAATAAATGCAATATATTATATGAAATATCATGCAGATCATGCAACAAAACCTACATTGGAGAAACCGGAAGATTATTCACCACAAGAAAAAAAGAACACTAAAAGGAATGTGAGAAGGAAACGCAAGGACGACTCACAAGATCACAAAAAGAAAAAGCAGAACAAGAAACATTAAAATCAGCTATATCGGACCACTGCAAAAGAAATAATCACATCATGGACTGGGACAACACAAAAATTATTGGATCGGAGAGCAACAGACACAAACGTTGGATCAAGGAGGCAACAGAGATCAGAAAGCGGGGAAAAGACACCATGAACCGAGATGAGGGGGCCTTTATGCTTTCTCACACCTGGGACCACATTCTCCAGAGACCATCTGACGGCGGGAGGCGGGGCCGGCTCAGTGGATCTGACAGGTCTGCTGAGCTGGCCCCGCCTACGAAAATCAGCTGATAAATGTCACCTGGCAGCAATCAGCTGACTCTTCTGATGAAGGCTGCAGTGCAGTTGAAACATGTAAAGAAGGTAAAGACATCTTTCTATTTTACTTTTGTCTTTCAAAGGAAAAAAAAAAAAGGATAAATAATTAAAAGAAGACAAAATGAACCTGTTTGACGGATTCATATGTAGTTTGAATGATTAAAATTTCCCCTTTTACATGTACCTTGCCCTTTGGCTTCTAGTTTATTGCATGGCAAGGGATCATGCATAAATGCAGTTACTGAGCTTTGAGCATTTGCTAGAGTATATAACGGATTATTGTGCTCCAGATTTATTTTTAAATACATGTAGTAAAATCAATATTTATTTATTAATACTGCTAAGTGTTTTTTCCAAAAGTTAATTGTTATCATTTGTTATTATACCCCATGCAACAAAGTTGCCTAGGGTATAATGTTTTTGATCCGTCCTTCCATCCATTTATTGCTCCCTTCATCCGTTTGACAGCATGTTATCACCATTCAAGCTTATACATTTCTGATGGGATTGACTTCAAATTTATACAGAAGCTTTAACTCATCAGTACCTGGGACTCCTTCAGTTTTCAGACATATCTAATGAGGGGTTCCATGTATTTTGGGGAGAGCTCCTTTTATATTTTCTACACTATAGCATCTACAGTGGCGTGAAAAAGTGTTTGCCCCATCCTGATTTCTCATTTTTTTGTATGTTTGTCAAACTTAATTGTTTCAGATCATCAAACAAATTTAAATATTAAACAAAGACAACACAAGTAAACACAAAATGCAGTTTTTAAATGAAGGTGTTTATTATTAAGGGTAAAAAAAAATCAAACCTACATGGCCCTGTGTAAAAAAGTGATTGCCCCCCTTTCCCCTATTAAAACATAAATTAACTGTGATTTATCACATCTTTGGAAAGCTGAGTTCAATTTCTCTAGCCACACCCAGGCCTGATTACTGCCACACCTGTTCTCAATCAAGAAATCACTTAAATAGGACCTGCCTGACAAAGTGAAGTAGACCAAAAGATCCTCAAAAGCTAGACATCGTGCTGCGATCCAAAGAAATTCAGGAACAAATGAGAAACAAAGTAATTGAGATCTATCAGTCTGGAAAAGGTTATAAAGCTATTTCTAAAGCTTTGGGACTCCAGTGAAACACAGTGAGAACCATTATCTACAAATAGCGAAAACATGGAACAGTGGTGAACCTTACCAGGAGTGGCCGGCCTACTGGTGATGCAGTGATGACTCATCCAAGAGGTCACAAAAGACCCCACAACAACATCCAAAGCACTGCAGGCCTCACCTGCCTCAGTTAAGGTCAGTGTTCATGACTCCACCATAAGAAAGAGACTGGGCAAAAATGGCCTGCATGGCAGAGTTCCGAGACGAAAACCACTGCTGAGCAAAAAGAGCATAAAGGCTCGTCTCAGTTTTGCCAGAAAACATCTTGATGATCCCCAAGACTTTTGAGAAAATTCTCTGTGGACTGACAAGACAAAAGTTGAACATTTTGGAAGGTGTGTGTCCCATTACATCCGGCATAAAAGTAACACAGCATTTCAGAAAAGGAACATCATACCAACGGTAAAATACGGTGGTGATAGTGTGATGGTCTGGGGCTGTTTTGCTGCTTCAGGACCTGGAAGACTTGCTGTGGCAAATGGAAACATGAATTCTGCTGTCTACCAAAAACTCCTGAAGGAGAATGTCCGGTCATCTGTTCGTGACCTCAAGCTGAAGTGCACTTGGGTTCTGCAGCAGGACAAGGTTCCAAAACACACCAGCAAGTCCACCTCTGAATGGCTTAAGAAAAACAAAATGAAGACTTTGCAGCGGCCTAGTCAAAGTCCTGACCTGAATCCAATTGAGATGCTGTGGCATGACCTTAAAAAGGCAGATCATGCTCGAAAGCCCTCCATCGTGGCTGAATTACAACAATTCTGCAAAGATGAGTGGGCCAAAATTCCTCCACAGTGCTGTAAAAGACTCATGGCCAGTTACTGCAAATGCTTGAATGCAGTTGTTGCTGCTCAGGATGGCCCAACCAGTTATTAGGTTTAGGGGGCAATCACTTTTTCACACAGGGCTGTGTAGGTTTGGATTGTTTCCCCCCCTTAATAATAAACACCTTCATTTAAAAACTGGATTTTGTGTTTACTTGTGTTATCTTTGTCTAATATTTAAATTTGTTTGATGATCTGAAACATTTAAGTGTGACAAACATACAAAAACATGAGAAATCAGGAAGGGGCCAAACACTTTTTCACACCACTGTACATTTCTGATTAGAAATGGCTTTATAACCTTTTCCAGACTGATAGATCTCAGTTACTTTGTTTCTCATTTGTTCCTGAATTTCTTTGGATCGCAGTGTGATGTCTAGCTTTTGGGGATCTTTTGGTCTACTTTACTTTGTCAGGCAGGTCCTATTTAAGTGATTTCTTGATTGAGATCAGGTGTGGCATTAATCAGGCCTGGGTGTGGCTAGAGAAACTGAACTCAGCTTTCCAAAGATGTGATAAACCACAGTTAATTTATGTTTTAACGGGGGGGGGGGGGTCACTTTTCACGCAAGGCCATATAGGTTTGGATTTTGTTTTACCCTTAATAATAAACACCTTCATTTAAAAACTGCATTTTGTGTTTACTTGTGTTATCTTTGTCTAGTATTTAAATTTGTTTGATGATCTGAAACATTTAAGTGTGACAAACATACAAAAAAATGAGAAATCAAGAAGGGGGCAAACATTTTTTCACACCACTGTATTTTGCAAATTAGATTAGGCCTAGGCACTTAATAGTGAGATTAATGCACTGCATGATATTTTAATTTATTCATATAGGACTATCATTAGAACTATTATTATGACGACATGCCTAAACACAATAACTGCATACATTACTCACAGAACTACTCACCTTGGCTTGACTTTTCCAATTATCCAGCCGTCCCATGGCCGCTAAAGATAATATCAACTCGATTTCTATAGTTCATCAGTTGCACAAGATTATAAGCTGTGTCTCCATACCAAGAAGCTCAAAATCTGTTAATTTTTTGGGAAGTTACTGAGGTAAAAGTGGCACTGTTTACTACTAAACCCATTCATTCTCCATTGACTTGCTGAGTGTTTTGGGTGTACTAATATGGTGGCCACAGAGTTTTTTTGGTGGCTTCACTTTTGCTGGCCAGTGTGCTATACAGGTATTTTATAGCGATCAGTGTGCAAAACATGATCTGACGATAATGCTATTGACTAAAGTAATTTTATTTATTTTTTAAAAGGTGTTTTACAAAGCCAGAATGTTGAGCGGCTAGATTAAAAATAGTTTTTTGTAATCTGTGTGATTTAATTTTTTTTGTAAAAAAACAACCAAATAAACTGCTGAATAAACATCCTCAAAGACTTGTATTTCCATAATTTTTGCCAGGATTAGTAGAAGAGTTGTTTTTTCCCCGCAGTCTCACTGCTTAAATTGAGATACTCGTTCGTTAATGAACGGCAGCTGTGCCACTCAACCTAGACGGCTGTACTCCCCAAAACCACTCAGTCCCCCTTCCCCATCCCTGAAGCTGACCATAATCACACCCCACTACTGTGACCTTCTCTCATTCTAAACTTACTCATACCAGCACTATGTAACTTTGTTCTGAAGGTAAGCTATGTTTCTAAGGTGAAAATTTCATATATTGTTGTTTTAAAACAGACCTATGCTCTTAACAAGCTACTCATGTTCTTTTTTTTTTGTTTAAACCAGAGTCTGTGAGGAGAGAGACCATCTGACAGAGATGTTCACAAGTCATTTTTTGCTTAATTTGTTGAACTGTAATACCTATAAAGATGCGTTCAGACCAAACACAAAACAAATTTTTTGCATGGTGCCATTACATGTTAAGTCAATGTAAACGCACAAATACATGCAAATTTGCGTCTGAGGGAGTTGGTTGCGCTAGCTAATCAGCCCTGAGATTCTTCCATCACTGGAATAAAAGTATCAACACTGAAGAGTAAACTAATTACCTCCACCAGGCCGAAAAGGCCAGGAGGAGGTTACGTTTTTGCCAGTGTTTGTGTGTTTGTCTGTCTGTCTGTCTGTTTGTCTGTTGGTTAGCAAGATAACTCAAAAAGTCTTGGATGGATTTGCATGAAACTTTCAGGCGTTGTTGGAAATGGTACAAGGAAGAACTGATTAAATTTTGGGGGTGATCCGGTTCACCGTCTGGATACAGGAATTTTTTTAAAGCATTTTTCAACACTGTGACATAGGGCAATTTTCAACATGTGCGCAGGCGCAATGGAGGCCGCTGGGCGTCGTGTCTGACCAACACAAACTCCGCCTTCTTCAACGTTTTAGCCACAAAAGCATGCGGAAAACACTGCTGGCCTCGGACCCCCAGCGTGCCTGTGCCAGCCATAGGTGCTGCGCACATTGCGCTGGTCGTCGTGTCTGACCAACACAAACTCCGCGTTCTTCAACGTTTTAGGCACAAAAGCACGAGGAAAACACTGCTGCCCTGGGCCCGCCAGCGTGCCTGCTTTTGCGCCACGCTGCAAAACTTGACACGGACACCTGTCCGCCGCCCCATTATTTGCCACAAATTCCCCGCCCAGCTATAGGCGCTGCGTAAAAACGACCTCTCTGCCGGGGAAGACTCTAAATTCTGTTTTGCCGCGGAGCGCAACCCCAATATAATATAAAACCCACGGCAACCTGTCTAACCAATCTGCATCCGTCAGTGGAGGAGATGGACACACCAACACTTCAGTTTATTACCTCCACCAAGGAGGCAATGCTTTTACAACCGTAAAACGGGGCTATAAGGGACGGCGGGGTAATATGGGACACTTTTCTAAATGTAATTCTGCTTTTTTAATTTTGCTTCCGCCTAGATTTGATGAAGGATTCATGGATATTTGACAATAACAACACAACTCAGCGTCCTGCTCAAAATAAAAAAAGCAGAATTACATTTAAAACATTTCCCAGAAAAGTGTCCCTTATTAACCCGCCGTCCCTTATAGCCCCGTTTTACACTACTGAACCACTAATCCTATCACTATCACATTGATTGTCATTCATTAATTGTCTGTTTATTGCACTGTCCATGTCAAATAAACGAATAATCATTGTGAATCCAATTGCTACTCATATCTTTTCATGCTCAGGGAATCTGAAAACGTACACACAAACACTCTATGGGGGGAACTGTGCCGCTTGGCGGAGGTCTGCGCTCTCCGAGTGCTTTTCTAGTTTGAAATTGTGGCTGCCACTCACCTGCAGGCAGATGGATAGGAGCTCTGTAGTTGACGCAGCATGTTGGGAGTTTATTCCCCAATGTACTCCTGCTATGGACGTGTTAATGAGGACTAGAAGGCTAGCAGTGTAAACAACCATCAGTCAGGTGCAGTTTCTGGAGGAGGCAGTGACATTTTCCCAGCTGTGTACTACACCAATAGCGTTGTAAACCTAAACATGACAGTGTTTGGGGGATTTTCTCAGCAGGTAGAAAGCAGCTGCAGAAGTTATGAAGGCAACCCCACTCCTCTGTAACTTGCTCGGATGCATGTTCGTGTCTTTACATTGACTTTACATGTAATCACACGACTTTGTTCTAAACGCACCTTTAGTAATTCAAAATATATACCATTTTATCCTTTATCTATTAGTATTTAGTAAAAGCACTAGTCAGCTATTTGATATCTTTACTTAAAACAGGCTGATGAAATGCAGTAAAAACACAGTGAATGTTTCCTTTATTGATTTGTTTGTATTTTTCCAAAAACTGACAGTTCTTTACTTAGTTGACTTTTATTCCTAAAGTATAACAATTGTTTTGGATGTTTTTGATGAAAACATTTAAACAAAATTAAGAGTGTTCACAAGTCCAAATCAAGTCTGAAGTCACTGGTATGGAGACTTAAGTGCGACTTGAGTCCAAGTCAGAGACTCAAGTCCCCATCTCTGCCATCTGACCAGCATGACTTTAAAAGATTCTGGGTGCAAAACTAGCATTCCTATACACAAACGTATCACCCATCATAAACATGTGCTGCATTACCTTAAAAAAAACAAACAAAAAGAAAGAAAGAAGGGCTTAGTCTGTGTGATCATCAGAAATCCAGTATATCGTCACTGTCAGGTGAAACCTTGTATCTCCATATTTCCTCTTTTTAAATTTTTTTGTGTAAACTCATTGTATTGGTCAGCCTTTAAGTCTTTGGATGTTTATTACTTAATCAAACCAATAATAAGCGTTTGTAAAATAGCCATGTGAATAAATTTCATAACCGCTAAATCAATCAGGTAATCCAGAGTTTTTCTCATTTTCTGAAAAATGTCTGTTTTGGAAATACGAGGTTTGTACCAGAGAGCAACGATGTGTACATAATCTAAGGTTGCTACAAATGCAGCATTTAGTCTCATGAATTTAAAAAAAAAATGATGATGATGCATAGTGACGATAGATTAAATAATAAGATTACTTTTTCAAACAACTTCATTGTTACTTTTTAGCTGAGGTTTAATAATATACAGTAGAAATTGTGATATTCTGTTTTTTTTTTATTTTAATTTTTGCATTGTTCCAACATTGTTGTAGTCATATTTACTATCCTATATAATAATAGCGCAGTGGCTTCTTCTGTCCAGAGGTCAGTCAAAGGTTATAGCATGGAAATATACTGCTCAAAAAAATAAAGGGAACACTTTGAAAACACATCAGATTTTAACGGGGAAAAATAAGCTGGATATCGAAATTGTGGCAGGCTAGTCCAGTTTACTCAGATTAAAAAGTGTTCCTTTAATCTGAGTAAGCTGGACTAGCCTTTATTTTTTTGAGCAGTAGTTCAAATTAGAAAAATCAACCATTTTTTTAGAGCTATTTTATGCAGCCTCAACCTTAGAATATCATCTTAAAGCAGACGTGTGATACAGATTATCATACGGTTTAATATGCATATGTTTGATATGCAACACATGTCAGGTACATGGGTTATCTTGGCAAAGGAGAAGGGCTCCTTTATCACTGTTACCCCATCATACCTTTTAAGTTTTATAAATGTTTCATGTTGATCTTTTTGTGAAAAGTAATTACATGAACACACACTCAACAAGCCATCCTAGGCCACATGGAATCCCACAAGCAACTGTTCTGTCTGTTATTGTTTTATTTCAAACAGTGGCTCTTACGTTATGGTTGAAAATCTATTGCATTTCTTTTTGTAGGTGGAAGGGCTTGGGGATCTGATCCATGCAGAGACGGAGGCTCAGAGGAGACAGGCTCTTAGACAGATGTCAGGAGACCTGGGACGCCTCTATCAGGACTGGATCCAGAGGCTGAAACGGGTAGGCCTTCTTACCCAGTAGTAAAAAGACATAAAGACTAGTGGTGTTGTTGTTTTTTTTCTTCCATCATCCAGGCAGAAGAACTTATAAATAGATTTTTTTTGGTCAGAATCATGGCTGAGAAATGTACAGTGAACATAAAAAGTCTACACACCCCTGTTCAAATGCCAGGTTTTTGTGATGTAAAAAAATGAGACCAAGATAAATCATTTTGAAATTTTTCCACCATTAATGTGTACTACAGTGCATTCGGAAAGTATTCACAGTGCTTCACTTTTTCCACGTTTTGTTATGTTACAGCCTTATTCGACAGTTGATTAAATTAATTTTTTCCTCACAATTCTACACACAATACTCCATAATGACAACGTGAAAAGTTTTTTTGAGATTTTTGCAAATTTATTAAAAACTTGTGCATTGTCCATAGAACGCTAGTATTCCTGTCTGAAACAGGTGTCCCAATCAGACTTTACAGGACCAAATGTAGGCTGTGTTTGAAAGTGGAATACAAAGAGGTGTAGCCTATATGTAGGCAATCACATGTTTGACTTTGACAAATATAAAAGGGAGTAAATGGCACTGAGATTTATTTGATTGTGTGAATATTAATTACAGAGTACCTAAATATTAAAAATGAATGGGACATCCAATATTAGCGACTGTTTCAGATCCCTTGTTTATTTGTTTGTCAGATCACTTATTTGTCTGATCTTTTATCACTTATATTCAAGATAATAGTGTATCTTGCACTTTAAGGAATGGGAGTTGTTCAGTCATCATTATAATTATTTTAGTTTATATCACTGTTCAGTAAACTCATGCAGTACTATAACAGGACATGTTTACAAATATTTGAGACCCATTGTAGTGCATCATTTTTCTCAAACAACAAACCCTGGATCAACCCTGAGATAAAGTCACTGCTGAAGGAGAAGAAAAGGATCTTCAGTTCGGCAAACAAGAACCAGCTGAAGTCCGTACAGAGGGAGCTAAGGAGGAAGATCAGAGAGGGGGAGGACAGCTACAGGAAGAAGATGGAGGACAAGCTGTAACAGAGTGACATCAGCGGTGTCTGGAGAAACCTCATAACCATCTCTGGGCACCAGAATACCTCCTCCCAGCCCACAGGGGGTAGGGAGTGGGTGAATAACCTGAACCTGTTTTTTTAGGTTTGACCAACTGCTGTCTTCTCCACCTGCCCACCAACCACTGCTGCCTCCACCTTCATCTAGTCCAGCTGTCCACAGCCTCCCCCCAACACCCCCCCCCCCCTCGGCACACAGCCCCTATGCTCCAACCTGACCCTCACTTAAGACCCAGGTGAGAGCTGAGCTGAGGAAGATCAAGGCGAGGAAGGCTGCAAGTCTGGACAGCATCAGCTCGAGGACCCTCAAGTCCTGCACAGACCAGCTGTGTGGGATCATGGAGCACAGCTTCAGCCTGAGCCTGAAGCTGTGGAGGGTACCACAGCTGTGGAAAACATTCTGCGTGGTACCCATACCAAAGACCCCTCACCCCAAGGACCTGAACAGCTACAGACCAGTGGCCCTCACATCAGACCTAATGAAGACCCTGAAGAGGCTGCTTCTCGTCCACCTCCACCCCCTGGTGGGACCAGTGATGGATCCACTTCAGTTTGCCTACCAGCATGGCATCAGGGTGGAGGATGCAGTGATCCTCCTACATCGTTCCCTGTCCAACCTGGAGAAGCCTGGGAGCACTGTGAGGATTATGTTCTTTGATCTCTCCAGTGCTTTCAACACCATCCAGCCAGTGATCCCGAGGGACAAGCTGCTGAGCGCAGGGGTGGTCCAGTACCTGTCATCATTGAACCTGGAGTACCTCACAAACCGACCACAGTTGTTGAGAACCCAAGATTGTGTGTCTGACACCATCATCTGCACGGGGCTGCACGGTGGTGCAGTGGTTAGCACTGCGGCAGCACAGTTTACCCTTGGCCGGGGGATCGTGGGGATCGTAGGTTCGATCCCAGCCCCCGACCAACAGTGATCTGTGTGGAGTTTGCATGTTCTCCCCGTGTCTGCGTGGGTTTACCCCAGGATTTCTCCGGTTTCCTCCCACATGCCAAAAACATGCAGGTTAGGTTAATTGGAGACTCTAAAGTGGCCCTAGGTGTGAATGTGTGTGTGAATGGTTAAAGGATAGCGCCGTATCGTGGCTGCTTCATCCATCCAGGTGGTGGATGACCCTCAATTTCCCCTCTGGGGATCAATAAAGTATACTAAATCTAAATCTAAAAAAAAAATCATCTGCAGTACGGGGGGCCCCCAGGGGACAATTCTGGCTCCCTTCCTGTTCACCCTCGACACTGCTGACTTTTCACACAACACACCACACTGCCATCTACAGAAGTTCTCTGACGACTGTGCGATCATCGGCCCCATCTCTGATGGGAATGATGCAGAGTACAGAGGACTTATCCAGGACTTTCTAGACTGGTGCGTACGGAACTGCCTCCAGATCAATGCGAGGAAAACTAAGGAACTGGTGGTGGACTGCCACAGGCGAGGACAACCCCCCACAGCACCAGTAAACATCCAGGGAGCAGACATTGAGATGGTGACATCTTACAAATATCTGGGTATTCACCTGAACAATAAACTGGACTGGTCACACAACACCAACGCGCTCTACAACAGGGGGCAGCACAGGCTGTTCCTCCTGAGGAGACCCAGGTCTTTTGGAGTGCAGGGGCACTCCTGAAGACCTGAAGAGACTGAACAAACTGATGAAAAACGTCGGCTCTGTTCTGGGGCGATGCCTCGACACAGTGGAGGAAATAGCAGAGAGGAGGATGGTGGCTAAGCTGTTATTTCTGCTGGAGTCCGAGTCCCACCCCATGCAGGACAAGCTGAACACACTGAGGAGCTCATTTAGCGGTAGGCTGTACCATCCTAGGTGCACGACGGAGAGGTTCCGCAGGTCCTTCCTACCTACGGCTGTCAGACTTTATGGCCTAACCAGGGCTGCTCTTAGAGGTCGTAGTGAATGTACTAAACGTAACAACTTTGCACAATAGAGATTGTCCCCTCCAATACACAACTAGGACAATAACAATCATTACTGAGGGTGGAAACAACACTGTGATTCATTCATTCATCTTCTTCCGCTTAATCCTTTTTGGGTCGCGGGGGGGCTAGAGCCTATCCCAGCATCTTTGGGCGAGAGGCAGGGTACACCCTGGACAGATCGCCAGTCCATCACAGGGCAACACTGTGATTCAGATGAGAAATATATTGTCTGGGTACATATTCATATTCTGCAGGGTAACTTAACAAACCGTAATGCTGTTTATTCCATCTAGCTGCAATGCTCCTGTGCTGTGTATATATCTGTGTACATATGTACAGTATATTCATCTACTGCTTTGGCTAACCAGTTCTGATTATCTTATTAACTATTGCTTTGAGTGCTGCTATCCCTTTGCTGCTGTAATCCTGGAATTTTCCCATTGTGGGACTAATAAAGGCTTATCTTATCTTATCTTATCTTTTTATATTTTAGCAATAGTTTGTTATTAAAAGGTTAATAGTTTGTTAATAAAACTTTAATGCTAAGATTGAGGTGGTGCTTATATTGTCGTGCTGGGGTGATACTGAGGCCAAATAATGATCTGAACCTTGAGGGCATGACTGGCAAAGACCACGTCTCTATTGTAAGCATTTGTTTTTTACTGATGCGAGAAGATTATTTACTATTATTATTATTATTCTGCCTAAACGATCGCATTTTTGACCCTCTAAACGTTAACCAAAATGCAATTTTTTTTTTCACACACACCTCAGACCCAGTGAAAAATTTTATAAGCTGGAAAAAATATGTGGCCCATGCTGAAAATTTTCTGACGTATCCAGTGTATGGTTGATATGTCCCGCATTCGTGGAGCAAAGGTTGTACGGCCTTCCCTCCATGTTTCTCTTTTTTAACCTTTGCAGTCTGTGCTATCAGCTGTCCATGCTGTTCTGATAGATATGCCAAAATGTCAGAACACTGGTGGATCCAATCAGCTGATCACTCGAACCACAGAGCTCAGCTGTTTTCCATGATAAATCAGCCTTGGGGCAAAAGCACACTCTATGCATTATCTTTTATTTTCACTTTATTGAAAATCACTTTTTTTTTTATCGTCATCAGTTAGTGTGATAGTTAGTGTAGAGAGGAGAGTCCGGCCGTTGGTCGAACCTCGGATTCAGGAGGAGCAATGTGGTTTTCGTCCTGGCCGTGGCATATCGGACCAGCTCTTTACCCTCTCGAGAATTCTTGAGGGTTCGTGGGAGTTTGCCCAACCAGTTTACATGTGTTTTGTGGACTTGGAGAAGGCATTTGACCGCGTCCCTCGTGGATTTTTGTGGGGGGGTGCTTCGAGAGTATGGGGTATCGGGTTTGTTGTTACGAGCTATTCAGTCTCTGTACGACCGTTGTGAGAGTTTGGTTCGTATTGCCAACACTCGGTCGGAGTCATTCCCAGTGAGAGTTGGACTCCGCCAGGGCTGCCCTTTGTCACCGATCCTGTTCATAATTTTTATGGACAGGATTTCTAGGCGCAGCCAGGGAATGGAGGGTGTCATGCTTGGTGACCACAGGATCTCATCTCTGTTGTTTGCAGATGATGTTGTCCTGTTGGCTTCATCCAGCAATGACCTACAGCTCTTGCTGGGACGGTTTTCCGCTGAGTGTGAAGCGGCTGGGATGAGAATCAGCACCTCCAAGTCCGAGTCCATGGTCCTCAGCCGGAAAAAGGTGGATTGTCCTCTCCGGGTTGGGGACAGGCTCCTGCCCCAAGTGGAGGAGTTTAAGTATCTTGGGGTCTTGTTCACGAGTGAGGGGAAAATGGAGCGAGAGATCGACAGACGGATTGGAGCAGCATCTGCAGTGATGCGGACGTTGTACCGGTCTGTTGTGGTGAAGAGGGAGCTTAGTTCTAAGGCAAAGCTGTCGATTTACCAGTCAATCTACGTTCCTACTCTCACCTATGGTCACGAGCTTTGGGTAATGACCGAAAGAACGAGATCGCGGATACAGGCGGCTGAAATGAGCTTTCTCCGTAGGATTGCTGGACTCACCCTCAGAGATAGGGTGAGGAGCTCAGTCATCTGGGAGAGGCTCAGAGTAGAACTGCTGCTCCTCCACATTGAAAGGAGTCAGTTGAGGTGGTATGGGCATCTGATTAGGATGCCTCCTGGACGCCTCCCACTTGAGGTGTTTCAGGTACGTCCCACTGGGAGGAGACCCCGGGGCAGACCCAGGACTCGGTGGAGAGACTATGTCTCCCAGCTGGTCTGGGAACGCCTTGGTATCCCCTCTGAAGAGCTGGAACAGGTGGCTGGGGAGAGGGAAGTCTGGGCTTCTCTGCTTGAACTGCTGCCTCCGCGACCCGGACCTCCGGAAAAGCGGTAGAAGATGGATGGATGGATGGAGTTAGTGTGCTTTTGAGCCAGGTCGTGTCTGGCCACTGCTTCTTCTGGCATGTTCTGTGTTGATTTGTCAGACCTGGTCCCTGTTGATGCTCTGCCCAGTCTGCTTGCGCACCTCATGTTCTCCATATATGTCGAATTATCCTTCAGACCTACACAATCACAGCAACTTTATGGTATAATTTTTTTAAGCATTAAATCTCCAGTATTATGTTTTTCTAGTCAAATTTGTTGTTTTTCACTTCCTTGTTTTGTCCACGAAACACTGTGGTGACTGACAGGTCGTGATGCCACATATTGTCCAATCAGCACAGAGTCAATCCGAAACCCCACCCACACTTCTTGAAGCCAGGGCATGAAGAGGCACAGAGCAGTGGCTAAACTTTTATTGATAAAAATTACACATTTTGACTACGCAACTCCATATGTGGGGATGCACATCCTTGTAATCTCAGCAAAGCACATAAAATCTTCAAGAGATATGCATGGAACAGACAGACAGACAGACACACACAGATTTCGTACATTTATAGATAGATAAAAAAAACTGAGAAATCACATGTACATAAGTATTCACAGCCTTTGCTCAATACTTTATTGATCCATCTTTGGCAGCAATTACAGACTCAAGTCTTTTTGAATATGATGCCACAAGCTTGGCACACCTATCTTTGTCTTTGGGCAGTTTCACCTAT
This sequence comes from Pholidichthys leucotaenia, assembly GCA_020510985.1. Classification (NCBI taxonomy): domain Eukaryota; kingdom Metazoa; phylum Chordata; class Actinopteri; order Cichliformes; family Pholidichthyidae; genus Pholidichthys; species Pholidichthys leucotaenia. Next base: position 318,849,986 of record CM035839.1, on the reverse strand, counting down.
TTCTCTTTGCAGCACCTGTCAAGCTCCGTCAGGTTGGATGGCAAGTGTCGGTGCACAGCCATTTTTAGATATCTCCAGAGATGTTTAGTTGAATTCCAGTCTGGGCTCTGGTTGGGCCACTCCAGGACATTCACAGAGTTGTCCTGAAGCCACTCCTTTGATACCTTGGCTGTATGCTTAGGGTTGTTGTCCTGCTGAAAGATGAACCGTTGCCCCAGTTCAAGTTCAGGTCAAGAGCGCTCTGGAGCAGGTTTTCATCCAGGATGTCTCTGTGCATTGCTGCATTCATCTTTCCCTCTTTCCCGATTACTCTCCCAGTTCCTGCCGCTGAAAAACATCCCCACAGCATGATGCTGCCATAACCATGCTTCACTGTAGGGATGGTATTGGCCTAGTGATGAGCAGTGCCTGGTTTCCTCCAAATAAGACACCTGGCATTCACGCCAGAGAGTTCAATCTTTGTCTCATCAGACCATAGAATTTTGTTTTTCATGGTCTGAGAGTCCTTCAGGTGGCAAACTCCAGGCAGGCTGCTGTGTGCCTTTTACTAAGGAGTGGCTTCCATCTGGCCACTCTACCATACAGGCCTGATTGGTGGATTGCTGCAGAGATGGTTGTCCTTCTGGAAGGTTCTCCTCTCTCCACAGAGGAATGCTGGAGCTCTGACAGAGTGGTCATCAGATTCTTGGCCACCTCCCTGACTAAGGCCCTTCTCCCCCGATCGCTCAGTTTAGACGGCCAGCCAGCTCTAGGAAGAATCCTGGTGGTTCTGAACTTCTTCCATTTATGGATGATGGAGGCCACTGTGCTCATTGCGACCTTCAGAGCAGCAGAAATTTTTCTGTACCCTTCCCCAGATTTGTACCTCGAGACAATCTTGTCTCGGAGGTCTACAGACAATTCCTTTGACTTCATGCTTGGTTTGTGCTCTGACATGCGCTGTCAACTGTGGGACCTTATATAGACAGGTGTGTGCCTTTCCAAATCATGTCCACTCAACTGAATTTACCACAGGTGGACTTAAGTTGTAGAAACATCTCAAGGATAATCAGTGGAAACAGGATGCACCTGAGCTCAATTTTGAGCTTTATGACAAAGCCTGTGAATACTTATGTACATGTGATTTCTCAGCTTGTTATTTTTAATAAATTTGCAAAAATCTTAAAATTTTTCTTCAAGTTGTCATTATGGGGTATTGTGTGTAGAATTTTGAGGAAAAAAAGTAATTTAATTAGATTTGGAATAAGGCTGTAACATCACAAAATGTGGAAAAAGTGAAGCATTGTGAATACTTTCTGGATGCACTGTATAACCTGTACAACCCAATTGAAAAACAAATGTATGCACACCCTTAAACTAATACTTTGTTGCAGCACCTTTGGCTTTTATTACAGTACTCAGTCTTTTTGGGTAGGATCTATTAGCATGGCACATCTTAATGTGGCAGTATTTGCCCACTCTTCTTTGCAAAAATGCTCCAAATCTGTCAGATTGCAATCGCATCTCCTGTGCACAGCCCTCTTCAGATCACTTCACAGATGTTTGATTGGATTCAGGTCTGGACTCTGGCTGGGCCATTCCAAAACCTTAATCTTCTGGTGAAGCCATTCTTTTGTTGATTTGGATGTGTGTTTTGGGTCATTATCGTGCTGAAAGATGAAGTTCCTCTTATCTTAAGCTTTTTAGCAGAAGCCTGAAGGTTTTGTGCCAACACTGACCGCTACTTGGAACTGTTCATAATTCCCTCCACCTTGACTGAGGCCCCAGTTCCAGCTGAAGAAAAACAACTCCAGAGCATGATGCTGCCCCCACCATGTTTCACTGTAGGTATGGTGTTCTTTTGGTGATGAGCAGTGTTGTGTTTGCGCCAAATATACCTTTTGGAATGATGGCCAAAAAGTTCACCCTTGGTTTCCATGGACCATAACACATTTTCCCACATGTGTTTGGGAGATTTCAAATGTATTTTTGCAAAATGTAGCTGGGGTTGGATGTTTTTCTTCGTAAGATAAGGCTTCTGTCTTGCCACCCTAGACGGGAGATTGTTGTCACATGTACTAAACAGCCAGTACTTACCAGAAATTCCTGCAGCTCCTTCAGTGTTGCTGTCGGCCTCTTGGCAGCCTCCCTGACCAGTTTTCTTCTCGTCTTTTTCATCAATTTTGAAGGGACGTCAAGTTCTTGGTAATGTCACTGTTGTGCCATATTTTCTCCACATGATGATGACTGTCTTCACTGTGTTCCATGGTATATTTAATGCCTTGGAAATTCTTTTGTACCCTTCTCCTGATTGATACCTTTGAACAATGAGATCCCCCTGATGCTTTGGAAGTTCTCTGCAGACCATGGTTTGTGCTGTAAGATGTGACTACAAAAATGTCAGGAAACGCCTACTAGAATAGCTGAACTTTATTTGGGGTTAATCAGAGGGACTTTAAATGGTGGCAGGTGTGTGCTGACTCCCATTTAACATGAGTTTGAATGTGATTGTTTAATTCTGAACATAGCCACATCCCCAATTATAACAGGGTGTGCATATTTATGCAACCAAGTTATTGTAAGGTTTTTATTTTTTATTTTTCCCTTTAAAATATTTCAGTTTGTTTTTCAATTGGGTTGTACAGGTTATAGGTAACATTAATGGTGGGAAAAGTTTTGAAATTATTTATCTTGGTCTCATTTTTTTTACATCACAAAAACCTGGCATTTGAACAGGGGTGTGTAGACTTTTTACATCCACTGTAGATGTGGTATGGCTGCAGAATTTATTCCTCTGGTCTGGTCGAAAAAGAGACATAGAGCAGAAACAAGCTGAACTCATCAGGCTATTGAATTGCTTGTGCAGTTAATCCGTCTGCACTGTGCTGTAGATCAGGTCACAGTAATTTTCCTAACCAGCAATGCAGTGTTGTTGATTTTTTCCCTAATTACTGTGCAGCTGCTTTTAAAGCACTGTTGATTGATTACTCTGAGAATTTGAGGCTTCCTGTTTTCTTGTTACTGTAGGTGTGTTTCTCTTCAATACTTGGAATCAAATTTGTGATCTCTACATAGAACAAGTGGGTATAAGTCACTGGGGATCTAATTTAATTTCACTAGGCCCATTTCACTACCAAGAACCATGAACTAATTTTGCAGGAACTTTCCCCTTGTGCGTGTCTCCACTGCAGGAACCTTCCGTTACGGGGGAGTTTTAGCAGATGAAAGACAGCCCTTGTTAGGAGTAGGTACTTCTGAATGGCTCCAAAAACTGTTGGATGGGGTTTAGGATTGATTAGATAAAACTCAGCCAGAGCATTTTGTGCAGTCGTGAAAAAAAAAACAAAAAAACCCCCCACAGAAATGAAAAGTGGAAAATTTGGCCAGAAAAAGACAGTAGGGAAGCTCTAAAGCTTAAAAAATTATAATAAAATGCTGCTGTGACTGTAGAGGGTCAACTAAATGGCAGATATGGAGAACACAAGCATTACAGTGGAACGGTAGAGTGCGTAGCACCAGCTGCTGCTACTGTCCTATATGGGGAAGTGAACCAATATGGCCAGCCAGCATCAGCTTGCGAGTGTCCCTGCTGGCACTCCTCCCGGTGTGCTCGCGCACCTATAGTATCTAAAAATGTAAAAGTTAATGCCGCCATGATTGTGGAGCGGAACGGCCAGATCAGTTGAATATGATGTGCGACCACACATGCATCGGGGTAGCACAAACACAGCAGAGAGGCAAGGCCAGCAGCTCAGGCTGTTTGTAGTCCCCACAGTGGAGACGCAGCGGGGTAGAGGGCCAAATACAGGAATGGTCCTTAAGAAGTTCCTGGCCTCCTCAATTTAATTCCTGATTCCTGGTAGTGGAAACAGAACTACATAAACACACCACAGCACTCCCTGCAACCCTGAATCTGAAAGTCAGTTATTGGGATGGTCTGAAATAATAATCCTAATGAAAATTAAAAGAAGTATAATGAAATCTTGATAATTTATATTAAATTATTAACAAAAACTATGTTCTTAGCAATTCTTTACAGTCTCATAACCAAAATGGTTCATATGTGCTAAGAGATTTCTTTATTTTTTTTTTTTGGTTCCTAAGGAAAGGTTGGTTGAAAGTAGTTAAAACAGCCTCTCAGCAGGAAGTTTTGGAATAAGCCTTTTTAAAAATACTGTTCCGACCATGTGATGTTTTCCCATGAACATTTGTTATTGCCTCTGCCAAGGGAGGAGGTAATGTTTTCAGTGGCATTGGTTGGTTTGTCTGTTAGCAACATAACTCGGAAGGTTATGAAAGGATTTTGATGAAATTTTCAGGAAATATGTGCAATGGCATGGGGAACAGATGATTAGATTTTGGTGTTGAGCCGAGAGTGCATACTTCCACCAAGGGCTTTGTTTTTATTTGTGCAGCAGGATTACACAAAAACTACTGGATGGATTTGGATGAAATTTTCACCAGAGGTGGTTCTTGGGCTACAGAGGAAGCCATTATATTTTGGTGAGGATCTGAGAATGCATACCTTAGCCAAGGCTCTTATCTTCTCACAGTGTCTTAGCAACAATACTCCAAAACTAATGGACAGACTTTGATACAATTTTCACCATAAGTGGCTCTAGGCCTACACACAAACCCATTCCATTTTGGAGGTGATCCATGAGGGACGGAAGGAGCCTTAGCAGAGGTATGCTCTCTGAGTGCTTTTCTAGTTTTATTTTTTGGATGGATTAAAATAGAATTACACCATATACCAAGAACAGACACTGTGTATGTATAGAAATTGCATCAGGGAGACAACCAGGCCACTGATACAGTATGTACTGTGCTGCTCAATTGTTTTTCTTATCTGTACAGTATCCTGTATACTGCCCATGAAACAAGGGTCCAAGCATTAAGTCAGTGCCAAGGCTGATAAACTGAGAGAGGTGGAAGTTAATGGAAATATGAAGTTTATATTACAAATGAATGATGTTTTTGTTGACTGTTCCATATACTGGAACACATATACATGACCAGTCAGACGTTTGGACACACCTACACATCCATTTTGAATGAAAAGATGCATCAAACTTTTCACTGGTAGTGTAGATACTTAAGATTAAAAATTGTGACTTAGTTCTGTTTGCAGGGTTCATATTCCCCATTACTTATACTAATTCATCATCATCACAAGTTTTATTGAAAGACTCAAAGTCCAATTAACAAAGACGTTCCTCATACTAAAAATGAAGAATACATTCCCACAGTTATGATTCTGATTATGCTAATATGGTGGCATGTGGCCTTATGCCAAAATATTGTTTTTTTTTCATATTGGTGCCACTGACCGCAGACGAATGCTGTACCTCATTGTTTGTAGGCCAAACCTTCCTCTACTGTGAAGCCTTTGGCTCCAAAATCAGTTGACCTGTCCAGGTGTTCTCCCTTGAGAAACTGTTAATCTGCGATTTGGCAGTTTGTCAGTATGCTTCTTAGAAGCTGTTTGGCCAGGCTGTTATTTTGGACTGTGGATTCCTGGGAACACAAGCAATCAGATGTATGCTATGTGTATGATGGCAGGGGTCAAACTGCCATTAGACATAAAAACAATGCTGCTTTTTTAACCATTGGCTTCCCATGTTTGTGAAGGTATCATAGGAGAATTTGATGCTTCCTGTTTTTCTGTAGCTATACCACCATTGTGTTGTGTTTGTTCCGCAATGTCAGTCAAGATATTGATCTGCGTTTTGGAAAAATGAAGTTTTCTTCCTCTTTACTTTAGAATTAAATGATTTCACAAATGTGGCAGCCAGATGAAGTTGCAGCAGGACTTGAAGAATGTGGTGGGGTTAGACTGTAGTTAAGAGTTTAGATTTCAATCTGTGTGATTGGCCCAAAAGGAGGTATCCCTGGTTCGTTCATTCATTCATTCATTCATACATTCGTCCATTATTGGGCAGGGGCTGTACATGTTAATGACCAAAAATGTAAAAGTATAAATATACCAAATTGTAGTAAATCTGCTTATTTACATCCATTGTCCCTGAGCAGGAGCACAAGAAGAACAACATAAAAATAAACGCCACACACAAACAACATAGAAAACAGGAAGGGCAGATATATCGAATTAATCTAACCAAAGTTAATAATGATCACAAATTTGGTTTTCTAAGTTCCATATGAGTCCTAGCTGGTGGGATGTTTTCTGTATTTCTCTGTCACTGTCTCACTCAAATTTGTCTGTACAGTTTAAGCAGCAAAAGCCCAAAATAGAACATAAAGATGAAGCCATCTCTATTGTCATTCAGTCCATACAGCCAATCGTGTACAGTAGAACGAAATTACATTTCTCCTACCTACAATGTTAATCACACATAGAATCAGAGGGGTCGCTGCCATGTGAGGAGCCACCACAAATGACTTCTCCTTCCCCCATTCTATTATGCTGAACACCAAGCTAGAAGGCGCTGGGAAGTACCATTTTTATATGGTCTTTGGTATGACCTGGCCAGGACTTGAACCCCCAACGTCCTGGTTGTGGGGCGAATGCTCTATCAACTAGGCCACCACTCCGGTGGCCAATTAGCCTTTGACTTTTATTTTTCTGTGCATTTGTAAAAAAGAGTGAATGAGCAGAAACTAGGTATAAGCCTGTAATCAACATTAATCTTTTCTGAATAATGTCATCAGCTTATTACAAAAAATATTATGCTTGTTTTTACATCTCAGCTTTTTTGGGATGTGAAATCCTTTTCTTAAAATATTTTTGCCTAAATTCCTCGATGTTACGTCAGTTATAATATATGCACTTTTAAAGAGAAAGAGTACTTTATTATTCAGGAACAATGCGTGCACAGTGGAGCAAAATTATGTTTCTCCTAGCTTCCATGTTTGTGAGCTGGAGTGACCGGCCTTCATGGTAATGTCTTTGGACTGTGGAAGGAAACCAGAATACCTATAGTAAACATAGGTAAGGACAGGGAGGACAATAAACTCCACACAGAAGGGCTTTAGTTCAGTTCAGACATTAACCTTCTCCCTAAACACCAGTTCACAATGGTTCACATGGCATACATTCATTATACATTCCTCTGTATAAGACTGGTGACAAACACTTATTGTCAAACTACAGACCCATCTCCTTGTTACCTCAGTTCTCCAAAATACTGGAAAAAAATATTTGTTAAGAGACTAAGTGATTTAATTGATAAGCACAATGCCGTCGGCCTCCGTCGGTCTATGATGACCATAGAAGAGAATCCTAAACGTCTACTCTGCTGGAACAGCACCGCCTGTGGCTGAACAGGCCGATGCGCGAATGACCGTCCCTGTCACACAGGTCACACTTGTGGGTGGTCTCCGTGCTGCTGGGTCTGTGGCGGTTCTTCCTGCGGGTCCTTTTTTCATCTGCTGCAGCAGTCAGTCTCTCTTCACCCGCCTTGAGCTGTCTGGTCAGGGTGCCTCTCCATTTGGAGCGGTCCGTTGCAAGGTCCTCCCAGCGCTCTGTGTTGATATCCAGGGCCTTCATGTCTCTCTTGCAGACATCTCTAAAGCGCAGCTGTGGGCGGCCAATGTCTCTCCTGCCAGTTGCCAGTTCTCCATAGAGGACGTCTTTGGGGATTCTGCCATCCTCCATACGGTGAACGTGGCCTAGCCAGTGGAGCCTGCGCTGCCTGAGTAGAGTGAACATGGAGGGAAGGCCGGCGCGGGACAGAACTTCTGTGTTGGGCACTTTGTCCTGCCAGGATATGTCCAGGATGTGGCGAATGCAGCGCAAGTGGAAGGAGTTCAGTCTCTTTTCCTGCCGGGCGTATGTTGTCCACGTCTCACTCCCATAGAGCAGTGTGCTGATGACGCAGGCGTTGTACACTGCCATCTTCGTCTTGACAGAGTTTGGGATTCTCCCACACTCGTGTGGTGAGGCGAGCGAGTGTGAAGGCTGATTTTCCAATCCTCTTGTTGATCTCTGTATCAAGGGAGAGGTTGTTGCTGATCGTGGACCCCAGGTACGTGAACTGATTCACGACCTCCAGCTTGTAGTCATCAATGGTGATGGTTGGTGGTGCTTCCGTGCCTTGCGCCAAGACGTTAGTCTTCTTCAGGCTGATGGTAAGCCCGAAGTCCTTGCATGCCTGGGAGAAGCGGTCCATCAGGGTCTGAAGCTCCTGCTGTGTGTGGGTTGCGACTGCAGCGTCGTCTGCGAACAGCATGTCTCTGATTAGAGCCTTGCGTACTTTGGTTCTGGCTTTCAGGCGGGCGAGGTTGAAAAGCCTGCCGTCAGATCTTGTGTGCAGGTAGATTCCCTCTGTTGCTGTGCTGAAGGCATGCCTCAGGAGCATAGCAAAGAAAATCCCAAAGTGGGTTGGCGCAAGTACACAGCCCTGTTTCACTCCACTGCGTATGTTGAATGGCTCTGAGACGTTGCCATCGTGCTGCACTATCCCCTGCATGTTGGTGTGAAACGATTCGATGAGGCTTTGCAACTTTGGTGGGCATCCTATCTTTGGCAGGATCTTGAAAAGGCCCTCTCTGCTGACCAGATCGAACGCTTTGGTGAGGTCGATGAAGGCGACGTACAGAGGCATGTTCTGTTCTCTGCATTTCTCCTGGAGTTGGCGGATGGAGAATATCATGTCTACCGTTGATCGCTCAGCGCGGAAGCCACACTGAGACTCGGGGTAGACACGTTCGGCAAGCTTCTGTAGACGAACGAGAACAACTCGTGCGTAGACTTTGCCAACAACGCTGAGGAGGGAAATGCCCCTGTAGTTGTTGCAGTCGCTTCTCTCCCCTTTGTTTTTGTAGAGGGTGATGATCTTGGCGTCCCTCATGTCCTGTGGTACGGCACCTTCCTTCCAGCACTGGCAGAGGACGTCATGCAATGGCAGCAGTAGGGCGGTCTTGCAGTGCTTGATCAGGTCAGGGGGTATGCCGTCGTTGCCGGGTGCCTTGCCAGCGGCCAAGCTATCAATGGCCTTACTGAGTTCGTCGATGGTTGGCTCGGCGTCAAGTTCGTCCATGGATGGCAGGCAGTCGATGGCATCAAGGGCTGACGGTGTCACGGTGTTCTGTCTAGAGTAGAAGTCGGAGTAGTGTTCCACCCATCTCTCCATCTGCTTGTTCTTCTCTGTGATCATCTCCCCAGTGGAAGATTTGAGGGGGGCCGTCTTGCTCTGAGCCGGACCAAGTGCTTTCTTGATGCCATCGTACATACCACGGATGTTCCCCGTTATGGCAGCGGTTTGAATGTCTTGGCTGAGCTGAGTCCAGTACTCGTTGGCACAGCGCCAAGCAGTCTGCTGAACTTTGCTTCTCGCAGCCCTGAGAATCTGGAGATTCTTCTCGTTTGGGTACTTCTTGTACTCAGCAAGTGCTGAGCGCTTGGCTTCAATGACGGGGGTTATCTCGGTCAACTTGGCATCAAACCAGTCCTGTGACTTCGAGGTCTTCCTCCCAAAGGTAGCCAAGGCTGTGCGGTAGATGGTGTTTCGCAGCTCTTCCCACTTCTGCTCTGCAGATTCTCCTCCTTGTGGTACACCAAGTTCCTTCTCAAAGGTGGAGGCAAACTGCTCAACAAGTTCTGGTTGGGCCATCTTGCTGGTGTCAATCCGTGCCTTTCCAGGTTGTCTAGCACGATGGAATTTCTTCAGCTGCAGCTTGACCTTGCAACACACCAATGAATGGTCTGTGTTGCAATCTGCACTCTGGAACGAACGGGTGATTAGCACGTTCTTCAGTGAGGTGCGCCTGGTCAGGATCAAGTCTAGCTGGTGCCAGTGCTTTGAGCGTGGATATTGCCAGGAAACCTTGTGTTGGGGCTTGGTCTTGAAGAACGAGTTTGTGATGCACAGATCGTGATATGTGCAGAACTCGAGCAGCCGCTGTCCGTTGTCGTTCATTCTGCCCACGCCAAAAGGTCCAAGACAGGAGGGCCAGGAGTCGTGGTCAGCACCCACTCTGGCATTGAAGTCTCCAAGGAGAATGAGTTGTTCAGAGTTGGGGATGATCCTGACAGTTGTTGCGAGATTCTCGTAGAACTCGTCTTTTGCCTCTGGTGTGGCTGTCTGTGTTGGGGCATACACACTGACGAGGGTGACTGGGCCTTCAGTGGTGTTCAGGCGGAGGGTGAGGAGTTGTGCAGAGCCAGTGCTGCCCGGTTCCACCATCTTCAGCAAAGTGTTCTTCACTGCGAAGCCCACTCCGTGTTCCCTGTGTTCGTCACTGCCCTTTCCCTGCCAGTAGAACGTGTAGTCCTTCTCTCTCAGTGTGCCTGCATCAGCTAACCGTGTTTCCTGGAGAGTGGCGATATCCACTCCCAGTCTCTTCAGCTCATTATTGATGATGGCAGTCTTCCTGGTGTCGTTGATGTCCTTTAGGTTAGCAGCGAGTCCTGTCATCATAGTGCGGACGTTCCAAGTTCCCAGTTTTAGAGTTGGTCTCTTTTGTTTTATTGTCTTGCCTGGTGCGAAGGTTCTCAGCCTGCTGTTTGGATTTCTCCTTATCCCCATGCACCCAATGAGGAAAGCAAGCTGTGGCGGGACAACACCTTATTGGCTGGGGGCTGCCCAGCTTGAGGCGGGCGGTAGCTGTCCAGTGAGATCTGATGATCCCTCCCACCGTCGGGAACAACCCCTGGCGCCACGCTTTATGCCAATTGAGCAGTGGCTTATAACCGGTAACTGTCATTCCCCGTGTTTTGTCTACGCCAAAGGCGAAGCTGGAGTGTCCTCTCCAGTGATCCGGTGTTCTACCTTCCAGCGTTGGGCGTTGGTAGGATTCAAGCCTGGGCAGGAAGATATGGAGGACAAGATGTTGCCCATGCAGCATGTCCCCCCTCTCCACATCACTGATGAATCCAAAGGAACAGCAGGGCTGCTACAGTTTGGCACCAGCGCCGTTGCAGGAGCTGCCAGAACGATGTTGAGCACAACATAGAACTGCCTTAGGGGCTCCGACTCCGGATTTTTCCTCAGGGTTGACTCCCGAAGCCTTTCCCGTGACCGGGTATGCCGCAAGGCAGCAGAGGTTTGAAATCAGGGTTTACCTTCCCCAAGATGGGCTACCTTCCCAGGTTGACGAGCCACCATCTACCCGAAGCATCTGGTTTTAAGGCGCCAGAGATCCGCCCTTGCCCCTTCTCCTATTAGTAAAAGCAGTTCCGCCGGGCTTAGAGACTAAACCACACGGGCAGGCTAGGAGTTGGACTTAGTTGTCAGAGGCTTTTCGAGACGCACGCCATAAGGAGCATTTTATGAGCACTGGGAGCTTAACCCCAGTGTCGCTCCTGGCTATAACAACCTTGGAACCAAGCACAATGTACTCTGCGAACAACAGTATAGATTCAGGAAGAACCGGACCACCTCACTGGCACTCATGGACTTTGTTGAACAGATTACAGATGCAACAGATAGAAGAGAATATTTCTGGACTTAACAAAAGGCATTTGATACAGTTGACCATAAATTACTCCTCAGTAAATTACGTAAGTATGGCATCAGAGGAATTGCTTTTGACTGGTTACACAGCTTTTTAGAAGACAGATATCAATATGTTCATGTAAATAATACAGACTCTGAGTTGCTGAAGATGACGTGTGAGGTACCACAGGGTTCTGTGCTTGGTCCATTGCTGTTTATTTTGTATGTTAATGATTTATGTTCTGTGTCTAAATTGTTCAAGTGTATTTTATTTGCAGATGACACAACTTTTTTTTGTAGTGGAGAAAATCTTAAGCAGCCTCTGGATTCAGTAAAAAATGAACTTAAACAAATCAATCAATGGTTCACTGCCAATAAATTATCTATTCACCTTGGAAAAACAAAATGTATAATATTTGGAAACCGCAAATTATATAATCACAGAAAAAATCAAATAAACAATGTTGAAATTGACACAGTTTTGGAAACCAAGTTCCTAGGGGTCATTGTTGATAACAAACTAAACTGGAAATCACACATAAATTATGTCAAAACTAAAATGTCAAAATCCATTGCTGTACTGTATAAAGTTAAGGATCTCCTGTGTCAGAAATCTCTTTGCATTTTATATAATTCACTGATAGTTCCTTATATGACATACTGTGTGGAGATCTGGGGAAACGCATATGAAACAAACACAAACTTAATCTTTTTACTACAGAAAAAAGCTGCACGCATTATATCAAAGAAACCTTACTGTGAACCAACAAATCCAATATTCATTCAATTACATACTCTTAAATTTAGAGATTTAGTAGATTATAATGTCATTCAAATCATGTACAAAGCAAATAATAACCAATTACCTGTTAATATTCAGAGACTGTTTAAAAAAAGGGAAAGCAAATATGAGCTAAGAGGTACAGTAATTCTGTTTTTAATAAGCCAAAGGTTAGAACAAATACAAAGTATCATTGCATGTCTGTCACTGGAGTTAAACTGTGGAACTGTTGCTCTGAAAATATTAAAGCATGTTCAACTCTGAAGCAGTTCAAAAAATTGTACAAAGATGAGAAAATCTCCCAGTATCTCACTGTAAATGCTAGGAGATAAACTTGTAATAACTTAAAGGTTTTTGTTTGTTTTTTTGTCTACTTGTTCTATTTGATTTTCTTTGTTGATTTTGGGTATGACTTACATTTTTATGGTATTGATTTTAAAATTGTAACGGGGTAGGCACTATATAAGCACTAGCTTCAGCCTACACCCTTTCGGTTGTTCTTTTGTGTGTTCTTACTGTATTGTATTGTATGTATGTTTATTATTATTACTGAATAAATTCATTCATTCATTCATTCATTATATAAATAACCATGATCATGGTGTACCTCGACTGTGTTTTGTGTTAATCAAATAAATAATTCCAATTTTTATTCATTACCATGGACAGTGTGTGTGTGTGTGTGTGTGTGTGTGTGTGTGTGTGTGCGCACGCATGCACACACACACATATATATATACACCACCGGAGTGGTGGCTCAGTTGGTAGAACATCTGCCCCACACCCGGGAGGCCTGGGTTCAAATCCCGGCTGGGTCATGCCAAAGACCGTATAAAAGCGGAACTTCCTGCCGTCCAGCCTGGTGGTCAGCAATAATGGAACGGAGGAGAGAAATCTGTGGCGGCCCCTTGAATGGCAGCGACCCCTCTGATTCTATGTATGTGTGTGCTTAATATTGTAGATAAGAGAGACATAATTCCGTTCTGCTGTACATGATTGGCTGTATGGATTTGAATGACAATAAAGATGGCTTATCCTTATATTACATGGTGATAAATTACATCTATGTGCTATATATACTAGTGTTTCTTGCCATTTAAACTGAAGAACATCTTTCTTCTAAAGCAGTGTTGTTAGATTAGTAGTTTAATGCTTCTCTCATTATCACTGACTTGCCTTTGATCCCTCTTCTGGTTTCTGTTTTGCATGGTTTAGTGTTTGGCCCACGTCGAGGCCTTCATAGACTTCAGTGAGGATGAGCTCATTGAGGACGGAGTTTTAAACCAAGGTATGTCTGTCCTTCAACCTCTGTGCAGCAGAATCTATCTATAAATGCACGGAATCTCCGTTTTTGTGTGTGTGTCTGTCTGTGTGTCTGTTCCATGCATATCTTTCAAACAGTTCATCAGACTGGCCTCAGATTTTGTTGAGGTTACGAGGGTGTGCATCCCCAAGTATGGAGTTGTTCAATCACAATATGTAATTTTTATCAATAAAAGTTTAGCCACCGCTCCATTTCCTCATGCTCTGGCTTCTAGAAGTGTGGGCGGGATTTCGGATTGACTCTGATTGGATAATACACGGCATCACGACCAATCACCAGAGCACTCTGTAAACAAAACAAGGAAGCGAAGAGTGACAAATTTGACTCGAAAAAGATAATACTGAAGATTTAATGCCTTAAAAATTACACCATAAAGTTGCCATGATTGCGTAGGTCTAAAAGATAATTCAGCATATGTGGAAAACACGAGGCATGTGAGTAGACTGAGTGGAGTGTCAGCGGGGACCCGGGTCTGACAAAGAACACCAGTGTATCTATCACAGGACATGCCGGGAGAAGCAGCGGCCCGACCGGGTGGACCACAGTCCTTTGCAGGGAGGCACAACCAACCTGCCCAGTCAGTGGTAGATGGGAGTTCTGACTGCTGCTTCACCTGTGTGGTACCACTGTCCTTTGCAGGACTGCGAGTCCCCCCTTCTGTGTGAGTATCTAAAAATTAATAACTTAAAATAATACTGCCCTGATTGTGGAGCGGAATGGCCAAACTGGTTGCAAAAATGCCCAAATAACAAAATAAATAATTTTTAGTTAAATATTTACTGACAAATGGGCAACACTGATGCAACGGTTGCAGTCAAACAGGTCCTTCTGCTGTGTATAACAATGTTGGGTGTTTTGTAGTTAATTCGATTGGTTACAGTTTTAAAAACATTTTAATAACAAAATATTGCTACAATATAAAATGATGCCCTACAGTGGATCTCAAATATTTGTAAACATGCCCTGTTATAGTACTGCATGAATTTATTGACGATACACTATAAACTACACATGCAAACTTAATTATAGTGATGGCTGAACAACTTCCCAAACTACAAGAATCTAAGTCATAAAAGATCACACACAAATAAGTCTGACAAACAAATAAACAAGGGTTTTCAAACAGTCATTAATATTGGATGTCCCATTCATTTTCAAGAATTCTGTAATATTCACATAATCAAATAAATCTTAGTGTTCAGTCCCTTTCATATTTGCCAAAGTCTAACATGTGTGATTGCCTGCATATAGGCTACACCTCTTGTATTCCACTTTCAAATACAGCCAACATTTGGGCCTGGAAAGACTGATTGGCTTACCTGTTTTCAGACCAGAATACTTGCTTTCTATGGCATGCACCAGTAATAACAAAACAACCGTGTCTTCCATGTCATGGGGGTGAGAACTCTTTCTGTCTAAAAGGAGAGGAGTCGGACTGTTTTCCTGTTTGGATCTTCAACTGATCCGTTTGCTGCAGGAGACTATTTCCTTAGGATGTGCAGAGAGAAGACGAGAGGGAGAGTTGAGACAACTTGTCATGTCAGTCACAGGAATGATATTGGCAGCAGAAGCAGCAGCAGCAGCCGTACTGTTCTCTTGGTGCACGTGTGTGTGTTTTAGTGATAGAAAGGTGTGGGTGTCCTCTCTGAGTCTGTCGCCTGTTTTGTGGCACTGACAGAATTTTTCAAGGCTTTTGTTGCAAACTTTCATGACAAAGCTGGGAACATTTTTTGTTTTTATGCCAGGGAGCATTTTTGTACACCTCAAAGCAGTAAATGATTTCAAACCTCCTATTAAAAATAGATGTCCAGGCACCAATATTTCATACAGGCCATAATTTCTACCTGCATTCTGATCTGCCCCCCTCCCCCTGGGCTTTTTTCCCCAGGAACTAGACTAAGCACACAGGAAATTACTTCAGTTGACGTAATAATGCAATTATATCATCTTTGTGTTCTTTATACTGAAAACTGAAAATATATACAATAGTGAATATGATCAAAACTGAAAGTTGAGAATATATAAAATAGAATTACAAATGAAGAGTTTGTTTGCAAAAACCGATAAACGCCACTTCCATGAAAATTTCAGTCTTAACATCAAACAACTATTAACATCACCTACTTGTAGAAGTTCGAATTGTTTTGTCTCAAAAGCCGATATGTCCTATGTTATAGACGCTACAAATTCATGTTTTTGGTTTTTTTTTCAAAAGCCGATAAATGCTGGGAGCATTTTTTTTTTACAAAAGCAGATAACGCCACAGGACAAATCAGCGCTTGGTATTTGGGTCACGTGACTCATCTTGGCTGCCTTCCTGGTCTGCTTGTTCTGACTGATTTCCCTGGCTGTGTCCGGAATGTTCACTCGCTCACTCCCTCCCTACTCACTGTATAGTGAATTTAGATATAGCGGACTACACAGTAAACTCAATATAACAATAAAATTAACCGCTTTCGGACACTACTGGGCTTGTTTTCGCGGCACAGTTAATGACATCATCACGTGAGACAGTAAAGTGTAACAGACGGTGGTAAAAAAATGAATACCTGCATGTAATTTGTAGTAAATATGTATTAAATCAAATCGTTTTTGCTGAATTATTAAATATAAATACCTTAAAGTAGTTTATGTTGTGATGTGAAGCTCTCCTCTCACTGCTCCATGGGCTGCACATTCACTATAGTACACTATATGGGGAAGGAATTTCTTTTTTCCAGCCTTATTCCTTTTCTTTTTATACTGTGCACACCAATGAAGAGAGAGAGAAATGCCATTTTATGTCCTGTACGTATAGTAGTATTGACAAAAAAATCTTTGAATCTTGAATCTAGAATTTGGAATTATAGCTTTATTATTGCTATATTATACCATTTTATTGAGTGGATATGCGTAAATCAGTGTGTCAATCATACTACATTGATGCTTATAGACATTCAAGTATGTTCCAGACAAAATAGCATGGTTTTCAGGACTCGTCTGTTTTTGCAAAAAAAAAAAAATGGCTTGTGGACTTATCTGTTTTTGCAAAAACAACAACCAAAAAACCACAACCAAAACCAAAACGTACTAATAAATTGCCAAAAAGTAACAATGAGTTGATGTTTGATTTTTTGCTTTATTATGTCTGAAATAATCATATTTTAAGTGGCCATGTCTTAGAAGCTGATATGGAAATACTAACACCTACAGTATAAACCTACAGATGAAAAAGTGTTTTTTTCTAATTTTGAACTCAACTGGACTTATCTGTTTTTGCAAAAGAACTCTTCTATAGAATATCAAAATTTGGAAACAAATAATTCACAAGTCTTGAAGTGTAGAAATTGTAGTACTTTTTTTTTTTCAAAAGATACTGAAAGTTTAATGTGTACACATAAAAAAATAATAAAAAAAGATTGTAATATAAAAATGTGGAAACAAGTTGTCTTGAAATGTAGGAAATGTATAAAACAAAACTTTAACAAAAGCTAAAAAGATGGAAAAAGTTGAAAAATATAAACCTACATTAAAAAATACAAAAATGCAAACATAAAAATGTAAAAACAGATTATTCACAAATCTTGAATTGTATCTAAATAAAAAAAATTTTTGTCATGTGTACTATCTATCCACTCCATTTTTGCACTTACAGTATCAGAAGCTGCTGTAAATAGCTCTCGACTGATCAGTGACTGGTCATTAACTTACTCTAGCATGAGATTGTAGCACAGATATGATAAACAGAGTAGCTGTTTTCCTGTGTTGTGGGGTGAAGTTCTTATATTTATACCTCAGTGAAAATAAATAAATAAACACACACATTGCAGTAATCAATGTGTGTGTGTGTGTGTGTGTGTGTGTGTGTGTGTGTGGTTGTATCTGTCTGTCTGTTACCAGCTTTTCAGCTCGCCTGGTCAAAATTAAGTGCAACTAAAGGCGTCTATCATTGTATGGCCATATTTTCTCGACTTTTAATTTGCAAGAATTTCAAGATAAGGCTTTGTTTTTGAAATGAACACAAATTTAACTCACCTTTACCGTCAATGAAGCCGTGAAAAACTGTATTGTAATAACACGGAGCAAACACAGCAATACTGATGCATGCTTTTATCACCAGCCATATTGATTACTGTAATGCCCTGCTCTCCAGTCTTCCCAAAAAGACAATTTCAAATCTGCAGTTATTACAGAATTCAGCTGCACGTGTTCTGACGAGAACCAGGCGGCAGGCTCACAATATTCCGGTCTTAAAGTCATTGCACTGGCTCCCTGTGCCCTTCAGGATCAATTTTAAGGTTCTTTTACTGGTTTATAAATGTCTGCACAGTCTTGGGCCTTCTTATTTATCAGAACTACTTTTAACATATGAGCCTCCACGGACCCTGAGGTCCTCTGGCATTGGTCTTTTAATTATCCCTACTCTCAGAACATGCACCCACGGTGAGGCGGCTTTTAGTTACTATGGCCCACATCTGTGGAACAGCCTACCGGAGAACATCAGGGCTGCCGAGAGTGTTCATGTTTTTAAAAACAGGCTCAAGACCTACTATTTTAACTTGGCTTTTAATTAGTTTCCTATTTTAATTTTCTTAATTTCTGATTTTAAACTTATTTTATGTTGATCTTGTTATAATTATTTACTTTGTCATTAAATACTATTACATTTTAAATGTTGAGTTTAAATGGGGGGGGGGGTGTTTATGATTATCTTTTTATTACCAAACTAGAAAAGCACTCGGAGAGCGCAGACCTCCACCAAGCGCCACAGTTCCCCCCATACAGTGTTTGTGTGTACGTTTTCAGATTCCTTGACCACGAAAACATATGACTAGCAATTGGATTGACAATGATAGGATTAGTGGTTCAGTGGTTATTCACGAAAATGGCATTTTCCATAATGGCGGCCAGAGTTCCCCCATACAGTGTTTGTGTGTATGTTTTCAGATTCCTTGACCACGAAAACATATGACTAGCAATTGGATTGACAATGATAGGATTAGTGGTTCAGTAGTTATTCACGAAAATGGCATTTTCCGTAATGGCGGTTTTCTTCTGGACGGTGATCCAGATCACCACCAAAATGTAATCATCTGTACGATACCCCATTTCTGACAATCTGTGAAAATTTCATGAAAATCCGTCCATAAGTTTTTGAGTTATCTTGCTAACGAACAAACAGACAAACAGACAAACCAACGCCGATGATCACATAATTATGTATCTTATTACTTTTTATCATTGATGGTTTTAGTCATCCTATTATCTTGTTCTAAATCCAGTGTTTCCTCATGGGAAGCCCTCCCACTGGGGGTTGCCTGGCTCTGGCTGCAGGGCGCTTGCCTGTGACTGCCCTAGCCCACCCAATGCCTGGTCTTGGGTGGTGGCAGAGGTGGTGTCTCTGTAGCTGCGACTTGGCGCTTCCCTTGTGTTGATGGCTTCCTAAGATGGTGCTTCTACACCTGAATCCTTGGCGCTCGGCCATGTCTCCCATTGATGTGTGTGTGTGTGTGTGTGTGTGTGTGTGTGTGTGTGTGTGTGTGTGTGTGTGTGTGTGTGTGTGTGTGTGTGTGCGCGCGCACGTGCACGCGAGGTTGAATAAATGAAGGGGTGGGGTGGGAAGGGGGTATAATTTGTAAAGCACTTTGTGCTACAATTTTTATTCTTGTATGAAAAGTGCTATATAAATAAAGTTTTGATTGATTGATTGTACTATGCTGGGCCACTAGAGCCGGCAGTGCCACTTTTACAGCACGTGGATGACTTCCTGCCACAGTCGATCTCTAGCTGAGAGATAAAGAGTAGTTATAAAATGGCGGTTACTGAAAACAAAAAGTATTCAGCAACTACACCATTTATTCATCACATCGATTGTTTTCACACTGGTTTTGCTGTTTAGTTTTGCAGAGGAAGGACGAGATATTTTCTTCCTGAAGTTTTCAGTTCACTAAAAACTACAAGTCCCAACATTCCTCGCCTCAAAAACATAGCAGACCACGTCAGACCACTGCAGCAGACGCCTGCATGGAGTAAGTTTTGTCCTTAAATTATGCAGCAATTTCAATATTGAAACACAAATAACTCCTACAGCTGCAATAGTTGATTCTTAAAGCTTATGTTACATCACATTTTTCCCATTGCCTGAATTTTTTTTCCCCGTATGGGGACTGCTTGGTTCCATTAATTTAACCTGTTAAATAGTTTCCTCTAAAGTTCAGTTGATTTTTTTTAAGTCTTAATACTAATGTCAGTAATATTAAAAACACCACAGTGTGTCATGCTTCATTCCCTCACTGTAAAATGATTCACTCACTAAACCAAGCAGTTTATTAAGCTGAGGAGAAACATGACATCTGTATTTTTATATATATCACATCTGTAACAATAATCACATTTTTATGCTGTTTCTCTTTCCTCTTTGTCTCTCTGAGGTCCACGGTGGTGAACCTGAGGGTGAGCAATCAGAGCAGCTGTGAAGATAGCAGGCTGAAAGCTAAATAAGAATATTATATGTTTACTGCTCATACCAGAAACAGCTCCTGTATTTTTTTTTCCACAATATCTTTATTGAACCTTTTTTTTTTTTTAACAAACATGATACAAACAATCAAACACTAACGCTAAAGTACTACAAAAAAAAAAAAAATGCACTAAAAACACCAACAACCACCAACAAAATCAAGTCTTCAACAATGCTCCTCTGTTTAGTCTAGACAATCCAATACATTAGTATACATATTATGTTCACCAGTTTGGAATTTACAAGGTCCACACACATCATTCACCTTCTTCTTCAAGAGTTATGTTTAAATTTTTTACATAATCAATAAAAGGTCTCCATATATTCTCAAACACAATTTCCTTTGATTTCAGTATATATGTTATTCTTTCTAATGGAAGGTTTGTTAACATCTGTCTTAACCACTGAGTCACATCTGGTTTATGAGTCTTTTTCCATAATAGTGCAATACATTTTTTGGCATTAAGCAAACTGAGGTCTATGAATGTTCTTTCACTTTTATTAAAATTATGCTTTTCTGGGTACAGACCCAACAAAAACAGTTTAGGATTCAGTATGATTTGTTTTGAGATTATTTTTTCAATTGTTACCCTCACCTCTTCCCAAAACATTCTTATTAATCTACATTCCCATAAACAATGAAATAGGGTTCCTTTACTTTCCATGCATTTTGTGCATGTATCTGGTATATTTTTGTTATATCTATTTAACTCCTCCGGTGTAACATACATCCGCATTAACCATTTGAAATGTATCAATTTAAGGCGTGCATTTATTGATTTGGTTTGAGCTTCTGTACAAGCCAATTCCCATTGTTCCTCCGAAATTTCAATTTGCAGATCTTCTTTCCAGTAGTTTAATCTTTTCAGTGAATTTTCACTTGAAGATAGTGTCAATGAGTTATAAAACTCTGAAATAATACCCTTTCTTTTACTATCTTTCATCATCATTTTTTCCAAGGATGAATAAATAGGTCGAGTGAGAGCTTTATTTTGATTTGATCGAATAAAGTTTCTAAGTTGAAGATATTTAAAAAAATGTGTTCTATTGAGATTAAATTTGATCCTCAGCTCTTCAAAAGACATTATGTTGTCTGCACATGGCAAATATAAATCCTGAATCTTTTGTATCCCTTTTAAATTCCATACTTTAAATACAGCGTCCGCTCTCCCTGGTTTAAAATATTGATTACCCCATATTGGACTAAATTGTGACAATAACTGTGGTTCTTTTAAATAGTTTTTAGCTTCACACCATATTTTGATCATATGCTTTACAAATGGATTTTTAACTTGTTTTTGTAATTTTTTTGCCGAATCTGAGTATATGAATATGGGAAGAGGTAAAGGTAAATTGTATGATTCCATTTCAGTCCAGTGAGGGAGATCATTTGATGAAAAATAATATGTCATAGACCTCAGTTGTGCCGACCAATAATACAACATAAAATTTGGACATTTCAGACCTCCACGATCAAATGGTAAATATAATAAAGACAGACGTAATCTAGCCCTCCTGTTGTTCCATATAAATTCCACTAACTTTTTTTTTATTCTTGAGAATAGATCTAAAGGTGGTGATAAGGGAATGTATTGAAATAAATAAAGTATTTTAGGTAAAATATTACTTTTAAGTATATTGATTCTCCCGATCATCGACATTGGTAGTGACATCCATCTCTGAGTTAACTCATTGATATCTGACATTAAGGCTTCATAGTTGACGCTGGCGACTGATTCTAGCTTAGGCATAATTTGGATTCCTAAATATTTAAACTGATTTACAACATTGAATTGATTTGCCTCAGGGGCTGGGTAATTTCTCTGGGTCTCATTTAGCATTAATATTGAAGATTTAGTTTTATTTATTTTATATCCTGATATTTCCCCAAAATTCTTTATTAAATTCAACAAGGTTGGAATTGATTTTTTTAGATTCGACATAAACAAAATTATATCATCGGCGTACAGGGAGATTTTATGTTCTGTTGGTCCAACTTTAATTCCATATATTTGTGAATGTAAACGTATCGCTATCGCTAAAGGTTCAATTGCCATAGTAAACAGTAAAGGTGAAAGTGGACAGCCTTGTCGACATCCTCTATTGATTTTTATTGGTTTTGAAATATTGTTATTTGTTAGGATTTCTGCTGTAGCATTATTGTATATTATTTGAACCCATTTTATGAAATTATTTCCAAGTCCAAACCTTTGTAGGACTTCAAAAAGAAAGGGCCATTCAACTCTATCAAAGGCCTTTTCGGCGTCCAGTGATAGGAGAGCTGTATCCAGTGCTTCTTTATTAAAATAAATAATATTAAATAGTCTTCTTACATTATGGAAGCCTTGTCTACCCTTTATAAAGCCATTCTGATCTCGATTAATAATATTTGGTAAAATTTCTTGTATTCGTCTTGCTAAAATTTTACAGATTATCTTAAGGTCGGCGTTTAATAGGCTTATTGGTCTCATATTTTCACATTTATTAGAGGGCTTACCTGGTTTTGGCAGCAGTATAATTAAGGCATTATTTATGTATGATGGTAAATTATTATTTTGAAATGCTTCTAAAACCATTTCCAAAAAAGGTTTTATTAATTTATTCTTAAATTTTTTATAAAGGTCAACTGGAAGACCATCTGGTCCTGCACTTTTTCCTGATTTCATATTATCAATGGCTAGCCCAACTTCTTCTTGACTAATTTTAGACTCCAATATCTCCCTGTTTTCATTTAGTATACACGGTATAGATAGTTCGTTCAAAAACCCATTTAGTTTTGTTAAATCAGGTTCATTTTTGGTATCATATAATTTTTCATAGTAATCTCTAAAGGCTCTATTAATTTCTAAAGGATCTATAACTACCTGTCCGTTACTTATAATACTGGTAATTGGTGTTTTAATTTCCAATTGTTTAATCTGCCATGCTAATAATTTTCCTGATTTTTCACCTTGTTCATAAAAAGATTGTTTCAATCTTAGAAGACTCGAGGCAGCTCTATTCGCTGATTTTTTGTCGTATTCAGCTCTCAAAATCAGTAATTCATTCTCCAACCTTGGGTCACTTCCTGCATACACTTTTTCCTGAAGACTTTTTATTTTATGTTCCAATTTAGCTCTCTCCTCTCGAGTCTTCTTAGATTTTGATCCTGTATAACTAATAATATGTCCCCTAATAAAAGCTTTGAAAGCCTCCCACTTTACACATGCTGATGTTTGTGTAGTATTGATGTCAAAGAACTCGTCTATCTGTTTTTCTATATACTTGACAAATTCCTCATCCTGAAGCCATTTATGCTGAAATTGCCATCTACCTGATTCCTTTGTCAATTTTTTATCTACATATATTAGACAACAGGGTGCATGATCAGAGATCACGATGTTATCATAAAAGCAGTTTTGAATCTTGGACCTTAATTCTGTGGAAATCAAAAAATAATCAATACGTGAGAATGTCTTGTAGGTACTGGAATAACAAGAATAGGCTTTAACTTGTGGTTTCATTTCTCTCCATATATCTAACAATCTCAATTCTTTCATAAAATGATTAATAGTCATCCTACATCCAATGTGCGTACAATCCAGTCCTGTTGATCTATCCACACCTGGATTCAATGTACAATTAAAATCCCCTGCTATTATATGTTGCCCTGTAAGTGATGATAAGATGAGAAATAAATTAGCAAAGAACTTCTGATCATCTATATTGGGACCATATAAGTTCACAAGATTTATATTTTCTAATAGCAAAGAACCTTGAATGATTACATATCTTCCAAATTTGTCTCCAATTACATTTTTCACTTGAAAAGGAACTGATTTATGTATGAGAGTCATAACTCCCCTGGCTCGGGATGAAAATGAAGAGGTGAATACACTTCCCTGCCATCTACTCCTAATTCTTTTAACATCCTCCTCTATCAGATGAGTTTCTTGTAAAAACACAATTCTTGAACCCATGTCCTTTATTTTATTCATAACTTGTTTAAGTTTTTTTAAATTTTGTAGACCTCTGCAATTCCATGAAGTTAAATTAAGATTAACACTTTGGTCCATGATCAATAGAGAGTTTGGGATTACCTTGCAGTGTAAACATGCTCATACAGAGAAGCAAAAACATGAGTGGTTGAACATTCATCCTACAAACTACACACAAACAAATTTCCCCTTCCCACACTTGTGGCAAATCCCCCAAAATCAAAAGAAAAATTCTGTCTCCCGATATAGCCATCGACCGTTCCACACCCACGGGGAACAGCCTAAGCCACTCATTCTTCATCCTCCCAATCACCCTAACTCTACTGCTTTTAATGACGTAACATTAACTCTCCTCTGTAGTTTTCCAACTTAACTCCAAAATTTTTAACAACTTTGTACATCATAGTTTTTTTTTTTTTGTTTTTTTTTTTGTTTTGTTTTTTTAATATATAATACAGTCTATATTTTGTAAACTTACTATTTACTTCAAGTCAGTCAGATGCCTGTGCAAATGCTTAATTATTCTACCTTATATTTTGCTCATGCTTAGCTCCCACCAGTCTCTTCTTCTTCTTTGATCTTCTTGATGAACTCCTGCGCCTCCTCTGGGGTCTTGAAGATGTGGGTTCTGCCCTCATACGTGGTCAGCAGTCTCGCAGGATAGATTACACCATGACGAATCCCAAGGTTGCGCAGCTCCTTACGTACGGGATCAAACTGCTTCCTCAATTGCTGGATTCCTGTGGCCAAATCTGGGTAGAACCGCACCTGCTGGTCCTGGTGTTTAATCTCTCCTTTTTTAGCTCGTGCAGCGTTGAAGATCTTCATCCTGTCTCTGTTGCTAAGAAACTTCATAATTAAGGTCCTCGGCGGTCCCTTATCTCTCCGTGGGCCAATACGATGTGCTTTTTCCAGAACCACTGCTGATTGCAACTCCTCGCTGCCCAGCACCTCCGGAATCCACTTTTCCAGAAAGGAACATACGTCCCGACCTTCTGATTCCTCTGGAAGACCCACCAGCCTCAAATTATTCTGTCTCGACCGAGATTCCAAATCCAAAATATTATCTTCCAGAGATTTATTTTTTTTTTCCAAAGTGCGCACCTTTAATTGAAGACGGGTGACGTCATCTTCAGCACTAGCGAGACGGAGCTCCATCTGCGCCGTTCGTTCTACACAGTCACCCAATTCCTTTCTTATTCCTTCCAACGCTGTCATAATCCCATCAAATCTAGAGGAAAAGTCCGCTCTCATTGAACTCATGGCAGCCATCAGCGCATCTGCGCCATTCCCCGCAGATATCGCAGCGTTGCCAGCCTCCTCCGCCATATATGGAGTTTTGTTTACTGCGTCACAGACCTGAAAGTCCGTTAATTTGGACTGTTTCGGCGGCTCGCTTTTTCCTTTTCCTGGTTTTCCAGCCTTAGGCTTCGCCGACATATCTTCGCCCAAATGCTGGGATACGTTCTGTCCCAAATGAGAGAGTTATTTGCCGATTTTTTTTTTTTCCAGGAGCAGAGCAGAGCGAGACACGTCCGTCCTACGTGGCAGCCATAACCGGAAGTCCCAGCTCCTGTATTTTAATAAATTAATGTTTGGACAAAGTTTTTTGCAAGATTATTTAAGAAACTCTCAATATTCATTACACAAAAGTGTGAAACATTCCAAACCGTTCTGATTTAATATTTAGAATTATGCTTTTACTTTTGGAAATTTTGATATGTTTACCTGTTATTGCATGGCATTGTGTAACTATACATGCATTCAGTTATTAAAATCTGTTACTCCAGCATTTTCTTTGTGCTCCTAATTTTATTCTTGTGCTTCTGTATTTTTATGCCTCAGTGCAAAGGCAATGTAAGCATACGATAATCACTGCGTGCGTCTGTCTGTCTGGCTGTTACCAACTTTTCAGCTCACCCGCTCAAAATCATCTGGAACTAAAGGCTTGTATCATTGTATCACCATATTTTCTTGACTTTTAACTTGCCACAATTTCCAGATAAAGCTTTGTTTTCAACATACTGTAAGCACAAATTTATTGTCATGAATGCCCCTTGGGGCAGAGAGGAGAGACCCACACGCTGGACTGCAGTTTGTGAGATTTATTGAAAACAGCAAAACACAAAGTCCAAAACAGTGCTCTAACACAAAATTCAAACAAGCAAACAAGCTTACAGGTAGAGCGCACCAGAACAAGGGCTGGGTTGTGGTGGAGACGAGGAAAGAGAAACTCAAGAGTCCGACAGGGAGGGATAAATAAAACGGCCCTTAAATAAGGCTAGACACAACTGAAACAAATGATGACAGGTGCAAATCACATGAGCGGGCTGGGGAGGAAATGACAATCAGCTGTGAGTCATGAGGAGGAGAGATAGGGGCTGACAGCTTGACAGGAGCACCGCCCACAACCAGGGAATAAACCTGGAAATGCCCCTGACAACTGCAACTCCCCAAGAAAGAAAGAGAGAGAAGACACTGCCAAAAATAAAGTAGAAACAAATAAGGACAAATAAACCCAAATAACAAAACTACACTGAACGTAAACAGGAAAATAAATCATACAAAGAAACAATACCAAATAAGTGAAAACAAACTAGAAATAACATCACCGACATAGAACTCCAAAATACAATGTTATACAAATAAGGAAAAACAAAACGGCAAAGAAACAGAGCACGGTGAAATCCCCCGTGCTCAGATTGTGACAGAGCCCCCACCACCACCACCACTACCACCTCAAGGGGTGGATACCAGACACCCTGGGCAACATCAAAAGAAAAAAACAAGGGCCCACCTACACTAAGAACCCACCCCACCAAAAGACAAAAAACAACCCCACCCCGGGCGGGAGGAGGGGGACCCAGGCACGGAGGGACCGAAACAAACCAGAGAAAATAATAACTCCCATGACTCACATCCCAGCAAAACTCAGGCTTGGAGAAAACAAAAAATAAAAACCCTACTCAGGAGCCACACCAGACAAAATCAGGGACCTAGGCCCCCCTAGACCAAGGAGCAAGACTGTTCCGGTGGCTGGCCAAAGTCCCAGGCCTGGCAGACGGCGAGGTGGTACAGGTTGGGTGGCCTGCCGGAGAATATGAGCCACCCAACCCAACGGCATAGTCTGTCAGGCAGTCGGCCAGAGTTCTTCAACCACCAGCACAGAAAAGGTGGTCCAGGGGGCGGCCGCACAACCGGGATGACCAAAGATGAGGAGGATGGAGGAATAGGGGGAACCTTGACAATGTCAGGTGGAGGAGAGGGGACCACGGTGGCCTCAGGCAGAGGAGAGGGGACCACAATGGCATCTGGCAGAGGAGAGGGAACCACAATGGCGTCTGGCAGAGGAGGGGCAACCACGACTGGCCTGTAGCACCCTCAGTGGTCCTGGACTGGAACATAGCAGCACCCGCTGTGGTCCCGAACTGGGACATAGCAGCACCTGCGGTGGCTCCGGGCTGTAGCAAAGCAGCACCCGTGGTGGCTCCGGGCTGGAGCAAAGCAGCACCCGTGGTGGCTCCGGGCTGGAGCAAAGCAGCACCCATGGTGGCTCCGGGCTGGAGCAAAGCTGCACCCGCGGTGGACCTGGACTGGGCCAAAGCTGCACCCACGGTGCACCCGGACTGGGCCAAAACTGCACCCTCGATGAACCCGGACTGAGGAGGAGCTGCACCCATGGAAGACCTGGACTGAGGAGGAACTGCACCCATGAAGGACCCGGACTGAGGAGGAGCTGCACCTACGGAGGTTCCGGGCTGGAACGGGGCACCTGCGTTGACCTCAGCTGATGGGGAAGCAGCACCCCCAGAGCTCCCGGGCTGGGATGGAGCACCCGCAAAGACCTCATCCGGAGGGGGAGCAGCACCCACGGAGGCCCTGGGCTGGGACGGAGCACCCGCGATGACCTCGGCAGGAGAAGCTGGACCCACAAAACACTCAGACGACAAACCCGAACCCACGGAGACCTCTTGCAAAGCTGA
Source organism: Pholidichthys leucotaenia (assembly GCA_020510985.1). NCBI lineage: Eukaryota > Metazoa > Chordata > Actinopteri > Cichliformes > Pholidichthyidae > Pholidichthys > Pholidichthys leucotaenia. The sequence continues at coordinate 318,822,044 of CM035839.1, read as the reverse complement.
ATGATCCTCGGTGACCCTGGGGAAAAGCTCAGACAGGACAGGCAGAGACACAGGGTTAGGGTCACCGGCAGCAGTGGAGTCCAGTGAGATGAGCTCAGGCGCAGCCAACAACTGCACCCAGCTCTCCCCACCAAGAGCCAGGTAAGATCTCTCCAAAATAGAAACAACAAAGATAAAGGAGAGCACTTTCCTGATCTCAAGCTCCACCACCGTCCAGGACTCCATCGATCCAAACAATAGTTTCTCGGGCCTGGTCCTCTGGACGTCCAGCTCGGACTCTGCTGTGGCGGCCCCAGCAGCAGGCATGGTGGTCAGTGCAGTCCCGGGACCCCCCCAGTGATGTGACCCACACAGGTGGCTTGCCCGACGTGGACACAGGAGGTCGGCTTCCTGCTGGCGCTGGACCCTGTTTGGCACAGGCTTCAGCTCAGTCACAGAGCTCTCCCTCCATCCAAACCATGGCTGCAGGGCTGGAACCAGGTCTTCCAGGGCCGCAGGCTCCTCCATAACCCGGCAGCTCAGTCCTGGGGCTGGTGGACACTCAAGGGGGAAAGGAGGAGACACGGAGAGAGCAGGTGAACAGTCTATGGCTGCAGCAGATGCTGAGGACTCAAAGGACTGCCTGATCTGAGCCTCACCACCAGGAATCAGGCAAGATAATTCATGTTTAATTGAATGAGAGTTGAAAAACACTTGCCTGAGTTCTCTGAGTGTGATGTCTTCTGCTGCAGCTGGGTGGAAATCAGCCCTGTCCGTGACTTCAGTGGATGTGGGCCCCTCAGTGAAACATGGAGGAGCCGCCTCTACAGACACGGTGACGGGCAGAGTCGGGAAGGAAACGGCTGACCCCTCACCAGTGGGAGGGAACGTCGAGGAGAAGCAGGAAACAGCAGCTGCGGAGAGAGAGGAAGTTGGCGGAATAGCTGGAGAGGAAAAACACAAAGAGAGCACTGCTGTGGGAGTCTTCTGCCTCAGCAAGGGAGAAACTGCTGCCTGAGAGGTGGAGGTGGTTCTCTGGCAAGATTTCCCTGGGCGACGGCGGGGAGCGGGAGGCGGAGATGTCGGCTCCTGGAGAGGTGTAAGAGTTCCCGGTGGAACCTCTTTCAGTTCCTGGGCGAGATCCGGGAGGAGCCATGGCTTATATTCTAGAAGGAGCTCTGTCTCCGCTAATATGACCTGCCTGCGCTCCTCCTGCTCCTCGGCTGATGGAGCGGGCCAGTGTTCAGGATGAAGAGGCAGAGCTGCCACCGGAGAGTGGCGAGAGGCTGGAAGCTTCCGTTTACACGGGTGCTTGCTCTTCGTCAGTGCAGGCACGGACATCAGAGTAGGTTCCTCCAGCCCCTGACTCGTAGATGGTGGGGCGATTATGGAGAGGAGTAAGTCAGCGAGCTCTGTTTTTCCCCACAGGCTGGGGCATGCCTTGAGTACCTGCGCCGTGCCTTCCAGACACTCTCGGGCTGTCTCGGGGGTACAGGAGGCATGAGCCTGCGTGACAATGTCCTTCAGTACAGACATAGACCACTGCTCTGCTTCGCTTAGTCCAAGGTTTGAAAAATCTGGGGTGACAGACATGGCAAACCCCAGGCAAAAAACCAAAAAGAACTCCAAACTGCAGCAGCTGGGTCTCTAACTGGCTGGAGTCTTCTGTCATGAATGCCCCTCGGGGCAGAGAGGACTGACCCACGCACTGGGCTGCAGTTTGTGAGATTTATTGAAAACAACAAAACACAAAGTCCAAAACCATGCTCTAACACAAAATTCAGACAAGCAAACAAACTTTCAGGTAGCGCGCACCAGAACAAGGGCTGCGTTCTGGTGGAGACAAGGAAAGAGAAACTCAAGACTCCGGCAGGGAGGAATGAACAAAACAGCCCTTAAATAAGGCTAGACACAATTGAAACAAATAATGACAGGTGCGAATCACATGAGTGGGCTGGGGAGAAAATGACAATCAGCTGTGAGTCATGAGGAGGAGAGACGGGTGCTGACAGTTTGAAAAAAAGAGAGAGAAGACACTGCCAAAAATAAAGTGGAAACATACGTATAAGGACAAATAAACCCAAATAACAAAACTACACTGAACGTAAACAGGGAAATAAATCATACAAAGAAACAATACCAAATAAGTGAAAACAAACTAGAAATAACATCACCGGCATAGAACTCCAAAACACAATATTATACAAATAAGGAAAAACAAAAAGGCAAAGAAACAGTGCACGGTGAAATCCCACGTGCTCAATTCGTGACATTTATCTCACCTTTACCATCAATACAGCTGTGAAAAACGGTATTGTAATAACTATGCTGGGCCACTAGAAGTGACAGTGTGACTTTTTTACAGCCCCCATGCTATCATGCTACCATGCCATGGGCACCAAGGCATCAGCACCTTGGTGCTTTAATTAAACGAGCGATTTTGTAGATATTTTGTGTATTTTAACACAACCAAGAGTGAAATAAGTCTAACAAATACCAATCATTTCTCTACTTTGCAACTTAAAATTTTTCCTAAATTTGAGAAATTTTCATAGTTTTTGATATATTTTCAGCTATGAAAATTTTACTTTTCCAGTAAATTTTTAAATTTTTTCCTGTTCAGTTGACTTTTGGTTGAGCTAATTTCAGCTATTTTACATAAATAATTTAGTCTAGTGGCAACATGACTCCAAATTTACTGTGGTTCCAGTACCAGTAAATAATTGAACAAGGCTAACTTTAATTATTATTATTATCATTATTTGATTGTTATTTTAAAGTACAAAACTGAAGATTTTTTTTCTTTTTCATGGTCAATGAATGAGCTATTTCTATTTAAAATAAGAAAAAGTTAAATCGTTAGAAAACGAAAATTAAAAACAATTGATTCTGTTAGTGGAAGTTGTCACAAGACCAAAGTACCAAATGCATAGTTGCCAGTTCCCCTTTTTTCCTCCTACTTTGGGCTTGATTTTTCAGTAAGTCACCAAATATGAGCACTTTTTTTTAATTCTCTCTCTCTCTCTCTTTTGGGCTTGTTACCCAGTCATGAAAAAATCCTATGACCTACTTTCCATCCATATGAAGGAAGTCAGCCCTTTTTTTAGTTCAAAGGATAAGTTTCTTTACAAGGCCACAAAAGGGAACCTTCCTCATGTCTTGTTTCTTCTTTTTCCTCTGTCACTTCCCACAGTGGACAGGTCAGTGTGTGATCTGCAGACAGAGATGGAGGGACACCTAAAGGACGAGAGGAGGGGTGAGAGGCTTCGCAGTGGAGTCCAGGTGGTCATAGCGGGGGCCACTAATGCAGGGAAAAGTAGCCTCCTGAACATACTGTGTAAGTAAGCTAAGGAAAGCTACACACGATGAAGTTGAGAAATTGTATTTCACCCTTTCCTAAATTTAGACATTTTTGGTAAAACATGTTAACCCAAATGGAGTTTTCATATAATTAATCAAAATTAAAATACTTTCTTTATGCACAGAAATATTAAAGGAAAGCTCTAATATCCATCAGAAATCATGGTTGAACTAGTTACAAAGTGGTAATCAAAGATGGAAAAATATACCAGTTATTATTATCAGTGTTGGGAGTAACAGTAGTTGGGAGTTACAGTAAAACGCTACTACTTTTGCAGTAGTGTGCTGTGTAACGAAATTACTGTTTAAAAATTCAGTAATGCATTATAGTTACTGAAATTTGATCAGATGTTACTCGTTACTCATTTTATTAATATGGATAGGTATTTTTAGCGCAAATAAATGAACATACAAACTGACCCTGCTGAAGCTGAGACGAGCCGTCAGTCGACATGACCTGTTGCAGAAAGCCGAGTCTTCACTACTGAGTGGAGGAAAAGATGAAGCTACTTTGTTTTTGTGGAAATAGACAGATTATCTTTCCTTTGTCATGGTTAAGGACAAAAGCATATTGATGGGTTGGAAGCTAAGTGCCAGTTGAGACCTACTGCAATCTTCAGAAGCGCTTGAGGCAGCAACAAAGCTCCGACAAAGCTAGTGCTAAGTAATGGCTAGCTATGCTAACAACTAATACCGTGTTAGTGGATCTACGCTATCTGAACAGCCACGGCCGGATGTAAAGTGGAAATACACTTGTCTCAACAGCCATGGCTGGATTTCAAGCACAGGTATGCATCTGAACAGTTTGTGATCCAGCAAGAATTAAATCGACTGATTGACTGAAGACGTGATAAGTCACTTTCCATCAGACAGCTGAGACTGTGATCCACTGAAGTTAAGACACATTTACTTGCTGCCTGGATAAAGATTATTCAAAAATGGATTTTGATCTCCAAAAGGAATTTGAGGGACTGGATCATGTATCTGTCACAGCAGACATTTGGACTGTGGATAATGGACATTTTCTTTGGGTCACTGCACATCGGATTAAATCCGTATCATAAAGGTAAGAGAAACATGGACAGCTTTATGCAGTGTTGCTAACTCTCACTCCAAAATGAGGAAATTACTGGCAATATGATGTTGATTTTCTTCAGATTTTTCCCGCAATAAGAACTCTCAAGGCAGGATAAAGCAGACTGAACATGTTCTAAAAGCTCTGTCTGAAATAGTCTGTTTTCAGCCTGACATTAATAAGCCCCTAATGTAATCCATTAATTAAATTATCTTGCTATGTGTGCAAGATGATTTAAGTGTGCATTTAAAAGCAATGTGAAAGTTACTTTTCCAAGTAACTAGTCACATTGGTGGGCAATATAAGCTGCGGCTTCAGCCATCACCCATTTCGGATAACTCACGTAGAATTGTATAGTAGAAGGAGTCTTTGTCTAATTTGACCTTGTTGTTATATTATACAGTTTCTTTTAACCTGTAATGTACTATCCGAAATAAATAAAATTCATTCATTCATTCATTCAAGTAACTAGTAACTGTAATTAGTTACTATTTTTTAGTAACTTGTCCAACACTGGTTATCACAAACTGTCTAATAAGTGATGATCTTTTATAGTTTTACAGCAGGAAAAATAAGTATTGAACACATCAGCATTTTTCTCATTAAACATATTTCTGATGGGGCCATTGACCCGAGATTTTCACCAGATATCAGTAACAGCCCAAGTAATCCATACATACAAATAAATCAAGGCAACTATGTTCACAAAACAAGTTATATTTATTAAAGTGGAATGACACAGGGAATAAGTGTTGAACACATGAAGAAAAAAGAGGTGCAAAAAAGCATAGAAAGCCAAGAAACCGGCTGAAATCCATCAGAATTTAGGAAGCCATCCCATCCCCCATCAGTGCAAATTAATTTCAGCCGTGTAAGGGATTGCCCATTTAATTTAACATTCTGGGGTGCCAGCTGAAGCAAACTTTGACAAAAAAGGAAAAAAAGTGTTTTAAACTTAGGACAACCCCCCACAAGTATGCAGGTAAATAAGACAAATACCATGGACCCTTAAGTAATTCAAATATCTCAACTTCACAAACACATTTAGGCAGTCAATATAAACAAACAATATAAAGATTTCAAAACAACTCAAACCACCAACTCAGATGTCCTGTTCAGGCAAAACCACAAAATTATATCAAAGGCAACAAAAATCTCAACCCATAAACAGTTCAAATGGTTCAGTTTTGTTTTTGTTTTGTTTTTTTTACTAAAGTTCACCTTTTCAGTTTAACTGAGTTCAATTCAGTATAGTCCTTTTAATCAGTCCAGTTCTCTGTAACCCTTTTGGTTCAGTTCAGTTCAGTTCAACAGTTCAACCCTGCTGTGCTCTGTTTAATTCAGCCCCTTTGTTCAGCACAGTTTATTTGTTTTTTTTTTTACAAGAGACATCCCACTTTTCTTGTCCCCCCTTCAATTGTTTTATCTCAGCTGGGTTTAAGGTTAGTGGAGAGTACTACCCTCAATTTCCTCCCTGGAGAACCAAGCAGCTGGCAGCAGATGAATACGTAAAGCTTTGGCACTTGTGTAAATCCAGTTCTATGGAGGTGTGGAGACTTGTTCTAAACCCAAAGGACTTTTGGAAAATAACAGGGATAGGCACGGCACTTAATGAAATTCACAGATCGACTTGCCACCTCTTTTTGTTCCTTTGGCCACCATTTTATCTTCTGCCATCAGCTTATTAAGGCTTGATTCTAATTAGTGGCAAGGAGGTGGAGAGCATGTCTTAAAAGAGCAGCATTTCAGGAGATTGCCACAGCTGGTTAAGTCCTGACTGATAGCCTTTAAAAAGGTCTGTGAATATCAGATTGTCACACCACAAAGAACTCATGATGGGTAGAAGCAAAGAGCTCTTTCTAGACCAGGGGTGTCCAATCATGCGCCACGGAAGGCCAAGACCCTGCAGGCTTTACATCCAACCAGTGTCTTCAACAGCAGATTTCACTGAATTTCTTCCCACTGATTGCTGATTAAGTGAAAACACCTGCTGAAGAGGCTGGGTAGAAGAGAAAACCTGCAGGGTCTTGGCCATCCATTGCACATGATTGGGCACCCCTGCTCTAGACCTTTGCAACCTTATTGGTAAATGGTAAATGTGGATGACCAAAGCGCTTTACAGATCCTGCTATCCACCCATTCACGCACACATTCACACACTGATGGTAGCAGAGCTGCCATACACACACAGGCGCTAGCCTGGCCACCAGGAGCAACTGGGGGTTCAGCGTCTTGCTCAAGGACACTTCGACATGCATACTGCAGACAGAGCAGGAATCGAACCCATGACCCTCCGATCAGTAGTCAGTCACACTACACCTGCGCCACAGCCGCCCCCATTATTGTTGCAAAACATAATGATGGCATTGGTTACAGGCACATTTCTAAACTGCTGAATGTTCCAGTGAGCACTGTTGGAGACATCATTTGGAAGTGGAAAGAACAGCATTTTATCATAAACCCATGGGCTGCACGGTGGCGCAGTGGTTTAGCACTGTGGCAGCACAGTTTTACCCTTGGCCGGGGGATCGCGGGGATCATGAGATCGTGGGTTCGATTCCAGCCCCCGACCAACAGTGAGCTGTTTGGAGTTTGCATGTTCTCCCCGTGTTGCGTGGGTTTACTCCGGGATTTCTCCGGTTTCCTCCCGCATACCAAAAACATGTAGGTTTAGGGCGCTCGCGCACGCAGCGACCAGCAGCCGGTGGCTTGTCACCAGACTGCAAACCAAGTCTACCTACGGGTACAAATAAGTAACAAAACAAAAAAACAAAAACAAAAAAAACCCCCGCCACAACCAGGAGCTCCTCATAGGATTTCTGACAGAGGAGTCAAAAGAGTTATCAGGAGAGTTATTCAAGAGCTCCAGAAGGACCTGGAGTTAGCAGGTACTGCTGTTTCAAAGAAAAGAATAAGGCTGCGTGTCCACCAAATGCATTTTTTCAGCTGTGGGCAACTATTTTCTATTCATTCTCTATGTAGTCCAGCGTCTACAGTGCTGAAACTCTCTCAGCCGTGGCTGCTTTTTGTCACGGTGCTCAGGGTGCTCAGAGTTAAAAAAAATTTCAACTTTTCAAACTGCAGCTGAGCTCGTCAATGTCAGACCTTTCTAAGCAGCCAATCAGAATTAAGGAAGGGCGGAACATAGGACGCTAGTACAGTCTGTATTCAGACTCCTGTTTTCCATGTCATCATATTTTGCATCCAGAGCTGCTACCAGTTCTAGAATACATTTCTTGTCCATTGTTATTTAGAGACTGCTATTAAAAAATAAGTACAGAGTCTGACCATAGGAAAAGCAGAAGTGCTGAGCTGTGAGTGACAAGCTGTTGCTGCGATACAGGGCACAGACTTTTTTTCACGGCGCAGTGCACAAGTGCTGAAAAAAAGATGTTCAGGGCGGTCAGGCGACAAAAAAACTTGTTTGGTGGACATGCAGCCTAAGTAATGTACTCAACCGACATGGGCTCTATACCTGCTCACCTTGCAAGACTCCATTGCTGAAGAAAAAGCATGTTAAGGCCTGTTTAAAGTTTGCTGCACAACACATGGGCAAGCCAGTAAAATACTGGGAGAATATAGTCTGGTCAAATGAGACCAAAATTGAACTTTTTGGATGCTACAACACACAGCATGTTTGGAGGAGAAATGGCACTGCACATCAGCCCAAAAACACCATACCAAGAGGAAAGTTTGGAGAACCCAGCCACAGGAGGTGCACAAGCCAGTGTACTCCTAGTCCCGGTCCCAAGCCCGGGTAAATGGGGAAGGTTGTGCCAGGAAGGACATCCGACGTAAAACCTTTGCCAAATCAAGCATGTGGATCATGACGAATGAGACTTTCATACCGGGTCGGTCGAGGCCCAGGTTAACAATGACTGCCACCAGTGCTGTTAACCGACAGGGTGCCGGTGGAAATTGGGCTACTGTTGGTCGAAGATCGAGGAGGAGAGGGGGAAGGCGTGTTAGGAAGGAGAGAGAAAAGGAAAGGTAGAAGTGTGGAGGTGAGCGTAGGAACATTAAATGTAGGGACTATGACTGGTAAAGGCAGAGAGTTGGTTGATATGATGGAGAGAAGAAAGGTAGATATACTGTGTGTTCAAGAAACCAGATGGAAGGGGAGCAAGGCTAGGAGCACTGGAAGTGGATTTAAACTGTTCTACCATGATGTAGATATGAAGAGAAATGGAGTAGGGGTATTCTTGAAGGAAGAGTATGTGAAGTGTGTTCAGGAGGTAAAGAGGGAGTCAGACAGAATCATGGGTTTGAAGCTAGAAGTCAAAGGTGTGTTGTTGAATGTTGTCAGTGCGTATGCCCCATAAGTTGAATGTCAGGTAGAAGAGAAAGAGGAATTCTGGAGTAAGTTGGATGAGGTGGTAGAGAGTGTTCCCAGGGGGGAGAGAGTGGTGATTGGAGCAGACTTTAATGGACATGTAGGTAAAGGGAACAGAGGTGATGAGGAGGTCCTGGGTAGGTATAGTCTTAAGGAGAGAAATGTGTAAGGACAGATGGTTGTGGATCTTGCTAAAAGGATGGAAATGGCTGTGGTGAACACATACTTCAAGAAGAGAGAGGAACATAGGGTGACTTACAAGAGTGGAGGAAGGTGCACACAGGTGGACTACATCCTATGCAGAAGGAGAAATCTGAAAGAGATGGGAGACTGCAAGGGGGTGGCATGAGAAAATGTAGCTAGACAGCATCGGATGGTAGTCCGTAGGACAGGGGTCACCAACTAGTGGACTCCGGTCCGGATCCAGACCCCGAGAGTCCTCTGTCCGGACCCTGAAGCCTTTTGATACAATTTGGGGAAAAGGGAGACTGTTTTATTTTGGTGGGAATAAAAAGTGGAAAAGGCAGAACTGAACTGCTACATCGGTGATCGCCCGACAGTTTATGGCATGCCATGAGCTCTTGGGCACTCTCCTCCTGCTGCAGACTCCCCTCTTCGGTGTCCCACGAACGCCACTCTCTGCAGAGACTCTGCGACTCTAACCGATGCAGAGTCAGTGGGTTGCAAAATTAGGTTCACTGCGGGCCTCCCCCCCCCCCCCCACACACACACACAAGGCCGACAGCCATCCACCCTGGACAGACCGTTTCAGGTCTGTACCCACAAAAAGAAGCTTTGTGAAATTGAATGTATTTACCGTTTTCCTCTATTCTGCTGAGAGTAGTTCATGCTGGGATGCAGAGGTGATGTCACTGCTTATGGAGGCCCTTTTCGTAGCCTCCGATATCACTTAAAAACTCAGTAAAAACTGCGTGTGTTGCTGAACATAAAAAGTTCCACCTCCCCTCTCCCTGTAACCATGGAGTTACAGCTCCATCCAAGCTATAACAGAGTTTACTGTTGAGATTAAAAAGAAATGTCGAGGAATTCTGTCGTGTGGACTTATATTTTGTGTCTGTTTTTTTGTCTTACAGTTTGAAACTGTTTTTTTCTGCCCTGAAAATATTGTATAGAGGTGGACTTTTTGTGAAATTGTCTTTTTTAGATATTAATCTTTTTTTTTTTTTAAAGGAATACAATTTAGTTTGTGTTCTCCTGTAAAACATTTTTAGGATTTTAGTTGTAGACTCTAGAATTTTAGACCTATTTATTTGGAGTCAACAATCACATTTAGTGTTTTCCTGTACCGTATTCTAAAATTTTATATTACATTTTGTTTGAAGCTGAACAAAGATTCATTTTAATATTTTTTGGTTTAAAAATTAATATAGAGCTAAAACCAGCTAAATGTAATGTAATGTACTTTATTTATATAGCCCTTTAAAACAACCCATAGGTGACCAAAGTGCTTTACAGATAATTAAACAGCATTAAAAACACACACACAGCATTAAAAACAAGTAACATAAAGAAATAAGAATACCTAAAAATGAGAATAAAATCAAAACAAATGCCAAGACAAATATCACCACTACTGGGTATTAAAAGCCATCCTAAACAAATATATTTTAAGTTCTAATTTAAAAAGGGCCAGGTCAGAGATAGCACGTAGGTCAGGGGGGAGATTATTCCAGAGCCTGGGGGCGACAACAGAAAAGGCTCAGTCACCCCAGTGTTTATACCTTGACCTAGGCACATCCAGCAAAAGCTGATTGGATGACCTCAAAGCCCTGCCTTGGTCACGGACAGTCAAAATCTCAGACATATAAACCGGAGCAAGGCCATTAAGAGCTTTAAAAACAAAAAGCAAAAGTTTAAAATTAATTCTAAAATGGACTGGATGACATAATGCACGGCTCAGGAGACACACACGCAGGCTCAGGGTAGATTTAATAGCTTTATTAACAACAAGTGTGTATGCGTGTGTGTATGCGAGATGTATATGTGTTGGTGGTGGCGTCTGCGTCAGGCACGGAGGCAGGAGGCCGTTCAGCCGGACAACCCTATGGGAGAAGCAGAGGGAGAAGGGTAACGGGCACCACACCAACACAGGAGATATGACAATGATCGTAGGCTTACTTGGTTTGGGCAGGTGGCTGGCACAGCAAGGGCGTAGCCCGGTAGACAGCGACCTGGAGCGCCTGATGCAGCAGCGAGGAGGCGGTGGCTGTAGGAAGTAGTCCGCCGCCGGGAAATCCACCTGTGCACAGGGGAGGAGACTGGAAGGAGAAGGTAAGGGATTCTTACTTGTAATCTTGCTCGTTGAAGGGGATTCCTTGCAGCAAGGGAAGCCAACGAAGACAGACGGCTTCAGGCCGAAGCCCAGGGCGAGACGGCTTAAATCCCTCGCCGCTGACGAGGCGCAGGTGTGCGTGCAGCTGGCGCCGCTGATGAGCGGCGAGGCGTGACAGTACTCCCCCCTCTAGCAGCGCCTCCTGGCGATGGTTTCTCCGGGTGCGCTCGGTGGAACTCAGTAATGAGAGATGGATCCAACACAAACGACGAGGGTACCCATTGCCGATGTTCGGGTCCATAGCCCTCCCAGTCCACCAAGTACTGCAACCTGCGACCCCGGCGCCGGGAGTCCAGGATGGAAGAGACTGGCCAGGCCGGATGACCACCAATCATCTGGGGCGCGGGCTGCGCAGCAGGGGGAGGGCAAAGGGGGTCGGAGACTGCCAGCTTCACCTTGGAAACGTGGAAGGTGGGATGAATGCGGAGGGAGGGGGGAATAGCCACACGCACAGCCACCGGGTTTATAATCCTGGTAATGGGGTATGGGCCCATGAAACGCTGTGCCAGCTTCCTCCTCTCACCCTTTAAAACGACGTCCTGGGTAGACACGCTGGCCTACCTGGTAGGCTGGGGCAGGTCTTCTGTGCCGGTCCGCCGTAGATTTGTTGCGCTCCGCCGTGCGTAAAAGCGCATTGCGCGCCGACGCCCAAATGGAGCGGCACCGCCTGCGGTGCACCCGAACTGAGGGGACAGTTACCTCACTCTCCTGCGTAGGGAACAAAGGGGGGTCGTAGCCCAGGGACGCCTTAAATGGGGACATCCCCGTGGCAGAAAAGCAGGCAGTGTTATGGGCGTACTCAACCCAGGCGAGATGGTTGCTCCAGGACGCAGGCTTGGATGTAGTGACGCAGCGGAGCGCAGCCTCCAGCTCCTGATTGGTCCGCTCACACTGCCCGTTGGTTTGGGGGTGATGGCCGGAGGAGAGGCTTACCTTGGCTCCCAGGGCGTTACAGAAGGACCTCCAAACCTCTGAGGAAAACTGGGGACCCCGGTCCGAGACCACGTCCACCGGAATCCCGTGCAGCCTGACCACGTGCTGGATAAGGAGGTCCGCCGTCTCCAAGGCAGATGGAAGCCCTCGTAATGGGATGAAGTGAGCAGCCTTGGAGAAACGATCAACGATGGTCAGGACTGTGTCGAAGGTGTTAGAGGCCGGGAGACCGGTGACGAAATCCAGAGCGATATGCGACCAGGGCCTGCCAGGGACGGGCAGAGGCTGGAGCAAACCCGCTGGAGGGGCATTACCTGATTTACTGGTGGCGCAGACGGGGCAGGCCCGGGCGTAGCGGGCAGCGTCCTTCCGCAGGCCCGGCCACCAGAAGGATCGTTGAAGTAAATCGATCATCCGGGAGGAACCAGGGTGGCAGGTGAGCTTTGATGTGTGCAGCCAGTGGATGACCTCCCCCCGGACCGTGGATGGCACAAAAAGCCTCCCCTCCGGTCCGCCGCCAGGGTCTGGTTCCGACTCCTGCGCCTTCTGGATCTTACTTTCGATGTCCCAAGTGACGGCTCCCACGATGCACGACCTGGGCAAGATGGTGTGGACTGCGTCCTCAGATGCCTCAGGGGTAAATTGCCTAGAGAGGGCTGTCAGGCAGGCCGTTCTTGGAGCCAGGCCTAAAGGTGATGTTAAAGCGGAACCTGGCGAAGAACAAGGACCAACGCGCCTGGCGGGCGTTCAGACGCTTGGCAGATCTCAAATATTCCAAGTTCTTGTGGTCAGTTAGAACCATGAACGGCAGGTCCGCCCCCTCTAGCCAGTGACGCCACTCCTGCAGCGCGAGCTTGATGGCGAGGAGCTCTCTGTCCCCCACGTCGTAATTTCGCTCCGCCGGGGACAAGCGCCGGGAGAAGAAAGCGCAGGGCCGTTTGACCCCGTCGTCAGGTGACCGCTGAGATAGAACCGCCCCCACCCCCGTGTCCGAAGCGTCCACCTCCACGATGCATTGCAGCGAGGGATCGACTTGGCTGAGGACCCGGGAGGAGGAGAACTCTGCCTTCAGCGCCTGGAAAGCAGCTGCGGCCTCTTCAGTCCACCGGAACGGGACCTTAGGGGACGTGAGGCGGGTCAGAGGGCCGACAATGGTACCAAAGTTCGGGACAAAGCGGCGGTAGAAGTTAGCAAACCCAATAAACTGTTGCACCTGTTTCCTTGATGTAGGAGTGGGCCATTCCACCACCGCTTTCACCTTCGCTGGATCCGGAAGCACCTGGTCGTGGGAGATGACGAACCCGAGGAAGGATGTAGTCTTAGCGTAAAATTCACATTTCTCAGCCTTGACATATAACCGGTTCTCCAGCAGCCTTTGGAGGACCCGCCTCACATGGACCCGGTGCTCGTCCCTGGATCTGGAGAAGATGAGGATGTCATCCAGGTAGACGAACACAAACAGGCCAATGAAATCCCGGAGGACGTCATTTATAAGGTGCTGAAAGACGGCTGGAGCATTGGTCAACCCGAACGGCATAACCAGATACTCGAAGTGGCCGTTTGGGGTACGGAAGGCTGTCTTCCACTCGTCTCCCTCCCGGATCCGGACGAGGTGGTATGCGCTGCGAAGATCCAGCTTGGTGAACCAAGTCGCCCCCTGGAGGGAGTGGAAGGCGGTGTCCATTAGGGGCAAGGTGTAGCGATCCTTCTCCGTGATGTCATTCAGGGCGCGGTAGTCAATACAAGGACGGAGGGAGCCGTCCTTCTTGCCCACGAAGAAGAATCCAGCGCCTAATGGTGATGACGAGGGACGGATGATTCCAGCACTCAGCGATTCCTTGAGATAAGAGTTCATGGCCTCCTTCTCCGGCACAGACAGGCTGTAGAGTCGCCCTGAGGGTAAGGGTGCCCCCTGGCGGATGTTTATCGCACAGTCGTAAGGCCTGTGCGGAGGAAGAGACATTGCCTTGGACTTGCTGAATACCATACCCAGGTCGTGAAACTCCGATGGCACCAGGGTGAGATCCGGAGGCGCGGCGTCCTTGGGAGTAGGAGGAGAGGACGGGGAGCAGGCAGCGGATTGAAGGCAGGTGCTCATACAAAAGGAGCTCCAGGCGGATACTCTGGCGGACTTCCAGTCCAGAACAGGATTGTGGAGGCGGCGCCATGGGTTTCCCAGAATGACGGGTGACACAGAGCTAGGTAGGACGTAGAAGGAGGTTTCCTCCCGGTGGCTCCCAGAGATGATCACAGGGACAGGGACGGTCTGATGTGTAACTTTCCCCAGGGACACATGGGAGAGGTTGACCAGGGCGAGAGGAGATTTAAGGGCTTGGCAACGGATGCCCAGTCGGGTTGCCAGGCTTTGTGAAATAAAGCTGCCCTCCGCGCCCGAATCCACCAGTGCGTGGGTGAGGTGCCCTGTGGGGTTGTGACAAAATCGGATGGGCAGCTTCAATTGGGAGAGGGGAGTTAACCGATTAGCGTCTGCGAGACCCCTACAGTGACTCGCGGACCTCCCCGTTTGGCTTCTGTGGACAAAGCTCCACCGTGTGTTGGCTGTCTCCGCAATACATACAGAGACCCAACTCACGGCGGCGTTGTTTCTCCGCTGGGGGGAGCTTTGTCCAGCCTGTCACCATCGGCTCCGACTCCTCGGAGTACCCCGGTGACGGCAACGCCAGGGGGCGAGCTTGGGACAGGCGAGACGAGGCACCTCGAGGGCGAGAAGAAGACGACTTCCGCTCCGAGGCACGCTCGCGCAACCTGTTGTCCAAGCTGATGGCTAGGGAAGTTAGCTCCGCTAAAGTCTCCGGGATGTCCCGTCCAGCCAATTCGTCCCTCAGACCAGCGCTGAGACTGCGAAGGAAGATGCCGCAGAGAGAATGTTCTCCCCAGCCAACCTCCTCCGCCGCTACCCGGAAGTCGATCGCGTAGTCAGCTGCCGACCGACTTCCCTGCTGAAGGCTGAGAAGCCAATCGACCTGAACGCTCTCTGTACGCGAATGATCAAATACTTCCAGAAACAGTCTCACGAATTGGCCATAGGTGAGGGTGGCGTAACTGGGCTTCGCCATAACGGCGTAAGCCCAGGTCAGCGCTCGCCCCTCCAAGAGGTTCCCTATGTAGCCAATCCGGCTATGGTCTGAGGGAAAGTCTCCGGGCACACGGTGAAACACGGACTCACACTGCATTATAAACCCCCGCGCTCCACCGAGCTTACCGCTAAAGCGGGCGGGGGTCGGAATGGGTGTGAGCCGAGTTGGTGCCGCCGGAGCAGGCTGGACGGCCGCTGGAGCAGCAGGAGCCACGCCACCCTGACGGGCCGGGGGGAACGGCTGTTGGGGGTCCAAGCGGTCCAATCGGTTAGTGATTATGGTTAACTGATTTAAAATCACCTGTTGTTGGTGGGCTATTAGATCCACCCGAGCCTCGAGGGTGGAAAGACGGCGTGCGAGCCCGCTGTCTGTCGAGCCGCTCTGCTGAAGCCGTACTGACATAATGCACGGCTCAGGAGACACACACGCAGGCTCAGGGTAGATTTAATAGCTTTATTAACAACAAGTGTGTATGCGTGTGTGTATGCGAGATGTATATGTGTTGGTGATGGCGTCTGCGTCAGGCACGGAGGCAGGAGGCTGTTCAGCCGGACAACCCTATGGGAGAAGCAGAGGGAGAAGGGTAACGGGCACCATACCAACACAGGAGATATGACAATGATCGTAGGCTTACTTGGTTTGGGCAGGTGGCTGGCACAGCAAGGGCGTAGCCCGGTAGACAGCGACCTGGAGCGCCTGATGCAGCAGCGAGGAGGCGGTGGCTGTGGGAAGTAGTCCGCCGCCGGGAAATCCACCTGTGCACAGGGGAGGAGACTGGAAGGAGAAGGTAAGGGATTCTTACTTGTAATCTTGCTTGTTGAAGGGGATTCCTTGCAGCAAGGGAAGCCAACGAAGACAGACGGCTTCAGGCCGAAGCCCAGGGCGAGACGGCTTAAATCCCTCGCCGCTGACGAGGCGCAGGTGTGCGTGCAGCTGGCGCCGCTGATGAGCGGCAAGGCGTGACACTGGAAGCCAATGAAGTGAAAAAAGGATTGGAGTAATGTGGTGTCGCCTAGGTGTGTTGGTCAAAAGACGGACCGCTGCATTTTGCACAAGTTGAAGGTGGCTGAGAGAAGACTGAGAGATGCCAACATAAAGTGCATTGCAGTAATCAAGTCGAGACGTGATTAAAGCATGTATGGCTATCTCAAGATCATGACAGCTCAGGAAAGGTTTGGCTTTGGATAACAGACGTAATTGATAAAAGCTCATCTTGACTACATTGTCAGTCTGTTTATCAAATTTTAAATGGCTGTCAAAAATCACCCCCAAATTTCTGACAGCTGAACTGAGCCTTAAAGAGAGGGTACCAAAGCCAGCCGTTACAGTACCCCAAACGCAATACATTCTGTTTTTTCTTCATTTAAGTGGAGAAAATTTTGGCTTAACCACAACTTAATGTCAGTGATGCAGTCCAATAGAACACTTTGTGAGTTAGTTTGTTCTGGGTTCAAAGGTAAATAAAGCTGCAAATCGTCCGCATAACAGTGGAAAGACATGTTGTGCCTGGCTATTATTGACCTGAGTGGCAGCATATATAATGAAAACAGAATAGGGCCAAGGATAGAGTCCTGTGGGACCCCACAGGAGAGAGAGGCACTAGAAGAAGACATGTCACCAATCATTACAGAAAAAGTTCTATTAGATAGGTAGGATTCAAACCACTTAAGTACAGTGCCATGGATGCCAACATGGTGATTCAGGCGTGACAAAAGGATAGTATGGTCCACAGTGTCAAAGGCTGCTGTAAGATCTAGCAGCACTAAGACCACAGGGCGTTTGGCATCAACAGACATCATAATATCATTGTGCATCTTAAGCAGGGCAGACTCAGTGCTGTGATGAGTCTAAACCCAGATTGAAACTTCTCAAAAATAGAATTGTCTTCTAAAAAAGACTGCAACTGTATAAAAACAGCTTTTTCTAAAACCTTAGATAAAAAGGGCAAATGAGAAATGGGTCTAAAATTAGATAAAACTAAAGGGTCAAGGTGAGGTTTTTTAAGAAGGGGCCTAACCACAGCATGTTTAAAAGCAGGTGGGACAAATCCTGAACTAAGGCAGGAATTAATAAAAACCAAAAGACCAGGCCCTACAGTATTAAAAACCCTTTTCAGTATTCCAGCGGGAACAACATCCAGTGAGCAATTTGTTGGCTTCAGAGACTTCACTATATCAGCAAGTGATGATAAAGAAACCAACTCAAACTGTTCAAACACAGCAGAGTAACCCAGGACAATAGACAAGCTTCCATTAAAACTGTTATTAATAACTCGTCTGACAGAGTCCACTTTATCAACAAAAAAGTGAAGAAAAGTCTCACATGTTGTAAACGAATCATCTATAACAGTCAGAGTGCGTGGGTTTATAAAAGAGTTAATCGTGTTAAATAGCACTCTAGGACAGTGACTGCTGCTGGAAATATCAGAGAGATACTGAAATTTTGCCTTTTGCACGGTCCTCTGGTAATCAGCAAGACAATCCCTAAAAATTCCCAGAGACACATGTAATTTGTCCTTTTTCCATCTCCGTTCAGCCTGCCTGACCCGCTGTCTAATGGCACGGGTAGTGTCGTTTAGCCAGGGATCTGTTTTCGGTTTAGCCGATTTAAGCTGAAATGGGGCAATAGAGTCCAAAATCCCAGAGCAGGTGGTATGAAAGGAGGAAAGAATATTATCCGGATGGGAAGGGGAAACGAGTCCATTTAAGGCAAAAAAACCCATGAATCCCTAAAAGCAGCAGAAAACGCCTCTGGTGTTGAACAAGTGATGATGAGACGCCAGCAGGATGGAGCCACAGGCTTGCTGGGTGATGAAGGGGTCAGCAATTCAAAAATGATGGGGAAATGATCTGAGATGACAGACTCAGAAATTTCTTTGAGAAAGATTGAGAGCCCAAAAGAGATAACAAGGGCCAGAGTGTGACCAAGATGGTGTGTAGGTTTTTCCGCTAAAATATTTAAATTAAATGTCGCCAACAGTCTTTTAAAATCAGATGCCAGCTGATCAGATGGACAACAGACATGAATATTAAAGTCCCTACAGATCAAAAGTTTATCATATTTTGGCATAGCTGCCAAAAAATCAGAAAACTCATTAATGAAGTCCTTATTATGTTTAGGAGGACGATAGACAACAGCAAATAACACAGGACTTGTGAGACCCACCACAAATAGTTGCAGCTCAAAACAGGAATAAGCATTTGTGGAGAGAAAGCGACATTTAAAACAGTCATTAAAAACAGAAGCCAGACCTCCACCCCGACCAGATGCTCGCGGGGAGCTGAAGAAAGAACAGCCGGGAGGGAGGAGCTCAGAGAAGGTGGCGTTTTCACCTGGTTTAACCCATATTTCTGTCATCAGAAGAAAATCCAAGGAATGTGAAGTAAAAAAGTCATTTAGAATAAAAGTCTTATTTGCGATGGATCTGGTGTTAATCAGAGCCATGCGAATCAACCATTGACCAGCCTGCTGGGAAGCACGACTAATTGGGTGAAGGTTCTCCGGTGCGCAGCCCCTTCTGCGAATCCAAACGGGCCGGCGGCAGGGAAGTGAGTGTCCAGTCTCTGGGACAGTCGGCGACAGCCGTCGGTAGCGATAATCCATGGATTGTTGTACGTCAAAACCGATACGCTTCCTGGAGAGCTCAGTCAGCAGTTGACGAGGACTGTGCGTTGAAGAAGAAGCCAGGTAAGCCCTCAGTCTGCATGACACTCCGCCTCTCCAACCTCGTCTTTTGCGGCGTCTTTTGTGGCGGCTGTTTCGAAACAGCCCGTTGGGTGCACATCTCAGATAGGGTGGTATAGACACCAACAGAGGCGGAGGAGGCTGACCATTAAATTCATAGGTCGAGAATTTGACCACAGAATTGCGAATATTTAGAAGAGTAAGGCGATCATAAACCAGTAATGATGATACATTCTGAGCTAGAAACAACAAGAAGACAACTAAACACATAAGACATAGCACAGGCAGACGTCCAGCCACACACAACGGCGCCATCTTGCCTCCTCAATAGGAGACTAGCTAAAACACGAGCTAAATAAAATAATGTGTGAAAGCAAGTTAAATGATACTGGCCTGTCTGGAGACAGCTGTGATCTTCTGAAAGAATGTCCATGAAAGGATGACCGTTCTTAAAAGCACATTTTGAGATAAATTTGTCCATGTTTTTTATTTTATTTTTTTATTTAACCTTTATTTATAGAGGGTAGTTCCATAGAGAGGCAACCTCTCTTTTTCAAGGATGCCCTATTCACACTCACACCAGGAAGCTGCCCAGTACAACCACAGACTGACCTGTGGCCATTGAGCAGCTCCACTTGAGCAGTTGGGGTTAAGGAGGGTGGGGAAAACACTGCTATGTTTTCTGTCCCACCCACATCTAATCCTGCCAGTCCAGGGATCGAACCTGCGACCCTCTGCTCACCAGTCCACATCCCTAACCATTAGACCACCACTGTCATGAACCGACTGGGTTTGCTCTTCAGGCTCAGTTCTGACCTTCTCTGCATCTCAGGTTATCTGTGTATTTACTTATGTATTGTGTTATCTTTTGAGTTTTCTTGTAGTTTCTACGTTCCCTAGTTTAATTTCCATACCTGTAGCCACTGTGTTCTGGCCGGCAGCTGTGAGGCAGCCTCCTTTGGCCTACACTTGTATGGGCGCTGTCTGACACTTGCCGGTCCGACCACGCCCCCTCTCTCATGACAGCCAGCTGGTTCCATTCCGGTAATTGCCTTTCCCGTGCTTTGCCCAGGTGCACCCAGTCTTCCTTGCCAGCAATGCTTGTACTTAAGCAGCTCTTTGCCAGCCAAGCATTGCTGGACTATTGTATTGTCATAATGTTTGTGCCACTGTTACCCTGTGGTCTGCCTGTTTCTCATCCCATCGTGAAGCCAGTAATCGTACCCTGTCATCTTTTTGTATGTCAGCCTTGTTTTTGAACTGTTTGTGTGTTGCCACTGTACACTGTGGTCTGCCCGCTTCACGCCCCGTCGTGAAGCCTTTTAGTGTACCCGTCACTATTTTTGTATGTCTGCATTTTGTGAACTGATGCATCTTTCTTTAATAAATGTGTTTGTGGTGTGACCTGCTCGTAAATCTGCCTTCCTTCTACTCCTCTGTGCACTGCGTAAAAGCGCACGGGGAGAGCGTGACGACCACTGCCCACCATGTGTCAGATTTCTCTTCAATTTGTTTTAATAAAATATGTTGTAAGTAAATTCATGGGTCATTGCAAATACTTCACTTTAAAAAGGCCAAGTTGTCACACAGTGGGAGGGAAAAATCTTGAATAGAAAAAAAATGTGTCAAGATGCATTGAAAATGGTTTTAGAATCAAGTTGGAGTTCTGAATCATAATTGAATCATGAGATGCCTAAAGATTCCCACACCTAGTTTGGACTTTGGCTGGGGAGGAGGACCGGCTTATTGGACCTTTTGCAGTTTTAGTTTGTGACCCCTGCTGTAGGATGACTTTGCAAAGCAAGAAGAGGAAAACAGTGAAGGCAGAGCCAAAGATTAAGTGGAGGAAGTTACAGAAGGAAGAAGGTTGCACATAGTTCAGAAAGGAGTTGATACAGGCTGTGGGTCGTAGGGAAGAATTACCAGATGACTGGGAAAGTACAGCAAAAGTATTGAGGGAAACGGGTAGAAAGGTATGTGGTGTATCTAGTGGACAGAGGAAGGAAGACAAGGAGACTTGTTGGTAGAAAGAGGAGGTACAGGAAAGTATTCAAAGGAAGAGGTTAGCAAAGAAAAAGTGGGTTATTCAGGTAGATGAAGAAAGTAGACAGGAGTATTTGGAATCCAGGCACATGGCAAAGAGAGAGGTGGCAAAGACAAAGGATAAGGCATATAGTGAGCTGTATGAGAGGCTGGACACAAAGGAAGGAGAAAAGAAGTTGTATCGACTGGCTAGACAGAGGGATCGAGCTGGAAAGGATGTACAGCAGGTTAGGCTGATTAAGGACAGAAATGGTAATGTACTAACAAATGACGAGACTGTGTTGAGAAGGCAGAAGGAGTAATTTTTAAAGCTGATGAATAAAGAATGAGAGAGAGAGAGGGCGGATGAAGGAAAGATAGTGAACAAGGAAGTCCCGAGGATTAGCAAGGCAGAAGTGAGGGCAGCTTTGAAGAGGATGAAGAATGGAAAGGTGGTTGGTCCAGATGACATACAGTACCTGTAGAGGTATGGAGATGTTTAGGAGAGATGGCAGTGGACTTTTTAACCAGATTGTTTAACACAATCTTGGAGAGTGAGAGGATGCCCGAGGAGTGGAGAAGAAGTGTTCTGCCAATTTTCAAGAACAAAGGTGATGCTCAGAGCTGTACTAGAGAAAGTCAGAAGGAGTTGCACTGTGTCTTTGTGGATCTAGAGAAAGCATATGATAGGGTGCCAAAAGGGGAAGTGTGGTACTGTATGAGAAAGTCAGGAGTGGCAGAGAAGAATGTGAGGGTGGTGCAGGACATGTATGAGGACAGCGAGACGGTGGTGAAGTGTGCTGTAGGAGTGATGGATGGATTCAAGGTTGGGGTGAGATTACATCATCGATCGGCTCTGAGCTCCTTCTTGTTTGCCATAATGATGGACAGGCTGACAGACGAGGTCAGGCAGGAGTCTCCGTGGACCATGATGTTTGCAGACGACACTGTGATCTGCAGTGAGAGTAGGGAGCAGGTGGAAGAGAACCTGGAGAGGTGGAGGGTATGCTCTGGAGAGAAGAGGAATGAAAGTTTGTGGAAGCAAGACAGAATACATGAGTGTGAATGAGAGGGAGGCAGGTGCAACGGTGAAGATGGAAGGGGTAGCGGTAGTGAAAGTAGATGAGTTTAAATACTTTCGGTCAACCTTCCAAAGCAATGGAAAATGCACAAGAGAGGTGAAGAAGTGAGTGCAGGCAGGGTGGAGAGGGTGGAGACAAGTGTCAGGAGTGATTTGTGACAGAAAGGTAGCAGCAAGAATGAAAGGGAAGATTTACAAGACGGTAGTGAGACCTGCTATGATGTATGGTTGACTGTCTGACTGTTGAGTGTTTCTTTTAACTTTCCTTTTACACAGCTTTTTTTGTTTTACAATTACAATGACAAAGTACAAATGCTGCAGATAACACTGTAATTGGAGTTATAGCTGGTATATAAATCTGTAAGTAAATGCGACATTTGTTATATAATTTTATAGTGCATAATATGTTTGTGTAGTACACCATCTCTTCTATAGTTTTGTAAGTGGGTTTTCATCAGACGAGTGAAACATTGATGCTGTTGTTTAGGATAATGTTTCCTGAAGTCATTTAGAATCACTTTACATAAACTGTCCTGACTAGGAGCTTGTCAGGGCTTCCTATCAGAATAATGAGCATATCTGTCAAACTTCAGACTAAATCCTGTGATACTTTCCTGTTCTGATTAATCTTCCAAGTGCCCATGGTCACACCCAAACAGCACAGACTAAATAATGAGATGCATGATTTATTTAATGGCGAATATGAAGACTGATGTAACGTCATTATTGTAGTAAAAATAATTTTAGCTATATATATGCACCTCCTCCACCAGCCCAACAGCTGTACTAAAAATGTTGTCATACTGAGTACAATATGAATTATTCTCAAAGGTTGCCTGTTCTCCATGATGCAGCGTGATTTCCTGCCACATCCCGTTGGGAGAACAGGTAACCTTTTCAGTTTATTCATTTCATTTAGTTTAATATAATAACGCTTATCCAGGGGTCCGGGTCACGGGGTCGACAGACCAGAGCAAGCCCTGAATCAATGCCCAGTTCACATTGCACCATGATCCCCATGATCCTTCTTGCAGGTGGTGAGCCCACTGGAGGGTGGACCCATGTGGCTCCTTTGGGTTCATTTGGTCCTCGATGTAACTTTTTTCATAGGGATCTACTAGACCGCTTTTGGTCTGGCCCTTCAGTCAGGACCAGTTTGCCTTGGGAGACCCTACCAGGGGCAGGTTGCCCCCGACATCATAGCCCCTGGGATCATTAGGGTACGCAAACCCCTCCACCATGATATGGTGGTGATCCACGGAGGGGAGTGAGAAACATTACTATTAAAAAAAACCACATTATTATTGCCAGTAATCTGCTTTAACCTTCTCTAAAATCCAGGCCAGAGACCTGCAGCTATTGTGTCCCCCATCGCTGGCACAACCAGGGACATAGTGGAGACAGCTCTGGACATCGGGGGCTTCCCAGTCCTGTTGAGTGACACGGCCGGCCTCAGAGACAGCCCAGACCTAGTGGAGAGAGAGGGAGTCCGCCGGGCTAGGGAAAGGTAAATTCTAGAGGTTCTGGATTTAAACTTTAAAAGTAAAATTGTATAATGAAGACTGTTGTTAGTGTTTGACCTCAGGGTGCAGGATGTCTGCACATAACACCGTACAGGTCTCCAGATGCAGAGTTCTGCTTTGCCACGTCAGCAATGTTCCTCCAGACGTGTATAATTGAACAGAACATATTAGAATGGAGACAAATGGAATATGAGCCTGAAAACAAAGAAAGGAAGAAATAAGTCATTTCTGTAATGTCTGTATAACCTCCAGAGTTTATACTGAGCTCTAGTTATAAATACACTGGACAAACACTCTCAGGAGGTTGCGTAATAACAGTCACCTTTCCTTGTAGAGTGTTCTCTGTCATGAGGTTTGTGTGTATGTGATGGAGAAAATGAACATTTGTTCATTATAGAGCGATACACTGACACCTGCATCCGCCATTTCAGCAGTACTTTAGAATGACTGTCAAACAGAGAAGCATGCAGAAAACACCTGCCAAACTACTGCAGTCTGCAAACCCCATTTATCATAGTTCCTTATTTTACAAGATCTACAACACCATTTCAGGAATATCCATCCATCCATCCATCGTCTTCCGTTTAATCCTTTTTGGGTCGCGAGGGGACTGGAGCCTATCCCAGCATCTTTGGGTGAGAGGCAGGGTACACCCTGGACAGATCGCCAGTCCATCACAGGGCCAACACAGAGAGACAGACAACCATTCACTCTCACAGTCGTACCTAAGGACAATTTAGAATCCCCACTTGATGCCAGTTAACCTAACTTGCATGTTTTTGCCATGTGGGAGGAAACCGGGGAAAATCCCGGAGTAAACCCACGCAGACACGGGGAGAACATGAAAACTCCACACAGATCACTGTTGGTTGGAGGCTTGGATCGAACCCAGGATTTCCCGGCCAAGGGTGAGTTGCTGTGTTGCCACAGTGCTAACCACTCCGCCACCGCACTGCCCCCATTTCGGGAATATTTATTTATTTATTTATTTTTCAAGCTAAATGAATGTCAAATGCTTCCGTAAGTTCAAAATATTCACCCATTAAAATTTTTAAGCATAGGTGTTAGGTGTTACATAATTACATAATTAATTCCAAGATGTTGAGACAACAGACGGAGTAACAATTAAGGGTTTCAAGCCTACCTTTTTAAGGGAACGTTTACTTTTTCCCATGACATTTTGTTATAAGGATTGACTTGAATAAATGTTATTGACAGGAGTTGTCTTCAGTTTGGTGATTAAAGTCTCAGTCACACAGACCTACGTACACCTGTGGTTATTTGCAGTATACAGTACACAAATGAAAAAATGTAATTTGGATTCATTTTAATGATTCCTGTGTGACTGGAATTTACTTGGGAATATGAGTGGTCCATGTGGATCTGCATCTGTGAGCCATTTCTTAAAATATGGACAAATAAAACCAAAATGGCTTGCATAGAGAGATACACTGAAGATGTATTTTTGTCTTTGATTTATCCATAACAGTCAAGTAATATCAATGTCAAATAAATAAATTACTATGTTTAGGAAGAAAAAAAATCCTTCTCTGAGCTGACCTTCATCATTAATGTAAATGGGCAGGTGTATCATTAACCACTGAGTCCCGACTCAGTTTTTAGTTTGGGCCAGTTTGGGCTGTATTTCATAACACCCAAGTACCAGTCAGGATTTAATCATGTATGTACAGACTGAGTCTCCTCACAGCTGGACAGCTGCGAACCTGTAAACAGACACAGAGGAGGATGACAAATCCAGCCACAGATGTAAATCTTTTTTTTGTTGGCCTGTTTGTGGACTAAGGAGGTTTACGTGTTTACAAATATATTCTTTCTATATTATTTTATGGATATTATTATTTGAACAATTGCTCTACCCATCATGAGGACCTAAATATTGTCAGGATGACAGGCTGGATTTTTTTTCTTTTGTTTTAATCTTAAGGTAAGATATTTGAGGTTTTTTCTATCTGTATTTTTATTGTATTTGGGATAAGGGGGTTAAATGTTAGTAGCAGTTACACTGGGTGTCATATAGGCCTCCTGCCAGGATTGCAGTTTCTGTTCTGTTCACAAACCTTATGACTACCGCTTTGTTGTTGGTACTCCTTCTGGGCAAAGGATGGCATGCCTCAGTGTTAACTACAGTCCATCTCAATCCCTTTGGAGTGTAAAAAAGCAGCCACTTGTTG
Organism: Pholidichthys leucotaenia; assembly: GCA_020510985.1. Lineage (NCBI taxonomy): Eukaryota > Metazoa > Chordata > Actinopteri > Cichliformes > Pholidichthyidae > Pholidichthys > Pholidichthys leucotaenia. Next base: position 318,796,411 of record CM035839.1, on the reverse strand, counting down.
CTCCGTGGAGTTGGTGTCCCGTTCACCATCGTCTTCTTCGTTGTCTGTGATCACAGCTCGAGTGTAAGACCAGGGGCCTCATGTACAAAGGGTAGTTACGTACAAAAACATGGCATACGTCCTTTTCCATGGAAAATTTCAGATGTATCAAGCATGAAATGACGATAGAAATATGCGCAGCCCCACACCAACTTCATGGCTGGCGTACGTACGTTTCTACTGTTATTGGTCCGTTGGCAACACTGAGAGGTGATGTTGGGAGACTGATAATGACGTGAAAATTATTGTACACACCAGAGACACATGATGAACAAACATCCAAGTGTGCGCAATTAGATGATTGGGTATAAAAGCAAGTGTAAAGAAGTGCAGAAAATGCCTCTAACAACAATGGCATTAGCATTATTAGAGAATATTGCAAATCATGCAGTGAGAAGAGAAAGAATATTTAGAGAGATTTTCTGGCTCAGGATGATGACTGGCTTGTCAGCCAGTTTAAGTTTCCACGGGCAGTCCTTGTGGAACTGTGCTCAGAGCTATGGCCGCTCTTGGAGCGTGACACGGTGAGAAGCTGTGCGCTGTCCATGCCAGTGCAGGTGCTGACAACACTGGGGTTCCTGGCAGCAGGGGCATTCCAGAGGGAGCTGGCAGACCGATCGGGAATTTCCCAGTTGACCCTGAGCTGAGCTATGCCAGCTGTGTGGGATGGCATTTTCCGGCTGTCACCCAGGTACATCATACGTATTCCCATACAATGCAGTTGAACAGGCCAATATCAAAGCACAATTTGTAGCGAGAGCCGATTTTCCTAATATAATTGGAGCGAAGGACTGCACACACATTGCTGTAAAATCACCTTCATGAGATGAATATGTGTATGTTTACAAGAAACATTTCCATTCAATCAATGTACAAATTATATAACCAACATTGCTGCAAGGTGGCCTGGTTCAATACACAGTTCATTCATTCTAATGACAAGTATTGTTGGGAACAAACTACAAGCTGGCACTGTGTGGATGGCCGGCTTCTTGGTGAGTAAATTCATGTAATTGTCCTAAATAACCCGCCTCATGGGCAATGTGCCTGTGCGCCCCAAATATCACCCTGCCTTCAAGGCTTCATTACAAGTCAGTGGGTTGAGTAAGTGACTTCGTTTTTTTTGCTGATTAAACTACAGTTTCACAGCATTCTGCCAAGCCCCCAATTGCCTCTGTGTGTACAGTAGTTATGTCAATAAATGTATGCGTAAAGTTTGAAATGCAACAGTTCACCCTCTTCCCGGCGCACTTCATTCATTTACAATAGTGGATTCAAGATCAGGATTCAAGATTCAAAGGCCTTATTATCATGTGCACAGTTAAGAAATGCTACATTTCCTAAGCAATGAAATTCTTATTTTGCTCTCCAAATGAATGCCACGGTAATAGGTACAGAAACAACAATTCTAATAAGGTCATGACACACTAACACAGTAACCCAATCCTAATACTAATGGATGTAAGTAACACACACACCAACACACAGTTAGGCAGGAAGGACTCCTTAAGCACACCTTGATACTAAATATTAAAACTAATGAGTACTACTAACACTATGTACAGTGTGCAAATGAGCATTGTGCAACCTGATCTGAACCTGAGATGGCATAGACCTATGTACAGTGTGCAAATGAGCATTGTGCAATGAACAGTGTATAATTACAAAGTACAAATTAGTACCTGTTGCTAATTTCTGTAACGGTAGTACCGGTAGACTGTGCATGATAAGTAGCATCAGAGATGATAATTAGCAGATAATTATTTAATTATTTAAAAGATCTGATACTACCCTATTGTCCTAACAGAGCACTACGCTCCCAAAATGCTGGATTACTTTTAATACCTAGAATCTCCAAAAGTACAATGGGAGGCAGAGCCTTCAGTTATCAAGCTCCTCTCCTGTGGAACCAGCTGCCAATCTGGATTCGGGAGTCAGACTCGATCTCTGTTTTTAAGAATAGGGTTAAAACCTTCCTTTTTGATATAGCCTACAATTAGGGAGGGATCATGCGTCTCTGAACCCACCCTTAGTCATGCTGCTAATAGGTTTAGGCAGCTGGGGGACCTCCAATAATGCCCTGGGCTTCACTCCTTTCTTCACTCTCAATGAAATACTGTATTTTTGCTGGTCATTAACATCTGTTTGTTCTCTCCCATAGATTGAGTCCCCATTGCGCTGTTTGCTCTCTACATGTCTGTTCTTCTCATCTTCTCTATCCCCCCCCCCCCCCCCCAGCCAGTCGCAGCAGATGACTGCCCCTCCCTGAGCCTGGTTCTGCTGGAGGTTTCTTCCTGTTAAAAGGGAGTTTTTCCTCTCCACCATCGCCAATTACTTGCTCACAGGGGATCGCCTGATTGCTGGGGTCTTTCTGCAATTGTGGGGGTTTCCCCTACAGTTGAAAGTGCTATGAGATGACTGTTGTTGTGAAATGGTGCTATGTAAATAAAGTTGAATTGAATTGAATAATTAGCAGCAGAGATGATATGGACATCAGACGGGTGAGACTATATCTACTGTACAGGTGAGCAGTGTGCAAATTTAGCAGCCGGTGTGTGAGTTCCTATGTGCAAAGCTGTGTTACGGAGTTTTGGGGGTTGTTATCTGTTCAGGAGTCTGATGGCAGTGGGAAAGAAAGAATTCTTCAGTCTGGTTGTCCTGCATTTCACACTTCTGTACCTCCAGCCTGAGCGCAGAAGTATGAACAATCTGTGTTGGGGGTGGGTGGGGTCCCAGAGGATGGCGTCAGCCCTCCTTTGGACTCTGTGGTGGTGGATGCTCTGCAGAGAGGGGAGTGGAGTCCTGATGATATTCTCCGCTGTCTTCACCACTCTCTGCAGGCGTTTGCAGTCCAGGTTAGTGGTGCTGCCGTACCATGCAGTGATGCAGTTGGTCAGGATGCTCTCGATGATGCAGCTTTAGAAATTGTTGAGGATCCTGGAGGACATGCCAGACTTCTTCAGCCTCCTCAGAAAGTACAGCCGCTGTTGATCTCTCTTATCCAACTCTGTGGTGTTGTGTGTCCACTTAAGGTCCTCGCTGATGTGGATGCCCAGGTATTTAAAGCTGCTCACCCTTTCCACCTCAAGCTCCCGGATGAACAGCGGCCAATTGGGTCTCTTCCTCCCTTTCCTCATGTCCACTATCATCTCCTTTGTCTTGTCCGTGTTGAGTGTGAGGTTGTTGTCCTCATACCATGACACCAGGTTGGCCACCTCCCTCCCGTAGGATGCTTCATCATCACCAGTGATGCATCCTAGCACTGCTGTGTCATCTGCGAACTTCAGGATGATGTTGTCCTTGTGGGAGGCAACACAGTCATGGCTGAAGAGGCTGTAGAGGATGGTGCTGAGAACACAACCCTGTGGGACACCTGTGTTTGTGATGATGCTGACTGAGGTCCTGTTACCCATCCTGACAGACTGGGGCCTGCCAGTTAGAAAGTCCAGTAGCCATTCGCAGAGGGTGGGGTGCAGGCCAAGTGAAGACAGTTTATCGGTGAGTTTGTGGAGAATGACTGTGTTGAAGGCGGAGCTGTAGGTGACAAAGAACATCCTAATGTAGGATTCTTTATCTTCCAGGTGGGAGAGAGAGTAATGGAGTGCTGCAGTGATAGCATCTGAGGTGGACCTGTTGGGCCGGTAGGCGTACTGCAGGGGGTCCAGGGTGCCCGGTATGCTGTCCTGAATGAGGGGCAGCACCACTCTCTCGAAGCACTTCCTGATGATTGGAGTGAGTGCTACCGGTCTGTAATCATTCAGACAGGATGGTGGGCTCCTTTTGGGGAGGGGGATGATGGTTGTCATTTTGAAGCAGAAGGGGACTGTGTTCTGGTTGAGGGAGAGGTTAAAGATTTTTGTGAGAACATCAGTCAGCTCGGCAGTGCATGCTCTGAGGGCCCGCCCAGGTGTGTTGTCTGGTCCTGCCGCCTTGCGGGGGTTGATATTCCTCAGTGCTTTGTTTACCTGGCCTGGTGAGACTCTTAATGGGTGGGTGGGGGGTTGAGTGTATGTTTCTTCTCTGTGCTGTGGCTGGTGGTCTTGAAGCGGGTGTAAAAGATGTTGAAATCATCCGACAGGCTGTCTGTAGAGCTAGTGGTGCTGGTGTTGGTCCTCTTGTAGTCTGTGATGTGTTGCAGGCCTTGCCACATGCGCCTAGGGTCAGGAGTGGAGTAGAGGCTGTCCAGCTTTTCTCTGTACTGCCTCTTGGCTGTTGTTATAGCCTTTCTCAGTCCATACTTTGCAGCTTTGTACTAAACCTCACAGCCTGATTTAAATGCACAAGAGTGAGCATGCAGCATCTGACGTACCTGATTGTTGATCCAGGGCTTCTGGTTGGGAAACTTCCTGACCTGTATGGTGGGTACGATGGTATCAGTACACATGCTGATGTACCCAGTCACGTATTCAGCATAATCCTGTATGTTTACAGAAGAGTCCTCTTGGGTGGTTGCAGCTTTAAACACATCCCAGTCTGTGCAGACAAAACAGTCTTGCAGGGTGCTCTTAGTCTCTGGAGTCCAGTGCTTAATTTGCTTAAATGGTAATGGTAAATGGCGTTCACTTATATAGTGCTTTTTCTTATCTCTGGATGACTGAAGTGCTTTACAGATCCTGCTATCCATCCATTCACGCACACATTCACACACTGATTGCGGCAGAGCTGCCATACACACAGGTGCTAGCCTGGCCACCAGGAACAACTGGGGGTTCAGTGTCTTGCTCAAGGACACTTCGACATGCAGACTGCAGATAGAGCAGGAATCGAACCCATGACCCTCCGATCAGTAGTCAGTCACACTACACCTGTGCCACGGTCGCCCCCTTAATAACAGGGTTTGTTTGTTTCAGCTTTTGTCTGTAGGCTGGATACATAAACAGGGAGATGTGGTCTGACTGTCCAAAGTGGGGGTGGGGTGCCGCTCTGTAGGCGCCACGTATGTTGGAATAAACATGATCCAATGTGCTTTTGTCGCGGGTGGGAATGTCCCCATGCTGGCAATATTTGGGGAGTACAGTCCGTAAATTGCACTGGTTAAAGTCGCCAGCAACAATAAAAACAGCATCGGGATGTCATAAATTTTATGTGGAGTGCCTTTATGTAGAGTTTTTGTTTTCATTTTCAGGAGGGATTTTTATACCCTTGAGGATTACTGTATGCAGGGTTATTACTGTTTGGGGCGTCAGAGCTCCATGTTGCATAAATAATTTGCTTCACATGCCTATACACATCTTTATCCATCTTTACATTTGCAGTCATGTGAACATTTCTATGATCACACAAAGCAAAAACTTTTTTTAACCATTCCTCGTGCACTACTTGTGTATTCCCTTTGTGTCTACATGCGCTGCAATTCCATATATGTGCATTTACATGATTGTCACATCTGTCTACTTACATCCACATTTATCACTAGGTGGATAGATGTATTCTGTGGGAAAAGATACAGGCCAGTGTAACAGGAGTTTTAAAGAAAGGCCAAAATATTGAAAAATGATGAGATCAAATTACAAATGGAGTAGCATCATCCACATCGGCATTGAGTCCTCAAACCATACCTATTTTTAAAAAATTATTGAATAAAAATAAGAGTTAAAATAAGAAAAATATTGACTTTGGGAAAGGTATGTAAATTAAGCAAACTCCACCTGTCATCTGACTATAGATCTTGATTAGACACGTGAAAAAGTTATGGATAGTTGTGTATACAAATGCTCTGCATCCTGGAAAATATAAAAGCGCATTCAAAACATATGAGTATGTGCAACACGTGCTGTTTGTGGCACACTCTGCCCAGGCAGGGAGTGGACCATTTCCTGCTGTGTGCCACATGTGAGAAAGGTCAAAGCTGGAGCATGTGCTAACCCGATTTTCCCTTATATTGTCCATTAAGGAATTCTCCCAACAGTTCAATATATTAGCACTTGGCAAAACTGGAAAAACTGCCTTTGTACAGTGCATCCGGAAAGTATTCACAGCACTTCACTTTTTCCACATTTTGTTATGTTTCAGTCTTATTCCAAAATGGATTAAATTCATTTTTTTCCTCAAAATTCTACACACTATACCCCATAATGACAACATGAAAAAAGTTTTTTTTCTGATATTTTTGCAAATTTATTAAAAATAAAAAAAACTAAGAAATCACATGTACATAAGTATTGCCTTTGCCATGAAGCTCAAAATTGAGCTCAGCTGCATCCTGTTTCTACTGATCATCTTTGAGATGTTTCTCCAGTTTAATTGGAGTCCACCTGTGGTAAATTCAGTTGATTGGACATGATCTGGAAAGGCACACACCTGTCTATATAAGGTCCCACAGTTGACAGTGCATGTCAGAGCACAAACCAAGCATGAAGTCAAAGGAATTATCTGTAGACCTCCAAGATAGGTTTGTCTTGAGGCACAAATCTAGGGAAGGGTACAGAAAAATTTCTGCTGCTTTGAAGGTCCCAATGACCACAATGGCCTCCGTCATCCGAAAATGAAGAAGTTTGGAACCACCACGACTCTTCCTAGGGCTGGCCGGCCGTCTAAACTGAGCGACTAACCCTTAGTCAGGGAGGTGACCAAGAACCTGATGGTCACTCTGTCAGAGCTCCAGTATTCCTCTGTGGGGAGAGGAGAACCTTCCAGAAAGATAACCGTCTCTGCAGCAATCCACCAATCAGGCCTGTATGGTAGAGTGACCAGATAGAAGCCACTCCTTAGTAAAAGGCACATGGCAGCCCACATGGAGTTTGCCAAAAGGCACCTGAAGAACTCTCAGACCATGAGAAACAAAATTCTCTGGTCTGATGAGACAAAGATTGAACTCTTTGGCGTGAATGCCAGGCGTCATGTTTGGAGGAAACCAGGCACTGCTCAAAACCACGCCAATGGTGGTGACAGCATCATGCTATGGGGATGTTTTTCACCGGCAGGAACTGAGAGACTAGTCAGGATAGAGGGAAAGATGAATGCAACAATGTACAGAGACATCCTGGATGAAAAGCTGCTCCAGAGCGCTCTTGGCCTCAGACTGGGGTGACGGTTCATCTTTCAGCAGGACAATGACCCTAAGCACACAGCCAAGATATTAAAGGAGTGGCTTAAGGACATCTCTGTGAATATCCTTGAGTGGCCCAGCCAGACCCCAGACTGGAATCAAATTGAACATCTCTGGAAAGATCTGAAAATGGCTGTGAACCGACACTTCCCATCCAACCTAATGGAGCTTGAGAGGTGCTGCAAAGAGGAATGGGCGAAACTGCCCAAAGATACAGTGGTGTGAAAAAGTGTTTGACCCTTCATGATTTCTCATTTTTTTGTATGTTTGTCACACTTAAATGTTTCAGATCATCAAACAAATTTGAATATGAGACAAATATAACACAAGTAAACACAAAATGTAGTTTTTAAATGAAGATGCGTATTATTAAGGGAAAAAAAAAATCCAATCCTACATGGCCCTGTGTGAAAAGTGATTGCCCCTAAATCTAATAATGTCATGAATTGGGCTCTGCGGGTCAGAAAGGGAGACCCAGGCGCTGGACTGCTAGTTGTGCGATTTAATGGAGAAACACAAAGTCCTGTGGGGGCTCTGGGCTGGAGCGTAACAGCACCCACGGTGGACCCAGACTGAGCCATAGCTGCACTCACAGTGGACCTGGACTGGGCCAGAGCTGCACCCATGGTGGCCCCTGGGCTGAAGCGTAGCACCCACGGCGGACCCACACTGGAGCACAGCACCCACGTTGGTTTCAGGCTGAGGTGCAGCACCCACGACGGTCCCCAACTGGGACACCACACCCACGGAGATCCGGACTGAAGAGGAGTTGTACCCACAGAGGTCCCAGGCTGGGACAGAGCACCCACAACGACCTCAGCTAATGGGGAAGCAGCACCCTCGGAGGCCCTGGGCTGGGACAGAGCACCTGCGAAGACCTCAACCAGAGGGGAAGCAGCACCCACGGAGGCCCCGGGCTGGGACGGAGCACCCGTGAAGACCTCAGCCGATAGGGGAGCTGCACTCACTACGGTTTCAGGTGGTGAGGCTGGACGCATGGAGACCTCTGGCGAAGTTGGAACATCCTCGGTGACCCTGGGGAAAGACTCCGACAGGAGAGGCAAAGAAACAGGGTCAGGGTCACCGGCAGCAGTGGAGCCCGGTGAGGTGAGCTCAGGTGCAGCTGACAGCTGCACTTGGCTCTCCCCACCAAGAGCCAGACAAGGTCTCTCCAAAATCGAAGCAATGGAAACAAAGGAGATCACTTGCCTGAGCTCAAGCTCCACCACCGTCCAGGACGCTGTCGATCCAGGCAACAATGTCTTGGGCCCGGCCCTCTGGAGGTCCAGCTCAGACTCTGCTGCAGCGGCCCCAGCAGCAGGCATGGTGGTCGATGCAGTCCCGGGACCCCCCAGCGAAGTGACCCACGCAGGTGGTACGCCCGACATGGCAACAGGAGGTTGGTTCCCTGCTGACACTGGATCCTGCACAGCTGAAGCCCGGGGACGTTCAATCATTGGCGCAGGCTCCAGATAACAGACAGCACTCTCCCTCTGTCCAGACTATGGCTGCAGGGCTGGAACCAGGTTTTCCAGGGCCGCAGGTTCCTCCATCATCCGGTGGCTCAATCCTGTGGCCGGCGGACGCTCAAGGGGCGAAGGAGGAGACGTGGAGAGAGCAGGTGAAAAGTTTATTGCTGCAGCAGGCGGTGAGAACTCAAGGGACTGCACAGGCTGAGCCTCACTGCCTGGAATCAAGCAAAAAAATTCATGTTTTAGGGAATGAGAATGAAAGAACACTTGCCTGAGTTCCCGGGGTATGATGTTTTCTGCTTCAGCTGGTCTTGAATTCGTCCTCTCTGTGGCTGCAGCTGTTGTGGGCCCCTCTGAGGAACATGGAGGAGCAACCCCTGCAGACGCGGTGACAGGGAGCTGGAGGGAAGCTGACCTGGCCCTCAGCAGAGGAAGGAGATGCAGAGGCGACGAGGGTCGCAGCAGCAAAGGAGGAGAATGAGGCTGACGGGACAGCCGGAGAAGGAGAGCTAGAAGAAGGAACTGCTGAGGGGATTGTCTAGTTCAGTGTGGGAAAACTGCTGACTGGGAGGCATTCTTGCGGTGGGATTTCACAGGACGGCAGCGTCCCAGAGCAGGTTGAGCAGGAGCTGGTGCCAGAGACTGGTGAGGAGTCGATAAAGCAGAGGCTCGGGGATGCCTCCCCTTGGGCGCTGGCCCAGGCTTCTTTGTGGAATTCCTCACCTTCCCACTGCTCTCCTGTTGCAAAGCCATCACCAGCGAAATCCTCTCCACCCCCTCAGCATGCTCCATGAGCTGAGGGCACTGGTGAACAGTCGCCTTCGCCAGGCCCAGTTACCACAGTGCATCTTTCGGGGTAGAGCGATGCGAGCTACGGCGATTAATCCATCCACTTCCATGAGGGTTCTGCAGCACCCCCACCCCAGGCTCATCGGGTAACCGTGCCTACCTACAGAGTCCATGTGCACTGGTGACATGATGTCAGCTCCCACAAACAGGTGAGTGAAACTAAAACCACAAGCTAGCAGCAGCTGGGTCTCAAACTGGTCAGTGCCGACTGTCATGAATTGGTCCCTGTGGGGCAGAAAAGGAGACCCAGGCACTGGACTGCTAGTTGTGCACTTTAATGGAGAAACACAAAGCCCAAACAGTGACCCAAAATAAACTTACAACAACAGAGAAGTGCAGGTAAACGGCGAGGAAACAAGCAAGAATGCGCGTTGGAATGGTGTAGGGGTTCCGACGGAGCAGAGAAATAACCTTGACACTTTGAGGCACTGACAGTAAGCAAATGGAATAGGCGGTCTTAAATAATGCAGACAATCAAACATAAAAGGTGCCATCAGGTGTGGATCTCATGAGTGGGCAGGTGCCCTAATTACTGAGCAACACATACAGAGTGATAACAAGGTGGGAGTGTCTGGAACAAAGGTGTCACAAAGAAACAAAATATAAACACAAGGAACTAAATGCCAGGATAATAATAATAATAATAATAATCACAATAAGGACATGAATGCATAACAGAACAACTGACAGCTAAGAGCACATCCTAAAACAACATACAGTAAAATAAACACACAATACTGGGAAAATACAGGAAATAATCAGAAATAAAGTAAGAGCCTGAGCATGGTGACACATCGCCCTCAGCCTCGTGACAAATAACTGGTTGGGCCACCCTTAGCAGCAACAACTGCAATCAGGCATTTGAGATAACTGGCAATGAGTCTTTTACAGCGCTGTGGAGAAATTTTAGCCCACTCATCTTTGCAGAATTGTTGTAATTCAGCCACATTGGAGGGTTTTTGGGCATGAACCACTTTTTTAAGGTTATGTCATAGCATCTTAATTGGATTCAGATCAGGACTTTGACTAGACCACTCAAAAGTCTTCAGAGGTGGACTTGCTGGTGTGTTTTGGATCGTTGTCTTGCTGCAGAACCCAAGTGCACTTCAGCTTGTTGCACTTCAACACACAATGGTCCCCTCCGGCATACAACTAGGAAAATACCGGTTGCTATGGAGGGTGAGAATATGTATGGGCACATAATCATACCATGTAGGATAACTAAGTAGAGGGTTATGCTGTTTCATCCCATCTAGCAACAATGCTCTGCACTGTGTGTGTTTATATATTTACATATTTATTCCATCTAGCTACAATGCTCAGCACTGGGTGTGTTCATATTTATATATCTATATATTTATTCCATCTAGCTACAATGCTCCGCACTGTGTTTTTATATATCTATATATTTATTCCATCTAGCTACAATGCTCCGCACTGTGTGTGTTTATATACTTACATATTTATTCCACCTAGCTGCAATGCTCCGTACTGTGGGTGTTTATATATTTACATATTTATTCCATCTAGCTACAATGCTCTGCACTGTGTGTTTATATATTCATATATTTATTCCATCCAGCTACAATGCTCTGCACTGTGTGTCTGTGTGTGTGTATATATATATTTTATAGTAATATGTACATATGTATATGCTCTTGCTTGCTTGTTTTTTTTTTTTCTTGCCTTCTGATTGTTGCTCTGAGTGTTGCTATCCCTGTGCTGTTGCAATCCTGGAATTTCCCCGTTGTGGGACTAATAAAGGCTTATCTTAGCTTGAGGTCACAAACAGATGGCCAGACATTCTCCTTCAGGATTTTTGGTAAACAGCAGAATTCATGGTTCCATTTACCACAGCAAGTCTTCCAGGACCTGAAGCAGCAAATCAGCCCCACACCACCACACTACCACCACCATATTTTACTGTTGGTATGATGCTCCTTTTCTGAAAAGCTGTGTTACTTTTACGCCGGATGTAATGGGACACACACCTTCCAAAAAGTTCAACTTTTGTCTCGTCAGTCCACAGAGTATTTTCCCCAAAGTCTTGGGGATCATCAAGATGTTTTCTGGCAAAACTGAGACAAGCCTTTATGTTCTTTTTGCTCAGCAGTGGTTTTTGTCTTGGCACTCTGCCATGCAGGCCATTTTTGCCCAGTCTCTTTTTTTTTTTTCTCTTTTGTTCTGTCAGGCAGCTAGGTGAGCAGAACAGAAATCTGCTACCCTTATTGTACCAAAGCAAATTTACTTTGCTAAAAGGAGCTTTATACAGTACCTATCTATGTACTGTATATTGTTGTAAACTCCTCCTGTAATAACTTTTAATACTTTATTTAAATTATTTTACCCATGATCATCATCGATTTTACCCGGGATCATCAAGATGTTTTCTGGCAAAACTGAGACAAGCCTTTGTTCTTTTTGCTCAGCAGTGGTTTTCGTCTTGGAACGCTGCCATGCAGGCCTTTTTTGCCCAGTCTCTTTCTTATGGTGGAGTCATGAGCACTGACCTTAACTGAGGCAAGTGAGGCCTGCAGTTCTTTGGATGTTGTCATGGGGTCTTTTGTGACCTCTTGGATGAGTCATTGCTGCACTCTTGGGGTAATTTTGGTCGGCCAGCCACTCCTGGGAAGGCTCACGACTGTTCCATGTTTTCGCCATTTGTAGATAATGGCTCCCACTGTGGTTCGCTGGAGTTCCAAAGCTTTAGAAATGGCTTTATAACCTTTTCCCGACTGATAGATCTCAATTACTTTGTTTCTCATTTGTTCCTGGATTTCTTTGGATTGCAGCATGATGTCTAGCTTTTGAGGATCCTTTGGTCTACTTCACTTTGTCAGGCAGGCAGGTCCTATTTAAGTGATTTCTTGATTGAGAACAAGTGTGGCAGTAATCAGGCCTGGGTATGGCTAGAGAAATTGAACTCAGCTTTCCAAAGATGTGATAAATCACAGTTAATTTATGTTTTAACGGGGGGGGGGCAGTCAGTTTTTCACACAGGGCCATGTAGGGTTAGATTTTTTTACCCCAAATAATAAACACCTTGTTTTAAAAACTGCATTTTGTGTTTACTTGTGTTACCTCTGTCTAATATTTAAATTTGTTTGATGGTCTGAAACATTTAAGTGTGACAAACATACAAAAAAATGAAAAATCAGGAAGGGGGAAAACACTTTTTCACATCACTGTAGGTGTGCCAAGCTTGTGGCATCATATTCAAAAAGACTTGAGGCTGTAATTGCTACCAAAGGTGCATCAACAAAGTATTGAGCAGAGGTTGTGAAGGCTTTTGTACATGTGATTTTTTTAAATTTGCACAAATCTAAAAAAAAAAAACTTTTTTCACGTTGTCATTATGGGGTATTGTGTGTAGAATTTTGAGGAAAAAAATGAATTTAATCTATTTTAGAATAAGGCTGTAACATAAAATGTGGAAAAAGTGAAGCGCTGTGAATACTTTCTGGATGCACTGTAGTTCCATAAAAATGGAAGTGGTGCAATAATAATAGATGCAATGACAAGTTCCATTTTTTAGAGTGTGAGGGTTCTTATTTTCTTATTGATAGGTCTGCAGAGATATTTGGGTGTTCGGGAGGCTTTTTAGGAAGTTCGGGCAGTTTGCGTGCTATAGGGGAAATTTTCTGCAGTAGGACAGTGGCCCAGGGTCACTACAGGAAATAAACTCTAAGTACAAGCATCCTGCTGCTACCTAACTGTAAGATGGAAGAAGAAGATCGTCTTTAAAGTAAATATTATATAGACTACTACAGTAAAGATGTCTGTAGGTTTTCTAATCTTGTTACTGTTCCCTTTATATTTGTGAACACTGATGGTGATATGTACGTATTTTCCATATGTGCTACTGTAGAGCCATTTATGAAACAAAGTTGGAGCCCACTTACCAAAACATTGCTAAGGACCCCTTTACACAGATTGAAATTATTGGGTGACCATTCAGAGATCAAAAATTGGCCTGCTCGCTCAACGATCTCCTAAAGCCTTGAAAAAGCAAGTGACTCATTTTTGTGTGACTGGTTTATTTGGTAGCACCAATCTGTTCCCTCTACAGTGGAGATTTTACCATGATTTCAAACATATACAGATTTACTAAGTGAAAGCACTATCTGCCATGCTATCTGGCTGGTAAAAGTGGCTAAATCCTGAGGCAGCTTCCTTTTCTTCAGGGTGGAGCAGGCTGATCTGACTCTGGTAGTCGTGGACTTGACTAATATTCCCTCTGAAGCAGATGAAGCTTTAACGTTCCTTCGGGAGCACATGCGGAGTGTACTGCCCTCCCACGAGCCACCTGACAGAGGTACAGTAAGATTTAAAGCGTAAGAAGTCAAGTGATCCATTCTATGTGACAATGACTGAAAGTGGTGAAAATAAGTTTTCTACAGCCACTTCCTTGTTGCCCCAACAACTCTTTTCTTGTAAATTTGTGATCTGCTTAGGCTATATTTTTGTTTTAATTTGAAAATTTTTTCCATAAATTTGTGCTGTTCTTGCAAATTTGTACAAAGTTTGTGTCTTAGTATTTTTTAAAAAAATCAGTTGAGTCAAATGGAAATCTCCGTACTCAAGTTTTCCCACTTAATCCTAATTTTTTGACAGGCAGGTGTCTCCTGGTGCTGAATAAGGCTGATCTGCTGCCCGAGGAGCGGAGACAGAAGTTGTGTAGGGAGCTGAGAGCAGTCTGTGGTCTCCCTCCGTTCTGTCTGATCTCCTGTCAGACAGGTGAAGGACTGAAGAACTTGCTAACTGTTTTGATCAGCGCTATCAGGACTATGTGAGTTGCTGTGGTTGTGCTTGGGCAGAACTAAACCTCATTTACATGTACAGTGGCAAAACAAGTATGTGAACTCTCTTGGTTTTCTGCATTAATTGGTCATAAAATGTGATCTTGTGGTGGTACGGGTGGGGGATTCTCCAACCAGAGAAGGGTGCCCTGTACAGCTCAGGGAGCTGGGTCAACAGCACTGGCTAACGTTATAGCTCCAGGGGGTAAGTACCAACAGTTACTTGCACAGTTCCCAGCACTCACGGTCCCGACTTTTTCGGCTACAATAACGAAACACGGGTCGAACATTTCATAACTACAAAAGGGCTGCCAGTGTTCACGCAACCTCGGCGCCTGGATGCAGCTAAACTGGCCAGCGCGCACGAGGAGTTCACCAACTTAGAGCAGTTGGGCATCGTCAGACGCTCCAACAGCCTGTGGGTATCCCCGCTGCACATGGTGCCTAAAGCTGACGGATCGTGGCGACTGTGCGGCGATTTCCGGCACTTGAACAATGCCATGGAACAGGATCGCTATCCTATTCCGCATATCCACGATTTTTCCATGCACCTGTTTTTCCATGCACCTGTTTTCCGTGCATGTGTTTTTTCGAAAGTGGATCTGGTCCGTGGATACCATCAGGTCCTGGTGCGCACAGAAGATGTTCCAAAAACAGCAGTAATAACTCCTTTCGGCCTTTCGAGTTTTTACGCCTGCTGTTCGGATTAAAAGGACCTGCGCAGACTTTCCAGAGAATGATGGATGCAGTGCTTCGCGGCTTGTCCTTCATTTTTGTCTACTTAGACAACATTCTGGTAGCTAGTGCATCCAAGGAGGAGCACATTACCCATCTCAAGACGGTTTTTTAGACGTTGGAAGTGCATGGGCTTATAGTGAACCTGGCGAAGTGCCAGTTCAGTGTGCCAATGATTGATTTTTTGGGCCACCGCATTTCGCTGGAGAGTGTGATTCCGCTATTGGACAAGGTGCGCGCCGTGTCGGACTTTCTGCGTCCGCAGACCGTGAGGGCCCTGCAGGAGTTTTTGGGAATGGTCAGTTTTTATAACTGTTTCCTCCCCCAGCCAGCCCAGCTGATGCAGCCGTTGTATGCAGCACTAAAAAAGAAGCCCATGGAAAACATCGACTGGACTCCTGAGCGAGTCCAGACTTTCACAAACACCAAAACAGCTAGCCCATCGATCAGTTGCTAGCCCATCCGGATCTGTTGGCACAGATAGCGCTCACGATGGACGCGTCTGATGTTGCCATAGGAGCAGTGGTGGAGCAGTACATCTCCGGTGCGTGGCAGCTGCTCGCATTTTTTAGTCGAACTTTGCGTGACAACAAACACAAATACAGCACGTTCGACAGAGAGTTGTTGGCTCTACACCTGGCGACGCGCCATTTCCAATTTTGGCTAGAGGGGCGTGAGTTCACTGTGTTCATGGACCATAAGCCACTGACGTACACAATGTCCAAGGTCTCGGAACCATGGTCGGCCTGGTAGCAGCAGCATTTGTCCGCGATCTCGGAGTTTACCACTGACATTCAGCACGTTACCGGTAAGCTCAACGTCGTGGCCGATTGTCTGTCGCGCGCGTTAGTCTCCCCGGCATACATGGGAATAGATTTCCCTGCTATGGCCGCGGAGCAAGCTGGGGTCTCGGACATTTGCACGCTCCAGTCAGCGCCTACTGTGTTAAGGCTGGAGAGCAGGGTGGTGCAAGAAGGGTGGCTTTCCTTGCTCTGTGACGTCTCCACTGGCTGCCCGTGCCCAGCGGTTCCGAGCTCTTGGTGCTGTCGTGTTTTTAAGTCAGTCCACTCTCTTTCATATCCAGGTATGTGCGCTTCAGTGAAGCTAGTGGGGGCAAAATTCATCTGGCCACGCTTGCGCAAGGACATGAAAGGGTGGGCTGCAGCTTGTGTCGCGTGCCAAAGTGCACAAGCACACCAGAGCCCCCCTCGAGCTGTTCCAAATCCCGGCTAGGAGGTTCGATCACATCCATGTGGATTTGGTGGGACCCCTTCCGTCATCGCAAGGTTTCACGCACCTTTTGACTGTCGTGGACCACACCACATGCTGGCCTGCTGGCTTCTACCATGTCCGCAGAAGTGGCTTGTGCTTTTTGTCGGCTTGGGTTGCACATTTCGGATCCCCATCGGACATCACTTCCGACAGGGGTCCACAATTCATTTTGGAACTCTGCTCCGCGATGGCCCAGAGCCTGGGGGTCAAAATTCACCGTACTACCCCGTACAACCCCCAGGCTAATGGGTTATGTGAGCATTTTTATAGGTCGCTTAAGGCAGCGCTCAGAGCTTCACTCACAATTGGGTAAATCGCCTGCCCTGGGTTCTTTTAGGGTTGCGCACCACACCTAAGGGGGATCTGGCAGCCTCCCCTGCAGAACTCATTTTTTCTCAGCCGCTGCTGATCCCTGGAGAGTTTTTACCGGAAAACCCCGAGGCTGATCCATCTTCGCAATTTTTGCACAGCATGGAGGCTTTTAACATACCAGGCCTGGCCCACCATTGTTTTCCTCGCAGTTTCGTCCCCAAGAGTTTACAGAATGCCAGCTTTGTTTTTGTCAGGCATGATGTGCACCGGACCCCGCTGTGCCTACAGTACGACGGACCTTTCAGGATGTTGGAACCTGGGACAAAACATTTTTGTTAGACTTGGGGGTGGGGGCGTAAGGGGACCGTCTGCATCGACAGGCTGAAGCCCGCTTTTGTGTTGGCAGACGAGCAGGTGGTGTTGTTCCAGGCTCCCAGGCACGGACGCCTGCCGTTGGCGGCCCCACAAGTTGGTGTTCCCTCGGTAGGGACCTGTGCCCGCAAAGCTGATGCATTCCCCTTCCCCTCCCTTTTTCCCTCCACAGACTGACGTGCCCTCCTGTACACCTCGCCAGCAGGGTGTTTTGACTGGATCAGCGACTCCCCGTTACAGCCGCTATGGGTGCCGGCTCAAGCCCAAAGGACGGGGGGGTTAGTGCCCCTTCTGGGTGTTCGGTGGGGAGGTTGTGTGGTGGTACGGATGGGGGATTCTCCACCCAGAGAAGGTAGCTTGGGAAAGGGGTAACAATGGACTGAAGGAGCAAGTGTCACCGGGGGGTCTCAGTCGGGACAGTAAGGACTATTCGCCCCCCGGGGAGAGGAGATAACGCTGGAGCCGCTGGAAGCAGAAGGGTGTGAGAAGTGGTGCCGGTGTGATGTTATGTGAATGTGCCACACAGGTCTTTGTTCCAAACAATGTATTATGGTCGGAAGTTCCGGGTCTCAATGCATGGAATTAAAGGTATAAAAGGAGAATGCACAGAGACCCCGGGATTTCTTTTGCTGTACTGTATGTTGAAGCCGGAATAAAGTTTGTGTGTTGTTCAGCTCGTTGCCTCGCCTGTGTCCTTTCTCCACAATCTGATCTACATCTAAGTCCCAAGTATTGAATACAATTCCAAAGGGTTCACATAGTTTTCTTGCCACTGTAAACGGTAGAATAACTTTTTTCTTCAGTAGGATTTGTGACATACTTCTACAAACCACACAGCTAAAAAATCATTACGTCATGTAGGTATGAGGGCTTATCTAGAACATGTAAGAATAAGAATATTGAGTTTTTTCATTCTTTCTGACAACAGTGTGTCATGATTGTACTGTAAAATTCCATGAAAACATGAAATTGTATTTGGGCAGGTCACCTTGTGCACTGGTTTGTATTCATTTAGTACTCAACTTCCTCTGTAGGTGTGGAGACCCTCTCTCTGGTGCCCCCACCCTGACCCAGGCCCGCCACAGGGCACACCTGCAGCAGTGTGTGGCGGCCCTGGCTCTATACGAGAGGTACCGCAACACTGACCTCGCCCTGGCAGCTGAAGGGGTGAGATTAGCTGTCACCAGCCTGGGTCGGATCACTGGACGGGTCGGAGCAGAGGAGATCCTGGATATCATCTTCAAAGACTTTTGCATTGGAAAATAGATACTATGTAAGTGTGGAAACATGAACGGTATTCCTTCATTAACTGCCCTGGGCAGATGGCTGCATTCTTGCAGTCCCACAGCATCAATTAGGTATGGCCTCGGAATTTTGCCAGGGTTCGAGAAACATTCAGAACTCATGTTCTTGGCTGCAAAGTATGTCTCTCCCAAGATACAGAAATGTTTGTTTTCTGTGGTGGCTTTTTTTCCAGACTATTAAAAGCTGAACAAGTGATTGGCAAGCCTTGAGTTGCAGGTGGCCTTTGTTAGATGAATATTGTCCTCCTGGGTACAACCAGATGTTTGAAAATAAAACCACCTGCAAACTTCCAAGGTCTGTTTGGATGTTTAATTGTGCTCTATGGGAAGATATTTTTTGGTATTGAAGTATTAGTTGATTTTTATTATTAGATTGGATGATTATAGGGGTTTCTGCAATATTGTAGTCATGATGACACCAAGACCAGACAGACCAAATTGTACTGAGACCAAGTCAAGAACAATACTTTAAAGGGGATACAGTATATGATGAACATTTCACTTTTTTTTTTTTTCTATTTGGGTATCTGGAATGACTACAAATGAAAGAACTCTGAAAAAAACACAACCCTGCCACTTTGTTTGAGTCAGCCTTTGTCTTGGTACCCTCTTCTCTAAACAAGTGGTTTTGATTTTGCTCCGGGAGTGACATGATAACCGAAGCTTACTGGAATGATGCCATCTTCCTAGCTTCATCTCCATCCATTTTAATGACGGTGGGAGGATCCCTATGAACATCCAAACCCACACTGACAGTGCTCCTACGGCTACTAGTCTACTACAGAGTTAGCTTGATAACCGCAATTTAGTTTATTGCTATTTTCATTAAATTCTATTCACCCCACTGCACATCCGTGTTCCCATTTGTTTTCACAAATCCACAGTCGATGATATATCTTGTGTCTATCTGGCTAATTTCAATACATTTTGGGCATAATAGGCAGACATATTGGCCTGCTAGCACCTTGGCCAGCCCGCTGAGGTTGATCTGTCAGCTGCCTTGGAGATGTCAAGACCAACACCACTGTGTATGTGTATCAGAGGTTATGTTAACTGAAAATTGTCCTTCATTGACAGATTTTTTTCAGCAGTAACAGAAAAATCAGATTATACTGAGGGTGATGTAAGTAAAATCAAATAAGATGACAGGTAATAATAGATTATGACAGAATTTTTACAGCCCTGTCTGTCAAAATTACAGATAACTAGAAAAGCACTCAGAGAGTGCATACCTCCGTCAAGGCTCCTTTCATCCCTCATGGATCACCATCAAAATGTAGCGGGTTTGTGTGTAGGCCACGAGCCAGTTCTGGTGAAAATTGCATCAGTCAATCTAGTAGTTTTGAAGTATTCTTGCTAACGCACTGTGAGAAGTTAAGAGCCTTGGCGGAGGTATGCGTTCTCGGATCATCACCAAACTGTAATGGTTCCTCTCTCGGCCAAGGGCCACCTCTAGTGAAGATTTCATTCAAGCCCATCCAGTAGTTTTTGTGTAATCCTGCTGCACAAATGCAAACAAGGTCCTTGGTGGAGGTATGCACTCTCAGATCATCACCAACATTTAATGGGTTTATCCTTGGCCCAAGGGCCAC
This sequence comes from Pholidichthys leucotaenia, assembly GCA_020510985.1. Classification (NCBI taxonomy): domain Eukaryota; kingdom Metazoa; phylum Chordata; class Actinopteri; order Cichliformes; family Pholidichthyidae; genus Pholidichthys; species Pholidichthys leucotaenia. The sequence goes on along the minus strand of CM035839.1, from coordinate 318,776,617 downwards.
CTCTGGTGAAAATTTCATTCAGTAGTTTTTGCATAATCCTGCTAACAGACAGACAAACCACCCCAATTACTTTACCTCCTTGGAGGTAAAAAAAAAAATCTAGCGCAACCTCTGGTGTGTATCTACAGTGGGGTAAAAAAGTATTTAGTCAGCCACCAATTGTGCAGGTTCTCCCACTTAAAAGATGAGAGAGGTCTCCAATAAAAACTATGAGAGACAAAATAAGAAAAAAAAATCCAGAAAATCACATTAAAGGATTTTTAAAGAATTAATTGATAAATTCCTCGGTAAAGTAAGTATTTGGTCAATAACAAAAGTTCATCTCAATACTTTAATACCCTTTGTTAGCAATGACAGAGGTCAAACGTTTTCTGTAAGTTTTCACAAGGTTTTCACACACTGTTGCTGGTGTTTTGGCCCATTCCTCCATGCAGATCTCCTCTAGAGCAGTGATGTTTTGGGGCCGTCACTGGGCAACACAGTCTTTCAACTCCCTCCAAAGATTTTCTATGGGGTTGAGATCTGGAGACTGGCTAGGCCACTCCAGGACCTTGAAATGCTTCTTACAAAGCCACTCCTTCATTGCCTGGGTGGTGTGTTTGGGATCATTGTCATGCTGAAAGACCCAGCCACATTTCATCTTCAATGCCCTTGCTAGTGGAAGGAGGTTTTCACTCAAAATCTCACGATACATGGCCCCATTCATTCTTTCCTTTACACGGATCAGTCGTCCTGGTCACTTTGCAGAAAAACAGCCCCAAAGTATGATGTTTCCGCCCCCATACTTCACAGTAGGTATGGTGTTCTTTCTCCTCCAAACACGACAAGTTGAGTTTTTACCAAAAAGTTCTATTTTGGTTTCATCTGACCATATGACATTCTCCCAATCCTCTTCTGGATCATCCAAATGCTCTCTAGCAAACTTCAGACAGGCCTGGACATGTACTGGCTTAAGCAGGGGGACATGTCTGGCACTGCAGGATTTGAGTCCCTGGCGGCGTAGTGTGTTTCTGATGTAGCCTTTGTTACTTTGGTCCCAGCTTTCTGCAGGTCATTCACTAGGTCCCCCCATGTGGTTCTGGGATTTTTGCTCACCGTTCTCGTGATAATTTTGACTCCACGGGGTGAGCTCTTGCGTGGAGCCCCAGATGGAGGGAGATTATCAGTGGTCTTGTCTGTCTTCCATTTTCTAATAATTGCTCCCACAGTTGATTTCTTCACACCAAGCTGCTTACCTATTGCAGATTCAGTCGTCTCAGCCTGGTGCAGGTCTACAATTTTGTTTCTGGTGTCCTTTGACAGCTCTTTGGTCTTGGCCATAGTGGAGTTTGGAGTCTAACTGTTTGAGGTTGTGGACAGGTGTCTTTTATACTGATAACGAGTTCAAACAGGTGCCATTAATACAGGTAACGAGTGGAGGTCAGAGGAGCCTTTTAAAGAAGAAGTTACAGGTCTGTGAGAGCCAGAAATCTTGCTTGTTTGTAGGTGACCAAATACTTATTTTACTGAGGAATTTACCAATTAATTCATTAAAAATTCTTCAATGTGATTTTCTGGATTTTTTTTTTCTCATTTTGTGTCTCATGGTTGAGGTATACCTATGATGAAAATTGGAGACCTCTCTCATCTTTTAAGTGGGAGAACTTGCACAATTGGTGGCTGACTAAATACTTTTTTGCCCCACTGTATGTCTTGTTTTTGAATTGACCTCAACCCCTTAGATGGGATGTATTAACACTTTTTTTTCACATGATGACACAGTTCCAAGAGGTCTTATGGAAATGTCTGTGACATGCTTTGGTCAAAATACATTAGCCTTTGTGTACAATGGTGTGAAAGTGTGTGCCCCCTCCTGATTTCTCTTTGTTTTGTATGTTTGTCACACTTAAATGTTTCAGATCATCAAACAAATTTAAATATTTGACAAAGATAACACAAGTAAACACAAAATGCAGTTTTTAAATGAAAGTGGTTATTATTAAGGGAAAAAAATATCCAAAACTACATGGCCCTGTGTGAAAAAGTCATTGCCCCCGTACACCTAATAACTGATTGGGCCACCCTTAGCAGCAACAACTGCAATCAAGCGTTTGTGATGACTGGCAATGAGTCTTTTACAGCGCTGTGGAGAAATTTTGGCCCCCTCATCTTTGCAGAATTGTAATTCAGCCACACTGGAGGGTTTTCGAGCATGGACCACATTTTTAAGGTCATGCCACAGCGTCTCAATTGGGTTCAGGCCAGGACTTTGACTAGGACACTGCAAAGTCTTCATTTTGTTTTTCTTAAGCAATTCAGAGGTGGACTTGCTGGTGTGTTTTGGATCATTATCCTGCTGCAGAACCCAAGTGTGCTTCAGCTTAAGATCACAAACAGATGACCGGACATTCTCCTTCAAGTTTTTTTCCCCCCTTGTCCTGTCAGGTAGCTAGGTGAGCAGATCAGAAATCTGCTACCCTTATTATGCCAAAACAGATTTACTTTGCCAAAAGGAGCTTTATACAGTACCTATCTACCGTATATACTGTATATTGTTGTAATCTCCTCTTGTAATAACTTTTAATACTTTATTTAAATTATTATACTCACGAAGGACCTGACAGGATGGGTAATGGGGAAAGAAAGCATGGGGAGGGGAAAGAAAAGGGAGAGAAATAGACATAAAAGACAAACGAACAACTAAAACAAACAGAAGACAGACTGCTTCTTCCACCGAGGAGGTCTCAACATGAGTCTGGTATTCCACCTGTTAAAGGGAAGACATTTGTGTATGTGCATCCGTGTGTGTGTATATGAGAGCGCGCGCAAAATAAGTGTGTGCATGTGAGTGGTTTGTCAGGGAACATACGAAGAGGGCGGCTGGTCATAGCACCCCCCCACCACCACCACCTGGAAACCCCGAGCAGGCAAGGCAATGCCACCAACTCCCACAGGGCACAAATGTCCGAAGCCAACAAGTCCCATGAAAGCCAAGCATCCTCGCCAGGAGGGACAGCCGAGGGAGGCCAGGCAGCCAGCGCGGCAGACCCACACCCCCGGGCCGACCAACCCCCCCCCCCCCTCCCACATCGTGGCCAACGCCATCCTAGGCACCGGGAGGCCAACCAGCGCCCCCATCCCCTGAGGGTGAGCCCCCCCCCAGGCACCCCTCCAGCACCACCGCCGCGCACCCCGGGGACCCCCATACCCAAAGAAGGCCCCCCCAAGGGAGCCCACAAAGCCAAGAGGCACTACCCCCTCAATTCAGCACCTCCCTACTAGCAGACACACCCATTCCCTCACATTCACACCCCCAAGCTCTCATATGCACCTGCATGCACTCACTCACTCACTTTCGCTCACCCGCTCCCCATACAATCCCACACTCGCACTCCCAGCCCCACCCATTCTTTCTCACTGCTGTACCCACTCAATCTCGCTCCCACTTGCCCTCAGGGTCACCCACACTCACTCACGTTCACCCATCCACGCACTCGCAGTCACACTCTGACCTACTCACATCCATTCGTGCTCTCCTCCACAAGCCCCCCCACCCTCATTCACCCTTGTTACTTAGGGTGGTCGCAATGTGGATTCAGCGAGCATGAACGCGCACCAGCGCCTGGCAGCAGCCGAGGAGACCACCGGTGCAGGCCAGCAGCCACCACCCCACCAATCCACCCCAGGGCGGCCATGGTCACAGAAACAGTCCACCACTGCCAATGCCCACCCGGGTGACAGATAGCAGACCACCGCAGGTGCTCCGAGATGCCACCCGACACACGAAGCACCACACAAAACCAACCCACCATCACCATCTCCACTCATCGCTCCCTCACTCTTGCTTACTCTCTTGTTCAATCACTCTCTCACTCCCTTGCTCGCATCTGTTCATTTGGCAGCACCAAGGGATTTTGACAATATGACGGGCCCCAGGCCCCCCGCCGGGCCCCCAGGCCCCTGGCTGAAGGAGAGCAACAGGGGTGGGGGAAGACCCCCCCCTCCCCCTTGCACAAATCATGATAGGTGTGTGTCAGTTGTGTGACATGATTGTGTACAGGTGTGTGAACTACCGTAGTGCAGTTAAAATTGGGGGGATGGTGGTTGGAGCTCCATTAGCCACTGCAATAGGCAGCGGGGCTCCCATCCCCCCAAACCCTGTGTCTAAAATGCAATTAAAATTGAGATGAGAGCAGCCCCTCCAGCGCAGCAGAGGTATCCCCTTCATCGACACAGTGCGGTACACCCCCACCCGAAAACCCTAAGTGCATCCAAGAAGATGTATGAAGAGTTCATTTGGAAAAACCGATAAACGCCACTTCCAAGAAAATTTCCCTCTGTACAACAAACAGCTGTTCACATTACCTACTTATAGAAGTTCAAATTGTTTTTGCTAAAAATCCGCTATATCTGTTGTTATATACACTACAAAGTTCATGTTTTGTTTTTTGTTTTTTTCAAAAGGCGATAAACGCCAGGACCCTTTTTTTTTAACAAAAGCAGATAACTCTACACATAGCAAATCATCCATCCATCCATCCATCTTCTTCCACTTAATCCTTTTCGGGTCGCGGGGGGGCTGGAGCCTATCCCAGCATCTTTGGGCGAGAGGCAGGGTACACCCTGGACAGATCGCCAGTCCATCGCAGGGCCAAAACAAAGAGAGACGGACAACCATTCACTCTCACAGTCATAACTAAGGACAATTTAGAATCCCCAGTTTTTGATGCCAATGGCAAATCAGTGCTTGGTATTTGGGTGATGTGACTCAATGGTGCAGCGAGGATCAGCCAGTCACATGTCTAGATGCTGAGACCAGCCAATCATGTGTCTTATGTGCTGCAGCAGCGTTCTGCAGAGATCCCTGCTTGGGTCTGCTCGCTTTGCGTGATTTCTCTGCCAGTTTTTTTTTTTTTTTTAACAATTTTGTTGCATTTTATGTCAAATATGGATAATTCACCAGACAAACTAGCATGGTTTTTGGGACATGTCTGTTTTTGCAAAAGTATGTGTTGTGAACTTACCTGTTTTTGCGGTCATAAATTGCCAAAAAATAACAATGAGTTGAAGTTCAATTTTCAGCTTTATTGTGTCTGAGATACTCATATTTCAAGTGACCATGTCTTAGAAGATGAATTGGAAATACTAACACATATAAACCAACAGATGAAAAAGTGTTTTTTGTCATTTTGAACACAACTGGACTTACCTGTTTTTGCTAAGGAACTCTTCATATGTTCCATCCAGAATCAGGAAGGGGGGGAATAAGACTAGGAGGGAGGCGGTCCACAAGGGAGCCCATCCGCCCCAGAAGCCAGCTCGCAAACTGGTTCAGAAGGCCACCCATTGCCCCCAAATCCCAACCCAGGGCAAGGGCCGCCAGGCCAAGCAGCCCTGGACCCACTAGTGTCGCGCCCCGGTGCTCCCAGCACCACAAACATGATGGAGCAGCCACACCCACTCCCACTCCCACTCATCTTGCACACACGAGCATACACAACAACAATAATCACAATAGTAGACAATGGACCGGACTCATACAGCGCCCCACACGCCAAGCGACACCCCCAAGCGCCCAACGCAAGCCCACCAGCCACCCACCCCAGACACACACCGACAGCAGCAGGCCACCCAGCAGCCACAGCCACCCTGGAGCAAACCAACGGCAACATGGCCACCAACCCACACCAATGCCCCCCCCCCCGTGCACCCACACACACCCAGCGCCAAAGACACCAGAGGCAGTGCGACAAAGCGCCCTGTCCCGTGACACAACGGCAGGGCGGCCGGGATGAGCAGGCCCTGAATCGCCAACTCTCAGGCCACTAGATGGCCCGCCCACCCCTGCCACCCAACGAGGTTCCCCCACCCACACACACATCCTCCACCCCCGCACATCCACCCACAGATATCCGCACCTTCACACACACACCTGCCCACCCTCATGTGCACCACACACACTCATCATCACACATGCCCACCTACACTCACACACGCGCGCGCACCCACATCCGCACCCGCACACACACATGAATCCACACACACACGAACCCACACTCACACGCACCTGCATGTGCACACACACTCACACACACACACAACACACAAGCACATGCACCCACATCCGCACCCACACACACCCACACTCACGCGCACCTGCATGCGCACACACACTCACACACATACACACCCACACTCGCAGGCCCCGGAGGACAGGGAGGGCGACACCCCCAGGATGCAGGCACCAGTCCCACAGTGCCACCAAGGCCGCGGGGAGGGCACGACCCCACCATGCGAGGACGCGCCGGGGCTAGCCCTCACCAGAGATACTGACTCACCCAGTTTTGATAATAGTCCGTGTATTTTTGATATCAATTTAGGGGAACAAAGATTTAGAAACTCTGCCACCTTAACTGGTACCTCTAAATCTGTCTGATTCAGATTGAATGTTTCTTTTATTATGGATTTAAGCTGTTGGTATTCAAGAAACTTTTTATCACTGATGTCATACTGTGACACTAGTTCCTGGAATCGGATAAAATTTCCACCTCGAACAAGATGCTCTGTTTGTTTTATACCTTTCTCATACCATAGTGGAAAGTTTAATGTTCTCTTTTGTTGCAGGATATCAGGATTATTCCAAATGGGCATGAGTTTACAAGGGACAAGTGAAGACCCTGTTATTTTCAAAAATTTCCACCAGGCTGTCAGAGAGGAGCTGATGCTAATGCTTTTAAAACAGTCATGGCATTTAATACAGGGACTCATAAAAGGTAAGTCATGTAGGGAGCTCGAAATGAAGAAGCGATGTGACTTTATGAATCAAGTTTTATTATCAGCTTCCACTCCCTAACATGTCTCATCTCGATGCAGAAGCAGAAGGAAGAGGCTGAGCGCAGTCAGACCTTCATACTTATACCCACACTCAACAAAAGACATTGCATATCAAAGCTGACATCCCGCATTAGCGTAATCCCTCTCCATTGTCCTCTCTCTCCTCCACCTGACCCTGGGGGGTCAGGAAGTTCGATCCGGTCTCCACCGCTGAGACTCCGTCTGCTCCTTGATCCTCGCCGGTGGTTGAGACCTCTTGTCCTGCTCTGAGACGTGAGGTCATTCTACATATGCAATCTCTAAACATTCCACTTATGTCTATGCATATGTAGGTATGGATATATGAATAATATAAGCCACAGCCCCCCCCCCCCCCAAACGTCTAAGAAAAGGACAATCAAATTAAGTTTGCAGCTTAAGATAACATCCATGACATATTATACCGTTATACATCTCAACAGGAAAAAGGAAAAATATCTTCAGCAGTCATGCTAACCTTCAAGTTATGCAGCATGATCCTGTTAAAAATTCAGTGGTAACAGCAGCAGTATAGTTAATGTCACAAGTCAGCCTTAAAACTGCAACGACACAATCCGACAACATAGTTAACAACTCTTTGTCAATTTTACATCAGTCTATGTGTCGCCTGGGTTTTAATCTTCTCCCAAATCTGCTGTAGGCCCGCTTTGGCGTCCTGGCGGGACCGTCCTGTAAGGGATCTGCAGCTTGGGGAGGAGAGTGGTTATTTGTTCCCTGCAGGGGGGCTGAATCTTTTCTCTTGGGGGGGTCTACCCCGCCGAGGTGCTCTCGCCACCCGTGCAGGTTCGTCGCTCAACAAGAAAGCAGGTTTAAGTCTGTCAATGCTGACTGTTTCTTTTCTGTCCCCTAAATCAAGCACAAAATGCTTATCACCAGGTTCCAGCACTCTGTATGGTCCGTCGTATGGAGGGCGGAGGGTTGGTTTTAAAGCTTCGTGTCTAACAAAAATGATCTCGGCGTTTTTCAAAGCTTGGGGGACAAAAACCCGCGGAAAAGAGTGATGTACGGGTCTGGGGAGCGTGTCCGGTCCCGTGCTGCTTAGGGGTCTCAGGGCTGGTAGGTGCCCGGGCTCTGGATGTTCTGGTAAGAACTCACCTGGGAGCCTGAGAGGTTGTGCAAAAACTAATTCTGCCGGGGAGGCGTCTAGATCCTCCTTAGGCGCAGAACGCAACCCTAATAAAACCCAGGGAAGTTTATTCACCCAATCTGTATCCGTTAGTGAGGCCCTGAGGGCGGCCTTTAAAGACCTATGAAAACGCTCGCATAACCCATTAGCCTGAGGGTGATACGCGGTGGTGTGATGAATTGTCGCCCCTAAGCTGCTGACCATGGCTGACCACAGCTCTGAGACAAATTGAGGCCCCCTATCGGACGTGATGTCCGATGGGACGCCGAAACGTGCCACCCAGTTTGTTAAAAAAACGCGAGCGACTTCCGCGGCTGTGGTTGACGCCAGCGGGACCGCCTCCGGCCAGCGCGTGGTGCGATCTACCATTGTTAACAGGTGTGTGAACCCTTGCGACGACGGTAGTGGGCCCACGAGGTCGACGTGTACGTGGTCAAACCTCCTGACTGGAATTCGGAAAGGTTCTAGAGGAGCTTTTGTGTGTTTGTGTATTTTGGCACGTTGGCAAGACATGCAAGTCTTTGCCCATTCCTTTACATTTTTACGCAGGCCCGGCCAAACAAACTTCTCCGCGACCATTTTAACCGAGGCGCGCACCCCTGGGTGCGCGAGGGAGTGAACCGAGTCAAAAATGCGGCGGCGCCACGCGGCTGGAACTACCGGGCGAGGCCGGCCGGTTGACACGTCGCAGATTAGGGGGGGAACACCGTCACGCAAACCCCTTTCCTCCAGTCTTAACCCTGTTGGTCCAGACTGGAGCGCGCGCACGTCCGCGTCACTGCTTTGTTCCGCTGCCATGGCCGCGTAATCTATCCCTACGTGGATTGGGGCCGCGTACGCGTCCGCGTTGGCCATGAGCTCTGCGGCTGCGGTAGTATAATCTGCTTCCTTGCTCTCTGACGATGTCACAGCGCGGGAGAGGCAGTCTGCTACCACATTAAGCTTGCCTGCCACATGTCGAATATCTGTGGTGAACTCTGAAATTGCAGCTAGTTGTCTTTGTTGCCTGCCTGACCATGGTTCTGAAATTTTAGCCATCGCAAAAGTGAGTGGTTTGTGGTCTACGAAAGCCGTGAAATGCCGCCCTTCCAACCAGAACTGGAAGTGGTGGATGGATAAATGAAGCGCTAGCAGCTCCCTGTCAAAAGTGCTGTATTTAGACTTCCGGTTATGGCTGCCACGTAGGACGGACGTGTCTCGCTCTGCTCTGCTCCTGGAGAAAAAAAAATTCGGCAAATAACTCTCTCATTTGGGACAGAACGTATCCCAGCATTTGGGCGAGGATATGTCGGCGAAGCCTAAGGCTGGAAAACCAGGAAAAGGAAAAAGCGAGCCGCCGAAACAGTCCAAATTAACGGACTTTCAGGTCTGTGACGCAGCAAACAAAACTCCATATATGGCGGAGGAGGCTGGCAGCGGTGCGATAAATGCGGGGAATGGCGCAGATGCGCTGATGGCTGCCATGAGTTCAATGAGAGCGGACTTTTCCTCTAGATTTGATGGGATTATGACAGCGTTGGAAGGAATAAGAAAGGAATTGGGTGACTGTGTAGAACGAACGGCGCAGATGGAGCTCCGTCTCGCTAGTGCTGAAGATGACGTCACCCGTCTTCAATTAAAGGTGCGCACTTTGGAAAAAAAAAATAAATCTCTGGAAGATAATATTTTGGATTTGGAATCTCGGTCGAGACAGAATAATTTGAGGCTGGTGGGTCTTCCAGAGGAATCAGAAGGTCGGGACGTATGTTCCTTTCTGGAAAAGTGGATTCCGGAGGTGCTGGGCAGCGAGGAGTTGCAATCAGCAGTGGTTCTGGAAAAAGCACATCGTATTGGCCCACGGAGAGATAAGGGACCGCCGAGGACCTTAATTATGAAGTTTCTTAGCAACAGAGACAGGATGAAGATCTTCAACGCTGCACGTGCTAAAGGAGAGATTAAACACCAGGACCAGCAGGTGCGGTTCTACCCAGATTTGGCCACAGGAATCCAGCAATTGAGGAAGCAGTTTGATCCCGTACGTAAGGAGCTGCGCAACCTTGGGATTCGTCATGGTGTAATCTATCCTGCGAGACTGCTGACCACGTATGAGGGCAGAACCCACATCTTCAAGACCCCAGAGGAGGCGCAGGAGTTCATCAAGAAGATCAAAGAAGATGAAGAGACTGGTGGGAGCTAAGCATGAACAAAATATAAGGTAGAATAATTAAGCATTTGCACAGGCATCTGACTGACTTGAAGTAAATAGTAAGTTTACAAAATATAGATTGTATTATATATTAAAAAAACAAAACAAAAACAAAACAAAAAAAAAAAAAAACTATGATGTACAAAGTTGTTAAAAATTTTGGAGTTAAGTTGGAAAACTACAGAGGAGAGTTAATGTTACGTCATTAAAAGCAGTAGAGTTAGGGTGATTGGGAGGATGAAGAAGGAGTGGCTTAGGCTGTTCCCCGTGGGTGTGGAACGGTCGATGGCTATATCGGGAGACAGAATTTTTCTTTTGATTTTGGGGGGTTTGCCACAAGTGTGGGAAGGGGAAATTTGTTTGTGTGTAGTTTGTAGGATGAATGTTCAACCACTCATGTTTTTGCTTCTCTGTATGAGCATGTTTACACTGCAAGGTAATCCCAAACTCTATTGATCATGGACCAAAGTGTTAATCTTAATTTAACTTCATGGAATTGCAGAGGTCTACAAAATTTAAAAAAAACTTAAACAAGTTATGAATAAAATAAAGGACATGGGTTCAAGAATTGTGTTTTTACAAGAAACTCATCTGATAGAGGAGGATGTTAAAAGAATTAGGAGTAGATGGCAGGGAAGTGTATTCACCTCTTCATTTTCATCCCGAGCCAGGGGAGTTATGACTCTCATACATAAATCAGTTCCTTTTCAAGTGAAAAATGTAATTGGAGACAAATTTGGAAGATATGTAATCATTCAAGGTTCTTTGCTATTAGAAAATATAAATCTTGTGAACTTATATGGTCCCAATATAGATGATCAGAAGTTCTTTGCTAATTTATTTCTCATCTTATCATCACTTACAGGGCAACATATAATAGCAGGGGATTTTAATTGTACATTGAATCCAGGTGTGGATAGATCAACAGGACTGGATTGTACGCACATTGGATGTAGGATGACTATTAATCATTTTATGAAAGAATTGAAATTGTTAGATATATGGAGAGAAATGAAACCACAAGTTAAAGCCTATTCTTGTTATTCCAGTACCTACAAGACATTCTCACGTATTGATTATTTTTTGATTTCCACAGAATTAAGGTCCAAGATTCAAAACTGCTTTTATGATAACATCGTGATCTCTGATCATGCACCCTGTTGTCTAATATATGTAGATAAAAAATTGACAAAGGAATCAGGTAGATGGCAATTTCAGCATAAATGGCTTCAGGATGAGGAATTTGTCAAGTATATAGAAAAACAGATAGACGAGTTCTTTGACATCAATACTACACAAACATCAGCATGTGTAAAGTGGGAGGCTTTCAAAGCTTTTATTAGGGGACATATTATTAGTTATACAGGATCAAAATCTAAGAAGACTCGAGAGGAGAGAGCTAAATTGGAACATAAAATAAAAAGTCTTCAGGAAAAAGTGTATGCAGGAAGTGACCCAAGGTTGGAGAATGAATTACTGATTTTGAGAGCTGAATACGACAAAAAATCAGCGAATAGAGCTGCCTCGAGTCTTCTAAGATTGAAACAATCTTTTTATGAACAAGGTGAAAAATCAGGAAAATTATTAGCATGGCAGATTAAACAATTGGAAATTAAAACACCAATTACCAGTATTATAAGTAACGGACAGGTAGTTATAGATCCTTTAGAAATTAACAGAGCCTTTAGAGATTACTATGAAAAATTATATGATACCAAAAATGAACCTGATTTAACAAAACTAAATGGGTTTTTGAACGAACTATCTATACCGTGTATACCAAATGAAAACAGGGAGATATTGGAGTGTAAAATTAGTCAAGAAGAAGTTGGGCTAGCCATTGATAATATGAAATCAGGAAAAAGTGCAGGACCAGATGGTCTTCCAGTTGACCTTTATAAAAAATTTAAGAATAAATTAATAAAACCTTTTTTGGAAATGGTTTTAGAAGCATTTCAAAATAATAATTTACCATCATACATAAATAATGCCTTAATTATACTACTGCCAAAACCAGGTAAGCCCTCTAATAAATGTGAAAATATGAGACCAATAAGCCTATTAAACGCCGACCTTAAGATAATCTGTAAAATTTTAGCAAGACGAATACAAGAAATTTTACCAAATATTATTAATCGAGATCAGAATGGCTTTATAAAGGGTAGACAAGGCTTCCATAATGTAAGAAGACTATTTAATATTATTTATTTTAATAAAGAAGCACCGGATACAGCTCTCCTATCATTGGACGCCGAAAAGGCCTTTGATAGAGTTGAATGGCCCTTTCTTTTTGAAGTCCTACAAAGGTTTGGACTTGGAAATAATTTCATAAAATGGGTTCAAATAATATACAATAATGCTACAGCAGAAATCCTAACAAATAACAATATTTCAAAACCAATAAAAATCAATAGAGGATGTCGACAAGGCTGTCCACTTTCACCTTTACTGTTTACTATGGCAATTGAACCTTTAGCGATAGCGATAAGTTTACATTCACAAATATATGGAATTAAAGTTGGACCAACAGAACATAAAATCTCCCTGTACGCCGATGATATAATTTTGTTTATGTCGAATCTAAAAAAATCAATTCCAACCTTGTTGAATTTAATAAAGAATTTTGGGGAAATATCAGGATATAAAATAAATAAAACTAAATCTTCAATATTAATGCTAAATGAGACCCAGAGAAATTACCCAGCCCCTGAGGTAAATCAATTCAATGTTGTAAATCAGTTTAAATATTTAGGAATCCAAATTATGCCTAAGCTAGAATCAGTCGCCAGTGTCAACTATGAAGCCTTAATGTCAGATATCAATGAGTTAACTCAGAGATGGATGTCACTACCAATGTCGATGATCGGGAGAATCAATATACTTAAAAGTAATATTTTACCTAAAATACTTTATTTATTTCAATACATTCCCTTATCACCACCTTTAGATCTATTCTCAAGAATAAAAAAAAAGTTAGTGGAATTTATATGGAACAACAGGAGGGCTAGATTACGTTTGTCTTTATTATATTTACCATTTGATCGTGGAGGTCTGAAATGTCCAAATTTTATGTTGTATTATTGGTCGGCACAACTGAGGTCTATGACATATTATTTTTCATCAAATGATCTCCCTCACTGGACTGAAATGGAATCATACAATTTACCTTTACCTCTTCCCATATTCATATACTCAGATTCGGCAAAAAAATTACAAAAACAAGTTAAAAATCCATTTGTAAAGCATATGATCAAAATATGGTGTGAAGCTAAAAACTATTTAAAAGAACCACAGTTATTGTCACAATTTAGTCCAATATGGGGTAATCAATATTTTAAACCAGGGAGAGCGGACGCTGTATTTAAAGTATGGAATTTAAAAGGGATACAAAAGATTCAGGATTTATATTTGCCATGTGCAGACAACATAATGTCTTTTGAAGAGCTGAGGATCAAATTTAATCTCAATAGAACACATTTTTTTAAATATCTTCAACTTAGAAACTTTATTCGATCAAATCAAAATAAAGCTCTCACTCGACCTATTTATTCATCCTTGGAAAAAATGATGATGAAAGATAGTAAAAGAAAGGGTATTATTTCAGAGTTTTATAACTCATTGACACTATCTTCAAGTGAAAATTCACTGAAAAGATTAAACTACTGGAAAGAAGATCTGCAAATTGAAATTTCAGAGGAACAATGGGAATTGGCTTGTACAGAAGCTCAAACCAAATCAATAAATGCACGCCTTAAATTGATACATTTCAAATGGTTAATGCGGATGTATGTTACACCGGAAGAGTTAAATAGATATAACAAAAATATACCAGATACATGCACAAAATGCATGGAAAGTAAAGGAACCCTATTTCATTGTTTATGGGAATGTAGATTAATAAGAATGTTTTGGGAAGAGGTGAGGGTAACAATTGAAAAAATAATCTCAAAACAAATCATATTGAATCCTAAACTGTTTTTGTTGGGTCTGTACCCAGAAAAGCATAATTTTAATAAAAGTGAAAGAACATTCATAGACCTCAGTTTGCTTAATGCCAAAAAATGTATTGCACTATTATGGAAAAAGACTCATAGACCAGATGTGACTCAGTGGTTAAGACAGATGTTAACAAACCTTCCATTAGAAAGAATAACATATATACTGAAATCAAAGGAAATTGTGTTTGAGAATATATGGAGACCTTTTATTGATTATGTAAAAAATTTAAACATAACTCTTGAAGAAGAAGGTGAATGATGTGTGTGGACCTTGTAAATTCCAAACTGGTGAACATAATATGTATACTTATGTATTGGATTGTCTAGACTAAACAGAGGAGCATTGTTGAAGACTTGATTTTGTTGGTGGTTGTTGGTGTTTTTAGTGCATTTTTTTTTTTTTTTTGTAGTACTTTAGTGTTAGTGTTTGATTGTTTGTATCATGTTTGTTAAAAAAAAAAAAAGGTTCAATAAAGATATTGTGGAAAAAAAAAAGTGCTGTATTTGCGCTCGGTTTGGTTTAAGGATTTGCTAAAAATTGCTAACGGTTGCCAGGTTCCGCCAACATGTTGTTCCACGACTGCCCCTATGGCCAGATCTGAAGCGTCTGTGGTTAGCGCTATGCGGGCCGAGGGATCGGGGTGAACCAACAATGCGGCATTCGCTAGTGCACTTTTTACTTCTGCGAAGGCGCGTTCCCGCTCCGGGGTCCATTCGACCGCGTTGGAGGGCTTTTGTTTTCTGAGCGTGGCATACAGGGGCTGCATGAGTTGAGCTGCGCGGGGGAGGAAACGGTTGTAAAAATTCACCATTCCTAAAAATTCTTGTAGCGATCTGACTGTTTGTGGCCGTGGGAAATTTGCTACCGCGCGCACTTTGTCCGGCAATGGAACTGCCCCCTTTGGTGAAACTCTGTGTCCCAAAAGATCAATTTGTGACACGCCAAATCGGCATTTGGCTGGGTTGATTATTAACCCGTGCTCTTCTAGTCTCTGAAAAACCGTAGTGAGGTGTTGTTCGTGTTCTTCCTCTGACAAGCTGGCTACCAGAATATCGTCGAGGTAGACGAACACGAAGGGGAGGTCGCGTAATACCGCGTCCATCATACGCTGAAAAGTTTGAGCAGCGCCTTTGAGGCCAAACGGCATTCGCAAAAATTCAAAAAGACCAAAAGGGGTTATTACAGCCATTTTAGGGACGTCTTCAGGTCGAACTGGAACTTGGTGGTAGCCGCGGACCAGGTCTATTTTAGAAAAAATGCGCGCACCCACCAGATGTAGTGAAAAATCTTGGATGTGAGGAATTGGGTAGCGGTCATGCGCTGTTGCATTGTTTAATCTGCGGTAATCACCGCAAGGTCTCCAAGAACCGTCGGTTTTCGGGACCATATGTAGTGGCGATGCCCAAGGGCCTTTCGAGCGCTGAATAATGCCCAATTTTTCCAGGCTGGCAAACTCGTCGCGTGCTATGGCGAGCTTGGTTGCGTCTAAGCGCCGAGCTTTGGCAAAAACAGGTGGGCCTGTAGTGGGGATGAAGTGTTCAACCCCGTGTTTTGCTACTGTTGCTGAAAATTTAGGAACTGTGAGTGCTGGAAATTGGGTGAGGAGTTGGTCAAACTTACCTCCTGCTGTGGTGACGCTGGCCTGCACGGGTGGTGGAGAGACTCGAGCTGAGCAGGGGATAGAAGAAAATGATAGTGCATTAACCAAGCGTCTATTTGCAAGATCGACTAACAACCCATGTGCACACAAGAAATCAGCGCCCAACAAGTTAAAACTCACCGCCGCTATAATAAATGTCCACCTATAGTTGCGGCCGTGAATGGACAGAGGTAGGTTTCTTTCACCGAAGGTGTCTATGATCGAGCCGTTAGCTGCCATCGCTCCGTTTCCACGGGGTCCCATTGCCCGGTCTGCGTTGGATGGGGTGATGAAGCTCACCTGAGCTCCAGTGTCGATGAGGAACTGTCTCCCGGAGCGTCCGTCAGTCACGTAGAGCAGCTTCTTTGTCTCGCCGAGAGCCGTAGCTGCTAACGGTTCCCGGCTTTGGCATTTCCCGGGTTCTTGAAATTGCAGGGGGGCACGCATTTGTACGCCCTCTCGGTGAAACGTTGATGATAATAGCAGAGGTCGTTCCGCTTGCTGCGCCTTGGTCGTGTCGCTGCCATGGTGGGCGGGCTCTGCTCTGTTGTCTGCGGTTCTCCGCTGCTCTGGGCTTCCGCGCCGAGATCTGCAGATGCTGCTGTGGCCATCTGTTCGCTGCAGGAGTTGATGAGCCGCTGCGCTTCTCGGGCCAGCGCGCGGAAGTCCTGCTGGGTGCTGCACCGCATGTTGGCCAGGGTCCCTCTCATGTGCGACGGCAGAGTGCTGAGGAAGATATGTTGAAAGAGGAGGTTGTCATTGTCTGCCTCCCTCAGCTGCAGCATATCCTCCATGAGGGCCATCGGTCTGTGTCCTCTGTGGCCGTAAATCGCCAGAATCCTCCCTGCCCTTTCCTCAGCCGAGGGGACGAAGCTCTCGATGACGATCGCCTTCAGTTCTTTGTATTTGTCGTGGGCGGGCTGTTGTTGAATCACGCTCCGCGTGCATCTTGATGTGGCGGCATCGAGTCTGGCGACGATGTGGTAAAATTTTGTTTCATCCGCCGTTATCCCCGCCAGTGCAAACTGAGCCTCAGCTTGCTGGAACCACGAGCTCGGGTCATTTTGCCAGAACTCTGGGAGTTTGACGGTGACAGCGCTTGCCTGGGCCGTCTCTGATGTGTCTGCAGGGCGAGAACGCCTTTCTTCCGTTCTCGCGGCGGAGCTGGGGACGGTGCTCGGTTGAGCCCTCTCTGACGATTCTGCTGTGGGGGAACGTCTTCCATCCGTTCCCCTGTCTGCGTTGGCGATGGCGCTTGCCTGGGTCGCCTCTGATGAGCTTCTAGCGGGAGAACGTCTTTGGTCCATCCTCACGTCTGGTCACCAATGTAGGGAGCTCGAAATGAAGAAGCGATGTGACTTTATGAATCAAGTTTTATTATCAGCTTCCAGTCCCTAACATGTCTCATCTCGATGCAGAAGCAGAAGGAAGAGGCTGAGCGCAGTCAGACCTTCATACTTATACCCACACTCAACAAAAGACATTGCATATCAAAGCTGACATCCTGTATTAGCGTAATCCCTCTCCATTGTCCTCTCTCTCCTCCACCTGACCCTGGGGGGTCAGGAAGTTCAATCCAGTCTCCACCGCTGCGACTCCGTCTGCTCCTTGATCCTCGCCGGTGGTCGAGACCTCTTGTCCTGCTCTGAGACGTGAGGTCATTTTACATATGCAATCTCTAAACATTCCACTTATGTCTATACATATTTAGGTATGGATATATGAATAATATAAGCCACAAGTCAGAGATATTTAGCAACCCACAGAGAGCCTGTTCAGCATCTAACCATGGGTTTCCTAGTGGGGTTGATTTTGTCCATTTAGAAACAAACTGCAGTCTATTGACTAAGAAGTAATTTAAAAAAAAAATTGGTAAATCTAAACCTCCGCACTCTTTTGCTTTTTGAAGAGTTTTTAAACTGATCCGTGATGGTTTATCCTTCCATAAAAATTTACTTATATTTGAGTCTAGAGACTTAAAGCAGGCCATAAATGGTTGGGTAGGAATCATTCAGAATAAATAGTTGATCTTAGGAAGGACCATCATTTTAACGGTTGCGACTCTTTCCATTAGTGATATAGGTAATGTCCTCCATTGCGTAAGGGGAATGTGATTTAGCTGCAATAACAGAGAGCCTGGGGGAAATATTCCTAAATATTTTATATTATCTAATTGTATTGGAATGGTGGATGTATTTGAAAAATTACAATTTATAGGTAAGACTGTTGATTTACCCCAGTTAATGGAGTAGTCTTATAATGCCGAAAATTTATCAATGAGCGCCACTGTCTGAAGAAGAGATCTTTGTGAGTTTTCAAAGGAAATCAATACATCATCAGCATAAAGACATCTTGTTCTCTTTTTCTCCAGTTTGGATACCTCTGATATCAACATTTTGTTGTATGGCTGCTGCTATTGGTTTGATAAATATGGTAAAAAATGAGGGAGAGAGTGGACAACCCTGCCTGGTGCCTCTCTGGAGATTAAAGCTTCGAAAAGTTTGATCATTTGTTCGGACAGATGCAGTTGGACAGCTATATAGTGTTTTAATCCAGTTTATAAAAGATGAACCAAACCCAAACTTGTTTAATACCATAAAAAGAAATTTCCAATTAACACGGTCAAAGGCTTTCTCTGTATCCAGAGATAAAATTGTGGTTTCTAATTTATTAATCTTACAGTAGTCTATTAAATAGTCTGCGTGTATTATTAGCCAAGTGCCTACCCTTGATGAAACCTGTTTGATCTGGGTGTATAATAAGCAGAATTATCCTTTCCAGTCTTTTGGCAAGAGCTTTGCAAATTATTTTAAGGTCAACATTCATAAGTGAGATGGGACGGTAGCTGGATGGATGTGTAGGTTTTTTTTTTTCAGGTTTAAGGAGCAGGATAGTACTAGCCAAATTCATGTTTGGAGGGATTACATTATCTTCTTTAATTTGGTTCACCATTTTAAAGAAAGTAGGTGCCATCACAGGCCAAAATTCTTTATAAAATTCTACTGGAAAACCATCTGGTCCTGGAGCTTTGTTGTTTGGGGTGTGCTTACGTGCCTCCTGGAGTTCGGACACCAAAAGAGGTGCATTCAGAACTGCAATCTGTTCATTATTTAATCGTGGTAAGTTAGGGGGGGCAGGTCGTCTAATAACCCGATGATTGGCGGTTCAAATCCCGCTCTCCCCAGATATCCTGCCGTTGTGTCCCTGGACAAGACACTTCACCCGCATTGCCTCCAGTGCCCATAACACTGGGTATGAATGTGTATAAATGTATAAATGTTCGGTGGTGGCCGGAGAGGCCGTTGGCGCGGATTGGCAGCCACGTTTCCGTCAGCCTGCCCCAGGGCAGCTGTGGCTACAGTAGTAGCTTGCCACTACCATTGTCTGTCTGGAGTGAATGAATAATGTATCTACTTGTAAAGCGTCTTTGAGTGGCTATGATAAAGCGCTATATAAATCTGATGCATTATTATTATTATTATTATTATTAACATTGTCCAGAAATTTATTGCTGAGTCAGATGGGTTAATCTGAGATCAGTAGAGGTTTTCATAAAACTTTCTGAAGGAGTTATTTATTTCTTCAGGCTCATGGGTAATATTTCCAGTCGTATCCTTAATAGAGTGGATAGTTGTTTTTTCTTTATTCAGTCTAAGCTGGTTAGAAAGATACGCTTCACTTTTTCCACATGTTACAGCCTTGTTCCAAAATGTATTAAATTCATTTTTTGCCTCAAAATTCTACACACAATATCCCGTAACGACAATGTGAAAAAAGTTTTTTTTTAGATTTTTGTTAATTTATTAAAAATAAAAAACTAAGAAATCACATGTACATAAGTATTCACAACCTTTGCTATGAAGCTCAAAGTTGAGCTCAGGTGCATCCTGTTTCCACTGATCATCCTTCAGTTGTTTCTACAGCTTAATTGGAGTTCATATCTGGTAAATTCAGTTGACTAGACATGACTTGGAAAGGCACACTCCTGTCTATATAAGGTCCCACAGTTGACAGTGCATGTCAGAGCACAAACCAAGCATGAAGTCAAAAGAATTGTCTGTAGATTTTTGAAACAGGATTGTCTCGAGGCACAAATCTAGGGAAGGGTACAGAAAAATTTCTGCTGCTCTGAAGGTCCCAATGAGCACAGTGGCCTACATCATCCATAAATGCAAGAACTTCGGAACCACCAGAACTCTTCCTAGAGCTGGCCGGCCATCTAAACTGAGCAATCAGGGGTGAAGGGCCTTAGTCAGGGAGGTGATCAAGAACCCAATGGTCACTCTGTCAGAGCTCCAGTATTCCTCTGTGGAGAGAGGAGAACCTTCCAGAAGGATAACAATCTCTGCAGCAATCCAGGCCAGACAGAAGCCAGACCAAAGGCCAGACAGAAGCCACTCTTTAGTAAAAGGCACATGGCAGCCCACCTGGAGTTTGCCAAAAGGCACCTGAAGGACTCTCAGACCATGAGAAACAAAATTCTCTAGTCTGATGAGAGAAAGATTGAACTCTTTGGTGTGAATGCCAGGCATCATGTTTGGAGGAAACCAGGCACCACTCATAACAATGCCAATGGTGGTGGCAACATCATGCTGTACGGATGTTTTTCAGCAGCAGGAACTGGGAGACTAGTCAGGATAGAGGGAAAGATGAGTGCAGCAATGTACAGAGACATCATGGATGAAAACCTGCTCCAGAACACTCTTGATCTCAGATTGGGGCGACGGTTCATCTTTCAGCAGGACAACGACCCCAAGCATACAGTACAGCCAAGATATCAAAGGAGTGGCTTCAGGACAACTCTGTGAATATCCTTGAGTGGCCTAGCCAGAGCCCAGACTTGAATCCAATTGAACATCTCTGGAGAGATCTGAAAATGGCTGTGCACCGAGGCTTCCCATCCAACCTGATGGAGCTTGAGAGGTGCTGCAAAGAGGAATGGGCCAGACTGCCCAAAGATAGGTGTGCCAAGCTTGTGGAATCAAATTCAAAAAGACTTGAGGCTATAATTGCTTCCAAAGGTGCATCACAAAATATTGAGCAAAGGCTGTGAATACTTATGTACATGTGATTTCTTAGTTTTTTAATTTTTAATAAATTTGCAAAAATATATATTAAAAAAAACTTTTTTCATGTTGTCATTATGGGGTATTGTGTGTAGAATTTTGAGGAAAAAAAAGTGATTTTAATCCATTTTGGAATAAGGTTATATCCTAACAAAATGTGGAAAAAGTGAAGTGCTGTGAATACTTTCCAGATGCACTGTATCTCCTCGATTTATTACTGTGTTCAAACTGCTTAAGACGCAGTCTTTCTATTAAAAACTGTCCTTTTGTTTGTAATGTCTTTTAATTCCAGCTTTAATTTTCT
Source organism: Pholidichthys leucotaenia (assembly GCA_020510985.1). NCBI lineage: Eukaryota > Metazoa > Chordata > Actinopteri > Cichliformes > Pholidichthyidae > Pholidichthys > Pholidichthys leucotaenia. The sequence goes on along the minus strand of CM035839.1, from coordinate 318,755,446 downwards.
CAGATTAAGTGCCTGTTCCTGTGGAGAAATGGCACAGGTCATCTCCAGTGATTTAATTTTCTGTTCTAATGCCAGTACCAGTGCTTTTTCTTTTTTATTCTTATACGAACAGTAAGAGATTATTTTACCTTGCTTGATCGGTTTTGCCGCTTCCCAAAGAACACACGGCGATATTCCTGGCACATAATTATATTCCAGATATGATTCCCACTCTTTATTAAAGTAGTTAAAGTCTTTGTCTTTTAGTAGTGATGTATTAAATTTCCAGCTCCTAGTTTTCCTTATAGCTTTCCTATTTACTAGTGTAAGAGATACTGGACGGTGATCGCTGATAGCTTGATTTAAACAAATTTCATTGTCTGTGATATCCCTCACAATAGAGTTACTGGCTAAGAAGAAGTCTAAACAGGAATATGAACTGATGGAAAAAAGTGTATTCCCTAAGAGTTGGGTGAAGAGAACGCCATTCATCGCAAAGACCAAAATCATTCATGTATTGTTTGAGAGTCTCAGTAGCCTGCCATTTTTGATAATTTCCTAATGTACTGAGCCTGTCAATTGCATGGTTTAATACCAAGTTGAAGTCTCCTACTATTGTGAGTGTAGTATCCAAGTGCTCAGAAAGAGAAGCGAAGAAAGTGTGAAAATAGGATGGGTCATCAACATTTGGGCCGTAAATGCTTGCAATACATACAATGGTGTGGAAAAAGTGTTTGCCCTCTTCCTGATTTCTCATTTTTTTGTATGTTTGTCACACTTAAATGTTTTAGATCATCAAACAAATTTAAATATTTGACAAAGATAACACAAGTAATCACAAAATGCAGTTTTTAAATGAAGGTGTTTATTATTAAGAGAAAAAAAATCCAAACCTGCATGGCCCTGTGTAAAAAAGTGGTTGCCCCCTAAACCTAATAACTGGTTGGGCCACCCTTAGCAGCAACAACTGCAACCAAGCATTTGCAATAACTGGCAATGAGTCTTTAACAGCGCTGTGGGGGAATTTTGGCCCACTCATCTTTACAGAATTGCTGTAATTCAGCCACATTGAAGGGTTTTCGAGCATGGACCACATTTTTAAGGTCATGCCACAGCATCTCAGTTGGATTCAGGTCAGGACTTTGACAAGGCCACTCCATAGTCTTCATTTTGTTTTTCTTAAGCCATTCAGAGGTGGACTTGCTGGTGTGTTCTGGATCATTGTCCTGCTGCAGAACCCAAGTGTGCTTCAGCTTGAGGTCACAAACAGATGGTCGGTCATTCTCCTTCAGGATTTTTTGCTAGACAGCAGAATCCATGGTTCCATTTACCTCAGCAAGTCTTCCAGGTCCTGAAGCAGCAAAACAGCCCCAGACCATCACACTACCACCAAAATATTTAACTGTTTGTATGATGTTCCTTTTCTGAAATTCTGTGTTACTTTTACACCAGATGTAATGGGACATACACCTTCCAAAAAGTTCAACTTTTGTTTTGTCAGTCCACAGAGTATTTTCCCAAAAGTCTTGGGGATCATCAAGTTGTTTTCTGGCAAAACTGAGACAAGCCTTTATGTTCTTTTTGCTCAGCAGTCTTGGGACTCTGCCATGCAGGTCTTTTTTGCCCAGTCTCTTACTTATGGTGGAGTCATGACCACTGACTTTAACTGAGGCAAGTGAGGCCTGCAGTTCTTTGGATTTTGTTGTGGGGTTTTTTGTGACCTTTCTTATGAGTCGTCGCTACGCTCTTGGGGTAATTTTGGTCGGCTGGCCACTCCTGGGAAGGTTCACCACTGTTCCATGTTTTCGCCATTTGTGAATAATGGCTCTCACTGTGGTTCGCCGGAGTCCCAAAGCTTTAGAAATGGCTTTATAACCTTTTCCAGACTGATAGATTTCAGTTACTTTGTTTCTCATTTGTTCCTGAATTTCTTTGGATCCCAGCATGATGTCTAGCTTTTGAGGATTTTTTGGTTGACTTCACTTTGTCAGACAGGTCCTATTTAAGTGATTTCTTGATTGCGAACAGGTATGGCAGAATCAGGCCTGGGTGTGGCTAGAGAAAATTGAAAGCTTTCCAAAGATGTGATAAACCAGTTAATTTACGTTTTAACGGGGGGGGGGGGGGGATCACTTTTTCACACAGGGCTATGTAGGTTTGGATTTTTTTTTAACCTTAATAATAAACAACTTCATTTAAAAACTGCATTTTGTATTTACTTGTATTATCTTTGTCTACTATTTAAATTTGTTTGATGATCTGAAACATTTAAGTGTGATAAACATACAAAAAAATGAGAAATCAGGAAGGGGGTAAACATTTTTTCACACAACTGTAGATCCAAGTTTTGAACTGAGATTTTTAATATTATAAATCTACCTTCTGGATCTGCTATGGTATTATTCACAACAAAGCGTATTCTTCTGTTTACCAATATAGCTACCCCCCTGGAGTGGGGTGTGGGCAGCAGGACTCAATGTCTTTAGAGGCAGCAGTGGTTGTTGTGCAGTCGGGGGGGAGGGCGGTTGGTCAAACCTATTAAAAACAGGTTCAGATTGTTTGCCCACTCCCTGCCCCCCATGGCCTGGGAGGAGGTATTCTGGAGCCCAGAGATGGTTTTAAGGTTTCTCCAGACCCCACCAATGTCGCTCTGTTGCAGCTTGTCCTCCATCTTCTTCCTGAAGCTGTCCTTGCCTTCTCTGATCTTCCTCCTCAGCTCCCTCTGTACGGACTTCAGCATCTCCCCGTTCCCCGACCTGAAGATCCTTTTCTTCTCTCTCAGAAGTGTTTTTATCTCAGGGTTGATCCAGGGTTTGTTGTTCGAGCAACACCGTATGGTCTTGGTGGGTACGGTGTTGTCCACACAGAAGCTGATGTAGTCTGTGATGGTGTGAGTGAGGCCATCGATGTCCTCACCATGTGGATCGCAGAGCTTGGAATTAAAGAAGGATCAGTACATGAGTGTACCCTGCCTCTCGCCCAAAGATGCTGGGATAGGCTCCAGCCCCCCTGCAACCCGAAAAGGATTTAGAGGAAGATGATGAATGAATGAACGAATGAATGAATGAGTACATGTGGGGAAATTCCGGGGAGGCGAGCGCATCTACAGATGACTTAGAAGCATGTATTTCCTATAATAAGACAAAGTCTGCCTGTAGATCCTCCAGTCAATTAAAAACTTTTAGCCTCTTCTCCCTGGTACCAATTCCGCATATGTTCCACGTGACAAACTTTAATGTGGGTTCACTGGGTTAGTGAAAACATGTCAGACAAACAACAGAACATGTCAAACAAACAAAAAAACAAAACTGTTTTTTGTGCTAAAGGCTAACTAAATGTGCCTTTGTGTTTATATGTCCGTAGTGTATGTGTGTGTGTACATGAATGTCCGGTGTATGCTGTGTGGCTGCAGGTACATGTGTGCAGGCATGTGTGTTGTGTGTAAAATATATACCTATGTATGTGTGCTTGGGTGTGTGCGCATGATGTCTGTGTTCCATTTGCTTGCATTTGCAAGAGTGAGTGGGGTGCATGTACTTAAGGTTATTTCCTATAAACCAGAAGTATGAGAGAGAACAGACATAAAGGTTAGTGATTGGTGAAAAGATGCAGATAACATACAACATCAACAAAATTAGCTACAACAGACAAACAACAACCTCAACAAAAAAGAAAAAAAATATTAGACAAATGTTAACATATTAAACTGAGATTGAATAAGAGACCTGTGCACAATCGCACTCTTTTTCCATATGTAGATAAGGAAACAAAAGAGGCTCTAGAATAACCAGGGGGTTATGGTTTCATCCATAAACAGCTTGCCATCTATAAACTAGAAAAGCACTCGGAGAGCGCAGACCTCCGCCAAGCGCCACAGTTCCCCCCATACAGTGTTTGTGTGTACGTTTTCAGATTCCTTGACCATGAAAACATATGACTAGCAATTGGATTCACAATGATAGGATTAGTGGTTCAGTAGTTATTGACGAAAATGGCATTTTCCGTAATGGCGGTTTAGCGCCACAGTTCCCCCCATACAGTGTTTGTGTGTACGTTTTCAGATTCTTTGACCATGAAAACATATGACAAGCAACTGGATTGACAATGATAGGATTAGTGGTTTAGTAGTTATTCACGAAAATGGCATTTTGTGTAATGGCGGTTTTCTTGTGGACGGTGATCCAGATCACCACCAAAATCTTATCATCTGTAGGATACCCCATTTCTGACAATCTGTGAAAATTTCATGAAAATCCGTCCATAACTTTTTGAGTTATCTTGCTAACAGACAGACAGACAGACAAACCAACGCCGATGAAAACATAACCTCCTTGGCGGAGGTAACAATCTGTCCACACAGACAATAGCTTTTTTACCTTCTTGGATTTTTTGTTTCCTAATGAATAAAAGCTTCCTTCTCCTTTCCATGATTTCCTGTGGAAATTGATCATTTAGACCATAATTGGTGTTTTTCAGCCACCCACTCTGCCTCTGTACCAGAATTTTTTGCTGAAATGTTCAAATTTTGCAACAATAGGTCTGGGACGTTTATTTTGAAGATTTTTTTGTCCAATTCGGTGGGCTTGATGAAAGGTAATTGATTTTGTAATGTCGGGGGACAGTTTCAGCTTCGCCAAGTTGTGTGGTTAGTGTGTTTATCGACTTTTTCAAGCTGTTGTTTTCTTCTAAGAGAGAAACGAGCTGCGCCTGGCTGTATTCCAAACTCTCCTGTATGCTCTGGAACTCTTTATGGAGCAGCTCAACCAACGCTAGTCTACCGTCCATGCTGGTAAGTTTGTTTTCAATAGAAAAAAGGATGTCACTGAACTCTGAGCCCTCCCGTGATTTCTCGGGTGTTAATTTTGGAGAATCCGCAGGTCTGGGCCGTTTAGGCAAAGAGGAAGAAGGAATACCGGGAGATACATTCGCCTCCATTTTACAGCAGCGATAATAAAACTCATCTATATAATTCTCAAGTTCCTTCAGCTCCGTCGAAAAGATGGCGAGATAATATACAAAAAAATAAAGATAGGAACAGATAGTCAGTTAGTGGATTAATTTCAAAAAAAGAAACGCTACCTGTGTTAAAGTTTGTTTACGCTCAATTGACGCGAGTCACCATTTTGGATTATTGCCCAACAGTCTCGGAATGTCTCGCGATCACAGCGTCATGCAGCCAGTGATAGCCATTCCAGCCGGTGATAGATAGGAATTTGGCCCCTCATCTTTGCAGAATTGTTGTAATTCAGCCACACTGGAGGGTTTTCAAGCATGAACCGCCTTTTTAAGGTCATGCCATACTGTTGGTATGATGTTCCTTTTCTGAAATGCTGTTACTTTTTACACCAGATGTAATGGGACACACACCTTCCAAAAAGTTCAACTTTTGTCTCCTCAGTCCACAGAGTATCTTCCCAAAAGTCTTGGGGATCATCAAGATGTTTTCTGGCAAAACTGAGATGAGCCTTTATGTTCTTTTTGCTCAGCAGTGGTTTTCATCTTAGAACTCTGCCATGCAGGCCATTTTTGCCCAGTCTCTTTCTTATGGTGGAGTCATGAACACTGACCTTAACTGAGGCAAGTGAGGCCTGCAGTTCTTTGGATGTTGTCGTGGGGTCTTTTGTGGCCTCTTGGATGAGTCATCGCTGCACTCTTGGGGTAATTTTGATTGGCCAGCCACTCCTGGGAAGGTTCACCACTGTTCCATGTTTTCGCCATTTGTGAATAATGGCTCTCACTGTGGCTTGTTGGAGTTCCAAAGCTTTAGAAATGGCTTTATAACCTTTTCCAGATGGATCGATCTCCGTTACTTTGTTTCTCATTTGTTCCTGAATTTCTTTGGATCCCAGCATGATGTCTAGCTTTTGAGGATCTTTTGGTCTACTTCACTTTGTCAGGCAGGTCCTATTTAAGTGATTTCTTGATTAAGAACAGGTGTGGCAGTAATCAGGCCTGGGTATGGCTAAAGAAATTGACCTCAGCTTTCCAAAGATGTGATAAACCACAGTTAATTTATGTTTTAATGGGGGGGCAGTCAGTTTTTCACACAGGGCCATGTAGGTTTGAATTTTTTTTACCCTTAATAATAAACACCTTCATATAAAAACTGCATTTTGTGTTTACTTGTGTTGTCTTTGTTTAATATTTAAATTTGTTTGGTGATCTGAAACCATTAAGTGTGACATACAAAAAAATGAGAAATCAGGATGGGGCAAACACTTTTTCACACCACTGTATCTGCTCATCCAATGGTTTTTATAAACCCAAGTTTCTAAAGGTTGCATATAGTATCTTTACAGATTTTTTCTTAAAGGTGATAAAATCCTCTTAACATTTCATTATAACAGGTAAAGCATTTGGCTTCTCATATTGAACATTTTATTTATTTATTTATTTAACCATTTATACAGGGTAGTTCCATAGTAGCAACATATGTGCAACTATTAGACTTGTTGCTAATTTTTAGTAACAACCCATAAAAAACCTGAATAAATAAAGTACTCATGTTTTTACATAAACATCAAATAAATCATTTTCATATAGAAATTTAATATCTGTTCTAACAATAACTGAATTAGTGAGCTCTAATTTGTTGCCTCCTAGTAGTTGCATACTGCTAGGTTTGTGCGCTTCTTCCCTTTTTTTTTTATTTCGTGTTACTCCAGCTCCCAGAATGAAGTAATAAAAAAGTTTGTTGGCAAAGTCGAAGTGACCCAGCTCTTCTATGTGGGAAACAGATGGGTTTTTTTGAGGCAATGTTCACTTTACCCTTTGTTCCCCTGTCAGTATGGCCTTGATCAAATATTTATGTTTCGTTGTTGAACTCTTCACCCATCTTCCTCACTTAGTTTCTTCTCAACAAGTCCACGATGGCATTTGTTTTAATCCTAACCAGCATATCTTCTTGGTCGCTGACGTTTTTGTCCTGCTCTGCTTTGGCTGCACTACCTGACACTTCCTTTTTCCTCTCTGCTATGTCACAATTCTTCTCTTTCATGTTCCCCTTGATTAATCACAACATGGAGGAAGTTAAAAGGTAAAAGGGGGACTTACTGTCATACAGACTTGTGGTAGTAAATTTTACAACTTTGTCTTTGAAGTTTTGCCCATGTGTGATATCTACTGCATTGCATTGTTTACTCCATAAAGTCCTCGTCACACAGACCTGCACATGTAAACACGTGTGCACCTGCAGTGTATGCAAACAAAGGTGGAAAAATGCATTTTAGTTTCATGTCTGTGATTCATGTGTGACTGCAATTCATGCAGGAATGCTTATGTTGGATGTCTGTGCATGCTGATATATTCCTGTCACAAACTGGGGCTGGGATTCTTGCCAGACCAAGCCTCGTGGCTTTTTCTGTGTATTTATTTATCTATTGTATTATCGTGCTCCTTTTAATATTATTCTGCTTTTTATTTTCTCCAGTTGTGTTGCAGTTTTTTTGACCATGTCCCGTTTGAGTTGTTTTGTTTTGGATCATGTTTATTTCTCATTTCTTTTCTGTGGGCTGACAGCTGTCAGATGACGTCCGGATTGTGCCAGCATGGCAGTCATCTGTCAGGCTGTCAGATCAGCTGCTCCTCCCTCACCCCTCATTACCACCAGCTGAATTCAGTTATTTGTGTATTCCCCTTTTTCCTGCTCATGCGAGCCCACACCAGGACTCATTCTCACTAATCACATTCACATGTATTTAAGTTCTGCTGTTTCCCTGAATCATTGTTGCTACATTGTATGTCTCTCCTGTTAATCCACGGGTCACTACTCCGTCTGATTCCTGGTGTGCTGTTCTCCCCTCCAGAGTGCCTTACTGCTCTGAGGCACATCTCATAAGTTTTTTTTTTTCTCATTTGGCATCCTTGTACTTTTGGCACATTTTTGGACGGTTATGTCTTTTGTTCATTAAATACACAACACCATTCAGCGTTTGGGTTTGTCTCTCTCATATGACAATTCCAATGTATGGTTTTGTAGAATCAAGTGCAAGTTATCATTCAAGCATGTCCAAGCAAACATACAGAAGGGTACCTGTGTTTGGTACATAAAGGATAAGGGGATAGGGATTTTTACTTATAGGGCACCACTTCTTGTCAGTTTAACTAGTAGTTACACTAATCGTCTCTTCTAAGGACCTGTCAGAGACAGATACCTAGGGACAATCACCAGTTAACCTAACATGCATGTCTTTGGACTGTGGGAGGAAACCAGAGCCCCTAGAGCAGTGGACATCAACTGGTGGTCCACAGGCCACATCCGACCCGCCAGAGCTTTTCATCTGGCCCCAGAATGTTACTGAGTTTAGGAATATTTTTTTCTTCACAGGCAATGTCGGCACCATAAGGTGGTCATTTGCAGGCCGTGAACCCCCTCCCCCCCCCCAAAGAAAAAGCCCCAGAACAAGCCTTTGATGTCACACTTGTTTTATTAATTAGTAATGTATATTTATGAAAAATCAGATTTCTGAGTGTAAGTGAATGCATCATCATCATCATCCCGCAGCAGGAAGAGAGTGGAGCCAGCCAAAACAAGTGAACAAAAGTCAGGGCCCTGATAATATATGTGGGCGCTTGGTAAAGTCCTGTGCACGTGAACTGAGTCCTATAATTCATTACATTTTCAATAAGTCCTTACAGACACAACATGTGTCTGGAAAGAAGCCGTGGTTGTTCCCGTTCCAAAATCCAGCTGTCCTAAAACGGTAAACGACTTTAGACCAGTTGCTTTGACTTCAATTTTAATGAAAATTTTTGAAAAACTGGTCAGATGTGAGGTCCTAAAGCAGACTGAGCATGCATTGGATCCTCTGCAGTTTGCGTATAGGCCTCACAGAGGAGTGGAGGATGCCACTGTCACTCTGTTTAACATGCTTTTTAAACATCTGGATTTTAATGGGACACACACCAGGCTTTTATTTGTGGACTTTTCCTCCACCTTTAATAGAATCCAACCTCATATCTTAGTTGAAAGGCTCCTGCAACAATTTGATTTGAGCAATAATCTGGTGGGTTGGATTCTGGATTTCTTAACCAATAGGACACAGAGAGTAAGGGTCAATGGTATATTGTCTGACCTAAAGTGCTCTTCTACTGGCTCTCCTCAGGGATGTGTGTTGTCACCACTACTTTTCATCCTGTACACAAACATGTGTCGGAGCAGACATGACAACAGACACATTATAAAGTATGCTGATGATTCAGTTATTGTTAGTCTCCTCCAGGTTGGTGAGAGTGGCCACGGCCCAGTAGTTGATGATTTTGTTCACTGGTGTGAGGATTCCTACCTGCAGCTGAATACGACAAAAACTAAAGACATGATTATTGACTTTAGGAGGAAAACTCCCAGGCACAAAGTCACCGTACTAAAAGGCCAGACCACTGAATGTGTACAATCCTACAAATATCTTGGGACGATTATTGATAGTAATTTAAACTTTGAAGAGAACTGTGAAAGGGTGTGCAAAAAGGGTCAGCAACATTTGCATTGCTTGAGAAAACTTGCACGCTTCCAAATTGACCGAACCATAATGACAATGTTTTATCGGGCTTTTATTGAATCTGTTTTATCCTTTTCTTTAGTGTCATGGTTTGGTCAGATAAAACTGAAACAGAGGAAATCCTTGGATCAGGTAGTTAGATGGTCCAGTCGTTTGCTTGGTGAGTCACAGCTGAGCCTGACATCCCTGTACACCAGACAGGTACAGAGGATGGCTACCTCCATTTTAAATGATGACTCCAACCCTTTGCACTGCAACTTTCAGCTTCTTCCCTCAAGACGGAGGATTGCTGTCCCAAAAAGTAAAACCCAGCGCTACAAAAACAGCTTTGTTCCTGCTGCTGTCAAAGAGTTGAACAAGTTGTAACAATATATTGCACATAATTTAGGTACCTATTTATTAACTCCATTTTATAGTTACTTATTTTTGTAGGATATTACTTGGGTTCTAAATATTTTATTGGGTTTTAGACCTTTGAGTTTTTAACCCCTTTGACTAGTTTTTAACTTTTAATATGACTCTTCTCTCCTACCTCTGGTTTTTCTCCCATCTCTTTGCCTTTTTATACCCTGATTGATGGAGCCTTTGAGTATTTTTATCATGTCTATAGTCAATTTCATGTGTGCCTGTGTTTGTGTCTATGTTAAATTTAATTTGTGGTTTGTAAATATGGATGTCACCAGACTGCAAAACAAATCTACCTACGGGTACAAATAAAGTAACCTGAACCTGAACCTGAACCTGCCAGCAGCTCCTCCCAGACAGAGGTAATCCACACCTTTAATTTATGATGCCAGCCTTGGCTTTCATGATTATTGTGCAAAATGTTGAATATTTTTGGTTCTGTCTTATTTTATGAGAGTGGATACATAGGCTGCTAACAGGAGGTTTTGATGGGTGACCATAAAAATTAGCCTATAACATAATATTACAGCAGAAACATCTGCATCATTGGTCATTTAATAAATTTTATTGAATTAATTAAACATATTTTATTCATGCTTTTATTCAAAATCAGAGGTAAACTGTTTTGTTCTGGCTCTGCAAATTAACGTTCAGGTATGTGTGGAAAAAAAATATTTTTCTACAAACTTTTCAGGGGAAAAAATTCATTATAAAGTACAGATAAAAGCAGTAGTAAAAAACCCACAAATCGATGAGGAAAGTATTACATTTACAAGAAAAATGAATGTTTATATACTGTATATATATACACTGTGGCGGGTTGACTCAACCCCCCCACAACACACAGGACAGTCAGCTCTTTTCTCTTGGTTTTCCCCGCTGCACTACTGAGATGTAATGTGCCATTCATGTGTTGTGATGCAATGTGCCCTGCATGTATTGTGATGCAATGTGCCATTCATGTATAGTGTTCATGCGTCCTGTCCTTGCTGTGACCTAGAGACAGTTCAATATGTAGATGTGCCTTGTAACCTCTTTGTTCCGCAAGCTGAGCAGAGGCTGCATCTGCCTATTGTTATGTAGGTCTTACAAATGCAAATGTCTCATGCCTGTTCTGCAGTCCCTTTGATCAGACCAACTGCTGTGAATCTGCTTTGATGTATTGTTTGAGTTGGGTACAAATACTGCACAGGTTCTGTAACTCAGCCGCTTTATTTCATGCCGCCGCATACACTACCGTTCAAAAGTTTGGGGTCACTTAGAAATTTCCTTATTTTTGAAAGAAAAGCACTTTTTTTTCAATGAAGATAACTTTAAACTAATCAGAAATACACTCTATACATTGCTAATGTGGTAAATGACTATTCTAGCTGCAAATGTCTGGTTTTTGGTGCAATATCTACATAGGTATATAGAGGCCCATTTCCAGCAACTATCACTCCAGTGTTCTAATGGTACAATGTGTTTGCTCATTGCGTCAGAAGGCTAATGTGTGTACGTGTACATACATACGTAGATGTAAATAAAGTGTACATAAATATGTTTTTAGAACTCTTTTATTCTTATAACAAGATACGTAACTCAAGATGAAGATGATTTACTTCACAGGTTAATGAGAGCTTTACTGCTCCTCAGGTGACGCCTCATCGTCAGGTGCTAGAGGCGCAGGATCGTCGAGGGCAGCTTCCGATAGAGCTGGAGAAGCTGCAGGAGGCGGCGTAGTGGCTCGACGGGAAGACTATTTCGCACAAAATGGCACAAGAGAACAGCAAAAAGTTCCATGCGGCGAGACTAAGTAACACGAGCGATAAAGAGCAATGAATGCGCTCTTCCTTCCCTTCATGGCCGCTCGGCAGGGAGAGAAGGTGGGTGAAACGTCTCGGCCAATCAGCTTGCGAAATTTCCGAGCCGAGTCAACACGAGAACAGCGAACAGAGAGGTGGATTTTTTGAGTTGTGCGGCTCTCCGTGTTGATACCTGATGGTCTAATGTAGTCTCCCTGCCTTCTGCTAGCGCCCGCCCATTATTTCTCAATTTTGAATTTTTGATGAATATTTTTGAAAAATCCGCGATGCACTGAGGGCGCGAAAGGTGAAGCGCGAAGTAGCGAGGGATCACTGTAGTGGCTTGTAAATATGGATGTCACCAGACTGCAAAACAAATCTACCTACGGGTACAAATAAAGTAACCTGAACCTGAACCCTGAAACTGAACAACCATTCACTCTCACAGTCATACCTAAGGACAATTTAGAATCCCCAGTTTGATGCCAATTAACCTAATATACACTACCGTTCAAAAGTTTGGGGTCACTTAGAAATTTCCTTATTTTTGAAAGATAAACACTTTTTTTCCAATGAAGATAACTTTAAACTAATCAGAAATACACTCTATACATTGCTAATGTGGTAAATGACTATTCTAGCTGCAAATGTCTGGTTTTTGGTGCAATATCTACATAGGTGTATAGAGGGCCATTTCCAGCAACTATCACTCCAGTGTTCTAATGGTACAATGTGTTTGCTCATTGCGTCAGAAGGCTAATGGATGATTAGAAAACCCTTGTGCAATCATGTTAGGTCTGCAATGCTGTAATTGCTGCAAATGGAGGATTCTTTGACGAAAGCAAAATTTGAAGGAAAAAATTATTATTTCAAATACAAATCATTATTTCTAACCTTGTCAATGTCTTGACTATATTTTCTATTCATTTTACAACTCATGGTGGTAAATAAGTGTGACTTTTCATGGAAAACACAAAATAATTGTCTGGGTGACCCCAAACTTTTGAACGGTAGTGTATATATATATATAAAATGGATATAAAAAGTCTACACACCCCTGTTCAAATGCCAGGTTTTTGTCATGTAAAAAAAAATGAGACCAAGATAAATCATTTCAAAACTTTTTCCACCATTAATGTGACCTATAACCTGTACAACCCAATTGGAAAACAAGCTGAAACTTGAAAAGCACTCAGAGAGTCCACCAAGGCTCCTCCTGTCCCTCATGGATCGCCTCCATCATCAAAATTCAAATACTTTCTTTACGGACAGAAATGTTAAAGGAAAGCTCTAATATCCATCAGAAATCATGGTTGAACTAGGTACAATGTGGTATCAAAGATGGAACTAGAAAAGCACTCAGAGCGCATGCCCCCGCCAAGGCTCCTTCTGTCCCTCATGGATCACCTCCAAAATGTAATGGGTTTGTGTGTAGGCCATGAGCCAATTCTGGTGAAAATTGCAGCAAAGTCTATCCAGTAGTTTTGGAGTATTCTTGCTAACACACTGTAAGAAAATAAGAGCCTTGGTGGAGGTATGCATTCTTGGCTGATCACCAAAATGTAATGGGTTCCTGTTTAGTCCAAGGACCAGCTCTGGTAAAAATGTCATCCAAATCCATCCCGTACTTTTTGAGTATTCTTGCTAACACTCTGTGAGAAGGTAAGAGCCTTGGCAGAGGTATGCATTCTGGGATCATCACCAAAATGTAATGGGTTCCCCTCTAGCCCAAGGACCACCTCTGATGAAAATTTCATCCAAATCTATCCAGTAGTTTTTGTGTAATCCTGCTGCACAATTTCAAACAAGGTCCTTGGTGGAGAGATGCACTCTCAGATCATCACCCAAATTTAATGGGTTCATCCTGGGCCCAAGGGCTACCTTTGGTGAAATTTTCATCAAAATCCGTCCAGCAGTTTTTGCGTAATCCTGCTAACAGACGGACGGACGGACAAACACAAACCACCCCGATTACATTACCTCCTTGGCGGAGGTAATAATTCAAGATGGCCGCTGAACGCAGACTGGCAGGCTCTGCATGTACTTCTCTTAAATCTCCTTTTAAACCTTTTAAACCTCCTCAACCTGTATTTTTTAGGCCTACTTTATTCACAAAACGAACTCAACTACCACCGGAACACTGGATAGTTGGTGCTGTCTACTTTTACTATCAATGCGGCGGCACCTCACATCTGAGAACCACAATGGTACGGTCACTCATCAGCAACATCTGCTGTACTTGTGGGGAGACTTGAATAACGAAACCGAATTGTCTTTCATTCCAGTTTATTCAAGAAATCATTCCACTGTCTGCTCTCATTCTTGAGTAGCGAACAAAGAGAGTGAACACACCAAAGTTCTCTCATTTAAACATTCTGACATCAAACCATTTCCCTCGCGGGGGAAATCACACATCTCTCTCAAAATCTCTTTATTCACATTCATTAGCCTTTTATTTACATAACTCCCCCTTCTCTCCTCTCGAGCCTCAGTGGTCAGGAAGTCTTCTGTCCCCTGTCCTCCGCAGGGGGTCCAGGCTCTGTGGCTCCGCACCGCAGGGGGCTGGCTCTCCTTCATCGTGGTTAAATCACATATGCAGTGTCCAACATATACATGTCTCACAACACAGCCATATAACCCCCCCCCAAACGATGAAGAACAGACTAATTCCTAAAATTAAATAGCACCTTACTCACTACTGAATAATCAACACCAACATTCAGTCTGTGCGCCGCTTGGGCTTCAGCCGTCTGCCGAATCTGCTGTGCGTTGGCCCCGCCTTGCCTGCGGTGCGTTTCTGCTTCGGCTCTGTTGACTGAGGGGGAGAGTGATTAATTGCCCCCTGCGGGGGCCTGCCTCATCGAGGCGCCACCGCGACCGGTACAGACACATCCTTCATGACAAAAGCAGGTTTTAGTCTGTCAATACTGACTGTCTCTTTTCTGTCTCCAAAATCTAGCACAAATTGCTTATCACCTGCCTCCAGCACTCGAAATGGCCCTTCGTAAGGCGGTTTGAGCGTTGCTTTTAGGGCTTCGCGCCTGACAAAAACGAAATCGGCATTTTTCAAAGCCTTGGGGACGAAAACTCGTGGAAAAGCGTGATGAACCGGACCCGGGAGCGTGTCTGCCCCCGTGCCGACTAACGGTCCCAGAGCCGAGAGAGGTGGGGGCTCTGGGTGCTCTGGTAAAAACTCGCCCGGCAGCCTCAGGGTTTGTGCGAATACCAGCTCTGCTGGGGAGGCGTCTAAGTCCTCTTTAGGCGCAGAACGCAACCCTAATAAAACCCATGGAAGTTTATTCACCCAATCTGCATCCGTGAGCGACGCTCTGAGTGCTGCCTTCAAAGACCTATGAAAACGCTCGCATAAACCTTTGGCCTGAGGGTGGTAAGCCGTAGTGCGGTGAATTTTGGCTCCTAAGCCGTTGGCCATCGCTGACCACAGCTCAGAGATGAATTGCGGTCCTCTATCGGACGTAATGTCCGACGGAACCCCGAAACGCGCCACCCAAGCCGTTAAAAAAACGCGAGCCACCTCCGCGGCCGTGGTCGTCGCAAGTGGGACCACTTCCGGCCAACGTGTGGTGCGGTCCACCATTGTCAAAAGATACGTGAACCCCTGTGATGCCGGTAGGGGGCCCACAAGGTCGACGTGCACATGGTCGAACCTTCTGGCCGGAATGCGGAACGGTTCTAACGGGGCTCTTGTGTGCCTGTGAATTTTGGCCCGTTGACAGGAAATGCAGGTTTTTGCCCATTCCTTCACGTGCTTGCGCAGGCACGGCCAAACAAACTTTTCCGCCACTAGTTTCACCGACGCGCGCACCCCCGGGTGCGCCAGTGAGTGGACCGAGTCAAAAACACGGCGGCGCCACGTGGCCGGAACCACCGGACGCGGGCGCCCCGTCGACATGTCGCAGATCAGGGGGGGCATACCGGTTTGTAAACACTTGCTCTCCAGCCTCAACCCTGTTGGTCCAGACTGGAGCGCGCGCACGTCTGCGTCCGCCCCCTGGTCCGCTGCCATGGCTGCGTAATCTATACCCACGTGCACCGGGGCTGCGCGCGCCACCGTGCCGCTCTCCTGCGGCGCGGTCACGGTGGCCCGTTCTGCCTCTGCGCGTGTTGGGGTCGTGAACGCGCGTGAGAGACAATCCGCTACTACATTGAATTTGCCCGCGACGTGCCTAATGTCAGTGGTAAATTCCGAGATTGCGGCCAGCTGCCTCTGCTGCCTGCCGGACCACGGGTCTGAAATTTTGGCCATGGCGTATGTGAGCGGCTTGTGGTCCACATAAGCGGTGAAGCACCGTCCTTCCAGCCAGAACTGGAAATGACGAATAGCCAAATGCAGCGCCAACAGTTCTCTGTCAAACGCGCTGTATTTTCGTTCAGCCGCGCTTAAAGATTTGCTAAAGAAAGCCAAAGGCTGCCAAACTCCGGCTACCTGTTGCTCAATAACGGCCCCTATGGCTAAATCTGAAGCGTCTGTCGTCAGCGCGATACGTGCTGCAGGGTCTGGGTGGGCCAGGAGCGCAGCGTCAGCCAAGGCTTTTTTAACCTCTGTGAACGCGCGCTCCCGCTCCGGGGACCATTCGACCGCCTGGGTCGGTTTTTGTTTTTTGAGCGCGGCATATAACGGTTGCATGATTTGAGCTGCGTGGGGCAGGAATCGGTTATAAAAATTCACCATCCCCAAGAATTCCTGTAGTGATTTGACCGTTTGTGGACGGGGAAAATCCGCTACCGCGCGTACTTTCTCTGGTAACGGAACCGCTCCCTCCGGGGAGACGCGGTGACCCAAAAAATCGATCCGCTCGACGCCGAACTGGCACTTGGCTGGGTTAACTATTAAGCCGTGCTCTCCCAGCCTCCTAAAAACTGCTGTGAGGTGCGTTTCGTGTTCGTCCTCTGAAGTACTCGCGACCAAAATGTCGTCGAGGTACACAAACACGAAAGGGAGATCGCGTAACACGGCATCCATCATCCGCTGAAATGTTTGCGCCGCCCCTTTGAGACCAAACGGCATGCGTAAAAATTCGAAAAGTCCGAACGGGGTTATTACCGCTGTTTTAGGAATGTCCTCCGGTTGGACCGGGACTTGGTGATAGCCGCGAACTAGATCAATCTTTGAAAAAATGCGCGCCCCCGCCAGGTGCACCGAAAAATCCTGAATGTGCGGGATGGGATAACGATCGTGCGCCGTAGCGTTGTTTAGCCTGCGGTAATCCCCGCACGGTCTCCAGGAGCCATCGGCTTTCGGTACCATGTGCAGCGGCGAAGCCCACGGGCTCTTCGACCTACGAACGATGCCCAGCCTCTCCAGGCTGGCGAACTCCTCGCGCGCAATGGCGAGCTTAACTGCATCCAAGCGCCGAGCTTTTGCAAACACGGGAGGACCAGAAGTGGGGATAAAGTGTTTCACCCCGTGCTTCGCGACCGTCGCTGAAAAAGTGGGCACAGTGAGCGCTGGAAATTGGGTGAGGAGTGTGTGAAACTTACCACCTGCTGTAGCGACGTGGGTCTGTACTGGTGGCGGGGACACTCGAGCTGAACAGGGGAGAGAGTAAAAAGAGAGTGCATTTACCAGCCGTCTATTAGCAAGATCAACTAACAGATTGTGTGAACACAAAAAATCCGCGCCCAACATGTTGAAACTCACCGCCGCTATCACAAAAGTCCATTCATATGTGCGGCCATGTAAGCATAAAGGCAAGGTCCTTCTCCCGTAGGTGTTGATGTTCGACCCATTTGCCGCTGTAGCTCCGCTACCGTGGGGTCCAGCCACCCGGTCCGCGTATGTTGGGGTGATGAAGCTCACTTGTGCTCCGGTGTCGATGAGGAACTCTCGTCCGGAGCGCGCATCCGTGATGTAGAGCAGCTTGTTGCGTTCTCCGAGGGTCGAAGCTGCTAGCGACCCCCGGTCTTGCCGTTTCCCGAACTCCTGAAGATGCAGGGCGGCACACACCTGCGTGCCTTCTCTGCGAACCTCCGATGGTAAAAGCAGAGATCTTCTCCTCCGCTGTGTCGTGCCCGCGCCTCTGCCGCCGGGCTATTGGCTCCCCCTCGTCGCGGCCGTGTTGCCGCCGTCGTCGGCCAGTCTGGTTCTGCCGCCTCTGGCTCCCCGCTGTCTCGGGTCGCTGCTGTGGTTGCTTGCCCGCCGCAGGCGTCCAGGATCCCATCTGCCTCCTGGGCCAGCTCCCGGAACTCCTCCAGGGTGTGACACTTTTTGCCGGCCAGCGTGCTTCTCGCATGCGCTGGGAGGTTGGAGAGGAAGATGAACTGAAAAATGAAATCATCGTTGTCCAACCCTCTCAGCTGTATCATCTCCTCCATCAGGGCGCTCGGCCTGTGTCCACCTTGGTCTAGCAAAGACAGGGTCCTCCTCGCCCTCACTTCAGCCGAGGGGGTGAAAAACTTGATGAGGGTGGATTTCAGCTTGCCGTACCTGTCGGTCGCGGGTGGCTGCTCCACCAAGCTTTGCACGCACCGAGCTGTGCTGTTGTCCAGTTTAGCGATGACATGGTGGAACTTAGTGTCATCCACCGTTACTCCTGCGAGCGCGAACTGCGACTCTGCTTGCAGAAACCACGACCATGGGTTATCCTGCCAGAAATCAGGCAGCTTAACGGCCACTGCGCTCGCCAGCTCTGAGCGCTGTGAGTCCGGGACCCTGAGAATTTCTTCGTTCATTCTCAACGTCGTCAGTCACCAATGTGGGGAGACTTGAATAACGAAACCGAATTGTCTTTCATTCCAGTTTATTCAAGAAATCATTCCACTGTCTGCTCTCATTCTTGAGTAGCGAACAAAGAGAGTGAACACACCAAAGTTCTCTCATTTAAACATTCTGACATCAAACCATTTCCCTCGCGGGGGAAATCACACATCTCTCTCAAAATCTCTTTATTCACATTCATTAGCCTTTTATTTACATAACTCCCCCTTCTCTCCTCTCGAGCCTCAGTGGTCAGGAAGTCTTCTGTCCCCTGTCCTCCGCAGGGGGTCCAGGCTCTGTGGCTCCGCACCGCAGGGGGCTGGCTCTCCTTCATCGTGGTTAAATCACATATGCAGTGTCCAACATATACATGTCTCACAACACAGCCATAGTACTCCACATTTCTGGACAATGGCTATGCCTCGGTGCTTCCTGCGTAACGGGTACAAGTAAGCCCTGGAAGTACAGCTTTGGGGTCAATCTACCTAGCAGCTATGATATTATTAGTGGGATATGTGGAGGCGAACCCAGGCCCACAGCCTTTGAACAATGGAAACCCGGTTGGGCCGGTGCAGCTAGCCCAACAACCGCTGCTAAACTGGTCAACCTGGCTACCACAGCTAGCCGAACAACCGCAGATAAACTGGAAAACCTGGATACCACAGCCTGAATGACAATTTCAGCTAATTTGGCCAACCTGGCCCTTGCAACCAGCACAGCCACTAAAGTGGCTAACTCGACAGCCACAGCTAAACTGTTTACAATGAAATCCACTGCACATGGTCCCTTCAAACACCAGTACAGCAACAGCAACTGTTTCGGCAGACCCACGCCAACAGCACAGCGTCTGGCGATCAGAAGTCGGGATCAACCCGGGGATGCTGGTGCTCCAACGGCTTATTTGGCGGGGTGGGCCTGCCAGACAGAGTCGGGACAACAAAATCGTGGCCCAACAGTGAGGTGATGGCGCCAGCCTGGATACCCTGGGTGAAGGTACAGCGGCGGCTCTTCCAGCGGGGGATGTCCATCAAATGGAGCTGCGTCGATGGCTTGGAGCCCGACGGCTGGATGTTGGTTTTGGCCCTTTTCCTCCAGATGCCGATGCCACAGTGTCTCTTTCGGCAATGGATGTTTGCCAGGCCGAGCTATGTCAATGATTTGTGGCCCAGCGGCTGGCTGTTGACATCGTCCTGGCCTCTCTGGATACCGATGCAGCAGCAGCCCGTCCAGAGGAGGCGGACGTCAGTCAGATCTCCAAAGGGACTGGTGATATCAACACAGGAAAGGTTTCCCCAGACACCGGTGCGGTGGCGGCCCACCCGAAGGGGAATGGCATCAATGGAGTC
The DNA here is from genome assembly GCA_020510985.1 of Pholidichthys leucotaenia. Lineage (NCBI taxonomy): Eukaryota > Metazoa > Chordata > Actinopteri > Cichliformes > Pholidichthyidae > Pholidichthys > Pholidichthys leucotaenia. The sequence continues at coordinate 318,735,717 of CM035839.1, read as the reverse complement.
GCCCGGGATGCCGGTGACATCAACACAGGAAAAATTATTGTAACAACACACAAACTGCATAATCCTGGTAAGACTGTTACAGAACGGGATGGGTATGGAATTAAAACTGTGACTGAAAAGCAACAATCTACTAAAATGTTTCAAACTGTAAATCGTGCCAAGGTGTTTTGGGATCCGACTGTGAAACCTAACAACTTTTTTGGAGGTCATCTCAATATTAGGAGCATTGTCTCTAAAACAGAACGAATACAACAACTATTGACAAATTCAAATCTTGACTACCTATGCCTCTCAGAAACCCGGATAACCCCAACAATACCTCCAGCTGTGTTCAATGTACCAGGGTACAATACCTATAGACAAAATAGAAAAGATGGCTGGGGAGGAGGGGTCATGATTTATGTAAAGGATGGTTATCAGTGTACACAACTTGACATTGCGGAAAATATGCTGGAATGTGTTGGAGTTAAAGTTGTACTATCACCAGAAATGTCTTTTGCTTTGATTGTGATCTATCGACCTCCATCCTCTAAGGACAAGTTCTTTAATTGTCTGTCAAATGTACTGAAACAGTTTGGCAGCAAAGAGTTAATACTCATAGGTGATTTCAACTTAAATTGGCTTTGTAAAACATGCAGACAGAAATTAAAGGACATCACCAATAAGTTTCATATGGATCAGATGATCAGTAACCCAACTAGAATAACCCGTTCATCTCAAACTCACCTTGATTTGATTTTTACAAACAAGCCTGACTGCATAACAAAAAAATACAAGCTAATCACTGACATGTCTGACCATAATCTCACTTTAGTAGTACGCAAATTGTCAAACTCACGATACAAAAAGCCTTCTGACAGTGGAAAATATATCTCACACATACCAAAGAAAAACATAGAATCATTTGAAAATGAGTTACAGCACGTAAAGTGGACTGAAATAAATTGTGATACAAATTGTGAACAGACATTTGAAAATATGATATCAACAATCAAAGAAATTATCTCAAAATTTAAATTAACAACACTATCTAAACACAAGAGAAAACAGAATCTCCCTTGGCTTAATGAAAAATTAGGGAATCGCATGAAAAAAGGGATTTAGCTCTTAAAAAATGGCTAAAAACTGATTTAAGTACAGATAGACTGATTTTTAAAAGCCTCAGAAATGAAGTCACCATGCAGCTTCATAAAGCAAAAGCAAATTTTTTCTTAGACATAATCAAAAATGCAAAAGGGAACAACAAAAATCTCTGGAAATGTATTGGTAAACTCACAGGGAAAAAAATGCAAAAAAGTGAAGTCATACACTTCAATTTGAATGGAAAACTTCACTCAGATAGCTTAGTTATAGCCAGCAATTTTAATGAGTATTTTATCAAATCAGTACAAGAACTGGGTCTGAATTTTACCCAAACATACCTGCACCAAATTAAAATAAATCCTGAAACTGATCTAAATCTTAAACCCACAAATAAAGTAAAGCTTAACAAAATGTTGTCATCGCTATCAAGTTCCAGAGCTCAGGATATTCATGGACTAGACACTGTATTCTTTAAAAAACATATTTTAATAATTCCAGTTTGTGACGGCCCTCTCCATGGGAAATTAGTCAGTGGTGCAGGTCATGACACCATTAGGGTATACCTCCACCCCTAGCCAAGTTGCTAGGGAGGAATTCCTCTTTGGCTCAGTGGTAAAGAGGTTTTCAGATCACAGTGTCATGGGTTTGAGACTCAGCCTGGGATATTAGGAGGTGCGTGTCTACCTTGCCTGAGGATGAAAGTGCCATAGGTCTGTCCACCTTGACTGGAGGGTCAAAATGGACTTTGTGATTAAGTGATTTGTGCTTCGTGATTTGTGATCCCAGGCTGAGATAGGCAGTTCTGGCCTTGGCCCAGAAAGTGGGTCATAACAGAAAAAATGGGGGCTCGTCCGGGATCTGAGCCTCTAAACCTGTTAGATTGGCAGCTAGCTCCTCCTGAGCCACACTTAGTTTTTCTTCCGATACCTTGAGGTCTTGACGCAGGGCAGAAACTTCAGACTCTGCCATAGAAGTCTGACTGAAGCTTAGAAAAGTTTTGTTTGCTTTGCTCCGAAATCTTCTGCAGCTCTCCTATCCGACTCTTCTCAGAAACCAAATCATTATCCAGTGATGATAACTGTGCCTTCAGCCTACTTTCTTCTTCTGCTTTCTTGACACAGATATCCTCGTAACTCTGCCGTTTTACCTTTTCAGACTCACATTTTTGTGGCTCCATGTAAAATTTTTATGTCAAAAATCACTCAAAATGGCTCTTTGTGTAGTAGAGGTTGCCAACCACTGTTCTAAAACAATAAAGCCTAAACGTTAAATAAAATGGTTTGTCAGCTGTACAAAAAATTGCAGATATTTTTATCTTTTAGGCTCAAACTTCCCTCTTTAGTTTTTGAAACCTGAGAAACTGCCCAGTCATAAGTCACTCCATTTCTTGCAACAGCCTTTTTTTTTTGTCAAGGGGAATACCAGTTATTGTTTTTGTGAGGCAGAGTGTTATTCAGGTGTTGTGACCAAAGAATGTGTGCATCAGGAATTACAGCCGAGATGAAAGTCCCTAGGAATGTCATAGTTCAGTATTTTTTTCCACATAGAACTGTTTGACTTTTGAAATCACTGGGTCAGACTTTAATTTTTTTATCTTGGAAATAGCTCGTGTGGTGATCAGAGTTTTTTTTTAAATTTTATTTTATATCTGTGTGTTATATTCTACAAATTGTGGTGCTTTCTGCTGACATTGAAGGTGCCTGCTTTTTTTCTTTTCTCTTCTTTTCTGCCGCTTGTCTCCACTTGGCAGCATGAACTACTGCTGGGTGTGTGTGTGCGTGGCTTTGCAGCAATAACTGTATGACGGCCCCATCCATGGGTAATTGGTCAGTGGTGCAGGTCCTAACAGAAAATGGGGGCTCGTCTGGGATCTGAACACCTGCGCCACTTCCTTAAGGGGGGAGGTGTGATGGCCCTCTCCATGGGAAATTAGTCAGTGGTGCAGGTCATGACATCATTCGGGTATACCTCCACTCCTAGCCAAGTTGCTAGGGAGGAATTCTTCTTTGGCTCAGTGGTAGAGTAAGCGGTTTTCAGATCACAGTGTCATGGGTTCGGGACTCAGCGTGGGATATTAGGAGGTGTGTTTCTACCTTGCCTGAGGGTGAAAGTGACATAGGTCTGTCCACCTTGACTGGAGGGTCAAAACGGACTTTGTAATTAAGTGATTTGGGATCCCAGGCTGGGATAGTGGGTTGAAACAGAAATAGGCAATTCTGGCCTTGGCCCAGAAAGTGGGTCGTAACACAGTTGCAGAATTAATAAATCAGTCAATACATGAAAATGTCTTTCCTGATGCATTGAAACCTGCCATTGTAACCCCCATACACAAAGCCGGAGACAAACAGGAAATTAGTAATTATAGGCTGATAAGTACACTTCATGTTTTGTCAAAAGCCATTGAAAAGGTGGTAGTACACCAACTGGTAGAACATCTTGAATCTGCCAAGCTGCTGCATCCCATGCAATTTGGTTTCAGGCTGCACCACTCAACGGAGACTGCATGTTGTTACTTTATTGAAACGATTAAAGAAAATCTGGACAAAGGTGGGGAGGTGGTAGGAGCCATCTTTTTAGACTTACTGTACATAAAGCCTTTGATACAGTTAGTCACTCAGTCCTCCTTTCTAAACTATCAGGGTATAAATTGTCCATGAATACTCTTAGCTGCTTAAAATCTTATCTATCTGGTCGCTGCCAGTGTGTGCACAAAAACAATACTGTATCCCAATCAAAAGTATGCACCATGGGAGTACCACAAGGTTCAGTTTTTGGCCCGCTGCTGTTTACTTTGTATATTAATGATTTGTCATCAGTATGTGAAAATTCAGATGTATGCAGATGACAGTCATCTACACACATGGGAAGGATGCCAAACAAGTGGCTGATAAGTCAATGATAGCAATGGAGAAAGTGTCAAAATGGCTTAATCAATCATGCCTCACTCTGAACGTAGGGAAAACAGCTACCATGTACTTAACCAACAAACAAAATCATACCCACTATCCGAGTATAACTGTAAATGGAGCAAATATAGAAAATGTAACAGAGTTTAAGAATTTGGGTGTCACATTAGATTCCACGCTCAGCTTTAAAAAGCACATAAAATGGATGAGCCGCACTCTGAAATATAACCTTGCAAACTTTTGATGCATCAGAAACTCACTCACTCTAGAAGGATCAAAAAACTTTCTGAATGTCATGATTTTGACACATTTCTCCTATTGCATCTCATGCTGGTCACAAGCCAATATTACAACTCTGAAACCCTTGGAATCCCTGTATAAACAATCCATCAAAATTCTGGATAAGAAGACACAACAGTATCATCATTGTAGTATACTTGTCAAACACAAGATGTTAAGCTTTGAAAATATGATCATGTATGCAAATATAAGGTTGGTCTTTATAATTATCCATGTTTCTGCACCCCCACCTCTTAAAACTTTAGTGTACCTGACTCCTGAACAAAATACCAGAGTAACAAGGACTTCCTGACTTCCGGTTATGGCTGCCACGTAGGACGGACGTGTCTCGCTCTGCTCTGCTCCTGGAAAAAAAAATCGGCAAATAACTCTCTCATTTGGGACAGAACGTATCCCAGCATTTGGGCGAGGATATGTCGGCGAAGCCTAAGGCTGGAAAACCAGGAAAAGGAAAAAGCGAGCCGCCGAAACAGTCCAAATTAACGGACTTTCAGGTCTGTGACGCAGCAAACAAGGCTCCATATATGGCGGAGGAAGCTGGCGGCGGTGCGATTTCTGCGGGGAATGGCGCAGATGCGCTGATGGCTGCCATGAGTTCAATGAGAGCGGACTTTTCCTCTAGATTTGATGGGATTATGACAGCGCTGGAAGGAATAAGAAAGGAATTGGGTGACTGTGTAGAACGAACGGCGCAGATGGAGCTCCGTCTCGCTAGTGCTGAAGATGACGTCACCCGTCTTCAATTAAAGGTGCGCACTTTGGAAAAAAAAATAAATCTCTGGAAGATAATATTTTGGATTTGGAATCTCGGTCGAGACAGAATAACTTGAGGCTGGTGGGTCTTCCAGAGGAATCAGTAGGTCGGGACGTATGTTCCTTTCTGGAAAAGTGGATTCCGGAGGTGCTGGGCAGCGAGGAGTTGCAATCAGCAGTGGTTCTGGAAAAAGCACATCGTATTGGCCCACGGAGAGATAAGGGACCGCCGAGGACCTTAATTATGAAGTTTCTAAGCAACAGAGACAGGATGAAGATCTTCAACGCTGCACGTGCTAAAGGAGAGATTAAACACCAGGACCAGCAGGTGCGGTTCTACCCAGATTTGGCCACAGGAATCCAGCAATTGAGGAAGCAGTTTGATCCCGTACGTAAGGAGCTGCGCAACCTTGGGATTCGTCATGGTGTAATCTATCCTGCGAGACTGCTGACCACGTATGAGGGCAGAACCCACATCTTCAAGACCCCAGAGGAGGCGCAGGAGTTCATCAAGAAGATCAAAGAAGAAGAAGAGACTGGTGGGAGCTAAGCATGAACAAAATATAAGGTAGAATAACTAAGCATTTGCACAGGCATCTGACTGACTTGAAGTAAATAGTAAGTTTACAAAATATAGATTGTATTATATATTAAAAAAAACAAAACAAAAACAAAACAAACAAACAAAAAAAAAACTAGGATGTACAAAGTTGGTAAAAATTTTGGAGTTAAGTTGGAAAACTACAGAGGAGAGTTAATGTTACGTCATTAAAAGCAGTAGAGTTAGGGTGATTGGGAGGATGAAGAAGGAGTGGCTTAGGCTGTTCCCCGTGGATGTGGAACAGTCGATGGCTATATCGGGAGACAGAATTTTTCTTTTGATTTTGGGGGGTTTGCCACAAGTGTGGGAAGGGGGAATTTGTTTGTGTGTAGTTTGTAGGATGAATGTTCAACCACTCATGTTTTTGCTTCTCTGTATGAGCATGTTTACACTGCAAGGTAATCCCAAACTCTCTATTGATCATGGACCAAAGTGTTAATCTTAATTTAACTTCATGGAATTGCAGAGGTCTACAAAATTTAAAAAAACTTAAACAAGTTATGAATAAAATAAAGGACATGGGTTCAAGAATTGTGTTTTTACAAGAAACTCATCTGATAGAGGAGGATGTTAAAAGAATTAGGAGTAGATGGCAGGGAAGTGTATTCACCTCTTCATTTTCATCCCGAGCCAGGGGAGTTATGACTCTCATACATAAATCAGTTCCTTTTCAAGTGAAAAATGTAATTGGAGACAAATTTGGAAGATATGTAATCATTCAAGGTTCTTTGCTATTAGAAAATATAAATCTTGTGAACTTATATGGTCCCAATATAGATGACCAGAAGTTCTTTGCTAATTTATTTCTCATCTTATCATCACTTACAGGGCAACATATAATAGCAGGGGATTTTAATTGTACATTGAATCCAGGTGTGGATAGATCAACAGGACTGGATTGTACGCACATTGGATGTAGGATGACTATTAATCATTTTATGAAAGAATTGAGATTGTTAGATATATGGAGAGAAATGAAACCACAAGTTAAAGCCTATTCTTGTTATTCCAGTACCTACAAGACATTCTCACGTATTGATTATTTTTTGATTTCCACAGAATTAAGGTCCAAGATTCAAAACTGCTTTTATGATAACATCGTGATCTCTGACCATGCACCCTGTTGTCTAATATATGTAGATAAAAAATTGATAAAGGAATCAGGTAGATGGCAATTTCAGCATAAATGGCTTCAGGATGAGGAATTTGTCAAGTATATAGAAAAACAGATAGACGAGTTCTTTGACATCAATACTACACAAACATCAGCATGTGTAAAGTGGGAGGCTTTCAAAGCTTTTATTAGGGGACATATTATTAGTTATACAGGATCAAAATCTAAGAAGACTCGAGAGGAGAGAGCTAAATTGGAACATAAAATAAAAAATCTTCAGGAAAAAGTGTATGCAGGAAGTGACCCAAGGTTGGAGAATGAATTACTGATTTTGAGAGCTGAATACGACAAAAAATCAGCAAATAGAGCTGCCTCGAGTCTTCTAAGATTGAAACAATCTTTTTATGAACAAGGTGAAAAATCAGGAAAATTATTAGCATGGCAGATTAAACAATTGGAAATTAAAACACCAATTACCAGTATTATAAGTAATGGACAGGTAGTTATAGATCCTTTAGAAATTAATAGAGCCTTTAGAGATTACTATGAAAAATTATATGATACCAAAAATGAACCTGAATTAACAAAACTAAATGGGTTTTTGAACGAACTATCTATACCGTGTATTCCAAATGAAAACAGGGAGATATTGGAGTCTAAAATTAGTCAAGAAGAAGTTGGGCTAGCCATTGATAATATGAAATCAGGAAAAAGTGCAGGACCAGATGGTCTTCCAGTTGACCTTTATAAAAAATTTAAGAATAAATTAATAAAACCTTTTTTGGAAATGGTTTTAGAAGCATTTCAAAATAATAATTTACCATCATACATAAATAATGCCTTAATTATACTGCTGCCAAAACCAGGTAAGCCCTCTAATAAATGTGAAAATATGAGACCAATAAGCCTATTAAACGCCGACCTTAAGATAATCTGTAAAATTTTAGCAAGACGAATACAAGAAATTTTACCAAATATTATTAATCGAGATCAGAATGGCTTTATAAAGGGTAGACAAGGCTTCCATAATGTAAGAAGACTATTTAATATTATTTATTTTAATAAAGAAGCACCGGATACAGCTCTCCTATCATTGGACGCCGAAAAGGCCTTTGATAGAGTTGAATGGCCCTTTCTTTTTGAAGTCCTACAAAGGTTTGGACTTGGAAATAATTTCATAAAATGGGTTCAAATAATATACAATAATGCTACAGCAGAAATCCTAACAAATAACAATATTTCAAAACCAATAAAAATCAATAGAGGATGTCGACAAGGCTGTCCACTTTCACCTTTACTGTTTACTATGGCAATTGAACCTTTAGCGATAGCGATACGTTTACATTCACAAATATATGGAATTAAAGTTGGACCAACAGAACATAAAATCTCCCTGTACGCCGATGACATAATTTTGTTTATGTCGAATCTAAAAAAATCAATTCCAACCTTGTTGAATTTAATAAAGAATTATGGGGAAATATCAGGATATAAAATAAATAAAACTAAATCTTCAATATTAATGCTAAATGAGACCCAGAGAAATTACCCAGCCCCTGAGGTAAATCAATTCAATGTTGTAAATCAGTTTAAATATTTAGGAATCCAAATTATGCCTAAGCTAGAATCAGTCGCCAGTGTCAACTATGAAGCCTTAATGTCAGATATCAGTGAGTTAACTCAGAGATGGATGTCACTACCAATGTCGATGATCGGGAGAATCAATATACTTAAAAGTAATATTTTACCTAAAATACTTTATTTATTTCAATACATTCCCTTATCACCACCTTTAGATCTATTCTCAAGAATAAAAAAAAAGTTAGTGGAATTTATATGGAACAACAGGAGGGCTAGATTACGTTTGTCTTTATTATATTTACCATTTGATCGTGGAGGTCTGAAATGTCCAAATTTTATGTTGTATTATTGGTCGGCACAACTGAGGTCTATGACATATTATTTTTCATCAAATGATCTCCCTCACTGGACTGAAATGGAATCATACAATTTACCTTTACCTCTTCCCATATTCATATACTCAGATTCGGCAAAAAAATTACAAAAACAAGTTAAAAATCCATTTGTAAAGCATATGATCAAAATATGGTGTGAAGCTAAAAACTATTTAAAAGAACCACAGTTATTGTCACAATTTAGTCCAATATGGGGTAATCAATATTTTAAACCAGGGAGAGCGGACGCTGTATTTAAAGTATGGAATTTAAAAGGGATACAAAAGATTCAGGATTTATATTTGCCAGGTGCAGACAACATAATGTCTTTTGAAGAGCTGAGGATCAAATTTAATCTCAATAGAACACATTTTTTTAAATATCTTCAACTTAGAAACTTTATTCGATCAAATCAAAATAAAGCTCTCACTCGACCTATTTATTCATCCTTGGAAAAAATGATGATGAAAGATAGTAAAAGAAAGGGTATTATTTCAGAGTTTTATAACTCATTGACACTATCTTCAAGTGAAAATTCACTGAAAAGATTAAACTACTGGAAAGAAGATCTGCAAATTGAAATTTCAGAGGAACAATGGGAATTGGCTTGTACAGAAGCTCAAACCAAATCAATAAATGCACGCCTTAAATTGATACATTTCAAATGGTTAATGCGGATGTATGTTACACCGGAGGAGTTAAATAGATATAACAAAAATATACCAGATACATGCACAAAATGCATGGAAAGTAAAGGAACCCTATTTCATTGTTAATGGGAATGTAGATTAATAAGAATGTTTTGGGAAGAGGTGAGGGTAACAATTGAAAAAATAATCTCAAAACAAATCATATTGAATCCTAAACTGTTTTTGTTGGGTCTGTACCCAGAAAAGCATAATTTTAATAAAAGTGAAAGAACATTCATAGACCTCAGTTTGCTTAATGCCAAAAAATGTATTGCACTATTATGGAAAAAGACTCATAGACCAGATGTGACTCAGTGGTTAAGACAGATGTTAACAAACCTTCCATTAGAAAGAATAACATATATACTAAAATCAAAGGAAATTGTGTTTGAGAATATATGGAGACCTTTTATTGATTATGTAAAAAATTTAAACATAACTCTTGAAGAAGAAGGTGAATGATGTGTGTGGACCTTGTAAATTCCAAACTGGTGAACATAATATGTATACTTATGTATTGGATTGTCTAGACTAAACAGAGGAGCATTGTTGAAGACTTGATTTTGTTGGTGGTTGTTGGTGTTTTTAGTGCATTTTTTTTTTGTAGTACTTTAGTGTTAGTGTTTGATTGTTTGTATCATGTTTGTTAAAAAAAAAAAAGAAAAGGTTCAATAAAGATATTGTGGAAAAAAAAAAACAAGGACTTCCTCTAGGTGGCATTGTTGCATCCCCCTACATGAAACTGCTTTTGAAAAATCAGCCTTCTCATACAAAGCTATAATGGAATGGAACAAGCTCCTCTAGGTGGCATTGTTGCATCCCCCTACATGAAACTGCTTTTGAAAAATCAGCCTTCTCATACAAAGCTATAATGGAATGGAACAAGCTCCCCACTGCTTTGAAGACCAGAGCAAATTACAGAGACTTTTCTACAGAGACTAAAAAGTGGAATTTAAGTAATCAAGCCTACCAGCAATGACTCTGTCCCTTAAATTGGATTTGAAATTGTACTCTTAAATTGTTTTTATATGTGCTGTTTCTCTTATGTTTTTACCTTTTAAACTTACTCCCTGCTTGTTTCAGGGTGAACAGTTTCTGAAACCCGATCTGAATTGCTTTCTATATGTGCTGTTGTTCTTTTAATAGCTTCCTGCCTGCCTCAGGGACTACAGATGGAAATTAGTAAGAATGCTATAATCTGGTACAGAGCATCTTTACCCTGTGTTTAATGTTTTTCTGTACATGGCCCCTGACAAATAAACCAATAAACTAAACTAAATCTTTTAAGGGAAAAAATAAAAAAATGAAAAACTTACAATAACTTGTTTGCATAAATATACACATGTGGTGACACAACAGGAGATTGCACTCCACCTAGGACTTTGGGGAATTGTTGGGAAGGAGGTCAGGGATGGAAAGGAGAAGAAGGATGTTAGAATAATTTTGAGCTTAAATTATTCAAAGTCAAATAATCAGGCGGAAAGTTGAATTTATGTACATTCATTACAAAATCACCCTATTGGCCACTATGGGGGAGAGGTTACATGCATGACATTCAGACACACCTAGAATCTCTAAAGGATCCATTCTTCTAAGTCTGATATATATACAGATGTGGACAAAATTGTTGGTACCCCTCTGTTAATGAAAGAAAAACCCACAATGATTTGATTTGAGCAATAATCTGGTGGGTTGGATTCTGGATTTCTTAACCAACAGGACGCGGAGAGTAAGGGTCAATGGCACATTGTCTGACCTAAAGTGCTCTTCTACTGGCTCTCCTCAGGGGTGTGTGTTGTCACCACTACTCTTCATCCTGTACACAAACATGTGTCGGAGCAGACATGACAACAGACACATTATAAAGTATGCTGATGACTCAGTCATTGGCAGTCTCCTCCAGGATGGTGAGAGTGGCCACGGCCCAGTAGTTGATGACTTTGTTCACTGGTGTGAGGATTCCTACCTGCAGCTGAATACAACAAAAACGAAAGATATGATTATTGACTTTAGGAGGAAAACTCCCAGGCACAAAGTCACCATACTAAAAGGCCAGACCACCGAATGTGTACAATCGTACAAATATCTTGGGACGATTATTGATAGTAAATTAAACTTTGAAGTGAACTGTGAAAGGGTGTGCAAAAAAGGTCAGCAAAATTTGCATTGTTTGAGGAAACTGGCACGCTTCCAAATTGACCGAACCATAATGACTATGTTTTATCGGGCTTTTATTGAATCTGTTTTATCCTTTTCTTTAATGTCATGGTTTGGTCAGATAAAACTGAAACAGAGGAAATCCTTGGATCAGGTAGTTAGATGGTCCAGTCGTTTGCTTGGTGAGTCACAGCTGAGCCTGACATCCCTGTACACCAGACAAGTACAGAGGATGGCTGACTCGATTTTAAATGATGACTCCCACCCTTTACACTGCAACTTTCAGCTTCTTCCCTCCAGACGGAGGTTTGCTGTCCCAAAAAGCAAAACCCAGCGCTACAAAAACAGATTTGTCCCTGCTGCTGTCAAAGAGTTGAACAAGCTATAAAAATATATTGTACATATTTTATATTTACTTATTTTGTATGATGTGTGCCTGTGTTTGTGTCTATGTTGAATGTAATTAGTGGCTTGTAAATATGGATGTCACCAGACTGCAAAACAAATCTACCTACGGGTACAAATAAAGGAACCTGAACCTGAACCTCAACAATGGTCACAGAAAAAACTTTTTCATTCATTCATTCATCTTCTTTCGCTTAATCCTTTTTGGGTCGCGGGGGGGCTGGAGCCTATCCCAGCATCTTTGGGCGGGAGGCAGGGTACACCCTGGACAGATCGCCAGTCCATCGCAGGGCCAACACAGAGAGACAGACAACCATTCACTCTCACATTCATACCTAAGGACAATTTAGAATCCCCAGTTTTTTGATGCCAATTAACCTAACGTGCATGTTTTTTGGCATGTGGGAGGAAACCGGAGAAATCCCGGAGTAAACCCACACAGACACGGGGAGAACATGCAAACTCCACACAGATCACTGTGTCGAGATCGTCACTTCCTTGTGGTAACGTATCGTCACTTCCTGTTTTGCTGTCTGCCTGTGTGGTTTGCTCTCCAGCTCTCGAGCCACTAGTTATGGCTACTAGCTCTCTTTCCTCTCCTCCTCTGGTGTGCTCTCTCTGTCAGATGTTTAGCTACATCTCTGCCTCTTTTAGTGATAACGGTAAATGTAATAAATGTTGTCTTTTTGAGGCGCTCGAGGCGAGGTTGTCTGATTTGGAATCCCGGCTCTGCTGCATTGAAACACCGTCTGCGCCAGTTAATCTTGACGGACGCCCATTAGCTGCAGCGGAGCTAGCTAGCTTAGGTCCCCCTGTCACCGGTTCCCCGGCTCTCCTCTGCAGCGAGGAGACTGGGTGGGTGACGGTGAGAAGGAAGCCTAGTCGCAAAGCCCCGGTTCACCACCAACCTGTTCACGTTTCTAATCGTTTTTCCCCGCTCAGCGACACACCCGCTGAGGAAAAAACTCTGATCATTGGCGACTCTGTAGTCAGAAACGTGAACCTAGACTCCAGCGGCCATAGTCACATGCATTCCTGGGGCCAGAGCAGGCGACATCGAGTCAAATTTGAAAATGCTGGCTAAAAGTAACTCTAAATATTCCACAATTGTTATTCACGCCGGCATTAATGACATCCGTCTCCGGCAGTCGGAAGTCACGAAACTTAATATAGAATCGGTGTGTGACTTTGCAAAAACGATGTCTGCCACTGTAGTATTCTCTGGGCCCCTCCCCAATCTGACCAGTGATGACATGTTTAGTCGCTCGTCATCCTTGAACCGCTGGCTGTCTGTGTGGTGTCCTAAAAATGACGTGGGCTACATTGACAATTGGAGCTCTTTTTGGGGAAAACCTGGTCTTATGAGACGAGACAGCATTCATCCCACTTTGGATGGTGCTTCTCATTTATCTAACAATCTGGCATCTTTTTTATCCAAATTTCCAAAACCCTGACTACTCAGAGTTGGGACCAGGAAGCAGAGTCGCAGTCTTACACGCCTCTCTGCAGCTCCTCTTCATCCGCCACCCCTCAACTTAGCCCCTGTCTTCCCCATCAGAGAATCGTTGTCTGCTCCCTCCAAAGTAAATAAAAATATAATGTATAAGCATCCCAAAGTGATAAAGCAAAATATTGGTAAAACTCAAATTAAACATAAAGCCTCTAAATTGAATGATTTGGCCTCTGTTCCTCCTCATAATTTAAAAATTAAATGTGGTTTATTAAATATTAGGTCTCTAACTCCCAAGTCTCTGTTAGTCCATGATCTGTTAATTGATCATCAGATTGATTTAATTTCCCTTACAGAGACTTGGTTAGGACAAGAGGATTATGTTGGTTTAAATGAATCAACTCCCTCTGGTTATTTAAACTGTCAAAATCCCAGAAGTTCTGGTCGTGGAGGAGGAGTAGCAGCAATTTACCATTCCAAATTACTAGTTAATGTAAAGCAAAAAACATGTTATAATTCCTTTGAGGCCCTGGTCCTCAGTATTGGGCACTTTAGCAATTCCAGGTTAAACCCAATTTTATTTGCCATAGTTTATCGTCCCCCATCAACCTATTCAGAATTTTTATCCGAATTTCCTGATTTCTTAGCTGATTTAGTGCTGAAATCTGATAGAATAATTATAGTAGGGGACTTTAATATACATGTGGATGTAGATAGTGACTGCCTTAATGTGGCTTTTAATTCAATATTAGACTCGATTGGGTTTTCTCAGAAAGTAGGAAATTCTACTCATTACCTCCACCATACATTGGACCTTGTTCTGACATATGGCATAGAAATAGAAAATCTGGTAGTGTCTCCTCATAACCCTGTACTGTCAGACCATTGTCTGTTAGCCTTTGATTTTACTATTTCTGACTATTTGGCTCCTAAAGAAAAATATTATCACAGTAGATGCCTCTCAGATGATGCTGTTTCCAAATTTATGCAGATTGTTTCCTCTATGCCATGTGTCAACACAACGGAAATAAGCTATAGACAGCTTGCTCCTTCTGTAATTGATAACATGGTGGATAGTGTTTCAGCTTCTCTACATCAGGCTCTAGACTTGGTGGCCCCCTTAAAAAAGAAAAAGTCTAATCAGAGATTTTTAACTCCTTGGTTCAACACAGAAACTCGTAGCTTAAAACAGAAGACTCGTCAATTAGAAAGAAAATGGCGCTCTACTAATTTAGATGAAATCTATTTAGCTTGGAGAAATCATCTTTTAATTTATAAAAAATCTCTTAGAAAAGCTAGAACGAGTTATTACTCTGCATTAATAGAAGAGAACAAGAATAATCCCAGGTTTCTTTTCAGTACTGTAGCCAGGTTGACAAAGAGTCAGGACTCTGTCAATCCTAGCATCCCCTTAGAGCTTACTAGTCAGGACTTTATGAACTTTTTCAATAATAAAATTTCATCCATCAGAGATAAAATCAATCAGATTCTTCCCACAGTTAACTTAAATACTGTAACTACTACAACTCCTTCTATTGATGTCTGTCTTGATGAGTTTACTCCAATCGACCTTTGTGAGTTAGACAAAATAGTTTCCTCATCCAAACCTTCAACTTGTCTTTTAGACCCTATTCCTACCAGGTTATTTAAAGAAGTCTTCCCACTTATTGGTAGCTTTATTCTTCATATAATCAATTCTTCATTAACTTTAGGCCATGTACCGCAGGCTTTTAAAACGGCTGTAATTAAACCCTTACTCAAAAAGCCAACGCTAGATCCAGGAGCTTTAGCTAACTATAGACCAATCTCTAATCTCCCTTTCATTTCAAAAATCTTAGAAAGAGTTGTTGCTATGCAATTATTTGACCACCTGCAGGGAAATGGTTTATTTGAGGAGTTTCAATCTGGGTTTAGAATCCATCATAGCACTGAAACAGCCTTAGCGAAGGTCACTAACGACCTCCTCATTGCATCTGATAATGGACTAGTTTCTGTACTTGTCCTTTTAGATCTTAGTGCAGCTTTTGATACTATTGATCATAATATTCTACTTGATAGATTAGAACACTATGTTGGACTTAATGGAACTTCGTTGCAGTGGTTTAGATCTTATTTATCTGATAGGTTCCAGTTTGTTCATGTAAATGATGAGTTTTCTCTCAGCTCAAAGCTTAGTCATGGAGTTCCACAGGGATCTGTGCTTGGCCCTACTCTTTTTAGTTTATATATGCTTCCGTTAGGCAACATTATTAGAAAGCACTGTATACATTTTCACTGTTATGCAGATGACACACAATTATACCTGTCAATGAAGCCAGATGATACTAATCAATTAGCCAAGTTAGAAGCCTGTCTTAAGGAAATCAAAGTTTGGATGACTTGTAATTTCCTGCTATTAAATTCAGATAAGACTGAAGTCATTCTTGTTGGTCCAAAAAACCTTAGAAATTCCTTTCCAAATCAAACTTTCAGTTTGGATGCAGTTACTCTTTCTCTTAATAGCTCTGTGAGGAACCTTGGAGTTATTTTTGATCAGGATTTGTCCTTCAATTCACATATTAAATTTGTTTCTAAGACTGCCTTCTATCATTTGCGTAATATTGCCAAGATTAGGAGCATCTTGTCTCAGAGTGATGCTGAGAAGCTGATCCACGCTTTTGTTAGTTCGAGATTAGATTATTGTAATTCTTTATTATCAGGTTGTCCTAAAACATCTTTAAAAAGTCTTCAGCTGATCCAAAATGCTGCAGCAAGAGTTTTAACAGGTACTAGAAAGAGAGATCATATCTCTCTGGTTCTGGCCTCCCTTCATTGGCTTCCCATAGAGTTTAGAATTAAGTTTAAAATCCTTCTTCTTACTTACAAAGCTCTAAACAATCAGGCTCCTTTTTATTTAAAAGATCTGATACTACCGTATCATCCTAACAGAGCACTACGCTCCCAAAATGCAGGTTTACTTGTAATACCTAGAATCTCCAAAAGTACAATGGGAGGCAGAGCCTTCAGTTATCAAGCTCCTCTCCTGTGGAATCAGCTGCCAATCTGGATTCGGGAGTCAGACTCGATCTCTGTTTTTAAGAATAGGGCTAAAACCTACCTTTTTGATATAGCCTACAATTAGGGAGGGATCATGTGTTTTCTGAACCCTCCCTTAGTTATGCTGCTAATAGGTTTAGTCAGCCGGGGGACCTCCAGTAATGCACTGGGCCTCACTCCTTTCCTCACTCTCTATGAAATATTTTTTTTTTTTTGCTGGTCATTAACATTTGTTTGTTCTCTCCCATAGATTGAGTCCCCATCGTGCTGTTTGCTCTCTACATGTCTGTTCTTTTCTTCTTCTCTATCCCCTCACCCCCCAGCCAGTCGCAGCAGATGACTGCCCCTCCCTGAGCCTGGTTCTGCTGGAGGTTTCTTCCTGTTAAAAGGGAGTTTTTCCTCTCCACCGTCGCCAAGTGCTTGCTCACAGGGGATCGCCTGATTGCTGGGGTCTTTCTGCAACTGTGGGGGTCCTCCCTACAGTTGATAGTGCTATGAGATGACTGTTGTTGTGAAATGGCGCTATATAAATAAAGTTGAATTGAATTGAATTGAATTGAATTGTTGGTTGGGGGCTGGGATTGAACCCAGGATCCCCCGGCCAAGGGTGAGTTGCTGTGCTGCCGCAGTGCTAACCACTCCGTCACCGCATTGCCCAGAAATAACTTGAATCTGACAAAAGTGGTAATAAATAAAAATTCTATGAAAATTAACCAATGAAAATCAGACAATGCTTTTGAATTGTGGTTCAACACAATTATTTTAAAAAACAAACTCATGAAACAGGCCTGGACAAAAATGATGGTACCCCTAGAAAAGATTTAAAATAATGTGACCATAGGGACATGTTCAACCAAGATGTGTCCTCTAATTAACATCACAGGTGTCTACAAACTTGTAATCAGTCAGTCGGCCTATTTAAAGGGTGACAAGTAGTCACTGTGCTGTTTGTTGACATGGTGTGTACCACACTAAACATGGACCAGAGGAAGCAAAGGAGAGAGTTGTCTCAATAGATTAGAAAGAAAATTATAGACAAGCATGTTAAAGGTACAGGCTATAAGACCATCTCCAAGCAGCCTGATGTTCCTGTGACTACAGTTGCACATATTATTCAGAAATTTAAGATCCACAGGACTGTAGCCAACCTCCCTGGACGTGGCCGCAGGAAGAGACGGATAATATGAATGGTAACAAAAGAGCCCAGAACAACTTCTAAACACATTCATGGTGAACTCCAAGGTCAAGGTACATCAGTGTCGGATCGCACCATCCGTCGTTGTTTGAGCCAAAGTGGACTTTGTGGGAGACAACCAAGGAGGACACCACTGTTGAAAACAAATCATAAAAAAGCCAGACTGGAATTTGCCAAACTGCATGTTAACAAGCCACAAAGCTTCTGGGAGAATGTCCTATGGACAGACGAGACAAAACTGGAACTTTTTGGCAAGGCACATCAGCGCTATGTTCACAGACACAAAAATGAAGCATACCAAGAAAAGAACACTGTCCCTACTGTGAAACATGGAGGAGGTTCTTTTATGTTCTGGGGCTGCTTTGCTGCATCTGGCACAGGGTGTCTTGAATCTGTGCAGGGTACAATGAAATCTCAAGACTATCAAGGTATTCTAGAGAGAAATGTGCTGCCCAGTGTCAGACAGCTTGGTCTCAGTCGCAGGTCATGGGTCTTGCAACAGGATAATGACCCAAAACACACAGCTAAAAACACCCAAGAACGGCTAAGAGCGTCGTCGTCAGCCTCCGTCGGTCTATGATGACCATGGAAGAGAATCCTAAACGTCTACTCTGCTGGAACAGCACCGCCTGTGGCTGAACAGGCCGATGCGCACCGGTGTTCTACCTTCCAGCGTTGGGCGTTGGTAGGATTCAAGCCTGGGCAGGAAGATATGGAGGACAAGATGTTACCCATGCAGCATGTCCCCCCTCTCCACGTCACTGATGAATCCAAAGGAACAGCAGGGCTGCTATAGTTTGGCACCAACGCCGTCGCAGGAGCTGCCAGAACAATGTTGAGCACAACAGAGAACTGCCTTAGGGGCTCCGACTCCGGATTTTTCCTCAGGGTTGACTCCCGAAGCCTTTCCCGTGACCGGATGTGCCGCAAGGCAGCGGAGGTTTGAAATCAGGGTTTACCTTCCCCTAGATGGGCTACCTTCCCAGGTTGACGAGCCACCATCTACCCGAAGCATCTGGTTTTAAGGCGCCAGAGATCCGCCCTCGCCCCTTCTCCTATTAGTAAAAGCAGTTCCGCCGGGCTTAGAGACTAAACCACACGGGCAGGCTAGGAGTTGGACTTAGTTGTCAGAAGCTTTTCGAGACGCACGCCGTAAGGAGCATTTTATGAGCACTGGGAGCTTAACCCCAGTGCCGCTCCTGGCTATGACAACCTTGGAAGAGCAAAACATTGGACTATTCTAAAGTGGCCTTCTATGAGCCATGATCTAAATCCTATTGAACATCTGTGGAAGGAGCTGAAACATGCCGTCTGGAGAAGGCACTCTTCAAACCTGAGACAATTGGAGCAGTTTGCTCATGAGGAGTGGGCCAAAATACCTGCTGAGAGGTGCAGAAGTCTCATTGACAGTTACAGAAATCGTTTGATTGCAGTGATTGCCTCAAAAGGTTGTGCAACAAAATATTAAGTTAAGGGTACCATCATTTTTGTCCAGGCCTGTTTCATGAGTTTGTTTTTTAAAATAATTCTGTTGAACCACAATTCAAAAGCATTGTCTGATTTTCATTGGCTAATTTTCATATAATTTTTATTTATTACCACTTTTGTCAGATTCAAGTTATTTCTGTGACCATTGTGGGTTTTTCTTTCATTAACAGAGGGGTACCAACAATTTTGTCCACATCTGTAAGTAGGAGAAAGGAGAGGGAGGATGAGGATAAGGGAAGGGACAGAACGGGACAGTCCTGATAACTAAGCTTATTCAGGCTGACGTCAGACACTCTGGAGACATGGGCCATGAAGACATGAGATCCATAAAACTGACAGAATGTTCATCTACCACTGATCTGTACAGGCTGAGAAGTTCCTGTGCATTCCTGTGACCCAAAACAGGTTATGATAAAATGGTAAATGGCATTCACTTATATAGCGCTTTTATTCTCATCTCTTGATGACCAAAGCGCTTTACAGATCCTGCTATCCACCCATTCACACACACATTCACACACTGATGGCACTGATGACTTTATGTCAAAGACATTATAATAAATGGCTTAGATCATTCGTTACGCATGTACTGATCCTCAGTCTGAACTCGCTGAAATTGCTCACAGAAACAGGCCAAGAATATATAAACTTATCCTATGTGGAATGCACATATTAACATTAGACATGGCATATGAAAGGTATGATACTTCTCAAATATAATAATACATTATTAATATCAATAATAGTATAGGTAATATGGAATTTTTCTATCAAAGGAAGAGGAACCAAGAACGGGCACCAGAGCGCTAGGGGGTAATAAACCAAATGAAGATGTGCCTTCGCTCCTGGTATGCCATGTGTGAACCTATTGTGTGGGGTGAAAGATGCTGTTCATACCTTGGATATGCTGGGTGCAAAAGTATTGTGTTGAGTCGTGCTCTATTGTCGTGTATGTTAATGTTTGTACTCCGGGTGCCAAGGGCGGGAATAAAGCTGTAGTAAAGAGATTCACTCTGGCACCCAGGTCAGTCTATTCTGCTTGTTGGAGGAAATAAAGTGCGTGTCTTAAGCTTCTCATGTCTCATCTGATTCATCCTCTACACTGGTGACCTAGAGACGTGAAAATGGGTGTCCCTTCTTCGGCTCACCCCTCCATTTTTGGGTCTTCCAGTGGGGTAGCCGCCTCCCGGGCCACCTCTCCTATGCAGGTGGCTAAAGAACTCAGGCCGGCCGCCTGAAAGAAAGTGCCATCACAGGCCAAAATTCTTTATAAAATTCTACTGGGCACCTACTCCGAGCTCCTCCAGCCCAAGGAAAATACAACGCTCTCAAGCATCTGCTGCTACGATGTTACACCCTTTTTGACGGAGAAAGGATAGAAAAACTTCTCTCCCACACGGAGTTGGGGGACAGATCGGCTGTGGAGTTGATGGAGAGCATGCTCGCACTGATGGGCATGGACAACGGGTCTTTCCTTTTCGCCCACCTCTTCCTCAAGACAAGGCATCAGCACGAGCGATCCTAGCAAACTCACCGCTGCTTGCGGCCAAGGATTACTGAGTGCTGGCAGAGGAAGTAGACTGCATCATCCTGGCAAACAGGAGTTTCAGTGTCCAGGCAGTGAAACCAGGATCTCCAGAGGAGTCCAACGAGTTTGAGGAGCTGATGGTGGTGACCGGGACGGCCACACGGAGACGCAGGAACGGGATGGCATGTTTTTATCACCAGCATTTTGGCACTGAAGCGCAACATTGTCTGCCACCGTGTTGCTTCAAGAAGTTGGGAAATGGGCCAGCCAGTGGTCAGTAGCAGCTACGGCCGCTGGCAACAGGGAGAAGCTGCTTTTCATCGAGGACACATGTTCTGAGAGATTGTTCTTGGTGAACTCTGGCTCCCAGAAAAGCCTCACTTTGCCAGTCAGCACGGACAGGCTGGCAGAAGGCTGCAGTCTGTCGTTAACGACCGCCAGTGGCTCCCCCATCAGGACGTTTGGTGAAAGGTCAGTGACTGTATGTTTTAATGGACGCAATTACGAGTGGGACTTTGTGGTAGCTGTATGTTTGGCTCCTATTTTAGGTGCTGATTTCTTTGTGCTTATGGTCTCCTTGTTGATATTGCTAACAGATGTTTAGTGGATGCTGTTTCCTTTTCCTCATTACCCTGCATAGCTTGGGGAGTTGTGCCACTAACACATGCAAATGTTTTAGCTCCGGGGAATAAGTACCAGTGTTTGCTTGCCGAGTTTCCCGCACTCACGGTGCCCACCTTTTCCGCTACCGTAACCAAGCATGGGGTCGAGCACTTTATCACCACGAAGGGCCTACTGGTTTTTGCATGTTTGCACTGCCTGGACTGCTAAACTAGCCATCGTGCGCAAGGAGTTCACTAACTTAGAATGCCTAGGGATCGTTAGGTGCTCCAACAGCCCTTGGGCGTCCCCACTGCACATGGTGCCCAAGTCTGATGGTTCATGGCGGCTGTGCGGTGATTTCCGTCGCTTGAACAATGCCACCGAACACGACCGTTACCCCATCCCGCACATCCAGGATTTTTCCGTGCACCTGGCCGGAACGCTCATTTTTTCAAAAGTGGATCTGGTCTGCAATTACCATCAGGCCCCGGTTCACGCTGAGGACATCCTCAAAATGGCGATAATAACTCCCTTCGGTCTTTTCGAGTTTTTACGCATGCCGTTCAGGTTGAAGGGCGCAGCACAAACTTTTTGAAGGATGATGGACGCGGTGCTCCATGATTTGCCGTTCATCTTTTCTACTTAAATGACATTTTGGTGGCTAGTGCGTCAGAGGAGGAGCACCTCACCCATCTCAAGCAAGTTTTCCAACTGTTGGAAGCACACGGGCTGATTGTTAATCCAGCGAAGTGTCAGTTCGGGCTGCCGGTAATCGACTTCTTGGGCCACCGCAACTTGCTGGAGGGCACAGTCTCACTGCCAGATAAAGTACGTGCAGTATCAGATTTTCCACATCCGCAGACCGTGAGGGCGCTGCAGGAATTTTGGGGGATAGTCAATTTTTACAACCGCTTCTTCCCCCGCACAGCCCAGCTGGTGCAACTGCTATACGGCACACTCAAAAAGAAGACACCCATGGATAGCATTGACTGGACCCCCAATTGGGTCCAGGCTTTCACAGGCGCCAAAACGGGGCTTGCCAATGCGGCTTTGCTGGCTGACCCAGCCTTGTCAGCGCAGAGAGCGCTCACCACAGACGCATTGGATGTCACGGTAGGAGCCATGGTGGAGCAGTACACCTACGGTTTGTGGCAACCCCTTGCCTTTCTCAGCCGTACTTTGCGCGACAACGAGTGCAAGTATAACACTCTTGACAGAGAGTTGTTGGCCCTCCACCTGCCTACGTGACATTTTCAGTTGTGGCTCGAAGGTCACGAGTTTGCCACGTTTGTAAATCACAAACCACTAACCTACACGATGTCCAAAGTCTCTGAACCATGGTCGGCTCGGCAGCAACAGCACTTGGCCGCAATTTCAGAGTTCACAACCGACATCCAACATGTAGCCAGTAAACAATGTTGTGGCGGACTGCCTGTTGCACGCACTGGTCTCTCCGGTCTATGTGGGTATTGATTTTTCCGCAATGGTCACCGACCAAACTGGGGACTCGGACATTTGCACGCTCCAGTCCGCAGGTAGCAGATTAAAACTGGAGAGCAGGGGGGTACAAGAAGGGTGCCCCCCCCCCGCTCTGCGACGTCTCCACCAATCGTCCCCGCCCGGTGGTTCCGTGCTCTTGGCGCCACTGCATTTTCGAGTCCATCCACTCCCTTTCACATCCCGGCGTACGCTCTTCGGTTTAGCTGGTGGGGTCCAAATTTGTCTGGCCTCGCTTATGCAGGGATGTGAAAGAAAGGGCCACAGCGTGCGTCACGTGCCAATGGGCTAAGGTGCAGAGGCACACCAAAGCCCCCCTCTAGCCTTTTCAAAATCAGGCCAGCAGGTTTGACCACGTACATGTGGATTTAGTAGGTCCCCTTCTACTGTTGCAGGGGTTCACACACCTTCTGACAATTGTGGACCGCACTACGCGTTGGCTAGAGGCGGTTCCACTGAATTCCACCATATCTGCCGAGGTAGCCCGCGCGTTTTTGTCATCTTCGGTTGCCCAGTTCGGATCTCCATTGGACATCACTTCTGACCGGTCCACAATTCATTTCAGAACTCTGGTCCGCGATGGCTGAGAGCCTGGGGTTCAAAATCCACCGTACCACTGCGTACAGCCCGCAGGCTAATGGTTTGTACGAGAGGTTTCACAGGTCACTTAAAGCACCGCTCAGACCCTCGCTAATGGACACAAATTGGGTCGACTGCCTGCCTTGGGTCCTACTGGGGTTGCGCTCCGTGCCTAAGGAAGATTTGGCAGCTTCCCCTGCAGAACTGGTTTTTTCTCAGCTGTTGCAGAGAATTTTGTGGGGAGTGTTTGCCAGAGAGCCCCGTGCCCGGTTCCAACCTGTCAGCATGCCCTTTTTCCGGGGCAGAGGCTGGCAGCGTCCCAGGGCCAGTGCACCATCTCTTTCCCTGCACTTTTGTTCCAAAACGTCTGGAAAATGCCAAATTCATTTTTGTTAGGCACAACGTCCACAGAACACCACTACGTCCACCATACGACGGCTCTTTCAGAGTGTTGGAAACGGGGCGAAACATTTTGTGTAAGACCTTGGGGCGTGTAAGGAAACCATCTGCATAGACAGGCTGAAGCCTGTAATAAGTGCCATTTCATGGTCTTGACCAGGAGCCTTCCAAGTCGACCCTTACCCTCAGTGGCCTTAGTGCTTTTCTGCCATTCAGGCTCATTGAAGACCTCGATATCAGCACCCACCGAGTAGATGCCCTTCAATGGTACAGATACCATAAATACTGTTAACGTCACCTTGCGGGTATCTTCTGGCTGAATTGGCTCTGAGGTCCAGCCAACCCAAGTGCCGGGTATTTGCACCTGACCTCCTCTCACCCAATCCTCAGAGGTAACTGTGTATATGGCAGTTTTTGCTTGAGTCTTGACCCCTGAGGGCATCACGGCATCAAGTGGCATTATCCAGGCATACAAGGACGTTTCCCGGACACCCTTCTCTTTGGGGACTGATCAAGATCTTGCAGGGGGAGGTAGGGGTTATCAATAACTTCTTTAATCAATGTAGCCCATCAAGTGAGCTGCCATGGCCCCTTGAAGCCACGGTTACGTGCTTTCTCCTGCTGTGCTTTAGGAAGGTAAGTTGGAAGCAGTGTGTAATCAGGATCCTCCGGGTCACGATACACCCTGAAAACCTGAGGATATTGAAGAGTGCCCAAGGGTGGTGTCCGTGTTGGTGTAGCATATGGGTTGTAGGGCCATCCAAGTTGTATCGCTGCATCCAGGGGGGTTGGACCCTCAGTCAGGTCGGTCAAGGGGGCGCTGGCGCTGGTAGAGCAAAACCCTGGGGGCGGCAGAACCAATGGAAGTGTGGGGCAGCAGGGGGCAGAGGGTGTCGCAGGTGAGCTGGGCGCAGTTACTTTGCCTGGAACGATATTGTGCACCATCACCTGTTCGCCATATGCTTGCCCCAGGGCTGGTGAAAGTGCTTTCAATGGACTCACCATCTTCCTGACTTGCCAACCCTCTGCCTTTGCTGCCATTAGAAGATTCCCTCGACCCATGGCGCTCTTACAGATGAGGCACAGTTGAAGATACTGCCCATCCCACTGACACGTGCACCCTTGAGGTGATATACTGGCGCCGTCTCGATGACCCCATTGCATCATGAACACCACCCTAGGTAAGGTTTCTAGGTGGCACTGACAACAAACATGGCCGTCCAGAACCTTGACCGGCTTCCAAGTCATACCGTGAAGCCCAGCGGTGCAAACGGAAACCTTCATTGGTTTTCTGTAGGAATGACCTTCCCATAAAATGTCAAGAAGGGAGGGCTTAAGACATATCACACACAAATTCTTTGCTTGAGTCCAGGTTAGGGTTTCAGTTTCTGGGGAAAAGTAACCTTTTTTAGCATATTGCAGCAAATCCAGGGCTCTGGCAGCCCAGAACGCATATGATGTTCTTCTCATTATAATCAAGCCCACCCAGGGATGCCACCGTGTCGAAAACCCTTTGACCTTGTACCTCAAGATTGAAGTTAGGCTCACCAGCTTGCAGTTCCTAGAGGAATTTTTCCTCATAGGAAATTCTGTCATGTGTGTGTGTATGCTTGGTGACTTGAGGGTTAACCCAGCTGCACTGTCTTCATTTACAAGGCGACCTCTGCTTACCTGTATACCAGACCTCTGACTGAGTGACCTGTCCAGTCAGACCCCTGGAATACCCCCTTGGTATTAACGACAGCCCCTCATGGTCTTGCTTTGCTCTTGTTAATCTAGGTGAATGTTGAAGATCAGGAAAATTGATCTTTAGGAGGTCTGTTTTAAAAACGCCTTGAAGAGTAATCTTTAAAAACTCATAAAAAAATGTAACACCTCTTGTAGCAAAATGCCTTCTTGAAAAACCAGAAAAGATGGACACTGAATCAATGATCTCACAAACTCCCATACTGTCTTTTAATATGCTGTAGTATTTATTGAAAGTCTGCAAAGCTCAGCCAAAAAGGTTATACTTGTATAAAAACAGTCAATTAAATCAAAATGATAATAAAATTCCAAATCAACCCAAACTCAGAAAAAGGGGGAGTCAAAACCAGAAACCCAAACTGATTAAAAATCTTGATCTAAAGAGAAACAAAAATGGTTTTTGTAAAATCAGTCCTTTCATCAAAAACTGAAACCATTCAAAAAATATAAAAGTTCAAAATCACCATGATCAGTCACGAAAATCAAAATTCAAAATCAATCAAAAATATGAAAAATCTGAAAAAGTCCAAAATGAAAGAAACCCTTTGGAAAATAAAACCTGGTAAAAACATCTAACTAATTTGAGATTATATGTCTAAAAAGGCTTGCTGGGGAGATTAAAAAAGGATGATTAATTGCTGGTCTTTTCCTTCGATGCTCCTCTTCTCGGGGAGTAGGGGAAGGAAAGGCGATGCAGGGAAGCGAAGGCCCGGCCAAGGACTCTTGAGGCTCTGTCTTCTGTTCTCCCATCGGCGGGACCCGTGCTCTGTGTAGCCGCAGATGGGGGAAGCCGCCAGCCAAGGAGGGGAAGGGGGGGGCCTCCACTTCCTCTTCTGTCTTCACCCAAGCTGATTTCTCCTTTCTTGCTACAGAAGATTTTTTTTTTTTGTAACTTAGATTTTTATTCATTTTTCATCATATATATTGCATTCAGATCACAGTCTACATTTAAAAACAAAGGGGCTAGAGTAAGAAAGAAAAAAAGGAAAAAAAAAGGGGGGGGGGACAAGTGTTGGAGCATCAAGTTTTTAGTTTCCATCTCTTAATTCTTCTGTTTTTTCCAGTGTCTTTGGTTATTCTTTCAATTTCTGTCTCGTTGTTGCACTTTGTAGTGTGTCCATTTCTGCCATTTTTTTTCATATAGTCCTTCTTGCATTCTTTGTCGATATGTTAGTTTTTCCATCATACGTATGTCCTCAACAATGTCAGTCCATTGCTCTTGGTCAGGAAGAACTTCTGATCGCCATTTTTTTGTGATTGTTTTTTTACATGCAATCAACAAGATTTTAACTAGATATCTGTCCTCAGCCTGTATTACATTGTCTCTTTTAAGATCACATAAGTACATCAGGTTACAGTTCATTGGTATATTATATCCTAATATCCTCTGTATTGTCACATGTATAGATTTCCAGAATGATGAGATTTTGCTGCATTTCCAAAACATATGTGAGTGGTCTGCATTTTGAGCCCCACATCCTCTCCAGCATAAAGATTGGGTATTTGTATATTTTCCTTGAATCTGTGGTGTAATGAAAAAGCGAATCAGGTTTTTCCATCCAAATTCCCTCCATGTCCTTGAATTTGTTGATGTGTGTTGTGTTTTCCATATTTCCTGCCAGCTTTCTTCTGTTATGTTTAAATTTAGCTCTTTCTCCCATTTCTCCTTTATATAGTTACTTGAATGTTTGTTTGCCATAAGTTTCTGATATAGCTTTGAAATAATTCTTATTTTATTTCTTGCATATGAGCTTAAAATGAATTGTATAATCTCGCTCACATCTGTTTGGAGGTTATGCCTAATCTTCTTCATATAATAGTCTCTCATCTGAAGAATTCCGATCTTTCTAGTTTAAATTTTCTTCTGATGTTTACAAAGCTCCCGAGATCTTTTTTTCCGATATTGCCCCATGCTGTGATTCCCTTGTTCACCAGATTTTTGTATCCCCTATCTTGCTTTGCCGGTTCAAACTGACTGTCAAATGCTACCCATTTCAATAGTTTTATGTCTTCCTTTATATTATACTTTTGTACTATTTTATACCACAGTTCCAAAGTAAATTAAGTGATTGGGTCTATTTGTTTGATTTGCTTATATGCATCTTTATCTCCTATTATGCTTTGTACTGGGAGTCCCTCAATTTCCTTTTCCATTTCTTTCCATTTTGCCTCATATCCTTCGTCGCACCAACATATGATATATCTTATTTGTGCTGAGTAGTAATATTCCTTTAGACTCGGTAGGCCCATGCCTCCTTTCTCTTTTGGTAACTGGAGAGTTTTATATTTCACTCTTGGCTTTTTACCTCCCCAAACAAATCTCGATATCATCCTGTCCCACTTTGAGAACTGGGCACCTGGAATCTCTGTTGGTAGAGCCTGGAAGAGTTAAAGTAATCTAGGTTGTATGCTGATTTTGACTGTCTCAATTTTTGAATTCAGATCCATATTTAAGATTGACCATCTATCAATATCTTTTTTTATTTCTTGTTCCAACCTATCATAGTTTGCTTTATAGATTTTGCTTAGATCTTTAGGTATGTTCACTCCAAGGTATTTTATTTCTTTTTGTTTCCAGTTTAGTTTGATCTTATCAGTTATCTGGTTTAGAGGGTTATAGTGGAATGTCAGTATTTGTGTTTTTGTTATGTTTATCTTGTATCCTGATAATTTTCCAAAATTTTCTATCAAGTTCATCATTTCCATTATTGATTCATCTGGTTGTTCAAGGTAAACTATAATATCGTCTGCAAATAGCCCAATCTTGTGTTCCGCTCCCTTTATTGTTACACCTTTTAATTTCTTATTTTGTCGTATCGCTTGAGCCAGTGGCTCTATGAACAGAGCAAACAAGGTGGGCAATAAGCAGCATCCCTGCCTGGTTGATCTTTGTATATTTACTTTGTCTGTTAAGCTACCGTTTATCTTGATTCTTGCCACAGGTTCTTGATACAGCGTCCTTATGCATTGTACTGATTTTTCGTTAAATCCAAAGCGTTCCAGCACACTATATAGGAATTTCCAGTTAACCCTGTCAAATGCTTTTTCTGCGTCTAAACTCATTATTACTGCGCTTTTCTTTTCTTTATGTATTTGATTAATTATATGTATTGTTCTCCTGATATTGTCATGTGTTTGGCGTCCCTCTATGAAACCAGTTTGATCATCTTCTATCAATTCCGTCAAGAATGTCTTTATTCGTTTACATATAATTGTTGTATATATTTTATAATCCACATTTAATAAAGAGATTGGTCTATAGTTTCCGCATTGTTCTCTATCTTTCCCTGGCTTTAAAATAACTGAAATAATGGCTTCGTTCCATGATGGAGGTATTTTGTTGTTGTTCAACGTCCAATTAAATGACTTTAGGAGCTGTGGCGTGAGTTCTTCTATAAACAGTTTATAAAACTCAGAGGGGTACCCATCACTACCTGGTGATTTACCGTTTTTAAGTGACTTAATCACATCTCTAATCTCTTGTGTTGTTATTTCTGCTGTTAGCTTTTCATTTTGTTGATTTCCTATTGATGGCAAGTCCAATGTGCATAGAAATTTTTTAATATCCTTAGTATTTGTTTCTTCAGGTTGCGAGTATAGTTCTTGATAGAAATTATGGAATATTTCTTCGATGTTTTCTGGGTTAACTGTGGTTTTATTTGTGATGGGGTCTTTAATCTTATATACATTATTCACTGTTTGTTGTTTTCTTAACCGTTTTGCCAGCAGTTTTGTGGCTTTTGGTCCCGTTTCATAATATTTTTGCTTTAGATATCTATTTTTCCTTTCAATTTCATCTATTTGTGTTTCTTTTATCTTTATTTTTTCTTCTTTAATTTCTTGGTATATTTTTGGGTCATTTGTGCTTTGATGTTTACGTTCTAATTCCCTCAGTTTTTCACATCTTTGTTCATATGTTTCCAGTTTAGACTTATTTGCTTTTCCTGTTTCAACAATTAATTTACCTCTTAACACGGCTTTTAGTGCATCCCATAGTATTGTTGGGTCCACTTCTTCATTGTCATTCTCTTGGAGATACTCGTTTATGTTTACTTTTATTCTTTCTTTCATTTTCTTATCATTTAACAGTCCTACATTAAGTTTCCATGTTGTTTGTCGTTTTCTATTGTTTAAATATATTTCCATGTATATAGGATTATGATCTGATATTTCTGCCCCTCCAATCCGACAATTTCTCACCCTGTGTCTGTCACCTTCATTCATAAGGAAGTAATCTATTCTAGAGTGTACTTTATGGACTGCTGAATAATGTGTATAGTCTTTTTCGAGTGGGTGCAGGTCCCTCCATATGTCTACCATACCCATTTCTGCCAGTGAGGTTCTTATGAACTTTGTTACATGTTTTTTTGTCTTCTTAACACTTGTTGTGTCAACTTCATGATCCATGATGGCATTTAAGTCTCCTCCACAAATTAGGACTCCTTCACTGTGTGTTGCTATGAGATCAAACAGATGTTGAAAAAAACCCTTGTCACTTTCTGGTGGGGCATAGATGTTCACTAATGTGATCTGCATACCATCTATTCTTCCCTTTATTATTACATACCTGCCTTCTTTATCCTGGATTTCTTGTTCACATTCAAATTGTATTTTATTTGAAATTAGTATCATAACCCCCCTTTTAGTTCCTCCCTTAAATGAACTGTAGTACGAGTTTTTATAGCCAAATCTCTTTAGTTTCACATGTTCTGTCTTGCTCAAATGTGTCTCTTGCATAAATATAATTTCGGCTTTTTCCTTCTTGAATTTTCTTATTATTCTTTCCCTTTTAACAGGTGAGTTCAGACCATTCACGTTTAGTGTCATTATCTTAAGATTTTTACCCATATTCATGTTTTTCCATTTTTTTAACTTGTGCTCCTAGCCCCTTTAACAACAAAAATAACACGTTTATATAAAAACACATTAACAAATCTCGACCTCCATACTTTGGGCCTTTCTTCTGCCCACTGGTCTCTGTTGGTGGGTGGAGGGAATGACCTCACAGAGTGAGGGGCCCTCCCTAGACCTGTATTTACTATCCAAGTAATAGTCATTAGTCTAGAAATGTCCAACAAATATCACTTAAACCTCTCCTAGCCGTTTGTTTCTCTTTTACCTTGTCTTCTTGGCCTTCATTTCTTCTGTGCCTTTCTTAATCTTTGTTATAATCTAGGCTTTCAGTTGAAAGCCTTGCAGTTTTTCCTGGGCCCGCTGCTCCACGTCTCTCCCCCTTCTTCTGCCGCTCACTTGTCTCCACTCCGGCTGTCGTGATGCGTTCAGTGCCGCCGCTGCTCCAGCCGCTTCCTCCGGCACGCTCACCACAAAGCCCCGCTCCGTCATGTCCCGCGCTGCCTCTCTGGCCGTGTTGTAGGTTTTTACGCCATCCTCCCAATGAATCCTCATCTTCGTTAGCGGCGTTTGGAATCTAATTTTTTTCTCTTTCAGCGTTTTTTTAATGTTGGCATATTTCTTTCGCTGCTGCACAATTTCTGTCGGGTAGTCATGATCAAAGAATATCTGTTTGTCGCCGATTCTTATCTTTTTTTTCCATGCTTGTGTCAGGATTCTTTCCTTTACATCATATTTCAGAAAGTTTACCGCAACTGACCTGGGTGGAGAGTTTGGTTTCGGGTTCTGTGCCGAGGCTCTGTGCGCTTGTTGAATCTACAGATCCGCTTCACCGGGCAGCTCAAGCTCTTTTTTTAAGAACTGATCCATGAATTTCGTCATCGAGTTCAATGCCCTCCGGGATCCCGAAGATGCGTATATTGCTCCGTCTGGACCTGCTCTCCAGGTCGGTTATTTTTTCCTGCATCCTCTGTGTTTGCACCGTCAGGGTCTGCAGCTGCTCGCTTGGCTCGCTCTTCCAGTCTTCCAGCTCCGATATTCGGGCCTGTGCTTCTGTCATACACGCCCGTTGAGAGCGCAGCTCCTCCATGTTTTCTGTTAGTTTGCGCTCCATTTCTCTTCGGAGGCCCATAATTTCCTCCTTCATCTCTTTTTTCAGCTCCTCCTTAAGAGCCGCTAAATCCTGTTGGAGTTGCCGCTTGAAGTCTTTTAACTCTTTACCTAAATTGGCGAAGCCAGTGTTCATGGTATCGAGTTTTGCGTCCTCCATTTTCCCTGCTGCAGTCACCTCGTTTTTTTGGGCCTCGTGTTCAGCGATTTCTCCTGCGTTGTTGAAGAGGAATTCTTTAATTTTACCCTGCTTTTGTCCGTGTGCCCAGCTCCTTCGTGTTTTCATCCCTTGGTTTATTGATCCGTTTATGTCGAGTTGGCCATTTACCAATGATTTTTAATCCGGCTAGGGAGAGCTCTCTGTTTAAGCGTTATGTCTCTCCGCCATCATCCCGGAAGTCCTTGCTGCAGAAGATTTAAAGTTGTTAAAAATTGAAGAGTTGAGATGGTGCTTGGTTCATCTTCTTTGTAGCGGTTTTCCTCTCTTCAATCTTCTGCCATGGGATGATGGTGTCCTGGAAACCACTGAAAATGAACATTTCGGGGCTTTTGAACAGTTTTTTTATAACTTTTTTACACTCAGTTGTGATTGGCTAGCAATCTCCCCATAGGCTTTTTGGCTTCTGTGATTGGCTTAATGTTACCTTTTATATAACAATTACCTCATTGCACATGTCTCCCCCCGATCCCAGTAATCAGCCATGTGCCACACACTGCTCATGCACTGCTCACTCCTTACCCTCATGGCTGTCTGGTTTCGCTTATCGCAGCACTTGTCCCTCAAGTTCTGCTCATCTCATCATTTTCCATTACCAAAATAAATCAACTCGCTGTCTTTAACAGTTTTGGTTCCTCTTTTTCTCACATGCTTTCCCGTCAACAGGCCTTGCAGAACATTTCACAATCTGAACCCACATAAACTTTTCTTTGTGCAGTTAAAATGTACATATGATCACACAGTTTGATTACACTTACTGATTAAGAACGAGTATACATTTGTTTTACTTGATTATACACAAGATATTACATTTCATAGTTATGCTTTCAATATTATTCTGCATTCAGTTCTATGAATCACCAGCCATGCCTGTTGCCGTCCTTTCTGACCACAGGAGTATGTGTTCTCTGATGATTTCGTGACCCTGGCTGACCTCCCTGTGATGTTTTCTGTATTCTTGGGACATTTGAAGCAGGCTCCCCCATTTTCTTTTCACAGGGGGTAAATCGGTGTGATTGTGAGGGTCTGCTGCTTTCAGCCTTTCTGCGGTTCTTGGGATCATGCCGTGGGGTACTTGAACACCCCTCTGTTGGGGGATCCTGTTGCCCCGCATCCTTACGGATCTGTGGAGTGGTATCCAGAAGAACATCATCGTCATCAGCTGTAAGAGAAATAACATCTTCTCGCAGAGTTGAGATGAAGCTGTACTCGAGCTATGCAGAGGAGGCTCATCAGGAGGCTCATCCCCAGCCTCATCTATTATGAGAAGCTGGCTGGGAGTCAGAGGTTGACTAGCCAGTGAAGTAAGCTGTGCAGGGGTCGGTTGATCAACTCGTGGAGATCTAATAGGAAGACTGACGACCCCCGAAGTGGCAGTCACAGTTGTTGCAGGAACCTGAGCCACAGAGGACCGGGACCCTGAGGAATGCGGAGGTGTCGGCCCCTCGTTGAACGCTTGCGTCAGCTGTGAAAGAGCATCCATAGCTTCATTGTACAGGCTGTCACTTGATTGAGGCTGTGTTGGTGCAGCTTGGATGTAAGCCAGCCATGCGTCATTGTAGGTGAGGTGGGTGGAGAATGCCACAGATCCATCTGTAAGCTCCCAAGTTTTCTGATACAGTGGATAGTAGAAGCCATTGTTGTACTTGATAGGTCTCCACTGTGGTCTGAGCTCCTGATTTGCTGTGTTGTGAAGCAACTTCCCTGTTGTTTGTATGGGCCACCTCGAATCAGGTGCAACTGGGGGTATGGCGATGTCTTTTCTTTGACTGAAGAGACCATTCATGGGCACTGGTGGAATTGTGTTGGGGTCTGGTCAGCATCAGATCAACAACATCTGGAAAGTTTGAAGAAAGCTATTCAAAATGCAGTTACCCTGGAGCCCTGAAGCCTAACCACTCGCTTGGTGGCCGAAGTAAGTTGTGATGAAGATGATGCGATTGTCACTGTGGCCAATGAAAATGGTGGGCTAGTGGCCATCTGGAGCTACACTCTGTCATCAGTGGAAAAGAAATATTCACTAGAAGAGAAAGAACTGGCAGTTATAGCCAAATACTGGAATCATCAAAAAGAGTTGGCCCAGGCGCAAGGTATCAAAGTAGTCACACAAAGTCAGGTACACAGGTATCTGACAAAAGCCACAGTAGAAAGCACAAAAGCCACTAATGCTAGGTAGGGGCGATGGGAAGATCTGCTGCACGACATGATCCCAACAACCGTAGAAAGGCTGAAAGCAGCAGACCCTCACAATCACACCGATTTACCCCCTATGAAAAGAAAATGGGGGATCCTGCTTCAAATGTCCCAAGAATACAAAAAACATCACAGGGAGGTCAGCCAGGGTCACAAAATCATCAGAGAACACACACTCCTGTGGTCAGAAAGGACGGGAGCAGATATGGCTGGTGAATCATAGAACTGAATGCAAAGCACAATGTTGAAAGCATACAGTATGCCATGAAATGCAATATTTTGTATGTAATCAGTAAAGCAAATGTATACTCATTGATTAAGAAGTATGTAATCAAACTGTGTGATCATATGTACATTTTAACTGCACAAAGAAAGGTTTATGTGGGTTCAGATTGTGAAATGTTCTGCAAGGCCTGTTGACGGGAAAGCATGTAAGGAAAGAATAACTGAAACTGTTAGAGACAGCGAGTTGATTTGTTTTGGTAATGGAAAATGATGAGATGAGCAGAACTTGAGGGACAAGTGCTGAGATAAGTGAAACCAGACAGCCATGAGGGAAAGGAGTGAGCAGTGCATGAGCAGTGCTTGGCATATGGCTGATTACTGGGATCACGGGGAGACATGTGCAATGAGGTAATTGTTATATAAAGTTAACATTAAGCCAATTACAGAAGCCAAAAAGCCTATGGGGAGATTGCTAGCCAATCACAATTGAGTGTAAAAAAGTTATAAAAACTCTGTTCAAAAGCCCCAAAATGTTCATTTTCGGCAGTCTCCAGGACACCATTCATCCCATGGCAGAAGAATTGAAGAGAAGGAAAAAACACTGCTAAGAAGATGGATCAGATACCATCTCAACTCTTCAATTTTTAACAACTCTAAATCTTCTGCGACAAGAAAGGAGAAATCAACACTTGGGCGAAGACAGAAGAGGAGGTGGAGGCCCCCCTTCCCCTCCACGGCTGACAGTTTCTCCTGCCTGCGGCCTCACAGAGCACGGGCCCCACTGATGGAAGAACAGAAGACGGAGCCTCAAGAGTCCTCTGCCGGGCCTCCAGCTTCCCTGCCTCGCCTTTCCTTCCCCTTCTCCCCAAGAAGAGGAGCGATCGAAGGAGAAGACCAGCAATTAATCATTCTTTTTTTTTAATCTCCCCAGCAAGGCTTTTTAGACATATAATCTCAGATTAGTTAGATGTTTTTACCAGGTTTTATTATTCAAAGGGTTTCTTTCATTTTGGACTTTTTCATATTTTTCTTATTTTTGATTATTTTTGAATTTTGATTTTCTTGACTGATCATATACTGTATATATATGTATATATACACTACCGTTCAAAAGTTTGGGGTCACTTAGAAATTTCCTTATTTTTGAAAGAAAAGCACTTTTTTTCAATGAAGATAACTTTAAACTAATCAGAAATACACTCTATACATTGCTAATGTGGTAAATGACTATTCTAGCTGCAAATATCTGGTTTTTGGTGCAATATCTACATAGGTGTATAGAGGCCCATTTCCAGCAACTATCACTCCAGTGTTCTAATGGTACAATGTGTTTGCTCATTGCGTCAGAAGGCTAATGGAAGATTAGAAAACCCTTGTGCAATCATGTTTGGTCTGCAATGCTGTAATTGCTGCAAATGGAGGATTCTTTGACGAAAGCAAAGTTTGAAGGAAAAAATTATTATTTCAAATACAAATCATTATTTCTAACCTTGTCAATGTCTTGACTATATTTTCTATTCATTTTACAACTCATGGTGGTAAATAAGTGTGACTTTTCATGGAAAACACAAAATAATTGTCTGGGTGACCCCAAACTTTTGAACGGTAGTGTATATATATATACAGTATATATTGAATGGTTTCAGTGTTTGATGAAAGGACTGATCTTACAAAACCCATTTTTATTTCTCTTTGGCTCAAGATTTTTAATCAGTTTGGGTTGATTTTGAATTTTATTATTTTGATTCAATTGACTGTTTTTATACAAGTCCATCCTTTTTGGCTGAGCTTTGCAGACTTTCAATAAATACTACAGCATATTAAAAGACAGTATGGGAGTTTGTGAGATGACTGATTCAGTGTCCATCTTTTCAGGTTTTTCAAGAAGGTATTTTTCTACAAGAGGTGTTACATTTTTTATGAGTTTTTAATATTTAATATTTGAATAGATCAATTTTCCTGATCTTCAACATTCACCCAGATTAACAAGACCATGAGGGGCTGTCGTTAATACCAAGGGGGTATTCCAGGAGTCTGACTGGACAGGTCACTCAGTCAGAGGTCTGGTATACAGTTAAGCGGAGGTCACCTTGTAGATGAAGACAGTGCAGCTGGGTTAACCCTCAAGTCACCAAACACACACACACACACACACACACACACACACACACACACACGTGGCAGAATTTCCTATGAGGAAAAATTCCTCTAGGCACTGCAAGCTGGTGAGCCTAACTTCAATCTTGAGGTACAAGGTCAAAGGGTCTTCGACACGGTGGCATCCCTGGGTGGGCCCCAAAGGAGCACCGGGGTCCACAAAGCTGTTGGATTCAAGGAGCCGATCAGCTAAGAAGAGTCCAGCAATCAAGAGCGACTGCTGTGCTGTTCAAGAGACCCTGATCTGAGGCACAGGTAGGCGGCGTCCTGCCTGAGTCCTGCTACAGCGGTAGCCTGCGAGGGAGCACCACGACAGGTAAAAACCTATCAAGAAATTGATAGGCAACGTGGGTGCATCAGGCTACAGAGTCCTGCCAAGAAGCTGACAGGGCTAGGAGCATTGAATCGGCCGGGCCTGACGAGGTCTGGGAGGAGGTGCAGTGACCTAGGTCTATCCCCTCATCCCTGTGCCCCGACGCGCTAAGGGGAGGCTTTGAAGGGAAGACACACAACGACCTACAAAGAAGATGGAAGACGAAGACAAGCTACAGGAGTACAGGGGAGACCCTGACTCCTCAAAGGTAACAGAGCCAGAGTTGCAGCAAGGCGGCGTCCCTGGGAGTTCTGTGCCAGCAGAGCTCTCCAGGGAACTTGAAGGTGGAGTGGGTCCCTCTGGGTAAGGTCTTGTGCTGAAGCCCCTAGAGGGATCATCGAATGGTAATGAAGAATCGGCATCGGTGAAGCAAGTTCCAAGAATCCATTTTAAAGTGGGGGTTATGCTGCATACTGGTGAACCACTCACCTGGAGCAGTAAATTCCTGCAAGAGATGAGTCACAACTACAGCCAAGTTGGCATGAACATCACCCCTGAGAAATTGGGGGAAGACATCAGCCGTGAAGTAAAGAAATCAAGTCAGCATCTCCTGCTATCAAGTAATCAGGGCATCCCTCTATTGGTGGTGAGGTGCCCACTATCAACCACCCGGAAAAATGAGATCGGGGAGTGGCTGGAATGGTGGGTGAAACGGCTGGGGCAGCTGGATGAAGACCTGTATGAAGTGGTGAAGCTGTACAGCTCTTGTCATGATCTCGATCCCCTGGTCAAAATGGTGGCCAGGGAAATGCAAGTATCTGCAGGTCTCATTAAAGAAGACACAACAGTGGCGAAAAGGTATGGAGAATATACTGCACAGCCGCAAGAACTCCAGCAGTACGACGAGAGGTGTAGAGCTCACCTACGACCACAACTTCTCCAACGGCCTGAGGGCAGCAACATTGAGACGAATTATTCAAGTTCAGTGAGGTTGAACCAGCACTACCACTCGGGAGGAGATGAAGAATATGGTGAGTGGTCAGAAGACCAACTATCCCCATCAGACAGTGACAAAGAAAAACAGAAGACACCAAGAGCATCATCTTCGGACAAAGAAGGTGCAATAGAAACGTTGGCAACTGAGCGGTTAGCTGTCTCAGTAGAAACACTAAAGAAACAGTTGACTTCACAGCACCGTCAAATGGAGGACAAGGTAGAAGGGCGTCAAAGATCCAGGGTAGACTGGCAGGGGGAGCAAGACCCCCAACCCCCATCAGTGAAGAAGGTATCAGCGCCCGATCCAGAACTCCTAGAGAAACTCAAGGCTCTGGCAGGAAGCAGAAAACATCAGCGTCCTGGTCGAGTAAGCCCTGTGCTGTTTCCAGCAGCAACCCCGGGTACACCAGCAATGGTGGTAAGAGGTAGAGAAAAGGCACAAGGGCCGGGTGGGGCTCAGCCACCAAAGTTTCCTAGCATGCCTCACCCTCCTCAAGCACAGAGCCCTGTCCCCAATGACGGCACAAGCAGTAGATTTAAGAGAAACCCCCACACAAAAGTTGCATCCTATCTAGATACCCTGAAGTCTCCGCCCCCCCCCCCCCCCACCACCACCACCACTCCTCCCTGAAGCTCGTCTGATCATGTCAAAAGGAAAGGGCCGGGCTTATCGGTTGGTGGCTAGGCCCTGGCAGTTGGAGGCAGATATATTAGTGGTGTTCACCGACCATGAGCTGAGAATAAGAAATGCTCCCTTCAGAAAAGAACTTCATGTAAGAGCTGGTGATGATTATCAAACAGAAGTCCAAGCTGTCAGAAAAACTTGGTTTGTTGAAGGCCGAGAAGAAGGAGCCATAGAGATGGTGAGTGGGGATGACCTTCCCTACCATATGAACCTGCTGGTTCCCATTGAAGAATTCAAAAAAGGTAAAAAAGGTTGAAGTTCATCGGGCACTTATGGCTTCAAGATTAGCTGAGGCCTTCAACCGAGCCTCCCGTTTCGAGCAAAGAAGAGTAGTGGTGGCACTACGAGGGGTGATCACTAGCTCTCTCCACTGGGGTGAGGCGGAGAAGGCAGTAACCGCAGCGGTGAAAGAATACATGACTTGGTTAGGAGACTGGAGCTCGGTGAATGAAATAGTCATGGTAATCTCACCAGAACAAGATGAGGAGCTGCGCCTGAAAGAAAAAGCTGCTTGTAAGGTGAAGAGAGAGAAGAACTCTGACAGCCAAGAAGTACAGCTGACCCCTGCTCAACTAGGTGAAGGTATGGAAAATGTGGGAAAAGGTGGGGCAGAGGGTCACCGATGCGGCGGAAGCTGTGACTCCGGCCGCGGGGTGGTCTAGCCCGGCAAAAGGGAGTTGCAGCTGAACATCTCCTCTACATCACGCCAAAGATCCACCACCCGCTCATTGCAAGCAAAGTCATTGGCCTCAAGAAGTAGAGAGCCATCTAAAACAACAGACAGACCCCATCGACAGAATACAGTTGGGGTGTGGACAGAACACAGTCCAGAAAGCTATCCTAACGAATCTCAAGGCAGTCCCGACAGGTATTATGATGAAGATGTACACAGAAGGGGCAGGAGACAACAACATGAAGACTCTGAAGAAGATCCTGACTCCCTGGAAAAGGAGCAGGAACAACTTGAGCAAAACAACCCCAAAAGTGATGACGAAAGTGTACTATCTGAAGAACAGCCACTGCGACCCTTGCGGTGTTTGAGAGTCGGCAGCCGCAGGTGTGAGAAGAAAGAAGACTCCCGGGTAGATATTGAAAGAGTCTCAGCCAAAATGGCCCGTGACCTTAGTTTTGGCTCCATTGAAACAAAAGACCAGCATAAGGCATACATGCCAGAAGTTGGACAAGCTGAATTTGAGGTCCCAGCAAGTTGGGGTCAGCAACAAGACACGTTCAAAACCCTGCCAGTAACAGCTACATATGGTGAGTCGGTGAATCTGTTAATGATGCCATCCTATGCCAAAGTAGGCAAAGCAAAAGAACTCACCAAACCATTCAGAAAAGCTTTCTTTGAAATAACACATGATGTCATGCTGAGAAGAATGAAGAAAGCTGCATGAAAACATGCAAAAGAAGTGTTAGAAGAAGTCTCTGCAGATGATG
Organism: Pholidichthys leucotaenia; assembly: GCA_020510985.1. NCBI lineage: Eukaryota > Metazoa > Chordata > Actinopteri > Cichliformes > Pholidichthyidae > Pholidichthys > Pholidichthys leucotaenia. The sequence continues at coordinate 318,696,046 of CM035839.1, read as the reverse complement.
AGGAAGAAGAGCCTCCTCAGAGGCAGGTATGGCAGATAAAAGAAAAGTCACCAAGCACACACACACACGTGGCAGAATTTCCTATGAGGAAAAATTCCTCTAGGCACTGCAAGCTGGTGAGCCTAACTTCAATCTTGGGGTACAAGGTCAAAGGGTCTTCGACATCTCCTACCCAAAAAGACTGAGTGTTGTAATAAAAGCCAAATGTGCTGCAACAAAGTACAGTGGTACCTCTACTTACGAACGTCTCTACATACGGAATTTTCAGGTTACGAGACGCCTCAACGGGAAAATATTGCCTCTAGTTACGAACGAAATTTCAGGATACGAAAGGCAAAAAAGTACGCGCTCCTCGCAGCTTCCGTAGTTTACCGAACGTAAACATACCTGTAGCTGCTCTGCCATTGGCTATCGCCTAGCATCTTCCTGGTATCCCATTGGCCACGAAGTTTTTTTTTTTTTTTCCCCAAAACTTTATTAAGAACAAGGTGAAAGTTTTACGTGTGTGTACAGTACAGAATTAACATTTATTCGCTATGGGCCCCAAGAAAGTGACGGAGATAAGTGGAAAAGGAGAAAAGAAGAGAGTTTTTTTGTCCATACAAACAAAGAAAGGAGATAATCGAAAGGTATGAAAAGGGGATGCATCTTGCGTTTGGATGCGTTTGGTTGATCTCGCCAAAGAATATGGCCGTAATACATCAACGATCAGCACAGTATTAAAACAAAACGAAGCACTTACAAGCCGACAAAAGCAAACGTCCTTGGATCAGAACATGAACCAAAGAAGGCAAATGTCGACGACGTTGACGACGATAGCAGTTAAAGGGTAAATGAACATAATTTTTATTATTCTTTCTCTTTTATTATTCTCTTTTATTATTCTTTCTCTCATTTTAAACTCTCATTTTATGTTTATTGTGCAGTAATCTAATTGTAACATGTATTTGTTACATGTTTTGATGCATTTTTACGATTTATAAAAAATTTATGCCCGAATTTTGGGGGCTTGGAACGGATTACGGCATTTACATGTAAAACGCGCCTCTACTTACGAATTTTTCACGTTACGAGAATTCTTCCGGAACGAATTAAATTCGTAAGTAGAGGTACCACTGTATTAGTTTAAGAGTGTGCATATTTATGCAACCAATTGTTGTAAGCTTCTTATTTTTCCCCTTAAAAGATTTCAGTTTGTTTTTCAATTGGGTTGTACAGGTCAATTGAAAAATTAATGGTCACATTAACTAATGGTCACATTAATTGTGGAAAAAGTTTTGAAATGATTTATCTTGGTGTAATTTTTTTTACATCACAAAAACCTGGAATTTGAACAGGGGTGTGGAGACTTTTTATATCCACTATATATATATATAGGGGAAATGAGTATTGAACTCATCAGCATTTTTTCTAGTACATATATTTCCAATGAGACTATTCATGAAATTTCCACCAGACTTTGGTATTTTCTCAAAAAATCCTCTCAAAGAAATCAAAACATTTAAGTTCATAAATAAAGTTTTGATAAAGCTGAATGAAATAGTAAACCAAGACAATGCACGACATGGAATCAGCTGAAATCCAAAAGTTGTTAAAAAATAGTTCTACCTCATATCTGGGAAAATTCATATCAACCAGGTAGGTAATTCATAAGTGCCAATAAAAAAGGTTTTTTCTTACGGAGTCATAAAAACATCTCATGATGGGTAAAAGCCAAGAGCTCTCCGAAGACCTTCACAACCTGATTATTCCAAAATACATTCATGGATTTGCTAATGGACATGTAGGTATTAAAACTTGTGAATCTTCCAGTAAGCACTGTTGGGGCCCTTATCCACAAAAGGAAGGAACGTCACTCTACTATCAACTGATCAAACATAGGAGCTCCTCACTAAATATCTGACCATGGAGTCAGAAGAATATTCAGAAGAGTAACCCAACAGTCAAGGACAACTCAGAAAAAGCTCCAGAAAGACTTGGACGCAGCAGGTACAATTGTGACAGAGAAAACAATAGGCTGTGCACTTCACTGTCATGAGCTCCAAGCACTCTCAACTCACAAGACTCCATTATTAAAATAAAGACAAGTTGAAGCTTGTTTAAAGTTTGCTAAGCAGAATTTGGAAAAGAATCTATGAAATGCTGGAAGAATAGAGTAGTCAGATGGGAGAAAAATCGAACTTTTCTGCTATCATACTACACACCATGTTTGGAGGAGAAATTACAGTGCACCATCCATCCATCCATTTTTTTACTGCTTTTCCGGAGGTCCAGGTCACAGAGGCAGCAGTTCAAGCAGAGAAGCCCAGACTTCCTTCTCCCCGGCCACCTGCTCCAGCTCTTCAGAGAGGATACCAAGATGTTCCCAGGCCAGCTGGGAGACATTGTCTCTTCAGCATGTCCTGGGTCTGCCCCGGGGTCTCCTCCCAGTGGGACGTGCCTGAAACACCTCAAGTGGGAGGCGTCCAGGAGGCATCCTTATCAGATGCCCAAACCACCTCAACTGGCTCCTTTCAATGTGGAGGAGCAGCAGTTCTACTGTGAGCCTCTCCCGGATGATTGAGTTCCTCACCCTATCTCAAAGGGTGAGTCCAGCAATCCCACGGAGAAAGCTCATTTCAGCTGCTTGTATCCGCAGTCTCATTCTTTCTGTCATTAACCCAAAGCTCATGACCATAGGTGAGGGTAGGAACATAGATTGACCAGTAAATTAACAGCTTTGCTTTAGAGCTCACCTCCTTCTTCACCACGACAGACCAGTACTATGTCTGCATCACTGCAAATGCTACTCCGATCCATCTGTCAATCTCTTGCTCCATTCTCCCCTCACTCCTGAATGAGATACTTAAACTCCTCCACTTGGGACAGGAGCTTGTCCCCAACCTGAAGAGAACAATCAAAGGGTGGATTACACTGCACACCACCCAAAAACACTCCCAACAGTAAAGTCTGAAGGTGGAAACATCACTGAAGGACTTCATGTAAATAAAAGAACAATGATTGGAGTCATGTACCAGAGTGTTCTTGAAAATAATGTGTTTCCATCCACTAAAATGATGAGATTGAGACAGCAGTGGACCTTCCAGCAAGACAAGGAACTCAAACACACAGTGAAAGAAACTCAGTTAACAACACAGAAAATAAAATTGTTAGAATGGCCCAATCAGTCACCCGACTTAAATGCAAGTGAAAATTTGTGAAAAGAACTAAAGGTCAGGACTCAAAAGAGGGTTGCCATGAATCTTCAGGATTTAAAGTCAATCTGTTTAGAAGTAGGGGCCAAACTCCTATCTGAGCACTGTGGGAGATTAGTTTTTCATGCACAAAGCGTCTTGAAGCTGATATTGCAAACAAAGACTTCTCCAGTAAGTATTAGATAAACCTAAGTTACCACATTTAATACATTTTAAATGTTTAATTTCACTTTATAACACATTATTTTATTTATAGACTTAAATGTTTTGATTTGGTTATATGCGTGAATTTCTTGATTTAATACCAATGTCTGGTGATGGATACAGTATATATTAAAGGTCAAAGGTCAGTTTCACTGTGACATCATAGTTTTAAACAGTGAACAACAAATCAGAAACAAAAGTGGAGATCAAGTTCTTATTTATTGGTAATTTTATTTTGTAAACATTACTAACATGCAGCAGGATCTATTTAGAAGGCGAAATTAGAATGAATTAATATGGGGTCTGTGGAGAAATCCATGACCATTTTCACATGTGGAGATTTCTGCACAATTGTTTCCCCTGCAGTTGCTAACACCTTTCTAGAAAGAGGAACAAGCCAGGTACTCCCAGCCTCTTTTGGCCATGTGCCAAGAAAACTAGGAGGACTTTTTCAACAGACAAATCAGTATGAAACATGGGTCCATCACTATGAACCAGAACCTGAAGCCCAGTCGAAGCAATGGAAGCATTATGACTCACCACCTCTGAAGCGGCCATGTGTCCAATCTCCAGTGAGCAAGTCTTTTTGGACCAGCATAGAGTATTGATGGTGGATTTCCTGGCAAAGGGTGCCACAGTTACCGGGACTTACTGCACTTCACTGCTGCAGAAATTATAGAAGGCCATCAAAACCAAGAGGCATGGTATGTTGACCAATATGTATGTAAATGTAAATTTCTATTTTTTAATCTACCTACTGAAATGTGAGTTGAAATTACAGATTAAATCTCAGCTTAATGGATGATTTTAATGACGTATTGGTATTGTCTGCTTTAAATGACACAGTAATCATAAAAAGTGTCAGTGTTGGCTATGTAACAACTGTATGTGCTCTGACTTTTTGCTCATGATAGGAAAAGGATAAGGACCTGTACTTACAGTATATAGCACTTCTCTAGTCTGAAAGACCACTCAAAGCGCTTCACTAGCACAAACCCTCTACTCTAAGGGCCTATAGGAGACATATCTAGGGACAATTTAGAACAACCAATTAACCTAACATGCATGTCTTTGGATTGTGGGAGGAAACCGGAGCCCCCGGAGTAAACCCACACAGCACAGGGAGAACATGCAAACTCCACATAGAAAGGTTCCTACCCCTGCCAGCCTGGGGATTCAAACCTGGAACCTTCTAGCTGTAAAGCAACAGTGTTAGCCACTGCACCACCGTGCTGCCCAAATTATAGAAGGAAGCTGTAAAGTATGAGGACAGTTCATATAGTAACTGCTGGGGCTGTAAAACTGAACAATAAGATGGCAGTCAAATGTACTTACAATAAAAATACAGTTTTCATTCTAATTAAGCCACATTTCTTTCCTCTAGTGTTTGAGGTCCATTGTTTAGGATGAGTGCCAACTGCTGTGATGTTTGTAAGGTCAGACGTCTATGTTAAAAATGTATGTGCATTTTTGGATTTCACTAGGAAGTGAAACTAGCAGCTATTTTAAGCCTATTTAGATCAGCTGGGAGAGCAGCTGCTTCCACAAGTCCAGACTGAGTGTTTGTTATATTTTAGTGACAATTAAAAAAAGAAACTAAGGATGACAGTTTTAGAGTGAGTCAACTTCCATTTTAATTCCACAGTAAATGGTCAGTTACACAATTCATACCAACACACACACACACACACACACACACACAGAAATATTTACATCACGTTCCCACATTAACCCAAAATAGAAGGCAAAGACTCTTCAAAGTAAAAGTTTGGACACTCGTAAGGCACAAATGAAATCATGAATTAGTAGATCAGCTAAACAAGGTAAAGTATTTACAGGTTATATGGTGTCTGTTGTGTATATACATGTGTGTCCATTTAAAAAGGCTGGACTTGTCTCCCTGCAACCATGGTGTCTCACTTCACCTGGAAGACACGTTAATAACTGATGAGAACACACAAAGTAAAAGCAAAGTTTCAGGAAGCAACATAAACTTTGTGCCATGTTCACCACTCTTGAGTCACACACAGATGTCACTAAACCTTTTATACAACTAATGAATCATTAGAAATTTGATCTGACTTTAAAGATCTGTTCAGGGTAGAATCTTTCATTTACCGTCAGAGTTTTGCTGATGCCAGGTGCTCCAGAAGAAACCCCCGTCTGTCTGTTTTATGGTGAGGTTGTCTGTCCTTTGAAGGATCCTGTCTGCAAAACAAATAAGATATTGTCACCATTATTTTTTACATTAAAGCCCACATCTGTGCAGCTCTGTCTGACTTCACGTGTTGGGTATGAAACTGCCTCTGCAGCAGTGCGTTAACTTGTTGCTCCTTGGAAACTGTTTTCCCTTTGTTATCTTGCTTTTCCATCCTTCCTGCAGCTGTAATTTTCAAATTCCTGCCTGCTCCACACACACCTCCTCACCCCCGCACCGATATCCACATGATAAATGAAGTAAATCTTATTCAGAGGTAGCAAGGCGACATGACTTCTAGCCTTAGTGGGAAGTTTATTATTCATTTTATTAGGTGGCTGATTGAATAAATATCTGACCTGTGTTGGTGAGGGTTTAGAAAATGTCCCTTCTTGAAACTCATTCCCCTTATGTGTTTCTACACACATACTATATAGTAGAATAAGAATGTGCTTATGTATATTGTTGTGTATATTATATTTACCGTACAGTTGGTCTGCTGTTTTCTCAGTTCGTTTAAATTTATCAGTAGTTTCGCTACCTGAAAAGAATAGTGTACATGGTAATCAACGTTAAACATGTAAGAGAAGTAGGTGAACACACAGAGCTTAACTTCATTAAACTCACCTGGTCATCATGAGCCTTTTGCTTACTCTCCATCTGGCTGGCAGCCTTGGCGACATCATCCTTGTGATTGGTTTCACACTGCTGAAGGCTGGTTTTTATGTGCCTGTTTTCCACCTCCAGTCGACTGGACTTGGACTGAATCTCAGCCACCTGGAAAAAGAAAATAACTAATTCTTACATTGACTGTGATACCATTATTACTATTATTTTTTCCACATATAATCATTTCCTTATTGGAGTTTGCAGCAGAAAGTGGCAAGATGGATGTTTTTGCATAGATGTATTTCTATACAACAATAGATAATGTCACTTTAGAGATCATGCTGCACAGCTAATGAAAGTATTTGTTACACATTAACCCTTCACTAATAAATAGTCTTTGAAGGGGTAAATACATTCTGCTAAAATAATGGCACTTGATCATCAAGTACCCCATTACACAGCATAGAGATCTTTGGGTGACCACTGAGAGATCAAAAATTGGCCCCATCTCTCAACAATCTGCTAAAGCCCGGAAGAAAAGCTGTTTCTGGGTAAATGTTTGGGAAATCAAAAATTCAATTTTTGGCAACTTTCAGGGTGATCTATAGAGATCTTTGAAAGATTTTTGAGAGCTTGCTGAGAGATCCGAAGAGAACACTGAGAGAAAAGGAGAAATCACTGAGGGATCATTGAGAGTTTCTTGGGTGACCAAGGAGGTTGCTGGGCATTAGAGAGGTTTCTAGTGCCCTTCTACCCTTTTTACATGGGTGGAGATCATTGAGAGATTGTTGAGCAATGGAAAAAATTGGTGAATCTCTCAACGAGAGATTCTCCACCTCTGTGTAAAAGGGGTTTAACTAAAAATAATGCATGTATGTTTTCTGTATTTAACCACTTTTTCACAACTAAAATAGTAACCAGGGTTTTACATATATAAAACAGCAGTTACATTTCTGGATCAAGATTCATATCACTGTATGCTTAAGTAACTACATGCTATTAAGAATGCAAACAACTTAAGTTATTATTTTACAAGTTGCTTCAACTTCATACAGCCACACCTAATAGTCATATATAGAGACAATAACGGCTCCTTGACCTCATCCTCCTCAGGGTTTTTGGTAAAGTAATACACTGCCTAGCAAAAGTGTTCACACACACACACACACACACACACACACACACACACACACACACACACACACACACGGATGTTTCAACCTTGTATTGCTTTATAAAATGAAATCATGGTCAATATAATTTGGCTTTTTTGACAAAAATTTGCAAAAGAAAAAGCTTCTTTCATGTCAAAGTGAAAGCAGATTTTTACAAACTACTGTCAATTAATTAGAATTATAAAAGGTAAAGTATTTGATTGCATAAGTATTCACCCCTTCAGGTCAGTATTTAGTAGATGCACCTTTGGCTGCAATCACAGCACTGAGTCTGCGTGGATATGTCTCAGTCAGGCTGGCACATCTGGACACTACAATTTTTCTCCATTTTTCCTTGCAAAACAGCTCAAGCTCTGTCAGGTTGTTCGGGGATCGGGCATGAACAGCTCTTTTCAAGTCCAGCCACAAACATGAGATCTGGGTTTTGACTTGGCCATTTGAGAATATTCACCTTGTTGTCTTTGAACCATTTCTGTGTAGCTTTTGCTGTATGCTTATGGTCGTTGTCTTGCTGGAAAATAAATCTTCTCCCAAGTCGTAATTCTCTTGCAGATTGAATCAGATTATCCTCCAGGATTTGTTTTTCTGCATTCATGTTCCCCTCTACCTTTACTAGCCTTCCAGGGCCTGCTGCTGAGAAGCATCCCCAGAGCATGGCGTTGCCACCACCATGCTTCATGAGATGGTGTGTTTGTGGTGATGTGCAGTGTTTGGTGGTCGCCAAACATCTAGTCTGATGGCCAAAAAGCTCAATTTTTGTCTCATCAAACCAAGGAACCTTCTTCCGATTGACCTTGGAGTCTCCCACATGCCTTTGGGCAAGTTCCAGGTGAGATTTCATGTGAGCTTTTTTCAGCAGTGGCTTTCTCTTTGCCACTCTCCATACAGCTTGGACTAGTGAAGAACCTGGGCAACAGTTGTTGCATGTACAGTCTCTCCCATCTGGGCCACTGAAGCTCTCAACTCCTTCAAAGTGGTTGTAGGTGTCTTGGTGGCCTCCCTCACTAGTCTTCTTCTTGCTCAATCACTCAGTTTGTGACGACAGCCAGCTCTAGGCAGATTTAGAAAAGTTGCCATACTGCTTCTATTTCTTAATGATGGATTTAACTGCACTCCATGGGATACCCAGTGAGTTGGAAATCTTGTAGCCATTTCCTGTCTTGTACTTTTTAGTGATCTTTTCTCTGAATTGCTTGGAGTGTTCTTTTGTCTTCATGTTGCAATTTTAGCAGGAATACTGATGAACCAGACTGGACCTCCCAGACACAGGTGTTTTATACTACAATCATTTGACACACATCAGCTGCACTCAGGTGATCTCCATTTCACTAATTGTGAGACTGCAGGCATCAACTAGCTGGACCTCTGTTGAATTAGATCAGTCAGTTTAAAGGGGGTGAATACTTATGCAATCATTAACTTTACCTTATATAATTGTAATTAATTGACAGCATTCATTCATTCTTTCATTCATTCATCTTCTTCCGCTTAATCCTTTTCAGGTTGCGGGGGTGCTGGAGCCTATCCCAGCATCTTTGGGCGAGAGGCAGGGTACACCCTGGACAGATCGCCAGTCCATCGCAGGGCCAACACAGAGAGACAGACAACCATTCACTCTCACAGTCATACCTAAGGACAATTTAGAATCCCCAGTTTTGATACCAATTAACCTAACTTGCATGTTTTTGGCATGTGGGAGGAAACCGGAGAAATCCCGGAGTAAACCCATGCAGACACGGGGAGAACATGCAAACTCCACACAGATCACTGTTGGTCGGTGGCTGGGATCGAGCCCAGGATCCCCCAGCCAAGGGTGAGATGCTGTGCTGCCGCAGTGCTAACCACTCTTCCACCGCTCCGCCCTAATAATTGACAGCAGTTTGTAAAAATCTATTTTCACTTTGACATGAAAGAAGCATTTTTTTTTTGCAAATTTTTGTCAAAAGATACAAATTATATTGACCATGATTTCATTTATATAAAGTAATAGAAGGCTGAAGCATCCAAGGAGGGTAAATACTTTTTATAGGCAGTGTAGATACTGTAAAAATTTAGAAAAATCAATGACTTGTCAGTAATCTGATTTTTTATTTTTATTGATATACAATCTTAATATTTGAAACTTAAAACTTCTGTTTTCTATTCTAAAACTCATGCTGAAACATCTTGCCATGCATGTGTACTGCTTGTCAAAGGTATTGTATACCTAATTGTAATTACTGATCTATGGAGATTAATTATTAGGTTCAGCGCATGCTTGTCCTGATGAATAATATTAATTAATACATATTTTTGCTTTGAAAAAACATTTATAATAAGTACATACACATAAACATAACAGAAAAATTAACTTGATTTGCCTTTGGTGTTGAGTTCTGCTTGCGTGAAAAAAAAGGATGACCCCAGTGAATGTTCTTTCCAGCTGCTGAAGTGTGATTGTTTTGGACCCCTCTGTGAGTGTTGTGTCCAAATTAAATATTGCTTTGTTGTTCTGCTCAGTCCTGCTGCATCAGCAGAGCCACACACCTCACCTCTGCTTTGACCCTGAGTTTGTCTCTCAGGACATCTGTCTCTTTAGTCTGATTTGTCAGGAACGATGCAGTGCATAGACTTCCTCCCTCGAGTCGCTGGTTTCCCATTCAGCTCACACAATGAAATATTCCAACATACAAACTGAGTTAATAAGGGTTCATAGGAAGGTTGTTAGCGAGAGCACCAAAACCAAACTTGTGGAAAACAAATATGGATGCTCTCTGGAATTTTGACTTTATAACGAAAAGCTAGACCTCGTCATTGTTGAGACTTCCAAAACTGGAATTTTGCTCGGTGGCTTTACCTTAATCGTTTGAAGGATGTTTTTGTCACCAATGTTTATTTACAGTTCAAATTGATCGTGAGAATCATAACACGTCATGCACAAACCTGATTCCCCACGTCGTTCAGATACACCTGGAATTTACTCTCCACATCTCTGGACAGGTTGGTGCAGCTGCTTCTGATTGCCTCCATCTGCTCCCTCTGGCTGCTACAGGTGAGGTGAAAGGTCAGCTGGTGGGGGAAAAGGTTATTAACCCGGTCTAGGAATTCCCGGGTAACTGTTGTGATCCCATCCAAAGAATTCACAAAGTCCTCTTTGCACTTCCTGGTGGGAGAGAAACGACAGCTGTAAAACATGCGTCTGTTATCGGTGGAGTCGGACACTGAACTAGAGGCCGTACTTGGTGTATGTGATGAGCTGCTCTTTCTGGATGGTGGTGTCACTGCGCAGCTTAATGACCTCTTCGCGGAACTGGCTTCGGTCTTTAAGGGCGTTGTCTCTCTCCCGAGTCAGAGTCTGGACTGTCTGAGTGAAGTTTGAACTGATCAGTTCTATCATGGCTTTCTGCTTGGCACTGAGAGTCTTCAAGGTACCCAACTGACCTGGAGAATTCAGAGGGAAGCAGGACCATGTAAATCATTAAGACTGTTTGCATGGCAACCAGAGGTGGCGTTAACTGAAAACTGTCCTTCACTGACAGATTTTTTTTCAGCAGTGACTGGAAATTCTGAAAGCTGTCAGTCATTTAATAATAATAATAATAATGATAATAATACATTTTGTTTGTACAGCACATTCCAAGGCACTCAAAGATACTTTACATTAAAAAAACAAACAAAATGCAAGCATTAGACAGATTAAACTGAGGGTGATCTAATTAAAGTTAACCAATATGACAGCTAATAATAGATTATGACAGAATTTTTACAAGCTTGTCTGTCAAAATGGCAAAAAAGGTCTAGTGCAGCCTTTGATGGCAACAATAATCCAATAACTGGATATATTCAGACAATGGTAATAATCAGATTTGACGTGTTTACAAGTGCTGAATAAATAGATCACTGGGCATGGGCTATACACTAGGTGTGCTTATCTGACTTCTCATAATCTGGCTGTTATGTATGTAAATAGGCTAGTATTACAAAGATGGCGGCCGGGTTGGTCATGGGATAGACCGGGGTGGCTACTACCAGTTTCCGGTGGTGACGCCGCCCAAGGTATAAAAGAGTGGGCGGAAGAGGCTCTGCCTCTTTCATCATGGAGCCACCTGGCCAGCAGGAGAGTGCTGTAAGCCTCTGTATATAGTTTATGTATTGTATATAATAAACCCCTGTTAACCGAGGTGAGACTCACTCTTCCTTCCTACATTATGGACATAACAAATGGCGACGTGGTCAAAGCGGTAATGGAACGCTCTATTGCTAGCTTTCGGCCGTTCCTCGAGGCTCCAGGCGAGCCGCTCGTGCCGTGGCCTAGGTGGTTCGCTGCCTTTTCCAACTATCTTGTTGCACTGGGTTTGGGAGATATGGAGAAGCTCCGTGCACGAGCTGTGTTAGTACATAATTTAGGAATGGAAGGGCAGAGGATTCTTGAGAATTTGGGAGGAGCGGACAGCTTTGACGATGTGGTGCAGCTAATGGTGCGCTACTTTAAGGTGCCGGAGAACGTCATTGTGAAACGCATTCAATTCCGACAGCACTGCCAGCGGTCGGGAGAGCCCGTGTGAAGATTCGTGGCAGACCTCCGAGAGCTGGCGAGGGAATGCATATTTGGGACCCTGGAGGACGAGATGATTCGGGACCAGTTGGCGGAGCACGTCTGTTGCATGGCGGCTCGGTCCAGGTTGTTGACTCACCCAGGAGAGATGACGTTAGCGGAGGCTGTCGAGTTCGCCCAACAGTACAAGGCAGCAGAGACCATCGCGAGGGGCCTAAATGAAGGGGCCCCTCTGGAGAAGAATGTGTCTTGCGCTGAAGCACTGAGCCTAGACCCTTGTGATGGCGAGTGCGGAGAGGATGATTTTGCCTCCGTGGTCAGGATAAGGTCTGCCCCGGTACACCAAAATATTATGGATGTGGGTCCACTGAGCACCGCTATAAGTCCAGAGTGTGCCCGGCGAAAGGAAAGAGTCGTGGCAAATGTGGTCTTTTAAACCATTTTGCCAGGGTGTGCAAAAACTTCGTACGCAGGAGCCGTGGGAGAGATCCAGGTGCTGCGCAGAAGACTCCGACCGTTGTGCATACCGTCTCCCCAGAGACGACAGGGAGAATTGGGTGCAACATCACGTTGGATGGAGTCGAGGTCCCGCTCTTAGTGGACACAGGAGCGGTGATCTCTGTCCTGAATCTTGAAACCATGGACAGATTGTTTCCCTACCAACAGATAAGAAGGCAACGAGTGAAATATTATGTTTATGGGCGGAACAGGTTGGCTATATTGGGCTATGTGGAGATGGAGGCCCGATATAAGGACAGTGTGGCCCCCAACTTTCGCAATAACGTTTCTGCATCCGGTGTTAACGTTATGGGTTGCAACCTATTTTACAGCCTTGGATTCTCCATTATGAACGTCTCCGGTGAAGAATGGTCTGGATGCGGACTGTGGGGCCAACCTGTTCCTGCCTTGGAGGGTTCTGAGGTGTGGGATTCAGACTGGATGGTCAATGTGAATTTGGGAGTGCACACACCGCGCCACGCGGAGACCTCTCGGGACGGACCCGATGCCATCACGCAGGCTGCCCTGGATGAGGGTGCTGGACGGCACGACAGGACCCCTGTTGATCTATGCAAAGTTATGTACTATTTTTGAAAGAAATTTTACTGAAATATTGTTTAATATGCCCAATTTTGGGGGTAGGACATGTTCGACCCTGGTAAATTGTGTTGAATTTTGGAGTTTAATTAGTCTGGCCGATGGCTTCTCTGTGTGAATGTACATTAGTATTTTTCTAGAGTTTGCCTGGCTCGTGTGACTTGTATCGATTGGATTTTAAGTATTTATTGGAATTTGGTTTAATTGGATTGTTTTATTTGTGTTGCCCCTTTAATAGGTTTTTACTCTGTGTACCCATTGTGGGGTGGGAGTTGGGGAGGGGGGCCACCTATAGAAACTGTCTTGTGCTTTATTGTATGTGTATTGATGTGTTTAAAGGGATTACTTTCAGTTAGAAACATGGCCAATTATTATTTTGTTTGTATATTCTCCTGTTCCAAGCGGCAGAATATTCCGCTCAGCCGTGTGGGGGGTGCTGGTGGTCTACCCAGCCCCTCAGCCTTAGTTGTGTGAGTGGATAGGTGTTTGTTTATTTTCTGTACATATTTTTGGATTAGTGTGTGTGTCGGGTGATAAATTTGGGTGGGTTATTTGTGTGCTTGGCGTTTTTTTGAGGGATAGAAATGTTATGTATGTAAATAGGCTGGTATTACAAAGATGGCGGCCGGGTTGGTCATGGGATAGACCGGGATGGCTACTACCGGTTTCTGGTGATGACGCCGCCCAGGGTATAAAAGAGTGAGCGAAAGAGGGTCGTGGAGCCACCTGGCCAGCAGGATAGTGCCGTAAGTCTCTGTATATAGTTTGCGTATTGTATATAATAAACCCCTGTTAACCGAGGTGAGACTCACTCTTCCTTCCTACATTATGGACATAACATTGGCAAAGGTCTTTATCTGATTAAAAAAAAATCAGATTATGCTGTCTACATGCATGTTCACTTCAATAATTAAATAACTCCAGAAACTGTGTTGTTAACAGTTATCGCACAATCAAATAATATTTCCTGAACATGCAAGACAATAACAACTGTAACTTTATGATTTCCAGGGTATTTGCAGTAACTAAGGATGGTATAATAAACATCCCAATTATTTTGTACCATTAGTCTCATAAGTGATATGTAAATCAAATTACCAAATAACACAGTATTATCAATATTCATCTCTACTGTTTCCAGAAATTGTATTTTTCCTGTTCATACAAATTCCTTTAAAGACCACACATTATCTTAAACACACACATTAGACTTTGTTTTAATGTGCATCAAAGGTGAAAAAACTCAGTTACTGTACATAACTTTCTCACAAATACAGGTACATCTCAATAAATTAGAATATTATCAAACAGTTAATTTATTTCAGTAATTCAGTTCAAAAACTAAAAATCACATATAGAATCATTACACACAGAGTAATACATTTGAAGCATTTATTTCTTTTCATATTAATGATTATGGCTACAACTAATGAAAACCCAAAATTCAGTATCTCAGAAAATCAGAATATTGCATAAGACCATTTAAAAAAAAAAGGATTTTTAATAGAAGTGTTGGCCAATTGAAAAATATGTCCATGTACACACTCAATACTTGGTCGGGGCTCTTTTTGCATGAATTACTGCATCATTGCAGTGCAGCATGGACTCGATCAGCCTGTGTTACTGCTGAGGTGTTATGTAAGCCCAGGTTGCTTTGATTGCGGCTTTCAACTCGTCTGCATTGTTGGGTCTGGTGTCTCTCGTCTTCCTCCTAACAATACTTGATAGATTCTCTATGGGGTTTAGGTCAGTAAAATCTGCTGGCCAATCAAGCACAGTGGTACCACGATCATTAAACCAGGTTTTGGTACTTTTGTCAGTGTGGGCGGGTGCCAAGTCCTGCTGGAAAATGAAACCAGCATCTCCAGAAAGCTTGTCAGCAGAGAGAAGCATGAAGTGCCCTAAAATTTCTTGGTATTACTGCTGCGCTGACTTTGGACTTGATAAAACACAGTGGACAAACACCAGCAGGTGACATGGCTCCCCAAATCATTACTGATTGTGGAAACCTCAAACTGGACCAGTCTGTGCCTCTCCATTCGTCCTCCAGACTCTGGGACCTTAATTTCCAAATGAAATGCAAAATTTACTCTCATCTGAAAAGAGGACTTTAGACCACTGAGCAACAGTCCAGTCCGTTTTCTCCTTAGCCTGCTTCTGACGCCGTCTCTGGTTCAGGAGTGGCTTGACCCAAGGAATGCGACAGTCATCCAGACATCCAGACATCCAGCCCATGTCCTGGATACGTCTGTGTGTGACAGCTTCTGAAGCAATGACTCCAGCCGCAGTCCACGCCTTGTCAACCTCCCCCAAATTCTTAACTGGGCTTTGCTTCTCAATTTTCTCAAAGCTGCGGTTGTCCCTGTTGCCAAATGTACTTCAGGTACATTTGCTGTAATTCTTGGAGTTACACTTGAGTACACGTCCAGTTTTTCTCTCATAGTTTGATACAGCTCTGAAGTAGCTCCAGTAGCAGATCACAGCTGAATGACTACACTAGTCTGGATTTGTCGTTTGAACTGAGAGTGTGTCCAGTTATTGAACTTCGTCCAGTTATATTAAAACATAAGCAGAGCTGGACTCAGAGGTGATCATCCCCTTTACATAGTTGGAGATTGCCGGGTGACCATTGAGAGATCGAAAATTGACTTGATCTCTCAACAATAAGCCTCAAAAAAAAAAAAATCTTTTCTGTGTAAAGGTGTGGGAGAGAAATTTTCATGATGATCTGTAGAGGTCTTTGAAAGATCCTTGAGTGATCACTGAGAGGCCAGCAGAGATCACTGAGGGACCATTGAGAATTTATTGGGGAACCAAAGATGTATGTATATGAGAAGTTTCTGGTGCTTTTGAATTGTAAAATTCCCCCCTCCCCCCCAAAAAAGTAACTTGGTCGCTCAGCATTCACTGGAAATAAAAAGAAAAGAAGAGAAAAGAAAAGAAAAGAATCCAGTGAAATAATAAAATGTGGTTTGTTCCTGTATCTAAATATACTTGATTCTACCACATCTCTCTACTCCTTTACACATGGGTGGAGATCGTTGAGAGATCAGTGACAGATGAAAAATCGAAAGAAAACTGGATGGATAGAAAACTGTTTAAAAATGCGCTGTAATATCATGTTTTTAGGGCCACCTCTTTAGTTATTTTCCTAACTTTATAACTTTATTTAATTGAAATTGGAGCTGAAATCATTATCATTCTATTCTTGATCAGGAAATAATTCATTTCTATTTTGGGTTTCTTTTTGTGGATTGTATAGAGGAAACGTTGCGGGTTTTCCTCAGATGAAAACATTTAGGAAGAAAAATCTCACAAATCTGGTAACAGTAAAGTCAGAATTTTATGTGAAAACACTTTCATATTTCCAAGAGCAAAGTAGTTGGTACATTTATTTAAAAAATCACACATTTAAGAGTAAAACCTCACAAATTGATGAAAGTAATGTCATTACTCTGGTAACTTTTAAGCAGATACTTTCTACTCTTACTCAAATAATTTTAATGACAATACTATAATGTGAGTAAAGTACAGTATATAATAAAGTTTGACCTCTGATCAACATGCTTTCAGTTTCAAACAAGAAGAAACAAATGCCCATGATATAGTTTGATGTCAGAGTCATAAACAGAGTTGAGCCAGCTGGTGTGTGGTGTTATATTACGTACTGTTTGCGATGCTGCTGGTGACAGCAGGCTGTTGCACGGAGGCCTTTCGCATGCACGCTGTAAGTGATGATTGGCACAAAGTCTGTAAAATTAAAACAAACTTGAGGAAATAATGTAAAAAAAAAAATTAAATATCTGTGTGAGTAAAGTGTTTTTTAAAGACTTTACAAGATCTTGGCAAACCCTGAGTTTCCTTTTATTAAAGCTATATTTTATTTCACTCATACTTACTACTTGGACACTGAGTTTATTTTCACGGGTTTTGCTCTCGTTCTTCAGCTTGGTAATTTCTTTCTCCAGAGCAGCTTTCTCAGCAGCTCCAGCTCCCAGCTGAGTCTTCAGCTCAGCCTTTTCTTTGGTCACACTGTTGAACTTTTCACTCAGCATGTTAACGTTCTGCTCCAGCTCCTTCAAAGTCAATAATAATAATAATAACACCTCAGTATGTGTCTGCAAAACACTGTACACAGGGGCGTAGCACTAAATTTGGGGCCCAGGCAATGTGTGGGCCCCTCCTCCACCTAATGTCAAAAACACTAAAAACAGCAGTGATATAAGGTGCATATTAATTTTAAGAAAATACGCTGTCATTATACTGCCAGAACCAGTCCACTTGTTATTACTGAATAATTAGTTTAGTCACTCTTCTTGCATACTAAAATTAAAATTAAAATAATTTTCACTTAAAACTACTTTGTAAAAAAAAGATGCACAGACAGTTCAGAGTGGACATTCATAGAAATACAGCAATTTAAATATTTAAGGGGAAAAACTTACACTGGTAAAAATCACTAACCTTGACCCTCTTCTCCCCTGCAGCCTTTTCTGGCTGTCCATAGATGAATAGGAGCACCAGGCTGACGATGATGAGGGACTGGATGAGAGAAGAAAAGAAGAACACAATCCTCATGTAGTAGCCACAGCTCTTCCCTCTGGGTTTGTGCAGGGGCTCCCTTGCTTCCAGGCCAAACTTGGCCCTGGAGTAGCTGGAGCTGTACATGGCTGTTGGAGGTGAAATGGTTGCAGCTGGATTCTTGAGACTCTAAACAGGAATTGGTTGGGTGCAGAAGATCTGCAAGTATTCCGCTCGTTTCTAATCTCAACCAAACAGATGGAGAAGCTGTAGGCGGTTACTGCTGAGATTCAACAAAAAAAGGGAAACATTTCTGATGAGATGCTCTTCTGCTGTCCTCTCTGTGCCCCCTTCAGCTCTGAAATGGAGTGAGAGGCAGGACGGTACAAGCAGAAATGGCAGGTATTGATGGACATAAACAATGGCCCTAAGGTGTCTAAATGGGGCCTGTTTATAATTGGTCCTGGAGGCACGTTTCCTGTCCATCCTGGCCCAGCCTTCGCCTGCCTCCCCCCTCTCCTCCCAGATCAACCTATGCCATAGTGCAGCCTACAAGCCACACTGCTGCTTAAGTCACCCAGAAATTTTCCATGGAAAATTTTAAATAAAAAAAGTTAGATGTGATTGGAATTAACGCTTTAAGAGGCAACCTGCATACATTTAAGGACATAAGAAAATTAATTTCTAAATGTCTACTCTTGGATCCTAGTTAGGTGAAATGTCCATCCCAACCACTATAATTACTTAAAATACATATCATGAAATAAAATAAGCTAAGCCAAGTTTGAAAAATAGAGGAATTTTGTTAACTAGAGGGCATTCAGAGAGTGCATACCTTCACCAAAGTCCGTCTGTGAACAGGATTACGGAAAAAGTACTAGTGTGGAGCGTGTAAATAATGAGGCTGATTTGGTTCACGCGGTTTATTACATGACTCACACAAGGAGCATAGACAGAATGGCATACAAGTAGGAACTCTTCCCTTAAATAACATGACATCCTTCTAGACTCTTCTCACACACAAAAGATAATCCCCCCGTCCGACTGCAGTCAGTCCATTCATCCTTGACACCTCCCTGTTATCTTACTAGGGCATCTAGAAACTTCTCACACACTAAAGGTTAACTTCGCGTCCTTTGTTCCTAAGGTGGTAAACCATTATGCACTCCCCAGGTTGCCACACCACCACCCCCAGCAACTAGGACAAAAGGGTAACAGTCCACATGCTGTGATAAAACCATTAACATCAGTCCACATGCTGTAGAACCATCAACATCAGTCCACATGCTGCTTGGGCTTCAGTCTTCTGCCGTATCTGCTGTAGCCAGGATTCGCTGCCTCCGTGGCGCTGCCATGCGGGGGGCTGATGTCTGGGGGTGAAAACTTTTTGACTGTCCGTGTGGGTGCTCTGGAGAATCTTTTCTCTGGGAAGCGCCCCGTGGGGGTCTTCCACGCCGAGGGGCCCTCGCCAACAGCACTTGCTCGTCAGCCACAACGAAAGCAGGTTTGAGTCTGTCTATGCCAATTTTTTCCCTCCTACCCCCCAAATCTAGCAAAAAATGTGTATCCCCTGTTTCCAGCACTCTAAACGGTCCATCATAAGGTGGGCGCAGTGGGGGGCGGTGGGTGTCGTGTCTGACAAACACGAACTCTGCGTTTTTCAAAGCTTTAGGCACAAAAACGCGTGGAAAACTGTGGTGGGCAGGGCCCGGCAGCGTGCTTGAGTCTATGCAACGCTGCAGCAGCTGAGACGGGGAGCTGCCCGGCGCAGGATTATCTGGCAGAAACTCCCCAGGCAGCCGGAGTGGTTGTGCAAAAACGAGTTCTGCTGGGGAAGCTTCCAGATCCTCTTTAGGCACAGAACGTAACCCCAATAAAACCCATGGTAGCCTGTCTACCCAATTTGCATCTGTCAGTGAAGCCCTCAGAGCCGCTTTTAACGACCTATGAAAACGTTCGCATAACCCATTTGCCTGCGGGTTGTATGCGGTTGTGCGGTGAATTGAGACACCTAGGCTGCGGGCCATGGTTGACCAGAGTTCAGAAACAAATTGAGAGCCTCTGTTGGACGTAATGTCAGATGGAACTCCAAAACGCGCCACCCATGCTGTTAAAAACGCATGCGCCACCTCCTCGGCCGTGGTTGCCGCCAGCGGAACCACTTCTGGCCAGCGCGTGGTGCGGTCCACCATTGTCAGGAGATGCGTGTACCCCTGTGATAGCGGAAGGGGGCCTACGAGGTCCACATGGACATGGTCAAACCTCTTAGCCGGGATGCAAAAGGGCTCCAAAGCAGCCTTCGTGTGTCTGTGAACCTTGGCTCGTTGGCACGCCACACAGGCTGCCGCCCACTCTTTCACTTGTTTGCGAAGGCCCGGCCACACATATTTCTCTCCTACCATTTTGACCGACGCACGCACTCCTGGGTGTGCCAAAGAGTGAACCGACTCAAACATGCGGCAGCACCACGCGGCCGGAACCACAGGCCGTGGGCGACCCATGGAGACGTCACAGATTAAGGGGGGAATGCCGCTAAGCAGCGTCCTCTTTTCCAGCCTTAACCCTGTTGGTCCAGACTGGAGCGCGCGCACGTCCGCATCACTAGCCTGCTCCGCGGCCATGGCTGCGTAATCCAACCCTACACAGACCGGGGCCACAACGGCGCGCGAGAGGCAGTCTGCCACTACATTCAGTTTGCCCGACATATGCTGAATATCGGTAGTAAACTCTGAGATCGCGGCCAGCTGCCTCTGCTGCTGGCCCGACCAAGGTTCTGAAACTTTGGCCATTGCGAATGTTAGTGGCTTATGGTCAACGAACGCAGTAAAATTGCGCCCTTCCAGCCAGAACTGGAAATGGCGAATGGCCAGGTGGAGAGCCAGCAACTCTCTGTCGAACACGTTGTATTTACGTTCATTGTCGGGCAAGGTTCTGCTGAAAAAGGCAAGCGGCTGCCAAGCCCCGGCGACGCGCTGCTCCACGACAGCCCCTATGGCCACATCTGAGGCGTCAGTGGTGAGGGCTATGCGGGCCGTTGGGTCTGGATGTGCCAACAATGCGGTGTTTGCCAGGGCTGCTTTAACTTCCGAGAACGCCTGCTCTCGTTCCGGGGTCCATTCGACCTTATTTGCGGGTTTCTGTTTTTTGAGCGCAGCGAACAATGGCTGCATGAGCTGTGCTGCGCGGGGAAGGAAACGGTTATAAAAGTTCACCATTCCCAAAAATTCTTGTAGTACCCTGACCGTTTGTGGTTGGGGAAAATCTGTCACTGCGCACACTTTGTCAGGCAGCGGAACCGCTCCTTCGGGAGAGACGCGGTGCCCTAAAAAATCAATCCCCGTCACCCCGAACTGACATTTCGCTGGGTTGATTATTAAACCGTGCTCTTCCAACCTACGGAAAACCGTCATGAGGTGGGTTTCGTGTTCGTCTTTGGACGCGCTGGCTACCAAGATATCGTCCAGGTAGACGAACACGAAAGGGAGATCACGCAGCACTGCATCCATCATGCGTTGGAACGTCTGTGCTGCCCCTTTAAGCCCAAATGGCATGCGCAAGAACTCAGATAAACCAAACGGAGTCATTACCGCTGTTTTGGGTATGTCCTCAGCGCGCACTGGGACTTGGTGGTAACCACGGACCAAATCTATCTTAGAAAAAATGCGCGCTCCTGCGAGGTGAGCGGAAAAATCCTGAATGTGGGGAATTGGGTAGCGGTCATGCGCTGTAGCGTTGTTTAACCTGCGGAAATCGCCGCAAGGTTGCCACGAACCTTCAGCTTTAGGGACCATGTGTAGCGGGGAAGCCCATGGGCTGTTTGAGCGCCTGGTGATGCCTAACCTCTCTAGGTTAGCGAACTCCTCACGTACTATGGCCAGTTTAGCTGCGTCCAAGCGCCGAGGTCTTGCAAAAACGGGCGCCCCGGTGGTGGTGATAAAATGCTCCACCCTATGTTTAGCGATAGCTGCTGAAAACGTCGGGACTGTGAGTGCTGAGAACTGAGCGAGCAGTGTGTGGAACTTACTGCATGCTGCTGTGACGTTGGCTTGTGCTGTTGGCCGGGTCACTCGAGCTATACAGGGGAGAGAGTCAAAAGACAGTGCATTAACCAGGCGCCTGTTAGCCATATCTACCAACAACCCATGTGCACATAGAAAATCAGCCCCCAGTATATGGTAATCCAATGCTGCTACAACAAAAGTCCATTCAAATGTACGACCATGTAGAGACAAGAGCAGAGTCCTCTCACCAAAGGTCTTAATGTCTGAGCCGTTTGCTGCTGCCATCTCGGGGCCGCTGGTTCCTGCCAGCCGGTCAGCGTACGTCGGCCGGATGAAACTCCTCTGTGCGCCGGTGTCCACGAGGAAATGCTTCCCCGAGCGTGCGTCCGTCAAATAGAGCAGCTTGTTCTCCTCCCCAAGGGTCGCGGCTGCTACCGACCCCCGGTCTTGGCGTTTCCCGAGCGCTTGAAACTGGCACGGTAGTATACATTTGCGTGCCCTCTCTGCAAAGCGGCGATGGTAGAAGCAAAGCGTGTCACCTCCACGTTCCTTGGCCCCCGCTGCTGCTGCCGTCGGTGGTTCTGCTGCTGCCGTCGGCGGCTCCTCGCCTCCTCGTGTTGACGTGCCGGGCTCCGTCGCTGCCACAATGGTCACGAAAGCCTTGGTGGCGACGATGATCCGGTCTGCCTCTCGGCCTAGCGCACGATAGTCCCGTTTGGCCAGCAACGACGAATTGGCCAGGGCCGCTCTCGCCGCTGTCGGAAGGTTCCTGAGGAAAATGTGGGTGAAGATGAAGTGGTCGTCGTCCGTGCCCTTTAATCTCAGCATCTTCTCCATCATGTCCACGGCCGAACCGTCTCCCAACTCGGTCCGCGTCAGAAGCCTCTCTGCTCTCTCACCATCCGAGAGCGTGTAGTGCTGGATGAGGGCAGCCTTCAGCGCGTCATATTTACCGTCGGCTGGTGGCTGATCGAGCAGGCTCTCGATGTGCTGAGCCGTGCTGGCATCGAGCGCTGCGACCACATAGTAGAATTTCGTATCATCCGCCGATATCCCTCGGAGGGCGAACTGCACCTCGGTTAGGTGGAACCAGGAGCGCGGGTTGTGCTGCCAAAAATCAGGTAGTTTGATCGCTACAGCGCACGCGAAGCTGGGGGTTCCAGTCAAGGTTGGCTCCGGGGATCTTCCGTAGTATTCCATGATTCGTCTTGGGTCACCTGTGTGGAGCGTGTAAATAATGAGGCTGATTTGGTTCAAGCGGTTTATTACACGACTCACACAAGGAGCATAGACAGAATGGCATACAAATAGGAACTCTTCCCTTAAATAACATGACATCCTTCTAGACTCTTCTCACACACAAAAGATAATCCCCGTCTAGACTCTTCTCACACACAAAAGATAATCCCCCCGTCCGACTGCAGTCAGTCCATTCATCCTTGACACCTCCCTGTTATCTTACTAGGGCATCTAGAAACTTCTCACACACAAAAGGTTAACTTCGCATCCTTTGTTCCTGTCTAAGGTGGTAAACCATTATGCACTCCCCAGGTTGCCACACTAGATGGATTTTGATGAACTTTTCATGGCTCTTGAGCTCCAGGTGATGCAGATTCTGGATCACTTTCACTTTTGTTAATATTGCAAGATAGAGCCTTGGTGGAGGTATGTGCAGTCGGATAACTTCCAAAATCTAATGGGTTCATCCATAGCCCAAGGACCACCTCTGGTAAAAATTTCATCAAAATCCGTCTCATAGGTTTTGTGTAATCCTGCTAACAGGCAAACCGGCCTGATCACATCGCCTCCTTGGCAGAGGTGATGAAATGACTTTGAATTTTGCAGGTGATCAGAATCAATTTCAACATAAAACTGGCTTCTGCGCAGACTCATTTGATCCCTCAACAGGACCCCATGACAAAAATCTCTTCAGCCAGTTTTGTTTTTAGTGTGAAATCCAGGAATGTTGAAGCATGTGCTGCAGTGGAAGGAAAAGAGCCTGAGTGTTTGTATGGTTTAAACTATGATAATTATGGAAATGCAGAGATATTGGCCAATATGTCAGTCTTGGCTGATATTGTTCACTGATATGGGCCTGTCAGCAAATAAGATTTATCTGGTGTGTCCCAGTTGTGATACTTTGATTTTGCCCTGATATTGCCTACAGCTGCAAATGAAGAATACATCTGGGACTGAACCATTTTAAAGTAATTCAGTTCAGTTCCTTTTTGTAAGGCATATTTCATATTGTTAAAGATGGGATACAGAATTATGAGCCCCCATGAAAATTAAGTATTTCAATTGGTGTTAAACAGCACAAAGAATTTTTAACACAGCTTTTCCAAACATCCTAGTTTTATTTAGAAAACAAATTTTTACTTTGCACACAGAAACATTTTTTTTTCACAAAAACTACCAGGGTCAAAATTACGAGCCCTCTGAAAAACCGACCTTTTTTACTGAGCCATAGCACAAACCACTGCTGTGCAATGATGTTCTTTAATTTTGTAATGCTCAAAGCTTATAAAAACAAGTTAAAACTGAGGATTATCGGACTTCCGGGAAGATGGCGGAGAGACATAACACTTAACAAAGAGCTCTCCCTAGCCGGATTAAAAATAATCGGTAAATGGCCAACTCGACATAAACGAATCAATAAACTAAGGGATGAAAACACGAAGGAACCGGGCACAAGGACAAAAACAGGGTAAAATTGAAGAATTCCTCTCCAACAACGCAGGAAAAACCGCTGTACGCAAAGCCCAAAAAAACGAGATGTCCACAGCAGAGAAAATGGAGGACACCAGACTCGACAACATGAACGCTGGCATCGCCAGTTTGGGTGAAGAGTTGAGATAATTCAAGCGACAGCTACAACAGGATTTAGCGGCTCTTAAGGAGGAACTGAAAAAAGAAATTAAGGAGGAAATCATGGACCTCCGAAGAGAAATGGAGCGTAAATTAACGGAAAACATGGAGGAGCTGCGCTCCCAGCGGGCGTGTATGACAGAAGCGCAGACCCGAATTTCGGAACTAGAAGATTGGAAAAGCGAGGCAAACGAACAACTACAGACCCTGACGACGCAAACGCAGAGGATGCAGGAGAAAATAAACGACTTGGAGAGCAGATCCCGACGAAGCAATATGCGCATCTTTGGAATTCCGGAGGGCATTGAAGGCAACTCGATGACAAAATTCATGGATCAGTTCTTAAAAAAAGAACTGGAAATACCCGGAGAAACGGATCTGCAGATTCAACGGGCGCACAGAACACCGGCACAGAACCCGAAAACAAACTCTCCACCCAGGTCAGTTGTGGTAAACTTTGTGAAATATGACATAAAGGAAAGAATCCTGACGCAAGCATGGAAAAAAAAGATACGAATCGGCGACAAACAGGTATTTTTTGACCATGACTACCCGACAGAAATCGTGCAGCAGCGGAAGAAATATGCCAATATTAAAAAAACGCTGAAAGAGAAAAAAATTAGATTCCAAACGCCGCTAACGAAAATGAGGATTCATTGGGAGGAAGGCACAAGAACCTACAACACGGCCGAAGAGGCAGCGCGGGATATGATGGAGCGGGGCCTTGAGGTGAGCGTGCCGAAGGAGACGGCTGGAGCAGCGGCGGCCCTGAACGCACCACGACAGACGGAGTGGAGACGAGTGAACGGCGGAAGAAGGGGGAGAGACGTAGAGCAGCGGGCCCAGGACAAGCTACAAGGCTTTCAACTGAAAGCCTAGATCATAAAGATTAAGAAAGGCACAGAAGAAATGAAGGCCAAGAAGACAAGGTAAAAGAGAAACAGACGGCTAGGAGAGGTTTAAGTGATATTTGTTGGACATTTCTAGACTTATGACTATTACTTTGATAGTAATTAGAAGTCTAGGGAGGGCCCCTCACTCTGTGAAGACAAACCCCCCACCCACCAACAGGGACCAGTGGGCAGAAGAAAGGCCCAAAGTACGGAGGTCGAGTTTTTTTAATGTGTTTTTATATAAATATGTGTTATTTTTGTTGTTAAAGGGGCTAGGAGCACAAGTTAAAAAAATGGAAAAACATGAATATGGGTAAAAATCTTAAGATAATGACACTAAACGTGAATGGTCTGAACTCACCTGTTAAAAGGGAAAGAATAATAAGAAAATTCAAGAAGGAAAAAGCTGAAATTATATTTATGCAAGAGACACATTTGAGCAAGGCAGAACATGTGAAACTAAAGAGATTTGGCTATAAGAACTCCTACTACAGTTCATTTAAGGGAGGAGCAAAAAGGGGGGTTATGATACTAATCTCAAACAAAATACAATATGAAAGTGAACAGGAAATCCAGGATAAAGAAGGCAGGTATGTAATAATAAAGGGAAGAATAGATGGTATGCAGATCACATTAGTGAACATCTATGCCCCACCAGAAAGTGACAAGGGTTTTTTTCAACATCTGTTTGATCTCATAGCAACACACAGTGAAGGAGTCCTAATTTGTGGAGGAGACTTAAATGCTGTCATGGATCATGAAATTGACACAACAAGTGTTAAGAAGACAAAAAAACATGTAACAAAGTTCATAAGAACCTCACTGGCAGAAATGGGTATGGTAGACATATGGAGGGACCTACACCCACTCGAAAAAGACTATACACATTATTCAGCAGCCCATAAAGTACACTCTAGAATAGATTACTTCCTTATGAATGAAGGTGACAGACACAGGGTGAGAAATTGTTGGATTGGAGGGGCAGAAATATCAGATCATAATCCTATATACATGGAAATATATTTAAACAATAGAAAACGACAAACAACATGGAAACTTAACGTAGGACTGTTAAATGATGAGAAAATGAAAGAAAGAATAAAAATAAACATAAACGAATATATCCAAGAGAATGACAATGAAGAAGTGGACCCAACAATACTATGGGACGCACTAAAAGCCGTGTTAAGGGGTAAATTAATTGTTGAAACAGGAAAAGCAAATAAGACTAAACTGGAAGCGTATGAACAAAGATGTGAGAGACTGAGGGAATTAGAACGTAAACATCAAAGCACAAATGATCCAAAAATATATCAAGAAATTAAAGAAGAAAAAACAAAGATAAAAGAAACACAAATGGATGAAATTGAAAGGAAAAATAGATATCTAAAGCAAAAATATTATGAAACGGGGCCAAAAGCCACAAAACTGCTGGCAAAACGGTTAAGAAAACAACAAACAATGAATAATGTATACAAGATTAAAGACCCCACCACAAATAAAACCACAGTTAACCCAGAAAACATCGAAGAAATTTTCCATAATTTCTACCAAGAACTATACTCGCAACCTGAAGAAACAAATACTAAAGATATCAAAAAAATTTCTAGACACATTGGACTTGCCATCAATAGGAAATCAACAAAATGAAAAACTAACAGCAGAAATAACAACACAAGAGATCAGAGATGTGATTAAGTCACTTAAAAACGGTAAATCACCAGGTAGTGATGGATACCCATCTGAGTTTTATAAACTGTTTATAGAAGAACTCACGCCACAACTCCTAAAGTCATTTAATTGGACGCTGAACAACAACAAAATACCTCAGTGAAATATAAAACCCTCCAATTACCAAAAGAGAAAGGCATATAAGCAAATCAAACAAATAGACCCAATCACTAAATTTACTTTAGAACTGTGGTATAAAATAGTACAAAAATATAATATAAGGGAAGACATAAAACTATTGAAATGGGTAGCATTTGACAGTCAGTTTGAACCGGCAAAACAAGATAGGGGATACAAAAATCTGGTGAACAAGGGAATCACAGCATGGGGCAATATCGGAAAAAAAGATCTCGGGAGCTTTGTAAATATCAGGAGAAAATTTAAATTAGAAAGATCGGAATTTTTCAGATATCTGCAGATGAGAGATTACTATATGAAGAAGATTAGGCATAACCTCCAAACAGATGTGAACGAGATTATACAACTTATTTTAAGCTCATATGCAGGAAATAAAATAAGAATTATTTCAAAACTATATCAGAAACTTATGACAAACAATCATACAAGTAACTATATAAAGGAGAAATGGGAGAAAGAGCTCAATTTAAACATAACAGAAGAAAGCTGGCAGGAAATATGGAAAACACAACACACATCAACAAATTCAAGGACATGGAGGGAATTTGGATGGAAAAACCTGATTCGCTTTTTCATTACACCACAGATTCAAGGAAAATATACAAATACCCAATCTTTATGCTGGAGGGGATGTGGGGCTCAAAATGCAGACCACTCACATATGTTTTGGAAATGCTACAAAATATCATCATTTTGGAAATCTATGCATGTGACAATACAGAGGATATTAGGATATAATATACCAATGAACTGTAACCTGATGTACTTATGTGATCTTAAAAAAGACAATGTTATACAGGCTGAGGACAGATATCTAGTTAAAATCTTGTTGATTGCATGTAAAAAAACTATCACAAAAAAATGGCGATCAGAAGTTCTTCCTGACCAAGAACAATGGACTGACATTGTTGAGGACATACGTATGATGGAAAAACTAACATATCGACGAAGAATGCAAGAAGGAATATGGGAGAAAAAATGGCGGAAATGGACACACTACAAAGTGCAACAACGAGGCAGAAATTGAAAGAATAACCAAAGACACTGAAAAAACCAGAAGAATTAAGAGATGGAAACTAAAAACTTGATGCTCCAACATTTGTCCCCCCCCCCTTTTATTTTTTATTTTTTTTTATTTTTATTTTTTATTTTTATTTTATTTTTTTTTATTTTTCCCTACCCTAACCCCTTTGTTTTTTAAATGTAGAATGTGATCTGAATGCATTATATATGATGAAAAATGAATAAAAATCTAAGTTACAAAAAAAAACTGAGGATTATCTTTCAATTTACAAAAACGTCATCAAGGGTTTGAGCTGTCACTTGAGAAAGCATCATGCCAAAAACAAAAGATATCAGTTTAGACTTGAGAAAAAGAATTGCTGATGCTCACAAAGCAGGAGATGGATATAGAACGTTATCACAGCGTTTCCAAGTGTCAAGACCTGGAGTGAGAAGTATCAAGAAATTCAGAGAGCCACACAGTACAGAATAAGCTTGGCAGAGATAGGAAGGTAAAGATTTCAAAGACTATAGAAAGAAAACGAGTGAGAGATGTGTCTAAAGACCCCAGAACAACTGCCAAGACACTAGTGAATGACTTCACCCAGTTGGGAATTGTAGTCCCAAAGAAACCCTGCACAGGAATGGACTGCCAGGTTGCAGACCAGGAAAAACTCCCACTTCTGCAGAAGAGACGCTTTCAAGCCAGACTGAAGTATGCTAAGGACAACCTAGAGAAAGATTATGCATACTGGAAGTGCATCCTTTGGTCAGATGAGACAAAACTAGAGCTCTTTGGCCATAGAGACACTGCTGATGTTTGGAGGAGAAAGGGAGTGACGAACAACCCAAAAAAACACAGTGAAACACGGTGGTGGGGTTATTATGCTGTGGGGATGCTTCTGCGCATCTGGAACTGGGAAGCTCATCAAGGTGGAAGGAATCATGAAGAAAGAAGGATGTGTAGAGTTTGAAAGAAAATCTCAAGCAGTCAGCTTGAGACATTTTAAACATCTGTATCAGCCTATATTTACTCAATTAGTGCATCTCAAATCGTACGCCATTTTTAAAATACACATTATTTACAAAAATAAATAAAAATTAAAATCTGTGATCAAATTAGGGAAAAAATACAACACTTAAATGCACAAGTTCTAGAATATGTTCCACAGTTCAACACATAAGAGGAAATATTTAAATTTATCTGCCTCATACTATTACAGGGCTTTTCATCATAATCCCCTGGAGGTGCATGAACAATGTAAGGAGTAAGAGCAGAAAATACCAAATAGAAACAAGAAAATTCCATCACATCCTGTCCTTAGCAAGCACGGAAAGGAGTCACTGCAGTGAAAGAGTGGAAGACTGAAAACAATAGGGAGCTGTCACTCTTCGGGGATGAGGGAATAACAAATTCTCCCAGACACCCTGGATCCCCCTCCTCTGCTGTTATCTGCAGCGGTGACGTGAGGAGAAGTCAGGCCTGCTGGGGAAGGGTGTGAAAGGGCAAAGGTCTCCTGAGCCTGGGCTTTTCCTGCTCCCCATTGTGTCCCTGACAACCTGTCTTCAGTGGAAAAACACTAATTTATGAACGTATGTTAGGAGTGACAGAAGTGAGGAGCTAGGAGTGACATTAGATAATTTGAACAAAGGCAGGAAGACAGCTGGTTGAAGACTACGATAACATCACTTGATTACTTAGTAGGCAACTTCGGGGCGAAAAATGTAGCTTTACAAGGATGTAATAGTGGGTGGTTGGACAGATGCTATTTTTCAACTGCTTGATCATTGTCATATAATAGGGCAAATAAAAAAAAAAGAATTTTGTCAATAAGTGACTGACAATTACAGTTAAGCCATAAAATATATAAAATCTAATGATAATCAATCAATAATAAAAGCAAAGGATATGAATAAAAACTGATTTTTAAATATGTGAAATGCGTGAGCTTCCCTCTATTATTGCTTTTATAAGATTTATTTCAAAAGGTGATTTGCTTCCATCTGGCGGCCAAAACTTAAACACATACAAGCACCGGTTTAATTTCCAGGAAAAGCCTCATAAATGCCTTTTTCACATTTTATTTCAAGTGCACCGATAGGGCCATTCTTACATTCTTTTGTGGACAGTTACGGACAAATGAGTAAAAAACAAAAATATGTTTAAAAAGGCCACAAAGAATAAAGTTAATTAAACTCAGAAGGGAGTGTCCTGTACAAACCAGAGTGGTGGCTCAGTTGGTAGAGCATCCGCCCCACATCTGGGAGGCAGGGGTTCAAATCCCAGCCGGGTCATGCCAAAGACCATATAAAAGTGGAACTTCCTGCCATCCAGCTTGGTGCTCAGCAATAAATGGAATGGAGGAGGGAACTCTGTGGCGGCGCCTTGCATGGCAGCGGCCCTCTGATTCTGCACTTGGGGTGTGTGTGATTTACACTGTAGATAGGTAAAGCACAATCTCGTTCTGCTGTACATGATTGGTTGTACAGTTGAATGACAATAAGGGTGATTTAATTTAAAATGGAACATTGTAACCTGCTGTAGTTTGATTTTCCTCTCAGATCAGAACGGGTGCTGAATAAAATGAAAGACAGAAATTATAAAGGGAGAGAATTTAGCAAAGCCTCCTTTTTAGCCTGTCTTTATCCATTTTTGCTTTTGGCACGTAAGGCCTCAACAGAATGCTTCCATCCAGCTCTCTGCTGTTCTCGCTTCACCCCAGGTTTTCATGATGACTACTTACAGTAATTACTCCCAAAACATCCTCAACAATTTTCCAGCTAAACATATAATTTTAATCTTAGTGCTGTCTCAGCTTACAGAAATCAATGACTTATTCAGACTCATACAGAAACCCTTTGACCTGATGAAACCTTCTTTTCTCTGTAACTGCACCTCTTCCTTTATTAAAAATTTACAGCAATAAATGGAAAACAGGTCAAACCCATCAAAACCCATCCCCTTTTCTGTGTGGACTTCAGACTGTCGCTTCAGTGTCCTGGGGGTCGTCTCCCTCCAGCAGGCTGTAAGACGCATGACTCTGGAAAGGTCTTTGTAAAGGGTGAGCCAGAAGTTTAGCCATGCAGTTGTGCAGCTCAATGGCAGGCCCACAGAGAGAAACCTCAAAACGATAGCACATTCCCTTTGAGTCCAGGTTACAGAACGAGGTGTAGTTGTCCTGGAGAAGAAGGGAGGAGGATATAAGACATGGTTATCCTGAATAAATCACAAGGAACAGTTACAATCAAGCAAATTTAAAGGTCCCATTCACTGCACCTTTTGTCCCCACATGTTGACAGTGGTCACACGTCTTAATTAAATGTCTGTGACATAATTTAGTCAAATAGCATTTAATTATTTAAGTACTCTAGCATCATTGTGAATCATTTTTTGCAGCCTTCCTCAGAATATCCTATTTTTGTGCATGTCTCTTTAAATGCTCATGAGGAAGAGTTAGCCATCACTTAGGATGTTGCTAATGTCTGGCTAATGTTAGCTGGCTAGTTCCTAGCTCAGGTAGCCAACACAGCCTGAGCCAACTAAATTTGTCTTGAAGAATGAATGAAATAAAGCATAACTGGTGGATAGGAGTGTGTGGTTTCAGTGGCCAATAGGATGTGACTGGTCCGTGCAGTACAATAAGCACAAAAACAATCCTGAATGAGTGAATGGGAAACTTAACAGCTGCTAGCCAACCTGGATCCTGGTTAGAGTAAAACGGTAAAATAAGCTAAAAAAAACGTCAAAGAACAACATAGATGGCCAAGCGTTGGTAGATGAACAACAATTCTAGTGGGGTGGATTTAATTTGTAGAAAATAGTAATCAAAACTGGCTGTGATCAAACAGTTAAGCTAACAATAGGCAGACCAACTTCAACCGCCAAACCAAGCTAATGCTAACGGTTCATCTACTATCACGGCAAAAATATTACAAAATAAGCCAGAATGATATGAGATATGCTATCGACTGTGAATAAGATAAGATAAGGTAAGCCTTTATTAGTCCCACAATGGGGAAATTCCAGGATTGCAACAGCACAGGGATAGCAACACTCAGAGCAATAATTTAGAAGATAAGAAAATAAGAGCAGTGAATATACATACTGTATGTACACATAAATATATATATACACAGTGCGGAGAATTGTAGCTAGATGGAATAAACAGCATAACTGTCTACTTAGTTATCCTACATGGTATGAATATGCACCCATACATATTGTCACCCTCCATAGCGACTGATATTGTCCTAGTTGTATACTGGAGGGGACCATTTGTGTAAGTCTGTTGCATCTTTTGCATTCAATACTATTAGGTCGTCACGTTGTTTTGCTATCTCTGCAAGCAGCCCTGCTTAGGTTATACAGAGTGACTGCCGTAGGTAGGAAGGGCCTGCGAAACCTCTTGGTTGCGCACCTAGGATGATGTAGTCTGCTGCTAAATGAGCTCCTCAGTGCGTTCAGTATGTCCTGCATAGAGTGGGACTCGGACTCCAGCAGAGATGACAGTTTAGCCACTATCCTTCTCTCTCCTATCTCCTCCACTGGGTCAAGGCGTTGCCCCAGGACAGAGCTAGCTTTCTTGATCAGTTTGTTCAGTCTCTTCCTACCGGCTGCTGTAATGCCACTGCCCCAGCAGACCACTCCAAAAGTGATGGCTGATGCCACCACCGTGTTGTAGAATGTCTTCAGCAGCGCCCCTTGTACACCAAAAGACCTGAGCCTCCTCAGTAGGAACAGCCTGTGCTGTCTCTTCTTGTAGAGTGCGTCGGTATTGTGTGACCAGTCTACTTTATTGTTCAGATGAACACCCAGGTACAGTGGGGTAAAAAAGTATTTAGTCAGCCACCAATTGTGCAAGTTCTCCCACTTAAAAGATGAGAGAGGTCTCCAATTTTCATCATAGGTATACCTCAACTATGAGAGACAAAATAAGAAAAAAAAAATCCAGAAAATCACATTGAAGGATTTTTAATGAATTAATTGGTAAATTCCTCGGTAAAATAAGTATTTGGTCAATAACAAAAGTTCATCTCAATACTTTGTTATATACCCTTTGTTGGCAATGACAGAGGTCAAACGTTTTCTGTAAGTCTTCACAAGGTTTTCACACACTGTTGCTGGTATTTTGGCTCATTCCTCCATGCAGATCTCCTCTAGAGCAGTGATGTTTTGGAGCTGTCGCTGGGCAACACAGACTTTCAACTCCCTCCAAAGATTTTCTATGGGGTTGAGATCTGGAGACTGGCTAGGCCACTCCAGGACCTTGAAATGCTTCTTACGAAGCCACTCCTTTGTTGCCCGGGCCGTGTGTTTGGGATCATTGTCATGCTGAAAGACCCAGCCACGTTTCATCTTCAATGCCCTTGCTGGTGGAAGGAGGTTTTCACTCAAAATCTCACGATACATGGCCCCATTCATTCTTTCCTTTACATGGATCAGTCGTCCTGGTCCCTTTGCAGAAAAACAGCCCCAAAGTATGATGTTTCCACCCCCATGCTTCACAGTAGGTATGGTGTTCTTTCTCCTCCAAACACGACAAGTTGAGTTTTTACTAAAAAGTTCTATTTTGGTTTCATCTGACCATATGACATTCTCCCAATCCTCTTCTGGATCATCCAAATGCTCTCTAGCAAACTTCAGACGGGCCTGGATATGTACTGGCTTAAGCAGGGGGACACGTATGGCACTGCAGGATTTGAGTCCCTGGCGGCGTAGTGTGTTTCTGATGTAGCCTTTGTTACTTTGGTCCCAGCTCTCTGCAGGTCATTCACTAGGTCCCCCCGTGTGGTTCTGGGATTTTTGCTCACTGTTCTCGTGATCATTTTGACCCCACGGGGTGAGATCTTGCGTGGAGCCCCAGATCGAGGGAGATTATCAGTGGTCTTGTATGTCTTCCATTTTTTAATAATTGCTCCCACAGTTGATATCTTCACACCAAGCTGCTTACCTATTGCAGATTCAGTCTTCCCAGCCTGGTGCAGGTCTACAATTTTGTTTCTGGTGTCCTTTGACAGCTCTTTGGTCTTGGCCATAGTGGAGTTTGGAGTCTGACTGTTTGAGGTTGTGGACAGGTGTCTTTTATACTGATAACGAGTTCAAACAGGTGCCATTAATACAGGTAACGAGTGGAGGACAGATGAGCCTCTTAAAGAAGAAGTTACAGGTCTGTGAGAGCCAGAAATCTTGCTTGTTTGTAGGTGACCAAATACTTATTTTACTGAGGAATTTACCAATTAATTCATTAAAAATCCTTCAATGTGATTTTCTGGATTTTTTTTTTCTTATTTTGTCTCTCATAGTTGAGGTATACCTATGATGAAAATTGAAAACCTCTTTCATCTTTTAAGTGGGAGAACTTGCACAATTGGTGGCTGACTAAATACTTTTTTGCCCCACTGTACTTGTAGGATGTCACCATCTCAATGTCTGTTCCCTGTATGTTTACTGGTGCTGTGAGGGGTTGTCCTTGCCTGCGGCAGTCCACCACCAGCTCCTTAGTTTTCCTCGCATTGATCTGGAGGCAGTTCCGATGGCACCAGTCCACGAAGTCCTGGATAAGTCCTCTGTACTCAGCTTCATCTCCGTTGGAGATGAGGCCGATGATCGCAGAGTTGTCAAAGAACTTCTGTAGATGGCAGTGTGTTGTGTTGTGTGAGAAGTCTGCAGTATAAAGGGTGAACAGGAAGGGAGCCAAAACCATTCCCTGGGGGGCCCCCGTGCTACCGATGATTGTGTTACACACAATCCCGGGTTCTCACAAACTGTGGCCGGTTTGTGAGGTAGTCCAGGATCCATGATGACAGGTGCTGGTCCACCCCTGCGCACAGCAGCTTGTCCTTCAGGATCATTGGTTGGATGGTGTTGAAAGCACTGGAGAAGTCAAAGAACATGATCCTCACCACATTCCTGGGCTTCTCCAGGTGGGACAGGGAACGGTGAAGGAGGAAGATCACTGCATCCTCCACTCCAATGCTATGCTGGTAGGCAAACTGGAGTGGATCCATTGCTGGTCCCACCAGGGGGCAGAGATGAGCAAGGAGCAGTCTCTCCAGGGTCTTCATCAGGTGAGACGTCAGGGCCACTGGTCTGTAGCTGTTCAGGTCTCTGGGGTGGGAAGTCTTTGGTACAGGTACCACACAAGATGTTTTCCACAACTGTGGTACCCTCCCCAACTTCAGGCTCTGGTTGAGGATGTGCTCCACAATCCCATACAGCTGGTTTGCGCAGGACTTGAGGAGCTTCCCACTGATGCCATCCAGTCCCGAGGCCTTCCTCACTTTCATCTTCCTCAGCGCCGTCCTCACCTGGGTCTTAGTGAGGGTCAGGTTGGGGGGCTGTGTGCTGGGAGTGGGGGGGTGTTGGTGGAGTGGGGTGTGGACAGCAGGTCTCGATGAATAAGTGAAC
Source organism: Pholidichthys leucotaenia (assembly GCA_020510985.1). Lineage (NCBI taxonomy): Eukaryota > Metazoa > Chordata > Actinopteri > Cichliformes > Pholidichthyidae > Pholidichthys > Pholidichthys leucotaenia. The sequence goes on along the minus strand of CM035839.1, from coordinate 318,660,476 downwards.
CAGGTGGAAAGAAAATAACAATATAAACCGTGGTTGGTAAGCTAACTTCATAGTAGCACTATTAGCTCTGAAGCTAACAATGCTTCAGTCTCTGGGCAGGGACAGAATTGTTGCAGCCAATAGCAGGGTGAAGGGTTGTAAATGAGAACTGGATCATTTGTCAGTAACATAGGGAAAAAGATCCCAGAAAACCAAAACCATCATTATTTCTATGTGAAGTAAGATTTTAATATTTGTACTGTTGTCATATGACCCCCAAAAAATGCATTTTAGAAGGTTAAAACACACCATGTTTAAGTGAATGGGCCCTTTAAGAGATTCATACATCTTTGAAGGATGGGAACAAGTGTTAAAACTCTGTGATATCTTAAAAACCAATATCAACTGAAGTTTTCCAAAAGTAAAACAGTAATGCTGTGCCAGACTATGATATGCATTATCAGTTTACCCACTCACCCTCCAGCTGGTTTCATCCCCCTGCTCGTCCACCCCATTGTGTAAATAGACCACGTCAAAGAAAAAATACGGAGACTGCAGCATTTTCTGGAGCAGGACAGAGAAACAAGAAAGTGGTGAATAAAAACATTTTATTAGAAAGCAAGAAATATGGGACAGAATGAGAAGATAATTGCCGCGGCAGTGTTGTACTCACACTAACAAGCTCAGAGGGATTGAACTGCAGCTGCCCTGCGTGACGACTGTAGATGAGCACAGTCCGCACAACATATGGAGGCGGGACAATCTGAACGTTCTCCATCAACGGCAGCTCGATCTTCTGGCGACTACAGAAGCAACAGAGTAAGTACGACATCCATGTGACTTTAATGGTGTTTCTAAGCCACAAAAGACAAAAAAAACGAAACAAAAAAGTTGCACTTACATGACATTTAGAAGATCTTCGAGGTCTAAATATGGTAGTTAAAGATAAAAGTTAAAATTGTATCATACAGTGGATATAAAAAGTCTGCACACCCCTGTTCAAATGCCAGGTTTTTGTGATGTCAAAAAATGAGACCAAGATAAGATAAGATAAGATAAGATAAGCCTTTATTAGTCCCACAACGGGGAAATTCCAGGATTGCAACAGCAGATAAATCATTTCAAAACATTTTCCACCATTACTGTGACCTGTACAACCCAATTGAAAAACAAGCTGAAATCTTTTAAGGGGAAAAATAAAATATAAAAAACTAACAATAGCCTGCTTGCATCCCTGTGCTGTTGCAATCCTGGAATTTCCCCATTGTGGGACTAATAAAGGCTTATCTTATCTGATAAATATGCACACCCTTAAACTAATACTTTGTTGCAGCACCTTTAGCTTTTATTACACCACTCAGTCTTTTTGGGTAGGAGTCTATCAGCGTGGCACATCTTGATGTGGCAGTATTTGTCCACTCTTCTTTGCAAAAACGCTCCAAATCTGTCAGATTGTGAAGGCATCTGCTGTGCACAGCCCTCTTCAGATCAGCCCACAGATGTTCGATTGGATTCAGGTCTGGACACTGGCTGGGCCATTCCAAAACCTTAATCTTTTTCTGGTGAAGCCATTCCCTTTGTTGATATGGATGTCTGCTTTGGGTCATTGTCATGCTGAAAGATGAAGTTCCTCTTCATCTTCAACTTTTTAGCAGAAGCCTGAAGGTTTTGTGCCAACACTGACTGGTATTTGGAACTGTTCATAATTCCCTCCACCTTGACTGAGGCCCCAGTTCCAGCTGAAGAAAAACAGCCCCAAAGCATGATGCTGCCGCCACCATGCTTCACTGTAGGTATGGTGTTCTTTTGGTGATGAGCAGTATTGTGTTTGTGTCAAATATACCTTTTGGAATGATGGCCAAAAAGTTCAACCTTGGTTTCATCGAGCCGTAACACATTTTCCCACATGCGTTTGGGAGATTTCAAATGTGTTTTTGCAGAATGTAGCCAGGCTTGGATGTTTTTCTTCGTAAGATAAAGCTTCCGTCTTGCCACCCTAGACAGGAGATTGTTGTCATATGTACTAAACAGCCAGTACTTGCCAGAAATTCCTGCATCTCCTTCAATGTTGCTGTCGGCCTCTTGGCAGCCTCCCTGACCAGTTTTCTTCTTGTCTTTTCATCAATTTTGAAGGAACATCAAGTTAAGATAAGATAAGCCTTTATTAGTCCCACAACGGGGAAATTCCAGGATTGCAACAGCACAGGGATAGCAACACTCAAGAGCAACAATCAGAAGGCAAGAAAAAAAAAACAAGCAAGCAAGAGCAGCTAATATACATATGTACATATTACTATAAAATATATATATACACACACACAGACACACAGTGCAGAGCATTGTAGCTGGATGGAATAAATATATGAATATATAAACACACAGTGCAGAGCATTGTAGCTAGATGGAATAAATATGTAAATATATAAACACCCACAGTATGGAGCATTGCAGCTAGGTGGAATAGTTCTTGGTAATGTCACTGTTGACATTATGTCACTGTTGTGCCATATTTTCTCCACATGATGACTGTCTTCACTGTGTTCCATGGTATATTTAATGCCTTGGAAATGTTTTTGTACCCTTCTCCTGATTGATACCTTTGAACAATGAGATCCCTCTGATGCCTTTGGAAGCTCTCTGTGGACCATGGCTTGTGCTGTACGATGTGACTACAAAAATGTCAGGAAAAGCCTACTAGAACAGCTGAACTTTATTTGGGGTTAATCAGAGGCACTTTAAATGGTGGCAGGTGTGTGCTGACTCCCATTTAACATGAGCTTGAATGTGATTGTTTAATTCAGAACACAGTCACAGCCCCAGTTATAACAGGGTGTGCATATTTATGCAACCAGGTTATTGTAAGTTTTTTTTATTTTTCCTTTAAAAAAATTCAGCTTGTTTTTCAGTTGGGTTGTACAGGTTACATGTCACATTAATGGTGGAAAAAGTTTTGAAATGATTTATCTTAGTCTCAATTTTTTACATCACAAAAACCTGGCATTTGAAGAGGGGTGTGTAGACTTTTTATATCCACTGTAAATTAGTATTAGTTCATAGTTAGTCGTGAGTAAAAGGATACTGAAGGACTCGCACACATTTGTCTCCAGGTCATACAGACAGCTACACAGCTCCCTGGGATCAGAGGTGAAGCCTGACAGCTGATAACATGCATACAATTTATGACATTACAATCAACCGGGAAAATGTAATAACATAATCAAAACTGAAGTGAACCCAACATATCATACTGTGTCTTAGGCCACCACTCGTTTCTTTACATTGTACTAGGAAAATAGGTGCAGTGATTTACTGAACCATGCAAATAAAAGAATTACAGTACATGGAGCCAGACTTCTTGTAATTTTTAAAGCGGTCTTGGGCAACAGTTCTCCAGGCTTTCTAAAGATCTTTTGTTGCCTTTCTTTGGAATTGCCTACTTTTTCCACTCATCTTTTGTAGTCCTTGTACCTTTGGCATGCCAAATTACACAAGAATAAAACTGAAAATCAGTGGCAACAGGTCTTATGGAGTGATAAAACCAAATTTAAAACGTGTGATCATCTAGACAGAGAATGGAACAAAAATCAGCCAATCTCCAAAGAGCTTTGGGATATCCTCAGGGTTGACGTTATGCAGAATTCACAATAGAGTAAAAATTATACATTTATGAAGAGAACAGAGGATAATGTGTACTTGTTAAAGATACACTGATTAAAGGGCTTCTGCACTCACCCACAGAGCATCATCATTAACGACGACCAAAGCAAACTCGTGTCGTTTGTCAATCTTATGTTTTGTTCTGACAAACATTTCAATCATCTTCTGAGATATGTTCAGAGCATTAGTCTTAGACCTAAAGAAAGTCAGTGAAATTTATCAGAGATTATTAAAATGAAGCATGGTCAGTGAAGAATGGAGGGTTAACTAGGGGCTGCTTACCCATTAAAAGACTCCAACTTTGGCAAAGACATTTCTTCAGAAAGATCTAAGCAGATTATCTTTGATGAAGAAGAGAAGACAAATTAGTACAAGTCATACAGTAAAAGAGCTTCTTGTGGCATTCGATAAAGCAGAAATGTCATGGCTGTACCACTTTCTCTGGACAGTTGACACGGGGAACTCTGAGCTGGTACTCTGCCGGTGGGGGGACCGGGGTTGTGAGTGGGTGCTGTTGCTGTGGGGGTTTCGGCCTGTCTTTGGCTGTCACAGCGGCAGCGGATAGTGGTACTGTAGTGCTGGCTGCAGTGACACCTGAGGCGGCAGCAGCAGGCACTACAGTCTGGGCTGCAGCGGATGAGACAGTCGTGGTGGTGGAACTTGGAGGGCTCTCACTGGTCGAGGCCTCACCTTCCCCCTCCACGCGACTTCCCACAGCAGGCTGAGATACATTTGGGTTGCCGTTGCCTCCGAGGCTACCCGTGCTGCTGCGACGGTCCTCAGCACCTTCAGGATTAGAGCGTGTCCGCGGTCGCAGCTCTACCAGATGCTCCTCTCCATCTGCTGGGCCCGGCTCTGGCGTCTCCATCAGTGCACAAGATGCTAAAGAAGTGGATGTTTGGAGTTTAGTTTGGCTGAATGACAACTTATTTTAATGTTGCACAAAATCCAGAAACTGAGCTTCATCACGAGGACTCATACTCGCAAAGTAGCGCCCATTTCCTGCCACACAAAACACAAAGGCCAGGTTTAGAGTTCCTTGATAAGCATGTGGAGTTGTGCAGGAATTCCAGAAGTGTGGAATGTTGATGATAAAAAAGCCTGATGTATACTGGGGGGAATACATCTTATCAAGTACTAAGTATAGTTACTTGGTACTGATGAGTGCTCAAACTGAAGTACTTTTGGTAATGAGCAGCCACACCGGAAAGAATTTTCTGTATTTACCTGTTTTGGAATAAGTTGATATTTAGATTGAGTCTGAATTATACTGGCCAATCAATTACATATAGCCTATCAAAGCAAATAAAACTTTCCATACATAATATAAAATCTGGTGTCATTACATAAATTGTCCAGTAAAGCAAATATTACTTTACAATAGGTCCAACACTGTCTGCAGAATGCTGCTGACAGCCAAACAAATGCTGCTAAACCCTAAACAAGGGACTGTTTAACACAACATGACATAATCATAAAAGAAAACGTCCATGAATCTCTTTTTTTTTCATCCATAAACGTGCTGATAATGACAGTGTAATGTTAATGCGGGTCTGCCTGTATGATCCGTCTTCATGCACAACTTCATTAGCTCATAAATGTGTGCTCACTGGTTCAAAAAGCCTGACATGAGTATGAGTGGAAAACAAACACTTTGGCAGACGTGATGTTAGCTGTTAGCGGTTAGCTTTAACAAAAATCTGCGCGAAAGAGTGACATATTAAAGTTTGACCATTATTTAAAAGGAATACTCACATCACGAATAATTAAGATGCGACAACGGTTTATGAATAATCCAAATTCATTGAAAGTTACAGAATATTTTACCGTCGAACATAAGATTTATTTTGGCCGATCACTTCCTTCCCGGAAATGATACTATCTGCTGTACCACCTCAGAGCATTCTGGGTAATTGAGTTTTTAAACAGTGGGTACTAAACAAGTTCAGATGCGATTGTTTTTAAGTATTTTAATGAGGACATGTTAACTATATAGTAATGAAAGAGAACAATCAAATAAATGAAAGTAAGCCATGACAACAAATCCTCTATTTTCAAGGTAGACAATAAATTTACCCCAAAATTGTAGACTGGACCGACAGCTTGTGTGGGTAAATAGGATAAATCATTGTTATAAGCAGCTGTATCACCCATATACACGCAATTATATGCAAGAAAATATCCAGTCCCCTCATGCAGACTGACTGTGGACAAAACAGGAAAGGACTCAACGTGGGAAGGGATGGGTGGGGATGACTTTTCCACTTACTTCATTTACCTCCATTGACTGAGTAGGTAGTAGAAAGTAGACTGCTTCAGACTCTAGCCGACTATTTTACAATATTTCTACACTAAAAGGGAAAACACGGACCGAGTCTCTGCTTCAACTGTACCAAGAAGTATGGAGGTAAGTTAGAATCATATGTTTAAGTCAGGGGCTTGAAAAATATGTCACTAATCATTCAGGATGCAATCTCAGAAAACTCAATCCAGCTACAAATCGGTAAAACACCCCATGTTGCTCCTATGACGGGCTGTTGTTTAAAACAATAGTTAAATGATCATGGAATATCATTTTGATTATGGTTAGGAAGTTTGCATCACATGGTTTGCATATATCCTCTGAATTTTTTGAGTTGGAGTTAAGCAGAGCCATTTACTGTAAATAGGAGGATCTCTTTTTCTACACTGCACACATGGATAACATTTTATGACACTGAAAATACTAAAAGAAAATAAGGATTTTGAATTATGCTGCCAACTCTTGTCTACAAAATGTGTGCTTGCATAATATATCATCAGTAGCTATATCATTCAAATGAGTACGTTGAGACTCTTACAAACTAAATACTGTTGTATTTGTATTTGACCTATTTATCAAAAATTCTTCATGCAAAAATAATAGATGATATGACACAAATATTTGCTGGGCAGGAAGTTGGATAACAGGATGTTTTAGTTTCCTCCTTTTCCTTCTCAGAACAATGGCTGCTAAACAGCCAAATGTCTGGTTCAAGGGCATAAGCTTTTCAAAAACAGCTTTATACCTGGAACATCATTACTCAAAGGCAGCAACATACATAAAATGCTATGTGTGATATTTCTGCAGATAAGATAAACAGAATTACAAATATATCAATCAATTTTATTTATAAAGCACTTTAAAAAGCAGCACCAGCTACACAAAGTGCTGTACAACAGGAAAGCACATAAAAACATAAAAGCAAGGAGCAGGACACTAACACAAAAACAATATAAAACCAACAAAAACAATGTAAAACTCGGCATGAGCAGAAACCATAGTCAATAAAAACAATAAAATAAAAGGTAAAAGAAGTAAGGTGGAGCTCCAAGGTGGTGTCAACGCGCACAAAGATCCAGCTGTTCAACTCTAACGTCAAGTCAGTCCTACTGTACGGAGCAGAGACATGGAGGACAACGAAGACCACCATCAGGAAAGTGCAGACGTTCATCAACAGCTGCCTGAGAAGGATCCTCCACATATGCTGGCCCGACACCATCAGCAATGTAGACCTGTGGCAGCGTACCAAACAGCTGCCAGCCGAAGATGAGATCCGGCACAGAAGATGGGGGTGGATTGGGCACACCCTGAGGAAGCCAGCCAGTAACACCACAAGGCAAGCACTCAAGTGGAACCCCCAAGGGAAGCGGAAGAGAGGAAGGCCAAGAAACACCTGGCGACGAGACCTCGATGCTGACATCAAGAAGATGGGAAAGACCTGGAGACAGCTGGAGAGAGCAGCCCAGGACAGAGCACTCTGGCGGACTGTTGCCGGTGGCCTATGCTCCAGGAGGAGCGATGGGCCTAACTAACTAACTAACTAACTAACTAACTAAAAGAAGTAAATAAATAAAAATCCATTTCATCCAATAAAATCAATGTCTCACACTGGGTCAAAGGCCAGGGAGTAAAAGTGCATTTTAAGATGGATTTTAAAAATGGACAGAGAAAGTGCTTGTCTAATGTTCAGAGGTAAATTGTTCCATAACCTGGGTGCCAAGATCAAAAAGGCTCTGTCCCCTCTGAGCTTCCGCTTCGCCTTTGGCACCTTCAGGAGCAGCTGTTCAGCTGACCTGAGGGACCGGGTGGGGTGCAGAAGCTCAGCAAGATAATGCAGAGCAAGACTGTTCAAGGATTTAAAAACAAATAAAAGAATTTTAGAATGAATTCTAAAATGCACGAGCAGCCAGTGGAGTGAAGCTAAACTGGGTGTGATGTGATCTCTTTTACATGCACCTGTTAAAAGCCGAGCAGCGGTGTTTTGAACTAGCTGCAGACGTGAAAGACATGACTGGCTGACACTGGCATAGAAGGCATTACAGCAACCCAGCCAAGATGAAATAAAAGCATGGATTACTGTTTCCAGATGCAGTCTAGAGAGAATTGGTTTTACTCGTGCTAAACGCCTTAGATGAAAAAAGCCAGATTTTACCACAGAACGAATTTGAGTGTCTAATTTAAAATCACTTGCCATGATAAAACCAAGATTCTTGACTGTGGGTTTCACTTAAGGTGTGAAGGAGCCCAAGTTTACAGGAGGAGACTCACAGGGGCCACTAGGTCCAAACACCATCACTTCTGTCTTCTTATTATTAAAATTTGAAAAGTTAAGGGCCATCCAGGACTTGATGTCTTCAATGCATGACAGAAGTGAGTTTGCTGATGAGGCACCTTTTTGTTTTAAAGGGACATGTATCTGGCAGTCATCAGCGTACAGGTGGAAGGAGATACCATGCTTTTTATAAATGGACCCAGCAGAAGTATGTACAAAGACAAAGCATGGGCCCTAGAATTGACCCCTGTGGGGCCCCGTATGGCAGAGGAGCAGAAGAGGGCTCAGACCCAGAGATGCTAACTTTAAAACTCCTGTCTGCCAGATAGGACCTAAACCAGTTGAGAGCAGTGCCACAAATGCCCACTAGGTGCTGCAATCGGTAAATTAAAATGTGATGGTCCACTGTGTCAGAGGTAGCAGTTAAATCAAGCAACACAAGAATAGCGTATTCACCTGAATCACATGCCAAGATGTCATTAAAAACCCTTAACAAGGCTGTTTCTGTGCTATGAAGCACTTTGAAACCGGATTGAAAACCCTCCAAAACACCGTGTTCGTCCAGGAAACATTTCAGCTGCATTTAGACAATTTTCTAATCAAGGGCTGCTCTACTGCATGTTTAACATTTGCATATAAAATAGTTTCCATATAAAATTTGCATATAGAATAGAGATAATAGCTCTATGTTTTTGTAGGATTTTGGGCATGGCAGATGTGATAGCCTGGGGTCAGGATGTGACAAGGAGCTGATCAACCCAAATGACTATATAACCCTGGACCCTGAGAGCTGCGACCTCCCTGTCAGCCTTGAACCTACGCCAGCAGAACTGGCTCAGTGTGAGGCTGAGGTGGGCACCCTGCTCAGCATCATCGCTGAGCTCAACAAGAAGATGGGTTCATTAAAGGCTCCCAGGTAACTGAAGTGAACGCTTTCATGTGGGGGTATTTTTTTTTTACATTTATATGTGATTCAGTCAATGCATTTACGCCACTATATGAGTATGCTCCTTTTACAGTGAACCGGATGATATGAGGCCACCAGCACCATCCAGGCCTCTGGTACCAGACCTGCTGTCTCACCGGCTGGTCAGAAACAGCCCAGAGATGAACTGTGCCTCCACATCCAAACCACTGTGGTCTGATCAAGGTTGGCATTGATATAATGGCAAAATATTTTTTCTGTGTGTGATATATGGTATCAGAGTGTCTGCATGCAGAGGATCTGTTCATCACATCAAACTTCTGTCCAAAAGAAAATCTCATCTTTTTCTGTAGAATGTGTGATGCAAAAATAAGTAGCACACACTTTGTAAACATGACTTGATATTAAAAGTGAATGAATGAATGAATGAATGAATTTTATTTTGGATAATACAGTACAGGTTAAAGAAACTGTATAATATAACAACAAGGTCAAATTAGACAAAGACTCCTTCTACTAAACAATTCCACGTGAGTTATCCGAAATGGGTGATGGCTGAAGCCGCAGCTTATATTGCCCACCCATATTCCATCCAAGAATTCAAAGAAAAAAGAGTAAACAAGACAAGAGTGATTACAATTTAGAACAAAGCTAAGACAAAGTGTGACTGAGAGAAAAAAAAGAAAAAGAAAACTAAGCTAAGCTAAGTTAAGCAGTTACTATTCAAGACAAATCTAAGACAGAATGTCACAGAGAGAAAAAAAAAAAAAAAAACAAGCTACAACACAACACAGGCTGGAAATGTCAATCCTTATGTGAGTTTACATGTCGTCTTGTAAATATGTTTGGAGTATTTCTTCCTTTAGTTTTTGTTTAAATTGTCCAAGCGTTGTACATGATTTTAATTCAGGTCCATAATCGTTCCATAATCTGACTCCTTGCACTGAAATACAGTGTTGCTTGGTGGTTGTTCTCACTGTAGGCTTTTGAAATATACATATTCCTCTGAAGTGATATCGTTTCTCCCTTGTTTGGAACAACTTTTGGATATTTGCAGGCAGTGATAAATTCTTCACTTTGAACATTATTATTGCGGTTTTAAAGTCAACCAGATCTTTCAACTTGAGAGTTTTTTGTTTAAGAAAAAGTGGGTTTGTTGGTTCCCTGTAAGCTGCTTTGTTTATTATTCTAATAGCTCTCTTTTGAAGCATAAAGAGTGGATATATGTTTGTTTTATATGTATTTCCCCATACTTCATTACAATATGTCATGTATGGGAGTATTAATGAATGATACAAGGTGTATAGTGTGGGTTGATTCAGCAAATATTTCACTCTGTGTAATATTGCAATTGATTTGGAAACTTTACCTTTAATATAATTAATATGTGACTTCCAACACAGTTTGTTATCAATTATTACTCCAAGGAATTTGGTTTCAGATACCCTTTCAATCTCTACACCATTTACACTGAGTTTGGGTACTGGATTGTTGTGATAGTTGTTAAAGACTATAAATTTTGTCTTACTTAAATTGAGCGTTAATTTGTTTGAATCAAACCACAGTTTAAGCTTTCCTAATTCCTTCCCGAGTGTATCCAGAAGTTGTTCCAAATTGTTTCCACTGCATAGCAGATTAGTGTCATCGGCAAACAATATTAAGTCCATTTTTTCTGAGACTTTACATATATCGTTTATATACATATTGAATAATAATGGTCCCAAAACTGAACCCTGTGGGACTCCACAGGTGACCTTCAGCAACTCTGAGTTTTTGTTGCTAACACATACATACTGATATCTATTCTTTAAGTAACTACTTAACCAGGACAGTGCTACACCTCTAATACCAGAATTTTGTAGTTTCTTTAATAATAAATTATGATCTACTGTATCAAATGCTTTTTTAAGATCTAGGAATACTCCAACTGAATACTCTTTATTTTCAATGGCTGTTGATATTTTTTCTGTAAATTCCATTAGGGCATATGCAGTTGTCCTCTTGTGTCTGAACCCATATTGCTGCTCACATAATAAATCATTCTTCAGTATGAAGTTGTCAATTCTCTCATAGAATATTTTTTCAAGTATCTTGGAAAATTGTGGTAATAGTGAAATTGGTCTGTAGTTTGAGAGTTCCCCTCTGTCGCCCGTCTTGTATATCGGAATTACTTTAGCTATTTTCATTGCATTGGGAAATATACCTGATTGGAGAGACAGGTTGCAGATATACGTCAGTGGTTTTACTATGCATTCGATAACAGTTTTGACTAGTAGCATGTCAATACCATCACAGTCAGTAGATGTTTTACTTTTGAACGATTTAACAATTTCAATGACCTCTCTTTCGTCTGTGTTCTTTATGAAGATGGAGTCTTTTACAGCAGTGTTATTGCATATTGTATCACCTGTTGGCACCGTAGTGGGTATTTCTCGGGCCAGTTTAGGTCCAATGTTAACAAAAAAATTATTAAATTCATCTGCAGGTGAAGCAATATTCACACTCTGAGTCGTTTTATTATTTTTTGGAATATTAGTTGGGTAGCTTGTATTTCTGCTTTTATTTCCAAGGATACTGTTGAGTATTGTCCATGTATTTTTAATATTGTCTCTGTTTTTCTCCAGTTCTTTACTGTAATAGTCTCTTTTACTACATCTTATTATATATATTAACTTATTTTTGTATGTTTTATACCGCTGCTCTGCTTCTTTTGTTCTTTTCTTTAGGAAAGCTTTATATAATAAATTTTTCTTTTTACACGCCTTTTGTAGTCCTTTGGTTAACCATGGCTTATTAGCAAATTTGTGTTTAAGCTTTTTTATTACTAATGGGCAGTTTTTTTCATAAAGAGTGGTTACAATGTTTATAAATGTGTCATAGGCTTCATTTACATCTGATACATAGACTTCTGTCCAGTCTTGCTTCAGCAAGTCCTCTTTAAGAGAACTGATTGCATTTGGTGATTTGTGTCTGAATGATTTTGAAGTTTTTTCTGCGTTGGGCCCCGTGTGGCCATGGATAAGTGCAAAGGTTGGCAAGTGGTCACTTATATCATTTATCAATAATCCACTTTCTATTTTCTTATCGAAAACATTGACAAACAGGTTGTCAATAAGTGTAGCAGAGTGAACTGTGATTCTACTGGGATGTGTTATTGTGGGATATAGACTCATGCTGTACATAGAGTTCATGAACTCTGTAACTACATTTTGTTGATGAGGATTCAGTAAATCAATATTGAAATCTCCACAAATTGCTACCATTTTCTTACTAGTAATATTATTGTACAGCTCGACTAATTTATCTCTGAATGTCTCAATGCAAGTTCCCGGCGTTCTATATATGCAGCTTATGATTAGATTTTTTGTTTTGTCTAGGTCAATCTCAACAGTAACACATTCCAGAATCCCTGGTAGTGCAGAGGACATTTCATTTACAAGCTTACACCTATACAGGTCATCAATATACAGTGCAACACCACCACCCTTTTTTTGAGTTCTGTTAATATAAAACATCTGATATCCCTCTATTGCCATCAGGGGAGCCTGTTCTTCATTAAGCCAGGTTTCAGAGACTGCAATAGCTGTGAATTTTCTGTCTAGCTGTTTTAAATAGCCCTGAATCTGTGGAAAGTTTTTGTTAAGACTTCTGCTATTGAAGTGTATTATTGACAGTTTACCATCTAATTGCATTTGACTTTTGAATTGTTTTTCAGTGTAATATTCACAGTGGTTATGAATATTGTTGAAAAAGTGGTTATCAGGATCAATATCATTCTCCATCTCTTGTGGTTTATGTTCAGCATAATGGTATGTTTTCAGAGTTTGAGTTTCCTCATTCTGTGTCAAATGACTTCCTCCAACTGGGGATAATTGATGTCTACTTGAGTCGGTCATAAGTTTTTGTTTGTTTTGGTTATTTTTATTAAAGTACTTTGGCATGGTGTATCAAAAGAACTATTCTTATCGTGTGTATGAATATGGATTATCATTGGCTCATAATTTTCTAATCAGTGTTCATCTGTATTTATCTAAGTCAGTAGCATCTCTGATCATAATACTTTTTGCTTGCTCAGGTGATCCATTTAGTTTAATCCAAATTCTACAATTTCTTGTCCAGGTTGCTTGTATCTTATCTTGTTTTTTTAGCGTCCGTGCCTGTCGTGCTAATTCAGCGTTTTTTTTTTGTCAGGTGTTCATTTATGTAAACTTGAGTATCCTTTAGCTTTTTTGCCTGCCTCAGTATGTTATTCTTTACCCTTCTGTTCACAAAGCGCATCACAATTGATTTCTTTGTTTTGTTATCTTTCTTCAGTAGAGCATAACAGGCTGAGATTGCATTGGCTTCTACCTTAATGTCTTTATCATTAAGGAACTGAAGCACTTGATTTTCTAAGGACATTGACTCACTCATGGGAGCATCTTCACCACTCAGTCCTGTTGTGGCATGGGCGTATGACTGATATCTGATGTCTAGTCCACTTATAACTAGGTCATCAATACGAGAACCTTGTTCAAGATCCTCGACGCGTTGCTCCAAAAGACGCCCGTGTTGCTCCAGGTCCATAATTTTTTTGTCTTTTTCTTGAATTTTTAAATTTAGGGCTTGTACCTGTTCTATTAGGCCTATTATTTTGTCCTGTTGGTTAGTCAATTTGGCCAATTCTTCTGACATAAAGCTCAGAGCTTTTTTGATTTCTTCCATTTCCTCTTTCTTTGGTGGCATCTTACTGACCTGTAGATAGAAGTAAACAGAGAATCCGGCTAGGCCTCAACTAGCCCGGCCGCTGCTGAACTCGCCGCAACAGCTCCTGCACAGCTCCTCCGCCAAGTAGCGCTGCTCAGCTCCACAGATCACCCCTGTCATTCGCCACCGCCTGCCGCCGTCTGCCTGGCCGGTTATGCCGCACACCGCCGGCGCAGCCGAACTTCACCGATCACCGCCGCCGCTCGCCGCCGTCTGGCTGGGTGGCACCTCCGCTAGGCCCTGTCACCGGCCGCCGTCAGTCTGGTAGTTCCTCAGCTGGACCTCGCAACTGGGTTCCGACTCAGGCCACTGTCCTGCTGGGTCCAGGTGGCCCCGTCTCTCACCAACGCCGCGCTCGAGCTCCCAACTGCCGCCTCGATTGGTTCCTCCGATAGGCCCTCACCGGGGACTGAGCTGCTTCGTGTCAGAGTTAGGTGGCGCAAATACTGTTGGAATTCAAAAAAAAGTCAAATACTGTTGGAATTCAACTGACACCTGTAGCTCAGTCACTCTTACCAGCCACTTTGGCAGGTGGGTAATTCTGATTAGTGATTGTCTCAAAAGACAACTAAAACTTTCACCAAAATAAAAATCTGCACGAAATAAAAATCTGGTGTCGGACTTCCTCTTGCCCCAACTGCTTGGTAGAGACATGTGACATCAACCCAGTTATCCTATTGGCTGTGACCAGCTGTGACATACAGCAAGAAAAATGCATGGGACGTACAGTGGTGTGAAAAAGTGTTTGCCCCCTTCCTGATTTCTCATTTTTTTGTATGTTTGTCACACTTAAATGTTTGAGATCTTCAAACAAATTTAAATATTAGACAAAGATAACACAAGTAAACACAAAATGAAGTTTTTAAATGAAGATGTTTATTATTAAGGATAAAAAAATCCAAACCTACATGACCCTGTGTGAAAAAGTGACCCTCCCCCCGCTTTAAAACATAAATTAACTGTGGTTTATCACATCTTTGGAAAGCTGAGTTCAATTTCTTTAGCCACACCCAGGCCTGATTACTGCCACACCTGTTCTCAATCAAGAAATCACTTAAGTAGGACCTGCCTGACAAAGTGAAGTAAACCAAATGATTCTCAAAAGCTAGACATCATGCTGCGATCCAAAGGAAATTCAGGAACGAATGAGAAACAAAGTAATTGAGATCTATCAGTCTGGAAAAGGTTATAAAGCCATTTCTAAAGCTTTGGGACTCCAGTGCACCACAGTGAGAGCCATTATCCACAAATGGCAAAAAAATGGAACAGTGGTGAACCTTCCCAGGAGTGGCTGGCCAACCAAAATTACCCCAAGAGTGCAGTGACGACTCATCCAAGAGGTCACAAAAGACCCCACAACAACATCCAAAGAACTGCAGGCCTCACTTGCCTCAGTTAAGGTCAGTGTCCATGACTCCACCATAAGAAAGAGACTGGGCAAAAATGGCCTGCATGGCAGAGGTCCAAGACAAAAACCACTGTTGAGCAAAAAGAACATAAAGACTTGTCTCAGTTTTGCCAGAAAACATTTGATGATCCACAAGACTTCTGGGAAAATACTCTGTGGACTGACGAGACAAAAGTTTAACTTTTTGGAAGGTGTGTGTGTGTCCCATTACATCTGGTGTAAAAGTAACACAGCATTTCAGAAAAGGAGCATCATACCAACAGTAAAATATGGTGGTGGTAGTGTGATAGTCTGGGTCTGTTTTGCTGCTTCAGGACCTGGTAGACTTGCTGTGGTAAATGGAACCATGAATTCTGCTGTCCACCAAAAAATCCTGAAGGAGAATGCCAGCCATCTGTTTGTGACCTCAAGCTGAAGCACACTTGTGTTCTGCAGCAGGACAATGATCCAAAACACACAGGCAAGTCCACTTATGAATCCATCCATCATCTTCCGTTTAATCCTTTTCGGGTTGCGGGGGGTGGGGGGTGGGGGGCTGGAGCCTGTCCCTGCATCTTTGGGCAAGAGGCAGGGTACACCCTGGACAGATCGCCAGTCCATCACAGGGCCAACACAGAGAGACAGACAACCATTCACTTGTAGCGGTTTGATTAAACCCCCACAACACACAGACAGAACACAGAGACAGTCAGCTCGCACTCCTGGGTTTTTTCCGCTGCATGCTGCGTTTACAGCCGTGAAGTTAAAGTGTTCATGCATCTTGTCCTTACTGTGCTTCTTCTGAGCATCTTACATATGTAGATGTGCTTTGATGTAAATCCCCACAAACAGACTGGTCAAACACAGCGCTTGGCTAGAGCAAATAACAGAACAGTGAAATGTGTATTAATGTCTACAGGCAGCCCCGTTTTGTCTGGCTCATTTCTGTGATGTTAATGGTTGCCTTTCATGCAAATGTCTCATGCCTTCCTGTTATCTGTTTGATCAGACCAACTGCTGTGAATGCTTTGATGTATTGTTGTAGTTGGGTGTATATATACTGCTTTGTAACCATGCTCTCATCCTCTCTCAATCTGACTTCAACCTTTGCTGCAGGACACAGACTTTGTGTCCTCCCCTCCTTCTCTGAGAGCCATGGGCTCGCTCTCGGCGCGCATGCACGGTGCCGGGAGCGGAGCTTGTGACGGCGGTATGATAATAAAACTCTACTTAAAACCTCCAACAACGCCGCTTCATTTCATGCCGCTGCACTGGTGACCCGTTCTTCAGGATGAGATCTGCACGTCTGAGATCTGCTCATCCACGCTGGACCGGCCGCGCTCGCAGCTCCTTCACACGAGAGCGCGGGCACCTCGTCCCTTCTCCACGACGGCGTCCTCCATGGCCGACGGAGAACGCAACGCGTGGACCTGAACGCACCACGCCTGAGCCTGAGGAACAAAGATCTTCTATCCCCTCCCGCCACTCCAACGCATCTACACGAGCCTGAGGGACAAAAGATCGTCTATTTCCTCTCACCGCTCCAACGCACCATGGCCAATCTGCAGCCACAGCTCAACCTGGATTTTATCGGCGCCGTCTGCGCCGATCTCCGCCAAGATTCTGCACCCTGGTTCTCCTCTCCAGCTGGACCACCCACGCACGGAACCCCCGCGCACGCACCGGGGAGTTACGAGGACGGCGCATCACGCACGGGACAAATAACGGCTCCAGAGACCGCCATCGTCCTCCGCCGCTGCTCACAGAACCTTCAGGGCTGCTCGTTCACCTGAAGCAAGCATGCAGCTCGCCACTGGATTTTTTTAATGGTCTCAGCCACGGCACATAAGGGATTTCAGCCGTCAGCTGTTCCCGGGGGGCTTTGGGGTTGCTCCTGCACCTAAAGCCAACACGCCAGTCCCTCTGCTTTTGTTTATTTTTTTCTTACAGCCGCTCCTGCTTTTCTTCATGGCCATGAGAGGAGCCAGAGAATAATTTTTCTTCTTCTGATCTCTGCATGTTCAGACGGGACATCGCGGAGCAGCAAACACTTTTGGCGCAACGCGAACGATTTTCCCGCGCCCGGTCAGCATGTACTACCCCCCCTCCTGCACAGAGCTTTTCCTTGCTCGCTGCCCAGACTGCAACATCGAGGTCACGGTCCCCTACCGTTCCCTCTGGGGGGGGGGGGAGCAGTGTAGCGGTTTGATTAAACCCCCACAACACACAGACAGAACACAGAGACAGTCAGCTCGCACTCCTGGGTTTTTTCCGCTGCATGCTGCGTTTACAGCCGTGAAGTTAAAGTGTTCATGCATCTTGTCCTTACTGTGCTTCTTCTGAGCATCTTACATATGTAGATGTGCTTTGATGTAAATCCCCACAAACAGACTGGTCAAACACAGCGCTCGGCTAGAGCAAATAACAGAACAGTGAAATGTGTATTAATGTCTACAGGCAGCCCCGTTTTGTCTGGCTCATTTCTGTGATGTTAATGGTTGCCTTTCATGCAAATGTCTCATGCCTTCCTGTTATCTGTTTGATCAGACCAACTGCTGTGAATGCTTTGATGTATTGTTGTAGTTGGGTGTATATATACTGCTTTGTAACCATGCTCTCATCCTCTCTCAATCTGACTTCAACCTTTGCTGCAGGACACAGACTTTGTGTCCTCCCCTCCTTCTCTGAGAGCCATGGGCTCGCTCTCGGCGCGCATGCACGGCGCCGGGAGCGGAGCTCGTGACGGCGGTATGATATAATAAAACTTCCTTAAAACCTCCAACAACGCCGCATTAATTCATGCCGCCGCACACTCTCACATTCATACCTAAGGACAATTTACAATCCTCTGTTTGATGTCAATTAACCTAACTTGCATGCTTTTAGTATGTGGGAGGAAACCGGAGAAATCCCAGAGTAAACCCATGCAGACACGGGGAGAACATGCAAACTCCACACAGATCACTGTTGGTCGGGGGCTGGGATTGAACCCAGGATCCCCCGGCTAAGGGTGTGTTGCTGTGCTGCTGCATTACTAACCACTCCGCCACTGCGCTGCTCCACTTCTGAATGGCTTAAGAAAAACAAAATAAAGACTTTGGTGTGGCCTAGTCAAAGTCCTGACCTGAATCCGATTGAGATGCTGTGGCTTGACCTTAAAAAGGCGGTTCATGCTCAACAGACTGCTAGGCGAGGGAAATCGCCGGCTAAACCTGCAGAGAAGTCAGAACACACGTAGGAACATAACAAGGGACTTATGTGTAGTGAATTGAAAGTAGGTAGTTGGTAGTAGTGGTTTGTAGTAGGGTGCTGCACTAAACAAACGTGTGCAGCCCCTTAAATAGGGATAAGAACCTATTAACAAAACAAGCAGCAGGTGTGGGTACCTGAACGGGCAGGAGAAGGGCAATGATACAGGATTGGGATCAGCTGAGGCAGTGAGAGGGAGGCAAACTCACACTAACAGCTGACAGGGAACGCCCCCACGAAGCTTCACGCCCCTGACAGCTGTCACCAGTAAAAAGAACAATACTGGGATATAAAGAATAAAAATAACATGTCAAAGTATAATTATAACTAAGTACAAAAGGAATAAAATATAACAAAAACACAAACAGAAAAATGGCAAGAAGAACAATAATACATAAACCCAAAGGGCATAAGTGCAACAGATAAGTAAATAAGCAGAGAAAGCCATGAAACCAAGTCTGGTGGAGAGTTCCAGCACTCGGCTCATGACAGGGGCAAACACTTTTTCACACCACTGTACATGGGACATGGCTAGTCAATAGGTTAGTCACATTTCATAGCTTATATAATTACAATAAATAAAATGAATAATTGTTGGTGTATCCTATCATCACAATGGTGCAGTTGCTGTCAACTATTATAATTACCGTACTTACAAAGTATAATGTCTCCGTTGAAAATGTTAGCCGTGTCCTATCTAGTGTTTATAAATATCTATATTACCGACCACCAGAGTACACCCAACAGCTCAGATGTAAATATTATGACTCTTTCAGACCCATAAAAATTGTTAAAAGTATTTTTAAACAATATATTCTTTTATGAGGATTATAAAGACTTTATTTCTGCACCTTTAGAAATATTTTGTTGATGTATTTTTTAAATATTTGTTTTCACAAAAATACTGTCTAGTTCACCTTTAAGCCACAAATCAGAATCTAGCTTTGAAAGTATATTTTATAAATTTGTGACTATTTTCTGGTAAATTTGCAACCTTTTTGTTCATAACTTTGCAGATTTAAACTTATGCATTTGAGACTTTTTATTCAGAAATTGGATACTTTTTCTGTAAAATTGCAACATTTTCTTACAAAATTTCAATATTTTTGTAAATCTGAAAGTTTTTCTTTCTCTAAAATGTGTAGGATTTTTTTTTAAAGGTGAAGATTTTCATATGAATTTTGCCCTTTTTTTCTTATAAATGTGTCAATTTTTTCAGTCTATTAAGAAAACCATTGTTATGGAAAAATAGCTGCAAGAGGCCTAATAACCACAGACTGCAGACCCCTGTAATAGACCCATAGCAACCACAACACAACAGCTACCAGCGGTACCCTCCCACATTTCCTTCCACTATTTGCCAGTGGCAAAACAAACAGCAACAAAACCCACCACAATCAACTTTAAGATAAGATAAGATAAGATAAGCCTTTATTAGTCCCACAACGGGGAAATTCCAGGATTGCAACAGCACAGGGATAGCAACACTCAGAGCAACAATCAGAAGGCAAGAAAAAAAACAAGCAAGCAAGAGCAGCTAATATACATATGTACATATTACTATAAAATATATATATATACACACACACACACACACAGACACAGTGCAGAGCATTGTAGCTGGATGGAATAAATATATGAATATATGAACACACAGTGCAGAGCATTGTAGCTAGATGGAATAAATATGTAAATATATAAACACCCACAGTACGGAGCATTGCAGCTAGGTGGAATAAATATGCAAGTATATAAACACACACAGTGCAGAGCAATGTAGCTAGATGGAATAATATGTAGATATATAAAAACACAGTGCGGAGCATTGTAGCTAGATGGAATAAATATATAGATATATAAATATAAACACACGAAAGAAAGAAAGAAACCGTAACTTCCCAACTATAAACTGATAGATGGTAAAAATGTTGCTAACTCTGGATGGCCCGTTGCAGGTATGTTTCCACATTTCAAAGAGAGATGTTGCAGGAAGCAGAATATTAAAGTACATCTGAACCTGCTGTATCTGCTCTGCATCCTCCAGGGGGCACTGGCATTGTCTGGACTAAACTGCAGGAGGTTTTGACATCAGTGGAGGACTCCATCAGTTGCAGAAGGACCTGGGCTGCCCCCATCACATCATCAGACCAGGACAAGCACAAAGAGCACCTGAGAGCAGCTCAGGAGAACTGGATTAAAGCCAGTCAGGTATACATTTATATAAAATCAGCCCGTTTATCTGTGTTTTTTACTAAAGCCACAAATGTCATTAAGATATACAGAAAACTAAGTGAAGTTTTGGTTGTTCTTAAACTCTTATTCTCACTGATTTTAATTTTATTGGATTGGTGGCAGATATTGGATGAGATGGAAAAGGAGTTTGGGATTTCATGCCCGTCAGGGCTGCAGAGTGACCAGCCCCAGGAGGACATGCTGGATGTGGACACACAGTCTGCTGTCAGAAACCCTCCGCAGAAGCCGCTGGAGGAGCTGCAGAGAGCACAGACCATGATGGGCCAGGTGGAGGAGGAGAAGAACAAGGTGGGTGGAGTCCAGCTGAGCTTTCTGCTAATCCTGAGTCATATCTGAGATTACTGTGAGCTTGATATAAATCACAATTTATTTAGATTGTGCCAAAAATCGCTAAAGCATTACCTATAAACCTATTTTCAGCCATTGTTCAAAGGTCTGCATTATTAGGTTTTTAAACATCAGTTTATAAAAATAATTTTTTTTTATCAGATATACAGCAAATAAGAAGAATATTTATCATTTCTAATTACCTTTTATGTCATATTTATTTAGTTAATTTGGGTAATAGAAGTAGGTTCCATGACGCCAAATGCCACATAATGGTTAAATTATATATATATATATATATATATTGCTTAAGATAATTTCTTGCATTTGTCAGTACTGCAGTTTTCCACAGGGGATGAGAAATAAAACTGTAAATAAGTTAATACAGCTACTTTTAAAAGAGTAGTATGTTATTTAGGACTGACTTTTTTTTAAAGGGAACATGGTACCACTTTACAATAAGACTACCTTTACAAAGTATTTATAAGTGATTTGTCAGTAGGATAATTTTTAAGTCATAAATACTTTATAAATCATGGAAAAGCAGTTATAACAGTTTATAAGATTTATTTTATCAAGCACATGCACAGATAGACCCTAGGTGGTGCTCTAGCACCTGCCCCTTTGTTCTTTGAAGTGCCCGTCTGTAGAGCTTTTTTTTTTTTAAGGTTTTATAGATTTTAATTTTCCCATGGAGACACTGTTTGCCAATCAGATGTGTTTTAATGTCCAATAACTATATTTTGATGTCCAGTTAATTCTGTGTGACCTACACATACGCAGGAAAAAGACAAATTTACATGAAAAATTTATGAGAAACAACTCACAAATTCCTCACAAAATAAGAAAAAAATCATGAGAAAAGGAGTTACTAATTTATGATTAATTAGTTGCATTTTTATAAAACAGTACAAAATTCTATAAATAATGTTTGTCATTTATTAGGGAGAAGTAGTAAATTTAGAAGAAAAAGGTAACAAATTTCTAAGGGTAAAACACAAATATATGAGAAAAGATTTTGAAGATATTGAAAGAAGCTTTTTTCAGATTTTTGCAAATATTTATTTATTTTGAACAGATATGCATTTTTCAATGGAAGCTGCCCATTTTTTGTCATTGACATTTTGTCATTTAAGTTAATAATTAATGATGAAGATCATGGTCCCTGTGTGAATTGACTTTTTTTTTTTAGAAATCTATAGTGTACTGGATATCTCCATATGTATTATATAAAAACTGGTATCTGATGTTTGAGAGAACAGAAGATTGGGGTCACTATTTTGCAAGAAACAGGACACTAACTCCCTGATAATCTCATGTGTCGTAACAGTTTATTAATGCTTTGTAAAGTATTTACAGCTTCATTTATAACCTGATTATTGACTACTTATAAATCCTTTATGAATGGCATCTTATGGTAAAGTGGTGCTGGAAGAGTATTGAAATACAATAAAGAGAAGTAATAAAGATACTGTATATAAATTGGAGTAAAAAAATGAAAGTTGAGAACCTAACTGAACAGGACAAAGGGGAAGCAATTTCCATATTTTTAAAAAAAATCATTTATTGAATCAGATTTTGATTATCCAACACAAATAAACTCTGACCACCCTTCCCTTGGGTTTCAGTTGGTTGGTCTCCATAAGGCCTGGAGGTCTGGGAGTCACTCAGCTTCCTACAGGCCCAGTCCAGACTGGGCCTCTTCTTCGTACTCCGGTTCACCATTACTGCCCAGGAGAATAACCCGCCCTATAACACCTTTGTCTGCGGGTGGGAATGGGTCTCCGCTGGGATCTGTGAACTCAGGCAGCAGCTGCCCCATCAGCCTGGAGTCTGAGACAGAACGGCTGAACAGGTGAGTCCGGGGAGCAACTCGGCATGTTTAAGAAACAAAAAAATAGAAAAGAAAAGAAAAAAAGAAATCAAAAGGGAAAAAGTAAATTAGTCAAAGCACTTTGTTGCACAAGCAGATGCAGATGTATTTTTTTGCACATGGGCTTATTTGTCAGTGCATCCAAAGCTTGACTCACTGTAATAAGTCATTAACATAGGTTGGAACATTTCAAGATTCATATCCTAAGTAAATGCCAAAAGTAAATGTTAATTGCTGTGTATTTTTGTGTACAAACATATGCAGAGACAGTTGACATTTCAATTTCGTATTCTTCTCACCCATTACAGTTTCACAGGGAAAGATCAGATCTGGGAGACAGTTTTTAAGACATGGATCTGCAGACTGTACTACGAAAGGAGCCATTTTAAAACAATTTTTGTCCAAAATAAATCTGCATGGGGACGCAAAACATATTTGAGCCTTAAAATGAAGGCAAGAGCCACATAAAATTGCAACATTGTTCTCTCATAAGCAACCTTTTTCTGTTAAATTTGAACTTTTTTGTGTAAATCTGGGACTTCCATAAATTTGCTGTTTTTCTCATAAATTTACAACTTATAAACTTGGGGCTTCTGACTTTTATATATATATATATATATATATATATATACTGTATATATATATATATACACACACACACACACACACATATATATATATACTGTATATATATATAATATTGATCTTATATATTTTCTTCTCATTTCTTGAAAATATTCAACTTTTTTTCTCATGAACAAAGGCAAATTTGATATTGTCCCTCTTGAATTTACAACTTTTTACATAAGTTTGTGGCTTTCTTCTTTTAAATGTTCAGTTTTGCTCATCAAAGTTTGCAAAAAAATTTTCTTTATTAAGAACATTTTTTTTTATAGAGTTGCGCCTTTTTACTCATAAATCTACATATTTGTTCTTGAATAAATGTGCTGTCAAGGTGTGGGTTGAGTCTCATGTCTTCATTTTCATTCATTGTGTCATGAGTCTGAGCCCAGAGCTCAGACTCTCAATGTATTTTTGAGTATTTTATGTCTGTTATTATTTTCTTGTCAGATTCTATTTTTGGTTTTGTGACACGTGTGCCATGTATTTAAGCACTGTCAATTCATTGTTTCACTGCGGCACTATTGAATTGTCTGAAGTTGTTTGGACATACACATGTGGGCAAAATTGTTGGCATCCCTCTGTTAATGACAGAAAAACCCACAATGGTCACAGAAATAACTTGAATCTGACAAAAGTGGTAATAAATAAAAATTCTATGAAAATTAACCAGTGAAAATCAGACAGTGCTTTTGAATTGTGGTTCAACAGAATTATTTTAAAAAACAAACTCATGAAACAGGCCTGGACAAAAATGATGGTACCCTTAACTTAATATTTTGTTGCACAACCTTTTGAGGCAATCACTGCAATCAAACGATTTCTGTAACTGTCAGTGAGACTTCTGCACCTCTCAGCAGGTATTTTGGCCCACTCCTCATGAGCAAACTGCTCCAGTTGTCTCAGGTTTGAAGGGTGCCTTCTCCAGACGGCATGTTTCAGCTCCTTCCACAGACGTTCAATAGGATTTAGATCAGGGCTCATAGAAGGCCACTTTAGAATTGTTCAATGTTTCGCTCTTAGCCATTCTTGGGTGTTTTTAGCTGTGTGTTTTGGGTCATTATCCTGTTGCAAGACCCATGACCTGCGACTGAGACCAAGCTGTCTGACACTGGGCAGCACATTTCTCTCTAGAATACCTTGATAGTCTTGAGATTTCATTGTACCCTGCACAGATTCAAGACACCCCGTGCCAGATGCAGCAAAGCAGCCCCAGAACATAACAGAACCTCCTCCATGTTTCACAGTAGGGACCGTGTTCTTTTCTTGGTATGCTTCATTTTTGCGTCTGTGAACATAGAGCTGATGTGCCTTGCCAAAAAGTTCCAGTTTTGTCTCGTCTGTCCATAGGACATTCTTCCAGAAGCTTTGTGGCTTGTCAACATGCAGTTTGGCAAATTCCAGTCTGGCTTTTTTATGATTTGTTTTCAACAGTGGTGTCCTCCTTGGTCGTCTCCCATGAAGTCCACTTTGGCTCAAACAATGACGGATGGTGCGATCTGACACTGATGTACCTTGACCTTGGAGTTCACCATGAATGTGTTTAGAGGTTGTTCTGGGGTCTTTTGTTACCATTCGTATTATCCGTCTCCTCCTGCGGCCACATCCAGGGAGGTTGGCTACAGTCCCGTGGATCTTAAATTTCTGAGTAATATGTGCAACTGTAGTCACAGGAACATCAAGCTGCTTGGAGATGGTCTTATAGCGTTTACCTTTAACATGCTTGTCTATAATTTTCTTTCTAATCTCCTGAGACAACTCTCTCCTTTGCTTCCTCTGGTCCATGTTTAGTGTGGTACACACCATGTCACCAAACAGCACAGTGACTACTTGTCACCCTTTAAATAGGCCGACTGACTGATTACAAGTTTGTAGACACCTGTGATGTTAATTAGAGGACACATCTTGGTTGAACATGTCCCTATGGTCACATTATTTTCAATCTTTTCTAGGGGTACCATCATTTTTGTCCAGGCCTGTTTCATGAGTTTGTTTTTTAAAGTAATTCTGTTGAACCACAATTCAAAAGCATTGTCTGATTTTCATTGGTTAATTTTCATAAAATTTTTATTTATTACCACTTTTGTCAGATTCAAGTTATTTCTGTGACTATTGTGGGTTTTTCTTTCATTAACAGAGGGGTACCAACAATTTTGTCCACGGCTGTATCCCTCCGTGTTTTTCCTCATTTCCTCTAGAGCAGGGGTGTCAAACTCATTCCATGGAGGGCCAAGACCCTGCAGGTTTTACTTCCACCCAGTCTCTTCAGCAGGTGTTTTCACTGATCAGCAATCAGTGGGAAGAAATTCAGAAAAAACACCTGTTGAAGCCACTGGGTGGAGGTAAAACCTGCAGGGTCTTGGCCCTCCATGGAATGAGTTTGACACCCGTGCTCTAGAGCTAAGGCAGCTCCGGAGCGCACCTCCCTCTAAGTTATTCTTGTTTTTGCATTTTTGTATTGTCTGCACTGTTTTTGGACTTTATGTTATTTTTTGTTAATAACTGTCACAACTATGGTTCAGCACCTGGGTCTGTCTCTCTGCTCCGTAGGGGCCAATTGTATTTCGTTAAAGCATAGACTCAATCCACGTCCTCGTCTTGAGTTATTTTGTATTTGTTATGGTTGGTGTTAAATTAGACCCAAATGCGGTACTTAGAGTTCAGCACGATTTATTCATGAGCTGGCCAGATGGGCGCAGCTCAAAAGAAACACAAAAAACACAAAATAACAGGCAGCACGGGGGGCTGTAGAAAACTTACTAATTTCAGGCAAGAACAGGTCAGGTCAGAACAGAACAGATAGAAGTGTGTTGATCACGCAGCATGACGAACGGCAATCATAACAACACACAGATTGGGGCAGGTATAAATACACACGGGATCAATTAAACACAGGTGGCAAAATCAGGGCAAACTGACACAGCGGGGCGCAGATATAACAGGATGGGCTGGGTTGAGTAAACAATCAGAGGAAAAAACCATCAGAAGGGAAACAAGAACGTGGCACATAAAGATGATAATTAATAATACTAATAAAGAAGAGACTAACCCACAGAGAAAAGAATGTACACAACAGAATAAAAATAATAATGGCAACCCAGGATCATCATAACAACCAGAATGAAATACCGCCCCTCCTGTCACTGTCAGTTGCCTCATGTGTCAGCTGTCAGTGATTATTGGTCTCTCCACCTGTCCCGTGTTGTCCTGATTATGTTCAGTGTATTTAAGGTCTGGTTTCACTTCTGTTTGGTTCAGGTTCTTTTTTGTCATCCTGGCATGATTACACGCTACTCCTGTTTTTGCCTTTTTGTTGCGCTTCCGAGCAGCTGAGTTATTTTCTGTTAAAGCCCTCGAGTTGTGCCAGTGTGGCCAGCTCTTTAGTAAAATCATTTTTGAACTTAGGTCCAGCGATTGGGTCCAGTCCTTCCACAACTCTGACATGTGCACCTTTTTTCTCTCTGAAATTTGCTATTTTTCACAAATTTGCTACTTTTTCTTTTGTGTAATTTTTTTATTAAGTTTTTTGTGCAGTTTTCTCTCAGATATGAAGTTGTTCTCATAAATTTGTGTAATATTCCTCTCAGAAGAAGAGTGGTGGCCTAGTTGATAGAGCACCCACCCCACAACCGGGAGGTTGGGGGTTCAAGTACTAGCCAGGTCATACCAAAGACCATATGAAAATGGTAATTCCCGCCTTCTAGCTTGGTGCTCACTGTAACAGAATTGGGGAAGGAGAAGTTGTTTGTGGTGGCGCCTTGCATGACAGCGACCCCTCTGATTCTACACGTGATTACCATTGTAGATAGGAGAAATGTAATTTCGTTCTACTGTACATGATTGACTGTATGGACTGAATAACAACAGAGATGGCTTCTTATTATTATTATTATTTTGCATCTTTTTTCTTCTAAATTTGCATTACATTTATTCCTGAAATTATAACTATTTTCCCCATAAATTTTCTGTTTTTTTCTTGTAAATTTTGAGTATATTTTTCTTTCTAAAGTGTTCAGTTTTTTTCATAAATTTGCTACTTTTCTTCTTGTAAATTAGCATAATGTTTCAGTTATAATTATAAGCCTTTTTTCTTGTATACCTGTGACGTTTTTTCTCTTAAATATGATATTGTTCTCATAAGTTTACAGCTTACAATTACTAAAAAATATTTTTATGTGAATTTGAGTCTTTTTTTCCTCTAAATTTTCAAACTTTTTTCCTCACGAATCTGAAACATTTATTCTCCTTCATTTTGAACTTTTTTCTTGTAAATTAGCATTTTTAAAAAATAAATGTTAATTTTTCTCTCATGTATTTGAGACTTGTTCTGCTTTAATTTGCAGTGTTTTCTTATAATTTTGCAGCACATTTATTTCTGAAAATTTTAACTATTTTTATTATAAATATAATTATAGCTTTTTGTTATAAATGTGTAAGCTTTGTCTGTCATAAATTTGTAACCATTTCCCCATAAATTTGTGAGTTTTTCAAAGTGACTGGGAGCCAAGGAATATGGACAATAGAGCCGCATGTGGCTATGGAGCCGCAGGATGCAGACCCTTGGCTTAAAGTGACACTACACCAAAAATCAACTTTTTTTTTTCTTGTTAACATGTCTGTAACATGTTTTTTTATGATTTACAAGACATACGAAGAGTGACATCACTCAAATGTCTCAGGTCTCTATTTTGTTTTTGGGTTTTTTTGCTTTAAAATTTCCCCGCACTTTGAAAAAAGCGAGATTAGATGGAACGTTTTTGGTGACATACGGTAATTATACTAGTCCTTAGTGCTGAGCCAATCAGGACTCTCTTGTCATGGCAGCGGTGAGCATGCACGCACACAAACTGCACTTTGCCTTAATTGCCTCTGATTTCCTCCAGCTGCTTTGTGGGCCAGCTCCACCCTATTTAAGGGGTGAGCTGGCATTAATCAGCATGAGATTGTCTTGACGCCACCGTCAAGATGCTTTTGAGATCTCCTGCTGCTTGTGTTCTCAACTCCCGTGTGTGTGCTCCACATTCGTTCGCTACCGGCCGCCCAGCTCTGTCAGCTCCCCCCACTGCCTGATTTCCCCCTTGGATTTTCACGTAAGCCTGACCTCCCAAAGCTCTCACCTCTGTACTTGTTGGGTCTCTCTGCCTTCAACTCCTCAGTGTGCCCCACCAGAGCTCCCCTCCTGGATTTGGACTTTATCGGCTGCGCAGGCTGGACTTCCCCCTGGACTCCGTGCAACCAAGTAAGGCATGAATATTCAGTTCTCTACAAAATGTCCACTTTCCCCCCTAGGAACAAGCCCCAGGCCTGGGAATATTTCCCCTCACCATCAGCAAGTACCTCCCGCTGCAGTCCTCCACCTCTGCGTCACAGCCACAGAAGCTGCTCTGCAGCAGTTCATCTTTTGCTGCCTCTGCAACAGCAACCAACAAATGACTATCAAGTAAGCTTCAGTTTACAGTGCAGTATACCCAGCATATTTTCCCCAGATATTTACTCTAGTCTTCTCTACTCCCCATAGGGCTACCAGTTAGTTCACATCACAACTTGTACAATAAAATACTTACCTTTTACATCTTACCAGTTGTCTCTTGTTGTGGTTTCTGTCGTTGAGTTCCTGCATAATAAAAACCATGTCATTACAATCCCACCAAACGCAGGACCCAGCAGAAACCCAACAGGCCTCCCTGATAGAATGCCTCACTCCTCTTGAGGTGAAAATTGTTCGGTTATCTCATCTCAGAGTCATCACTCAGAGCCAAATGAGCTAATTTATGGCCCAGTTTGCTATCGCTGCTGCGCCAAGCTCAGCCACATTGGGGTCCCACCTGACGGCCAAATCTTCACCCCCTGAGCCTGTCTCCGCTGGTCGAGCCCTTTCTATCCCTTTTCTGTCCCACTACAGTGGGAGGGTGGGGGGCTGCAAAGGATTCCTTCTCCAATGTCAGTTGGTTTTTCAGCGAACCCCCACCGATTTCCCACAACTGAAGCCTGATCCAGCCAAAATACAAGCTGTCACCGAGTGGCCCACTCCATCCAACCACAACAGCCCCAACGTTTCCTGGGCTCCGCCAATTTCTATACAAGATTCATCAAGAATTACGCTGCATTGCAGCCCCCCCGACACAACTCACTTCCACCAAGGCTTCCTTTAAGTGGTCCGACTTCGCTGAGGTGGCCTTCGCCGAACTTAAGGGACAGTTTTCTGATGCCCCCATCCTCTCCCAGGTGGACCCCTCATTGCAGTTCTTTGTGGAGGTGGACGCATTGGATTGTGGTGTAGGGGCCATTCTATCCCAATGGTCCCCTGAAGATGGAAAGATGCACCCCCGTGCATTCTTCTCTCGCCGTTTAAACCCAGTGGAGAAGAACTACGATCTGAGCAACCGGGAGTTCTGGGCGGTCAAGCTGGCATCACTGGTTGGAGGGAGCAGTTCAACCTTTTGTCGTCTGGATAGACCACCGGAACCTGGAGTACCTAAGGTCTGCCAAGTGCCTCAATCCACGACAGGCCCGGTGGGCCTTGTTTTTGGCCAGTTCAATTTCACCCTGACCTATTGGCCTGGGTCCAAGAAAGTCAAGGCAGACGCTCTCTCTCGACAGTTTTGTCCAGAGATAGCTTCCACCCCCAGTGAACTCATCCTGTCCCCCTCGTGTGTTGTGGGGGCCATCTCCTTTGACATTGAGAGAAAGGTGTGGGCCGCCCAGCTGACGAAACCTGACCCAGGAGGAAGTCCCTGGGGCAGACTGTATGTTCCATCTTTGATGCGGGGGGAAGTCATCCACTGGGTCCATACCGCCCGGTTCACTTGCATCCTGGGAGATGGCCACACCATCCACCACCTTTGCCGGGCCTTCTAGTGGCCCTCGCTCAGCACTGACACCCAGGATTATGTCCAGGCCTGCATGGTCTGTGCTGCCGGGAAAGCCTCCAACTCGTCACCAGCTGGTCTCCTGCAACCCTTGCCCATCCTAAGCCACCCTTGGTCACACATCAGGGTAGATTTTGTTACCGTCCTCCCTACCTCAGAGGGGAACACCGTCATCCTAACAGCGGTGGACTGATTCTCCAAGGCGATCCACTTTGTCGGCCTCCTCAAACTTCCCTCTGTCATGGAGACCACTGAGATTTTAACTCAGCACGTCTTCCGCCTCCACGGGCTTCCCTTTGACATTGTGTCTGGCAGAGGACCCCAGTTCATATCCCAGGTATGGAAGGCTTTTTGTAAGATCCTCGGTGCATCTGCCAGCCTCACTTCTGGGTTTCATCCACAGAGCAATGGGCAGTCAGAGCGAGCCAATCAGGAGCTGGAGGCAGCACTGTGCTGCATTACATCTCAACACCCAGCTACCTGGAGCAGGTACCTGCATTGGATCGAGTATGCTCATAACTCCGCCACCTCTACAGCCAAGAGGGTTACCCCCTTCGAGGCCTCGCTGGGCTACAACCCCCCTCTCCTGCCCCTCAGGGAGAGTGAGATAGCTGTGATAGCTCAGCAACACATTTGTCGTTGCCGTCAAATCTGGAGGTCAACTAAGGTGGCTCTCCTTAGAATGGCTGAACATAACTCCGCCATAGCTGACCGACGGAGGACGTCGGCCCCTGAGTATACTGTTGCCCAAAAGGTATGGCTTTCCACTCACAACATTCCCCTCAAGACTGATTCTAAGAAACTCTCTCCCAAGTTAATTGGCCCTTTCACTATCATGCACATTATTAACCCTTCTGCTGTCCGCCTCAAGCTACCCTCTTCCTTATGCACTCATCCTGTGTTTCATGTCTCCAGGATCAAACCTGCTTTCTTCAGCCCCCTTTGTCACCCCTCTGCCCCTCCCTCCCCCCGAGTCATCGATGGAGGTCCAGTCTACTCTGTGCGCAGGATCATGGATGTACTCACCAGGGGTCGGGGTTTCCAATATCTGGTGGATTGGGAGGGTTATGGTCTGGAAGAGTGGTCCTGTATCCCTCGTTCTTACATCATGGATCCAGTTATGCTCGCTGATTTAAATTGACGGCATCCGGACAAGTCTGGAGTGCCAGGAGGTGCTCCTTGAGAGGGGGGCCTTGTCATGGCAGTGGTGAATATGGACACACACACATTGCACTTTGCCTTAATTGCCTCTGATTTCCTCCAGCTGCTTTGTGGGCCAACTCCACCCTGTTTAAGGGGTGAGCTGGCATTCATCAGTGTGGGGTTGTCTCAACACCACCGTCAAGTTGCCTCTGAGATCTCCTGCTCCTTGTGTTCTCAACTTCCATGTGTGTGCTCCACGCTCACTCGCTACCTGCTGCCCAGCTCTGTCAGCTCCATCCACTGCCTGACTTCTCCCTTGGATTTTCATGTAAGCCTGACCTCCCAAAGCTTTCACATCTGTGCTTGTTGGATTTCTCTGCATTCAACTCCTCAGTGTGCCCCACCAGAGCGCCCCTCCTGGATTTGGACTTTATCGGCTGCCCAGCCTGGACTCCCTTCCTAGACTCCCTTCAACCAAGTAAGGCATGAATATTCAGCTCTCTACAAACTGTCCCCTTTCCCCCCTAGGAACAAGCCCCAGGCCTGGGCATATTTCCCCTCACCATCAGCAAGTACCTCCTGCTGCAGTCCTCCACCTCTACGTCACAGCCACAGAAGCTGCTCTGCAGCAATTCATCTCCTCCTGCCTCTGCAACAGCAACCAACAAGCAATTACCAAGTAAGTTTCAGTTTACACTACAGTATACCCAGCATATTTTCCCCAGATATTTACTCTATTCTTCTCTTCTCCCCACAGGGCTACCAGTCAGTTCACATCACAACTTGTACAATAAAATACTTACCTTTTGCATCTTACCAGTTGTCGCTTGTTGTGGTTTCTGTCGTTGGATTCCTGCATAATAAAAACCATGCCATTACAATCCCACCAAACGCAGGACCCGGCAGAAACCCAACAGGCCTTCCCGATAGAACACCTCACTGCTCTTGAGGTGAAAATTGATCAGTTATCTCATCTCACAGCTTACCAGTTGTCTCTTGTTGTGCTTTCTGTCTTTGGCTTCCTGCATAACAAAAACCATGTCATCTCTGGCCTAACTGGTTAGTCTCCAGGCCCAGTTTGCATTTTTGGACAGCTGCTTTGAAAACTTGACCCAAATTAAGATGGGTTTTAACGTTAAACTGCTTTTAAGGACCGATGCCGTTTCAGTCATTATCCTGGGCCACCGGTCATACAACTGGCCATGCCCTTCAACTGGTAAGTCTTTTTATCACAGGATTTATTCTGTTTAATGTAGTGCTAGCCACTATTAGTCTTGTGGAATGTGGGTGGGCCTAGTCACAGAACCTGGCGTTTGAAAGAGGAGAAAAAGTGAAAAGATTTTGACATAACTGTAAGACAATACTAAATACACTAAAGGTCCCATACTGTGCATTTTCCAGGAAATAATTTTAAGTTTTGACATTCTCAAGGATATTGTGGTGTTTGAAAACCACAGGTCTGGTCAGTGTCGGCGTGATGGTGTGGCCGCTCAGTGACGTCATCACACTGAACATTTAAATGCAAGGGACAGCCACTTTACTTTCTCTTTCTGCCCTTTCTTCAGCACTCGGCCTCCCAACCGACGTTACTCTGTACCACCATTAAGGTTCTATGTAATAAAGTTCGTGTTCTCAGCAAGATGCTCTCTGTCAGTTCCTTACAACATTCCCAGACATAACAAATGGCGATGAGGGTGACCCACGCAAAACCGAGGATAAAACTCTTACTGACGGAGAAATATTACAATGACGCAACCAACGTCACGGCCCGAAGAATCGTCTTCTTCAACTGCAAACAACATGTGGGTGAGTCAACTCAACGTTATGCCATGGAGCTTCGAGTCTTAGCGAGCACATGCGCCTTCCGGCCCTTAGAAGACAAGTTAATCCATGACAAGCTACCAGAAGGCTCGAACAAGTGGCTAAGAGAAGAGCTAATATAATGACACAACAATTGGTCCCAGACCTTCATGACCTAGCAAGCATGTGCAAATTCAGTTTGTTGGAGGTCAAGATGGTGCGGGACCAGTTAGCCAAGCCAGACACTGCTATCACATGCGGTAACCACAGAAGGGTCCAGTGATACAGCAGAAGAGGCTGAGGTACACACCACGGATTGGAAAAACGCTACGAGGCGCTTCCCATGTGGCAACTGTGGCTCCCCGATGCACCAAGTGAGAGCGCGCTCCTGCCCGGCCAAGAGGCAGCGATGTCAACACACGGAGAGAGGGCATAAACTGGACTCGCCTCCAATCCTCGCCCGGCATAAGCCTCAGGGAGCCACCGCAAAGGTGCAGGAGAGAGAGTTCTTGGTCAAAGGGGACCCCGGTGAACGACGACAACCCAGTACACGGCCCGTCGCCGGCGACAATGACACATAGCCACGACCACAATAAGCACCAGGAGAGAAGAGGCAGAAACCGGTCTCATCTTGCATCTTTGCCCGGCATCAGCGTCCAGGAGCTGTCACAGCGCTGCAGGATAGAGAGTTTGCAGCCCGTCAGGACTCAGCAGAGCAATGCCAATCCACAGCGCATTCCTGCAGGGGGAAGGGGCAGCGACCGGACTCGCTGATGGTTCAAGATGGCAAGCCAGCCATCTGCGGAAGGTAAGAGCAGCTGCCACGGATCAAGATGCAGTGTTGGAGCTGACCCAATTGGTGTGGGATCCTGGCTGGGATGTTACTGACAAGCAAGCCGTGGCTCCAGCAGGATGGCACCCAAGTCCGCTGCAGCAGGCGCCTCCAGGGGCGCGTCCACCACGGGCTCGCCTCAAGGCCCCTTGAACTGAACTGCCTTGCTCAATATTAAAAAGGACTGTGTTTAGCTAGGGGTGTGGCTGCCAACAGAAGTTGCGTAATAAACCACTCAGCCACGCTGGGCCATGCGGTAGTCCATCCGCTGGCTCTAGCTAGTTCTGGGGTTTTACAATTACCAAATTGGGGAGGGTAAATTAATAGTGTTTTTCTGCTTTTTCCAAGGGAGGGATGAACGTGGCATTCTAAAACCCCAGGTCTGGTCAGTGTTGGCGTGATGACGCAGCCACTCGGTGACGTCATCACGCCGAACATATAAATGCAAGGAACGGCCATTTTACTTTCTCTTTCTACCCTTCCTTCGGTACTCGGCCTACCTGTTACGTCCTAATAATGCAAGACGTGAGCCATGTTGTACCGAGTAACGAACTGAACTTTATTGAGATTCACACTCAAAATACATACTGGCCATAGCCCGCCTGACGTCACTACTTTGACTGCCTGGCGTTGGCTACAGCAAGCCCCAACGGCCAAATCCCCGTACAACACCACCCCTTTACAAAACGTGAAAGGCACTATGTAGAACACATATATATGTAAACTAGAAACACCCCCCCAATTAGGTTTAGCATGAAAAACCCCACAGAACACATGCATTATATGCAGTTTTTTTTTTTTTTTACATTGACTTTGTTTTTCTCGCCTTTTTTTTTTAAACACACAGAGAACAACAGGCCTAATAAGATAAACAGGCACCTGGGTAGACTGTCAGGGTACCTTCCCGTGTTGGGGCGGATTATTCTGCCGCCCATGCCCAACATGCTTCAGCTAAGGCTACTTCTACTACAAATTCATCGAGGTGTCTGGGCCTCTGACGTGTCCTAGTCGAATGCCTCACCAGAGAAGGACCTGCTCCAGGCTCTGTCGGCCACACCTCAGAATCCCCAACACCCCGATCAGGCAAGTCCCAACCCTCATCAGTCAAATCTGCTGCAGCTCCTGGACCCTGGGCTGGCAATGACTTCCTGAGTCAGCTGGAATGCCGCTGTGACCCGTCCGAGAGCCCGAATGTGTCCTGGCCCAGCCGCCTCATGATCTGCAGGGGTCCTGTCCAGAACGGCTGCAGCTTATGCATACAGTTGGACACATCGAGTCCATGGGCCTTCGCCCTATGCGTCCTGTCGAAATGTCGTTTCATTTTCTGCTGCTGGTTGATGACCTGGTCTCGTGGAGGGTCCGTGTCACCCGAAGGGGAGGTTGTGGGGGGCCGCAACCGGTCCAGAGGCAGATGTAATTCATGCTCCAGCATGAGCTTTTCTAGGGAACACCCTGTCGTGGTGTGGGCCGTTGCCCTGTAGTGGAGGAACGTGTTCTGAAGGGCATCAGGGAATGTGAAGCCATCCACCAGATGGGTCCGCAGACCATTTTTCAGTCTTGTTGAAACGTTCCACACCCCCATCGGCTTGAGGGTGCTAGAACGCGGGTCTGATGTGCTCCACGCCCCTGTCTCCCAAAATCTCCTCAAACCCCCCAGAGGTGAACTGTGGGCCATTGTCTGTAGTGATGGCATCCAGAACCCCCACCTGGTGAACAGTGATGAGAGGAAACCGATGATCACGTCTGTCGTGACTGAGTTAGTAGACAACATTTCCAGCCATTTGTAGAACAGCTCATAGACCACCAGCAAGAAATGGCTGTTTGGAGGGGCCGTGTGTAGCTCGCCACAAATGTTCAACTGGATGTGCTTCCAAGGGCCCTCCGGGTACGGTAACGGTTGCAGGGGTGAAGGGGGTGACACACCCGTCTTCCCACTTTCTAAACACGAAACACAGTTTTTAACCATAGTCTCAATGTCCTTATCAATGCCAGGCCACCAAACCGAATCCCTGCAACATTGTTTCACCCTGACCACACCCAGATGACCCTCGTGGAGCATGGCCAAAATGCGCAATCTCAGCGACACCGGAATCAATGTGCAGTGTCCTCTTGCCACACACACACCATTCCAGCAGCTCAGTTCGTCCCTGAACCTGTGAAAAGGCGCCAGATCACCCTGCACCTTCCTGGGCCAACCCTCTCTGATGACA
Source organism: Pholidichthys leucotaenia (assembly GCA_020510985.1). NCBI lineage: Eukaryota > Metazoa > Chordata > Actinopteri > Cichliformes > Pholidichthyidae > Pholidichthys > Pholidichthys leucotaenia. The sequence continues at coordinate 318,624,031 of CM035839.1, read as the reverse complement.
GAGCACAGCTGTGACAACGTGGGGTCCCGTTCCGACTTCGCCTGGAGGGACACCATGTCCTGGAGGGGTCCGTGTAGCACGTTGACTAGATCCGTCTCCAAGGGGTCATTGTCGTCCGGTTGTGCGGTGTTGGTCGTAGCACAGGACAGGAGATCCACCACTACATTCTCTTTGCCAGGGGTGAACTGGGTAGTGAAGTTGTAGGCCCACAGCCGTTCAGTCCACCTGTGGATCCGCAGGGGCCTGTGTCCCAAACCCGTCATCTCCAGCAGCGTCGTTAATGCCCAGTGGTCTGTGAGCAGGGTAAAATGGCGCCCATAGAGGTAAATGTGCCATCGTTTGCATGCCCAGACACATGCGAGTGCCCCTCTCTCACCCACGGCATACTTCTGTTCGGCCAGTGAGAGGAACCTCGACGCAAATGCCACTGAGCGCTTGGTACCATTTTGCACTTGGGACAAAACCACCCCCACTGCTGAACTAGATGTGTCACAAGTCAGAAAAGTTGGCCATTTTGGATCAAAGTGGGCCAACACCAGCAGGGAGGTGAGTTGGGACTTCAGCCTACCGACCGCCGCTGAGCAGGCCGAAGTCCATTACCGTGAAGTGTCCTGCTTCAGAAGGGCTCGGAGGGGTTTGATAGTCTCTGAATAATGGAGAATGAAACACCCATAGAAGTTCACCATGTCCAGAAATGAGGAAATTTATGTGGGTGTCGTGGGGTCGGGGAGACACAAGACCACCTCCACGTTTGAGTGCAGGGGGCTCAGGCCCTCAGCCACTAGCCGGAACCCAGCAAACTCAATGGAATCCACCGTGAAGATGCACTTTTCCCCATTCAGTGTGACCCTGTGCTCTAGCAGTACCTCCATTACTCATCCCAAACGATCGTCATGTGCTTCCCACAACGCGCCATGGACCACGATGTCATCCAGGTACACCACTGCACTCCTGAGGCCGGCGAGAATCGTAGACATATTTTTTTGAAAACAGCTCGGCGCTGAGCTCAAACCAAAAGGCAAGCGGGTGTACCTGAAAATGCCCATGTGGGTCATGAATGCTGTCAGGTCACAGCTGGCTGGGTGGAGGGGCACCTGCAGATAACCCTGGCAAAGGTCCAACTTTATGAACACCTTTGAGCCGCTGAACATTGTGGTGAGTTCCTCCATCGTGGGGAGAGGGTATTTTTCCGGGATGATCGTTTTATTAACCATCCCGTGGTCAATGCACAGCCGAATGCCGCCCGTCTTCTCTTGTCCACCACGATGTTTGAGATCCACAGTGAGGCATCCACTTTCTTGATAATGCTGGCTTTAAGCAATTTATTCAGTTCCTCCATGACGTAATCCCACAGGGCGAGGGGAAGCCGCCGTAACGGTTGAATCTTGGGCGTCATGCGGGCAGTAGTTGAAAACCTTTATACACCCCAGGCCCACGAACAACACCGGCCAGTGGGCCTGCCACCCGGAAGACACAGTTGACACGGTTGAACTCGCTGGATCCGTGATGGGGAATTCTAACTCTCCAAACAAATCATTTCCCAACAAGTCGGCCCCCTGGCGTGAAATCTGGAAGGTAAATGCCGGAATCGTCTTTGACTCACATGTTACCGAGAAACTGGCTGTGCCCACCATGCCAGTTTTAGTGTGACCGTAACCAAACATTTTCACAGCACCCGCTTTAATGGCTTTTCTTGGGAAAAATCTTCTCAACGTGGACATGCTCAGTATGGATTTACCAGCGCCCGAGTCCACCATAAGCAGCACATCGACCCCATCAAACTGCAAAACGTACCACTTTAACGGCCACTTCTTAGTGCCTGCTATACACACCGACATCATGCCTTCGGGCTCCGAGTCTGTTGGCTTGTAGATGGTGATGCAAACCCTGGCCCAGTGATTAGAATGGCCCCAGTTATAGCACTTCTTCCTCTGGTGGGGCAAGTGGACGCGCCCGCCCGGTGACGAGGATAGCCACAGCTGCCACACAGTCCCCGAGCTCCTGCTCCTGCCTGTGCCACAGTTTGCCACCTTTTGAGGGTCCGCCCCGAGGAGTTAGCTGTGTTGCTAGTGGTCTGACGTGGAGGGAAAGCTTAGGTGGCTAGGTTCTCTTTAGCTAGTACTTGTAGACGTAGCTGGGTAGCGGACTGTATTTGGCTGGTCAATTCTATTACTTACTTCAGCATGAAGACATCCTTAGTTAGCATTGGCTTCTCTTTGAGCCACTCGTTGCTTGTACTGTGTGCTAGCTTATCACAGATTAGCTCTTCCTCTACAGGCCCGAAGGCGCACGTGCTCGCTAGGTTACAGAGCTCCATTAGAAAGTGCTGGGTGGACTCACCAGCTTGTTGACAGCGGTTGAAGAATCTGTGTCTTTGTGCTGTGATGTTGCACTCATCAACAAAGAAATTGTCCATCATATCCAAACACTCCTTTAATGAATCCTTGCTACCCAGCACAAAACACACGTTGGCCTTCCTTACCGAGGCAGTGGATTAGCATGCTCTTCCGTCTCTTTTCGTTGGCGTCACCCAGGCCAGCTGCGGCGATGTACTCCTCAAACGCCTCCAGTCAGCGGCACCACAGTGTAGTTGGCACACCCAGAGACTCCAAGAATGGAGGTGGTAATCTTATGCACGCGCCCATGATCCCATCCTTATCGCCAAATGTTATGTCCTAATAATGCGAGATGTGAGCCATGTTGTACCGAGCAACGAACTGAACTTTATTGAGATTCACACTCAGTATACATACTGGCCATAGCCCACCTGATGTCACCATGTCGACTGCCTGGCGTCGGCTACGGCAAGCCCCAAGGGCCAAATCCCCATACAACACTACCAACCAACGTTACTCTGTACCACCACTAAGGTTTTATGTAATAAAGTTTGTGTTCCTAACAAGGCGCTCTCTGTCGGTTCCGTACAACATTCCCAGACATAACAGATATACTATATACACAGATGATATGCAAAAATTGGGCCACCACTTGACAAATTATTTTTATTTTTAATATTTTTTAACTGAACACATCCAAACGTAGTCTTTGTGGGGTATTGAAAAAAATTACAATATTTCAAGCAAACATTAATAAGTAACTACTTTTATTTCATAAATTAAAAAATATATACTGTATAATGAAAAATAGAAGCAAAAGTCTGGTCACCCTACGCACTTAACGTAATGAAACAAACACGCCAATTAATAAAAAAACTGGTAGCTGCCAGTGGTACCCATCAGCCTGCTGACATTAAAAGCACTTCCTGGCTGAATTTTTGTGCGAAGTCACCTGAAATGGAAATCATCTCTGATTTTTCATAGATGCAACTATGGGATCAGTATGAAAAGCCTACATCATTTCATTCCTAAGTTATCACATTTACAAGGTTTTTTGAGAGTTGACCTCTGACGTTGACCTGAGGTCAAGGTCACCAAAAATCAAACTCATCCCAGATTTTTTTTTAAAGATAGAACCATGGTATCAATGTGAAATGTGTATGTCATATCCTTTCTGAGTTATCATGTTTACAATGGTTTGAAATGAAAATTAAAAACCTTAACCTTCAGCCTTTTGACTCCAGACCCATAGTTTGAGGTCAGGATCCCAAAGTGAACCTTTTGACCCCAAACCCATAGTCAGAGTTCAGGGTCTAACCCATCCAAGATTTTTCTTAGATACAACTTGTTGTGGGTGGATTTGGCCCTTGGGGCTTGCCGTAGCCGTCTGGGCGAGTGATGTCAGGCGGGCTGCAGCCAGTGTATGTATTTCTGTGTTCTCTTAATAAAATTCAGTTCACTGCTTGGCATAAGACAACTCCAGTCTGTGATTACAAACATAACATTTTGGCGACAAGGAGAAACTATGGCGGCGTATGGGCCACCTTCACCACCTTTTCTATAGTATCCGGGTGAGCCAGCGATCCTGTGGCCTAACTGGTTGGCCATGTTTGAAGGGTGCATCGCGGCATTGGGCCTGAGTAGACTTGACGGAATGTAAAAATGAGCACTTCTGGCCCACCATCTCCGCGTAGAAGGTCGGAGAGTTTTCTACATGTTGGGGTTGATGGAGTCTTATGTGGATGCTATTGGGCGGCTGGCTGAATATTTTGCCAAACATACAAGGAGCACAAAGCTGTGGGTGGAAAAGCTGTTGCCGCCAAAAGAAGCTAGGCTAGGTAGCTCAGGGAAGCTAACAGGCCAGCTACTGGCAACGGCGAAGTTAGCCACGGAGCTAGGTGGGCGCCAAACACAAGCTACAAGCTACCAGCTGGATATCGCGGTGGGAACGGAGCCACAAGTGAGAGTGCCCCCAGCCACCGAGGATGGCAAGCCAGCTGGAAAGCTCAGCACGGTGAGTGGCCGTAGCGCTGGTGGTGAAGACAGCGCGGTGAACGAAGACAGCACGGGGGGAGAGCAGTGACTAGACTAGACTCAGTTTTCCCCGCAGCTAGAGTCGGAGCAGCGGGAGGAGGGGCGCAAGCATGCTGATAGCTCCGGGAAACAGCAGCAACAGCCAGGTGCAGAGGCAGCGCAGCAGAGCACCTTGGACGACGGAGAGGAGGTGCCGGACTGTCCTTGTGCCCGAGACAAGATGCAGTCGAAGACAGGCACTGAGAGCGAGCAGACCAGAGATTTGCTGGGCACCATGGAGGTCGAGCGGGACCAGGTTTGAAAGCGGACAGACCGACAGGCACGGAGAAACCACGTGCCAAGCAGCAACACTGCAAGTTGAGCAAGACCCTCCCGAGAGTTACGGACTGGGTTCGGGTTTGTAGGGAGGGGTGCCAACGGCGAATACGGGTGGAACGAGGTACAGCTTTTTTCAACTGCTGGATGGTTCGAGGAGGCATGCCAGCGAGGTGTGACGTGTCTGGGAGAAGGCTTCGGATGGCGGGTCCGGATGAGAGGGGCAGTCGGTGGTGAGGAGAGGAGACACTCTCGCCTGTGAAATCAGCTTCGACCCCGGGGACAGGATGCTTCCAGGGGCGCACCTACTGAGGGGCTGCCCTGGGCCACCAAGCCAGTTCTACCTTTTTCTACCTGAGGACAGTGGTGTAACTTGAATAGTTCCAATGTTTATATGTTTATGTGGTGTTTAAATAATAGTAATAATGAGAATGTATATATGTTTGCATGTGTTTTGGGAAAAATCTGAAATGTTATTATTCTGGGATTATTTTATGTATTTTTATTAGTTTAGGAACACGGCAATATTTTAGGTTATCAGTGGACTTTTTTTAGTTAAATAGTTGCAGAATAATCCACTGTGCTGTGCGGGTTGTGTTGCAGTCCACCCACCAACTCTATTTTAGTTGTTTTTGTGTGAATGTGTTAGGCCATTATAGTACATTGTTTCCCGTTATTTTAGTGCGTGGCTCGGGTCCTAAATTGGGGGGGGGTTTAATTGTGTGTGTGGTTTTGGACTTTTCTAAAGGGGGGGGATATGTTGTGGGTGGATTTGGCCTTTGGGGCTTGCCGTGGCCATCTGGGGGAGTGACGTCAGGCGGACTGCGGCCAGTGTATATATTTTTGTGTTCTCCTAATAAAGTTCAGTTCACTGCTTGGCATAACATGACTCCAGTCTCTGATTACAGACATAACACAACTCTGGTATCGATCTAAAAAGTCTGCATCATTTTCTGTGGTTATCGCATTCAAAATGTGGGTGTTGACACCAATCACACACCCATCTGCACAGTGCAGTGAGGACAATATCCCTTTAGCCTTTTAGAAGCTGAGGGGTATAAATCACCAAAATATGCTGTTTGTCAAAGGGTGGCCACATTTTTGCATACCACTGTATGCATCCTGATCTGGGCATGGTCCATGACCATGTCCACGCTTTATGTTGTCTTTAGGTTTGATTATCATCGTCATTATTACCTCCACTAAGGAGGTTATGTTTTCAGGGTGGTTTGTCTGTTTGTTTGTTTGTTTGTTTATTAGCAAGATTATGCAAAAAATACTGTATGGATTTTGATGAAATTTTCACCAGAGGTAGCTCTTGGACCAAGGATGAGCCCATTAAATTTTGGTGATGATCTAAGAGTGCATACCTCCACCAAGGACCTTGTATATATTTGTGCAGCAGGATTACACATAAACTACTGGATGGATTTGGATGAAATGTTTACCAGAGATGGTCCTTGGGCTAGAGAAGAACCTATTACATTTTTGGTGATGGTCTGAGAACACATACCTCCATCAAGGCTCTTATCTTCTCACAGTGTGTTAACAAGAATCCTCCAAAAACTAGTGGATAGACTTTGATGCAATTTTCACCAGAACTGGCTCGTCGCCTACACATGAACCCATTTCATTTTGGAGGTGATCCATGAGGAACAGAAGAAGCCTTGGTGGAGGTATGCACTCTCTGAGTGCTTTTCTAGTTATTATTACTATTATCATTATTGCCTGTATTATTCTTAATTGCTTTGGTTAAGGTTCACATTTTGTTATTCCCCCACCTTATCATTGTTTCTGAGTTGTCTTTTATTTTGGTAGTGCTCTTTGTTTACTTCTGTTTTAGCCTAGGTCATCCCTGTTCAGTTCTCATTCTCCTATTAATCACAGCTGTTCCTCATTTTGTATTTATTTAGTTTCTTATTTATTCACGTTGCCATTGGTTCTCAGTGCGGCGTCCTTGTGTCTTCACTCTCTCCTCATCTCGACGTGTGTCATCCCCTCACTACAGTGAGTTACCAGCCGTTATGGCTATTGGTGTTGCCCTTGGGCTGCATTCTTACTTAATAAATACAGCAAATTTCTGTCTGGCGTGTGGGTCTGTCATTATGCCCCAACGGTGCCAGCATGACAGTAGGACGTCACCAATTCAGGACCTAGTGGACCTGAAGTTTGTGGGGCTGGGGTTGAGTTGGGACCAGCTGTGGGCATTTACCACTGCCGATGTGGCCCGCACCACCTGTACTCCGGAGGAAGCCCTGGAGTTTCTGTACGCCACAACCGTCATCATCAGAGATTTTCCCTGCCTGTGGGACTTTCTGGAGCTTGGTGGACTTCTCATCTCAGTCCCCAACCTACAGCGGTCACTCAGCGGCCTGGTGAGGTGGCTTTCTCCTCCACCTGGACCTGTGCTGACACAGAAACATCCCCTGGTTCAGACACCTTCAGCCCCTTGCTGCTTTTCAGATACTTCTCACCAGGCGACCTCCTCAGCCACCCAGAGGGATTCACCTGAGTTACCAGCGGCAGCGGCACAGGGAACAAGGCAAGTACAATCCTCTCATTTTTTAACACCTATTAATGAGAAGGCTTGCCTTGTTTCCGGTGAGGTGCTTCAACGGCAGCCAACTACCACTCCTGAGCCCCTACCGCCTGTCTCTGCTGACATCTCCGGTTGCCTACCCTCACCTGTTTTTCCCCTCTTCTTTCTACTGAGCTCCACGCCTGCAGTTGCACCTCTGTCTCTGGTGAGGGCTCCAGCAGCTGCATCTCCTCCTCTCCAGAGAGCTCCAGCTGCTGTGTCTCCTCATCTATTCTCCAGTGCAGCAGCTGTGTCTCTTCATCTACTCGCCAGTGCAGTGGCTGCTTCTCTCCAGACATCCTCATCTGCTGCTTCTTTCCAGACCTCCTCGCCTGCTGCTGCTCTCCAGACCTCCTCACCTGCTGCTTCGCCTGCAGCTCCTCTTGAAGTCATCGCTCCTGCAGCTTCTCCTGAGGTTGTCGCTCCTACAGCTTCTTCTGAGGCTGTCACCCCAGCAGCAGTGGACCAGGAGCTAAGGCAAGTCGTTTTCTTTGTATTTATTACATCTGTACTAGAAAGGTCTTGCCTTGCTCCTCGTGGGGCGGCCCAAGCACAGCTCTCACCTGCCTCTGGGTCCTCCCCGCCTGTCCCTGCTGATGATGATTGTGGTGTCACCTCACTTATCTCCTGCCCTTCTCCCTCGTTTGAGGTGGCTACGTCAGGGTGGATCCACAGGAGGCTCATGCCCTAGCTCCACCATCTGTGGTCCAGGAGCTTCCCTCTTCATTGTCCCCACTGCAGGAGACCCAGCCTCTCCAGCCTTCATCTCCTGAGACACATGCTCTCCATGACGTGCACATTCCAGTAGCTCCTGCTCTCCGCATCGTGCAGTTTCTCCAGCCTTCTTTCCAGGGGTGCACGCTCCTGCTTCTTCAGCTAAGCTCCAGGAGGTGCATGTTCCCTTGTTCTCTCCTGGGGGTTCCTATGTGGCTGCATGGCCAGCTGTGGACTCTGGCTGGCCACCCAGGGGTGTCTGCTCGCAGGCTGAGTGGCACCCAGACCTTGGCCAGTCCCCAGACAACCAGCGTTCTTTCGTCTGGTGGCCTAGGGACCTTGGGCGTCCATGCGATGAACTGTCTCCTCCTACTGGGTGGTCAACGGACTGGGTCGGCCACCTGACTAACTCTTTTTCTCTCTGTCTAGCCCTCGACTGTGTGTTAAGGGGGAAAATGTTTCTGGCCCACCTGTCCTAGGGCCCCCACCACCCGCCCGGGGTAGGGGGTCCTTCTCTTCAGGGTCATCTGGTCCCCGCCCCTTAAGGGGGGTGGGTACTATCATGATCTGGACATGGTCTGCGACCATGTCCATGCTTTATGTTGTCTTTAGGTTTGATTATCATCATTATTATTATTATTACTATCATCATTACTGCCTGTATTATTCTCAGTTACTTTGGTTAAGGTTCACATTTTGTTATTCCCCCACCTTATCATCATTTCTGAGTTGTCTTTTGTTTTGGTGGTGCTCTTTGTTTAGTTCCATTTTAGCATAGTTCAGTCCTGTTCAGTTCTCATTCTCCTATTAATCACAGCTTTTCCTCATAATTATTTAGTTTCTTATTTATTCACGGCACCCTTAGTGCTCAGTGCAGTGTCCTTGTGTCTTCACTCTCTCCTCACCTCGATGTGTGTTGTCCCCTCACTACAGTGAGTTGCGGCTATTTGTGTTGTCCAGCCCTTGGGCTGCATTCTTACTTAGTAATAAATACAGCAAATTTCTGTCTGGCATGTGGGCCTGTCATTACGCCCCAATGGGGCCAGCATGACAGTATGTTGGTTTACAGCACATCACAAAAGCTGCCTTTAATGTTCAGTCTGAAACAGTCAGATTTCAGCCAGCTCATTAATATTAATAATGGGTGAAGGTTTTTGAGTGGGCCAATCACACATGAGGAGATAGTCCCAGTGTCCCTTTTTAACCAATGAAAATTATTATATGACCTTTTCATGACTTTCTAGCCAAACACTGTGACTGATTAAAGATAGATTAGATTACAGTAGGTGTTGATGCTGCAAATGTTGCTCACATTTTTGCCTTGAAATTACAGTTTTTTTGTTCTTAATCTCCTCCTTACTTGTTCCAATAACTGCAGATACATCGAGAGGCTGAAGGCCAAAAATGAGCGTCTGACTGCAGCTCTGGAGCGAAGGAAAGCAGAGTCGGAGCACCTCAGCATTGCACTAAATAGACTTGAGTCAGACTGCTTGGCCCTGCAGACAGCTCTCAGATACAGGTGCACATACACTGCAGTTAATAGGCTCGCTTGAGTCTGTGTCACAAACCTCTTTCACATATGTTAAAATAAGGAATATGCAAGGGTCAGCTGTCTTAACAGTATTAAAGGGTTCATTTTCCAAGGTCATACTTTGTGTTCTGTGATTGGCAGTGAGGAGTGTGAAGAGGCATACCATGAGCTGCTGTCGCTTTATGATGCCAAGCAGCAGCAGAGTGTTCCTCCACAGACAGGCATAGCAGGTGTTTGAATACCAGCTTTTAATTCTTTTTTGCACCCACTCATATACAGTAGCTGCATGTCACTCAAGCAAATATTGAACACAGTTGGGTGTCACACTTATTTTCTCTCATCAGAGGCGGGGGCTGACAGGCAGCAGCCAGACAGTCCATCAGCTCAGCTGAGGAAAATGGGAACAGAAGAGCTGTCCACCTCCTTCTCAACAGCAGGGGTCACAGAGGAGACGGAAACACAGAGCCGAGCAGGGCAGAGGTGAAGTTTATTCTTACATAATCAAACAACATGATAGGATAGGGAAGGTAAGGCTGTAAATATAATGATTAAATGCAAAAGTTATTAAAGATGACAAGGTAATGACATGCATTTTTTTGTCCATTTTTTCCTCATCTACTCACTGTCTGTCACTGCAGGATAACTGAGCCCATGGATCAGGAGGCAGCTCTACGACAGCAAATTGCACGAATAAAAAGGGAGCGGGAAGCCATTTGCCTCCCTAAGCCAGGCCCAGGAGTAGAGGTCAAACAGAGCCCAGCTGGATCAAGACAGGGAAAAATGACTAAAGACAACACCAAACCTTCTGATGTCAAAAAGGAGACAGCTTCCTTGTTTTATGAACTTATCTCAGTCAGGGTAAGAGTTGTATGTAAGCCTGCATTTAAGTCTCTGTGCTGTTCGCTATATAGCTATATAGTGTAATAAAACCTGGTATGCAAAGAAATGTTGAGAGAAACTGTCAAATTTGTGATTAAAAAAGGACTAAATCTGTATTCTTCACCATGATGCTATCAGCTTACAATCCCTGATTCCTGTCAGATATAGAGACATGTAGACTTTCTCTCTGACCATGAGCTGAATGAGTGTTTTTGTTAGTTACTAACCTTTGGAAACTTAAATTTCACACATGATTCACCCATTCAATGTAATTCAACCATTTTTATATGAACATATAAAATAATTACTACATCGATGGCCAGTGTTGCTGAGTATGTTGCCATACTTCTGTTGTAAACTAAAAAACAAACAGTCTAATTGGTTCTTTTTAATACTTAGTGTACACTGAAAAATTTGTTGACGCACCTTAACTCTGTAAAGTCATCCTGTTGCATTGACTGGAATAAGTTATGATAAAGTACACTGTCCAGTTTATTATACACCGCATTCCAAATTATTATGCAAATGATATTTGTCTCTGATTTTCCTAAATAGTCGATGCAAATGACAGTCAGTATAATTTAAGTCATCAACCGTTAGAGCATAATGTTATGTATGGTAAAATACCTTGGTTGAAGGATGAGGCAAGATGACTGGATGAACACAGCTTTATTCATATTGTAGAACAGCGGTAACACGGTAGGCAACTTGCAGAGGGCACCAGTCAAAGCAATATGGACGCCCTCCGTCTTATATAGGGCAGTGCAGTGCAGTGACGGGAAGTGCACGTCACTACACCGCACTTCACAATAATGTGCCAAAACGCTATATAACATTCTCCCCTCTCCCTTCAGAAAAGTCCAAAACCACACACACAATTAAAGCCCCCCCCCCCCCCCAGATTTGGGACCCGAATCACGCACTAACATAAGGAAAAACAATGTACTAAAATGGCCTAACACATTCACACAAAATAACCTAAAATAGGGCTGACATGTGGACCATCGTGCAGCCCCCATGGTGGGGTGGATTATTCTGCCACCCAATAAACTAAAAGAAAGAGTCCATACATAAACTAAAATTACATGCCGTGCTCCTAAACTAAACAAAATGTACAAAATAATCCCATATCACAACATAAACATATACCATAACACAAGAACTATGAACATTCAATTACACTGGTCAACACCAAATTTATTGTCTAAGTTTTTTTTTAGCTGATTTAGGACAATTTTGATGTGCTGAATCCAAAAATCACATTGGTTTTGCTCAATCAGGTCAACTTTTTGAACTATGGCCACGTTTTTTTTTTTACGTTTTTGTTTACATGTACAGGTATTTTCGCTTTATATGATGCAAAATTATTTTTTATTTCTTGAAATTTCTCGAACTCTGAAGAGTTTGCATGCACCAACTTATGACTAATTGGTAGTTTTATTTTACAGGTGAATCGGTATTTTTATTGGTTATTGGTATTTTTATTTTACAGGTGAATTAAATGGCTTCGACCAGAAGATTTTGTAAAAATAAGCCCGACGTATTCTGCTCCATCTGTGGCGAATACACCATTGTTCCTAACAAGAATCCAGTCACAAGTTTCATAAAGCGTGCTTACCATGCTTATTTTGGTATTAAACTTGGTGACCAGGATAAAGCTTTTGCGCCACACATGGTATGCAAGGCATGCACCGAGTATCTGTGTCAGTGGACCAAGGGCAAGAAGGGGTGTCTGAAGTTCAGAATTCCCATGGTTTGGAGGGAGCCGACAAGCCATGACACTGACTGCTACTTCTGCGCTATTGATGTAACTGGGATCAACAGAAAGAACCGGAGCAGCCTCAAGTATCCTGATCTTCAATCAGCACGTCGTCCTGTAGCTCACTGTGATGAAATTCCAGTACCTGTTTTTGGAGAACTTTCTGACATTAGTGATGAAGATTCCTCCAGTGTTCAAGAAGATGAAGAGGAAGAAGTGGTTCCTGATGATGATGCTCCACATCCTTTTTCCCAAAAGGAGCTAAATGATCTAGTTCGCGTTCTTAGCTTGTCAAAGTCCTCTGCCGAACTGTTGGCATCCAGATTGAAGGAAAAAAACTCCTCTCTGACAGTGCTCGCATCACCTTCTACCACAACCTTCTACCGCAACAGGCATCAAGAGTACCTTAGTTTTTTCTTTGAAGAGAAGGACTTGGTGTACTGTACAGATATTGCGCAGCTTCTGCACATGCTTGGAGTGCCAAAGTATGAACCCAAAGATTGGAGACTGTTCATTGACAGTAGCAAGCGATTGCTGAAATGTGTTCTGCTACACAACGGCAACAAGTTTGCCTCTGTACCCCTTGCTCACTCGACTACACTGAAGGAGAAGTATGAAGCGGTGAAGTATGTGCTGGATAAAATTTGTTATGATCAGCATGAGTGGTTTATTTGTGTTGACATGAAGATGGTGAATTTTTTGTTGGGACAACAGTCCAGGTACCATGCTTTCTGTGCGTGTGGGATAGTAGAGACACTGCTCAGCATTACACAAAGAAGGACTGGCCTGTGTGGGAGGAACTGGCGCCTTGCAGAGCAAGGAATGTCATCAGCAAACCTCTGGTGGATAGAGACAGGATACTCTTCCCACCGCTGCACATTAAGCTTGGCTTGATCAAGCAGTTCACCAAAGCTCTGGACAAGGATGGTGTGATGGCCTGCTTGGTTGTGATTATCCTCTCCAGCTGCGCACACACCTGTTTCTCATCACGGCTGGGGTTATATAATCCATGCTGCCCTGGAATCAGTGCGGAGTCGTCTGTCTTACTCCATGAAGACCACGCACGCCCTCTTTGATTCCAGAGACCATAGCCTCAGCCTGACTGCTTCCCTGCTGTCCACCTTCAACCTACCTGCGCTTGGAAGGAAACTCTCCACCACGCAAGTAAGCCTCAGCCTTCCCTCACCATCTCCATATCAGTCCCCTGTGCACAGGTGGAGCTCCGTGGCAGTGGACTGAACCTCACCCTCTCACGAACTACACCTCCACCATCTACACGCTGCAACGGGCTCTGTGGACGCTGTCCTCCTGGCCATAGCCACCGTGCTAACCTGAGCATCGCTACATCTCTACAAACAGTAAGCTGCAGATTAACCAGCACATTCCCAGCTGTGAAGCCAGTAACCATCCTGCCTCTGTTTGTCCCTAGGGTTGTCAGGTCGAACGGCGTTCTGCTCCCCCCCAGCTGCAGCAAGAACACACACCCACACATTCACACACTCCACATTATTATAATAAAGATAATTGTATCTACTTTGGTCTCCGAGTCTGCTCACTGGGTCAACAAACCATGTCAGTACGACTCTGCCAAAGTGACCCAGCTGACAGCGCACTGACGCGCAAAGTTAACAGCCTCAAGACCCGAGTAGATCAGTTAGCTTATCAACAACAAATTATTTTGAATCAGTTAACCCGGCTAACGGACTGGTTGGATCGTTTGACTAGCCCGCAGACGTTTCCACCGGCTCCGTCGTTTCCTAGTAGCTTATTGGCTCCCACTAGCCACCCACCCGGGCACGGGTCTTCTCCTCGGCTAACTCCCGTCCCCACTCCCACCCGTTTTGGTGGAAAGCTTGGGGGGGCGCAGGGTTTCATTATGCAGTGTGAGATTGTTTTTCAGCGGGTACCAGGGGATTTCCCCACAGATCACAGCCAGATAGGCTATGTTATTAATCTATTAGTGGGGCGAGCTCTAGCTTGGGCCTACGCCATTATGGCTAGGGTGAATTATTTCACCATGACTTATGCACAGTTTGTTAGTGAGTTCAAAGAAGTATTTGACCATTCTGACCGTGATGGTGTGCTTACCTCCTGGCTGCTTAACCGTAGGCAGAGAACTCAATCTGTGGCAGATTACGCTGTCGACTTCCAGGTAGTTGCTACAGAGGTCGGGTGGGAAGATGCTTAATTGTGCAGTATTTTCATTAAGAGTCTTACCCCTAGCCTGCAGGACGAGTTGGCTTCCTTGGAGAAGCCGGGTAGGCTTTCTGAATTAATCTCCTTGGCCATCAGCCTCGATAACAGGTTAAGGGAACAGGCAGCAGAATGTAGGTCCTCGGGTCGTTCGGGTGTGCAATCTCGTCATTCCCCACGGCCCTCTCTATTGGCCCTGCCTTCCTCAGATTCCCCAGAGGGTCCGGAACTCATGTCAGCTAGGCAACCCAAGCTTTCTTCGGCGGAGAAACAGCGCCGCCGTGAGTTGGGGTTGTGTCTATACTGCGGGAGCGAGGAGCATGAGGTAGTGTCATGTCCTGAGCGGCCAAAAGGGAGAGTCTGTGCGTCGCAGTACGGGGACTTACGGACGCACCTTTAACTAATCCCCTATTTAGTTTACATCTCCCTATTCACTTCATTCACAAACATACTGAAATAGGGACGCATGCTCTGATAGATTCGGGGGCTGAGCAGAACTTCATCTCTGGGGAACTGGCAACCCGGTTGGGTCTCCCCTGCCTATCGCTCAAGGTTCCATTGTTGTGTCATTGTGGGAAAGAAGGACAGTTCGCTAAGGCCGTGTATTGACTTCAGAGAACTGAATAACATCACTATCAAGGATAAATACACCCTGCCTCTTGTTAACTCGGCATTTGATTCCCTCCAGGGGGCCTCCTGCTTCACTAAGCTGGATCTGCGGAATGCTTACCATCTGGTTCGCATCCGGGAAGGCAATGAGGGGAAGACAGGGTTTCGGACCCCCAGTGGTCACTTTGAGTATTTGGTCAGGCCGTTCGGGCTGACCAACGCCCTCGCTGTGTTCCAGTGGTTAATCAATGATGTGCTGAGGGATTTTCTGGGTGTGTTCGTCTTTATCTACCTTGATATGACATCCTTATTTTTTCGCAGTCCCTGGATGAACACTGTGTGCATGTGAGGCGAGTGTTGCAGCGACTCCTGGAGAATAAGTTATTTGTGAAAGCTGAGAAGTGCGAATTCCATGCATCTAAGACAACCTTCCTGGGTTTTATCATCTCCCACAACGAGATCACCTCAGATCCCAGTAAGGTAAAAGCAGTGGTAGATTGGCCCACTCCCTCCTCTAGAAAACAACCGCAGCAGTTCTTGGGGTTCGCTAACTTCTACCGCCACTTCATTAAAAATTATAGCATCACTGCTCTCCCTCTGGCCCGTCTGACTTCCTCCAAGGTGCCCTTCAGGTGGTCTGAGGAGGCAGCCGCAGCCGCAGCCTTCGCCGACCTTAAGAAGCAGTTTTCAGACTCTCCCATCCTGGTCCAGGTGGACCCTGCTCTGCAGTGCCTGGTGGAGGTGGACGCCTCGGATTCGGGGGTCGGGGCTGTTCTGTCCCAGCGTTCCCCAGCGGATGGCAAGGTGTGCCCCTGTGCATTCTTCTCCTGACGCTTGTCTCCTGCAGAACGTAATTATGACATCGGCGACAGAGAGCTCCTAGTGGTGAAGATGGAGCTGGAGGAGTGGCGCCATTGGTTGGAGGGGGCTTCCCAGCCGCTTGTGGTCTGGACGGTCCACAAGAACCTGGAGTACCTTAGGACGGACAAGCGCCTGAACGCCCGCCAGGCCCGCTGGTCCCTGTTCTTCGGCCGTTTTGACTTCACCATCACATATCGTCCCAGGTCCAAGATTACCAAACCTGATGCCCTGTCTAGGCAGTTCTCCTCTGATGTCACGGAGAAGTCAGAGCACCCCATCCTTCCTCCATCGTGTGTCGTGGGCACCCTGTCGTGGGGCATCAAGGAGAAGGTCCTAAAGGCACTGGAGGTTGAACCGAACCTGGGCGGGGGGCCAGCGGGGAAGCTGTTTGTTCCATCTGCCGTCCGAGGGGAGGTCATTCGCTGAGGTCATGCCTCCAGGTCCGCGTGCCACCCCGGGAGGGGCCGCACGGTAGCCCTGTTGCAGAAGACATTTTGGTGACCATCTATCCAGAGGGACGTTAGAGATTATATCCGCGCCTGCCCCCAGTGTGCCATAGGCAAGACATCTTCCTCCTCTCCTGCCGGTCTGCTTCACCCCCTTCCGATCCCTGGCAGGCCGTGGTCCCATGTGGCATTGGACTTTGTCACTGGTCTTCCTTCTTCAAACCAGCATACTGTTATCCTCACCATTGTGGACAGGTTCTCCAAAGCCGCCCACTTCGTCCCCCTGGGAGGACTGCCTACAGCTAAGGAGACAGCTGATCTCCTAGTCCAACACGTGGTGAGGCTACATGGAATTCCTCTGGACATCGTTTTCGATCATGGACCCCAATTCATCTCGCAGGTTTGGAGGTCCTTCTGCAATGCTCTTGGGGCTACTGTAAGCCTGTCGTCTGGTTACCATCCCCAGAGCAACGGGCAGTGTGAAAGGGCGAATCAGGTGCTGGAGACTGCTCTGCAGTGTGTGGCGGCCACCAATCCGGCATCCTGGAGCACGCACCTCCCGTGGATCAAATACGCCCACAACACCACGGTCTCACCAGCGATCGGGATGTCCCCGTGCGAGGCTTCGTTGGGCTACAATCCTCCTCTATTCCCTGAAGAAGAAGGGGACATTGCCGTTCCGTCTGTACGGGCCCATTTGAGACGCTGTCGCCGCCTGTGGAGGGCTACCCGGACCGCGCTACAGCGCATGGCGGAACACAATTCTATGGTGGCCAATCGTCACAGGACTGAGGGTCCGGCTTACCAGGTGGGTCAGCAGGTATGGCTATCAACAAAAAATATTAATCTGAAGGCTGAGTGTAAGAAGACTTTGCAACGGTTTATTGGGCCGTTCACTATCACCCGCATCATCAACCCTGTCTCTGTGCATCTAGCCTTCCCCCCCTCCCTTCATATTTGCCCTACTTTCCATGTGGCTCAGGTCAAACCCTTCTATTCCAGCCCTCTGTGTCCTCCTCCCAGGTCTCCACCCCCGCCGATGGTGATCGACGGCGACCCGGCGTGGAGGGTCAATTCCATCCTGGACGTCCGCCGCTGGGGTCGCGGCCTGCAATACCTGGTGGACTGGGAGGGCTACGGGCCGGAATGAAGGTCCTGGGTGCGTCCCTCCTTCGTGCTGGATAAAGATCTCATTCAGGACTTCGACCGGACGCACCCAGGTATGTTGGATCGACCGCCGAGAGGCGTTTCATGGGGGGGGGGGGGTACTGTGATGGCCTGCTTGGAAGTGATTATCCTCTCCAGCTGCGCACACACCTGTTTCTCATCATGGCTGGGGCTATATAATCCACGCTGCCCTGGAATCCGTGCAGAGTCGTCTGTCTTACTCCATGAAGACCACGCACACCCTCTTTGATTCCAGAGACCGTAGCCTCAGCCTGACTGCTTCCCTGCTGTCCACCTACAACCTGCCTGCACTTGGAAGGAAACTCTCCACCACGCAAGTAAGCATCAGCCTTCCCTCACCCATCTCCATATCAGTCCCCTGTGCACAGGTGGAGCTCCGTGGCAGCGGACCCTGTCCCACCTGGTGGCGGACTGAACCTCACCCTCTCACGAACTACACCTCCACCATCTACACGCTGCAACGGGCTCTGTGGACGCTGTCCTCCTGGCCATAGCCACCGTGCTAACCTGAGCATCGCTACATCTCTACAAACGGTAAGCTGCAGATTAACCAGCACATTCCCAGCTGTGAAGCCACTAACCATCCTGCCTCTGTTTGTTCCTAGGGTTGCCAAGTCGAATGGTGTTCTGCTCACCCCCAGCTGCAGCAAGAACACACACCCACACATTCACACACTCCACATTATTATAATAAAGATAATTGTATCTACTTTGGTCTCCAAGTCTGCTCACTGGGTCAACAAACCATGTCAGATGGTGGCAGCTTCACTTACTTGTGCCATGCTTTTCCAGGACTGGAAAGCATGGGAAGAGACAGAGGAGCGTTAAATACAGTCAAGGCTTGAATGGCACTTGATGGTACAGCGCTTACTGTCAGAGGTGGTGGAGAGTAGCCCAGGTTAGCGCTGAAGCTGCAGCCAGGAGGATAGTGCCCGCAGGAAGCCGGAGAGCTGAATGCCGGTGTGGGAGGCTGGTGAATCCGCTGCCAGGGAGAGAGGGGTCCGCCGCCACGGATCTCCGCCTTTGCACAGGGGAAGCTGACAGGGTGAGAAGGAATGGTGGTGGCTTACTTGGTAGAAGGTCGGTCTGGAAGGCGCAGGCCCGGACTGGGTGTGGAGTTGGCTTGGAAGCCGACATGGAAGAACTCAATGATGCTGGAAAGCTCGAAGGTTGGCGTAGCAGGTTTCTGGGAAGAGAAACAGACGACTCTGCACTGAACACTGGACCTGACGGTATAAATAGGCAGAGGATGATGACAGGCAGGTGCGCACACAGGTGTAACAGATTGGTGGCCATGACAATAACACATAATTCAGATTTTATTGAACAAACCTCCCAGTGATAACTTTTTTCCAAAATTTAAAAAAAAACTCAAAATGCACTGTTCCAAATCATTACGCATAACAGAGATTTAAAACATTTTATTGGTTGTAAAGAACTGAAAGTGGTCATTTGCTGCATTAGGAGGTCATATTTACTGAAATCAAAAGCTATTTCAATCAAAAACATCTTAATAGGCCAAGTTACATGCTAACACAGAACCCCTTCTTTGATATAACCTTCACAATTTTTGCATCTATTGAACTTGTGAGTTTTCGGAGAGTTTCTGTCACGAGCCGAGCTGGCTTGGCTTCCCCCGGCTCGGCCTCGATCTCTCTGTGGGTTTTGGTTTCACTGTTTATGTGCATTTTGTATATTTCTGTACTTGTTCCACTACCATAGCCACTGCCTGACCAGCAGCTGTTAGTCAGCCTCTGTGACCTATTTTCTTCCACACTGCTGACAGTCTGTTGGTCCAGCCACGCCCCCTCGCTTTCCCTTTGGTTCTACCAGCTGTTCCCAGCCCTGGTAATTATCTTTCCCACGCCTCGCCCAGGTGTGCCCAATTTGTGTGGCCAGCGGTGTTTGGATTTAAGCGGCTCTTCGCTAGACAAACGGACCATTATACGGGTTACACGATCATTTGCCGTTGTGTACTCATCACGTCTCGAAAGATTTATTGTTCGTGCCATGGGGGAATTGGACTTTTTTGGACTGCTCCTGCCCGTGAGTAATTTGTTGAGTATTTCTCTGTGCGGTCAGCTGCTACGCTGATAGCGTTTCCCCTTGCAGCTTTACTGCTACGCTCAGGCCATGGCCCAGTTTGCTTCCCTGTGCCAGTAGAGCGTCCTGAAGTCTTCCTTGCTCTCCCGAGCACATGTGTGTTAATTGTGTTTTTCTGTGGCCACGGTACACAGTGGTCTGCCCGCTGTTCGCTTCTGTGTCAGGCTTTTTGTGTACATAATTACCTTCCTGTAAGTCTTTATTTTTGAACTGTGTTATCAATAAATGTGTGTTTGGTGGAACCCAGCGCATAAATCCGTCCATCTTTCTTCTCCTCCGTGCGCTGTGGAAAAGCGCACAGAGAGTTTATAACAGTTTCTGCTTGAATTTCTTTGCAAGATGTCAGAATAGCCTCCCACAGCTGCTGTTTTGAACTGCCTCCCACCCTCATAGATCTTTTGTTTGAGGATGCTCCAGAGGTTCTCAATAGGGTTGAGGTCAGGGGAGGATGGGGGCCACACCATGAGTTTCTCTCCTTTTATGCTCATAGCAGCCAATGACACAGAGGTATTTTTTGCAGCATGAGATGGTGCATTGTCATGCATGAAGATGATTTTGCTATGGAAGGCACGATTCTTCTTTTTGTACCATGGAAGAAAGTAGTGTCAGAAACTCTATATACTTTGCCGAGGTCATTTTCACCCCTTCAGTGACCCTAAAGGGGTGTACCAGCTCTCTTCCCATGATTCCAGCCCAAAACATGACTCCACCACCTCCTTACTGACATAGCAGCCTTGTCAGACATGGTGGCCATCCATCAATCATCTACTACTCCATCCATCTGGACCATCCAGGGTTGCACAGCATTCGTAAGTAAACAAGGCTGTTTGAAAATTAGTCTTCATGTATTTCTGGGCCCACTGCAACAGTTTCTGCTTGTGAGCATTGGTTAGGGGTGGCTGAATAGTAGGTTTATGCACAACTGCAAGCCTCTGGAGGATCCTACACCTTAAGGTTTGTGGGACTCCAGAGGCACCAGCAGCTTCAAATACCTGTTTGCTGCTTTGTAATTCCATGTAAATGTATTTTTTGGGTTTTACTACATACAAACTATTGCTGCCACTCATTTTTGCCACTCAGTGTGTTGTAACTGCCATGAGTTCTGTTCCGTGACGTCATGTGCATACCCTCTATACTTGAATCAAATAGCTAAAACGGTTCACACAGTGATTCCCAAACTTCTTTTTACAAGGTCTCTCATTGTAGATATCTTTTTAAATTGTGAAAAAAAACATGAATTGTTTTCTCAAGCTTGCTTCTCTGCACAAAGTGACTTTAAAATGTAATCAGGTCCCTAATACACCTGTAATCTCCACGTAGGTGCACAGACTGCGGATGTTGAGCTTCTTTGTTGGTCCTTTTTCTCATTAGCAAATCAACTTGAAGGTTTCATTGCTGACATCTACAGAGATAGATACAAAAAATGCTGGCTCTGACCCATTTTGTGTAGTTAATACCCCTTTTACACAGGGGTGGAGATCATTGAGAGATCGTTGAGAAATTTGGCCAATTTTTGATCTATTAATGATTGTCAGTGACAGTTGCCATGGTCTCCTCAAAGTTTTGACTCAGTCAAAAACACACAAGGATCAGCCAAACCATCCCAAAGATTAAAAAAAAAAAAAATTGACCCAATCTCTCAATGATCTCTGTGCTATGTAAAGGGGCTCTAACTGAATGGATTTTTCAGTGTTTTTTTTTTTTCAAGGTGATTTTTTTCCTTTTCCTACTTTTTAAGCGTGCAATGAGTTCACACAGCATGATTACAGTAGTCCATTTGACTAAAACCCCAAATCACCTTTTGTTACTGTAGAGAACATAATGCACTGCCGTGTGTTGTTTTATTCAGTGCAGAAATTCTTTGTGTAAAATATGTCTACAGTATAGTTTCCAGTGGATAAAATGCTTTCCTTTATGTTTTTACTGCCTTCTCCTAACAATAGTGCAGTCCATACAGAGTTTGTACCTGTCCATTAATGTCATACACAGTAATTCTTCCACAGAAGCTTTGCATATGTTGCATCTGCTTTTCACAGATGTTACGTCTGCTTTTGTTTATGTTCAGGAGGAGATGTCAGATCTACGAGCTCTGATCCGCCTCAAGGAGAAGGAACTGCGGTGTCTGGAGTGGAGTTTAATGGGCCAGAAGGCACAGGAAGCTGCTGGAGTCTTCATCCCAGAAAGTCTCAGAGAAGAGGTGGAGGATCGTAAGACTGAACAGCAGGTAGGACAGACTCCTCCTGCAGAAGCGTAGACTTTTTTCATCATGCAAATAATACAGAGTCAAGGTGAAATGAGCAAGTGGGAGCAAGACTTTAGTCTACTGTGGCAGACCTGTTTCAAATATGGGTGTCCCACATGGGAAATCACACATCTACAAAAGCAGAATCCCTCTAGGCCATGGAGGATATTTTGGTTTCACAAGGTCTTCTGCTGGGCTGTCCTGTGACTGCAGCACAGATTCTGTCACTGTCAAATGTCAAAGAACTCAGCAGCTTCGTTAAAGGTCTCATTCACTGTCAAATGGTGTTTTATGGATTTGTATCTAATTACACTACTCACACAAAGTTAGGGATATTTGGCTTTTGGGTGAAATTTATGGAAAATGTAAAAAGTTCACGATACAGTGATATTATATCATGAAAGCAGAGCATTTAAGTAGAAGCCTGAAATGGTGATTTCCTCATCTCAAACAATTTATTGAAACAAAAGCCAGCAACAGTGGTGGGTATACCACAACAAAAATGTCACTGTCTCAATAACCTGTCATGTGCCCTTGAGCATCAATTCCAGCTTGACAACGACATCTCATGCTGTTCACAAGTCGACTTATTGTCTGCTGAGGCATGGCATTCCGCTCTTCTTGAAGGGTGGCCCTCAGGTCATTGAGGTTGTGGGGTGCACGGTTACGAGCCTCTACACGGCGAATCAGCTGATTAGCCGTTCTCTAATGATGTGACCTCGATGAGCTGGAGCATTGTCGTTATGAAGATGAAACTAGGCCTGTGTTGTTCATGCAGAGGCACAATGACTGGATTAATGATGTTATTCAGGTAGTATCAGCTTGTTACTGTACCATTCACAAGGTATAGGGTAGTTCTGTATTGACTAGACACACCTGCCCACACTGTAGCACCACCACCACAAAAGGTTCATCTGGTGACAACAGTGGCTCTCCTTGACGTCGCCTACATTGTTGGTGGCCATCATTTCTGCTCACCGTGAATTGACTTTCATCAGAGAACAGCGCTGAGGCCCACTGGTCCCATGTCCAGCGTAAAGGCTCCCTGGCCCAGGCAAGACGATGACGCCTGTGCCTGGTGGTGTGGTCAAGTACCCTTGCAGGTCATCTAGCATGCAGACCACGCTGATGTAAACGGTTTAGAATAGTCTGACGTGACACTTGGGTGCCTCTCACCTCCCTTAAATGTGCCTGGAGTTGAGTGGCATTCATCATCCGGTTCTGCAGGGCACTGTTCACAATGAAGCTGTCATCAGCGTTGGATGTGACCAAAGGATGTCCACTTCTATGCCTTTCTGTAACTCTTCCAGTCTCTCTGCATCTCTATTGCAGTGATTTTCAACCTATGTGCCGCGGCACACTAGTGTGCCGTGAGAGATCTTTAGGTGTGCCGTGGGAAATTATCCAATTTAACTTAATTACTCGAGTGAGTAGCTATGTTTACATGGACACAAGTAACCGGATTAAAAGCCTGATCAGAATAAAAATGCTTCATGTAAATATGGCAATCTGAATATTCAATAACCCGATCATGCTCATTCGGATCAAAATTTCATTCTGATTGAGAGGGGTGGGTTATGCCGATTGTTAATCGGAATGGTGCGCATGAAAACACTTATTCCGAACACAGGGCAGAAAATATGTTTACTGCGCATGTCTGTACACCAGCCGCACGTCGATGTGACGTATTTCCGCCTTAGCAGCAGCTAGCGGAAAACATAGCGGGAGTAAAACAAAACTGGTCTGTATCGTCCTGCAGTCTCCCTCTTTTCGTCATATACAGAAGTATGGACTTGTAGCTTTATTACGGAGACTAGCAGAAGCAAAAGTACAGTCTGAATAACACGATACAGGTCAATTTTGACACAAAGTGGGGCTCGCTAACACCGGAAGTTGCTTCTTCTTCTATATTTTTTTAATGTCGAAATGTCGACCTGCGCATGTCAAAATGATTTATTCTGTTCAAACCTGTGACACATGAAAACACACGTCCTAATCAGATCAGCTTTTTCAGGATCCATGTAAACAGTAAAATTCTGATCTGAATTGTAATCAGATTGAAGAAATTTTGCCCATGTAACTGTGGCCAGTGTCAGAGTAATACCGTACTCTTTTATGAAAGAGTTTTACTCTTTTAATGAAAACCTGCTTACAAGCACAGATAAAATGAATGGATTTCATTTAAAGGTGCAGCTCTGGAAACAACATGTGCAGCGTGGCAACCTTGAGATGTTCCCACTCACAGAGAAATGGCATGATGGTAACACTGCTGCACTGTGCCAGGTGATTGGCACACATTTGAAAACTCTTGAGGAGAAGTTGTTATTTTATTTCTCTTCAGACTTCACGCAATGCCTTGACTGGGTTAGGAACCCATACAGCTCAGCATCAGTTGTTGGAAACGACATGACTTTACAGGAGCAAGAGGAACTCATTGAACTGAAACAAGATCATGGTTTAAAGCTAAACTTTCCTGATCTTCCTTTGGACAGTTTTTAGTTGACTGCTGCCAAGGAGTTCCCCATTCTGGCCAACAAAGCTATTTCAACATTGCACCCATTTTCGACGACATATCTGTGTGAGCTGAGCTTTTCAAGCTTGACTGTGAGAAAAACTAAAAACAGAGAGAGACTGAGAGCCGTTGAGGAAGAGCTCCGTGTGTGTCTTTCTTCCATTCCTGCCAGGATATCAGCTTTGTGTTCATCTAAACAGGCCCAGGGTTCACACTGAGTGAGTATAAATATATTTAGAAACTGTATTGCTAACTATATTTTATTATTTTTACTGTGTTAGGCTATAGAGTGTCATTTTGTGTCATTTTGGTTGGTGGTGTGCCCCAGGATTTTGTCAATGTAAAAAATGTGCCGTGGCTTAAAAATGGTTGAAAAACACTGCTCTATTGCAACCTGCCGATGACACTCTGTGACACTAAGCTCAGTGGCCATTTCCCTCTGAGAACATCCTGTTTGAAGCCTCACAATGGCGAGGTACTGTTGATCAATTGTTAGGTGTCGTCTTGGTCTCATGATGTCAAAATATGAACAGCATGATGAAGAGGACTGTTTAAATACCAATTCTAATTGAACCAGAAAATTTATTGGTTGATTCATGGATAAAACACCTGTTGTGAATTTTGCCATTTAGCACCTTGTGTCATATCCCAAGCGCTACTTTGTCCGCGCTCGGGTTATACATCATCCCTGTCAGGCTTTGACAGCAGGTGTTGTCATTCTGGCTTCCTGGGCTCTGATTGGTCAAATGCTCGGGAATTCCCCGCTGTCAGAGTCTGAGCAGCTGCGCTGCATTTGCAATCGTGAGCAGCCGGCTTTAAATGCTGGCGCCAGCGACTGCATCTTGCGGCTGTCTCGTCAACTTTCCTGTCGACATTCTCCTAGTGTTCATCCACGTTTTCCCTTGGATGTAAGTGTGTTTATTGTCGGAGTTATCGTTCATGTTCCTTGCCTTTTTCCTTGTCAAAACGGTGAGCGAGCGTTCCTCGTCTCAGCCGTCATTTTTCATTGTTTGGCTAATGGTTTATCTTGCTGCTAAGCCCATGCGGCTAGTTATCCTGTCCAACCCTTGCCTTGAGTTATAATAAACTGTTATGCAACTTTACTGGTCTGTGGCGTCTTATGCTGGCTCGTGAGGGCCAGCCGTGACACCTTGTTAGAGAACAGCAAGTTACGCTCAAAGTACTGAAACATTGAACAGTTGGACATGTGCATTTAAAAGGTTAGAGAAGGTCAAATTAAGTTCACCTGTAAAGGTTATAGTGCATTTTAGGTGCATCTTGAAATTTCACCCGAAAGCCAAATATCCCTAACGTATTGTGAGTAGTGTATTTGTTCCATAGGGATGTATTAAATTATTCCCAATAGTCTATTCTCTTTATTTCATAGCTTTTCTCTTGGTTGCACTGGTTCCAGTAGTGCAATGCATGTGAAAGATTTCTGCCTTGGGCATTCAGGAATGGAGTGTGCAGGCATCTGTAGCTTACAATATATAGTAATGAAGGCTGTTCCTTTAACCAATCAGATCTGCCACACTGGGCTATCATGATAGCATTGGCATTTTCATGTCCTTTAATTGCTTGGTCATAGTATGTGTTTAAAAAAAATTGCATAATCTGTGCCATTTAGATGGGATGACATAAAATGATTGACATAGTGTACAACCAAAGAAGTCCTGCTGCTGAGAACACAAAGGCTGCACCTGATTAGTCAATGCAAACTGCTGTGGGCGGTCTTTCACCTCCTGGAAAACATTGCGGGTCACATGTAACCTCGATACCTTTAAAACAAACCAGTGAAAAGTGTTTCTAACAACATTTGAGGCAAGAAGTAGTAGACGCGTACTGCAGTTAATGAATCTGATGTTATTTGACATCAGCAACTGTTGATTTCAATGTTCTGCACCACATCTAGGTGGCTTGATGGTATCTGTCTGTGTGTGTGCGTTTTTCACTTCCAATTCATTGTCTATGGAGGACGCAGGCATGTGAAGGCAATCACTTCTGTTATGTCCGTGGGTTTCTACTTTAGATTACCACTCGGAGGAACAAACGCAAAGACACACACGGCTGCAGGTCATTAGCTTGCTCGTTTACTCAAGCGTACGCACACATACACGTTTTTGTTCAGTTCACTGAGCACACTCTTATACTATTGGCGATGCCACAGGATACAGCGCCCACCAATGGGGTGGCATATGCAAATGCAACTCATACAACTCATACAACTCCCATACATCACATCTCCTCCCCACTAAATGTTGTACCCACCCCCAAGATACACAAAGCAAACAACTTTTATTATTTTAAAAACACACACTAGCCTTGAGGCTGGGAGTAGACGATCCCAAACCCCTGAGTCAGTCAAGGGTTTATTCTGCCCTTTTGGTGAGACGTGACTCTCTCATCTAACACATAAAAAAGGTCTCTTATTCAAAAATGTCCAATATATGTCTCTTAAAAGTATCTTAAACAAAGTTTATGGAACATAACGCTCTGGTGGTCTAGTAATATGAGAAGGATATCTCTTATCAGTCTCTGGAGATGATGTGGTGTTTCCCTCTGAGGTTACCTGGGGTAATGGTGAGGGATCACTCACAGGAACCGGAGTAGCTGGTTCTGGAACAGTCTTTTCCAGCACAGGCAGGTCTGCTGAGATACACGACGATGCAGCTCCGCCGTCGTCTGTAGACCACAACCACGCGTCGTCTCCCACCTTAAACGTTCTAGCTTTTGCATGCATTCCTCGATACGCACACTGTCCCTCTTGTGCTTTCTCTACCTCTGACGTCACGCTAGGCTTCAGCAGGTCCAATCGAGATCGCAACTTGTGATGCATGAAAAGCATAGACGGGGACTCCTTCGTTGTAGAGTGTGGAGTGTTACGGTACGTGAGTAGAAAGGCATCCAGTCGGTGTTGTATGGAAGTGGTTCCAGTGGAACGCTTCAGTGACTGCTTGAATGTCTGTACAAAACATTCTGCAAGACCATTTGTTGATGGATGAAATGGTGCAGAGCGAATGTGCTTTACTCCATTGCCTTTCATAAAAGTATCAAACTCGTGTGAGGTAAACTGAGGACCATTATCGCTCACTAACACCTCAGGGAGCCCATAACGACTAAATAACCCTCGGAGCACCTGGATGGTACTAGCCGTTGTAGTGGAACTCATAAGGTGTACCTCAGGCCATTTTGAATGGGCGTCTACAACCACCATAAACATTTGGCCTTGGAATGGCCCAGCAAAGTCGACATGAATTCTCTGCCACGGGGATCCAGGCCAGGTCCATGGGTGGAGTGGTGCTGGTCCCGGTGCTTTCTGTGTAAATTGACAGGACTGGCATGTTTTTGAGACCTGTTCAATTTGAGCATCAATTCCGGGCCACCACATGTAACTGCGGGCGACAGCTTTCATTTTGACAACACCTGGGTGTCCAGTATGCAGTTCCGACAGCAGTCGTGATCTCAATTTTGAGGGAATGACCACGCGCACACCCCACATAAGGCAACCTTGCTGGAGTGTCAACTCATCCCTCCGGCTGATGAATGGCGCCAATGTGCTGGCCACATCCTGGACCCTCAGAAAGCGACCTGTGGAGACCATCTCCAGGACTTGAGCAAGGACAGGATCACCCCTGCTCTCTCGGCAGATTTCTCGACAGTTCACAGGTAAGGCTTCTAGGTGTTTAATGTGAAAACTGTCCACAGTACTGATTCTCTTCTTGATAATGTTGGTAATGGAAGGCGTGAAAGCCCATCCGCATTTCCATGACGAGCTGCCTCTCGGTACTGTATGGTGTAATTATGGGCAGCTAACAGGAGAGCCCACCGCTGCATTCTAGCAGCAGCCATAGATGGTGTGGCTTTGCACGGATTCAGAATAGTGGTCAATGAGCGATGATCTGTAAGGAGTGTAAACTGCCTGCCATACAGATAATGATGGAATTTACGAACTCCAAATATAATGCCAAGAGCTTCGCGCTCAATGTGGGCATAATTGCGTTCTGCCTTATTCAGAGTCCTTGATGCAAAAGCTATGGGCCTCTCTTGTCCATTCGGGAGAATATGTGAGATGACACTACCTACATCATAAGGTGATGCATCACACGCCAGCCGAATGGGAAGTTGTGGATCATAATGGGTTAACACGCTTTGAGAGAGTAACTGCTCTTTTGCCTTTTTGAAAGATGCAGCACATTCAGATGTCCATTGCCATTGTTTTCCTTTGCACAGCAGCGTATTCAGTGGGCTTAGGATAGATGACAAATTGGGGATAAATCTGCTGTAATAATTAATTAGCCCCAAGAAAGAACGTAACTGACTCACGTCTGTAGGTGCAGGAGCCTCCACAATTGCCCTGACTTTCTCTGGTGCCTTGTGTAGACCCTGGGCATCAATGACGTGACCCAGATATTCCAGTGAATCCTTAAAAAATTCACATTTTTCCTTCCGTACTCACAAACCGAATTCTTCCAAGCGCCCTAGGACTGCATCCAGATTTTTCAGATGCTGCACACGATCCTGTCCACTGACCAATATATCGTCCAGGTAACAGTGAACGTTCGGCAGACCCTGGAGGACTTGGTCCATGGCACGCTGGAATATCGCTGGTGCTGAGGTAATTCCAAATGCCAGCCTGTTGTAACGAAACAGACCCTTGGATGTGGTTATTGTGAGATATTTTCTGGAATTTCCCTCTATCACCATTTGTAAATAGGCATGAGATAAGTCCAGTTTACTAAAATGCTGCCCCCCCGAGAGTGATGCGAATAGATCTTCAATGCGTGGAATTGGGTATTTCTCCACACACAGGGCAGGATTAACTGTGACTTTAAAATCCCCACATATCCTAACATCTCCGTTCTTTTTCACAACGGGCACAATGGGTGTTGCCCATTCACTAAATTTGACAGGGGATATAATGCCCTACTCACACAATCGGTCAATTTCAGCCTCCACTTTTGGCCTAAGGGCATAGGGAACGACTCTCGCTTGACAGAACCGTGGCACATGATCCGGCTTCAGCGCTATGGCTACTTCCATGCCTTTCAGAGTGCCTAATTCTTTCTTAAAGACCTCTGCATGTCTTTGTAGCACGCCCTCTAGCGTCTCCTCCCGGACCGTCTTTATTTCTCGCCAGTCAATTCGAATCCTCCGCAGCCACTCTCGACCAAAAAGTGGGGGTGAACTTCCCCGAACCACATACAGTGGTAGTCTAGCCCTCTGCTTATTCATCCTCACTGAAACGGTGATGACACCCTCTGCTGGAATCACCTCGCCCGTATATGTTTTCAGCATTATATGGGTTTGGCGCAAGGGCAAGTCCTTAAAGTGTGCATCATACAGTTTTCTTGAAATCAGAGAAACGGCAGCACCGGTATCTAATTCCATAATAATCCTTTTACCTTCAATTTTTGGTTTAACACTCATGTATGACAAATTACTCTGCTGAGACACCATATGCAGGCTCACTTCAGTGTCTGTAGTGCTACCATCACTAGATATTTCTTTTACATCCAATTGGTGCACCCTTTTTTCCTTTTTAGCTTTATACTCCACTGGTTTCTCCTTATTTACAGTCTCTTTGTTCCTGCACATCTTCGAGATATGTCCTCTCTTACCACATTTATGGCATTTTTGCTCCTTATAAAAACAATCGCTCTCTTTGTGGTTCATTTTACCACAGCGCGAACATTTCGTGTGTTGTTTGTCATGTGGTGACAGTACATGCACTTTCAGCGCGTTGCTCAGCTGATGTGTCTCGCGAGCTACTGTCTCCATTGACACGGCTAGTTCCACTGCTTTGGAAAAAGTAAGCTTCTCCTCCGTCAGCAATTTTTTCTGGATAGCTTCTATATTCAGTCCACAAACGAGCCTATCCCTCAATGCATCCTGCAGGTGCATACCAAACTCGCAGTGTTCAGAAAGCTTTTTAATGACTGCTATGTATTGCGTTACAGTTTCTCCCTCTTGTTGGTTCCGTTTATGAAAGCGAAATCTTTCAGCAATCACAATTGGCTTTGGGGAAAAATGGTCTTTCAAAACTTCCGTGAGTTGAGCATATGTCTTAGCCCCTGGCTTATCTGGAGCTACGAGGCTACGTAAAAGTCCATATGTTGACGCACCAATTACACTTAAGAAAACAGCAAGCTTTTTCTCCTCTGCAATACCATTTGCCTTAACAAAATACTCAAACCTCTCAACGGAGGTTGTCCACTGCTCCACCGACTCGTCGAACGGGTTAATGTGTCCAATAAATCCAGCCATGGCATGCAGTTAGCTAGCGTTTAGCAATCTTGTCACCTGGCGTCCTGTCACCTGGCGTGCCGCGCCCAGCCAAACTCCCACCAGGACAAACGTTCCTCTTCCTCCGTCACTCGCAGTCAATACCGCGGCGAAACTTGGAAACCTAAAGTTATCTTCGTCGCCAATGATGTTATGTCCGTGGGTTTCTACTTTAGATTACCACTCGGAGGAACAAACACAAAGACACACACGGCTGCAGGTCATTAGCTTGCTCGTTTACTCAAGCATACGCACACATACAGGTTTTTGTTCAGTTCAATGAGCACACTCTTATACTATTGGCGATGCCACAGGATACAGCGCTCACCAATGGGGTGGCATATGCAAATGCAACTCATACAACTCATACAACTCCCATACATCACAACTTCCTTGTGCTGAACTTTTAAAATAGTAGTTGTTAGTAAAAAAAGTAAACATATTCAGCGACTACACCATTTATTTCTAGGCTTGACTGTTTTCAGACGTATGCTTCGCTATTCACAGGCGAGTCCGGCACCATCTTGGACACGTAAACAAATTTGACAGACTGCCCACTAGCGGACATGTTGTAGTGTCGGCCAAGGAGGTGCAGCTCGTGTGTTTGGCCTCCAGATCCATTTTTTTTAATAATAAACTTTAATAAAGAAAAGGCAAAGTATGAATATTGCGTTGGTTTCAGCAACAACATCCCATCATCAACAATCAATTAAAATTATGTAGCCTCTGGATCCCTGAATCAGAGGCAGCATGGGGATCTAGAGTCAGAAGATGTGTAGGTGGACATTCAATTCAGTTTAATTCAATTCAATTCAACTTTATTTATATAGCACCCTTTCATAACAACAATCATCTCATACTACTTTCAAACTATAGGGGAAAACCCCACAATTGCAGAAAGACCCCAGCAATTAGGTAATCCCCTGTGAGCAAGCACTAGGCAGCGGTGGAGAGGAAAAACTCCCTTTTAGTGGGAAGATACCTCCAGCAGAACCAGGCTCAGGGAGGGGCAGTCATCTGCTGCGACTGACTGGGGGGGTGAGGGGATAGAGAAGAAGAAAAGAACAGACACGTACAGGAAGGACCACTGACATCTTATAAACATGAACAAAATCAATTATATTAGATCTCTATGGGTAGGATATCAGGTATAAAATGCACGGTCCGCAACTATCCTCTGATATACTCATTTCTGTTCCTGTGCCCTCCTAGTTACTCCCAGTGACATCTTTTAATTAATCTTCAAACCATATATCATTGCAGGTTTTAGTACTGTCTTTTAAATCTTCTCCTTCACTCCAGCTGCTATCCTTCTGTCACAAATGACCCCTGACACTCGTCCCCAACCACTTCACCATGTCTGCACTCTCTTCTTTACCTCTCTTGTGCATTTTTAATTGCATTGGATACTTGAGCCCAGGTATTTAAACTCATCTACCTTCACTACGTCTATGCCATGCGTCTTGGCGGTTACACCTGCCTCCTTCTCATTTTAACACATGTATTCTGTCTTGCTCCTACTGACGTTCATTCCTCTTCTCTCCAGGGCATACCGCCACCTCTCTAGGTTCTCAGCCACCTGCTCCCTACTCTCAGAATGTTGTCGCAAACATCATAGTACACAAAGATAAGATGCTTGCCTGACTTCATCTGTCAAGAGTGCAACCTCTGCCAAGGCAGATAATTTTCTCCCTCATTTTATTTAAAAACAGCATTACATGAATAAAATGCATGATGTTCTTCTTATTGTCGTTTGTAGAACTAGTTGTAGCTTAATAATTAAAGACTGGAATTGTCAAATGCCCCTCAATGGTCACACAAGGAAAAATGCATTATTGAAAGAAAATCCTATTTAAAAAATCCTTTGTCCAGATGTGATCACCCACAAAATATAATAAATTGATCTTTGGTCTATTTCCATTCTCTCCTAAAGACTTAATCAAAATCTGTCCATATCTTTTTGAACTGTGCTCTTCATAACACCTTGGCTGCACGGTGGCGCAGTGGTTAGCACCGCGGCAGCACAGTTTACCCTCGGCCAGGGGATCGCGGGGATCGTGAGATCGTGGGTTCGATCCCTGCCCCCGGCCAACAGTGATCTGTGTGGAGTTTGCATGTTCTCCCCGTGTTTGCGTGGGTTTACTCCGGGATTTCTCCAGTTTCCTCCCACATGCCAAAAACATGCAGGTTAGGGAGTTAAGGGGCGCTTGCGCACGCAGCGACTGGCAGCTGGTGGCTTGTCACCAGACTGCAGAACAAATCTACCTACGGGTACAAAATAAGTCCAAAAAAATAAATAAAAATAACACCTGATTGCACACATAGACAAATAAACAAACTACAAAACATTACCTCCTTGGCAGATGTATCAAGGTGAATTATCAATTTGCCTGATAGGATTATTATTATTTTTCACATTTCTATAGCTGTTATTGCATTGTTTTGTCCAAGGTAATCATGCAGTGAAAATCTGATATTTTGATAGTGTGGCCACAGACAGAAAAAGATGAGGGCCAGATTCAGAGAACCAAATGGAAGGATGAATTTTTTTAACCATCCTAACTTGCTGTTGTTTTTCAGAGACTGTGTGATAGTCCGGGTAAGCTTGGTTTTGAAGGAGAACTTCGTGGTCATCGAAGCAGACCCTTTCTGAATGAGCTGCAGTCTGTCCTTCAGAGGTACAACATCCTGTCCACATTCATCTTTCCTCTAGTTTCCTCTGCATGTGTCTTTGCTAGTCTTGATAAGTCTGAGTGCTTTACATCAAAAAGGTATTGCAGATTGTAACGAAGGTTAAAACCCTCAGGTCTCTTATTTATGTCTTGCCTGGTTTTGATCTGTTGCTTAGAAACACTGTCAATAGAAATGCAGACTGGACATATAGAGTTGGAGCTTTTTCTCTTAATGAGAGCCTTCAGAGAGCATTCTTTCTCCTCATGACCTTAAGCATTGAATATTTTTATATAAGAGATTGGCATGACATCCAAGAACACAACATAAATAAAATAAAAGGAACTAAGACTCAGTGAATAAACATCCCTTGTGACTTAAGCAAAATGAACCGACAGTATGTTGTTCTTACTATTTGCTGTTTTTCCAGAGAACAAGTCCTGAAGAAGAGACTAGCTTTAGTCCACGACTCACTAAACACAGCTGTTTCAGACACTGCCCACAGGTGGGACAATGGAGAGCAGATTGCTTGGCTCACACAAGCTCACAGGTGAGTGGAATAAGAAAGCTTTTGTTCATCACCAGCTTTCTACATTTCCCGTTAAAAAAGCACTAAAGTAAAGACATGCTGTTTTTCATCGCAGCAAAGCCTTGAGTTCGTACCGGCAAATTCGCAGGAAGTATCGGGAGCAGGTGTGGAGACTGGAGCAGAAAGTGGCGGCCATGACAAACAGTCATCACAGCCAAAGTGGAGTGACAAAAGCTGCGGAGGATGCCTTGGAGTGGAGGAGGGAAGAGACTGTTTTATAAGATTCCGATTCTTCAGTTAGAGCATCAATAATAGCAAGACCCCCCCCCCCCCATACAGCTACATGTACAAGTAGACTTGTATTAAGCTACTCTTTGAAATGCTCTTTTTACTTGTTTTTTATTTGATTATTGTATTTGTGTTTTGTTTTGTGCAAGAAATATCAATTTACTAACCAATTAATGCAATTCACAAAATCTGTTTAAAGGGGTAATTGACTGAAAATTTGTGCTTTTGTAGGTTTTAATTAGGGGTGGGCAATATGGCCTAAAAAATATATCACAATATTTCTGTGAATTTTGATAATAACAATAAGGTTGCTGAAGTTAGCACTTCAGCTACTAGTCTTGGCTCATTCACAAATGTTTCTATGCTTATTGTACTCCAGGGACCGGTCGTATCCCATCGGCCACTGAAACCACATCCCTACCCACCAATGATGCATTATTTCATTCATTCTTTGAGACAAAATTACTGTAGTTGGCTCCGATCTCGACAGCTAATGTTAGCAATAGTGGCATAAGAGAGTGGACTGAGTTGAAAGCAATCTGAGAAATTTAAAGAGACAGGCACTTTATTATTTTATTAAGATGTGTGTGTTGTTAAAATGTGGAAAAATGTACAATCAATGACCCCTTTAAAGTATTTTTTGGCTCTGAAGGGGTTGTAATATAACCAGTGAAGGAGGCACAATGTGGAAAATACTGCGAGTTCTGGTGTTTTAAGTCTTGTGAGGGTCTCCAGCCCGGAGGCTGGGGACGCTGGCCTCCCGGCACCTGGGGCCCAGGGGCTGGTGTTGGCCCCACTGGGGGGGCGGGGGGGGGGCCGGTCCGGGGGCATGAGCCTGCTGCGCTGGCCACTTGGCGGCCCGGCCATCCCTCCTGGGGCAGATGCCTGGCTGTCCTGGGGCTTGTTTGCCTCATGTCATTTGTGCTCTGTGGAGGTTGGTGGTGTTGTCCTGCTTGCTCGGGGTTTCCGGGGGTTGGGGGAGTTGCTGTGACTGGCCACCGATACGAAGGGCTCTTCATATGTTTCCTAACAAACTACTCACATGCACACACTTATTTTGCATGTGCTCTCATACACACGCACATGAATGCACACACACACATACAATCACATGAAAAAAATTAGGACACCCTGTATAAGCCTGTTTTTTAAACATATTTGGACATATGGATATTTAATATCAATGTTAAAAATACTGGGAGATTCATGTAATACAACTAAACAATTAAAAATGAATTAAAGACTTTTTCCAGTTTTTTCTGTAAAATTTACTTCTAAACAAACAGTGATGAATAAAATAGGACACCCCCATTTTTTAGGACACCCCACATTCATTCCCACTTACAATGGCTAAAATAAATGTTAAAAATGCAAATAAAAACACAAACAAGGTTAGACACAGATATGTTAATATTTCTTGGTAAAGAACTGAATATTTAAAGGGGTGTCGTAATTTTTTCACGACTGTATGTCTCTCCTTTAACAGGTGCAGATACCAGACTCGTGTTGAGACCTCTTCAGTGGAAAAAATAGTCTGTCTTGCATTTGTTTCAGTTATTAGTTTGTTTGTCTTCTTTGTCTGTTCCTCTCCCTTTTCTTTCCCCCTCTCCACCCCTCCCCTTCCCCCGGTCTGGTCCTTCATGGGTGGAACAATTTAAATAAATGATTAAAAGTTATTACAGGAGGAGTTTATAACAATATACAGTACATATACTGTACGTATGTGTACTGTATGAAGCTCCTTTTGGCAATGTAAATCTGTTTGGCACAATAAGGGAAGCAGATTTCTGTTCTGCTCACCCAGCTGCCTGACAGGACAAGGGGGAAAAAAGTCTTGTAAGGGCTACAGCTAAGATGAATTGGTTTACAGAGATCAACCTGTATAACAGGGCTCACACATCACAAGACACATTCTCTGTTACAGAGGAACAGTTGTCAAGCAGTCATCAATAGTGATTGGTGACCTGAAGACCTCAAGAGTGCACTTGTCCGTTTACACCCAAACAGATTAAATGTAGCTTAAACACATTTTTATTTTTATTTTATGATTGAGGAATTTCCAATTTATTATATCTCTGTCTATCTATCTATCTATCTGTATCTATATATATATATAGATATAGATATATATAAAGATTGAAATAATGAGTAACACATTCTGTCATCACAATCCCAATGGACATGGTGGTTCATTTCCATTATTAGACGAGAGGATGAGCATATATCCAAGAACTACAAACTCTACTCCCCAGCTGCTAAATTGCATTGAAAAAAATCCCATTTTAAAAGATGGAAATAAAAGGCTGTTGTGATATCAGATTATTTTATACAGAACTGTATTATCACAATATCAAGAAAAATCAGAAGAGTAATGCCATTTTATCTTGTCTTTTTTTGGCAGAAACATTTAACAATGTAGATGAAGAAAGCATCTGTAACCTTTGCTACACTAAACAAGGCAAAATGAGCAAGTTAGCGACTAGAAAGCACTCAGAGAGCACATACCTCTTGCATGACAGCTAAATTTCTTCTTCATATTTTAATTTTTCCTGGCAGCAGACAGCGCCCTCTGCTGGTGACCATCCAACAACATGCTGCTTTCATTTGGCCCTTTGGAATTTTTTCTGAAGGCTGATAGTGATCTAGATCACCTCCAAAATCTTAATAATTGGTTGTTGGCCTACATTAAACATCTCCAGATCTTTTTTTCTAAACTCTGGAAATATTTATTTGAATAATGCCATTAACATACACACTATTTCGTTTTCAATATTATTTAACACACTGGCAGTCCACGGGTCTTTAAAAAGTCACAGATTTGTTTATCCAGAATTACCTTTAATCACCTTAAAAATGGGAAGTAATCCCTAAATTCTTCCCAAGAATCTGAAAGAAATACCACACTCAGTAAATGAGAATACTACATTTTGAGGGCATTTCAGTAATTTTAAAAAATTCTGAGTGCACATGTCGTTATTTGGCCTGCAGAGTCTTTCAGTTTGTGTCAGTTTTGATACCCACCCAACTCTTTGCAAAGACTTCAACACCAGATTTTTAGCACTTTCTGTCCAAATAGTTGGACAAAAAAATTATAATATGAATATTATGAATATGCACTTTTAGCTGTTTTGCATGGCTGCAGTCTTATTTCAACTGTACTTGAAAAAAAGGTCTTAAAAAGTGAGCTTTAACATTCTTAAATGTATAAATACATTTTCTTTTTGTTTGATGGAGTCCCCTCTTTCTTACCATTCACTCTGCTATTTATGTAATTATTTGAAAGCTTCTAGTCTTTAGCTTTTCATTCTTGGCATAACTCACATTCATTAGATTTCAGGCAGCTCCTGTTAAGCCGTAAAATTGTATACTTTTAACAAATAAAAACCAAATATATCGAGACAGGTTAATTGAAATTGATAATTGAGAAATATTTCTATTTATTTGTAATCTTGGTGAGCATACCCTTTAATAATTCTGCCTATTCAGCTTCTTTTTATCAATCCACCCTTTCAGTTTTTCGCCCCTCGCTCATACTTCAAGTTTCCTGCCTTTGCTCTTCATTACCTCCCCCTCCATCGTCCCTCCTCTCATCCCCCCCCTTCCAGTTGACCCTGTGCCCTGACCTACCCGAGCCGGTTAGCTGCAGCTGTGGCTGCCGGTCAGGAGGTTAAGGCAAAGGTTGGGCGTCACACCCACAGGGTTGCCTGTTGTGTTAGACTTTGAATGGAAGGTTGAGAGTGGCAGACGAGGTGGTGAGCCCCTGACGCCCTGACTCCTGCCTGAGCTTGCCCTTTCCCGTGCAGAGGTCAGCGCAGAGGGCCCGTCCTGCTCCCCCACCATACCTCCAGGTCACCATTGCTATTGTTATAATAGCTGCCATTAGAGCAGATGATACAATTATCCTTCCATTTTGTGTTGCCTCTCTCTAAGATCTATGTTAAGCCTCTGAGTTCATCAAAGGTTTTTTTTTTTCGATGACATGATTGTTGTAACCCCTGGATGACTCTTGTATCAAAGGCAGCACAATGATGACAACATGTCTTGAAAGAAATGATTTTTTCAGTGTTTTGCTTGAGGACTTGTATTATGGATGGCTCAATAAATGTACATCTATAGAGGTATCCAGACATTTCAGTACCTGAAGTACCATTACAATAATCTAAAGATACAATATTCAAATAAAAGGACAAATATTACACATATTCAAACACCTAATGTTCTAACAGTAGTGTGCTTTGTTTCAATATTTTGTGTATTACAAGGTCATTACACTAACATGCAAGATAAACTTTTGCTAAACATTAACAGTCTTTGACATATTTTGCAAAATAAACACAAAGCAAAAAAGCTTCAAAATAATGACAGTATTTTAGTAGAAGTATTCAGTTAGCTTTTTTTCCACGTGTCACTATTTTGATGTGGCTTTTCCCCGCCTCATACAAAGAAAGCATTTTGATCTTAGTTAAAGAAGCCATAGGAGTTTAAAAATGC
The DNA here is from genome assembly GCA_020510985.1 of Pholidichthys leucotaenia. NCBI lineage: Eukaryota > Metazoa > Chordata > Actinopteri > Cichliformes > Pholidichthyidae > Pholidichthys > Pholidichthys leucotaenia. The sequence goes on along the minus strand of CM035839.1, from coordinate 318,585,471 downwards.
TAGTACTGGAAGGTGAAACCTTAACTATACACTCAGCACCAAATCAATATAAACAACAGAACCATTGTCTCATTTAGTGATTTTATATTATTGATACAAAAATGTCTGCAAGTAAGATGCATTCCTGCTCAAACCAAGTGAAAATAAGACAATATATAATGAAATTACTTTCAGGAGTTGCTAATGTAAATGACCACAGCGGTCACTATAATTTTGATTTTGCCCTCATTGTTACCTACATCTTCATCTTTTTGTTTCAAGGCATTCCTCTTATTTATATATTGCGCACTGATTTTGTTTATACCTTGCATCTGAATGTGACTGGATTGCACCTGCTATATATGACCGTAGCAGGAAAAGTGTAAGGAAATTCCTGTCATGAATCACCCGTTTCACAGGCGAAAGTAGGACACCAAATGCTCTCTGTGAGTTTGCACATTTATTAATATAAAAACAGACGAACATTAACATACAAAAACTAAATCATGGAGTGCAAGACGCTAACAACAAGTACACAATGACAAACACTGGAGGAGAGTGGGGCTCAATGTCCAGGGGGACATGAAGCCGGGAACACTGAGCCAGGGGCGGAATCCAGCCAGAGCTCTCCCGAAGGCTGCGGGGGCTCACTGCTGGAAATAAGGGGAACACATACCTGGACAGAGCACTCCTTCTCTCCTCAACAGCTGGACCCAAACACTCTCGGGACGATAGCTCTGCTCCTGAGGACGGGTCCACGTGGAAGAAGGACACGACAAACCACAGAAGTTTGCTGTGCCCTTATATGCAAGACATAATCAATGACAGGAGAGGATACATGAGTGGAGAAAATAACACTGGGTGACAGGTGCAGTGATGTGCAGTCAGGGGAGGCAGGTGAGGTTGAAAATCACAGTCAGAGGCTGTGCAGTACCAATGCCCCAACAAGAGGGGGCGTGCTTGAGCACCATAAGCACAGGATTTTGTTTTTTTTAAATGAAGGAAGATAAGGAAGCTTTTTAAACAAAGTCACAGTAATTTTTGTCCAGAAGGATAGGCAAATTTACTTCATTTACAAGTAAAGGTAAGATCATGCATGCATAGAAGTTGTAAATACTAATAATAATTTGGGATAATGAGAGTTAATTGTGGAGTTGCAACACAGAGAGAAAGATGCAGCTCTGAGCCACTATAATTTCCATTATTCTTTGACAAAAAACAAAATATAACAAATTTTGTCCTCAAAAACAGTTGCTTGTAAAATAACTTGTTATACTTGTGTAATTGAGGGTCTTTGCATGGTGTGTATAGTCAAGGAGTTATAAAATGAAAACATGGACTTTTATTACTGCCTTTTCTGTGTATTCCATTAAGAGGTAATTCAATAAAATACACTGGTTTTGTTAAAATTATTTATAAAATCCAATTTGTAAATCTGACCCTGAAAGCATCATAGACTCACCGGAAATGAAAATCACCGCATGTCATTGGACACGTGTGCAGCTCCAACCAGTCTGACAACTGGAAGCTGCACAGCGCTGTCAAAATAAAACATAACAGGAAACAATAATAAACAACAACAACACAACCCCAAAAATGTGAGCAAAACTACAAATACAAAATAACAATAACTAGACCAGATAAACCAACAGACAGAGAAACACCAAACTAAACAGAAGGCTGGGCACAGTGCCCACCATGCCCCCGGATCATGACAGAGCCCCCTCCTCAAGGGGTGGGTCCCAGACACCCCAGGGTTCATCACAACACCCCCCCCCCAACAAGAAAACAACCCACCCCGGGGGGGAGGAGGGAGAACCCAGGCACAAAACACTCATGGCCCACAACCTGAACACTACGGTGGCCCAGACTCCAGGGATCTTGGACGGGGACTAAGGCAACTCGGGCGGCCCACCAGAGTCCCAAAACCACCGGACCGTAAGGCAGAATGCATCCGGTGGCCCCCAGAGTACCAGAACCACCCGACCGGATGGTGAAACCTGTCAGGTGGCATCCCAGAGTACATGAGCCACTGGTCCGCCAAGCACAATATGCTCCCCCCAGGCGGTGGCAGCTGGAACCCAGGCTCCCAGCGACTTGCCTGGTCATCAGCATGGAAGGAGGAACCGGCGCTGTGGTGGATTGGCCTCCAACAAAAATTGCTGGCCAACAGTGGGGACAGACGAAGGTGGTGGTTGACCAGTGAGGAGGCTGGACAAGGGAAGAGGCTGCGCCGTGGAGCTCTCCGGTGAGGATGGGGAGTCCATGATGACCTTAGGCTGAGCCGCGGCACCCACGGTGGCTTCGGGTTGAGGCGTGGCACCGGACTGGGACGTAGCACCCATGGCGGCCCCGGACCGGGGCGTGGCACCCACGGTGGCCCCGGACTGCAGCATGGTACCTACGACGACCAGGCTGACCCACGAGAGCACCAGGCCAAGGAGGCGGTCAACCAACGGGGCCCCAAGGTGAGGCGCTGCACCCACGGTGGCCCCGGACTGGGACATGACTGCACCCGTGGAGGCCTCGACCGGAGGGGAGCAGCACCCATGGAGACCTCAACCGGAGGGGAAGCAACACCCGCGGAGACCTGGACCAGAGAAGGAGCAGCACCCTCGGAGACCTTGACCGGAGGGGGAGCAGCACCCACAGAGGTCTCAGACGGAGGGGGAGTAGCACCCACGGAGGCCTCGGACGGAGGGGGAGCAGCACCCATGGAGGCCTCGGATGGAGGGGGAGCAGCACCCACTGAGGCCTCGGAAGAAGGCTCACACACACAAAACACAGACACTGGGTCAGAGTCACAGGCAGCAGTGGAGCCCGACAAGGAGAGCTCAGGCGCAGCGGAAGGCTGCAACCAGCCCTCCCTATCAAGAGCCAGGCAAGATTTCTTAAAGACGGATAATGTGAAAACAAAAAAGAGAGCTTGCCTGAGCTCGAGCTCCACTGCCGTCCAGGACTCCGGTGATCCAGGCTCAGGCGTCTCGGCCTTCTCCGTCTGGGTGTCTCTACCTGGAACAGCCACCTCAGGGGAAGGAAAGGGGAAAAACACCGGAGAGAAATCACCGGCAGCAGTGGAACCCGGTGAGGAGAGCTCAGGAGCAGAGGACATCTGCAACCCATTCTCCTCACCCTGAGCCAGACAAGAATTCTCAATATCTGTAGATGTTAAAACAGAACTGAGCATTTGCCTGGACTTGAGCTCCACCACCGTCCAGGACTCCAACATCTCTGCTGTGATGACCCCTGCAGCAGGCATGATGGTTAGTGCCACCAAACGGCCTCCAGGTTTGACACCCACTGCTGGTGGACCTCCCGGCAGGATGGCTGCTGCTGGAGCAACCTCACCGACAGTGCCAGCTCCCATGCCGCTGAATCCAGGGGACACCCAACTGTTGGCTCAGGATTCAGAGCACGGGTGGTGATTCCCTCCTGTCCTGGACGTGGCCACAGGGCTGGAAGGAGCCCTCCGGCGGCTCCTTCCCAGGGGCGACTGACTCTCGGAGGTCACAAAGAAACACACGGGAGAGGGAGGCGGGGGTGAGACAACAGCAGCAAGTGGTGAGGACTCAGCTAGACGTGGCTGCTGTAGCTGAGCCTCATCACCGGGAATAAGGCAAGGTATATCATTATGAAAGAAAATGGAATGACAACCCACCTGCCTTTTTTCCCGGCATCCAATGGTTCCTGCTGCTGCGGTGGGATCAGACGAGGCAACTCTGCCCACCACTGATGTTGCCTGGGAAGGAGGCCGAGGCTCGGGACTCTGGTGACAAAGGTGGGACGCCGGAGCTCTGGGCTGGGTAGGAGCCGATGGGGCCGAGGTCCTTGAATGCCCTCTCACTGGCACAGACCGGACGGAGCTCCTTCCGCGATGCTCCCGCTGTAAATCCTCCAACTGAAAAACTGTCTTCCTTCCTTCGGTGTGCAGCACGAGCCGAGGGTGACGCTTTACTGCCGCCTTTGCCGGGCTTAAGTTCAAAAGAGTGTCTGTTGGGGTGGGAGATATGCGAGCGGCGATGATATATCCATCCATTTCCCAGAGCGCAGTGCAGAGCTCCCACCCCAAGCCTTGTGAAAACGGTCTTTCGTCTGCTGACATCTCAGCAGGCGTATAATGGCAAAAAGGGGGAAAAAAAATATAATTACAGGAAAAAGAAAAAAATTGCAGAATCCACAAAGGCTGGTGTCAGGGTGGTCATGTCCTTCTGTCATGAATCACTCATTTCACGGGCAAAAGTAGGACACCAAACGCTCTCTGTAAGTTCACACATTTATTAACATAAAAACAGACAAGAACGTTAACATACAAAAACTAAATCATGGAGTGCAAGGCGCTAACAAACAAGTGCACAATGACAAACACTGGAGAAGAGTGGGGCTCGACATCCAGGGGGACATGAAGCCAGGAACACTGAGCCAGGGGCAGAATCCAGCTGGAGCTCTCCCGAAGGCTGCGGGGACTCACTGCTGGAAATAAGGGAAACACATACCTGGATGGAGCTCTCCTACTCTCCTCAACAACGGGACCCAAACACACTCGGGACGATAGCTCTGCTCCTGAGGACAGGTCCACGTGGAACAAGGACACAACAAACCACAGAGGTTTGCCGTGCCCTTATATGCAAGACATAATCAATGACAGGTGTGGATACATGAGCTGAGAAAATAACAGAATGGATGACAGGTGTGCAGCTCCAACCAGTTTGACAACCGGAAGCTGCACAGTGATGTCAAAATAAAACATAACAGGAAACCATAATAAACAACAACAACAACACAACCCCAAAAATGTGAGCAAAATGACAATAACTATACCAGATAAACAGATAAACCAACAGACAGAGAATCACCAAATTAAACAGAAAGCTGGGCACGGTGCCCACCGTGCCCCCAGATCATGACAATACCATTAAAAAAAGTATGTGTTCTTAGAAGTGATATTTATTTCTTTACGTTTCCTTACAAGATGGAAAAGTTTCTTCACGCCTTTAAAAAAGGAGTAATAATACCAAGTACCAATTAAAATGAGTCAGTTGCAGTGTTGGGCAAGTTACTGAAAAATAGTAATTAGTTACAGTTTCTACATAAAACATCTCCAATTTTTTTTTTCTAAAATCTGGAAATAATTTTTTGAGTAATGCCATTAACACTCGCATTATTTCATTCTGAATATTATTTAACACACTGGCAGTCCATGGGTCCTAAAAAAAAGTCTTAGATTTGTTTATCCACAATTACCTTTAATACCCTTAAAAATGGGAAGTAATCCCTAAATTCTTCCCAAGAGTCTGAAAGAAATACCACACTCAATAAATGAGAATACTACATTTTGAGGGCATTTCAATCATTTTAAAAATTCTGAGTGCACGTGATGTGATTTGGCCTGACATAATCTTTCAGTTTGTGTCAGTTTTGATACCCAACTATCTCTTGTCAAACAGTTCAGCACCAAATTTTTAGCACTTTCTTTTCAAATATTTGGACAAACAAATTTTAATATAAATACACATTTTTAGCTGTTTTGCATAAGGTAGCAGTCTTATTTCAACTGTACTTGAAAAAAAGGTCTTAAAAAGCCTAATTTAATGTTCTTAAATCTATACTGTAGATACATTTACTTTTTGTCTGATACAGTCACCTCTTTCTTACCATTCACTGTGATACTTAAATTTAGTAAATAATAATAATAATAATAATAATAATAATAATAATAATAATGGATTAGATTTATATGGCACTTTACAAGTCAAGTGACATCTCAAAGTGCTTACAGTGAGTCCATTATTCATTCACTCCACAGACAATGGGAGTGGTAAGCTACTACTGTAGCCACAGCTACCCTGGGGCAGACTGATGGACCGACGGTTGCCAATCCACGCCAACAGCCTCTCCGATCACTACCGAACATTTATACACATTCATACCCAGTGTCATGAACACTGGAAGCAAGGTGGGTGAAGTGTCTTGCCCAGGGACAGGACGGCAGGATGGCTGGGGAAAGTGGGATTCAAACCACCAACCCTCTATTTATTGGACGGCCCGCTCTACTTCCTGAGCCATTGCCTCCCACATTTCCCTCCTCCGTTTCGTTTTCGCTGAACACAGAGCTGGAAGGCAGGAAGTTCCATTTTTATATGGTCTTTGGCATGACCTGGCCGGGACTTGAACCCCGACCTTCCGGTTGTGAAGCGGATGCTCTACCTCTGGTGGCCTAGAACTATTAAAAATTAGTAACTAATAACAGTTACTAATTGCTTTTCAAGTCAATTCAACTTCATTTGTATAGCTCCTAATCACACCAAAAGTCATCTAAAGGCACTAGATACATAAGACGCAAATTATAAGTAATTCAGAGAAAACCCCAACAATCGAATAATCTCCTATGAGCAACTAGGCAACAGTGAGAAGCTTGTGCACACAATGAAATACATACACAACGGATCCATGGATGCAGACTTCACACTATGCATATACGTTGGGGCAAAAAAGTATTTAGTCAGCCACCAATTGTTCAAGTTCTCCCACTTAAAAGATGAGAGAGGTCTCCAATTTTCATCATAGGTATACCTCAACTATGAGAGACAAAATGAGAAAGAAAAAAATCCAGAAAATCACATTGAAGGATTTTTAATGAATTAATTGGTAAATTCCTCAGTAAAATAAGTATTTGGTCACCTACAAACAAGCAAGATTTCTGGCTCTCACAGACATGTAACTTCTTCTTTAAGAGGCTCCTCTGTCCTCCACTCGTTACCTGTATTAATGGCACCTGTTTGAACTCATTATCAGTATAAAAGACACCTGTCCACAACCTCAAACAGTCAGACTCCAAACTCCACTACGGCCAAGACCAAAGAGCTGTCAAAGGACACCAGAAACAAAATTGTAGACCTGCACCAGGCTGGGAAGACTGAATCTGCAATAGGTAAGCAGCTTGGTGTGAAGAAATCAACTGTGGGAGCAATTATTAGAAAATGGAAGACATACAAGACCACTGATAATCTCCCTCGATCTGGGGATCCACGCAAGATCTCACCCCGTGGGGTCAAAATGATCACGAGAACGGTGAGCAAAAATCCCAGAACCACACGGGGGGACCTAGTGAATGACCTGCAGAGAGCTGGGACCAAAGTAACAAAGGCTACCATCAGTAACACAGTACACTGCCAGGGACTCAAATCCTGCAGTGCCAGACGTTTAATTTAATTTTTATTTATATAGCACTTTTCACAGACATACAAGGTCACAAAGTGCTTTACAGTACAACACAATCAAACATTCACACACACTGATGGTGGCATGCTGCCTAACATAGCGCTTCCAGACCCACCAGGGGCAACTGGGGTGAAGTGTCTTGCCCAGGGACACAACGGCAGGATATCTGGGGAGAGCGGGATTCGAACCGCCGACCATGTGGTTATTGGACAACCTGCTTCTACCTCCTGAGCCACTGCCGCCCCGGCAGTGCCAGACGTGTCCCCCTGCTTAAGCCAGTACATGTCCAGGCCCGTCTGAAGTTTGCTAGAGAGCATTTGGATGATCCAGAAGAGGATTGGGAGAATGTCATATGGTCAGATGAAACCAAAATAGAACTTTTTGGTAAAAACTCAACTTGTCGTGTTTGGAGGAGAAAGAACACCATACCTACTGTGAAGCATGGAGGTGGAAACATCATGTTTTGGGGCTGTTTTTCTGCAAAGGGACCAGGACGACTGATCCGTGTAAAGGAAAGAATGAATGGGGCCATGTATTGTGAGATTTTGAGTGAAAACTTCCTTCCATCAGCAAGGGCATTGAAGATGAAACATGGCTGGGTCTTTCAGCATGACAATGATCCCAAACACACCGCCCGGGCAATGAAGGAGTGGCTTCGTAAGAAGCATTTCAAGGTCCTGGAGTGGCCTAGCCAATCTCCAGATCTCAACCCCATAGAAAATCTTTGGAGGGAGTTGAAAGTCCGTGTTGCCCAGCGACAGCCCCAAAACATCACTGCTCTAGAGGAGAGCTGCATGGAGGAATGGGCCAAAATACCAGCAACAGTGTGAGAAAACCTTGTGAAGACTAGAAAGAGAGATCAAATCTCTCCGGTTCTGGCCTCCCTTCATTGGCTTCCCATAGAGTTTAGAATTAAGTTTAAAATCCTTCTTCTTACTTACAAAGCTCTAAACAATCAGGCTCCTTTTTATTTAAAAGATCTGATACTACCGTATTATCCTAACAGAGCACTACGCTCCCAAAATGCAGGATTACTTGTAATACTTAGAATCTCCAAAAGTACAATGGGAGGCAGAGCCTTCAGTTATCAAGCTCCTCTCCTGTGGAACCAGCTGCCAATCTGGATTCGGGAGTCAGACTCGATCTCTGTTTTTAAGAATAGGGTTAAAACCTACCTTTTTGATATAGCCTACAATTAGGGAGGGATCATGTGTCTCTGAACCCTCCCTTAGTTATGCTGCTAATAGGTTTAGTCAGCCGGGGGACCTCCAGTAATGCACTGGGCCTCACTCCTTTCCTCACTCTCAATGAAATATTTTTTTTTGCTGGTCATTAACATTTGTTTGGCCTCTCCCATAGATTGAGTCCCCATCGTGCTGTTTGCTCTCTACATGTCTGTTCTTTTCATCTTCTCTATCCCCTCACCCCCCCAGCCAGTCGCAGCAGATGACTGTCCCTCCCTGAGCCTGGTTCTGCTGGAGGTTTCTTCCTGTTAAAAGGGAGTTTTTCCTCTCCACCGTCGCCAAGTGCTTGCTCACAGGGGATCACCTGATTGCTGGGGTCTTCAACTGTGGGGGTTCCCCCTACAGTTGATAGTGCTATGAGATGACTGTTGTTGTGAAATGGCGCTATATAAATAAAGTTGAATTGAATTGAATTGAATTGAACTTACAGAAAACGTTTGACCTCTGTCATTGCCAACAAAGGGTATATAACAAAGTATTGAGATGAACTTTTGTTATTGACCAAATACTTATTTTACCAAGGAATTTACCAATTAATTCATTAAAAATCCTTCATTGTGATTTTCTGGATTTTTTTTTTTCTCATTTTGTCTCTCATGGTTGAGGTATACCTACGATGAAAATTGGAGACCTCTCTCATCTTTTAAGTGGGAGAACTTGCACAATTGGTGGCTGACTAAATACTTTTTTGCCCCACTGTAACTAGCAATACAACAGCACACATGGTACTGTTATATTACTACATTACTCACAAAAAGTTAGGGATATTTGGCTTTCGGGTGAAATTTATGGAAAATGTAAAAAGTTCACACTACAGTGATATTAAATCATGAAAGTAGGACATTTAAGTAGAAGCATGCAATGGTGATTTCCTCATCTCAGACAATTTATTGAAACAAAAGCCAACGACAGTGGTGGGTATACCACAACAAATATGTCAGTGTCTCAATAACTTGTCATGTGCCCTTGAGCATCAATTACAGATTGACAACGACGTCTCATGCTGTTCAAAAGTTGACTTATTGTCTGCTGAGGCATGGCATTCCACTCTTCTTGAAGGGCGGCCCTCAGGTCATTGAGGTTGTGGGGTGAAGGGTTACAAGCCTCTACACGGCAACTCAGCTGATCCCATAGGTTTTCTATGGAATTCAGGCCTGGAGAAAGTGCAGGCCACTCCATGTGAGGTACCCCAGCCTCCAGCAGCCCTTCCCTAATGATGCTTCCTTGATAAGCTGGAGAGCATTGTCATCCATGAAGATGAAATTAGGCCTGTGTTGTTCATGCAGGGACACAATGACTGGATTAATGATGTTATTCAGGTAGTATTGGCTTGTCATTGTACCATTCACAAGGTGTAGGGCAGTTCTTTGTTGACTAGACACACCTGGCCAGACTGTAACACCACCCACCACCAAAGGCTCGTCTGGTGACAACAGTGGCTGATGAATAGCGTTCTCCTTGACATCTCAAACATCATTGGTGGCCATCATTTCTGCTCAACGTGAATCGACTTTCATCAGAGAACAGCACTGAGGCCCACTGGTCCCTTGTTCAGCATAAATGCTGCCTGGCCCATGCAAGACAATGACTCCTGTGCCTGGTGGTGTGGTCAGGTACCCTTGCAGGTCTTCTAACACGCAGACCACACTGATGTAAAGGATTTAGAATGGTCTGACGTGACACTTGGGTGCCTCTCACCTCCCTTAAATGTGCCTGGAGTTGAAGGGCATTCATCTTCTGGTTCTTCAGGGCACTGTTCACAACGTTGTCATCAGCATGGGATGTGGTTAAAGAACGTCCACTTCTATGCCTTTCTGTGACTCTTCTAGTTTCTCTGAATCTCTGTTGCAACCTGCTGATGACACTCTGTGACACTCTGAACTCAGCGGCCACTTCCTTCTGAGAACATCCTGTTTGAAGCCTCACAATGGCGAGGTACTGTTGATCAATTGTTAGGTGTTGTCTTGGTCTCATGATGTCAAAATGTGAACAGCATGATGAAGACTGTTAAAATACCAATTCTGATTGAACCAGAAAATTTATTGGTCGATTCATGGATCAAACACCTGTTGTGAATTTTGCTGTTAAGCACCTTGTTAGAGAACAACAAGTTACGCAAAAAGTGCTGAAACATTGAACAGTTGGACATGCGCATTCAAAAGGTTGGAGAAGGTCAAATTAAGTTTTCTTTTAAAGGTTATAGTGCATTTTAGGTGCATCCTGAAATTTCACCCAGAAGCCGAATATCCCTAACTTTTTGTGAGTAGTGTAGTTATATGACTGTAACATGTTAAGACATGCATGTAGTCTTGTCAATTGATTTGTGTCTTCTGATTTTATTGACAGGTACAGCTGTGTATCATCAGCATAACGTTGGAAATATATGGCATGTTTTCTGATTATACTAGCTAAGGGGAGTGTGTGTGTGTATATATATATACAGTATCTCACAAAAGTGAGTACACACCTCACATTTTCGTAAATATTTTATTGTAGCTTTTCATGGGACAACGCTGAAGATAGGACACTTTGATACAATGTAGTCAGAATACAGCTTGTATAACAGTGTAAATTTGCTGTCCCCTCAAAATAACTCAACATACAGCCTTTAATGTCTAAACCGCTGGCAACAAAAGTGAGTACACCCCTAGTGAAAATGTCCAAATTGTGCCCAAAGTGTCAATATTTTGTGTGGCCACCATTATTTTCCAGCACTGCCTTAACTCTCTTGGGCATGGAGTTCACTAGAGCTTCACAAGTTGCCACTGGAATCCTCTTCCACTCCTCCACAATGACATCCTGGTGTTAGAGACCTTGCACTCCTCCACCTTCCGTTTGGGGATGTCCCACAGATGCTCAATAGGGTTTAGGTCTGGAGACATGCTTGGCCAGTCCATAACCTTTACCCTCAGTTTCTTTAGCAAGGCAGTGGTCGTCTTGGAGGTGTGTTTGGGGTGGTTATCATGTTGGAATACTGCCCTGCAGACCAGTTTCCAATAGGAGGGGATCAGTATGTCACAGTACATGTTGGCATTCGTGGTTCCCTCAATGAACTGTAGCTCCCCAGTGCCGGCAGCACTCATGCAGTCCCAAACCATGACACTCCCACCACCACCACCACATGAACAGACTGAAGTCTATCTGACAAACTTGATTTAAACCACTGCAAAGGTGTTTCTTTAAGGCCTAAAGAGCATTCCAGTCTTGCACACATACTGTCTGTCTGATATTGCTGAGCATGTGTCAGTGTTTGGGAAATGAAAACTGTCCATGTTTATCTTACCTCTTTGACATTGATGTGCGGTGATCCAAAGAAAACTTATGCCCAGTCTAAATGTCTGCTGTTGTACAGATATGATCCAGTCCCTCAAACGTCAAAATCCATTTTTGAATAATCTTCATCCAGATAGCGAGAAAATGTTTTTCTGCAGTGACTGATATTCTTTAGTTGTCACCAGTATTTTGCTGAGAGCATCATATGAACAGCTGACTTGGAGGAAGATGCGCCAGAATTAGACTGGGTGGTCGAAGGCTGACAAATCTACTATATGCAGACGATACCACTGTCCTTGCAGAGAACAGTCAAGACCTGAAGAGGATGATCACCAAGGTCAAGTAAGAAAGTGTTAAAGCTGGATTGTATCTAAGTATCAGAAACACAAAAGTCATGATGACTGATGAAACAAGCGACTTCAAGGTGGGCGGGGAGAACACTGAAGTTATACAATCATTCAATTTCCTTGGCAGCTTGATTGCCAAGGACAGTACAACTTCAGCAGAGATCAAGAGAAGGTTTGACCTGGCAAGAATAGCTATGATAAAGCTCAAATGCCTGATGAAAAGCAGTAGACTCAACAAAAAGACCAAGATCAAGACAGTGACTATGCTTGCGTTTCCAATGGCCATATATGGATGTGAGACTTTGACCATCAGGAAACAGGACTGACGCTGTATAGATGCATTTGAGCTGTGGTGCTGGACTGAGAGTACTGAAAATTCCTTTGACCAGGAAGGAAACCAACAAGTCTGTACTTGACAGAATAAGTCTTAAAACATCTCTTGAAGATGAAATTGTGAAGAGGAGGCTCACATACATTGGTCATATAAAAAAGAAGGATGAGAGTTTGGAGAAAAGCCTCATGCTGGCCAGGCGCGATGGAAGACTACAAAGAGGAAGGCCGCAACAAAGATGGATGGAAGGCATTACTAAAGCCACAGGAATGTCACTAGTGCTCCTGAAGGAAAGGATGAGGGATCGAGAAGGATGGAGAAAGTTGGTGTATGAAGTCACCAGGAGTCGTACACAACTCGACAGAACTTGAGAGAATATTTGTCATGTCCGCTGCGTAATCTCGCAGTGAACAGTTGAATTAGTTCGAGCCCAAAACGCAGGTGAAATGAACGTGTTTATTAACAGAACGGGACAACTCAAAAATACACAAAATACAACAAAATGTTCAGTTGGACGATACAGTCTGGCACACAATTGATGGACGCCCGAGCTCAGTTGGCAGGGAACGCTCCCAGGTGGAACTGGACAGTGAATGAAAACAAGAGGGAGACATACAGAAGGTGTTGGAGCTCAGTGGGATTTGGAGAAACAACGCCATAGAAGTCCGTAGGGAGAGGATGCCAACAGCTCCAAGGGAAAACATCGGCAGGTGACAACAGACTGAACTGTGAAGTGTAGACTTACACCACAACACTGAATGCCCCCACTGTCACCCAATAAATACCAAGCAGGTTAATGAGTGACAAGTAGACACAGGTGTGTGGCGGGAGTCTGTGTAAGAGTGTGTGTGTGTGTGTGTGTGTGTGTGTGTGTGTGTGTGTGTGTGTGTGTGTGTGTGTGTGTGTGGACAGGAACAAATGAGAAATAACTGACAGCTGGTGAGTGTCTGGCAGAGAGGGGGGTGTGGCTGTAGACTGGCAAGGGCCTAGCACAGGGCTCAACCTGCCAGCTGGAACCAATTAACAACACATCAGAAGCTACAGCTACAAATCATGTGTGGAGCTGAAATACCAGTTCCACACATGACAGAGCCCCCCCCCTTTCCAAGGGGTGGATTCCAGACACCGACGTACCATCAAAAAGGACACAAAACACAGGAGAAAACCTGCCCCCCACCCAGAAGGCCAACACGACTAACCAGGGCAGGAGGTGGGGGGAACAGGTCAGGAGGGAATAAAAACAACAAAGAACACCACAACACAAGGGAGCACAAAAATCCCAACCTCAAAACTAAATTAACCCACCCCACCCCAAGAGTCTCACAGTTCAGGGGGCCGATCAGAGTCCAAGGCCCAGAGGGCGGCCCGTAGAACAGCATCAAGCGGCCTGCCAGGGCACAAAGGCCACCCAGTTAGGAAACCCAGTCTTTCGGGTGGCCTGACCACATGGTTAAACCACCAGGACCGGAAGGGCAAATGAGGCAGCGGCCAACCCACCAGGAGACTGAGAAGTGGTTGGCCGGACAAAGGAAGGGAAACCCCTGCGGTGAAAGGTGGTGGAGAAAATAGAATCACAACGGTGCCCAGCAGAAAGAGGAGAAACACCCACAGGGCCTCCAGAAGGGAAAGGAAGACCCTGGTGTCCCCAGACTGTCCGGTAGCACCCTTGGTGGTCCCAATGTGAGACTGGAACTCTGTAGAACCTGCGGTGGACCCGGGCTGGGCCATGGCTGCACCTGTGGTGGTCCCAGCCTGGGACAACATTGCACCAGCGGTGGCCCCTTCCTGGGACCTCATTCCTCCCGTGGTGAGCCCCCACTGGGTCTGCGTGGCACCCATGGTGGACCCCGACCGAGCCACGGTTGCACCCACGGTGGAGCCCCGCTGGACTCCTGCTGCACCCGTGGTGGGACCCAGCTGGGCCACTGCTGACCCCAACGCCACTTTAACCATGGGCCTGTCAACCCATATGAGCACCCGAGCCAGAAGGTGATCAATTACGGGCACCCTAGGCTGGAGCAGAGCACCCACAATGACCTCCTCGGCAGGGGAGGCCAAACCCACACTGACCTCCAGCAGCGAACCTGGATCCTCGGACCCGTCTGGCAATGTTGGACTTTCTCCCACGACCCTGGAAGAGGACTTAGACAGGGAGAAAGAAGGGTCATGGTCGCCGGCAGTGGTGGAGCCCAGCGAGGAAAGCTCAGATGCAGCGGCCGGCTGTGCCTGGCTCTCTTCACCAAGAGCTAGGCAAAAATGCTCAATAATGGAAAGGAGGAAAACAAAGGAGAGCACTTGCCTTAGCTCAAGCTCCACCGCCGTCGAGGACTCCGACGATCCGGGCAACGTACTCCCAGGCTCGGCCTCCTGGAGGTTCAGTTTAAGCAATGACTCTGCTGCGGTCGCCTCCCCAGCAGGCATGATGGTTTCTGCAGTCTTGATTTCCCTAGCTGCCACAATCCACGCTGCTGACTCCTCCCACATGGCGGCTGGGATCTGGTTCACAGTTGCTATGGGAGAACAATCCTCCTGGACCTCTGGCTCCTCCTGGTCCTGACTGCTTGGCTCCGGTACCGGCGGGCAAACAAAGGAAACAGAAGAAAGCAGGGAGAGGGCTGGTGAACAGTTCTTAACAGCAGCAGGTGGGGAGAACTCAGGGAACTGCTTTCCCTGAGGTTCCCTACCAGGAATCAGGTAAGACATTTCATTATTAATAGGAGTCAAATGAAAATTAACTTGCCTGTTCCCCCGGATAATGATGTTGGCCGCTGCTGTTGTTTGGGCGTTGTCATCACTCCATCTGGGAAAGGCGGTGCTTGGCCCCTCTATTGACAGTTTAGGAGCCGCCCCTCTTGCCACAGGAACGGGAGCCACTGGTGAGGAAAACAAGCGCCCCTCTACTGCCTGCGGATTCACCGAGGAAGGAGACCTCACAGCGGGTGTGGAGGAGGATTCTGCAGACGGGGCTGCTAAGACTTGAGGATAAGGGTCCGATGTGGGAATAACTGGGCTCAGTGTAGGGCGAGAAGCAGTTAGGGGGGCTGGATTGTTCTTCCGGGAATCTGGGGCCGGAAGATGTTGACGCTGTCGACCTGGTTGCAGCCATCTTGTTGCAGAAGATGGAGCGGAGGAAAAGATGGCCACCGACTGAGAAGAGTATTTCTGCTTTGGCTTGGTGCAGAAAGCCCTTCTCCTCAGGTCAGGAAAAGCCTGTTCGAGCATGCAGACAGCGGACATCAGTTTGGAATATCGGGGGTAATTCCAGAGGCCCTGGTGAGCCCCCAGGATCCTCAATGCCCCGTTGAGGCAGTCCAGTCTTTCTCCAGGACCGATGGTGTCATAAGTGTCCTCCAGCAACTCCCAGATCAACCAGGCTGCCTCCTGCTCCTCTGTACTGGGATGTCCCGCTGTTCATCCACTCCTGCTGGTGTGGGAATGGCCCGTCGAGGACATCATGCTCTGAACAGGTATTTGGAAAAAACACACAAAAATGAGGGGAAAAAATGTCACGCCACTTCACCGTTTGGGCTCACTTGGTCGTGGTGTACTGTCATGTCTGTTGCATAATCTCGCAGCGAACAGTTGAATTAGTTTGAGCCCAAAACACAGGTGAAGTGAACGTGTTTATTAACAGAACGGGACAACTCAAAAATACACAAAAAACAAGAAAATGTTCAGTAGGACGAAACAGTCTGGCACACAATTGATGGACGCCCGAGCTTAGTTGGCAGGGAATGCTCCCAGGTGGAACAGGGCAGCAAATGAAAACAAGAGGGAGACTTACAGAGGGCGTCGGAGCGCAGTGTGCTCTGGGGAAACAACACCGTAGAAGTCCGTAGGGAGAGGATGCCAACAGCTCTATGGGAAAACATCGGCCGGTGACAACAGACTGAACTGTGAAGTGTAGACTTATGCCACGACACTGAATGCCCGCACTGTTACCCAATAAATACCAAGCAGGTTAATGAGTGACAAGTGAACGCAGGTGTGTGGCAGGAGTCTGTGTAAAAGTGTGTGCATGCATGCATGTGTGTGTGTGTGTGTGTGTGTGTGTCCCGATGGGATCACCACCTTATCGTGGTGGGGCACTTTGAGCATCTCCATGACCCCTAGAGCTATGTTGGCCGGAGTCTCGTACTCCTGGCAGGGTCACCCAAGCCGAACAGGTCGAAGGGTAGAGGCCAGACTAAGAGTGATCCCGAAGATGAAGACCTTCAACGGTAGAGCAGGCAGGAGCTGGTAGTAATGATAAACACCACAATGGCTGTAAAAGCGGACGATGGCTAAGGGAGCACACCCTGACAAAAAAGCAAGCTGGTGGTGGCACGCTTTGAGGCAGTTTCCCAAAAACCTGGATTCCAGCAGCCTCCTGCAGTTGTGAGAAGATACCGGTCATCTAGGGTCTCCCTTGCCACTGGAACCATCTTCTCTACAATCAAGGTAGTGGCATCGGGAAAAGCTCACCCCCCATGCCACTCTAAAAACCATCACTGCGCAGGTATCTTCTTTACCTGAGTCTCCGACCTCTAAAGTCTGGTGGCGACGGAGCATCCAGTAACGAGGGCAGGTTTGAATGAGCTGGAAGCTCCTAGCTGGAACTCTGCACGTCAGCGGCACAGGACAACGGTCGTTAGCAGTTGGGATTGAGTGGCAGCTGCTTCCGGCAGACCCCTGTGCGTCTGAGCAGCCCTATTTAGGGACCGCACTGCTCACCCCAACTGGGGAAAGGCCTAGAAAAGGTGGCCTAAACATTGCCCACTCAGCACAGCACCCGGATAGGAAACCGCACCTGTCGGGACATTCCACTATGCGGTCGAAAAACAAAAACAATACCATTTAGAATTGTAGCATGAAACATAAGGACACTCCTGTATGCTAGTCCGGACAGACCACAGCGCAGAACAGCACTTGTTGCCAGCGAGCTGAAGCGCTACAATGTGGATGTGGCAGCACTCAGTGAGACCCGACTCCTCGAGGAAGACTCACTCAATGAAGTAGGAGAGGGTTATACATTCTTTTGGAAAGGATACCCCATTGGTGGACAACTCCTTCATGGAGTTGGTTTTGCAATCAAGAACAGCCTCCTGCACAAGCTCACAGAATCACCAGTGGGTGTCAGTGAAAGGCTCATGACTCTTCGCAGCCCCCTTGCAAAATGCAGGTATGTCACTTTGGTAAGTGCCTATGCACCAACTCTGCCATCGAATGCTGAAGAGAAGGACCGCTTCTACCAGACACTTGATGACATCCTCAGTCATATCCCGAAGGGTGACAAAATCATGCTGCTTGGTGATTTCAATGCAAGAGTCGGAAAGAACTTGCAAAACTGGAATGGTGTAATCGGTGCCCATGGCATTGGAAAAGTCAACCCCAATGGTATGAGACTTCTTAGTTTCTGTACGGAACATGATCTTACCATCACTAACACAATCTTCCAGCAAAAGAACAAATATAAGGCATCCTGGATGCATCCCAGGTCCAAACATTGGCACCTGATCAACTATGTGATCGTGAGAAGGGCTGACCTCAAGGATGTGCTCATTACAAGAGCTATGCAAGGGGCAGACTGCTGGACCGACCACCGCATGATTCTGACAAAGGTCAGAATGCATGTTCGGCCCCTAGCTCGCCACGGTGGCCCAAAGAGGAAAACACTCCTCTGTGCCAGACTCTCCAGCAGCGACATCTGTGACAACTTCCGTCGCTCCCTAGCTGAGAGGCTGGCAGGTATTGAACAAGTGATCATCTCAGAGTCTGGGATGGATGAGAAGTGGACCATTCTATCCACCATCCTCTTTGACACTGCAGCCCAAGCCATCAGTTTCAAAACCAAGAAACATCAGGACTGGTTTGACCAGAATGCTGGAGAGATCTCCACCCTCCTGGGCAGAATGCACAGGGCACACAGAGTCACCTTGAACAACCCACAATCCCAATTTCATAAGAAGCAATGGCAAGCCCTTCATTCTGAGGTCCAAACAACTCTCAGGAAACTGCAAGATGAGTGGTGGATCTCAAAGGCCAATGAAATCCAGACTCATGCTGATAGAAACGGTATGCACAGTTTCTATGATGCAGTCAAAACCATCTATGGCCCCAGAAACTGCTCCCTGGCACCTGTTAGATCTGCTGATGGATCTTCTTTAATCAAGGATCAGGCCATGATAGTGGTGCAGTGGGCTGAGCATTTTAACACCGTGCTTAACTAGCCCACCTCAGTGGACCCAACTGTCCTTGCAGAGCTCCCTGAACATCCTACCTTGCCAGATCTCGACCTCCCCCCAACCTTCAAAGAAATCCTGCATGCGGTAAAAACCCTGAAAAACAATAAATCCCCTGGACCTGACGGCATCCCAGCTGAACTTCTCAAGGAAGGAGGCTACCTCTGTACTTGGACACTGTATCTCTATACCTCAGAGGTGTGGAGACGAGAGTGTGTCCCACAACAGTGGAAAGACGGCAACATTGTGACCATCTACAAGAACAAAGGAGACAAATCCATCTGCTCCAATAGTAGGGGTATCTCTCTGTTGGCCATTGCTTGAAAGGTCCTTGCTAAGGTCATGCTCCACAGACTTATCTCTGCAATATCAGAGCGGGTCACCCCAGAGTCACAGTGTGGTTTTCGGAAGGACAGGGGTACAGTTGACATGATCTTTGTGACGCATCAGCTCCAAGAGAAATGTCGGGAGCAGCATAAGGACCTGTTCATTGCCTTTGTCGACCTGTCAAAGGCATTTGACACAGTGAACAGGGAACTACTGTGGCAAGTCCTGAAGAGATTTGGGTGTCCACCTAAGTTCCTCACCATCCTCGCGCAGTTCCATTCTGGGATGATGGACCGAGTGGTAGTGGGAAGGCACAGCTCAGAACCTTTTGGAGTGCAAACCAGAGTGAGGCAAGGCTGTGTGCTGGCCCCAATCCTCTTCAACATCTTCCTTGTCTGTGTAACAACTCTGCTACGTAGGAGGGTGGAGAAGCAAGCTGGAGTTACCATTGACTTCAAGCTTGATGGTAACCTGTTCAACATCAGGAGGCTACAGGCAATTTCCAAGCTGACATTAGAGACCATCATTGAGCTACAATACGCCGATGACTGTGCCCTGGTTGCCCATACGTCAGACGCTCTACAAAACATCCTCTCGGCAGCTGTAACTGCATACACCAGAATGGGACTGACAATCAACACCCAGAAGACAGAGGTACTCTGTCAATCCAGTACTGGCCCCCCACGAAACCCAATAACCCTCACAGCAGCAGGGCAACAGCTGCTCATAGTGCCCACTTTCAAATACCTGGGGAGCATAATGTCTGACACCTGCTCAATGGATGACGAGATCCAGAACCGCCTCAAGCAAGCATCAGCATCTTTTGGTCGTCTTAGGAGAAGGGTTCTTCCGAACAGCAACCTCAAACTCCACACCAAAGTGCTGGTCTACAGATCTGTATGTATCACCACCTTACTGTATGGATGTGAGGCATGGACTATTTACAGCCGCCACCTGAGAAGCCTGGAGACCTTCCATGTAAGATGTCTCCAGAAGATCCTTGGCATCATTTGGAAGGGCAGAGTGCCACACACAGAAGTGCTGGTGAGAGCTGGCAGCTGCAGCGTGGAGTCCATCTTGGTCCAGCATCAACTCAGGTGGTTGGGGCATGTCATCCGGATGCCCAGCCACAGACTCCCACGTAGAATCTTGTATGGTCAGTTACACCGAGGCCAACGCAGCGCTGGTGGACAGAAGAAGCGCTTCAAAGACCAAATGAAGTCCATCCTGAAGAGATGTCGGATCAACCCCTCTTCATTGGAGGAACTCGCTTCCTGCCGAGACATCTGGCGCTCCCATTCCTCACAGGGAGTGGATTATATGGAGGAACAGCGCACACAACACCGGACAGCAAAGCGTGCAAAGAGGCATGCTCGCCAAGTCCCCTCTGCTGCCCCCAGCACCTCCTTCACATGCCCGGTCTGTAACCGAATCTGCAGATCCAGGATCGGACTATTCAAACACCAACAGACTCACAAATAAAGAAGATGGTCATCATCAAATCGATGGACTACCAGAAGAAGAGTATGTGTGTGTGTGTGTGTGTGTGTGTGTGTGTGTGTGTGTGTGTGTGTGTGTGTGTGTGTGGACAGGAACAAATGAGAAATAACTGACAGCTGGTGAGTGTCTGGCAGAGAGGGGGGTGTGGCTGTAGACTGGCAAGGGCCTAGCACAGGGCTCAACCTGCCAGCTGGAACCAATTAACATCAAATCAGCAGCTACAGCCACAAATCATGGGCGGAGCCAAAACACCAGCTCCGCAGATGACAGTATTTTGCTATTTTTTAAAAAAATTTTTTTTTTGCTGTTTCACCTGTCTGAAGGCAACTAACAATGACAGCATGTCTTCAACAATGTATTTGGTGATCAGTCAGTTTAATTCTTGTTAGGTCACACGCTGTCCAGATGCATGCCTGGGTTTGAACCTCAGCAGTGGCTGTTTATATGACATGATCCATCATCAGCTATGCTTGCATAGGAAACCTCTTAGTGGCTAGTTTTGTCAGAGTATGTTGCTTAATCTGGTGGTTCTGAAGACTTGAGTTACTATTTTTTTTTATGTGGAGTATGTCTTCACAGTGGTCGTGTCACATAATCACATAGATTGCAGCTCATCAATACGTTATTGTCCTTAATCTTGAGAAAGGAAAAAGTAATATTTCCATATGAAGAAACTAGCTGCTTCTTGTCCTTGGGTCACTGTCAAACTGACTCACAATCTTTGCATCAGCACATGGTAGGGTGAGTTTGTGCATTTGTCTGTGTTACGTTAAGAAAAGTAATTAGAAGAGCCTGTTAAAATTTCTGTAATTGTAACGGTAATACTTAATTTGAAAAAGTAATTCCGTTATACAGGTTACTGCAAAAGTAGTGGTGTTACAGCTTGCTCCCAACACTGGCCAGCTTGTGGTGGCGCCTTGCATGGCAGCGACCCCTCTGATTCTACATGTGATTAACATTATAGATAGGAGAAACGTAATTTCATTCTACTGTACAAGATTGGCTGTATGGACCGAATGACAATAGAGATGACTGCTTCTTCTTGTCAGAGCATCTTAAAGTGTCTGTGCCAGTGTATTTTCAGGACATTTGCCAAATTATTTGTTATGATATTAGCAAAAAAAACTATTTAATGGTCGACCTGATGATGTTTAAAAGAAAGTGAAAAATTATCCAGAACAGGCATATTCTAGGTAAAGATCTGCCCCCAAATCTAATAGGTTCATCTCTGGCCCAAGGGCCACCTCTGGAGAATTTTTTTTTTTTTTTTTAATTATAATCAATCAAGTAGTTTTTATGGAATCCTGCTAAACAACAAATGAACAGACAAATCTACATGCATAACCCTCTTGGTGAAGATAATAAGAAAATCAAATAGCGCTCATGAGTATAATTAGCCCACAACAATCTTGTCATATACATTCCTCTGGGGCAGATAACAGACTCACTCGCAGGGTGACGTTTAACCATGATTTATTGAAGAATAAATGCAGCATGAAAGCTGAAACACAAAATAAGCCACAACGGCAGTAGTATGATAATGCTGGGGGAGGAAACCCAAACAGTGGTGAGAAAATACGTGCTGAGACACAAGAAAGCAACTGACGAATGATTAGGACCCAACAAAGGGATAAGGGAGTGACATCAATAAATAGGGATGAACATAATTAAATAATGAGGAACAGCCTTGAACAATTTTTTTGGTATACTTTATAGATTCCCAGAGGGAAATTCAGGGAATCCACCTGGATGGATGAGGCAGCTGCGGTACAGTGCCAATCGATTCACCATTCACACTCACATTTACACCTAGCACCACTTTAGAGTTTTCAGTTTTACCTAACTTGCATGTTTTTGGCCTATGGGAGGAAACCGGAGGAAACCAAGACACGGGAAGAACATGCAAACTCCACACAGAAGGGTCACTGATGGTCAGGGGGTGGGATTGAACCCATGATGGTCAGGGGTGGAATCGATCCTGTGACCTTCTTACTGTGCTGCCACTGTGCTAACCACTGTGCCACCAAGCGTCATCATTCAGAAATGAATGATGAAGCAGGGAAAATATACAACATACAAACGTAACTGAGAAGGTAATAAGATAAGATAAGATAAGATAAGATAAGATAAGATAAGATAAACTTTATTGTCCCTATATATACATATAATATACATATAATAACGGTGATAATGAAAACTGAGGTGAAAGTGAAAATACCAATAATAATAATAATAATAATGTCCAATAAATAAAGCGTGGACAGGGTCTGACCCTGTCCAGATCACTACATTACCCCCCCACCACCACCAAGGGCGGATCCCAAACGACCTCAGGATGAAGAGCGGGACTCCCTCAGCCAAGTGGGTGATGGAGGAAAAGGCTGAAACAAACTCCCTACCCCCGCAAAGCCCAACACAAAAAAAAAAGTTTGTGGGGGCAACCCAAAGTCCAAGGCCCCAAAACAAAACAAAGTGGATCAGGTGGTCTCCCAGAGTCCCAGGACCACTGGACCTGAGAACAAAGTGGGTCAGGGGCCCTATCCAAGTTCATGGGCCCCCCAACCAAGGAGCAAGGTGGATCTGGCGGCCTCCCAGAGTCCTTAGGCCCCCAGGTCATGGAACAAGGTGGTTTAGGGGGTCTCCCCAAGTCCACAGGCCCCCAAATCAGGAAACAGGATGTGCTGGGCAGATGCTGAGGCACGCTGACCTCAGGAGCTGACTGTTGAAACGTGCCGACCACAGGCGCCACTGACTGGGGTGCGCCGATCCAGGTGCTGATCATTTAAGCATGCTGACCCCCGGATTAGACAGCTGGGGCATGCTGACCTTAGGATGAGACGGCTGGGGCTGAAGAACATCCAGCCCAAATGCCTAGGAATCCCTCTCCAATGCAGAAATCTCAGACAGGGAGGATGAGGAACAGGTTGGAGTAGGGGCCACACCATAACAACCAGTAGAAGAACTCAGCAGGGTGAGCTCAGAAGCAGATGGAAGCTGCAACTGGGTCTCCCAACTGAGAGCAAAACAAGACCTCTCTAACATTGATACTAAAAAAATGAAGAAGAGGACTTGCTTTAACTCCTGCTTCTCCGCTGGTGAGGGCCCCGGTGCTGCCAATGTTGGGATGACAAACTTGAGAGGAGCAGTCTCCGCAGGAGTGTGCACATGAGGCGGAACAGTCTCTGTAGGGGCATGCACGTAAGGCGAAGCAGTCTCTGCAGGGGCCTGCACATGAAGCGGAACAGTCTCTGCAGGGGTGTGCACGTGAGGAGAAACAGCTTCTGCAGGAGCATGCATGTGGAGAGAAGCAGTGTCAGTGGTAGAGCTCATCTCCTCCTTTATGGACCCAACTGAGGGGGAGATAACCTCGGGGAAACAAGGAGTAGAGTTGAGTGGTGGAATACACATGTAGGCGGCAGCACAAACAAAAAATGAGGGCTCTGCAGCAATAGGAAGCGGCTGCTGAAGCTCCTCACGGGGAACAAGGCAAGACCTCTCACTTTTAGATGTTAAAAAATGATAAAATAACTTGCCTTGTCTCCACTCCATTGCTGCTGAGGCTGTTGCTGCTGTTGAACCTGCCACTGGAGAACTAGATGAATCACCCCGGGTGGCTGCGGTGAACGCCTGGCAAGGAGCTGTTGCACAGTGGCAAGGAGCTGGTGTTAGAGCAGAGGAAAGGTGTGTGGAATTTGTGGAAGCCAGGGGACTTTTCTCTGTCGGCACAAACTTCAGAGGTGCTGGGACCTGCAAGTGGCAAGGAAGCGTTAAAGACGTCGAGGCCAGGGGATGCCGTCTCGTCGGCACAGTCCCCGGCGTCTTGGGCAAACACCTCCCCCACCTGTGGTGTAACTGCAAGGCTGGTGAGCAGTGAGGAAAATGGGATGTCGGAGTCAGGGGACGCTGCACTGTCAGCACAAACCCCGGTGCCCCACATAACTTCCTCACCAGCCCACGGTATGTCCAGTGGAGGTTGGAAACAGTGCCCAGTGGTCCCGCCAGCTCGGGTTATCTCCGCAGACCGGGGTGCGCCTCCACAATCCCAGCCGCGACATCCAGGCACTCCAGGGCCTCCTCTGGCGTGTGGGAGGTGCAGACGTCTGAGACAAAGTCCTGAATGAACTGGGCTGCCTACTGCTTATCCACATTGGGACGACTGGCCACGACCTCCCTTTGTCCGCTGAGTCCTTTTTTGGTTGGGTCCTACAGCCATGTACACCCCTCTGGGGCAGATGAACAGACTCACTCGCAGGGTGACATTTAATCATGATTTACTGGAAAATAAATGCAGCGTGAGAGCTGAAACACGACATAAGCCACAACGGCAGTAGTACGATAACACTGGGGGAGGAAACCCAAGCAGCGGCAAGAAAATACGTGCTGAGACACGAGAAAGCAACTGACGAATGATTAGGACCCAACAAGGATAAGGGAGTGACATCAATAAATAGGGATGAACATAATTAACTAATGAGGAACACCCGTGAACAATAATCAGTTAAACGAGGATGAGCTGTGCTGGAAAGGAAGCAACCAAACAACACTGTCAAAATAAAAGTCAACTCAGAAACGAATGATGAAGCGGAGAAAATATACAACATACGAACGCAACTGAGAAGGTGATATAATAACAGTGATAATGAAAACTGAAGTGAGAATGAAAATACCAATGATGGTAATAATATTAATAATAATAATAATAATAATAATAATAATAATAATAATGATAATAATAATGAGTCCAACAAATAACATAAAGCGTAGACAGGGTTTGACCCTGTCCAGATTACTACAAGTCTCTTCTATGAACATTTAACATTTAATCTTTGCATTTTAGGACACACGTTTACCCCCACATAACAGCCTCCACTCAAGCCTGTGGATAAAGGCTTTTTTTAGTGCCTGGGAAAAATACCCAAACCATTATTAGACAATGACAGCGCTGTCAATCAGTGTGGGGGTGGACAAAATCACACATGCACATATGCGGAGGGGGCGTGACCTCATGGGTTCCAGGTCAACTCATTTACTCTTTGGATCTATTCCCTCATTTGAATGATTTGTTCCTCTGTAAGCTCTATAAAGAGATCACAGCCTGCGTCTTCAAGTTGGCACCTTTTGCCTCTAAAAGCCATTAGCTCACCTGTCACAACCACTCCATGTCCACTCTCATCTTCTCCTCGCCTCTTTATTTCTCTCTTCCCTGCTGTTTGCTGTGGGATGCTGACCTGGCACCTCTCCTATGTTTTCTGACACCAGTCCACCCATGGTCGAAGGTCAGGAGGATGGAGGGGGCACTATTGGTATGAAGTGTGAGATCTGACCTCAATCAAAAGGCCTATCACATCTGCTGTGTGCTCTCACCCACTCAGATAATGAGATCAAACTGCTAGGACAAAAAGGCCACCTCACTGCAGACACCATCAGATAAAGTCTTGGGTGCAAATGATCAGCCATCTTAAGGCAGATTTCATGCTTTGTAAAGGATTACATGCACATTTGTCAAAAAGGTGAAAACAGGGATTTTAATGCTTGAGATACATCGGTTTGGTTGATTCCCCCCCCCCCCCCCCCCACTTAATTTTAGTTCTAGATATACAGCCATGAACGAATCAGCAATGCCTAAAGCAATACTTTAATAAAACTGATTTTGTATTTGGAATGTTTCTATGTAGTCAAACACTGACAAAAATTGATTATTAATTAAAGTGTTTTCTGTTCATGTAAAAAGCCACAATGAGACAGTTTCAAAATGCATCTGCATTTGGAGGAGGCTAAAATTAGGATTTTTTTAAAAAAAAATTCTGACTTGAACTGCTGCAAATTAAACTTAGTGCATTAACCCTTTGTCCAAAATATATCCTGTTTTGTTTATTTGATTTATTTTCCTTCTTAAAACATTTATTACAAAATAAGCATTATACTGCATTACTGGGTTTAAAAATGTTGTGAATGGCCCTTTTCAAGGGCTATTGAAGGACACCAAACGCACACTGTGCTTTCTGCACATTTATTAACGTAAAAAAAAACAAGAACATTAACATACAAAAACTAAAGCATGGAGTGCGTGGCGCTAACAAACAGATACACAATGACAAACGCTGGAGGAGAGTGGAGCTTGACATCCAGGGGGACATGAAGAAGGGAACATCGAGCAAGGGGCAGAATCCAGCCGGAGCTCTCCCGAAGGCTGCGGGGGCTCACAGCTGGAAATAAGGGAAACACATACCTGGATGGAGCTCTCCTGCTCTCCTCAACAGTGGCCCCAGACACACTCAGGATGAACAGCTCTGTTCCGGAGGACGGGGTAATGTGGAAGAAAGACACGACAAACCCCAGAGGTTTGCCATGCCCTTATAAGCAGTACATAATTAGTGACAGGTGTGGATGCATGAGTGGAGAAAATAACAAAATGAATAACAGGTGTGCAGCTCCGACCACTCTGACAGCCGGAAGCTGCACAGCGCTGTCAAAATAAAATATAACCAGAAACCATAATGATATAAACACAACAGAACCCCAAAATGTACATAATAATACTACAGATACAAAAAGACAAGAATTAAAGAGGAACCAAACACAGCAGACAGAAAAACACTAAACTAGTCAGGAAACTGGGCACGGCGCCCACCCATGCCCCAGGATCATAACAGAGCCCCCTCCTCAAGGGGTGGGTTCCAGACACCCCAGGGACTAAGGCAGTTTGGGCGGCCTACCAGAGTCCCAAAACCACCAGAGCATAAGGCAGAATGCATCCGGTGGCCACCCAGAGTACCAGAACCACCCGACTGGACAACAAGCCCCCCCCCCCAGCACCACCAGGCGGTGGCAGATGGAACCCAGGTCTCCCAGCGACTCGCCTGGTCATCAGTATGGAGAAGGCAGAACAAGTGCTGTGACGGATTGGCCTCCACTAAAAACTGTGTGGCCAACAGTGGGGACCGGCGATGGTGGTGGTCGACCAGCGAGGAGGCCAGATGAAGGAAAAGGCTGTGCCGTGGGGACCTCCAGTGAGGATGGGGAGTCCATGACAACCTTAGGCTGAGCTGCGGCACCCACGGTGACCTCGGGATGAGGCGCGGCACCCACGGTGGCCCTGGACCAGGGTGCAGCACCCACAGCGGCCCCGGACCAGGGCGTAGTACGCATGGCGGCCCTAGACTGGGGCGTAGCACCGGCAGCGGCCCCAGACCGGAGCATGTTACCCATGATTACCAGGCTGACCCGCGAGAGCACCAGGCCAAGGAGGCCGTTAACCAATGGGACCCCAGGCTGAGGTGCTGCACCCACAGTGGCCCTGGACTGGGGTGTGACTGCACCCGTGGAGGCCCCGGACTGGGGTGTAGCTGCACCCACGGAGACCTCGACTGGAGGGGGAGCAGCACCCACGGAGACCTCGACTGGAGGGGGAGCAGCACACACAGAGACCTTGGACGGAGGGGGAGCAGCACCCAGGGAGATCTTGGGAGAAGGCTCACACAAACAAAACACAGACACCGGGTCAGAGTCACTGGCAGCAGTGGAGCCCAGTGAGGAGAGCTCAGGCGCAGCAGACGGCTGCATCCGGCCCTCCCCACCAAGAGCCAGGCAAGATTTCTTTAAGACGGATAATGTGAAAACAAAAAAGAGAGCTTGTCTGAGCTCGAGCTCCACCGCCGTCCAGGACTCCAGCGATCCGGGCTGGGGTGTCTCGGCCTTCTCCGTCTAGGTGTCTATACCTGGAACAGCCACCTCAGGGGAAGGAAAGAGGAAAAACACCGGAGAGAAATCGGTGAGAGGCTGGGCACGTCTGATCCTGGGGACATACCGACGGCTCAAGAACTGACGGGGATGAGCTTCCTACCAGCCCGCAGGGCATGTGTCGCAGGTTGGTTACCGAAACGAGGAGAGCTATAAGCTTTGGGCAACTCCATAGACGGGCAAATGCCTCCATGAGCTGAGCCGCCCCGTCCCAGCATTGCAGCACCTCCTCAGGAGTGTGGCAGTAGTGAGCATCCGCGACGATGTCCACCAACAGCTCAGCTGCCCAACACTCCTCCTCATCCAGTCTGAAACTCCCGTGGTCCGTGCGGTCAGTCATGCCAACCGCAGACTAAAAGCGGGAGAACAGAAAAAGGGAAAAACAAAACAGCAGAAACGCACAGTGGCTGGTGTCTGCCCTGATCGTGTCCTTCTGTCGTGAACGGCCCATTTTAAGGGCTATTGAAGGACACCAAACGCACACTGTGCTTTCTGCACATTTATTAACGTAAAAACAGACAAGAACATTAACATACAAAAACTAAAGCATGGAGTGCGTGGCGCTAACAAACAGGTACACAATGACAAATGCTGGAGGAGAGTGGGGTTCGACGTCCATGGGGACATGAAGCCGGGAACACCGAGCAACAGGCGGAATCCAGCCGGAGCTCTCCCATAGGCTGCGGGGGCTCACAGCTGGAAATAAGGGAAATGCATACCTGGACGGAGCTCTCCTAATCTCCTCAACAGCGACCCCAAACACACTCAGGATGAACAGCTCTGCTCCTGAGGATGGGGTAACGTGGAAGAAGGACACGACAAACCCCAGATTTTTGCCATTGCCCTTATAAGCAGTACATAATTAGTAACAGGTGTGGATGCATGAGTGGGAGAAAATAACAGTATGAATAACAGGTGTGCAGCTCCTACCACTCTGACAGCCAGAAGCTGCACAGCACTGTCAAAATAAAACATAACCAGAAACCATAACAATACAAACACAACAAAACCCCAAAATGTACATAATAATACTACAGATACAAAAAGACAAGAATTAATCAGGAACCAAACACAGCAGACAGAAAAACACTAAACTAGACAGGAAATTGGGCATGGCCGTGCCCCAGGATCATGACAAAAAACCAATGACGAATAACATTAACTTAACCTGAAATGTTTACAGTGGAAAGCATAAATTTCTGTCCACACCCATATTTAGATTAAAAGTAAAAGCCATGGCAATCAGTCTGGACCAGACCTCGACAGTCTAGGGCTGCCTCAAGAGTTCTTATCATATAAAAATCTGAAAGAGATCAACACATTGCCAGTATTTTTCCTCATTTTGGAGTGAGAAATATAGTCTGTGGTGTGAGAGTGTGAAATAGGGCTTAAGAGTGAGACTACAGCCCACAGAGCGAGAGTTGGTAACACTGCCTTAGACAAGCTACTGAAAACACTTTATTCACAAAATTCATCATCCCCACTACCACTCTTGTGTATAATTGTTTGTTTGTGTGTTTTTGTGACTCGCCGGGGGACTACAGATGCAAATTAGCAGTATTGCTAAATCTAGCATACTTACATTTGTATTAATGTTCACTAGTACATACCCGTGCATACCAGTCCATGCCCGTAGAAACCAAGTATAAGCAAGTATTTCTGCATGCCCGTTGCTGAAGGGTCTCCTCCTGTCTGAGACAGCTGTGTTGTTCACAATCATGCCTGCGGCGTACTGCTCAAACCTGAGGTGTTTCATCTTCACGGCATCTTTTCTGACATGCAGCAGTTCTCACTCTATTGGACTCCGTCTGGTGGGTCTTCTTGTTCTTCTTCTTCTTTGTTCAGACAACTGGTTGAAGGATAGGTGCGTTGTAATTTCAGTTCATGGACAGGATCATGCAAATAGATCTGAGCAAAAAGTAGCTTTCGACCCTGTTCAGGAAGACCCGTGCATGCCCGGAGAAAATCAGTGCTTTGCTTGGCATTTTACACGTTTGCAGTGTAGACTGCCATTCTTCATAGGTACTGCTTCGAATGGGTGTGGTTTAAAGTAGGGTGTCCTATTCTTAATCTGGTAACAGACTGACACACTGACAGAGATTTCTTGAATTTATAGAGTGCCTTCTGTCTTACTGAGTGAGATTTCCAGATTTACTGCTTGGAATGGGTGTGGTTTAAAGTAGTGTGTTGTATTCGGTCTCAGCTTGTCTGTGCCTTGCCTGGCGTGCAGCGTTGCTCGCTTTGCGGGTATTTCGGGCTTCAAGTGACTCAGCATGTGTATGGTGCACTGCCACACGTTTCCTATCTGTCTGTGCACCCCTTGTCTGTCGTACACTATGCTGGTGAAGGGTCTCCTCCTGTAGCAGGCATCATAGGACACTACATCATAGGTAGGCACAGACAAGGCACAGACAAGCTGAGACCCGGGAGATGGGGAATAGTTGGATGGCTGCCAACGCTGCACGCCAGGCAAGGCACAGAGAAGCTGAGACCGAATATGGCACACTATTTTAAACCACACCCATTCAAAGCAGGACATTGGGAAATCTCAGTAAGGCAGAAGGCACTCTAAAAATTCAAGAAATCTCTGTCAGTGATGCGTGCGGCATGACTGTGAACAACACAGCTGTCTCACACATGAGGAGACCCTTCAGCAACGGGCATGCAGAAACACTTGCTTATACTTGGTTTCTACGGGCATGGACGGGTATGCACGGGTATGTACTAGTTAAACTAAACTAAAAGCAAACCACTCCATAATCACAGGAAAAAAGACAATAGGCTTGACTCCATGATAATTTGCATACTTCATAAACACTATTGAACTGCATTTCTTCCATTCAGACAATAAGCAAAGATGGTGGGACTGTGTTTAGCTAGCAGCCTCAGTTTTTCAAAAGTGCTCTTTGTTTTACATTTGAGTTTGTGGATTTGTGTCTGTTCTGTGCAGAACCACAGCAGATCAGTTTACCATCTTTCCTAGCCTGGTGAGTGTGAAAACTAGATGGAAGGCATGGTTGCTGACGCTGATGCTGTGTAAATTATCTTGTTTTCCTACAACTGTATTAGATGTATTAGCTAAAAATGTGCATGCTCTAATACAATAGGCAGCAGTCTACAGTAAACAATTATAAAAGATTAGTGTTGTTAATGTTCGAGTTGATCATATAAATTAAGGAAGTTTTGGTGGTCATTATGAAATTACTTTGGGCATTTCATAAAAAGTCTAATACTGTCAAACATTTTGTAGAGGAAAAGTTGAATATGAGGCTGACTGTGACAGCAACCTTGGAGTGACAAACATAGCACTCTTCTCCCGCCCTTCTCTTCTGGATCAAAGGTTAGTGTCTGCCTTTCTGTTCTTTGGTACTTGATGTCTGTGTGGCTGAAACACTTTCCCTCCCATTGTAAAAATGTTTGTGAACCACAGGTTTTCTATAACTTTAGGCAGCTCAAAAAGTTGCACAACAAGCAAAAACTGTACCTTATTAGAGATAAATGTATTCAAAGCATATTTTCCCCTGTTTTATTGTTAGATTTAGACTATTTCTGAATACCCATTTCTTAAAAGATAAGTTAAGACTTTATTAATCCCACACTAGGGAAATTCATTTGCCACAGCAGCACAAAGTCAGAAAAGAAGAACAGAAACCAAAAATAAAAAAAAACAATAAAAACCTACTAAAACAAAACATCAATAGTGTTTAAAATATGTACAAATTGTAATATATGCATCAGTAAAACTAATATACGCGACCCGAAAGGATTAAGCGGTAGAAGATGGATGGATGGATGGATATATGCACATTTATAGCAAGTATTTATCCTATGTATATATTACACAATCTAACTACTGTCGGGATAAAGGGCCTGTGACGGCTTCAGTCCTACACAGTAGCTGTAGCAGTCTGCTACTAAAGGAGCTGCTCAGGGCCTCCACAGACTCACATAGGGGGTGACAGGTGTTGTCCAATAGACATTAGCTAGCTAACATCCTGCTCTCCCTTACTACCTCAATGGAGTCCAAGGGACCAGCCAGGGCAGAACTCACCCCCCACCCCATCCTGTTAAGCAGCTAGGTGAGCAGAACAGAAATCTGCTTCCCTTATTGTGCCAAACAGATCTACTTTGCCCAAAGGAGCTTTATACAGTACATATATACTACCGTTCAAAAGTTTGGGGTCACTTAGAAATTTCCTTATTTTTGAAAGAAAAGCACTTTTTTTCAATGAAGATAACTTTAAACTAATCAGAAATACACTCTATACATTGCTAATGTGGTAAATGACTATTCTAGCTGCAAATGTCTGGTTTTTGGTGCAATATCTACATAGGTGTATAGAGGCCAATTTCCAGCAACCATCACTCCAGTGTTCTAATGGTACAATGTGTTTGCTCATTGCGTCAGAAGGCTAATGGATGATTAGAAAACCCTTGTGCAATCATGTTAGGTCTGCAATGCTGTAATTGCTGCAAATGGAGGATTCTTTGACGAAAGCAAAGTTTGAAGGAAAAAATTATTATTTCAAATACAAATCATTATTTCTAACCTTGTCAATGTCTTGACTATATTTTCTATTCATTTTACAACTCATGGTGGTAAATAAAAGTGTGACTTTTCATGGAAAACACAAAATTGTCTGAGGTGACCCCAAACTTTTGAACGGTAGTGTATGTACATGTACTGTATATTGTTTATAAACTCCTCTTGCAAAAACTTTTAATATTTTATTAAAATTGTTTTACCCATGAAGGGTGGGGGATGGGGAAAGGAGGGTTGGGGAAAAAGGGTGGGGAAAGCCCCCCCCACCAGCCAGGGGAGCCCACGCAGCCAGGAGGTGCTACCCCCTCAATCCAGCACCTCCCGACCAGCACACACACCCATTCCCATGCACTCACACCCTCATGCTCTCATACGTACCCACATGTGCCCACACACACTCACTCTCCCACTCGCCCTCTCCCCCACACAGTCCCACACTCGCACTCGCAGACCTACCCACTCTCTCCCACTCCTGTACCCGCTCAATCTCATTCCCACTCCCACTTGCCCTCAGAGTCACCCACACCCACTCACGTTCACCCATACACACAGTCTCACTTGCGCTCCGACCCACTCACCTCCACTCGTGCTCTTCCCTATACACTCACCCACACTCATTAACCCTTATTACTTGGGGTGCATCCTCTTCACCAGTCTGTTCAAACGTTTCCTGTCCCTGTCTGTGCTACCATTACCCCAGCAAACAACTGCATAAAAAATTGCACAGGCCAACAGTGTTGTAGAAAGTCCTTAATACAGTAATGACCTGCAGACCCCAAATGACCTCAATCTGCCCAACAGATGGAGCCAACTCTGACCCTTTTTGTACAGAGCTTAGGTGTTATCTAACCAGTCCAATTTGTTATTGAGGAGAACACCCAGGAATTTGTAACTATCCACCACCTCAATGTCCAGATCAACAATGGTGCAATTGTTGATGGTTTCCTCCTAAAGTCAACCATCTCCTTTGTCTTGCTGGAGTTGTTGTGAAGGTGGTTGAGTTCACACCAGATGAAGTCAGAGATGACCCTCCTGTACTCCAGATCTTTTCCCTCTGACACACATCCAGCAATAGCTGTATCATCGGAGAACTTCTGAAGGTGACAGCAAGTGAAATTATATCTGAAATCTTATGTGTATCACTTTCATTTGCCCTATTAAACTGTCTCAAAGGTGATTCTTTAACTTGAATATTATTCAAAGTGACAGTGAAAGCTGCAATACATTTTCAGCATATATTAGGTCAGGGGTGTCCAACCATGTGCCATGGAGAGCCAAGACCCTGCAGGTTTTCTCTTCTACCCAGTCTCTTCAGCAGGTGTTTTCACTTATCAGCAATCAGTGGGAAGAAGTTCACTGAAATCTGCTGTTGAAGACACTGGTTGGAGGTAAAACCTGCAGGGTCTTGGCTCTCCATGGCACATGGTTGGACACCCCTGTATTAGGTGATCTGAAAGGTTCCTATACAGGTGCATCTCAATAAATTAAAATGTCATCAAAAAGTTGATTTATTTCAATAATTCAATTCAAAAAGTGAAACTCATATATATATTCATTGCACACAGAGTGATATATTTCAAGTGTTTATTTCTTTTAATTTTGATGGTTATGGCTTATAGCTCATGAAAACCCCAAATTCAGTTTCTCAAAAAATTACAATATTACATAAAATTAATTGAAAAAAAATTGATTTTTAATAGAAATGTTGGCCAACTGAAAAGTGTGTCCATGTACACACTCAATACTTGGTCGGGGCTCCTCTTGCATAATTACTGCATCAATACAGCGTGGCATAGAAGGCGATCAGCCTGTGTTACTGCTGAGGTGTTGTGGAAGCCCAGGTTGCTTTGATAGAGGCCTTCAGCTCCTCTGCATTATTGTGTCTGGTGTATTTCATCTTCCTCTTGACAATACACCATAGATTCTCTATGGAATTTAAGTCAGGAGAGTCTGCTGGCTAATCAAGCACAGTGATACCATGGTCCTTAAACCAGGTATTGTGGTGATCCAAGCTGTGTGTTGTTATTCTTTCCTCTCATTAATTATGTTTCACAGCTGTGGTTTCATCCACACCTGCGCTCCCTAATCAAGTAGCCTTTATAAGGAGTGGGGCCCTCCACTCCTGCACGGAGACGTCAGTGCTCACATGCAGCTGAAGTGCTCTTTAATGCCTTTCAACTCCTCTCTTCTTCAGCTTGGACCTTCGCCTCAGGTTCGGCAACTGTAAGCAACCTCTCAACTTGTTCTCACCTTCCTGCTTCTCACCTCTGCTTGTTTGGGATACCTGTGCACAGGTGGACCATCTTCTTGGCGGATGTACTCTACTCCGGGCGGCGGACCAGGACTCATTCCCTGAGCTGGAGTCTCTTCATCCCCGTCGGCTTCCTGTAAGTGCCAAATCATTGGACTGAACTTTTTCCCTCTCCCCCTCAGCTGAGGAATACTTTGCCCCTGCACTGTAAATATCTGCACCGGCACTTCTTCACCGTCGTGGGACCATGGCCATCAGGAGAGAACAAGGCTGCAGGTTATTTCACTCCAACCGCTCCCTGCTCCGTAAGATTATCATTAACTCCACTGTATTTAACTGTGTGCAACAAGTTACTTACGTTGCCTTCTCTCTCCCCTCTGCAGGGTTTCCAGACTCCTCCCACTTTGCACTCACACACATACACACACACACACTCTCAATAAAGATTACTGTAATTCTAACCAAGTCTGTTGTCTGCTCTTGGGTCTAATATTAAATCATGTCAGGTATTTGTACTTTTGGCAGTGTGGGCAGGTGCCATGTCCTGCTGGAAAATGAAATCAGCATCTCCATAAAGTTTGTCAGCAGAGGGAAGCATGAAGTGCTCTAAAATTTCCTGTTAGATGGCTGCACTGACATTGGACTTGACTAAACACAGTGGAAAAACACCAGCAGATGGCATGGTTTCACATATCATCATTGACTGTGGAAACGTCATACTGGACCACAGGCAACTTGGATTCCGTGCCTGTTCACTCTTCCTCCAGACTCTGGGACCTTGATTTCCAAGTGACAGGACTTGGCACCTGATTTGGGGAGCCATGTCATCTGCTGGTGTTAGTCCACTGTGTTTTATCAAGTCCAAAGTCAATGCAGCTGTCTACTAGGACATTGTAGAGCACTTCATACTTCCTCTGCTGACAAGGTTTATGGAGATGCTGATTTCATTTTCCAGCAGGACTTGGCACCTGCCCCCGCTGCTGCTAAAAGTACCAAAGCCTGGTTTAATGACCATGGTATCACCATATTTTACTGGCCAGCAAACTCTCTTGATTTAAACCCCATACAGAATCTATGAAGTATTGTCAACAGGGAGATGAGAGACACCGGGCCCAACAATGCAGATGAGCTGAAGGCCACTATCAAAGCAACCTGGGCCTTCATAACACCTCAGCAGTAACACAGGCTAATCACCTTCATGCCATGCCACAGTGATTGTCATGATCTGGAGAGCGCACTCTCCCCCGCCCATCCGGTTCAACTTTCACCTACTCTGCGGGCAATCATCTCCACCTGCGTGATGCGGCGCACCTGTTACCTCTGACTCACCAGCGATGAAATAGACCTTCTCTTCAACACCTTGGCGCTGGCTCATTGGGTATACTACCTGCTTCAGCAGTGAGTTCTATTTTCCTCTAACCTGAAAAACCTTCTAATCATTTGCTTACATTTCCACAGGTTGCTACCTCCTTCGTGGTGCATCTTCAGGGTTGTTGTGCGCTCACCTGCCTCTTCACCTTCACCACGTCAGCGACCATCATCACCTGGTCAGACACCTCACCCAGCTCCACTCCTGCCTTCCAGCGTCACTTTCTGGTTCGCCGTAAGTGCTGAGTTCTTCTGTCGGGCTTGCTTATACTCCCACATGAGTGTTCCCCTGGCGAGTGGCGTTTTTCTCTTGCGGAAGCGTTCCTCTTGCATTACTAAAATTCAAGTCAAACTTGCTTCTCTGTGTCATAGTGTGTCACAGCGAAGGGAACATCCTGAGCCGCTTAATGTCACTCCATCAGGGTAGCCGGTCTGCTGCCCACTACTCTGTGGAGTTCCGGGTCGTCGCAGCGGACTCAGGATGGAGTGACGTTTATGTCCTGTTACGAAGCGTCTTCCTCCAGGGTTTAAACGAACACCTCCGAGACGACCTAGCAGTTCATGCAGTCCCCTCCTCCTTGGACGGTTTAATTGATCAGACTGTCAGTCTCGACAACCGATACCGCGAGTGTGTGAAGGAGTGCAAAGCCTCCTCCTACCTGCCTAGTGTGCGCGCATTCCCTTCGGCTTATGACACAACTGGAGCCGATTCCTTCTCTGAGCCTATGGAGTTTGGCCGAGTCCCTCTGACTCCAGAAGAGCGCCAGAGGTGAAGGAGAATCGGCGCCTGCATGTATTGTGGCTCTCTCAAGCACACACTGGGTTCGAGAGGAGGGCTAAGGCTTTCATTGATTCAGGGGCGGAGCAGAATTTCATCTCTGCGCACTTTGTGCGGGATGTAGGCATTGCCACGATCAAATTGCCCATGTCCCTAAATGTAACTACATTGTCGGGCGAAAAAGTGGCCAACATCACCGAGAAAATGGAGCCGGGGTCCATCCTTCTTTCTGGCAACCATCAGGAGACTATTTCGTTTTATATTCTCCCTAAATCCGGTCACCTGGTGGCTCTCAGTTACCCGTGGCTCCGGAAACATAACCCTATTATTAATTGGGCAAATAATTCCATCTCTTCCTGGAGCCCGTATTGTTTGGCATCCTGTCTCAGCTCGGCCGAGTGTTCAACTACACTGTCCATCTTTTCCCCTCCGGTAGATTCGTTGAACCTCAGCCTAGTGCCCAAGGTCTATCATGATCTCGGAGAGGTCTTTAGCAAATCTAGAGTGCTTTCTTTACCTCCCCATCGCTCCTATGACTGTGCTATAGACCTTCTCCTGGGTGCGCGGCTGCCATCCAGCCGGCTCTACAGTACTTCTAGGCTGGAGAGGGAGATGATGGAGAGCTAAGATAAGATAAGATAAGATAAGCCTTTATTAGTCCCACAACGGGGAAATTCCAGGATTGCAACAGCACAGGGATAGCAACACTCAGAGCAACAATCAGAAGGCAAGAAAAAAAAAAAAAAACAAGCAAGCAAGAGCAGCTAATATACATATGTACATATTACTATAAAATATATATATATATACACACACACACAGACACACAGTGCAGAGCATTGTAGCTGGATGGAATAAATATATGAATATATGAACACACAGTGCAGAGCATTGTAGCTAGATGGAATAAATATGTAAATATATAAACACCCACAGTACGGAGCATTGCAGCTAGATGGAATAATATGTAGATATATAAAAACACAGTGCAGAGCATTGTAGCTAGATGGAATAAATATGTAAATATATAAACACACACAGTGCAGAGCATTGTTGCTAGGTGGGATGAAACAGTATAACCGTCTACTTAGTTATCCTACATGGTATGATTATGTGCCCATACATATTCTCACCCTCCACAGCGACCGGTATTTTCCTAGTTGTATGCCGGAGGGGACCATTGTGTAAGTCTATTGCATCTTTTGCATTCAAAAAAAACTATTAGTTTGTTACGTCTTTTTGCTATCTCTGCGAGCAGCCCTGCTTAGGTTGTACAGTCTGACAGCCGTTGGTAGGAAGGACCTACGAAACCTCTCGGTTGTGCACCTGGGATGATGTAGTCTGCTGCTAAATGAGCTCCTCAGTGCATCCAGTATGTCCTGCATAGGGTGGAACTCGGACTCCAGCAGAGATGACAATTTAGCCACCGTCCTTCTCTCTCCTATCTCCTCCATCGGATCAAGGCGCTGCCCCAGGACAGAGCTAGCTTTCTTAATCAGTTTGTTCAGTCTCTTCCTATCGGCTGCAGTAATGCCACTGCCCCAGCAGACCACTCCAAAAGTGATGGCTGATGCCACCACCGTGTCATAGAATGACTTCAGCAGCGCCCCTTGTACACCAAAAGACCTGAGTCTCCTCAGCAGGAACAGCCTGCGCTGTCCCTTCTTGTAGAGTGCGTCAGTATTGTGTGACCAGTCTAGTTTATTGTTCAGATGAACACCCAGGTACTTATAGGATGTCACCATCTCGATGTCTGTTCCCTGTATATTTACTGGTGCTGTGAGGGGCTGCCCATGCCTGCGGCAGTCCACCACCAGCTCCTTAGTTTTCCTCGCGTTGATCTGGAGGCAGTTCCGATGGCACCAGTCCACAAAGTCCTGGATAAGCCCTCTGTACTCAGCTTCATCTCTGTTGGAGATGAGACCAACGATCGCAGAGTCATCAGAGAACTTCTGTAGATGGCAGTGTGTTGTGTTGTGTGAGAAGTCCGCAGTATAAAGAGTGAACAGGAAGGGAGCCAGCACCGTTCCCTGGGGGGCCCCCGTGCTACTGATGATCGTGTCGGAAACACAGTCCCGGGTTCTCACAAACTGAGGCCGGTTCGTGAGGTAGTCCAGGATCCATGATGACAGGTGCTGGTCCACCCCTGCGCGCAGCAGCTTGTCCTTCAGGATCATCGGTTGGATGGTGTTGAAAGCACTGGAGAAGTCAAAGAACATGATCCTCACCATATTCCCGGGCTTCTCCAGGTGGGACAGAGAACAGTGAAGGAGGAAGATCACCGCATCCTCCACCCCAATGCCATGCTGGTAGGCGAACTGGAGTGGATCCATCGCTGGTTCCACCAGGGGGCGGAGATGAGCAAGGAGCAGTCTCTCCAGGGTCTTCATCAAGTGGGACGTCAAGGCCACCGGTCTGTAGCTGTTCAGGTCTTTGGGGTGGGAAGTTTTTGGTACAGGTACCACACAAGATATTTTCCACAGCTGTGGTACCCTCCCCAGTTTCAGGCTCATGTTGAAGATATACGTCACAATCCCACACAGCTGGTCTGCACAGGACTTGAGGAGCTTTGCGCTGATGCCGTCCGGTCCCGACGCCTTCCTCGCCTTGATCTTCCTCAGCTCCGTCCTCACCTGGGTCTTGGTCAGGGTCAGGATGGGGGGCTGTGTGTTGGGAGTGGGGGGGGTGTCGGTGGAGTGGGGAGTGGGCAGCAGGACTTGATTTCTTAGAGGCAGCAGTGGTTGTTGTGCAGACAGGGGGGAGGGCGGTTGGTCAAATCTATTGAAAAACAGATTCAGGTTGTTCGCCCACTCCCTGCCCCCCGTGGCCTGGGGGGAGGTATTCTGGAGCCCTGAGATGGTTTTGAGGTTTCTCCAGACCCCGCTGATGTCGCTCTGTTGCAGCTTGTCCTCCATCTTCTTCCTGAAGCTGTCCTTGCCTTCTCTGATCTTTCTCCTCAGCTCCCTCTGTACGGACTTCAGCATCTCCCTGTTCCCCGACCTGAAGATCCTCTTCTTCTCTCTCAGAAGTGTTTTTATCTCAGGGTTGATCCAGGGTTTGTTGTTTGAGTGACGCCGTATGGTCTTGGTGGGAACGGATTTGTCCACACAGAAGCTGAGGTAGCCCGTGAAGGTGTGAATGAGGCCATCGATGTCCTCACCATGTGGATCGCAGAGCTGCTTCCAGGCAGTGGCTTCAAAACAGTCCTTTAGAGTGTCCATTGTCTCCTCAGACCATAACTCCACAGTGTGCATGGCCGGAGGTTGTCTGTGCACTAGGGGTTTGTACACCGGTCGGAGATGAACCAAGTTGTGATCCGATCTCCCAAGTGGGGGGAGTTGTGATGAGGTGTACGCCTCCTTAGTGTTTGCGTAGAACAAATCCAGTGTTTTATTGTCTCTAGTGTGGCATGTGACATACTGGGTGAAAGTGGGCAGAATGGGAGACAGTGAAACGTGGTTGAAATCGCCTGAGATGAGGAGAAGAGCATCTGGGTGTTCTGTCTGCAGCCTGCTGGTTACTGAATGGATGACGTCACGCGCTGTCCCAGCGTTCGCCGTCGGATTTGCATAAACAACAATGCAGATCACGTGTGAGTGTTCTCTCGGGAGATATGTAGGCCTCATGCTAACAGCTAGCAACTCAATGTCTTTGCTGCAGTGTCTATATTAAAGATTCTCTGAACGCCGGCCTTATTCGGCCTTCATCGCCTCCTCTTGGGGCAGGGTTCTTTTTTGTCGGGAAGAAGGACAGTTCCCTACGCCCGTGCATTGATTACCGTGAACTCAATGCTATAACAGTTAAGGACAAATATCCTCTGCCCCGATAAACTCCACGTTTGAGCTCTTTCAGCACGCGAGAGTATTTACCAAATTGGACTTGCGAAACGCGTATCATTTGGTTCGCATTCGTGAAGGGGATGAATGGAAGACAGTCTTTAAAACACACTTGGGGCAATTTGAATATCTGGTGATGCCATATGGGCTGACCAATGCCCCCGCCGTCTTCCAACATATGATCAATGACGTCCTCCGCGATATGGTCAATCAATTTGTTTTCGTTTATCTCAACGACATTTTGATTTTTTCACGCACAACAGAGGAACACGCAATCCATGTCAGGGCTGTTTTACAATGGCTCCTGGAGAATCAGCTTTATGTTAAGGCCGAGAAGTGTGTTTTCCACCCGCTCTACTTCTTTCCTGGGCTTTATTGTGGCTGAGGGAGAGCTGAGGGCCGACCCTGCCAAGGTGGAGGCTGTGTTAAATTGGCCTACACCCCACTCCCGCAAGGAGCTTCAACACTTCTTGGGGTTTACAAATTTTTATCGCCATATCATTAGAAACTATAGTGGGGTAGCAAAGCCTCTGACCCAGCTGACCTCGATAAAAGTGCCCTTTAGTTGGTCCGAGGCAGATGAACAGGCCTTTCACAAATTGAAGGGTTTGTTCTGCAACGCTCCTATCTTGGCCCAGGTCATCCCCCAGCTCCAGTTTATTTTAGAAGTGGATGCTTCTGACTCAGGGGTGGGCACTGTTCTATCGCAGCATTCAGCCTCAGATCAGAAGCTCCAGCCTTGCGCATATTTCTCTCAGTGGCTCACGCCTGCTGAGAGGAACTATGACATAGGAGACCAGGAGCTGTTGGCCATTAAGTTGGCCCTTGAGGAGAGGAGACACTGGTTGGAGGGAGTGGCCCAGCCCATAATTGTGTGGACCGACCCTAAAAATTTAGAATATCTTCGGTCGGCCTGCAGGCTGAACGCCAGGCAGGCCCGCTGGGCCTTATTCTTTACTAGATTTAGTCTTACCATCACCTACAGGCCTGGCTCCCGCAATGTTAAACCGGACAATCTCTGCCGCCAGTTCTGCCCCAACCCTCCTACCCCTCCCTCCCTCCCCAATCCATTGTCCCACCCTCCTGCATCCTCAGAGCACTCATGTGGGACATTGAGCGGAGGGTCCGGCAGGCTCTATCCACAGAGCCCATACCAGAAGGGGGCCCTGACAGTTGACTGTTTGTCCCGGCTGCTCTCAGCAGCAACGTCATCAAGTGGGGCCACACCAGCTTTTTTGCATGTCATCCTGGGATCACTCGGACTATCAACCTCATTCGTCGGGTGTTCTGGTGGCCCACTCTGCGGACTGACGTCCAGGATTATGTCAGCGCATGTCAAGTCTGCTGCCGCAACAAATCGGACTCCTCGCCCCCTTCTGGCCTTCTCCACCCACTCCCCATCCCTCACCGACCCTGGTCCCACATTGCCCTGGACTTTGTTACTGGACTTCCTCCTTCTCAAGGTAACACCATTATCCTCATCTGCATGCATTGCTTCTCTAAGGCGATCCACCTGGTGCCCCTTCCCAAACTACCCTCTGCGTTTGAAACGGCAAACCTCCTCACCAACCACGTCATCCGTTTACACCGTATTCCTATGGACATTGTGTCTGAGCAGGGCCCTCAATTTACTTACCAAATCTGGAAAGCCTTCTGCCGCTCCTTAGGCACCACCGTCAGCCTCACATCTGGGTACCATCCACAGAGCAATGGGCAGGCTGAGCGTGCCAACCAATCCTTGGAGGCCACCCTTAGGTGCGTGGCAGCCTGCAACCCAAGTTCATGGAGTACTCATCTGACCCGGGTGGTGTACTCCCACAATTCTGCAATCTCAACAGCTACCGGGTTGACCCCATTCGAGGCATCCATGGGGTACACCCCTCCTTTGTTACCAATGGCGGAGGGGGATGTGACAGTTCCATTGGTGGGGGCCCACACATGCCGCTGTTGCTGGCTATGGAAAGCCACTCATGCTGCCCTCGCCCGGTCAGCCGAATGCAATCGCCAGTACACTGATCGCAGGTGGACTCCGGCTCCAAAGTATTCCATCGGGCAGCAGGTGTGGTTTATCAGCAGACCAGGTGCCATTGAGGATGGAGTCCAGGAAGCTTTCTCCTCGTTTCCTGGGCCCATTTTCCATCTCTAGGATCATCAACGATGCCACGGTCCGCTTAAAGCTCCCGCCGGCGATGTGAATACACCTCACCTTCCACATCTTAAAGGTCAAACCCCTCTCCGCCAGCCGCCTCTGCCCTCCCCTGAAGCCGCCTCCTCCCCCTCGGATCATCGACGGCCAAACCACCTACACGGTCCAGAGGATTCTGGACGTTCGCCGTTGGGGCCGGGGGCTTCAACATCTTGTCCACTGGAAGGCCTATGGACCAGAAGAAAGGTTGTGGATTCCTGGTTCCAACTTTCACAACAAGGGGATGGTCCGGGCCTTCCACAAGGCACGTCCCACCAAGCCCAGTGGACCGCCAGTGGCTCCTTGGGTGGGGTGGGGGGGGTGTCACGCACTGTCATTATCTGGTGAGCACACTCTCCCCCGCCCGTCCGGTTCAACCTTCACCTACTCTGCGGGCAATCATCTCCACCTGCATCTGTTACCTCTGACTCACCAGCGCTTAAATAGACCTTCTCTTCAACACCTTGGCACTGGCTCGTTGGGTATACTACCTGCTTCAGCAGTAAGTTCTATTTTCCTCTAACCTGAAAACCTTCTAATCATCTGCTTACATTTCCACAGGTTGCTACCTCCTTTGTGGTGCGTCTTCAGGGTTGTTGTGCGCTCACCTGCCTCTTCACCATCACCACGTCAGCGACCATCATCACCCGGTCAGACACCTCACCCAGCTCCACTCCTGCCTTCCAGCATCACCTTCTGGTTTGCCGTAAGTGCTGGGTTCTTCTGTCGGGCTCGCTTATACTCCCACGTGAGTGTTGACCCATTTTCCCCTATCTGAGTCTCCCTCCTAATCTACTTGCTGTTGTCTCTCTCCACAGGCTGAGTGTTCCCCTGGCGAGTGGCGTTTTTCTCTTGTGGAAGCGTTCCTCTTGCATTAATAAAATTCAAGTCAAACTTGCTTCTCTGTGTCATAGTGTGTTTTCTCTGTTGTCACTCCCTGCACGTGAGCTGTCAATAAACACCAGTCATGACAGTGATGCAGTATTAATTCATGCAAAAAGAGCCCTGACCAAACATTGAGTGTGTGCATGGAAATACTTTTAGTTGGCCACCATTTCTATTAAAAAAGTCAATTTTTTAAAATTGATCTTATGTAATATTCTAATTTTTTACAGAAACTGATTTTCGGGTTTTCATGAGCTGCAAGCCTTAACCATCAAAATTAAAAGAAATAAGCACTTGAACTATATCACTCTGTAATGAATCTATATAAAATATGAGGTTCATTTTATGAATTGAATTACTGAAATAAATCAATTTTTTGATGATATTCGAATTTAGTGAGATGCACCTGTATATTACCATACTTCTGGACCCACTCTGGCCTTTGGTTTATATGCTGTAGAAAATCTGCAGACATACCAGCAGGTGGTGCCTAAAATGCTGGCTGTGGCTGTTGTTGGCATGTGCACATCTCTTTATATCAGCCCAGCCTCACCAAAAAACGTGAACTTGTACGTTTTCTCACTCTGAGAAAATGTAAATAGAAACAAAAACATTTGTCACATGCAGCGGATACGTGGCGTTTACGGCTT
Organism: Pholidichthys leucotaenia; assembly: GCA_020510985.1. Classification (NCBI taxonomy): domain Eukaryota; kingdom Metazoa; phylum Chordata; class Actinopteri; order Cichliformes; family Pholidichthyidae; genus Pholidichthys; species Pholidichthys leucotaenia. The sequence continues at coordinate 318,540,795 of CM035839.1, read as the reverse complement.
CTGTTTACATTTTCTATTGCTCTCACTGTCATTGTCTTTCACCATCTAACCCCTGTCCAAAACGTTTTTCTCTTAACCCTAACCTCACAGGAGGTGGCACCTAAACCTAATCTTTTATTAGTGTAGTGAAAAAAACCAAACACAAAAAAGCAAACAAAAAAGTCACTCACAGATCAATGTGGGACTCAAACCTGCATGCTGTTGGTGTCATTGCTTGAAACTGCTTCTAAGTAACCATCGGCCACTCTGTTTTATCTGGAAATAAGGCGAACACCGACTGTGACTTGAGGTGAACTTTATTGAACGTTAGCATAGGAAAAATCAGTACAGCACGGTGGGCAGCTGGTAGGAGGTATGGTGGCAAGAGAGAGGGCTGGCCCTGGGCAGCCGTATATTATACCCTGTGGCATCATAACGTCACACGTGCGTATGTGCTACGGCAGCATAGAGCGTTGTGCCGTTTCACATACACCACATTTACTCCCCCCTTGACAAGCTTAGAACATTATACCTATGCAAATTAGCCTTAGTAAGGGGGCAAGAAAAATACGCATATTAATGTAGAACTGAACATGCATAACTGGACCGAACGGTCCGTATAAGGATTAGCCTATTGGCTAATGTGGAATGTGGAACGGAACACATACCTGGCTGTGCCGAACAGGTTGTTATAATGAACCACTTAAAGCACATTTCAACCATAACATTTCTGACTGGGCAACCGGGTAGACTGCTGGTGTGCCAACATGGTCATGTGATTTATTCTGCCACTGAGTAGACCATGCACTGACTATCAATGTATTTAAAGTCAGTAACATAGTCCTCAAGATGAAGAGGTCTCGTACCAGGCAGGGTTCAGGCTGCACTGACCCGGGTGGTTCCGGTGGGTGTCTCGCTGGAGCTGTGAACCATTCATTGGTGAAGTCCCTGTCTGGGCGGGCTGGCTTGTTCGCGGTCCCTTGATCAGGAGCGGGAGGTGTTGTCATCCCTCTGTGGCGGCTGGCACGCTGTCGTGGCTCTTCAGTCAGAAAGAAGGCGGCTCTACCTAGCTGAGCGGTGATCTGCGTCGGCGCTGGCCAGAAGGACTGCAGCTCGTACAAGCAATTGGGTCGACATACCCAGACCCAGTTGAGCACCTGGAGTGAAGGGCGCTCTGCTTTGCGTTCCTTCTTCATGAAGTGTTGTTGTCGCTCTGCCACCCTGTTGTTAGGGGAGAGCACCATTGCTGGAGTGTCATCTGATGGAGGACATGGCTGGTTCTGTTCAGCCATGGCTTGCAACTCCTGCAGTGAAGCAGTAGCTTGAGGAGGCTTATGCTGCATGAGGCACTTCTGTCATTGCTCTTTCATCCCTCTGCCAGGGAAAGGTGCCATTACTGGGGTATCATCTATCATCTAATGGGTCGTCTGGTGGAGGACGTAGAGGCAGGACAGTCTTGCCGCTGATGGGGTAGGCCTTACCTTGTTCTGGGTCCTGCGTGACTGTGGGCTGGATCTCCTGTGATAAGGCGGCAGCTCGAGAACACTCGTGCTGCATGAGAACCAGCTCCAGGTCCTGTGTGGATGCGGTCTGAAGCTCCTGTGGTGGCTCTGAGTGCTGTATGGATGTGGTCTGGAGCTCCTGTGACAGCTCCACAGGCTGGAACTCCTGCGGTGAGGCAGCAGCTTGAGGAGGCTTACACCATGCGAGGCTCCTGTGCTCTGCTCGTTGTACGGTGTGAAGCAGGGAGTGGCTGCGCCCATGTCTTGGCAAAGCAGGCTCCAACTGTCATCAGTCAAACGGAGTCCCATGTGATCTGTGATGAAAAATCCCAATTTGTGGAGTAGATCACATCGCAGGGTCTTGTCACCAAGGCGTGCCACTTGGAACAAGAATGCTGGGAGAGGTCTGTCGCCATAGTGCACTGAGAAGGTGACACTTCTGTTGGTCTTGGAGCATCCATCGTCCGGCAGTTCCGCCACGTCTGGTCACCGTGGAGTAAGCCTTCTAGTCATGGCTTTGTTTATCAGGGACCTTGAGGTGGCGGTGGCTCGCACCATCAATATACTGACGCCCTCCAGTTTCACTATACACCACTGTGCTGACCAATTGTCGGGGCCCACAAAGTTGATGGTGTCCATGCTGGACGTGGGGTCAAAGGGCTGAGCAGCCGGGGCAACGGCCTGTACCAGCGGAGCTGAATGTGCGGCGCGCAGGTTGGGGCCCACTAGCTGCGATGCTAACTCAGCCATTAACTCAAGCTCTAGCTGGGACGCTAATTCCACCGCATCTGCCAATTGCAGGTTGTCCAGCGACTCCAGCAGCACCCACCATATCTCCAAATTCAAGGTGTATTTCTTCAACTGTCCTCGCACCAACTTGTCAACTTGTCTTCCAACTTGTTGCATGTGCTAGCCAAACATCGGAGGGTGGCTACGTACTGTGGGACTGACTCGTCTGGTCGCTGTCGGCGCTGGTAAAACACACTTCTTCGGTCCATTACGCTCTGTGGAGCAATGAATTGTCTGGACAACAAAGCTACACACTTGTAGATGTCTGCAAGTCCGAGCAACCAAAAGATGCGCTGTCCCTTGATGCCAAGGCTATAAAGTAGTAAGGCCCTATGCCTAGCCTTGCTAAAGTTAGTTAGGTTGGGGACGGACATGGACGTTTCAAACAATTCATACCAGCGGGACCAGGTGATAGGTGGATAACCAGGCTCCTTGAGGAACTGCAGCGGAAAAGATGCAAGTAAAGTCTCCATCTCCAATATTATGTGGGTCATCCTCGATGTTGCGTGGGCCATCCTTGTCGCCAAAGTGTTATGTCTGTAAATAAGGTGAACGCCGACTGTGATTGAGGTGAACTTTATTGAACGTTAGCATAGGAAAAGCAGTACAGCACAGTGCGCAGCTGGTAGTAGGTATGATGCCAAGAGAGGGCTGGTCCTGGGCAGCCGTATATTATACCCTGTGGCGTCATGATGTCACACATGCATACGTGCCACTGCAGCATAGTGCGTCACGCCATTTCACATATACCACACACTCCCCTCCCACCAACCAAATAAGCGTTGGAAGCCTATCTAAGAGGTATTGTTCTGCTCATGTACGGTGAAGACTGTTTTGTGCATGCGCAGTGAGCGAAGGCATGTGCTGCATTCGAAATGTCCATTCATTCACTACATAGTACACTACATTTCTATTGACTCCCATTTAAATGTAGTGCACTATGTAGTAAACGAGTGCTCATTTCAAATGCAGCAATGGACTCCGTTTGTAAAAAACTATCCAGGTGCATTATTTTTTGGTTTAACGCATAAATGTACGATTTTAGAGGGGTAAAAAACGTTGATTAGTTACATTTTTTACTGTGATCAGGTTGCTTCATATAGTTGCACCTGTTATCCCAGCACTGCTAACAATTTATACTTTCAAGAAAGCCAAAATAAAACAAAGTTTTAGATGAGGAGAAGAAAACCCATGTCAACATCAGGAAATTATTTCAAAGATAGAAATACGCGATTCCATTGGTTTGATACTGCTCTTGTTGTTAGGAACTGAGCCGGCTTGGTTTTCCCCAGCTCGGTCCTAATCTGTCTGTGGGTCATGGAGCCATTGTGCATGCATATTTAGTATGTATTTCCAGTGTGTACCATGCCCATAGCCACTGCTCTGGGGCCGACAGCTGTGTGTCTGTGGACAGCCGGGCACTGCCCGTCTGACCACGTCCCCCTCACTGATCACCATCAGCTGTTCCCAGCCCCGTTGATCATCTTTCCCGGGCCTCGCCCAGGTGCCTCCAATTTACCATCCCCAGCAATGCGTGTACTTTAGGAGCCTTTTTCCAGTCACGTATTGCTGGGTCATTGCACTAGACATACAGTCGTCAATCGCTGTATGGTAGCCTAAGTCGCTGAAGGACTATGCTCGCTCTGTGCCTTTTTGGACTAACTTGGACAGCTCCTGTTCTGTGAGTATTCACTGTGTGTGTGTTTGTTCCCCAGTCATTCTTACCTGAAAACTGTAGAGCATCCTTGAGGACTCTTTAAGCTTCTGAGGGAGCCATAACTGTACTATAACTGTACTATATGTACATAACTGTAACTATGTGTCAGTATTCGTATTAATAAATGTGTGTTGTGCATTACCTTGTGTTTAAATCCTCGTTCTTTCACCCCTCCTCCGTGCGCTGGGAAAAGCACACGGGGAGTTCATGACATTGTGGCTTTTTTTCGCCATTCTCATTGACAGATGAGTTGTTAATGGCTTTTGTGGTTGTTTGGATTGTGTAGGTAGATTTATCTGTATGGTGGAAAATGACATTATATAGTTAAATATTCATGGCAGCAAACAAGTATAGGCTTATTTATCAAACGATGTGCCATATAATATGCCATAAATCAGGGTTTTAAAGGCACACAGGTTGGCACAGAAAACTGAGGGAATTAGAGGAACTGTAGCCACATTCATTTTGGGAATAACAGAAAGCCATAGTGATAATGATGATGATAGAGAAGTTTATTTAGCAGGGAAGAGCTGCTAGCATTCAACCGCCACCCGGTCCCATTGGAAAAACTCGACATACCGAGAGAACTGAGGCGAAAACGCCGTGGCTGCCGGGCTGGAGTAAGGCGGAGGACAAAAAATATAAGGTACAGACCCTCCCTTCCATCTATTGTCATGGGAAATGTACGGTCGTTACTGGGAAAGGTAGATGAGCTAGCGGCTATCTGCCGTTACGATAGCACATATCGGGAGTGCTCTCTCCTTTTGTTTTCTGAGACATGGCTAACTGAACTAGCAGCAGATGCTAACATTGAGCTGGAGGGTTTCCACATGATACGGGCTGATCGAACACCAGACAGTGGCAAAGCAAGGGGCGGTGGAGTGATAATGTATGTTAACAACAACTGGTGCAGACCGGGACATATCACTGTTAAACAACGACACTGCAGCAAAGACATTGAGTTGCTAGCTGTTAGCATGCGGCCTACATATCTTCCGAGAGAACACTCACACGTGATCTGCATTGTTGTTTATGCAAATCCGACGGCGAACGCTGGGACAACGCGTGACGTCATCCATTCAGTAACCAGCAGGCTGCAGACAGAACACCCAGATGCTCTTCTCCTCATCTCAGGCAATTTCAACCATGTTTCACTATCTCCCATTCTACCCACGTTCACCCAGTATGTCACATGCCACACTAGAGACAATAAAACACTGGACTTATTCTATGCAAACACTAAGGAGGCGTACACCTCATCACAACTCCCCCCACTCGGGAGATCGGATCACAACTTGGTTCATCTCCGGCCGGTGTACAAACCCCTAGTGCACAGACAACCTCCGGCCATGCGCACAGTGGAGTTATGGTCTGAGGAGACAATGGACACTCTAAAGGGCTGTTTTGAAGCCACCGCCTGGAAGCAGCTCTGCGATCCACATGGAGAGGACATCGATGGCCTCACTCACACCTTCACGGACTACCTCAGCTTCTGTGTGGACAAATCCGTTCCCACCAAGACCATACGGTGTTGCTCAAACAACAAACCCTGGATCAACCCTGAGATAAAACACTTCTGAGAGAGAAGAAGAGGATCTTCAGGTCGGGGAATAGGGAGATGCTGAAGTCCGTACAGAGGGAGCTGAGGAGAAAGATCAGAGAAGGCAAGGGCAGCTTCAGGAAGAAGATGGAGGACAAGCTGCAACAGAGCGACATCAGCGGGGTCTGGAGAAACCTCAAAACCATCTCTGGGCTCCAGAATACCTCCCCCCAGGCCACGGGGGGCAGGGAGTGGGCGAACAACCTGAATCTGTTTTTCAATAGGGTTGACCAACCGCCCTCCCCCCTGACTGCACAACAACCACTGCTGCCTCTAAAGAAATCAAGTCCTGCTGCCCATTCCCCACTCCACCAACACCCCCCCCACTCCCAACACACAGCCCCCCATCCTGACTCTGACCAGGACCCAGGTGAGGACGGAGCTGAGGAAGATCAAGGCGAGGAAGGCGTCGGGACCGGACGGCACCAGCGCAAAGCTCCTCAAGTCCTGTGCAGACCAGCTGTGTGGGATTGTGACATACATCTTCAACCTGAGCCTGAAGCTGGGGAGGGTACCACAGCTGTGGAAAACATCTTGTGTTGTACCTGTACCAAAGATTTCCCACCCCAAAGAGCTGAACAGCTACAGACCGGTGGCCTTGACGTCCCACTTGATGAAGACCCTGGAGAGACTGCTCCTTGCTCACCTCCGCCCCCTGGTGGAACCAGCGATGGATCCACTCCAGTTCGCCTACCAGCATGGCATTGGGGTGGAGGATGCGGTGATCTTCCTCCTTCACCGTTCTCTGTCCCACCTGGAGAAGCCCGGGAATATGGTGAGGATCATGTTCTTTGACTTCTCCAGTGCTTTCAACACCATCCAACCGATGATCCTGAAGGACAAGCTGCTGCGCGCAGGGATGGACCAGCACCTGTCATCATGGATCCTGGACTACCTCACGAACCGGCCTCAGTTTGTGAGAACCCGGGACTGTGTGTCCAACACGATCATCGGTAGCACGGGGGCCCCCCAGGGAACGGTGCTGGCTCCCTTCCTGTTCACTCTTTATACTGCGGACTTCTCACACAACACAACACACTGCCATCTACAGAAGTTCTCTGACGACTCTGCGATCGTTGGCCTCATCTCCAATGGAGATGAAGCTGAGTACAGAGGGCTTATCCAGGACTTCGTAGACTGGTGCCATCAGAACTGCCTCCAGATCAACGCGAGGAAAACTAAGGAGCTGGTGGTGGACTGCCGCAGGCATGGGCAACCCCTCACAGCACCAGTAAATATACAGGGAACAGACATCGAGATGGTGACATCCTATAAGTACCTGGGTGTTCATCTGAACAATAAACTAGACTGGTCACACAATACTGACGCACTCTACAAGAAGGGACAGCGCAGGCTGTTCCTGCTGAGGAGACTCAGGTCTTTTGGTGTACAAGGGGCACTGCTGAAGACATTCTATGACACGGTGGTGGCATCAGCCATCACTTTTGGAGTGGTCTGCTGGGGCAGTGGCATTACTGCAGCCGATAGGAAGAGACTGAACAAACTGATCAAGAAAGCTAGCTCTGTCCTGGGGCAGCGCCTTGATCCGGTGGAGGAGATAGAAGAGAGAAGGACGGTGGCTAAACTGTCATCTCTGCTGGAGTCCGAGTTCCACCCTATGCAGGACATACTGAATGCACTGAGGAGCTCATTTAGCAGCAGACTACATCATCCCAGGTGCACAACCGAGAGGTTTCGCAGGTCCTTCCTACCAATGGCTGTCAGACTGTACAACCTACGCAGGGCTGCTCGCAGAGATAGCAAAAAGACGTAACAAACTAATAGTTTTTTGAATGCAAAAGATGCAATAGACTTACACAATGGTTCCCTCCGGCATACAACTAGGAAAATACCAGTCCCTATGGAGGGTGAGAATATGTATGGGCACATAATCATACCATGTAGGATAACTAAGTAGACGGTTGTGCTGTTTCATCCCATCTAGCAACAATGCTCTGCACTGTGTGTGTTTATATATTTACATATTTATTCCATCTAGCTACAATGCTCCGCACTGGGTGTGTTTATATTTATATTTATTCCATCTAGCTACAATGCTCCGCACTGTGTGTTTATATATCTACATATTATTCCATCTAGCTACATTGCTCCGCACTGTGTGTTTATATATTTACATATTTATTCCACCTAGCTGCAATGCTCCGTACTGTGTGTCTATATGTTCATATATTTATTCCATCCAGCTACAATGCTCTGCACTGTGTGTCTGTGTGTGTGTGTATATATATATTTTATAGTAATATGTACATATGTATATTAGCTGCTCTTGCTTGCTTGCTTTTTTTTTCTTGCCTTCTGATTGTTGCTCTGAGTGTTGCTATCCCTGTGCTGTTGCAATCCTGGAATTTCCCCGTTGTGGGACTAATAAAGGCTTATCTTATCTTATCTTATCTTATCTTATCTTATTCCATCCTGAAGAAGAATGTTTGGAAATGTTTATTGAGCTGTTATAATGTATATAAAAATTATAGTACTCAAAACAATTTTTATTTAACAGCTGAACCTTCTGCCATTTTTTTCATGAAGGAAAGAAATATAAAATTATCAACCAAAAGCATCACAATTAGAACTTAGTTGCACTTCTTCTGGCTTTTTATAACATGCTTGAATTATTTTTTTTTTTTTTTAGGCCAGGAATAAACTAATGAAAAACAGTATTCTTCATCAATCAAGTTCCAATATTCTTGTGTGACTTCATCACCACACCTACTTTTGATTGACAGAAATGAGAAAAAGCATCCAAAACTTCACTGTGCACTGTCAGAACATGGGCTGTGCCCATGTCCTCGCCTTGTTTTTTAGTGTGTGTATTTTGTTGTGACCAGGAGATGGGCTCAGCCCGTGTCCTCGCTTTGAGTTTAGTTTGGTATGATTCTCTGTTATAATTATTATCTTAGCTCTGTCTTGTACTGTCCATGCCTTATCCTTAGTTCTGCTTTGTCTTATGTGTTTAGTTTCATTACTGTCTTGATTCTGTTCCGGCTTTGTGTTTATCCCTGTTTTAGTTTCAGCTTTTCTTTGTCATCAGTAGTATTATTATCCTTGTCTTAGTTCTGGGGTGCCCAACCAGTCGATCCGATCCATTTTTACGAGGCCCAACACCAAGGGTAAGAGGGAAACCAATGCATCATGTCGAGTCAGTCACGTTCTTGCTAAACACAAAAAGTCTTTGAAGGATGGCGAAGTTGTGAAAGAAGCGTTCACTGAGGCTGTAGATGTGCTCTTTGGTGATTTTAAGAACAAAACAGAGATCAGTGCCGCTATTAAGGACATGCAATTATCCCGGAATTCTGTTACACAACGGTGTGAGGTGATGGCACAGGATGTCGAGGAGCAATCGAAAAAGGACACTGAGACATAAGATAAGATAAGATAAGATAAGCCTTTATTAGTCCCACAACGGGGAAATTCCAGGATTGCAACAGCACAGGGATAGCAACACTCAGAGCAACAATCAGAAGGCAAGAAAAAACAAGCAAGCAAGAGCAGCTAATATACATATGTACATATTACTATAAAATATATATATACACACACACACACACAGACACACAGTGCAGAGCATTGTAGCTGGATGGAATAAATATATGAATATATGAACACACAGTGCAGAGCATTGTAGCTAGATGGAATAAATATGTAAATATATAAACACCCACAGTATGGAGCATTGCAGCTAGGTGGAATAAATATGCAAGTATATAAACACACACAGTGCGGAGCAATGTAGCTAGATGGAATAATATGTAGATATATAAAAACACAGTGCGGAGCATTGTAGCTAGATGGAATAAATATATAGATATATAAATATAAACACACCCAGTGCAGAGCATTGTAGCTAGATGGAATAAATATGTAAATATATAAACACACACAGTGCAGAGCATTGTTGCTAGGTGGGATGAAACAGCATAACCGTCTATTTAGTTATCCTACATGGTATGATTATGTGCCCATACATATTCTCACCCTCCATAGCGACCGGTATGTTCCTAGTTGTATGCCGGAGAGGACCATTGTGTAAGTCTATTGCATCTTTTGCATTCAAAAAAAAAAAACTATTAGTTTGTTACGTCTTTTTGCTATCTCTGCGAGCAGCCCTGTGAGTGTTTCTCCCTCCAGTTTGACGAGTCGACTGATATGGTGGATGTAGCTCAGTTATGTGTTTTCATTAGAATGGTTTATGACAACATGACCGCCAAAGAAGAGCTGCTCACAGTTTTGCCATTGAAAGGACATACAAGAGGTGAAGATATTTTTTTTTTTTGTAACTTTGATTTTTATTCATTTTTCATCATAGATATTACATTCAGATCACAGTCTCTATATTTAAAAAAAAAGGAGCTAGAAGAAGAAAAGAAAAAAAAAAGAAGGGGGGGCAAATGTTGGAGCATCAAGTTTTGAGTTTCTATCTCTTAATTTTTCTGGTTTTTCCAGTGTCTTTGATTATTCTTTCAGTTTCTGTCTCGTTGTTGCACTTTGTAGTGTGTCCATTTCCACCATTTTTTTTTCATATTGTCCTTCTTGCAGTCTTTGTCGATATGTTAGTTTTTCCATTAAACGTATATCTTCAACAATGTCTGTCCATTGCTCTTGGTCAGGAAGAACTTCTGATCGCCATTTTCTTGTGATTGTTTTTTTTACATGCAATCAGCATGATTTTAACTAAATATCTGTCCTCAGCCTGTATTACATTGTCTCTTTTAAGATCACATAAATACATCAAGTTACAGTTCATTGGTATATTATATCCTAATATCCTCTGTATTGTCACATGTATAGATTTCCAGAATAATGAGATTTTGCAGCATTTCCAAAACATGGTCTGCATTTTGAGCCCCACAGCCCCTCCAGCATATAGATTTGGTATTTGTATATTTTCTTTGGATCTGTGGTGTAATGAAATAGCGAATCAGGTTTTTCCATCCAAATTCCCTCCATGTCCTTGAACTTGTTGATGTGTGTTGTGTTTTCCATATTTCTTGCCAGTTTTCTTCTGTTATGTTTAAATTTAGTTCTTTCTCCCATTTCTCCTTTATATAGTTACTTGAATGTTTGTTTGCCGTAAGTTTCTGATATAGCTTTGAAATAATTCTTATTTTATTTCCTGCATACGAGCTTAAAATGAATTGTATAATCTCGAGGTGAAGATATTTTTAACGCTTTCATGGAGTTTAACAAGAGACAATTGCCTCTTTTCAAACTCATCTCCATCACAACTGATGGTGCTCCAGAAATGGTAGACCACACTATAGGGCCTTTTCCATTAGCCCCGCTTAGCCCAACACAGGACAGCTCAGCACGCTTTGTAACTCTTTCCACTAGCTCCAACACGGTTTAACAGCCACGATTTTCGTTCCCGCTCAAGGGCAGGGTACAACCGTGCTGAGTCGTGCCGTGTTGTGACGTCAAAAGACTGGTCGCCGCTGATTGGTCAGGTCGTAACATCACGAAAGCGACGACCGCCATTTGCAATATTTCACGGACTAACTCGGTCACGGAGTAAATACGATATTAATACAGACAGCGTTGTAGGTTTTGCGGAACTCTACACCGTGGTCCAACGAAGAGGTGCGGAGTTTTCTCTGCTTGGTGGCAGATCCACAGTGAGGAGTGACCCGAACCGATACAGATGGCAGCCCAGCATAGAACCGGACTACGGACAAGCTGAAGACGAACGTGAGAGAACCATCGATGGTGAGTGATTTGTAATAATGTGCATCTGTTCGCTTATTTATCCTGTTGGTGGTAAGCTCACTTTTTTTGAGCCATACAGCGCTGTTCTGTGCTAGCTAACAAGTTTTAGCTAACGATTTTTAGCTAGTAGCTAGCTAGTACCAACTGCTGATTCACGCTTGTTTTCTCCTAAGTATTCGCTTGTGAGAGCAAAACGATGAAATATGTTAATCCTGGTTAAAGTCCTGGTTTGTGTACGTGCTGCACTTTGGTGCTGCGCATTAAATTGTGTGCAATTTAATGCTAGAATGTGTTTCCACGTGCCAGGGGTTAGCCTCCCTGTTTATATTGTGGATACTGGTGAAATGAACCACAGGAGCCGAAATCTCGTCATATTGAAATTGCTTTTTCAAACCAGTGATTTATAAAGTCATTCATATAATTTTCTAAAGCGTCAGAATAGACCCACACACCTATTCTGTGGATCCTGCAGTGCTTGCCAGGGAAACGAAGCATTTTTGTCACATCCCACCACTGACTTTCACAGGTGTATTTCCCTAATACAGTTACATCTCCAAAAATTAGAATGTCATGAAAAACTTCAATATTTTTTGTCACTCATTTCAGAAAGAGAAATCCGTATATTATACCGATTCATTACACAGACAGTGATATATTTCAAGCGTTTATTTATTTTAATTTTGATGATTATGGCTTACAGCCCCTGAAAACCCCAAATTCAATTTGGCAAAAAATTAGAATATTACATAAAATTAACTTTAAAAAATAGTTTTTAAATATAAATGTTGGCCGCTGAGGTGTTGGTTAATATGGGCTGTAGCCGTAATCCTCAATATTAAAATAAACACTTTCAATATATCACTGTCCCTGTAATGAATCTATATATGGGTTTCACTTTCTGAAATGAGTGAAAAAAATATTGAATTTTTTCATGGTATTCTAATTTTTGAGATGTGCCTGTATAAGTGTTGAACTTGCTTGAAACTAACCACCATCCATTTCTGTCGTTCATCTAGGCAAGAGGAAATCAGCCTCCCCACAACCTACCTCGCCACTGTGGAAAGTACTGAAATTCTTTGCTTTTATAGGTAAAGTGTCAAAACCAAAGTAGCACAATTTCCACTTAATATAAAAGGGACTGAACTGAGATTTATTTGATTGTGTGAATATGGCACTTCAACTGTAAAATAAACCGCTTGTTAATGTATTTATTTTTTTGTCAGATCACTTGTGTGATCCTTTGTAAGTTATGTTCATAACTGTATGTTTTGGCGAATGTGAGATGTTCAGTCGTCAATATAATTTACTTTATATGTGTAGTTTATAGTCTATCATCAATAAACTCATGCAGTAACAGGACACATTACAAATATTTGAGACCCATTGTAGTGCTTCCTTTTATATTTTAGCAATGCTAGTACAAAACACCGCCCACACATGAAGCCAGGGCAACAAGAGACACTTTTACAGACAAGACAAACTTTTATTGATAAAAACTTCATATTTTGACTGAGCGACTCCATACTCGGTGATGCACACCTTCAGTTAAAGTACTATATTCCATTCAAGTGAATGTATTAATTCATTCTGATTGCTGAGGCCACAGTAAAAACAGATGATTTTAAATGTAACACAGCCCTTGTAAAATCTACCGAAGCGCAGCTACATGAAAATTGTGGTTAAATACAACAACGAAGTACTTTATTGTCACATTCAAATTGTAATCCCTCCTGTTTTGTTTTTCTTTTGAATTCTTGGATGAAATATGGTGGGCAATATAAGCTGCAGCTTCAGCCATCACCCATTTCAGATAACCTATGTTGAACTGTATAATCAGAGGAGTTATTGTTTAATTTGACCTTGTTAGATTTTTTGCCCTTCGTTATATTATTCTATTTTCTTTTAATCTTTACTTTTAATCAATCCGAAATAAAGATTCATTCATTAATTCACATTCCACCACTGGCTTTTAGCAACAAGTGTATTTCCCAAATATGTTTTAAACTTGATTTAATTAACCACCACCCATTTGTCTTTTGTATAGGCAAGAGGGAAACTGTCCACCCCAACTGGACCTTGCCTCCCTATTTACAGAGACGCAGGCTGAAGATCTGCTGAACCAGGACCAGTACGAGGGGCCGATCCAGTTGCTTCTCAGTGAGGCAGCGTGGCTGCCGTGTGTGACCATTCCAGTTTTTTTTTTTACAGTTTGAATTTTGCACATTCTGAATAATCTGGAATTTGCTGCTGATTGTAATAAACAATTTAGTGACTTATGTGTTTGCATTATGATTTTCTATTTTGTCTGTTAAGACACCGGTGGGAAAAGAGTCAACTGTACAAAGGATTTATCAGTGACCTTGAAAATAATGGCTAATTTTTAAGAAAAAAGTAACCAAAACAATTATTTTATTAACTGAAGACTGTATTGTTGGATGTGCCACCGCAGAAGACCCTGCATACTTTAGTGACAGTACCAGTATATGGAGGAATTCTGGGTCATATTAGCATCTGCTCTTCATCATAATGGGTTTGGGCGGGGGTGTCTAATCATGTGCCATGGAGGGCCAAGACCCTGCAGGCTTTACCTCCAACCAGCGTCTTCAACAGCAGATTCCACTGAACTTCTTCCACTGACTGATCAGTGAGAACACCTACTGAAGAGACTGAGTGGAAGAGAGAACCTGCAGGGTCTTGGCCCCCCATGACACATGATTGGAAGCCCCCGGATTAAGTTTAATGGGATTTAACATTTTAACACAAACTGCTTTATGGTTCATAATTCTGTTGACAGACTTACACCAAACCAAAAGTGATTTCTCAAACTGCTGGATTATTCTTAGCTTTTCCAATCTTTCAGTATTTAATTTATGCCACATGGTGGTAACCTTCACATATAAAAAAGAGACATCTGCAAAAACTTCAGAGGTTTATTGTCAGTGCAATTCCCAGTGCAATACTACATGAATGCATGTCTAGTACATTGTTGATGCAGAGAATATATATTTCTACAGTACATGTATCTAGTAAATCAAGTATTTTCCATGTAACCTTGTGACTGCATTATTTTAATTGCTTTTAATCCTAGATCAAGTTTGTTTTGGCCTAAAATGCATCATAACTGTCAAATATATCTTATTATACCTAACTCAGTACTGTTTACTTTTTGAATATATATTTTGTGGCTAATATAGTTATTAACATGACGATCAAGTTGTGTCAGCTGATCATTTTTTTCTATGACACCACCTCAGACTCTGCTGCAGAAGCAGGTACGTCCATGATGTCTCAACAGTCTCTCCATGATTTTCACGCAGATCAGAGCAATTTGTTGTACAGGAAATAAACGTTTCTACAGACATTCTTAAGCTCTATAACCACTGATCGTTTGTGAAGCTGTGCTGACATCAGTGACAGGCTGATGACATCCGTGACAGGCTGTGCTGAACGCCCAGACCGAATGAAGCGGTAATTTCCCCACAACAGAGCCATCTGAAACACACACAGCGTACATATTTTAGTACCTAACAGCGATAACTTGCAGACATTAAAGTGTAGTACGACGTACTTATAGCAAACTAGCATTAGCAACATTAGCTTAACGTCATATATGACCTAGTTTGTATCCTCACGTCTTTGGCTCTCCCAGAAGCTGCAGAACTATTCCAGAGTGTTTCATCTTGCTGCCTGTACCCTTGTCTGGCGGTCCTTTTTTGGCATTTACGGTGAAAAAAGCCACAGACTGAGGAGTCGCCTTATACAGCTGCATGTGTTTATGTTTTGCTTGGGTCGCGTGTTTTACGTCACGGGAGTGTGGCGCCGCCTCGCTGTTATAGAAATCCCACCCACCCCAGCTTAACACAGTTGTAATGGAGACAAAAGCGAGCCGAACCGTGTCTAAGTGAATCAAGACGTGCCGAGGTGTGCTGGGCTAGTGGAAAAGTGCCTTAATGGGTTCATTGCATTGAGCAAACAAAGTGAATCTTTCCCAGACATCCTTAATTATCATTGTATTATTCACCAGCAAGCAATGTGTGGGAAGATTTTAAACATGAAAGAAGTGATGGATGTTGCTATGAAAACAGTGTGCTCTGTTCGTGCCAAGAGTCTACAGAGAAGGTTATTCAGGGCTCTCTTGCAGGAGACAGGAGCTGAACACACAGACCTGCTGCTTCACACAGATGTGAGATGGCTTAGCAGAGGTAAATTTTTTGGGGAGGTTCAGTGAGTTGTTGCCTGAAATCAAAGATTTTCTGAAGCTTTCAAAACAAGCAGAATATGCACAGCTTGATGACTGCCAGTGGCTTTTGGACAACATTCCTGACAGATCTGACTGACATGGTCAATGATTTGAATTTACAGCTCCAGGGTCAGGATAAACATGTGATCAACATGATTAATTCAGTGAATACATTTAAAAGCAAGCTGCAACTGCTTTCTAGTAGGCTGCAACGCCATGACCTGAGAAACTTTTCTCACATGCAAGCAGAACTCCAGTGTCATGGCAAAGATTCTGCACAGCTGGACAGTGCACGATATGAGGAGCAAGTTCAAAGCATCTTTTCAGAATTTGAGAAGCATTTTACTGACTTTACATCCATTGAGCCTGTTGCCAGCTATCTGTGTTTTCCATTTGGGGAGGGCATTGATGTGGATTACACTGCTTCTAAACTAACATCACTGTTTCAACTGGATAGCTCTACTGATGAAAATGAGATTCTCACACTGCAAAATGACAGTGAGATCAAATTCAGGGCAACACCTGGCATGAAAAGGGACTTCTGGAACTTACTGCTGGAACAAAAATGTCCCAACCTCAAAAGATGTGCCTTGAACTTGACTGCACTTTTTGGATCAATGTATTTGTGGAAGACTGTTCTCTCTCACATGAAAATTATCAAGTCGAAGTACAGATCCCCAATGGCAGACACTCACCTTGTGGCCTGACTAAGGCTTGCAGCCAGCTCCTAAATGGGCACCACTGTCTTAGTTCTTCGTTGTCCTGCTTATTAGTATTATTATTATCATGGTGTTGTATTATTCCTGTCTTAATCCTTAGTTGTAGTTTGACTTTTATTTTGGCATCTGTTTATTTCTTGTCATGTGTCTGAGCCAGCGCTCAGAGTATTTCATGTCTGTTATTATTTTCTTGTTTTTCTGTTTTTTTTTTTTCAGAGCCTCATTTCTCACTCACTCACCTTTCATCCACAGTCTGCTCCCCAGTTCTCAGCTGTGGGTGATTGTTTAATTAGGCCACCTTCTCCTGTTCACTCAGGTGCTCACATCTGTGATTGATTATGTTTATTGTGCTGCTGTAGAGGATAAAAGGGAAAGGATGTGGAGGAGAGGCACGAGCGTAGGTTGACAGATTCTTTATTGAACCCTCTATCATATGTACAGCCTGTGACCCCAGCGGTGACGCTGGGGCCGTGAAGAGCCTAGTCTGGAAAGGCATACCTCAGTTTCTCTGCGCTCTCTTATAAAGCTTTATTGACCTGCGCGTAGAAACTGAGGCGGGCGCATATTACATGAGGTCTGACAAAGGGCATGAGTGGCAAGATTATAATAACACATGTTACATACAAAGGCACCGTGTGGCACGATTAGCATAACACATGTTAGCTTCCTACAATACATTCGCCTCCCTGTGCTGTAGCTTAAGGTAGCAGGTGGCGAAGGCGCCTTAAAGTCTGGAGTAATTATTCCTGTGGGGGGCTACCTCCCTCAGTCCATTGTTCAGCCCCTCTGGCTGCTTCTGGGTGTGAGATCATGTCCATCCGCCGTGTGCTGGTGTCACCACACTGCTACCTATTTTAAAGGGGCTGCACCATGGTATATATGGTGTAGCCTCCTACTATCAACTCACCCTCAGCCATTTTTCATACATGTAAGTGCTCTGTCTCTCGCTGCATGTTTAATGGTAATTTGCAGGTTGGCTGGGGATTACGCTCGACTTAGTTTGGCTATGTTTTACTGCCTCTTCCTCTATGTTTGTCCCAGGTTAGCCGGCGATCACACTCGCCTTAGCTTAAACTATTTTTTGCCGACATGCAATTCCTTTCCATTAGCATTGTGTACGTCTTTATGTTAATTCAATAAATGTTGCAAACTCATGGCCGGCGTATGGTGCCTTTCTCTCTCTGCCCTGAAGGGGCATTCATTACAATTTCTGGTTTCCTTGGCTTGATCCTTGTTTGTTGATTGTCCACGGCCATTTGTAATATGGTTTAATTAAGTCTTGCCTTATTTAAGGGTTGTAGCTCCTTAGTTCTGTGCAGCATCCTGGTCATATTTGGCATGAGTATACGCTTCTGCCTTGCCTTGATTTTTGTTTTAACCTGTTTCCTTGCCAGAGTGTTTTTGCCTATGCCTTGTCCTGCATTAGCCTGTTCTTTTAGCCCTCGAGCTGAGTCGGTTGTCCAGCTCAAAATAAATCTTCAAACTAAGTCCAGCGTTTGGGTCCTATCATCTGTCCCAGAAGGGCTCACACTATGACATACACCAGTGCATTTACTGCATCTCCCCTGGTCCTTTATCATCAATGACTGAGGAAATGTGCTTATTTTCTGAATGCAATCATTCAGTCCATGACTGCTTCTCTTCAGCCTACTGTTACCTTCTTTTATTCTGTTTACGTGATAATGGTGGTTTACATTTGGCTTTTTTGAATGTAAACCCCATTTTCTTCAGCCAATTTCTTATAGTTTGGTCAAAAACAATGACTTTTTCTGCCCATTTGGTTTTTTTTTTCTTATTCTCCATTTCTTTTGTTGTACTTTTTTTTTTTTTGTTTTCAAAGTATACTGTTTTTAATTTTCTGTCCTGATGTTCTTATGTATTCCTTGGTCTAAAAATGTGTTTCCCTTTTAATTCTTCCTTTTTTGTTTATACTTCTTTCAAATTTTAGACATAGTTGTATAGTGTTGTAGTTGAGACCTTGTCAAGACAAGAGTCTCCCAAGACCTACATACATAGTGGTCTTGGTCTTGGGAGACTCTGGTCTTGGCCTGGTCTTGGTATGGTCGCAACTACAACACTATATAGTTGACTGGAAACGATAAATATCGTTGGCCATAGTCCGTGATGAAATACTTTTTTGAAGGAATTTTATAATAATTTTAATTGTTTAAGCTTACAACTTTCTTGTTGGGGCCAGATACTCTCTTTTAACTGCAGACTCATTTGCATATTTCGATTTGTATTAAAAATGCAAATTAACACACACGGTCTTCACAGCAGATCGTGTGCTCATATATTTGTTTTGGTAAGGATGTTATGCCGGATGGCTTTCCTGACACAACCCTCCCCTTTTACCCAGACTTGGGACGGCACTAGGAGTACACTGGTTTTGTACTTTCCCCCGTGGCTGAGTAACCAACTTTAATTTTCCCCATTCTGTTTATACTGATCACCAAGCTAGAAGGTGGAAACTACCATTTTTATGGTCTTAGGTATGACCCGGCTGGGGCTGAACCCACAACCTCCCAGCTGTGGGGAGGATGCTCTACCACTAGGCCACCACTACAATAAAAATGCAAATTACATTATTGTTCCATATTTTTCCTCATGGAGTGATTCCATAATTTTCCTCTACTTGATTTACAAAAAAAATCCTAAACAGTAATTAGAGCTGTTTCATAATTTTCTAAGGTATTGTAACGTCGGGGCCATGTTAAGGGGGGCAGGGGTTTCCCAGCATGCTTTGACAATTGAATGAATGAATGAATGAATGAATGAATGAATGAATTTATTTATTTCGGATAGTACATTACAGGTTAAAAGAAACTGTATAATATAACAACAAGGTCAAATTAGACAAAGACTCCTTCTACTATACAATTCCACGTGAGTTATCCGAAATGGGTGATGGCTGAAGCCGCAGCTTATATTGCCCACCCATATTCCATCCAAGAATTCAAAGGAGAAAAAGGAGAAAACAAGACAAGAGCGATTACAATTTAAAACAAGGCTAAGACAAAATATGACTGAGAGAAAAGAAAACTGAGCTAGTCTAAGTTAAGCGGTTACTATTCAAAAACAAATCTAAGACATAGTGTCACAGAGAAAAAAGAAAAACTAAGCTATAACACAACACAGGCTGGAAATGTCAATCCTTATGTGAGTTTACATGTCGTCTTGTAAATATGTTTGGAGTATTTCTTCCTTTAGTTTTTGTTTAAATTGTCCAAGCTTTGTACATGATTTTAATTCAGGTCCAAAATCGTTCCATAATCTGACACCTTGCACTGAAATACAGTGTTGCTTGGTAGTTGTTCTCACTGTAGGCTTTTGAAATATACATGTTCCTCTGAAGTGATATCGTTTCTCCCTTGTTTGGAACAACTTTTGGATATTTGCGGGCAGTGATAGATTCTTCACTTTGAACATTATTATTGCGGTTTTAAAGTCGATCAGATCTTTCAACTTGAGAGTTTTTTGTTTAAGAAAAAGTGGGTTTGTTGGTTCCCTGTAAGCTGCTTTGTTGATTATTCTAATAGCTCTCTTTTGAAGCATAAAGAGTGGATATATGTTTGTTTTATATGTATTTCCCCATACTTCATTACAATATGTCATGTATGGGAGTATTAATGAATGATACAAGGTGTATAGTGTGGGTTGATTCAGCAAATTTTTCACTCTGTGTAATATTGCAATTGATTTGGATACTTTACCTTTTATATAATTAATATGTGGCTTCCAACACAGTTTGTTATCAATTATTACTCCAAGGAATTTAGTTTCGGATACCCTTTCAATCTCTACACCATTTACACTGAGTTTGGGTACTGGGTAGTTGTGATGGTTGTTAAAGACTATAAATTTTGTCTTGCTTAAATTGAGCGTTAATTTGTTTGAATCAAACCACAGTTTCAGCTTTCCTAATTCCTTTCCGAGTGTATCCAGAAGTTGTTCCAAATTGTTTCCACTGCATAGCAGGTTAGTGTCATCAGCAAACAATATTAAGTCCATTTTTTCTGAAACTTTACATATATCATTTATATACATATTGAATAATAATGGTCCCAAAACTGAACCCTGTGGTTCAGTTTTGATTGAAACGTTACTGTGTGTGTGTAGTAAATGTTATTACTGAGCTATTCTACTGCTGTGTAATTATAACTGTGTTATAATTACCCAGCAGTATTTCATAGGCAAGATTTATTATGTGTGTGTAACCGTGATTTAAACGGAGGTCTGGGAGAATGACCTCCCCTCCTGCCTGTGCTCAGAGTGTGTGTGAATAAAGCCCGTTGATCACAACCATCTTGCTCCATTTTCTTTGTGTGAACCTTGCATATGTCACACTGGTGTCAGGAGTGGGATGGAGCAAATGTAAGCCAGGATCAGAATGGAGATCCAGCAGCTGGAGCAGTTCATTGCTCAGCTGATGATGAACGATGGGACCGAGACACCACCCCCGGGAGCCGGGATGAACGAAGCGGCGGCGGACCTGACGGGGCCAGCGCACCCCGCCTTCTGTCTTTTTCAAGACAGAGCGGGCAGAGCAGAGCAAACCAGCCCCGCATTCCGCCCTTTTCAGGACAGGACGGGCTGGCGATCCCACGGCCATCAAGAGTGACGATCGATCAGGAGGCGGCCATCCCATCTGTTCGGCAGCAGGTCAAGATTCCCCGCTTCAACGGCGAGGCCACGTTGGATGACTACCTGACCCAGGTCAAGCTGGCCGCTGCGCTGAACGGCTGGTCACCAGAGGAAACCGCCGTGCAGGTTGCGCTGGCCTTGGAAGGGAGGACTCTCTGCACGCTCTCTGATCTCCTGCCTGAGAAGCGCTACAGCTGGCCAGCGCTACAAGGGGCGCTCCAGAGACAATTTGGAAGAACGGCGGACGCTGAGCACGCCCAGGAACAGCTGACCCGCCGCCGTCAAAGCAACCAGGAAAGCCTAGGAGCCTATGCTGCAGACATACGGCTGCTAACCCGGCGCAGCTACCCAGATTTCGCACCGGAGGCGGTAGAGAAGCTCGCCCTCTGGAGCTTCATCCAAGGTCTCCGCCCGGCCCAGCTCCAGAGCCACGTACGGATCCACGCCGCGAGCGATTGGGAGACTGCAGTGGCAGAAGCAGAACGGGTGGAGCCGCTGATGAATCGCACAATTGAAGCACCAACGCACAGACAGAGAACCTTCCAGGCCACGATGGAGAGCGAGGAGGAAGAGGAGGAATTACGGCAGACCACGGCGGCGCGTCCCCGGTGAAGAACGCCCCTCGCCGGCGTTAAACTAGAGCGAGGTGGCGTGGACGGGGACAGGCTGCCTCCCGCAGATGTTTCCCCCGAGGAGCCGGCACCACGCATGGGCCGAGTTGGACACTCTCCAGGGATGTATCTACAGTGCAGCTTGGGGAAGACGTCGATCCGGGCCCTGATTGACATCGGCTCTACAATCTCCCTGGTTCGACCCGGTGTGCTGCCGGGCACGAACAAGACGGCCCCACGGGGGTGGGAACCCACCAAGCGCTGCGTCACCACAGCTACCGGTGAGCGCGCCAGACTGAGGGGGCGGAGAGTTCTGGTGGTGGGGGTGGCCGGTCAGAACACAAAACACCCATTCTGGCTGGCTGACATCCAAGACCCCTGTATTATTGGACTAGACATGCTCACAGCCTGGCGTGCCAAGATCGACACCGCGGGACCATCCCTCCAGCTGGGAAACCGGACCATCACGCTCCACAGCAGAACCCAGGGAAGGAACACGGGGGCCCACGCAATCGAGGGATCGCCAAGACAGACCGGACCAGGCGGGCCACCACGAGGACCGGACACGATGACGTCACCAGCGCAGACAGAGGGAGCACGAACGCACACAAGGACAGCAAGGGGAGGGGTCAACGTGTCAGCAGAGACGCAGCAGGCGGTGGAGGAATTATTTCAACGGAGCTGCAGCGGGCTGGACCCGGAACAGAGACGCCAGCTGCGGGAGCTATTGGACTATTACATGGGTGTTTTCGCCGCGAAGGATGAGGAATGCGGCCGGACCGGGTTGGTGCAGCACGAGATCGACACCGGTGAGGCCAGGCCGATTCGACTCCACCCACGCCGGCTGCCCTTTTCAAGGTGGGCAGCGGCGGAACAAAAAGTGCGAGAAATGCTGGAGGCAGATTTTATTGAGCCCTCCAGCAGCCCCTGGGCGGCGCCTGTGGTGCTGGTCAAGAAGAAGGACGGGTCGTGGCGGTTCTGTGTGGATTACTGGCGCCTGAACGACGCCACCAGGAAAGATTCCTACCCCCTGCCCCGCATCGATGACGCACTGGACCACATCGCCGACTCCAGCTGGTTCAGCTCGCTGGATCTACGCAGCGGCTATTGGCAGGTAGAGCTGTCACCTGAGGCCTGCCAAAAAACAGCCTTCTCCATCGGGCAGGGACTGTACCAGTTTAAAGTGATGCCGTTTGGACTCTGTAACACTCCGGCCACCTTTGAGCGCTTGACGGAGCGAGTGCTGGCTCATGTGCCCCGGAGTCGCTGCGTTGTTTACCTGGATGACCTACTGGTGCATGCAGCTGATTTTGACAGCGCCCTGTCAAATCTCCGAGAGGTGCTGGGAGCCATCCAGCAGGCGGGGCTACGGTTGCACCCTAAGAAATGCCACCTGTTCCGGCGGGAGACCACCTTTTTGGGCCACGTCGTCAGCGCAGCAGGGGTCGCCACCGACCCGGAAAAAGTGGCAACAGTGAGAGACTGACCAGTGCCGCGGAACGTTGGAGAACTGAGGAGTTTTCTTGGATTGGCCTCCTATTATAGGAGGTTTGTGAAAGACTTCAACACCATCGCCAGCCCGCTGCATCAGCTGACGCAGAAAGGACGCACGTTTCAGTGGAGTGACAGCTGTGCTGCTGCTTTCTCCCAGCTTCGCGCAGCGCTCATCAGAGCCCCCGTCCTGCGGTATCCTGACCCGAACCGCCCTTTCATCGTGGACACGGACGCCAGCAACCAGGGCATCGGGGCGGTGCTATCCCAGGAGGGAGAACAGGGAGAGCAGGCAGTCGCTTTTTTCAGCCGCACTCTCAGCAGAGCCGAGAGAAATTACTGTGTGACTCGCAGAGAGCTGCTGGCTGTCATTCAAGGACTGCGTCATTTCCGCCCGTATGTGTACGGGGGCAGGTTCCAGCTCAGGACGGACCACGCTTCCCTGACCTGGTTGTTAAACTTCAAAGAACCGGATGGACAGTTGGCGAGATGGCTGGAGGCACTGCAGGATTATAATTTCCAGATTGTGCATCGGGCAGGCCGCCTCCATGCCAACGCTGATGCGCTGTCCCGGCGCCCCTGTGCGACAGAGGAGTGTCGGCACTGCCAACGGGCTGAAGATCGGGACCAAATTGCCCCACGGGCTGCCGCTCTCCGAGCCGCTGCGAGCAGGAATCACGCAGCGATGCACAGCCCCTCCTCAGATGATCAGGCAGCTCTCCCCAGCGATGACGTCACAGAGGCCCTTGGCACGCAGCAGCTGCAGAGCGAGCAGGACAGAGACCCGGTCATTTCGCGGATTTGGCAGTGGCTGGACGCAGGACAGTGGCCCGCCTGGGAGGTTGTGTCACCGCTGGACCCAGAGACTAAGGTCCTACACTCCCAGTGGGCCAACCTCCGCTGCCACGAGGGCGTGGTGTATCGACAGTGGCAGACTCCAGCTGGGCAGCGGCACGTCTGGCAGCTGCTGGTTCCTCGTCGACTCCTGCCCAAAGTACTCCAGCTGGTTCATGAGGCGGTAGGAGCGGGCTACTTCGGAGTGACAAAGACGCTGTAGCGCCTTCGGGCCCGGTTCTACTGGCCCGGTTGTCATCAGGACGTGGAGCTCCACGTTCACCGCTGCGACACGTGCACAGCTTAGAAAGGACCAACTCAGCGATCTCACGCTCCCCTGCAGCAGTACCGGGTGGGAGCACCAATGGAGCGAGTGGGAGTGGACATCCTGGGCCCTTTCTCGACCACGGACCGGGGGAACCGCTACGTGCTGGTTGCGATGGATTACTTCACTAAGTGGCCAGAGGCGTACGCGGTCCCGGACCAAAGCACCACGACGACGGCATCAAAGCTGGTGGACGAGATGTTCTGTCGGTTCGGCGCACCGGAGGAGCTGCACAGCGATCAGGGTCGGAACTTCGAGGCGGAGGTCTTCGGGGAGGTCTGCAAGAGGATGGGCATCTGGAAGACCTGGACCACCCCGCTGCATCCACAGAGCGACGGCCTGGTCAAACGATTCAACCGGACACTCACCACCCAGCTCGCTATCCTAGTGGACCAGCGACAGCGAGACTGGGACCTGCATCTGCCTTTTGTTTTGTGGGCGTACCGGACGGCAGCTCAGGAATCTACCCGGTGCACCCCTGCAGCGCTCATGTTTGGACGCGAGCTGCGCACACCGGTGGATTTGGTATTCAGTTGCCCCCCTGAGCCGGAGGTGGAAGGAAAACCCGGATTGGATTATTTTTTTTGTTTGAAAGAACGTCTCCACACGGTGCACGAGCTGGCTCGAGAGGCCCTGGCAGCGGCAGGGGGCCGGCAGAAGCAAGCGTACGACTCCCGCTGCCAGGGGAGGGACTTTGCACCGGGAGATCGAGTCTGGGTTTTCTGCCCTGCAAGGAAGAGAGGACGATCACCGAAGCTGGCGAGCCATTGGTCGGGGCCATGTGTGGTCCTGGAGAGACTGTCAGATGTGGTGTACAGGGTGAGGCTTAGAAAAAGGGACTGGGTTGTGGTCCTTCATCGTGACCGTCTCGCCCCGTATCGGCCATCTGCACCGCTGGTGGACGAACCGGAGCCTTCATTCCGGCCCTATACCCCAACCGAGACCCAGATGGACACTA
Organism: Pholidichthys leucotaenia; assembly: GCA_020510985.1. Taxonomy (NCBI): domain Eukaryota; kingdom Metazoa; phylum Chordata; class Actinopteri; order Cichliformes; family Pholidichthyidae; genus Pholidichthys; species Pholidichthys leucotaenia. Next base: position 318,515,665 of record CM035839.1, on the reverse strand, counting down.
GGGGGCCTGTACGTGTTGGCCGCCAGCGCCGAAGACCGCCCCGACACCTGGATGAGTTTGTATTGGACTTTTAAATTGGACTTTAATTTTTCTGGGGACAGAAACCAGTCCGGGGGGGGGGGGGGCAGTGTAACGTCGGGGCCATGTTAAGGGGGGCAGGGGTTTCCCAGCATGCTTTGACAATGTTACTGTGTGTGTGTAGTAAATGTTATTACTGAGCTATTCTACTGCTGTGTAATTATAACTGCGTTATAATTACCCAGCAGTATTTCATAGGCAAGATTTATTATGTGTGTGTAACCGTGATTTAAACGGAGGTCTGGGAGAATGACCTCCCCTCCTGCCTGTGCTCAGAGTGTGTGTGAATAAAGCCCGTTGATCACAACCATCTTGCTCCATTTTCTTTGTGTGAACCTTGCATACGTCACAGTATGTTTTTTGAAGCAAGAATGTTTATTTGTTTTTTTTCCACAATATTTTTTATTGAACCTTTTTTACAAACATAACACAAACAATCAAACACTAACACAAAAGTAATTTTAAAAAAAAAGTACTAAAAACACCAACAACCACTAACAAAGGCAGGTCTTCAACAATGCTCCTCTGTTTAGTCTAGGCAATCCATTACATAAGTATACATATTATACATTCACCAGTTTGGAATTTACAAGGTCCACACACATCATTCACCTTCTTCTTCAAAAGTTATGTTTAAATTCTTTACATAATCAATGAAAGGTCTCCATATATTCTCAAACACAATTTCCTTTGATTTCAGTATGTATGTTATTCTTTCTAGTGGAAGGTTTGTTAACATCTGTCTTAGCCACTGAGTCACATCTGGTCTATGAGTCTTTTCCACAGTAGTGCAATACATTTTTTGGCGTTAAGCAAACTGAGGTCTATGAATGCTCTTTCACTCTTATTAAAGTTATGCTTTTCTGGATACAGACCCAACAAAAACAATTTAGGATTCAATATAATTTGTTTTGAAATTATTTTTTCAATTGTTACCCTCACCTCTTCCCAAAACATTCAAATTTTTCTACATTCCCATAAACAATGAAATAGGGTTCCTTTACTTTCCATACATTTTGTGCACGTATCTGGTATGTTTTTGTTATATCTATTTAACTCCACCGGTGTAACATACATCCGCATTAACCATTTAAAATGTATCAATTTAAGACGTACATTTATTGATTTGGTTTGAGCTTCTGTACAAGCCAATTCCCATTGTTCCTCTGAGATTTCAGTTTGCAGGTCTTCTTTCCAATAATTCAGTCTTTTCTGCGAGTTTTCACTTGAGGATAATGTCAATGAGTTATAAAACTCTGAAATAATACCCTTTCTCTTACTATCTTTCGTCAAAATTTTTTCCAAGGATGAATAAGTAGGTCGGGTGAGAGCATTATTTTGATTTGTTCGAATAAAGTTCCTAAGCTGAAGATATTTAAAAAAATGTGTTCTATTAAGATTAAATTTGATCCTCAGTTCTTCAAAAGACATTATGTTATCTGAACGTGACAAATGTAAGTCTTGAATCTTTTGAATCCCTTTTAGATTCCATACTTTAAATACAGCATCCGCTCTCCCTGGTTTAAAATATTGATTACCCCATCCATCCATCCATCCATCCATCTTCTACCACTTTTCCGGAGGTCCGGGCCGCGGAAGCAGCAGTTCAAGCAGAGAAGCCCAAACTTCCCTCTCCCCAGCCACCTGCTCCAGCTCTTCAGAGAGGATACCAAGGCGTTCCCAGACCAGCTGGGAGACATAGTCTCTCCACCGAGTCCTGGGTCTGCCCCGGGGTCTCCTCCCAGAGGGACGTGCCTGAAACACCTCAAGTGGGAGGCGTCCAGCTTTCTAAACTGATTACCCCATATTGGGCTAAATTGTGACAATAAGTGTGGTTCTTTTAAATATTTTTTGGTTTCACACCATATTTTGATCATATGCTTTACAAATGGATTTTTAACTTGTTTCTGTAATTTTTTAGCCGAGTCTGAGTATATGAATATGGGAAGAGGTAAAGGTAAATTGTATGATTCCATTTCAGTCCAGTGAGGGAGATCATTTGATGAAAAATAATATGTCATAGACCTCAGTTGTGCTGACCAGTAATACAACATAAAGTTTGGACATTTCAGACCTCCACGATCAAATGGTAAATATAGTAAGGACAGATGTAATCTAGCCTTCCTATTGTTCCATATAAATTCCACTAACTTTTTTTTGATTCTTGAGAATAGATCTGAAGGTAGTGGTAAAGGAATGTATTGAAATAAATGAAGTATTTTGGGTAAGATATTACTTTTAAGTATATTAATTCTCCCGATCATCGACATTGGTAGTGACATCCATCTCTGAAGTAACTCATTAATATCTGTCATTAAGGCTTCATAGTTGGCACTGGCGACTGATTCTAGCTTAGGGACAATTTGAATTCCTAAATATTTAAACTGATTTACAACACTGAATTGATTTACCTCAGGAACTGGGTGATTTCTCTGGGTCTCATTTAGCATTAATATTGAAGATTTAGTTTTATTTATTTTATATCCTGATATTTCCCCAAAATTCTTTATTAATTTCAACAAGGTCGGAATTGATTTTTTAAGATTCGACATAAACAAAATTATGTCATTGGCATACAGGGAGATTTTATGTTCTGTTGGTCCTACTTTAATTCCATATATTTGTGGATGTAAACGTATTGCCATTGCTAAAGGTTCAATTGCCATAGTAAACAGTAAAGGTGAAAGTGGACAGCCTTGTCGACATCCTCTATTGATATTTATTGATTTTGAGATATTGCTGTTTGTTAGGATTTCTGCTGTAGCATTATTGTATATTATCTGAACCCATTTTATGAAATTATTTCCAAGTCCAAACCTTTGTAGGACTTCAAAAAGAAAGGGCCATTCGACCCTATCAAAGGCCTTTTCGGCGTCCAGTGATAGGAGAGCTGTATCCGGTGCTTCTTTATTAGAATAAATAATATTAAATAGTCTTCTTACATTACGGAAGCCTTGTCTTCCCATTATAAAGCCATTCTGATCTCGGTTAATAATATTTGGTAATATTTCTTGTAGTCGTCTTGCTAAAATTTTACAGATTATCTTAAGGTCATCATTTAATAGGCTTATTGGTCTCATGTTTTCACATTTATTAGAGGGTTTACCTGGTTTTGGCAACAGTGTAATTAAGGCATTATTCATGTATAGTGGTAAATTACTATTTTGAAATGCTTCTAAAACCATTTCCAAAAATGGTTTTATTAATTTATTCTTAAATTTTTTATAGAGGTCAACTGGAAGACCATCTGGTCCTGCACTTTTTCCTGATTTCATATTATCAATGGCTAGCCCAACTTCTTCTTGACTAATTTTAGACTCCAGTATCTCCCTGTTTTCATTTGGAATACACAGTATAGATAATCCGTCCAAAAACCCATTTACTTTTGTTAAGTCAGTTTCATTTTTTGTATCATATAGTTTTTCATAATAATCTCTAAAGGCACTGTTAATTTCTAAAGGATCTACAACTACCTGTCCGTTACTTATAATACTCGTAATTGGTGTTTTAAATTCTAATTGTTTAATCTGCCATGCCAATAATTTCCCTGATTTTTCACCTTGTTCATAAAAAGATTGCTTCAATCTTAGAAGAATCGAGAGATTCAGCTCTCAGAATCAGTAATTCGTTCTCTAACTTTGGGTCACTTCCTGCATACACTTTTTCTTGAAGAATTTTTATTTTATGTTCCAATTGGACTCTCTCCTCTCGAGTCTTCTTAGATTTTGAACCTGTATAACTAATAATATGTCCCCTAATAAAAGCTTTGAAAGCCTCCCACTTTATACATGCTGATGTTTGTGTAGTATTGATATCAAAGAACTCATCTATCTGTTTTTCTATGTACTTAACAAATTCCTCATCCTGAAGCCATTTATGCTGAAATTGCCACCTACCTGGTTCCTTTGTCAATTTCTTATCTACATATATTAGACAGCAGGGTGCATGATCAGAGATCACAATGTTATCATAGAAACAGTTTTGAATCTTGGACCTTAATTCTGTGGAGATCAAAAAATAGTCAATACGTGAGAATGTCTTGTAGGTATTAGAATAACAAGAGTAGGCTTTAACTTGTGGTTTCATTTCTCTCCATATATCTAGCAATCTCAATTCTTTCATAAAATGATTAATGGTCATCCTGCATCCATTGTGCGTACAGTCCAGTCCTGTTGATCTATCTATACTGGGATTCAATGTACAATTAAAATCCCCTGCTATTATATGTTGCCCTGTAAGTGATAATAAAATAAGAAATAAATTAGGAAAGAAGTTTTGATCATCTATATTGGGACCGTATAAGTTCACCAGATTTATATTTTCTAATAACAAAGATCCTTGGATGATTAGATATCTTCCTAATTTGTCTCCAATTACATTTTTCACTTGAAATGGGACTGATTTGTGTATGAGAGTCATAACTCCCCTAGCTCAGGATGAAAATGATGGGGTGAACACACTTCCCTGCCATCTTCTCCTTATTCTTTTTACATCCTCCTCTATTAGATGAGTTTCTTGTAAAAACACAATTTTTGAACCTATGTCTTTTATTTTATTCATAACTTGTTTAAGTTTTTTAAATTTTGTAGACCTCTGCAATTCCATGAAGTTAAATTAAGATTAACGCTTTGGTCTATGATCAATAAGGAGTTTGAGATTACCTCGTAATATAAACATGCTCATACAGAGAAGCAAAAACGTGAGTGGTTGAACACTCGTCCCACAAACTACACACAAACAAATTCCCCCTCCCCACATTCGTGGTAATCCCCCCAAAATCAAAAAAAAAATTCCGTCTCCCGCTATAGCCAGTGACTGCTCCACACCCGCGGGAATCAGTCAAACCACTCTTTCTTTCTCCTCTCAATCTCCCTGACTCTACTGCTTTTAATGACATAACATTAACTCTCTTCTGTAGTTTTTCCAACTCCAAAATTTTATAGCAACTTTGTACATCACAGGTTTTTATATATATATATATACTGTGTATATATATATATATATATATATATATATATATATATATATATATATATATATATATATATACAGTATACTGTATATACTGTATATATATAATACAATCTATATTTTGTAAACTTGCTATATGTTTCAGATCAGTCAGATGCCTGTGCAAATGCTTAAATATTCTACCTTTATATCTTGTTCATACTTCATGCTTAGCTCCCACCAGTCTCTTCTTGGATCTGCTTGATAAGCACCTGCACCTCCTGAGGGGTCTTGAAGGTGTGGGTTCTCCCTTTATATGTGACCAGCAGTCTTGCCGGATGAATCACTCCGTGACGAATCCCGAGGTTGCGCAGCTCTTTACGGGCGGGGTCAAACTGTTTCCTTAATTGTTGGATTCCTGTGGCCAAATCTGAGTAGAACCGCACCTGTTGATCCTGGTATTTAATTTCTCCTTTAGCACGCGCCGCGTTGGAGACCGTCATCTTGTCTCTGTAGCTGAGGAACTTCATAATCAGTGTCCTCGGTGGTGCCTTATTTTCTCTCGGTGGGCCGATTCGGTGAGCGCTCTCCAAAACGACCGATGACTGCAGCTCCGCGTTGTTCAGCACTTCTGGAATCCACTTTTCCAAAAAGGAACATGTGTCCCGTCCCTCCATTCCCTCCGGGAGACCCACCAGCCTCAGAATGTTCTGTCTCGACCGGGATTCTAAGTCCAGGACACTATCTTCCAGATGTTTATTTTTTAATTCCAATGTGCACACCTTTAATTGTAGGCTGGTGACGTCATCCTCAGCGCTGGAAATTCGGAGCTCCGCCTGCAATATTCGTTCCATACAGTCGCTTATTTCCTTTCTCATTCCTTCTATCGCTGCTATAATCCCATCAAATTTAGAGGAAAAGTCTGCTCTCATTGAGCTAATGGCAGCGAGCACCGCACTCGTGCCTTCCCCAGCAGTCACCGCTCCGCCGCTAGCTTGCTCCGCCATAGTCTCTGGAGCTTTTTCTGCTTCGTCACAAGCGTGGAAGTCTGTTAACTTGGACTGTTTCAACGATTCAGTTTTTCTCCACCTAATTTCCCAGCCTTAGGCTTTACCATATCCGCGCCCAAACGCTGGGATAGGTTTTGTTCCAGTTGAGAGAGTTACTTGCCAACTTTTTATTTTTAGGAGCAGAGCAGAGTGAAACACGTCTTCCTCCGTGGCCGCCATAACCGGAAGTCAAGAATGTTTATTTGTTAATAAAAACTAGTGCATGCCTGTAGAAACCAAGTACAGTGGGGCAAAAAAGTATTTAGTCAGCCACCAATTGTGCAAGTTCTCCCACTTAAAAGATGAGAGAGGTCTCCAATTTTCATCATAGGTATACCTCAACTATGAGAGACAAAATGAGAAAAAAAAAGTCCAGAAAATCACATTGAATGATTTTTAATGAATTAATTGGTAAATTCCTCGGTAAAATAAATATTTGGTCAATAACAAAACTTCATCTCAGTACTTTGTTATATACCCTTTGTTGGCAAATGACAGAGGTCAAACGTTTTCTGTAAGTCTTCACAAGGTTTTCACACACTGTTGCTGGTATTTTGGCCCATTCCTCCATGCAGATCTCCTCTAGAGTAGTGATGTTTTGAGGCTGTCGCTGGGCAACACGGACTTTCAACTCCCTCCAAAGATTTTCTATGGGGTTGAGGTTTGGAGACTGGCTAGGCCACTCCAGGACCTTGAAATGCTTCTTACGAAGCCACTCCTTCGTTGCCCAGGTGGTGTGTTTGGGATCATTGTCATGCTGAAAGATCCAGCCACGTTTCATCTTCAGTGCCCTTGCTGATGGAAGGAGGTTTTCACTCAAAATCTCACGATACATGGCCCCATTCATTCTTTCCTTTACACGGATCAGTCGTCCTGGTCCCTTTGCAGAAAAACAGCCCCAAAGCATTATGTTTCCACCCCCATGCTTCACAGTAGGTATGGTGTTCTTTCTCCTCCAAACACGACAAGTTGAGTTTTTACCAAAAAGTTCTATTTTGGTTTCATCTGACCATATGACATTCTCCCAATCCTCTTCTGGATCATCCAAATGCTCTCTAGCAAACTTCAGACGGGCCTGGACATGTACTGGCTTAAGCAGGGGGACACGTCTGGCACTGCAGGATTTGAGTCCCTGGCGACGTAGTGTGTTTCTGATGTAGCCTTTGTTACTTTGTTCCCAGCTCTCTGCAGGTCATTCACTAGGTCCCCCCGTGTGGTTCTGGGATTTTTGCTCACCGTTCTTGTGATCATTTTGACCCCACGGGGTGAGATCTTGCGTGGAGCCCCAGATCGAGGGAGATTATCAGTGGTCTTGTATGTCTTCCATTTTCTAATAATTGCTCCCACAGTTGATTTCTTCACACCAAGCTGCTTACCTATTGCAGATTCAGTCTTCCCAGCCTGGTGCAGGTCTACAATTTTGTTTCTGGTGTCCTTTGACAGCTCTTTGGTCTTGGCCATAGTGGAGTTTGGAGTCTGACTGTTTGAGGTTGTGGACAGGTGTCTTTTATACTGATAACGAGTTCAAACAGGTGCATTTAATACAGGTAATGAGTGGAGGACAGAGGAGCCTCTTAACCCCTTGCACTCCGGTCAATTTCCCTAAAAACGCCAAAAAATAATGTGCCCAAATTAAATCCAAAGCTGTTCTTCAACCCTTTGCAGCATCTTCATGGGGTTGGTCTCATTTAAAAGAAAACACTTTGAATTTTTTGGCAAAACAGTCATAATCTCTCTAAGTGCTCCGGCCACTGAGTTACAGTCATCTAAACATAGTGAACTTGAAGAAAATAAATTTGGCCTGGGTGTTTTTTTGGATACAAATGCTTGCAAATAACACACAGCTTCAGATCCGGGCTGGAAAATGCAACAGAAATGTAGAACCAAGTGTTATCCAGCTGAGGTCCAAATTTTGTAACAATACCACAAAAAATGAATATATTACACAGCTTTTTCCTCAGGTAGTTCCCAGGCATTTTGGAACTGTGCCAAATTGTGCCAAATGGCAGTTTGGAAAAACGTCTGTAACTTTTGAATGATTCAATGTAGAAGCTTCATTTTGGGCTCTAATGAAAGGTCACACTCAGGGCTGTGTCTGTGTGTGTGTGTGGGGGGGGGGAGTTTGTCCCCCCCCTCGCTACAGAGGACGAACATCGCCCATCGCTACATGACGGATTAGCCTCATATGGCGATGTGGCGACAGCAGCGCAGTCACCGCGGCTCCCCCTGCCCCCCTCGCTACAGAAGAATAGCGGGGGGGCGGCGTTCACGGTCTGGACGCGACGAACGAACCATGTACCGCGGCGCAAGAACTTCAGACTTCGTGCGCCGCACAGTTGTAATTTACCGATCGGTCAAAAGTCATATTGGATTACAATTTTCAGGGATAGAGAATAATTTAGCTTAGAACACCTTACCTCTTCACAGCAGCAGCGGAGCTGGCGAACTTCTCTTCCTCATTGTCAGATGAACGCGACGCTGGTCCGCTCGTGGTTCTGGTCTCACGACCCGATCAAAACATAATTCCATTATTGCGGTTTTGTGCTTCCATGATTGCGGTTTTTGGCAAACAATTTTTCAAAACAAATAACAGTAGTAATTAAAAAAAGACTGGCGAATGCGTGTGTATCATTCAGCCTTCGTCGTCTGCCTCCATCGGTCTATGACCATGGAAGTAAATCATAACGTCTACTCTGCTGGAACAAAAGCAAAATAAGCACCGCCTGTGGCCGAACATGCCGGTGCGCGTGCACAAGGGTGCACGAGAGCGCCCTCGTGCGCTCTGGGACGCAGAGACTTGCCCGCCCGCGGTACAACGGAGTGCAAGAGGTTAAAGAAGAAGATACAGGTCTGTGAGAGCCAGAAATCTTGCTTGTTTTTAGGTGACCAAATACTTATTTTACCGAGGAATTTACCAATTAATTCATTAAAAATCCTTCAATGTGATTTTCTGGATTTTTTTTTTCTCATTTTGTCTCTCATAGTTGAGGTATACCTATGATGAAAACTGGAGACCTCTCTCATCTTTTAAGTGGGAGAACTTGCACAGTTGGTGGCTGACTAAATACTTTTTTTGCCTCACTGTATAAGCAAGTATTTCTGCGTGCCCATAGAAAGCAAGTGTAAGCAAGAATTTTTGCATGCATGCCTTTGATCTTTGACATGTTACCATGGCAACAGTAACCATGGTGATGCCTGCCTTTGGTCTTTGATGTCATAGCAAGTCCTATGATCGTGACACACACACACACTACCTGTGCATGCCCGTACAAACCAAGTATAAGCAAGCATTTCTGCATGCCTGTAGAAAGCAGGTGTAAGCAAGCACGTCACCACTCGTTCAGTGATGCCTGCCTTTGATCTTTGATATCATAGAGAGTCCTATGATCGTGAGTGATGCGTGCCTCTGCTCTTTGATGGTGTCATAGCGAGTCCTATGATCTTTTAGCGAGTATTACCTAGTATCTACTATACTATACCTAGTAAATACTATACCTAGTATTTACCTAGTATCATGACACACAGACAGACAGATACACAGATTTTCTTGAATTATATATAGAGTGATGATAGTTTCTCATGTCTGTCATGTCTGTGATTTTCTTTTTCTCAAAAATAAAACATTTGAATCATCATCTTCCATGAGTTGTAAATAAATATTTTTTGCCAAGGGAGGCATTTGATCTCTCTAAAGTTACAATAAAAGTCACTTGGTGTGGCTTTTGCCATGTTCTATAGCTTTGAAATACAAAAATCACACAGTGACACAAACGACTTAGTCGGCAGACTTAAAGAGTTGGCATAGGTTCAGGTTCAGGTTCAGGTTACTTTATTTGTACCCGTAGGTAGATTTGTTTTGCAGTCAGGTGACATCCGTATTTACAAACCACAATTACATTCAACATGAACACAAACACAGGCACACATGAAGCTGACTATAAACATGATAAAAGTACTCAAGGCTCCACCAATCAGGACATAAGACAAAGAGATAAGAGAAAAAAAAAAAACCCAAGGAGATAAGAGAGAAGGGTCATATTAAAAAGTTAAAGACTAGTCAAAGAGGTTAAAAACTCAAAAGTCTAAAACCCAATAAAAGATTTAGAACCCAAATAAAAAACCTACAAAAATAAGTAAATATAAAATAAAATTAATAAATAGGTAACTAAATTATGTGTAATATATTGTTACATCTTGTTCAACTCTTTAACAGCAGCAGGAACAAAGCTGTTTTTGTTGCGCTGGGTTTTACTTTTTGGGACAGCAAACCTCCGTCTGGAGGGAAGAAGCTGAAAGTGGCAGTGCAAAGGGTGGGAGTCATCATTTAAAATGGAGGTAGCAATCCTCTGTACCTGTCTGGTGTACAGGAATGTCAGGCTCAGCTGTGACTCACCAAGCAAACGACTGGACCATCTAACTACCTGATCCAAGGATTTCCTCTGTTTCAGTTTTATCTGACCAAACCATGACACTAAAGAAAAGGATAAAACAGATTCAATAAAAGCCCGATAAAACATTGTCATTATGGTTCGGTCAAGTTGGAAGCGTGCAAGTTTCCTTAAACAATGCAAATGTTGCTGACCCTTTCTGCACACCCTTTCACAGTTTTCTTCAAAGTTTAAATTACTATCAATAATCGTCCCAAGATATTTGTAGGATTGTACACATTCGGTGGTCTGGCCTTTTAGTACAGTGACTTTGTGCCTGGGAGTTTTCCTCCTAAAGTCAATAATCATATCTTTAGTTTTTGTCGTATTCAGCTGCAGGTAGGAATCCTCACACCAGTGAACAAAATCATCAACTACTGGGCCGTGGCCACTCTCACCATCCTGGAAGAGACTGACAACAACTGAATCATCAGCATACTTTATAATGTGTCTGTTGTGATGTCTGCTCCGACACATGTTTGTGTACAGGATGAAGAGTAGTGGTGACAACACACCCCTGCGGAGAGCCAGTAGAAGAACACTTTTGGTCAGACAATGTACCATTGACCCTTACTCTCTGTGTCCTGTTGGTTAAAAAATCCAGAATCCAACCCACCAGATTATTACTCAGATCAAATTGTTGCAGGAGCCTTTCAGCTAAAATATGAGGATGGATTGTATTAAAGGCGGAAGAAAAGTCGACAAATAAAAGCCTGGCGTGTGTCCCATTAAAATCCAGATGTTCAAAAAGCATGTTAAACAGAGTGACAGTGGCATCCTCCACTCCTCTGTGAGGCCTATAGGCAAACTGCAAAGGATCCAATGCATGCTCAGTCTGCTTTAGGACCTCAAATCTGACCAGTTTTTCAAAAATTTTCATTAAAATTGAAGTCAAAGCAACTGGTCTAAAATCATTTACCACAGAATAGTGTGATAGGGTGTAGCTGTATAGCAGCAGGTAATGACAACATTCTAAATACAGCCTACAGCTTAAACTGATATTATGTGACCCAGGGGCCAGGCAGTGAAGCCCAACTGGTGACATCCAACCGGGGGTTCAAACTCACAACCTCACACTCCACAATCCAGCACTCTACTTGTGTCACCAAGAGGGTTAGCCCACTTGGCAAGCCAAGTAGGGATGCTTTCATTGGCTCTGTTACAATTGGTTTATATAATGAAACTATAATGTGCTGTTGACCTTGTTCAGAGCAGAACAGATCTTTAGTTTCTGCTGGCCGGTGCTCCTCTTTGGAAGCATGTGTATTGTCTTCTTATCCTTTTATACATTTTTTTCCCAAAGATGTTTTTTTTGTCCTGGTAGATTGTTCTCATCATGGTGATCTTTTCTGTAATTAGTTATTCAATGCTATAAAAACAGGGGTGTGGTTATGGCTGAGTGTGACTGAAGCGGCTGCAAGTGATGCCACCAATGCAAGGTGGCAGTGCCCAAAATCCAGGAAATGGAGCTTTACTTTTCTACAGAGGATGTAAGTGTCAGCATGTTTTTTAATAGGTTTGACCAACCGCCCTCCCCCCCGACTGCACAACAACCACTGCTGCCTCTAAAGACATCGAGTCCTGCTGCCCACACCCCACTCCACCAACACCCCCCCACTCCCAACACACAGCCCCCCAACATGACTCTCACTAAGACCCAGGTGAGGACGGAGCTGAGAAAGATCAAGGCGAGGAAGGCGTCAGGACCGGACGGCATCAGCGCAAAGCTCCTCAAGTCCTGTGCAGATCAGCTATGTGGGATTGTGGAGCTCATCTTCAACCTGAGCCTGAAGCTGGGGAGGGTACCACAGTTGTGGAAAAAATCTTGTGTGGTACCTGTACCAAAGACCTCCCGCCCCAAAGACCTGAACAGCTACAGACCAGTGGCCCTGACGTCTCACATGATGAAGACCCTGGAGAGACTGCTCCTTGCTCACCTCCGCCCCCTGGTGGGACCAGCAATGGATCCACTCCAGTTCGCCTACCAGCATGACATTGGGGTGGAGGATGCAGTGATCTTCCTCCTTCACCATTCTCTGTCCCACCTGGAGAAGCCCGGGAATGCGGTGAGGATCATGTTCTTTGACTTCTCCAGTGCTTTCAACACCATCCAACCGATGATCCTGAAGGACAAGCTGCTGTGCGCAGGGGTGGACCAGCACCTGTCATCATGGATCCTGGACTACCTCACTAACTGGCCACAGTTTGTAAGAACCCAGGACTGTGTGTCTGACACGATCATCGGTAGCACAGGGGCCCCCCAGGGAACAGTTTTGGCTCCCTTCCTGTTTACCCTTTATACTGCGGACTTCTCACACAACACAACACACTGCCATCTACAGAAGTTCTCTGACGACTCTGCAATCGTCGGCCTCATCTCCAACAGAGATGAAGCTGAGTACAGAGGACTTATCCAGGACTTCGTGGACTGGTGCCATAGGAACTGCCTCCAGATCAACGCGAGGAAAACTAAGGAGCTGGTGGTGGACTGCCGCAGGCAAGGACAACCCCTCACAGCACCAGTAAACATACAGGGAACAGACATTGAGATGGTGACATCCTACAAGTACCTGGGTGTTCATCTGAACAATAAACTAGACTGGTCACACAATACCGACGCACTCTACAAGAAGGGACAGCGCAGGCTGTTCCTACTGAGGAGACTCAGGTCTTTTGGTGTACAAGGGGCGCTGCTGAAGACATTCTACGATACGGTGGTGGCATCAGCCATCACTTTTGGAGTGGTCTGCTGGGGCAGTGGCAGCAGCCGATAGGAAAAGACTGAATAAACTGATCAAGAAAGCTAGCTCTGTCCTGGGGCAGCGCCCTGACCCAGTGGAGGAGATAGGAGAGAGAATGATGGTGGCTAAACTGTCATCTCTGCTGGAGTCCAAGTCCCACCCTATGCAGGACATACTGAACGCACTGAGGAGTTCATTTAGCAGCAGACTACATCATCCTAGGTGCGCAACCGAGAGGTTTCGCAGGTCCTTCCTACCTACGACAGTCAGACTGTATAACCTAAGCAGGGCTGCTCGCAGAGATAGCAAACAAAACGTGACGACCTAATAGCACTGAATGCAAAAGACGCAATAGACTTACACAATGGTCCCCTCCAGTATACAACTAGGACAGTATTGGTTGCTACGGAGCGTGACAATATGTATGGGTACATATTCATACTATGTAGGATAACTAAGTAGACGGTTATGCTGTTTATTCCTATCCCATCTACAATGCTCCGCACTTTGTATATATATTTATATATTGATGTGTATGTATGTATATCCACTGCTCTTATTTATATCTTCCGTATCTTCTTAATTATTGCTCTGAGTGTTGCTATCCCTGTGCTGTTGCAATCCTGGAATTTCCCCACTGTGGGACTAATAAAGGCTTATCTTATCTTATCTTATGTTGTCCATATTCATACAGAACACATGATGCAGCCCAGCTACAAAGAGAGTCAACTGTACCTTCACTCAGACAGAATATCAGAATTATTATCACATCATTATTCAACTTGAATCCACACCTCAGTAAACCGTAACAATTTTCTGCAGTGACTTTCACAGAACCTGTGTACAGGTTAGGGCAGGCAGAAAACAGGTCAGAACAACAGAAAAACCCGAATTGCAGAAGAACTAATGGGATCACTTAGCTCGTCTGCTTGCGAGCAGTAAACTACATCATTAAGTAGTTTAAAGGGGAAAGGTGACGAGGGGAGTGGCCACGGCCTAATCCCATTAAGGGTTTGAGTTGTCTCCACTGAGCCGATTAGGTAGCTCATCTGACATCCTAAGCATCTTAGTTGACCTACAGGCATGTTTGTCCGATGGCAGAGGGCACACACAGGGAGCAACAGATTGGATGCAGATTTTTAATAGATTACAGTTTGTATTTGTGGACATGATCAAATGATTGTGGCCATAAAGGCCATTAAGCTAAAGCTCTGACTAGAAGTTTATGCAGTCTTGCAAGGTGCAACGCAAATAGGTTCATATTTTAATGGGCCTCATAGTAACAGTTTAGTTTTTATGCAGATTTAAATTCAAAGATTTTCAGACATACAGTATCATGTCCTGTTAAAAGCTTGGGAGCCCTTGCATTGCAGAAGTACTGGTCATAATATTTCATTTTGACGATGCAACAGAGTGTAAAAGCTTTGCTGACTTGTGTGGCCTCATATGGACTCATCACAGAAAAGAGACAAGACAAGCAAAATTTATTAGTATAGCACCTTTTACAGAAAAAATCATAAAGTGCTTCACAAGTGCTTCCTCAGCTTTGAATTTTAGCTCCACTAGTTATGAAAAGCTAAAATAGTCCTGTTGCAAATTTGCAAGTTTTTTCTCTTTATTTTCTGTCAAATTTTTTTGTTTCATTTAAAGTTTCTCAAAATTTTTCTTGAAAATGTAGGTGTTGCCTCTTAATTGGTAATTCTTTTTTTTGGAAATAATGCTGTTGTTTGTTTTGTTTTTTTCAAAATTCCGAGATTTTCCATTTAGGGCACACTCTCACTAGGGCCAGTTGGTTCATGACTTGCCAAAGGCGATTGTCCCTCTTCTCCCCCACTGCCCTGCACTTGCATTGTTATTTAGCATAGCCAGGCATATGCACACAGCTACCTCTTGTAGTACTTGTGTGTGTGCTTGTTCATGAGAAATCGACCCAGAGCTAAAGTCCACCTCTCCCATGCAGTGAGTGGACTCTCACATTTGTAGCATTTTGCCTGATTGGGAATATTACTATGTAAATGTATCCCATAAATTTTAGACTTTATTCTTGCAAATGTTTAAGGTTAGTTTTTTTGTTCTTTTAGTTTTTTGTTTTTTTTTGTCAAAGGTACAGGAAGTGATGGAGAAAAAAAAAAGCGCACATGGCTCTGGAGCCCCAGGTTGCAGACCTCTAGTCAACATGCTTTTCTGCCTTATGCATAAATCCCATTTATGTAGCATTCATTTCACGGACAGATATTACAAAATTTTCCTTGAAAATTTGCATACTTCCATCAGTTATTGTTAGCTGTTCTTTTGATGATTCAATCCAAAATCACAATCTTATGGCTGTAATTTTTAACTGGTATGTGAACTTCATCAAAACAGAACACTTCTTATTTCAGCAGAAAATGTTTTATTTTGTCTGTCTAGAAAACATTATTAAACCACCCTCTGGCTTGGATGTCTCATCTCTGGCTAATTTTGGTAGTTTTTTTTTTTTGAGTAGTGTTTTCACTCCCCAACCCTGTGAGGCACAATAGTGTTCTCCTGAAGTTAATATCAGACCTCCCAGGATATTGTTCTCGAAGTCATCTTGGAGTGGGTGAGTGTCTTGAATTTCCTTCATTTGTACCAATCCTGTGTGACTATAAAATGGTGAAGTCCAAACTGGTTTTCTAGCATAATGAGCAACAATGTCTTGCTATTGTTTGTGCCGTGATTCAGTTCCTCAAGTGTGACAGATGTGTATAGATACTGCGTTAAAGCCCCAACATTCATCTGTGCAGATGCATTTTTTTTTTTGTCAAATGTGTTGACATTCTCGTCACATCCTGACCTCTATCAATAATGAGATGGCACACAGAGAGCATATACCTCCTCCAGGACTGTTTGTCAGCTGATTAAAATTTGATTATGCATTAAATGTCCTCATACCTGCTTAACCTGTGGAACAGTTGAGGGCTTTGATGTCCACCGCATTGATATAGTTAGGCCTGTGCTCATTCCCAATGCCGTGTGAAGGATGAACAGATGGCTTCCTCATGAAATTATGCAGTATCACAGAATACCAATAATAAGATGTCATGTTGCTTTTGATCATGTGTACAACAGGTTGTGTGAATATTGCCGCGTGTATCGCCACACTGGTAGGCAGGCTTTGTGAAAGGAACAACGACAAATGATTTATCATGGCATGTGACAACATTATTTTATCAGAATTCGCAAAATCTTTCACTAAAAATCATCTGGAGTGTTACAGAAAGAAAATGGGTGATTAAGGGCAGCTCTCACTGCCTTCTTCTGAAGAGGCTTTGAAGTGAGGCAGAAGCTGTCATTCAGCTGAGGAGTCTACATGTATTTTAAAAACTGGTAATTAATAGTTAAGAGTAGCAACAAAATATGTATAAAAATAGTTTATAAATTAAATTGAGGATATTTACCTCCGCCAGGCCGAAAAGGCCAGGAGGAGGTTATGTTTTTGCCAGGGTTTGTGTGTTTGTCTGTCTGTCTGTCTGTCTGTCTGTCTGTCTGTCTGTCTGTTTAGTCTGTTGGTTAGCAAGATAACTCAAAAAGTCTTGGACGGATTTGCATGAAACTTTCAGGCGTTGTTGGAAATGGTACAAGGAAGAACTGATTAAATTTTGGGGGTGATCCGGTTCACCGTCTGGATACAGGAATTTTTTTAAAGCATTTTTCAACACTGTGACATAGGGCCATTTTCAACATGTGCGCAGGCGCAATGGAGGGCGCTGGTCGTCGTGTCTGCAACACAAACTCTGCGTTCTTCAACGTTTTAGGCACAAAAGCACGCGGAAAACACTGCTGGCCTGGGCCCGCCAGCGTGCTCGTGTTTGCGCGCAACTGCAAAACCTCACACGGGTCCACCGACGGATTCTTTGGCAGAAATTCCCCGGCCAGCCATAGGAGCTGCGCATTTGGCAGAAATTCACCGGCCAGCCATAGGCGCTGCGCATTTGGCAGAAATTCCCCGGCCAGCCATAGGCGCTGCGCATTTGGCAGAAATTCCCCGGCCAGCCATAGGCGCTGCGCATTTGGCAGAAATTCCCCGGCCAGCCATAGGAGCTGCGCATTTGGCAGAAATTCCCCGGCCAGCCATAGGCGCTGCGCAATAACGAGCTCTCTGCCGGCGAAGCTTCTAAATTCTCGTTTGCCGCGGAGCGAAACCCCAAAATAATATAATATAAAACCCACGGCAACCTGTCTACCCAATTTGCATCCGTCAGTGGAGGAGATGGACACAACAGCAACACTTCAGTTTATTACCTCCGCCAAGGAGGCAATGCTTTTACTACTGAACCACTAATCCTATCACTATCAGATTGATTGTCATTGATTAATTGTGTGTTTATTGCACTGTCCCTGTCAAATAAACAAATAATCATTGTGAATCCAATTGCTAGTCATATGTTTACATGCTCAAGGAATCTGAAAACGTACACACTAACACTGTATGGGGGGAATTGTGGCGCTTGGCGGAGGTCTGCGCTCTCCGAGTGCTTTTCTAGTTTCCAATTGAATAGTTGAAACCACTTAACCCTAGGGCTGTCGTGATAACTGCAATTATGTAGTACTGCACTATGGACAAGCCTGCCACGCAGGATAACGAGCGTTTATTACCTCCGCCAGGCCGAAAAGGCCAGGAGGAGGTTATGTTTTTGCCGGGGTTTGTCTGTGTGTTTGTCTGTTTGTCTGTCTGTCTGTCTGTCTGTTGGTTAGCAAGATAACTCAAAAAGTCTTGGACGGATTTCCATGAAACTTTCAGGCGTTGTTGGAAATGGTACAAGGAAGAACTGATTAAATTTTGGGGGTGATCCGGTTCACCGTCTGGATACAGGAATTTTTTAAAGCATTTTTCAACACTGTGACATACAGCCATTTTCAACATGTGCGCAGGCGCAATGGAGGGCGCTGGTCGTCGTGTCTGCAACACAAACTCCGCGTTCTTCAACGTTTTAGGCACAAAAGCATGCGGAAAACACTGCTGGCCTGGGCCCGCCAGCGTGCCTGTGTTTGCGCGCAACTGCAAAACCTCACACGGGCAGCTGTCCGCCGACGGATTCTTTGGCAGAAATTCACCGGCCAGCCATAGGCGCTGCGCAAAAACGAGCTTTCTGCCGGCGAAGCTTCTAAATTCTTGTTTGCCGCGGAGCGCAACCCCAAAATGATATAATATAAAACCCACGGCAAACTGTCTACCCAATTTGCATCCGTCAGTGGAGGAGATGGACACAACAGCAACACTTCAGTTTATTACCTCCGCCAAGGAGGCAATGCTTTTACTACTGAACCACTAATCCTATCACTATCACATTGATTGTCATTGATTAATTGTGTGTTTATTGCACTGTCCCTGTCAAATAAACAAATAATCATTGTGAATCCAATTGCTAGTCATATGTTTACATGCTCAAGGAATCTGAAAACGTACACACAAACACTGTATGGGGGGAACTGTGGCGCTTGGCGGAGGTCTGCGCTCTCCGAGTGCTTTTCTACTTGAATCTGTTTTATCCTTTTCTTTAGTGTCATGGTTTGGTCAGATAAAACTGAAATAGAGGAAATCCTTGGATCAGGTAGTTAGATGGTCCAGTCGTTTGCTTGGTGAGTCACAGCTGAGCCTGACATCCCTGTACACCAGACAGGTACAGAGGATGGCTACCTCCATTTTAAATGATGACTCTCACCCTTTGCACTGCCACTTCCCTCCAGACGGAGGTTTGCTGTCCCAAAAAGTAAAACCCAGCGCTACAAAAACAGCTTTATTCCTGCTGCTGTTAAAGACTTGAACAAGATGTAACAATATATTGCACATAGTTTAGTTACCTATTTATTAATTTTATTTTATATTTACTTATTTTTGTAGGTTTTTTATTTGGGATCTAAATCTTGTATTGGGTTTTAGACTTTTGAGTTTTTAACCTCTTTGACTAGTCTTTAACTTTTTAATATGACCCTTCTCTCTTATCTCCTTGTTACCTCCGCCAGGCTGCAGGCCGGAGGAGGTAATGTTTTTGCCAGCGTTTGTCTGTTTGTCTGTTTGTCTGTCTGTTGGTTAGCAAGATAACTCAAAAAGTTTTGGACGGATTTTGATGAAACTTTCAGGCGTTGTTGGAAATGGTACAGGGAAGAACTGATTAAATTTTGGGGATGATCCGGATCACCGTCTGGATACAGGAATTTTTTAAAGGATTCTTTAACATTGTGACATACGGCCATTTTCAACATGTCTGCAGGCGCATTGGAGGGCACTGCTCGTCGTGTCTGACGAACACGAACTCTGCCTTCTTCAAAGTTTTAGGCACAAAAGCACGTGGAAAACAGTGGTGAGCTGGGCCCGGCAGCGTGCCTGTGTTTGCGTTACGCTGCAAAAGCTGAGACGGGCAGCTGTCCGGCGTGGGATTATTTGGCAGAAATTCCCCGGGCAGCCATAGGGGCTGTGCAAACACGAGCTCTCTGCCGGGGAAGCTTCCAAATCCTCTTTTGCCGCGGAGCGCAACCCCAATATAAAACTCACGGCAACCTGTCTACCCAATTTGCATCCGTCAGTGAACCCCTGAGTGCTGCTTTCAGTGATCTATGAAAACGCTCGCATAACCCATTGGCCTGTGGGTTGTACGCGGTTGTGCGATGAATTGCAATGGCCGCAGCCTGGGAGTTTGCAGATGGAGGAGATGGACACAACACCAACACTTCAGTTTATTACCTCCGCCAAGGAGGTAATGCTTTTACTACTGAACCACAAATCCTATCATTGTCAATCCAATTGCTAGTCATATGTTTTCATGGTCAAGGAATCTGAAAACGTACACACAAACACTGTATGGGGGGGAACCGTGGCGCTTGGCAGAGGTCTGCGCTCTCCGAGTGCTTTTCTAGTTATTTTATGCACTGAAGTAAAAAGCAACCTTTTATTTTAATAACAGTGGTTTTGTTTTCGCTTCCTGTGCCTGCCTGTGAAATTGTCAGTAAGGCTACACCGCTTAGCAGAGACAGTTGAACTACAAACGCTAACGTTAATTGGTTTATGGACCTGTAATGAGGCACAAGCTCTTATGGTGGTCATAGTTTATGTGTTTTACTTAATGTGTACTGTGCTAAAATAAGAAAAAAAACTGTAAACTTTACCAGCAGTCAAGACCATTGCCATCACATATTATGGGGATCCGTACACTCAATTTTCACATTTTTTTGTGTGTGGCTAAATCTCATTCACCTATATGCACCTACTGATTATTAAATAAATTGTTAAATGTTAGTGTATTTTTTAACAGAGTCAGAAATCTCTTATAGCTGAAATATATGTACAGCTATTCACATTTGATAGTCAATCAATTGCAAAATCGTGAATTTCCTGGGAACAGGAGCTAGGTTTGAACATAACAGATGAGTTGTGGGACAAAGCTGTCTCCAGTATACACTCTAGCACACCTTGTGCCAGGCTACAACTTTTACAGTTCAAAGTGCTATATAGCACCCACTGGTCAAAATCTCATTTATCTGAAATTTATACTGATACTGCAGACCAATGTGACAGTGTAATCTTAGTCATGTTTTTTTTTCCCTGTCCTAGGTTACAGAAATTTGGGGGTCACTATTCTGAAATCATGTCTATACAGCCCTTTTCCACTAGTACCTGTTTGCGTCTACTCAAGTTCGACTCAGCGTGCTTTGTAGGCTTTTCTGTTAGTACCTGGTACCAGCTTCCAGGTACTTTTTTCATACCCATCTGATTCAGGTTCCAAGTGAGCTGAGTCGAACTGAAAATGTGACATCAACAGACTGCAGGCCACTGATTGGTCATGGCGTAACGTCATGAGAGTGACGTCTTCAACAGAATCTCCAGCCACCATTTGTAAAGATTCGTCCGTGAGCCAGCAAGCAAGCATCAGTATAAACAACATTGATAGCATGGCTTCACAGAAATCAACACTGTGGTCCAGGAGACTTTATTCTGTGCCTTTTGGCTGATGAGAGAATCCAGAGGGAACTAGACGGAGCCACCCAAAATGCATTTACAGCCACCGACCGGCAAATAACGGGAGCACCCGACCACGACAGTTGAAAGCCATGATATTAGGATATACAGGATGGTGAGTGATGTGATATGATGTGATATTATGCATCTTTTACATTATTTATTCCCAGCGGTGCAAAGTTCACTTTGAACAAACAACACCATTGTCTCCTGTATGCAGACAATGAGCTAGCTAGTTAGCCACCAATGCTAACTTCGGTTAAAAAGCTCTGGCTAATTCCTGGTTAAAAAAGTGTTGTTGTTTTGTTTTTTTAACATGTTGTACTTTCGTGCTGTGCATGTATTTAAGTTGTGTGTATTTTCGTTCTAGAGTCCAACCAGCACCTGCTTTGACACCGCAACATAACACGACACAGCAATGTGTTATGACTGGTAAGTTGCACACCCCATTATTTTTTAGTGGTGTTGGACAAAAAAGTACTCAAATCCTTTGCTTTTTAAAGGGGATCTGTGGTGGTCGTCTAAACGCATTCAACTTGAAAACATTAGCCAAAGTATTCGTTATTTGGTTAAATAATTATTGCCAGCCATCTACCACCAAAGATATATGCAAATACTACAGCTGGCATGGCCAGCCAATGAAAACTATGCGCGCAGCCATGACACATGCGAATGTGACGTCACCTCGTTGTTACTGAAAAGTCGATACTCAGCCTGTACCAGCGACTACGGTGCTTTTGTAAGTGTTTTTGTTCTGTTATGGCTGAATTATCGGACTTTGAGGAAGAATTCAGGCAACATGGCTACTGGTTTGAGCCAGAAAGGTCTTCTGAGGGTGAAAATGACACTGATTCGTCAGAATCTTCAGATTCCTCGGAGGAAAATGTTGCTATAAACTGGCATGCTGGCCGAGCCAGTATGGCCAATGCAGACTGGTGCAAATGTGGCCATTGTGTTCGGCAAAAAACTGATGTTGAATGTTGGGGCTTTATTCACACACCGCACTGTTAATAGCAGCAATTTTTACCTGCTCCGGTCGCCTCGCTCTCTCCACTCATCCGCCAATTCACACACACCGTTCGCTTCTCGGGGCCATTCCACACACACGGGGGCGCGCCTCGGCTGCGCGCACGCACTCACTCACGTTCACGCACTGAGCTGCCCTATCTAAACACACGAGTTAGACACATCTTACAACACGAGATTGTGCAACCACTTTTCTGTGACGATCTTCCGACAAGGTGTGCTGGGTTTGGGTACACAAAAGAAGTGTTTATCTTTGTTTTTTCGCTTATTATTGAGACATCCAAAGGCTTTACATTCCACCATTTTGCGATATCCATATCCTGACAGCCACTGCTCATCTGGGCACTCCAGGCTCAGCCAATATTGATCCAGATCACGGTACCAACGCTACTACGTCACAGGAAGCGTCCTGGCAGGCCATGTAGCCGCCAGTATGGCTGCGCCCATGTTTTGCTGACATAGCAGAACCAGCACATCAGCAACGGATTTATATTGCATGGCTTTGAACTTGAAGTTGAACTTGAACTAGAACGTGAGACAGGGGCTCAATATAATCTCTTTTTTTTCACGACCACCAGAGGTCCCCTTTAAGATAAAGTATAGATAAAGTGCCAAAACTAAAGTAGCACAATTTCCACTTAATATTAAAGGAACTGAACTGAGATTTATTTGATTGTGTGAATATTAATTACAGAATAATTGAAAATGAATGGGACATCCAATATTAGCCACTGTTTAAGAACCGCTTGTTTATTTTTTTTTTTTTGTCAGATCACTGGTGTGATTTTTTATGACTTATATTCATAATAGTGTATCTTGCGCTTTGGGAAATGAGAGTTGTTCAGTCACCATTATAATTTAGTGTATATGTGTAGTTTATAGTCTATCGACAAACTCATACAATATTATAATAACAGGACACATTACAAATATTTGAGACCCACTGTAGTGCATCCTTTTATATTTTAGCAATACAAGTACAAAACACCGCCCACACTTGAAGCCAGGGCAAGAAGAGACAGCAGTGACAGAGCGGTGGCTAAACTTTTATTGATAAAAATTACATATTTTGACTGAGTGACTCCATACTCGGGGATGCACACCTCAGTTAAAGTACTAGATTCCATTCATCTGAAGGTATTAACTCATTCTGATTATTGAGGCCACAGTAAAAAATGATTTTAAATGAAACGCAGCCCTTGTAAAATTTACTTCACTGAAATGCAGCTACATGAAAACTGTGGTTAAATACAACAACAAAGTACTTTTTTGTCACAGTGGCTTTTAGCAACAAGTGTATTTCCCAAATATGTTTTAAACTTGCTTTAATTATCCACCACCCATTTCTCTCTTTCGTCTAGGCAAGAGGAAAACAATCCACCCCAAACTGGACCTTGCGTCACTATTTACAGCGATGCAGGCTGAAGATCTGCTGAACTGGGACCAGTGTGAGTGGCACATCCAGTTGCTTCTCAGTGAGGCAGCGTGGCCAGCATATGTGTGACCCATTCTAAGTTTTTTCTTTCTTTTTTTTTTTTTTTTTTTTTTTTTACAGTTTAGAGTTTGAATTTTGTACATACTGACTAATCTGGATTTTGCTGCTGATTGTAATAAACAATTTAGTGACTTATGTGTTTGCATCATGATTTTCTATTCTGTCTGTTTAGACACCGGTGGGAAAAGAAGCAACAGTACAAACCATTTATCAGTGATGTTGAAAATAATG
Organism: Pholidichthys leucotaenia; assembly: GCA_020510985.1. Taxonomy (NCBI): domain Eukaryota; kingdom Metazoa; phylum Chordata; class Actinopteri; order Cichliformes; family Pholidichthyidae; genus Pholidichthys; species Pholidichthys leucotaenia. The sequence continues at coordinate 318,491,693 of CM035839.1, read as the reverse complement.
GCTCATTTTTAAGAAAAAGTAACCAAAAACAATAATTGTATTTACTGAAGACTGTATTGTTGGACGTGCCAGTACAGAAGACACTGCACACTTTAGTGATAGTACCAGTGTATGGAGGAATTCTGGGCCATATTAGCATCTGTTTTTTCTAATAATGGGTTAAGGTAGGGGTGTCCAATCACGTGCCATGGAGGGCCAAGACCTGCAGGCTTTACCTCCAACCAGTGTCTTCATCAGCAGATTCCACTGAATTTCTTCCCACTGATTGCTGATCAGTGAAAACACCTGCTTAAGAGACTGGGTAGAAGAGAGAACCTGCAGGGTCTTGACCCTTCATGGCACATGATTAGACACCCCTGGGTTTGGGTTTAATGGGATTTAACATTTTAACACAAACTGCTTTATGGTTCATAATTCTGTTGACAGACCCACACCAAACCAAAAATGATTTCTCAAACTGCTGGATTGTTCTTAGACAGCTTTTCCAATCTTTTAGTATTTAATTTGTCACTTGGTGGTAACCTTCACACAGAAAACAAAAGTGGAGACAGATCTGCAAAAAGTACAAAGGTTTATTGTCAAAATTCCCAGTGCAATACAAAATGAATGCATGTATAGTACATTGTTGATGCAGAGAATATATATTTATACAGTATCTACATGTATATATCCAGTAAATCCAAGTATTTTCCATGTAACCTTGTGACTGTATTATTTTAATTGCTTTTAATCCTAGATCAAGTTTGTTTTGGCTTAAAAATGCATCATAATTATTAAATATATTTTATTATACCTAACTCAGTACTGTTTACCTGTTGAAATATATATTTTACGGCTAATATAACCCCATAACTCCAATATGGCACCTGGCGATCAAGTTTTGGCAGCTGATCACTTTTTGCCACGACACCACCACAGACTCGGTGCTGCTGGAGCAGGTACTGACATAACGCACGGCTCAGGAGACGCACACACACAGGCTCAGAGTAGTTCAAATAGTTTATTAACGACAGGCGTGAATGAGTGCGTGTCTGCGGGATGTAAATGTGTTGGTGGTGGCGTCTGCTTCAGGCACAGAGGCAGATGACCGTACAGCCGGGCAACTCTATGGAAAAAGCACAGGGAGAGGGTGACGGGCATACACCAACACAGGGAGGATTATGGCAAGAGAAGGACTTACTTGGAAGACAGGATAGCTGGCACAGCAAGGGGGCGAAACCCGGGAGACAGCCACCTGGAGAGCTCCGTGCAGCAGCGAGGAATGGGCGTTGGAATGGAGACGTCCGCCGCCGGGAAATCCACCTGTGCACAGGGGAGCAGACTGGAGAAAGAAGGTAAGGCCTCTTACCCAAATAATAATGCTGAAGATAGTTGATGACTCACAACGGTGAGGAACGAAGTCTGACGGCTTCAGGCCGAAGCTCCGGGCGAGGCGGCCTTTATCCCTCGCCGCTGATGATGATCAGGTGCGTGAGCAGGTGGCGCCGCTGATGAGTGGCGCGGCGTGACAGTACTCCCCCCTCTAGCAGCGCCTCCTGGCGATGGCTTGTCCGGGTGCGCTCGGTGGAAGTCCGCGATGAGCGATGGGTCCAACACAAACGACGGGGGCACCCACTGCCGATGCTCGGGCCCATAGCCCTCCCAGTCCACCAAGTATTGCAACCCACGACCCCGGCGCCGGGAGTCCAGGATGGAGGAGACGGACCAGGCCGGATGGCCACCAATCATCCGGGGTGCGGGTTGCGCTGCAGGAGGAGGGCAAAGGGGGTCAGTGACTGCCAGCTTCACCTTTGACACGTGGAAGGTGGGATGGATGCGGAGGGAGGGGGGAATAGCCACGCGCACAGCCACCGGGTTGATGATCCGGGTGATGGGATAGGGACCCATGAATCGCTGTGCCAGCTTCCTCCTCTCGCCCTTTAATGTAACGTCCTGGGTAGACACATACACTTGTTGCCCAACTCTGTACGCCGGGGCAGGTCGTCTGTGCCGGTCCGCCACGGTCCTGTTGCGCTCCGCTGTGCATAAAAGCGCATGACGCGCGGCAGCCCAGGTGGAGCGGAACTGCCTAAGGTGCGCTCTAACAGAGGGGACGGTTACCTCGCTCTCCTGCGCTGGAAGCAGCGGGGGGTCGTAACCCAGGGACGCCTTGAAGGGGGACATCCCCGTTGCAGAAGAGCGGGCGGTGTTGTGGGCGTACTCCACCCAGGCGAGATGATTGCTCCAGGACGTCGGCTTGGATCTGGTCACACAGCGGAGCGCAGCCTCCAGCTCCTGATTGGTCCGCTCACACTGCCCGTTAGATTGGGGGTGATGGCCGGAGGAGAGGCTCACCTTGGCTCCGATGGCGTTACAGAAAGATCTCCAAACCTCGGATGAAAATTGGGGGCCCCGGTCCGAGACCACGTCCACCGGAATCCCGTGCAGCCTGACCACGTGTTGGACAAGGAGGCCCGCCGTCTCCAGGGCGGTAGGGAGACCTTGCAGGGGGACGAAGTGTGCCGCCTTGGAGAAACGGTCCACGATGGTCAGGATGGTGTCGAAGGAGTTGGAAACGGGGAGTCCGGTGACGAAATCCAACGCGATGTGCGACCAGGGCCTGCCAGGGACGGGCAGGGGCTGGAGCAGACCCGCTGGAGGAGCATTTCCCGACTTGCTGGTGGCACAGATTGGGCAAGCCCGGGCGTAGCGGGCAGCATCCCTCCGCAGGCCTGGCCACCAAAAGGACCGTTGGAGGAGGCCGATCATCCGGGAGGTGCCGGGATGACAGGTGAGCCGGGAGGTGTGGAGCCAGTGGATGACCTCTCCTCGGACCGCAGATGGGACGACCAATCTTCCCTCCGGTCCGCCGCCAGGATCAGGTTCCACCTCCTGCGCCTTCCGGATCTTGGTTTCGATGTCCCAAGAGATGGCTCCCACGACGCACGACCTGAGCAGGATAGTGTGGGGCGTCTCCTCAGCCTCCACGGGGGTAAACTGCCTAGAGAGGGCGTCAGGCAGGCCGTTCTTGGAGCCTGGCCTGAAGGTGATCGAGAAGCGGAACCTGGCAAAGAACAAAGACCAGCGCGCCTGGCGGGCATTCAGGCGCTTGGCAGATCATAAGTATTCTAGGTTCTTGTGGTCCGTCAGGACCACGAACGGCAGGTCCGCCCCCTCTAGCCAGTGGCGCCACTCCTGTAAGGCGAGTTTAATGGCCAGGAGCTCTCTGTCCCCCACATCGTAGTTTCTCTCCGCCGGGGACAGGCGCCGGGAGAAAAAGGCGCACGGTCGTTTGGCGCCATCGTCCGGTGACCGCTGGGATAGTACTGCTCCCACTCCCGTGTCCGAGGCGTCCACCTCCACAATGCACTGCAGCGCGGGGTCGACCTGGCGAAGGACCCGGGAGGAGGAGAACTCCGCCTTCAGCGCCTTAAAGGCAGCAGCGACCTCTTCGGTCCACCGGAACGGGACCTTCGGGGACGTGAGGCGGGTCAGTGGTCCGACGATCGAGCTGAAATTTGGGACAAAGCGGCGGTAAAAATTGGCGAAGCCAACAAACTGTTGCACCTGCTTCCGGGATGCGGGAGTAGGCCACTCCACCACCGCCTTCACCTTCTCTGGGTCTGGGAGCACCTGGTCTTGAGCGATGATGAATCCCAGGAAGGATGTGGTCCTAGCGTAGAATTCGCATTTTTCAGCCTTCACGTAGAGCCGATTCTCCAGCAGTCTTTGAAGGACCCGCCTCACATGGACCTGGTGCTCGTCCCTGGATCTGGAGAAGATAAGAATATCGTCCAGGTAGACGAACACGAAGAGGCCGATGAAATCCCGGAGGACGTCATTGATGAGGCGCTGAAAGACGGCAGGAGCGTTGGTCAACCCGAACGGCATGACCAGGTATTCAAAGTGGCCGTTCGGGGTACGGAAGGCTGTTTTCCATTCATCTCCCTCCCGGATCCGGACGAGGTGGTAAGCGCTGCGTAGATCCAGCTTGGTAAACCAGGTCGCCCCCTGGAGGGAGTGGAAGGCAGTGTCCATGAGGGGCAGGGTGTAACGGTCCCTCTCAGTGATGTCATTGAGCGCTCGGTAGTCTATGCAGGGGCGAAGGGACCCGTCCTTCTTTCCAACGAAGAAAAACCCTGCCCCCACGGGTGACGATGATGGGCGAATAATCCCAGCGCTCAGTGATTCCTTCAGGTAAGTATTCATCGTCTCCTTCTCCGGCGCAGACAGGCTGTAGAGCCGACCAGAAGGTAGGGGAGCCCCCTGGCGGAGGTTGATAGCACAGTCATAGGGCCGATGCGGGGGAAGAGACATAGCTTTTGATTTGCTAAATACCATACCCAGGTCGTGAAATTCTGGAGGCACCAGCGACAGGTCTGGAGGTGCTGTGTCCGTCACAGGAGGAGCAGCGGACGGGGAGCAGGCAGCGGACTGAAGGCAGGTGCCCATGCAAAATGTACTCCATGCCGATACCCCAGCTGATCTCCAGTCCAGGACAGGGTTGTGGAGGCATAGCCAGGGATACCCCAGGATGACGGGTGATACAGAGTTGGGCAGGACGTAAAAAACCATCTCCTCCCGGTGGTTCCCTGAGATGATGATTGGGACGGGAATGGTCTGATGGGAGACTTTCCCAAGGGAGGCACGAGAGAGATGGACCAGGGAGATGGGGTTTTTTAGTGCCTGACAGCAGATGCCCAATCGGGTTGCCAGGCCTTGTGAAATGAAGCTGCCTTCTGCGCCCGAATCCACCAGTGCGTGGGTGAGATGCCCAGTGGGGTTATGGCAGAAACGGATGGGCAGCTTCAATTGGGTGAGGGGATTTTGCCGATTGACGTCCGCAAGGCCCCCTACAGTGACTCGCGGACCCCGCCGTTTGGCTTCTGTGGGCAAAGCTCTACCGTGTGTTGACTGTCTCCGCAATACATGCAGAGACCCAACTCACGGCGGCGCTGTCTCTCTGCCGAGGAGAGCTTTGCCCAGCCCGTCACCATCGGCTCCGACTCCTCGGGGCGCGATGGTGGCGGCGTCGCCAGGGGGCGAGCTTGGGGCAGGCGCAGCGAGGCTCCCCGAGGGCGAGAAGCAGACGGCTTCCGTCCTGAGGAGCGCTCGCGCAGCCTGTTGTCCAAGCTGATGGCCAGTGAAGTTAGCTCCGCTAGCGTTCCAGGGATATCCCGTCTAGCCAGTTCATCCCTCAGATCACTATTGAGGCTGCGGAGGAACAGGCCGCAGAGGGAATGCTCATCCCAGCCCAATTCCTCCGCCGCTACCCGGTATTCGATAGCGTAGTCCGCGGCCGACCGGCTTCCCTACTGGAGAGCGAGAAGCCGATCGACCTGGACCGTCTCGGTGTGAGAATGATCGAACACCTCCAGAAAGCGCCTCACGAACTCGGCATAGGTGAGGGTGGCATAACTGGGTCTCGCCATTATAGCGTAGGCCCAAGTTAAAGCGCGCCCCTCCAGGAGATTCCCTATGTAGCCGATTCGGCTGTGATCTGAGGGGAAGTCTCCGGGCACACGGTCGAACACGGACTCACACTGCATCACAAACCCCCGCGCTCCGCCGAGCTTTCCGCTAAAGCGAGCGGGGGTCGGAATTGGTGTGAGTCGGGCCGGTACCACCGGAGCTGGCTGGACGGCCACAGGAACAGCAGGAGCAGCGCCACCCTGAGGAGTCGGGGGGAACGGCTGCTGGGGGTCCAGGCGGTCCAATCGGTTAGTAATTGTTATCAATTGGTTCAGGATCACCTGTTGTTGATAAGCTATATGATCCACTCGAGCCTCGAGAGTGGTAAGCCGGTGTGCGAGCCCGCCGTCTGCCGAGCCGCTCTGCTGAAGCCGTACTGACATAACGCACGGCTCAGGAGACGCACACACACAGGCTCAGAGTAGTTCAAATAGTTTATTAACGACAGGCGTGAATGAGTGCGTGTCTGCGGGATGTAAATGTGTTGGTGGTGGCGTCTGCTTCAGGCACAGAGGCAGATGACCGTACAGCCGGGCAACCCTATGGAGAAAGCACAGGGAGAGGGTGACGGGCATACACCAACACAGGGAGGATTATGACAAGAGAAGGACTTACTTGGAAGACAGGATAGCTGGCACAGCAAGGGGGCGAAACCCGGGAGACAGCCACCTGGAGAGCTCCGTGCAGCAGCGAGGAATGGGCATTGGAATGGAGACGTCCGCCGCCGGGAAATCCACCTGTGCACAGGGGAGCAGACTGGAGAAAGAAGGTAAGGCCTCTTACCCAAATAATAATGCTGAAGATAGTTGATGACTCACAACGGTGAGGAACGAAGTCTGACGGCTTCAGGCCGAAGCTCCGGGCGAGGCGGCCTTTATCCCTCGCCGCTGATGATGATCAGGTGCGTGAGCAGGTGGCGCCGCTGATGAGTGGCGCGGCGTGACAGGTACATCCCATGATGTCTCAACAGTCTCTCCGTGATTTTCACACAGATCAGAGCAATTTGTTGCACAGGAAGCTAAACGTTTCTACAGACATTCTGAAGTTCTGTAACCACTGAGTGTTTGTGAAGCTGGAGTGACATCAGTGAGAGGCTGTGTTGAACGCCCAGACCCACGATTTGAAGTGGTAATTTTGCCATGAGAGAGCCACCTGAAACACACACACAGCATACATATTTTAGTACCTAATAGCGATAACTTGCCGACATTACAATGTAGTATGGTGGACTTAAAGCAAACTAGCATTAGCAAACATTAGCTTACCTTCATAAGTGATCTAGTTCGTATCCTCACATCTTCAGCTTTATGGCTCTATGGCTTCCTAAATGTTCCAGTACTTTTCCAGCATTTCGTCTCGCTGCCTGTAGCCTTCTCTGGCTCTCCTTTTTTGCCTTTACTCTGACAAAAAGCCAGAGACCGAGCAGTCACCTCGTAATCCACCATCTTGTGTTCTGCGTGTGTCGCGTGTTTTACGTCACGGGAGTGTGGCCCCGCCTTGCTGTAAAAAAATCCCACCCACCCCAGGCGGTACTCAGCTGTAATGGAAACAAAAGTGAACTGAGTTGAGTAAAGCCGTGTCAAAGTAAGTAGGGCTATATAGGTCCTAGTGGAAAAGGGGCTTAAAGTGCTGATGACATGTTTTTGACTTCCTCTAATTTTTCAACACATAATACAATATGACAAAATAGGTTGGTCTGTGCAGTTCTAAGTCAAACAGGCTTTTTTCACGTGAATATCTGATGTTTTCATGAGCGCCACATCACCAATTACATCAGTGGCTGGAAAACCCTGCTGCCATGTAGTCACGTCATCGACAGAACACAGCGCTTGGCTGCTCATTGTACATACAGGATGGAAGTGGTTGAAAACATCAACGATGGTTCCAGCACATGTAGTCTGGAATTGGTTTGTGTTGTCCAATCTTCCGACGATTATAGTTCCGAAGAATTGGATGACAATGAAGAATATGGGGGCATCAGACCATATAGGATTCATGCCAAGTGAATCACACTCAGAGAGTGACGGTGGAGAGGCACACATGCCCGCCGCAGCAGCAGCAACAAACACACGGCAGGGGAACACTGAGTGTTATTGTTTTGTTACAGATATTGCAACAAATTATTTGTTCATAAATATAATTTATTTAAACCCAATTTTTCAATAAAATCATAGCAGTGTATTCTCTGTGGCTCAGACATCATGTTTATTATTGATAATATTTTGAGTTCTTGTTGTTTTTGTTTTGTACATGTGTTTTATGTGCGTTTTGAGCCACTTTCAGGTGGGCACTGTCCAAGATTCGTCGGTCCAAACACACACCCCCTCTCTCTTTGACAGTCAGCTGTTCATGTTTTGTGTGCATCATCTACCGTATTGTCAGCCAGCCAATATTACCAACACTATCACGACGTGTTAGCCACTCCACACAGCTGTGGTTCTGTTGCGCCCCTTGTAGCCATGTCGGCTCTGGGGCGCAACCGTGGTTAACACATCTCCTCTCCATGTTCGCTGGGCGATGTTGGCCCCGAACGCCTACTCTTTGTGTTTCTGTGTATTTTTGTAAGCCTTCACCTTTTGGGATCAGTCTTTATGTTCAATACATGTGCTGTGTTGAATCCTGCACGTAAATCCTCGTTATTTACGAATAAATCCTCCCTCTCCGTGCGCTCTTACGCAGGGCACGGAGATCCCTTTCCATGAAATAACGAGGATTTATGTGCAAGGCTCTCCACAGCACATTTAATATACGTAGAACGACAGACAATTCCAAAAAAGGTGAAGACGTACAAAAAACACCAAACACACTTACTGATGGCGTTCGGGGGCCGGCATCCCCCAGAGAATGAATGAGAGGAGATGTGTTAGCCACAGGTGCGCCCCAGAGCCGACATCGCTTCAAGGACGCATGAGAACCATGGCGCACATGGAGTGACTAATGTTGTGAGAGTGCTGAAAACACTGGCAGACTAACAGCAAAGATGGCAATACTATGGACCAGCAGTGCATGTACTTCGTGGCCGTTTGCCAGCAACGCACTGCTGGTGATGGTGTGATGAGAAGCACCGGGGCGAGGACCGGGAAACATGATCAGCGGAAGGGGAATCATCTGGTAATAATGACAGAGGGGACGTGACCAGACCAGTGAAATGTCAGCATGGGATCACAGAAAGTTGGTCAAAGCTGCGTGTAAATCCATTAAGGCTTATGACAGTTGGAGCTGAAGCGTGTGATGTGGTCTTTCATAGTCTGCTGTTTATCTAAGCCTTTGACACAACGCGAAGGCATAGCTGTAAAATTAAAACAAGAAACCAGAGAAACCGAACTACAAAGCTGCTGTCATTCTAGTTAACAACACCGGAGTCCGTTCTGTCGATTATGTCACTGGGGTGCCGCCCTTAATTCGGTGGGCGGCACCACAGTCCAGTCAGCAGCTGCAGTTTTTTGAGGATAACTAGTTTATGCAGGCACTGTTGTAAATATTACACTGATCATAGACAATGACTTTTGGGTTTACACAACATGCAAAAAAAATGTCAAAAATGTGTCATCAGCACTTTAAGTCCCTGGGGAAAAATGTTTCTCCAGCCCCCCTCATGGCTATATGTGCCCTTCAGAGGTAAAGTGGGCTATCCCACAAAACCATTATTTTGAGAAAATGAGCTCTAAAGTTGAAATATTCTCAAAAAATCAGTGTGCCTATATCATTAAAAAGTTACCCCCTATAATTACCTTCAAGGTGTGACTTAAATATGAAAATATATTTAAATCACATATTCACAACAATAAGAGAGTAGGGGTTAAAAATGTGGGATAGACCACTTTACCTCTAACTGAAGATAAAAATCGAGTAAGAGGACAAAAGTAAAAAATAATGTTAATTTGAAATTTTAATGAATGAAACAGATGATAAATTGCAAATTTCACAGATATCACACACTAGGCAGTTTTTGCTATTCTTCTGCACATTGGTTTCCAATAATTAGAACATAAACAGTGTTGTTTGTGTCCTCGCTTATTTGCAAAAATTTCTATATGAAAATCAAACCAACAGTTTTCTTCTAACTGAGAAAGTCAACATGTAACTCTTATCAAAACATCAGAAATACAGTTATTGAAGAGTAAAAACAAGTTTAATAGGACAAGCTTATGTCCTACCAATTTATTGTCAATGTCTAGTCTGACTCGGTGTCACTTGAGCTGTCGTGACCTCCACCCTCCTGTGTTAATTTCAAAGTTTCGTAAAATGGATGATGAACAGGCGGCACATACTTCACCAATGATTGGATATCTTCGAGTTTGGCTCTCTTCAGCAGCCTCCCATTTGGATACAGTAAAGGAAGGTCTGTGATGTTTTGAATGATCTTTGGAGGTCTTCCCCTGAGTGCTCTCTTTTGTTTGAAGTTGACACTTTGGAAAGGGAACTCGGCATCACAAGTAGTTTTATAAAACATCACACCAGGATCTGCTTTACGAAACTGCATCCATTGTATTTTCAACCATTCGACCTTATTGTTTTCTTCATCCAGTTTTCTGTTTACAGTAGCCTCTTCCAATGGTCTAGTACTGTGAAACAAGGCCGATGTCATGGGAACTACATTGAACAGGGGTTCCTTCCGTTTTGACTGCCTGACTACATCGTACCACTCATCTGGCACAAACACATGCTGTTTCTTCCTCTTGGCTTTTTCTATTAACCCAAAGTCTTGGTCATTGGGCAGGTAGCTGTGGCCCGTTACAAGCATTTTGTGATCAACGAGATCTATGTTCAGTGTGTTCACTATGTGCATCCACATCAATGCCATCTTGTAGTTTCTATTTTGTCCCCCACATGAGTCGGAATAGGCCACAACGTGTGTGATACCGAGCATGGAATGTGGGATAGCCCACTTTACCTCTCAATAGTTTCACCAAATTAATGAGAATGATTTCATTTACTCTCAATAGAGGGCAGCACAATACGTTTTATGCAGAGCTAGGCAGTTTAAGAAAATGATAGACCCTTAACAATTAGTGTAGTACAATTAACTCATTTTTGACCTACATGTGGGATAGCCCACTTTACCTCTGAAGGGCACATATTTGGGCTGTCTGTTAACTCTCATCACACTGACTCTACACAGTCAGATATATTATCCTTTACATCTCTCTTAGCAAGATGCCACATTTTGCTTGTATGGAAATCCCCTAAACCCCCCTCTGTTTCCCTCTGGCTTAAGGATGTCATGTTTTGTCTTAAATTAGAACTCCAGCCCCCCTGCGACCCGAAATGGATTAAGCGGAAGAAGATGAATGAATGAATGAATGAATGAATGAATGAATATTTGTAGTGAAAGGTTCTTCAGCTAAATTTTTTTCATAAATGGCAATCTTTCATAGATTACTTTGAGTCATTGCAAACCTTGCCTCCAGACTGACCCCCCCTTTTTTTCCCTTTTCTTTTTGTTTTCTTTTTATGTATTCTATACTTAATATTTTGTTATTGTGATGATCAGGCGAGCGCGCTCCCCCCTCCCCTCCTGTTCCTGTATTCCCGGCTCCGGAGTAATCATCACACCTGCGTGATTTGCTGCACCTGCTGCTCTCCGGCGCCTCAGCATATTTAAGGTCCAGTGTGTAGATACAGCGCCGCTGGACTGTTGGATTTGCTGCCACCTCAGCAGTGTGTACCCCGGGGCTGATCACGCTCACTTGACCCTCTACCTGAAGACACCGGACATTCCACCCAGGTCATCCGCTTTCCCCCTGTCTTCCCCTGGATCCACACAGGAGTTCCCTGCTGGGCTCCTCTGCTCTCCGCAGTAAGAGTGTTCTCCCTTCTTATTCTCCTCTTGTGGAGATTCTCGCCTCTAACATTCTTTCTCTGCTCTCTCCCTCCAGGCTGTGTGCATTCCAGCGTGGTCCAGATTTTGTGTGTCAGTTTAAGTATGTGTTTTGTTTACGCTTTTCCTTAGTTGTGCACTTTTATGAAGGTTTGCGTATTTTTAGTTTTTGTGTTTTCATTAAAGTTGTGAATCCTTTTACCATCTGAGTGAGTGTTCATCCGGTGTGGTTGCTCAGCGTTTGAGCCTCTCTTTCTTGGGTTGAATCACAACAGAACGGACCAGCCAAAATCGAGGCTCAGTGGGCACTTCACTGGGTGAGCAATCGGCACTCTGGCACTTGGAGGCCAGACTGCCGGGTCATGTTTTTATCTGACCAATTCCAAACCATCACCCAGCAATTGGCAACTGTCACCGAGCATTTGTGTCAGCTTCCTGGTGCGGCGTCTCCCCCCGCACCTGCTGTTCTGGCAGTCTCTCCCATTTGCAGGACCATTTCTGTTCCAACACCTGCCACATATGGGGGCGGGGGGGGGGGGTGCAAAGGGTTCCTGCTTCACTGCTGGCTTTATTTCCAGCAGGTGGAGGGGGAGTTTAGGGATCAATCCATCCATCCATCTTCTACCGTTTTTCCGGCGGCCCAGGTCGTGGAGGCAGCAGTTCAAGCAGAGAAGCCCAGACTTCCCTCTCCCCAGCCACCTGCTCCAGCTCTTCAGAGAGGATACCAAGGCGGTCCCAGACCAGCTGGGAGACACTGTCTCTCCAGCAAGTCCTGGGTCTGCCCCAGGATCTCCTCCCAGAAGGACGTGCCCAAAACACCTCAAGTGGGAGGCGTCCAGGAGACATCCTGATCAGATGCCCATACCACCTCCACTGGCTCCTTTCAATGTGGAGAAGTAGAAGTTCTACTATGAACCTCTCCCGGATGACTGCGCTCCTCACCCTATCTCTGAGGTTGAGTCCAGCAATCCCACAAAGAAAGCTCATTTCAGCCACTTGTATCCATGATCTTGTTCTTTCGGTCATTACCCAAAGCTCATGACCATAGGTAAGGGTAGGAACGTAGATTGACTGGTAAATCAAGAGCTTTGCCTTAGAGCTTAGCTCCCTCTTCACCACAACAGATCGGTACAACGTCCGCATCACTGCAGATGCTGCTCCAATACGTCTGTCAATCTCTCGCTCCATTCTCCCCTCACTCGTGAATAAGACCCCAAGATACTTAAACTCCTCTACTTGGGGCAGGAGCTTGTCCCCAACCCAGAGAGGACAATCCACCCTTTTCTGGCTGAAGACCATGGACTCGGACTTGGAGGTACTGATTCTCATCCCAGCTGCTTCACACTCAGCGTCAAACCGTCCCAGTAAGACCTGTAGGTCATTGCTGGATGAAGCCAGCAGGACAACATCATCTGCAATCAACAGAGATGAGATCCTGTGGTCACCAAGCATGATAACCACATTCCCTGGCTGCACCTAGAAATCCTGTCCATAAAAATTATGAACAGGATCGGTGACAAAGGGCAGCCCTGGCGGAGTCCAACTCTCACTGGGAATGAGTCAGTCAGAGTGTTAGCAATACAAACCAAACTCTCACAACGGTTGTACAGAGACCGAATAGCTCGTAACAACAAGCCTGATACCACATACTCCCGAAGTACCAAAAAAACACGAGGGACGTGGTCGAATGCCTTCTCCAAGTCCGCAAAACACATGTAAACTGGTTGGGCAAACTCCCACGAACCCTCGAGGATTCTCGAGAGGGTAAAGAGCTGGTCCGATGTGCCTCGGCCAGGACAAAAAACACATTGCTCCTCCTGAATCCAAGGTTCGACCAACGGCCGGACTCTCCTCTCCAGTACCTTGGCATAGACCTTCCCAGGGAGGCTGAGGAGTGTGATCCCTCTAAAGTTGGAGCACACCCTCTGGTCCTCTTTTTTGAAGAGAGGAACCACCACCCCGGTTTGTCATGCCAAAGGTCCTGCCCCCAACCTCTGCTGGGGGGGGGGGGGGGGGTCTGGCGGGACGATCTTCCCAAAATTCTCCCAACAGTTTTGAACTCCCGGCCCTTATTCAGTTACCAGGGGCCGAGTTCAAAACGTCCACCCTGATTGATTCAGGGGCAGAGCAGAATTTCATTCACCTGGCACTGGTCCGAGAATTTCAGATTCCCACCAGGAACCTCCCGATGCCTTTGAATGTCTTGGTGGTATCAGGTGGCAGGATCGCGGCGATTGCTGAATGAACGGAACCCATTTCGGTCATTTTGTCCGGTAATCACCGCAAGACTATTCAGTTCTATGTGCTGCCTCAATCCACTACCCCATGATCCTGGGGTATCCGTGGCTCCAAATCCATAACGCCATAATTAATTGGAGTCGGGGCTCCATTTCGTCCTGGAGTCCCTTTTGTCTCTCATCGTGTCTCCTCTCTGCCGCATGCTCGCCCTCTCTCCCAATCTCCTCCGCTCTGGCTGAGCCAGCTGATCTCAGCTTCGTGCCCGAGGTTTATCATGACTTAGGGGAGGTCTTTAGCAAGTCTACGGCTCTATTTTTACCGCCTCACTGGGCCTGCGACTGTGCTATCGACCTCCTTCCATGCGCGCAGCTGCCATCAGCTGGCTCTACAGTTTATCTGGGCCGGAGAGGGAGGCGATGGAGACCTACATCAAAGACTCCTTCAGCGCAGGTCTTATTCGTCTGTTGTCCATCCCTCTCGGCACTGGGCTCTTTTTCATAGGAAAAAAGGACAGGTCATTTCGGCCATGTATTGATTACCGAGAACTTAATGCGATTACCCATAAGGATAAATATCCGCTGCCCCTTATTAACTCAGCGTTTGAGCTTCTCCAACCGACACGTTTTTCAGCAAGCTTGACCTCCGCAATGCATACCATTTGGACCACATTCGTGAGGGAGACGAGTGGAAGACAGCATTTAAAACACCTTTAGGCCAATTTGAGTATTTGGTCATGCCATTCGAGCTGACCAATGCCCCTGCCGTCTTCCAGTGGTTAATCAACAATGTCCTGTGGGACATGGTGAATCAGCTTGTTTTTGTTTATCTGGATGATATTCTGATTTTTTTTCCCTGCACACTGGAGGAGCACATAGTCCACGTTTGGTCCGTCCTGCAGTGGCTGCTGGAGAATCAGCTTTTTGTGAAAGCTGAGAAGTGCAAATGAAGTGCGAATTCACCACTCACTCTACTTCTTTCTTGGGGTTCATCATCGCCGAGGGCACGTTAAAGGTCTGGTGAAAATCAAGGTGGTAGTCGACTAGCCTACCCCCCAGTCCAGGAAGCAACTTCAATACTTCCTGGGCTTTGCCAGCTTCTACCGCCGATTTATCCACGATTACAGTAAGGTGGCGCAACCGCTGACGCAGTTGACGCCAACCAAAAGCCCGTTCAAGTGGTCCTAGGCCACTGTACGAGCTTTTGCGACCCTTAAAGGCCTCTTCCTCTTCACCAATGCGCCCGTCCTGGCACAGGGGGATCCTCAGGCGCAGTTCGTGGTTGAGGTGGATGCTTCCAACTTGGGGGTGGGCGCTGTTTTCTCCCAGCGCTCAGGCTCCGACCAGAAGCTCCATCCTTGTGTGTAAAAAAAAAAATGGATTTAATATTGTTTGCCGATGACACTAATTTATTATGCAGTGGAAGCAATTTGGAACAACTTTTGGATACACTCGGAAAGGAATTAGGAAAGCTTAAACTGTGGTTTGATTCAAACAAATTAACGCTCAATTTAAGTAAGACCAAATTTATAGTTTTTAACAACCATCACAACAACTTAGTATCTAAACTCAGTGTAAATGGTGTAGAGATTGAAAGGGTATCCGAAACTAAATTTCTTGGTGTAATAATTGATAATAAACTGTGTTGGAAGTCACATATTAATTATATTAAAGGTAAAATATCCAAATCAATTGCAATACTACACAGAGTGAAATATTTGCTGAATCAACCCACACTATATACCTTGTATCATTTATTAATACTCCCATACATGACATATTGTACTGAAGTATGGGGAAATACATGTAAAACACACATATATCCAGTCTTTATGCTTCAGAAGAGAGCTATTAGAATAATAAACAAAGCTGCTTACAGGGAACCAACAAACCCACTTTTTCTTAAATTAAAAGCTCTCAAGTTGAAAGATCTGGTTGACTTTAAAACTGCAGTAATAATGTTTAAAGTGAAGAATCTATCACTGCCCGCAAATATCCAAAAGCTGTTCCAAATAAGGGAGAAACAATATCATTTCAGAGGAACATGTACATTTCAAAAACCTTCAGTGAGAACTACCACCAAGCAACACTGTGTTTCAGTGCAAGGAGTCAGACTGTGGAACGATTTTGGACCTGAATTAAAATCATGTACAACGCTTGGACAATTTAAACAAAAACTAAAGGAAGAAATACTCCAAACATATATACAAGATGACATGTAAAATTACATAAGGATTGTCATATCCAGTCTGTGTTGTGTTGTTGCTTAGTTTTGTTTTTTTTTGTTGTTGTTTTTTTTTGTCACATTTTGTCTTAGCTATGTTCTGAATTG
Organism: Pholidichthys leucotaenia; assembly: GCA_020510985.1. Classification (NCBI taxonomy): domain Eukaryota; kingdom Metazoa; phylum Chordata; class Actinopteri; order Cichliformes; family Pholidichthyidae; genus Pholidichthys; species Pholidichthys leucotaenia. The sequence goes on along the minus strand of CM035839.1, from coordinate 318,475,855 downwards.
TAATCGCTCTTGTTTGTTTTTCTTTTGAATTCTTGGATGGAATATGGGTGGGCAATATAAGCTGCGGCTTCAGCCATCACCCATTTCGGATAACTTATGTTGAACTGTATAATCAGAGGAGTTATTGTCTAATTTGACCTTGTTGGATTTTCTTTCCCCCTTTGTTATATTATTCTGTTTCTTTTAATCTGTACTTTTAATCTATCCGAAATAAAGATTGATTGATTGATTGATTGATATTTCTCTCGGCGGCCGAGAAGAATTACGATGTTGGGGACTGCAAACTGTTGGCCATTAAGCTGGCATTGGAGGAGTGGAGACACTTGCTTGAGGGGGCGAGCCAACCGGTCATTGTCTGAACAGATCCCAAAAACTTAGAATATTTTCGATCTGCCAGACTGTTGAATTCACGGCAGGCGCGGTGGGCCCTATTCTTTACTAGGTTCAATCTTTCCATGTCGTACCGTCCTGGGTCCTGCAATGCCAAGGCTGATGCTCTTTCGCGCCAGTTCTCTTCCTCTTCCTCCTCCTCCTCCACCTCTCCTTCCACAGCTGCCGTCTCTCCTCCAGAGACCATTCTCCCCTCCTCCTGCTTTCTCGGGGCACTCTCGTGGGAGATCGAGCAGAGGGTCCGCCAGCCCAGTTTATCAAACCCATCCCGGAGGGAGGTCCAGCCGACCGGCAGTATGTGCCCTCCACGCTGTGCAGTGAGGTGATTAAGTGTGAGCACACCAGCTTCTTCGCCTGCCATCCCAACATTTCCCGGACCACTGAGTTGCTGAGGAGAGCGTTTTGGTGGCTCACACTCGGGAGGGAAGTGCGAGAGTACGTCAAGGTCTGTCATACCTGCGCTGCTAACAAGACAGACTCTTCCCTTCCAGCCAGCCTCCTCCATCCCCTCTCGGTGCCGAGTCGTCCATGGTCCCACAACTCTCTGGACTTTGTTACTGGCCTCCCTCCATCCCAGGGAAACACAGTCATACTCACCATCACTGACTGTTTCTCCAAGGCTATCCACCTTGTCCTTCTCCCTAAACTGCCATCGGCTGCAGAACCGACCAACCTATTGACTCAACATGTTATCCGCCTGTATGGGATCCCCGTGGTCATTGTCTCAAACCGGGGTCCCCAGTTTACTTCACAGGTGTGGAAGGCATTCTGTCAGTTCCTATGTGCTACAGCCAGCCTGACATCCAGATATCGCCTGCAGAGCAATGGTCAGGCCGAGCGTGCTAATCAGTCCTTGGAGGCCACCCTGAGGTGCGTAGCATCCTGCAACCCAACCACCTAGAGCTCCCACCTGACCTGGGTGTAATATTCCCACAACACCACCGTCTCCTCTGCCACTGGGCTGACCCCGTTTGAGGCCTCCATGGGATAATCTCCACCTCTGCTTCCCATGATGGAGAGGGGTCTCGCCGTCCCATCTGTGGAAGTCCATGTGCACCGGTGCCGCTGTCTGTGGAGGGCCACATGAGCTGCCCTCCTCCGTTCCACGGAGCGGAACCAGCATTACACAAACCGCAGACGGGCCCCAGCGCCAAAGTACACAGTGGGGCAGAAGGTCTGGCTGTCCGCCAAGCAGATTCCGCTGAAGACGGAGTCCCGGAAGTTGTCGCTGTGTTATCTGGGTCTGTTCCCCATCAAGTGCATCATAAATGATGTAACTGTTCGGCTGGACCTGCCACCTTTATGCGGATCCATCCCACCTTCCACGTCTCCCGCATCAAACCCCGCTCCGCCAGCCCTCTCTGCCCTTCTCTGGATTCCCCACCTCCCCTCTGGGACAGTCAAACCACCTATACCGTACAGAAGATTCTGGACATCCGTCGACGGGGTCGTGACTGCCAGTACCTGGTACACTGGAAAGGGTACGGTTCGGAGGAGAGATCCTGGATCCCGGGCTACTATATCTTGGACAAGTGGATGGTGCGGGCATTCCATCTGGCACACCTGCGGAAGCCCAGTGGGATGCCAGGAGGTGCCCCTTGGGGGGGGGGGGGGCACTGTGATGATCAGGTGAGCGCAATCCCCCTCCCCTCCTGTTCTTGTATTCCCGGCTCCGGAGTAATTATCACACCTGCATGATTTGCTGCACCTGCTGCCCTCCGGCGTCTCAGCGTATTTAAGGTCCAGTGTGTAGATACAGCACCGCTGGACTGTTGGGTTTGCTACCACCTCAGCGGTGTGTACTCCGGGGCTGATCACGCTCGCCTGACCCTCTACCTGAAGACAGCGGACGATCTACCCAGGCTATCCGCTTTCCCCCTGTCTTCCAGTGAATCCACGCAGGAGTTGCCCACCGGGCTCCTCTGCTCTCCGAAGTTGAGTGTTCTCCCTTCTTATTCTCCTCTTGTGGAGATTCTTGCCTCTAACATTCTCTCTCTGCTCTCTCCCTCCAGGCTGCGTGCGTTCCAGCGTGCTCCAGATTTTGTGTGTCAATTTAAGTGTGTGTTTTGTTTGCACTTTTCCTTAGTTGTGCACTTTTATGTAGGTCTGTGTATTTTTAGTTTTTGTGTTTTCATTAAAGTTGTGAATCCTTTTACCATCTGAGTCTGAGTGTTCATCTGGAGTGGTTGCTCAGCATTTGAGCCTATCTCTCTTGGGTTGAATCATGACAGTTATTGCACTGGACAGAGACTTTGTTCTATTATTGGCCCAGAAAGGGCCTTGGTGATGGTATGGGTGTTGTGGGGGCGGGGGGGAGAGAAATGCTGTAACTGTGACATTGATTTCATAATCATTGCATGCTCTTAAAAAAGATTAATAACGGGTGTGGGGGTGCCTGTGCCTTGCTGCCACCTTCTTGGGGTGTGGGGGTCCCTGGGGTGTGCAGCAGTTGCGCTGGGGTGGGGGCGAGCCAGCTGTGGGGGTGTCTGCAGGGGCTCGTGCTGGGGGCACGGGCCGGTCTCCGGCCCAGGGGATGGGGACACTGGCCTCCCAGTGCCTGGGGCCTGGGGCCCGGGGCCCGGGGCCCGGGGCCCGGGGCCCGGGGCCAGGGGCCAGGCATTGGCCCTGCAGGGGGGGGGGGGGTTCCGGGGGCATGGGTCCACTGTGCTGGCCGCTTGGCAGCCCGGCCTCCCTCGGCCGTCCCTCCTGGTGTGAATGCCTGGCTGTCCTGGGGCTTGCTGGCCTTCGGACATTTGTGCTTTGTGGGGGTTGATGGTGTTGTCCTGCTTGCTCAGGGTTTCCGGGTGTGGGATGGGGTGCGGGGGTTGCTGTGACCAGCCACCCTCTTCGTATGTTCCCTGAAAAACCACTCCCATGCAGATACTTAATTTGCACGCGCTGTCATACATACGCACACATATGCACACACACACATAAGCAGACACACATACTGTAAGTCTCTCCTTTAACAGGTGCAGATACCAGACTCGTGTTGAGACCTCTTCAGTGGAAGAAACAGTCTGTCTTCTGTTTGTTTCAGTTGTTAGTTTTGTGTGTCTTCTTTGTTTGTTTCTCTTCCTTCCCCCCCTTCCCCATCCCCCCCTGTCAGATCCTTCATGTGTAAAACAATTTAAAGTATTGAAAGTTATTACAAGAGAAATTTATAAACAATATACAGGACATATACTATATGTGCTGTATAAAGCTCTTTTAGGCAAAGTAAATCTGTTTGGCACAATAAGGTAAGCAGATTTCTGTTCTGCTCACCTAGCTGCCTGACAGGACAAAAAAAATAATAAAAAAAATGTTCAGTATATTTTTATTGCAAACAGCAAGTTTGCACCTAGTACTGTGGAAGCTTCCACAGTACCTGGTGCTGCCACCACCAGCACTGTGTGGGGGACAAGAGGGACTCCTTGCTAAATACAGCCGTGACAGTGAGCACTGAAAGGGCACAAAGCATGTTATTTCCTTCTGAGCGGAGTGTTTATGATCCTGACAATTGAGTTCCAAGAGCAAAACAACTACTGCAGAGTGCATTGCTTGTTTGAACATGATTTTTCGGACAGTGGCAAAAATCACGGAGACAAGAGCCACACAGGGTCTTGTACGGAGGCTGTCCTGTTTAAATAAGCCAAATGTCGCTGCAGCCTCCAACCAGTCCACACACCCTGTAGCTGAAATACTGGAGTTACCGCCACTGCGCTATGAAATTGATCGGGTTTTTTTTTTTTAAACAGAATCAGCAGTTCATGCCTGTAGGAAGATGGGAGCTCCACACAATTGCCACACACGCACAAGTTGAGAGCGGAGTTGCAGCGGGTTTCTCACAGCTTCCATCGTTTGCCACATAAGTTATGAACCCTGTTTAAATATGAGACCATGGGGTCCTAAAAACATTTGCAATAATACCTCATATCGTGGTGTTGAGCTATCTACCATCACCGCAAGGGAAATTCCTCCACCCTACTTAACCCACTCTACCGATGACGAGGTTACAGGGCAAACCTTGCTATTCAGCCTCCCAGTGCTGTTCATATTTTTGTTTTTTCAATTTCCTAAGTTTATATTGTATTTGAATTGTACTGCTAGAATATTTTTTTTTTCAAGTGAACAGAGACAATCGAGAATCATATCAACACTGGCTTTCTCTGACACAGCCAGCAGTGATGAGACCGATCTCTTGGAGTGCCTCCACTGGCTTTAATGAAGCTTACCAAGAACTAAAGAGCTCCTCTGCCCCATTTCCAGCAACTGAGCTTTGTTTCAGTTATTCAGTAGGAAAATATCCTCCTATTACTGAACAAACACAAGCAGCCTCAGCCAGTGAGAGGCGAAAAAAAGCCTGCCAATTTTTTTGTTGATAATTTATTTAAAATATAGGAATATAAACATAAATTTAACTCAGTTTGGAGGTGGAAAGATTTCTCCCCTTTGGCCTAAACAATTACCCCCTATCACAGGGTGAAACAGAGATAGAAATGGAGATAGGCACCACCCCATACACCACATGGTGTCCTACATGCTGTGGAAGGGATCAACCAACTAACTAACTAACAGCTCCAAAACAATAAAATAACCTGCCTAATCTCCTCCATTTGCTGATGTGCCTACATGAAAAATATCTAGTCTTGCTTTTCTATTTTGAGGTTAACCACTTGCACTCCGGGCAATTTTCCTAAAAATGCCAAAAAATAACGTGCCCAAAGTAAATCGAAAGCTGTTCTTCAACCCTTTGCAGCATCTTCATGGGGTTGGTCTCATTTAAAAGAAAACACTTTGAATTTTTTGGCAAAAAAAACATAATCTCTCTACGTGCTCCGGCCACTGAGTTACAGTCATCTAAACATACTGAACTTGAAGAAAAAAAATTTGGACACAGTGTTTTTTTGGATACAAAATGCTTGTAAATAACACACAGCTGTCCGATCCGGCTGGAAAATGCAACAGAAATGTAGAACCAAGTGTTATCCAGCTGAGATCCAAATTTGGTAACAATACCACAAAAAATGAATATTTTACACAGCTTTGTTCTCAGGCTGTTCCCAGGCGTTTTGGAACTGTGCCAAATGGCACAGTTTGGAAAAACGTCTGTAACTTTTGAATGATTCAATGTAGAAGCTTCATTTTAGGCTCAAAGGAAAGGTAACACTCAGGGCTGTGTCTGTGTGTGTGTGGGGGGGGGGTCGTCCCCCCCCCCGCTACCAAGGACAGAGTTCAGTCCTCGCTACATGACAGATTACACTCGTTGCATGTTTCCACAGCAACGCTGTCACAGCGGCTCCCCCCCCCGCTACTGTGTGTGGGGGGGGGGGTTGTCCCCCCCCCTGCTCGCTACAGAGGATGGACTTTAGCCATCGCTACACAACGGATTAGCCTTATGTGGTGATGTAGGACAGCAGTGCAGTCACCGCGGCTCCCCCCCCTCGCTGCAGAAGAATAGCGGGGGTGGGGGGGCGTTCACAGCCTGTACACTGCGAGCAACCCCTTGTACCGCGGCGCACGAACTTCAGACTTCGTGAACCGCACAGCTGTAATTTACTGATCGGTCAAAAGTCATTTTGGATTACAATTTTCAGGGATAGAGAATAATTTAGCTTATAACACCTTACCTCTTCACAGCGGAGTCTTGGTGAACTTGTCTTCCTCATTGTCAGACGAACGCGACGCTGGTCCGCTCTGGTTCTGGTCTCGCGACTCGATTAAAACATAATTCCATTATTGCGGTTTTGTGCTTCCATGATTGCGGTTTTTGGCGAACGATTTTTCAAAACAAATAACAGTAGTAATTAAAAAAAGACTGGCGAAGGCGTGTGTGTCACTCAGCCTTCGTTGTCAGCCTCCGTCGGTCTATAATGACCATGGAAGAAATCATAGCGTCTACTCTGCTGGAACCAATACAAAATAAGCACCGCCTGTGGCCGAACATGCCGATCCACGAATGGCACTCCCTGTCACACAGGTTGCATTTGTGGATGGTCTCCATGCTGCTGAGTCTGTGGAGCTCTTCCTGTGTCCTTTTTTGATCCGCTGCAGCAGCCAGTCTTCACCCAGCCTTAAAAAAAAACAGCTCACGAACTTCTCTGCTTCAATTGGCTCACTGCATTCAAAGCGTTGGGAGGCGGGTCCTCCTTCCTAGGTTTTCATTCATTGGTTCTTCAAGGTTTCAGAAACCCAATTCAAGGCTCTTATTAGTCGAATGAGAGGTCAATCAGATGAACTAATCTGTTCGCGGCTGTGTTTACAGATTTTTTTTTTCAGTGGCGCTTGGAGGCCACACCACCTACACCACCACCATCAATATCCTTATCATGCGTCATGCGCACGAGGGTGCACGAGTGCGCTCTCGTGCGCCCTCGTGCGCCCTAGGACGCAGAGACTTGCCCGCCCGCGGAACAACGGAGTGCAAGTGGTTAATCTGTATGTTTAAACAATGAGGAAACATAGTTGGGAATATGCAGGGAACTACATGGGTTTCACGACATGTTAAGCATGTTCTTACCAAGTCTGAAGTGGGTATGTTAAACAAGATCACATAAAAAACAAAAACACACGACCATGTTCTCTGGAGGCAGCATAATGGTGATGACAGAATACTGACATGTACAGTATCTCACAAAAGTAAATATACCCCTTGTGGGCTATATTAATCATATATTCCATAACCTACATGGAGAGCTGATAATAAACTTTGGTTTATATATCATACCGCCTCGTTCTTTCAAGCTCTTCTACACTGGTGACCCCTGACGCGAGTATGGACCTGAGGCGTTCCCCCGCAATCGACTCATCTGTGGCGACCCAGGCAGACGCCAGCGCCCACGCAGACAGGGGAACAGATGGACGACTTTCCCCCCCGGCAGAAGGGATTGAGAAGGCTCAACCGAGCACCAGCGCCGCTGAGAGAGCCGAAGCAAGGCACTCTCACCCTGCGGACACATCAGTGACGGTCTACATGAATGCCGTCGCTGTCAAGCTGCCGGACTTCTGGCAGGAAGACCCCGCCTCGTGGTTTCAACAAGCTGAAGCCCAGTTTACACTGGCGGGCATCACAGCTGACGATACGAAATTCTATCATATTGTCTCCAAACTCGACGCCGCCACTTCGAGGTGTGTGCGGAGCATGATCCGGCGGCCGCCGGCCCAAGACAAATATGAAACACTGAAAGCAACCATCGTGGCAAATTACGTCCCCTCAGCTGAAGAGAGAGCCGAGAAGATCCTGGCGGTCTACGGCCACAGAGGGTGCAAACCTAAAGCCCTCATGGAGGATTTGCTGCAACTTAAAGAAGAGGACAATGACAACTTCCTCTTCCAATTCATATTCCTCAGCACGCTGCCGCCACACATGAGAGGGACACTCGCCAACATGAGATGTAGCACCCAGCAAGACTTCCGCGTGCTCGCCAACGAAGCTCAACGGCTCGTCAACGCCTGCAAGGAGCAGACACCCACAGCAGCATCCGCAGACCTCAACGCTGATGCCCAGAACCACGAAGAGCCACAACCCACTGAGCAGATCCAGCCCGCGGTGACAGCGACACGGCCAAAACGTAACAGACGGAGCGACGTCTGCTTTTATCACCACCGCTTCGCCGAGAAGGCCCGCAAATGCGTTCCCCCCTGCAAATTTACGATTTCGGGAAACGCCAAAGCCGAGAGCCGTTAACAGCAGCGGTTCTCGGCAAGAAGAGTAAGCTGTTATATGTGACGGATGGACACACCGGCAAGCAGTTCCTTATTGACACAGGAGCTCAGCTGAGTTTCGTCATGCCCTCCCAAGCAGATCGAGCCATGGGCACACGGGGCAACGGAGCGGTGGCAGCCAACGGCTCCAACATCGACACCTTCGGCGAAAAGAGCCTGCACCTCCACATCCACGGCCGCAACTACAGATGGACATTTGTTGTAGCGGCGGTGAGTTTTAACTTGTTAGGCGCAGATTTTTTGTGTGCACATGGGTTATTAGTGGATCTAGCGAATAGACGCTTGGTTAATGCACTGTCTTTTGCTTCTATTCCCTGCTCAGCCCGAGTTTCTCCACCACCTGTGCAGGCTAGCGTCACCACGGCAGGAGGTAAGTTTGAGCAACTCCTCACCCAATTTCCAGCACTCACAATTCCCAAATTCTCAGCCACTGTGGCTAAACACGGGGTTGAACACTTTATTCCCACAACGGGCCCACCCATATTTGCCAAAGCTCGGCGCTTAGATGCGGCCAAGCTCAACATAGCTCGGGACGAGTTTACTACCCTTGAAAAATTAGGCATTGTTAGACGCTCGAAGAGCCCTTGGGCCTCACCACTTCACATGGTTCCGAAACCCGACGGTTCTTGGAGACCGTGCGGAGATTACCGCAGATTAAACAATGCGACAGCGCATGACCGCTACCCAATTCCTCACATTCAGGATTTTTCACTGCATCTGGCGGGTGCGCGCATTTTTTCAAAAATAGACCTGGTCCGCAGTTATCATCAAGTCCCAGTTCGAGCAGAGGACATTCCTAAAACAGCTGTAATAACCCCTTTCGGCCTTTTTGAATTCCTGCGAATGCCTTTCGGCCTCAAAGGCGCTGCTCAAACTTTTCAGCGGATGATGGACGCGGTATTACGCGACCTTCCTTTTGTTTTCGTCTACCTCGACGACATGCTGGTAGCCAGCTCGTCTGAGGAAGAACACGAGCAGCACCTCACTACGGTTTTTCAGAGACTAGAAGAGCACGGGTTAATAATCAATCCAGCCAAATGCAAATTCGGCGTGTCACAAATTGATTTTTTAGGACACAGAGTGTCCCCGAACGGGGCAGTTCCATTTCCAGACAAAGTTCAAGTGATAAAAAGTTTCCCACGACCACAAACGGTCAAATCGCTGCAAGAATTTTTAGGAATGGTTCATTTTTACAACCGTTTCCTCCCCCACGCAGCTCAGCTCATGCAGCCCCTATATGACGCACTCAAAAAAAAGAAAGCTTCTAACGCGGTCGAATGGACCCCGGAGAGCGAACGCGTCTTCGCGGAAGTAAAGAGCGCCCTAGCTAATGCCACATTGTTAGTTCACCCCGATCCCTCGGCCCGCATTGCATTAACCACAGACGCTTCGGACCTAGCTATAGGGGCAGTTGTAGAACAACATGTCAGCAGGATCTGGCAACCTTTAGCATTCTTCAGCAAATCGCTAAACCAAACTGAGCGTAAGTACGGCACTTTTGACGGGGAGCTGCTAGCGCTTCATTTATCCATCCGCCACTTCCAGTTCTGGTTAGAAGGGCGGAGTTTCACGGCTTTTGTAGACCACAAACCGCTCACCTTTGCTATGGCTAAAATTTCAGAATCATGGTCAGGCAGGCAACAAAGACAGCTGGCTGCGATTTCAGAGTTCACCACAGACATTCGACATGTGGCAGGCAAACTTAACGTGGTAGCATACTGCCTTTCTCACGCTGTGACATCACCAGAGCACGAGGAGACAGATTATACTGCCTCAGCCACAGAACTTTTCACTAACGCGGACACATACGCAGCACCTATCCATGCAGGGATAGATTATGCAGCCATGGCAGAGGAACAAAGCAGTGACGCGGACGTGCGCGCACTCCTGTCTGGACCAACAGGGTTAAGGCTGGAGGAAAAGGGTTTACGCGACGGCGTGCCCCCCCTAATATGCGATATTTCAACCGGCCGACCTCGCCTGTTAGTCCCAGCTACATGGCGCCGCCGTATTTTCGACTCAATTCACTCCCTTGTGCACCCAGGTGTGCGCGCCTCGGTTAAAATGGTCGCCGAAAAGTTTGTGTGGCCAGGCCTGCGCAAAAACGTAAAAGAATGGGCAAAAACTTGCATTTCTTGTCAGTGCGCCAAAATACACAAACACACTAAAGCCCCTCTGGAGCCTTTTCCGATCCCGGCTAGAAGGTTTGACCACATTCATGTCGACCTCGTGGGGCCACTACCTTCCTCCCAAGGTTTCACACACCTGTTAACAATGATAGACCGCACCACGCGCTGGCCAGAGGCAGTCCCTCTAGCGTCAACTACAGCAGAGGAAGTCGCTCGCGTTTTTTTGACAAACTGGGTGGCACGTTTCGGCGTCCCATCGGACATCACGTCCGATAGAGGACCTCAATTTGTCTCGGAGCTTTGGTCAGCCATGTCCAGCAGCTTAGGGGCAACAATTCATCGCACCACCGCTTATCACCCTCAGGCTAATGGGTTATGCGAGCGTTTTCACAGGTCTTTAAAAGCCGCCCTCAGAGCCTCACTAACTGATACAAATTGGGTAAATAAACTTCCCTGGGTTTTATTGGGGTTGCGTGCTGCGCCTAAAGAGGATCTAGACGCCTATCCGGCAGAATTAGTTTTTGCACAACCTCTCAGGCTCCCAGGTGAATTTTTACCAGAGAACCCAGAGCCAGGGCATCTTCCAGTCCCAAGGTATTTAGGCAGTAACGGACCGGACTCTCTCCCCGGTCCAGCTCATCACGCCTTTCCACGGGTTTTTGTCCCTCAAGCTTTAAAGAACGCTGAATTCGTTTTTGTTAGGCATGAAGCTTTAAAACCAACTTTCCGCCCAGCATACGATGGGCCATTCAGAGTGCTGGAACCTGGTGATAAACACTTTGTGCTTGATTTTGGGGATAGAAAAGAAACAGTCAGCATTGACAGACTTAAACCTGCCTTCTTGTTGAAAGACGAGCCTGCACAGTTGGCGAGAGCACCTCGGCGGGGTAGACCCCCCAAGAGAAAAGACTCAGCCCCCCTGCAGGGAACAATTAACCACTCTCCTTCCCACGCTGCAGATTCCTTAAAAGAAGGTCCCAGCAGGACGCCTAAACGAACCCACAGCAGTTTTGGGAGAAGATTAAAACCCAGACAGCACAGGGACTGATGCAAACTACTCCACAGTTGTTCACTAATTGTGTTGTAACAGTTTAGGACTGACTTATGATTTTACTATGCTGTTATGATTACCACTGAACTCTCTTAGGGGCATAGCTGCTGGAAAGTTTCTTCTGTGGCAAGAGGTGTAACAGTTAGTATGTCATAGTAATTATCTTAAACTGTGAATTTTTCTATTGTCCTTTCTTAGTCGTTTGGGGGGGGGGGGCTGTGGGCTATATTAATCATATATTCCATAACCTACATGAGATGAGATGAGATGAGATTCAACTTTATTGTCATTACACATATATGAATATGTTGAAGCATGTGGGAATGTTTGGTGATTACATATGTAAGGTGACTTCACACCTCAGAAAGGACAAAGACTCTCAACCGCCAGTGAAGAACAAAGACGTTCACAGACACTGCGGTGGAGACCGGAGGAGCTACCCTCACCCCCCCAGGGCGAAGAGAGGAAGTACCAAGACAATGGGGGGATTATGATAATGAGGGATATCAGCCTTTGATATGCATGTCTTTTGTTATGTGCAAGTATAAAGTCAGAGAGCCGGAGGTATTCGGTCTCTTTTCCTTCTGCTGCTTCTGCACTTAGATGAGACTTGTTAGGAGAGCTGATAATAAACTTTGGTTTATATATCATACCGCCTCGTTCTTTCAAGCTCTTCTACACCCCTCACATTTTTGTAAATATTTTATTATATCTTTTCATGGGGCAACACTGAAGATAGGAGACTTTGATAAAATGTAGTCAGTGTACAGCTTGTTTAACAGTGTAAATTTGCTGTCCCCTCAAAATACACACACAAACGTCAATGTCTAAACCGCTGGCAACAAAAGTGAGTACATCCCTAAGCGAAAATGTCCAAATTGTGTCCAAAGTGTCAATATTTTGTGTGGCCACCATTATTTTCCAGCACTGCCTTAAATCTCTTGGGCATGGAGTTCACTAGAGCTTCACAGGTTACCACTGGAATCCTCTTCCACTCCTCCATGACAACATCATGGTGTTAGAGACCACGCACTCCTCCACCTTCCATTTGAGGATGCCCCACAGATGCTCAGTAAGGTTTAGGTATGGAGACATGTTTGGCCAGTCCATCACCTTTACCCTCAGTTTCTTTAGCAAGGCAGTGGTCATCTTGGTGGTGTGTTTGGGGTCGTTATCATGTTGGAATATTGCCCTGCGGCCCAGTTTCTGAAAGGAGGGGATCATGCTCTGCTTCAGTATGTCATAGTACATGTTGGCATTCATGATTCCCTCAATGAACTGTAGCTCCCCAGTGCCGGCAACACTCATGCAGCCCCAAACCATGACACTCCCACGACCATGCTTGACTGTAGGCAAGACACAGTTGTCTTTGTACTCCTCACCTGGTTTCTGCCACACACACTTGACACCATCAGAACCAAATAAGTTTATCTTGGTCTCATCAGACCACAGGACATGGTTCCAGTAATCCATGTCCTTAGTCTGCTTGTCTTCAGCTAACTGTTTGCGGGCTTTCTTGTGCATTATCTTTAAAAGGGGCCTCCTTCTGGGACAACAGCCATGCAGACCAATTTGATGCAGTGTGCGGCATATGGTCTGAGCACTGACAGGCAGACCCCCCCCCCCCCCCACCTTCAACCTCTGCAGCAATGCTGGCAGCACTCATACGTCTATTTTCAAAAAGACAACCTCTGGATATGACACTGAGCACGTGCGCTCAACTTCTTTGGTCGACCATGGCGAGGCCTGTTCTGACTGGAACCTGTCCTGTTTAACCGCTGTATGGTCTTTGCCACCGTGCTGCAGCTCAGTTTCAGGGTGCTGGCAATCTTCTTATAGCCGAGGCTATCTTTATGTAGAACAACAATTCTTTTTTTTTCAGATCCTCAGAGAGTTCTTTGCCATGAGGTGCCATGTTGAACGTCCAGTGACCAGTATGAGAAAGTGTGAGAGTGATAACACCAAATTTAACACACCTGCTCCCCATTCACACCTGAGACAGGGGAGTGAAATGGCTAATTGGGCACAATTTTGACATTTTCACTTAGGGGTGTACTCACTTTTGTTGCCAGTGGTTTAGACATTAATGGCTGTGTGTTGAGTTATTTTGAGGGGACAGCAAATTTACACTGTAATAAGATAAGATAAGATAAGCCTTTATTAGTCCCACAACAGGGAAATTCCAGGATTGCAACAGCACAGGGATAGCAACACTCAGAGCAACAATCAGAAGGCAAGAAAAAAACAAGCAAGCAAGAGCAGCTAATATACATATGTACATATTACTATAAAATATATATACACACACACACACACACACACAGACACACAGTGCAGAGCATTGTAGCTGGATGGAATAAATATATGAATATATGAACACACAGTGCAGAGCATTGTAGCTAGATGGAATAAATATGTAAATATATAAACACCCACAGTACGGAGCATTGCAGCTAGGTGGAATAAATATGCAAGTATATAAACACACAGTGCGGAGCAATGTAGCTAGATGGAATAATATATAGATATATAAAAACACAGTGTGGAGCATTGTAGCTAGATGGAATAAATATAGAGATATATAAATATAAACACACCCAGTGCTGAGCATTGTAGCTAGATGGAATAAATATGTAAATATATAAACACACACAGTGCAGAGCATTGTTGCTAGATGGGATGAAACAGCATAACCGTCTACTTAGTTATCCTACATGGTATGATTATGTGCCCATACATATTCTCACCCTCCATAGCGACCGGTATTTTCCTAGTTGTATGCCGGAGGGGACCATTGTGTAAGTCTATTGCATCTTTTGCATTTAAAAAACTATTAGTTTGTTACGTCTTTTTGCTATCTCTGCGAGCAGCCCTGCTTAGGTTGTACAGTCTGACAGCCGTTGGTAGGAAGGACCTACGAAACCTCTCGGTTGTGCACCTGGGATGATGTAGTCTGCTGCTAAATGAGCTCCTCAGTGCATTCAGTATGTCCTGCATAGGGTGGAACTCGGACTCCAGCAGAGATGACAGTTTAGCCACCGTCCTTCTCTCTCCTATCTCCTCCATCGGATCAAGGCGCTGCCCCAGGACAGAGCTAGCTTTCTTAACCAGTTTGTTCAGTCTCTTCCTATCGGCTGCAGTAATGCCACTGCCCCAGCACTCCAAAAGTGATGGCTGATGCCACCACCGTGTCATAGAATGACTTCAGCAGCGCCCCTTGTACACCAAAAGACCTGAGTCTCCTCAGCAGGAACAGCCTGCGCTGTCCCTTCTTGTAGAGTGCGTCGGTATTGTGTGACCAGTCTAGTTTATTGTTCAGATGAACACCCAGGTACTTATAGGATGTCACCATCTCGATGTCTGTTCCCTGTATATTTACTGGTGCTGTGAGGGGCTGCCCATGCCTGCGGCAGTCCACCACCAGCTCCTTAGTTTTCCTCGCGTTGATCTGGAGGCAGTTCCGATGGCACCAGTCCACGAAGTCCTGGATAAGCCCTCTGTACTCAGCTTCATCTCCATTGGAGATGAGGCCAACGATCGCAGAGTCATCAGAGAACTTCTGTAGATGGCAGTGTGTTGTGTTGTGTGAGAAGTCCGCAGTATAAAGAGTGAACAGGAAGGGAGCCAGCACCGTTCCCTGGGGGGCCCCCGTGCTACTGATGATCGTGTCGGACACACAGTCCCGGGTTACAAGCTGTACACTGACTACATTGTATCAAAGTGTCCTATCTTCAGTGTTGTCCCATGAAAAGATATAATACAATATTTACAAATACGTGAGGGGTGTACTCATTTTTGTGAGATACTGTAGATGTGTTTGGGGGGCATTATCAAACATATAAAGTCTGGTGCAGATTGGATGTTGCATGTGTGAGATATTAGCAAAAATCCATCCATCCATCCATCTTCTACCACTTTTCCAAATGTCCGGGTCATGGAGGCAGCAGTTCAAGCAAAGAAGCCCAGACTTCCCTCTCCCCAGCCACCTGCTCAAGCTCTTCTGAGAGGATGCCAAAGCATTCCAAGGACAGCTGGGAGACAGTCTCTCCAGCGTGTCCTGGGTCTGCCCTGGGGTCTCCTCGCAGTGGGATGTGCCCAAAACACCTCAAGTGGGAGGCGTCCAGGAGATCAGATGCCCAAACCACCTCAGCTGGCTCCTTTCAATATGGAGGAGCAGCGGTTCTACTCTGAACCTCTCCCAGATAACTGAGCTCCTCACCCTATTTCTAAAGGTGAGTCCAGCAATTCTACGGAGAAAGCTCATTTCAGCCGCCTGTATCTGCAACCTCATTCTTTCGGTCATTACCCAAAGCTCATGACCATAGGTGAGGGAAGGAACATAGATTGTGTCATGGCGGCCACTGGGCCACCGTCATCAGCTCCAGCTGCGCACACACCTGTCGCCAATAACCAGCAGGCTTTAAAAGCCGGTGTCACTGACTGCTCTGCACAGAGTCGTCTGTCTTCCTCGCCACGCAACGCGTCACGGACACGGCCTCAAGCCAGAGCTACTACAAAGCCTCTTCACCAAGCCACGTCACGTAAGCATCAGCAAACCTTACCTTGTCAAAGTAATTTCCCCTGTGCACAGGTGGACTTCCCTGGCGGCGGACTCATCTCCCCTGACAACGGGGCTTCTCCTCCTCCTCCTCGGATCCCCTCCTCACCTTCACAGCGCCAAGCTCCACGTTCACCCAGCCACGTCAAGTCACGGAGCGAACAGAAGTCTCACAGCGGCACCTGCAAGTAAACAGCACAAATCATAATTCCCCGTTGCTGTGAGCTGCATTAATCCCTTGTGCTTGTGTGTTTCCAGGGTTGCCAGGTCGCAGCAAGACTCGCTCAGCTCCAGCTGTCTGTCAGCATCGCACTCATCCACACATTCACACACACACTAACTTCACTGGGTTAATAAATAATTGTCTAATCACTCTACTCGTGTCAGTGTCTGTCTCCTGGGTCAAGCAATCATGTCAGATTGTCGAACCATAATGACTATGTTCTATCGGGCTTTTATTGAATCTGTTTTATCCTTTTCTTTAATGTCATGGTTTGGTCAGATAAAACTGAAACAGAGGAAATCCTTGGATCAGGTAGTCAGATGGTCCAGTCGTTTGCTTGGTGAGTCACAGCTGAGCCTGACATCCCTGTACACCAGACAAGTACAGAGGATGGCCGACTCGATTTTAAATGATGACTCCCACCCTTTGCACTGCAACTTTCAGCTTCTTCCCTCCAGACGGAGGTTTGCTGTCCCAAAAAGTAGAACCCAGCGCTACAAAAACAGATTTGTCCCTGCTGCTGTCAAAGAGTTGAACAAGCTATAAAAATTATATTGTACATATTTTATATTTACCTATTTTGTAAGATGTGTGACTGGGTTTGTGTCTATGTTGAATGTAATTGTGGCTTGTAAATATGGATGTCACCAACTGCAAAACAAATCTACCTACGGGTACAAATAAAGTAACCTGAACCTGAACCTGAACCTGAGATTGAGCGTTAAATCAACAGCTTTGCCTGAGAGCTCAGCTCCCTTTTCACCACGACAGACCAGTACAACGTCCACATCACTGCAGATGCTGCTCCTATCCGTCTGTCAGTCTCTTGCTCCATTCTCCCCTCACTCATGAATGAGACCCCGAGACACTTAAGCTTCTCCACTTGGGGCTGATAGGGAAAATAACTGCATTTAGGAGATTTAACAATTATACACGTGTTGTATCTGAGGATTAGGACAGCGGAGGCAGGAGTTGTACTGAACCATGGCTTTATTGACAAACACTGTTAACAGCACGTGTTACAGCACACTAGCTACTAAGCTAACCCCAAACAGGTATAGGCAGGTGTTGGCATAGAGGCAGAGCACCAAAGAGGCCATCTCCCACCGTCAGTCCCCCAATATAGTCATGGTGCAAAGACGTCACGTCGTGCGTGCGTCCCCACGCCCGTGACGTGTATGGTGGTATTCCAATATGCCACATTTATCCCATCCCCCCCGGGAAATGGTGATGACAGTATCTCACAAAAGTGAGTACCGGTACACGCCTCACATTTTTGTAAATATTTTATTGTATCTTTTCATGGGACAACACTGAAGATATGACACTTTGATACAATGTAGTCAGTATACAGCTTGTATAACAGTGTAAATTTGCTGTCCCCTCAAAATAACAACACACAGCCATTAATGTCTAAACCGCTGGCAACAAAAGTGAGTACACCCTTAAGTGAAAATGTCCAAATTGTGCCCAAAGTGTCAATATTTTGTGTGGTCACTATTATTTTCCAGCACTGCCTTAACTCTCTTGGGCATGGAGTTCACTAGAGCTTCACAGGTTACCACTGGAATCCTCTTCCACTCCTCCATGACATCACACTGCTGGTGGATGTTGGAGACCTTGTGCTCTTCCACATTCCATTTGAGGATGCCCCACAGATGTTCAATAGGGTTTAGGTCTGGAGACATGCTTGGCCAGTCCATCACCTTTACCCTCAGTTTCTTTAGCAAGGCAATGGTCGTCTTGGAGGTGTGTTTGGGGTTGTTATGTTGGAATACTGTCCTGCGGCCCAGTTTCTGAAGAGAGGGGATCATGCTTTGCTTCAGTATGTCACAGTACATGTTGGCATTCATGATTCCCTCAATGAACTGTGGCTCCCCAGTCTTTGTCTTTGTACTGCTCACCTGGTTGCTGCCACACACGCTTGACACCATCTGAACCAAACAAGTTTATCTTAGTCTCATCAGACCACAGGACATGGTTCTAGTAATCCATGTCCTTAGTCTGCTTGTCTTCAGCTAACTGTTTGCAGACTTTCTTGTGCATTATCTTTAAAGGGGGCTTCCTTCTGGGATGACAGCCATGCAGACCAATTTGATGCTGTCACAATCCCGAGCGATCAAGGCACACCAGAGAAGAGCGGAGCCTTCCAAAAGTTTGCAATCAGCAATTTTACGTTTTATTCCAGAAATACTTCATAGGCAACAGCTCCAATGAACATCCAACACCCACCACAAACCAAATGAAAAACACCTGTTAATATACTCAGTGAGAAAATCAGCCAAATTGGCACATACATAATCCCAGGTAAGACAATAAACATTTTCATATACCCACATATACCCAGTAATATCTAAAAGAGTCATAAATACATAAATACTTCCCACAATATCTACAGAATGAATACACACCATAAATACACCATAAATCATACAATAAATAATTTAAACCCCTATTTACATATTAAATTCCCCCTATACTCAACCATCATATACTTTCTCCTGCTGGTATCCTTTAAAAGGACCTCAAAACCCTGAGGAGTCTTTTGCCCGGACACCACCAGGAAGCATGCTGGCAAAGGTACGTGGTTTTAAGATTGATCAATTGCCTCACCCAATTAATATAATTAACATTAACAATTATCTCACAAAAGGGATTCAATTCACTCAGACTCTGAAATTATATGTGCATTTTTACAATACAATACATGTTGACATTTGCAAATATAAATCCTTCTACACATATAATATTCAATTACACAAACCATAACAGTGGCGACACTCCGTCATCACAGATGCAGTGTGCGGCGCATGCTCTGAGAACTGACAGGCTGACCCCCACCCCCCACCTCTTCAACCTCTGCAGCAATACTGGCAGCACTCATACATCTATTTTCAAAAGACAACCTCTGGATATGACGCTGAGCATGTGCACTCAACTTCTTTGGTCCACCATGGTGAAGCATGTTCTGAGTGGAACCTGTCCTGTTAAACCACTGTATGGTCTTTGCCACCGTGCTGCAGCTCAGTTTCAGGGTGTTGGCAATCTTCTTATAGCCTAGGCTATCTTTATGTAAAGCAACAATTCTTTTTTTCAGATCCTCATCGAGAGTTCTTTGCCATGAGGTGCCATGTTGAACCTCCAGTGACCAGTATGAGAGAGTGTGAGAGCGATAACATCATATTTAACACACCTGCTCCCCATTCACACCTGAGACCTTGTAATACTAATGAGTCACATAACACCAGGGAGGGAAAATGGCTAATTGGGCACAATTTGGACATTTTCACTTAGGGGTGTACTCACTTTTGTTGCCAGTGGTTTAGACACTAATGGCTGTGTGCTGAGTTATTTTGAGGGGACAGCAAATTTACACTATTATACAAGCTGTACGCAAACTACTTTACATTGTATCAAAGTGTCATATCTTCAGTGTTGTCCAATGAAAACAGATAAAAAATATTTACAAAAATGTGAGGAGTGTACTCACTTTTGCGAGATACTGTATACATTCACCAGTACCAGTGTTGCGGCTAAGACAATGCATGACGCACTAGGTTGCCAATGTTAGGTTACACACATTTGTTTGACGTTAAGGCACAATATAGTAGTATTAGCTTCTAGACCTATACCATTGTGGGTTAGGGGGGAGGATGTGGAGGTTGTGGAGGATTACAAATACAGTGGTGTGAAAAAGTGTTTGCTCCCTTCCTGATTTCTCTTTTTTTTTTGTATGTTTGTCACACTTAAATGTTTCAGATCATCAAACAAATTTTAATATTAGACAAAGATAACACAAGCAAACACAAAATGCAGTTTTTAAATGAAGGCATTTGTTATTAAGGGTAAAAAAAAATAAATCCAAAGCTAAATGGTCCTGTGTGAAAAAGTGATCCCCCCCCCCCATTCAAACATAAATTAACTGTGGTTTATCACATCTTTGGAAAACTGAGTTCAATTTCTCTAGCCACACCCAGGCCTGATTACTGCCACACCTGTTCTCAATCAAGAAATCACTTAAATAGGACCTGCCTGACAAAGTGAAGTAGACCAAAAGATCCTCAAAAGCTTGACATCATGCTGCAATCCAAAGAAGTTCTTGGGAAACAAAGTAATTGAGAGCTATCAGTTTGGAAAAGGTTATAAAGCTATTTCTAAAGCTTTGGGACTCCAGCAAACCACAATGAGAGCCATTATCCACAAATTGCGAAAACATGGAACAGTGGTGAATCTTCCCAGGAGTGGCTGGCTGACCAAAATCACCCCAAGAGCGCAGCGATGACTCATCCAAGAGGTCACAAAAGACCCCACAACAACATCCAAAGAACTGCAGGCTTCACTTGCCTCAGTTAAGGTCAGCATTCATGACTCCACCATAACAGAGACTGGGCAAAAATGGCCTACATGGCAGAGTTCCAAAACAAAAACCACTGCTGAGCAAAAAGAACATAAAGGCTCGTCTCAGTTTTACCAGAAAACATCTTGATGATCCCCAAGACTTGTGGGAAAATACCCTGTGGACTAACGAGACAAAAGTTGAACTTTTTGGAAGGTGTGTGTCCCATTACATTCGGCATAAAAGTAACACAGCATTTCAGAAAAGGAACATCATACCAACAGCAAAATATGATGGTGGTAGTGTGATGGTCTGGGGCTGTTTTGCCACTTCAAGACCTGGAAGACTTGCTGTGGTAAATGGAACCATGAATTCTGCTGTCTACCAAAAAATCTTGAAGGAGGATGTCTGGCCATCTGTTCGTGACCTCAAGCTGAAGTGCACTTGGGTTGGGCAGCAGGACAATGATCCAGAACACACCAGCAAGTCCACCTCTGAATGGCGTAGGAAAAACAAAATGAAGACTTCTGAGTGGCCTAGTCAAAGTCCTGACCTGAATCCGATTGAGATGCTGTGGCATGACCTTAAAAAGGCGGTTCATGCTCAAAAACCCTCCAATGTGGCTGAATTACAGCAATTCTGCAAAGATGAGTGGGCCAAAATTCCTCCACAGTGCTGTAAAAGACTCATTGCCAGTTATCGCAAATGCTTGATTGCAATTGTTGCTGCTAAGGGTGGCCCAACCAGTTATTAGGTTTAGGAGGCAATCACCTTTTCACACTGGGCCATGTAGGTTGGGATTTTTTTCCCCTTGATAATAAACACCTTCATTTAAAAACTGCATTTTGTGTTTACTTGTGTTATCTTTGTCTAATATTTAAATTTTTTTGATGATCTGAAATATTTAAGTGTGACAAACATACAAAAAAATGAGAAATCTGGAAGGGGGCAAACACTTTGTCACACCACTGTACCTGGGTGTCATGATCAGCAATGGACTGGACTGGAAATCTAACACCAATGCTGAGTACAACAAGCAGATGAGCAGACTCTACTTTCTGAGGAAGATGAGATCCTTCAACGTGTGCAACAGGATGCTGGACCTTTTCTATCAGGCCATTGTCACCAGCGCCATCTTCTTTGCTGCTGTCTGTTGGGGTAGCAGTATCAGAGCCAGTGACACCAACAGACTTGACAAGATTATCAAGTGGGCTGGCTCTGTAATTGGTCTCAGGCCAGAGACCTTTGAGACTGTGGTGGAGAGGAGGACACTGAGCAAACTACTATCCATCATGGACGATCCTGATCACCCTCTCCACCACCCACTGGACAGACAGCGGAGCACTTTCTCCAGCAGACTCCTTCAGCTTCACTGCCAAACGGTTAGGTACAGGAAATCTTTCCTTCCACATGCCATTTCACTGTACAATAACTCACTCTGATGTTGAATTCTGGTCGTAACTATGCTACCATACTGCACCTTACAGTCTAATTGGTACCTCACACTGCAGCCTGCACCTGATAGACCTGCATTGTACAGCGAGTACGATTCATGTACCTATACGGGTCATCATCTATTCATCTGTGATGTATATAAGTTATTTAGGCAGTTTTACTTTCCATGGGTAATCCCTTTTTCTTTTATGTTGTGTGTTTCTGTCATTTTGGTCATCTACTGTCATGCTGCCGTTACACTGCAATTTCCAAGTTTGGGATCAATAAAGTATATCTAGCTATCTAGCTAGCTAGCTATCTAGCTAGCTATCTATCGCTGCATGGTTGAGTGGATTATTCTGCCACCATTATCAACCATGTTCAGTTTAAACATTTCAAAAAAAGTCATTTTACAGTTCAGCCTCAGGCCAGCCCATGGTGGGCGCCGCCTTGGAGGTGCTGGTTGTGGTGGACCAGGGTGCCATCTTGAGCCATCGGTCATCTGGAAGGTGGCTGGTCCCAACTGCACGGTAATCTGCATCAGCGAGGACAGGAACATCTGCAGGTCATCTGGGCATTTCGAACCTAGTCGACTTCATGCGGCACTGCTGCAGCACTCTCGTCCCTGATGCTGGTTGCTGCCGTGGCGGTGTGACTTTCACGCCATGGCTGGACATGCCCCTGGTTGGTAGCAGAGGTCCGTGATGTACTGCTGGGTTGTCTCACCCACCCACTGTTGACACTGGCAGAAACGAATTGTCTTCGCTAGCACACTTTCGGGCGCTGTGAAGTGTACAGCCAGCAGCGCGATGCACTCCTCATACGTGTCCGCCTATCCTAAATTGTTGAATATCTGCTGTCTCTCGGCATCCAGGCTGTGGATTAAAACTGCTCACAGCTTCAACTTGCTACGTCTCTCCAGGTCCATTGCCAACACATAAGTGCGGAATGATTCGAGTCAACGAGGCCATGGGATGGGCGGCTCACCTGGGGCTGCAAGGAACGGCATGGTGGTGCTAGACACGCTTCCATCTTCAGGAAAATAGATAATTCTCCTCCAGAAGACCAGTTTCCCTCATCGCCAATGTTGTGTCTGAGAATTAGGACAGTGGAGGCAGGAGTTGTACTGAACCATGGCTTTATTGACAAACACTGTTAACAGTACATGTTACAGCACACTAGCTACTAAGCTAATCCTGAGCAGATACAGGCTGGCGTTGGCATAGACGCGGCGCAGCAAAGAGGCCATCTCCCGCCGTCAGTCCCCCAATATAGTCACAGCGCAATGACGTCACGTTGTGTGTATGCCCCCACACCCATGACATGTATGGTGTATTCCAATATGCCACAACATGCACATAAAGTACAGTATACTTTATCTGCAGTGCCCTATCAAGGTCTCCAACCTCTTTAGTTAGCTCAGCTGTGGTTTCATTGTTGATTAGTGACAGAAGTCCAGTCGTCTTCATACAAGGTGTGTATCTTGTTTACTGTGGTGGGTCTCGAAGGCAATTCATAAGTGCAGTTTTTGGATGCAATACGAATTATTTCAGGCAGACCCTCATCATCCACAATGCTAATCAGCCTGTACGCGATGGATACCCACTTAGCGATTGCTAAGAACAGTTTAGTGATTGTACGGATGTCCAGGCATCTGTTATAAATTGTTCAGCAGGGGTTGTCTTGCAATCTTGAGCTTCAGCTCTTCCAAGTAGCTCAGTGAGGAAAACACTTGGAAGTGGTGGTTTGTACAGGTGCTGACGTAACCTTGCATCTCCTTCCTCTCCCTGCACCGACTCCAATTCCTGCTCACTGGGAAGCTGAGCCGCTCTTGTGGAATGTTATACAAGTAGCAAAACAAAGGGTAGCATCTCACTGGGCAGAGACAGCTCGCAACTATTTAGAGATTAAAAAATAATGAGACAGATCCAAGAATCTGCAACAATTTTCACTTGGAATCACACTGAACTTACAACTTAGGACAAATCTGCATATGTCTCACAGATGTTGCAATAATGTTGCACAAACTTCCAGTGAATTTTTGGCCAAAGACACCGAACAAAAGAGCATTGAATGGCTGTGTGTGCATGCCTCCATTTTACAAACAGCGGGCGTGTGTGTAATATATGGAAAGCCAACAAGGTCAAAAACCCGCAATCGCGATTAATATTGATTGTGATCAGTGTGCTGTCTAGTTAATCTCGATTAACTCGATTAATTCTTTCACCTCTACTTTTTACCTGCCCACCTGTGCACACATTGGCTATGCATTCATTACCAGATCTGTGGTTTTTCTCCATCCCATTCATTCACAATATTCCAATTGTGGCAAGACTCTTTAGGTATGTTTAGACTAGCAGTTGTCAAATAAATACAGATTCAGCAACTACACAGCTAATTTCTTCCCTCAGATATTTTCAGAAATGCCATTTGTTGATTTGTATTCAAGATATCATAGAAACTTTACTGCCAAACCGCCATGTTGGACAATCCAGAAATTCCCAGTCTATCCACCAGTTCCTGTGTCTGACAAGGCTGGGACAGGGTCGGTGACCATGTCCACCTCAACTTATGTTATTGTACATTATTTTCATCACTTTCACTGTCATTATTATTATCAGTCTGGTAGGGGTTATGTTTTTGTTGTCATACCTTACCATTGTTGAGTTTTAGTTGTCCTTTCCTTGTTTTGGTTTTGCCCTCACTCTCATTATTGATCACAGCTGTACCTCATTTTTTCAGTAACTGGTTTCCCTTATATGTTTGGCGCTGGCTTCTCTCCCCGTTGTGTCCTGGTCATTCCTCTCTGAACCACAAGTTGTATCACATCCTTTAGTAAGTTTGTCTGCCTTTCCGGCTTTATGCTCCGTTTTCACCCCTCGTGCTGCATTATTTGATAATAAATTATGTTCAAACGTCACCCAGTGATTGAGTCCTCCTTCACGCCCCAAAGGGGTGATTATGACAGTAGGACACTGCCAAATATGGACTCAGCGGGCAACCACAGAGGGAGGAGAGCTGCCGATCATGGAGGTGCTGCAGGACCTCATCACTTCCCGCAGCTCACTCTCCCCGGAGGACACCGCAGACTGTTGGGGGAACTCTCTAATATTTTTGAAGTCCGTGTCAGTGTGCGCTCCCTTCCCTGGTGCACTCCCTGCCTTACCATCTCTGCCAGTCTCCTCCTCTCTGGAGCGGGAGCCAGCCAACTGGCTGCCAGTATTCACTCCAGCGGAGCAGAGGGAGTTCTTCCTCGGCAGTCAGTTGGCCCGCGGGGGGCTTGGTTGGGAGGAAGGATCTAAGAGACGCCGGCCTCGAGTTCCTACGACTGAGTCCTCAGAGTACTCCACACCTGCTTCCCCAGCCGTCTCTCCAAGGATGTCCCCGGTTGTTTCTCTGAGGGACTGCGCATCCTCCCATTCCGGCTCCCCAACACATTGGGGTGGCCAACTATTATTTAGTGAAGCCTGAGCCGATGATCGAGCGTTCCTTGGCTCTGTTGACATCACCCCACCACTCACCATCACCAGTGCCGGCTCCAAGCCGTTTCTTGACAGCTCCTGCCCCCGAGGGATTTCTGCTGTATCCCAGAAGGACTTCCCCGGATCATCAGCAGTGGCAGAGCATGGAGCAAGGCAAGCACCTTCTGATTTTTTAACACTAATAAATGAAGTGTACTGCCTTGCGTCGGATGGGGTCCCCAGTCACAGCTGCCTGCTGTCTCTGGGTCCTCACCACCTGGTTGTGCTGTCTTCTCCACCTCCATGCCACCTCTCACCTTCGCTCTTCCTCTTCCTTCTGAGGTCGTCTCCACCACCACGGCCTCTACGTCCCAGAGGATGAGCTCTCCAATAGCTGCATCTCCTCATCTCCAGGGAGCTCCAGCAGCTGCATCTCCTCATCTCTAGGGAGCTCCAGCAGCTGCATCTCCTCATCTCCAGGGAGCTCCAGCAGCTGCATCTCCCCATCACCAGGGAGCTTCAGCAGCTGCATTTCTTCATCACCAGAGAGCTCCAGCAGCTGTATTTCCTCATCACCAGAGAGCTCCGCCTGCTGCATCTCCTCATCACCAGAGAGCTCCACCTGCTGCATCCCCTCATCACCAGAGAGCTCCACCTGCTGCATCTTCTCACCACCAGAGAGCTCCACCTGCTGCATCTCCTCATCACCAGAGAGCTCCACCTGCTGCTTTTCTCCCGGCTGCCTCACCTGCTGTTTTTCCCGCAGCTCGGCCAGAGGCCGCCGTTCCTGCAGCTCGGCCTGAGGCCACCGTTCCCACATCTCGGCCCGAAGCTGCCGTTCCCGCAGCTCACCCTGAAGCCGTCACTTCCACACCAGTAGCAGAGCCACCGGGGTCCCCACCAGCGGAAGAGCAGGAGTTAAGGCAAGCCCTCTTTGTTATGTTTTTAACATCTATTTTAAGAAGGGCTTGTCTTACTCCTGCTGGGGAGACCCAGTTGCAGCCTCCATCTGCTTCTGAGCTCTCTCTGCCAAGCTCTTCTGTTGGCTGTTAAGGTGTGGTCCCTACTCCAACCTGTACCTCTTCCTCCCAGTCCAAGGTGGCTGCATCGCAGAGGGATTCCTGAGCATCGGGGCCAAATGCTCTTGCACCTCCACAATCTGTTCCTGAGTTCGGCACACCTCAGTCTTCATCCTCGGTGGTCAGTGCGCTTCAACCATCAGCTCCCAAGGTCAGTGCATTCCAACCACCAGCTCCTGGGGTTGGCGCACTCCAGCCATCAGCTCCTGGGGTTGGCACACTCCAGCCATCAGTTCTTGGGGTTGGCGCACTCCAGCCATCAGCTCCTGGGATCGGCGCACCTCAGTCATCTGTTCCAGAAGCCGATGCACCTCTGCCATCTGTTTCTGAGGCCAGTGCACCTTTGCCATCTCATCCTAAGGTCAGTGCACTCCTGTCATCGTCTCATCCTGAGGTCAGCGCGCCCCAGTCATCGTCTCATCCTGAGGTCAGTGCTCCCCAGTCATCATCTCATCCTGCGGTCAGCGCACCCCAGGCATCGTCTTATCCTGCGGTCAGTGCACCCCAGGCATTGTCTTATCCTGTGGTCAGCGCACCCCAGTCACTGTTTCATCCTGCGGTCAGTGCACCCCAGTCATCGTTTCATCCTGCAGTCAGCGCACCCCAGTCATCATTTCATCCTGCAGTCAGCACACCCCAGTCATCGTTTCATCCTGCAGTCAGCACACCCCAGTCATCGTTTCATTCTGTAGTCAGCGCGTCCCAGTCATTGTCTCATCCCGAGGTCAGCGCGCCCCAGTCATTGTCTCATCCTAAGGTCAGCGCTGCAGCTGCCTTCCCTGGATCTTGGAGCTCTCCTACCACTATTGTCTGAACTCTGTGCTCTCAAGCTGCTGCTCCACCAGTTCCAGGACCCAGCTCTTTTTTAACTGTCCAGTGGCCCAAGGACTTTTGTAGGCCACCCGATGTACTGTTCTCTTCTGTCTGGTGGCCTAGAGACTTTGGTAGGCCACCTGACGCCCAGTACTCCACTGTCTGGTGTTCCATGGACTTGTGTAGGCCACCTGATGTGCCGTCTCCCCCGTCTGGTGGTCCTGGGGCTCTGGACTCACGGTGTGGTCCACAGACTGGGGTTGACTACCCGACGGACTGTTCTTCTCCTCTCACCCAAATATGCTGGGATAGGCTCCAGCCCCCCCCCCCCCCCCCCGCGACCTGAAAAGGATTAAGCGGAAGAAGATGGATGGATGGATGAGGTACAGCTGTGATCAATACTGTGTAGTTAAACCCTTCCACACCTGTGGTGTATGGGGCAGCGTCTATCTCTGTTTCACTGACCCTAGGACACACAGCTACTGTGAGTAGTGAAAGCTACAGTGGGGGGGGGGGGGGTCAGTCCTCTGGTAGCTCTGTGCGCTAACTTTCCTTTATATGTTTTCCGCTGGCTTCTCTTCCTGTGGTGTCCTGGTCATTCCTCTCTGAACCACAAGTTGTATCACATCCTTTAGTAAGTTTGTCTGCCATTCCGGCTTGATGTTCTGTTTTCAGCCCTCATGCTGCATTATTTTGTAATAAATTATGTTCAAAGGTTGCCCAGTGATGGAGACTTTCTTCACACCCCAAAGGGGCGATTATGACAGTGTTGTCCGATCAAGAGTGGCTCCATCTTTTGACAGCTGTAGGGTGTCAGATTTGGCTTGCTTTGTGAATGCATTTCCTACTGGGGTTTTGTCTGTTTTGGTACTCTGTTTCCACTTGTGAAACTTGTTTGAAAATGTGAATATGTGAACTAATGCATGGAAAGGTTCGCAAGTTTTTGGTTGTGGGTCAGTGTATCTTATCTTTAGAGCCAGTACAAGTAGGAAAAGGGCCAACAGCTCAATTTACTCTTCAAACAATGGACTGATACCTTGTCCACGCTGATTTGAATGACAACAAAACACACCAAATGGGAAGTTTCCCACCATGTCCTGCAGGTTTTGGGTGGGGATAAGGGCAAATATTGATTGGGCTGTGTGTTGCTGTGGAGTCACCTCAACAGATGTTTTTCTTTGGAAGGTTCTGCGGCTCTGTTTATTTTAAATTGCTCTGTCATTCGCTTGAGGTCAAAGGCCCGAAGACGGACAGAGTGTTGAGAGAGAAGGGAGGAAGAAAGGGAGAGGGAGATGATGAGTTTTTCCTCTGGCCTCTGGGCCAAAGGTCAGTGGGGCTAATAAGGAAGGAGCTGGGAGTCATGTGCTCCTACTAGCACGGAGGTATTTACAGAGTTAAAGTTTAACTTTGGGTTTTAAATTCCTCTGCACTTGAACTAACACTATTAACTCACTGCCAGACTAATATTCAGAAGCACATTCTCTAAAAAGTGAACTTGGGCAGCAGTTTCTTTTCAGTGGGGAATAATTATTTCTGATTTTTTTTTGTTTGTTTTTTTAATTGGCAGAGCTTTTCTGACACAATCCTCCTGTGTTCAGCTGTGGACCTTTTGGTAGAAATGTGACCAGTTGCTTAAGAGGGGATCATTGTTTAGCAACTCCAACCACCTACAGGGCTTCAACTGGTTAATCCTGAATGTACATATGGTGTCCTGCTGTCAAACATGTTCTGTTGAGAGCAATACCTAGATTTTCACTTCAAATCAAATGCTGATGTAAAGACATCTGTATAGCATTTAACTGGCTATATTCATTTCCATTCCTTACCACACACTGTGACTATACTGTACATGCAAAATATGCACAAAGTGGGTGATTTATTGATAAATACTGTATGTAATATACAGTGTGTAAATCTGGATTTGGACTTTCACATAACTTTGAAATCTAAATAATGAATCCAAAAGAATGCAGTTGGGAATTATATTTCTATTTACAGGATTTGAAAATATGTGACAACACAAGTCACAGCTGTGCACACTCATCGCGTCAGAGTACTATTTTCTCTGCTTTTGTTTGTTTTTATTGATTTCATTTTTAATTTTTTATCTTTGTTTGTTGTTACTAGTCTTTGTTTACTGTTAGCTCGGTATTGGCCTCGCCTAAAAGCCCGTTCGGATGTGCGAGTAGGTCCAATCCCCGACTGGGCTACTTCTTACCGGGCTAGGCTTCCTGCTAGCCTGTTTTTAGCTTTTTAGCTGTTTTTAGCTAACTTTCAGCTAACTTGTTTTTAGCTATTTTAGCTGTTTTTGGCTAGCTGGCGGGCTAGCCATCCATCTCAGCGCCTGGAACGCCATGGCTCCTTCTCCGACATGTACCCACTGTTTATCTCTCCTCAGTAAGGTCTCTGAGTTGGAATAGAGGCTCTCCAACCTTTATAAGATTTGCGAGGCTGAAGACCACCTCGACACCATCATTCTCGGGTGATCATCGGCTCCGGCTACCGACTCGCAGTTGGCAGAGACTGCTACTTACTTGGGTGAGTTCAGAGCATCTCCATCTACCTCTACTCCTGCTCCAGCCTCTGCAGACGTCCATGACCTCAGCAACAAACACTGGTTTCGTCTTGGGCCTAAACCCAAAGCTTCGGTTGGTCCCTCTCATCCTCCATGCGCGCCCTGGACCTTGGTTCGACCAGCTAACAACCATCGTCGATCGACTAGAATGGGCCGCGCCGCTTCTCTTCCCGTGTCCTTGGAAAACAGATTTGATATCCTTTCCCTGGAGGATTTTCCCCACCTGGACACTGGCCGTCCGCCCGTGGATGCCCCTCGTCCTCCCTCCTCTCCTTCAGCGGCGGCTCATGTCTGCAAACCCTGGATAAAGACCACCCTGGGTGTGTCAAATTACACACCAGCTCCAGATAGAAGAGAGCGCATCACCCCGCCTTCGCAACAACATCACCCTCTACAAAATTACTCTCCTCGTCAGGATCCACCGACAACCCCCCCCAGACGACGCTGGTAATTGGTGACTCGATCATGAGGAACGTCAGAAGCAGGTACTGCATCACTCGATTTTTTCCCGGGGCTAGAGTCTCTGACATTGAGGCTCTTATCCCTGACCTGCTAAATGAATTCCCCCACGTACAAACTGTCGTTGTGCAAGTGGGATGCAATAACATCCCAGATGAAGCGTCGGAGATTTTAAAAAGTGACTTCGGGAGCCTTCTGTCCACGCTTATGAACTGTGGCAGACATGCGCTCATCTCTGGGCCTTTGGCACCTCTCAGGCGAGGCTGCAATCGATTTAGCAGAACTCTCACTCTTAATTCTTGGCTGCGTTTTATTTGTCCTATTTTTAACATTAGTTTTGTTGACAATTTTAATTTATTTTGAACCGCCCATCACTTATGAGGCCTGATGGCTTCCACCTAAATAGACTTGGTGCATGTGTTTTAAGAGACAATCTATTCTATTCCATTCAGTGTTTTTTGGTACAGTGACTGGGACTTGGTGTGCTTACTCGCTCTGAAGCTTCTGGGTTTGCCAAACTGCCCTTTTTTGGGTCTGTTCCCACTTCTTGTGTCGATCCCATTAATTCAGGTGGTCTTTACCATTTGGATCAGCCTTTGATTTATAATCCTACAGAGATTGTGTCTGTCTCCAGTTGCCCTAAATATTGTAACCCTGGACAAATACAACACGACTTGAAAAACACACGCACTTCTGCTGCTCCTCCTCATCCACCACCTTTCAACTTTGCCCGTCTCCTTCCTCAGAGAACCTTTTTCTGCTCCCTCTAAAGTTAATAAAAAAGTTAATAAAAATAGAATGCATAAACATCCCAAATTGATTAAACAAAATGTTGGTAAAATTCAAATCCAGCCTCAAGTCCCTAAAATTAATAAATTGGCCTCTGTTTCTCCCCAGAATTTAAAAATTAAATGTGGTCTATTAAACATTAGCTCTCTAACTTCTAAGTCTCTTCTGGTTCATGATCTATTAATTGATCATCAGATTGATCTACCATACCTCACAGAGACCTGGCTTGGGCAAGATGATTATGTTGGTCTGAATGAATCAACTCCCTCTGGGTATTTAAACTGTCATAACCCCAGAGGTTCTGGTTGTGGTGGTGGAGTGGCGGCAATTTTCCATTCTAAATTGCTAGTTAATGTTAAGCAAAAATTATGTTTTAATTCCTTTGAAGGTTTGGTCCTCAGTGTGGGGCCTGTTGGCAATCTTGGCTTGAACACAATTCTCTTTGCCATAGTTTATCGTCCTCCCTCGGCCTATTCAGAGTTTCTATTGGAATTTGCCGAATTTTTAGCTGATTTAGTGCTGAAATCCAATAAAATAATTATTGTAGGGGACTTTAATATACATGTTGATGTAGAGAGTGACTGTCTTAATAAGATAAGATAAGATAAGCCTTTATTAGTCCCACAATGGGGAAATTCCAGGATTGCAACAGCACAGGGATAGCAACACTCAGAGCAACAATCAGAAGGCAAGAAAAAACAAGAGCAGCTAGTATACATATGTACATATTACTATAAATATATATATATATATATAGACACACAGTGCGGAGCATTGTGGTTGGTGGATGTGCAACAGAAAGTCTAAGCTCTCTCTCCGCGGATGAGGCGGGCCAGCTGGATGTCTTTGGGCATGATGGTGACCCTCTTGGCGTGGATGGCGCACAGGTTGGTGTCCTCGAAGAGACCCACCAGGTAGGCCTCGCTGGTCTCCTGCAGAGCCATGACGGCGGAGCTCTGGAAGCGCAGGTCGGTCTTGAAGTCCTGAGCGATCTCCCTCACCAGGCGCTGGAAGGGCAGCTTACGGATGAGCAGCTCCGTGGATTTCTGGTAGCGACGGATCTCTCTCAGAGCCACGGTACCGGGCCTGTAACGGTGAGGCTTCTTCACTCCGCCGGTGGCCGGAGTGAAGAAGGGAGTGAATAAGGCATTCAATTCAATTTTAGACTCAATGGGGTTTTCCCAGAAAGTAAAAAATTCTACCCATCATTTCCTCCATACATTGGACCTTGTTTTGACTTATGTTATAGATATCGAAAATCCGGTAGTGTCTCCTCATAATCCCGTACTGTCTGACCATTGTCTGTTAATTTTTGATTTCATTATCTCTGTTCACTTGTTTCCTAAAGAAAAATACTACTACAGCAGATGTCTTTCTGATGACGTTGTTGCCAAATTTTTGCAGATTGTCTCCTCTATGCCATGGGTCAACACAACAGAAACAACAGAAATAAATGATGGAGAGTCTGCTCCATTCGTGACTGATAGCATGGTTGATGGTGTTACTGCCTCTCTGCATCAGACTCGAGATTTGGTAGCCCCTTTAAAAAAGAAAAAGTCTAACCAGAGATTTCTAACCCCTTGGTTTAACTCAGAAACTCATGGCTTAAAACAGAAAACTCGTCAATTGGAAAGGAAATGGCGTTCAGCTAATTCAGATGAATTCTACTTAGCGTGGAGAAATCATTTCTTAATCTATAAAAAATCTCTTAGAAAAGCTAGATCAAGCTATTATTCTGCATTAATAGAAGCAAACAAGAATAACCCCAGGTTTCTCTTCAACACTATAGCCAGGCTTACAAAGAGCCATGCCTCGGTCAATCCTCGCAGCCCCCCTGAGCTTTCTAGTCATCTAGTCATCTAGATGAAATCAGTCAGATTCTTCCTACCATAAACTCAAGTACATTAACTACTACAAATCCCTCAA
Source organism: Pholidichthys leucotaenia (assembly GCA_020510985.1). NCBI lineage: Eukaryota > Metazoa > Chordata > Actinopteri > Cichliformes > Pholidichthyidae > Pholidichthys > Pholidichthys leucotaenia. Next base: position 318,442,925 of record CM035839.1, on the reverse strand, counting down.
TTGATATCTGCTTAGATAAGTTTACTCCAATCGACCTCTTAGAATTGGATAAAATAATTTCCTCATCTAAGTCTCCATCTTGCCTTTTGGACCCTATTCCTTCCAGGTTATTTAAAATGATCTTCCCAATTATTGGTAGCCGTATTCTTCTTATAATTAATTCTTCTTTAACTCTGAGTTATGTACCACTGGCTTTTAAAACTGCTGTAATTAAACCCTTACTCAAAAAAATTGACACTCAATCCAGGAGTTTTGGCCAATTATCGACCAATCTTTCATTTGACCTTTCATTTCAAAAATCTTGGAAAGAGTTGTTGCTGCGCAATTATCTGACCATTTGCAGGGAGTTGGTTTGTTTGAGGTGTTTCAATCTGGGTTCAGAGCTCATCACAGCACTGAAACTGCCTTAGTGAAGGTCACTAATGACCTCCTGATTGCATCTGATAATAGACTTGTCTCTGTTCTTGTTCTTTTAGATCTCAGTGCAGCCTTTGACACTATCGATCATGCCATTCTACATGATAGATTAGAACACTTTGTTGGACTGAGTGGAACTCCATTGCAGTGGTTTAGATCTTATTTGTCCGATAGATTTCAGTTTGTTCACATCAATGATGAATTTTCTTCCAACTCTAGGCTCAGTCACGGAGTTCCACAGGGATCTGTGTTGGGCCCTACTCTTTTTAGTTTATATATGCTCCTGTTAGGCAATATCATCAGAAAGCAAGCTCCTTCTCTCTGGAACCAGTTACCACTCTGGGTCCGGGAGTCAGACTCGGTCTCTGTTTTTAAGAACAGGGAAAAAGCCTTCCTTTTTAATACAGCTTACGTTTAAGGAGGGATTTTGTGTCTCTTAACCCCATTTTTGTTCCGTTGTTATTTTATCCATACTGCTGGTTGACCTCCAATAATGTACTTGGCATCTTACTGTTATGTTCTTTATGTCTGTCCTCTCCATCATCCCTATCCCCTCACCCCCAGCCAGTCGCAGCAGATGACTGCCCCTCTCTGAGCCTGGTTCTGCTAGAGGTTTCTTCCTGCCAAATGGGAGCTTTTCTTCTCCACTGTTGCTTAGTGCTTGCTCATAGGGGATCATCTGATTGCTGGGTTTTTCTGAGACTGTGTGGTTTTTTCTGCACTGTGGCACCATGATACGGCTTCTGTTGTGATGTGGCGCAGTATAAATAAAGCTGAATTGAACTGAATTGAATTTGCAAAGACAAAATATGTGAAAGCTAAAGAAAAGTGTTTTTTTTTAAAGTTTGTTGGTTTTTTTCAACAGTGTGAATTCGTGTCCCTTGATGTGTAGTGTTGTGCTCAGGTGAGAGTGCTAAAGGTCAGTCTGTTTCACCCTGATGACTCCTGACTGTGCTGAGAATGCAGAGTTCACCACAGTCGGCTTCACACCGAGAACAGCTGCATTCCTTACCTGCAGTTCAAAGAGCAGCAAACACACACTAACTGAAAAATGTGGACACATGCTCTGTACTTATGCAAAGGGATATTTATGTGCACGCGCTGCCACTGACTTGGAAAAACTCAGCTAAGCTTGTAAAACTCCATCAGTGTGTATTCAAATGTACCAGATATATTGCTTTTAGACACAAACTCTGCTGCTCAAACATGCCGTTTTGTGAGGGGTTTTTTGTTACCTCCGCCAAGGAGGTTATGTTTTCATCGGCGTTGGTTTGTCTGTTTGTTTGTCTGTCTGTTTGTCTGTCTGTTTGTTTGTTAGCAAGATAACTCAAAAAGTTATGGACGGATTTTCATGAAATTTTCACAGATTGTCAGAAATGGGGTATCCTACAGATGATTAGATTTTGGTGGTGATCCGGATCACCGTCCAGAAGAAAACCGCCATTACGGAAAATGCCATTTTCGTCAATAACTACTGAACCACTAATCCTATCATTGTGAATCCAATTGCTAGTCATATGTTTTCATGGTCAAGGAATCTGAAAACGTACACACAAACACTGTATGGGGGGAACTGTGGCGCTAAACCGCCATTACGGAAAATGCCATTTTCGTCAATAACTACTGAACCACTAATCCTATCATTGTGAATCCAATTGCTAGTCATATGTTTTCATGGTCAACGAATCTGAAAACGTACACACAAACACTGTATGGGGGGGAACTGTGGCGCTTGGCGGAGGTCTGCGCTCTCCGAGTGCTTTTCTAGTTACATATGCTCTGCACAGTATAAAGCACCAAATATGGTAAGACAGGCATTGGTTTTTTCCTCTTGCTAAGGGAGGTTTTGATTGCAAAATTAAAAGATTTACTATAATGCACACTGTCACACACAACTCTACAACCAAAATATAGTGTTTGACTGTAGTTTGATGCTTAAATCATCCATCCATCCATCCATCTTTTACCACTTAATCCTTTTCGGGTCACGGGGGGCTGGAGCCTATTCCAACATCTTTGGGCGAGAGGCAGGTACACCCTGGACAGATCGCCAGTCCATTGCAGGGCCAACCCAGAGAGACAGGTATGAATGTGGGAGTGAATGGTTGTCTAACGACAATTTAGAATCCCTAGTTGATACCAATTAACCTAACATGCATGTCTTTGGCCTGTGGGAGGAAACTGGAGTACCTGAGAAAACTCACACAGACACGAGGAGAACATGTAAACTCCACACAGAAGGGTCACCGACGGTCAAGGGTGGGATTGAACCATTGACCTTCCTGCTGTGCTGCCACAGTGTTAACCACTGCACCACCAAGCTGCCCATGTTGGGCTGCGGGATTATATGATACTGTACAATATCATGATAGTTACACTTGACTATTATTCACTTTAGAGGTCTCCTAAATAGACTGTCAGTTAGGATACTATTTAGGGCTGGGAACGATCCCTAATTTCCAGAATCGATTCGATTCCGATTCTTGAGATTCTGAATCGATTCGATTCGATTCCAATTCAATCCCGATTCGATCTGGGGAATTACCATTTTAATAGCCATTTTACTTCCCATGAAACAAAAATCTTCGAGACCTAATGCTGCAAATTGTACCAAGAATCTTCTAACTTTGTTAATTCATAAATTATCACATATAGAACTGACCCAAAATCAGTTACAATAATGCACTTTTTATTATTTAACTTATCATTTCATAAAGTGCTCACAGGTGCTTTCTTTAGTGCAAAGGGTGTGTCGTGTCAAGTAAACCACCCAGAGTAAGTAAACAAATTCAATGCATGAACCATGCAGACATAATCTCACTGTATTTCAGTCCCTCCAGGATTTTGTCAGTTGTTTTTGTGATTGTTGTGGCCCAAAAAGCCTGGATTTGTGGGAGCTTTTCCAAAAAGTTATGGCACTTTTAGAGTTTTTTTGCACTCAAAGTTGTGTGAGGAAGTACAGATTTTAAAGCAGCTGCTTTTTCCATAGTTTACAGTGATGCTGTTCTATGTAACACCACAAGAAAAGTACAGGATTGCCAAAAATTTCTTGTTAAACAGTGATTTATTTAGAATTAAATGCTCAGTAAAATTGTAAAAAAAAAAAAAAAAATTACCAATATTGTGTTCTTGCTGAGAATTTTAAAAAAAGAAATAAAAGAATTTGTCATTACAACAACTAAATTGCATTGAATGCATGTTAGTGTGGAGAAAGTGATGGCAGCACCTCCTTGAATCTTGAAGGTCTTCTTCTGTGCTGAAATCCACATGAAGCAGGGATGCTCCTCCACTGACGACCTCTGACCTTCAGAAGGTCTCATTGAGAATGAAGCTTCCAGTCTTCACACATCTGAAGGCAGATAAAAAGAATAGATTTCACAGTAAAATTAACATTCATATTTTTAGATCGCCACACCACAGTAGGGTTTAATAATTTAGGTTTTTTTTTAATATTTTAACTACAAATTAACTTTCAATGTTGGAAAAGGGTTTCAGTTCATTTCCTGAGAAGGTTTGTTCATTTCAATTTAGTTCTACTGAGTAACAATAGCTTGTTGTACTGCAGCCTTTATTAATTTTATTGTGATTTATTCTCTTCACATCTCTTGAGTGGCAGAAGTCCATAATCTCATAAAATATACCTTAATTCTGCATTTATTCACGGCGCTTAACCAACAGTTCTCTCTGTGTCCATAGTTTGTAAAAGAAACCACCATCATGCCAGATAAATTATTAATTGACGACATAAACGTTAAAACAAATATTATACTTACAGTCTCAGCAGCTCCAAGTCTCCCTCTGCTTCACGGGTTTCAGTCTCCGCATTTTCCCTTTATCAGTCGTCAACTTGATGTTCCAACACAGCGCTGCACGGAGTAAAAGTCCGTTTATCCCCGCTTTATGAAAAATATTCAGAAGCTGTTGAGGACAGTCTTTACGGTGACTTTTGCTGCTAAATTAAGAGACGCACGTTATTAACTCCGCGTCATGTAAACACAAAAGACGTGTGCACGCGCCGCAGGGAACACAGAAGTTTTATTTATGAAAAATATTCAGAAGCTGTTGAGGACAAGCTTTACGGTGACTTTTGTTGCTAAATTAAGAGACGTACGTTAATATCGCCGCTCGTGTAAACACGAAAGAGCACGCGCGGCAGGAAACTCTTGCCGGATGAGAACCGTTTTAACACCACAGAAGAAGAACTAGCATATCCGTTAGCTTGCTAGCTCCGTTAGCGCATCAGTTGTTTATGGTTCTCGGCCGTTGTTCCTGGCTGACTGACCCGGTTTCGACCCGATTATACTCAGCAGACGTTCACAAACGTAAAAATATTATATTAAAACATATTAATATTAAAAGATCGATCCGCGGATTTTGTGGATCGATATCGGCTCAGTCAAACATGTATCGATACATATCGATATATTGATCTTTTGAACCCACCCCTAATACTATTATTTGCTTTTTTATCACAAGGTTTTATTCCATCAAAGGAAATTAAAAAGTCACTTTATTACCCTCCCCCCAAAAGTTATGTTTTTGGTGAAGTTTGTTTGTCTGCCTCTTAGTAGAAATATACAAATCTACTGACCCATATTCACAGCTGTAGTGACAGTAGGGAGCAGGTGGAAGAGAACCTGAAGATGGAGGTATGCACTGGAGAGAAGAAGAATGAAAGTCAGTAGAAGCAAGACAGAATACATGTGTGTGAATCAGAGGGGGGCATGTAGAAAGATGCAAGGAGTAGAAGTAGTGAAGGCAGATGACTTTAAATACTTGGGGTCAACTTTCCAATGCAATAGACAGTGCACAAGAGAGGTGAAGAAGAGAGTGCAGGCAGGGTGGAGTGGGTGGAGACGAGTGTCAGGGGTGATTCATGACAGAAGGATAGCAGCTAGAGTGAAAGGGAAGATTTACAAAACAGTAGTGAGACCTACTATGATGTATGGTTTGGAGATGGTGGCACTGATGAAAAGACAGGAGGTGGAGCTGGAGATGGCAGATCAGAGGGACAGCTCAGGTAGAGTGGTTTGGAGACAAAGTAAGAGAAGCAAGGCTGAGACGGTTTGAACATGTGCCGAGGAGAGATAGTGGATATATTGGACAAAGGATGTTGAAGATGGAGCTGCCAGACAGGAGGAAAAGAGGAAGACCACAGAGAAGATTCATGGATGTAGTGAAGGAGGACATGGAGAGGGTTGGTGTTACAGAGAAACATGCAAGTGACAGCATGAGATGGAAGCAGATGATATGCTGTGGATGAGGAGGAAGAAGAAGAAGTAGAAGACTGACCCATATTCAATTAAATTTGGTGGAAGGGCGGAGCATGGACTACAGAAGAAACTGTTGGATTTTGCAGCTGATGCAGGATTTTTTTTTCCACTTTCTTTAATGTTGCAATAGTTTTTTTTTTTATTGTACTTAAGCTCTCAAGCATTATGGAATTGATGAAAAAAAAAAACAGTTGTACATAGGAGGTGGGTACCTATGAGCAGAATGCAGAATATGGTGTGGACGAAAATAATAATCTAGATCTAGAATGTAAGCCTTGGTGGAGGTATGAACTCTGAGTTCACTCTATATCACATTCAAACTTGTCTTACAGTAAAATGACCAGTTCTGGACTTCCGGTTATGGCTGCCACGTAGGACGGACGTGTCTCGCTCTGCTCTGCTCCTGGAAAAAAAAAAAATCGGCAAATAACTCTCTCATTTGGGACAGAACGTATCCCAGCATTTGGGCGAAGATATGTCGGCGAAGCCTAAGGCTGGAAAACCAGGTAAAGGAAAAAGCGAGCCGCCGAAACAGTCCAAATTAACGGACTTTCAGGTCTGTGACACAGTAAACAAAACTCCATATATGGCGGAGGAGGCTGGCAACGCTGCGATATCTGCGGGGAATGGCGCAGATGCGCTGATGGCTGCCATGAGTTCAATGAGAGCGGACTTTTCCTCTAGATTTGATGGGATTATGACAGCGTTGGAAGGAATAAGAAAGGAATTGGGTGACTGTGTAGAACGAACGGCGCAGATGGAGCTCCGTCTCGCTAGTGCTGAAGATGACGTCACCCGTCTTCAATTAAAGGTGCGCACTTTGGAAAAAAAAAATAAATCTCTGGAAGATAATATTTTGGATTTGGAATCTCGGTCGAGACAGAATAATTTGAGGCTGGTGGGTCTTCCAGAGGAATCAGAAGGTCGGGACGTATGTTCCTTTCTGGAAAAGTGGATTCCGGAGGTGCTGGGCAGCGAGGAGTTGCAATCAGCAGTGGTTCTGGAAAAAGCACATCGTATTGGCCCACGGAGAGATAAGGGACCGCCGAGGACCTTAATTATGAAGTTTCTTAGCAACAGAGACAGGATGAAGATCTTCAACGCTGCACGAGCTAAAAAAGGAGAGATTAAACACCAGGACCAGCAGGTGCGGTTCTACCCAGATTTGGCCACAGGAATCCAGCAATTGAGGAAGCAGTTTGATCCCGTACGTAAGGAGCTGCGCAACCTTGGGATTCGTCATGGTGTAATCTATCCTGCGAGACTGCTGACCACGTATGAGGGCAGAACCCACATCTTCAAGACCCCAGAGGAGGCGCAGGAGTTCATCAAGAAGATCAAAGAAGAAGAAGAGACTGGTGGGAGCTAAGCATGAACAAAATATAAGGTAGAATAATTAAGCATTTGCACAGGCATCTGACTGACTTGAAGTAAATAGTAAGTTTACAAAATATAGATTGTATTATATATTAAAAAAACAAAACAAAAACAAAACAAACAAAAAAAAAAAACTATGATGTACAAAGTTGTTAAAAATTTTGGAGTTAAGTTGGAAAACTACAGAGGAGAGTTAATGTTACGTCACTAAAAGCAGTAGAGTTAGGGTGATTGGGAGGATGAAGAAGGAGTGGCTTAGGCTGTTCCCCGTGGGTGTGGAACGGTCGATGGCTATATCGGGAGACAGAATTTTTCTTTTGATTTTGGGGGGTTTGCCACAAGTGTGGGAAGGGGAAATTTGTTTGTGTGTAGTTTGTAGGATGAATGTTCAACCACTCATGTTTTTGCTTCTCTGTATGAGCATGTTTACACTGCAAGGTAATCCCAAACTCTCTATTGATCATGGACCAAAGTGTTAATCTTAATTTAACTTCATGAAATTGCAGAGGTCTACAAAATTTAAAAAAACTTAAACAAGTTATGAATAAAATAAAGGACATGGGTTCAAGAATTGTGTTTTTACAAGAAACTCATCTGATAGAGGAGGATGTTAAAAGAATTAGGAGTAGATGGCAGGGAAGTGTATTCACCTCTTCATTTTCATCCCGAGCCAGGGGAGTTATGACTCTCATACATAAATCAGTTCCTTTTCAAGTGAAAAATGTAATTGGAGACAAATTTGGAAGATATGTAATCATTCAAGGTTCTTTGCTATTAGAAAATATAAATCTTGTGAACTTATATGGTCCCAATATAGATGATCAGAAGTTCTTTGCTAATTTATTTCTCATCTTATCATCACTTACAGGGCAACATATAATAGCAGGGGATTTTAATTGTACATTGAATCCAGGTGTGGATAGATCAACAGGACTGGATTGTACGCACAATGGATGTAGGATGACTATTAATCATTTTATGAAAGAATTGAGATTGTTAGATATATGGAGAGAAATGAAACCACAAGTTAAAGCCTATTCTTATTATTCCAGTACCTACAAGACATTCTCACGTATTGATTATTTTTTGATTTCCACAGAATTAAGGTCCAAGATTCAAAACTGCTTTTATGATAACATTGTGATCTCTGATCATGCACCCTGTTGTCTAATATATGTAGATAAAAAATTGACAAAGGAATCAGGTAGATGGCAATTTCAGCATAAATGGCTTCAGGATGAGGAATTTGTCAAGTATATAGAAAAACAGATAGACGAGTTCTTTGACATCAATACTACACAAACATCAGCATGTGTAAAGTGGGAGGCTTTCAAAGCTTTTATTAGGGGACATATTATTAGTTATACAGGATCAAAATCTAAGAAGACTCGAGAGGAGAGAGCTAAATTGGAACATAAAATAAAAAGTCTTCAGGAAAAAGTGTATGCAGGAAGTGACCCAAGGTTGGAGAATGAATTACTGATTTTGAGAGCTGAATACGACAAAAAATCAGCGAATAGAGCTGCCTCGAGTCTTCTAAGATTGAAACAATCTTTTTATGAACAAGGTGAAAAATCAGGAAAATTATTAGCATGGCAGATTAAACAATTGGAAATTAAAACACCAATTACCAGTATTATAAGTAACGGACAGGTAGTTATAGATCCTTTAGAAATTAATAGAGCCTTTAGAGATTACTATGAAAAATTATATGATACCAAAAATGAACCTGATTTAACAAAACTAAATGGGTTTTTGAACGAACTATCTATACCGTGTATACCAAATGAAAACAGGGAGATATTGGAGTCTAAAATTAGTCAAGAAGAAGTTGGGCTAGCCATTGATAATATGAAATCAGGAAAAAGTGCAGGACCAGATGGTCTTCCAGTTGACCTTTATAAAAAATTTAAGAATAAATTAATAAAACCTTTTTTGGAAATGGTTTTAGAAGCATTTCAAAATAATAATTTACCATCATACATAAATAATGCCTTAATTATACTGCTGCCAAAACCAGGTAAGCCCTCTAATAAATGTGAAAATATGAGACCAATAAGCCTATTAAACGCCGACCTTAAGATAATCTGTAAAATTTTAGCAAGACGAATACAAGAAATTTTACCAAATATTATTAATCGAGATCAGAATGGCTTTATAAAGGGTAGACAAGGCTTCCATAATGTAAGAAGACTATTTAATATTATTTATTTTAATAAAGAAGCACCGGATACAGCTCTCCTATCATTGGACGCCGAAAAGGCCTTTGATAGAGTTGAATGGCCCTTTCTTTTTGAAGTCCTACAAAGGTTTGGACTTGGAAATAATTTCATAAAATGGGTTCAAATAATATACAATAATGCTACAGCAGAAATCCTAACAAATAACAATATTTCAAAACCAATAAAAATCAATAGAGGATGTCGACAAGGCTGTCCACTTTCACCTTTACTGTTTACTATGGCAATTGAACCTTTAGCGATAGCGATACGTTTACATTCACAAATATATGGAATTAAAGTTGGACCAACAGAACATAAAATCTCCCTGTACGCCGATGATATAATTTTGTTTATGTCGAATCTAAAAAAATCAATTCCAACCTTGTTGAATTTAATAAAGAATTTTGGGGAAATATCAGGATATAAAATAAATAAAACTAAATCTTCAATATTAATGCTAAATGAGACCCAGAGAAATTACCCAGCCCCTGAGGCAAATCAATTCAATGTTGTAAATCAGTTTAAATATTTAGGAATCCAAATTATGCCTAAGCTAGAATCAGTCGCCAGCGTCAACTATGAAGCCTTAATGTCAGATATCAATGAGTTAACTCAGAGATGGATGTCACTACCAATGTCGATGATCGGGAGAATCAATATACTTAAAAGTAATATTTTACCTAAAATACTTTATTTATTTCAATACATTCCCTTATCACCACCTTTAGATCTATTCTCAAGAATAAAAAAAAAGTTAGTGGAATTTATATGGAACAACAGGAGGGCTAGATTACGTCTGTCTTTATTATATTTACCATTTGATCGTGGAGGTCTGAAATGTCCAAATTTTATGTTGTATTATTGGTCGGCACAACTGAGGTCTATGACATATTATTTTTCATCAAATGATCTCCCTCACTGGACTGAAATGGAATCATACAATTTACCTTTACCTCTTCCCATATTCATATACTCAGATTCGGCAAAAAAATTACAAAAACAAGTTAAAAATCCATTTGTAAAGCATATGATCAAAATATGGTGTGAAGCTAAAAACTATTTAAAAGAACCACAGTTATTGTCACAATTTAGTCCAATATGGGGTAATCAATATTTTAAACCAGGGAGAGCGGACGCTGTATTTAAAGTATGGAATTTAAAAGGGATACAAAAGATTCAGGATTTATATTTGCCATGTGCAGACAACATAATGTCTTTTGAAGAGCTGAGGATCAAATTTAATCTCAATAGAACACATTTTTTTAAATATCTTCAACTTAGAAACTTTATTCGATCAAATCAAAATAAAGCTCTCACTCGACCTATTTATTCATCCTTGGAAAAAATGATGATGAAAGATAGTAAAAGAAAGGGTATTATTTCAGAGTTTTATAACTCATTGACACTATCTTCAAGTGAAAATTCACTGAAAAGATTAAACTACTGGAAAGAAGATCTGCAAATTGAAATTTCGGAGGAACAATGGGAATTGGCTTGTACAGAAGCTCAAACCAAATCAATAAATGCACGCCTTAAATTGATACATTTCAAATGGTTAATGCGGATGTATGTTACACCGGAGGAGTTAAATAGATATAACAAAAATATACCAGATACATGCACAAAATGCATGGAAAGTAAAGGAACCCTATTTCATTGTTTATGGGAATGTAGATTAATAAGAATGTTTTGGGAAGAGGTGAGGGTAACAATTGAAAAAATAATCTCAAAACAAATCATACTGAATCCTAAACTGTTTTTGTTGGGTCTGTACCCAGAAAAGCATAATTTTAATAAAAGTGGAAGAACATTCATAGACCTCAGTTTGCTTAATGCCAAAAAATGTATTGCACTATTATGGAAAAAGACTCATAGACCAGATGTGACTCAGTGGTTAAGACAGATGTTAACAAACCTTCCATTAGAAAGAATAACATATATACTGAAATCAAAGGAAATTGTGTTTGAGAATATATGGAGACCTTTTATTGATTATGTAAAAAATTTAAACATAACTCTTGAAGAAGAAGGTGAATGATGTGTGTGGACCTTGTAAATTCCAAACTGGTGAACATAATATGTATACTTATGTATTGGATTGTCTAGACTAAACAGAGGAGCATTGTTGAAGACTTGATTTTGTTGGTGGTTGTTGGTGTTTTTAGTGCATTTTTTTTTTTTTGTAGTACTTTAGTGTTGGTGTTTGATTGTTTGTATCATGTTTGTTAAAAAAAAAAAAAAGGTTCAATAAAGATATTGTGGAAAAAAAAAATGACCAGTTCTGCACAAAAAAAAAAAAAAAGAAAAAGTTTTTAACACTGATTAAGATTTTGATGTCCTTGTAAAAACTGTACTGGAGAGATTTGAATAAGAGATCATAAGACTTATTAAAACAACAAAGACAGTTGGACCTAAGATAGTAGTAGTATCCTTTTATAATGGAGAACAGTCATCCTCAACTAATACACGTACATGATTAGGTTTAAAGGAAAGAACTAATTCAACTTTGGTGAGCTTAACATACAGTAGTCCCTGATAATAAAGGCCTATCAATTCACAGGATCTGTCAGCTGCTCATATCTAAAAGATCTCAATGATAAAAAAATATTCCCTATTGCTGTCAGACCTTCCTTTTTTTTGTCAACACTTCACCCATTTCGCTTCAGATCATTTCTGAGACAGTATGTTCCTTTGGAGACTAAAGTGACAGTGCGTGTTGTCATTCGGGGGGAATTCCTGTAAAACCATGTGATGAGCAAACACTTTTTGGTACACAGAGACTCTTTAATCTGAGAAGCAGTGAATCCCTCACCCTGTGTTTTCTTTCCTGCATTTGGGGGCTGTTATTGGAAACTGTGGTTGGAGGCTCTGAGTGTTTATTTTGTCCTCCCCTTTTCACGGAGACCTTCACATGACAATGCTGTTGGTAGGGCAGAGAGCAGGACTGGAATTCCACAGGAGCACTGCTTTACTGCCAAGACGATGGATGGATGGATGGATGGATGGATGGATGAGTCACGCAGCGAATTATATTTAGATATGTAAGACCGAGGCAGGTTGCACAGTACATATCACAATGCTTTCGTTTTTTTAAAGGTAAAGAACAACTTTTCACCCTGCTTATTGGACCATTGTAGTTTGTAGCCCAAAGTGAAATGGTGTGGTGCAGGTTATTCTGGTACCTTTCACAACATTTGAAATTTGAAACATAAATAATGATTTGCTGCTTGGTAGAAATGGGGCTTTTCCATATGAGCGTTGGTCATCAGTGCAGGGTGTATCATGTGTATCATGAGAATCATCAGGATATATCGAACTGAGGAAGAAAAAGTTTCCATACATAAAAAGCTGGAATTATTTATTTATTCAATGAATTGGTGTTGATATGTGTATATTTTCATTTAATAGACTTTCACAGTCATTTCAGTTCAGTGAGTTGATTATCTGAATCATCCCAGTTTCACTTCTCATACGACAACAACGTGAAAGTTAATGGAAAAAAACTTTTTCTCTTTCGAGGAGCAAACAGAAACTGGAGTAATGCTGCTGGATCCCTGACATCCTTTCACACGGATGTATGATTGTGTGCAGCAGGTGTGAAAAGAAGCAGATCATATAACCTTTTGACAAGTTGCTCAACAACAACAGGCGCTCCCTGTTATTATTGGGTCAACAAAGTCGGAGGAAGTCTTTGGGATTAGAGTAGAGAACATGAGTGTCAGTGCCCCCCCACCCACCCACCCAGTCCGCTTCCCCTCCCTCTTTCAGCAGCGTTGAGGTTAACCCCTCCTTGCTCCTGGGATGGCCCTGGGGTCAGGGGGAAACAGGCAGCTACTCGGGCATTCTTTCTGTGCCTGCATGTGTGTTTGTGCATGGCTGCAGCCCACTCTGTGCTCTTTGACTCTGCCGCCCTTATAAGGGATCCAGCACCATGGCAACAGCAGGGCTTGAATAGCAGTGTCAAATCCCTCAGCACACAGACACACGCTCGCTCTCCCTAAAGGAGGGAGCGAGGCACAGAGACAGAGAGGGGATTGAAAGAGAGCGACAGAAAGAGAGAAGGCTATCTCTGGGCTGCTCTCCACGGCGGCGTCTGGCTCCCACTGAAGGGTCTGAGGCCGTGTTTTTCCTCTGCTTGTTTGCCTAATTTATTCCAGCAGAAAGAGCTGTGTGGAAGGAGGAAGAAGAAAGACGGACTGGCAGAAGAGTAAAGAGTGCAACAGTACACCCTGACTCGCTGACTGGGAATGCAGAGGTTCTGGCCTCTGGTTGTTGCTGCTGGATGGACAAGTACTGACAAAACAAGAAAAGAAGGAGAGACGCCACTTTGTGTCGAGCTTCGAGAGGAAAGGGGCAACTGTGACTAAGGAGGTTTCTCAGTTGCTGGTTTGGTTTTTTTTTCCCCCAAGTTGTCATTTCATCTGACACTTGAACCTCTGACGTCTCCGACTTTAAAATAGTTGGAGGAATGACAAGAAAACGTCATGGGGGCTGCTTGAACTTTGCTGCCACAGAAACCATTGAAACATCACCGTGGGAGCGAAAGGATCATAGCGTGAGCCTGAAGTCATACGGCAGCCAACTCAAGGAAAGGAGCAAATTTGTCGAACTGTCTCATTTCTTTCTCTTTTATGCTACATGCGACTGAGCGTTTCCAGGGCAAACATCATTGTCGTATTTTTCTTTTCCATCACTATCAGCCTGAACAAGTCAAGAGTGAGCCTGGACTGGAACTGGCTCAGATCAAGAGATAAAACCTCAGCTCTGTAGGAACTGGTTGGACTAGTTTAAAAGTTGGAGCAGAGGGCAGGGCACTTTAACCCTGTGTGAAGGAGAGCTGTGTATTATTTTACACCCGCCCGCTTGTCCTTTTTGGGAGAAAGCCGTGCATTAAGAGAGAGGGGGTCAGGACGTCTTTTTTTTTTTTTTTTGATGTGTGTGTGGGGGGTCCATTAGAGATAGGAAAACCAAGAAAGAAAGCGAGAAGGGGGGGGGAGAAAGTGAGGGAGTCAAAAGTGTAATTTATTGTTTCCTGTGAAAGAGCAAAGGCTGCGCCCTTTTCTCCTTGCCTGAACTCTGAACCGCTGAATGTGCGTCTCAAGTTTTGTCGGACCTCAGGAGCCACTGATCACAGATCAGGGCAGAAAACAGAGGAGTGGAATTAAGAGCAGAGAGAGCAGTGGGATTAAAGAAGAGAGGGAAAGCAGCTTTCAGGTCAGCCTAAACAGTTAGCAGAGTGGGGAAAGGTCAACAACTTTTCCTCAACTCTTAGATCAAACCTAGAGTGGGTGATTCTTCCCCCCCCCTTTTTTTTTTAAAAGTGTGGATCAGTTTGAAACTTTGAGCGCAGTTGGAAGTTGGTTTGACAGGGCAGGTCGGTGTATGATCCTCTCGCAGGGCTGTGCGTCTCCCGAGAATATGGCCATGGTGGGCGGGGGATGGGGCAATCCCAACGGGGACACTAATAATGGACTCGGGGAGAAAGCTTACCTGAGGAGAGAGGATGAGGATGGCTCTCCTCATGCCGGGAGCAGCGACGTGGACGTTGCGGACGAGGACAAGGCCATGGTGGTGGACTGTGTGGTGTGCGGGGACAAGTCCAGCGGGAAGCACTACGGCGTGTTCACCTGCGAGGGGTGCAAGAGCTTCTTCAAGAGGAGTATTAGAAGAAACCTCAGCTATTCCTGCAGGTAGATGCAGCAGTGGAATTTGTGGTTCCCTGTAGTTTTGATAGCACAGGAGAAATTAAAGAACAGATATTGTTGTTGGGTTTTTTTACATTTTTGTTTATAGTTATAACCCTGA
This sequence comes from Pholidichthys leucotaenia, assembly GCA_020510985.1. Taxonomy (NCBI): domain Eukaryota; kingdom Metazoa; phylum Chordata; class Actinopteri; order Cichliformes; family Pholidichthyidae; genus Pholidichthys; species Pholidichthys leucotaenia. The sequence goes on along the minus strand of CM035839.1, from coordinate 318,427,831 downwards.
CACCCATAATTTGAAAACAGCATTATATTGTGTCTAACCATTCACTGAGTGCTTAAATCATGCTAACAGGCGAAATACAAAGGTTAGGGTAAAGGTTATGGCTGTCTTCATAAGCTGCCACGTTCATAAAAGAGACAGCAGATTAAACTGTTTCTCACTCCAGAATTACGTATATATTCCAACCATGGGTAGATCTCACAAACAGACTACAGAGAGAGAGGAAAAAAAAAAAGAAAAGCAGAAATGAAAGCCCAGAAGGTCAGTCATGTGAGGACGGGCTGCTTCAGAAGGTCAGCATTCCCATTATTCTCCACCGCAGGAACATAATGTTGCTGCTCAGTTTTTCTGTTCTCACAAACACCTCTCTGGGCTACGGAACACAGTTATTTCTCCCACAGAAAAATGCATTAAGTCTGAATGGAAGACGTCTTCTCGTCAGTTTTTTCATGCCTGATGCTGAAAGGGCCCTTCTGTGAAACGTTAGCAGACCTCAGGCTTTTGCAAGAGGCAACAGGAGGGTGTGTGGCGACGACGATTTACACAAAGGTCACAGCCTCGATGGCTTCTTAGCCGCTCCAGTCCCCACAGTTCAGAAATATGGAGTGCAAAGCGAGGGGAAAAAACAAAAAGTTGGCCTTGATAGTGAAATGAAGTCCTTGGATATGCTGACGTGACGAAGTGACTCATTCTGAATGTTTTTGTTAAATGTTTTATTTCCTTTGTTGCAGATCAAATCGAGAATGCCAAATCGATCAGCATCACCGAAATCAGTGCCAATTCTGTCGTCTGAAGAAATGTTTCCGTGTTGGCATGCGCAAAGAAGGTATTTTGAGCAGACCTATGAAGGAATTGCCCTCCACTAGAGGTTAAAATCTAAAAATGACCTTTAAAGGTCAAATACATGTGAGATGGAAGAGCCTTTACTGAATCTATGCTAATCAATATCTTCATATGAACAATGGACGCCCATGCCTGGAAACCACACTGAGGGTAAACCAATATTACAGATTTAAAGACAGAATAACAGTTAGTGCAGGTTGGTGTATGCTTAAATTATGACCTTGGAGCTTTATTTAAGGACACGTCATCAAATTTAAGGCCTTATATTTGCATAACAATAGAAAGTGTGTTATTATATTTCAAATTTTTGCTTAAATATTTCACTTATGATACAACTAATAACTGTACTACCTGAATATTTGACTATTCCACCATTTATTTGGTGTGGGATAATAAATTGAGTGATTTTGGTATTGTATATAGTATAAACTTTTTAACAATATCAACTTTCATTAAAAATTATGACGCTTTACTTAAGAGCTTTATTTTTAGCAGCTTTTAATTCTCCTTTAGTGAGTTTTTACTTGGACAAGTGTTTAGTTAAGTCACTTTAAAGGGGTCACTGACTGAAAAATGGTGTGTTTGTAGACACTGTCTGAAATGTGTCTATTGGTCATGTGATAATCGAAAAAAATATCAAAAATACTCAATTCTCTTAAAAAACACACAGCTCGTTTTTCTCCGTTTTTTTCTCTCCAAGAAACACTTTTGAGTCGTCCAGGGTTATTCCTGATTTTGGAAACATCACTAAGAGGTAATCTTGATACCTGCTCACTGCTCTATTATTGGCCAGCCTAACTGTCTGTCATGTAGACGAGTGGAGAGCCAAAGGTGTTAGCTTCCAAGCTAACAGTTGTACTTGCTTTAGCCTAGGAAGCTTGCACCAGCTGTGGTTTATATTTTATTTTCTTCAGATCCCAGTCACCCTCATAGACATCGCTGTTTCCACCTGGTTCACTAATCCACAGTTGATAATATATCTCGTGTCATTCTAACTTGTTATATTTTCACTTTGATGCACTTTGAACGGTTAGCATTTGCATGCTAGGCAGTAGGAGGCAATCATTATAACATGATACAGCTGACCTTGGCTGGGAGGTGATGAACATGCCGCTTAGCATTAGCCAGGCTTAACTGTCAATCCTGTTTTTTGATTACTATTTTCTATCCACCTTATTCCTGTCATGGTCTGAGCACTGATCTCGTCCGCGCTCGGGTCATGCAGTATTTTCCTCCCATTCTGGATTATTCCTTATGGTCTCTTAGAGCTCTTGTTCTGACAGCGTCTCTGCAGGGCTTCCGGCTGTCAGAGCTGAGCTCAGCAGTGACAGCTGGAATTAACTGAGCTGATGATGCCCTCATCAGCTGATCAATCCTCCTGCCCTATTTAAGGGAGCAGCTTCGGTCTCTCGGGGCTGCGACCTCGCTCACGTACTAGTAACGCTGGTCTTCCCAACGTTAGGCTGGTGTCCCCATTTCCCAGCTCCAGTCATCCTCTCGATCCTAGCTACTCTCACTCAGTAAGTTATCCCTTAGTCTGTGTATTTCGTCAGTGTGTCTTAGCCACAGTCTTTATTTGTGTTTCGCCCAGGAGGCGCATTATTTTGTACATTGTATCAGTCCTTTAATAAAACGCAAACTCACTGGTTGCCTATAGTGTCTCATTAGTGATCCGCCAGGACCGCTCCATGACAGTAGGTCGCAGCCAAACCAGACGCTGGTGACCATGAGTTTGCTTAATTGGGCTTGTAGTTTTCCCCTTTCCACGTACCAGTGTGCTGGGAGATGGCGTCATCCCGCAAGGGCTATGCCATGAGCCTGGGCTACGAGCTGGTGATGGCCCTTATTGAGATCGACGGGATCATTTCCAGCGCTCGCCATCACACCATCCCCAGCGCCTCACACTGGTACCTGGACCTCGCTGAGGCAACTATTAACCGCCATCCTCGCTACGCTGACCACCCTGAAATCACGGCGAGGATGGCGGAGATCTCTGCATTCCGGGAGAAGCTCCGTGGGCTGAAGGGAAACTCTGGCAGGAAGCCGAAGGGGAGACATCCTCGCTCCTCGTCTCGGGATCCCATTCCTGTCCCCCATCCAGTCCAGGAGTTCGCACCACCCAAGGGTCATCCCCAGCGGAGAAAGACGTAAGCCGGGATTCCCCCGGCGTATCCTCAGCAAGAACCCCATTCGGATCCAGTTCCGGCTAGCCGCACGAACTCTGTCTCCCAGCCAGCTGTAGCCTGACAGCCGCCACCGCCTCCGGGTTGTATATGCCTCGTCCCCGGCCCGCCTCGGCGGTTCCTCCCTCCTCCTCGACGCTCTCTCCAGCGGCTGAGAACTTCACGAGTCCTCCTCCAGCTGTGCCTGTCATTGATCCGGTGCGAGTGGCTCCTCCTCGTCTTCCCGGGGGGCCCTCCATCACCATCCAATGGGGAAGGGAGAAAACAAAGCCCACCGCAGCAGCTTCCATCGGCCCTCAGCGGATCAGGCAAGTGGCTTTTCATTCTTTCCCTCCACTGGGTGAATTGCCTTGTTCGATCCCTGGGGGTGAAGTTCGGGGTTCTCAGTCCCCCGAGCTTCCTTTATCTGCTGCAATTAATTGTGAACCTGCTACCTGTGTGTCTCCTTCCCCTGAGCATTCCCCGGTGCCAGGACTACACCGCCGGACGAGGAAGGAGCCTGCGGCCCTGGAGTGCCTGGTTCCAGCCCCGCACCCACGTCATGGGCAGAGGAGGAGGGCGGACTGCCAATTGGAGCCTGCGCCGACGACTAAGCGTCCCCGGGTCTCCACAGAGGAGCGGTTCAGCCCAGCAGGTCAAGGATCCCCTGCCACCACGCCGTGCGGGTTTTCGGCATGGACGTCAGCGTCAGGGAATCCCTAGACTGAGGACACCATCATGCCAGCTGCGGAGCCCGCCGCGGTCGAGTGGGAACCAGAGGTGGAACTTCAGTGCGCTGAACCTGGATCGTCGAAGTCCTGGGCTGCGGTGGAGCTTCCTTTCTTCTATGCTGGAGCATTTTTGTGTGTCTCTCAGGGAGATGAGCCGGGCGCAGCCATCCGCTGCGTCCGAGCTTGTCTCGCTGGGCTCTGCCGCTGCCGGTGATTCTGATCCCGGTTCTCTGTTCTCCTCTGAGCCTTCTCCCAGGGTCACCAGTGATGAGCCTGCTCCGGTCGTCGCCTTGGAGGTTCTGGGTTCAGGTCTGAAGGTCATCCCTGGTGCTGCGCCGGCCCAGTCAGGGTCCGTCATGCATAGTGTTCCGGCCCAGTCGGGGTCCGACGTGGGTGCAACGCGGACCCAATCGGGGTCCGTCATGGACGCTATTCTGGCCCAACCGGGGTCCGTCGTGGGTGCAGCGCAGTCCTGCTTGGGATCCAACGAGAGCACAGCACCAGTCCATGTGGGATTCAGAGAAGGAGCTGCAGATCCTCCACCGATCCGACGCCGGACTGGTGCCTCATCGTTTCCCCAATCCCTTTTTCCCTCCACCTGGTGCCGCTGGGATTTCCCTTATCCGACGCGGCTCTCCCTCGCTATCCCTCTCAATAGGGAGGCTGCCTCCGAGTTCTCCCCTGTGGTCCTGGTGGCTGGATGACGCGGGTCGGCCACCTGGGAAACTGCTTCGCCCGTTTGGCATTCTGGGTCGGCCACCCAACAAACTGGACTTTTTGTTCGGCAACCTGGTTCAGCCGTCAGAGGTACTGGTTCTCTGGGCCTGGGACTGGGGTAGACCGCCGGAACTCATTCTTCTTCCCCTGTTAGCGATCTGGACGCTGGATGCAGGTAGACCGCCTGAACTTATTGTTTTTCTTTATTTCTTTGTGCTCTGCCTGCCGTCATCCCTGTAGGTTTTTTTTCTGTCCACTGTAGTTCTGGGATGACCTTGTGTTTTCCTTTTTTCTATGAACTATATTGTACTGTGTATATCGCCACTCTGTCTTTTTTTCCCCTTCCTCTGTTTGAGAGACGCTCTGTGGGTTATTATATTTTTTCCTCCCGTTGCCTGTGTATCATGGTCTTTAGGCATAGTACAGTATCTGTTATTTGCCTCCATTGTTCTGTTTCTGCATTTTCTCCTGTGCATTATAGAGTATATTTGTGGTTTTGTTTTTTTCCCCCATGCTCTGTTGTTGTACCAGGTTCTGATTTGTTTCTGTATTCCCCCTTTTCATTTTTGTCCCGGTTACTTTCTTGATGTTTTTTTTTTTCTGGTTCTCGCCCTCCTGGCCTTTTTTTTTCTCCCCCTCCTCCCACCCTGGGTGGGGGGGGGGAGGCTTGGATGTTACGTTTACGCCCAGAGTGCGTCGGTCGGGGGGGGGGGGGGGAGTACTGTCATGGTCTGAGCGCTGATCTCGTCCGTGCTCAGGTCATGCAGTATTTTCCTCCCATTCTGGATTACTCCTTATGGTCTCTTAGAGCTCTTGTTCTGACAGTGTCTCTGTGGGGCTTCTGGCTGTCAGAGCTGAGCTCAGCAGTAACAGTTGGAATTAATTGAGCTCATGACGCCCTCATCAGCTGACCAATCCTCCTGCCCTATTTTAAGGGAGCAGCTTCAGTCTCTCGGGGCTGCGACCTCGCTCACGTACGAGTAACGCTGGTCTTCCCAACGTTAGGCTGGTGTCCCCATTTCCCAGCTCCAGTCATCCTCTCAATCCTAGCAACTCTCAGTAAGTTATCCCTTAGTCTGTGTATTTTGTCAGTGTGTCTTAGCCACAGTCTTTATTTGTGTTTCGCCCCATGAGGCGCATTATTTTGTACATTGTATCAGTCCTGGGTGGCGTGGTGGCGGAGTGGTTAGCACTGCGGCAGCACAATACTTCACCCTTGGCCGGGGGATCCTGGGTTCGATCCCAGCCCCTGACCAACAGTGATCTGTGCGGTGTTTGCATGTTCTCCCTGTGTCTGTGTGGGTTTACTCCAGGATTTCTCCGGTTTCCTCCAACATGCCAAAAACATGCAAGTTAGGTTAATTGGCATCAAACTGGGGATTCTAAATTGTCCTTAGGTATGACTGTGAGAGTGAATGGTTGTCTGTCTCCCTGTGTTGGCCCTGCGATGGACTGGCGATCTGTCCAGGGTGTACCCTGCCTCTCGCCCAAAGATGCTGGGATAGGCTCCAGCCCCCCCGTGACCCGAAAAGGATTAAGCGGAAGAAGATGAATGAATGAATGTATCAGTCCTTTAGTAATATGCAAACTCACTGGTTGCCTATGGTGTCTCATTAGTGGTCCGCCAGGACCACTCCATGACAATTCCTAGCCCCCATGATGCCTTGTGTGAATTATGTGCGCAACGTCCGGTACTATTTTAGAACGTGGCGTTGTCATGGAAATGGCATGCTTTTCCTTGTTAAAAAGCATTGACTTCGGCATCAGAAATGTGGGAACACATTTTTTACCCCTCAGAAACAGTAGTATAATCATACCACTTCCCACAACTATTGGGGAATGAGAAGATGACCTGAAAAAGTGGCCTCACATACAATAGCTCCGTTAGTTAGCTCCATTGCTAAGAGAGTAACACTGCAAACAAATAAAAGCTCTGAGATATATCAATATTTCACCACAATAAAGTCGGTCATATTTTGTTAAAAGATGTTGAACATAATCTAATTTACCTTACAGCAGACAGAGAATCTAGTCAGAGCCATAAAGAACCACAACACTCTGTTTGGGTGTTTTATGACATGGCAGCTGTCCATTTCACCACAACATTAAAATACTCATGCTGCTATCATACCATGAATACTTGTTTAACTTAACACATACCGACCTTTTCTGACAATTGTTGAAAAATTTTTATTGATCTCCTGTATATTTTATGATAATTTAAAAATTAATTAATGCATGCTGAAGCAGCTAATATCAAGTCCATATCAGTGCAACAAGTGAAACAAAAAAACTTTTTGGTATCTTTCCTTAATCATTAAGTCTTACGGTGCCTTCACACCAAACATGAACGGGTGGTGCAAATACATGCAGAGTCAATGGAAAGAGGAGAGCAGATGCGAAATCGTGCATTTGCACATTCATGTCCAAGGGATAGCTCTAGCTTTGAGTAAAAGCATCCACACTGGAGAGTAAATTGGTTTGAAAATGAGACTGACACTCACCTGGAGACAGAAGGACTGGGAGCTCTTCAGCTGGAGTTATTTACCCATGGATTCCTGGCACAGATGTGCTAGCAGTGTAAAAATCCATCAAGTTTTTGAGGCAGGGACAACTTTTTCAGGTGATCCCCCCCACCCCCGCCATTGCATAATATAAACCTAAGCATGACATTATTTGGGGGATTTCCACAGCAGGTTGAACACTGCTGCAGAAGTTATAAAGGCAACTTCGCCTGTTTGCGTCTCACTGAGATGGTGAATTCATGTCTATTCGTGTGTTTACATTTAGTTATAATGTAATCGTGCTGCGATAAAAATTTGCCCGTTCGTGTTTGGTGTGAAGGCACCTTTAGGAAGCAAACTGGTAACCATTTTTATTTGTTTATTACTTTATTTCATGCACCCTTGCACCTGGCGACATATATGACACGTAAGCATCAGATCAGTGACATTCATTTAAGTGAAAACATACCCGGTGCTCTTGTGTCCACCAATCACAGGAACAGTCCTTTTCAGTTTTCGGTGCGTAATCTACACATTTCTGCTGAAGCCACAGATTTAGCTGTGCTTGGTTGTGAGGAGCCTCTGGTACAGTTTATGACTCAACCACGAACAGCAGCAACAAGTACCAGGCCTACACAAAAACATTCAAAAATACAAAAACGAGTGCAGAAATTAGTTGCCACTTGACCGCAAATCATGTGGGCTATACATTAAATCGAATTTGAAAATCTTTCAGAAATGCTATTTTAAATGCCCTGCTACTTCACTATTGCTGACTGTGCTACTTCCACCTGAAAGCGGAAGTAGCACACATAATCATTTCTACAGCAGCACCCTCAGGAATAAGGTGGATAAATTCTAGTCACTTCCACTGGAATCCTCTCTCATGTAACAACGCTTGACCATATATTTCATTCTTAAACATTATTTAGCTTAATTAAAGTTTTATTTTCTCAAACTGGGATCCGAGGCTGTCAGCAGAAGCTAGCAGTTTGGCCACTCATCCACGTACTGTATGTTTTTGTGCGTATTGTACTGCAGAGACCAGAGAGTCGCATCCCATCGACCACTAAAACTGCGCACCCCTTTCCACCAGTAATGCATCATTTCATTCATTTTTTTATCCCCCGCCGGATGAAGCCCAAAGGGGTCAAAGAGCCCTTTGGGCGAAGCCCGAAGGAGGATTATGTTATGGGTCTGTCCCCCTATTGGGAAATCAACTCCTCCTACAGTTTTGGTCTGAATTTTTTAAAACTTGGTACTATGGTTTGATATACACTGAGGATGTGCATATTGCAATTTGGTTCTGATCGGATGATTTTTGCAGTAATTGTAGCCCCTGACCGATGACCTCCTGTTTCACTTCACTTCCTAGACAGTAATAATAATAATAACTTTATTTGTATAGCACTTTTTACAAAGTCACAAAGTGACATGAAATACAACACAGAACGTTTACAGTGATAAAATGAAATACAAGTTAAGAATAGATTACAACAAATAAAACCAGTAAATAACCCCACTTTCTCCTACTTAAAGGCCTGTCTAAACAACAGTGTTTTAATTTGCTTCCTAAAAATAGTCTCAGAGTCAGTCAAACGGACTGAAGGGGATAGAGAGTTCCATAACTTTGGAGCTACAGCTTGAAAAGCTTGATCACCACACGTTTTAAAATAAGTCTGGGGTACCTCTAATAAAAGCTGACCAGGGGACCTGAAGGGTCGAGAGGAGGAGTATGGCTGAATGAGGTCTGCAATGTAAGGAGGTGTGAGACTGTGAAGGGCTCTAAAAGTTAAAACCAGAATTTTAAACTGAACTCTAAAATTAGCAGGGAGCCAATGAAATAATATGAGGGTGATGTGAGATCTCTTGTTAACTTTAGTTAAAAGCCTTGCAGCAGCATTTTGAACCATCTGAAGCCGATTTAAGGAGGTTTTGTTAAGAACATTAAAAAGTGAATTACAACAGTCTAAATGAGAAGAGATAAAAACATTAATAACCATTTCCAACTCAGCCACAGACACCATGTTTCTCAGTCTGGCAATGTTTCTCAGGTTTAAAAATGCAGAGCGAGTCAGCTGATTTACATGAGCATCTAGGGATAAAGCGCTATCAAGAACTACTCCAAGATTACGTACAGAGGATTTGCTGGAGGAACTAAAGGCCCTTTTCCACTAGGGTCAGTACGGTACGGTTCGGTACGGTACAGTTTGGCCCGCTTTGCGTTTCCACTGCACTAGGTCCCACTTGAAGTGGGTGGGAATAGTTACAGGGGAGGTGGCGCAACCCTCTCCCTCCCGTTAAGTAAAACAAGCGTAACTGGCGTAAAACAAGCGTATTGTTACGCAAAACACAAGCTGGCAGGATACGAGGCGTCTGCGTTCTCTGGCTTTTTTTTCCAGAATAAAGGCAAAAAAGGAGAACAGAAGGCAAAGGCAGTGATACGACACACTCTGGAAAAGTACTGGAGCGTTTAGGAAACCATAGAGTAGTATAAAGGGGAAGACATGAGGATACGAACTACATCATGTAAGATGGTAAGCTAATGATTGCTAATGCTACTTTGCTTTTAAGTCTGCCATACAACATTGTAATGTCGGTAAGTTATCGGTTTTAGGTACTAAAACATGTATTCTGTGTGTGTGTGTGTTTCAGATGGCTCTCTTGTAGCAAAAATATCGCTTCAAACCATCGGTCTGAATGTTCAACACAGTGATGTCACCCCAGCTTCACAAACGAGAAGTGGTTACAGAACTGCAGAATGTCTGTAGAAATGTTTAGCTTCCTGTGCAACAAATTGCTCTGATCTGTGTCAAAATCATGGAGAGATTGTTGAGACGTCATGGAATTTACCTGCTCCAGCCAATGGTGTCGTGGCAAAACATGAATCAGCTAGGTGCCATATTGTAGTATATGAGCCTTAAAATATATATTTCAACAGGTAAACAGTCCTGAGTTAGGCATAAGATATATTTAACAATTATGATGCATTTTAAGCCAAAACAAATGGATCTAGGATTAAAAGTAATTAAAATAATGCAGTCACAAGGTTACATGGAGAAATACATGGATTAACTGGAAATATGTTGTATTGAGTATTGCTGACTACATGTAGATACTGTATAAATATATATTTTCTGCATCAACAGTGAACTATACATGTATTCATGTAGTATTGCCCTGGGAATTTTGACAATAAACCTTTGTACTTTTGCAGATGTGTCTCTACTTTTGTTTTGTGTGTGAAGGTTACCACCAAGTGACATAAATACTAAAAGATTGGAAAAAGCTGTCTAAGAACAATCCAGCAGTTTGAGAAATCACTTTTGGTTTGGTGTAAGTCTGCCAACAGAATTTTGAACCATAAAACAGTTTGTGTTAAAATGTTAAATCCCATTAAACCCAAACTCAGGGGTGTCCAATCGTGTGCCATGGAGGGCCAAGACCCTGCAGGTTCTCTCTTCTATCCCATTACTAGGAAATACAGATGCTAATATGGCCCAGAATTCCTCCATATACTGGGACTATCACTAAAGTGTGCAGTGTCTTCTGCACTGGCACATCCAACAATACAGTCTTCAGCAAATAATTGTTTTGGTTACTTTTCTTAAAAATTATTTTCAAAGTCGCTGATAAATAAGATAAGATAAGATAAGCCTTTATTAGTCCCACAACGGGGAAATTCCAGGATTGCAACAGCACAGGGACAGCAACACTCAGAGCAACAATCAGAAGGCAAGAAAAAAACAAGAGCAGCGAGTATACATATGTACATATAAACATAAATATAAATGGTTAAATGGTATAAATGGTTTGTACTGTTGACTCTTTTCCCACCGGTGTCTTAACAGACAAAATAGAAAATCATGATGTAAACACATAAATCACTAAATTGTTTATTACAATCAGCAGCAAATTTCAGATTATTTAGAATGTGCAAAATTCAAACTGTAAAAAAAAAAAAGAAATTGGAATGGGTCACACATGCCGGCCACGCTGCCTCACTGTGCAGCAACTGGATCGACCCCTCGTACTGGTCCCGGTTCAGCAGATCTGGTGATCCGGTTTGGGTGGATCGTTTTCCTCTTGCCTAGATGAAAGACAGAAATGGGTGGTGGATAATTAAAGCAAGTTTAAAACATATTTAAGAAATGAATGAATGAATTAATCTTCATTTGGGATAGATTAGATGTAAAGATTAAAAGAAAGGAACAGAATAATATAACAAAGGGAAAAAAAATCCAACAAGGTCAAATTAAACAGTAACTCCTCGGATTATACAATTCAACATAAGTTACCCAAAATGGGTGATGGCTGAAGCTGCAGCCTATACTGCCCACCCATGTTCCATCTAAGAATTCAAAAATAAAATAAGCGTGATTACAAATCAGAACAAAGCTAAGACAATATGTGACAAAAAACTAAGCAACAGCACAACACAGACTGGATATGATAATCCTTATGTGATTTTACATGTCGTTTTGTATATATGTTTGAAGTATTTCTTCCTTTAGTTTTTGTTTAAATTGTCCAAGCGTTGTACATGATTTTAATTCAGGTCCAAAAGCATTCCACAGTCTGACTCCTTGCACTGAAACACAGTGTTGCTTGGTGGTAGTTCTCACTGAAGGTTTTTGAAATATACATGTTCCTCTGAAATGATATTGTTCCTCCCTTATTTGGAACAACTTTTGGATATTTGCAGGCAGTGATAGATTCTTCGATTTAAACATTATTACTGCAGTTTTAAAATCAACCAGATCTTTCAACTTGAGAGCTTTTAATTTAAGAAAAAGTGGGTTTGTTGGTTCCCTGTAAGCAGCTTAGTTTATTATTCTAATAGCTCTCTTCTGAAGCATAAAGACTGGATATATGTGTGTTTTATATGTATTTCCCCATACTTCAGTACAATATGTCATGTATGGGAGTATTAATGAATGATACAGAGTATATAGTGTGGGTTGATTCAGCAAATATTTCACTCTGTGTAGTATTGCAATTGATTTGCATATTTTACCTTTAATATAATTAATATGTGACTTCCAACACAGTTTATTATGAATTATTATGCCAAGGAATTTAATTTCGGATACCCTTTCAATCACTACACAAATTTACACTGAGTTTAGATACTGAGTTGTTGTGATGGTGTGAAATAACGTTATCAATAAAAGTTCAGCCACCGCTGTGTTGCCCTGGTTTCAAGAGTGGGTGGTGTTTCGTGCTTGTGTTGCTAAATTATAAAAGGAAGCACTACAATGGGTCTCAAATATTTGTAATGTGTTCTTTCACTGGATGAGTTTAAAGACGAAATACTATAAACTACACATATAAACTAAATTCTAATGATGACTGAACAACTCCCATTCCCCAAAGTGCAAGATACACTATTATGACTATAACTCATAAAGGATCACAGAAATGATCTGATAAAAAAATAAATAAACAAGCGGTTTATTTTACGGTGGCTATTATTGGATGTGCCATTCATTTTCAGTTACTCTGTAATTAATATTCACACAATCAAATAAATCTCAGATGAGTCCCTTTCATATTAAGTGGAAATTATGCTACTTTAAATCTGGCACTTTACCTAAACTTTAACTTAAAAAGCAAAAGATTTGACTATAAATAACAAGATGTGCAGCTTACCAGTCAGAATACATTGCTGTGTCGTGCCAAATGCAGCCTGGTCCAACTCTACAATGAAAATACACACAACTTAAGAACATGCACAGCACGAAAGTGCAACATGTAAAAAAAAACAAAAAAAAACACCTTTTTAACCAGGATTACAACTAGCTTATTTCATCAGATATTATCAATACAAGTGCAAAATACAAGGACGGACGTAGCATTGATGGCTAACTAGCTAGGTCGTCGTTTAAACACGATCAAGTTTTCGTCTGTCCAAAGTGAACATGAACACTGCTAGGATAAATAATGTAAAATATGCATATCACATCACTCACCGTCCTCTATATCCCAATATCACGGCTTCAACTGCTGAAGTTGGGTGCTCCCGCGGCCGTACATTCAATTCAATTCGGGCGGCTCCATCTACTTCCCAGGGCAGCTCCGTCTACTTTGGTGGCTCTGTCTGCTTCCCTCTGGATTCTCTCATTAGCCGAAACGCACAGAAAACTCTGCTGGCCTGTGGTGTTGATTTCTGTGAAGCCATTCTATTGTTGTTGTTTATAATATCACTTGTTGGCTGGCTCACGGGCGAATCGTTGCAAATGGCTGATTGCGAGCGATTCTGGAAAGTCAGCGTTACGCCCAGTCTCATGACGTTACGCCCGGACCAATCAGTGGCCTACAGTGTTTTTACGTCACCGGGACGGTACGCTTGGAACCTCAATCAAGCAGTTCTGAAAAAAAGGAACAGTTCTGAAAAAACAACTGAAAGCAGTTACGGTCCCTAATGGAAAAGCGGACAAACCGTACCGTACTGTACCGTACTGACCCTAGTGGAAAAGGGCCTTAAGTGGCCCAAGGGATTCTTTAATAGCAGGGATCACACTCTCAGGAGCAATGATTAGAGTCTCTGTTTTAACATCATTTAACTGCAAATAGTTTGCAGATAGCCAGTTCTTGACACCAGTTATACAATTTGTTAAAAGTGAAAGTTTATGAAGTTCTTGTGGTCTGAAAGAAAAATACAGCTGAATATCATCAGCATAAAAATGATAAGAAACATCATTAAAAGTATCAATTAATTGACCAAGTGAAAGCAGGTATAAGGGAAATAAAACAGAACCCAAAACTGAGCCCTGAGGAACGCCACATGACAAGGCTGCAGTATTGGACATAAACTGGTTCACAGAGACAGAAAAAGACCTGTCAGTTAAGTATGAAGAGAACCAGTTCAAAACTGTTCCACTAACACCCACCAAGTGGTGTAGTCTGTCAATAAGAATTTTATGGTTAACTGTATCAAAAGCAGAGCTAAGATCCAATAAAACCAAATCAGAGTAAAACCCAGCATTAGCAGCCATTAGAATGTCATTAGTAACTTTAAGGAGAGAAGTTTCAGTGGAATGCATTTTACGAAAACCAGACTGAAATTTATCTAAAAGATTATATGTCTCCAAAAATGATAAAAGCTGATTAGCAACTACCTTCTCCAAAATCTTTGATAAAAAAGGCAACTTGGAAATAGGCCTATAATTTTGTGGCAGAGATTGCTCAAGACTGTTTTTTTTTTTTTTTTGAAGGGGTTCGACAATGGCATGTTTAAAATATTTAGGGCCATAACCATTTAAAAGTGACAAATTTATCAGTCTAACAACGCTAGGCCCAATGGGGTTAAAAACTTTTAAAAACAAAGTAGTCGGTAATATATCTAAAGGACTGGATGAAGGTTTAAATTTATTTAAGAGGTTAGTTATGTCTTCTGATGAGACTGGAAGAAATGAATCAAAAACAGTATCATGGTCTGAGCCAGGAAAAGAAGGATTAGATGGAGGTGAAATACTACAACAGTTTACTTTATCAAGTAACTGATAAAGTAACCGTCTTGTGAAATCAACTCCTCCTACAGTTTTGTTCCGATTGTTTTGAAACCTGGTACCATGGTTTGATATACTCTGATGATGCGCATATTGCAATTTCACTCTCATCAGATGACCTTGAGGTCAAAGATCAAAGGTCAGACTTTCCCTAAATCTTCTAAACACAGTAACTACTGAAAGAAATGATGTAAGCTTTTTAAATTGATACAGTAGTTATATCTCATACACATCCTGGACAATTTAAACCCTGACCTAACTATGGGCTTGAGGTCAAGGGGTAAGAAGTCAAACTTCAAAGTTAACATTGCAGTTGCACTGTGGTAAATGCTATATTTACCATTACGATAAAACGAGTAAAGCTAGGGCCACTAAACCTGGTACACAGGTTGACATTGGGATCCTGACCTCCGTTTATGGGTTTGGGGTCAAAAGGTCAAGCGTCAAAGTTAACATTCCCTATGCCTTATTACTGTACAAAGAGTAAAGCTAGGGTCACCAAACTTAGTACACAGGTTCACCCTGTAACCCTGAATTGTGACTATGGTTTTGGGATCGCAAGGTCAAAGGTCAACATCATAATGGCTTATAAACTATACCTCAACAACAAAGAAAGCTAGGGTCACCAAACTTGCTACACAGGTTTACCTTGGGATCCTGGCCTCTGACTATGGGTTTGGGGTCAAAAATTCGAAGGTCAAGGTTAGCATTCCATTTGCACTATTACTATAAAACGAGTAGAACTAGGACCACTAAACCTGGTACACAGGTTCAGCGTGGGATCTGGACCTCAAACTATGGGTTTGGGGTCAAAAGGTCAAAGGCTAATGTTACCATTCCCTATGCCTTATTACTGTACAACAAGTAAAGCTAGGGCCACCAAACTTGGTACACAGGTTCACCCTGTGACCCTGAAGTGTAACTATGGTTTTGGGATCGCAGGGTCAAAGGTCAACATCATAATGGCTTATAAACTATATCTCAACAACAAATAAAGCTAGGGTTGCTAAACCTGGTACACAGGTTCACTCTAAGATCATAACCTCTGACTACAGGTCTGGGGTCAAAAGGTCAAAGGTCAAAGTTGACACTCCCTATGATCCCTTATTATAGAATGTGTAAAGCTCTTTTGGGTCACCAAACTTGCTACACAGGTTCACCTTGGGATCCTGCCCTACAACTATGGGTTGTATAAGATAAGATAAGCCTTTATTAGTCCCACAACGGGGAAATACCAGGATTGCAACAGCACAGGGATAGCAACACTCAGAAGGCAAGAAAAAAAACAAGAGCAGCGAGTATACATATGTACATATAAACATAAATATATAAACACACGATGCAGAGCATTGCCGCTAGATGGAATAAATATATAGATATATAAACACACAGTGCGGAGCATTGTAGCTAGATGGAATAAATATATGAACATATAAACACACACAGTGCGGAGCATTGTAGCTAGATGGAATAAATATGTGAATATATAAACACACACAGTGCGGGGCATTGTAGCAAGATGGAATAAATATGTGAATATATAAACACACACACAGTGCGGAGCATTGTAGCAAGATGGAATAAATATATGAATATATAAACACAGTGCGGAGCATTGCAGCTAGATGGAACAAACATGCAAATATACTGTATAAACACACAGTGCGGAGTATTGTAGCTAGATGGAACAAATATGCAAACACAAACACACACAGTGCGGAGCACCGTAGCTAGATGGAATAAATATGTAAATATATAAACACACACAGTGCACACAGTGTGTTGTATAGTTGTAGATGATGGGTTTATCATAATTTGGTTCCGCCACAGTAATTATATTGAAAAGTTGAAAATTGCTCTCCGACAGTAAGTATTGGGATCTTCAAAGAAAATGGAGGTGGGGGATATTGCACTCGCCTCAGAGTGCTCTTGTTAAGACAAACGTTTATGGCTCAGCAGTAATGTGTTGGATCAGCCCAGTTAGCTCCTTAGCAGGAGTAAGCTCCATTTGCAGCTGCAGCTAGTGGAGATTACTAACACATGGAACAGCTGGTATGGTACAGAAAGTTCCATACATGTTCTGTATGCATTCCATACATGCTCCGTACATGTCCCATTCGGAACGTTCCTAAATGTCTTACGTACATGTTCTTAGGTCTTGCTAGCTAGCGGTCCATCCGCCTGACATTCCCAAGTGCCATTGGATATGGAACGTTCCTTATGGAATGCTAGCGGTCCTGCTAGTTAGCAGTCCCAAGTGCTTTACTTACACATTCCATTGATACATATTGTTCTGTATGGGATGCTAGCAATCCTACTAGCTAGCGGTCCAGCCTGCTAATATTCCCATGTGCCTTACGTACATGTTCCGTAGATATGGAATGTTCGTACAAAATGCTAGAAAAATATTGGCATCAGAGACAGTTGGTTTATAAAGGATCTTTTCTAAAATCGGACCTACTGGGAAAAAAAAAAATTGATTTGCTTTCTGTGATTTATCGGTCACACTTTGCTTGCATTTTACACATTTCAGAGACAGTTTTTTGTTTGTTTTTTTTTTAATAAAACATGCCGTGGCCATGCGTGTGACTTTTTGCTGACTGCGTGGCTTAATGAACGAACACAACCAACAATGACAACCGACAGTGTTCAGGTATGATCCTTCCGGTATGTTCCTTAGTTTCCTATTGCATTTGTTTATTTGTTAATAATTGCAATTGCATTTATTTGAAACTGTCATGTATGGGACACGCGCGATATATGTGCAGAACATGCTAAGTGCGGACTGCGGCTAATGATGAAGGCACATTGACATAGAACTGACAGCAGGCAGGACTGGTAGCAGGACGGCCCATACGGAACATGTTCATAATGTTCCATATGCTACTGGCCGTTCCGTGTTTTAGTAGGCACCGCAGCTAGCATTGCTTATGGCAGCAGCAAGTGCCACAAATGGAGCTTGCTCTTTCTCCAGCTCCTGAGGTCGGCAATGGGATCCTTGGTGCCTCGACCAGAGAACCTCTTACAATATTCCTTACTAACTTAGTTGGTGACTGAAAATTTTTTTTTTTTTTTTTTAAACAGTTTTACACAAATTCTCTATCTGTGCCATTATCCTCGTGTCCCGTGGAGTGGCGGGGCGAAGTAACCCGAGGGGCTCCGTCGGTGCTCGTGGCGAGCTGCTCCCCCCCCCCCCCCACACACACACACACGGATCCGAGGTAGCTCCCTTTCCCCCTGAAAATTCAAATACTCGCCACTACCCCTCTTCCCGCATTGCTCCACCAGACACGACCCTTGGGGATCCCAGGGCCAACTTGACTTGTATTTAACTCAGGATACATCGGAGCTAGTGTCCTGCTAATATGAGCTAAAGGCTAGGAGCTGGCCAGATAATGGCTTAATGATGTAAGAGGGAGGGCAAAGTTAAAAGGGTTGGGGCTTTTTTCTTAAAGTGGCAGAAATAAAACAAAGCGCTTTTCAAAAAGGTTGGATAAATTAAAAAAAAAGATAATTTGCTGCAATATGGTAAATGGTAAACGCCATTCACTTATATAGCCCTTTTTCTCATCTCTGGATGACCAAAGCGCTTTACAGATCCTGCTATCCACCCATTCACACACACATTCACACACTGATGACGGCAGAGCTGCCATACACACACAGGCGCTAGCCTGGCCACCAGGTGCAACTGGAGGTTCAGTATCTTGCTCATGGACACTTCAACATTCAGACTGCAGACAGAGTGGGAATCGAACCCATGACCCTCCGATCAGTAGTCAGTCACACTACACACACACCTACACACACAGTCAGTCACACTACACCTGCGCCACAGCTGCCCCCTTAAATAATTAAAGAAAATGTAAACAAAATATTCAAGATTCAAAGATTTTATTTGTCAATACTACTATATGTACAGGACATACAGGAGAAATGAAATGCTGTTTCTCTCTCTTCAGTGGTGTGCGCAATATAAGAAAAAGGAATAAGACTGGAAAAACGGCATGTCAAATATGTCACAGACATTTCATCAAGATGTGTGAGCAGTTAAAATGTGGAAAAAGTACAGTCAATGACCCCTTTAAATATATTTTATTATAACAACTGGCATAATATTGCTAAAGTGGTTGCTAGTTGTTTGCACATGCAGTATTTCTGTAATGCATATTAGGGTTTTTTTGGAGAATATTTTGGATAGTTGTTGTCATTTTTGAAATGTTGAAAGCTTTAAATAAACCTGCAGTTGCAGAAAGCAAGCACATTTATCCACTCCCATGTTAATAAGAGTATGAGAAACTTGAAAAATGTTATATATAGAAAAAAATATTCTGTGATTAAACTTTTTAATTGTCCTTCACCACTCATTTTATACCATGACGCAACTTCAACTGTATCATATCTACTTTTATATAAGGAGAATAAATTAATAACTGCAACATAAAAGTAGCAGAGTCTGAATTTGAATTGATAAAAGAACAAAGTTTAGAGGAAGTAATAATGAAAGTCATCATTTACTTTCCACCACTGAGATTTAAACCAATCATAAGATCTGTTAAAAAATGTCATGCACTCTGAAGAAATACTGAGAAACACAAACAAATACATAAAGATCAGCAACGGGTCATTCACTGAGAAAGTGCCTACGAGCAACAATCACTGACATTTACCACTGCTTTGAGCACAATATTTGCACTGTCAACTAAAGTATGTTTTCATTTAGCTGGAGCAGTTGGCCAAGTGAGCACGACTTTGTTTTTAGGACAGTTTCATTTTCTGAGAAACAGTGGAAATAGAATATAGGTGCCAAGTAATTTAGTTACATTTATTCTTGCACTAACTGGCTGGTAGAGACACGTGACATCACACACGTGCAGAGATAGGTGTGAACTGAAGCCCCAAGACTGCCCCTTTGCCCCAGAAGTACCCTTTTGGAGAATGTTATTTAAGGTATTATAGATTTTAATCTTCCCCCACGGAGACACCTGTTGTTGATCAAATGTGTTTTAATGACTCATAACTCTATTTTGACAAATAATTCTCTGAACTGCTGCCTGAGCCACCCCCCCCCCCCCACGCTGCACTGCACAGACCTCACCATAGCAGCTGCAAGTTGTTTCAGATCTTCAGGTAGGCCTACTCAGTATCTGTAGAAATGTCTGTTTTAACTGCCCTAAGCTTGGGCATTTTGTGTTGCTGTTATGCAGTTAGAGATTTTTTTTTTTTTTAACAAGGGGGATATCAGTTGTGGAGGGATATTCGTAAATTTAGCATACGGTGTAAATGTAATTTCAGATTATAATTGTGTTCTTGTGTACTCTAACCACAGCTATGTCTTACTTTGTGTCATTGGACCCTGGGCTGTCTGCCATACATAGCTGGCCCGGGGGTCACATTTGGTCTGTGGCTATTAGTGAACCACGGTGACTGTAGCTGTGACGCAGGTTGCACTGTTTCCACACAACTTGGGAATGTCAGTTTCGCCTTTAACCCAGTCAGAGAAAAAGTCACCCAGGAAGCTTTAGACCCACAAGATTTTAGTCAGTGAAATTTAAGAGATGTTTGATAAACAAAGGAGTCTGACTAATGATGTACTTGTAGTAGGATGTATATTTACAAAAATCAAGGACTGACCAGGAACATAATCTAAAACATGTTAGAAAAACCCATGTAGTAAATGAAAGCACCAAGGTGCTGATGCCTCGGTGCCAGAACCTTGGCGGAGGTATGAGTTCTCGGATCATCACCAAAATGTTATGGGTTCCTCTCTAGCCAAAGGACCACCTCTGGTAAAAAATTTCATCTAAATCTATCCAGTAGTTTTGGAGTACATGCATGCGTGGTGAAAATAATCTGCAGTTCACATGCACGTACTGTCGGCGGCAGCGAAGAGACACCAAACTGATTTGAACAGCTACAGTCCAAACACAAAAGAAGAGCACTAAATGGCGGAAGCAATGGAGGTACGTGAATACAAGACAATCAAGACGAACAGGAGCTTTTGCTGTTTAGTGACGGAGGAAGAAAACAGATGGGCAAAAAGACGGACATTTGTTCACCCAGTATTGGCGGATTGCTCAGTACTTCCCTCTGGTAGGAGTTTCTGGGCGCATGCACAGTTCACTGCAACCATTTGCGGGCAAGGAATGTTGGGACTTGGAGTTTTTAGCGAGCTTTTAACAAGTTTCACCTCATCCTTTCTCTGCAAAACTAAACAGCAAAACCAGTGTGAAAACAATCGATGTGATGAATAAATGGTGTAGTTGCTGAATATATTTTTTTTCCAGTAACCGCTATTTTATAACAGTTTAACTCTACGTGCTGTAAAAACAAGTGCTGTTGTGCTGTAAAAAAGTTGCACTGCTGCCTCCAGTGGCTCAGCATAGTTATTACAATACC
Source organism: Pholidichthys leucotaenia (assembly GCA_020510985.1). Taxonomy (NCBI): domain Eukaryota; kingdom Metazoa; phylum Chordata; class Actinopteri; order Cichliformes; family Pholidichthyidae; genus Pholidichthys; species Pholidichthys leucotaenia. The sequence continues at coordinate 318,406,967 of CM035839.1, read as the reverse complement.
TTTTCCCCTAGCTTCATTGATGCTAAAGGTGAGTTAAATTTGTTTTTATTTCAAAAACAAAGCCTTATCTCAGAATTTTGGCAAATTAAAAGTTGAGAAAACATGGCGATACAATGATACAAGCCTTTAGCTCCACTTAATTTTGACCGGGCGAGGTGAAACAGAGAGGCGAACAGATGGACAGACAGACACACATCCACACACAGACGCATTAAGTGATTACTGTATGCCTCTTCATTTCACAGAGGCATAATAAAGCACAACTACAAAGAGAAACATAAATCAACCCAAGAGTAAATTAGAGAAACATAAACTAGAACGGAGGAAGTATTACCAAAATAAAATGAAAGCACCAAGGTGTCGATGCCTCGGTACCAGAGCCTTGGTGGAGGTATGCATTCTGGGATCATCACCAAAATGTAATGGGTTCCCCTCTAGCCCAAGGACCACCTCTGGTAAAAATTTCATCCAAATCCATCTAATAGTTTTGGAGTATTCTTGCTAAAACACTGTGAGAACATAAGAGCCTTGGTGGAGGTATGCGTACTGGGATCATTACCAAAATGTTATGGGTTCTTCTCTAGCTCAAGGACCACCTCTGGTAAAAATTTCATCCAAATCCATCCAGTAATTTTGGAGTACACATGTGCAGTGAAAATAATCTGCAGTTCACATGCCCGTACTGTCAGCAGCAGCCAAGAGCCGCCAACCTGATTTGAACAGCTGGAATTCAAACACAAAGAAGAGCACGGCGACAGATGTTTTAAATGGTAGAACCGATGGGAGGTACGTGACAATGACAATCAAGGCAAACAGGAGCTTTTGCTGTTTAGTGGCAGAGGAAGAAAACAGGCGGGCAAAAAGACGGACATTTGTTCACTCAAGCTGTGTTCGGAATGTTCACTCACTCACTCCCTCCCTACTCGCTATATAGTGAATTTAGATATAGTGGACTATATAGTAAACTCAATATAACAATAAAATTAACAGCTTTCGGACACTACTGGCTTGTTTTCACGGCACAGTTAATGACGTCATCACGTGAGACAGTAAAACCTAACAGACTAACGGTGGTAAAAAAAAAAATGAATACCTGCATGTAATTTGTAGTAAATATGTATTAAATCAAATTGTTTCTTCTGAACTAATAAATATAAATACCTTAAGGTAGTTTATGTTGTGATGTGAAGCTCTCCTCTCACTGCTCTGCTGGCTGCGCATTGCATTATGGGATATATTGGCTAATGTAGTGACCATCCTATTAGGTCTGTAAAATGAGTGAACAGGAGTCTTGTCTTCATGCAGCCAGCAAGTACTTTATTACAGAGAACTTGGGATTATATACCCAGTGGGCCATGCCCGCCTGACATTACCTTGTGGGTAGGCATGGCATCACACACAGGGGATAATATACTGCAAAAACATGACCTATTACATTCACACCAAAACAACCAAAATTGGACCACATCTCTTAATATGCATAAAATCAATCCCATATTACCCACACTTACTCACATGCACACCAGCATCATAGATATGCAAAATACATATACAGTTATTTACACATAATATTTTTTTAAGTAACACCAATGTCCCTGGGCAGCCACAATTTACCAAACTGCCTCGGAGGCCCCAGGCAGCCCCACGGTATCTGCACCCCTGGCTGCCGTCTGCCCCTAGGGTCGAAGCCCTCCTCTCCGGCGAAAATGTCCCTCCCCGCCATTACTGGCTTCTCTTCTCTGTGCCAGACCTCATCGCCGACCCACAGGGAAACCAGACCCGGCTTCCTGTGCTCACCACGTCACCACTGGATCTCCTTCCTAAGTTGGGCCGTCTCGCCAACCCGGTCTGAGCTCTCACCACGATGATGGCATTTTGCTTCACTCCACTCTCTTTTCTTTTAGACTCAGCAGCCGTCTTCACGGGGGTCCCGCTGTGCCGTTCAGTTCCCACAGCAAGAGCAACGTGAACACTGGCATCGGGACCCACCCGTGCTGGGTTGCTGCGGTACTGGTCACCATCACCTTCCAGCTCACCAGGCCAGTCCATGTCCCAAATTGCGCCGTTATCCACATCCGGCTGTAGCTGCTGTCCCTCTGGGCTCTCGGTGTCCCTCGCGTCAGCTCTATCTTCCGACCCGGGCACCTCGTCGCTGCTCTTGGCCCCCTCGTTCCAAGCATTCTGCTGCGTTGACTCCCTGTCTGGTTGCGGTTGTTCTCCCTCTGGGTTCTCAGCGTCAGTCTCGTCAACTCTACTCTCCGACCCAGGTGCCCCGTCGCTGCTTCCAACACCCTTGACCCAGGTGCTCCGCTGCGTCGTTTCAGCTCCCGGCTGTCGCTGCTCTTCCCCGGGTTACTCAGCCTGCATGGTCCCGCTCATTTACTGTCTAGCCTCCAGTTGTGGGGATGGCTCTTGCTGTTCTCCCTCTCCACCGTTGTCACACACCGTGCCATCTGACCCGTCAATGCTATGGTCCTGCACCAAGCAGAGCTCCATGGCTGGCTCGCCGTCTTCAGTGACCAGGGACTTTTCCACACTTTGCCCCGGCCCCTCCTCAGCGTCCAGCTTGGCGCCCGTAGCCTCGTTTTGGCGCGGAGTTAGCTCAACAGCTAGCTTGTCCATAGGCGCGGAATGGGCTGTTAGCTTCCCAAAGCTAACTAGCTCCACCGTTCCCAGCACCCTTGCCTCCAGCGCACAAAGCTACCTGGTCCTCATCTGCTCCGCGAAGTGCACCGTCATCCGCTTGATGGCATCCTCATAGCACTCTACCGCGCCCAGCATGTCGAGGATTCTTCGGCCCTCTGTGCCAAGGTGGTGGGCCAGCAGTGCTAGCCGCCGACTCCCGCCAAGCCTATGGAGACCCAGCGCTCTGATATACTCCTCAAAGTCGGCTCTCCACTCCGGCCACGGAATTACCAGTTCTCCTACATGCTCCAGAAATGGCAGCAGTGGTGGAGGTATCCAGCACGCATCCATCCCATTCTTGTCGCCAAATGTTATGTCTGTAAAATGAGCGGACAGGAGTCTTGTCTTCATGCAGCCAACAAGTACTTTATTACAGAGAACTTGGGATTATATACCCAGTGTGTCATGCCCGCCTGGCGTCACCTTGTGGGTGGGCACGTCATCACATACACACACATTTCCATACACAACACATCCATTGTACACTACTTTTCAGATTGCATTTTGGGATATTTTGAGTGTACTATATAGTGAATGAAATTTTCAGTTAAGATTTCGAACAGTATTACAAAATGGCTGATTCACTATATAGTACACTATATGGGGAAGGAGTAAACATTTCGAACACAGCACCAGTTATTGGCAGATAGCTCAGTACTTTCCTCTGGGGGGTTTCCAGGCGCATGCACAGTACCGTTCCATTGATGGTAAAGGTGAGCTATTTTTGTGTTTATTTCAAAAACAAAGCGTTATTTCAAAATTCTGGCAAATTAAAAGTCGAGAAAATATGGGGATACAATGATACAAGCCTTTAGTTCCACTTAATTTTGACCGGGCGAGCTGAAACAGAGAGGCGGACAGACAGACAGATACAAAGACACAATAACCGATTACCGTATGCCTCCGTTTCACCGAGGCATAACTAGGATCAAACAAAACAGAACTAAACAAGAACTGAACAGGAAATGTTTTCAAAATAAACCCAGCTTAACCCAGATTAATTCAAACCTACACAAGAACTGAACACAACATTAGAATACAAAGGTCCAGAGCAGGGCCGTATAGATATGAGAGTTGTGACACTCTTTGATCTCGCCCGCTACCTGGTCACGCGGTTTGTGGAGCACCAAACAGTTCCAAACAATGGCCTTTCTATAATGGTGTGTGAATAGCAGCTGTGACAATCTGCGGTAAGAACAGCATTTTTTAGCCGTATTATGGCTTCAGTGGACCGATTACTGAATTATCAACTCTTGAATATAGTGGGTTATTTTGCATACAAGATTAAGCAGAATTATGTGAATTGAAACAGTAAAAAACACTGCTGTCGGTGAGTTTAATGTGATTTAGCTAAATCAGGAGTGCACTTTACTCCTGTACAGTTAACCTTTCAAGTTAGGAAAGATTTTCTGTCTGCGAATATAAATTTAAACACATTAGTGACGCTCAGTAAATATGAATATTGGCGAAAAGTTGTTTTTTTTAATCATTCAAAAAAAAACAACTTTCATATCATCAATATTCTTTAGAGGCACAAGGAAGTGTCAAGCCCTTTGCATTCAATTTTGATTATAGTTTTTGAAATTAAAACGCAAATTGCTAATGCATGTGTATAATTACACTGTACTCTGAAAACTAGTGACTAAGCAGGGTGGAAAATACTAAATAAAAGAAGAGGCCTTTGTAACACAATGTAGTCATGGTGCAACAGTCTGTTATATGAAAATATTCAGTGTAGCACAAATGCCATGAAATTGTATTTTTTTTTAATAAAAATTAATAAAAATGCAAAGATATGCTCTCATTTTCTCATTATTCAGTCTCTGAACTTCTGCATGACAAATTACTATCAGCTAATACCAGTGAGCAGCATGTTGGCACCATTACCTTCTCTTCCAGGTGGTGACTGGGGTTACATAATTAGATTTATTAAATAGATAATAACAGCACCAGCCATTCAAAGAAAAGCAAGCCGCTTTTTCTAAATTTTTTAATCATCCATATTGTAACATCACATAATTGTGGAAAATTAATATTTTCCTTCAACATTAGAGGAGGGTTTGACTTCATAAATTGTATTTTGATGCCAAAAACAATAAAATCCTAAAATGTTCAGAGATCAGGTTCTCAACATGATTTTCTGTGCAGCTTATGGATGCACAAATCGAGCTGAGAAAGTGATCCAGATGTTTGGGTTCCAGCAGACACAGAAAGGAGAAAAAATGTCTGAGACAAGTTAGCAGAAACAGCATGACTTTAATGAAAGAGTACAACAGAAAACTTTATGCAGTACTGTACGTTTATTTCCACAAAACATTTCCATCTTCAAGGTCAAACACGTAATAATGTGATTTATATGACACAACAATGATATTAATGAGGAAATTAAACTGAATCAATGTGCAGGCCCATTCTAAGGGGGAGTAATTCACAAGAACCAAAACTGACAAACCCAGACTGAGGAAAAGTCCAACAGTGACCATGGTTACATGTACACGAATAAACCAGTTATGATTGGATTTCTGGACTTATCTGATTATTCAAGTGGCCATGTAACTATGGTCATTAACTCAAGTGGTTAACCCTCCAATAATCCATTTAATCAGTGCATGTAAACACAACAAACCCGATTATTGCCATTATCAGTTTATTCCCAGTGATCAGTTTATTGTGACCGTGTAACCAGGGTCAGTGACATGTGTACCAGAACCTCTACTGCATGTGATGACAGACCACATGTACTGTTCTCAAAATAACTTTGGTATGAGTCACAAAAATAACCAAAATATCTGAATTCTATGAATATCTCACACCCACCTGTCCTGTAACACTAGCACATCCATGTTGTCATTTCAGAGGTCAAAAACTTACTTAGAATCAATTTAGTTGCGTCAGAGTCATTTAACTGTTTCTACACAATATTGTGTTCCATTCTACTCGGACCGCTTTAATCATCATCAAACCACAGCTCCTTCATCATCCCAGTGTTCCAGCTGCCCCACAAACCCTTACTGTGATATCACTGCTTACAACAGTGAAGACTCCACCAGCCCCGACGGCCACTGCTCCAGTCCCCGACTATCCTCCATCAGCTGCAGAGAAACGACATCAAACACATCCCTGTGCCTTAATACCCAATGACTCCTGCCCAAATAGGAAGGATTTTCTCACAAATCTCTGCCTTTTCTCTTTTAATTCTACCACTTTTATTTATTCCTCCTAAATTTGAATCATTTTTGCATAAAATTTGCTACTTTTTTCATAATGTTGTGTTTTCCAGTCTCAGAAATCTGACTTTTTCCTGTACATTTGAAACGGTTTATATATTGAAATAAAAAAATTAAAAGTTTTAAAATAACTCATTACATTTTTCTTATAATTTTTTATATTAAATGTGCAACTTTTTCATGCACATTTTTAGTTTTTATGCATACATTAGAGAACTATTTGGAAAATTTTAGATTTTTCTCTTAAATGTGTTCACACGAGGAAAAAAATATCTACATGTAGCATCTCATACAATTCAAATTATATGTACTGTATATACATAAAAAGTAAACAGTCAAAATTAACTGTTTGCTGCATTACAGTAGAAGAAATTAGAAAAGAAAAAACAGATATTCTTCCTCTGTTAATAGTTCAGTTAGTTTTTTAAAAAAATACTTTCAAGTGAGCTATTTGATACAAGAGAATATTTTACATTTATAAATATTCCAGTTGTTTCCAGAATATTTTTGATTGGTTTTAGCATTCAGTTCTTGATTTACTGTTAAAATAAACACATATCATTAACATTACTTCTGTTCCATTAAGTTGTGTAGATTTGAATTGTTTCTACTTTCTCGTTTACAACTGGATTAAAAAATTAAACCAGTCTTCATCCTGAGTACCTTTCTTATTGTGTTTCTCACAACAGTTTGTTCAAATAAATACAGACTATTTCAGCAGAATCCTAAAATATTAATAGTCCTAATTTATGGATGTTAAAAATAATATTGCCATTATCAGGTTTGACACTGATGAGGATTTTGGAGGATGTAAAGAACTGTATTTGGTAATGTCCTACCTTGTTTCATGTTTCCTCCTTGTAGAAAGCAGGTTTGCTGGTAAACGTGTCAGTCTCTCATGGTTTCAGGTTTTTCCTCTATAAAAAGTAGAACAATTTCATTTTTGTAAACCGTCTTTTAAATTCACCACCATAGTCCTGCAGTTATGCTGCTAATGCTACGACAATACTATGAACAAGATAAGTCACATCTGCTCTGTCACAGGTTTTCATGTCATATCCCATCATGTAGTGCTACTACCAATCTCTAACGTCTCTCAGAAACTCATCCTTCACCCAATAACTATACAACAGATTTTTGAAACAAGGGCTGACAATTGCAAGTTTATGAGCTTTTACTGCACATAAAGAAAAAAAGGATGGCGAAATAAAACAAGATCACAGACTAGAGAATCTGCATGTTAAATTAAGAGGTAAAATTACCAAAACAACGGCCATTCATTGACTTACCTGGGATTATTAAGCAGACACTCCGTGAAATGAATGGTGATCTATGGAGAAAGTTCCATTGCTTGGAACTGTTTCCTGCTCCATGACCCACGTGACTTACGCCTTTCAGTTTCTATAGAAGTCTACCGGAGTAACGCAACTGTCACATTATACGGCGCTGGTCCAGAGCAACCAAACAAGAACCAGGGCAAGGGACCTGATCAGCACTGCTGAGTCTTTGATCAAAATATGAGAACCTTATACTTCTAACAGTTTGACAGTATGTTTAAGGTATTTTATCTCATTCCTCATTGATTCCAGTCTGTCCATATAGCCAGTTCATAGCCTGTAAAACTGTATCCATACCAAATATTTACATTTTAATATTTCTACTATTCAGTAGAAAACTTTACAGATTTGTCTTTGTCTCACACTCTTTGTCCCTGCAGCAGTCCAGCGGGGTCGAATCCCTCCATCTCACTCAGGTATCAGTCCAAATTCTTTGGTCGGAGGGATTGGCGGACCAGGTCACATTGGGGCAGACTATTTCAACGGTCAGCCGGTGTCAGAGCTCATCTCCCAACTCCTCAGAGCAGAGCCATATCCCAGCAGCCGGTACGGGGTCCCGTACAGCCAGGCACCAATGCAGGCATCTGCAAGCGGAGCCTCTGTTATGGGCATTGACAGCATCTGTGAGCTGGCTGCTCGTCTTCTCTTCAGCACCATAGAGTGGGCCAGAAATATTCCTTACTTCCCAGATCTCGCAGTCTCAGAGCAGGTATGTCTATAGATTTTACTTTTTAATAATTATTAGAGTTTAGTTGTTAGTTTCGTTATGCTGATAACCTGTTGTGGATGCTGATTTTATGCTACTATCATAGCCTGCTTGGAAAAATAGATCATACTTATACATCACAGTTTCAATTTACATTCTATGTTCACCCAAAACAGACTTCAAAATCAAAATTAGAAAAGGAACTTGTCCAGATCTTTTCTGATTCCCCTTTCACCCAACAGGTGGCACTGCTGAGGTTAAGTTGGAGTGAGCTGTTTATCCTTAATGCAGCTCAGTCTGCGCTGCCTTTGCACATGGCCCCTCTGCTGGCAGCAGCTGGGTTTCACTCATCGCCCATGTCTGCTGAGAGGGTGGTGTCCTTCATGGACCAAGTCCGGGTTTTTCAGGACCAGGTGGACAAGCTGAACCGGCTGCAGGTGGACTCGGCCGAGTACAGCTGCCTCAAAGCCATAGCTCTCTTTTCTCCTGGTACGTTTGCTTTTACATGGACATCTGACTGTAACCAAATACCATCCAAGTGTTTTTCCACAGAAAACCAAAACAGTCTGAGCTCTTAGAAATTAAGTCCCACTCTCCAGAGATCTGTTAATTTGCAGTTTGACCTCTGACCTGGATCAGGAACAAAGCTGAGAAAATATACTTTTTGGCAGTAGTTCATTCAGCTTATACTTGTCAAAGATAAAACAAAAGATTAACAATTTTATTTAACTATATATTCTTAATTTATTTAAAAGGGACAGTATATATTGCTTAAAGTGCCTTGCGATACAAAAAACAGTATGTTGCTACAACATCTGCCTTACGTTCAGTTGACAAAACAGTTTGCCAAACATAGTTTGCAAGGCGAACTGACCTAAATGAACGTTTTTCTTTTCGGCTCATGCATTCTGTAGTTGTGTAGATCTATGGTCCTCTGTCAGCCGGTAGAGGACCCTAGTAACAACGGCGTAGGCTGTAGCCTACTTCAGCTTCATATTACCTAAGTAAACATGCAAGTTGGGTTAATTGGCATCAAACTGGGGATTCTAAATTGTCCTTAGGTGTGACTGTGAGAGTGAATGTTGTCTCTCTGTGTTGGCCCTGCGATGGACTGGCGATCTGTCCAGGGTGCACCCTGCCTCTCGCCCAAAGATGCTGGGATAGGCTCCATCCCCCCCGCGACCCAAAAAGGATTATGCGGAAGAAGATGAATGAATGAATTATCCGTTATACCTGTTATGTCTATAAAATGTAGGTGAATAATGAGGCAAGTGGTGAACTACACAGGACTTTATTAGGTGCTCACTGTTATCCAGACAGACCTCCCGCTAGGCAGAGAGGTGGTCAAGAAACCGCCCCTCTGCCGCACAGCTCTTATACTTCAGGTGACGTCACCACCCGTGTAACACCGTAACGTGTCCCACAAGCAACACTACAATACCCCCACCAAAAACAATATTTTATGAGTGATATTGTTTTACTTACAAAATGACATAACCTCTACTCTTAAATTGATGGAATTGCTCCAAAAATGAAAAAACAAAAGAATATTGCAAACTTACCTAGTCGCCGTCTTTGTTCGCTACGCGAGCCACCTCCAAAAGCATTCGGCCAAAGAAAAAACAGTTCGCAGTGACTGTGTCGTTCAGTTACGGAAACTAACGAACAGTTCACTAATTGTGCCTCTGGGTTTCTCTTTCACTCACTGCTAATGAAGCCTTTGGTGCACCCGACCATGGTGGCTGCTCCATGAGTACAGCACCCAGTTTACGGTCTGAATCTTTCCTCTTCAAATATTTATTCATCGCCGTTTTTCATCCCGTCACCGAGACCTCTAGGACAAGGATGCCAAACTCTATCCATTCTGGGGCAAGACCATGCACATTTTACTTCCACCCAGTCTCTTCAGCAGGAGTTTTTGCTTAATCAGCAAACTACGGGAAGAAATTCAGTAAAATCGCCTGTGGAAGACACTGGGTGGAGGTAAAACCCACAGGTAAGCTACGTCTGGTCAGTAACCTCTATAAAACACATGAAGAAGAGGAAGAAGCAGACTGTAGCTATTACTGTATTGCATTCATACTGCCACCTACTGACATGAAAGATTAATTGCAAATTAAAAACTTGCAAACTTGCAAATTAATTGCAATTTTTTTGACCAATAAAAAAGTGAAATTATACAATTTCCCAAGGGCCCCTGAACACTCTTTCAAGGGTTTAGCAAGTTAAAAAAAAAGAGGAAAGTGAAACGTGAGAAAAGAGTACAAGGTGAAACTCCACTTCAGTTCATAAAATTCAATAAATAATTTAAAAAATGACCAGTTGGGAGGTTATCAGCTTAGTTTAGGAGTTTGCAGCCTCTATGAAAGCAGCCATTTTAACAATTTTATGCCAGAAAAGAAAAAAAATGAATGAAGCCACAAAACATAATTTAGCTTCAAAGCTGAAGTAGAACAGCTGAGTTATATTTATAAACTGAACTGTCAACATACTAACACATTTTTTTCACATAAATTTTAAATTTTCTTGTAAATTTACAGGCTTTCCATTCATTTTTTTTTTACAATTTTTTTTAACCTTAAAAAGTTATGTTAAAAACTAACTTAAAAAGTTGTTTCTGTAGTTTTTTATCCCCCGCCAACTGAAGACATACCAAAGGGAGATTATGTTATGGGACAGTCCGTCTGTCCGTCCGTCCCCCTCTCCTTCCGTCTGTCCGTCCATCTGTCTCACTTCTGGGACAGTTTTGTTTTGATTGTTTTGAAACTTGGTGCCAGGGTTTGATATACGCTGATGATGCACATATTGCAATTTGACTCTGACCTCTTGAGGTCAAGGTCAGAGCTCAAATTTTCCCTCAATCTTGTAAATGCAATAACTACTGAAAGAAATGATGTAGGCTTTTCAAGTTGATACAGTAGTTGTATCTAAAACACATGTTGGACGACTTACACCCTGACCCGTCTATGGGTTTGGGATCAAAAGGTCAAAGATCAAGTATAACATTTCTTGTGCCTTATTACTGTACAACAACTAAAGCTAGGGTCACCAAACTTGGTACACAGGTTCACCCCGTGATCCTGAAGTGTGACTATGGTTTTGTGATCTCAAGGTCAAAGGTCAACATCAAAATTGCTTATAAACTACAGTATATTTCAACAACAAAGAAAGCTGGGGTCACCAAACTTGCTACACAAGTTCACCTTAGGACCCTGATCTCTGGCTATGGGTTTGTGGTCAAAAGTAAAATACTCCCTTTGCACTATTACTATAGAATGAGTAAAGCTACAGTCACCAAACTTGGCACACAGTTTCACCCTGAAACCATGACCTCTGACTATGGATTTGGGGTCAAAAGGTCAAGGTTAGCATTCCCTTTGCCCCTCTTACAATAGAAGGTCTCTAGGGTCACTAAACTTGCTACACAGGTTCACTTTGGGATCCTGACCAACAACTATGGGTTGTACAGAACTACTTTTGTTATATCTAACTACTAACTAACCTGCACTTATATAGCGCTTTTCTAGTCACAAAGACCACTCAAAGCGCTTTCATTAATACTAACCCTCTATTCTAAGGGCCTATAGGAAACAGATATCTAGGGACAATTTAGAACAGCCAATTAACCTAACATGCATGTTTTTGGCATGTGGGAGGAAACCGGAGAAATCCCGGAGTAAACCCACGCAACACGGGGAGAACATGCAAACTCCACACAGATCACTGTTGGTCGGGGGCTGGGATCGAACCCACGATCCCACGATCCCCACAATCCCCTGGCCAAGGGTAAACTGTGCTGCTGCAGTGCTAACCACTGCGCCACATGATAGGCTTATCATAATTTGATTCTGCTCCAGTAATTATATGGAAAAGTTGAAAACTGCTTTCCTTCAGTAACATTGAGATCTTCGAAGAAAACAGAGGCGGGGGATATTGCACTCACCTCAGAGTGCTCTTGTTCATAAATGTGTTATTACCTTTTTTTTTTTGCACAAATGCAAATTTTAAATTTCTCAGGAAAACAAACGAAAATTTGTGAGAAAAAATTCACAAATTTGAGGAAAAAATAATTTCACGAGAAAAATGTTTGATTGTAAGTTTATGAGTAAAATGTTTAAAATGTTTTTAGTAAATTGTCCTAAAAAATCATTAATATCAGTCAGACAGAAACTAAAATATGTATTTGCGTTGCAGACGCCTGTGGTCTGACAGACCCAGCCCACGTGGAGTCCCTGCAGGAGAAGGCCCAGGTTGCTCTGACTGAATACGAGCGGCTGCAGTACCCCAACCAGCCGCAGCGCTTCGGCCGCCTACTGCTGCGCCTCCCCGCTCTGCGCGCTGTCCCGGCCAACCTCATCTCCCAACTCTTTTTCATGCGGCTGGTGGGGAAGACACCCATCGAGACACTGATCCGGGACATGCAGCTGTCAGGGAGCTCCATCAGCTGGCCGTACGCTCCAGGACAGTAAAGACCACACTGGGCTCCAGGGAGAGACATCCTGTGATCAGACTGGACACAATCACAGCTTTGATAAGATGTCATAAAGCAAGAATTGAATGTCACAGGGTCCCTTTTTTTCTTGCGCTGCAGTGTTTGGCTGAAATCACACCAAAGCAAATGTTAGATTGTGTTTAAAGACTGCGGCACTCTTTCCTCCGTCTGATCTCACTTTGTCTCATTCTGGATGGACATTAATAAGTTGGCTCCAACATGCTACCTCCTCCCACATCACCCCCAATGTGACTTGACCTGAAACCAGGTTCTGCTCTGTTGTTTAGCCTAAATAAAGCCATAGCAGTGCCACTTTCACATGCGTAGCTTTATAATGTCACAGCTGGTACATGTTGTGAAGATCAGATCCATTGTACCTTTTTTTTTTTTGTATTCTATGAAACTAGAAGTGGACTAAATTATCAGTCTTTTTATGTTTTTTTCTCTGTGATGTGTATAGTATATACAAGATCTTTTTTTTGTTTCATTTTTTACACATATAGAGCAACTCTTTGAGAAATACTTTTGTCCATCCATCCATCCATCCATCCATCTTCTACCGCTTTTCTGGAGGTCTGGGTTGTGGAGGCAGCAGTTCAAGCAGAGAAGCCCAGACTTACCTCTCCCCAGACACCTGCTCCAGCTCTTCGGAGAAGATGCCAAAGCATTCCCAGGCCAGTTGGGAGACATAGTCTCTTCAGCATGTCCTGGGTCTGCCCCAGGATCTCCTCCCAGTGGGACATGCCCGAAACATCTCAAGTGGGAGGTGTCTAGGAGGCATCCTGATCAGATGCCCAAACCCCCTGAACTAGCTCCTTTTGATGTAGAGGAGCAGCGGTTCTACTCTGAGCCTCTCCTGGATGACTGAGCTCCTCACCCTGTCTCTAAGGGTGAGTCCAGCGATGCTACAGAGAAAGCCACTTGCATCAATGATTTCATTCTTTCCGTCATTACCCAAAGCTCATGACTATAGGTGAGGGTACAAATGTAGACTGACCGGTAAATCGACAGCTTTGCCTTAGAGCTCAGCTCCCTCTTCACCACAACAGACCGGTACAACATCCGCATCACTGCAGGTGCTGCCCCGATCCATCTGTCAATCTCCCACTCCATTCTCCCCTCACTCATGAATAAGACCCCGAGATGCTTAAACTCCTCCACTTGGGGCAGGAGCTCCTCTCCAATCCGGAGAGGACAATCCACCCTTTTCCAGCTGAGAACCATGGATTCAGACTTGGAGGTGCTGATTCTCATTCCAGCTGCTTCACACTCAGCAGCAAACCGTCCCAGTAAGAACCTGTAGGTCATTGCTGGATGAAGCCAACAGGACAACATCATCTGCAAACAGCAGAGATGAGATCCTGTGGTCACAGAACATGACACCCTCCATTCCCTGGCTGCGCCTAGAAATCCTGTCCATAAAAATTATGAACAGGATCGGTGACAAAGGGCAGCCCTGGCAGAGCCCAATTCTCATTGGAAACAAGTCTGACTGAGTGTTGGCAATATGAACCAAACTCTCACAACGGTCATATAGAGACTTGATAGCTCGTAGCAACAAGCCCGATACCCCATACTCCCGAAGCACCCCCCACAAAAAACCATGAGGGACGTGGTCAAATGCCTTCTCCAAGTCCACAAAACACATGTAAACTAGTTGGGCAAACTCCCATGAGCCCTCGAGGATTCTTGAAAGGGTAAAGAGTTGGTTCGATGTGCCACAGCCAGGACAAAAACCACACTGCTCCTCCTGAGTCCGAGATTTGACACAGTACTGAGTACTGAACATGAATATGTTCCAGCTTGTTTAGTGTTTTGTTTTTTTTTTGTTTGTTTTTTTAAAGTCTTTGTCCAGAGGCAAGCAAATTCACTAAAGCACTTCTAAAGTTACCAAATTGACTTTTTAATATGATTTAGTTTAATGAGTGCAAAACTTGAGGCTTGAAAAACAAACACTATACAAAATTTTTCTTGTTCCTGGGAAGAACGTGTTATTTCACGATTGCTGAAGCTGTTATCTCACGGAGCGGCGAATGCTAAGGAACGTTCACAAGCATTACAATCTGAGGAGCTTTGTTAGGTTTCGTAAAAGGTTGCACAACAGTTCGCCAACTGTTTTTATGGTGGCAAACAGTTTTTCTCGTCGCAGAAAAATTTTGAACATGTGCAAATATTTTTTTGCAATGAGAAACACTGGTTGTGATCATAAAAACTGTTGGTAAACTGTTGTGCAACCTTTTACAAAACCTAACAAAATCCCTATACAGTAATTGCAACATTAGTGAACATTCTTTAGCATTCACTGCTTCATGAGATGCTACCCTTATGCTTAATACATTTTTCTCTTCTTCAGACTTTGCTTACATTGCAGATTTAAATCTCAAACTGCTCACTTGTTAGAATTGTTTGTTAATTTTTGAACAACTTTAGGATCAATGCATGTCAGTTTTGATTTATATGTTTTATTCAGACCATATATAAATGAAAATGTGCAAATTTGGTGGCTTTTCTGTTGGAAAAACTTGTAAATACCATTATCCAGGTCACAAAAGCAAGTTTGAAATGTATTATGGTATTTTTTTTAATATTTTTACAGTAATTATGAAATAACACATACTATCCAGGAGCAGAAGTTGTGTTGATCTGATATTTTCCAAGTTTTGGCACCATCTTACAGCTTCTTGTTCTAATCAAAGCTAAGCTAACCAGCCTAATTCTAAGAGTGGGATCAGTCTCTGCATATTTCCCAAAATGTTGAATTATTCCTTGGAGACGGTATGCTAAAAAACGCTACAGAAGCTGCTACCAGGCAAGCAAATGTACTCAGATTCACCCTCACGTCCCTGTTTGACATTATTAAATTAATCCCTTCCACAGCATGTGGGACACCATGTGGTGGTGCCTATCTCCGTTTCTCTGACCCTAGGCCACACAGCTACTGTGAGTAGTGAAAGCTACAGTGGGGGGGATCAGTCCTCTGGTAGCTCTGTGCGTTACCTTTCCCCATTCTATTATGCTGAGCACCAAGCTAGAAGGCAGAAAGTACCATTTTTATATGGTCTTTGCTATGACCTGGATGGGATTTGAAACCACGACCTCCCAGTTATGGGGCGAATGCTCTACCAACTGGGCCACCACTCCGGTGTTTGACATTATTACCTCATGTTTTATATCAAAGACACAACAGATTGTATATTAAAAAACGCTATTTGTGTGTTAAAATGAGTGCAACGGGATCAAAGGTATCTCATCCCTGAAACCAGCAGCCAAACTAATTTAAAAAATTAGCTGTAAAATGATTGAGAGACCACTTTACAGACAGCTACTCTGAGTTAATAAGTGACCGTTATTTTTCTGATTGAATTCTGCAGACGGAGCAGTTTGCTTTGCTTTGTCTGAGGTACTACTAGAGTTGTTTCACCTTAATGCCTCTTTAAGTCCTAAGTAAACTCCATTTATTGCAACTAATGTAGGCTGCTTTGATGTGAAAAGGTGTTTTGTTGGTACTAAGATACAAAAGAAGGTACTTAATGATTCGTGTTTGTGCCATGAGTTGCATTCATACGTGATACGTGTTTGACCCAATGAACTGACTGAAATAATCAGACTGTGTTTCAATACTGTTTCTCATTGTCATGAAAGGCCAACAGTGATGTGATCCCCAATGCTGTCAAACATCTTCATCGCTGTCTTATTTGTTGGAATATAAAATGTTTTGTGTAGCTTTTTGTTGAAAGGATGATGTTTCTATAACAACGCTAAAACAAATCCAAATGTTTGCATGTCCTTGCATGACTGAATTGTCTTTTGTGTGTTTTACTTTATTAATCCCAGAGGGAAATTCATCTACGATGCAGCGCCAATCCCTTCACCATTCACTCACTTTAGAGTCTCCAGTTGACTCAACTTGTATGTTTTTGGAATGTGGGAGGAAACCGGAGTACCCAGAGTAAATCCATGCAAGCATGGGGAGAACATGCAGACTCCACACAGATAGGCCCTGCTGACTTGTGGATTTGAACCCATGACCTTCTTACTGTTTGTTTATTTATTAATTAATTAATTGGTTGATTTAAAAGAGACAATGCATATTGATGAACATATCAATGTAAATGTGCCAGAAGTAGCCAAAAGGCTACTTTACATCTGTAGTCCTTGTCAGGTCAGACAAAAACAACAAATAATACACCATCAAACACTGCACAATAAAACAGACAGTTCACAGCATGAATGAGAATTCACAGTACAATAATAAAACACAAGATAAAAAAAAAAAAAAATATATATATATATATATATATAT
This sequence comes from Pholidichthys leucotaenia, assembly GCA_020510985.1. Taxonomy (NCBI): domain Eukaryota; kingdom Metazoa; phylum Chordata; class Actinopteri; order Cichliformes; family Pholidichthyidae; genus Pholidichthys; species Pholidichthys leucotaenia. The sequence goes on along the minus strand of CM035839.1, from coordinate 318,390,217 downwards.
ATATATATATAAAAACACAGCATTAAATATGACACACAATGGCATAAAATGATGTAAGGGATCACAGATTTGGTTCCTCTTTAGCCATTTGTTTCAGATGGATTTTAAATGTACAGTATAGACAGTGGTACACACTTGTATTGCAGCTGGAATGTTATTCCAAACCTGACTGATAACACTTGTCTACTACAAGCGGGAAGGGGGGGCTGAAAAGTTCATAGTGGTCAAATTTGACCAAATGTGGTTTATTTTTCAACCACAGGGATCCAAGCACTGCAACACCGATGGAAGAAGTGTGTGGACCGAAGAGGAGACTATGTTGAAAAAACAAGCCACATTTGGGCAAATTTGACCACTATGAACTTTTCAGCCCCCCCTCGTATATGTGCAATACCTTGTAAATGTTGTATATCTATAAGGCAAATGGCATTCACTTATATAGCGCTTTTTCTCATCTCTGGATGACCAAAGTGCTTTACAGATCCTGCTATCCAACCATTCACACACACATTCACACACACATTCACACACCGATGACGGCAGGACTGCCATACACACAGAGGCACTAGACTGACCACCAGGAGCAACTGGGGGTTCTGTATCTTGCTCAAGGACACTTTGACATGTAGACTGAGCAGGAATCAAACCCCTGACCCTCCGATCAGTAGTCGGCCACACTACACCTGCGCCACAGCCACCCAGAGGTATTGCACAATCACCTCTAGTAGAGGCTCTGGTTACTCGTCCTCTAATAATAATACCAATGGATTGCATTTATATAGTGCCTTTCAAGATATTATAATGCAAGGATTCTCTGTGTGTGTGTGTGTGTGTGTGTGTGTGTGTGTGTGTGTGTGTGTGTGTGTGTGTGTGTGTGTGTCATTCTGTCTGTTCCGTGCATATCTGTCGAACTGTTTGTCAGACTGACCTCAAATTTGATACTTGCTTTGTTGAGGTTATGAAAGTGTCCATCCCTGAATTTCAGCCTCCCCGGATTTGTGGAAGTTTAGTAGGGGAAATCTTTAATGAACGTCCGTAGGGGAGCTATTAAATGAACACAGAGGTCAAAAAGGTATAACTGCTAAGATATAGGGGCTGAAAATTTGGATTTACAGCTACAATTTTAAGCTCAATAACCCCTGTAAATTTCAGCCTCCCTGGATATGTTGAAGTTTAGGAGGGGAAATCTTTAAAGAATGTCCATAGGGGAGCTATTAAATGAACACAGAGGTGGAAAAGGTACAACCACTGGGAATTGGGGGCTGAAATTCATAGGGCAGGCTCTAGAGGCCAGTGGGATAAAATGATAAAACTTTGGGTCCGATCTGAGCTCTGGAACGGGGTCTTCCTTAGAAGGGTTGTTCAGAACTCTTTAGGTGTTCTTAATAGGTGCCATCTATTCTTTGGTGCAAGCATCACTTCTATGATGTCACCAGTCCACACGAGGTCATACGGACACTGCACTAGTAATACCCAAAGTGCTTTATGAGTCTATTATTCATTCATTCCAGAGACAGACAACGGTGGTGGTAAGCTACTTCTGTAGCTACAGCTGCCCTGGGGTAGACTGACGGAAACGTGGCTGCCACTCTGCACCAACAGTTTCTCCGACCGTTACCCATATACACATTCATACTCAGTGTCATGGACACTGGAGGCAATGTGGGCAAAGTACTGTATCTTGCCCAGGGACACAATGGTAGGATGCGCTGGGGAGAGTGGGATTCGAGCCGCCAACCCTCCGGTTATCGAGCGACCCACTCCACCTCCCGAGCCATGCTGCCCCACAATAATACTCGATTTTAGCATGATGAACTCACCCAGTCAGGGTGGAGCAAGTTTAGTTTAGTTCATTGGTTTATTTGTCAGGGAGCATGTACAGAAAAACCATTAAACACAGGGTAAAGATGCTCTGTACCAGATTATAGCATTCTCACTAATTTCCATCTGTAGCCCCTGAGGCAGGCAAGAGGATATTAGTCCATGTAGGATAAATGAAACAACCAAGCTCGATTTTTTAAACATTTTTAAAACTTAGGATATTGTAATCTGAAGTATGAGATAATGGAAGGAAAGAGGTTTTCTATCCAATACTTTTAAAGCCTTTTTAAACAGAGATTCTATTGGTTTTAAGCTAGTCATACTTGTCAGTGACCAGTTGGTGAAACAGTATTCAATATGAGAAAAAAATCATGGAGTGAAGAAACATTCTAGCTGAATTTTTTGGCAGTGAGGATCTGATTTGCCTGAAATTATGCAGATTGAAATAAATAATTTTAGATATATTTTTAACATGATTCTTAAATGATAATGTGGAGTCTATAGTAACACCAAGATATTTAAAATCATGTACAATCTGAAGTTCTCCTTTCATGAAAACATTTGAGCATGACCTCAACATTCATCGTTCTGAGAAAATCATGCAGTTAATTAAGGAGTAGATGTGATTTAGTGACAGTTCATTGCTGATGTCAGTTTTTCTGAGACTCCCATATCAGACTTTGCCTGTGTAAAAATGATAGGATCATCTGCATACAGCTGAGTACTGATATTTGACAAATCTTTGGTGAGTCATTAATATATAAAGAGGAAAAAATGGGTCCAATTATGGAGCCTTGAGGTACTCCAACTTGGCAATCGAGGTAGGGAGAGTTGATACCATTGACAGACACAGTTCTATTTGCCAAATACAGTATGTATACTGTATATAGTAGTATGTATACTGTAAGGCAATAGTTCTAACTACTACACCACCATGTTGCCCATTATGCTGATATTTGAATGCCATGAAGACATTTCTTTCAGTATGGGTCAGATGTTCTGTTGTTCTGAGAATAAAGGGAGCTACAGTGCGTTATTTATTAAAGGTTCCACATTGTCCAAAATGCTGTTTTTGTGGGTTTAACCTTATGAAATGTACAGGACACATACCACTAAAATATTAAAATACTTACTTCACAAAGAAATACATGCTGCCTTTATTTAGTTAAGCTGTCATCCTTAACTTCCTGAGGTTTATGATGTCACAAATCAACAAACCCCACCCCCAGTTCTCTAAGTTAACAAAACATACATATGTAGCCTAAATGACTGAATGACATGTGATTGGCCTGCTCAAAATACTACTCAATCAGATTAAGACCTCTTAAATGTTAAGGAGCAGCCTGAAAACCGACTGTTTCCAGTAGAACTTTATAATACAGAAAACAGATCTTTTTTTCTTTAACACTACATATACAGTGGGGCAAAAAAAAATTTAGTCAGCCACCAATTGTGCAGGTTCTCCCACTTAAAAGATGAGAGAGGTCTCCAGTTTTCATCATAGGTATACCTCAACTATGAGAGACAAAATGAGAAAAAAAAAATCCAGAAAATCACATTGAAGGATTTTTAATAAATTAATTGGTAAATTCCTCGGTAAAATAAGTATTTGGTCAATAACAAAAGTTCATCTCAGTACTTTGTTATATACCCTTTGTTGGCAATGACAGAGGTCAAACGTTTTCTGTAAGTCTTCACAAGGTTTTCACACACTGTTGCTGGTATTTTGGCCCATTCCTCCACGCAGATCTCCTCTAGAGCAGTGATGTTTTGGGGCTGTCGCTGGGCAACACGGACTTTCAACTCCCTCCAAAGATTTTCTATGGGTTGAGATCTGGAGACTGGCTAGGCCACTCCAGGACCTTGAAATGCTTCTTACGAAGCCACTCCTTCGTTGCCCGTGCGGTGTGTTTGGGATCATTGTCATGCTGAAAGACCCAGCCACGTTTCATCTTCAATGCCCTTGCTGATGGAAGGAGGTTTTCACTCAAAATCTCACGATACACGGCCCCATTCATTCTTTCCTTTACACGGATCAGTCGTCCTGGTCCCTTTGCAGAAAAACAGCCCCAAAGTATAATTTTTCCACCCCCATGCTTCACAGTAGGTATGGTGTTCTTTTTCCTCCAAACATGACAAGTTGAATTTTTACCAAAATGTTCTATTTTGTTTTCGTCTGACCATATGACATTCTCCCATTCCTCTTCTGGATCATCCAAATGCTCTCTAGCAAACTTCAGACGGGCCTGGACATGTACTGGTTTAAGCAGGGGGACACGTCTGGCACTGCAGGATTTGAGTCCCTGGCGGCGTAGTGTGTTACTGATGTAGCCTTTGTTACTTTGGTCCCAGCTCTCTGCAGGTCATTCACTAGGTCCCCCCATGTGGATCTGGGATTTTTGCTCACCGTTCTCGTGATCATTTTGACCCCACGGGGTGAGATCTTGCGTGGAGCCCCAGATGGAGGGAGATTATCAGTGGTCTTGTATGTCTTCCATTTTCTAATAATTGCTCCCACAGTTGATTTCTTCACACCAAGCTGCTTACCTATTGCAGATTCAGTCTTCCCAGCCTGGTGCAGGTCTACAATTTTGTTTCTGGTGTCCTTTGATAGCTCTTTGATCTTGGCCATAGTGAAGTTTGGAGTCTGACTGTTTGAGATTGTGGACAGTGAAGCGGCATGATAAAATAAAGGCAGCAATGGAGTTTTTTTTTTTTTTTTTTCCACAATATCTTTATTGAACCTTTTTTTTTTTTTTTAACAAACATGATACAAACAATCAAACACTAACACTAAAGTACTACAAAAAAAAAAAAATGCACTAAAAGCACCAACAACCACCAACAAAATCAAGTCTTCAACAATGCTCCTCTGTTTAGTCTAGACAATCCAATACATAAGTATACATATTATGTTCACCAGTTTGGAATTTACAAGGTCCACACACATCATTCACCTTCTTCTTCAAGAGTTATGTTTAAATTTTTTACATAATCAATAAAAGGTCTCCATATATTCTCAAACACAATTTCCTTTGATTTTAGTATATATGTTATTCTTTCTAATGGAAGGTTTGTTAACATCTGTCTTAACCACTGAGTCACATCTGGTCTATGAGTCTTTTTCCATAATAGTGCAATACATTTTTTGGCATTAAGCAAACTGAGGTCTATGAATGTTCTTTCACTTTTATTAAAATTATGCTTTTCTGGGTACAGACCCAACAAAAACAGTTTAGGATTCAATATGATTTGTTTTGAGATTATTTTTTCAATTGTTACCCTCACCTCTTCCCAAAACATTCTTATTAATCTACATTCCCATAAACAATGAAATAGGGTTCCTTTACTTTCCATGCATTTTGTGCATGTATCTGGTATATTTTTGTTATATCTATTTAACTCCTCCGGTGTAACATACATCCGCATTAACCATTTGAAATGTATCAATTTAAGGCGTGCATTTATTGATTTGGTTTGAGCTTCTGTACAAGCCAATTCCCATTGTTCCTCTGAAATTTCAATTTGCAGATCTTCTTTCCAGTAGTTTAATCTTTTCAGTGAATTTTCACTTGAAGATAGTGTCAGTGAGTTATAAAACTCTGAAATAATACCCTTTCTTTTACTATCTTTCATCATCATTTTTTCCAAGGATGAATAAATAGGTCGAGTGAGAGCTTTATTTTGATTTGATCGAATAAAGTTTCTAAGTTGAAGATATTTAAAAAAATGTGTTCTATTGAGATTAAATTTGATCCTCAGCTCTTCAAAAGACATTATGTTGTCTGCACATGGCAAATATAAATCCTGAATCTTTTGTATCCCTTTTAAATTCCATACTTTAAATACAGCGTCCGCTCTCCCTGGTTTAAAATATTGATTACCCCATATTGGACTAAATTGTGACAATAACTGTGGTTCTTTTAAATAGTTTTTAGCTTCACACCATATTTTGATCATATGCTTTACAAATGGATTTTTAACTTGTTTTTGTAATTTTTTTGCCGAATCTGAGTATATGAATATGGGAAGAGGTAAAGGTAAATTGTATGATTCCATTTCAGTCCAGTGAGGGAGATCATTTGATGAAAAATAATATGTCATAGACCTCAGTTGTGCCGACCAATAATACAACATAAAATTTGGACATTTCAGACCTCCACGATCAAATGGTAAATATAATAAAGACAAACGTAATCTAGCCCTCCTGTTGTTCCATATAAATTCCACTAACTTTTTTTTTATTCTTGAGAATAGATCTAAAGGTGGTGATAAGGGAATGTATTGAAATAAATAAAGTATTTTAGGTAAAATATTACTTTTAAGTATATTGATTCTCCCGATCATCGACATTGGTAGTGACATCCATCTCTGAGTTAACTCATTGATATCTGACATTAAGGCTTCATAGTTGACACTGGCGACTGATTCTAGCTTAGGCATAATTTGGATTCCTAAATATTTAAACTGATTTACAACATTGAATTGATTTACCTCAGGGGCTGGGTAATTTCTCTGGGTCTCATTTAGCATTAATATTGAAGATTTAGTTTTATTTATTTTATATCCTGATATTTCCCCAAAATTCTTTATTAAATTCAACAAGGTTGGAATTGATTTTTTTAGATTCGACATAAACAAAATTATGTCATCGGCGTACAGGGAGATTTTATGTTCTGTTGGTCCAACTTTAATTCCATATATTTGTGAATGTAAACGTATCGCTATCGCTAAAGGTTCAATTGCCATAGTAAACAGTAAAGGTGAAAGTGGACAGCCTTGTCGACATCCTCTATTGATTTTTATTGGTTTTGAAATATTGTTATTTGTTAGGATTTCTGCTGTAGCATTATTGTATATTATTTGAACCCATTTTATGAAATTATTTCCAAGTCCAAACCTTTGTAGGACTTCAAAAAGAAAGGGCCATTCAACTCTATCAAAGGCCTTTTCGGCGTCCAATGATAGGAGAGCTGTATCCGGTGCTTCTTTATTAAAATAAATAATATTAAATAGTCTTCTTACATTATGGAAGCCTTGTCTACCCTTTATAAAGCCATTCTGATCTCGATTAATAATATTTGGTAAAATTTCTTGTATTCGTCTTGCTAAAATTTTACAGATTATCTTAAGGTCGGCGTTTAATAGGCTTATTGGTCTCATATTTTCACATTTATTAGAGGGCTTACCTGGTTTTGGCAGCAGTATAATTAAGGCATTATTTATGTATGATGGTAAATTATTATTTTGAAATGCTTCTAAAACCATTTCCAAAAAAGGTTTTATTAATTTATTCTTAAATTTTTTATAAAGGTCAACTGGAAGACCATCTGGTCCTGCACTTTTTCCTGATTTCATATTATCAATGGCTAGCCCAACTTCTTCTTGACTAATTTTAGAATCCAATATCTCCCTGTTTTCATTTGGAATACACGGTATAGATAGTTCGTTCAAAAACCCATTTAGTTTTGTTAAATCAGGTTCATTTTTGGTATCATATACTTTTTCATAGTAATCTCTAAAGGCTCTATTAATTTCTAAAGGATCTATAACTACCTGTCCGTTACTTATAATACTGGTAATTGGTGTTTTAATTTCCAATTGTTTAATCTGCCATGCTAATAATTTTCCCGATTTTTCACCTTGTTCATAAAAAGATTGTTTCAATCTTAGAAGACTCGAGGCAGCTCTATTCGCTGATTTTTTGTCGTATTCAGCTCTCAAAATCAGTAATTCATTCTCCAACCTTGGGTCACTTCCTGCATACACTTTTTCCTGAAGATTTTTTATTTTATGTTCCAATTTAGCTCTCTCCTCTCGAGTCTTCTTAGATTTTGATCCTGTATAACTAATAATATGTCCCCTAATAAAAGCTTTGAAAGCCTCCCACTTTACACATGCTGATGTTTGTGTAGTATTGATGTCAAAGAACTCGTCTATCTGTTTTTCTATATACTTGACAAATTCCTCATCCTGAAGCCATTTATGCTGAAATTGCCATCTACCTGATTCCTTTGTCAATTTTTTATCTACATATATTAGACAACAGGGTGCATGATCAGAGATCACGATGTTATCATAAAAGCAGTTTTGAATCTTGGACCTTAATTCTGTGGAAATCAAAAAATAATCAATACGTGAGAATGTCTTGTAGGTACTGGAATAACAAGAATAGGCTTTAACTTGTGGTTTCATTTCTCTCCATATATCTAACAATCTCAATTCTTTCATAAAATGATTAATAGTCATCCTACATCCAATGTGCGTACAATCCAGTCCTGTTGATCTATCCACACCTGGATTCAATGTACAATTAAAATCCCCTGCTATTATATGTTGCCCTGTAAGTGATGATAAGATGAGAAATAAATTAGCAAAGAACTTCTGATCATCTATATTGGGACCATATAAGTTCACAAGATTTATATTTTCTAATAGCAAAGAACCTTGAATGATTACATATCTTCCAAATTTGTCTCCAATTACATTTTTCACTTGAAAAGGAACTGATTTATGTATGAGAGTCATAACTCCCCTGGCTCGGGATGAAAATGAAGAGGTGAATACACTTCCCTGCCATCTACTCCTAATTCTTTTAACATCCTCCTCTATCAGATGAGTTTCTTGTAAAAACACAATTCTTGAACCCATGTCCTTTATTTTATTCATAACTTGTTTAAGTTTTTTTAAATTTTGTAGACCTCTGCAATTCCATGAAGTTAAATTAAGGTTAACACTTTGGTCCATGATCAATAGAGAGTTTGGGATTACCTTGCAGTGTAAACATGCTCATACAGAGAAGCAAAAACATGAGTGGTTGAACATTCATCCTACAAACTACACACAAACAAATTTCCCCTTCCCACACTTGTGGCAAACCCCCCAAAATCAAAAGAAAAATTCTGTCTCCCGATATAGCCATCGACCGTTCCACACCCACGGGGAACAGCCTAAGCCACTCCTTCTTCATCCTCCCAATCACCCTAACTCTACTGCTTTTAATGACGTAACATTAACTCTCCTGTGTAGTTTTCCAACTTAACTCCAAAATTTTTAACAACTTTGTACATCATAGTTTTTTTTTTTGTTTGTTTGTTTTGTTTTTGTTTTGTTTTTTTAATATATAATACAATCTATATTTTGTAAACTTACTATTTACTTCAAGTCAGTCAGATGCCTGTGCAAATGCTTAATTATTCTACCTTATATTTTGTTCATGCTTAGCTCCCACCAGTCTCTTCTTCTTCTTTGATCTTCTTGATGAACTCCTGCGCCTCCTCTGGGGTCTTGAAGATGTGGGTTCTGCCCTCATACGTGGTCAGCAGTCTCGCAGGATAGATTACACCATGACGAATCCCAAGGTTGCGCAGCTCCTTACGTACGGGATCAAACTGCTTCCTCAATTGCTGGATTCCTGTGGCCAAATCTGGGTAGAACCGCACCTGCTGGTCCTGGTGTTTAATCTCTCCTTTAGCACGTGCAGCGTTGAAGATCTTCATCCTGTCTCTGTTGCTAAGAAACTTCATAATTAAGGTCCTCGGCGGTCCCTTATCTCTCCGTGGGCCAATACGATGTGCTTTTTCCAGAACCACTGCTGATTGCAACTCCTCGCTGCCCAGCACCTCCGGAATCCACTTTTCCAGAAAGGAACATACGTCCCGACCTTCTGATTCCTCTGGAAGACCCACCAGCCTCAAATTATTCTGTCTCGACCGAGATTCCAAATCCAAAATATTATCTTCCAGAGATTTATTTTTTTTTTCCAAAGTGCGCACCTTTAATTGAAGACGGGTGACGTCATCTTCAGCACTAGCGAGACGGAGCTCCATCTGCGCCGTTCGTTCTACACAGTCACCCAATTCCTTTCTTATTCCTTCCAGCGCTGTCATAATCCCATCAAATCTAGAGGAAAAGTCCGCTCTCATTGAACTCATGGCAGCCATCAGCGCATCTGCGCCATTCCCCGCAGAAATCGCGCCGCCGCCAGCCTCCTCCGCCATATATGGAGCCTTGTTTGCTGCGTCACAGACCTGAAAGTCCGTTAATTTGGACTGTTTCGGCGGCTCGCTTTTTCCTTTTCCTGGTTTTCCAGCCTTAGGCTTCGCCGACATATCCTCGCCCAAATGCTGGGATACGTTCTGTCCCAAATGAGAGAGTTATTTGCCGATTTTTTTTCTCCAGGAGCAGAGCAGAGCGAGACACGTCCGTCCTACGTGGCAGCCATAACCGGAAGTCCGCGATGGAGTTTTTAGTTGGTTTATTGAATCATACCGCCTCCATCGGAACACCTCCCCAGCCCTCGTGCTGCGGGCTGAGGTGATGTCCTCAGGCTCTCAGAGAGGAGACACAAACTGCGTGTCTGCAGCAGTTGAAGGAGTCAGTGAATGAGAGGCAGACTTACAGAACAGTGCAGCATATATACCCAACTCAGACAATACATCAAAGGCATTCACAGCAGTCGATCTGGGCATTTGCATATCAGAGGTACAGACAGGATGCATGAACACAATGCATGGATGACACTTTAACCTCACAGCCGTAACTCAGCATGCAGCGGAAAAAACCCAGGAGTAACGAGCTGACTGTCTCTGTGTGTTGTGGGGGGGTTGAATCAACCCGCTGCAACAGGTGTCTTTTATACTGATAACGAGTTCAAACAGGTGCCATTAATACAGGTAATGAGTGGAGGACAGAGGAGCCTCTTAAAGAAGAAGTTACAGGTCTGTGAGAGGCAGAAATCTTGCTTGTTTGTAGGTGACCAAATACTTATTTTACCGAGGAATTTACCAATTAATTCATTAAAAATCCTTCAATGTGATTTTCTGGATTTTTTTTCTCATTTTTTTTTTTTGGACTTATTTTGTACCCGTAGGTAGATTTGTTCTGCAGTCCGGTGACAAGCCACCAGCTGCCGGTCGCTGCGTGCGCAAGCACCCCTTAACTCCCTAACCTGCATGTTTTTGGCATGTGGGAGGAAACCGGAGAAATCCCGGAGTAAACCCACACAAACACGGGGAGAACATGCAAACTCCACACAGATCACTGTTGGCCGGGGGCAGGGATCAAACCCACGATCTCATGATCCCCGCGATCCCCCGGCCGAGGGTAAACTGTGCTGCCGCGGTGCTAACCACTGCGCCACCGTGCAGCCCATTTTGTCTCTCGTAGTTGAGGTATACCTATGATGAAAATTGGAGACCTCTCTCATCTTTTAAGTGGGAGAACTTGCACAATTGGTGGCTGACTAAATACTTTTTTGCCCCACTGTATATGCCCTCAAAGATGTCAAAACTTAAAATCAATCCTTGGAAAATTCACAATATGGGACCTTTAAAAGCAGTGGTGGACCTTCAGGGCCAGCAAAGCCTTCTATGCTGGCCTAAACACTATCAGAATTACATTTACAACTTACATTCTTATATTTGTTCCGCGAGGATGTATTAAATTATTCCCAATAGTCTATTCTCTTCATTTGGTAGCTTTTCTCTTGGTTGTGCTCCTTCCAGTAGTGTAATGCATGTTAGAGGGTTTTTTTGTCCAATCATATTTCAGCCATCTGTGTTGTCAGGGTCAAGCAAATCTGCCTTGGGCCTTCAGGAATTAACAGTGCCGTTCTGTAGGTTAAATTAATTGTTAAACTTATCCTGTTGCTTTAAAGGCGACGGACAGTGACATTTTTTTTATTGAACCAATCAACTGATTGTATGAAAATATTCCATTCTTCCCATTCCCCTGATTTAATATGTGTCACCATCCTCCATAAATGACATTATTTGGTCATAGCCCATCTTTCACTCACTGATGCTGCAGTACCGCCATCTCCCGATAGGTGCGTGCAGCCTTGACGTCATTTCGGTATGAAAGAAAATTGCAGAACGAGAGCAAAGTGATTCGGACAGCGATTATTTTCTCGAGTTTGACGACCTCAATATAAATGATGACATTGACAATGAAGAAGTTTTGGGTGGTGTGTGGCCTGTCAGCCTTATTTGTTCGAGCCAGAGGGAGAGGAGGAAGACGCAACACAGACGGGAAAAGACCACGTTGACGACGATCGGCTGGAAGATTTATCTTGGTAAAAGATGCTTAGAAATATTTTTCTTTGGCGACATGCATGGTCACACACTTAATTTTCAAACTAAAACTACCCATTGGACTTCCGGTTATGGCTGCCACGTAGGACGGACGTGTCTCGCTCTGCTCTGCTCCTGGAAAAAAAAAATTGGCAAATAACTCTCTCATTTGGGACAGAACGTATCCCAGCATTTGGGCGAGGATATGTCGGCGAAGCCTAAGGCTGGAAAACCAGGAAAAGGAAAAAGCGAGCCGCCGAAACAGTCCAAATTAACGGACTTTCAGGTCTGTGACGCAGCAAACAAAACTCCATATATGGGGGAGGAGGCTGGCAACGCTGCGATTTCTGCGGGGAATGGCGCAGATGCGCTGATGGCAGCCATGAGTTCAATGAGAGCGGACTTTTCCTCTAGATTTGATGGGATTATGACAGCGTTGGAAGGAATAAGAAAGGAATTGGGTGACTGTGTAGAACGAACGGCGCAGATGGAGCTCCGTCTCGCTAGTGCTGAAGATGACGTCACCCGTCTTCAATTAAAGGTGCGCACTTTGGAAAAAAAAAAAAAATCTCTGGAAGATAATATTTTGGATTTGGAATCTCGGTCGAGACAGAATAATTTGAGGCTGGTGGGTCTTCCAGAGGAATCAGAAGGTCGGGACGTATGTTCCTTTCTGGAAAAGTGGATTCCGGAGGTGCTGGGCAGCGAGGAGTTGCAATCAGCAGTGGTTCTGGAAAAAGCACATCGTATTGGCCCACGGAGAGATAAGGGACCGCCGAGGACCTTAATTATGAAGTTTCTTAGCAACAGAGACAGGATGAAGATCTTCAACGCTGCACGTGCTAAAGGAGAGATTAAACACCAGGACCAGCAGGTGCGGTTCTACCCAGATTTGGCCACAGGAATCCAGCAATTGAGGAAGCAGTTTGATCCCGTACGTAAGGAGCTGCGCAACCTTGGGATTCGTCATGGTGTAATCTATCCTGCGAGACTGCTGACCACGTATGAGGGCAGAACCCACATCTTCAAGACCCCAGAGGAGGCGCAGGAGTTCATCAAGAAGATCAAAGAAGAAGAAGAGACTGGTGGGAGCTAAGCATGAACAAAATATAAGGTAGAATAATTAAGCATTTGCACAGGCATCTGACTGACTTGAAGTAAATAGTAAGTTTACAAAATATAGATTGTATTATATATTAAAAAAACAAAACAAAACAAAACAAACAAACAAAAAAAAAAAAACTATGATGTACAAAGTTGTTAAAAATTTTGGAGTTAAGTTGGAAAACTACAGAGGAGAGTTAATGTTACGTCATTAAAAGCAGTAGAGTTAGGGTGATTGGGAGGATGAAGAAGGAGTGGCTTAGGCTGTTCCCCGTGGGTGTGGAACGGTCGATGGCTATATCGGGAGACAGAATTTTTCTTTTGATTTTGGGGGGTTTGCCACAAGTGTGGGAAGGGGAAATTTGTTTGTGTATAGTTTGTAGGATGAATGTTCAACCACTCATGTTTTTGCTTCTCTGTATGAGCATGTTTACACTGCAAGGTAATCCCAAACTCTCTATTGATCATGGACCAAAGTGTTAATCTTAATTTAACTTCATGGAATTGCAGAGGTCTACAAAATTTAAAAAAACTTAAACAAGTTATGAATAAAATAAAGGACATGGGTTCAAGAATTGTGTTTTTACAAGAAACTCATCTGATAGAGGAGGATGTTAAAAGAATTAGGAGTAGATGGCAGGGAAGTGTATTCACCTCTTCATTTTCATCCCGAGCCAGGGGAGTTATGACTCTCATACATAAATCAGTTCCTTTTCAAGTGAAAAATGTAATTGGAGACAAATTTGGAAGATATGTAATCATTCAAGGTTCTTTGCTATTAGAAAATATAAATCTTGTGAACTTATATGGTCCCAATATAGATGATCAGAAGTTCTTTGCTAATTTATTTCTCATCTTATCATCACTTACAGGGCAACATATAATAGCAGGGGATTTTAATTGTACATTGAATCCAGGTGTGGATAGATCAACAGGACTGGATTGTACGCACATTGGATGTAGGATGACTATTAATCATTTTATGAAAGAATTGAGATTGTTAGATATATGGAGAGAAATGAAACCACAAGTTAAAGCCTATTCTTGTTATTCCAGTACCTACAAGACATTCTCACGTATTGATTATTTTTTGATTTCCACAGAATTAAGGTCCAAGATTCAAAACTGCTTTTATGATAACATCGTGATCTCTGATCATGCACCCTGTTGTCTAATATATGTAGATAAAAAATTGACAAAGGAATCAGGTAGATGGCAATTTCAGCATAAATGGCTTCAGGATGAGGAATTTGTCAAGTATATAGAAAAACAGATAGACGAGTTCTTTGACATCAATACTACACAAACATCAGCATGTGTAAAGTGGGAGGCTTTCAAAGCTTTTATTAGGGGACATATTATTAGTTATACAGGATCAAAATCTAAGAAGACGCGAGAGGAGAGAGCTAAATTGGAACATAAAATAAAAAATCTTCAGGAAAAAGTGTATGCAGGAAGTGACCCAAGGTTGGAGAATGAATTACTGATTTTGAGAGCTGAATACGACAAAAAATCAGCGAATAGAGCTGCCTCGAGTCTTCTAAGATTGAAACAATCTTTTTATGAACAAGGTGAAAAATCAGGAAAATTATTAGCATGGCAGATTAAACAATTGGAAATTAAAACACCAATTACCAGTATTATAAGTAAGGGACAGGTAGTTATAGATCCTTTAGAAATTAATAGAGCCTTTAGAGATTACTATGAAAAATTATATGATACCAAAAATGAACCTGATTTAACAAAACTAAATGGGTTTTTGAACGAACTATCTATACCGTGTATTCCAAATGAAAACAGGGAGATATTGGAGTCTAAAATTAGTCAAGAAGAAGTTGGGCTAGCCATTGATAATATGAAATCAGGAAAAAGTGCAGGACCAGATGGTCTTCCAGTTGACCTTTATAAAAAATTTAAGAATAAATTAATAAAACCTTTTTTGGAAATGGTTTTAGAAGCATTTCAAAATAATAATTTACCATCATACATAAATAATGCCTTAATTATACTGCTGCCAAAACCAGGTAAGCCCTCTAATAAATGTGAAAATATGAGACCAATAAGCCTATTAAACGCCGACCTTAAGATAATCTGTAAAATTTTAGCAAGACGAATACAAGAAATTTTACCAAATATTATTAATCGAGATCAGAATGGCTTTATAAAGGGTAGACAAGGCTTCCATAATGTAAGAAGACTATTTAATATTATTTATTTTAATAAAGACGCACCGGATACAGCTCTCCTATCATTGGACGCCGAAAAGGCCTTTGATAGAGTTGAATGGCCCTTTCTTTTTGAAGTCCTACAAAGGTTTGGACTTGGAAATAATTTCATAAAATGGGTTCAAATAATATACAATAATGCTACAGCAGAAATCCTAACAAATAACAATATTTCAAAACCAATAAAAATCAATAGAGGATGTCGACAAGGCTGTCCACTTTCACCTTTACTGTTTACTATGGCAATTGAACCTTTAGCGATAGCGATACGTTTACATTCACAAATATATGGAATTAAAGTTGGACCAACAGAACATAAAATCTCCCTGTACGCCGATGATATGATTTTGTTTATGTCGAATCTAAAAAAATCAATTCCAACCTTGTTGAATTTAATAAAGAATTTTGGGGAAATATCAGGATATAAAATAAATAAAACTAAATCTTCAATATTAATGCTAAATGAGACCCAGAGAAATTACCCAGCCCCTGAGGTAAATCAATTCAATGTTGTAAATCAGTTTAAATATTTAGGAATCCAAATTATGCCTAAGCTAGAATCAGTCGCCAGTGTCAACTATGAAGCCTTAATGTCAGATATCAGTGAGTTAACTCAGAGATGGATGTCACTACCAATGTCGATGATCGGGAGAATCAATATACTTAAAAGTAATATTTTACCTAAAATACTTTATTTATTTCAATACATTCCCTTATCACCACCTTTAGATCTATTCTCAAGAATAAAAAAAAAGTTAGTGGAATTTATATGGAACAACAGGAGGGCTAGATTACGTTTGTCTTTATTATATTTACCATTTGATCGTGGAGGTCTGAAATGTCCAAATTTTATGTTGTATTATTGGTCGGCACAACTGAGGTCTATGACATATTATTTTTCATCAAATGATCTCCCTCACTGGACTGAAATGGAATCATACAATTTACCTTTACCTCTTCCCATATTCATATACTCAGATTCGGCAAAAAAATTACAAAAACAAGTTAAAAATCCATTTGTAAAGCATATGATCAAAATATGGTGTGAAGCTAAAAACTATTTAAAAGAACCACAGTTATTGTCACAATTTAGTCCAATATGGGGTAATCAATATTTTAAACCAGGGAGAGCGGACGCTGTATTTAAAGTATGGAATTTAAAAGGGATACAAAAGATTCAGGATTTATATTTGCCATGTGCAGACAACATAATGTCTTTTGAGGAGCTGAGGATCAAATTTAATCTCAATAGAACACATTTTTTTAAATATCTTCAACTTAGAAACTTTATTCGATCAAATCAAAATAAAGCTCTCACTCGACCTATTTATTCATCCTTGGAAAAAATGATGATGAAAGATAGTAAAAGAAAGGGTATTATTTCAGAGTTTTATAACTCATTGACACTATCTTCAAGTGAAAATTCACTGAAAAGATTAAACTACTGGAAAGAAGATCTGCAAATTGAAATTTCAGAGGAACAATGGGAATTGGCTTGTACAGAAGCTCAAACCAAATCAATAAATGCACGCCTTAAATTGATACATTTCAAATGGTTAATGCGGATGTATGTTACACCGGAGGAGTTAAATAGATATAACAAAAATATACCAGATACATGCACAAAATGCATGGAAAGTAAAGGAACCCTATTTCATTGTTTATGGGAATGTAGATTAATAAGAATGTTTTGGGAAGAGGTGAGGGTAACAATTGAAAAAATAATCTCAAAACAAATCATATTGAATCCTAAACTGTTTTTGTTGGGTCTGTACCCAGAAAAGCATAATTTTAATAAAAGTGAAAGAACATTCATAGACCTCAGTTTGCTTAATGCCAAAAAATGTATTGCACTATTATGGAAAAAGACTCATAGACCAGATGTGACTC
This sequence comes from Pholidichthys leucotaenia, assembly GCA_020510985.1. Classification (NCBI taxonomy): domain Eukaryota; kingdom Metazoa; phylum Chordata; class Actinopteri; order Cichliformes; family Pholidichthyidae; genus Pholidichthys; species Pholidichthys leucotaenia. Next base: position 318,373,104 of record CM035839.1, on the reverse strand, counting down.
AGTGGTTAAGACAGATGTTAACAAACCTTCCATTAGAAAGAATAACATATATACTAAAATCAAAGGAAATTGTGTTTGAGAATATATGGAGACCTTTTATTGATTATGTAAAAAATTTAAACATAACTCTTGAAGAAGAAGGTGAATGATGTGTGTGGACCTTGTAAATTCCAAACTGGTGAACATAATATGTATACTTATGTATTGGATTGTCTAGACTAAACAGAGGAGCATTGTTGAAGATTTGATTTTGTTGGTGGTTGTTGGTGTTTTTAGTGCATTTTTTTTTTTTTTTTGTAATACTTTAGTGTTAGTGTTTGATTGTTTGTATCATGTTTGTTAAAAAAAAAAAAGGTTCAATAAAGATATTGTGGAAAAAAAAAACTACCCATTGGTCACTCGCTGCCTGATGACATGTTGTTAATCATCATCTTCTCAATACTTTTAACAGCCGCTGATTAGCACCTGCTGGTCTGTGCAGGGCTGGAGCTGATGAGACAGATGACGTCGTCCACACGAGTGAGTTTATAAACAATATTTATTCATTTGATTTAATTTCCCAGATGAATTATGATCATTCAAATCATTCAATACATTCAATAATCAATGCAAACGGAATAATCAATGCCAACCCCATATTTTTCAGGCGATACAGATTCATAGCCTACAGGCAACTGGTACGGTGGTGTTGGGGATTTTTTGGGGGAAGAAGTGAGGGTTATGTTGCCTGCCTGTGCTGTGAGCCTCATCAGAGAAACCTTCCCATCTCATCACTACAAGGGATTTTGCCTACCAAGATTAGATTTGTGAACAATGTTATTTAAATAAAGTTTTGTAAAATCATATATTGAGTTTCTTAATGTTCATGTCAATGTTATAATTCTCATAGTTCAGCATTCATCAAAGTCGCATGTCATATACATTTCAATAATTTTTCTACCATTTTATGGTATAAATTTGGATTTACATAAAAGTTCTGTTCATCAGCTTCCTCTGCTTGGTCAGAAACATCAACACTATTTTAAGGTTGAGTAACAGTTGATAAAATCTGCAAAAAAAAGTAGATCATCATAATTTTATCCCAGAGGTCTCAAATTGGATTACATACATAGAAATATAAATTGATCAAACAGGTACAACCACCTCCCTATACAGCAGTGAATATTTCATATTTGATGAGTATGAACACCCTAATATGCTAATATTTGATAAGTTGGTAAGGCAATGCAAACCATGGCTTGGAATTCATTTAAGATGTTTAGTAAACATTTGCAGTGAATATTAAAAATTAAAAAAACTTACCCTGTTTACTTCTCGTGTTCTGACAGTTGATCGCATCGGTAGATCACCCGTGCTTTTCACGCCACTGTCACTGACCCCTTTCTCAGAGTCACACTTGGAAATCGAGGCATATATAGTTGGAATAGCCGTTTTCTTTATCAGCAATCTTTTTGCAAATTTCATTTCAAATTGACATAATGTCTGGCCCAGGAAACACGCACGCAGGCTCAGGATAGATTTAACAGCTTTATTCAACAAGCAGGTGTGTGTGAATGGATGTATGCGGTATGGGGATGTGCTGACGAGGCGCAGGTGTGCGCACAGCTGAAGCCGCTGAGGAGCGGCGAGTCGTGACACAAATTGCATCTTATTCTCGAAATCGCTGTCAACGAAATGTCTACTGCACATGTTGGGTGTTTTACCGACATCAGTCCATTTTTTTTCGCGTTTTCTGAACGAATTTCACCCATGCCATTCTGATTTTCCCAGGGACGGGAAATTCAAAAACACTCACAGCATGCTCCTCTGGTATAACGTCGCACCCGTAGACAACACAACGACAAACCATAATTAATTTGATTCCTGAAATCCTAATGTTAATAAATAATCTATTTGTAATCCACAAGTATTCCGAGAAATATCGGAATACTTGGCCACTGACCGTGTGCCTAACCGAAATGACGTCACACAGTCAGTGGCCATTTTAGCCGCTGATCGCTTGGCTGGGTCAGACAGCTCTCCACAACAGCGTACTTCAAGAGCGCATTGTCACCTTATGCGACATACGTTGACACCAAAACATGTGGGGTTCAAATTAGCTCGTCTCAGACAACAATTTGAGATATGATTTAGCGATATTGAATTTTCGTCTGTCCGTCGCCTTTAATGTCTTCTGTACATCCAGGGGTACACATGGAGGGCATCCGAGAACGTCGGCATTCTCACATCTTTTGATTGGATGGTTAGACTCCTCCACCCACAATGGAGAGGATCCTAGCTAGCAAAACACCAGTTAAGCAGCTACAATATACAGTGGTGTGAAAAAGTGTTTGCCCCTTCCTCATTTCTCATTTTTTTATATGTCTGTCACACCTAAATGTTTCAGATCATCAAACAAATTTAAATGTTAGACAAAGATATCACAAGTAAACACAAAATGCAGTTTTTAAATGAAGGTGTTTATTATTAAGGGGAAAAAAATCCAAACCTTTATGGCCCTGTGTGAAAAAGTGATTGCCCCCTAAACCTAATAACTGGTTGGGATACCCTTAGCAGCAACAACTGCAATCAAGCGTTTGCAATAACTGGCAATGAGTCTTTTACAGCACTATGGAGGAATTTTGGCCCACTCATCTTTGCAGAATTGTTGTAATTCAGCCACATTGGAGGGTTTTTGAGCATGAACTGCCTTTTGAATGTCATGCCACAGCATCTCAATTGGATTCAGGTCAGGACTTTGACTAGACCACTCCAAAGTCTTCATTTTGTTTTTCTTACGCCATTAAGAGGTGGACTTGCTGGTGTGTTTTGGATCATTGTCCTGCTGCAGAACCCAAGTGCGCTTCAGCTTGAGGTCACAAACAGATGGCCGGACATTCTCCTTCAGAATTTTTTGGTAGACAGTAGAATTCATGGTTCCATTTACCACAGCAAGTCTTCCAGGTCCTGAAGCAGCAAAACAGCCCCAGACCATCATACTACCACCACCATATTTTACTGCTGGTATGGTGTTCCTTTTCGGAAATGCTATGTTACTTTTATGGCAGATGTAATGGGACACACACCTTCCAAAAAGTTCAACTTTTGTCTCGTCAGTCCACAGAGTATTTTCCCCAAAGTCTTGGGGATCATCAAGTTGTTTCCTGGCAAAACTGAAACGAGCCTTTATGTTCTTTTTGCTCAGCAGTGGTTTTCATTTTGGAACTCTGCCATGCAGGCCATTTTTGCCCAATCTCTTTCTTATGGTGAGTACCTTATCTGAGGCAAGTGAGGCCTGCAGTTCTTTGGATGTTGTTGTGGGGTCTTGTGTGACCTCTTGGATGAGTTGTCGCTGCACTCTTGGGGTAATTTTGGTCGGCTGGCCACTCCTGGGAAGGTTCACCACTGTTCCATGTTTTCACCATTTGTGGATAATGGCTCTCACTGTGGTTCACTGGAGTCCCAAAGCTTTAGAAATAGCTTTATAACCTTTTTCCAGACTGATAGATCGCAATTACTTTGTTTTTCATTTGTTCCTGAATTTCTTTGAATCGCAGCGTGATGTCTATCTTTTGAGGATCTTTTGGTCTACTTCACTTTGTCAGACAGGTCCTATTTAAGTGATTTCTTGATTGAGAACAGGTGTGGCAGTAATCAGGCCTGGGTGTGGCTAGAGAAATTGAACTCAGCTTTCCAAAGATGTGATAAACCACAGTTAATGTATGTTTTAACAGGGGGGATGGGGGACAATCACTTTTTCACGCAGGGCCATGTAGGTGTTGTGCTGGGTTATGGGAACATATTATTATGTGACACGGGTAGTGGCTCCACCTTTCCGGTTCCACCGCATCCTGACAGATGCGCCTGTATTGTGAGAGAGAGTCACAAATAAATCTGTGTCCAGTTCAACACTCGGTCTCGTCCTTGGCTTCCATTACCGATAACAGTAGGTTTGGATTTTTTTTTTACCCTTAATAATAAACATCTTCATTTAAAAACTGCATTTTGTGTTTACTTGTGTTATCTTTGTCTAATATTTAAATTTGTTTGATGATCTGAAACATTTAAGTGTAACAAACATACAAAAAAATGAGAAATTAGGAAGGGGGCAAACACTTTTTCACACCACTGTAACTAGTTACTTGGAAAAGAAAGTTTCACATTATTTTTAAATGTATACTTAAATCATCTTGCACACATAGCAAGATAATTTCATTAATGGATTACATTATGGGCTTATTAATGGCAGGCTGAAAACAGACTGTTTCAGACAGAACTTCACAGACAGTTTTTTAATGTTGGTGTTGCTGCACATGTGTCAGTGTGGGACATGAAAGCTGTCCATGTTTATCATACCTTTATGTTATAGATTCATCTGATGTGCAGTGATCCAAAGAAAACATTAATTTATCACAGTCCAAACATTTGCTGTGACAGAGACGTAATCCAGTCTCTCAAATGCCTTTTGAAAATCAAAACCCATTTTTGAATAATCTTTATCCAGGTAGCGGGTAAATGTGTTTTAACTTCAGTGGATCACAGTTCAGCTGTTTGATGGAAAGTTACTGTTATCATGTCTTCATTCTGTAACAATGTATCTTGCAATCAGTCAGTTTAATTCTTGCGAGGTCACAAACTGTCCAGATGCATACCTGTGCTTGAAATCCAGCCATGGGTGTTCAGATAAGAGTATTTCCACTTTACATCCTGCTGTGAGATCCACTTCACGGTGCTAGTTGTTAGCATAGCTGGCAGTTACTTAGCACTAGCTTTGTTGGAGCTTGTTGCTGTTTTCAGGCGCTTCTGAAGAGGACTCCACTGGCACTTAGTTTGCAACCCACCAATATGATTTTGTCCTTAACCACGACAAAGGAAAAATAATCTGTGTATGTCCACAAAAACAAAGTAGCTTCATCTTTTCGTCCGCTCAATAATGAAGACTTAGTGCTTTGCAACAAGTTACGTTGACTAACGGCTCTGCTCAGCTACGGTAGGGTCAGTTTGTATATTCATTTATTTGTGCAAAAATATCTATCTGTAGGAGTCAAGAAATGAGGAGACTGGACAATTTTCCAGAATCTGCTTTAATTCTCATCCATCCTACGTCCTCTCTCGATCGGAGTGAAAAGAGACAGGACGCAGTCACACACATACATTTATACACTCATCTCTAACAATACATCACACAAAAATCACAATACTCAGCTACATCCTTTCATCTGTAATAGAACACCCAGAGTCCTTCTGTTCTCCTCTCTGACCCCCAAAAGGTCAGGCCGGGTAATCTTCTCCTCTCTCCTGAGCCCCCAGGGGGTGCAGACACATCTTCCTCTTGAGGTGTGAAGTCAATACACATGGCTAGCTCAAAGTGTCTCTTGGCTGAATTCAGCCAGCCACATGTGAGTCACATAGGTTATAATTATGGGCTCCACATCACTCCCCCCTTCCACGCGAAAGACTGGGCACCCACATACAGTCATACAACAGTCATACAGCACGTCACCCCCCCAACAGAATCTCACAGCAACCTAAACAACCTGACCAAAAAACACATCACTCTGCATGCAGCTTAGGCTTCAGTCTTCTCCCGAATCTGCTGTATGCAGGTCTCCTGCTCTGTGTTGGGCCGTCCTGCTGTGCATCTGTGGAGTGAGGGGGAGAAGGGTTATTTGCCCCTCGTGGGGGGTCCCGGGGCCGCCCCTTCGGAGGCCTGCCACGTCGAGGCGCGCCCGCCGGCCGTACAGACTCGTTATGCAACACAAAAGCAGGTTTTAATCTATCGATACTGATCGTCTGCCCCCCAAATCTAGCACAAAATATTTCTCCCCGGTTTCCAGCACTCGAAATGGACCGTCGGGTGGGCGGAGGCTATGCCGCTGCGCATCGTGTCTGACAAAAACAAACTCTGCATCTCGTAAAGCCTGGGGCACGAACACACGCGGGAAAGAGTGATGAGCAGGGCCCGGGAGCATTTCTGCTCCCGTGTTACTCAGAGACCCCGGATCGGGGGGGGCCCTGGTGTCGTGTGGTCGGGTAAAAAGTCGCCTGGCAGCCTGAGCGGTTGTGCAAAGACCAGTTCTGCTGGTGAGGCATCTAGATCCTCTTTGGGTGCCGAACGCAACCCCAATAAAACCCATGGTAGTTTGTTCACCCAATCTGTGTCCGTCAGTGACGCTCTGAGGGCTGCCTTCAAAGACCTGTGAAAACGCTCGCATAAACCGTTGGCCTGGGGATGATAAGCGGTCGTGCGGTGTACCGCCACTCCTAAGCCACTGGCCACTGCTGACCACAGTTCCGACGCAAATTGAGGTCCCCTATCAGACGTAATATCTGACGGGACCCCGAACCGCGCTACCCAGGCTGTTAAAAAAGCGCGTGCCACCTCTGCCGCTGTGGTCGATGTTAACGGGACCAATTCCGGCCAACGAGTGGTTCGGTCTACCATCGTCAAGAGGTGCGTGAACCCTTGTGATGTGGGTAGGGGGCCCACGAGGTCCACGTGCACATGATCGAACCTTTTAGCCGGAATGTGGAACGGTTCTAAGGGCGCTTTAGTGTGCCTGTGAATTTTAGCCCGCTGGCAAGCCATGCAGGCCTTGGCCCACTCTTTCACGTGCTTGCGCAGGCTCGGCCAAACAAACTTCTCCGCCACCATTTTCACCGAAGCGCGCACCCCTGGGTGCGCTAGAGAGTGCACGGCGTCAAAAACGCGACAACGCCACGCGGCTGGCACTACCGGGCGCGGTCGCCCTGTGGCTACATCGCAGATAAGCGGGGGGAAACCGGTTTGTAGATTTCTGCGTTCCAGCCTTAACCCTGTTGGTCCAGACAGGAGCGCGCGCACGTCCGCGTCCTCGCTCTGCTCCGCCGCCATGGCTGCATAATCTATTCCCACGTGGACCGGAGCCGTGCGCGTGTCCGCGCTGTTACCGCGCTCTGGGTAAGCGGCCGCGCAATCCGTTTCCGTGCGGACGGGTGCTGTTACTGCGCGTGACAGACAGTCTGCCACCACATTGATTTTACCGGCTACGTGCTGAATATCGGTGGTAAATTCAGAAATTGTGGCCAGCTGTCTCTGCTGCCGCCCTGACCACGGTTCTGAAGTTTTGGACATCGCAAAAGTGAGCGGTTTGTAGTCGACAAATGCGGTGAAACGCCACCCTTCCAGCCAGAACTGGAAATGTCGAATGGCTAAGTGGAGCGCCAGGAGTTCCCTGTCAAATGCGTTGTATTTCCGCTCGGGCTCGCGCAGAGACCTGCTGAAAAAGGCGAGAGGTTGCCAAACTCCAGCGACCTGCTGCTCTACCACGGCCCCTATCGCTACCTCTGACGCGTCTGTGGTTAGCGCTATGCGAGCTGCCGGGTCTGGGTGCGCCAGCAGTGCTGCGTCAACGAGTGCTTTTTTTACCGCTGTGAACACGCGCTCCCGCTCCAGGGACCACTCGATCACATTGGCAGGCTTCTGTTTTTTAAGCGCGGTGTATAACGGCTGCATGAGTTGTGCTGCGCAGGGTATGAAACGGTTATAAAAATTCACCATCCCCAAAAATTCCTGCAACGCTTTCACTGTCTGTGGCTGGGGAAACTCAGCCACCGCGCGCACTTTTGCCGGCAGAGGAACTGCTTCCTCTGGTGAGACACGGTGCCCCAGAAAATCAATTTGCGCTGCGCCAAACTGGCACTTAGCCGGGTTGATTATCAACCCGTGTGCTTCCAACTTTTGAAAAACTGTAGTGAGGTGCTTCTTGTGTTCCTCCTCTGAGGCGCTGGCTACTAAAATATCGTCCAAGTAGACAAAAACAAACGGAAGGTCGCGCAGCACTGCGTCCATCATCCGTTGAAAGGTTTGCACAGCGCCTTTAAGGCCAAAAGGCATGCGTAAAAACTCAAAAAGTCCGAACGGGGTTATTACCGCTGTTTTGGGAATATCCTCTGGTCGAACCGGGACCTGATGATAACCGCGGACCAGGTCTATTTTAGAAAAAATGCGCGCTTTTGCCAGGTGCACTGAGAAATCCTGGATATGCGGAATCGGGTAGCGATCCTGAACTGTGGCATTGTTCAACCTGCGATAATCACCGCAAGGTCTCCATGAGCCGTCAGCTTTAGGCACCATATGCAGGGGGGAAGCCCAAGCAGACTTCGAGCGGCGAATTATGCCCAACCTTTCCAGGTTGGCGAACTCCTCCTGTGCCATGGAGAGCTTAGCTGCATCCAAGCGTCGAGCCTTAGCAAAAACTGGTGGGCCACTCGTGGTTATGAAGTGCTCCACTCCATGTTTCGCCACCTTAGCTGAAAAAGTGGGAACTGTGAGTGCTGGAAACTGGTGTAGAAGGCTGTGGAACTTACCACCTGCTGCGGCGACGTTGGTCTGTACTGGCGGCGGGCACACCCGAGCTGCACAAGGGATAGAACAGAAAGAGAGTGCATTTACTAGGCGTTTGTGGGCCAGATCAACTAACAAACCATGTGAACACAGAAAATCAACACCTAACATATTGAAGCTCACTGCCGCTACGATGAAGGTCCACTCGTAAGCACGGCCGTGGAAGGACAGAGACAAGGTTCTCTCTCCGTAAGTCTTGATGCTGGAGCCGTTGGCCGCTGTTGCTCCGTCTCCGCGGGGTCCAGCCACCCGATCTGCATAAGTTGCAGTGATGAAGCTCCTCTGGGCTCCGATGTCCACGAGGAATTGCCGCCCGGAGCCCGCATCTGTCAAATAAAGCAGCTTGTTCCGTTCGCCGAGAGTGGAAGCTGCTAATGACTCCCGGCCCGGTCGTTTCCCCGCTTTTTGAAACTGCACGGCGGGATGCATCTGTGCGCCTTCTCGGCGAAGCGACGGTGGTAATAGCAGGGGTTGTCATGCTCCCTGGCTCGAGATCTCGTCGCCGCCGTCGTCTCTGGGGTGGGATCTGCTGCCTCTGGCTCCACACTGCCCCCGGCCGTCGTGCCGAGGTCTGCCGCTGCCACGGAGGTCTCTTGCTCGTCGCAGGCGTTGAGGAGCTGCTCCGCCTCCTGGGCCAGCTCGCGGAAGTCCTGCTGGTTCACACACCGTCTGCTGGACAGGGAACCTCTCGTGTGCGCTGGGAGGGTTCTCAGGAAAATATGCTTGAAAAGGAACGCGTCGTTGTCCGTCCCGATCATCTGTAGCATGTCCTCCATGAGGACAGTCGGCCTGCGTCCACCTCTGTCGCGCAGGTCTAGTAGCTGCCTGGCTCTTGCCTCCGCCGACGGCACGAAGCTCCTGATGAGGGTGGCTTTCAGCACGTCGTATTTGCCGGCAGCGGGTGGTTGCTGCACCAGGCTCCGCACACACCGAGCCATGCAGCTGTCGAGCGTCGCGATGACATTATGGAATTTAATGTCATCCGCTGAAACTCCCCCAAGCAGGAACCGCGACTCCACATGCTGGAACCACGAGTGCGGGTCGTTTTGCCAGAACTCGGGGAGCAGCATCAGTCTTGTGCCCCTGCTGGCATTCTCCGGTGAATCCGGGTCTGAGTGGTTGTCTCCCATCAATTCCATATTGATCACGAGGCTGTCCTCCAGCCTTGGCGTGCTCAGATTCATGCGTAGGTCACCAATTGTAGGAGTCAAGAATTGAGGAGACTGGATAATTTTCCAGAATCTGCTTTAATTCTCATCCATCCTACGTCCTCTCTCGATCGGAGTGAAAAGAGACAGGACGCAGTCACACACATACATTTATACACTCGTCTCTACAAATACATCACACAAAAGTCACAATACTCAGCTACATCCTTTCATCTGTAATAGAACACCCAGAGTCCTTCTGTTCTCCTCTCTGACCCCCAAAAGGTCAGGCCGGGTAATCTTCTCCTCTCTCCTGAGCCCCCAGAGGGTGCAGACACATCTTCCTCTTGAGGTGTGAAGTCAATACACATGGCTAGCTCAAAGTCTCTCTTGGCTGAATTCAGCCAGCCACATGTGAGTCACATAGGTTATAATTATGGGCTCCACATATCCATATTAATAAAAAGAGTAACGCATCTGAAAAAATTTCAGTAACTGTAACGCATTACTTAATTTTTAATTTGTAATTTCGTTACACAACACGTTACCAAAAAAGTAGTGGCGTTACAGTAACAAAGTAACATATTACTCCCAACACTGATCATAGCAGGTCTCACTACCGTCATGTATATCTTCCCTTTCACTCTTGCTGCTACCCTTCTGCCACAAATCACTCCTGACACTTGTCTCCACCCACTCCACCCTGCCTTCACTCTCTTCTTCACCTCTCTTGTGCATTTTCCATTGCTTTGGATGGTTGACCCCAGGTATTTAAACTAATCTACTTTCACTACCTCTACTCCTTCCATCTTCACCATTACACCTGCCTCCCTCTCATTCACATTCATGTATTCTGTCTTGCTTCTACTGACTTTCATTCCTCTTCTCTCCAGAACATACAGTTAGGCCCAGAAATATTTGGACAGTGACACAAGTTTTGTTATTTTAGCTGTTTATGAAAACATATTCAGGATACAATTATATAATCAATATGGGCTTAAAGTGCAGATTCTCAGCTGTAATTTGAGAGTATTCACATCCAAATTGGAGCAAGGGTTTAGGAATTACAGCTCTATAATACGTAGCCGCCTCTTTTTCAAGGGACCAAAAATAATTGGACAATTGACTCAGAAGACTGCAAAAAAAAATAACAAGGCTGCATGGGCTCTTCCCTCGTTAACCTGTCATTAATTAAGCAGTTAAAAGGTCTGGAGTTGATTCCAGGCGTGGCGTTTGCATTTGGAAGCTGTTGCTGTGAACACACAACATGCGGTCAAAGGAGCTCTCAATGGAGGTGAAACAGACCATCCTGAGGCTGGAAAAAAAGAAGAAATCCATCAGAGAGATAGCAGAAATGTTAGGAGTGGCCAAATCAACAGTTTGGTACATTCTGAGAAAAAAAGAGTGCACTGGTGAGCTTGGGAACTCAAAAAGGCCTGGATGTCCACGGAAGACAACAGTGGTGGATGACTGCAGAATCCCTTCACAACATCCACTCAAGTGAAGAACACTCTCCAGGAAGTAGATGTATCAGTGTCTAAGTCTACCATAAAGAGAAGACTTCATGAGAGTAAATACAAAGGATTCAGCACAAGGTGTAAACCATGAATCAGCCTCAAAAACAGAAAGGCCAGAATTGACTTTGCCAAAAAACACCTGAAGAAGCCAGCCCAGTTCTGGAACAGCATTCTTTGGACAGATGAGACTAAGATCAACCTGTACCAGAATGATGGGAAGAAGAAAGTCTGGAGAAGAATTGGAACAGCTCATGATCCAAAGCACACTACATCTTCTGTAAAACATGGTGGAGGCAGTGTGATGGCATGGGCATGCATGGCTTCCAATGGCACTGGGTCACTTGTGTTTATTGATGATGTGATAAAAGACAGAAGCAGCCAGATGAATTCTGAAGTGTATAGGGATATACTTTCTGCTCAGATTCAGCCAAATGCAGCAAAGTTGATTGGATGGCGCTTCACAGTACAGATGGACAATGATCCAAAACATACTGCAAAAGCAACCCAGGAGTTTTTTAAAGCAAAGAAGTGGAATATTCTGCAATCGCCGAGTCAATCACCAGATCCCAACCCAATCGAGCATGCATTTCACTTGCTCAAGACAAAACTTAAGGCAGAAAGACCCACAAACAAGCAACAACTGAAGACAGCTGCAGTAAAAGCCTGGCAAAGCATCACAAAGGAGGAAACCCAGCGTTTGGTGATGTCCATGGGTTCCAGACTTCAGGCAGTCATTGCCTGCAAAGGATTCTCAACAAAATATTGAAAAGTAACATTTTACTTAGGGTTATGTTTATTTGTCCAATTACTTTTGAGCCCCTGAAATGAGGAGTGTTTGTATAAAAATAGCTACTATTCCTATATGTTTAATCATATATTTTTGTTCAACCCCTTGAATTAAACCTTAAAGTCTGCACTTCAATTCCGTTGTAGTTGTTTCATTTCAAATCCAATGTGGTGGCATGCAGAGCCCAAATCATGAAGATTGTGTCACTGTTACTGTTACTGTTTGTGTCACATATTTCTGGGCCTAACTGTACCTCCACCTCTTCACATTCTCTTCCACCTGCTCCATACTCTCACTGCAGATCACAATGTCATCTGCAGACATCATGGTCTATGGAGACTCCTGCCTGACCTCATCTGTCAGTCTGTCCATCACCATGGCAAACAAGAAGGGGCTCAGAACTGATTCTTGATGTAATCCCACCCCCACCTTTAACCCATCTGTCACTCCTACAGCACACCTCACCACTGTCTCGCTGTCCTTATGCATGTCCTGCACCACCCTCACATACTTCTCTGCCACTCCTGACTTTCTTATACAGTACCACACTTCCTCTGTTGGCACCCTATCATATGCTTTCTCTAGATCCAAGACAGATCAAAGACACAGTGCAGTTCCTTCTGACCTTCTCTATACTCAGGGTTTCCTCTGGTAACATTTCTGTGTGGCGGCCCGCCTCCCTAAGGAAGTTTGCCGCTGCGGCTAAAATATAAGGGATAAAGACCTATACTTATATAGTGCTTTTCTAATCTCAAAGACCACTCAAAGCACTTCACTAGCAGTAACCCTCTACTCTAAGGGCCTATAGGAGACAGATATCTAGGGACAATTTAGAACAACCAGTTAACCTAACACGCATGTCTTTGGATTGTGGGAGGAAACCGGAGCCCCCAGAGTAAACCCACGCAGCACAGGGAAAACATGCAAACTCCACACTCCACAATCCACTACCCCTGCCAGCCTAGGGATTCGAACCAGGAACCTTCAAGCTGTAAAGCAACACTGCTAACCACTGCACCACCGTGCTGCCCACAATATATTAATATATTGTGGGCAATATATATTATAATATATTAATTTAAGAGAAATTAAATATGAAAGAAACACTCCGCAAGCGCGCACACGAACAATGCGTGTGATTGTCATCCACATGGAAGTGCCCCGCCCACCCGGCGCCCACGTGACCATTTCTGCAGGTAGAGCGTGTCTCTGTAGTGTTGCTGTCCAAGCGAAGCATGAGCTTATTAAAGTACTTTAAACACAGAAAAAAGTACGAAAGATAAGCAGTGGCGGCATTTATGGTGGTTTTAACCCACTGGTAACTGGAACAACAATGAGGAGTTGCTTAGCTAACAGGTCTGGTTAGGCTTCATTGCAGGGAAAGGCAAGAGTGACTGATGAATCACTGAGGATTTACTTGACCAGCTACTGCAATATTAATGTAGAATGATGTCATCACGTCGTCACGTCACGTACGTGGCACACACACACAGCCAGGACTACTGGTATGTACACCTGCTTTCTTCCTGCATCGCTGAATAAAAACATTTGTGAAATAACGCCTTCGGTGCCGTTCTACATGGTGTCAGAAGTAAAGCAGCGGAAACTAATTTTCCTGCCGAACTCTACATAGACCCAGTAAGTCAACTAATTATTTAGTCAGACGTTAGAAGCGTATTCTGTGGTACACGTGTGCCTCCCCCAGCTAACGCTAGCATGGCTGATGGATTCCGCCGTCCGGACCCGCTTGTGTTCAACGACAAAATTGCAGAAAACTGGCGAGTATTCGAACAAGAATACGACATTTTCATCGCGGCTGCCCACAACGACAAGCCCGACCGAACCAAAGCCTACATACTCCTCAATTTGGCAGGTAGCGAGGCTATTGAAAGGGAACGCACGTTCACCTATGCACCAGCTCAATGGAATAACGAGAGGGAGGAGATCCGTCCGGCAGAGTCACGGGAGGATCCAGAATGCCTAAAAAGAAAGTTCAGATACCTCTGCAGTCCACAGACAAACATCACAATGGAGAGACATGCATTCAACACAAGGAACCAAAAACCCGGTGAGACTATAGAGGCTTATGTAAGCGCACTCCGAAACAAGGCTAAAACGTGTGACTTTGGAGCATTGCATGACGACTTAATTCGTGACCGGCTGGTCGTTGGTATCAGCTCCGATAGCGTGAGGAAAATACTACTGAGAGAGAGCGATTTAACACTACTAAAGGCCATCAAAATGTGCCAAATCAATGAACAAACAGAACAACATACTAAAACTCTAGCAACAACACCACGTAGTTCAACAAATGTGGATGCAATACGCCAAGACCGCAGAATGCAAAAAACAGTTCGCCACAAGCAGTACAAAGAACATTACAGTCCCAAATCAGACTACATAAGCTGTACCAACTGTGGACATGAACATCCAGCGAAGAAGGAACTCTGTCTGGCATATGGGAAACAATGCAATTACTGCAAAAAGCCCAACCATTTCAAAAACTACTGCAGATCGGCAGCAAGAAACAAGCAGTACAAACCTGTCAACCAAATAGCCCAAGCAGACTCCGACAGTGACGGCGAGGACTCTGAATCATTCGACATCAACGGGCTGTCACCAGCCGCAAATAAGATAAACACACTGTCTACTGATGATGTGAAAGAAGAACTACACTGCAATGTAAAACTCAATGGCAAGACACTCAAACTGAAAGTAGACACTGGCGCAAAGTGTAACGTAATCTCCCTGGATGCATTCAGGTATGTGAGAAACACAGAAAAAATAAACAAAGACAACAAGGCCAGGCTCATCGCTTATGGAGGCACGGTGATAAACACTGAGGGGACCGTGTTGTTCAAGTGCCAGACCAGTGACCAAAGATCCTACAACCTGCGTTTCCATGTAGTAAACGGCAAAGTGCAACCACTGCTAGGGCTCCCGGACTGCATGAAGATGGACCTGATGACTCTGAAAGACCAGGTTTTCCAGGTGAACGTGACCGAACCGAGCTCCTCTCAAAAGTGGTTTAATAACTATGCTGAGCTTTTCAATGGCGAACTAGGTTCACTCCCAGTAACCTACCACATGAAACTGGACCAGAATGTGACACCCGTCATCCGGCCCCCTCGCCGCATTCCAGTTGCCATGATGGACAAAGTGAAAGCAGAACTGGAAAACATGGTGCAGCAAGGAGTCATCACACCCATTTCAGAACCCACTGAATGGGTATCCTCAATGGTAGCGACACACAAAAAGGACACTGACAAGATCCGTGTGTGCATCGACCCAAGAGACCTAAATGAAGCAATTATGCGCCCCCATCATCCCATGCGCACAGTCGAGGAAGTTGCTGCACAAATGGCAGGCGCAACCGTGTTTTCTGTGCTTGATGCCAAGAGCTCCTTTTGGCAGGTCAAACTGGACCAAACGTCATCATTCCTCACCACTTTCGCCACTCCATTTGGGCGATATCGATACCTGAGAATGCCATATGGTATCAATGCAGCGTCTGAGGTCTTCCAGAGATCCATGGAGCAAATATTTGCCGGCCTCCCTTGCGCAATAATTGTTGATGACATCATAATCGGTGGAAGAAATCTTAAAGAGCACGACGAGAACCTTCAAAAAGTGCTCAACAGGGCAAGGAACGTGAAATTGAGGCTGAACCCCCAAAAATGCAGATTCCAGCTAAAGGAAGTCAGCTACGTGGGCCATGTCTTCACTGAACAAGGGTTGAAACCCGATCCAGCAAAGATCCAAGCGATCACTGACATCCAGGCCCCCCAAGACAAAGCTGCTCTACAACGCTTCCTGGGTACGATAAATTACCTGGGCAAGTTCATTCCAAACCACAGCAACATTGCAGCACCTCTCCACCAGCTACTGCATAAAGACACAGCATGGACTTGGACTGAACAACAACAAAATGCATTTGACACTCTGAAACAGTGTGCGACATCACCTCCAGTACTCCGGTACTATGACGTACAAACACCAGTCACTCTGACATGTGACGCCTCGCAGTATGGCCTTGGTGGTGCATGTCTCCAGAATGGCAGTCCTGTCGCATATGCCTCTCGCACTCTTAATGAAACAGAAAGAAAATATGCACAAATTGAAAAAGAGCTGCTTGCTGTCGTTTTCACCTGTTTCAAATTCTATGACTACATATACGGAAAACCAGTGATCGTGGAGACAGACCATCAGCCCCTGGTCTCCATCCTGAAGAAACCTCTCCACACAGCGCCTGCGCGTTTACAACGCATGATGCTGAAGCTGCACAAGTTCAACCTCACGCTAGTTTACAAGAAAGGAAAGGAATTGCACTTGGCAGACATGCTGTCCCGTGCACCGAGCAATGCCATAGCCTCACATGCCACTGAACGTGAGGACTTCGAGGTAATGACGGTGCAGCACATCTCATCCAGTTGTCAGGAAGAACTCCGCACACATACAGCGAAAGACACCGCCCTCCAGGCCCTGAGCAACATCATCAAGCATGGATGGCCAGATAGGTTGAGCAAAGTACCCGACACAGTGAAAGAATTCTTCCCGTTCCGCGATGAGCTCTGTGTGGAAGATGGAATAATCATGAAAGGTACAAGAGCAACAATTCCACAAACGCTGCACAAAGAATATCTCCTGCTGCTCCATAAAGGACACCCCGGTGCTGAAGCCACCAAGCGGCGAGCACGCAACATAGTATATTGGACCACAATGATGAGAGACATTGACAATTTTGTACAGTCATGCAGCACTTGCAATGCCCTTAAACCACATCAGCAAAAGGAGCCAATGCAACCACACACAGTCCCAGAGCTCCCGTGGTCAACAGTGGCAACAGATCTGTTCGAATGGAACAGCCAGCACTACCTGGTCCTGGTAGACTCCTATTCAGGATGGTATGAACTGGATCCAGTCAAGAAAATCACATCACAATGTGTAATTAACAAGCTGAAACGTCACTTCTCAGTCCGCGGAGTCCCCCACAAGCTGCTGTCAGACTGTGGAACACAATTCACTAGTCAGATGTTCCAAGACTTTGCGAAAAGCTGGGATTTCACTCATGTCACCAGCAGCCCTGAGTATCATCAAGCAAACGGGCTGGCAGAGAGAGCCGTACGGAGTGCAAAACGACTGTTGGAAACATCCAAAAGAGACGGTACTGACCTGTTCCTCAATCTTCTGAGCATCAGAAATGTCCCACGAGACGGCACGCTGGGCTCACCTGCACAAAGACTGATGTCCAGAGAGACACACACAAATATTCCCATCAGCAGGCACCTGCTTAAGCCAATGTCCAAGAATCCAGAGTCGATCCACGCCCACCTGTCAAAGAAGAGGCAAGCACAAAAAGGATTCTACAATCGTGGCAGCCGGCCACTTCCCCCGCTCCAAAGCTCCCAAGTAGTACGCCTGCAAACAGAGAAAGGACATGACAAAATTGGCATCATCAAAAGAATCGCAGCAGAGCCACGGTCTTACGTGGTGGAATCAGGAGGAAAAGAATACCGCCGGAACCGGCGACACCTGCTGCCAGTCACAGAACCACCACCAACAGAACCAGAACCAGATCCAGCCTCACCGGCAGACTCACCAACACAGAAGACCAGCAGTGAGACTGTGCCCAGTCTACCCACATCTCCTCCCAGGCATGATGCCGTGCACACTTCCCCCAGGCAGGCCGCTGTGCACGCTCCTCCCAGGCTTCCTGCTGCGCACACTGACCACACGCCTGGCCTCCTCGGAGAGCCATCGCTCCCACAAGTCACCGAGACCCCCCTGGCCCGTTCCAGGTTTGGTAGACTCCTGAAGCCTAATCCCAAGTACAATACAGACTGATTGTGACATTTACTGAAGCTGATGTTTTTGTAGTTTCGTGTTGAAATATAGACATATTTACAAGCCAGGCATAAGTTCATTTTCAAATTAGATCAGTTATGTTGTGTCACGGGAATTTATTTTATTTGCAAGCCAGGCATTAGTTTATTTTCAAGATAGGTATGTTATGTGGTGCCATTGAAAGTTATTTTACTAGTTGTTTATTCGTCACAGTATACTCACTCTCACAGGAATGTGACGTTTTCTCATACCAATCCAAGAGTCAATAGTGTTCTCTTTGTACCAAAGTTCTATACTAAAGAAGGGGGATGTAGAATGATGTCATCACGTCGTCACGTCACGTACGTGGCACACACACACAGCCAGGACTACTGGTATGTACACCTGCTTTCTTCCTGCATCGCTGAATAAAAACAGTTGTGAAATAACGCCTTCGGTGCCGTTCTACAATTAACTAATAATTTATGTTCATTATTATGTACCTGGCTAGTTAAGATGACCGAAATTCACGAAGTCAGTGACTTAATCCGTTAGCAGCCTTCAGACAAACGAAACATGCCAACATTTGGATTTCAAAATAAGGGAGGTTTTTCCTGCTGTTGGGTTGGTGAGGAGATTTCTAAAAAAAAACAACAACTTCAAATACATAGAAATATTATAACAGAAATAACTGCATCTTGGGTCATTTAAGTTAATTTATTTCTTTAAATACATTTTTTTTTTTTAATGAATGAATCTTTATTTTGGATAGATTAGATTAAAATATTACAAGAAAGGAACAGAATAATATAACAAAGGGGAAAAAAATCCAACAAGGTCAAATTAAACAGTAACTCCTCGGATTATACAATTCAACATAAGTTATCCAAAATGGGTGATGGCTGAAGCCGCAGCTTATATTGCCCACCCATATTCCATCTAAGAATTCAAAAGGAAAATAAAATAAGAGTGATTACAACTCAGAACAAAGCCAAGACAAAACGTGACAAAAAACTAAGCAACAGCACAACACAGACTGGACATGATAATCCTTATGTGATTTTACATGTCATCTTGTATGTATGTTTGGAGTATTTCTTCCTTTAGTTTTTGTTTAAATTGTCCAAGCGTTGTACATGATTTTAATTCAGGTCCAAAAGCATTCCACAGTCTGACTCCTTGCACTGAGACACAGTGTTGCTTAGTGGTAGTTCTCACTGAAGGTTTTTGAAATATACATGTTCCTCTGAAATGATATTGTTTCTCCCTTATTTGGAACAACTTTTGGATATTTGCGGGCAGTGATAGATTCTATTACTGCAGTTTTTAAAGTCAACCAGATCTTTCAACTTGAGAGCTTTTAATTTAAGAAAAAGTGGGTTTGTTGGTTCCCTGTAAGCAGCTTTGTTTATTATTCTAATAACTCTCTTCTGAAGCATAAAGATTGCATATACACTACCGTTCAAAAGTTTGGGGTCACTTAGAAATTTCCTTATTTTTGAAAGAAAAGCACTTTTTTTCAATGAAGATAACTTTAAACTAATCCCCATCACTGGTCATCACTGGTCCCCAATCTGACCAGTGATGACATGATTAGCCGCTCGTCATCCTTGAACCGCTGGCTGTCTGTGTGGTGTCCTAAAAATGATGTGGGCTACATTGACAGTTGGAGCTCTTTTTGGGGAAAACCTGGTCTTATGAGACGAGACAGCATTCATCCCACTTTGGATGGTGCTTCTCATTTATCTAACAATCTGGCATCTTTTTTATCCAAATTTCCAAAACCCTGACTACTCAGAGTTGGGACCAGGAAGCAGAGTCGCAGTCTTACACGCCTCTCTGCAGCTCCTCTTCATCCGCCACCCCTCAACTTAGCCCCTATCTTCCCCATCAGAGAATCGTTGTCTGCTCCCTCCAAAGTAAATAAAAATATAATGCATAAGCATCCCAAAGTGATAAAGCAAAATATTGGTAAAACTCAAATTAAACATAAAGCCTCTAAATTGAATGAATTGGCCTCTGTTCCTCCTCATAATTTAAAAATTAAATGTGGTTTATTAAATATTAGGTCTCTAACTCCCAAGTCTCTGTTAGTCCACGATCTGTTAATTGATCATCAGATTGATTTAATTTCCCTTACAGAGACTTGGTTAGGGCAAGAGGATTATGTTGGTTTAAATCAGTCCTTCTCAAATAGTGCGCGATGCGATGCCATGCCAGGGGGGGCGCGTATGACCCCGGGGAACAGGCTTTGCTTTTGCCGTGTAAAGTGTAATTGCACATCCACGGCAGCAGGTGGTGCAGTGGCGCTCTCATTGTCAAAGTCTGTGCGGGAGTTTAAAACTTTTTAAATTGCTGTCAACAAACCCCTCGAGAGACACCATGGAGAAATATTTAACAGTAATGAAAAGAAAGGCGGAGAGAGACACAGGTAAAGAGACAAATGAAAGTCTCCCAAAAGCTAAGACGAGGAAATATGACGAAGCTTATCTAGCGCTTGGCTTCACTCTAACTACGGTGGGAGACGAGGAAAGACCGGTGTGTTTACTGTGTCTGAAAATGTTTGCAGCGGACAGCATGAAGCCAAATAAATTAAGACGTCACCTACAGACATTACATCCTCAACACATTGATAAGCCGCTTGATTTTTTTCAGCGAAAACGTGCGGAGTACGGCCAACAATCATCCCGCTTTGTGAACGCTACATCAGTAAACCAGCAAGCACTTTTAGCATCATTTAAAGTGGCGTACCAAATTGCGTAGTGCAAAAAACCCCACACAATTGTTAAATATATTGGTGCTCCTGTGTTAATGTTCCAGATCAATTTACATTTAATATTATTTATTGATTGAATTATTTTTCTCAGCATCAAATGGTTCAGTTGGTCAAAAATGTTTCTAGTTTAAATAAGGATTGACATATTTTTTATTTCAGGCACTTTGATGCACTTAAAGTTTTTTTTTTCTGTTTTAGACTATAACAGGGTTTCTGTGCGGCATAATAAAGTTAATATTTGTTGAAAGTTGATTTATATTGCTTTTTTCTTTTGTTAATGTTAAAAAGGATACAATTTTAGGTATACTTATACAATTTTTATAGATAATGATCTTATTTTTAGTCACCGCGGCGAGTGGAGGGGGGCGCGAAATATTTTCTCTTTTTAGGGGGGGCTTTGCAAAAAATAATTGAGAAGCACTGGTTTAAATGAATCAACTCCCTCTGGTTATTTAAACTGTCAAAATCCCAGAAGTTCTGGTCGTGGAGGAGGAGTAGCAACAATTTACCATTCCAAATTACTAGTTAATGTAAAGCAAAAAACATGTTATAATTCCTTTGAGGGCCTGGTCCTCAGTATTGGGCACTTTAGCAATTTTAGGTTAAACCCAATTTTATTTGCCATAGTTTATCGTCCCCCATCAACCTACTTAGAATTTTTATCCGAATTTGCTGATTTCTTAGCTGATTTAGTGCTGAAATCTGATAGAATAATTATAGTAGGGGACTTTAATATACATGTGGATGTAGATAGTGACTGCCTTAATGTGGCATTTAATTCAATATTAGACTCGATTGGGTTTTCTCAGAAAGTAGGAAATTCTACTCATTACCTCCACCATACATTGGACCTTGTTCTGACATATGGCATAGAAATAGAAAATCTTGTAGTGTCTCCTCATAACCCTGTACTGTCAGACCATTGTCTGTTAACCTTTGAGTTTACTATTTCTGACTATTTGGCTCCTAAAGAAAAATATTATTACAGTAGATGCCTCTCAGATGATGCTGTTACCAAATTTATGCAGATTGTTTCCTCTATGCCATGTGTCAACACAACGGAAATAAGCTATAGACAGCTTGCTCCTTCTGTAATTGATAACATGGTGGATAGTGTTTCAGCTTCTCTGCATCAGACTCTAGACTTGGTGGCCCCCTTAAAAAAGAAAAAGTCTAATCAGAGATTTCTAACTCCTTGGTTCAACACAGAAACTCGTAGCTTAAAACAGAAGACTCGTCAATTAGAAAGAAAATGGCGCTCCACTAATTTAGATGAAATCTATTTAGCTTGGAGAAATCATCTTTTAATTTATAAAAAATCTCTTAGAAAAGCTAGAACGAGTTATTACTCTGCATTAATAGAAGAGAACAAGAATAATCCCAGGTTTCTTTTCAGTACTGTAGCCAGGTTGACAAAGAGTCAGGACTCTGTCAATCCTAGCATTCCCTTAGAGCTTACTAGTCAGGACTTTATGAACTTTTTCAATAATAAAATTTCATCCATCAGAGATAAAATCAATCAGATTCTTCCCACAGTTAACTTAAATACTGTAACTACTACAACTCCTTCTATTGATGTCTGTCTTGATGAGTTTACTCCAATCGACCTTTGTGAGTTAGACAAAATAGTTTCCTCATCCAAACCTTCAACTTGTCTTTTAGACCCTATTCCTACCAGGTTATTTAAAGAAGTCTTCCCACTTATTGGTAGCCTTATTCTTCATATAATCAATTTTTCATTAACTTTAGGCCATGTACCGCAGGCTTTTAAAACGGCTGTAATTAAACCCTTACTCAAAAAGCCAACGCTAGATCCAGGAGCTTTAGCTAACTATAGACCAATCTCTAATCTCCCTTTCATTTCAAAAATCTTAGAAAGAGTTGTTGCTACGCAATTATTTGACCACCTGCAGGGAAATGGTTTACTTGAAGAGTTTCAATCTGGGTTTAGAATCCATCATAGTACTGAAACAGCCTTAGCGAAGGTCACTAACGACCTCCTCATTGCATCTGATAATGGACTAGTTTCTGTACTTGTCCTTTTAGACCTTAGTGCAGCTTTTGATACTATCGATCATAATATTCAACTTGATAGATTAGAACACTATGTTGGACTTAATGGAACTTCATTGCAGTGGTTTAGATCTTATTTATCTGATAGGTTCCAGTTTGTTCATGTAAATAATGAGTTTTCTTTCAACTCAAAGCTTAGTCATGGAGTTCCACAGGGATCTGTGCTAGGCCCTACTCTTTTTAGTTTATATATGCTTCCATTAGGCAACATTATTAGAAAGCACTGTATACATTTTCATTGTTATGCTGATGACACACAATTATACCTGTCAATGAAGCCAGATGATAGTAATCAATTAGCCAAGTTAGAAGCCTGTCTTAAGGAAATCAAAGCTTGGATGACTTGTAATTTCCTGCTATTAAATTCAGATAAGACTGAAGTCATTCTTGTTGGTCCAAAAAACCTTAGAAATTCCTTTCCAAATCAAACTTTCAGTTTGGATGCGGTTACTCTTTCTCTTAATAGCTCTGTGAGGAACCTTGGAGTTATTTTTGATCAGGATTTGTCCTTCAATTCACATATTAAATTTGTTTCTAAGACTGCCTTCTATCATTTGCGTAATATTGCCAAGATTAGGAGCATCTTGTCTCAGAGTGATGCTGAGAAACTGATCCACGCTTTTGTTAGCTCGAGATTAGATTATTGTAATTCTTTATTATCAGGCTGTCCTAAAACATCTTTAAAAAGTTTTCAGCTGATCCAAAATGCTGCAGCAAGAGTTTTAACAGGAACTAGAAAGAGAGATCCATACCTGTCAAGGCATACCTCATGCTTCTCTTATTGGGGGGGCCTTCACACCTGTACTGACCTCATGCCTCCCTTATTGGGGGGGGGGGGCTTTCACGCCTGTACTGAGTACTTAAAAACTGTATTTATCGGCAGATGAAAGAAAACTGAAGCAAAAAAAAAACCAAAAAAAAAAAAAAACAAACAAACAGCAACTGCAACATGAACTATTTCAAATTTATTCATTTATGCTGCCAATGCTGAAACAAAAGCAGAATGGATTTTTGTTTCATAAGTTAAGTATCAGAAATAATTCTCTTTGAAATTGTGTTAATAATAATAACAATGAAAATATCAATCTTATTCAGCCCTTTCAATATAATGCTATACATTCAGATGTACATTCTGCTGGGGGTTTCTTCCTGTTAAAAGGGAGTTTTTCCTCTCCACCGTCGCCAAGTGCTTGCTCACAGGGGATCGCCTGATTGCTGGGGTCTTTCTGCAACTGTGGGGGTTTCCCCTACAGTTGATAGTGCTATGAGATGACTGTTGTTGTGAAATGGCGTTATATAAATAAAGCTGAATTGAACTGAATTGAATGTAAAGCAAAGTTCCAAGATACAAAATAACAGTACACTATAGGGGATTTGGGCTACCTCTAAGCATGTTTGTTAAGATTTTAAAGCATTTTTTTTTTTTATATTTAGGTAATATTTGAAGGTGAATAATACTGCCCATACCTGAAAACATTTGGAGAGTTCTCCTTCAGTCTGGAAAGGTCTCGACCCACCATCGTGTTGCAATTGTCCGAACCAAAGCCGACAACATTCTGCCATGGAATATTGTGCAATCTAAAATAAATAAATAAATGGTGACGGTGAAGGAGAACGGTGACGTCCAGTCCCTCGATTTCCCTTTTCTTCAAGCTTTGTTTACTTCGCCGACGGCGCGCTGCAAGAAGCCATTTTGAAACTCACAAAAACACTGCTTAGGTGCGCTTGTGGAGGATCGAAATAAGTGCAGGCGGACACTGAGCGCACTGCCAGCCCTGTACGCTATGGGGGTCACACACGAGGTGTTCCTCCACACTCTCAATAATTTTTTTTCCCGTATATTTTTCTTTTTGGCGTACAGAAATGGCAATACACCCGTATTTGCTAAAATTGCATTTTCCCCGTATTAAAATACGGCGAAACCGTATCACTTGACAGGTATGGAGATCATATCTCTCCGGTTCTGGCCTCCCTTCATTGGCTTCCCATAGAGTTTAGAATTAAGTTTAAAATCCTTCTTCTTACTTACAAAGCTCTAAACAATCAGGCTCCTTTTTATTTAAAAGATCTGATACTACCGTATTATCCTAACAGAGCACTACGCTACCAAAATGCAGGGTTACTTGTAATACCTAGAATCTCCAAAAGTACAATGGGAGGCAGAGCCTTCAGTTATCAAGCTCCTCTCCTGTGGAATCAGCTGCCAGTCTGGATTCGGGAGTCAGACTCGATCTCTGTTTTTAAGAATAGGGCTAAAACCTACCTTTTTGATATAGCCTACAATTAGGGAGGGATCATGTGTTTCTGAACCCTCCCTTAGTTATGCTGCTAATAGGTTTAGTCAGCCGGGGGACCTCCAGTAATGCACTGGGCCTCACTCCTTTTCTCACTCTCAATGAAATATTTTTTTTGCTGGTCATTAACATTTGTTTGTTCTCTCCCATAGATTGAGTCCCCATCGTGCTGTTTGCTCTCTACATGTCTGTTCTTTTCTTCTTCTCTATCCCCTCACCCCCCAGCCAGTCGCAGCAGATGACTGCCCCTCCCTGAGCCTGGTTCTGCTGGAGGTTTCTTCCTGTTAAAAGGGAGTTTTTCCTCTCCACCGTCGCCAAGTGCTTGCTCACAGGGATCGCCTGATTGCTGGGGTCTTTCTGCAACTGTGGGGGTTCCCCCTACAGTTGATAGTGCTATGAGATGACTGTTGTTGTGAAATGGCGCTATATAAATAAAGTTGAATTGAATTGAATTGAATTGAATTAATCAGAAATACAGTCTATACATTGCTAATGTGGTAAATGACTATTCTAGCTGCAAATGTCTGGTTTTTGGTGCAATATCTACATAGGTGTATAGAGGCCCATTTCCAGCAACTATCACTCCGGTGTTCTAATGGTACAATGTGTTTGCTCATTGCGTCAGAAGGCTAATGGATGATTAGAAAACCCTTGTGCAATCATGTTAGGTCTGCAATGCTGTAATTGCTGCAAATGGAGGATTCTTTGACGAAAGCAAAGTTTGAAGGAAAAAAATATTATTTCAAATACAAATCATTATTTCTAACCTTGTCAATGTCTTGACTATATTTTCTATTCATTTTACAACTCATGGTGGTAAATAAGTGTGACTTTTCATGGAAAACACAAAATAATTGTCTGGGTGACCCCAAGCTTTTGAACGGTAGTGTATGTTTGTTTTATATGTATTTCCCCATACTTCAGTACAATATGTCATGTATGGGAGTATTGATGAATGATACAAAGTATACAGTGTGGGTTGATTCAGCAAATATTTCACTCTTTGTAGTATTGCAATTGATTTGGATATTTTACCTTTAATATAATTAATATGTGCCTTCCAACACAGTTTTTTATCAGTTACTCCAAGAAATTTAATTTCGGATACCCTTTCAATCTCTACACCATTTACACTGAGTTTAGATACTGAGTTGTTGTGATGGTTGTTAAAATTATAAATTTTGTCTTACTTAATTTGAGCATTAATTTGTTTGAATCAAACCACAGTTTAAGCTTTCCTAATTCTTTTCCAAGTGTATCCAAAAGTTGTTCCAAATTGCTTCCACTGTATAATAAATTAGTGTCATCTGCAAACAATATTAAATCCATTTTTTCCAAAACTTTACATATATCATTTATATACATATTGAATAACAATGGCCCCAAAACTGAACCCTGTGGGACTCCACAAGTAACCTTCAGTAACTGCGAGTTTTTGCTACCAACACATACATACTGATATCTGTTCTTTGAGTAACTACACAACCAGGACAGTGCTACCCCCAATACTATAATTTTGTAGTTTCTTTAACAATAATTTTTGATCCACTGTATCAAATGCTTTTTTTAAGATCCAGGAATACCCCAACTGAAAACTCTTTATTTTCTACAGCAGTTGATATTTTTTCTATAAATTCCATTAGAGCAAATGCAGTTGTCCTCTTGTGTCTGAACCCATATTGCTGCTCACACAATAAATTATTCTTCATTATAAAGTTGTCAATTCTCTCACAGAATATTTTTTTGAGTATCTTAGAAAATTGCGGCAATAGTGAAATAGGCCTATAGTTTGAAAATTCCCCTCTGTCATCCGTCTTGTATATCGAAATTACTTTGGCTATTTTCATTGCATTGGGAAATATACATGTTTGAAGAGACAGGTTACAGATATATGTCAGTGGCTTCACTAAGCATTCAATGATAGTTCTGGCTAAAAGCATATCAATACCATCACAATCCATAGATGTTTTACTTTTAAATGATTTAACAATTTCAATGACGTCTCTCTCATCTGTGTTCTTTATGAAGATGGAGTCTTTTATAGCAATGTTTTTTGCTTATTGTATCACCTGTAGGTGCCATAATGGGTATTTCTCGTGCCAAATTAGGACCAATGTTAACAAAAAATTTATTAAATTCATCTGCAGGTGAGACTGCATTCACACTCTGAGATGGGGGTTTTTTTTGTTTTGTTTTTTTGAAAGAATGGTTGGGTAGCTTGTATTTCTGTTTTTATTTCCAAGAATATTTTTAAGTATTGTCCATGTATTTTTAGTGTTTTCTCTGTTTTTCTCCAGTTCTTTACTGTAATAGTCTCTTTTACTACATCTCATTATAAGATAAGATAAGATAAGATAAGATAAGATAAGATAAGCCTTTATTAGTCCCACAACAGGGAAATTCCAGGATTGCAACAGCACAGGGATAGCAACACTCAGAGCAACAATCAGAAGGCAAGAAAAAAAGCAAGCAAGCAAGAGCAGCTAATATACATATGTACATATTACTATAAAATATGTATATATACACACACACAGACACACAGTGCGGAGCATTGTAGCTAGATGGAATAAATATGTAGATATATAAACACCCACAGTACGGAGCATTGCAGCTAGGTGGAATAAATATGTAAATATATAAACCCACACAGTGCGGAGCAATGTAGCTAGATGGAATAATATGTAGATATATAAACACACAGTGCGGAGCATTGTAGCTAGATGGAATAAATATATAGATATATAAATATAAACACACCCAGTGCGGAGCATTGTAGCTAGATGGAATAAATATGTAAATATATAAACACACACAGTGCAGAGCATTGTTGCTAGATGGGATGAAACAGCATAACCGTCTACTTAGTTATCCTACATGGTATGATTATGTACCCATACATATTCTCACCCTCCATAGCGACTGATATTTTCCTAGTTGTATGCCGGAGGGGACCATTGTGTAAGTCTATTGCATCTTTTGCATTCAAAAAACTATTAGTTTGTTACGTCTTTTTGCTATCTCTGCAAGCAGCCCTGCTTAGGTTGTACAGTCTGACAGCCGTTGGTAGGAAGGACCTGCGAAACCTCTCGGTTGTGCACCTGAGATGATGTAGTCAGCTGCTAAATGAGCTCCTCAGTGCATTCAGTATGTCCTGCATAGGGTGGAACTCGGACTCCAGCAGAGATGACAGTTTAGCCACCGTTCTTCTCTCTCCTATCTCCTCCACCGGATCAAGGTGCTGCCCCAGGACAGAGCTAGCTTTCTTGATCAGTTTGTTCAGTCTCTTCCTATCGGCTGCAGTAATGCCACTGCCCCAGCAGACAACTCCAAAAGTGATGGCTGATGCCACCACCGTGTCACAGAATGTCTTCAGCAGCGCCCCTTGTACACCAAAAGACCTGAGTCTCCTCAGCAGGAACAGCCTGCGCTGTCCCTTCTTGTAGAGTGCGTCAGTATTGTGTGACCAGTCTAGTTTATTGTTCAGATGAACAATATGTATATTAACTTATTTTTGTATGTTTTATACCGCTGCTCTGCTTCTTTTGTCCTTTTCTTTAGAAAAGCTTTATATAATGAATTTTTCTTTTTACACACTTTTTGTAATCCTTTGGTTAACCATGGCTTGTTGACAAATTTCTGTTTAAGCTTTTTCTTTACTAATGGACAATTTTTTTCTTGAAGAGTGGTTACATTGTTCATGAATGTGTCATAGGCTTCACTTACATCTGATACATAAACTTTTGTCCAGTCTTGCTTCAGTAAGTCTTCTTTAAAAGAACTGATTGCATTTTGTGATTTGTATCTGAAAGATTTTAAAGTTTTTTTCTGTATTGGCCCCCGTGTGGCCACGGATAAGTGCAAAGACTGGCAGATGGTCACTATCAATAACCCACTTTCTATTTTCTTATCAATAATATTAACAAACAGGTTGTCAATAAGTGTAGCAGTGTGAACTGTGATTCTACTGCGATGTGATATTGTGGGATATAGACTCATACTGTACATAGAATTCATGAACTCTGTAATTACATTTTGTTGAAATGGATTTAATAAATCATTATTGAAGTCTCCACAGATTACAACCATTTTCCTATTAGTTATATTATTGTACAGCTCGACTAACTTATCTCTGAATGTCTCAGCGCAAGTTCCCGGCATTCTATATATACAACTTATAATTAGATTTTTTGTTTTATCTTGGTCAATCTCAACAGCAACACATTCCAGAATCCCTGGTAGTGCAAAGGACATTCTATTTACAAGTTTACACCTATACAGGTCATCAATATACAGTGCAAAACCACCACCCTTTTTTTGAGATCTGTTAACATGAAACATCTGATATCCCTCTATTGCCATCAAAGAAGCCTGCTCTTCATTGAGCCAAGTTTCAGAGACTGCGATGGCTGTAAATTTTCTATCTGGCTGTTTTAAATAGTCCTGGATCTGTGGAAAGTTTTTGTTAAGACTTCTGCTGTTAAAGTTTATTATTGATAGTTTACCATCTACTTGCACTTGACTTCTGAATTGCTTTTCAGTGTAATATTCCCAGTGATTATGAATATTATTGAAGAAGTGGTTATCAGGATCAACATCATTCTCCATCTCTTGTAGTTTATGTTCAGCATAATGAGATATTTTCAAAGTCTGCATTTCCTCTCTCTGTGTCAAATGACTTCCTCCAACTGGGGATGGTTGATGTCTACTAAAGTCAGTCATGAGTTTTTTTGTTTTTGTTTTTGTTTTGTTTTTTAAGTACATTATCATGTTATGTCACAAAAGGACTGTTCTTGCCGTGTGTGTGGATATGGATTATTGTAGTCTCTTAATTTTCTTAATCAGTGTTCATCTATACAGTATGTAGCGAAGTGGAAGAATGGGGGAAGATGTTTCTTCTCTCCACTAGGGGGTGGTAGCATTTTGTGAGCCTCTTTCCTGGTTT
This sequence comes from Pholidichthys leucotaenia, assembly GCA_020510985.1. Lineage (NCBI taxonomy): Eukaryota > Metazoa > Chordata > Actinopteri > Cichliformes > Pholidichthyidae > Pholidichthys > Pholidichthys leucotaenia. The sequence goes on along the minus strand of CM035839.1, from coordinate 318,343,376 downwards.
TAGTAGGCAGCAGCTGAAAGGGAGGAAAAGACTATAAATGCCTGACAGGAAACAGGAAGTTCTTTTGTTCTGCTCAGACAGCTCAAGCAGAAGGCCACACCTGAGGTTCGGAACAAGCTAGTGATTTTGGTTAAAATATTATGAAATGTATTTGTATGTGAATGTGTTTTTAAAGAGTTGATATACTGTAGTTTGCCTATATCAACCTCTTTTTCTCTTGCGTCCTCAACCATGCCTTCAGGGACTTGGACTTTGGGGTATACCTGCGATACAGACTTGATGGCTCACTGTTTGACCTCCGCCGAGTGAAGGCTAAGACCAATGTCGCAGAAAAGATTGTCCTGGAAGCACTTTTCGCTGACGACTGTGCCTTCATGGCCCACACGGAGTTTGATCTCCAGATCATCGTGAATAAGTTTGCAGAAACCTCTTGCCTTTTTGGTCTTACCATCAGCCTCGGCAAGACAGAGGTACTGTTCCAACCAGCACCCACCTCCACCGTCCTACACTGCTCTATCTCCATCGAGGGTACCCAACTGAAGACGGTAGATGACTTTAAATACTTCGGCAGCACCATCAGCAACGATGGCAGCCTGGATAAGGAGATCAACGCCAGAATCTGCAAGGTCAGTCAAGCTCTCGGTCGTCTCTGAGCTCGCGTCCTGAACCAGCACAACATCCAGTTGTCCATGAAGCTCAAAGTGTACAGGGCCGTTGTCCTCACCAGCCTTCTCTAAGGATGTGAAACATGGACTGTGTACAAAAAACACCTGAAGCAGATGGAGAAGTTCCACATGAGAAGTCTACAGATGATCATGAACATTCACTGGCAAGACCGGGTCACAAACCTTGAGGTCCTGGACAGAGCTGAGATGACCAGCATTGAGGCCATGATTCTGAAAGCCCAGCTCCAATGGGTTGGTCATGTGATCTGGATGGATGGCCACAGGCTGCCCAAGCAGCTCATGTATGGCGAACTCTGCTCTGGGAAGCGGAACCAAGGCAGACCACGCAAAAGATTCAAAGACTGCATGAAGCTTAACATCAGACACACTGGCATCCTTCCCAAACAATTAGAGCTGTGGACTATGGACAGGCCAGGCTGGCACGCTCTCACTACCCAGGCGCGAGACTACTTTGAAGAGAAGAGACGAGCTGAGGTAGCTGAAGCACGGGCACAAAGAAAGGCGTTATTACTTGGGCAGTTTCCTTGCCCCTACTGCAGCCATGTCTGCCAATCGAGGATCGGCCTAAACAGCCATCTCCGTGCTCATGCAAGAAGAGGACTTAACACATGAGGGACGGTCATCATTGGATCGATGGACAACCAAGAGAAGATACAGTGGTACCTCTACTTACGAAATTAATTCGTTCTGGAAGTATTTTCGTAACGTGAAAATTCCGTAAGTAGAGACGCGTTTTACATGTAAATGCCCTAATCCGTTCCAAGCCCTCCAAAATTCGGACATAATTTTTTTATAAATCATAAAAATGCATCAAAACATGTAACAAATACATGTTACAATTAGATTACTGCACAATAAACATAAAATGAGAGTTGTACATAATGTAAAAAACAAAGAATAAAGTAAAGAATAAAAATTATGTTCATTTACCTTTCCGTTCTCCACGTGCTTCTTGTCCTTCTCCTCCCCTCCGTCCACATGCTTCGCGCCGCTGCGGGACAACCTCTCGGACAGCTTCCTGGCCCAGTGTCTCAGGCTCAGGTCCGGGGACCCCCTCCTCTTGTCCATCGCGGCCAGCTGCACGTTCCCTGTGTACCACAGGATCCACCAGGCCAGGCTGAAAAAGATGACGAGCGCGCCCGTGAAGATGAGGAAGTCCCTGCAGAAGCAGCCCTCCACGTTCAGGTCGCCGAAGATGCGCCGAAGATGCCCACCAGGAGCACGACCAGACCCACGGCGTCAAACAGGAGCCCGAGGAAGAACAAGAGTGCGCACCTACCCACGCACCTATGGGCCGTGCCGGAGCGCAGCAGAGAGGCCGAGTAGCGGCGCTGAGCGGCTCCGCTCCGTTTCCTGGAGGTATGGGAGCTGCGAGTAGCAGCGCGTGCTGTATTTTTGCCTTTCATATCCTGAAATTTCTTTCGTAACAAGAGGCAATATTTTCCTGTTGAGGCGTGTCGTAACCTGAAAATTCCGTATGCAGAGACGTTCGTAAGTAGAGGTACCACTGTAGTGTGCCTAGCATTGTATTTATTAAAGAAGTAAAAGTGTTTGTGTAGGACTTCCGGTTATGGCTGCCACGTAGGACGGACGTGTCTCGCTCTGCTCTGCTCCTGGAGAAAAAAAATCGGCAAATAACTCTCTCATTTGGGACAGAACGTATCCCAGCATTTGGGCGAGGATATGTCGGCGAAGCCTAAGGCTGGAAAACCAGGTAAAGGAAAAAGCGAGCCGCCGAAACAGTCCAAATTAACGGACTTTCAGGTCTGTGACGCAGCAAACAAAACTCCATATATGGCGGAGGAGGCTGGCGGCGGTGCGATGTTTGCGGGGAATGGCGCAGATGCGCTGATGGCTGCCATGAGTTCAATGAGAGCGGACTTTTCCTCTAGATTTGATGGGATTATGACAGCGTTGGAAGGAATAAGAAAGGAATTGGGTGACTGTGTAGAACGAACGGCGCAGATGGAGCTCCGTCTCGCTAGTGCTGAAGATGACGTCACCCGTCTTCAATTAAAGGTGCGCACTTTGGAAAAAAAAAATAAATCTCTGGAAGATAATATTTTGGATTTGGAATCTCGGTCGAGACAGAATAATTTGAGGCTGGTGGGTCTTCCAGAGGAATCAGAAGGTCGGGACGTATGTTCCTTTCTGGAAAAGTGGATTCCGGAGGTGCTGGGCAGCGAGGAGTTGCAATCAGCAGTGGTTCTGGAAAAAGCACATCGTATTGGCCCACGGAGAGATAAGGGACCGCCGAGGACCTTAATTATGAAGTTTCTTAGCAACAGAGACAGGATGAAGATCTTCAACGCTGCACGTGCTAAAGGAAAGATTAAACACCAGGACCAGCAGGTGCGGTTCTACCCAGATTTGGCCACAGGAATCCAGCAATTGAGGAAGCAGTTTGATCCCATACGTAAGGAGCTGCGCAACCTTGGGATTCGTCATGGTGTAATCTATCCTGCGAGACTGCTGACCACGTATGAGGGCAGAACCCACATTTTCAAGACCCCAGAGGAGGCGCAGGAGTTCATCAAGAAGATCAAAGAAGAAGAAGAGACTGGTGGGAGCTAAGCATGAACAAAATATAAGGTAGAATAATTAAGCATTTGCACAGGCATCTGACTGACTTGAAGTAAATAGTAAGTTTACAAAATATAGATTGTATTATATATTAAAAAACAAAACAAAAACAAAACAAACAAAAAAAAAACAAACTATGATGTACAAAGTTGTTAAAAATTTTGGAGTTAAGTTGGAAAACTACAGAGGAGAGTTAATGTTACGTCATTAAAAGCAGTAGAGTTGGGGTGATTGGGAGGATGAAGAAGGAGTGGCTTAGGCTGTTCCCCGTGGGTGTGGAACGGTCGATGGCTATATCGGGAGACAGAATTTTTCTTTTGATTTTGGGGGGTTTGCCACAAGTGTGGGAAGGGGAAATTTGTTTGTGTGTAGTTTGTAGGATGAATGTTCAACCACTCATGTTTTTGCTTCTCTGTATGAGCATGTTTACACTGCAAGGTAATCCTAAACTCTCTATTGATCATGGACCAAAGTGTTAATCTTAATTTAACTTCATGGAATTGCAGAGGTCTACAAAATTTAAAAAAACTTAAACAAGTTATGAATAAAATAAAGGACATGGGTTCAAGAATTGTGTTTTTACAAGAAACTCATCTGATAGAGGAGGATGTTAAAAGAATTAGGAGTAGATGGCAGGGAAGTGTATTCACCTCTTCATTTTCATCCCGAGCCAGGGGAGTTATGACTCTCATACATAAATCAGTTCCTTTTCAGGTGAAAAATGTAATTGGAGACAAATTTGGAAGATATGTAATCATTCAAGGTTCTTTGCTATTAGAAAATATAAATCTTGTGAACTTATATGGTCCCAATATAGATGATCAGAAGTTCTTTGCTAATTTATTTCTCATCTTATCATCACTTACAGGGCAACATATAATAGCAGGGGATTTTAATTGTACATTGAATCCAGGTGTGGATAGATCAACAGGACTGGATTGTACGCACATTGGATGTAGGATGACTATTAATCATTTTATGAAAGAATTGAGATTGTTAGATATATGGAGAGAAATGAAACCACAAGTTAAAGCCTATTCTTGTTATTCCAGTACCTACAAGACATTCTCACGTATTGATTATTTTTTGATTTCCACAGAATTAAGGTCCAAGATTCAAAACTGCTTTTATGATAACATCGTGATTTCTGATCATGCACCCTGTTGTCTAATATATGTAGATAAAAAATTGACAAAGAAATCAGGTAGATGGCAATTTCAGCATAAATGGCTTCAGGATGAGGAATTTGTCAAGTATATAGAAAAACAGATAGACGAGTTCTTTGACATCAATACTACACAAACATCAGCATGTGTAAAGTGGGAGGCTTTCAAAGCTTTTATTAGGGGACATATTATTAGTTATACAGGATCAAAATCTAAGAAGACTCGAGAGGAGAGAGCTAAATTGGAACATAAAATAAAAAGTCTTCAGGAAAAAGTGTATGCAGGAAGTGACCCAAGGTTGGAGAATGAATTACTGATTTTGAGAGCTGAATATGACAAAAAATCAGCGAATAGAGCTGCCTCGAGTCTTCTAAGATTGAAACAATCTTTTTATGAACAAGGTGAAAAATCAGGAAAATTATTAGCATGGCAGATTAAACAATTGGAAATTAAAACACCAATTACCAGTATTATAAGTAAGGGACAGGTAGTTATAGATCCTTTAGAAATTAATAGAGCCTTTAGAGATTACTATGAAAAATTATATGATACCAAAAATGAACCTGATTTAACAAAACTAAATGGGTTTTTGAACGAACTATCTATACCGTGTATTCCAAATGAAAACAGGGAGATATTGGAGTCTAAAATTAGTCAAGAAGAAGTTGGGCTAGCCATTGATAATATGAAATCAGGAAAAAGTGCAGGACCAGATGGTCTTCCAGTTGACCTTTATAAAAAATTTAAGAATAAATTAATAAAACCTTTTTTGGAAATGGTTTTAGAAGCATTTCAAAATAATAATTTACCATCATACATAAATAATGCCTTAATTATACTGCTGCCAAAACCAGGTAAGCCCTCTAATAAATGTGAAAATATGAGACCAATAAGCCTATTAAACGCCGACCTTAAGATAATCTGTAAAATTTTAGCAAGACGATTACAAGAAATTTTACCAAATATTATTAATCGAGATCAGAATGGCTTTATAAAGGGTAGACAAGGCTTCCATAATGTAAGAAGACTATTTAATATTATTTATTTTAATAAAGAAGCACCGGATACAGCTCTCCTATCATTGGACGCCGAAAAGGCCTTTGATAGAGTTGAATGGCCCTTTCTTTTTGAAGTCCTACAAAGGTTTGGACTTGGAAATAATTTCATAAAATGGGTTCAAATAATATACAATAATGCTACAGCAGAAATCCTAACAAATAACAATATTTCAAAACCAATAAAAATCAATAGAGGATGTCGACAAGGCTGTCCACTTTCACCTTTACTGTTTACTATGGCAATTGAACCTTTAGCGATAGCGATACGTTTACATTCACAAATATATGGAATTAAAGTTGGACCAACAGAACATAAAATCTCCCTGTACGCCGATGATATAATTTTGTTTATGTCGAATCTAAAAAAATCAATTCCAACCTTGTTGAATTTAATAAAGAATTTTGGGGAAATATCAGGATATAAAATAAATAAAACTAAATCTTCAATATTAATGCTAAATGAGACCCAGAGAAATTACCCAGCCCCTGAGGTAAATCAATTCAATGTTGTAAATCAGTTTAAATATTTAGGAATCCAAATTATGCCTAAGCTAGAATCAGTCGCCAGTGTCAACTATGAAGCCTTAATGTCAGATATCAATGAGTTAACTCAGAGATGGATGTCACTACCAATGTCGATGATCAGGAGAATCAATATACTTAAAAGTAATATTTTACCTAAAATACTTTATTTATTTCAATACATTCCCTTATCACCACCTTTAGATCTATTCTCAAGAATAAAAAAAAAGTTAGTGGAATTTATATGGAACAACAGGAGGGCTAGATTACGTTTGTCTTTATTATATTTACCATTTGATTGTGGAGGTCTGAAATGTCCAAATTTTATGTTGTATTATTGGTCGGCACAACTGAGGTCTATGACATATTATTTTTCATCAAATGATCTCCCTCACTGGACTGAAATGGAATCATACAATTTACCTTTACCTCTTCCCATATTCATATACTCAGATTCGGCAAAAAAATTACAAAAACAAGTTAAAAATCCATTTGTAAAGCATATGATCAAAATATGGTGTGAAGCTAAAAACTATTTAAAAGAACCACAGTTATTGTCACAATTTAGTCCAATATGGGGTAATCAATATTTTAAACCAGGGAGAGCGGACGCTGTATTTAAAGTATGGAATTTAAAAGGGATACAAAAGATTCAGGATTTATATTTGCCATGTGCAGACAACATAATGTCTTTTGAAGAGCTGAGGATCAAATTTAATCTCAATAGAACACATTTTTCTTAAATATCTTCAACTTAGAAACTTTATTCGATCAAATCAAAATAAAGCTCTCACTCGACCTATTTATTCATCCTTGGAAAAAATGATGATGAAAGATAGTAAAAGAAAGGGTATTATTTCAGAGTTTTATAACTCATTGACACTATCTTCAAGTGAAAATTCACTGAAAAGATTAAACTACTGGAAAGAAGATCTGCAAATTGAAATTTCAGAGGAACAATGGGAATTGGCTTGTACAGAAGCTCAAACCAAATCAATAAATGCACGCCTTAAATTGATACATTTCAAATGGTTAATGCGGATGTATGTTACACCGGAGGAGTTAAATAGATATAACAAAAATATACCAGATACATGCACAAAATGCATGGAAAGTAAAGGAACCCTATTTCATTGTTTATGGGAATGTAGATTAATAAGAATGTTTTGGGAGGAGGTGAGGGTAACAATTGAAAAAATAATCTCAAAACAAATCATATTGAATCCTAAACTGTTTTTGTTGGGTCTGTACCCAGAAAAGCATAATTTCAATAAAAGTGAAAGAACATTCATAGACCTCAGTTTGCTTAATGCCAAAAAATGTATTGCACTATTATGGAAAAAGACTCATAGACCAGATGTGACTCAGTGGTTAAGACAGATGTTAACAAACCTTCCATTAGAAAGAATAACATATATACTGAAATCAAAGGAAATTGTGTTTGAGAATATATGGAGACCTTTTATTGATTATGTAAAAAATTTAAACATAACTCTTGAAGAAGAAGGTGAATGATGTGTGTGGACCTTGTAAATTCCAAACTGGTGAACATAATATGTATACTAATGTATTGGATTGTCTAGACTAAACAGAGGAGCATTGTTGATGTGATATCCTACCATGTAGCAATGATCACACTTGAGTTATTTCTTTGGCTAACTCTGCCGTTTATTCTGCAACACACATAATATGACTGAACATGGATTCTGCGCGGGGTTTTCACACTCTTGTTCTAATGTGTCCCCTTAATAGTAGTGCTGAACAATACAGGTAGTTCCCCCTAGAGGCATGTGCCAGTAATGTTTTAAATTAGACTTGCAGTCCACCACATCCCTCCCCTCTAGATTAAACTACTTTTAATTACACTAGCCAATTATGCTAGACATCCTGGAACTCCCATTTAACCCTAAACAATCACAGTTACTTTTAACTTCTTAAACACATGTGCCATACACATAATTTCTTTCTCTTTTTTTTTTTTTTTTTTTTTTTTTACATGTATAACACACATAACAGTCTAACTGGGGATTTGGTTTGACTACCGCATCCCAGTGAGGTTCCAGGACGCATTCTTGTCCTGTGGCTGGGGAACTCACTACTGACTAAGTATAGTCCTTCAAGTAGTCTGGAGCTTTCCTAGCTCGCTGAGATCTTCTCACGGCGGGTGAGCCAACTGCAGGTGAAGACTCAGACTGCTCCACTGTTTCGGCTGCTGCAGTGCTGCCCGTAGAATCTGCAGAGACGGTTACCTCAGGTTTCACCTGAAGTAGGGCTGGGCGATGTGGCCAAAAAATAAAATTTCGATTTTTTTGGTCATCTTGGACGATTACGATATTAATCGATTTTAATCAATTAACTCAACACACATGTATTTCAAAAGGAGCTTGATTTATTAAAAAATAAATCTTGTGCAAACAAAAATATTCTACAAACATATCAGTGTTGCTGACAAAGCTTGTTTGGATTATAGGCGAAAGCTCAAACACTTCATATGTCACACAAATGACGGCTCAACTTTTGCTACAATTCTGCAAATAAATATGTTATACATATTTTAGAATAAAAAGAAAAAATGTAAACTTAAACATTAATAACATGAACCATGTGCAAAAAAGTGCATAATTTGCTGGAAGGTCACAATCAACTGTCAAAGTCAAAAACTAATATCTTAAAACTACAATGAAACTAGTTCTTGTAAACATGTGAAATACTGCCTCTTGTGCAAAAAAAGGAACTTAAGCAGCACCAACTTCATAAACTTTAGATATGTTTTACCTTTGACGCATCACCTATTTATACTGTGCATAAACACTGCATCAGCTTTGATTGCTTTAAACTCTTAGATTTCTTGCAAGAAAAACAAGCCTGTCAACTGACTCTGGCTTAAGACAAGCTCTAGTGCACGTTACAATGTTTCCCCCTGTACTAAATACCCTTTCAGATGGGGCACTTGTTGCGGGTATTGAGAGGTACTTTTTTGCCAGTTTACTAAGTCTGGGAAAATGTGTTTCGTGCTGTTTCCACCATGTAAGTGGGTCTGAATCTGCATCAGTTTCAGGTGCCAGCAAGTATGCTGACAGCTCACCCTTAACTTTAGCTTCATAGGTCTTTGTTTCAGCCTCAACTGGAGTCTTTTTAAAGAAGCTGCTGAGGGATTTCTTCATCTTTGTTGGGGGTTCAACAACCTAACTCTCAAATTTGTCTTTATCTGCAGCATGAGTAACTGGTATGCCTCTGTAATGCATGGTGGAACAGAGTTCTGCAATGGTTCTCTCTCTTAGTTTTGCAATCTTGTCTGGCTCAATGTAAGTTGTGCGGAACCTGGAATCTAGTAGTGAGGCAAGGTCAGTGAGGTCTTGTGTGGTTTGATCACTGTATTTTTGGTTAAGATATTTCAGCACATCTGTTTTGATTTGTTTTGTGAGCTCAGTATCATCATCATCCGACTTCAGCAAACTGTTGTTAAACAGATGAAGGGTTGGTTTTATGAAAGAGATGCTCACATATGTCTCACCAGACAATGCATCAGTAAAGTCATGTAATGGCTTTATGGCTTTATTTACTGACTCTAAAACATCAATGTCCTGCCAGGTTGGCACTAAGTGCCTTGTTTTCTTATCTGCACCCAAGATTTGTCCAATTGCCTTCTCCTGCTCCAGTATACGCTCAATCATCTGCTGACGTGATCCCCATCTTGTAGGTGATTCTGAGATGAGCTGATGTTCAGGGAGGCCAAGTTCTGTTTGCACCACTGCCATGTCTCTCCGCTTCTTCCAACTAAAGGAGAAGGCACTGATGACTTTCTTGCAGACTCCTACGGCACGTTCGATGCGAGCATCCTTACAAGCATTCTCTGTAAAGAAAAAGAATGATTAATACACTTAGCATTACTAGAGTATACACAATATCAACAACTCCTTGCTGATGTAAGACTCCTTGGTCTTATGTCAGGTTATGTATGTAACCTGTATGCATGTAACCTTAGGTTATGTATGTCAATAAAAATATTGTTATTAATGCAATATTACATAAATTTGTATGTGGTTGTCATAAATGAATCAAGAATATACCACCGCTTAAAAAAAGTGGTATTATAGGAGAAAATAAATTTTTTAAAAAACCCTGTAAATTAAACAAGTAATATTATGCCTGATAATGTTTAGTAGGTGTTGCTTTAAATTTTAATAGTATAGATTTATGTTGTATTTTAAATGATGGTGCACATTGCATTTTACTTGCCTATTGCGTTGTGGAGCCTGTGTCCAAAGCAGCTGAGGTGGGTCCACTGGTTTAGCTTCAGGGCCTTCATCATATTTGTGCCACTGTCAGTAGTCATACACACCATTTTCTCCTCATCCAACTTCCACAGTGCCAAGGAGTCTTTGAGTCCCTGTGCAATGAGCTCTCCAGCGTGATCTTCAGGAAAGTAGGTGGTTTGTAAACAGCAGCTGTTCAGACTCCAGTTCTCGTCGATATAATGCACTGTTAAACTCAAGTACGGTTGAAGAGATCGACTGGACCAAAGGTCTGTAGTAGCAGAAAAAAATAAAACTGTGTCCAGCTTTTCATAAAGCGCTTGTCGTGTTTCGTTGTACAGTTTTGGTAGTGCAACCTCCGCAAAGTATTTACGACTCGGTGGTTGGTATTTTGGATCCCAAACTTTTAGCATGTGGAGAAAGCCAGGCTTCTCTACGGTGTAAATAGGCGCCATATCCATCCCTAAATGAACAGCAATGGCTTCAGTCATCTGCTTCCACCGTGCCCCTGACTTATCGTATGGCACGACACTAGAAAATGATGCGGCTAAAGTTTGTTGTTTCTTCGCGGCGTGACCTTGTTTGCTTTGGCTAGTGCTAGCCATGCTGCACTCCCGTAGCTGCGAGCACTCCTCCCATTCTTTAGGGTGCCTCTGCCGGAGGTGCTGATAGAGGTTAGTTGTGCTGCTGCTGCTCTTCGTTTTCACAGTTTTTCTGCAAACCTTGCACAGGACTGCAGTTTGCTCTGCGTCGGTCTTGTCAAAGCTGAACCACTTCCATATAATCGAGGTAATATGAGTCCCTTTTCTCGCTACCAACTCTTCGGGTTGTGCTGTGTCCGCCATGGCCGGAGCATGAGTGCTTAGGCGGAAGGAGACAAGAGGCGGAAGGAGACAAGAGGCGGAAGCATACGCCAATGCTCAAGTCATAAAAGGCAGAAGAAGAACCCGTATTTTATTTATTTAAGGTCACCTCGATTTTACGATTTAGCAAATTTTCAAATCGTCAACTTTTAAAAAGGCGAATTAATCGAATTAATTCGATTTATCGCCCAGCCCTAACCTGAAGTGGTGGTTCGTTGATGCTCTCCTCAGGATGGGTGTCAGACAACACCTCTGGTGCCATCGGCAGGGGAATGGAGCTCCTGCCACGAACTTGGTCGATGTGTCGCCTCACCACTTGTCCATGACCTAATGTCACCTTGAATGACACAGGGCCTGTCTTTTCTGTTATTTCTCCTGGTACCCAGGCTGGTCCTGAGCCAAAGTTGCGGGTGTAGACCACGTCTCCTTCCCTCAGTATTCTCTCTCTAGCATGCATGTCATGATAACCTTTTTGTTTCTCTTGTTTATCATGCACTTTGTTTCTGAAGTCTGGATGTATTAAGTCAAATGTTGACCTCAACTTCCTTCCACACAACAGCTCAGCTGGTGACTTGCCAGTTGTAGATTGGGGTGTTATTCGATAGCTGAACAGAGCTCTCGACATTCGGGTTTCAATAGAGTCTCCTGTCATCTTTTTCATGAGTGATTTGAATGTCTGCACGGCCCTCTCGGCTAAGCCGTTAGAAGAAGGATGGTATGGCGCAGTCGTGATGTGACGTATGCCATTCTTTTCAGAAAACTCTTGGAACTGTTCACTCGTAAAACATGTACCGTTATCTGATACTATGATTTCAGGTAGCCCATGTTGGCTGAAACTCTTTCTAAGACATTCAATGGTAACAGTAGAAGTAGAGCTACTCACAGAATATGCATCGATCCACTTTGAGTATGCGTCAACTATGATCAGGAACATTCTTCCCATCCATGGACCTGCGTAGTCAATGTGAATTCTTCTCCATGGTTTATCTGGAACTTCCCAGGGATGTAGTGGGGCTGCTGGAGGACTGTTCCTGTTCTCCTGGCATGCCGCACATGACTTCACAAGCGCCTCCACCTCTGCATCCATGTTGGGCCACCACATGTAACTCCTCGCCAACGCTTTCATGCGAGTGATGCCAGGGTGTGCTTGGTGTAGTTGTTGCAGTAAGGCATTCCTACCAGGTGGTGGAACAACCACGCGTCCTCCCCACAGGATACAACCTTCCTGGGTGCTGAGCTCATCCTGTCGTCGGGCATAGGGAATGAACTCAGGACTGTTCATCTTCGGCCATCCTCGCAAGATGTATTCTCGCACTCTTGCTAGAACAGGGTCTTTGTCTGTCCACTTCTTTATTTGTTGTGCGTTCACCAGGGGCACGCCGATATCTTCAAACAATAGCACTCTCTCCTCCTCCTCAGGCGTGCTGTCTCTTCCTCCATCCAAGGGTAGCCTACTCATCGCGTCAGCATTCGTATGGTCCCGTCCGGCTTTGTAAACGATGGTGTACTCATACGCTGCTAATGTAACGGCCCATCTCTGAATTCTCTGAGATGTCATCTGGGGTATGGCTCTCATTTCACTGAACAGTGAAATTAGTGGCTTGTGGTCAGTCACTATAGCGAACTGTCTCCCGTACAGGTATTTGTGGAATTTTTTTACACCAAATACTACTGCAAGGCCCTCCTTGTCTAGCTGGGAGTAGTTTTTCTCAGCTGCACTAAGAGTTCTTGAGACGAACCCTATGGGTCTCTCTGAGCCATCCTCCATACGATGAGAGAGTACAGCACCCACACCGTAGGGTGATGCGTCACACGCCAGGATGAGTGGTTTGTTTGAATCATAGTGCACTAGCACACTACAGGACTGAAGTAGCGCTTTGGACTCTTCAAACGCCTTCTGCTGCTTGACCCCCCATGACCATTTTTCTTCCTTCTTAAGTAAGGTATGTAGTGGTGCCAGCAGCGTGGAGAGCTTTGGGAGGAACCTATGGTAATAGTTCAACAAGCCCAGGTAGGCTTTTAACTCAGTAACATTTTGTGGCTCAGGCGCCTCCGCAATGGCTTCCACTTTGTCTGTTAGAGGGTGTAGACCACTGGCGTTGATCTTGTGGCCTAGGAACACCACCTCTTTTCCCATGAACTCACACTTGCTTCTTTTCAACCTCAGACCGCTTTTCTCCAACCGTTGAAGCACTTCCTCCAGCGTTTTCAGATGTTCTTGTTCATTTGGTCCTGTACAAAGGATGTCATCCAAATAAATGGCAACATTCGGAATTCCACCTAGGATGCCCTCCATAGTTCTCTGGAATATAGCAGGACTGGAAGCTACTCCAAATGGTAAGCGTGTGTAGGTATATAAGCCTTTGTGTGTATTGATGGTTACATACTTTCTTGATTCTTCTTCCAGGACTACTTGTTGGTAGGCGTGACTCATGTCTAATTTCGTGAAGTGTCGGCCGCCGTTCAGCTGTGCGAAGAGGTCCTCCACTTTAGGAATTGGATACTGATCCACCCGTGATGCTCGATTGACAGTGAGTTTGTAATCTCCACATATTCTAATGGAGCCATCCGGCTTTCTCACTGGGACTATGGGCGCCGCCCATTCTGCAACCTGCACTGGCTCAATGATCTTGTCATCCAGCAGCCTCTGTAGCTCGCTTTCAACCAGTGGCTTGACTGCATAGGGTACCGGTCGGGGTTTGCAGAATCGTGGTTGGGCCTCCTTGTCCACATTAATCTTTGCAGTGACACCTTTTAGCTGTCCTAAGCCTTCTTTGAACACCTCAGCGTGTCTTTCGAGGATCTCCTCCAGCTGCAATTTGGGCTGAGATTCCACTTTATTCACCAACTGATCAATCATGGCCAGTTCTTGTAGCCAACTTCGCCCTAGTAGATTTGGTCCTTCGCTCCCAACTACTACTACAGGTAAGTCCTTTTCTTTGTTTTCGTGTTGCACCTTCACTTGTGCCATGCCTAGCACGTCTAGCTTCTCTCCTGTGTATGTTTTTAATTTTAATGAACAGGGATTTAATTCTGCTGTGTCTGTTTTCTTCCACAGTTGTGTATATTGCTGTTTACTTAATATGGTTACTCCACAGCCTGTATCAACTTCAAATGTTACTTTCATTCCATTAACATTCATGGTACGCGTGATGGGCGCTACCTTGGTCAGCTCCTCTGACGTGTTGTAAATTGTGTGAAAATCCATGTCTTCTGTATCACTTTCTCCCTCCCCTCTCAGTTGATTCGCTCGCTGTTCCTTTCCTGGGCCCTTGTTTTCATACTTTTGCCCATTAACTGTCGCTTTCAGCACCTGTGCGCTGTCCACCTTTATTCTACATGCTTTCTTAATGTGCCCTCGCTTGCCACAATTATGACACAGCTCAGTGGCAAATTTGCACTCGGCGGCATTGTGCTGGCCTTTGCAGCGATAACAACTGGGGAATTTGTGCTGAGTTTTGTCAGCCAACACTTTGTGGACACCTACTTGGGTCTTAGGCACACGAACATGCGTTGCTGTGTCCTCTGTTAGCTTCCCTTGCATTTCTCTCACATCTTTAGATGCTGTTTCCATCGCTTGGCATAATTCCAAAGCCTTTGCAAAAGTGAGTTTTGTTTCAGATAAAAGTCGCCGTTGCATTCGGTCATCATTCACTCCACACACAAGTCTGTCTCTTAACATTTCTTCCAATGAGTCTTTGTAATCACAGTGCAGTGTTAATTTCCTCAATTCTGCCACATACTCTGCTATGGACTCAGTGTTCCTCCTTATGCGTGAATTAAATTTGAATCGTTGTACGATTTCACTCGGTTTGGGGCTGAAGTGCTTCTGAAGCTCAGCAGTAAGCTGGTCGTACGTTTTATCTTTCGGTAATGCAGGGCTTATTAAATTTCTCAACAAGCTGTAAGTAGTTGCACCAACTCCACTCAACAGTACAGCCTTCCTTTTGTCTGGCTCCTCAATGTCATTAGCTTGGAAGAAAAAGTCCAACATTTCACTATATTCTTCCCATGACTGAGTCGAGTTATCAAAAGGGGTTACCGTTCCGATTACAGCCGCCATTGCTCGTCGTGGTGGGGAAACCTCGTTTTTCCTCCTCTGAACTTGCACTCGAACTACTGGAGTCACTTGAGTTCGCCACACTTGCAATGTTCTCTGTTTCTCGCCGCTGATTTTTTTCTTTTAATCCTCGTCGCCAATTGTGTGATATCCTACCGTGTAGCAATGATCACACTTGAGTTATTTCTTTGGCTAACTCTGCCGTTTATTCTGCAACACACATAATATGACTGAACATGGATTCTGCGCGGGGTTTTCACACTCTTGTTCTAATGTGTCCCCTTAATAGTAGTGCTGAACAATACAGGTAGTTCCCCCTAGAGGCATGTGCCAGTAATGTTTTAAATTAGACTTGCAGTCTACCACAGTTGAAGACTTGATTTTGTTGGTGGTTGTTGGTGTTTTTAGGGTATTTTTTTTTTTTGTAGTACTTTAGTGTTAGTGTTTGATTGTTTGTATCATGTTTGTTAAAAAAAAAAAAAAGGTTCAATAAAGATATTGTGGGAAAAAAAAAAGTGTTTGTGTAATGTTTTTAGGCTTGTTGGGGCGGTGGAAGGCCAGGTGACCTTGTAGGCCCAAAGGATGAGGGCCATGGGTTTTCTCGGTTAGCTCCTCCACTGAGCTCCGCCGCCTACCGCCGCTGTAGTTGAGCTCCAATCCGGCTCCTATCCAGCTGGGGCCTCGGTTAGCTCCTCCGCCGAGCCCTGCCGCTTACTGCCGCTGCAGTTGAGCTCCGATCCAGCTGGGGCCTCAGTTCGCTCCTCCGCTGAGCCCCGCCGCTCACCGCCGCTGCAGTTGAGCTCCAATCCGGCTGGGGCCTCAGTTCGCTCTTCCGCTGAGCTCCGCCACCTACTGTCGCTGTAGTTGAGCTCCGATCCGGCTTCTATCCAGCTGGGGCCTTAGGTAGCTCCTCCGCCGAGCCCCAATCACAAGATTCTAAGAATCTGTGCGGGAGGCTCAGCCGTCATCTACCGGGCCGATGCCGGGTCGGTAGTAATTATATTTCTTTGAATTCAGAATCCTTGTTCTGTTCTGGCTCAACAAAATTATGGTCAAAAGTTTAAATTGTATGAGGGGAAAAAAGTAAAAAAAATTGCCACATTCTGTTTCACATTTATTTAAAAAACAGCAATTTTATAATCTGCCTTAGTCCATCAGACAGGCCTCTTCACTGTCCAGTTTTAAAACTCCTCGTAAAACCCATTTTTATTCTCTGGCTTTTGACCCAGTTTGAGACATTGATTTTATTTGTTCTTATTGTCTCTATTGTATGACTATTGTTTATGCTGTTTTGTACTTAAGCTGTATTTTGTTTTTATTTTATTTATCGCTGATGTACAGCACTTTCTGTCAACTGTCGTTTTTAAAGAGCTTTATAAATAAAGTTAGATTGGATTAAAAAAAGATAAACATTAACCATAAAATAATCCACAAATTTATAATAGTCTCAGATGTACAAGAGAAAATTACAAATTTGAGGAAAATGGTTGCAAATTTAGATAAATTTGCAGAGAAAAGTAGAAAACTATAAGAATTGTTATAAATTTTGGCAGAAAACCTCAAACCTTCAAGACTGAAGTCATTACTCAAGTTTTTAAGTAGGTGCTCTTTGTACCCTTAACTCAACTAGAAAATTTTTGGTTGTCTACTTTTATTAATTTCAAACCACTACTGTTACATGAGTAGGATTTCTGGCTACTATACCCACCTCTGATCGTATAATTTAAGTATGCATGAATAAATTACTATTATGAATGTTTTTTTTTCCCTTTCCTACTCTTTGTCAATGGAAAAAAGAAACACTAGAATAAAAATACAAAAAATACACATTTTGGTTACTTATGTAAACCATGAAAAAAAAAATCCTTCAGGACAAAACATGACACTTGGTATTTTCTAGCCTGTTTGTATACCACCATAGGCAGAGAGAGAACCTGAATTAGACAGGGCTCAGAGAAGGAAAGATGAGACAGAAGAGAGGAACCAAGGAGAGGAAAGTGTTCAGGCAGAGGGTCCAGGAGAGGTGAGAGCAGAGGGAGGAGAGAAGAATGACACCAGTAAAAAGTCCAAACACAGGACATCTGGATGGGACCCCAACTGGCCCAATTTTCCAGCATTCAAGCCTTGGTAGTACAATACTTCAAATGGTAAGTTCCATTATGCAATATTACTGTGCAAAATGTTAAAAAAAAATAATAAAAAGAAATAGTGTAAAATTAACATTTCCGGCTACAATCGTGTTATATCCCCCCCCCCCCCCGAAAAATATGTTGCCACCGCGCCAAGGTCTTTAAGCCAGAGGAAACACTGATACTTCTCCATCAGCACTCCTAGAGCAAACATTGCATCTGTAGTACTCTTTCTTGGCATGAAACCATACTGCTGCTCACTGATTGTCACCTCTCCTCTTAACCTGGCTTCAACAACTCTTTCTCATATCTTCATAGTGTGGCTGATCAACTTTGTCTCTGTAGTTACTACAGCTCTAAGCATCACCTTTGTTCTTGAAAATTGGTACCAAAGGCAAGGCAAGTTTATTTGTCTAGCACATTTCGTGTACAAGACAATTTAAAGTGCTTTACATAAAAACATTAAGGCATTACAGGAAATTGCAAAAGGAATACATAAGAATTTAAAAGCAAACTAAAAAGTAAATTAAAGAGAAACAAACAAGCTAAAATAGAATAAGACAGAAAACGTGCAGGAAATAAAAGTTGCAGTACATTGTAGGAGATTAACAAATGTTCTACTGAAAGGCCACAGCAAATAGGAAAGTTTTTAAACCTGGATTTAAAGCAGCTGAGAGTTTCAGCAGCCCTGATGCTTTCTGGGAGTTTGTTCCATACATGAGGAGCATAAAAACTGAATGCTGCCCCACCATGTTTGGTTCTAACTCTGGGCACAGATAGTAGGCCTGACCATGACGACTTGAGGGTTCTGGGTGGTTTGTAATGGACCAGCAGGTTTGAGATGTATTTTGGCCCTAAACCATTCAGAGCTTTATAAACCAACAGCGGTACTTTGAAATCTATTTTTTGATAGACAGGAAGCCAGTGTAAAGACCTGAGGACTGGAGTTATATGATCTACTTTCTTGGTCTTAGTGAGGACTCAAGCTGCAGCGTTCTGAACTAACTGCAGCTGTCTGATGGACTTTTTGGGGAGACCTATGAGGACAGCATTACAGTAGTCCAGTTTACTGAAGATAAATGCATGGACAAGTTTTTCTAGATCCTGCTGAGACATCAGACCTTTAATCCTCACTATGTTCTTTAAGTGATAATGGGCTGACTTCACCACTATTTTAATGTCGCTGTTAAAATTCAGGTCTGAGTCCAGAACCACACCCAGATTTCTGGCTTGGCTGCTGGTTTTTTGCATCACTGATTGAAGCTGAGTACTAACTTTGAGTCTTTCTTCTTTGGCTCCAGAAGCTATTATTTCAGTTTTGTCTTTGTTTAACTGAAGAAAATTCTGGCACATCCACTCTTTAATTTGATCAATGCATTTGATCAGGGTTTTAATTGGACGATCGTCTCCTGGTGAGACGGTTATGTAGATTTGTGTATCATCTGCATAATTATGGTGATATATTTTGTTTTTTTTATGATTTGAGCTAGTGGGAGATGTTGAAAAGCAAAGGTCCTAAAATGGAACTTTGGGGAACTCCACTAGTTATTTTTGTTTGCTCAGATTTGTAGTTACCCATCGGCACAAAATAGTCCCTGTCTTTTAAATAGGACTCAAACCAGCTAAATGCTGTACCAAAAAGTCCCAGTCTGTTTTTCAGCCAGTCTAGTAAGATGTTATGGTCAACCGTGTTGAATGCAGCACTGAGGTCCAGTAGAACCAAGACTGAAATGTTGCCAGTATCTGTATTGGAATGGATGTCATTAATGACCTTAACTAGAGCTGTCTCAGTGCTGTGGTGTGTCTGAAAACCTGAGTGAAAAACATCAAAACAGTTATTTAATGTCAGGAAGTTGTACAGTTGTTGAAAGACAGCTTTTTCTATTATTTTACTCAGAAAGGGGAGATTTGATATAGGCATATACAGTAGCTGTTAATGAGTGAGGTGTCTAGGTTGCTCTTTTTTAGAAGTGGCTTGATAACAGCTGTTTTTAAACACTGACGGAAGATACTTGAATGCAGAGACTTATTTATGATCTGTAGTAGATTGATTGATTGGGCAAAGGTTTTATGTCGGATGCCCTTCCTGACACAATCCTCCCCATTTACCCAGGCTTGGGATCGGCACTAGAAGTACACTGGCTTGTGCACTCCCTGTGGCTGCATCTGTTAAGGTTTCCATGTAAACATATGATGGCAGAAGTACAGGTCAGGGTGTGCTCTATTGGTGCTATGCAGTAGCTGGGAGTACCAGGTACAGTGACCTTTTTCTTGAAACAAACCACAGAGGGCAGTACTGGGTCTGTTTGTGTCCAGAGGACAAACTGTAAAGCTTTCTGATAACTCACCGATTCAGTTTATGGCATTTTAACAATGCCACAAGGGCTCCCTCATGGGGTCATCTTGATGCAATAGAGCATTGTCTCCATCTGTAATCCTATCAGGCAGAAAAGTGACACTTCATCTTTAAATCAGTTAATATTTTCTTGAGTTTCGGATTTCAACTCTGATCTAGATATGCAATCTCAGCAAACTCTTGTGGCTTTTTGTCTTTGTCTAGTTTTTCTTTTTCATTGCTAAACCCACAGAGGGCGCTGTTGCTCTGACTGCAGACGACTGAAATCATTACTATATGAAACTTCTTGCCTCGTGTAAAAACCATATACTGTAAATAATTATTTACAGTCTATGATAAAAACTGATTTTATGGTGCACTGAGCTGGAGGATTGTTCATTCGATCAGTGATGTATCACGGGAAAAAAAAAAACCCTTGATCATGTTTGACCATTGCTGATACAAGAAATAAGGTGCGCAAAATTAGTATGTGTGAACAATTAGAAATGTTTATTACTTACTAAAGGTAATATTTTTTAAACAACATAATTTATGGAGGTATACAGTTATAAAAATGGTCTTTTGTGATAGCGACAAAGAAAATAAATTCTTATAAAAAATAAATGGCTCGCACAAGTTTTGTAAAATGACAACAGTTTTCTTCACAACCATACAAATGCATGGCAAATCAAGTGTCGACACAATTTTAAAATGTACAGTAGATCATATGTCTTTATACACAGTTAGTACAAAATTACATCCAATATCACTGACAATGAATCACATGAGAATATGAGTTTAGATTACGGTAAAAAACAGTGAGACAGACACATTTTACAGCTTGTTTGGAGTGTGAATGACAAAAAAAGAAATATTTCCATAGTACAATATGAATGACCAATGGTTTGGTAATTTAACACTAAAGAATCTAACTGACTTATTTACCAGACATACAGTAAAAAATGTTCTTTTAATACATCATTAACTGGATTTATAACAATCATATGCAAAGCAACAATGACATCTCCTTGGCCAATTGGTTCCATTTTTGGTTTTTCCAGTTCTGTAAAAATCAGTTTACACATAAAGCCGCAACAATGAAGAAAAATTGGCATGGCTCCGATAGAACGCAGTGAATGGACCATGATGACCCAGATTGACCCAGCTATGTTTCATACCAAGGGTCAAGGAAACTGGATATTTACTCCCACACTACAACACATTCCTTACAATACTGGTCTACCTCTTATCTGTGGAGCTCAAACAAAGAAAACTTGCCACCTGATGGGCAAACATTAACCAAACTAAGTGTTATCACAGGTAAATATCAGGTGATTTTCAAGAAACCTGCACCTTGCAAACACCAAACAATCTTTATAGTAATATTTACACTGGATACTACTACACAAGAGGAGACTTCTTACAATTTTCTCAAAAAAAAAAATGGTGATTACATGCATAAGTGATGAGAAATGAATGAAAGTGTGAGGCTATAGTAGATCATTATTCAGTCATAGTATGTTCACCTCGGCGTGTGTGTATGTGTCCTTTCACTTTGGTCTCAGCATGTTAAGAGTCTTTGTAGCACTGTGGAGTGGATCTTGGTCCATGTTTGCTGAGTCAACCAAAAAGCAGAGAGTCAGGACTGATGGGTCCTTCAGTGGTTCTTGTCGTAGTCCTTCACCATGCGTTTGATGTGGAACAGTTTGTGCCTCAGCCTGCGACACTCCTTCTTCTTCAACTGGTAGTCTGATGTCTAAAGAAAACACAGGAACTCATTTAATTATTTTACCATTTAACAAGAACAAATTATAACATGTATGGAAACCGCACTACAATGGCGACTAACTGCATGATATCTCTCTATAAGAAAATGGCCCACACATGAACACAAAAATATCTCCTCACCTGCTTCAGATCCTTCAATTCATTATATTCCTCAGCAATAACCTGAAAATAGAAATGAGTGTTAAATTTTCCCTGAGTCTAGGTCCTTCACATACATCGGTATCTGCATATAGTTTAAGACCTTAATTATTATGGTACAATAACATTTTTGTGTCTATGTTGAATGTAATTAGTGGCTTGTAAATATGGATGTCACCAACTGCAAAACAAATCTACCTACGGCTACAAATAAAGTAACCTGAACCTGAACCTGAACAATGAAATCTACAATTTGAAAAAAAAGCCTGTTTGGTTTTGATGGAATGAAAAAAAAAGAATGGAACTCAAATGTTGTAATGGCCGCCAGCCAGACAGTTTGTGACGTAGGGAGAGCCCTGGATGGAGTGAGGTCTCTGGCTGCACAGAGATAGTATAGCTCTGTGTGTGGCTGTCAAGGTCTTTGATGAGGCTCCTTCAAACCAGGGCAAAATGTTCAATGGAGGCAGGCAAGCACGAGAAACCACACCGTGCTCCCCACCCGGAAGAGGGGTGGAAAACAGTCGCAACCGCTGCTGGTGACAAGAGGACTACAACCTGGAAAGGGTGCCTACATTCCACCTTTGATCAGGGCCCCCGCCCGCTCCATGCCACAGCACACCACACCACACCACACTGACCAGCGATCCAAACAGGATGCAAAACGAAAGCCAGGGAGTCACCATCAGACAGCAGTAGGGTTGTTTCCAGTTTTTATTAGAAGTCTGATATTCATATGTGAGAAATTCTGTGTCTTTTTGACTGAAGGTCTACGTTACTTATTTTAGTTCACCTTTATTTAATATATGAGCTTCTCTGTGCTTACCAACTTTGCTGCGCTGCCTGTGTGTGACTGAATCAGTGTTGTGTACATGCGTTGAGCGACACCTGTACTCGTGATCTCTCCGTTCCAAACACAGTTCATACTGGACTAAATTTACTATACAAGTATATCTCAATAAATTAGAATGTCATCGAAAAGTTGATTAATTTCAGCAATGCAATTGAAAACCTAAAACTCATATATACAGTAGCTTCATTACACACACAGTGATATATTTCAAGCATTTATTTCTTTTAATTTTAAGATAAGCCTTTATTAGTCCCACAGTGGGGAAATTGCAAATTCATTCAAATTACAGATTTTGATGACTATGGGTTATAACACATCAAAACCCCAAATTCAGTTTCTCAAAAAATTTGATTACATAAATTTAATTTTTAAAAAAATTATTTTTAATTGAAATGTTGGCCAACTGAAATGTATGTCCTTATACACACTCAATACTTGGTCAGGGCTCCTTTTGCATGAATTACTGCATCAGTGTGGTGTGGCATGAGGTGATCAGCCTGTGTTACTGCTGAGGTGTTATGAAGGTCCAGGTTGCTTTGATAGCGGCCTTCAGCTCGTCTGCATTGTTGGGTCTGGTGTCTCTCATTTTCCTCTTGACAATACATCATAGATTCTCTATGAGGTTTAGGTCAGAACAGTTTGCTGGCCATTCAAGCACAGTGATACCATGGTCATTAAATCAGGTTTTGGTACTTTTGGCAGTGTGAGCAGGTGTCAAGTCCTGCTGGCAAATGAAACCAGCATCTCCATAAAGCTTGTCAGCAGAGAGAAGTATGAAGTGCTTTAAAATTTCCTGGTAGGCTGTGCAGACTTTGGACTTGATAAGACACAGTGGACCAACATCAGCAGATGACATGGCTTCATCACTGACTGTGGAAACTTCACACTGGCCCTCAAGCAACTTGGCTTCTGTGCCTCTCCACTCTTCCTCCAGATTCTGGGACCTTGATTTCCAAATGGCAGGACGTGGCATCTGATTTGGGGAACCATGTTTGGGTCTACCAGGTCTGAATGGCATCCTCCCCTGCTATCAGATCCAACTCACCACCAGGTGGTGATCAGTTGACAGCTCTGCACCTCTCTTTATCCAAGTGTCCAAGACATACGGCTGCAGGTCTGATGACACGATAACAAAATCGATCATCAACCTGCAACCTAGGGTGTCCTGGTGCCAGGTGCACATATGGACACCCCTATGCTTGGGGATGGATGGCACCTGTATAGAAAAAATATCAAACACCACTAATGTGTCTGTATGCTCTCATACCAAATAAGCAATAATATTTTTGTCTTTCCCTTCCGTGGATCGCCACCTTATCGTGGTGGAGGGGGATTGTGTGCCCTAATGATCCCAGAAGCTATGTTTCTGGGGGCAACTTGCCCCTGGTAGGGTCTGCCGGGGCAAACTGGTCCTGGGTGAAGGGTCAGACCAAGAGCAGTCCAGTAGATTCCCATGAAAAAAGTTACACCAAGGTCCCAGCGTACCCAAAGGAGCCACATGGGTCTGCCTGCCAGTGGACTCACCACCTGCAGGAGGGATCATGGAGGTCATGGTGCTATGTGAACTGGGCGATAGTCTGGGCTTCTCTGTTTGGACTGCTGCCTCCATGATCCAGACCCCTGGATAAGCGGCAGAAGATGGATGGATGGATGGATGGATTTTTGGCTTTATAATAAATGCTGAACTGTTACTCTTTAGCCCAAAAACAGGATGAGTGTTACAGGAACAAGATCTAGGCTATAATGTGACAAAACTATAACAACTAGGATGTCCTTCAGGATGCCCAAATGTTCATTTTGTTAACTGTAACAAAGCCTTGAGGAAGGGAGGTCAGCATTTGCTGGGAAATCTGTCCATGTGATCAAGGCTGATGACCTCCACCAAGGAGGTAATGTTTCTGCCGGCGTTTATCTGTAGCAGGATTACGCAAAAACCCTGGGACGGATTTGGATGAACTTTTAACCAGAGGTGGCCCTTGGGCTATGGATAAACCCATTACATTTTGTAGGTGATCCATGAGTGCATATCTCCGCCAAAGCCTTGTCGCACAATGTACAAACAGACGGATAGATGGAGCTCTGGCGGAGGTATGCGCTCTCTGAGCTCCCTCTAGTTCAGATTGTTTTTGGTTCCTTCAAAGGTGTCTCCTATGTGTATCTAACCTGGTATTTGCCCGAGGTGTCATCCAGTGTGTCCAGTTGCCGACTGAGTTTGTTCAGTCGGTCATTAATGTCGTCCATCTCAGCACACAGACGCTTGTACTCCCGAAGGTCGGCATCAAACTCCCTCTTATAGTCATGACGTTGAGCATCTGACATAATCTCTGGGTACATACTGAGGGGGGGGGGGGGGATAATGACCAAAAGATGACAGAGAAATTAACTTCAGCTACTAGATTACCTGAAAATGATTTACACAGGAGTTGATATAGTTCACCACTACAGCACAAAAAACACAGTGTATGGTTCAAGAACATACGATACGTTTAAATAAGAGTGGGAATAACTTTAAATATCTTCTTTTGCAATACTTAGTATCTAAATGAGGGTAAATATAATTAGAACTACATAATTATATAGTTGATATACTTGGTGGCATTTTGGTACCTTTGTCCCAGTTCTTTCATTTTGCCTGAGTACAACTAATGCGACCGGCATGCCTTTGAGGATTAACCACTGGAAAACACACTGGAAAGAATTAGAAATATACAGACAGTGGCCTTTACCACTTCATGTCGTTTACGCGTCTATTACCTTCCTGTTCTATGCTCTCAAATCAAACCATGTTCTAGTTGCATTTTCCACTAAGTGAAGTTATTGTTGTGTGAGCCTGACTTTCTGAGCTTGCTGTTATTTATTCATGCTGGAGAATATAGGTCAGGTCCTGAGAGAACAACAGTATTTCACTGCAATCTCCATTCCGAGTTCTTGGCTAATGACATTTTCATCTCTAATCCAGACGTGTGTGATCAGCTTAGTGATAAAGTGGCATGTACATGAAGGTTTGGCTCTCACCTCTCCCATTCTTCCATGTCAAGTTCATTCCCGGTCTCCCCTCCCGTTGTATACTCTGTTTCATACTGAGACTCGTCCATTTCTGGGTTACGTCTGCGCCTCTTGCCCCGGTGGGCAGATGGTTTACGTCCTCCACCTGTCTCTTCTGACGGGCTGGAGCTGGTTTCCCCCCCATGAGAGAGCACTTCTGATGGTCTGCTGGTTGTTCGCTCTGAGTACCTGTGTAACGGCAACAAAAACACAAGACCCATGATGGCGTCATACGACCTATACTGGCTCCCCCAGAGGGAGTTATGATATATGATCATAAACTATGATTACTAATTATAAACGTTTCATCCACATTTATGTCACTGCACCAAATATTAAAACAGACTGAAGCAGATCATTTTTTAACAAGAGCACTGTAAGGCGAGTGCAATATCCCCCACCTCCGTTTTCTTTGAAGATCCCAGTACTTACTGACGGACAGCAGTGTTCAACTTTTCAATATAATTACTGTGGCAGAACCAAATTATGATAAGCCCATTATCCACGAATATACAACAAAGTATACAAGCCATAGTTGTAGGTTAGGATCCCAAGATGAGCCTGTGTAACAAGTTTGGTGATCCTCGAGAGCTTTACACATTCTATAGTAACAGAGCATCGGGACTGCCAACCGTGACTTTTGACCTTTTGACCCCACACCTGTAGTCAGAAGTCATGGTCTGAGAGTGAACCTGTGCACCAGGTTTTGTGACCCCGGCTTTCTTTGTTGTTGAGATATAATTTATAAGCCATTTTGATGTTGACCTTTGACCTTGCAATCCCAAAACCACAATCACATTTCAGGGTCACAGGGTGAACCTGTGTACCAAGTTTGGTGGCCCTGACTTTACTTGTTTTATAGTAATAGTAATTTTAGCATTTACCATTTATGGAAATGCCAACTTTGACCTTTTGACCCCAAACCCATAGTCAGGTCAGGGTGTAAGTCGTCCAACATGCATCTTAGATACAACTACTGTATTGATTTGAAAAGCCTACATAATTTCTTTCAGTAGTTATTGTGTTTAGAAGATTTAGGGAAAATTTGGCCTCTGACCTTTGACCTCAAGGTCATCCGATGAGAGTGAAATTGCAATATGCACATCATCAGAGTATATCAAACCATGGTACCAAGTTTCAAAACATTGGGAACAAAACTGTAGGAGGAGTTGATTCCGCAATAGTGGGACAGATGGACGGACAGACCCATAACATAATCCCCTTTCGGTCTTTGCCCAAAGGGCTCTTCAACCCTTTTGGGCTTCGATCAGCAGGGGATTTATTTTTTATTTTAGTGGTTTATTTAGCAGGGACAATGCACATTAATTAACAGTTCTGTAAATGTGCCAGAATTTGCCAAAAGGCCATTTTTCATCTATAGTCCCTGATTGCAATTGAGGTCAGAGTTTTTCCAGTTGTTATTACCTCCGCCAAGGGAGGACGGAGGTAATGTTTTTAGTGGTGTTGGTTGGTTGGTTGGTTGGTTTGTCTGTTAGCAACATAACTCAAAAAGTTTTGAACAGATTTTGATGAAATTTTCAGGAAAGGTGTGTAATGGCACGAGGAACAGATGATTAGATTTTGGTGGTGTTCAGATCACGATGCGGATGCATAAATTTTTTGAATATTATTTTATATATTCATCTGGCGCTTTCATCAACTGCCCCTTTAAGATGTGTCCACTCAGTTACGTGCATGGTCACGCCATAGGGCCACATGCCTCAGCAACCCGGAAGCCAAACACTACAGAAAAATATTAGGGGGCATATCCACCACACTTGTTTTTCCTGCTGTGGGCGACTACTTTCTATTCATTCTCTATGTAGTCCAGCGTTTACAGCGTTGAGCGCCCTTGGCACTGAAGCACTTTGAGCGGTGGCCACTTTTTGTCACGGTGCTCAGGGCTGAAAAAAGTTCAACTTGTCAGACTACTGTACAGCTATGCTCGTCAATGTCAGACCTTTCTAAGCAGCCAATCAGAATTAAGGAAGGACGGGACATAGGACACCAGTACAGGAAGACGAGAACGTAAGGTGACGGTGGAGGAGGTGGAGGCTGAACTTTGCTGCATCAGACAACCCGGTACTCTTTGATCTGACACTAAAAAGATATCATGATCACAATTTGAAACAAACGCTTGGAGGAACATGTCCGCATCTGTCAGCGTGCCAGGTGAGTGTTTGTGCCTTTGTCATGGTCATATTTCTTACAAGTTTGTTGCGCTAGATAATATGGATGCTATGTGAATTTGTAGTTGATAACTGCAAAAAAATGGAATGATACCACACTGTTGTGTAATATTGCTTAATAATTATGAACCTTGTCAGTAAACTGTAACGGAGAAGAGAGGAGGAAAAAAACAAAAACCGACCTGAAAAATTCAATAAACCATGATGTTAATTTAAGGTGGAATTGCCCAGCCCCAATGTACTGTATGGTCAATACAATTATGACAGTCTTGTTGTTATTGTTATTATTATTATACTGTAGTCATATAATGTAGTCATATTGTTTTTGCTGTTGTTTCTCTGTCTGTTAATAATAATAATAATAATAATAATAATAATAATAATAATGGATTGCATTTATGTTGCGCCTTTCATTCAGTTTTTCCGGAAAGGTGTGTAATGGCACACTGAACACATGATTAGATTTTGGTGATGATCTCAAAATGCATACCTCCGCCAAGGCTCTTATCTTCTCATAAGAGTGTTAGCAACAATACTCCAAAACTACTGAGTGGATGTGGATGAAATTTCCACCAGAGGTGGCCCTTGGCCCAAAGATGAACTCGTTAGATGTTGGAGGTGATCCGTGAGTGCATACCTCTGCCAAGGCCCTATCTCACAATGTTAGTTAGTTGGTCCATGTCCAGATGGATGACGATATGGATGGACAAAGGGAGGGAGGGATGGATGGAGCCTTGGCGAAGGTATGCGCTCTCTGAGTGCCCTCTAGTTTTATTATTGTTTTTATATATTTGTACTGTAGGGAGTTTCCTGAGTGAGTACTGTGCTAAAATAATATTCTAAAAAGTATTTCTTTGGCTAAGTTTGGTGTTATGTAGTATTTGATAATGGTCATCCCTCACAAATTATCTGTTAACTCCCCTGGCAAACCATAAAAGAGCTTTGCCCACACAGAAGCGCACAGGCCGAGATGATGCTGTATCAAGGTTAAAAAAAAATAAACTGCCTTGGATCACCGAGGGGAATTCTACTGTACACACCTGAGGAAATGTGTGGAAATTATTCTAGTTTGCCCTGTGTGTTTCTTCTGCACAATATTGCTGGGTGCCAGAGAGCTGTGGCCAAGATGAGCCAAAGCGCAGAGCGCACAGCTGTGTGGGAGACATGCGACTTCTTTCTGCAGTTCTAAAATGCAAGTAATAAATTCTTATGTTTGATAAGTATGTTTAAAATAACAAAAATGAACAACACTTTATCAAATAATCATCTAAATCAAACAATACAGATTTAGATTATAATCTTCAACTGGAGATCAGCTGATCAATCCCAACAGTGTTGCATTGTGACGCGCCGATCTCCTCTACAGCGTGGTTCTTTTGCATCTAAAGTGATTTTTGAGGTTGCCACGCAGCACTACTTTATTTTCCTCTGATCTCTTCATGGAAAGACAGCTTGCACAAACTTATAAACTAGCTATAGACTACAAACTTGTGAAACAGAGGCAAAATGTTCCGTTAATTGTGATGTAGATCTGAGGTCACTTCAGCCAGCCCTAATCTGAGGTGCAGGAACAGTTATCAGTTTTTATGAGTGGTGGCGGTGTTACTGTCTGAGACTTTGCGTTATAAAACTCAGAAAAAGAGGACAACCATTTTGGGTGAAGAAAAATATATGAAAACAAAAATGCTATAATATTGTATTGCTCTGATAACAGATTATGATGTTTGAGACTAGTTGTTTCCCATTTTAACTTTTTGTGTTAATGCTGGTGGTAGCCTTCAGTAAAACTGCATGCTTATTTCTATATGTGCTCCTAATGGACTTAGTCTCAGTGTAAAGACCCTGGCTGTACATCAACTGGCGTTTCCTAATCTAGGAAAGTAAAGTAAGAAAATCTTAAAACATCAAAATGCACTGAATTGGAAGTGCAAGTGCCCAATATATCCTGATCAAAAATAACCCCAGGAACTCATCTACTGATATGGTGCTGACAGCTGCCATATGGAGGAAGGTAGACACTTTAAACCACTCATGAATATTGTTGTTCAAGCCCTACAGTCTGGCCCCATGTCATGTGGGGGCTCTCAAAGGCCAGGGAACAAGTACAGCCTTTTAATAACAGGAGGAGGAAACAGGCTCAATTTTGTAAGTTTGTGGGGATTTGTGGAGGAATCCAAATCCAAAAGAATAGATGTTACAAGTCCCTATAAAAAAGCTCCATTATTTCAACAACCGTGCACAAAGTAGGTCTGCAGGCTAACATACTCCTGTCTATGAAAACAGTCAAGCCTGTGCACTGTGTGAACTGGCAAAGCAAAAGGAAGAACACATGACGTGGATTTCAACACGTCTACTGTAGCTCTTTAGGACAAAACAAGGTGCTTCAGAAATCATTTCTAGCTTTCATGAAAAGAAAGAAACACAAAGAGGGAACAAGAGAACAAACATCCTACTTCCTGCTCCCCTCATATACTGTAATTCAACATACACAAGATCTAAAAAAAAACAAAACAGGGAAAAGTTAATCCAACAAGATCTCAAAGGTCACTCTCTTCTGTGGGCAGGGCAATATGTTTTCATGGGCTTTGAGACAGATTAGTGATTACATATTGCTTGCGTAAGTCACGTTTTAAAGTTAATTCGATTTGGGTTTTGCCTTGCTTTCTGCTGGTGAACTTTCCATGCATCTCTCAAAACTATAACGACATTAGAATGGATAAGACTAAAAAGGATTATACAAATATTAATCCTGCAACCACGAGCCAGTTATGTCCTGTTATACGTGAAATACCTATCAAATCACTGACTTTTTTCCCTTTTCCTGTATTTCCTTGAATACACAATAACTGGAAAAGAATCTACAACATCAACATTGTATTCATTGTTATATTGTACTGTGGGCTAATATTTTTGTGTACAACAAACAAAATATTCAAAAACCCCCGAAGTCTGAGAATAGGGGAACCTACTCATGGTCGTAGGCGTCCCCGTTGTAGGAGCTGCTGTCCACCTTGTCTGGGGGGTAGGAGATGACGCTGTTAGCTGAGGCGTTGAGCAGCCCGCCACCCTTTTCTGACACCAGCAGGGTAGGGGCATCCTGAATGCTGCGGTTTTCCTCCACATTGTTCACCTACAGCAGGCAGAAAAAAAAAAAGACAAAACAGAGTGAACGTGCTAAGGAAATACAAATAAACAGCTGAAGCAATGCAAACAGACAAGGCCATTCCATGGGGTATTTTAATCAAATAAAGCACTATTTGCTGATTTTTCTTATGTTTTAAATGTATTGATACCATTTTCTTTTATGTTAGATGCATCTATCCACATATCACTGATTAACAACATCAGTCGTACAGATGAAGGCATTCTCTCTTTTAAAAGAGACAAAAAACAAATACACTAGAAACTGGAAAAAGAAAAGAGAAAATTGGCTATCACGGTTCACAGAGCACGAAGGATTGAGAGACCAATCACAAAGGTGGTCTAAGGGTTAATTATAAAGCAATGACTAACCCTAAATGAAGCTTTTTGGCTGTAATGTATTAGCTTTGATGGTTCCAAGTTTATGAGATCTGATTACATATGTGATAGCATTATACCCCAAAATAATTTGTCCTCAAAAATTGAGTTTGGGCATCAGCTCTTGATTTGCTTTCCATTCTCTCTATTGTCTTGGGGAGTCATGAACACCTGGAACGGATCTGCTCTTCCTTTGTGAGCACAAACAAAAGGAGCTTACCATGTAAAAACATTTGGCCTAATCTGTATTTCCAAGCCCTTCCTGTGAGGTCAGAGGCTGTGCATGACGACATGCCTTTACAGTAAAGACCTTCGAGGTCGGCTGCTGTTTTACCGATGAGCATCATTTAACAGCTGGCTCTTAACCGACATCTTCAGAACCACAAATCAGTTCTATAAATATGAGCACACACAAGATGACTTTCTTTTTACTGATTACAAACTATATAAACTTTTACTGCACAATTTCCTTAATTCCTCACAATGCAAAAGCAGAGGCAAACATCAGCCCTGCCCTAAAAAGCAATAATCATGTTGGATGGGGGAATGTGGCCCTCGTGGAGCTGCAGGAGAGTCCTCTTTGAAGAGGTCACATGCAAGAATCTCAACAATGCCCCTTTAGCGTGCAGCACAGCAGGTAATGGCCTTTAACTGTAGAATCTAGGACAATAAAAATGTCTGAGAGTCCTGGACTTGGAGAAGCAAATCCAGGAGGAAAACGAAGACAGGCACATACAGTCAAGGCTTTCAAACAGAGGCACAAGTCTATGTGAAGCCACTTCAGGCTGGTAATGTGAACAGAGTCACAGAAATGCTTTGGGTCCACTATTTAGGGAGTGAATACTCCACCATCAGACTGGAGTGGTGGTCTGGTGGTAAAGCATCCAACCCATAGCCAGGAGGTTGTGGGTTCACGTTCCGATCAGGTCATACCAAAGTCCGTGTAACCAGACAGTCAAAGATGGAGTAGCTCATTCTAGCCTGATGAAATCACCCCGAAAGCGCTCAGGTCTTGACCTTTACCTTGAGCACAAGGTGAACGTAGACCCACCTGATTGGTAAATTTTCCGACATTACTACTACTATACTACTGAATAAGTACCCAGATCTCCTGAATATTGAACTGGAATTTAACTTTGAGCACAACCTGGATGTACACCCACCTGAGGATCATTGTGTACAGATTTGGTGAACATCGAAGCAATTACCTAAGAGGAGTAGCGATTTTCATGAAGTTATATAAGTGCCCAGACCTCCTTTGACCTTGACCACAACCTGGATGCAGACCCATCTGCGGCTCATAGGGTGTGTCCCAATTCACCCCTTCACCCTACCCCTTAGCCCTACCCCTCCGTTAAAAATGGAGGGGTAGGGTGAAGGGGTGAATTGGGATGCACCCATAGTGTACAACTTTGGTGACCATCGGGGAAAATAGCTAGGAGGAGTAGTGATTCCTGTGAAACGTGGACAGACGGACAATGCACCATTGCATTAGCTCCTTTCAGCTTCCCTGGAATGAGTTAAAAATGCTACTTATTTTTGCAGCATTGTTATTACAACAGTAACTATGAGAGAATTAACAGCAAGAAGAGAGTGAATGACTGACTTCAAATGAAAATTTTAATCTGATGAAAGCATATTTCACATCACAGGGACCATAAACGTAATAACAGTATATTTAATGTTTACTACTGAATTTCCACCTGAAAATTAATAAAGGTAATCTTAATATGGCTTCATATGTTTTTATTTAATACTACATAAAGTACCAAAACACACTTGAAGTTATTTTTAAAAATATAATCACAATCACTTGCTCAAACTTTTGCATTATTTACAAAATGTTTGCTGTTTAACTTATTCCCATCATGAAACCGTTTTTATATTTGTTTAAATTACATGCACTATATGCTTAGTTGCTCTAATCCATATCTATGAATCAGTCTAAATTTGTGCAGTACTTCGGTGGTTCCAGCGCACAGACAACCCCACAGAAACCAACGCTGATGACCTCATACAGCAGACACAATGCAGACCCCTGGGTGAGCTGAATGAAGCTTCTGTATGAGGTCATCAGAGCGAGCCGGGCCTCCCTGAGCGCGGCACAGAGTTGGGTCCAATCTCAAATACAGCCCAAGACTGTCAGTGGACTACTAGTGCTTAAAGAAGCCTGATGACTCACTTTGCATCACAGATGTGCAGGTATTTTATCTACTAAATGAAAAAAAAAAAAAATATACTGCAGTGTAAAAGACTGCAAATATTTAAAAAAAAACAAAAAAAAAAAACAGGGCAAGTGGACCCTATAAGATCCTGTTATAAAGATGGTCCTAGTACAGTCAATGTGAGTTTATAATGTTGACACACTTTAAATGACCTCCTTTTGTAGAGAACAAAGTCTTCATGCATTAAGGTGGACTACAGTATGTAGAAATTGCAGGTAATTACTGGCAACAAGAGATGGCAGTAATGAACCTTGACCCGCTAGGCTGAAGCAAATTTAATAAAGTTTTTTTTTTGCTAATGATCCATGATGGTTTCTTCAAGTTTGTCTGCTCTAAGTGAACTGGTGATTAACTGGTATCTTTAAATGTTCTACCCTACTCTAGAAATTAACATAAATAAGTTCAAAGACAGGATCTTTGACTTTAAGATGAAAACTGGCTTCATACTCACCCTGCTGGTGTACAGTAGTATTTATCAATTTGTCAGCCAGGCTACAATCATAAATTGATTCATAGCTTTGCAATATCACAAATTATTATATTTGGCATGACAGCAAAAGAAATGTTTCTTTACACTCTAATTACATTTTTAGGTGTTTCTGGAATATTTAAAAGTAGAAAATATTGCATATTCTACCTTTAAGGAGAGTGA
Source organism: Pholidichthys leucotaenia (assembly GCA_020510985.1). NCBI lineage: Eukaryota > Metazoa > Chordata > Actinopteri > Cichliformes > Pholidichthyidae > Pholidichthys > Pholidichthys leucotaenia. The sequence continues at coordinate 318,309,312 of CM035839.1, read as the reverse complement.
AGATTTCAATGAAACAGTACTGTATAGTCAACTCTTCAAAGATCCTTTTTTACCCCTATAGAAATACCACCTCAGTGCCCTAAACAGGTCAATATACAAAACATATTTCTTCACTTGTTTTAAATGAGGAAAATGTTCTGTCCATAAATACACACTTGACTACTGTACCTACGATGGGTTTGATGACATCAGTGAGCATTATTAGACACTAGTGCTACTCACAGGATTCATACTGAGCTTGTGTCATTCACCCAGCTCTGCCTGTACACCGTACACTAAGCAATGACAACCTCGCTCAAAAACAAACGGCTCTATATAATCCAACATAACAGCATGCCTGTTAAGTAATTCTGCTATTCTTCAGTCTTCACTTTAGTTACTCCGTGACTCAAACGTTTTCTGTATATAGTGGATATGAAAGTCTACACATCCCTGTGAAAACGCCAGGTTTTTATGATGTAAAATAACAAGACCATGATAAATCATTACCACTTTTCCTAATTTTAATATGAACTATTGCCTGTACAATTCAATTAAAAAAAACAAATCTTTTAGGAGAAAAAAATATAAAAATGAATCTGCAATTAGCTGGTTGCATAAGTCTGCACACCTTAACTGAAGCACCTTTTGATTTAATTACAGCATTCAGTCTTTTTTGGTACAGACCTGCCATCAATTAAAGTGATTATGATTATTCCAAATTAAAGTTCAGCTGTCCAAGTAGGATTTTCCTTACATTTACTCAGTTGCATCATACAGCAAAAACTATGGTTCCAAAAGAGCATACAAAGCATCAAAGGGATCTTATCATTAAAAGTTATCAGTCAGCAGAATGATAAAAAAAATTACATTACATATTATTGAACACAATGAAGACAATCATCCAGAAGTGGAGAAAATATGGGACAACAGCTGCACTGCAGAGAACTGGACCTCCCTCCAAAATTCACGAAAAGACAAGATGAAAACTGCTCTGCGAGGCTGCCAAGAGGCCAGCAGTTACACTGAAGGAGCTGCTGGAATTTCTGGCAAGTACTGGTTGTACACTACGCGACAACAATCTCGCACATTCTCCATATGTTTGGAATCCTTTTCAAAATAATTTCAAAAAATCCAGGCCTAGACAAATTTTGCCCAAACAAGTCTCCTAAAAGTATGTGGGGAAAATGTGTTATGGTCTGATGAAACCAAGACTGTAGTTTTTAGCTGCAAGCTAAGTTTGAAGCAAAACAGCAATGACACCACTGCACATTACCAAAAGAACACCATACCCATGATGAAGCATGGTGGTAGCAGCATGATGCTTTGGGGCTGCTTTTCATCAGCTGAAGCTAGAGATTTAGTCTAGGTGGAGGAAATTATGAGCAATTCAAAATACAAGTCACTTTTGGCCCAAAAGTTTCAGGTGCTAGAAAACTGAAGATGAAGAGGATGTTCACCTTTGAGCACAACAACATTCCCAAGGATACAGCCAAAGATGGCTTTACCAGACATTTTGGAATGGCCAACACGAGTCGGCGGCCTTTTTGCAGCAGTGGCTCAATTCTGAGTTTCTTTCTCATTTTTATTTACTATCTGTCTTTTTTCTTGCCACAACTTTATTATCTTGCAACCCTGTATCCACAACGGACGCCAAGGACACACAGATCGCAGCACTGGTGCTGATATTAGTCATCTTTTGGCTAATATGGCAAATGTCTCCTGACCCAGCGAGCGGAGGAGCTATTGTTTACAGTAGGAGCCTGCTGTTAACATTAGACTGCCCCACGGTGCTAATGCAAAAACTCGACATACCAAGAGAAATCAGGCGAAAACGACGTGGATGTCAAGCTGGATTGAAGCGACACGCGAGGAAAACAAGGTAGAGACCCATCCTTCCATCTGTTATTATGGGAAATGTTAGATCGCTGACCTGACAAGACGGACAAACTGGCGGTTATGTCCCGGCATGAGAGCGTCTTCAGAGAGATTAGCATTATGTTGTTTACTAAGATGTGGCTAACAGAACTAGCAACAGATGCCAACATCGATCTGGAGGGTTTCCACACAATACGGGCAGATCAGACATCAAACAGTGGGAAGAGCAGAGGTAGGGGGGTGATAATGTATGTGAACAACAGATGGTGTAATCCTGGGCACATCACAATTAAAGAACATTGCAGCAAGGACACTGAGTTGCTAGCTGTTAGCATGAAACTGGGTTCTCTCCCAAGGGAATTTTCACATGTCGTTGGCATAGTTATTTATGTAAATCCCTCCGCAAGTGCTGAGGCAGCGCGTGACATCATCCACTCGGTCACTAGCAGGCTGCAAACACAGCACCCAAATGCTCTCCTCCTCATCTCGGGTGATTTTAACCATACTTCACTGTCCTCCATTCTGCCCATGTTCACCCAGTATGTCACGTGCTACACCAGAGACAATAAAACACTGGACTTATTTTACGCAAACACTAAGGAGGCTTACATCTCATCATCACTCCCCCCCCCCCCACCCCCTCGGGAGATTGGATCACAACTTGGTTCACCTCCTGCCTGTGTACAAACCCCTAGTACACAGACAACCTCCTGTTACCCGCACTGTGAAAATATGGTCTGAGGAGGCGATGGACGCTCTGAAGGACTGTTTTGAATCCACTGTATAGGAGCAGCTTTGTGATCCATATGGTGAGGACATCGACGGCCTCACACACACCATCGCAGACCACATCAATTTCTGTGTGGACAACACCATACCCACCAAGACCATACAGGGATTCTCAAACAACCCTGAGATAAAGTCACGACTGAAAGAGAAGAAAAGGATCTTCAGGTCGGGAAACAAGGAGGAGCTGAAGTCCGTACAGAGGGAGCTACGGAGGAAGATCAGAGAGGGGAAGGACAGCTACAGGAAGAAGATGGAAGACAAGCTGCAACAGAGTGACATCAATGGGGTCTGCAGAAGCCTCAAAACCATCTCTGGGCACCAGAATACCTCCTCCCAGGCCATGGGGGGCAGGGAGTGGGTGAAGAACCTGAACCTGTTTTTTTTAACAGGTTTGATCAACTGCCCTCTTCTTCGTCTGCCCACCAACCATTACTGCCTCCACCCTCATCTAGTCCCGCTGTCCACGGCCTTCCTCCAACACCCCCCACTCCCAGCACACAGCCCCCCTGCCCCAACCTGACCACCACTAAGACTCAGGACTGGAATGCATCAGCTCGAAGCTCCTCAAGTCCTGCGCAGACCAGCTGTGTGTCATTGCGGAGCACATCTTCAACCTGAGCCTGAAGCTGGGGAGGGTACCACAGCTGTGGAAAACATCCTATGTGGTACCCCTACCAAAGATCCCTCACGCCAAGGACCCGAACAGCTACAGACCAGGGGCCCTCATATCACACCTGATGAAGACCCTGGAGAGGTTGCTCCTTGCCCACCTCCGCCCCCTGGTGGGACCGGCGATGGATCCACTCCAGTTCGCCTACCAACATGGCACCAGGGTGGAGGATGCAGTGATCTTCCTCCTAAATTGTTCCCTGTCCCACCTGGAGAAGCCTGGGAGCACTGTGAGGATCATGTTCTTTGATTTCTCCAGTGCTTTCAACACCATCCTACCGGTGATCCTGAAGGACAAGTTACTGTGCGCAGGGGTGGACCAGCACCTGTCATTGTGGATCCTGGACTACCTCACAAACTGACCACAGTTTGTGAGAACCCAGGACTGTGTGTCTGTCATCATCATCTGTAGTATGGGGCCCCCCAGCGAACAGTTCTGGCTCCCTTCCTGTTCACCCTTTATACTGCAGACTTTTCACACAACACACCACACTGCCACCTACAGAAGTTCTCTGACGACTCTGTGATCATCGGCCTCATCTCTAATGGAAATGACGCAGAGTACAGAGGATTTATCCCTGACTTCGTGGACTGGTGCCAACGGAACTACTTCCAGATCAATGCAAGGAAAACTAAGGAATTGGTGGTGGACTGCCGCAGGCAAGGGCAACCACACACAGCACCAGTAAACATACAGGGAACAGACATTGAGATGGTGACATCTTACTGTACAAGTACCTGGGTGTTCACCTGAACAATAAACGAATGGTCACACAACACCAACGCGCTCTACAACAAGGGGCAGCGCAGGTTGTTCCTCCTGAGGAGGCTCAGGTCTTTTGGAGTGCAAGGGGCACTTCTGAAAACCTTCTACGATTCGGTGGTGGCATCAGCCATCACATTTGGAGTGGTCTGCTGGGGCAGCAGCATCACAGCAGCCGACAGGAAGAGACTGAACAGACTGATCAAAAAAGCTAGCTCTGTTCTGGCGTGGCGCCTCAACCCAGTGGAGGAGATAGGAGAGAGAAGGATGGTGGCTAAGCTGTCACCTCTGCTGGAGTCCAAGTCCCACCCCATGCAAGACACGCTGAACGCACTGAGGAGCTCATTTAGCAGTAGGCTGTACCATCCTAGGTGCACGATGGAGAGATTCCGCAGGTCCTTCCTACCTACGGCTGTCAGCCTTTATAACCTAACCAGGGGTGCTCGTAGAGATTGTAGTGAATGTACAAAATGTAACAACCTTGCACAATAAATGGTCCCCTCCATTATACATCTAGGACAATATCAATCATTACCGAGGGTGACAACACGGCTGATACAAATACGAAACATACTGTCTGGGTACATATTCATATTCTGTGGGGTAACTTAACAGACCGTAATGCTGTCTATACCACCTAGCTGCAATGCTCCCGCACTGTGTATATATCTGTGTACATATGTATATTCATTTGTTCTTATCTTATTAATTATTGCTCTGAGTGCTGCTATCCCTGTGCTGCTGCAATCCTGGAATTTTCCCATTATGGGACTAATAAAGGCTTATCTTATCTTAAGTAGAGCAAAGACTTAAATCCTTTTGAAAATCTGTGGGGTGAGCTGAAGAGGGTGGTGCACATGTGGCATACGACTCCTACCAAAAACGACTGAATTCTTGCATTTTTTGACTGCAAATGAAACAAATTGTATGTTTTGGTTGTGGATAACACATAAATGATGCGTCAATAGTTTAATCCTCTTTTTTCCATCAACAAATCTATATACACTAGGACTGCAACGATTACTCAAATAACCAAATTATTCAGTTACAGAAAATTCTCGATTCAAAATTTATGCGTCGACGTGTCATTTAATGTAGCACTTCCGGTCTATATGACCTTCTTCCGGTCACGCTACCTAAACAAAATGCAGATTTGTTTAACGGCGCCATGTCAGAGTGGCATAGTGACAGGCCGGCAAAGATAAAGAAAATTTTGAAAAATGACAAAAGTATCTCAAGTCTGGAATCATTTCAAGCTCAAACTGAAGGAAAATATTGTGCAGTGTGTATATGGTAAAGCGGAGCGACGAGCTAGCATGCTACAACGTCGGATGTTAGTGTCTCGGCAGAAAGCATCCCACATCATGCACAGCCAGTGCACCCAAGACAAGGTACATGATTGAGATTTAAAATTTAGATGAACAGAATGTAGTCAGCTGTGCTAATTATGCTTATATGACCAAAGAACATATAGCCACCAACGTTGGCATCCATCTTCTTCCAAGATGGCGCCCACAGCGGTCGACATGGTGCTTCGCTGCGCTCTTTGTTTGTTTTTGTTTGTCAATTGTGTGTCTGCTTGCACTTATACCCGTGAAGAACTTTTAAATATCAGGACTTTGACCCCCACGGACCTCCTCCCAGTTTTTCTAGCCCCTGCCGCCGATCTGGTTTATTGTTTGGCTCGGAAAGTGAGACGGCGGAAGAGAGGAAGACGAGCGGGCGCTCTCGTACGACTTCGCAGGAGAGGCTCGCGAACGGCGCTGCCTGGCATATTTCTGTCCAATACCAACTCTCTCTCTAACAAGGTGGATGAACTGAGACTGCTGATGCGTTTTAAGGACCTCGCCTCCTCAGCTGTCCTCTGCTTTACTGAGACCTGGCTCCGGGAAAATATACCGGACAGCGCGCTGCGCCTCGACGGCTTCCAGCTCTTCCGTGCTGATCGTGACACAGAGCTTTCCGGCAAGACCACAGGAGGCGGTGTCTGCTTCTACATCAACTGTAGCTGGTGCTCTGATGTAACGGAAATTTCCAAACACTGTTCTCCTGCCTTGGAATTTCTTGTTATCAACTGCAAGCCTTTTTATTCCCCACGGGAATTTGCTTCTTTTATACTGATCGCTGTGTACGCCCCTCCCGACGCGGACACGCGCGAAGCTCAGCGCGTGCTCGCGGATCACATTCAACACACAGAGCGGAGTTTTCCAGACTCGCTGATTATTGTGGCTGGCGACTTTAATCAGTGCAATCTGAGCCACGATCTCCCCCGCTACAAACAGTTTATTAAATGCCCCACCAGAGGATTAAACACACTGGATCACTGTTACACCACAGTGAAAGACGCATATCGCGCTGTCCCTCGAGCTGCGCTGGGATTATCTGATCACGTGATGGTTCACCTCATTCCCACATACAGACAGAGATTGAAGCTCACTAAACCTGTTGTGAGCACTACGAAGATACGGACCAGTGATGCTGAGGAGAAGCTGGAAACGTGCATGGAAATATCTGACTGGGGCATGTTTAAAGGAGCCACGCATGATCTGGATGAGTACACGGACACTGTGAACTCATATATCCACTTTTGTGAAGAGAACATTCTTCCATCACGCACCAGGGTGAGTTACTCTAATGACAAACCCTGGTTCACAGCTAAGCTCAGACAGATCAGGAAGGAGAAGGAAGCAGCGCTGAAAAGTGGAGACAGGGACTGCTACAGGGAGGTTAAATACCGGTTTAACAGAGAGCTGAAGAGGGCTAAATCTGTGTACTCAGAGAGACTCCAGCAGCAGTTCACTGCTAATGATTCGGCTTCCGTGTGGAGAGGACTGAGGCAGATCTCCAACTATCGGCCTCAGGCTCCTAAAGGTCAGGATGACAAAGCCCTTTGTCAGAGACTGTCCCAACACTATGCCCGTTTTGACACCTCGTCATCTGTGTCCAACTCCCCCCCTCCCTCCAGCTCCACAGCCTCCACATTCCCTAATTCATTTAAGGCACCCCCCCCCCACCTCCCCCCCTCCCCTTATCATCAGTGAGCAGGATGTGCTCAAACAGTTCTCCAGACTGAACCCGCGCAAGGCCCCCGGCCCAGACGGCGTGTCTCCCTCCACCCTGAGACTCTGTGCGAAACAGCTGGCTCCTGTATTCACAGACATTTTTAACACCTCCCTTAAGTTATGCCACGTGCCGTCCTGCCTCAAATCCTCCACCATCATCCCTGTCCCCAAGAAGCCACGGATCACTGGACTTAATGACTACAGACCTGTAGCGCTCACCTCTGTAGTCATGAAGTCCTTTGAGCGCCTGGTCCTGTCCCACCTCAAGTCCATCACCACCCCTCTCCTGGACCCGCTGCAGTTTGCCTACCGAGCCAACAGGTCTGTAGACGATGCAGTCAACCTGGCCCTCCACTCCATCCTGCAGCACCTGGACTCCCCGGGAACCTACGCCAGGATCCTGTTTGTGGACTTCAGCTCCGCATTCAACACCATCCGCCCCGCTCTGCTCCGGGACAAGCTGTCCCTGCTCAACGTGCCTGACTCCCTCTGCAGGTGGATCATCGACTTCCTGACGGACCGGAGGCAGCATGTGCGGCTGGGAAAGACTGTCTCAGACTATACTAGCATCAGCACCGGATCACCCCAGGGCTGTGTACTTTCCCCCCTACTCTTCTCCCTTTACACCAACTCCTGCACCTCCAGCCACCAGTCTGTCAAGTTGATCAAGTTTGCGGACGACACCACCCTCATCGGGCTCATCTCCAACGGCGACGAGTCCGCCTACAGGAGAGAGGTGGCCCAGCTGGCGTCCTGGTGCAGCAATAACAACCTGCAGCTGAACGCTCTGAAGACAGTGGAGATGATTGTAGACTTCAGGAAAGTCACTACTCCTCTGCCCCCCCTCACCCTCTCAGGCTCTCCCATCACCACTGCTGATTCCTTCCGCTTCCTAGGCACTACCATCACCAGGGACCTCAAATGGGAGCTGACCATCAGCTCACTCATCAAAAAAGCCCAGCAGAGGATGTTCTTCCTGCGGCAGCTGAGGAAGCTCAAGCTACCCACCAAGATGTTAGTGCAGTTCTACACAGCCATCATCGAGTCCATCCTCACCACCTCCATAACCGTGTGGTACGCAGGAGCCACTGCCAGGGACAGACTAAGGCTGCAGCGCGTCGTGCGCACTGCTGAGAAGGTGATCGGCTGCAAGCTCCCATCTCTCCAGGATCTGTACATCTCCAGGACCCGGAGGCGTGCTGGCCGGATCATAGCCGATCCCTCACACCCTGGTCATGTACTGTTTGCCCCCCTCCCCTCTGGTAGAAGACTTCGGTCCATCCAGACTAAAACCTCCCGTCACATGAACAGCTTCTTCCCCTCTGCCATTAGACTGCTGAACACTAAGTGACTCTCGTGCACCATGTACAGCAGCTCAACCAGACTCATGTCAATCATCACTGTTTTCTTCCTGCATTACCGACTGCACTATATAGTTCTCCACAGTATCTGCTGCTGGCTAATATATATTTTAACTGTTGACCAGTATCACTTAATCTTATCCTACACTTTATTACATGTATAGTTTATTTCTCTTATCTTATCATGTTTAATGTTGCAGCATTGTACCGAGACAAATTCCTAGTTTGTGTACTACATGAACAATGGCAATAAACCTGATTCTGATTCTGATTCTAATAGCGTCTGCTAACGGCTGCTAATGGCTAGTGAAAGGAACTTTATGGTGTAATGTATTGTTTAAAGTTACATTCTATGTAATAAACATTGCAATAAATGTGTACCTGCTTTACTGAGTGTTTGGTACAATTACTACTGCTCTTTCGGAAAGAAAGTTTCGCAAATGTTGGTCAATGCAAGTTTCTTTAAAAAAAGTATCAGATTACTCGAGTAATCTTCGATTAGAGTGGGTGATTACCTGAGCCGTAAAATAGCACAACATACCAAAAATAATTTTTTTGTAAGTTGTCTGTGTTTTTTCAACTGATTTAAGACAATTTTGCACTGTTGAATCCAAAAATGGCATCCATTTCTCTTGATCAGGTCAGATTTTTATGCTAAGTTGTAAGCAGTTGTACAGCAGTTGTACAGTTGTACTGTAAATTGAATAGTAGACACTAATAAAGGTAAGTACATGTAAATTGAATGTTACGTCATCATTGTTCAAAATTCAGAGAATTTCAAGAAATAAAAAAGAATTTTGCATCATATAAAATGAAAGCACCCGCACATGTAAACAAAAACATAAAAAACATGTGGCCATAGTTCAAAAAGTTGACCTGATTGAGCAAAACCAATGTGATTTTTGGATTCAGCACATCAAAAATGTCCTTAATCAGCTAAAAAAAAACTTGCACAATAAATTTGGTGTTGACCAGTGTACTCGTTAGCTGCAACCCTAATATACACACATTACATTTATATATTTTTTACTTGAATACAAAAACACACTGTTGACATTACCAGCAGCATTTCAAATTTGGCAGGTCATACTATTTATAAACCCATACTTCAGTTAACAGGTTTATATGACTAGAGGCTGTTGTTTATATTTAAAAAAAAAAAAAAAAACTCATGGCAGGCTCTCTAGAAACCACATGCAAACACCATCTACTCAGGTAGTTAATGATTACTGAGAGTGAAACCAGGTCTCAGACCATGAGCAAACAATATCTCACTTCTATCATCTCTGACCCTGAACAAAGTGATTCAGTCAGAGGAAACACTGTCAGGGTGACAACTGTTACCTGCTGGATCCAATAAACTAATAAATGCTGAATGGCCTTTCAGCCTACAAAATAAAGCACTGAGAGAATATGAGAGAAATGTAAACCTGTGACCAGTGTTACAACAGCTTCTCAGACATGTAAGAGAGGCATACCTGTGTGTTAAAAATAGTATAATGAGCAACAGGCCGACCACAAGAATTTGCAGGTCTCAGCTCGAATATATACAGCACCTGCATCATCACAGTCAGTCACCTATCATTATCACTGATCACTAATAACTACACAGAAAGATAACTACCTCACTATGATCTACCAACACACTTGAAAAGATACCCGTGGAATTTGCTCTTGCAAGAAATCACACAGATTGTGACTCCAACAAAAAGTATATGCCCACATGTTTTTGTGACTGACACTGATTAAAGAAAGAGAGCGCGAGTGAACAAAAAAATTTAGTTAAACATTTATCATCTATTCGACCCTCTCGAGAAACACTATTCCATCCTGGGACTGGATTTAAACTAAGTTCATCCCTGTGTATTTGACTGCACCACCAGGTCAATTAGGGTGGAAAATGTTATTTAGCTTTCCCCCCCTCTATTTTAATCCCATGTACTGTAATTCCAGTCTTAATAAATTGAATCTACCATTCTGTTGTCTCTTACCCATTCTTCCACATCTCTCCCCTCTGAGGCCTTTCCACCAATGAGAGGCTCGTCCCAGTAAATATTAGGTTTCCCATAGCGCCAGATCTTCCCTCTTGTTCTTTGTGCAAAGAAAGCAGCAATGCCCAAAGCGATGACCAAAAGGAATCCGCAGACCATGGCAACTGCCTAGAAAGTGGAGGGGAAAAAGTGAGATAAAGTATCCTGGTACTCAAAAGTACACAAATACACATGTGTGACAACAATAAAACTGCACAATTACAGTATCATGTATTACCAATGAAAAATTTTTAATGGACATACCATCATACGTTACATGCTACTCTATACGAGTGACAAGGTCTTGGTTTTCTGTTATAATTCTTAGATCTGGCCATTTTTGGTTCATATTGTCAGGGTTTTGTTTTGTTTTTAAAAATTTCATGAATCAATTCATTTTGTTTCACTGGCTATGTCCTTGAGAATAATTTGCATCCTGTTTTATTTTGTAGGTTGTTTTTTTTAATGTCCCTTGGTGATCCTTTCATGATCCAGTTATGTGTTCACCCCACCTGTGTCTCATTGCCCACCTGTATGTCATCCAGCTTATCCAAACTGTCTTGTCTTCCTCAGTTTTTATCCTTTCCTCATATTTCTGTTTCTTGCTGAATCGTTACGTACTCCTCCAGCCTCTACTTTGTAAGGCTTTCTGCTGTCCTTTTTGAATGAGCTATTACAACCCCAGTATTTACATCTTTTAGGTCTACCTTCTGTTTTCTGAATACTAGTGCATTGCCCGTAGAATGCAAGTATTCCTGTCTGAAACAGTTATCTCAATCAGGCTTTCCAGGCCCAAATGTAGGCTGTGTTTGAAGGTGGAATACAAAGAGGTGTAGCTTATATGTAGGCAATCACATGTTAGACTTTAAAAGGGAGTAAATGACACTAAGATTTATTTGATTGTATGAATTTTAATTACAGAATACCTAAATATTGAAAAAGAATGGGACATCCAATATTAGCGACTGTTTCAGATCCCTTGTTTATTTGTTTGTCAGATCACTTATTTGTGTGATCTTTAATCACTTATATTCAAGATAATACTGTATCTTGCACTTTGAGGAATGGGAGTTGTTGAGTCATCATTATAGTTTATATCACTGTTCAGTGATGGAGTTCAGTGTAATATTGAATTTGTTCTGTGTATCGTCAATAAACTCATGCAATACGTTAACAGGACACATTTACAAATATTTGAGACCCATTAGCTGCTGCTTTACCTGTGTACCTGTGAAGGACTGCAATCCTCCGGTTCAGCTGCTGCTCCCCCCCCCCCCCCCTCCCCAGGGCACCACATGTTCTTCATGCCAAATTATCCATTAGACCTACGCAATCATGGCAACTTTATGGTATAATTTTTTTAAGCATTAAACCTTAAGTCTATCTTTTGTCACTATTTGCATTACGGGTAGCATTACTGTACATGGACTGCTGTTGTTGTTTTTCCAGCCTTATTCCTTTTGTTTTTTATATTGGCACACCACTGAAGACAGAGAGAGATGCCATTTCAAGTTTCCTGTATGTCCTGTACATATATCAGCTGTTCTGATAGATATGCCAAAATGTCAGAACACAGAGGAGGTGGATCCAATCAGCTGATCGCTGGAACCACAGAGCTCAGCTGTTTTCCATGATAAATCAGCCTCAGGGCAAAAGCACACTCCATGCATTATCTTTTTTTTCACTTCATTGAAAACAACTTTTTTTTTATCGTCATCAGTTAGCGTGCCTTTAAGCCAGGTCGTGTCTGGCCGCTGCTTCTCCCAGCATGTTCTGTGTTGATTTGTCACACCTGGTCCCCACTGACGCTCCGCCCAGTCTGCTCGTACACCTCATTCTCCACATATGGCGAATTATCCTTTAGACCTATGCAATCACAGCAACTTTATGGTATAATTTTTTTAAGCATTAAATCTTCAGTATTATCTTTTTCTAGTCAAATTTGTCATTTTTCATTTCCTTGTTTTGTCTAGGGAACACTGTGGTGTCTGACAGGTCGTGATACTGTGTGTTATCCAATCAGCATGGTCGTGATGTGCATATTGCTCAATCAGCACGGAGTCAATCCGAAACCCCGCCCACACTTCTTGAAGCCAGGGCATAAAGAGACACACAACAGTGACAGAGCGGTGTGTGATGTATTAAATATGGTTCATATTATATTGTTGTGTGTTATGGGCGGCGGCTCCACCTTTCCGGTTCCGCCGCCACCCCAAGTATAAAAGGCCAATGCGGAAGAGGGACAGTCTCTTTTCCGACCTCACCTCTGCCTAGACGGGAGCGCCTGTGATACTATGAGTTCTATAATAAAGTTATGTTCTACTGCACCTTCGGCCTCATTACTGAAGTCTCGGTTATGGACATAACATTTGGCGATGAGGATAAAATTATGGATAAGGGAGTGCTCCCAGGCGAGCCGCCGGTTCACTGGGCGAGGTGGTTTGCCGCATTCCAATATTATTTGGTGTCATTGAACCTCGGCGAATTGGAGAAACTGCGGGCACGAGCGATATTGGTTAATAATCTCGGCATAGAGGGACAACGTATTCTCAGCACATTGGGTGAGAGCGATAATTTTTGAGGACATGGTTGAGCTAATGGCTCGCTACTTTCGCGCTCCTGAGAACGCCATCATCCGGAGGATCCAGTTTCAACGCTGCCGCCAACGGACTGGAGAGTTGGTGCAGCGGTATGTTGCAGGTCTGCGTCAGCTGGCTGGGAACTGCCAATTTGGGACTTTAGAGGAAGAAATGGTCCGCTATCAGTTGGCGGAGCACACGCTATGTTCAGTGGCACGGTCAAGACTCCTCACACACTCCGGTGAACTGACATTAGCCAAGGCTGTGGAGATAGCTCAGCAGTACGAAGCAGCAGATAAACTATCACGGGACCTCGGTGAGAGAACAATGTTGAGGCAACCTGAATCACAGTCAGCGGCGCAGGCTGTGGACCCAGGTAGCGATGATAGCGTGGAAGACAAAGAAGATTACGCTACTGCTATTAAAATAAGGTCCACTTCGGGATCGGCCAGATGTTTGGCTGTGGGTCCACCAAGCACCGGTACAAGGCAAGAGAGTGTCTGGCAAGGGGCAAATGCTGTGGCAAGTGTGGACTCCTACATCATTTTGCCAGGGCCTGTAAAAGATTTGAGCGAGGGGAACGGCGACGCAAAGTGGATTCCCCTGCCACGACTCCTATTCTGTGTTCCTATTTGGTATTCGGTGTCATTCACACCGTCTCCCCGAGCACAGATGGCTGCATACACTGTATGGTGACACTGGACGGCATGGAAGTGCCGTTACTGGTTGACACGGGTACAGCGAGGTCCGTGTTGAATTGGCCTACTGTGAGGAGTTTCTTCCGCATTACCATGTGAGAGGTCTGTCGATGCCATTTTGTGGATATGTAGGTAACAGACTGGCCATCATGGGTTTGCTGGATCTGACGGCGCGGTACAAGTCAGTGGTGGTGTCCAACATCCAGTTCGTGGTGATTGTCAGTGGGTTGAATGTGATGGGCTACAAGCTTTTCTACGGACTGAGCTTCACAATCACCAGTAGTATTGGAGAGGAATGGTCGGGCCGTGGTTTGTGGGACTGGCCGGTTCCGAGAGTGTTGGACGATGCAGTTTGGGATGATTCTTGGCCTAGTATTCTGGAAGATGAACATGACCAATACCATTCAGGGCCATTGCGGGAGGGTTCCGGTGCCAGGGCCCAAGTTTCCCTAGGTGAGGGAACTGGGCGGCACGGTAGGACACCCATGACGGCAGATGGAGCCGACGGGATAGCTTCCACTGCTTCCGGAGTTCGGCTGGGAGGTACCGGGAAGCAGGGGTCTACAACGGCTTCGCCGGCATCGCAAATGAAAGCGAGCGGGGCAGGATCGGCTGGCACAGCCACACAGGAACACTGGAGGCCAAGTCCGGCTTCGAGGGGGGTCGCTGGTGTGGCGCGACCCAGTGAGGAGGCCTGGTTGAGACATCATGGACATTGGAAGCCAAGTCGGGCTCCTCTGGGAGTTGCTGATGTGGTTCAACCCAGGGAGGAGGCTCGGCTGAGAGGGGTCCATGGCAAGAGGAAACGTCGAGAGGACCAGGGGCGGCTGCAGGTGGTGGCTGTTCGGGAGGACGGTTACCTTCAGCTGTCCGATGACTCATGGAGACACCCCAACGAGCTGCTGCGCGCCAACGAGGAGAAGGAGGTGTCGGGGCTCCGACGTGGTTCAGCCTACCGCCTACAGCCTACCGTTGTGCCATCCAAGCTCAATTAGCTGTAGGCTGTGCCATCCCAGGTGCTCGAGGGAGAGGTTCTGCAGGTCCTTCCTACCTGCTGCTGTCAGATTTTATAATCTAACCAGTGCTGCTCATAGACGCCGTATTAAACATCACAACTTTGCACAATAGGGATCGTCCCCTCCAATACACAACTTATCCAATTACAATTATTATCAACGGTGGCAACAACACTGTTCATTCAAATGTGAAATATACTGTCTGGGTCCATATTTATATATTGCCGGGTAATTTAACTGTAATACCGTACTGTTAATACCATCTAACTACAATGCTCTTGCACAGTGTAACTGTGCACATACTGTATGTATATTTACTGCTTTGGCTAACCAATTCTTATCTTATTATCTCATTTACTATTGCTCTGAGTGCTGCTATCCCTTTGCTGCTGCAATCCTGGAACTGCCCCATTGTGGGACTAATAAAAGCTTATCTTATCTTAATACATCCTGTCATCACAGTGGCACAGTTTTCTTTTTGTATTTCTCACTTTGCTTGAACACCTTAGGCCCTATTTTGATAGTCAACAGCAGACTTTTGCACTGCACTTCCCGCCATACGCCAGTGCTTTTGTTAGCTCGAGTAGGTTCATTTTGTCTTCTTTTTAATTATTTGTTTTTTGTTTTTCTTATTTCAAACAAGAATAAAAAGGAGAAGACAGCATGAATCGGGATGAGGGGGCATTTATGCTTTCCCACACCTGGGACTACATTCTCCTGAAACCATCGGGCGGCGGAGGGTTGGGCCAACCCAGTGGATATGACACTTCTGCTGGGCTGGCCCCACCTAGGAAAGACAGCTGATAAATGACAATTCACAGCAATCAGCTGACAGTTCTGAGGAAGACTGTAGTGGGCAGTCGAAATATGTAAAGGAAAAAACATCTCGTTTTTATTCTTGTCTAAAATAAGAAAAACAAAAAACTAAGTGCTTCTGTTAGTTTCTGCAATGCTGTAATTGCTGCAAATGGAGGATTCTTTGACGAAAGCAAAGTTTGAAGGAAAAAATTATTATTTCAAATACAAATCATTATTTCTAACATTGTCAATGTCTTGACTATATTTTCTATTCATTTTACAACTCATGGTGGTAAATAAGTGTGACTTTTCATGGAAAACACAAAATAATTGTCTGGGTGACCCCAAACTTTTGAACGGTAGTGTATGTATTTGTGGAAGATTTAACTCCTGACTGATCGAATGCAAGTTTTAAACCTAGCCAAAATATAAACAAATTGTTTTTTTCCGGGTCCGTTTTTGTGCACTTCCTACAAATTAAATATCATTCTGAAGGTCATACAGAATATGGAAAAAACGTTACCTCAGTTTTGATAACTTCCTGAAAGTGACTCATTTTGCCAGCATGGGTCACATATACATAGTGCAGGAGCAATGCAGTTAGATGGTATTAACAGCATTACAGTTAGTTACATTACTGGCAATATATAAATATAACTATAGACCCAGACAGTATATTTCACATTTCAGTGAAATAATGCTCTTTCAGAAGCGTGTTTTGAACTTGCGCAGGGCCTACTGACAGGAGCTCATGAGGAAACACAACATGCGCTGGGATTATCAATTATTTTAATGGAAGAGTTGTTACAGTTATAATAATAATAATAATAATGCATCCGATTTATATAGCGCATTATCATAGACACTTTACAAATAAATACATTATTCATTCACTCCAGACAGACAATGGTAATGGCAAGCTACTACTGTAGCCAAAGCTGCTCTGGGGCAGGCTGACAGAAACATGGCTGCCAATCCGCACCAACGGCTTCTCCGGCCACCACCGAACATTTATACACATTCATATCCAGTGTTATGGACACTAGATGCAAGATGGGTAAAGTGTCTTGCCCAGGGACACAACGGTAGGATATCAGGGGAGAGCGGGATTCGAACCGCCAACCAGCCGGTTATTGAACGACCTGCTCTACCTCCTGAGCCACTGCCGTCTCAGTTATAATACAATCACCCGTCATTTTAATTATAATATGATGACGTGCTTAATAGTTTTTTTATTCCATCCACATTTTCATTTTAATCACAGACTTATTAGGCATTAATGTCTTTATTTCTAGCGGACTGAATGAATGAACAGGAAGTGTGCGTGTTTCACTTTTCACTGTAACTTCCAGGAGAGACAGGAGGGGCGTCTACATCTGCTTCGGCTGGTGCCGCCTCTGATCGGGTTTGGACAGACTGTGGTTCAGTGCTCATACCCACTGATTTTTACCCTCTTTCTCCTCCAAGTGGATGAGAGAGAGGGTGACAAAGTGTTAAGCTGTCCACGTATAATCTATAACGTCTATGTATCCCTAGTCATCTCCTTCAATTGATCTTTTGTCCATTCATATCCTGTCCTGTCTGGGGTAATAAAAAATGCACATTCAGCTATTATTTTCCTGTTAGATGTATTAATCTGAGGACAGTTAAATACAAACTATCCATCTACATTCTGTAATATAGACTATTCCAGATAATTTGAAGAAACAGCAGAGGTTTTCACTGCACAGAGAAAGCAAAACAGTGTGCAAGTTTATGAAAATTTGCACCGGCATCATCCTCTTTTCCTGAAGTTTCAAATCCATTCATATCTGTGCGTTGCATCATGTGTGCACTATATTACACCATTTGGCTTGATTTTTTAACCCAACATCATCTCTTCCGTTTGTCCTCTCTAAAATAACTGGGCATCAACTGTAATTAATGCCTGCTTACTGCCAAGCAGCAATACTATCCTGTGCATTTTTGCCCACATGCACGGCCTTTGGCTAGCACAAAACCCGTCTTAACAAGCCATCATGATCAGAGTTCACTTTCAGTAATGCACTTCTGTGCATTAATGGAATGGGCAGGGGCACTTTTTATTGGATTATCCCAAACACACCTCTGAATTATTAGACCAGCCTCTTTGCACTTCTCACCAGTGTACAGACCATTTTCCCAGACACTCGTAATAACAAAACAGACTGGGCCACACCCACAAATGTGACAACTAACGAGTGAATAGACCACCAAAATAGAGCCCCTCAACTTCGGGGGCTGAGAAAACTGATGTGTTTGCAACCTCTGCCTCCTAAGGAGAGAAACTCTGTACATCACCGTGTTGCCCCACCTCACAGCTGGGCTCGATGAAAAGCGGCCATCAAACTGAAAGGGCCACCATGATGACGGGGGTTCTGTGGGTGTGAGCTGTCATTATGAGGTGTCTTCAGTGAGGGACGTGAAGGCCGAGACATACCATACTTATGTTCTATCAAGTTCCTCTTCTTAGTGGAACAGAGGCTGAATATTCAACAGAATGCTGTTTTTGATTTTCAATCAAGCCCAGTGGAAAATGAACTAGACAATTAATCACCAACAACTCACAATTATTTTAATGTGCATAAATAAGTTGGGGGTTTTTTGCTTGGTTTACAGTAATTATCTTTTTTTTTGTTTGTTTGTTTTAAAAAAATTTTTGAGTGAATGCAATTTGGAAACAAAAGAAATCTGAAGACAATTTTAGTTTCCAACCAAGGAGACTTCTGTAGAGTTTTTATTTTACTAGTAGAATTAACAGGAAATCTAAAGCTGCACTAATGTGATAAGCAGGTGAATAATGCTGCTACAGCTTCAATACCAGAAAAAAAATATGTTGAGGTAATGCTACAGACCTCTTGTGGGTCCACAAAGCAGTAATGGTAGAGATACTGGTTGTAGATTGGGAATCCTCCTACTCCTCCCATCTGAGAGTAGCCGGTCTGGTAGAGACTCTGGCACATCATGAGCATTGGATTGTACATTATAGTGGAAGAGCCCTGGGCCATAGGGTTCACCCCAACAATGTACACAATAGTTATTATGCCCTGGAAAAAGCAGAGTATTAGTAAAAATAGCATATTCAGACATATTCATAGAAATTGCATTTATGTTTTAAAAGACACTTGAAGGAAAGTTTCACTCAGATAGCACCATTAGATGATGTGGAAACACTCTAGCAATCTTATCTAGACTGTACTGAACACGCTGTAAGTGCAAGTGTACAGTGTAACAAAGAAAGAACTGCTGGTTCAACAAATTTTCAATGCCTCCCAAGTCTTTGAGTTTATATGCTATTACCAGCTTTTTCTGTAGCTACAACAAGTAGTCAAATAGAAAAACAAGTTAACCAAATTTAAGGATATAAAATACAGTCAAACATTTATAAATTAACTATGATAAAATTTAATAAAACTTATCAGAAATTAAGTACAGTATTATTTTCCATAAAAACAGAATCCTTTGACTGCAGTGCAAACTGCATAAATAAAATTGTCCCAAATTAGAGTGGTGTAAGGGAGCGGGAGCTTAGAAACCTTCTTTTAGGATGAAGAACAATTTAACGGAGTGAAACACATAAACGTAGTCCATAAACATCCAGTAATAAGAATGCAGACGTGTACAAATTTGTTAGTAACCTTCCGTTAAAGAAAGAAAAATCCCACAATGGTCACTGAAATAACTTGAAACTGACAAAAGTAATAATAAATAAAAATTTTCTAAAAATTAACAAATGAAACTCAGACATTGCTTTTGAATTTTAGTTCAACAGAATCATTTTAAAAAACAAACTAATGAAAACTGCTTCAGCAAAATGATGATATCCCGAGAAAAGATTGAAAAAAATCTGACCATAGGGTTAAACTAAGGTGTGTCCTATAATTTGCATCACAGTTGTCTTCAAACTTGCAATCAGTCAGTTGGCCTATTTAAAGGATGAAAAGTAGTCACTGTGCTGTTTAGTATCATTGTATGTACCACACTGAATGTGGACCACAGAAAGCTAAGGAGAGAATTGTCTTAGGAGATTAAAAAGAAAATTATAGACAAGCATGTTAAAGGTAAAGGCTATAGGACCATCTCCAAGCAGCTTGATGTTCCTGTGACTACAGTTGCCAATTTTATTAAAAAGTATAAGGTTCATGGGATTGTAGCCAACCTCCCAGGACATGTATACAAGAGGAAATGCAACCCCAGGTTGATTAGAAGAATAGTGTGTATTGTAGAAAAAGAGCCTAGGAAACCACCCAAAAATCATTCAAGCTGAACTCCAAGGTCAAGGTACGTCACTTTCTAATCGCACCATGGGTTGCATTTTGAACAATAATGGACTCCATGGAAGAGGACCAGGAGGGCTCCACTACTGACAGAAAAATGTCAAAAAGCCAACAAGAATACATGCTGACAAGTCCCAAAGTCTCTGGGAGGTTGTCCTTTGGACTGATGAGACAAAACTGTAGCTTTTGGGCCAGTCATATCAGCTCTAAGTTTGCAGAAGGAAAAATGAAGCACACAAATAAAAGAACACTATCCCTACTCTGAAACATGGAGGAGGCTCAGTTGTGTTCTGGGGCTGCTTTGCCGCTTCTGGCACAGGGGGTCTTGAATCTGTGCAGGTACAATGAAAAGTCAAGCTCATCAAGTTCATTTCGGAGTGAAATGTGGTGCCCAGTGTCAGAAAGCTTGGTCTCAGTCACAGGTCATGGGTCCTCCAACAGAATAATGACCCAAAACACACAGCTAAAGACACAGAAGAATGGCTAAGAAAAAAAACAAACAAACAGTGGACTATTCTGAAGTGGCCTTCTGTGAGCCCTGATCAAAATCCCATTGAACATCTGTGGAAGGAGCTGAAACATGCAGTCTGAAGAAGTAACCCTTCAAACCAGAGACAGCTGGAGCAGTTTGCTCATGAGGACTGGGTCAAAATACCTGCTGACAGGTGAAGAAGTCTCACTGAGTTACAGAAATCACTTGATTGCAGTGATTGAATCAAAAAGTTGTGTGACAAAATATTAAGGGTATCATCATTTTTGTCCAGGCCTGTTTCAATAGTTTGTTTTTTAAAATGATTCTGCTGAACCAAAATTCAAAAGCAATGTCTGATTTTCATTGGTTTATTTTCAGAAAAATTTTATTTATTATTACGTTTGTCAGTTTTAAATTATTTCAGTGGCCAATGAAATAACCTCAGTGGCCAAGAACCTTCCTTCTTTAACAGAAGGTTACCAACAAATTTGTCCACATCTGTATACAGTCATGTGAAAAAATTAGGACACCCTGCATAATCCTGTGTGTTTTTTAACATATTTGGACATATGGATATTTAATATCACTGTTAAAAATACTGGGAGATTCACGCAATACAACTAAATAATTAAAAATGAATTAAAGACTTTTTTCAAATTTTCTGTAAAATGTAATTCTAAACAAATGGTGAGGAATAAATTAGGACACCCCATCTTTTTTAGGACACCCCCACATTCATTCCCACTTACAATGGGTAAAATAAATTTTAAAAAATGCAAATAAAAACAAAAACAAGGTTAGACATTGATATGTGAACATTTCTTAATAAAGAACTGAATATTTAAAGGGATGTCCAAATTTTTTCACATGACTACATATTGCTGCAAAAGGGGCATTATGTCCCCTTTAAGCTTGCACAATGATGATTTAAGTGTACTGTTTTGATCTAAATCTCTTTTAGCTGCATCATGATGATGGTGGTGATAAAAAAGCTGAACTGTTTGTGGTAGAGAATAGATTTACTTGTTGTAAAGCTGAAGCCATAAAGCTGATGACAGACAATGAAATGTTTTTGCTCAGAATGGAGAGATTTGTGAATTTTTTTCACAACTGCAATATAAAATGTAAACTGTTTTGTCCTGGCTGAGAATGGACCTTTGGTGAGTAACTATGCACATATATACATACACAAGCAGCCAAGTGCATTGTCTTGTTTTGCTTCTGTACATAAAGTCATCAACATCATGTGGTTGGACTGCAGTACAGTCAGAGGACATTAACTCTCATTTAAGAATATCTTCTGAGGAGGCGTGTCTTTGATCTGATTCTGGCATGTTCTTGTATTTTCTGTAATATTTTCACTGCTCAGTTGAAATAATCACATTACTCTTTCATATTTAACCCTGTGATAGCACAACATGGTTTTACACAAACAACAGGCTTCCATATGAATGGGCACCAGTACATTTCACTGTTTTCATCGATGAATTTAAGTAAAATATAGAAAACATGTCAAATGCAGATATGAAATGTGAATGTTATTACCTGCAGGACACCCATTATGACGCTGGCTATCAGGAGGGCCAGGAAGAACTTCCGACTGCGGACTATGTTGGATTTAGAGAAGCTAGCGATGAAGAAGGCCAGTGCTGCTATAAAGTTAATGGCTGCCATAGCAATCATGGCACATTTGGCTGAGTAAGGAGAAATATAAGACCCATAATAGTTTCCATAGCCTCCATAACTGCCATAACCACCGTAACCTGAGCCGTAGCTGCCCCCAGCATATCCACTGCCGTAGCCCACACCAGAACCATAGTATCCCATTCCCATGCCATACTGCATGTCCCACATGAGTGTGGAAGCCACACAGGCAAATATGGCCAGGCACAGAACTATCACAGTGCCCATCATGATCTTGACGATCCCAGGTGGAGACTTCCATTTGTAAAAGTGTTGCGGCTTGTCCTCAATGTAGTAAGAGCCTGGCGGTGGTGGGTATGCGTTGTAATCACTCTGTGGGCCGTGGAAGCTGCCTGCAGGGCCAAAGCCATTGTTGGATGGTGAGGTGAAAGGAGGGCTGTAGACCGGTGGGCTCTCATAGTGCTGTTTGTCAAACATGGCTCAAAGAAGTCTGGTGCTGTGAGGAGAAACACAAAAAAGGGTGTGTAGGCAACTGAGAGACCAAAGTGTATTGTAAGACACTTGGAAGAGCTGCCTGCTCTGTTTTTCAGCACAACTGATATGAGTCATGGTTACAGGCAAAGATATGAGTTAGGCGTGACTGTCTTTGCTTATAGGTCATAGTAGAACAGTGTAAATGTTTTACCTTTTTCAAAGGAGTGTAGTTTACTTGCTTACAACTTTAGCCTTCTTCCTTCTGACTTGTTAGGTAAATTGGGTTTCACTGAAACTGGTGTATTCATCACCTTTACAATAAATTAGATCATACATTTGTGTTCCTAAACTATTAGAAATGCAAAATATGTAAGGATGGCTCTAGTTCTGAGCTGTCTTAAGTCAGAACCAGCAGGGAGATGTCGGTACCAGGACAAGGACAGCAGCCAAACAACAATTCTTCTCTTTTAGCCTTTCACAGTCTGTGAGAGTCTCTCTCCAGTCTACACATCCTCCACACATTTGAACACAAGATAACACCGCCATCAAGCCTAAAAGACTTTCTGCTACATGTCTTACAGATAGATATGCACGTAAGGCCACAGGGAATATGACATAGAAAAGACTATTCTTCTGCACTGGGAACTGCAGGGAGTGGGTGGCCTACGTGACTGATGGGGAGGCGTGTAAAGAGCAGGGCAAAGTCACTGTAGAAGAGAGAAGTTACAACTTTAATCCCTTTTTTACATTTTGCTTAATTTGCTGCAAGCATGGTAGCAAAAGGCTATTTCTGACATTCAGCAGTCAAATGCTTTTATCACTGATAGACAGGTTGCTTTTTTTAATTAAATGAGCAAGTGGAATCTGAGAGATGTAAAAATAGCAGAAAAAGGCCTGCACACTTTCCAAGGTCACATTTTCAAAAAGCTCTTTTAATATTCATTTTATAAATATACATTCAAAAGGCTGAATGCTTTTTTTTTTTTGCAAATATTCACTCACTTTGAATTGTTGGGACAGGGGCAAGAAAAGACTGAAAAGTTGAGGAAAGCTCAAAAACCCTTTTTGAAACATTCCACAGGTGAACAGGTTAACTGGAAACAGGTGAGTGTCATGATTGGGTGTACAGAGGAGCATCCCTGAAAGGCTCAGTCGTTCACAAGCAAGGATGAGGCAAGGTTCACCACTTTGTGAACAACTGTGTGGGCAAATAGTCCAACAGTTTAAGAACGTTTCTCAACATACAACTGCAAGGTAATTAGGGATGTCATCATCTACAATCCATTACATCGTCAAAAGATTCAGAGAATCTGAAGAAATTTCTGCACGTAAGCGGCAAGGCCAAAAACCAACGGTGAATGCCTGTGACCTTCATCCCTCAAGCGGCACTGCTTTAAAAACTGACATCATTCTGTAAAGGATATTTACACTCCAGAAAACCATTGTCAGTTAACGCAGTTTGTCGCTGCATTTACAAGTGCAAGTGCAACTCTACCATGCAAAGCAAAAGCCATATATCACCCAGAAATGCTGCCAGGTGGTCTAGGCCTGAGCTCATCTGCGACGGACTGCCACAAAATGTAAAAAAAAAAAAAAACATGGACGTGGTGTCCTCTGGGCTAAAGAGAACAACCATCTAACATTAAGTTCAAAAGCCAGTATCTGTGATGGTATGGGGGTGTGTTAGAGCCCATGGCAAGGGTAACTTGCACATCTGTGAAGGCACCGTTAATGCTGAACAGTACTCACAGGTTTTGGAGCAAGACAATAATAAACAGTGTGGTGATGATGAAAATAATATGGTATATTGTTGTTCTCCTCCAGGCATCATGGAGGGATTGTGGGTGCCAAGATGCCCAGTCATTCAGTCTAGAAGTACAGGCAGAGATAAAGCCCCTGGCACTGCCCACAGCCTAATAACTTCTCCTTTTTTATGGGACATGGGCACACACCACAGAGGAGGTCTCGCCTCAGAGCCTCCATCTTAGGCACCTTCCCATTATTCCCTCTGTCGATCCCCCTAGATCCTTCAACTCCTTTACAATTGCCCTGTCTCCTGGCTATACCCCGCCCACCCCCCAATGCTCCTCTCCTTCCCTCCATAACTTCTTGCTTTTGTTTTGGGAGCAGGAGGGGCAAAAGTCAGGGCTGCTCGTTACAGGAGCAGTGTTGCTATGGAGCGAGGGCAAAAAAAGAGCGAGAGAGAGAAAAGATAGAAAATTGGGGCACTGTCCTGGGAGGATCAAACAAGGGCTCCTCTGTGCACCTCCTGCATGGGCTGCAGTGGAAAACACCCACAGAGAAGGGAGGACAGGTGAAAGGGTTACTTTGAACTCCGTATCAGGTGTCCTTTATTCTGGAGCGTGTTTCCTGATATGTTTTGGGTTTTTTTTAATATCGATTCCTGCCAGAAAATCATGTCACTAGAAAGCACACTTCCTTTGTTAATGATTAATATCACAACCATTACTGACACTCCTTTATGAATAATGGTCAAATATTAATCTTGATCTTATTTGTTTGTAACCAGTAAAAATGTCAATTTAAGCCTAACAGTAATATAAATTATAGGTAAAACTTTTTGAAACAACTAAACTAAAAGTCTTCAAAAACCTGCACCAAGCAAGATCTTACTAACTTTAAACTTTGCTGTATTTTATTTCCTTAACTTAAGAGTAAAATGAAATTCTTTAAGAATTTGTCAAACAAAATCTACTGGGAAGATAAAATCAATAGGTAGTCATAGTCTATGTAAGTCTCTAGATCTGATCTGACATTTTTCACCACACCTGAGCACTAACATGATTAACAGAAACACACTGAAACCCCACCAAGAAGCAATCGTGTCCACAAAAAAACTCATGAATTTGAGCTAAATTACATACGTACAGAAGGATTTATTGGAAGATGAGAAACTACCTGATCCATACAGCATCAAACTAACAGGTCACAATGAGCTGGTGTTTGCCATTTCTTAAAGCTAAACACTTGTCCGTAAAAACAACAACAAAAAATAAAGCAGTCACAAACTCTTTGTGACTGTTATTCAGAACTTTTACAGCCACGAATTTAATTTGTTTAGGCTGTGTGCCACAGACAGCATTCTTTCCTCCTGATGAAAGCCTCTACTTTCTGTTCAGTCAAGTATTCAAAGCACCCACTGCCCCTTGGTGGTCACTGGTTTTTGTCCCTGCACTCAGAATGCCAAGAGTTGAAAAGAGTTCAAGTTTTGGAACAATACCATGATCAATAACTTAAAACAAAAGTTTGGAGGAATGTATGTTTTCTTGTGAGATTGTTGTAGTACAGTGTAGTAAGCAGAAAGTCTTGATACCAAATGCTCACTCACCGAGCTGTGAGTGTCAGGTCAAACTCTTGTGCATATATCTGGCTACTTCTGATTGCTAACTTTGTGTTTTTCTGTCTATGCTAATGCAAGCTTTACTGCGGCTTCTCAGGGTTATGCAGTTCCTCCAGGATTTCGCAGGATTTTTTTTTTCTATTGTTGTGGTAAGTTGCGGGGCTGTCCTTGGGGATTGCCTGAATCACGCATTGGCTCATGTCCAGACCAGAAAGTCCCAACTTTAAAACTCATTGACAAGATGTAGTGGTGACTTTTACCTCTAAAGACGTATAAACTGTTACAACACTTGCTGTAATATTAGATTGACTTGTTTTTTGTGTGGTTTTACGGTGTGTCTGGGCACATGCGCTCCCGAGACGGAGGTGCTTTCAGGCAGGCGTATGTTTTTCAACACAACCCCGGCACTTCATACACGCGGTCATTACGGAAACTCGAGGAGACGTTCACCGGCAGGCCAGGGGAGACGGAGGAAGGAACAATGTGGGAAAACTCGCAGGTGAATGTGTTTTCTTAATCACACTGTTTTTTGCTGATGTGTTCGGTATATACTCACTGTAAACACAGAAGTGAGAGCGGTGCAGCGCCGCATTTGATTGGTCAAACTGATGACGTACACATCTGCGCGCTACTGAGCAACAAATTTGATTGGCGAAATTGGCGGAAGTTGACAACAATTTGCCAAAATTGCGGTAAAGTTGTGGTGATTGGACAAAATTCAAGTTATGCAGAACCTGCTGAAGTCACGGGAATTGGTAGAATTGCAACATCGCGAAATCCTAGAGGGACTGGTTATGTCTACTGTAACATACTGTTAATGTTTGGAAGTTATCTGGTTAAAGGCTGAGCAGCCTGTTGATACGTTAAAAAGGTTTTATGGTGGTGCTATACAATGCCAAGCAATGCCAAGCTAGAAGGATGAGACTGACGGGATTAGCATCAGAAAAACTGAACAGCTCAGAGAGTCATCAGACACATCACATTACAGCAGCTCAGGATCTCTACAATGCATTTTTGTTACTCTGGTTTTGATGGAGGTGTTGTGTTTGCTAGACAAGAGCACTCTGAGGCGAGTGCAATATACCTCGCCTTCATTTTCTTTGAAGACCCCAATACTTATTGAAGGAAAGCAGTTTTCAGCTTTTCAATATAATTATTATGACAGAACCAAATTATGATAAGCCCATCATCCACGAATATACAACAAAGTATACAACCCACAGTTGAAGATCAGGATCCCAAGGTGAACCCGTGTAGCAAGTATGGTGACCCTAGAGAGCTGTACACATTCTATAGTAAGAGATCATAGGGAGTGGCAACTTTGACCTTTTGACCCCAAACCTATAGTCAGAGGTTATGGCCTCAGAGTAAACCTGTGTACCAGGTTTGGTGGCCCTAGCTTTATACGTTGTACAGAAATAAGGCATAAGGAATGTTCACCTTGACCTTTGACTTTTTGACCTTAAACCCATAGTCAGAGGTCAGGATCCCAAGGTGAACCTGTATACCAGATTTGATGGCCCTAGCCTTACTCATTTTATATTAACAGTAAATGTAGCAGTTACCATTTACCATAGTGCAACTGTAATGTTAACTCTGAACTTTGACCTTTGACCCCTTGACCCCAAACCCATAGTTAGGTCAGGGTGTAAGTTGTCCAAGATGTGTATTAGATAAAATTCTTGTATCAATTTGAAAAGTCTACATCATTTCTTTCAGTAGTTATTGTGTTTAGAAGATTTAGGGAAAAATGTGATCTCTGACCTTTGACCTCAAGGTCATCCAATGAGAGTGAAATTGCAATATGCGCATGATCAGAGTATATCAAACCATGGTACCAAGTTTCAAAAGAATCGGAACAAAACTGTAGGAGGAGTTGATTTCACAAGATAGTTACCGTCTATGAAGTGAGGTGAAACAGGAGGTCATAGGTCAGGGGCTACAATTCCCACAAAAATCATCTGATCAGAGCCAAATTGCAATATGCGCATCCTCAGTATACACTACTCACAAAAAGTTAGGGATATTCGGCTTTTGGGTGAAAATTCAGGCTGCACCTAAAATGTACTATAACCTTTACAGGTGAACTTAATTTGGCCTTCTCTAACCTTTTGAATGCACATGTCCAACTGTTCAGTGTTCAGCACTTTTTGCATAACTTGCTGTTGTCTAACAAGGTGCTTAACAGCAAAATTCACAACATGTGTTTGATCCATGAATCGACCAATAAATTTTCTGGTTTAATTAGAATTGGTATTTAAACAGTCCTCTTCATCATGCTGTTCACATTTTGACATCTTGCGACCAAGACAACACCTAACAAATGATTAACAGTACCTCGCCATTGTGAGACTTCAAACAGGATGTTCTCTGAGGGAAGTGGCTACTGAGCATAGAGTGTCACAGAGTGCCATCAGCAGGTTGCAACAGAGATACAGAGAAACTGGAAGAGTCACAGAAAGGCATAGAAGTGGACGTCCTTTGGCCACATCCCACGTCAGTCCATTCAAAACCATTTACATCAGCGTTGTCTGCGTGCTAGACAACCTGCAAGGGTACCTGACCACACCACCAGGCACAGGCGTCATCATCTTGCATGAGCCAGGGAGCATTTATGCTGGACAAGGAACCAGTGGGCCTCAGTGCTGTTCTCTGACAAAAGTCGATTCACATTGAGCAGAAATGATGGCTGCCAGTGATGTTGGAGATGTCAAGGAGGGTGCTATGCATCAGCCACTGCTGTCACCAGACGAGCCTTTGGTGGTGGTGGTGGTAGTGTTACAGTCTGGGCCAGTGTGTCTAGTCAATACAGAACTGCCCTATACCTTGTGAATGGTACAGTGACAAGCCGATGCTACCTGAATAACATCATTAATTCAGTCACTGTGCCCTTGCATGAACAACACAGGCCTAATTTCCTCTTCATGGATGACAATACTCCAGCTTATCAAGGTTGCTTCATTAGGGAACGGCTGCTGGAGGCCGGGGTACCTCAAATACAGTGACTTGCACTTTCTCCAGACCTGAATCCCATAGAAAACCTATGGGATCAGCTGAGTCGCTGTGTAAAGGCTCGTAACCCTTCACCCCACAACCTCAATGACCTGAGGGCCGGCCTTCAAGAAGAGTGGAATGCCATGCCTCAGCAGACAATAAGTCGACTTGTGAACAGCATGAGACGTCGTTGTCAAGCTGTAACTGATGCTCAAGGACACATGACAAGTTATTGAGACACTGACATTTTTTGCTGTGGTATACCCACCACTGCTGTTGGCTTTTGTTTCATTTGAGATGAGGAAATCAACATTGCATGCTTCTACTTAAATGCCATACTTTCATGATATACAGTGGTGTGAAAAAGTGTTTGCCCCCTTCCTGATTTCTCATTTTTTTGTATGTTTGTCACACAAATGTTTCAGATCATCAAACTAATTTAAATATTAGACAAAGATAGCACAAGTAAACACAAAATGCAGTTTTTAAATGAAAGTGTTTATTAAGGGAAAAAAATCCAAACCTACATGGCCTTGTGTGAAAAAGTGATTGCCCCCTAAACCTAATAACTGGTTGGGCCACCCTTCGCAGCAACAACTGCAATCAAGCATTTGCAATAACTGGTGATGAGTCTTTTACAGCGCTGTGTAGGAATTTTGGCCCACTCATCTTTGCAGAATTGTTGTAATTCAGCCACATTGGAAGGTTTTCGAGCATCAACTGCCTTTTTAAGGTCATGCCACAGCATCTCAATCAGATTCAGGTCAGGACTTTGACTAGGCCACTACAAAGTCTTCATTTTGTTTTTCTTAAGCCATTCAGAGGTGGACTTGCTGGTGTGTTTTGGATCATTGTCCTGGTGCAGAACCCAAGTGCACTTCAGCTTGAGGTCACCAACAGATGGCCGGACATTCTTCTTCAGGATTTTTTGGTAGACAGCAGAATTTATGGTTCCATTTACCAAAACAAGTCTTCCAGGTCCTGAAGCAGCAAAACAGCCCCAGACCATCACACTACCACCACCATATTTTACTGTTGGTATGATGTTCCTTTTCTGAAATGCTGTGTTACTTTTACGCTGGATGTAATGGGACAAACACCTTCCAAAAAGTTAAACTTTTGTCTCGTCAGTCCACAGAATATTTTCCCAAAAGTCTTGAGGATCGTCAAGATGTTTTCTGGCAAAACTGAGACGAGCCTTTATGTTCTTTTTGCTCAGCAGTGGTTTTCGTCTTGGAACCCTGCCATGCAGGCCATTTTTGCCCAGTCTCTTTCTTATTGTGGTGTCATGAACATTGACCTTAACTGAGGCAAGTGAGACCTGCAGTTCTTTCGATGTTGTTGTGGGGTCTTGTGTGACCTCTTGGATGAGTCGTTGCTGTGCTCTTGGGTTAATTTTGGTCCGCTGGCCACTCCTGGGAAGGTTCACCACTGTTCCATGTTTTTGCCATTTGTAGATAATGGCTCTCACTGTGGTTTGCTGGCGTCTCAAAGCTTTAGAAACGGCTTTATAACCTTTTCCAGACTGATGGATCTCAATTACTTTGTTTCTCATTTGTTCCTGAATATCTTTGGATCGCAGCATGATGTAGGGGTGTTCCATATCGTATCATTCACAAAAATACCGGTATAAATTCTAATACCGGTGTAAAAATGAATGTTGCAATATTTGCGTGATGACATCACACGTTTACATCGCCGACACAAGTTACGTAGCTGATGCAAGTACATCACCGTGCAATATAAAAATATGGTGACCAAAGACAGTGGCAGCCCCACTCCTCTGATGGAGTTAACGAGGATCCTTTTCAGTTGTGTGGAAATATATCAGTTTCAAAAGAGGATGTGGGTCAAACGACAGTCATATGTAAAACTTGCCTGTGACGACCAAAGGTGGGAATACATCAAACTTATTCAGCCATCTGAAGAATAAACACGTGATTCAATATGAAGAGAGTCAAAAAACCCGAGAGGAGACTTTAGCAAGGGCAACTTCTAATGCAAGTAAACCCATTAAACTGGTTCAGCATGGCATTTCTGAGGCTTTATCCCGTTACCTGCCTTACGAAAAAACAAGTAAACGCTGGAAAGACATTACTGAAGCAGTTGTGGCTCACATATTTTTGACTACATATGTATAAGCACAAGGAAGATGCTTAGGACTGCATGTGTTGATTGACCTCACGTCTTGGATGGAACAATACGTCTGGACCGCCTAGGGATAATGGCAGGAGGACGGAGGTGCCGTGATAAGACTCTGAAAGGACTTCCTGACCTCCTGGAGTCACACGGACGACGAAAGGACTCGGGGGGAGAATTATTGTCAATGGGGGATTTTGACGACATTGTGTGATTCTGCCTCTGATGTTACATGTATAAAGGTGGGGGTTTTTATGCAGCTCACTCTCTTCTTGTCTTGAGAGAAAGCTGGGGATGTGAAATCTGCATTAAACCTGAATTGAGAAATAATTCAGTCTCTTTATTTCACGCTCTCCACAGCAGCCAGTTTTTGTGTCGCTAAAGATATGGTGCCGATTCAGACTGTGGAGAGGGAGGGCTTCAGGCACCTAATACATGTGCTGGACCCAAGATACCGCTTGCCGACAAGAAAGTATTTTTACAAGACCTCACTTCCAGACATGTATGAAAAACACCGTGACAAGCTAGCAGTTACACTGTCTTCTGCTGAATACTACTCATCCTCCAAGGACTTATGGTCAAATAGAACTACACAGCCCTATTTAAATCTGACTGTACACTATATTAACAATGAATGGAAGATGTACAAAGCCTGTCTTGAAATGAGTTACTTCTCTGAGGGCCATACAGGAGAAAATATAGCAAACGGACTCCAAGATTTCCTCCAGTCTTGGCACCTCAATGAAAAGAAGCAGGTGTGTGTAATGACTGACAGTGGGGCAAATGTCGTGAAAGCTATAAAACTAAATGAATGGACGAGACTGTCATGTTTTGGCCATCATCTTCATATTGCCATCGGTAAGTTTATTACTTCTCTATAAGGTACTGATATACTACTAGTGCATCTCAGTTCATTAGAATACATAAGTTTTATTTTAAAAATAAAAATCAACAAAATTGCTTGAAAAAGGCTTGAAATGTTTCACTGTGCATATATTGAATATCAATTAAAGTTTATCTTTTTATATTGCAATTTTATTTTATATTTTTACAATATTTTAATTTACTGAGATGTACTAGAAAATGTTATAAGATTGAGGTAAATTTGGGTTATGATTGTAGGATCCTTTTATCCATGTTCATGTTATAGAAACATTTTGTTTAAATCAGGTGCACTATATCAAGTATTTAAAATGTTTACAAATTTTTAAAGGCAAATATGTGATATCGTCAATAATACTGTGACCGTGAAAATTCTCAGAAATATCGTAATATCTATTTTAGGTTATATCTCCCACCCCTAGCATGATGTCTAGCTTTTGAGGATCTTTTGGTCTACTTCACTTTGTCAGGCAGGTCCTATTTAAGTAATTTCTTGATTGAGAACAGGTGTGGCAGTAATCAGGCCTGAGTGTGGCTACAGAAATTGAACTCAGCTTTCCAAAGATGTAATAAACCACAGTTAATTTATGTTTTAACGGGGGGTGGGGGTCACTTTTTCACACAGGGCCATGTAGGTTTGGATTTTTTTTTCCCTTAATAATAAACATCTTCATTTAAAAATGACATTTTGTGTTTACTTGTGTTATCTTTGTCTAATATTTAAATTTGTTTGATGATCTGAAACATTTAAGTGTGACAAACATACAAAAAAATGAGAAATCAGGAAGGGGGCAAACACTTTTTCACACCACTGTAATATCACTGTAGCGTGAACTTTTTACATTTTCCATAAATTTCACCCGAAAGCCAAATATCCCTAACTTTTTGTGAGTAGTGTATATCAAACCATGGTACCAAGTTTCAATTTGGATGTAATTTTCACCAGAGGTGGCTCTTGGCCTAGAGAGGAACCCATTATATTTTGGTGATGATCTGAGAATGCATACCTCAGCCAAGGCTCTTATCTTCTCACAGTGTGTTAGCAACAATACTCCAAAACTGATGGACAGACTTTGATGCAATTTTCACCACAAGTGGCTCTAGGCCTACACACAAACCCATTACATTTTGGAGGTGATCCATGACAAACGGAAGGAGACTTGGCAGAGGTATGCACTCTATGAGTGCTTTTCTAGTTCATTTTATTTTTATTTACTTTGCTCATTGATCTATTTTATTATAATTTTATAAGCATTTCTTTCAAGTATTTATGTTCATGAGTTTCATTCATATTTCATATTGCCCTTGCAATAATGTTGTTATTGAAACTGCAATCATGTGATTTTCCTTTAAGGGGCAAAAAGTATCAGTATTGGTATCAAAGTAAAAGTCCCATAAATTGATGGCATCATATCAAAAGGAAAAATGCTGGTATCGCCCATCCCTAGTGTGCAGCCACTGAGGCAATAGCATGTCAGTATGTTGTTTGTCTGTACAAGAATCAATACAATAATTAGCCAGACTGCCATTAATTTCCACACAGTGAGGAAAAAAAAGCCTGAATAGGAAAAAAAAGATGCATCAAGACTCGTTTTATAATTGCACTGCACTCCACTGAATCGAATCGTGAGGTGGCTAGAAATCCCACCCCTAAAAGGAATATTTTCTCATTAACATTCATTTACCAGCAAATTTTGTGAAAAGTAATTGACTTTCACAGCATAGCAGCAGCAGTAGGGGAAACAACGGCTGTAGTAGTGTAGTAGTCAAGTGCACTACATGAGCTGAAGTATTGGGTCACCTACACATCCCATTCTAATTCCATTGGCATTAGCCCCCTCCAGCTGTAACAGCTTTGGCCTTTCATCCAGAAGAGCATTTTTGAGAAGAGAACCCCGGCTCCAATCACCATTCAAGTTCATCCCAAAGATATTGGTTGGGCTTGAGGTCAGGGCTCTGTGTTGGTCAGTCAAGTTCTTCCACACAAAACACATCCAACCACGTCTTTACAGACCTTGCTGTGTGCACTGGACCACAGTCATGCTAAAACTGCTAATACAAAGCTGGAATCATAGAAGTGTCTGAAATGTCTTGGTAAGAAGAAGCATTACATATTCTCCGGAATTAAAGAAAGGAAATCAGTGAGAGGTGTTCATAATACTTCTGTCCATATAGCATAGTTTGTGTGTGGCTGGCCCATTCAGAGCTGTCAGAGCAGGGAGCAAAGTTTTTGCAGCGCAGTCACAGGTCAGGTCACACACCCACCAGTCACAGCCTGAGCTCCACTACAACACAGAGACTCTATCATCTGCTGTTCATAATGGAATTCGAGTTATACAGTCACATGTCTTACATCTGTCAAAAACAATTAGACCCATGCCTAACGTAGGCTGGGACTCACTGGCATATGAACACAGGAGTCGGCCAAGACTTCCTGCCCAAAATCCCCCCACTGAATAGTCTCTCGGACCATGAAAACAACACAGAGGCAGAGACACAATCAGTTGCAAATTATTTGAATTCTTCATAACAGAAACACCAATAGGAATAGAAAATCTGAAAAAAAGATATAACTAATTCAAACGAATCCACAATGCTGCAGGAATGCCATAATGGACTCCATTAGTTTTAACAGGGTCATTGGCTGAAAAATGGTGTGTTTGTAGGTTTTAACTGTCTGAATTCTAAAATGAGTCTACTGGTCACGCAATTATCAAAAAAAAAAAAAAAACACCTCCGTCCTAAAGACCCACCCACTGCTCTATTATTGGCCCGCCTAGCTGTCCATCACGTAGATGGAAGGGGGAGGCTAAAGGTAGCCTATTCAGGGTTTCCTCTGGTAGCATTTCTCTGTGGCGGCCCGCCTCACCAGAAATCGTACCGCCAAGCCGATATGATTTTATTAATAAAAATATATGAAGCAATGACCTTCCGCAAGCGCGCACACGAACAACGCGCGTGGCCGTCATCCGCGCGGAGTTTAGAAGCGCCCCACTCACATGAGTTTTCCAGTCAGCAGTGCTTCGCTAAGCGTGACTGTCCGACAGAAACATGAGTTTATTAAAGTACTTTAAATGTGGAAAAAAATCATAAGAGCTATGTAAGCACTGGCGTTTATCATGGTTTTAACCCGCTGGAAACAGGAGCCATAATGGAAGAGTCGCTTAGCTAAGAGATGTGGTTAGAATTCAAATGCAGCCGGCTTCATATGAAGGGAAAGGCAAGGGGGACTGATGACTTGCTGAGGATATATTTCACCAGCCACTACTATATTAAATTATAAGACTGGCAATTTCTCTCTTTTCTCACACGAGCAGGCGTGCCAGCTCCCTGATGCGCCTGATGAAAAATAAATAAATATGTGCATTTTTTTTTTTTTTTTATTTTCATATCAAACTTTTATTTACATAATTTTTTTTTTTTTTTTATTTAAGTTTTTGTAAAGGGTATACAGGTCGTTACAGCAATGCAGTGTTTACATTTTCATCACATGTTCCCTTATTTCCTGATATCTGACAACATTGGAAGATTAATTCTTACAACACCCCTTATTTTTTTTTTTTTTTTAAAGTGAAAGAAAAAGTGAAAAGAGAAAAAAAAACAAACAAAAAACAAATAAAAAAAACAAACAAACCAGTAAAAAACAAACAAAAAGAAAAAGTAAGTAAATAAAGATAAAAGAGCATCTGAGTAGCTTTGGAACAAAGAGAGGAACCATTATTGAAATGGTATTTGTCAAAGATTAGATCTAATGGAAGACACATATGCGGTCCAGGGTTGCCAAAAGTTCATGAACCCATCCATGTCCTGTCTCAGTGCGAATGTCAACTTTTCCATCGAGTAAATGTCTTGGATCACGTTAGTCCAATCTTCAGGTGTAGGACAGTCCTTCAACATCCATTTTTTAGTTAGAGCTTTTTTGCTTGCCAATATTAAAACATTGAATAAGTATTTTTCTCCTCGTCTTTCCAGTGAGTCCGGTAGTAAACCCAAATACAAAGTTACAAAAGAAAAGGGAACTGTAATTTTGAATATTTTCCCCAATATTGTCTGTACATTGGTCCAATATTGGTGGATAACTGGGCATGACCAAAACACATGAAAATGATTTGCAGTCTTTTCACCACACAAGCGCCAACAGTTCAATCCCTTATGGGTAAATTTGTTTTGTGCAGGTGTTCTGAAAAATCTTGCCAAGTTTTTCCATCCAAATTCTCTCCACTGCAGGGATGAGGTACTTTTCCATTGCTGTTTATTTAGCTTTTCCCATATTTCCAGTTGTAAAGTGAAATTCCCCTCTTTTTCCCATCTCTCTTTTATATAAGATGTGTTGTCTCCTTTTAAGTCTTGAAGACCTTGGTATATTTTAGAAATGTATCTGATCCCTGGGATCCCTTTATATGCCATTAAGAAGACCTTCAGAACACCTGACTGGGCCCTTTCCAAAACCTCCTTTTTAAGTATATTGTTTATGTGGTGTCTAAGCTGGAAGAACCTGTAAAGGTCTTGATTTATTAGGCCTTGTTTTTTCAAATCTTCAAAACTTCTTAAGATTTGCCCTTTAAAAAAATCGTAATATTTTATCAGCCCCTTCTCCTTCCACTTTTTAAATCTGGTGTCTGTTTTATTAGGAGTAAAGTCCTGATCATAGGCGATCCATTGCAGAAGTCGATAGGGCTCTTTAGTTTGATTCTCTCTGACTATCTTAAACCAAATTTTTAGCGGGGTCTCTATCCACGGGTTAGTGTTATTCAAAAGCTTAGGTAAGACATTGTTCCCTATTATCGCCTGTAGGGGGATGTCACTTGTTATTTGGCATTCGATCTCCTTCCATTGTGCAGAGTAGACTGGGTTACATATCTCTACTAAAGTTTTAATTTGTGCGGCTTTAAAGTAGTCCCTGATATTTGGCAGCGCGAGCCCACCTTTGTCTTTGTTTAGCTGTAGGGTTCTATATCTGATTCTAGGTCTCTTGCCCTGCCATATGAATCTTGAGATCCTTCTGTCCAGCTCCTGCCATGTTTTATTGGGAGGTTCTACCGGTATTGTTTGGAAAAGGTATAGAAGACGTGGAAGTATATTCATTTTGACTGCTTCAATTCTTTGTGCAATACCCAAGAATGGTATCATATTCCATCTTGCTAGGTCAGATTTTATTTTTGTCACCAGTGGATCATAGTTTAGTGATATAATTTTGTTGAGTTGTTTCGGGATATTGACCCCCAGATATTTCATAGATTCCGACTCCCAGTTAGTTTTGAGTTTGCTTAGTGAATAATGATTTGGGTCATAGTTGAATGTTAAAACTTGGGTTTTATGCATATTTAATTTGTACCCCGATAAATCTCCATACTCTGAAAAAACTGAGGTTAGTTCTGGTAAAGAAGTGTCCGGCTGCCCTAGGTATATTAAAATGTCATCAGCAAAGAGTGCTATTTTATGTTCCTTCTGACCAAGTGTAATACCTTGAATTTTTTGGTTTTGTCTTATCCATTGGCTCAGAGGTTCTATGAAGATTGCAAAGAGCAGTGGAGACAGGGGGCAGCCCTGACGACATCCTCTTTCCAGTTCAAAAGATGATGATAAATTACCGTTAATCCTTATTTTAGCTGTTGGTTTTTTATATAATGCCTGTATAGTTCTAATGAAGTTGTTATGAAAATTGAAACTGGATAAGATTCTGTATAGAAAAGACCAGTCAACCGAATCGAATGCTTTTTCAGCATCTAATCCTAATATGACTGCATTTAAGTTATATTTTTTTATATGATGAATTATGTGTAAAGTGCGTCGAATGCTGTCTTGTGTCTGTCTTTGTCTTATAAAACCTGTTTGGTCTAAATGAATTAGGTCTGTCAGTATATTCTCTAACCTTTTGGCAAGGATAATGGTAAAAAGCTTATAGTCCTGATTTAGTACACTGATTGGTCTGTAGTTGGAGCACTCTAGTTTATCCTTTTCAGGTTTAGGTATAACTGCAATGACCCCTTCTCTCCAGGAGGGGGGATTTCCCCTGTGTGGAGGACATAATTAAATGTTTTCAGGAGGAGAGGAGATAGTTGCTGTTTAAAGGTTTTGTACCACTCTGCTGTATAGCCATCAGCTCCTGGGGATTTGTTAGCTTTAAGTTTCATAATTGCTTTTTCCAATTCTTTAGGATGTATTTCTGACAGTAGTGTTTTATTTTGTGACTCCGTAAGTTGGGGAAGGTTTAATGTGTTTAGGAATGCCTCGGATGCATTTTTATGTTTTTTGTGGGAGTATAAGTTCTTATAGTAATTCTCGAAGTTTTTAAGAATATCCTGAATTCTGAATTTTATTTCCTTTGATACTGGGTCTCTGATTTTGTAGATTGCTCTTTCTGTTTGATGTTTCCTCAATTTATAGGCTAGCAATTTTGCCGATTTACTGCCTGCTTCATAGTATTTTTGTTTCAGAAATGTAAGTTTCTTCTGGATTTCTATTGTGTAGATCTCATTTATTTGGTTTTTAATTTCCTTAATCTTGAGCGAGTCAGTAGAATGAGTGTTGCCTTTGTGTTCTTTTTCTAGGTTCCTAAGTTCTGACTCTAATGTGGATAGTTTTTCTTGTCTTAGTTTCTTTTGGGTTGCCAGTTTTGCAATAATCTTTCCTCTTATTACAGCTTTACATGCATCCCACAGTATTAAAGGGGATACTTCTCCATTATCGTTATCTTCCAAATATCTGAGAATATCTGACTCCAATTCATCTTTCAATGGTCCTTTCAGGACATTTGAATTTAACCTCCAAGAAAATGTATTATTTGTGTATTTTTGGATATTTAAGTCCATGTAGATCGGACTGTGGTCGGAGAGATCCATCAGTCCTATTTTACATGTTTTTACTCTACCAATGTCTCTATTAAACATAAAAAAATAGTCAATCCTTGAGTAAGATGAATGTGGAGTTGAGTAAAATGTATAGTCTTTTACACTGGGGTTGAGTTCCCTCCACACGTCACAGACTCCCAATTCTTTTAGTAGCATCCGAGTATTCCTGTTTTGGGTGTTATTTTGATGTGGGGAATTACCAGAAGCATCCCAGTATGGATTCAGTCTAAGATTGAAGTCCCCACCACATATCACTAAACCTTGAGCTTTAGTTATCATTAGGTCGAATACATTTTTATAAAATTTCCAGTTAGCCCCTGGGGGAGCATACACATTCAGCAGGGTGATATCTTCTCCCTCTAGCCGCCCAGTTACCAAACTGTATCTCCCTTCTTTATCTTTGTGTTCTGATTTTTTTTCAAATGTAATTTTGGTTGATATCAATGTTGCTACTCCCCTCCTCCTCCCTGATTTATATGAAGATGAAGAGATCATTTTAAACCCTTGTCTACTGAGTTTATTGTGTTCCACGTCTGATAGGTGGGTTTCTTGTAAAAGTATTATTCCTGCTTTGTCTTTTTTCATTTTGCCTAGAATCTTGGATCTTTTAACTGGATTCAGGATTCCTTTTACATTATATGAAATTATTTTGGTTACACCCTGTTTCTCCATTGTGTTGTTTTGTTTAGTATAACTGTGTGGTGGCCCTCTTTTGTGCTACTCAGAAACTGAAAGAACATTAAAAACAAGAAAAACATTAAGAACATAGTGTAAAAAACTTTAAAACAAAAAGCTGTCAAAAGAACTTCCTGAGCTGAGGTCTTTTTAAAGACCCTGTAAGAGCCTTGATGGAGTGAAGGCTCTGAGGGAAATTCCTCAAACTCTGTTACGTGTTGAGGGCCCTCTCTTACCACTGAAAGTTGTCCCATGCTTTTAACGTGAGTTTCAGAACCCAATCCAAACTTGTAATGATTTTTTTTTTTTTCCTTTTATGCCTAAACCCTGTGAAATTGTGTGCACCCTCCCACCCCCATCACATCAAACATTCACGCAAAAACAGTATTTGTTAGTATGAGGAGAACATGTGGATTATTGTCACATTTCTATTTTAACAAGTTTTTTTTTTTTTTTTTTTATTACAAAGACTTATTTGTTTCAAATAATATGATTGTTCCATGAAATGTTTTACCACATGCTGAATATGCATCTCCTTTAATGTTTGTTACCTTGTATGAGGGGGGTTGGATGTGCGGATTGATTCAAGAGGAGAAAAAAAAAAAAAAAAGGTCGCTATTCCAACCTGAAAACGGATAGTTTATCCGCGACGCTCTGGTGCTGGGTTTCCCGCTGCTGGTCCGTGGATTTTGAGGGTCTTTGTGTTGTCCATGTTTGCGCTTTGATCTTCACACTCGGGTCTGCCGCGGGTTTAAATACCGTTACCGGGAGCCCTCTTTTCGCCATGTCAGCTGTTGCTTCTTCCGCCGAATTATAGAGACACGTTTCATCGCCGTAGAAGACCCTTAACTTCGCAGGAAATGGTGTCTGAAAGCGCAATTTCTTCTCTCTTAACACCTTTTTCGCGTCATTGTATTCCCTGCGCTTTTTAAGGACCTCCGGGGCGTAATCGTGTTCCACGTAGACTTTTCTCTCCTGGTGCATAAATCCTTTTTTCTGCCAGGCCAGTCTTACAACCTCTTGTTTTATTTTGAAATTGGAAAATCTTACCAACACCGAACGTGGGGGCGCTTCCGCCGCCGGCCTAGCGGCTAATGAACGATGTGCCTTTTCTATCTTCAAGTCGGTGGTTTGTGGAATATCCAATTTCTCTCTTAGTAAGGATTCCACGCATTCTGCCATTGAGTTAAAACCATTTTCGGTTCCTTCTATCAGACCATGAATTCTTATGTTATCTCTTCTTTGTTTTCCTTCTTGGTCGGTTAGCTTAGCCTCTATAGCTGCTTGTCTTTTGCGTAGGTCCAGCACAGAATCTTCGAGCACTTTTATTCGATCCTCTGTTTCCAAGATTCGGTTCTCGGCCTGGTCCACTCTGCTGTTTGTCCTTTTCAATTCTTCTCTGAATTCCCGAAATTCGGCCGTAACATCTCGGCGAAATCGTCGTAGTTCCTCAAATAGTGATTTCAGGCTAACCCTTTTGTTAGCTATCACCAGCTCCTCGTCTTCTGAACGGGGATCTTCCAGTTCAGATTCTCCGGCCGATACGTGTCCTGGCCTGGAGAATTTCAGTTTCTTCTGTTTTCCTTTAGACATGATGATTTTGTCTTTTGATTTTCACTCCTCCAAAAATCCGTTAAGTTTGATTTTCAAGGTGTTATCCTGGATTGAGTCTGAGAGCTTCAGTGTTAAGCTGCAGTCGCCATGGCGTCCAGACCGGAAGTCTCAAATATGTGCATTTTTAAAATATTTTTTTAACCAAATAGCCAATTTAGGAGGTATTTACTTGTATTATTAGCATATTTGTAATTTGTGTGTATTTTCTACTATTGAATAAAAAAAAAAAAAAGAATCAAATTGTAGGCACTTCCCAGCCAGATATTGTGATACTAGGAGACCGGCTCCCGTGTAGTCATTTTGCAACTATAACTGCCTATACAGATCATTCTGTACATGAACACATATTGTGGTGAATTATGTCTTTAGAGTCCGCTACAGTTCCCTATCATGTACCTGGCAGGTTAAGATGACTGAAATTCACGAAGTCAATGACTTTAATCTGTCAGCAGCCTTCAGACAAACTGAACACGTCAACATTTGATTTCAAAATAAGGGAGGTTTTTCCTGCTGTCTGGGTGGTGAGGAGATTTCTACAAAAAAACAAAACAAAACTATAAATATAAAGAAACATTATAACAGAAATAATGGCATCCTTGGTCACTTCAGTTAATTTATTTCATTAAATACAATTTTATTAATATTTTTTCTTTGTAATCAGAGTTAAATTATTGTTCTGTTCTGACTGCAAAATTATGGTCAAAAATGTAAATTGTTATAAGGAAAAAGTAAAAAAAAAAATTACTACAGTCTGTTTCAAATTTATTTAAAAAAAAAAACTGTAATTTTATTTTAAAAAACAAACAAAATTAGTCATAAAATAATCCACAAATTATAATAAAGATTCAAATGTAAAAGAAAAGTCAATTTTACAAGAGAAAACTACAAATTTGAGGAACATGGTTTCAACTTTAGATTTACAGAGAAAAGTAGAAAACTATAAGAAAATTGTTATTAATTTTTGAGAAAAACCTCAAACGTTCAAGACTGAAGTCATTACTCGAGTTTTTAAGTGGGTGCTTTTTGTACCCTTAACTCAAGTAGAAATTTTTGGTTGTCTGCTTTTAATTATTAATTTCAAACCACTGCTTTTACATGAGTAGAATTTCTGGTTACTATACCCACCTGATCATATAATTTAAGTA
Source organism: Pholidichthys leucotaenia (assembly GCA_020510985.1). Lineage (NCBI taxonomy): Eukaryota > Metazoa > Chordata > Actinopteri > Cichliformes > Pholidichthyidae > Pholidichthys > Pholidichthys leucotaenia. Next base: position 318,267,144 of record CM035839.1, on the reverse strand, counting down.
TGCATGAGTACATTACTATTATGAATGTTTCTTTCCCTTCCCTACTCTCTCATTGGAAAAAAGAAACACTAGAATACAATACAAAAAATATACATTTTTGTCATTTATGTAAACCATGACAAAAAAAAAATCCTGCAGGACAAAACATGACACTTGATATTTTCTAACCTGTTTGTATACCATCATAGACAGAGAGAGAACCTGAATTAGACAGAGTTCAGAGAGGGCAAGATGAGACAGAAGAGAGGAGCCAAGGAGAGGGAAGTGTTCAGGCAGAGGAAGGAGAGAAGGATAACACCACTAAAAAGTCTAAACACAGGATGTCTGGGTGGGACCCCAACTGGCCCAATATTCAAGCCTCAGTTGTACAATACTTCAAATGGCAAGTTCCATATGCAACATTACGGTGTAAAATTTTAAAAAGAAATAAATACTATAAAATGAACATATTCCAGTATGTTTACCCCCCCCCCCCCGGGGAAAAATATGTTGCCACTGCGCCATGGTCTTTAAGCCATAGGAAACACTGCTATTAGCCCCTGAGCTATTAGTCCCCAAGCTAACACTGGTACCAGGACGCTTGCTGTAATGAAGGTATTCTAATGAGCTCAGGGAGGACAGAAACTTCTCGTGGAGCATAAGGACAAAAACACGCTTAATCTTGATTTTCAGTATGAATACAGACCGTGAAAGTGGGGCCTCATGATCCTTCTGACTTTTTGGGTTTTAAGCTGGAGGTGTCAGAAAGGTTACCACAGGGATAACTGGCTTGTGGTGGTGAAGCGTTCATAGCGACGCTGCTTTTTGATCCTTTGATGTTGGCTCTTCCTATCATTGTGAAGCAGAATTCACCAAGTGTTGGATTGTTCACCCACTAACAGGGAACGTGAGCTGGGATTAGACTGTCGTGAGACAGCTGAGTTTTTCACTACTGATGATGTGTTGTTGCAACAGTCAGTACGAGAGGAACGGCAGGTTCAGACATCTGGTCTATGTGCTTGGCTGAGTAGCCACTGGTGCGAAGCTACCATCTGTGGGATTATGACTGAACACCTCTAAATCAGAATCCTGCCTAGACATAGCGATACCATAGTACTGCGGATCTCCGGTTAGCCTTGGATAGCCGGCCCCGTCCGGTGATGGAACAGCTCTCGCAACTGGGCCAGGGGACAGCCGGAAGGTGGCCACACCTCCCCGATCACGGACGTATGTTCGTAGAGAACCCAGTGCTAAATAACTCGGAGGACAGCAACCCCACCGTTCTCTGGGGCTCTGCGTGACTCCGGTTTGTTCTTGCAGGCAGTGTAGGAGAGCCACCTCATGACAGGGGATCCCCCAGCTGGCCATGGGAGCAGAGCGGAGTCCCACAGCACAATTGAGGGGGAGGCGTCTGGCACAAGGTGCTAGCAATTTGTTGTGGAATCATGACAAAATTATTGGGAGATGGGCCGGAGTGATGCGAGATACACTATTGACTGCGAATCAGTGAACCAGAGCCGCTCATATGAGCTAGGAAGCTATGAGCTAGTCAGCTAATGTCTAACTGATGTAAAAGGGAGAATGGAGTTGAGAAGGTGACGGATGGTTCTTAAAGTGACAGGCTTTTAATGAGGGCATTTCATGAAAGCCAGGAAAAATACAAAACAAATCTGCTTCAATAATTAAAAAAAAAATTAAAGAAAATGTGAACAAAATATGTCACAGACATTTCATTAAGACGTGTGAGCTGTTAAAATGTGGAAAAAGTGCAGTCATTGACCCCTTTAAAGGCAATTATTAACTGGCACATGTGTATAGTAAATCAGACATTACAGCAGAGGTGGGCAGAGCAACTAGAAACTGCAGTAAAGTACAATAAGTTCTTTATGGAATCAAATACTAAAATGTAAGTAGTCACTAAAAAAATAACTGAGTAAGAACAAGAAAGTATCCATTTAAAAAGATACCTTTATTTACCTTTTTTTAATCTGCTTACTACTTTTTTCGCAAACATTTAGGTAGGGGTGGGAATCACTAGAGGGGCCATGATATGATATTATTGCAATACTTAGGTTATGATACAGTTATCACAATCTTATATATATTGCAATTTCTCTGTCTTATTCAACTTCTGGCTAGATCTCAGGAGTCACTTCGATGCTACACTGACCTAACCGGACAGTGAGCATTTAGCACCATCTAAAGGATTGAAAAGTCAATTGTTTTTATTACTCTATTACCCAAAAAAAATGAATTTATATGTGAAACATTTATTAATACCTTTAAGTAGTGTGATAGTGTTTTCTCTGAATCGATACAGTATCGTGGATATAAAGTATCACAATATTACACTGCATTGATTTTTTTTCGCCCCCACCCCTACATTTAGGACTTTTTCCTCCCAAACAGGCAATTTTCTAAACAATTTATGAAATTTTACTCACAAATTTGTGACATTTTTCTTTTAATTGTATGAGTTTTGTCTCATAAATTTGTTATTTTTTCCCCTACTAATTGCATGACTGCAACTTTTTACCAAATTTTCCAAATGAGGTTCCTTAATTCTTTTTCAGAAAATAGTGTATTATTGTTTCTTTAATTCTGTGATTATTACACATTATTTGTATGACATTAGAGCCTTGTTTTTCAACCAGGGGTCCTAGGGCCCCAAGGGGTCCTTGAGTTAACATTCAGGGGTCCTCAGGAAATCGCCTAATTTCACTTCTTAATTGGTCCAAAAAATTGCAAATAATTTGCCATTGTTGTGCATGGGTGCCTGTAGTTGCTCATCCATGTCAGTGGGTGGCAGTATGAACGCAATGATGGCTACCATCTTCTACTTCTTCTTTGTGTGTTTTACGGAGGTTACTGACCTTGTTAAGACGTGCTAGAGGCCGTGGTCACTAGATGAAAAACAGTGATGAATAAATATTTGAAAAAGAAAAATTCAAATTATGAACTGGGCCCTGTAGTGATGGAGCAGCCAAAATGGTGGGGCGCACCAAAGGCTTTGCTAGCAGAGTGAAAGAGTGACACCCAGATGCTGTCGTTACACACTGCTTTACGTATCGCAAGGCGTTCGTTCCCAAGTCTTTATCAGCAGACCTTGGTCCTGTGTTGGATGATGTCATGTGGATGGGAAACTTTATAAAGACAAGACCTCTGATAGCCACATATGTGAGGAAATGGGAGCACAGCATAAAACCTTATTTCTCAGTACTGAGGTCCGATAATTTTCGCATGGCAAAGTGCTGACCCATGTGCATGAGCTCTGAGAGGAACTAAAAGTGCTTTTGACTGATGAGACGTGTGATGACACACAGCTGCCTGCAAATGATGAGCGGTGTGCAAGACTGGCATACTTGGTAGATATATTTCAGCATCTGAATGAACTGAACACACGGATGCAAGGCTGAGACAGACAAAATAAATGGAATCCTTTCAAAGGTACACCTCTGGCAAAAACAGCTGGAAAGTACCAACTTTGGCATGTCCCTGCCAGGATATCAGCTTTGTGTCCATCTAAACAGGCCCATGTGCTGTAATAGGCTACAGTGTGTAATTCTGTAACATTTTTGGTTGGTGTGGTTCCCCAAGATTTTTTTTCAATGCCAAAAAGGTTCCTTGGCTCAAAAAAGGTTGAAAAAAAAAGTTGTATTAGCAGGTACAGGCTGCTAGCTTACAGGTGAAACCAGAAGTTTACTTCTTCTTCTTTCGGTTGCTTCCTTTAGGGGTCACCACAGCAGATCATCTGCCTCCATCTCACCCTATCCCTTGCATCTTCCTCTGTAACATCAACCCTCTCCATGTTCTCCTTCACTACATCCATGAATCTTCTCTGTGATCTTCTCCTTTTCCTCCTGCCTGGCAGTTCCTTCTTGAACATCCTCTGTCCAGTATATCCACTATCCCTCCTCTGCACATGTCCAAACCATCTCAGCCTTGCTTTTCTTACTTTGTCTCCAAGCCACTCAAACCTGAGCTGTCCCTCTGGTATACTCATTTCTAATCCTGTGCCTCCTAGTCACTCCCAGTGAGAATCTTAGCATCTTCAACTCTGCCACCTCCAGTGCAGCCTCCTATCTTTTTGTCAGTGCCACCATCTCCAAACCATACATCACAGCAGGTCTCACTACCGTCTTGTAAATCTTCCCTTTCACTCTAGTTGCTATCTTTCTGTCACAGATCACCCCTGACACTTGTCTCCACCCTGCCTCCACTCTCTTCTTCACCTCTCCTGAAGTTTATGTACACTGTATAAAAAGACACATAACCTTTTTTTTCTCACTGTCTGACATTAAATGAAACTAGACCAGGGGTGGGCAATCATGTGCCATGGAGGGCCATTCCACTGCAGGTTTTCTATTCCACCCAGTCTCTTCAGCAGGTGTTTTCACTGATTAGCAATCCTTAAAGCTGATCAGCGCAAACACCTGCTGAAGAGACTGGGTGGAACAGAAAACCTGCAGTGGAATGGCCCTCACTGCCCACCCCTGAACTAGACTTTTCCTGTTTTAAGTCAGTTAAAGGTAAAGCCAACTTTATTGTCATTCAATCCATACAGCCAATCATGTACAGTAGAACGAAATTATGTTTCTCTTATCTACAATGTTAATTACACCTAGAGTCAGAGGGGTTGCTGCCATGCAAGACGCCGCCACAAATTTCCCTCCTCTGTTCCATTATTGCTGAGCACCAAACTGGACGGCAAGAAGTTCCACTTTTTTTATATGGTCTTTGGCATGACCTGACCGGGATTTGAACCCTGGCCTCCCGGGTGTGGAGCAGATGCTCTACCAACTAGGCCACCACTCCAGTAGATATGTTAGGATTATCAAAACTACTTTTACTGTTTTAGAATTTTTTAGAGAATTTTTAGATATTTTTTTATTACTTTCTTCAAAGTCAGAAGTTTACATACACTAAGAGTCCCATGCCTTTAAACAATTTGGGAAAGCCCAGATGATGATGTCATGGCTTTGTAAGCGTCTGATTTGTTAATTGGCAACATTTGAGTTAATTGGAGGCACACCTGTGGATATACTTTAAGGCACACTTCAAACACACTGTTTTCTTGTGTGACATCCTGCAAAAATCAAATCAGCCCATACATCAGGAAGAGAATTGTGGACCTCCACAAGTCTGGTTCATCCTTGGGTACAATTTTCAGATACCTGAAGGTGCCACGCTCATCTGTTCCAACAATTATGCACAAGTATAAACACCATGGGAATGTCCAGCCACCATATCACTCAAAAAGGAGATGGGTTGTGTCTGACAGATGAACGTGTTTTGATGTGAAATGTGTGTATCAATCCCAGAACAAAAGCAAATGATCTTGTGGAGATGCTGGCTGAAGCCGGTAAAAGGGTGTCATTATCCACAACGAAACAAGTCCTGTACCAACATGAGCTTAAAGGCCACTCAGTGAGGAAGAAGCCATTACTCCAAAAGCAAAATAATAAAAGCCAGATTACAGTTTGCAAATTCACAAAGGGACAAAGACCTTAATTTTTGGAGACATGTTCTGTGGTCTGATGAAACTAAATTTGAACTGTTTAGCCATAATGACCATCATTACATTTGGAGGAAAAAGGGGGAAGCTTACAAGTCTGAGAACACCATCCCAAATGTGAAGTACAGGGGTGGCAGCATCATGTTGTGAATGGTTTTTAGCAGCAGGAGGGACCGGTGCACTATCACAAAATATCATCATGAGGAAAGAACATTGTGTGGAAATACTGAAGCAGCATCTCAAGACATCAGCCAGGAAGTTAAAGCTTGGATGCAAATGGGTCTTCCAAGTGGACAGTGACCCTCAGTATACCACCAAATTATTACAAAGTGACTTCAGGACAACAAAGTCAATGTTTTTGAAGTGGCCATCACAAAGCACTGATCTCAATCCCATAGAAAATTTGTGGGCAGAGTTTAAAAGACAGCCTACAAACCTGACTCAGTTACACCAGTTCTGTCAGGAGGATTGGGCCAAAATTCCAACAAACTATTGTGAGAAGCTTGTGGAAGAAAGCCCAAAACATTTGACCCAAGTGATACAGCTTAAAGATAATGCTACCAAATACTAGGAAAATTGATAGAAAAGTTCATATTTGTAATTTGCTTTGTCTCAGAGTCTGTGTGAAAGTGCTGAAGATGGTGATGCAGCTGTACTGTGTTATCACTTGTTTTAGTTCACATGTACTGTTCTTGTGTGACTGGTGTTGAGAAAGTCTGACTAAAGAGATAATCTGTACACCAAGTTTTGATCAGATGTACTGAACCAATCACCACAGGCATTTTCTCCTCCACCTCTCGGACAACGGAGAGCTTAAAGGACTGATAGGCTCTGAGACTGTTGTTGTATTGTTCTTCATTGGCCAGCGTAATTAAATTGCTGAAACTTTGATCCTGCCTGATTCTTTGACTGAAGGTTAAGAAGAATTTTTCCAACATACAGTGGTGTGAAAAAGTGGTTGCCCCCTTCCTGATTTCTCATTTTTTTGTATGTTTGTCACACAACTAAGTCCAACTCCTAGCCTGCCCGTGTGGTTTAGTCTCTAAGCCCGGCGGAACTGCTTTTACTAATAGGAGAAGGGGCGAGGGTGGATCTCTGGCGCCTTAAAACCAGATGCTTCGGGTAGATGGTGGCTCCTCAACCTGGGAAGGTAGCCCATCTAGGGGAAGGTAAACCCTGATTTCAAACCTCCGCTGCCTTGCGGCACACCCGGTCACGGGAAAGGCTTCGGGAGTCAACCCTGAGGAAAAATCCGGAGTCGGAGCCCCTAAGGCAGTTCTCTGTTGTACTCAACATCGTTCTGGCAGCTCCTGCGATGGCACTGGTGCCAAACTATAGCAGCCCTGCTGTTCCTTTGGATTCATCAGTGACGTGGAGAGGGGGGACATGCTGCATGGGTAACATCTTGTCCTCCATATCTCCCTGCCCAGGCTTGAATCCTACCAATGCCCAACGCTGGAAGGTAGAACACCGGTGCGCATAGGCCTGTTCAGCCACAGGCGGTGCTGTTCCAGCAGAGTAGATGTTTAGGATTCTCTTCCATGGTCATCATAGACCGACGGAGGCCGACAACGACACACAAATTTTTCAGATCATCAAACTAATTTAAATATTAGACAAAGATAACACAAGTAAACACAAAATGCAGTTTTTAAATGAAGGTGTTTATTATTAAGGGGAAAAAATCCAAACCTACATAGCCCTGTGTGAAAAAGTGATTGCCCCCTAAACCTAATAACTGGTTGGGCCAACCTTAGCAGCAACAACTGCAATCAAGCATTTGCAATAACTGGTGATGAGTCTTTTACAGCGCTGTGGAAAAATTTTGTCCCACTCATCTTTGCAGAATTGTTGTAATTCAGCCACAGTGGAGGGTTTTCGAGCATCAGCTACCTTTTTAAAGGTATTGCCACAGCATCTCAATCGGATTGCAGGCAAAAAAACCTTCAATGCACATTTAGCAGACATTTAGCAGGAGATCACACACAAAAGTTGAGAGGCAGTGTATTATATGCATGTAGTGTTGTATGCATTGTGTAGTGTAAATGTAACAGTTGTTAGTGAGCAGCAGAGGGCGCCTCCTGGCAGTGGATAGATGTTATAATCATGTGACTTATAAACAAGTCCAGAGTCCAGAGTCTATCTCTCTTGCGCTCTCTCTTGCTTGCAGAAGGCACATGGGCATTGTCCTTGAGGGTCCAATCCGCTGACGACAAACAACTGATTGTTGATTGTTGGGTAGACATAAGAGCCGGTCCTTCCGCTTATCTCAATCAGGAGGAATGTAAACACGGGGCAAACAAGGTCAAATCAAATCAAATCAGCACAGTGCACTCAGAGAATAGAATTTGTCCTCACCCGTGTAATTCTGTGCTTCCATTATATGTGCAGGCTTAAACTGTTTTTCCATAGAGAGCACAGGGCTTCAGATGTATTCCTTCACTGAATCACTGCCATTCAGTTCACCGTTTGCCACTACTCGTGCCCTCCCCAACTGGTCGAATTTGATGAAGGAGCTTGCCGGGTCCGCTTTGATCAGCTCTCTCACTTTCCTTCAATTTCTGATGCATCAGGGAACTCCACAGCCAAAAATAGAAGTCCTGAGATCATAACCAATAATGTTTCCACAGACGCATGAATTCCAATGTTCATGAGTCTCCTCGTAGGTTCCAATTCTTGGGCTCCCCCTTGGCCCAATTCTTGTTGAAAAATAGTGACAATAGCACATTTAAGCCGCTTCCAAATCCATAATTTCCATTTAGATTAAGATTCAGCAGAAGAAGAGCGACTAAACACAGACAAAAACGCAACATTGCAAAAGCTGGGAATAGATCAGGAAGGCAGGGGAGGAGGGAAGAAAAATGCGACTGCTCTCTCTCAAGGCAAGAAGAGAAAAGCTTATCCATTTCAATACATTTGCATGGACTTCATTGAATTAGATAAAAGTGAAGGCAGACAATATTGCTTGGTTATTTGTGACATGTTTACCAAATGGACAGAAGCCTTCCCTTGCACTCACCCAAACACCGCTACAGTGGCAAAAAAACTGTTAGCAGAAATTGTGCCCAGATTTGGAATACCTGAAAAGATTTACTCAGACAATGAAATACATTTTGTAAATCGGATTATATCACACTTAGGCACAGCACTTAACATTAACTTGAAAAACCACTCAGCTTACATCCACAATCTGCAGGATTGGTGGAACGCACAAATAGGACCATTAAAGAAAGGCTTAAAAAAACAATGGCAGAAACAGGACAAAATTTGATATATTGCCTACCCTTAGTTCTGATTTACATGAGAATAGTTCCCACCAAAGGGGGGTTATCCCCATTTGAAATAATGTATGGCAAACCTTACGTACTCCCACCATTAAGGCCATTCAATTCAGGTGATGAGGAAGTGTACTTAGCTGATTACATGCGAAGAATGTTGACTGATAGAGATATTGTTCATGCTGCTCTTCTCAGGAAGGACCACGGTGAAGCACCCATCTTGGCCAAACCGGGGATCTGGTCTTTATCAAAGCCATCAAAAAGAAAAACTGTGCCAACGCTTCCTGGCAAGGACCACACAAGGTCATCCTGGCGACTCCAACAGCCATGAAAGCTGAAGGACGTGATTCTTGGGTGCATTTGACACATTGCAAACTTTACCCCACTCAAAACCCTCAGCAAGAGACTGTTTAATCCTCATTGCGAACTTTATCCCACTAAAAATCCTCAGCAAGTGACTGTTTAACTGTTTCTCTATACAAGTGTCGACTGACGGTGCCCCCATGGTGTCCAGCAACGGCTTGTATAGTGAAGCAACTGTTGTTTATCATGGAGAGACAAAATGCAAGAGAAGGTTGGCAGCAGAAGGATGTGAAATGGTACACCTGTTTTTCCAACATTATCATGATCCTTGTGGTGACACTTTTGTTTTGGTTGCTTTTAGGGCCACCATTACCTATTTATCGCAGGGCTAGGTACATTACTCACACGCATCATGACTGGTGAGAAGGACCAGGCTATGATGACCATGTTTATGCTGGTAATGTGTGGTGGAAGTATGCTAACTACACAGCCAAAACAGCTAATTGTTCAAATTGTTATGTGTGTTCTTTGCTCCCACTCTCAGCTGGCCAAATATCTGTTGCTGCTAAACCAATGGAACTGTCAGAAGCTGTTTGTTTCTTGCAATAGGCTATGTATGGAAATAGTACAGCAGGCATTAACTCAGATCGCACCTGCCACACTGTCTATGACTCCACTGACCGGAGACACGGTGATGCCCCTTACTCGGTGACGGCAAGGCTAACCTCGCCGGGGAATTTTTCCTTTTGTCCAAAAGGGTGTGGAAATGTCTCCTTGGGCAGTTTATCGTTTTCCAGGTGTGCAACGGTACATAGTACATCTCACCCCTGTACTGCTGACAGTACCTGTCAGCAGTACAGGGCTGACCAGTGGTAGTACTGCCTGACCAGTGTAGTGGGCAAAAGCTGTCCTTGAAGATCCTTATTGTCAATCTGGAAGGCTGGAAGGCGATGTCACCCTGCAGGAGCTCTGTAGCACTGCAATTTGTGATTCTCACAAGTACGGCACGTACATGGTGACGGGGGTTGGTGGCTCTGTGGCCATCGTGCCTACTCACACCTGCCCATGAAGTGGGGAGGGGTGTGTGCCCCCGTAGTGGTGACTGACCATACTATCATATTGTCGGCAGGAGAGGCGGGCAGGGTAAAGAGAGATGTCTCTTTTGCACCGCATGATCCCATCTGGGGCACAGATGTGAAAAAGAATTCAAGTTAGAAACTACTGGGCAGAAGGTTCTCCATTCCCTGTTTCCTTGGGTGGGAGTTGCTAAGAACACCTTGTGGATTGAAACAACTACAGTAATTGTAGATTACAATCATTTGTGAATTTTTCTTTGTCTGCTTTTTCTGGTATAAATGAGGAGTCAGCGGCTCTTAGAGACTTATGTTGACCCAAAATAGAATGGTTCTTAATCAAATAACTACCACCCGAGGGGGTGTGTGTGCAATTGTGGGTGATTATTGTTGTACTTTTAGCCCTGAAAATGAAGCAGATGGTCACGTGATTGCCTCAGCCATACAAAACCTGACCGCTTTGCAGGCTGCCATGGCCAAGGACAATGTCACTGATGAATATACCTGGTAAAGTTGGTTACTCTCTTTATGGAGAAGTCTCATCATGAGCCTGTTAATGAATTTTGTGGTAATATTTTTGGCCTAAGTTGGTTACTCTCTTTATGAAGAAGTCTCATCATGAGCCTGTTAATGATTTTTGTGGTAATATTTTTGGCCTTTTCTTGGGTCATTCCCTGTATCCACAGTATGATGATGAGACTTGTGCATGCTAACTTAGTGATGTACCATGGAGCAGTTGTCGGGGATGATGGGGATGATGAACAAACAGTGTGACCTCAAGGTGTCTCTCCATGACCCAAGTACAGAGTAAAAGTATGACTGACATGCAGAAAACTGAAAGGAGTTGCATTATGATGTGAGGATGAAATGTACTACCTGTGAATACATTTATGAAGTTCAAAACATTATTTTTACTTTTATTTTGTTTTTATGTTACTCTTATTTCTGTTTTTACATTTTGTGATTATTTTTGTATTGTTTTCATCTTTATGTTTTGTTATAAGCTGCAATTACACATATATCCTTATTATATCCACACTATCATACTCTTACCTTATTATCATTTTGTTTTTATGATGTTATCATTATTTAATTTATCATTAATTAAGAAGTTCTACTGTTCCATTTCTCTTCCTAAAGGACTAAAATGTTAGCTGGTGCCTGGGGCAGCAGGGCCAATGGCGGACTTTTCCCGTCATTAGCTAGTTAGGATCTATTGCATGCAAATGCACTGGAGTTTAGCATAGCTGCGAGATGGGGTTTTAGATGCCATAAATTGTTCTTTTATGATGCCTTGCATGGCATCAAAGGGAGGAAAATGATAGAAAAGTTTCATATTTGTAATTTGCTTTGTCTCAGAGTCTGTGTGAAAGTGCTGAAGATGGTGATGCAGCTGTATTGTGTTATCACTTGTTTTAGTTTGCATATACTGGTCCTGTGTGACTGGTGCTGAGAAAGTCTGACTAAAGAGATAATCTGTACACCAAGTTTTGATCAGATGCACTGAACCAATCACCATGGACATATTCTCCTCCACCTCTTGGATAACGAAGAGCTTAAAGGACTGGGCGATGTGTGTTTGAGTCAGAATGATGTGCACATAAATAGGTGAATAGGCTCTGAGACTGTTGTTGTATTGTTCTCCACTGGCCAGTGTAATTAAATTTGCTGAAACTTTGATCCTGCCTGATTCTTTGACTGAAGGTTAAGAAGAATTTTTCCAACAAAAATGTTGTAAACTTTTGATTTTGAAGAAAGTAATAAAAAGATCCTCTAAAAAGTTCTAAAAAACATAATAATTTTGGTAATGCTAACAGACCTAAAACATGAAAAGTGTAGCCGGATTTAATGTCAGACAGAAAAAAAGGTTATGTGTCTTTTTATCCATCCATTCATATGCTACCACTTAATCCTTTTCGGGTCCTGGGGGGCTGGAGCCTATCCCAGCATCTTTGGGCAACAGGCAGGGTACTTCCTGGACAGATTGCCAGTCCATCGCAGGGCCAACACAGAGAGACAGACAACCATTCACTCTCACATTCATACCCAAGGATAATTTAGAATCCCCAATTGATGCCAATCAACCTAACCTGCATGTCTTTGGCCTGTGGGAGGAAACTGGAGTACCCTCGGTAAACCCACGCAGACATGGAGAGAACATGCAAACTCCACACAGAAGGGTCACCGATAGTCAGGGGTGGGATCGATCCTGTGACCTTCTTGCTGTGCTGCCATTTTATACAGTGTATGTTAACTAATTTTAACTGTATGTTTGATATTTCTCAAACTAAAATCTTCACACACTGGAAAAGGTAGATCTACAAGGAAAAAATCTACAAATTTATTTTTAAAAGATGCAAATTCATGTGAAAAAGTCTATGGCGAAAAATGTGCACATTTATAAGGAAAGAATAAAAATTGGAAAAATCCACAAATTTACGAGAATATTGCAAGTTTACGAAGAAAAAGTCGAAAGTTTTACAAGAAAAAGGTCACAAATTTAGACGAAAAACAAGTAGATGAGAAAGTAAAATTACAAAATGAGGAAAAAAGCTTCATAGTTACAGTATGACTAAAAAGTAGTTAATTTATAAAAACACTCAAAATGATTCAGGAACTGGAGAGTAAAATCGTTACTCATTCCCTAAGTAAATTTTTAATAGATTTTTTAAATTCTTGCTCAAGTAAATTTTGGTGACTTCTCCTTCTAATCTTATAAGGTTAGGGTACTTAGACTTGAGTAGATTTCTTGTCTGCTGACCTCTGGATAAACATCCAGCCACAATAATTCAGATGTCGCATCATAATCAGACTAATTGTTCTGAGTGGGCCTTTGTCCTTTAGTCACAGAACTTTTTTATGTAAATGATCTAAACCGGTTTCCTTTAGTTTCATCCCTTTAAACTCATTACCACCGTGATTTATTAGTTTGTTCGCCCATCGGAGTTACTACTCTCCGTTACAAAAGTGTGCCCACGTAGTGTGACAACAAACTGTCCCCTCTACCCCCCTCACGGTTAACTTACCTGGGCAATAAAAGCACCGACGTCCGTGACTTCTCCCTGACAAAAGTCTACTTTCCCCTAGAAGTCGGATCGGCTTCTCCAAATCAAAGCGTCCCCCTGAATCCTGCGCAGTTTCTGAAGCGGAGTGACTCTCCGAGGATGACTGTTGAATGTTTATCGGCGTGAATGAGCAGCGGCTCCAGGCAGAAACAACAACGGTCTCCTCCTCTGAACAAGTGCTTTGTCCCGCCTGGCCTGCACCGCTGCGCTGCACCTGCGCCACACCACCGCTAGACGGCACACTTTCCTACAGAGAAGAGAAGGCTGAAGGTGGCGCTGAAGCGCGAATCACAAAACACAACACAAAGCCCAAAAACAACCACAACAAAAGCTCCATATACATAGCTGACTCGTATAATAACAGTACTTTATTTTTTTCCTTATTTGCCATTGTGTTTGGTTATTTACTTTTTCTGGGGGGTTTCTTCAGCAGTGATTGGATTGTCAAAGCTCAAAATTTACAAAAAGTATTTGTTAAAGGTGTTTTAAATTAATGTACAGTCCACATACCTGTTTTGCAGTCAAGTGGCAGATCATTTCAGCACTTGTGGTTTTTGTATTTTTGAATGTTTTTCCATAGTTCTGGTGTTTGCTGGTGTGATCGGTGGTCCAGACCCAGGACAGACACAACAGCACCAGGTATGTTTTCACTTGTATGAACGGCACACAGCTGGCGTTTATATACGTCACCAGATGCAAGGCTGCATGAAGTAAAATAATAAATAAAAAAAAATAGTAACAGTTTGCTTCCTAAGGCTTAATGATTTAAGAAAGAGATCAAAGAGGTGTTTTTTTTGGGGGGGGGGGGTTGCATTTGTTGATGTGGACTTGATATTAGCAGCTTCAGCATGCATTATTTTTTTTAAATTATCCCAAAATATAGATCAATAAAATTTTGAACAACTGTCACAAAATGTCTGTACGTGTTAAGTTAAATAACAAGCATTCAGGGCACGACAGCAGCAAGAGCATTTTAATTTCGAGGTAGAACAAACAGCTGCAGCTGTCTGTTTTACCCTGATATTAAAACACCCAAGCGCGGTGTTGTGGTTCTTCGTGGCTCTGACTAGATTCTACGTCTGCTCTGAGGTAAATTTGATTATGTCCAACATCTTTTAACAAAATGCAACTGACTTGATTGCGGTGGAAACATTGATATATCTCAGAGCTTCAGCGTTTGCATTTTAGCAGCGGAGCCAACTAATGGAACTACTGTCCACGAGGCCACTTTTTAAGGTCATCTTCTCATCTCTTGATAGTCGTGGGAAGTGTTAGGATTATATTACTCTTTTTGAGGTGCAAAAGGCCGTGTTCCTGCATTTTTGATGCCAAAGTCATTGTTTTTTAGCAAGGAAAAGTGTCCTGTTTCCATGGCAACCCCACTTTCTGAATAGTACCGGAAGTTGCACCCATAATTCACGCAAGGCATCATGGGGGCTAGGAATAAGGTGGATAGAGGGGAGCAATGAAGGCAGAGGAAACGGGAGGAAAGCAGGGGCACAGCAAAGATGCGATGCAAACCAGTTCTCACTACAGATGAGTGAGACCTTCATGGAAAATGTCCTGAAATGCTGGGCCACTGGGGCCCTAAAGTCACTGTTTAAAAATGCAGTTTTTACAACCCTAATTCCGGTCAAGTTGGGACATGTGTAAAACGCAAATAAAAACAAAATACAATGATTTTAAAATCCTTTGCAACTACAAATATGATGTTCAAACTGAAACTTTTTTTGCAAATATTCACTCATTTTCAATTTTGTACCTGCAACACTTCCAAAAAAATTGACACAGGCGCATGCTCGCCCCGTGTTCCATCATCACTTTTCACTGAAGCATTTAGGAACTGAAGATAGTATTGTTGGAAGATTTGTAGGTGGAACTCTTTCCCATTCTTGCTTTATGTAAGACTTCAGTCGCTCAACAGTCAGGGGTCTCTGCTGTTATATTTTGTGCTTCATAATGTGCCACACATTTTCAATGGGAGACAGGTCTGGACTACAGGCAAGCCAGTCGAGTACCCACTCTTATACCACAAAGCCACACTGTTGTAACATGTGCAGAATGTGGCCTGGTATTGTCTTGCTGAAATAAGCAGGGACGTCCCTGGAAAAGACATTGCTTGGATGGCAGCATATGTTGCTCAAAAACATGTATGTACCATTCAGTATTAAAGGTGCCTTCACAGATGTGCACGTTAACCATGCCATGGGCACTAACACACCCCCATACCATCACAGATGCTGGCTTTTCAATTTAATACTGATAACAATCTGGATGGTCCTTTTCCTCTTTAGCCCGAAGGACATGACGCCCATGATTTCCAAAAAACAATTTCAAATGTGGACTCATCAGACCACAGCATCATTTTCCACTTTATTTCAGTCCATCTCAGATGAGCTCAGGCCCAGAGCAACCAGTGGTGGTTCTGGGTGTTGCTGCTATATGGTTTTCATTTTGCATGGTAGAGTTTTAACTTACACTTGTAAATGTAGCAACGAACTGTGGTAACTGACAGTGGTTTTCTGAAATGCTCCTAAGCCCACGTGGTAATATCCTTTCCTGAGGCCATGTGGTAATGTCCTTTACAGAATGATGTCGGTTTTTAATGCAGTGCTGCCTGAGGGCCTGAAGGTCACAGGCATTCAATGTTGGTTTTCATCCTTGCTGTTTAGGTGGAGAAATTTCTCCAGATTCTCTGAATCTTGACATTATGGACTGTAGATAATGAAATCCCTAAATTCCTTGCAAATGTACGCTAAGAAACATTCTTAAACTTAAACATGTTTCCTGTCAATCAGTTGGGTGAAACAGTCTGTAAGTTCTACAAAGACAACAGTCTGATTTGGATATTTAAATTTGCGCAGGTATTTGAACTATTAATGAAAACTGCAAAATGATTCCAAGGCTGAATGACTCCATAACATTTTTTCTACTTGATCTGGGGAAAAAGCCATTAATTACAGAGTGAGAGCTGTTAGATAAATTTCTGTCATCTGTGATTTGATTCCCCCCCCCCCCCAACAAAAACAGCTGAATGAACATCCTGAGTGGTTTTTTCTCATTTTTGCTGGGGGCTGTCAACCTGATGTTATATAAAATGTTCCATACTGACGTTTCTGGTAAAAACTTCTTTATTCACAATCAGAGATCTCTTCTTACCATATTTACAAATACATAACGCATAAAGTTACACTTTAACTTAGGATGTGAACAGCTGAACCTCAAAATGAGTGAAATCAAGAATCTTCCCGTTCATAAATTCTGAAGAGCTCCCACCCTGGTCAGCTGAGCAGGTCCAATAAAATGTGTTTTTTGGTGTACTACAGTACATCTAGGACTGTGTCATTACAATCGTGAGAGAGTTCTCCAGTTTTGGTCCTTCATGGTTTATAGATTTCTTTACTTCTTCAACATAAAATGAGATGTTTTAATATAACAGAAAATTAAAGTTTTAACAGTTGGCCACTAAGTAGACAGCAGCCTCAATCACTACATCCACTTCGCTACAGGCCAAGAGTTTTGTTTTTTTAAGCTTCCTCTGGTGTCTACTGTGAAGTACATGTCCCTTATGTGTGCACTCTAAAGGATTAATCATCTTGTCATGATGTGACACTGAGCCTCCTTACATTTACAAGTTTTTGTTCAACTTGCTTAACGGCACAAAGCTGTTTGACCACAGTCATTCCGGTGACCATCTGAAACACCTAATGAACGGATTAGCCGTTACTTTCACAAAAAGCTATCACATCTGTGGCGCCTCAGTTAATGTGTGCACTCTGCAGTGTTAAACAGAACAAACATACAGACTGAAAACAAAGCATAACAATATCCCAGATGACAAGCATCAGCCTGGGATTGTTTTAAATGTGTGAGGGCCCCTTTTCACAGAGATTGTTGGGTGACCATTGAGTGATAAAAAATTGGCCCCTAAAGCCTCAAAAAAGGTGTTTGTGTAAATGCTTGGGGGATCACTGTGTGATTTTCATGGAGATCTACAGAGATCTTTGAAAGATCCTTGAGAGAGCACTGAGGGGCCAGAAGAGATTGCTGAGGGATCATGGACAGTTTCTTGGGTGACCAAAGAGGGGTGTGTGTTTACAGCGGGGAAAACAAGTATTGAACACGTCAACATTTTTCTCATTAAACATATTTCTGATGGAGCCATTGACCTGAGATTTTCACCAGATATCAGTAACAACTCAAGTAATCCATACATACAAAGAAATCAAGGCAACTGTGTTCACAAAACACGTTATATTTAATAAAGTGGAATGACACAGGGAATAAGTATTGAAAATATGAAGAAAAGAAGTGTAAAAAGGCATAGAAAGCCAAGAAACCAGCTGAAATCCATCAGAATTTAGGAATCCATCCCATCGCCCATCAGTGCAAATTCGTTTTAGCTGGTTTAGTCCTGATTGATAGCCTTTAAAAAGGTCTGTGAATATGAGATTGTCACACCACAAAGAACTCATGATGGGTAGAAGCAAAGAGCTCTCTCTAGACCTTCACAATGTTACTGTTGCAAAACATGTTGGCACTGGTTACAAGCACATTTCTGAACTGCTGAATGTTCCAGTGAGCACTGTTGGAGCAATCTTTCGGAAGTGGCAAAAACATCATTTTACCATAAACTGGCCACAGCTAGGAGTTCCTCGCAAGATTTCTGACAGAGGAGTTAAAAGAATTATCAGAAGAGTTATCCAAGAGCCAAAGACCACTCATGGAGCGCTCCAGAAAGACCTGGAGTTAGCAGGTACTGTGGTTTCAAAGAAAACAATAAGTAATACACTCAACCAACATGGGCTCTATGCCCGCTCATCTTGCAAGACTCCATTGCTGAAGAAAAAGCATGATGAAGCTCATTCAGAGTTTGCTGCACGGCATTTGGGCAAGCCAGGAAAATACTGGGAGAATATAATCTGGTCAGATGAGACCAACATTGAATTTTTTGGATTCTACAACACACAGCATGTTTGGAGGAGAAATGGCACTACACATCAGGCCAAAAACACCATGCCAACAGTGGTTTTGAGGTAGGAGCATCATGGTCTGGGGGTGTTTTTCAGTACATGGTAGAGGCAGACTACATATAGTTGAAGGAAAGACGAATCAACATACAGAGACATCCTTGATAAGAATCTGTTGCCATCTGCCAAGATGCTGAAGATGAAAGGAGGGTGCACATTTCAGCAAGACAATGATCCCAAACACACAGCCAAGGAAACTCTCAACTGGCTCCAGAGAAGGAAAATAAAGCTGTTAGAATGGCCCAGTCAGTCACCTGACCTGAATCCAATTGAAAATCTATGGAACGAACTGAAGATCAAAGTTCATAGAAGACACCCACAGAATCTTCAAGATTTGAAAACAGTTCGTGTGGAAGAACGAGCTAAAATCACTCCTGAGCAATGCCTGTACCTAGTTTCTTCATACAGGAAGCGTCTAGAAGCGGTTATTACCAACAAAGGCTCTTCTACAAAATCCATCCATCTTCCACCGCTTTTCCAGAGGTCCGGGTCGTGGAGGCAGCAGTTCAAGCAAAGAAGCCCAGAATTCCCTCTCCCCAGCCACCTGCTCCAGCTCTTCAGAGAGGATACCAAAGCATTTCCAGACCAGCTGGGAGACATAATCTCTCCAGCGAGTCCTGGATCTGCCCCAGGGTCTCCTCCCAGTGGGATGTGCCCAAAACACCTCAAGTGGGAGGCATCCAGGAGGCATCCTGAGTAGATGCCCATACCACCTCAACTGGCTCCTTTCATTGTGGAGGAGCAATGGTTCTACTCTGAGCCTCTCCCAGATGAATGAGCTCCTCACCCTCTCTCTGAGGGTGAGTCCAGTAATCCTACGAAGAAAGCTCATTTCAGCCGCTTGTATCTGCGATCTCATTCTTTCAGTCTTTACCCAAAGCTCATGACCATAGGTGAGGGTAGGAATGTAGACTGACTGGTAAATTGACAGTTTTGCCTTAGAGCTTAGCTCCCTCTTCACCACAACAGACCGATACAACGTCTGCATCACTGCAGATGCTGCTCTGATCCGTGTGTCAATCTCTCGCTCCATTCTCCCCTCACTCATGAATAAGACCCCAAGATACTTAAACTTCTCCATTTGGGGCAGGAGCTTGTCCCTAACCCAGAGAGGACAATCCACCTTTTTCCGGCTGAGGACCATGGACTCAGACTTGGAGGTACTGATTCTCATCCCAACCGCTTCACACTCAGCAGCAAACCATCCCAGTAAGACCTGTAGATCATTGCTGGATGAAGCCAGCAGGACAACATCATCTGCAAACAGCAGAGATGAGATCCTGTGGTCACCAAGCATGACACCCTCCGTTCCCTGGCTGTGCCTAGAAATCCTGTCCATAAAAATTATGAACAGGATCGGTGACAAAGGGCAGCCCTGGCGGAGTCCAACTCTCACTGGGAATGAGTCCGACTGAGTGTTGGCAATACAAACCAAACTCTCACAAAAGTCGTACAGAGACCGAATAGCTCGTAATAACAAGCCTAATACCCCATACTCCCGAAGCACCTCCCACAAAAAAAACACAGGGGACGCGGTCGAATGCCTTCTCCAAGTCCACAAAACACATGTAAACTGGTTGGGCAAACTCCCACGAACCCTCAAAGATTCTCAAGAGGGTAAAGAGCTGGTCCAATGTGCCACGGCCAGAACGAAAACTACATTGCTCCTCCTGAATCGGAGGTTGGACCAGCGGCTGGACTCTCCTCTCCAGTACCTTGGCCTAGACCGTCCCAGGGAGGCTGAGGAGTGTGAGCCCTCTAAAGTTGGAGCACACCTTCCGGTCCCCTTTTTTGAAGAGAGGAACCACCACCCCAGTTTGCCATGCCAAAGGCACTGCCCCCAACCTCCACACAATGTTGCAGAGGCGTGTCAACCATGACAGCCCTACAACATCCAGGGCCTTGAGGTACTCAGGGCGAATCTCGTCCACCCCCGGGGCCTGGCCACCAAAGAGATTTTTAACCACCTTGGCGACCTCACCCCCTGTGATAGGCGAGTTGTCCCCCTCATCCACAAGCCCTGCTTCCTCTGTGGAATACGTATCAGTGGGATTGAGGAGATCCTTGAAGTATTCCTTCCACCGCCCGACGACATCCCCAGTCAAAGTCAGCAGTGCCATCCGCACCATACACAGTGTGGACAGGGAGCTGCTTCCCCCTCTTGAGCCGCTGGACAGTTTGCCAGAATCTCTTTGAGGCCGACCAAAAGTCTTGTTCTATTGCCTCACTGAAGTTCTCTCACATCCGAGTTTTTGCTTCAGCAACCACCCGAGCTGCACTCCGCTTGGCCTGTTGGTACACCTCAGCTGCTTTGGAAGTCCCACAAGCCAACCAAGCTTGATAGGACTCCTTCTTCAGCTTAATGACCCCCCTCACCACTGGTGTCCACCACTTGATTCGGGAGTTGCCACCATGAGATGCCCCGATGACCTTGCGGCCGCAGCTCTGGGCAACCGCTTCAACAATGGAGGTGGAGAACATGGCCCATTCAGACTCCATGTCTCCAGACTCCCTCAGAATGTGATTGAAGTTCTTCTGGAGGTGGTAGTTGAAGACCTCCCAGAGAGGGGCCTCAGCCATACGTTCCCAGCATACCCTCACTATACGTTTGGGTCAACCAGGTCTGAATGGCATCCTCCCCTGCCATCAGATCCAACTCACCACCAGGTGGTGATCAGTTGACAGCTCTGCACCTCTCTTTACCCAAGTGTCCAAGACATACGGTTGCAGGTCTGATGACACGATAACAAAATCAATCATCGACCTGCGACCTAGAGTGTCCTGGTGCCAGGTGCACATATGGACACCCTTATGCTTGAACATGGTGTTTGTTATGGACAAACTGTGGTTAGCACAGAAGTCCAATAACTGAACACCACTCGGGTTCAGATCGGGCAGGCCATTCCTCCCAGTCACCCCTCTCCAGGTTTCACTGTCCTTACCCACGTGCACATTGAAGTCCCCCAGTAGGACAATGGAGTCTTCAAGAGGAGCACTCTCCAGCACCCCAGTCAGAGACTTCAAAAAGGGTGGGTACTCTGAACCATCATTTGGTGCATAGGCACAAATTATGGTCAGGACCCGTTTCCTAACCCGAAGGCACAGAGAAACAACCCTTTCGTCCACTGGGCAAAACTACAATATAGAGGCAGCAAGGTGGGGGGGATACAAGAATACCCACCCCTGCTCATTGCCTCTCGCCTGGGGAAACTCCAGAGTAGGCCAAGCTCCAGCCACTCTCCAGGAGACTGGTTCCGGAACTGGAGCTGTGTGTTGAGGTGAGGCTGACTATATCTAGCCGGTATCTCTCAACCTCACGCACCAGCTCAGGCTCCTTCCCCATCAGAGAGGAGACATTCCACGTCCCAAAAGCCAGTTTAGGAAGCTTGGGATCAGACCGCCCAGGTCTCCGCCTTTGACTGCCACCTGATCCACATGGCACCGGACCCCCATGGTCCCTCCTGCAGGTGGTGAGCCCACTAGAGGGCAGACCCATGTCTCTCCTTCGGGCTGAACCCGGCCGGGTCCCACAAAATATTAAATGAATTTCACCAAGCTTATTCAATACTTATTCTGTGTCATTCCACTTTATTCAAGCTGGATGTGTATGTGTGTAGTCGTGAATAGTAGTCGATGGACTGTAGAAACTGAATTGCCCCTTGGAGATTAATAGTTTTCTGTATCTGTATATATTGTAACTAGTTTTGTGAACACAGCTGCCTTGATTCTTTGTATGTATGGATTACTTGGGTTGTTACTGATATCTGGTGATCCCTCACTTATCTGTCAGCTATCTCTACCTTCAGGGTGTAAAAAGTTGCTGTTCACTGAAAGATCACAGAAAGATCATGGAGATAGATGAGATCATTGAGTGCTCCTTAAGAGTTTGTTTTGGACAGAATCAAAAACTGAGGACTGTGGATCACTGAATATCACTAAGAGCATCTTGGCAATCATTGAAATCACTGAAAAATCGTTAAGCTCTGGACATTTTTTTATCACTCAATCTCTGCCCCTGTGTAAAGGGGGGTTAACACAACAAAGCTTGCCACGGCTGGACATGGTCATCATAATGTCACTTAGGGCCCATTTACACAGAACGGAGATTGTTGAGAGATTGGGCCAATTTTTGATCTTTGGGATTGTTTGGGAGATCCTTGTGTGTTTTAGAACAAGTCAAAACTTTGAGAATAGATCAAAAACTGGCCAGATCTCTCAATGATCCCTCTGTGACCTCCATCTATGCGTAAAGGGGGCATTACTAATTTATGAATAGTTTCATGGGCATCTGGGCTGTTGCTTATGAAACAAGAAACACTGACACAGCACTGCAACTTCCCAAGGTATGCACACCCTGAAGCAAACCACTATTTAACCACTAGAGTTATTCTGGAACTCAGTCTCCAAAAGATATATAATTGGGTTGTAATCTACAAAATTTGAAACTAATGACTGGATCAAATCAGCACTATGATCATTTTCTCATTGGGTTTTATCCTGTCTGACTTGTTTTAACTAAAGAAGTTGCCACCCTTTGGCTGTCAGAAGGGATGCAGGTTTAAGGCACTTCTGCTTTGGCTTCCCTTTCCAGCCCCAAAAGCCATGTCTATGAATAATGTAAAGAATCTGCCTTAATTAGACTACAGACTGAACTCAATACCTACAAGCGTTAGCAAAAATTTCTGAACCAACAGAACCTGTGTCATGGAGGAATAAAACACAACATAAAGAATCACACTGAAGTGTACCTGTCAGAAGCTGGGTGCCATAACAAGATTTGTCCCCTCAAGAGGTCAAGCAGTTTCATCAAAAACAGGAAGTTCACAAACCTGTGTGACCGTCTGTGACTTCAGGAGTGAGGGGACAGTTTGAACAGATTTGGGTTATCGTCTGTTATGTGTCGGTGGTGGCACATCACACTCACATCCTGGCTCTCAAAACAGACAAAAAGGACAGAGACCTTGGACAAGTGTCACAACAGGATGGTCCCAGTCACTGAATTAGCGTGGACCTGTAAAGACGTGACCAGCTTTTCACACAGAACACACACATGCACAAACACACCTAATCCAGGAAACATCAGCGTCAGATCAGATAAAATGCCACTGTGGGACACTCATTTCAGCTTTAAACATTTTACTTAGAAAGGCACAAACTATGATTTTCTGGTAAATTATTTTGATGTAGGAAACAAAAATCAAAGACACATCCTTTTCATTAAAACTGACATTTTTCAGCCATAACTCAAATATAAGCATTGTGAAGGACTCTTCCTAGATCAGTCTTTATTAAGATGTTTCCTTAATTGTTAATTTCAAACCTAAAGTTTTCAACCGTATTTGTTTTTTTTTTTCAAAAGTGCAATAATAATAATTATAATAAGAGAGCTTAATCTCAGTTTCTCTCATTCTTCCACAGTACCTGAGGCCAGTGACTGTGCTACAAAGTCCAAGTTGACAGACAAAAAGAAAGCCAGAGTGAGGAAAGAACTGAACTCCAGAAAACTACAACATAAAAAGAAGTCTTCAATGCAAGGATTTGACTTTTGAGAACTGAGGATTCATTTACAAAAAAAGAGGGAAAAAAATACATAAAAATCCTCCATTTTCTGTTTTACAGATGAAATGCTTCCTGTGTCCCTCAGATTTAACATCAGCATAGTTCACCTTTTACTCTTTACCTTGATCCCAAAAATACACACAAAAGAGGAAAGAAAAAAATCAATAAATTCCTAAGGAGCAGATTTCTTTCATTTCAACCACTTGAGTGGTTCCCCTGATCAACAGCCAACTGTTTGAACAATACACGTTCTTTATGGAATCTAGAATACAACAACTGTTTCAAACAGTATCTTTTTTCATATTCACGCCATGGTATTCGAGTTTCATTGTTATAGCTTTTTTTTTACGTTTTCTCAAGCCTCCTGCTTGTAATGCAGGTGCAGGTAAAGGAATCAAGAGTCTGTTGTGGAGTCAGTAGGACTGCAACATTCCTTTATCTCGCCAGTAGCCGAGGAGCACTGAGAAGGAGAGAGAGTGCGAGGGTGGGGAGGGGGTGTGATGGTGGTGGTGGGGTGAGATGGGTGGTATGGAGGTGAGGGGGAAGCTGGGAACAGGTAAAGGGATCGGGGGAGGGTCTGTGTAGTTGCCTCCATTTAAAACTTGACAGTGATCATAATGTTTCAAGTTTCCTCCGTGGCCTTCCTTCACTTGTGCCTCTGGAGCACTTTCCTCTTTCTCCTCTTGAAGAAACAACAGCACCTGCAGGGAAACAAAGGAACTGCTTATTTCAGAAGAGAATGGACTTTTTTGAAACAATACCACTTTTGAGCATCAGGCAATAATGATCAGTTCTTTTCTGGATAGCTTCATCCATTCTTGTCAAGTCCAGCCAGTCGTCATCTTCTTCTGGCTGCTCTCTTATTAGGGGGTCATCACAGCGGATCATGGTCTGTACATTCATTTTACCCCGGGTGCCCCTTCTGTCACAGCCCTCCCCAGTTATCTGGGCTTGGGACCGACACTAGGAACACAATGGCTCATGCTACCCCTGTGGCTAGGTAATCAACTTTCCTTTCCCCATTCTACTATGCTAAGCACCAAGCTAGAAGGTGGAAATTACCATTTCTATATGGTCTCTGGGATGAACCGGCCGGGTTCTGTAGGCACCCATGCACAATGATGGCAAATCATTTGCAATTTTTTGGACCAATTAATTAGTGAAATTAGAAAACTTAACAGAGAAACCTGAATGTTCCAGGGAACCCTGGTTGAAAACACTGCACTAAACTACCACTCTTGGCCCTTTTACTCTAGAACCTACTCAGCCGGGGTTCCAAGCAAGCCGAGTCGAGCTGAAAATGTGATGTCAACAGACTGCAGGCCACTGATTGGCCAGGGTGTAAGGTCACTGGATGAGTCACAAGGGTGACATCTTCACAACAATCAAACCCGCCATTTGTAAAATTCGGCAACGGCAAGCGTGAGTTTTTATTATTTCTGTGATAATCAACGAGATAAATGGCTACGTACAAATCAACACCGTGGTCCAGCAATGCGGTGTGGACTCTTCTGTGCTTGGTGGCTAACGAGAGAATCCAGAGGGAGCTAGACGGAGCAACCCGAAGTGAGAACGTATAACAGGAGGTCTCCGAGCTGATGGCCGCTCACGGGTACCACAGGACATTAAAAGCTTATTGCCGGACCACCAAGGACCACAACAGTGAAGTGGGTTGAACAGAAAAGGCTGGAAGTGGTTCAACCATTACAGGCACCAACCGGTGAGCAACAGGAGGGAGAGTGGCCTCGAATCAGCCATGTCATCATCGGAAACCGTGACTGAGGATGGTGAGTGTTTTGTGATTTTAAGCACCTTTTACATTATTTATCCCATTGGGGGCAAGCTCACTTTGAAGAAACAAGGATATCACCGTTGTCTCCTGTATGCAGACAGTGAGCTAGCTAGCTAGCCATCAATGCTAACTCCATGCTCTGCTTGCATTTTGCGCTTGCTGTCTCTTAAGTATTCACTTCTGAGAGCAAAACGTCAGCATGTAAACAACATAACGAGCCGCCTTGCTGTAATGAACCCACCCACTTTGAGGTGGTACTCACTTGTAATGGAAAACAACCAAAACCGTGTCGGGCCGAGCGGAGTGGAGCTGAGTAGGTACTAGTGGAAAAGGGCCATCTGGTTTCTACAGTCCAGTCGGTACTAACTAACTAACTAACCTGCATTTATATAGCGCTTTTCTAGTCACAAAGACCACTCAAAGCGCTTTCACTAGTACTAACCCTCTATTCTAAGGGCCTATAGGAAACAGATATCTAGGGACAATTTAGAACAACCAATTAACCTAACATGCATGTCTTTGGATTGTGGGAGGAAACCGGAGCCCCCGGAGTAAACCCACACAGCACAGGGAGAACATGCAAACTCCATACAGAAAGGTTCCAACCCCTGCCAGCCTGGGGATTCGAACCAGGAACCTTTTAGCTGTAAGGCAACAGTGCTAACCACTGCACCACCTGCTTGCCCTGAACTCCATCAGTTCTGCAAAGAAGAATGAGTAAATATTGCAAACTCTAGATGTGCAAAGTTAGCAATGTATCCCAGACTAAAGGCTGCAATTAAACCAAAATGTGGTTTAAAATAAAAAAAAATACTGATAAGGGGGTGATCCTTCATCCAACTCAGTGATTTTTTTTACCCTAACTTGTCATGTTTACATTGTTCAGTTGGACATTTTAAATTGCACTCAGTAAATACTAGATAAACAAAAATTGTGTCCGTCTTAACTAATTACTTTGAACAGGGTGATACTTTTTTTTTTTTTTTTTTTATCTCCACCTATATCTTTATGATTACTTGTCTGATTTTAGGGCTGCAACAATTAGCTGACATTGTCGACAACGTCAATCAAAAATTTGTCAACTCAGATTTTTATTGTCAACGAATTGTTTAACTTTAAAGCTTATAAGCATGCCACAGGAATGCTCAGTTTAACTGTTCCAGCGAAGAAGAAGAGGAACGCATCATGGCGATACGGAGATAAAATCACAAAAAAGGCCCAAACTTTCCACAGTATGGGAGGATTTTACCGAAAATAAACAAAACAGGTTAAATGTAGACTGAAAAGCAGTGTTGTCATATCACAGCTGCACCACAGCGATGCAGCTGTCCCTCACCACCTCCTCATCTCCGTTCCTCCATCTCCAACCACCTGTCAGCGGACCTCCGCTGTGCTCCACCCCGGTGATGAATCACTGAAGTCGGGCCACTTCTAAAGAATGGAGGTGAAGAACATGGCCCATTCAGACTCCATGTCTCCAGACTCCCTCGGAATGTGGTTGAAGTTCTTCCAGAGGTGGGAGTTGAAGACCTCCCGGACAGGAGCCTCAGCCAGACGTTCCCAGCACACCCTCACTATACATTTGGGTCTACCAGGTCTGAGTGGTGTCCACCCCTGCCATTGGATCCAACTCACCACCAGGTGGTGATCAGTTGACAGCTCTGCACCTCTCTTTACCCAAGTGTCCAAGACATGTGGTCACAGGTCTGATGACATGATAACAAAATCAATCATCCAGCTGTGACCTAGGGTGTCCTGGTGCCAGGTGCACATATGGACACCCTTATGCTTGAACATGGTGTTCATTATGGACAAACTGTGGTTAGCACAGAAGTCCAATAACCAAACACCACTTCGGTTCAGATCGGGCAGGCCGTTCCTCCCAATCACACCCCTCCAGGTTTCACTGTCGTTGCCCATAAGATCCATAATTCATCCATCCATCTTCTGTTTAATTCTTTTTCAGGTCACGGGGTGGGGGGTGGTGGGCTTGAGGCTATCCCAGCGTCTTTGGGCAAGAGGCAGGGTACATCCTGGACAGATCGCCAGTCCGTCGCAGGGCCAACACAGAGAGACAGACAACCATTCACTCTCATAGTCATACCTAAGGACAATTTAGAATCCCCAGTTTGATGCCAATTAACTTGCATATTTTTGGCATGTGGGAAGAAACCGGAGGAATCCCGGAATAAACCCACGCAGACACGGGGAGAACATCCAAACTCCACACAGATCACTGTTGGTCAGGGGCTGGGATCAAACCCAGGATTCCCCGGCCAAGGGTGAGTTGCTGTGCATCACGATAAATTAAAATGGCTTAAATATTTCACCATTATGTATAGTGAAGGCTCACATTCCTGCACTGATATTTAAAGTGTTTGTAAACTGTTACTTTGGACTGGAAGAAGTTATTTTAATTTCCATCTGATGCCTAATTTAACTTTTAAACTTCTGGACCCAGCAAGGTTTCAAACAAGATGGACTAGCTTGTTATTTTCTTTTTTTTACTTTAATGGAGTTGAATATTACTCTAGTTTGTTCTGAACATGCAGAGTTACGACTGCTCTCCATGGAGTAGCAGAGGCTGCTATTTGAGTTTTTGCACTTTATTTGGGGAGTTAAAAGACTGAACTGTAATGTCTGTTATTTAATTATGTTGCTACAAACATTTCTGATTAAGCTGTCAGGTTCAAGTTTCCAATTCATGTTTGACAGGTCATTATTTTATTTTATTTAGCTATGGGATGGAACTTGATATAATAGGCTACATTATATTAAGACAGAGACTGACAACAAAGTGATATTCACAGGTCTGCAGGCTTAAACAGGTGAGGTAAAACATGACCTGGAGCCTTGAACAGGGGCTGTGCCAGCAGGAAGCTGAAATGATGGACGTGAGAGAAATAATCGTGATTAGTCGACTAATGGAAAAAAATAAGTGCTAGATTAGTCGACTACCAAAACTCTCATTAGTTGCAGCCCAATCTGTTTTACATTTATTCACTATGTTACTAGTTAAGGGATCATCATCAGATTGCCAGTGTAACCTCAATTCTGTAAGTAGATTCCTCAATTCATGAAAATTGTCCTGACACACATAGCATTCTTCTCATATTTACAGTCTTCTTCTTCTTTCGGCTGCTCCCTTTAGGGGTCGCCACAGTGGATCATAGATAGATAGATAAGCCTTTATTAGTCCCACAATGGGGAAATTCCAGGATTGCAACAGCACAGGGATAGCAACACTCAGAGCAACAATCAGAAGGCAAGAAAAAACAAGAGCAGCTAGTATACATATGTACATATTACTATAAATATATATATATACAGTATATATATATATATATATATATATACAGTATATATACAGTATATATAGAGACACACAGTGCGGAGCATTGTGGTTGGTGGATGTGCAGCAGAAAGTCTAAGCTCTCTCTCCACGGATGCGGCGGGCCAGCTGGATGTCTTTGGGCATGATGGTGACCCTCTTGGCGTGGATGGTGCACAGGTTGGTGTCCTCAAAGAGACCCACCAGGTAGGCCTCGCTGGCCTCCTGCAGAGCCATGACGGCGGAGCTCTGGAAGCGCAGGTCGGTCTTGAAGTCCTGAGCGATCTCCCTCACCAGGCGCTGGAAGAGCAGCTTACGGATGAGCAGCTCCGTGGATTTCTGGTAGCGACAGATCTCTCTAAGATCCACGGTACCGGGCCTGTAATGGTGAGGCTTCTTCACTCCGCCGGTGGCCGGAGCACTTTTCCGAGCAGCCTTGGTGGCTAGCTGCTTCCTGGGGGCTTTTTCCCCCAGTAGATTTACGGGCGGTCTGCTTGGTTCTTGCCATCGCTCTTTATTATTCTGTCTTATATTTCTTGCACGCCGCCTAAACTCCAGCACGGCACCCGCGTCGTTTTCGCTTCAGTTCCCCGGTATGTCGAGTTTCTCCGTTAGCACCGGGTGGCGGTTGAGTGCTAGCTAGCTCTCCCCTGCTGGATCGTCTCCTGCTGTAAACAGAGGCTCCGTCTGCGGACTCAGGAGACCTTTGGGGTGATCTGTGTGTCTGTGATATATACTGTATATATAGAGTGAAAGGTGTAGAAAGAAGAAGGAAAAAAAAAAAAAAAAAAAAGGCAGTTGCAAAAGGCAGCCAACTCGTGTGGCGCCGGAACCGGAAGTATCATCTGCCTCCATCTCACCCTATCCCTGCATCGTCCTCTGTAACACCAACCCTATCCATCTCCTCCTTGACTACATCCATGAATCTTCTCTGTGGTCTTCCTCCTGCCTGGCAGCTCCATCTTCAACATCCTTTGTCCAGTATATCCACTATCCCTCCTCTGCAGATGTCCAAACCATCTAAGCCTTGCTTCTCTTACTTTGTCTCCAAACCGCTCAACCTGAGCTGTCCCTCAGATATACCCATTTCTAATCTTGTCCCTCCTAGTCACTCCCAATGAAAATCTTCACATCTTCAACTCTGCCACCTCCGGCTCCACCTCCTGTCTTTTTGTCAGTACCACCGTCTCCAAGCCATACATCATAGCAGGTCACACTACCGTCTTGTAAATCTTCCCTTTCACTCTTGCTGCTACGCTTCTGTCACAAATCACTCTTGACACTCGTCTCCACCCACTCCACTCTGCCTGCACTCTCTTCTTCACCCCTCTTGTGCATTTTCCATTGCTTTGGATGGCTAACCCCAGGTATTTAAACTAATCTACTTTCACTACCTCTACTCCTTCCATCTTCACCATTACACCTGCCTCTCTTTCATTCACACTCATGTATTCTGTCTTGCTTCTACTGACTTTCATTCCTCTTCTCTCCAGAGCATACCTCCACCTCTCCACATTCTCTTCCACCTGCTCCCTACTCTCCCTACAGATCACAATGTCATCTGCAAACCTCATGGTCCATGAGGACTCCTGCCTGACCTCATCTGTCAGCCTGTCCATCACCAAGGCAAACAAGAAGGGGGTCAGAGCCAATCCCTGATGTAATCCCACCCCTACCTTGAACACATCTGTCACTCCTACAGCCCACCTCACCACCGTCTCGCTGTCCTCATACATGTCCTGTACCACCTTCACATACTCCTCTACCACTCCTGACTTTCTCATACAGTACCACACTTCCTCTCTTGGCACCCTATCATATGCGTTCTCTAGATCCACAAAGACACAGTGCAACTCCTTCTGACCTTCTCTATACTTCTCCATCAGCATTCTTAGAGCAAACATTGCATCTGTAGTACTCTTTCTTGGTATGAAACTGTACTGCTGCTCACTGATTGTCACCTCTCCTCTTAATCTGGCTTCAACAACTCTTTCCCATACATTTATATCCTTCTCAGATTTACAGCAACAACCAAAATTAATCACAGTTCAGCTGTTGAATATTTTAAAATGTTTGTTTGATTTTTTTTTGTGCAAGCAGCTGAAACTTTTCAAATGGTGCCAATAAACACAATTTACAAAGGGGGGCTGGATGACTTTGATTCCAACTGTACCTGCAAACAGAATATCACTTTTACCTCCAGCTGCATGTCAAAGGAACTGTTTCTCATTAAAAGATGTATTCTGGCAAAAATAGACAGCCTAAGTCACGCCCCCCCAACTTCCACATATGGGACCTTAAATCGGAAAAAATCTCCATTGAAGTGAATGGCAAGACCAAAATTATCTTTTGATCCCAATTGAATTTTGCCACGAGTTACATATATGATGTTTGTCAATTTAAAAGATAATTTTCCACGTAAATAACGATGTAGGTTGTTGTCTAACTGTTAAGGTATAAGGTTATGAAAATATGTAAACTAAAAGACTACAAACACAGAGGCACGTACTTGACGTGAACTGGATCAGCTGCAGCTCTCAAAATACAAAACAATACCTTTGTGTTGTTTTTCCTCCTCTCTGGATCCTTCTTTCATCAGTCAGGAAACAGGAGGTGAGGGTTTTAGTAATCTCCCGCCATAATCATGTTTGCTGATGTGGGATGATGGGAGTTGTTGTTTGCTAATCGTTTTCACAAAAACTAAATATTACTCTTATTATACAACAGCTGACAACTTTAATTATGTGGAAAATTATCTTTTAAATTGACAAACATCATATGTGTAACTCGTGGTAAAATCTGATCAAGATCAAAAGATAACGTCACTCTTGCCATTCATCTCAGTGGAGACTTTTTCCGATTTAAGGTCCCATATGTTGTAGTAGAGGGGGCGTGACTTAGGCTCTCTATAATATCAAGCCGCATAGGTTGCATTTACACCTGGCATTATAATGTTTTCTCCAATCAAATGGCAATCAGAGAGCAACTGACCATATAAATTTACACTTCAACATGCATGTGTCCATGTCAGTATTTACAGATCATGCCCCTTCCCACTGTCAGCTGAACTGACACTGAAGTATACTGAATTGAATACTGGGACCAAAAGAGGAAAATCTTTGACTGCCAGCACGAGGTAACATTTAATAAATTAGATGAATCTTGGCTTGTCTTATGACTTTTATATTTATATTGACTTTTATAGACCTAATAGTATTGAATGCAAAAGACGCAACAGACTTACACAATGGTCCCCTCCAGTTTACAACTAGGACAATATCGGTCGCTACGGAGGGTGACAATATGTATGGGTACATATTCATACTATTTAGGATAACTAAGCAGACGGTTATGCTGTTTATTCCATCTAGCTACAATGCTCCGCACTGTGTGTTTATATAGTTATATATTTATATGTACATATGTATATTCGCTGCTCTTGTTTTTCTTGTCTTCTTGATTGTTGCTCTGAGTGTTGCTATCCCTGTGCTGTTGCAATCCTGGAATTTCCCCATTGTGGGACTAATAACGGCTTATCTTATCTTATCTTATAAGAAAAGAAGCCCAAATGAGGTTTGGTGTTACCAAACAAGCAAAAACTGTAATGGTCTGAGCTAGGGGTGGGGAAAAATAAAAACTGATGCATCGTAATCTTACAATACTTAGTGGTTGTGATACTGTATCGATTCAGACACACTGGTACAGGGGTCTGCAACCTGCGGCTCTGAGGCCACATGCGGCTCTTTTGCCCATAGCCAGTGGCTCCTTGAGACCTTGACAAAAAAAACAACTTGTAAACTTTGGGTAAACAGAGGACACAGATTAGTGAGGAAAAAATTGTAAACTTACTAGAAACATAACAAATTTATAAGAAAAGCTGGAAATTTAGGTCAACAATTTTCATAGTGACAAATCTGCAAGAAACAGTACACAAAATATCTGGGGAAAAAAACACAAATTTACTGGTAAAGTTGTGATTTTTTGTTTTTTAGAATAATGTTATAATTTAAGTTTAAAGTGCTGCAAATTTACCTGAAAAAGATTACAAATTTACAAAGGATAATAAAACAAATTTATAAGAAAAACTGGAAAATTTATACCAGACATGTGACAAATTTAGAGGAAAAGGTTGCAATCTTATGGGAAAAACACTTGCAAATTTGCAATAAAAAAAATACAATTTCTGGAAAAAAAATTCACAAACTTATTGGAAAGATTGGATTTTCATAAGAGAAAAGTCACAGTTATGTGGAAAGAGGCAACACTTCTAACTGAAAAAGTAACAAATTTTCAAAGAAAATATAAAATTTATTTGAAAACCAGAAATTTTATGCCAAAAATCTCACAAATTTGGTAAAAACGTTGCAATTTTATGAGGAAAAACCTCTTAATATTGATGCTGTCAGGCCAGTTTGTACTGGTAATATTGCCAGTTTACCTTCGTTCCCAGGCTCAAATATTTTTGGGGCTCCATTCGGATTTTGCTGGTCAAAAATCTCTCAAAATGGCTCTTTGCGTAGCAGAGGTTGCTGAGCCCTGCTCTAGCATCATGATACTCTATAGTCAGAGGTCAGGGTCACAGGGCAAACACGTGTACCAACTTTGGTGACTCTAGCTTTCCTCATTCTATAGTAATTGTGCAAAGGGAATGTAACACTGACCTTTGACCTTATGACCCCAAACCCATAGTCAGAAGGCAGGGTCTAAGCCATCCAAGACTTATCTTAGATATGATTATATCAATTTGAAAAGGCCACATCATTTATTTCTGTAGTTATCACATTCACAAGATTTTGGGAAAATTGACCTCTGACCTTGACCTAAAGGTCAAAGGTCACCCACATTCAAACTCGTCTGAGATTTTTCATATATACAACTATGGCATCAATTTGAAAAGCTCGCATCATTTCTTTCTGTAATTATCACGTTCACAAGGTAGGTGTTGACAGCACCAATGCCACCGCCCATCCACCTGGCGGGGTGACGACAATACAAGGGTGTCAAACTCATTCCATGGAGGGCCAAGACCCTACATGTTTCACCTCCACCCAGAGTCTTCAACAGGTAAATTCACAGAATTTCTTACCACTGATTGCTGATCAGTGAAAACACCTGCTGAAGACACTGGGTGGCGGTAAAATGCAGAGTCTTGGCCCTCCATGGAATGAGCTGACGTTCCTGCTTTAGAGGCTGACGTGTAAAAAAAAAAAAAAACAACTGACATCAACTAGATGTTGCTAAATGCTCACTCTCTGGTTATGTCAGCACAGGACTGACTCCTGAGATCCTGTTGAGAATTGAACAAGACAAAGACCAGATGGGAAACAGCAATACATGATATTGCAAGATTGTAATAGTGTCGCACTGCGGCCCAAGTATCATGATATTACGGAGTCATGTGGGCCTCTGGTGATTCCCACCCCTAACGTGCAGAGAAGAGGAGCAGAATTGAGGTAGATTTAAAACCTTTTAACAACCCCAATTCCAGTGAAGCTGGGACGTTGTGTGAAATGTAAAACAATGATTTAAACATTCTTTTCAATCTATATTCAACTGAGTACAATACAAAGACAAAATATTTAATGTTCAAACTGAAAAATTTTGTTGGTTTTTTTGCAAATATTCACTTATTTTGAATTTAATTCCTGCAACCTGTTCCAAAAAAGCAGGAACAGGGACATGTTTAACACCGTGTTACATGACCTTTCCTTTTAACAATACTCAATAAGCGTTTAGGAAATGAGGACACTAGTTTCGGAAACTTTGTAGGTGGAGTTCTTTCCCAGTCTTGCTCAACAGTCCAGGGTCTCCATTACTGTATGTTGCACTTCATAATGTGCCACACATTTTCAATGGGAGACAGGTCTGGACCGGAGGCAGGCCAGTCTAGTATCTAGTACCCAATCTAGTACCCACACTCGTTCACTACGAAGCCACGCTGTTGCAACACGTGCAGAATGTGACTTGGTATTGTCTTGCTGAAATAAGCAGGGACGTCCCTGAAAAAGACGTTGCTTGGATGGCAGCATATCAGTATTAATGGTGCCTTCACAGATGTGCAAGTGAACCATGCCATGGGCATTAACACACCCCCATACCATCACAGATGCTGGCTTTTGAACTTGATGTTGATAACAATCTGGATGGTCGTTTTCCTCTTTAGCCCAGCGGACATGACATCAATGATTTCCAAAAACAATTTGAAATGTGATGATATTATGGACTGTAGATGAGGAAATCCCTAAATTCTTTGCAACTGGATATTGAGAAACATTGTTCTGAAACTGTTGGACTATCTGCCCACGCAGTTGTTCACAAAGTGGTGAACCTCACCTCATCCTTGCTTGTGAATGACTGAGCCTTTCGGGGATGCTCCATTTATACCTAATCATGATGCTCACCTGTCTCCAATTAAACTGTTTACTTCTGTAATATTCCAAATAAATGATTTTTAAGTCTTTGCTAAAAGCAGCAAACCACAGACAAAGACAATCTTCATATGGGACAATGAAGGCATAGAAACTTTGAGAGGTTGTTTTTCTTGTACCGACTGGGGATTCTTCCATAACTTGGAGTTGGAGGAGGCCACAGATACCATAACTGAGTACATAAAATTCTGTAAAGAAAATGTTTTACCTCAGAAAGTAATCACTATGTACCCCAATAATAAGTCTTATATTTCCAAGGAATTAAAACGGTGCATAGTACAGAAAAAGATTGCTTTTAAGAATGGGGACATGTTAAGTATGAAAAATATACAGAAAGAAATTAATTACAAACTAAGAACAGCTAGAGATGAGACGAGGAAGAAATTTGAATCTGAATGCCTAGGAAAAAGTTCTAGGAAATTGTGGGACTCAGTTAAAGTTATGACAAAGATGACTCCATC
Organism: Pholidichthys leucotaenia; assembly: GCA_020510985.1. Taxonomy (NCBI): domain Eukaryota; kingdom Metazoa; phylum Chordata; class Actinopteri; order Cichliformes; family Pholidichthyidae; genus Pholidichthys; species Pholidichthys leucotaenia. The sequence goes on along the minus strand of CM035839.1, from coordinate 318,231,330 downwards.
CAAAAGCTGCATTAATGTAATGAATGAGGAAGAAAAGGCAACGAGTTGAATAATTTCTTTTGCAGATTTGAGACTAGAGATTTTTCTCATGAACAAAAAGCTGCTCTGGACGCTATATCAGTATTAGGCTCTGAAAAAATTATAGTTGACCAGCATGTTGTGGAAAGATTTTTCTCAAGTATGTGCCCCAGGAAGGCATCTGGACCAGACAGGATCTCTGGGCGCTTACTGAAGTCATGTAGTGAGGAGCTAGCAGAAGCCTGGAGTCCCATCTACCAGAAGTCTTTAGATATGTGTTCTGTCCCAGTAATTTGGAAAAGCTCTATTATAATTCCTGTACCAAAAAAAGCAAGCTGCAAAGAGAATAATGACTATCGTCCTGTTGCACTGACCTCACTGGTAATGAAGTGCCTCGAGAAGATTGTCATTGACATTCTGAAAACTGATTATGGAGGACTTTTGGATCCTCTGCAGTTTGCTTATAAAAATAATAGAAATACAGAGGATGCCATTTTAACCTTAACTCATTCTGTGTTTAAACATTTGGAGGAGACAACCTCATATGCACGTCTTTTATTGGTTAATTTTAGTTCAGCTTTTAACACACTGCAGCCACACCTTTTAATTAAGAGGTTAAATGATTTTAAAGTGCATCCTGTCATTATTAAATGGTACCACTCTTTTTAACTTATCGTAAACAGCAAGTTAGTGTAAATGGAACTTTATCTAAATCCAGAACCCTCAGCACAGGAGCTCCCCAAGGCTGTGTTAGTTCACCATTTTTGTTCACCTTGTACACTGATGAGTGCAGAAGTGTCTATCCAGGCAATCAAATTATTAAATTTTCTGATGACACTGCTGTTTTATCACTACTTCAAAAGACTCATGATCTGTCAAGCTATTTTATAGAAATTCAGAGGTTTGCCAATTGGTGTGATGACAGTCATCTCATTTTGAATACTGCTAAAACAAAGGAGATGGTGTTTGACCCTCGGGGAGTTGGTGACCACAGGCCTGTGGTCATCCACAACCACACTATAACACAGGTTAGTTCCTATAAATATTTGGGAGTATTTATTGACAATTCATTAACCTGGAGCACACATATTGATTACCTCTGCAGTAGACTACAACAGTGGCTGCATTTCTTGCGTAGATTAAGAATACATGGCGTTGATAAAAGGATTATGCTAATATTTTACCAGGCTGTGTTGGAGAGCTGTATTAGATACAGCATTACAGCTTGGTTTGGCAACCTCTCTGTGAAACTAAAGAACAGAGTGTTGCTTTTAATTCATACAGCATGGAAAATTATTGGAGTTAAAGAGTATTTACCCATGCAGATCTTACACGACCAGGCAGCCTGTAGACAAGCTCAAAAAATAATCAGTGACATGAGCCATGTACTAAACAATGAATATGTGCGGCTGCCCTCAGGGAGGAGATACAGAGTCCCCAAGTGCAGGTTCAATAGATACAAGAACTCCTTTATCCCGACGTCAGTAAAACTTTTAAACTCACATAAATAGGTCAGGGACACTTATAACTCCTGTTCTTAATGACTGCTGTTATATATTTATGTATGCATGTACTTGTATTATTTATTGGGTTTTATTTCATTTATTATGTACTACATCCATTGTGTATGTGTGGATTGTGTGGTTGCAGCACGGGTGACAAGCCCAAGACAAATTTCCCCTTGAGGGATAATAAAGTTTATCTCATCTTATCTTATTTTTGAGCATTCCTCAACTTTCCCAGTCTTTTCTTGCCGCTGTCCCAGCTGTTTTGGAATGTGTTGCAGGCATCAAATTCAAAATGAGTGAATATTTGCAACAAAACAATAAAGTTTATCAGTTTGACTTTGAACATTAAATATCTTGTCTTTGTAGTATATCCAATTGAATATAGGTTGAAAAGCATTTTTACACCATTGTATTTTGTTTTGAATTACATTTTACACAGCGTCCCAACTTCACCAGAACTGGGGCTGCAAAATGACGATCTGCCTGCACAGTGGATTGTTTTTCATTATTCAACTATCAAGCTGAGATGTAAGGCATGCACCTTTTGGGGAATTTTTATACATTTGTTGTTTGCTTTTTTTGTAAGGCTGCATCTATCCTAAAGGGAAAGAAATGTTTTTTTAGATGCCAGTTGAGAGACCTGTGTGAACCAATTTTCTGACTATAAACACACCACGTCAATGTCTGCTGAAAACAGCAGATCTCCGGTTTGAGAATAGTTATATGGATTGGAGATGCATCGGCATTTATACTTGTATTCAGTGTGACACAGTCAATCCTTGGTGCATTTTGAGTGTATTCACACCAGTACACAGCACTATCTGACTGCTATCTGAATAAAAAAATGCTAAACCTAACAAGATTCAGTACATAATGTAAAAGTATCATGATTCAGAAAGCAAACTCTGGAAAAGACAAAATGTTTTTAATACATGTGGACTTTAAAAAAAAAAAAAAAAATTCTCCGTACTTTGTTTCATCAGCCACTTCAACTTCAGTGGGAGCGGTGATGGGAGCGTTGGAGTGTCCGGCTGTGGGATCGTCCGTGTTTAGCTCGCCATTCGTTGAGCTCATCACCTGCATCATTACAGAAAGGACACCAGACTGCTCACACAAAACACTTGACAACTGACTACAGAATGAAAATGAACATCCACACAAAAATATGCACCTGAAATAGCTCTAATTTTTAGCGCTCTCCAATAAGGAGAGGTAACAAGTCACTTACAATGAGCCAACTAAAGCCACTGTCAAAGACATTTAAAGGACTGGTTCACACATTTTCAAGTAAAAAACAAATCTGTTTGAATTTTACTTGCTGTCAATTCTCCACAGGAATACATTTTCACTTTTTTCTGTTTTCAAAGTGATTGTGTTTCGAATTTAAACATGAAAACCAACTAAAGCAACAATGTGAACCTGTCCTTCACAAAGTGCAGTTCTATTTGTCAACACTGGATGGCACATTTGAGCAACTGAGACCTCAATTTTATGGATAAATTAGCAAAAACAAAACATCTCTTTGGGGTTGTTGCATTTTCTTCCACTAGTACAAAAACCTTACAAATAATCTTAAACACTAAACTACTAAGCCGCTAATGATCTTTTAAGTTTTGATCGATGCAGGAGGCTGACATTCACATACTGTATTTCTGGATATATTCTTTGCATTTACTGGGGGCAGCCTAAAAGCAGATGAGAGGATTCCAGCAGTGAGAGCAACAAGCAGAACAGAGACACCATGGGATTCAAACAGTCTGATGAAAGCAGGGTCCAGACAGAGCACCTGACAGACAGGCAGTGTGCAGTCAGTGAGAGGGGAGTCAAGACACACACGCACACACACACACACACACACACACACACACACACACAAAGAAAAAAACCAAAACCTATCTGGCCTCATGCATTAGCTGTCAGAGCAGCAGCTGTAGCAGCAGCAGTACCTGAACAGAGCCCCCCAGCCGCTCAGCTGTGAGGTGCGACCCCAGAGTCTCCTTATTGGTCACGGGTGTGGGCTGAGACTCACTTCCTTTGGGCTCAGGCGACTTGATGCAAAGAGCAAAAAGGGGTTGAGGTAGGTGGTTGTGAAGTGGTGAGAAGAGGGGGAGGAAGTTTGAGGGGTGGTGGGTCAGGGGTGAAGGTGAGGCAGTGTGAAGGAAGTGGGGTGATGGGGGAAATGACAAGGAGGAGAGGGAGTGAATTTTAAATAAAATTATAGAAGATATCTCCCAAGCAGAAGCAGGCTTGTTAAGAAAAACTATGTTTATAGAGGATTAAAGGGGAGCAAAAGTTTATGTGAAGCACAGATCAACACACTAATAAAAATCATGCAGGAAGGAAAAAAAAAACAGCCTTGATCATTTAGCCTCGCACTAAATACTCAATGCAATACAGATAACCATCCATGTTATTGGTCATGTTTCAAGCAATATAAGCTGAACTTCGACTGAGGTCTAAGGTTTACAGTAGAGTTTTTTCTTAACACTAAGTTCACCCGTTCCATCTACTAAAAAGGCCCCTAACTGATAAGGCAGCGGGTACTTTCTTTTGATATGGCAGACTGCTTTAACCAGGATGTTACAGGCTTTTTACAGTCGTGGGCAATATGCATGGCACAGAAGGCGGTGCTTTTGCAAGCTTAAGAAGGTGGCGAGCTGTTGCCAAGCCAATCACATTAAATAGGGAGCAGTAAAAAGGGGCCAGAGTCCACAGTAATAAGTCAATCATAAAATCAAATGCATTCTCTGTTCCCTGTGCAGCTTTATGGGAAGTGATGAGTCAGACTCATCAGGCACAACATGATGATCTGTACCATTATTTGTGCCTATCAATAATATTTTATTGATGTTTTTATATAATAAAATTCATGAATCATTGTGCTGTTTGGAAAACCAAATAAGACAAGGCCCGGGTAGCATGCCAACAGGAAAAAAGGCTACCTTTCACCACACATAATGCATATACATATCAGTGACAAAATTAAAGGAAAAAAACATTAGACCTGTAATCCCTATAATACAGGGAGGTCCAGAGGTTCTGCTGTACTGTGCAGGGGAATATTTCCTGCTATGTTGTGAATCCACTGCAAATAAGCTGTTCTGAGTGATCCCCTTTAATCTATGATCCGTATGAGGGCAACAACGCCCAAATCATTTGTATAAAATATGAAAATGTTAATCATATGATATGAACTTCAACAGTGTTTCCCCTAATATTATACCCTGTTTTTATTTTCAGTATAGCGTCGGATCACAACAGAAGTAATTCAAGGTTACCTTTTCCTATAGAGCAGTCCTATACATTGTTCTTTCCTTAAACTAAACAGCCTTATGTTATTTCTCTTATTTACATGACGGCATGTCAATTCTCCTCTGCTCTTCGTATCGGAAGTTCTGCCCTCGATGCACATGTGTGTGTGCGACACACACATGCACACACACTCCCTCCAGCGGACAGAGAGCAGAAAATATGTAGCGTCAACCACGTGAAAAGCAGCCAAAAATGTCAGTGTTTTTTTTTTAAACACTCCCAGTGTGGTGAAGATGTCAACACTCGCTCTCCTGCAGAGTAGCTCTCTAGCTCCATGTCCAAGTGTCCAGCGTCACACAAAGTGGGATACTTTTTTTTTTTTTTCTTTTTCGGAGGGGGCCGTCACAGAAAAGAGGAGCAGAGCATCACAGGGTAAAAGTTAATGTGGGGCCGGGATGCACACAGGAGCAGCAAGTGGAGTTGAACAAGGAGACAACCTGGAGGACAGGCCGGTGTGGGCTCCACAGCAGCTGGAAACGGTCACACTTCCCCCACCCGCTCTCTTTCAACCTGCGTCCAGAGGATGGCTGCTATAAAAAAGTCACCTGGAGGAGTGGTCCCCAACCTTCTTTTGCTTCATGGACCGGTGAGAAGTTAAAAAAATGTGGGTAAAAAATGAATGAAATGAACCCAGGAGCAGACCTGAATAGACCCCAGAGCTATTCCACGCTGGCCGCTTTGCGGAGAAGGCCACAGTCGGGGCATCATCTCAGCGGGCATCTCACCAAGACCACACCAAGGAATATATAGTAGCTGCAGTGTCGCATACGCTGCGTGTCCATCTAGTACTTCTTTCTGCTCCAAGCATCTATTTTCTGATCATTTCATATGGAGTCCAGCGGATAATCCACTCAGAGCAAAACATTCTCAGTGGTGAGTGTATTTTGTCACTGTACAACAGGTGCAGCTCGCCACAGGTTTCATCTGGCCATTGGTGAGTCGAGTATAGTATTGAATGAATTTATATGAAATCAAAGAAAATAAAAACGCTTAATTTGCAGTAAAAACTTAAGTTTACCACAGGGATGTCAAACATTCAGCCCACGAGCCCAAACTTGCCTGTGGGATGAATTTGCAAAGTGTAAAAAGACAGGGGGCAGCTCGCTGGTGCAGTGGTTAGCACTGTGCCATCAGATGGGGATAAATTGTGCTTAGGTATGAATGTGAGACTGAATGGTTGTCTGTCTCTCTGTGTTGGCCCTGCGATGGACTGGTGATCTGTCCAGGGTGTACCCTGCCTGTCACCAAAGACGCTGAGATAGGCTCCAGCCCCACCCCACCCCACCCCCGACCTGAAAAGGATTAAGCGGTTGAAGATGGATGGATGAAGAGACAGGCTTCCATTTTTAAATAAAACAGTTTGTACACTGGGGGTCACACTGTTTTATTAAGAGTAACAGATGATTATTTTACTCATCCGGCGCACTTGCGATTGAATTGTATGTGACCCCTGGACTAAAATAGGTTTAACACTCCCGGTTTATAGTAAGAATAACTTGCAGGGCTAATATCCTAATATTGTCCGTAGGATGAAACATCTAGAAATGTGCCATCATATACAACGACCACTGCTGAAACTAAAAGTTAGTTCCATAAACTATCAGATCTGTTAATCTCTGCGTGTGTGCACGTGTGTGTGTGCGTACGGATATTTACTTGCCACCTACTGTATAAATTTACATACAGTATGTATGTGACTGTTTTAGTTATTTGTTGGTGATTTTTATTCAACATTTGCAGTTTACATAAAAGTTTTGCACCAAGATATATATTGAGTATAAACATACTGAATAATTACATTGAGACATGATTTTTGACCCATATCGCCCAGCCCTAGAATGTTCTGTTGAATATGTAGACATCATACACAGGCAGTTGTGAGACGGCTGTAAACCTAGGGGAAACACTGTTCACTGCCAAAAAAAGGGCCATCCCTTCAGCAGTTTTGGCACCATACTGTAGCTGAACACATTTCAAACATTTTTTTCCTTTAATCTGTCACCTGTATGTAGCTCGTCATTACTGGTACAGTATGAACAATGCAATTTGCATTTTCAACTCATGCTTGCAATGACTAGAGCTTAGAGTGGGAAGGTGTGAAGAAATTATTGGGGCCAAAAAAAAAAGAAAAAGGAAATGCTTTGTTTCACAGCTGGAACAGAAGGGTGTCTCTAATGACTATATCTCAGCTAAATTATCACTAAGTCAACTTTTTAAGCCTTATGGACTTATTGATGAACGTTGAGAAAAGTTGATCTCACTCCCAAAGAATGAGACAGAAGATGGGTATTGAAATCCAGGAGAAGTACAGTTTGACAGCAGCCATTTTCACCAGGAAATAGTTTAGAGTTACACAAAATTAACCTGGAAGAGGAACTTGAGCACCAGAATTGTCTGGCTGGTCAGACAGTTGAGAGGTGGCAGATTTCTTGAGTTATGGTTGCTTCTTTGTATTTTTAACCTCACCTGGTTTTTGGTCTGCTGTTGTGCTTTGTCTCTGCCAGGTTGCAGGGGCGTGTCAGTGGGGATAGGGCCTATTGGTGTGGGCTAGAAACAAACAGGAAACAAAAATGTCTGTATCAAAAACAGACTGAAGAAAGCATTATGGACATTTTTAAACCCTGTGAAGATTTATTTTTATGTAAATACTTTTATGACCAGAGAAAGAGTAAGACAATCAGATGAAATGATTCACCCAAGATTTTAGATTAAAAGGAGGCGTATGACAAGCGGGCTCAATAAGAGGTTCTTACAAGCGATTTGCCGACCCAGTCGTATTCGTAGTCGAAGACATAGCCGTTCCTGTCGAACAGATCTGTGAAAAGCTTCCTCAAGTAGTCATAATCTGGCTTCTCAAAGAAGTCCAGCCTTCTCACATAACGCAGGTAGGTGGCCATCTCTTCTGTAACAAAGGACAATAAACCATAAAACAAGAGCAAGCCTAAATTACAATAAGAAATTTAAACAACCTTCTACTGACCAGGGAAACTTTCACAAAGCACTTCAATCGGTGTTGCTCGTTTGGTGTCCCCAATTTTCTGATACCTCTCCTTCAAAGTGTCAGCCTATAAGAGAAAGACGATTTTTGCACAAGATTCACATCGTACTCTGAAGCATGTCGATCACATTTAAGTCATGCACTGGAAGCGACTATAATGTACACAGGCTGTTTTTTTTCTCTTGTACACTTTACACTGAATCTGCTTCTAGCAACTTCCAACTCTGATTTATTACACTTCATATGTGCAGTAATATGAACAAGTATCCCCCCCCCAATTTCTTATATTTTTGTATATTTCTCACACTTAAATGTTTCAGATCATCAAATAAATTTTAATATTAGACAAAGATAACCTATGTAAATACAAAATGCAGTTTTTAAATGATGATTTCATTTACTGCGGTAAAACAATTTATCCAAACCTACCTGGCCCTATGTGAAAGAGTAGTTTCCCCCTAAACCTACTGTAACCATCAACTGTAATCACGCATTTGCAATAACTGCCAATGACAGAGAGACAGACAGACTTTATTGATCCCAAACTGGGAAATTACAGTGTAACAACAGTATGACACAGAAAACGACTCAAACCAACAGAAATACACATAGAATAATAGAAAAGGAGTTATCCAGGGAAGTAAAAATGCTGAGATAACTTCATATACAACACAGGCTACTACCAGGCTAAACAGATGGTCATCCTTATGAATCTATGGATAGTATCGACTGTACAAAGGAGGATTAAAAGGCACAGGGTGAAATGCGAGGTTCCAATTAGACTGTAAGGTGCAGTATGGCAGCATAGTTATGACCAGAATTCAACATCAGAGTGAGTTACCGTACAGTGAAATGGCATGTGGCAGGAAAGATTTCCTGTACCTAACCGTTCAACAGCAGAGCTGTAGCAGTCTGCTGGAGAAAGTGCTCCACTGTCTGTCCAGTGTGTGGTGGATGGGGTGATCAGGAATGTCCATGATGGATAACGGTTTGTTTAGTGTCCTCCTCTCTACCACAGTCGCAAAGGTCTCCAGCCTGAGACCAATTACAGAGTCAGCCCTCTTGATAATCTTGTCAAGTCTGTTGGTGTCGCTGGCTCTGATACTGCTATCCCAACAGACAGCAGCAAAGAAGATGGCGCTGGTGACAATGGTCTGGTAGAAAACCTCCAGCATCCTGCTACACACGTTGAAGGACCTCAGCTTCCTCAGGAAGTAGAGTCTGCTCATCCCCTTCTTGTACGTAGCATCGATGTTAGATTCCCAGTCCAGTCCGTTGCTGATCATGACACCCAGATATGTGTAGTCCTCCACCGCCTCCACATCCTCCTCCAATCTGCAATGGCTGAGAAGGCGTCCTCCTCTTCCTGAAGTCAATCACCATCTCTCTGGTCTTGCTGACATGGCACTGCTGAGGTGTTATGAAGGTCCAGGTTGCTTTGATAGTGACCTTCAGCTTGTCTCCATTGTTGGGTCTGGTATCTCGTCTTCCTCTTGACAATACTCCATAGATTCTCTATGGGGTTTAGGTCAGGAGAGTTTGCTGGTCAATCAAACACAGTGATGCCATGGTCATTAAACCAGGTTTTGATACTTTTGGCAGTGTGTGTGTGTGGGGGGGGGGGGGGGGTGGGGGGGGGGGGGGGCTTCATAACACCTCAGCAGTGCCACAGGATGATCACCTCCATGCCACGCCACACTGATACAGTAGTTAATCCAAAAGGAGCCCCGACCAAGTATTGAGTGTGTACATGGACATACTTTTCAGTCGGCCAACATTTCTATTAAAAATACTATTTTTTAAAATTAATTTTATGTAATATTCTAATTGTTTGAGAAACTGAATTTGGGGTTTTCATGGGCTGTAAGCCATAATCATCAAAATTTAAAAAAAAAATAAACACTTGAAATATATCACTCTCTGTATAATGAATCTATATAATATATGGGTTTCACTTTCTGAGATGAGTGACAAAAAATATTGAACTTTTTCATGATATTCTAATTTTTTGAGATGTACCTGTACACCCAACAACAGCCAAGTCATCAGAGAATTTCTGCAGGTGGCATGACTTGGTGTTGTACTAAAAGTCAGTGGTGTATAAGGTGAAGAGAAAAGGAGACAGCACAGTCCCCTGTGGCGCTCCCATATCACTAACCACCACATCAGACAAGACACTGCCCAGCCAGACAAACTGTGGCCTGCCTGTCAGGTAGTCAGTAATCCAGGCGATCACAGAGCTGTCGACCCCCATCACCCGCAGCTTCTCACCCAGCAGCAGTGGCTGGATGGTGTTAAATGCACTGAAGAAATCAAAGAATGTGATTCTCACACAGTGTCTCCTCCTCCATCCAGGTGCAGATGGGCTCGTTGCAGCAGGCAGATAACATCTTCAACTCCTAAATAAGGCTGATATGCAAACTGCAGAGAGTCCAGCCACATCTTCACCTGCAGCCTCAGGTGGGCTAAGACCAGTCTTTCCAGGACCTTTATCACATGAGATGTGAGGGCAACTGGTCGATAGTCGTTCAGGTCCAATGGAAAAGACTTCTTGGGGACAGGAACCAGGCAGGACGTCTTCCACAGCACCGGTACGCTCTCCAGACTCAGGCTCAGATTGTATAAGTGTTTCAGTACCGGAGCTAGCTGGTTGGCACAGGTCCTCAGGATCCAGGCGGAGATGTCATCAAGGCCCGCTGGTGAAGTCTCTCCAGTTGTTTTCTCACCTGGCCTGTTGTCACAGTGATATGGGGTTGGTGCTGATGTCTTCAGTAGAGAGGAGGGGGGATGAGCGGGGAGAGAGGTGCTGCACAGGGGAGTGATGGGGGAGGGGCGTGTGGGGGTCTGGCTGTGTTGTGGGGTGACAGACGCTGAGTTGAACCTGTTAAAAAAACAGATTCAACCCACTCTTCTTTGCAGAATTGTTTTAATTCAGCCACATTGGAGGGCTTGAGCTTGAGGTCACAAACTGATGGCCGCACATTCTCCTTCAGGATTTTCTGGTAGAGAACAGAATTCATGGTTCTATCAATTACGGCAAGTTGTCCAGGTCCTGATGGTCCCTAGACCATCACACTACCACCACGATGTTTAACTGTTTCTATGATATTCTTTTTATGAATTGCTGTGTTAATTTTACACCAGATGTAACGGGACACACACTTTCCAAAAAATTCAACTTGTGTCCTGTCAGTCCACGGAATATTTTCCCAAAAAGTCTTGGGGATCATCAAGATGTTCTTTGGCATATGCGAGACATGCCTTTGGGTTCTTTTTGATCAGCAGTGGTTTTCACCTTGGAACTCTTCCATGGATGCCATTTTTGCCCAGTCACTTTCTTATTGTTGAATCATGGACCAGTGTCCAAACTGAGGCAAGTGAGGCCTGCAGTTCTTTTGATGTTTTTCTGGGGGTTTTTGTTTCTCATCTTTTCTTGAATTTCTTAAGATCGTGACATGATGTGTTGCTTTTTGAGACCTTTTAGCCTACTTGAGTTTGTCAGACAGGTTCTATTTAAGTGATTTCTGAATTCAACAGAACTGCAGTAATAAGGCCTGGGTGTGGCTAGTGAAACTGAACTTAGTGTTCCAAAATAATATTGTTAATTACAGTTAATTCATGATGTAATGGGGGGAGGGGGGTATTTATTTGGGTTATCTTTGTCTAATATTAAAATTTGTTTGATCATGGGGCAAATACTTTTTCACAGCACTGTACTCAACATGACTGTATTCTTTACATCATACAGATGTGTACACAGCTGCTTGTTTTATGGGTTCTTTGTGTTTTTGAACTAAGCTTCATTTTGTGTGTTTTACAAGGCTCATTTTGGCCTGAGCCATCTGACATCCTCCACATTTACATCCCTCACAGTTATCTACCAAGAGCTTCCACCCACATAGCAAATGTTCAAATGATGCAGCTTGTCTTCTAGTCTATTCTGTGTACACCTTTGATATTGATTCCTTTAAAAAGCCAATGCTGCAGCTTGCTTTCACTAAAAGGACCCATCCCTGTGCATGTGCTTCTCTGTGTTTCAAGCTCTCAGTTGTTTAAATATAAAGCTAGCCAAGTCTGGGAGTTTATTTTCCATTTTATGTGAAAGATTTTGTAGCAAATAATGTACAAAATAAGCAAAAATATTTAGAATTTGCCAACTTTGCTTCATATTTATCATGATCCTAACCTGTTGTGGCTGTAAACCGTAAGCTTTCTGTGCGTAAGTTATGACATGTTGAGCATCAAAGAGTGTGTTTGAGTGCAATAAGAAAAAAAATACATGCCAAGAATTAGTATGATTACAGTCTGGTTTATATTAGCATGAGCCAACATGTGGATGGATTTAAACTATACATTACAGTACCTTTAGACCCTGCCAGGGCAGACTACCTCGAAGAAAGTACATGAACATATGTCCCAGTGCCTCCAGATCATCCCTTCTACTTTGTTCTGGAATTAAAAGAAAAAATAAAATTAGCACTGAAAAAAATATTTAGAACAACCTGGCAATAGTAAGGGTAGATAATGTCATAGTGATTTTCTATTTAAAAACAATGAATGTAAATGTAATGATTAAGATTCAGAACAGCAGTAATCTATCATGGGTTTGAAGTACCTGTAGTTCAGATTAAAAAAATACTCTTCCTACTGATTAACATTCTTTAATTGGCTAGATTTAAAATTTGAAAACATTTGTTTATCTTAAAAAACAGGTACTTTAACATTGCCCAGGAATAAAGCTGTTCAAATATCAGACCCAAACTCTCACTCATTTTGTGGTCTTAAAAAAAAATGGCAACAGGTGTCCAACATCACAACCATGCTTTGTTTACAAAACGGTACTACTCAACTGCATGCACATCAGTTAAGCGGTGTCCATTAAACAGAATGCAAATGCAAAAAACAATGACTCCTTATGCAAACTCACACATCGAGTCAAACCACATGCACGTGCCTGAGACTTTCTTACCCTTTCCAAGGTGTGTGTTAATGCTCATGTAGCGCGCTGTCCCAGTTAGACTCTTGTGCTCCCTGTATGGGATATGTTTTTTGGTCTCAGGGTCTATATATTCTTTGGCCAGACCAAAGTCAATGATGTGAATTGTATGCTGCCTCTTGCTTCCTGGTCGCCCAACAAGAAAGTTTTCCGGCTTTACGTCTCTGTAGATCAGACTCTTTGTGTGAACATACTCCATCCGAGTTATCTAAAGAATAAAAAAATGCATTTGAAGTTGCCATTATTGTAAAATGGGTTAACTTGCCTCCTTTTTGGCATAACTCAAAAGCCAGAAGGAGGTAAGTGAGCTTTTGTTAAACAATATTGTCTTTTTTGTTCATTTATTTTTGTGTTGTCGCTTTTTATGCCCCCAAACCAACATCCTTTACAGAAAGTATGGTCAGTCGGTTAGTTCAAGTTTACATAAGTAGATGGAAATTATTTTTACATATTCTTCCAAAATACGGGGCCACGGTGTTTTGTTTTTCCCAGTTCCACACCCTAAATTTAGTGCGTACCTCACTGACATTTTTGAGGGGATACATGATAACGAAAAAAAGGTTGCATTGCATTTGTTTTGATGGACCCATACAATGCTATCATGAATATAATAAGTTGACAAGACACTGTCAGTGTGTACATCACTGAAAATGTGGATTTATCATTTACTACATTGTTTAGTAAGGTCATAACCCCTTTGAGCAAACATCTATAACATTAAACTCTAACCAGACATTTTTCCAGCAGTTGGCCCTGAGATGAAATGTAAGTTTAAGGCCACATTCACTTCACTTTATAGAGCTGAAGGCACATTTATCTTTGACAAATAATCTATGATTTTTCTTTTTATGTCCAATGTTACCATTTAAACAATTCCTGCCTTGTTTCAAGAATTTAAGCAAATACAAAGACGGTGACCTTCATCCACAGATTGAAATATTAGCCTCCACCATCCAGCACTCATCCCACATATAAAATGTATCCATTATCTACCTTAGCAACGCTGTGATTCTGTTTCATTTCAGTGCCTTTTGTTGTTCATTACACAAAATAAATGGCCAGTTCCTACCGTTTTACTGTATCCAGTGTAAATTAAGGAATTACATTTGTTTTGTTATTTTAAAGAAAACAGGTTTGAACATCAACTGATTAGTGACCTTTTTTAATTTAATTTCATTGCTGATGTAATACCTTTGCAACTTGTGTCATTCATAACTTGGCATACACATATACAAATACATGCAAGTTTGTGCAACCTTATTCACATACTCCACTCCAAATGAACACAGTCACTGAACTAGCTCTGACTAGCAGTTCTGGTCTCAAAACCCCTAAACTTCCCACCTCAGAATTTTCTAGCCAGTTAAAGATTACTAAGAGGTTTCTAATTCTAACCCATGCCTCTGAGGACTTCTGAACATCTGTGGCACTAGATCGTCTGTAAACCTTAAGAGCACACAACAAATACAGTCGTGAAAAAATTAGGACACCCTGCATAAGCTTGTGCGTTGTTTTTTTTTAACATATTTGGAGATATGGCTATTTAATATCAATGTTAAAAATACTGGGCGATTCACATAATACAACTAATTAAAAATGAATTAAATACTTTTTTCAAATTTTCTGTAAAATGTAATTCTAAACAAATAGTGACGAATAAATTAGAACACCCCCCCATCTTTTTTAGGACACCCCCACATTCATTCCCACTTACAATGGCTAAAATAAATTTTAAAAATGCAAATAAAAACAAAAACAAGGTTAGACATAGATAGGTCAACATTTCTTAATAAAGAACTGAATATTTAAAGGGGTGTCCAAATTTTTTCACATGACTGTATGTAGGGCTGTGCGATATAACAATATATATCAGATGATGATATAAAAATGTCTATCATTTCAGAGAATACTCTATCGTTTATATCATATTTAAAATGCCCATATCCTGTTTATTCAGTAAAGCTCTGACCTCACCACTATTTGTCAGCACCCCGTCTCTTCCCTGCAGTGTGCGATTGCGCGCAGCGGTCCAGAACAGGTGTGGTGGGTGGCTAGGCTTCAGTCCAGTGGATGCTAATGCTAACTCCAAACCACCGGTTCAGATAGCTGCTACTCCTGTTTGCCAGGGATGTGGGAGTGTTTTTCATCATGCTGTGCCAGACAGGATAGTTCGCTAACCTCGTTTTAATAAGAGGTAACATTAACACCATGTCTAATTATAAAATGCTAAATGATCATTATTTAAGCTAAGTTGTGCTAACTGGAAACTGCAGCAGACCATCGGGTTTTTTTTTTTGATAAATTACTGCTGAGTTTCTTAGTTTTGTCTGAAAAAATTTTATTAAAGCTGCAAAAGTGTATGACAGTAGCACATACACAATAAATAATAAATAAATTAAAACAGGTCAGAGGGGCAAGTTTGCTCTTAATGTAATTTAATTTCTAATCATTTTAATTAGTCAAGTAGTGATAATGACTAAAGTTAAAGTCATCACATGTATTTCTTTACATTACCTTTTATGTCTTTGATTTTCAGATCATGACCAATCTGAAATATTTTTTTTCCACAATATCTTTATTGAACCTTTTTTTTTTTTTTTTAACAAACATGATACAAACAATCAAACACTAACACTAAAGTACTACAAAAAAAGAAAAAAATGCACTAAAAACACCAACAACCACCAACAAAATCAAGTCTTTAACAATGCTCCTCTGTTTAGTCTAGACAATCCAATACATAAGTATACATATTATGTTCACCAGTTTGGAATTTACAAGGTCCACACACATCATTCACCTTCTTCTTCAAGAGTTATGTTTAAATTTTTTACATAATCAAAAAAAAGGTCTCCATATATTCTCAAACACAATTTCCTTTGATTTCAGTATATATGTTATTCTTTCTAATGGAAGGTTTGTTAACATCTGTCTTAACCACTGAGTCACATCTGGTCTATGAGTCTTTTTCCATAATAGTGCAATACATTTTTTGGCATTAAGCAAACTGAGGTCTATGAATGTTCTTTCACTTTTTTTTTTTTCCACAATATCTTTATTGAACCTTTTTTTTTTTTAACAAACATGATACAAACAATCAAACACTAACACTAAAGTACTACAAAAAAAAAAAATGCACTAAAAACACCAACAACCACCAACAAAATCAAGTCTTCAACAATGCTCCTCTGTTTAGTCTAGACAATCCAATACATAAGTATACATATTATGTTCACCAGTTTGGAATTTACAAGGTCCACACACATCATTCACCTTCTTCTTCAAGAGTTATGTTTAAATTTTTTACATAATCAATAAAAGGTCTCCATATATTCTCAAACACAATTTCCTTTGATTTCAGTATATATGTTATTCTTTCTAATGGAAGGTTTGTTAACATCTGTCTTAACCACTGAGTCACATCTGGTCTATGAGTCTTTTTCCATAATAGTGCAATACATTTTTTGGCATTAAGCAAACTGAGGTCTATGAATGTTCTTTCACTTTTATTAAAATTATGCTTTTCTGGGTACAGACCCAACAAAAACAGTTTAGGATTCAATATGATTTGTTTTGAGATTATTTTTTCAATTGTTACCCTCACCTCTTCCCAAAACATTCTTATTAATCTACATTCCCATAAACAATGAAATAGGGTTCCTTTACTTTCCATGCATTTTGTGCATGTATCTGGTATATTTTTGTTGTATCTATTTAACTCCTCCGGTGTAACATACATCCGCATTAACCATTTGAAATGTATCAATTTAAGGCGTGCATTTATTGATTTGGTTTGAGCTTCTGTACAAGCCAATTCCCATTGTTCCTCCGAAATTTCCATTTGCAGATCTTCTTTCCAGTAGTTTAATCTTTTCAGTGAATTTTCACTTGAAGATAGTGTCAATGAGTTATAAAACTCTGAAATAATACCCTTTCTTTTACTATCTTTCATCATCATTTTTTCCAAGGATGAATAAATAGGTCGAGTGAGAGCTTTATTTTGATTTGATCGAATAAAGTTTCTAAGTTGAAGATATTTAAGAAAAATGTGTTCTATTGAGATTAAATTTGATCCTCAGCTCTTCAAAAGACATTATGTTGTCTGCACATGGCAAATATAAATCCTGAATCTTTTGTATCCCTTTTAAATTCCATACTTTAAATACAGCGTCCGCTCTCCCTGGTTTAAAATATTGATTACCCCATATTGGACTAAATTGTGACAATAACTGTGGTTCTTTTAAATAGTTTTTAGCTTCACACCATATTTTGATCATATGCTTTACAAATGGATTTTTAACTTGTTTTTGTAATTTTTTTGCCGAATCTGAGTATATGAATATGGGAAGAGGTAAAGGTAAATTGTATGATTCCATTTCAGTCCAGTGAGGGAGATCATTTGATGAAAAATAATATGTCATAGACCTCAGTTGTGCCGACCAATAATACAACATAAAATTTGGACATTTCAGACCTCCACAATCAAATGGTAAATATAATAAAGACAAACGTAATCTAGCCCTCCTGTTGTTCCATATAAATTCCACTAACTTTTTTTTTATTCTTGAGAATAGATCTGCCCCCTCATGGATCGTCACCTTATCGTGGTGGGGGGGTTTGCGTGCCCCAGTGATCCCAGGAGCTATGTTGTCCGGGGCAATTTGCCTCTGATAGGGTCTCCCAAGACAAACTGGTCCTGGGTGAAGGGCCAGACGAAGAACGATCCAACAGACTCTCATGATAAATTGTATATCAAGGATTCAGTGTACCCCGCCCGGTATGGGGTTACCGGGGCCCCACCCTGGAGCCAGGCCTGGGGGAGGGGCTCGAAGGCTAGCGTCTGGTGGCCGGGTTTCCACCCATGGGACCCGGCCGGGCTCAGCCCGAAGGAGTTACATGGGTCCGCCCTCCAGTAGGTTCACCACCTGCAGGAGGGATCATGGAAGTCCGGTGCTATGTGGATTAGGTGGCAGTCAAAGGCGGAGACCTTGGCGGACTGATCCCAAGCTTTCTAAACTGGCTTTTGGTACGTGGAATGTCACCTCTCTGGGGGGGAAGGAGCCTGAGCTGGTGTACGAGATTGAGCGATACCGGCTAGATATAGTCGGCCTCACCTCAACACACAGCTCCGGTTCCGGAACCAGTCTCCTGGAGAGGGGCTGGAGCTTGGCCTTTTCTGGAGTTGCCCCGGGCGAGAGGCGACGAGCAGGGGTAGGTATTCTTGTATCGCCCCACCTTGCTGCCTCTATATTGGAGTTTTCCCCGGTGGACGAAAGGGTTGCTTCCCTGCGCCTTCGGGTTGGGAAACGGGTCCTGACCATCATTTGTGCCTATGCACCAAATGATGTTTCAGAGTACCCACTCTTTTTGGAGTCTGTGACTGGGGTGCTGGAGGGTGCTCCTCCTGGAGACTCCATTGTCCTACTGGGGGACTTCAATGCGCACGTGGGCAACGACAGTGAAACCTGGAGGGGGGTGATTGGGAGGAACGGCCTGCCCGATCTGAACCCGAGTGGTGTTCAGTTATTGGACTTCTGTGCTAACCACAGTCTGTCTATAACGAACACCATGTTCAAGCATAAGGGTGTCCATATGTGCACCTGGCACCAGGACACCCTAGGCCGCAGGTCGATGATCGATTTTGTTATCGTATCATCAGACCTGCGACCGTATGTCTTGGACACCCGAGTAAAGAGAGGTGCAGAGCTGTCAACTGATCACCACCTGGTGGTGAGTTGGATCCGATGGCAGGGGAGGAAGCCATTCAGACCTGGTAGACCCAAACGTATAGTGAGGGTGTGCTGGGAGCGTCTGGCTGAGGCCCCTGTCCGGGAGGTCTTCAACTCCCACCTCCGGAAGAACTTCAACCACATTCCGAGGGAGTCTGGAGACATGGAGTCTGAATGGGCCATGTTCTCCACCTCTGTTGTTGAAGCGGCAGCCCAGAGCTGCGGCCGCAAGGTGGTCGGTGCATCTCGTGGTGGCAACCCCCGAACCAAGTGGTGGACACCAGTGGTGAGGGGGGCCATTAAGCTGAAGAAGGAGTCCTATCAAGCTTGGTTGGCTTGTGGGACTCCCGAAGCAGCTGAGGTGTACCGGCAGGCCAAGCGGAGTGCAGCTCGGGTGGTTGCTGAAGCAAAAACCCGGGTATGGGAGGAGTTCGGTGAGGCCATGGAACAAGACTTTCGGTCGGCTTCAAAGAGATTCTGGCAAACTGTTCGGCGGCTCAGGAGGGGAAAGCAGCTCCCCGTCCACACTGTGTATGGTGCGGATGGGACACTGTTGACTTCAACTGGGGATATCGTCGGGCGGTGGAAGGAATACTTCGAGGATCTCCTCAATCCCACTGATACGCCTTCCACAGAGGAAGCAGGGTTTGGGGACGAGGGGGATGACTCGCCTATCACAGGGGCTGAGGTCGCCAAGGTGGTTAAAAATCTCCTTGGTGGCCGGGCCCCGGGGGTGGACGAGATTCGCCCCAAGTACCTCAAGGCCCTGGATGTTGTTGGGTTGTCATGGTTGACACGCCTCTGCAACATTGCGTGGAGGTCGGGGGCAGTGCCTTTGGCATGGCAAACCGGGGTGGTGGTTCCTCTCTTCAAAAAAGGGGACCGGAGGGTGTGCTCCAACTTTAGAGGGATCACACTCCTCAGCCTCCCTGGGAAGGTCTATGCCAAGGTACTGGAGAGGAGAGTCCGGCCGTTGGTCGAACCTCGGATTCAGGAGGAGCAATGTGGTTTTCGTCCTGGCCGTGGCACATCGGACCAGCTCTTTACCCTCTCGAGAATTCTTGAGGGTTCGTGGGAGTTTGCCCAACCAGTTTACATGTGTTTTGTGGACTTGGAGAAGGCATTTGACCGCGTCCCTCGTGGATTTTTGTGGGGGGTGCTTCGGGAGTATGGGGTATCGGGCTTGTTGTTACGAGCTATTCGGTCTCTGTACGACCGTTGTGAGAGTTTAGTTCGCATTGCCAACACTCGGTCGGAGTCATTCCCAGTGAGAGTTGGACTCCGCCAGGGCTGCCCTTTGTCACCGGTCCTGTTCATAATTTTTATGGACAGGATTTCTAGGCGCAGCCAGGGAATGGAGGGTGTCATGCTTGGTGACCACAGGATCTCATCTCTGTTGTTTGCAGATGATGTTGTCCTGTTGGCTTCATCCAGCAATGACCTACAGCTCTTGCTGGGACGGTTTGCCGCTGAGTGTGAAGCGGCTGGGATGAGAATCAGCACCTCCAAGTCCGAGTCCATGGTCCTCAGCCGGAAAAAGGTGGATTGTCCTCTCCGGGTTGGGGACAGGCTCCTGCCCCAAGTGGAGGAGTTTAAGTATCTTGGGGTCTTGTTCACGAGTGAGGGGAAAATGGAGCGAGAGATCGACAGACGGATTGGAGCAGCATCTGCAGTGATGCGGACGTTGTACCGGTCTGTTGTGGTGAAGAGGGAGCTTAGTTCTAAGGCAAAGCTGTCGATTTACCAGTCAATCTACGTTCCTACTCTCACCTATGGTCACGAGCTTTGGGTAATGACCGAAAGAACGAGATCGCGGATACAAGCGGCTGAAATGAGCTTTCTCCGTAGGATTGCTGGACTCACCCTCAGAGATAGGGTGAGGAGCTCAGTCATCCGGGAGAGGCTCAGAGTAGAACCGCTGCTCCTCCACATTGAAAGGAGTCAGTTGAGGTGGTATGGGCATCTGATTAGGATGCCTCCTGGACGCCTCCCACTTGAGGTGTTTCAGGCACGTCCCACTGGGAGGAGACCCCGGGGCAGACCCAGGACTCGGTGGAGAGACTATGTCTCCCAGCTAGTCTGGGAACGCCTTGGTATCCCCTCTGAAGAGCTGGAGCAGGTGGCTGGGGAGAGGGAAGTCTGGGCTTCTCTGCTTGAACTGCTGCCTCCGCGACCCGGACCTCCGGAAAAGCGGTAGAAGATGGATGGATGGATGGAGAATAGATCTAAAGGTGGTGATAAGGGAATGTATTGAAATAAATAAAGTATTTTAGGTAAAATATTACTTTTAAGTATATTGATTCTCCCGATCATCGACATTGGTAGTGACATCCATCTCTGAGTTAACTCATTGATATCTGACATTAAGGCTTCATAGTTGACACTGGCGACTGATTCTAGCTTAGGCATAATTTGGATTCCTAAATATTTAAACTGATTTACAACATTGAATTGATTTACCTCAGGGGCTGGGTAATTTCTCTGGGTCTCATTTAGCATTAATATTGAAGATTTAGTTTTATTTATTTTATATCCTGATATTTCCCCAAAATTCTTTATTAAATTCAACAAGGTTGGAATTGATTTTTTTAGATTCGACATAAACAAAATTATATCATCGGCGTACAGGGAGATTTTATGTTCTGTTGGTCCAACTTTAATTCCATATATTTGTGAATGTAAACGTATCGCTATCGCTAAAGGTTCAATTGCCATAGTAAACAGTAAAGGTGAAAGTGGACAGCCTTGTCGACATCCTCTATTGATTTTTATTGGTTTTGAAATATTGTTATTTGTTAGGATTTCTGCTGTTGCATTATTGTATATTATTTGAACCCATTTTATGAAATTATTTCCAAGTCCAAACCTTTGTAGGACTTCAAAAAGAAAGGGCCATTCAACTCTATCAAAGGCCTTTTCGGCGTCCAATGATAGGAGAGCTGTATCCGGTGCTTCTTTATTAAAATAAATAATATTAAATAGTCTTCTTACATTATGGAAGCCTTGTCTACCCTTTATAAAGCCATTCTGATCTCGATTAATAATATTTGGTAAAATTTCTTGTATTCGTCTTGCTAAAATTTTACAGATTATCTTAAGGTCGGCGTTTAATAGGCTTATTGGTCTCATATTTTCACATTTATTAGAGGGCTTACCTGGTTTTGGCAGCAGTATAATTAAGGCATTATTTATGTATGATGGTAAATTATTATTTTGAAATGCTTCTAAAACCATTTCCAAAAAAGGTTTTATTAATTTATTCTTAAATTTTTTATAAAGGTCAACTGGAAGACCATCTGGTCCTGCACTTTTTCCTGATTTCATATTATCAATGGCTAGCCCAACTTCTTCTTGACTAATTTTAGACTCCAATATCTCCCTGTTTTCATTTGGAATACACGGTATAGATAGTTCGTTCAAAAACCCATTTAGTTTTGTTAAATCAGGTTCATTTTTGGTATCATATAATTTTTCATAGTAATCTCTAAAGGCTCTATTAATTTCTAAAGGATCTATAACTACCTGTCCCTTACTTATAATACTGGTAATTGGTGTTTTAATTTCCAATTGTTTAATCTGCCATGCTAATAATTTTCCTGATTTTTCACCTTGTTCATAAAAAGATTGTTTCAATCTTAGAAGACTCGAGGCAGCTCTATTCGCTGATTTTTTGTCGTATTCAGCTCTCAAAATCAGTAATTCATTCTCCAACCTTGGGTCACTTCCTGCATACACTTTTTCCTGAAGACTTTTTATTTTATGTTCCAATTTAGCTCTCTCCTCTCGAGTCTTCTTAGATTTTGATCCTGTATAACTAATAATATGTCCCCTAATAAAAGCTTTGAAAGCCTCCCACTTTACACATGCTGATGTTTGTGTAGTATTGATGTCAAAGAACTCGTCTATCTGTTTTTCTATATACTTGACAAATTCCTCATCCTGAAGCCATTTATGCTGAAATTGCCATCTACCTGATTCCTTTGTCATTTTTTTATCTACATATATTAGACAACAGGGTGCATGATCAGAGATCACGATGTTATCATAAAAGCAGTTTTGAATCTTGGACCTTAATTCTGTGGAAATCAAAAAATAATCAATATGTGAGAATGTCTTGTAGGTACTGGAATAACAAGAATAGGCTTTAACTTGTGGTTTCATTTCTCTCCATATATCTAACAATCTCAATTCTTTCATAAAATGATTAATAGTCATCCTACATCCAATGTGCGTACAATCCAGTCCTGTTGATCTATCCACACCTGGATTCAATGTACAATTAAAATCCCCTGCTATTATATGTTGCCCTGTAAGTGATGATAAGATGAGAAATAAATTAGCAAAGAACTTCTGATCATCTATATTGGGACCATATAAGTTCACAAGATTTATATTTTCTAATAGCAAAGAACCTTGAATGATTACATATCTTCCAAATTTGTCTCCAATTACATTTTTCACTTGAAAAGGAACTGATTTATGTATGAGAGTCATAACTCCCCTGGCTCGGGATGAAAATGAAGAGGTGAATACACTTCCCTGCCATCTACTCCTAATTCTTTTAACATCCTCCTCTATCAGATGAGTTTCTTGTAAAAACACAATTCTTGAACCCATGTCCTTTATTTTATTCATAACTTGTTTAAGTTTTTTTAAATTTTGTAGACCTCTGCAATTCCATGAAGTTAAATTAAGATTAACATTTTGGTCCATGATCAATAGAGAGTTTGGGATTACCTTGCAGTGTAAACATGCTCATACAGAGAAGCAAAAACATGAGTGGTTGAACATTCATCCTACAAACTACACACAAACAAATTTCCCCTTCCCACACTTGTGGCAAACCCCCCAAAATCAAAAGAAAAATTCTGTCTCCCGATATAGCCATCGACCGTTCCACACCCACGGGGAACAGCCTAAGCCACTCCTTCTTCATCCTCCCAATCACCCTAACTCTACTGCTTTTAATGACGTAACATTAACTCTCCTCTGTTGTTTTCCAACTTAACTCCAAAATTTTTAACAACTTTGTACATCATAGTTTTTTTTTTTGTTTGTTTTGTTTTTGTTTTGTTTTTTTAATATATAATACAATCTATATTTTGTAACCTTACTATTTACTTCAAGTCAGTCAGATGCCTGTGCAAATGCTTAATTATTCTACCTTATATTTTGTTCATGCTTAGCTCCCACCAGTCTCTTCTTCTTCTTTGATCTTCTTGATGAACTCCTGCGCCTCCTCTGGGGTCTTGAAGATGTGGGTTCTGCCCTCATACGTGGTCAGCAGTCTCGCAGGATAGATCACACCATGACGAATCCCAAGGTTGCGCAGCTCCTCACGTACGGGATCAAACTGCTTCCTCAATTGCTGGATTCCTGTGGCCAAATCTGGGTAGAACCGCACCTGCTGGTCCTGGTGTTTAATCTCCCCCTTAGCTCGTGCAGCGCTGAAGATCTTCATCCTGTCTCTGTTGCTAAGAAACTTCATAATTAAGGTCCTCGGCGGTCCCTTATCTCTCCGTGGGCCAATGCGATGTGCTTTTTCCAGAACCACTGCTGATTGCAACTCCTCGCTGCCCAGCACCTCCGGAATCCACTTTTCCAGAAAGGAACATACGTCCCGACCTTCTGATTCCTCTGGAAGACCCACCAGCCTCAAATTATTCTGTCTCGACCGAGATTCCAAATCCAAAATATTATCTTCCAGAGATTTTTTTTTTTTTTTCCAAAGTGCGCACCTTTAATTGAAGACGGGTGACGTCATCTTCAGCACTAGCGAGACGGAGCTCCATCTGCGCCGTTCGTTCTACACAGTCACCCAATTCCTTTCTTATTCCTTCCAACGCTGTCATAATCCCATCAAATCTAGAGGAAAAGTCCGCTCTCATTGAACTCATGGCAGCCATCAGCGCATCTGCGCCATTCCCCGCAGATATCGCACCGTTGCCAGCCTCCTCCGCCATATATGGAGTTTTGTTTGCTGCGTCACAGACCTGAAAGTCCGTTAATTTGGACTGTTTCGGCGGCTCGCTTTTTCCTTTTCCTAGTTTTCCAGCCTTAGGCTTCGCCGACATATCCTCGCCCAAATGCTGGGATACGTTCTGTCCCAAATGAGAGAGTTATTTGCCGATTTTTTTTCTCCAGGAGCAGAGCAGAGCGAGACACGTCCGTCCTACGTGGCAGCCATAACCGGAAGTCTAATCTGAAATATTTTTACTAAGAAGCAATCAGGTTAAATCAGGCCAGAATGGCAGGATGGAGGTCTACACTTAAATTTTCACTGATTTAAACTAACAGCTAATTTATAGCTGTAGGTGACAGCCATGGGTAATTTTCTCATTTTCAGACACTTTTTTAATGCTTTTTTTTTTTTCTTTTTTGCTATTCTCCTCTGGCTCAGGAAATATTTAACTTATTTATGTTTACTTTTTATTCATATATGATTTAGAAGAAAAACCTGAAATTTAAGAGAATGAAGTCTCCAGTGACACATTACAAAACTATTTTATAACACTGCAAAATTATGAGGGAAAATGGTACATGAGAAAAAAAGAGATAGTCCTTTTTATATGATTAAACTGTAGAATTTACAGAAAATGTATATCGTGATATAAAGATGACTGATATCGTGACATGAATTTTTTTCCATACCGCACAACCCTAACTGTATGCATGCTCTTCTCTTGTGACTCTTACCAGCTGTATGGCTATCATAAGGACGGTCTTGAGAGAGAAGGTTCGGTCACAGAGGTCAAACAGGTCCTCTAGACTGGGTCCAAGAAGCTCCAGCACCATGGCATTGTATTTCCCACACGGACCAAAGTAGTACACCTGAGGGATTCCCTCTGTAAAGACACAGAATCACTTTTCAGAATATATACCAAATCAAAGTTTGTTTGTTTTTTAGCTGTTAACACTGTGGCCATGGGAAAGGTACTTCTGGTATTGAGGTTTTGCAGTTGTCACTGTATATGTCATGAGTGGGGTGTGGCTCCACTGGAGTGAAAGCAGCAGGAAGACACATAGTGCTATGCTGTAGAAAACGTATATTTCAGTAATGTTTCTGGGAGGGTCCTAGCTTGAGATTAGCACGAGCCTATTATCCATTTGCATATGGTTTGGACATGTGCAGAGGAGGGACAGTGGATATATTGAACAAAGGATGTTGAGGATGGAGCTGCCAGGCAGAAGCAAAAGAGGAAGACCACAGAGAAGATTCATAGATGTAGTGAAGGAGGACATGGAGAGGGTTGGTGTTACAGAGAAAGATGCAAGGGATACGGTGAGATGGAGGCAGATGTTCTGTTATGGCAACCCCTAAAGGAAGCAGCCGAAAGAAGAAGATACAGAGTTTCTACTGTGTAAAGTGATTTCGAGTTAATTAGGTTGTTGTCAATATCACAATAGAGCAGTTCTGGGATGCCGCTAGTAACTTAACACGATGTACACAAACAATCGGCCATGAGGTAAGAATCATGTTTCAGAACGCTCACGGATAATTTCTCAACATACAGATGCTTATGCAGTTTATCATATGCACCAACAAAGTCACACAACCCAATTTTAAGAAGCTCTGTTGACTGGATCTTGCTAAAATCTCCTTTTAGTAATGCATTGGTGTGTGTGGGGTAGCCATAGCAACATGGAATTTTTCACTCCAGAGGACCCGGATCACTACCAGAGGTCACGTGACTGCAAAACCTTAATTAAACTATTAACCTGGCTTGCTGGGTGGGCTGATACTTTTGACTTACAGTACAGAAGCAAAAATAAGCTCCACCCAACTTTGCTTCCTTTAACAAGTTTATCAGAAACAAGAATGGCTTAGTGCTTCCTTTCCTTCTGAAGCAAGATTAAAGGGTGGAAAAAGCATCAGTTTATGTGAGCAGTAAACAACACTGATGTCTTTTGTGATCAGAAACAGCCGCACCTTGTTTAAGGTTAGGACTCCTGAAGACTGTGGAATGATTAACCGGCCAACATTTACAGCAGAGAAAATAAGAATTGAACACATCAACATTTTTCTCATTAAACATATTTCTGATGGAGCCATTGACCTGAGATTTTCACCAGATATCAGTAACAACCCAAGTAAGATAAGCCTTTATTAGTCCCACAACGGGGAAATTCCAGGATTGCAACAGCACAGGGATAGCAACACTCAGAGCAACAATCAGAAGGCAAGAAAAAACAAGCAAGCAAGAGCAGCTAATATACATATGTACATATTACTATAAAATATATATATACACACACACACACACACAGACACACAGTGCAGAGCATTGTAGCTGGATGGAATAAATATATGAATATATGAACACACAGTGCAGAGCATTGTAGCTAGATGGAATAAATATGTAAATATATAAACACCCACAGTATGGAGCATTGCAGCTAGGTGGAATAAATATGCAAGTATATAAACACACACAGTGCGGAGCAATGTAGCTAGATGGAATAATATGTAGATATATAAAAACACAGTGCGGAGCATTGTAGCTAGATGGAATAGATATATAGATATATAAATATAAACACACCCAGTGCAGAGCATTGTAGCTAGATGGAATAAATATGTAAATATATAAACACACACAGTGCAGAGCATTGTTGCTAGGTGGGATGAAACAGCATAACCGTCTATTTAGTTATCCTACATGGTATGATTATGTGCCCATACATATTCTCACCCTCCATAGCGACCGGTATGTTCCTAGTTGTATGCCGGAGAGGACCATTGTGTAAGTCTATTGCATCTTTTGCATTCAAAAAAAAAAAAAAAAAAAAAAAAAAAACTATTAGTTTGTTACGTCTTTTTGCTATCTCTGCGAGCAGCCCTGCTTAGGTTGTACAGTCTGACAGCCGTTGGTAGGAAGGACCTACGAAACCTCTCGGTTGTGCACCTGGGATGATGTAGTCTGCTGCTAAATGAGCTCCTCAGTGCATCCAGTATGTCCTGCATAGGGTGGAACTCGGACTCCAGCAGAGATGACAGTTTAGCCACCGTCCTTCTCTCTCCTATCTCCTCCATCGGATCAAGGCGTTGCCCCAGGACAGAGCTAGCTTTCTTAATCAGTTTGTTCAGTCTCTTCCTATCGGCTGCAGTAATGCCACTGCCCCAGCAGACCACTCCAAAAGTGATGGCTGATGCCACCACCGTGTCATAGAATGACTTCAGCAGCGCCCCTTGTACACCAAAAGACCTGAGTCTCCTCAGCAGGAACAGCCTGCGCTGTCCCTTCTTGTAGAGTGCGTCAGTATTGTGTGACCAGTCTAGTTTATTGTTCAGATGAATACCCAGGTACTTGTAGGATGTCACCATCTCGATGTCTGTTCCCTGTATATTTACTGGTGCTGTGAGGGGCTGCCCATGCCTGCGGCAGTCCACCACCAGCTCCTTAGTTTTCCTCGCGTTGATCTGGAGGCAGTTCCAATGGCACCAGTCCACAAAGTCCTGGATAAGCCCTCTGTACTCAGCTTCATCTCCGCTGGAGATGAGACCAACGATCGCAGAGTCATCAGAGAACTTCTGTAGATGGCAATGTGTTGTGTTGTGTGAGAAGTCCGCAGTATAAAGAGTGAACAAGAAGGGAGCCAGCACCGTTCCCTGGGGGGCCCCCGTGCTACTGATGATCGTGTCGGAAACACAGTCCCGGGTTCTCACAAACTGAGGCCGGTTCGTGAGGTAGTCCAGGATCCATGATGACAGGTGCTGGTCCACCCCTGCGCGCAGCAGCTTGTCCTTCAGGATCATCGGTTGGATGGTGTTGAAAGCACTGGAGAAGTCAAAGAACATGATCCTCACCATATTCCCGGGCTTCTCCAGGTGGGACAGAGAACGGTGAAGGAGGAAGATCACCGCATCCTCCACCCCAATGCCATGCTGGTAGGCGAACTGGAGTGGATCCATCGCTGGTTCCACCAGGGGGCGGAGATGAGCAAGGAGCAGTCTCTCCAGGGTCTTCATCAAGTGGGACGTCAAGGCCACCGGTCTGAAGCTGTTCAGGTCTTTGGGGTGGGAAGTTTTTGGTACAGGTACCACACAAGATGTTTTCCACAGCTGTGGTACCCTCCCCAGTTTCAGGCTCATGTTGAAGATATACGTCACAATCCCACACAGCTGGTCTGCACAGGACTTGAGGAGCTTTGCGCTGATGCCGTCCGGTCCCGACGCCTTCCTCGCCTTGATCTTCCTCAGCTCCGTCCTCACCTGGGTCTTGGTCAGGGTCAGGATGGGGGGCTGTGTGTTGGGAGTGGGGGGGGTGTCGGTGGAGTGGGGAGTGGGTAGCAGGACTTGATTTCTTAGAGGCAGCAGTGGTTGTTGTGCAGACAGGGGGGAGGGCGGTTGGTCAAATCTATTGAAAAACAGATTCAGGTTGTTCGCCCACTCCCTGCCCCCCGTGGCCTGGGGGGAGGTATTCTGGAGCCCCGAGATGGTTTTGAGGTTTCTCCAGACCCCGCTGATGTCGCTCTGTTGCAGCTTGTCCTCCATCTTCTTCCTGAAGCTGTCCTTGCCTTCTCTGATCTTTCTCCTCAGCTCCCTCTGTACGGACTTCAGCATCTCCCTGTTCCCCGACCTGAAGATCCTCTTCTTCTCTCTCAGAAGTGTTTTTATCTCAGGGTTGATCCAGGGTTTGTTGTTTGAGTGACGCCGTATGGTCTTGGTGGGAACGGATTTGTCCACACAGAAGCTGAGGTAGCCCGTGAAGGTGTGAATGAGGCCATCGATGTCCTCACCATGTGGATCGCAGAGCTGCTTCCAGGCAGTGGCTTCAAAACAGTCCTTTAGAGTGTCCATTGTCTCCTCAGACCATAACTCCACAGTGTGCATGGCCGGAGGTTGTCTGTGCACTAGGGGTTTGTACACCGGTCGGAGATGAACCAAGTTGTGATCCGATCTCCCAAGTGGGGGGAGTTGTGATGAGGTGTACGCCTCCTTAGTGTTTGCGTAGAACAAATCCAGTGTTTTATTGTCTCTAGTGTGGCATGTGACATACTGGGTGAAAGTGGGCAGAATGGGAGACAGTGAAACGTGGTTGAAATCGCCTGAGATGAGGAGAAGAGCATCTGGGTGTTCTGTCTGCAGCCTGCTGGTTACTGAATGGATGACGTCACGCGCTGTCCCAGCGTTCGCCGTCGGATTTGCATAAACAACAATGCAGATCACGTGTGAGTGTTCTCTCGGGAGATATGTAGGCCTCATGCTAACAGCTAGCAACTCAATGTCTTTGCTGCAGTGTCGTTGTTTAACAGTGATATGTCCCGGTCTGCACCAGTTGTTGTTAACATACATGATCACTCCACCGCCCCTAGTTTTGCCACTCTCTGGTGTTCGGTCAGCTCGTATCGTGTGAAAACCCTCCAGCTCAATGTTAGCATCTGCTGCTAGTTCAGTTAGCCACGTCTCAGTAAACAAAAGGAGAGAGCACTCCCGGTAAGTGCTATCATAACGGGAGATAGCCGCTAGCTCATCTAACTTTCCCAGTATCGACCGTACATTTCCCATGACAACAGATGGAAGGGAGGGTCTGTACCTTATATTTTTTGTCCTCCGCCTTACTCCAGCCCGGCAGCCGCGGCGTTTTCGCCTCAGTTCTCTCGGTATGTCGAGTTTTTCCAGTGGGACCGGGTGGCGGTTAAATGCTAGCAGCTCTTCCCTGTTATATTGTATCCTGCTATAAACAGTGGCTCCGTCCACCGGCTCAGGAGACATTTGGGATGATCTGTGTGTCCGTGATATAAGTGGGGTGAAAAAAAAAAGTGATCAAAAGAGAGAGGAAGGGAAAAAAAACTCGGAATCGAGCCGCTGTTGCAAAAGGCAGCCGACTGGTGTGGCGCCGAGAGGAGAAAAAAAAAAAAAAAAAAAAAAAAAAAAGGTAATCCACAGATACAAAGAAATCAAGGCAACTGTGTTCACAAAGCAAGTTATATTTAATAAAGTGGAATGACACAGGGAATAAGTATTAACCACATGAAGAAAAAGAGGTGTAAAAAGGCATAGAAAGCCAAGAAACCAGCTGAAATCCATCAGAATTTAGGAAGCCATCCCATCCCCCATCAGTGTAAATTCATTTCAGCTGGTTAAGTTCTGACTGATAGCCTTTAAAAAGGTCTGTGATTGTCACACCACAAATAACTCATGATGGGCAAAAGCAAAGAGCTCCCTCTAGACCTTCGCAACCTTATTGTTGCAAAACATAATGATGGCATTGGTTACAGGTGCATTTCTAAACTACTGAATGTTCCAGTGAGCACTGTTGGAGCCATCATTTGGAAGTGGAAAGAACATCATTTTACCATAAACCAGCCACGACCATGAGCTCCTTGCAAGATTTCTGACAGAGGAGTCAAAAGAAAGATCAGAAGAGTTATCCAAGAACCAAAACTCACTCACGGAGAGCTTCAGAAAGACCTGGAGTTAGCAGGTACTGCTGTTTCAAAGAAAACAAGAAGTAATGCAATCAACCAACATGGGTTCTATGCCCACTCACCTTGCAAGATTCCATTGCTGAAGAAAAAAGCATGGGGAAGCTCGTTAAAGTTTGCTGCACGACATTTGGGCAAGCCAGTGACATATTGGGAGAATACAGTTTGGTCAGATGAGACCAAAATTTAACTTTTTAGATGCCACAACACACAGCATGTTTGGAGGAGAAATGGTACTGCATATCCCATCATGGTGTACAGGTGTTTTTCAGCACATGGTACAGGCAGACTTCATATAACTGAATGAAAGACGAATGGACAAATGTACATAGACATCCTTGATAAGACTCTGTTGCCATCTGCCAAGATGCTGAAGATGAAACGATGGTGGACATTTCAGCAAGACAATGATCCCATCAGAAGAGTTATCCAAGAACCAAAACTCACTCACGGAGAGCTTCAGAAAGACCTGGTCGTGCACTATGTACAGCAGCTCAACCAGACTCATGTCAATCATCACTGTTTTCTTCTTGCATTACCAAGTGCACTAAATGGTTCTCCACATTATCTGTTGCTCGCTAATATATTTAAACTGCTGACTAGTATTACTCACTCTTATTCTACACTTTATTGCATGTATAGTTTATTTCTTTTATCATGTTTAATGTTGCAGCATTGCACCGAGACAAATTCCTAGTTTGTGTACTACATGAACAATGGCAATAAATCTGATTCTGATTCTGATCCCAAACACACAGCCAAGGAACCTCTCAACTGGCTCCAGACAAGGAAATTACAACTGCTAGAATGGCCCAGTCAGTCACCTGACCTGAATCCAATTGAAAATCTATGGAACAAACTGAAGATCAGAGTTCATAGAAGACATCCACAAAACCTTCAAGATTTGACAGTGTGTGTGGAAGAATGGGCTAAAATCACTCCGGAGCAATGCCTGCACCTAGTTTCTCCATACAGGAGGTGTCTGGAAGCTGTTATTACCAACAAAGGCTTTTCTACTAAATATTAAATGAATTTCACCAAGCGTGTTCAATACTTATTCCCTGTGTCATTCCACTTTACTTGTTTTGTGAACACAGTTGCCTTGGTTTCTTTGCACGTATGGATTACTTGGGTTGTTACTGATATCTGGTGAAAATCTCAGGTTAATGGTTCCATCAGAAATATATTTAATGACAAAAATGTTTATGTGTTCAATACTTCTTTTCTCCGCTGTATATTCTTGACCTACATGGGCTGAAGCAAAACATTACAGTATGTCCTTTCACAGATAATATCCATTAGGCCATACTACTGGAGTGGTGGCCTAGAGAAAGAGCATCCACCCCACAACCGGGAGGTCGTGGGTCCAAGCCCTGGCCAGGTCATACCAAAGACCATATACAGTGGTACCTCTACTTACGAACGTCTCTACATACGGAATTTTCAGGTTACGACACGCCTCAACGGGAAAATATTGCCTCTTGTTACGAACGAAATTTCAGGATACGAAAGGCAAAAAAGTACGCGCTCCTCGCAGCTCCCGTAGTTTACTGAACGTAAACATACCTGTAGCTGCTCTGCCATTGGCTATCGCCTAGCATCTTCCTGGTATCCCATTGGCCACGAAGTTTTGTTGTTTTTTTTTCCCAAAACTTTATTAAGAACAAGGTGAAAGTTTTACGTGTGTGTACAGTACAGAATTAACATTTATTCGCTATGGGCCCCAAGAAAGTGACGGAGATAAGTAGAAAAGGAGAAAAGAAGAAGAGAGTTTTTTTGTCCATACAAACAAAGAAGGAGATAATCGAAAGGTATGAAAAGGGGATGCGTTTGGTTGATCTCGCCAAAGAATATGGCCGTAATACATCAATGATCAGCACGGTATTAAAACAAAAGGAAGCCCTTACAAGCCGACAAAAGCAAACGTCCTTGGATCGTTTCTTCACAAAACGTCAGGCAAAAACCACTGATGAGACGATAGCAGTTAAAAGGTAAATGAACATAATTTTTATTATTCTTTCTCTTTTATTATTCTTTCTCTCATTTTAAACTCTCATTTTATGTTTATTGTGCAGTAATCTAATTGTAACATGTATTTGTTACATGTTTTGATGCGTTTTTATGATTTATAAAAAATTTATGCCCGAATTTTGGGGGGCTTGGAACGGATTACGGCATTTACATGTAAAACACGCCTCTACTTACGGAATTTTCACGTTACGAGAATACTTCCGGAACGAATTAATTTCGTAAGTAGAGGTACCACTGTAAAAGTTGTACTCCCCCCCCCCCCCCTTCTAGCTTGGTCCTCAGCATAATGGAATGGGGGAAGGAAAGCTGGTTACCCAGCCACAGGGGGTGCACACACCAGTGTACTCCCTGTGCCGGTCCCAAGTATCCCAAGGGCATCTGGTGTAAAAATCCTTGCCAAATTGACATGTAACTCATTGCAATATCAGGTGATGATATGCTGTGACACCCCAAAAGGGAGCAGCTGAAAGGCCGAAAAAAAAGGACATAGTTCAGAAAAAACATCTGAAAACACATCAAAAATAATTATGTGAGACAAAACTGGAGAGCAGATAAGGAAAGTGACACTGGGCTGACACAGCTGTGCCTTTCATTATCCAATACTGAAAAAAAGACAACAGATGCATAGATTCAAACTGGCACATATACACTCCTATCCCATGTGTCTGCAGATCCATGTGCACGCACACACATACATGAACCTATTTACAATTTTGCCTTTAGGGTTTTCATATTGATGATGCTCATGAGAGATGAGGCAGTGACGACAGATCACTAAGAGGCTGACTCGTCAAAGCTTGGCACAAATCTAGGGGGCATTTCAAAGCACAGTCATCACAACCGGAGAGCTGTGTGTGTGTTATAATCAGCTGGAGAATGAGGGCAAAAACTGGTGTCACACCAGTTCCAACCACAAATCTAATAATAAAAAAATGACTGGTGTTAAATTTGGGGATGCAATGGTTTTGAAGAAATTTAACAAAGCTGAGCAAAATACAATAAAGTGTCACACAACTATACAAACCATACTGCAAAAGGGCAAATGTAATAAACTTGATCTCTACAGTCAACACAAAAATCTAAAAAGCCAATATTAGAGCATATGCCTGTAATTCTACCCATCATACAGATTCTTACATAAATGTATTTTGTGTTCAGCATTGTGGCAAAACCTGTCTTTTACTGCAAGCTAATGTCAATGGTGTTCTGACCCATTCCGTCTCGACAATTTGAGACAATCACTCTATTGTATCTGCAGTCATGCCTTCTCAGGCGTCACCATAAGAGGGACAGAAAGCTGCGTTATAGTAGTTGAGACAGTGTTGCCCTACAATAAAATGTCAACGTTAAGAGTCAAAGAGGAGAGGGCTAGAGAAGACGAGGCACAGCCCAAGAGAAGGAGAGGGAGTATTAAAGATTTAGATTATGAGTGGAGTACACCGAAGGGAGAAGAAGTGGCTTCCATTAGGACTAGAGCTCTGGAGATGTTCTCACATAGCTGAAATATGATCAGTGGTTAGGCTTGCACAGACTGAGTCTGGAGTTGCAAATCAAACATAGCTCAAGAGCTCAGCAATCCCACAAGGTGACATGTAGCTGAAGACCAGGAGGGAGAAATTAATCAATACTACTGTCGTGTTTTTCCACTTAGATTTAATTAATTCAGCTAACTTAAAATTATTTGGCTAATAAGAGGAAAAAAATGGTGGTCTCTTCCTCCTCAGTTCATTTAGTAGACTGCCTTCAACAACAGCAGCAAAATTAGTAAAAAGTCAACTAAATTAAGTTGTCCATCAGATGATCATGTTGTCATTCTGTCAAGTCGAGCAATGGTTTATATGATGTTATGCTGTAGATCCAATTTACATTGCATCCTTACAATTATTGCCCATTACTGTCCCTTGAACATAATGCTTGCTTTCTTTGCACCGTTTATGGCTTTGCCTTTTTGTAATAATTACCATTTTTTTGCACTGACTAATGTCATCACCTTTATACCTCTTACTGTTACTGCTGCATCTTCTCACCAAGACAAGTTCCTTTTACTGCATTTTTAACTATATTTGGCAATAAACAGATTCTGATCCTGAATTTCTTTTACAAAGTATTATGTATTTGTTAATAAAAAGTGGCGCAATAATCAGCAGTTTCACCATCATCCTGTGGGAAGTCTCATTTTAGCTCTGGTAGCAACACATGAACCATACATGTATGCCTTCTAGCTTGGAGTTCATATTCAGGACAAAGCAAAAACAAGCTTATCAGCTGCAGGCAAAGACCCTTTAGTTAGAATATGTCTGATCTTGGGACAAGAGACTCTGAAGAAATGAGAAATTCGAACAACTCAAAAAACTCCCATTAAGTTGCAGGAAGTGGAGTAGAATTCACAGTGATATACTTTCAAAATAGGAGTGATTGAATGATAAAGCTAGAAAAATGCAAAATACTGACCCCTATAAGCTTTAACCAATCAATCAATCTCTAGAATGTAGTTACTTTATACAACTATTTTGTAGTGTATATTTTATATTTTATCCAGCTAGTTATTGCTGAGGGTGGTGCGGTGGCGGAGTGGTTAGCATTGCGGCAGCACAGTAACTCACCCTTGGCCGGGGGATCCTGGGTTCGATCCCAGCCCCCGACCAACAGTGATCTGTGTGGAGTTTGCATGTTCTCCCCGTGTCTGCGTGGGTTTACTCCGGGATTTCTCCGGTTTCCTCCTACATGCCAAAAACATGCAAGTTAGGTTAATTGGCATCAAAACTGGGGATTCTAAATTGTCCTTAGGTATGACTGTGAGAGTGAATGGTTGTCAGTCTCTCTGTGTTGGCCCTGCGATGGACTGGCGATCTGTCCAGGGTGTACCCTGCCTCTCGCCCAAAAGATGCTGGGATAGGCTCCAGCCCCCCCCCCGCGACCCAAAAAAAGGATTAAGCGGAAGAAGATGAATGAATGAAAAAATAGTTATCGCTGCCAAAATACACAGAGCGGCACTAGTTAATTTTCACAGATATCTGCTGTAGGAAGTAGGATTCCCAGCAGCTGGGATCTATTTGTTCAAGAGAAGAGAGATTTACAGTGTGCAGATAAGCCCCTCCTGGGCATTAACCACCGAGTAGTCCATGCTGTGGCATATTTGATGCTCTTGGGTTGGGTAGGACTAACAGGGTCACATGTCCCCATTAAGCCAAGTTGACAACATAAGTAGATTTAATCTATCGCCTTGATTCCTCCCATGCTAGACAGTCAAATGCACCTTCGCGTCATATCACCACATAGCAGGCAGTCATTGGAGACAGGAACTTTCTTAATTGAGAGTTCTGTTGTACTGAGCTCTAATATATGAACTAAATCAAAGTGGGACAGAAAGATCAATAATTTTGTCTGCAAGTCACAAGCTCCACTTGCTGAATTTGAAGATTTCAACTGGAGTCAGAAAGGCATTGATTTTCACCCGTGATTTCAGTCAGTATTTAAATGAGAAATCATCAGAAAGCAAAGAAAAATCTGAATATGAATTACAGGTGGAAATTTCTAGGCACCTTCTGACTTGATTACGATTGAGGATGCTGCATTTCGATGGTAAAATTATTAATCTTGATGCACCTTTTTGATTCAGGATTTCTTTTTTTTCCCTCACTTTGTGTCTACTTGCTACTTTCAAAGTATTTCAATTTACTTTCAATATATTTTATTAATAAAACAAATTGAAGAGACAAGTCAACTGGAATGTTACATTTAACTAGGATATATCCTACTGTATGTACTATGGTACCTGGTTAATTTCTTTTCAGCTCTGGCATACACAGACATGGGTTGCTGCTAAACTCTGTTCATCCATCTTCTACTGCTTATCTGGGAGGCCGGGTCACAGGGACAACAGTCCAAGTTGAGAAGCCCAGACTGCCACAAGGTTCACATAGCACCATGATCCTCATGATCCCTCCTGCAGGTGGTGAGCCCACTGGAGGATGGACCCATGTGGCTCCTTTGGGTACACTGGGTCCTTGATGCAACTTTTTTCATAGGGATCTACTGGACCACTCTTGGTCTGGCCTTTCACCCAGAACCAATTTGTTTTGGGAAACCCTACCAGAGGCAAGTTGCCAATAACAACATAAAGTAGCTCCTAAGATCATTAGGGCATGCTAACCCCTCCACAGCAATAAGGTAGTGATCCACAGAGGGGAAACTCTGAACATACTGAATAATAATAAACGATTCTTTGATATCTGTGCATCAATTCAGAATCTTCCATGGATGGTGATGTACTATCTTAGGCTACGGTCACATTGCAGGTTTTTAATGCTCAATTCTGATTTTTTTGCACAAATGTGACCCATATCTGATTTTTTAATGACAGTCTGAATGGCACAGATCAGATTTTTTCACACCAGACCCAGGCCACTTTCATATGTGGTCCTAATTCGGACACATATCTGACATTTTCCAAAGCGACCTCAGTCTGAATGGTCATGTCGCAGGTCATCCGACTTTTTCCTCAATGAAGTGAGACAGACGCTACAATTCTGCAGTGGAGGACGCAGCAAGCATGGCAGACACAGCTGATCTGTGCTCTTTTTTCAATCAATCTTCTTCCCTTTTATCACTGGATCATAATTTTGTTGACTCTGGCTGTACAACTTCAAAATTTCGGGGTGGGGGGTGGGGTGACACTGTTAGACAAGCAGGTGCACAGTAATGGCACTTTTACGGCCCTTCCTACTGGACACTGCAAATTCCTTTTTCCCTGTAAACAGCACACCGTGAGTCCTGGCCACTGTAATATCTAAAATGTAAAGTTAATACCGACATGACTGTGGAGCAGAATGGCCAGGTACAGGAATACAGGAAAGGGGAGTCTAGTGACTTCTCTTTCCTGTGTGGGACCGGCGCCGCTGGTACGAGCCGCGCTGTTTACAGCCCGAGCCACTGACAACGTCAGAGGGCAAGAGCACTATTGTAATCACTAGGATTATTTATTATTAACCTTATTTATACAGGTAATCCCATTAAGACACAGGGTATCATTTTCAAGACAACTGTTTAATCGATCAGTTTTGTTAAAGCAGAGCTGATCATAGTGGTCATCTGGCGTGTAGAGGAATGAAGCTGGTTTCATTTATTTTGTGCAGAATCATTTCTGAATGATTTTAACATTTTATTTTGCTGCACTGCAATCGTTCGGGGCTCATAATTACTTCCGTACACACAACGCTGTGTTTGACGTTACGTTTTCTTCTATGCATGCGGGTCACTTCATAGCTGTAGACCGTTCACACTGGAGTCTGATGGGGGTTGCATTTAAATTATAATGTGAACACCCAGACAAAAAAAATTGGATCTCGGCAAAAAATCGGAATTGAGCATTAAGACCTGCAGTGTGACCATAGCCTAAATGCATAAGATGGTTGGCACAGGTTTGTTATGTAAAACCAACAGCTCCATTTCCATGACAGGAACCAGCAGTGTTTCCTCTGGCTTAAAGACTTTGGTGTGGTGGCAACTTTTTTTGGGGGGGGGGGGGGGGCTGCACATAAAGTATGTGTAAAAATGAGAAAACACATGAGACTCTAAGGGAAAAAAAAACATTCATAATACTGTAGTAATTAACTCATCATCATGGCTTGGCATCGCGAATGAAGATTATGAAGGTAGTTATCCATGTCGTCTGCAGGCACGCTCATGACTAACAAGACCGATGCGAGATCGGCAGGTCCGGTTGCAGTGTCTGCTGGGGAAGATCTGATCAGGATTTGGTGTTTTTGAAGCGTGATCTTTTCTCCTCTGACGCTTCCCCTGGTTGTTGGTCCAACGGATGGTCTCAAAATAGAAAACAGCGCTGCTGACAGTGCTGCCAGGTGTTATGATCTGCAGCAAGCATGGACCAATGTCGATAGTCAATACGACAGACACTGAGGGACTTCTTTAGGGAGTCCTTGTAGCGTTTCTTTGGTGCACCTACTACCTATAAAAAGCCAACATACCCCTGTTCAAATGCCAGGTTTTTGTGATGTAAAAAAATGAAACCAAGATAAATCATTTCAGAACTTTTTCCACCATTACTGTGACCTACGTATAACCTGTACAACCCAATTGAAAAACAAACTGAAATCTTTTAAGGGGAAAAATAAAAAACTTACTATAACTTGTTTGCATAAATATACACACCCTTAAACTAATACTTTGTTGCAGCACCTTTGGCTTTTATTACACCACTCAGTCTTTTTGGGTAGGAGTCTTATCAGTGTGACACATCTTGATGTGGCAATATTTGCCCACTCTTCTTTGCAAAAATGCTCCAAATCTGTCAGATTGAGAGGGCATCTCTTGTGCACAGCCCTCTTCAGATCACCTCACAGGTGTTCAATCAGATTCAGGTCTGGACACTGGCTGGGCCATTCCAAAACCTTAATCTTCTTCTAGCGAAGCCATTCCTTTGTTGATATGGATGTGTGCTTTGAGTCACTGTCATGCTGAAAGATGAAGTTCCTCTTCATAACACACAATTATACCTGTCAGTGAAGCCAGATGATAGTTATCAATTAGCCAAGTTAGATGCCTGCCTTAAGGAAATCAAAGCTTGGATGACTTGCAATTTCCTGCTATTTAATTCAGATAAGACTGAAGTCATTCTTGTTGGTCCAAAAAACCTTAGAAATACTTTCCAAATCAAACT
This sequence comes from Pholidichthys leucotaenia, assembly GCA_020510985.1. Classification (NCBI taxonomy): domain Eukaryota; kingdom Metazoa; phylum Chordata; class Actinopteri; order Cichliformes; family Pholidichthyidae; genus Pholidichthys; species Pholidichthys leucotaenia. Next base: position 318,191,630 of record CM035839.1, on the reverse strand, counting down.
TTTAGTTTGGATGTGGTTACTCTTTCTCTTAATAGCTCTGTGAAGAACCTTGGAGTTATTTTTTGATCAAGATCTGTTTTTCAAATTACATATTAAATTTGTTTCTAAGACTGCCTTCTATCATTTGCGTAATACTGCCAAGATTAGGAGCAGCTTGTCCCAGAGTGATGCTGAGAAACTGATCCACACTTTTGTAAGCTCGAGATTAGATTATTGTCACTCTTTATTATCAGGTTGTCCTAAAACATCTTTTAAAAAAGTCTTCAGTTTGATCCAAAATGCTGCAGCAAGTTTTAACAGGTACTAGAAAGAGAGATTATATCTCTCCGGTTCTGGCCTCCCTTCATTGGCTTCCCATAGAGTTTAGAATTAAGTTTAAAATCCTTCTTCCTACTTACAAAGCTCTAAACAATCAGGCCCCTTTTTATTTAAAAGATCTGATCCTACCGTGTTATCCTAACAGAGCACTACGCTCCCACAATGCAGGATTACCTGTAATACCTAGACGCTCCAAAAGTACAATGGGAGGCAGAGCCTTCAGTTATCAAGCTCCTCTCCTGTGGAACCAGCTGCCAATCTGGATTCTGGAGTCAGACTTGATCTCTGTTTTTAAGAATAGGGCTAAAACCTTCCTTTTTGATATAGCCTACAATTAGGGAGGGATCATGTGTCTCTGAACCCTCCCTTAGTTATGCTGCTAATAGGCTTAGACAGCCGGGGGACCTCCAATAATGCACTGGGCTTCACTCCTTTCTTCACTCTCAATGAAATATTTTTTTTTTTGCTGGTCATTAACATCTGTTTGTTCTCTCCCATAGATTGAGTCCCCATCGTGCTGTTTGCTCTCTACATGTCTGTTCTTTTCATCTTCTCTATCTCCTCACCCCCCAGCCAGTCACAGCAGATGACTGCCCCTCCCTGAGCCTGGTTCTGCTGGAGGTTTCTTTCTGTTAAAAGGGAGTTTTTCCTCTCCACCGTCGCCAAGTGCTTGCTCACAGGGGATCGCCTGATTGCTGGGGTTTTTCTGCAACTGTGGAGGTTTCCCCTACAGTTGAAGGTGCTATGAGATGACTGTTGTTGTGAAATGGTGCTATATAAATAAAGTCGAATTGAAATACTTGCTTATACTTGGTTTCTACGGGCATGCACAGATATGCACTAGTTTTATATCAATGTTAAAAATACTGGTAGGTTCATGTAATACAACTAAACAATTAAAAATGAATTAAAACACTTTTTTCAAATTTTCTGTAAAATGTAATTCTAAAATAGTGAGGAATAAATTAGGACACCCCCATCTTTTTTAGGACACCCCCACATTCATTCCCACTTAAAATGGCTAAAATAAATGTTAGAAAATGCAAATAAAAACAAAAACAAGGTTAGACATAGATATGTGAACATTTATTAAAAAAGAACTGAATATTTAATGGGGTGTCTTAATTTTTTCACATGCCTGTAGGTCACAGACTACAAGTCCTGCAAAAATCATCTGATCAGAACCAAACTGCAATATGCACATCTTCAGTGTATATCAAACCATGGCGCCAATGATATATGATAATACAATTTATATACAATACTTTTGGGACCACGTCCCAAAAGCCAGTTTAGGAAGCTTGGGATCAGATCGCCAAGGTCTCTGCCTTATTAGACTCTCGTGCACTATGTACAGCAGCTCAACCGGTCTCATGACAATTATCACTGTTTTCTTTTTGCACTACCGACTGTACTATGTGGAACTCCACAATATCTGCTGCTTGTTAATATACAGTATTTAAAACTTGCATAGATTAGTATTACTCATATTCTACATTTTATTGCATGCATAGTTTTTTATTTTTATCTTTAGTGCTACTCCATGTTTAATGTTGCAGCATTGCACCGAGACAAATTCCTAGTTTGTGTACTACATGAACAATGGCAATAAATCTGATTCTGATTCTGATTCGACCACCACCTGATCCACATAGCACCGGACCCCCATGGTCCCTCCTGCAGGTGGTGTGCCCACTGGAGGGCAGACCCACATAACTACTTCGGGCTGAGCCCGGCCAGGTCCCATGGGTGGAAACCTGGCCGCCAGGCACTAGCCATTGAGCCCCTCCCCGAGGCCTGGCTCCAGGGTGGGGCCCCGGTAAGCCCATACCGGGCGGGGTACACTGAATCCTTGTTCTAGCATTCATCATGATAGTCTGTTGGATAGTTCTTAGTCTGGCCCTTCACTCAGGACCAGTTTGTCTTGGGTGACCCTACCAAAGGCAAATTGCCCTGGACAACATAGCTCCTGGGATCACTATGGCACGCAAACCCCCCACCACATTAAGGTGATGATCCATGAGGGGAAAAAGGTGGATCGTCCCCTCCAGTTGGGGACAAGGTCCTGCCCCAAGTGGAGGAGTTTAAGTATCTTGGGGTCTTATACACGAGTGAGGGGAGAATGGAGTGAGAGATTGACAGACGGATCGGAGCAGCATCTGCAGTGATGTGGACATTGTATTGGTCTGTTGTGGTGAAGAGGGAGCTAAGCTCTAAGGCAAAGCTGTCGATTTACCCGTCAATCTATGTTCCTACCCTCACCAATGGTCATGAGCTTTGGGTAATGACCAAAAGAATGACATTGTGGATACAAGCAGCTGAAATGAGCTTTCACAGTAGGATTGCTGGACTCACCCTTAGAGAGAGGGTTAGGCGTTCAGTCATCCGGGAGAGACGCAGAGCCACTGCTCCTCCACAATGAAAGAAGCCAGTTGAGGTGGTATGGGCATCTGATCAGCATGCCTCCTGGACGCCTCCCACTTGAGGTGTTTTGGGCATGTCCCACTGAGAGGAGACCCCGGGGCAGACTCTGGACTCACTGGAGAGACTACATCCCCCAGCTGGTCTGGGAACGCCTTGGTATCCTCTTTGAAGAGCTGGAGCAGGTGGCTGGGGAGAAGGAAGTCTGGACTTCTCTGATCAAACTGCTGCCTCCGCAACCCGGACCTCCGGAAAAGTGGTAGAAGATGGATGGATGGATGGATGGATGGAGGTGGGATAGTAGCCAGAAATTGCACAAATGTAAAAGCAGTGTTGTCTTATGAAATTAATAATTAATTCACACTTAAAATGTTTCAGATCATCAAAAAAATTTAAAAATTAGGCAAACATAACACAAGTAAACACAAAATGCAGTTTTTAAATGAAGGTGTTTATTATTAAGGGGAAAAAAAATTCAAACCTACATGGCCCTGTGTGAAAAAGTGATTGCCTCTAAACCTAATAACTGGTTGGCCACCCTTAGCAGCAACAACTGCAATCAAGCATTTGTGATAACTGGCAGTGAGTCTTTTACAGTGCTGTGGAGGAATTTTGGCCCACTCATCTTTGCAGAATTGTTGTAATTCAGCCACACTGGAGAAGTTTTGAGCATTAACCACCCTTTTAAGGTCATGCCACAGCATCATAATCGGATTCACGTCAGGACTTTGACTAGGTCACTCCAAAGTCTTCATTTTGTTTTCTTAAGCCATTCAGAGGTGGACTTGCTGGTGTGTTTTGGATCATTGTCCTGCTGCAGAACCCAACTGCACTTCAGCTTGAGGTCACGAACAGATGGCCGGACATTCTCCTTCAGGATTTGTTGGAAGACAGCAGAATTCATGGTTCCATTTACCACAGCACATCTTCCAGATCCTGAAATAGCAAAACAGCCCCAGACCATCACATTACCACCACCATATTTTACTGTTGATATGATATTCCTTTTCTGAAATGTGTTACTTTTACACCAGATGTAATGGGACACACACCTTCCAAAAAGTTAAACTTTTGTCTCATCAGTCCACAGAGTATTTTCCCAAAAGTCTTGGGGATCATCAAGATGTTTTCTGGCAAAACTGAGACAAGCTTTTATGTTCTTTTTGCTCAGCAGTGGTCTTCGTCTTGGAACTCTGCCATGCAGGTCATTTTTGCCCAGTCTCTTTTTTATGGTGGAGTCATGAACACTGACCTTAACTGAGGCAAGTGAGGCCTGCAGTTCTTTGGAAGTTGTTGTGGGTCTTTTGTGACCTCTTGGATGAGTTGTCGCTGTGCTCTTGGGTAATTTTGGTCTGTCGGCCACTCCTGGGAACGTTTACCACTGTTCCATGTTTTTGCCATTTGTGGATAATGGCTCTCACTGTGGTTCGCTGGAGTCCCAAAGCTTTAGAAATAGCTTTATAACCTTTTCCAAACTGACAGATCTCAATTACTTTGTTTTTCATTTGTTCATGAATTTCTGTGGATTGCAGCATGATGCAGGGGTGTTCCATATCGTATCATTCACGAAAATACCGGTATAATTGGTATTAAAAATACCGGTATAAACAGGTGTGGCAGTAATCAGGCCTGGGTATGGCTAGAGAAACTGAACCCAGCTTTCCAAAGATGTGATAAATCACATTTAATTTATGTTTTAACATGGGGGCAATCACTTTTTCACACAGGGCTATGTAGGTTTGGATTATTTTTTTTTACCCTTAATAATAAACACCTTCATTTAAAACTGCATTTTGTGTTTACTTGTGTTATCTTTGTCTAATATTTAAATTTGTTTGATGATCTGAAACATTTAAGTGTGACAAACCTACAAAAAAATGAGAAATCAGGAAGTGGGCAAACACTTTTTCACACCACTGTATGTATATAGGGATGGATGGGTGTCAATGTTGATATGTATAAAATATAGTTAACCGTCTGTCGGGGTTCTTAATAGAGGTAATATGTATATATTTCACATGGGTTGTATTTAGGGAAAAGAGGATTTGGAGTAAATAAGTGTGAACTTCTTCCTTCCCCTTTTCGAGCACTGTACACTGTCATTTTTAGATTCAAAATTCAAAGATTTTATTGTCAATACTACTATACGTGCAGGACATACAGGAGAATTTAAATGGTGTTTCACTCTCTCGTCATTGGTGTGCATTTTATAAAAAAAGAAAAGGAAGGTAAGGCTGGAAAAAAGAAAAACAAACAGCAGCAGCAGCAGTCTATGTACAGTCTATGTACAGTAATGCAACCCGTGGTGCCAATGGCAGCCAGAAGGACCCTGATCTCCATTGAGATAAACGATTAGCTATAATAAATAATAAACCCAGCAATCCTATATACAGACAGCTAGAGACGAACACCCATAGTTGCATTTCAATGGGGTCGCGTAGGTGCAGATAGTGACAGATATTGCATGTGGTCAGTATTGCAGTGACAGACAGCAGCAGATATGACATTTGTGCAAATGGTTGCGGTTAATGTGCACACATACAGCAGCAAAAGTACAACAAACAACAGTATTACTGTTGGTGTGTCAGTCTTTCTGTGCCAACAGCTGAGGTAGTTATTGTGCGGTTGATTGTGTTATCATTACCGTCCGGGGGGGGGGGGGGGAGGGGGGAACAGAGTTCAGGGTTCTGATGGCCTGATGAATGAAGCTGTTGAGCAGGCTTCAGTACTTTTTCCCCGAGGGCAGGGGGCTGAAGAGGGAGTGTAGGGGGTGAGAGGTGTCACCTGTGATGCTGATGGCTCTGTGGGTGAGGCGGGCGGAGTAGATGTCTGAGAGGAGGGGCAGGGGCAGGGCCAGGGGGTACCGATGATCTTGCTGGCTGCTTCCATTATGTGTTCCACTATGCGGCAGGCGACGGTGCAGCTTCCATACCACACCGTGATGCAGTTGGTGAGGATGCTCTCAATGGTGCCCCGGTAGAAAGACTGCACAATAAGGGGTGGGACTTGTGCTCTCCTCAGTTTGCGGAGGAGATGGAAGCGAGTTTGGGCCTTCTTGGCGAGTGATGTGGTGGTGTTGGACCAGGTGAGGTCTTCAGAGATGTGCACCCCCAGGAACTTGGTGCTGCTCACCCCCTCCACAGCTGCACCATCGATGCACTTGTCATTTGTTTTGTTTTTGCTTTTTTGTTTGAAATAAAGTACCTCATCTCATTTTCAGTTCATCACTAAAAACTACAAGTCCCAACATTCCTCACCTCAAAAACATGGTGGACCACAGCAAACCACTGCAGCACACTGCAGCAGAGAGCTGAATGCAAAAAAAAAAAAATGCTTAAAAGTAAGTTTTGGGCTTATATTATGCAGTGATTTCAATATTAAAGTACTAATAACTCCTACAACTGCAATATTTAGGGCCCAAGCCATATCTGTTCATGTGCGTTCACACCAAATGCGAACGGGCGAATTTTTCGCGCAGCACGATTACATTATAACTCAATGTGAACAGACATGAATAGTGAGATGCAGACAGGCAAAGTTGTCTTTAAAACTTCTGCAGCTGTGTTCAACCTGCTGTGTAAATTCTCAAAATAACATCATGCTTAGGTTTACATTATCCGACAGGGGACTCACCTAAAAATGTTGTCTCAAGCCTCCAAAACTTCACAGATGATGGGTGTTTACGTTGCTAGTTTGCTAGGACGTCCGTGGCTGGAAACCATGGGTGAAGAACTCCAAAATCCTGATTTAGCTGAAGAGCTCCCAGTCCTCCTGTCTCCCGGTGAGTGAGTCTCATTTTCAAACTAGTTTACTCTGCAGTGGTGATATTTTTACTCAGGTGACAGCACCTAACGTGTGTCACTGGACTTAACATTTAACAATTGATTTAATATTCAATAGGGGCACATAAGTGAACAACAAGATTTAGTCACACACACGAAAAAGTGAACATTGTAGTTGTTGTGGTTGCTCAACTATCCTCTGTGTTGCTCAACTATCCTCTGTATCCTCTGTGTATCTATCCGCTATCCTCTGTGGTAGGCTTGTCCATAGCGTGGTACTACATAATTGCAGTTATCGCAGCAGCCCTATTCCTGACCCAGCGGGGTTTCAAATACGAGGGGCTAAATTGTTTTCAATTTTTTACATTTATGGACTTGAAAATTATTCTAGTTGGTCTTCAACATGCAGTGTTACAACAGCCCTACATGCTGCAGCAGAAGCTGCTACTTGAGTTTTTTGCACTTTATTTTTTGTGTTAAAAGACTGCATTTTAATGTCTGTTTAATTGCATTGCTACAAACACTTTTTATTAAGCTGTCAAGTTAAAGTTTCCAACATGTTTCATGGGTCATTATTTAATTTAGTTTTGAAAACTTTTTATAATAGGCTACGTTATATTAAGGCAGAGACTGACAAGGTGATTTTCACAGGTGTACAGGCTTAAATAGGTGAGCTAAAACCTGCACTGGCACCCCGAACAAAAGTCGTGCCAAGAGGAAGCGAGGATGGTAGCACATGACAGAAATAATCATGATTAGCCGACTAATAGCAATTTATAAGTCAGTGTCCGTTTGTTTGTCCCCGTCTCCCCAAAGCTGTAAACCTAGGGGAAACAATGAATTAGGTTTGTCTAGCATGCTACTCTAAATATCTCAATATATAATCATCATCAGGAATTCATTTTACACTTTCACATCTTACCAATTTTAGTATGATATGTAGATGGGTCACAAGACTTTGTGGAATGATGTATAGGTGCTCCAGTATACATTTGAAACTACCCTTATGTTGTGATTATGATGACTATAGGTTTGAGAATATATATAGCACAAATGCAGGCCAAAGACGTAAGCCGAAGACTAGTAGTTCTTTCAATAGAGGATAACCCGGATGTGTTTAATGCATGAAAGAAAACTGCCCAATGTAGAAATACAAGCCTCAATTACAATAATAGCATGCTTTGTAGGGCTGAAACAATTAGTAGACGTCGATCGGAAAAAATTGTCGACACAGATTTTTATTGTTGACGAATTGTTTAATTTTAAAGTTTATATGTATGCCACGGAAATGCTCAGTTTAACTGTTCCAGCGAAGAAGAAGAGGAACGCATCATGGCGACACAGAGAGAAAATCACGGAGAAAGCCCAAACTTTCCAAAGTATGGGAGGATTTTACCGAAAATAAATAAATGAAACAAGTTAAATGTAGACTGTAAAGCAGTGTTGTCATATCACAGCTACATGACAGCAATACATCCATTTCCTCCTCCTCCATTTCCCCATTTCCAGCCACCAATCAGTGGACTGCACCGGTAAGGATAGCGAGTAAAGATAGCATTTCTTATTGTCAATGAGCGACTCTCTCACCTTTAGAAAACTGCCCACACTGTTAGTGTGTGCTGTTTAAATAGTTTACCTGCTGTCAGACAATAATCTCTCTTGGACAATGGTTGCTGACAGCTGAGCTGCTTTAATTATGCTGGCTAATAAGTTTACTGCAGTAAATGAGAGAATTACAGGAGCAGCTTACTCTTTTTCGCATTCTCTTTTATTGTCGCCGTAATATAAGCCCTCATTCTGAATATTAGTGCATCTCAGTAAATCAGAATACCATGATTTGTAATTTAATTAAAAAAGATCCATAATCATCACATACAAATTAAAACGGCTTAAATATTTCACTGTATGTATATTGAAGGCTCACATTCTTGCACTGATATTTAAAGTGTTTATAAACTCTTATTGTGGACTGGAAGAAGTTATTTTAATTTTCATCTGAAGCCTAATTAAACTTTTAAACTCCTGGACCCAGCATGGTTTCGAACAGTATGGACTAGCTTGTTATTTTTATTTTTTTATTTTTCCACAATATCTTTATTGAACCTTTTTTTTTTTTTTTAACAAACATGATACAAACAATCAAACACTAACACTAAAGTACTACAAAAAAAAAAATGCCCTAAAAACACCAACAACCACCAACAAAATCAAGTCTTCAACAATGCTCCTCTGTTTAGTCTAGACAATCCAATACATAAGTATACATATTATGTTCACCAGTTTGGAATTTACAAGGTCCACACACATCATTCACCTTCTTCTTCAAGAGTTATGTTTAAATTTTTTACATAATCAATAAAAGGTCTCCATATATTCTCAAACACAATTTCCTTTGATTTCAGTATATATGTTATTCTTTCTAATGGAAGGTTTGTTAACATCTGTCTTAACCACTGAGTCACATCTGGTCTATGAGTCTTTTTCCATAATAGTGCAATACATTTTTTGGCATTAAGCAAACTGAGGTCTATGAATGTTCTTTCACTTTTATTGAAATTATGCTTTTCTGGGTACAGACCCAACAAAAACAGTTTAGGATTCAATATGATTTGTTTTGAGATTATTTTTTCAATTGTTACCCTCACCTCCTCCCAAAACATTCTTATTAATCTACATTCCCATAAACAATGAAATAGGGTTCCTTTACTTTCCATGCATTTTGTGCATGTATCTGGTATATTTTTGTTATATCTATTTAACTCCTCCGATGTAACATACATCCGCATTAACCATTTGAAATGTATCAATTTAAGGCGTGCATTTATTGATTTGGTTTGAGCTTCTGTACAAGCCAATTCCCATTGTTCCTCTGAAATTTCAATTTGCAGATCTTCTTTCCAGTAGTTTAATCTTTTCAGTGAATTTTCACTTGAAGATAGTGTCAATGAGTTATAAAACTCTGAAATAATACCCTTTCTTTTACTATCTTTCATCATCATTTTTTCCAAGGATGAATAAATAGGTCGAGTGAGAGCTTTATTTTGATTTGATCGAATAAAGTTTCTAAGTTGAAGATATTTAAAAAAATGTGTTCTATTGAGATTAAATTTGATCCTCAGCTCTTCAAAAGACATTATGTTGTCTGCACATGGCAAATATAAATCCTGAATCTTTTGTATCCCTTTTAAATTCCATACTTTAAATACAGCGTCCGCTCTCCCTGGTTTAAAATATTGATTACCCCATATTGGACTAAATTGTGACAATAACTGTGGTTCTTTTAAATAGTTTTTAGCTTCACACCATATTTTGATCATATGCTTTACAAATGGATTTTTAACTTGTTTTTGTAATTTTTTTGCCGAATCTGAGTATATGAATATGGGAAGAGGTAAAGGTAAATTGTATGATTCCATTTCAGTCCAGTGAGGGAGATCATTTGATGAAAAATAATATGTCATAGACCTCAGTTGTGCCGACCAATAATACAACATAAAATTTGGACATTTCAGACCTCCACGATCAAATGGTAAATATAATAAAGACAAACGTAATCTAGCCCTCCTGTTGTTCCATATAAATTCCACTAACTTTTTTTTTATTCTTGAGAATAGCTCTAAAGGTGGTGATAAGGGAATGTATTGAAATAAATAAAGTATTTTAGGTAAAATATTACTTTTAAGTATATTGATTCTCCCGATCATCGACATTGGTAGTGACATCCATCTCTGAGTTAACTCATTGATATCTGACATTAAGGCTTCATAGTTGACACTGGCGACTGATTCTAGCTTAGGCATAATTTGGATTCCTAAATATTTAAACTGATTTACAACATTGAATTGATTTACCTCAGGGGCTGGGTAATTTCTCTGGGTCTCATTTAGCATTAATATTGAAGATTTAGTTTTATTTATTTTATATCCTGATATTTCCCCAAAATTCTTTATTAAATTCAACAAGGTTGGAATTGATTTTTTTAGATTCGACATAAACAAAATTATATCATCGGCGTACAGGGAGATTTTATGTTCTGTTGGTCCAACTTTAATTCCATATATTTGTGAATGTAAACTTATCGCTATCACTAAAGGTTCAATTGCCATAGTAAACAGTAAAGGTGAAAGTGGACAGCCTTGTCGACATCCTCTATTGATTTTTATTGGTTTTGAAATATTGTTATTTGTTAGGATTTCTGCTGTAGCATTATTGTATATTATTTGAACCCATTTTATGAAATTATTTCCAAGTCCAAACCTTTGTAGGACTTCAAAAAGAAAGGGCCATTCAACTCTATCAAAGGCCTTTTCGGCGTCCAATGATAGGAGAGCTGTATCCGGTGCTTCTTTATTAAAATAAATAATATTAAATAGTCTTCTTACATTATGGAAGCCTTGTCTACCCTTTATAAAGCCATTCTGATCTCGATTAATAATATTTGGTAAAATTTCTTGTATTCGTCTTGCTAAAATTTTACAGATTATCTTAAGGTCGGCGTTTAATAGGCTTATTGGTCTCATATTTTCACATTTATTAGAGGGCTTACCTGGTTTTGGCAGCAGTATAATTAAGGCATTATTTATGTATGATGGTAAATTATTATTTTGAAATGCTTCTAAAACCATTTCCAAAAAAGGTTTTATTAATTTATTCTTAAATTTTTTATAAAGGTCAACTGGAAGACCATCTGGTCCTGCACTTTTTCCTGATTTCATATTATCAATGGCTAGCCCAACTTCTTCTTGACTAATTTTAGACTCCAATATCTCCCTGTTTTCATTTGGAATACACGGTATAGATAGTTCGTTCAAAAACCCATTTAGTTTTGTTAAATCAGGTTCATTTTTGGTATCATATAATTTTTCATAGTAATCTCTAAAGGCTCTATTAATTTCTAAAGGATCTATAACTACCTGTCCCTTACTTATAATACTGGTAATTGGTGTTTTAATTTCCAATTGTTTAATCTGCCATGCTAATAATTTTCCTGATTTTTCACCTTGTTCATAAAAAGATTGTTTCAATCTTAGAAGACTCGAGGCAGCTCTATTCGCTGATTTTTTGTCGTATTCAGCTCTCAAAATCAGTAATTCATTCTCCAACCTTGGGTCACTTCCTGCATACACTTTTTCCTGAAGACTTTTTATTTTATGTTCCAATTTAGCTCTCTCCTCTCGAGTCTTCTTAGATTTTGATCCTGTATAACTAATAATATGTCCCCTAATAAAAGCTTTGAAAGCCTCCCACTTTACACATGCTGATGTTTGTGTAGTATTGATGTCAAAGAACTCGTCTATCTGTTTTTCTATATACTTGACAAATTCCTCATCCTGAAGCCATTTATGCTGAAATTGCCATCTACCTGATTCCTTTGTCAATTTTTTATCTACATATATTAGACAACAGGGTGCATGATCAGAAATCACAATGTTATCATAAAAGCAGTTTTGAATCTTGGACCTTAATTCTGTGGAAATCAAAAAATAATCAATACGTGAGAATGTCTTGTAGGTACTGGAATAACAAGAATAGGCTTTAACTTGTGGTTTCATTTCTCTCCATATATCTAACAATCTCAATTCTTTCATAAAATGATTAATAGTCATCCTACATCCAATGTGCGTACAATCCAGTCCTGTTGATCTATCCACACCTGGATTCAATGTACAATTAAAATCCCCTGCTATTATATGTTGCCCTGTACGTGATGATAAGATGAGAAATAAATTAGCAAAGAACTTCTGATCATCTATATTGGGACCATATAAGTTCACAAGATTTATATTTTCTAATAGCAAAGAACCTTGAATGATTACATATCTTCCAAATTTGTCTCCAATTACATTTTTCACCTGAAAAGGAACTGATTTATGTATGAGAGTCATAACTCCCCTGGCTCGGGATGAAAATGAAGAGGTGAATACACTTCCCTGCCATCTACTCCTAATTCTTTTAACATCCTCCTCTATCAGATGAGTTTCTTGTAAAAACACAATTCTTGAACCCATGTCCTTTATTTTATTCATAACTTGTTTAAGTTTTTTTAAATTTTGTAGACCTCTGCAATTCCATGAAGTTAAATTAAGATTAACACTTTGGTCCATGATCAATAGAGAGTTTAGGATTACCTTGCAGTGTAAACATGCTCATACAGAGAAGCAAAAACATGAGTGGTTGAACATTCATCCTACAAACTACACACAAACAAATTTCCCCTTCCCACACTTGTGGCAAACCCCCCAAAATCAAAAGAAAAATTCTGTCTCCCGATATAGCCATCGACCGTTCCACACCCACGGGGAACAGCCTAAGCCACTCCTTCTTCATCCTCCCAATCACCCTAACTCTACAGCTTTTAATGACGTAACATTAACTCTCCTCTGTAGTTTTCCAACTTAACTCCAAAATTTTTAACAACTTTGTACATCATAGTTTTTTTTTTTGTTTGTTTTGTTTTTGTTTTGTTTTTTTAATATATAATACAATCTATATTTTGTAAACTTACTATTTACTTCAAGTCAGTCAGATGCCTGTGCAAATGCTTAATTATTCTACCTTATATTTTGTTCATGCTTAGCTCCCACCAGTCTCTTCTTCTTCTTTGATCTTCTTGATGAACTCCTGCGCCTCCTCTGGGGTCTTGAAAATGTGGGTTCTGCCCTCATACGTGGTCAGCAGTCTCGCAGGATAGATTACACCATGACGAATCCCAAGGTTGCGCAGCTCCTTACGTATGGGATCAAACTGCTTCCTCAATTGCTGGATTCCTGTGGCCAAATCTGGGTAGAACCGCACCTGCTGGTCCTGGTGTTTAATCTCTCCTTTAGCACGTGCAGCGTTGAAGATCTTCATCCTGTCTCTGTTGCTAAGAAACTTCATAATTAAGGTCCTCGGCGGTCCCTTATCTCTCCGTGGGCCAATACGATGTGCTTTTTCCAGAACCACTGCTGATTGCAACTCCTCGCTGCCCAGCACCTCCGGAATCCACTTTTCCAGAAAGGAACATACGTCCCGACCTTCTGATTCCTCTGGAAGACCCACCAGCCTCAAATTATTCTGTCTCGACCGAGATTCCAAATCCAAAATATTATCTTCCAGAGATTTTTTTTTTTTTCCAAAGTGCGCACCTTTAATTGAAGACGGGTGACGTCATCTTCAGCACTAGCGAGACGGAGCTCCATCTGCGCCGTTCGTTCTACACAGTCACCCAATTCCTTTCTTATTCCTTCCAACGCTGTCATAATCCCATCAAATCTAGAGGAAAAGTCCGCTCTCATTGAACTCATGGCAGCCATCAGCGCATCTGCGCCATTCCCCGCAGACATCGCACCGCCGCCAGCCTCCTCCGCCATATATGGAGTTTTGTTTGCTGCGTCACAGACCTGAAAGTCCGTTAATTTGGACTGTTTCGGCAGCTCGCTTTTTCCTTTTCCTGGTTTTCCAGCCTTAGGCTTCGCCGACATATCCTCGCCCAAATGCTGGGATACGTTCTGTCCCAAATGAGAGAGTTATTTGCCGATTTTTTTTCTCCAGGAGCAGAGCAGAGCGAGACACGTCTGTCCTACGTGGCAGCCATAACCGGAAGTCATTTTCTTTTTTTTTTTTTTTTTTTTACTTTAATGAAGTTGAATATTACTCTAGTTTGTTTTGAACATGCAGAGTTACAACAATTCTTTATGGAGTAGCAGAGGCTGTGTTGAGTTCTTGCACTTTATTTGGGGAGATAAAAGACTGAACTGTAATGTCTGTTATTTAACTGTGTTGCTACAAACACTGATTAAGCTGTCAAGTTCAAGTTTCCAACAGGTAAGGTCATTATTTTATTTGTCTATAGGAACTTTTTTATAATAGGCTACATTATATTAAGGCAGAGACTGACAAAGTGATATTCACAGGTGTGCAGGCTTAAACAGGTGAGGCAAAACATCACTTAGAACCCCAAACACGAGCCATGCCAACAGGAACCTGAGATCACGGACATGAGAAAAATAATCGCCATTAGTCGACTAATCAAAAACTATATTGATTATATTGATATACTGATTAGACTAATCAAAAAAAAATAGTCATTAGATTAGTCAACTACCAAAATAATCATTAGCTGTAGCCCTAATGCTTTGCACATTGGAGATAAAATAAGAGGCGATAATAGCCACTACAGCATTTGTGTGTAGGTTTCCATTGCTCAAGATGGGTTTATGAATCAAAATGACAGATTAAATGAAGAAAAGCCATAAAGACCAATAAGCCTTACACATTTTGGGGAATCCACATTAGAGAGCTTTCCTGCAAAATGCAAGGAGCTCATAATGAACCAGAGAGATAAAGGGATACAAGGGATCCTACCCAAGCAGACACCATAATGTCTGAATGCTTGCAGAAGGCCACTATAAATAGTCAAGGACTGCCCGAATGCCCCACCTCCTTAACAGCGGAGGGCTTTTGCTCTAGCACAAGGAGCCAAGAAGCTGGCACGTGTCAACAAATTAGACCAGGATACACACGCCATTCGACAGAGATGGGGGAATCACTGCAACAAGAGAATCATGAAACATTACTAGAATGATAAACATATTTTGTAGCATACAAACACAAACTATGCAGTGTATGAGGTTGCAAATATATCCTGGCATATACATGCTTAGTTTCCCATGTGTTAGAAACATCTTCCAACTAATGCAATCAAAACTGCAACTCCACTAGGCCTGCAGCTATCCATTAATCGGATAGTTTTTTTCCCCCTTGCAATATTTATTGCAAAAAATATGGAGCTGTCATATTGACTCTTCTGGACATTTACTACTGCTCTCTAGGGTGAACAGACCGGGGGGAACTGGGATGAATGGGCCTGATATGGCTCATTAGGGAAGAAGGTTCAGCAGATTGGTCAATGCAAGTTTCCTTGATACATAAACAGCAAACTTTTGGTCACATGATCTTCAAGCAAAAGAAAAAAAGACACAAAAAGGTCATCCAATTAATGAATACCAGCAGCCCTAAAACCCATAAACAAAATCTCCCAAATACATTTAAATATTTAATTTTAAAATGTCACCTCTGGGACCATAAATACCTGGAGTATACCTCTAGGTGTGACAAACTTTAGGTCAAATATACCCAATATTTGAATTAGGGATGTCCCAGTGAAGATGTTTTTGCCCCCGATACTGATCCAAATCATTTAAGATTAGGACTGGCTGACACTCATTTTTTTCCTATGGCACTTTCTTGCTAACTACATTTCGTTAAGGACATTAAAGTTATTTTAAAATAAATCAGTCCCATGTATTTGCTTGACACCTCAATACTCACACACAACAGATATGATGGCAACACCTTCCTTCCTGCAGCTCTGTACAGCTACAGTATTAAAATATATAGGCTGTGTGTACATCCAGTGTGGTTTTTTTCAGCTCTGAGCATCTATTTTCTGTTCATTTTATATGTAGTCCAGTGTTTAATCCACTCAGAACAAAAATATTCTCTGTGGTGAATGCACTTTGTCACAGTGCAACAGATGCAGTTGCCCAGAGACTTCATCTGGCCATTGGCAAGTTGTGTGTAGTACTGAATGAATTTATATGAACTAAGAAAATACCAATGCATAATGCTCAGTAAAAACTTAATTTACAGTAGCGGTGTCAAACATATGGCCCACGGGCCCAAACCTGCTCAGGGGAAGAGTAGCAAACACAACATTAAGACTAAGAATTAAACAGCTGAGGGCAGCAATGTGCCCTACTGCACACAGCTTTTATGGATTTTTATGTCATTTACATTTACAAGTCAGAGGGTAACTTAATTTTGTTCTTTAATAACTTGCACTTTAGTTTGTATGGGTCCTTCTAGAACTGGAGGACAATTTAGGCTCCAAAAATGTAAAAAAAAAAAAAAAAAAAATCAACCTTATATTTTATACTTTTCTGTTACTAGTGCACGCCCATAGAACATAAATATTCCTATATGTAGGCAATCACATGTTCGACTTTGACAAATATAAAAGGGAGTAAATGGTACTAAGATTTATTTGATTGTGGGAATATTAATTACAGAATAGCTAAATATTGAAAATGAATGAGACATCCAATATTAGCGACTGCTTCAGATCCCTTGTTTATTTGTTTGTCAGATCACTTATTTGTCTGATCTTTTATCACTTATATTCAAGATAATAATGTATCTTGCACTTTGGGGAATGGGAGTTGTTCAGTCATTATAATTATTTTAGTTTATATCACTGTTCGGTGATGGAGTTCAGTGTAATATTGAATTTCTTCTGTGTATTGTCAATAAACTCATGCAGTACTATAACAGGACATGTTTACAAATATTTGAGAACCATTGTAGTGCATCAGTTTATATTTTAGTAATATTTTGTTATTAAAAGGTTTTTGAAAACTTTAATGCTAAGATTGAGGCGGTGCTTATATCGTCACGCTGGGGCAATACTGAGGCTAAATAATGATCTGAACTTTGAGGGCCTGACTGGCAAAGACTGAGCACCACGGCTCTATTGTAAGCATTTGTTTTTTATTCATGCGAGAAGATTATTTATTATATTATTATTCCACCTAAACTATCGCATTTTTGACCCTCTAGTCTAAACGTTAACCAAAACGCTTTTTTTCCCCCCACACACACCTCAGATACAGCGAAAAATTTTGAAAAGTGGAAAAAATATGTGCCCCATGCTTAAAATTTATCCAGCGTATGGCTGATACATCCCGCCTTCGTGGAGCAAAGGTTGTAAGGCCTTCCCCCATGCTTTTTTTTTTTGGGGGGGGGGGGGTAAAGAAAAAAAAAAAGAACATGCAAACTCCACACAGATCACTGTTGGTCAGGGGCTGTTATCGAACCCAGGATCCCCCGGCCAAGGGTGAGTTGCTGTGCTGCCGCAGTACTAACCACTCCGCCACCGCACTGCCCTAGTGTCTGTGTGGGTTTACTCCGGGATTTCTCCGGTTTCCTCCTACATGCCAAAAACATGCAAGTTAGGTTAACTGGCATCAACTGGGGATTCTAAACTGTCCTTAGGTATGACTGTGAGAGTGAATGGTTGTCTGTCTCTCTGTGTTGGCCCTGCGATGGACTGGTGATCTGTCCAGGGTGTACCCTGCCTCTCGCCCAAAGATGCCGGGATAGGCTCCAGCCCCCCCGTGACCCGAAAAGGATTAAGCGGAAGAAGATGGATGGATGGATGGATGGATGGGGAAAAAAAAAGATGGATCCAAACAGCTGATCGCTGGAACCACAGAGCTCAGCTGTTTTCCATGATAAATCAGCCTCAGGGAAAAAGCGCACGCACCGTGCATTATGTTTTTTCACTTTATTGAAAATAACTTTTTTTTTTTTTTATCGCCATCAGTTAGCGTGCTTTTGAGCCAGGTCATGTCTGGCTGCATAAGCTGTGTTTGAAAGTGAAATAAAAAGGTGTAGCCTATATGTAGGCAATCACATGTTAGACTTTGACAAATATGAAAGGGACTGAACTGAGATTTATTTGATTGTGTGAATATTAATTACAGAATAATTGAAAATGAATGGGACATCCAATATTAGCCACTGTTTAAGAACCGCTTGTTTATTTTTTTGTCAGATCACTTATTTGTGTGATCTTTTATGAGCTATTGAGTGTTTTTGTGTGCAGTCAGGTGGTGGTCGTCGTTTAGTCAAACCGTGCATGTGACCGCATATGATATGCAGTTGATCTGGGCACGCCACTCCACAATTATTAACTTTTAATAATTGTGCGAGCACACTGAGAGGAGCACCATCAGCAATGGCGAGTCGTGGTCCTGCAAAGGGACTCCCATCTACCACTGGCTGGGGCAGGCTAGGCATGCTTCCCCGCGAACAATCGTGGAGCACCTGGTCGGACACCAGTGGGAGAAGCAGCAGCTGAACCGGTGGATCGCAGTCCTTTGCAGGGAACCAAGCTCAGCCTGCCTGGTTAACGGCAGTCTCGGCTGTTGCTTTAGCGTAGTGCCAGCAGTTCAGCTGCTGCTCCCTCCCCCCCTTCCCGGTTAATGGGAGTCTGTTGCTTTAGCGTAGTGCCAGCAGTTTAGCTGCTGCTCCACCCCCCCACTCCCTTCCCGGTTAATGGGAGTCTGTTGCTTTAGTGTGGTGCCAGCGGTTCAGCTGCTGCACCACCATCCCGCCACCCCGGCCTGCCCGGTTAACGGGAGTCTCGGCTGTTGCTTTAGTGTGGTGCCAGTGGTTCAGCTGCTGCTCCACCCCCCATCCCCCAGCGCACCTGCGCACCTTGTGTTCTCCATGCCGAATTATCCATTAGACCTATGCAATCACAGCAACTTTATGGTATAATTTTTTAAGCATTAAATCTTAAGTATTATCAGTTTCTAGTCAAATTTGTCGTGTTTCACTTCCTTGTTTTGCACACAGAGCGCTGTGGTCACTGATGCCGTAATGCACGTATTATCCAATCAGTAGGAGTCAATCCGAAACCAAACCCCGCCCGCACTTCTAGAAGCCTGGGCATGTGACAGAACGGTGGCTAAACTTTTATTGATAAAAATGACATATTTTGACCGAGCGACTCCATATTCGGGGATGCACACCCTTGTAACCTCAGCAAAGCACGTTTAAAATCTGAGGCCAGTCTGACTAATGGTTCAAGAGATATGCGTGGAAAAGACAGACAAACACACAAACACACAGAGATTTGCTGCATTTATACAGTGGGGAAAAAAAGTATTTAGTCAGCCACCAATTGTGCAAGTTCTCCCACTTAAAAGATGAGAGAGGTCTCCAATTTTCATCATAGGTATACCTCAACTATGAGAGACAAAATGAGAAAAAAAAAAATCCAGAAAATCACACTGAAGGATTTTTAAAGAATTTATTTGCAAATTATGGTGGAAAATAAGTATTTGGTCAATAACAAAAGTTCATCTCAATACTTTGTTATATACCCTTTGTTGGCAATGACAGAGGTCAAACGTTTTCTGTAAGTCTTCACAAGGTTTTCACACACTGTTGCTGGTATTTTGGCCCATTCCTCCATGCAGATCTCCTCTAGAGCAGTGATATTTTGGGGCTGTCGCTGGGCAACACGGACTTTCAACTCCCTCCAAAGATTTTCTATGGAGTTGAGATCTGGAGACTGGCTAGGCCACTCCAGGACCTTGAAATGCTTCTTACGAAGCCACTCCTTCGTTGCCCAGGCGGTGTGTTTGGGATCACTGTCATGCTGAAAGACCCAGCCACATTTCATCTTCAATGCCCTTGCTGATGGAAGGAGGTTTTCACTCAAAATCTCACGATACATGGCCCCATTCATTCTTTCCTTTACACAGATCAGTCGTCCTGGTCCCTTTGCAGAAAAACAGCCCCAAAGTATGATGTTTCCACCCCCATGCTTCACAGTAGGTATGGTGTTCTTTGGATGCAACTTGGCATTCTTTCTCCTCCAAACATGACAAGTTGAGTTTTTACCAAAAAGTTCTATTTTGGTTTCATCTGACCATATGACATTCTCCCAATCCTCTTCTGGATCATCCAAATGCTCTCTAGCAAACTTCAGACGGGCCTGGACATGTACTGGCTTAAGCAGGGGGACATGTCTGGCACTGCGGGATTTGAGTCCCTGGCGGCATAGTGTGTTACTGATGGTAGCCTTTGTTACTTTGGTCCCAGTTCTCTGCAGGTCATTCACTAGGTCCCCCCGTGTGGTTCTGGGATTTTTGCTCACCGTTCTCGTGATCATTTTGACCCCACAGGGTGAGATCTTGCGTGGAGCCCCAGATCGAGGGAGATTATCAGTGGTCTTGTATGTCTTCCATTTTCTAATAATTGCTCCCACAGTTGATTTCTTCACACCAAGCTGCTTACCTATTGCAGATTCAGTCTTCCCAGCCTGGTGCAGGTCTACAATTTTGTTTCTGGTGTCCTTTGACAGCTCTTTGGTCTTGGCCATAGTGGAGTTTGGAGTCCGACTGTTTGAGGTTGTGGACAGGTGTCTTTTATACTGATAACGAGTTCAAACAGGTGCCATTAATACAGGTAATGAGTGGAGGACAGAGGAGCCTCTTAAAGAAGAAGTTACAGGTCTGTGAGAGCCAGAAATCTTGCTTGTTTGTAGGTGACCAAATACTTATTTTCCACCATAATTGCAAATAAATTCTTTAAAAATCAAACAATGTGATTTTCTGGATTTTTTTTTCTCTTTTTGTCTCTCATAGTTGAGGTATACCTATGATGAAAATTGGAAACCTCTCTCATCTTTTAAGTGGGAGAACTTGCACAATTGGTGGCTGACTAAATACTTTTTTGCCCCACTGTAGATGTATTTAAGAAAAACAAATAATAAACCATCAAAAAAAACTTTTTATGATGCAGGTTAGTCATAGTGTGCTGAATTTGGTGCAAATGCTCAAATACACTATGCATATCTATTTTCTTTGTAATAGTTTGATTAATTAATCAAATCAATTAATCATCACGCTACCTACTGTATGAATTTAAGTTACATACACTACTGTTCAAAAGTTTGGGGTCACTTAGAAATTTCCTTATTTTTTGAAAGAAAAGCACTTTTTTTCAATGAAGATAACTTTAAACTAATCAGAAATACACTCTATACATTGCTAATGTGGTAAATGACTATTCTAGCTGCAAATGTCTGGTTTTTGGTGCAATATCTACATAGGTGTACAGAGGCCCATTTCCAGCAACTATCACTCCAGTGTTCTAATGGTACAGTGTGTTTGCTCATTGTGTCAGAAGGCTAATGGATGATTAGAAAACCCTTGTGCAATCATGTTAGGTCTGCAATGCTGTAATTGCTGCAAATGGAGGATTCTTTGACAAAAGCAATGTTTGAAGGAAAAAATTATTATTTCAAATACAAATCATTATTTCTAACCTTGTCAATGTCTTGACTTGATTTTCAATTCATTTTACAACTCATGGTGGTAAATAAAAGTGTGACTTTTCATGGAAAACACAAAAATTGTCTGAGGTGACCCCAAACTTTTGAACGGTAGTGTATGTATACAACTGTTTCAGTTATATGCTGGTGATTTTTACCATAATTAGGTTTCCAAGCAGCTGTGCTACGGGGAACCTATTGTTTTTGTTCTGATTCTTATTCTTCTTATTATTTTTCTCCGCTAAAAGTGCATGGGGAGACTTCCGGTTATGGCTGCCACGTAGGACGGACGTGTCTCGCTCTGCTCTGCTCCTGGAAAAAAAAAAATCGGCAAATAACTCTCTCATTTGGGACAGAACGTATCCCAGCATTTGGGCGAGGATATGTCGGCGAAGCCTAAGGCTGGAAAACCAGGAAAAGGAAAAAGCGAGCCGCCGAAACAGTCCAAATTAACGGACTTTCAGGTCTGTGACGCAGCAAACAAGGCTCCATATATGGCGGAGGAGGCTGGCGGCGGTGCGATTTCTGCGGGGAATGGCGCAGATGCGCTGATGGCTGCCATGAGTTCAATGAGAGCGGACTTTTCCTCTAGATTTGATGGGATTATGACAGCGCTGGAAGGAATAAGAAAGGAATTGGGTGACTGTGTAGAACGAACGGCGCAGATGGAGCTCCGTCTCGCTAGTGCTGAAGATGACGTCACCCGTCTTCAATTAAAGGTGCGCACTTTGGAAAAAAAAAATAAATCTCTGGAAGATAATATTTTGGATTTGGAATCTCGGTCGAGACAGAATAACTTGAGGCTGGTGGGTCTTCCAGAGGAATCAGAAGGTCGGGACGTATGTTCCTTTCTGGAAAAGTGGATTCCGGAGGTGCTGGGCAGCGAGGAGTTGCAATCAGCAGTGGTTCTGGAAAAAGCACATCGTATTGGCCCACGGAGAGATAAGGGACCGCCGAGGACCTTAATTATGAAGTTTCTAAGCAACAGAGACAGGATGAAGATCTTCAACGCTGCACGTGCTAAAGGAGAGATTAAACACCAGGACCAGCAGGTGCGGTTCTACCCAGATTTGGCCACAGGAATCCAGCAATTGAGGAAGCAGTTTGATCCCGTACGTAAGGAGCTGCGCAACCTTGGGATTCGTCATGGTGTAATCTATCCTGCGAGACTGCTGACCACGTATGAGGGCAGAACCCACATCTTCAAGACCCCAGAGGAGGCGCAGGAGTTCATCAAGAAGATCAAAGAAGAAGAAGAGACTGGTGGGAGCTAAGCATGAACAAAATATAAGGTAGAATAACTAAGCATTTGCACAGGCATCTGACTGACTTGAAGTAAATAGTAAGTTTACAAAATATAGATTGTATTATACATTAAAAAAAACAAAACAAAAACAAAACAAACAAACAAAAAAAAAACTATGATGTACAAAGTTGTTAAAAATTTTGGAGTTAAGTTGGAAAACTACAGAGGAGAGTTAATGTTACGTCATTAAAAGCAGTAGAGTTAGGGTGATTGGGAGGATGAAGAAGGAGTGGCTTAGGCTGTTCCCCGTGGGTGTGGAACAGTCGATGGCTATATCGGGAGACAGAATTTTTCTTTTGATTTTGGGGGGTTTGCCACAAGTGTGGGAAGGGGGAATTTGTTTGTGTGTAGTTTGTAGGATGAATGTTCAACCACTCATGTTTTTGCTTCTCTGTATGAGCATGTTTACACTGCACGGTAATCCCAAACTCTCTATTGATCATGGACCAAAGTGTTAATCTTAATTTAACTTCATGGAATTGCAGAGGTCTACAAAATTTAAAAAAACTTAAACAAGTTATGAATAAAATAAAGGACATGGGTTCAAGAATTGTGTTTTTACAAGAAACTCATCTGATAGAGGAGGATGTTAAAAGAATTAGGAGTAGATGGCAGGGAAGTGTATTCACCTCTTCATTTTCATCCCGAGCCAGGGGAGTTATGACTCTCATACATAAATCAGTTCCTTTTCAAGTGAAAAATGTAATTGGAGACAAATTTGGAAGATATGTAATCATTCAAGGTTCTTTGCTATTAGAAAATATAAATCTTGTGAACTTATATGGTCCCAATATAGATGACCAGAAGTTCTTTGCTAATTTATTTCTCATCTTATCATCACTTACAGGGCAACATATAATAGCAGGGGATTTTAATTGTACATTGAATCCAGGTGTGGATAGATCAACAGGACTGGATTGTACGCACATTGGATGTAGGATGACTATTAATCATTTTATGAAAGAATTGAGATTGTTAGATATATGGAGAGAAATGAAACCACAAGTTAAAGCCTATTCTTGTTATTCCAGTACCTACAAGACATTCTCACGTATTGATTATTTTTTGATTTCCACAGAATTAAGGTCCAAGATTCAAAACTGCTTTTATGATAACATCGTGATCTCTGATCATGCACCCTGTTGTCTAATATATGTAGATAAAAAATTGATAAAGGAATCAGGTAGATGGCAATTTCAGCATAAATGGCTTCAGGATGAGGAATTTGTCAAGTATATAGAAAAACAGATAGACGAGTTCTTTGACATCAATACTACACAAACATCAGCATGTGTAAAGTGGGAGGCTTTCAAAGCTTTTATTAGGGGACATATTATTAGTTATACAGGATCAAAATCTAAGAAGACTCGAGAGGAGAGAGCTAAATTGGAACATAAAATAAAAAATCTTCAGGAAAAAGTGTATGCAGGAAGTGACCCAAGGTTGGAGAATGAATTACTGATTTTGAGAGCTGAATACGACAAAAAATCAGCGAATAGAGCTGCCTCGAGTCTTCTAAGATTGAAACAATCTTTTTATGAACAAGGTGAAAAATCAGGAAAATTATTAGCATGGCAGATTAAACAATTGGAAATTAAAACACCAATTACCAGTATTATAAGTAATGGACAGGTAGTTATAGATCCTTTAGAAATTAATAGAGCCTTTAGAGATTACTATGAAAAATTATATGATACCAAAAATGAACCTGATTTAACAAAACTAAATGGGTTTTTGAACGAACTATCTATACCGTGTATTCCAAATGAAAACAGGGAGATATTGGAGTCTAAAATTAGTCAAGAAGAAGTTGGGCTAGCCATTGATAATATGAAATCAGGAAAAAGTGCAGGACCAGATGGTCTTCCAGTTGACCTTTATAAAAAATTTAAGAATAAATTAATAAAACCTTTTTTGGAAATGGTTTTAGAAGCATTTCAAAATAATAATTTACCATCATACATAAATAATGCCTTAATTATACTGCTGCCAAAACCAGGTAAGCCCTCTAATAAATGTGAAAATATGAGACCAATAAGCCTATTAAACGCCGACCTTAAGATAATCTGTAAAATTTTAGCAAGACGAATACAAGAAATTTTACCAAATATTATTAATCGAGATCAGAATGGCTTTATAAAGGGTAGACAAGGCTTCCATAATGTAAGAAGACTATTTAATATTATTTATTTTAATAAAGAAGCACCGGATACAGCTCTCCTATCATTGGACGCCGAAAAGGCCTTTGATAGAGTTGAATGGCCCTTTCTTTTTGAAGTACTACAAAGGTTTGGACTTGGAAATAATTTCATAAAATGGGTTCAAATAATATACAATAATGCTACAGCAGAAATCCTAACAAATAACAATATTTCAAAACCAATAAAAATCAATAGAGGATGTCGACAAGGCTGTCCACTTTCACCTTTACTGTTTACTATGGCAATTGAACCTTTAGCGATAGCGATACGTTTACATTCACAAATATATGGAATTAAAGTTGGACCAACAGAACATAAAATCTCCCTGTACGCCGATGACATAGTTTTGTTTATGTCGAATCTAAAAAAATCAATTCCAACCTTGTTGAATTTAATAAAGAATTTTGGGGAAATATCAGGATATAAAATAAATAAAACTAAATCTTCAATATTAATGCTAAATGAGACCCAGAGAAATTACCCAGCCCCTGAGGTAAATCAATTCAATGTTGTAAATCAGTTTAAATATTTAGGAATCCAAATTATGCCTAAGCTAGAATCAGTCGCCAGTGTCAACTATGAAGCCTTAATGTCAGATATCAGTGAGTTAACTCAGAGATGGATGTCACTACCAATGTCGATGATCGGGAGAATCAATATACTTAAAAGTAATATTTTACCTAAAATACTTTATTTATTTCAATACATTCCCTTATCACCACCTTTAGATCTATTCTCAAGAATAAAAAAAAAGTTAGTGGAATTTATATGGAACAACAGGAGGGCTAGATTACGTTTGTCTTTATTATATTTACCATTTGATCGTGGAGGTCTGAAATGTCCAAATTTTATGTTGTATTATTGGTCGGCACAACTGAGGTCTATGACATATTATTTTTCATCAAATGATCTCCCTCACTGGACTGAAATGGAATCATACAATTTACCTTTACCTCTTCCCATATTCATATACTCAGATTCGGCAAAAAAATTACAAAAACAAGTTAAAAATCCATTTGTAAAGCATATGATCAAAATATGGTGTGAAGCTAAAAACTATTTAAAAGAACCACAGTTATTGTCACAATTTAGTCCAATATGGGGTAATCAATATTTTAAACCAGGGAGAGCGGACGCTGTATTTAAAGTATGGAATTTAAAAGGGATACAAAAGATTCAGGATTTATATTTGCCATGTGCAGACAACATAATGTCTTTTGAAGAGCTGAGGATCAAATTTAATCTCAATAGAACACATTTTTTTAAATATCTTCAACTTAGAAACTTTATTCGATCAAATCAAAATAAAGCTCTCACTCGACCTATTTATTCATCCTTGGAAAAAATGATGATGAAAGATAGTAAAAGAAAGGGTATTATTTCAGAGTTTTATAACTCATTGACACTATCTTCAAGTGAAAATTCACTGAAAAGATTAAACTACTGGAAAGAAGATCTGCAAATTGAAATTTCAGAGGAACAATGGGAATTGGCTTGTACAGAAGCTCAAACCAAATCAATAAATGCACGCCTTAAATTGATACATTTCAAATGGTTAATGCGGATGTATGTTACACCGGAGGAGTTAAATAGATATAACAAAAATATACCAGATACATGCACAAAATGCATGGAAAGTAAAGGAACCCTATTTCATTGTTTATGGGAATGTAGATTAATAAGAATGTTTTGGGAAGAGGTGAGGGTAACAATTGAAAAAATAATCTCAAAACAAATCATATTGAATCCTAAACTGTTTTTGTTGGGTCTGTACCCAGAAAAGCATAATTTTAATAAAAGTGAAAGAACATTCATAGACCTCAGTTTGCTTAATGCCAAAAAATGTATTGCACTATTATGGAAAAAGACTCATAGACCAGATGTGACTCAGTGGTTAAGACAGATGTTAACAAACCTTCCATTAGAAAGAATAACATATATACTGAAATCAAAGGAAATTGTGTTTGAGAATATATGGAGACCTTTTATTGATTATGTAAAAAATTTAAACATAACTCTTGAAGAAGAAGGTGAATGATGTGTGTGGACCTTGTAAATTCCAAACTGGTGAACATAATATGTATACTTATGTATTGGATTGTCTAGACTAAACAGAGGAGCATTGTTGAAGACTTGATTTTGTTGGTGGTTGTTGGTGTTTTTAGTGCATTTTTTTTTTGTAGTACTTTAGTGTTAGTGTTTGATTGTTTGTATCATGTTTGTTAAAAAAAAAAAAAAGAAAAGGTTCAATAAAGATATTGTGGAAAAAAAAAAAGTGCATGGGGAGCAAAAACAGTAATATGTGTAAACTTGAAATTTTACAGTCTGATCAGAAACTCTCCCCACTACTCAGAGACAAAGACATGACTTTAGCCACCAACAACAAAAAGCCCTGTGGTCTGTTGAGACTGGGGTCATGGTCACCGTGGTTATGGCCTTTTCAGTGTGCCTACAAGGAACAAGAAAGTTACATAGTGCTACTTTAAAAACTAATGTGTTGCAGACCTTAGGTTTTAAATGCTGTTGCTAAGCAATACAAGACCTTGAAGTCCACACCTGCTTGGAATCGCGATGATTGCCGCTTGTGGTGATTATAATAATTATTAGAATTTATTCATCATCATTTGTACTTTACATAACACCTACAGTTTTTTTTATTGAGAGATATATTGAGTATCGAGATACTGAATAATTATATCGAGATACGATTTTTGACCCATATCACCCAGCCCTAATTAGAAACACTGATAGAAACACTATCCATAAAGTTAATATCTACATCAATACTGGCAAAAGAAAGCACTTCAAAACTTAAAATTAAATACATAAGACTAAATGGTAAATGGCATTCACTTATACAGCGCTTTTTATTCTCATCTCTTGATGACCAAAGCGCTTTACAGATCCTGCTATCCACCCATTCACACACACATGGCAGCATGCTACCTAACATGGCGCTTCCAGACCCACCAAGAGCAATTAAGGGTGAAGTGTCTTGCCCAGGGACACAACGGCAGGATATCTGGGGAGAGCGGGATTCGAACTGCCAACCATGTGGTTATTGGACGGCCTGCTCTACCTCCTGAGCCACTGCCGCCCCCAAAAGGGAATTTTGCTGTGTATGTATGTCACTAATAATAAATGTCAGATAAATCAGTTTAAAAGTTTATGGTAAACTGACTACAGACTGGTTTCTCCTTACCTGAATTTCCCAACTGTTTGTAAAATCTATATTCCAAATGCAGCTGCGGCGCCCTGGACTTTATAGGTTCCTGAAAAAGAACACAGAAAAACAAAAAAACAGGGTATTAAAAACTACAAATCAACAGTCAATGTTTAACATTTATGGGCTCAGTTTATTCTAACAAACCACACAGATTCAGAGAAATATTTACACAAAAGCTTAATTATGATTAAAATTTCAACAATCAATGCTCATGTTTTTCAAAATGGCTCTAAGACATCAAAAAGGCACAGAATGTTAAATGTTTAACTTAAATACAATGTTTTACGTATTTGGATGCCAAACAAAATGTTAATTAAGTCTCAGGTCAGACTTGCCAGATCTAAAAGGATAAAGAGCAATTCCAGCTGGTGTACAGCGGGCTGTTGTGATGACATTGTGGGTAATCAACTCACTAGCACATATTGCTCTTTACATTGCTTGCTCCAGCTTTACAACCTAAAATGTAATCTGATTAACCCCACTCTCAAGATGACAAGAGCATTATAGACAATCGTGAAGGGGATAGAACTAACACATAACAAACTTAATCCCTTTTCTTTAATCTCAAATAGCTGTGACGCAGCCTTTGCTAAAACCAAGTAAGCAGTCCCCTGTTCACACTTTGTTAAACCCACAACCTGTAAAGTCTGATCGTGTAATATGAAACTTTACTGTTCATACTGAGGTGTTGCAAAATACACTGTTTACGGCAGTGTCTTTACATCATTCTGGTGACGGTTTGCAGTCGACAGAGCATGCCCTGGCTGGCCCCGTCAGTGATTTCAACATGGCTACCTCCGCTAAAAACATGCATGTTTAAGACTACGGAGAGCATTTACAAATTAGAGGCACTAAAGGATCATCAGCTGGTAAAACTAAACACCAGAGTGAAAAGGGAAAAACAGACTTTTGCCCACAGAACGCTGTATAATAAGATAAGATAACCCTTTATTATTCCCACAATGGGGAAATTCCAGGATTGCAACAGCACAGGGATAGCAACACAGAGCAATAATTTAGAAGATAAGAAAATAAGAGCAGTGAATATACATATGTACACAAAAATATCTAAATATACATACACAGTGCAGAGCATTGTAGCTAGATGGAATAAACAGCATAGCTGTCTATTTACACAGCTGGACAAAATTGTTGGTACCCCTCTATTAATGAAAGAAAAATCCACAATGGCCACAGAAATAACTTGAATCTGACAAAAGTGGTAATAAATAAAAATTCTATGAAAATTAACCAATGAAAATCAGACAATGCTTTTGAATTGTGGTTCAACAGGATTACTTTACTTTGACTGATTACAAGTTTGTAGACACCTGTGATGTTAATTAGAGGACACATCTTGGTTGAACATGTCCCTATGGTCACATTATTTTAAATCTTTTGTAGGGGTACCATCATTTTTGTCCAGGCCTGTTTCATGAGTTTGTTTTTTAAAATAATTCTGTTGAACCACAATTCAAAAGCACTGTCTGACTTTCATTGGTTAATTTTCATAGACTTTTTATTTATTACCACTTTTGTCAGATTCAAGTTATTTCTGTGACCATTGTGGGTTTTTCTTTCATTAACAGAGGGGTACCAACAATTTTGTCCACATGTGTAGAGTGAAGTATGTGGCGGTAATGCACCTGTAAGCTGGTTGCCAACCGCCAATCAAATGTAAAAGAAGAAGAAGAAGAAGAAGACGTATTAGCATATGGATGTTAATGGCGTCCGCTAGCAGATGCCAACGGCTAGCGAAAGGAACTTTATGGTGTAACATATCATTTAAAGTTGCATTCTATGCAATAAACATTGCAATCAGCATTGCAATAAATGTACCTGTGTTTTTGAGTTGTTTGGTACAATTACTACTGCTCTTTAGGAAAGAAAGTTCCACAAATGTTGGTCAATGCAAGTTTCTTTAAAAAAAAGTATCACATTACTTGAGTAATCTTCGAATACAGTGGGTGATTACCCAAGCCGTAAAACAGTCATTAGCTGCAGCCCTAGTATCATCATATAAATAAAATGACAGGTGATTATATTTTGACTGTTACAACACTCTCCATTAAAATATAAAATCCCGTTAAATGTCATTTATTTTTTGACATCACATCAGTGCATTCTGATTCCCCAATTGGTTCCAAACCAATAAATCCTGGAAAAGGAGGACACAAGGAGCAGAAAATTAATAACAGTAAAATTCAATGAGGAGATTTTTTTTTAATCTTTTCAGCTGTCACATTTTTGGGGGATTATATACATTTTTAATTTTTTTTTCATTCCCCCTTCTCTTGGCTTTTGGCATTCCAGCACCATGGACAGCGACACTTCTTCGCATTTCTCTTGCGTCCGAGCATGTTTGAAGTGAGTTTCGGTCTAAAAACATCTGCTTCCACCAGTATTTCAGTCAGCATTTTCCAATGGAGCTTAACTTAGGCCAATTTAGGTGAGCTCTGCATAACTGAGCCCAGCACTCAGGAACTTTTACAAACTGAGCACAACTTTCACCAGCGTGTATTTCCAAACGTCGGCAAATTTTCAGCATGCTGAAAATTTTCAAAGAACACAACTTTCACCAGCATTTGCCAACAAACACTATCGTTAACTTTTACCAACCTTTGCCAGCAGAGCCAGACATTGGCCAAAATGTCAGTAAAAGTTGGTCCAAACGTTGTAGTGTGAATCCACTCTAAGACTTAAGGAACACAATCCGGGTGTCACTCCCTTCCATCACCCCCAGATGAAACCACCTACTTGCAGAGAAACAAGTTCAGGGATCCCACGCACACACACAAGATCTTGAAAAATTTTTGTACGTGTTACCGGTCCACGAGGCAAAAAAGGCTGGGGACCACTGCCCTATAGAACACGACTATAAACAAAAATATGAAAATTCCTAAACTTTTAAGTAGCTTTGCGATTTTTCAAGAAGTCCCTATAAATAAATAAATACTATCCTCATCAAAACCCAAAGTATTTCTACCATCAATGACAAAAACTGTCAAGTCACCACTCTTAGAGAATGCTCATTCAGCCATTTTAATTTGCTGAAGAAAAAAAAACTAAACTTTTTTTTTCCAAACCTTTGAGTCTATTTAGTTATCCTACATGGTATGATTATGTGCCCATACATATTCTCACCCTCCATAGCGACCGGTATGTTCCTAGTTGTATGCCGGAGAGGACCATTGTGTAAGTCTATTGCATCTTTTGCATTCAAAAAACTATTAGTTTGTTACGTCTTTTTGCTATCTCTGCGAGCAGCCCTGCTTAGGTTGTACAGTCTGACAGCCGTTGGTAGGAAGGACCTACGAAACCTCTCGGTTGTGCACCTGGGATGATGTAGTCTGCTGCTAAATGAGCTCCTCAGTGCATCCAGTATGTCCTGCATAGGGTGGAACTCGGACTCCAGCAGAGATGACAGTTTAGCCACCGTCCTTCTCTCTCCCATCTCCTCCATCGGATCAAGGCGTTGCCCCAGGACAGAGCTAGCTTTCTTAATCAGTTTGTTCAGTCTCTTCCTATCGGCTGCAGTAATGCCACTGCCCCAGCAGACCACTCCAAAAGTGATGGCTGA
The DNA here is from genome assembly GCA_020510985.1 of Pholidichthys leucotaenia. Lineage (NCBI taxonomy): Eukaryota > Metazoa > Chordata > Actinopteri > Cichliformes > Pholidichthyidae > Pholidichthys > Pholidichthys leucotaenia. Next base: position 318,159,906 of record CM035839.1, on the reverse strand, counting down.
TGCCACCACCGTGTCATAGAATGACTTCAGCAGCGCCCCTTGTACACCAAAAGACCTGAGTCTCCTCAGCAGGAACAGCCTGCGCTGTCCCTTCTTGTAGAGTGCGTCAGTATTGTGTGACCAGTCTAGTTTATTGTTCAGATGAATACCCAGGTACTTGTAGGATGTCACCATCTCGATGTCTGTTCCCTGTATATTTACTGGTGCTGTGAGGGGCTGCCCATGCCTGCGGCAGTCCACCACCAGCTCCTTAGTTTTCCTCGCGTTGATCTGGAGGCAGTTCCGATGGCACCAGTCCACAAAGTCCTGGATAAGCCCTCTGTACTCAGCTTCATCTCCGCTGGAGATGAGACCAACGATCGCAGAGTCATCAGAGAACTTCTGTAGATGGCAATGTGTTGTGTTGTGTGAGAAGTCCGCAGTATAAAGAGTGAACAGGAAGGGAGCCAGCACCGTTCCCTGGGGGGCCCCCGTGCTACTGATGATCGTGTCGGAAACACAGTCCCGGGTTCTCACAAACTGAGGCCGGTTCGTGAGGTAGTCCAGGATCCATGATGACAGGTGCTGGTCCACCCCTGCGCGCAGCAGCTTGTCCTTCAGGATCATCGGTTGGATGGTGTTGAAAGCACTGGAGAAGTCAAAGAACATGATCCTCACCATATTCCCGGGCTTCTCCAGGTGGGACAGAGAACGGTGAAGATCACCGCATCCTCCACCCCAATGCCATGCTGGTAGGCGAACTGGAGTGGATCCATCGCTGGTTCCACCAGGGGGCGGAGATGAGCAAGGAGCAGTCTCTCCAGGGTCTTCATCAAGTGGGACGTCAAGGCCACCGGTCTGAAGCTGTTCAGGTCTTTGGGGTGGGAAGTTTTTGGTACAGGTACCACACAAGATGTTTTCCACAGCTGTGGTACCCTCCCCAGTTTCAGGCTCATGTTGAAGATATATGTCACAATCCCACACAGCTGGTCTGCACAGGACTTGAGGAGCTTTGCGCTGATGCCGTCCGGTCCCGACGCCTTCCTCGCCTTGATCTTCCTCAGCTCCGTCCTCACCTGGGTCTTGGTCAGGGTCAGGATGGGGGGCTGTGTGTTGGGAGTGGGGGGGGTGTCGGTGGAGTGGGGAGTGGGTAGCAGGACTTGATTTCTTAGAGGCAGCAGTGGTTGTTGTGCAGACAGGGGGGAGGGCGGTTGGTCAAATCTATTGAAAAACAGATTCAGGTTGTTCGCCCACTCCCTGCCCCCCGTGGCCTGGGGGGAAGTATTCTGGAGCCCCGAGATGGTTTTGAGGTTTCTCCAGACCCCGCTGATGTCGCTCTGTTGCAGCTTGTCCTCCATCTTCTTCCTGAAGCTGTCCTTGCCTTCTCTGATCTTTCTCCTCAGCTCCCTCTGTACGGACTTCAGCATCTCCCTGTTCCCCGACCTGAAGATCCTCTTCTTCTCTCTCAGAAGTGTTTTTATCTCAGGGTTGATCCAGGGTTTGTTGTTTGAGTGACGCCGTATGGTCTTGGTGGGAACGGATTTGTCCACACAGAAGCTGAGGTAGCCCGTGAAGGTGTGAATGAGGCCATCGATGTCCTCACCATGTGGATCGCAGAGCTGCTTCCAGGCAGTGGCTTCAATACAGTCCTAAACAGTCCAATCTTTTAACGTTAATTAAAAGATTAACGTTAATATGGCAGCGTTTAAATGGGGGGGACAAATCCATTTTGTGCTGAGGACAATGTGGGCTCATTCACAAAGTGAAACTGTAAGAGCAAGGAGCTTTTAAGGAGCTTTTTCATTTCCACAGCCCTGCTAACACTGGGGAAAGTTGATCATAATTATGCATGGATGAGAAGTGCAGGGTATAATTCCAAGATTATGCCAGTCTTTCTCTTTGTCCATGATATTGATGGAGTTGTAGAATTTCCTTCAGTTATACTGTCATTCATTCCAACTTCTCTTTTAAACCAACAAAGAGGAGCCACTCATCTTGGCCTGAGGCCCGTTAATCTGCTCTGCTGAATGTGTGAAACACTGCTGTGACGAGCAGGTCATCTGACTTGAACAGCCACGGCTAGACCAAAATGTGGAAAGACTGAAACAAAGCAGGTAGGAATGCTTCTATTTTTCATTAGAAGTGTGTTTAATAGTTTCTTCATTGAGGAAAATAGTCAGAGCACACTGTTAAATTCACAGCCTTTATTAGTGCTAAGACTAACACAACACCGTCATGGGGAACATGTTTGCAAACATGTTCCACTCTTTAGTTATGTCTCTCTTTAGTTTTCTTTAGTGTTTATTATGCCCTCACCCTTAGCTGTGTGTTATCCTTTGCATTATTAGTGCCATTATCCTGTTCTGCTCATCATATTTATTTTGTGATGGCGTCCTCAGTTCACTCTGCTCCTCTGATTATTGGATTCTTTTATTAATCAGCTACAACTGCGCCTCATGTTGTTAATCAGCTCCTGCCTTATTTATACTGCAGACCTTACTCTTGTTACAGTGTGCTTGTTATTTTCCGCCAAATCCTATCAGTGTGTTCATGATTTAAGTTGTATCTGCCGCCACGGCATTATTCTCTGTTCAGCCCATGAGCTGCTATTTCTTTGTTTGTATTAATAAATACGCCGAAACATCGCCCAGCGTAAGTCTGTCCTTAAGCCCCGTAGAGGCACCCATGACAAACACTTCTGTGTCTGACTCTGATGAACACACAAAGTGTTTGAAACATTATTATTATTCATCGGCCTCCGTCAGTCTATGATGACCATGGAAGAGAATCCAAAACGTCTACTCTGCTGGAACAGCACCGCCTGTGGCTGAACAGGCTGATGCGCAAATGGCAGTCCCTGTCACACAGGTCGCACTTGTGGGTGGTCTCCGTGCTGCTGGGTCTGTGGCGGTTCTTCCTGCGGGTCCTTTTTTCATCTGCTGCAGCAGTCAGTCTCTCTTCACCCGCCTTGAGCTGTCTGGTCAGGGTGCCTCTCCATTTGGAGTGGTCCGTTGCAAGGTCCTCCCAGCGCTCTGTGTTGATCTCCAGGGCCTTCATGTCTCTCTTGCAGACGTCTCTAAAGCGCAGCTGTGGGCGGCCAACGTCTCTCCTGCCAGTTGCCAGTTCTCCGTAGAGGACGTCTTTGAGGATTCTGCCATCATCCATACGGTGAACGTGGCCTAGCCAGTGGAGCCTGCGCTGCCTGAGTAGAGTGAACATGGAGGGAAGGCCGGCGCAGGACAGAACTTCTGTGTTGGGCACTTTGTCCTGCCAGGATATGTCCAGGATGTGGCGAATGCAACGCAAGTGGAAGGAGTTCAGTCTCTTTTCCTGCCAGGCGTATGTTGTCCACGTCTCACTCCCATAGAGCAGTGTGCTGATGACGCAGGCGTTGTACACTGCTATCTTCGTCTTGACAGAGAGTTTGGGATTCTCCCACACTCGTGTGGTGAGGCGAGCGAGTGTGAAGGCTGATTTTCCAATCCTCTTATCGATCTCTGTATCAAGGGAGAGGTTGTTGCTGATCGTGGACCCCAGGTACGTGAACTGATTCACGACCTCCAGCTCGTAGTCATCGATGGTGATGGTTGGTGGTGCTTCCGTGCCTTGCGCAAAGACGTTAGTCTTCTTCAGGCTGATGGTAAGCCCGAAGTCCTTGCATGCCTGGGAGAAGCGGTCCATCAGGGTCTGAAGCTCCTGCTGTGTGTGGGTTGCAACTGCAGCGTCGTCTGAACAGCATGTCTCTGATTAGAGCCTCACATACTTTGGTTCTGGCTTTCAGGCGGGCGAGGTTGAAAAGCCTGCCGTCAGATCTTGTGTGCAGGTAGATTCCCTCTGTTGCTGTGCTGAAGGCATGCCTCAGAAGCATAGCAAAGAAAATCCCAAAGAGGGTTGGCGCAAGTACACAGCCTTGTTTCACTCCGCTGCGTATGTTGAATGGCTCTGAGACGTTGCCGTCATGCTGCACTATCCCCTGCATGTTGGTGTGAAACGATTCGATGAGGCTTTGCAACTTTGGTGGGCATCCTATCTTTGGCAGGATCTTGAAAAGGCCCTCTCTGCTGACCAGATCGAACGCTTTGGTGAGGTCGATGAAGGCGACGTACAGGGGCCTCTTCTGTTCTCTGCATTTCTCCTGGAGTTGGTGGATGGAGAATATCATGTCTACCGTCGATCGCTCAGCGCGGAAGCCACATTGAGACTCGGGGTAGACACGTTCGGCAAGCTTCTGTAGACGAACGAGAACAACTCGTACATAGACTTTGCCAACAACGCTGAGGAGGGAGATGCCCCTGTAGTTGTTGCAGTCGCTTCTCTCCCCTTTGTTTTTGTAGAGGGTGATGATCTTGGCGTCCCTCATGTCCTGTGGTATGGCACCTTCCTTCCAGCACTGGCAGAGGACGTCATGCAATGGCAGCAGTAGGGCGGTCTTGCAGTGATTGATCAGGTCAGGGGGTATGCCGTCGTTGCCGGGTGCCTTGCCAGCGGCCAAGCTATCAATGGCCTTGCTGAGTTTGTCGATTGTTGGCTCGGCGTCAAGTTCGTCCATGGATGGCAGGCAGTCGATGGCATCAAGGGCTGACGGTGTCACGGTGTTCTGTCTGGAGTAGAGGTCGGAGTAGTGTTCCACCCATCTCTCCATCTGCTTGTTCTTTTCTGTGATCATCTCCCCAGTGGAGGATTTGAGGGGGGCCATCTTGCTCTGAGCCGGACCAAGTGCTTTCTTGATGCCATCGTACATACCACGGCTGTTCCCTGTTATGGCAGCGGTTTGAATGTCTTGGCTGAGCTGAGTCCAGTACTTGTTGGCACAGCGCCGAGCAGTCTGCTGGACTTTGCTTCTCGCAGCCCTGAGAATCTGGAGATTCTTCTCGTTTGGGTACTTCTTGTACTTAGCAAGTGCTGAGCGCTTGGCTTCAATGACGGGGGTCATCTTGGTCAACCTGGCATCAAACCAGTCCTGTGACTTCGAGGTCTTCCTCCCAAAGGTAGCCAAGGCTGTGCGGTGGATGGTGTTTCGCAGCTCTTCCCACTTCTGCTTTGCAGATTCTCCTTCTTGTGGTACACCAAGTTCCTTCTCAAAGGTGGAGGCAAACTGCTCAACAAGTTCTGGTTGGGCCATCTTGCTGGTGTCAATCCGTGCCTTTCCAGGCTGTCTAGCACGATGGAATTTCTTCAGCTGCAGCTTGACCTTGCAACACACCAATGAATGGTCTGTGTCGCAACCTACACTCTGGAACAAACGGGTGATTAGCACGTTCTTCGGTGAGGTGCGCCTGGTCAGGAGCAAGTCCAGTTGGTGCCAGTGCTTTGAGCGCAGATGCCGCCAGGAAACCTTGTGTTGGAGCTTGGTCTTGAAGAACGAGTTGGTGATGCACAGATCGTGATATGTGCAGAACTCGAGCAGCCGCTGTCCGTTCTCGTTCATTCTGCCCACGCCGAATGGTCCAAGACAGGAGGACCAGGAGTCGTGGTCTGCACCCACTCTGGCATTGAAGTCTCCAAGGAGAATGAGTTGTTCAGAGTTGGGGATGATCCTGACAGTTGTTGCGAGATTCTCGTAGAACTCGTCTTTTGCCTCTGGTGTGGCTGTCAGTGTTGGGGCATACACACTGACGAGGGTGACTGGGCCTTGAGTGGTGTTGAGGCGGAGGGTGAGGAGTGGTGCAGAGCCATTGCTGCCCGGTTCAACCATCTTCAGCAAGGTGTTCTTCACCGCGAATCCCACTCCGTGTTCCCTGTGTTCGTCACTGCCCTTTCCCTGCCAGAAGAAGGTGTAGTCCTTCTCTCTCAGTGTGCCTGCGTCAGCCAACCGTGTTTCCTGGAGAGTGGCGATATCCACTCCCAGTCTCTTCAGCTCATTATTGATGACGGCAGTCTTCCTGGTGTCGTTGATGTCCTTGAGGTTAGCAGCGAGTCCTGTCATCATAGTGCGGACGTTCCAAGTTCCCAGTTTTAGGGTTGGTCTCTTTTGTTTTTTTGTCTTGCCTGGTGCGAAGGTTCTCAGCCTGCTGTTCGGACTTCTCCTCATCCCCATGCACCCAATGAGGAAAGCAAGCTGTGGCGGGACAACACCTTATTGGCTGGGGGCTGCCCAGCTTGAGGCGGGCGATAGCTGTCCAGTGAGATCAGATGATCCCTCCCACCGTCGGGAACAACCCCTGGCGCCGCGCTCTACGCCAGTTGAGCGGTGGCTTATAACCGGTAACTGTCATTCCCCGTGTTTTGTCTACGCCAAAGGCGAAGCTGGAGTGTCCTCTCCAGTGATGCGGTGTTCTACCTTCCAGCGTTGGGCGTTGGTAGGATTCAAGCCTGGGCAGGAAGATATGGAGGACAAGATGTTGCCCATGCAGCATGTCCCCCCTCTCCACATCACTGATGAATCCAAAGGAACAGCAGGGCTGCTACAGTTTGGCACCAGCGCCGTCGCAGGAGCTGCCAGAACGATGTTGAGCACAACAGAGAACTGCCTTAGGGGCTACGACTCCAGATTTTTCCTCAAGGTTCCAAGGTTGTCATAGCCAGGAGCGGCACTGGGGTTAAGCTCCCAGTGCTCATAAAATGCTCCTTATGGCGTGCGTCTCGAAAAGCCTCTGACAACTAAGTCCAACTCCTAGCCTGCCCGTGTGGTTTAGTCTCTAAGCCCGGCGGAACTGCTTTTACTAATAGGAGAAGGGGCGAGGGCGGATCTCTGACGCCTTAAAACCAGATGCTTCGGGTAGATGGTGGCTCGTCAACCTGGGAAGGTAGCCCATCTTGGGGAAGGTAAACCCTGATTTCAAACCTCTGCTGCCTTGTGGCACACCCGGTCACAGGAAAGGCTTCGGGAGTCAACCCTGAGGAAAAGTCCAGAGTATTATTATTATTATTATTATATTATTATTATTATTATTATATTATGATGCATCTGATAAATGTAAATGGTATCTTCTACTCGCTGCCACTTGTGAATTAGAACAGTTAAAAAGGATATCGCAAACAATCTCTGACAACAATCAGGCATATTTACATGTAAAGTGTTAATATGTAATATCCTGAAAAATTGAATAAAATTAGTGTTAAAATCAGTAATAAGTGTACGACCTAAGAAGACTGAAGAGGATGTACAGTATGTACATTAGTCTTAGCACCAATAAAGGCTGTGAATCTGACAGTGTGCTCCAGACTCTTCCTCTGTGATTTTGATGTCCTTAAGCTGACTGCTACCTGCAACAACTATAGTTTCTTAGGAATGAAGTGCAGAAAGTCCTTTTTCTAATATTTACATGTTAGAAAGAAAAAAAATGCATCGTAATCGGCTCGAATCATGAGGTGCCTAAAGATTCCCACCCCTAATACTTATATTGTGGAGGTACAAGATCAGGCGAGATGCGACAAGCTGGAAGTGTGCAAAGTTTTATTTCCTCCAACATAATGAGACACACTTTGTAGCTCAGTGTGCTACTGTGCTGCTGAGGCATGTCACACAAGCTCTTTTATACAGTGATACAGACAGAGAGACTGCATGGCACATTAGCATATCAGTCAATACATATCATTAGTGTGACCAACTGGCGCCCGGATGTCCTCTCCCTCATCCAGGGGATGTATACACAACAGTCCATTGTTCTAATTGCCCCCAGGGGCTCTCTGTCCATACAGTGGGGCAAAAAAGTATTTAGTCAGCCACCAATTGTGCAAGTTCTCCCACTTAAAAGATGAGAGAGGTCTCCAATTTTCATCATAGGTATGTATACCTCAACTATGAGAGACAAAATGAGAAAAAAAAAATCCAGAAAATCACATTGAAGGATTTTTAAAGAATTTATTTGCAAATTATGGTGGAAAATTAGTATTTGGTCAATAACAAAAGTTCATCTCAATACTTTGTTATATACCCTTTGTTGGCAATGACTGGAGACTGGCTAGGCCACTCCAGGACTTTGAAATGCTTCTTACAAAGCCACTCTTTCGTTGCCCGGGCGATGTGTTTGGGATCATTGTCATGCTGAAAGACCCAGCCATGTTTCATCTTCAATGCCCTTGCTGATGGAAGGAGGTTTTCACTCAAAATCTCACGATACATGGCCCCATTCATTCTTTCCTTTACACGGATCAGTCATCCTGGTCCCTTTGCAGAAAAACAGCCCCAAAGTATGATGTTTCCACCCCCATGCTTCACAGTAGGTATGGTGTTCTTTGGATGCAACTCAGCATTCTTTCTCCTCCAAACACAACAAGTTGAGTTTTTACCAAAAAGTTCTATTTTGGTTTCATCTGACCATATGACATTCTCCCAATCCTCTTCTGGATCATCCAAATGCTCTCTAGCAAACTTCAGACGGGCCTGGACATGTACTGGCTTAAGCAGGGGGACACGTCTGGCACTGCAGGATTTGAGTCCCTGGCGGCGTAGTGTGTTACTGACGGTAGCCTTTGTTACTTTGGTCCCAGTTCTCTGCAGGTCATTCACTAGGTCCCCCCGTGTGGTTCTGGGATTTTTGCTCACCGTTCTCGTGATAATTTTGACCCCACGGGGTGAGATCTTGCGTGGAGTCCCAGATCGAGGGAGATTATCAGTGGTCTTATATGTCTTCCATTTTCTAATAATTGCTCCCACAGTTGATTTCTTCACACCAAGCTGCTTACCTATTGCAGATTCAGTCTTCCCAGCCTGGTGCAGGTCTACATTTTGTTTTTGGTGTCCTTTGACAGCTCTTTGGTCTTGGCCATAGTGGAGTTTGGAGTCTGACTGTTTGAGATTGTGGACAGGTGTCTTTTACACTGATAATGAGTTCAAACAGGTGCCATTAATACAGGTAACGAGTGGAGGACAGAGGAGCCTCTTAAAGAAGAAGTTACAGGTCTGTGAGAGCCAGAAATCTTGCTCGTTTGTAGGTGACCAAATACTTATTTTCCACCATAATTTGCAAATAAATTCTTTAAAAAAATCAGACAATGTGATTTTCTGGATTTTTTTTTCCTCGTTTTGTCTCTCGTAGTTGATGTATACCTATGATGAAAATCAAAGACCTCTCTCATCTTTTAAGTGGGAGAACTTGCACAATTGGTGGCTGACTAAATACTTTTTTGCCCCACTGTATTGTCCTCCGTTTCCTCCAGCCCTGCTGAATGTGAAATGGTGTCAATTTGCAGTGTGCTGGGTCACCACAATATATGTATTTAATGAATTAGATATTTATTTCCAATTTTAAATAATTGACACTTTAATGAAAGATATTTTCATTTCCAATTATAAATAATTAATTGCACATTTGTGTAATAGTGTATTTATTTCATTTAGTCATTGCTGACCCTCAATAATCACACAGTGGGAGGAAAAAAAATCTAGAATAGAAAAAACAAAAGAAGATGCATTGAGGATCGTAATCGGCTCGAATCAGAGCCCCCTGAATCATAATCAGCTCGAATTGTGAGGTGCCTAAAGATTCCCACCCCTACTGACGAGTGCAGCTAATGGCTATGGTTATTATTTACATTTATTAGGGTTGTTTTTTTTTTTTTTTTTAAATCTATAAACCAGCAACTGCATACTTTGAATATACTATATGCTGCACACACAAATATTTTAATTTAGGGGCATGGCTTTGAAGAGAGCTTTGACGTAGGAGGTGGGAGTGGTTTTAAAATACAGCTTTTAGATGCATCTAGAATGGGTTACCTATTCTTTACTTACTCTTTTACGGAAAGTAAGATGATGTTTACTCGTACAGCAACGATCATGAGCAAAACTTAAAAACTCCCCATCAAAAAATAAATACATAAATCACAAAGTATACATTGGGAGTGACTCGGAGGGACAACTCAGGCTGGGCAGTTTGGAGAAAATAAGACTGAGATAGTTCAGACAATTGCAGAGAGGAGAGATAGTGGATATATTGGACAAAGGATGTTGAAGATGGAGCTGCCAGGCAGGAGGAAAAGAGGAAGACCACAGAGAAGATTCATGGATGTAGTGAAGACGAGATGACGGTAGATGATCCACTGTGGCGACCCCCCTAAAGGGAGCAACTGAAAGAAGTCGTATACAATTAACAATTTTGCTGATAAGTTGGCCTGTATTAATATGATTAAAAGACCTAATTCATTCATAACAATAAGCACTTTTGCACCTTTGCTTGTGATTTAACAGAGGGCGTTATATTTCAACATAAACATGCACAGGTTCGCAGTTTTAGTTCCTGGAGTGGTCATAGCCCCTAAACTTGACAATTTATTGTAAAAAAAGTCTGAACTTTAAAGACAGAAAATTCAAATATGACATCATTAGATTTCACATCACTGGAGAGTCCAAAATTATTACTTGCAAAGTGCCAAATGCAGATTTTTACTCTGTCTTGTAGGTGAATATTGGAATGATTTTAGTAAATAACTTGTATACTTCTTTCGGCTGCTCCCTTTAGGGGTCGCCACAGTGGATCATCTACCTCCATCTCACTCTATCCCTTGTATCTTCCTCGGTAACACCAACCCTCTCCATGTCGTCCTTCACAGCATCCATGAATCTTCTCTGTGGTCCTCCTTTTTTCCTCCTACCTGGCAGCTCCATCTTCAACATCCTTTCTCCAATATAGCCACTATCTCTCTTCTACACATGTCCAAACCATCTCAGCCTTGACTCTCTTACTTTGCCTCCAAACTGCTCAACCTGAGCTGTCCCTCTGATACAGTGCATCTGGAAAGTATATATATACAGCGCTTCACTTTTTCCACATTTTGTTACAGCCTTATTCCAAAATTGATTAAATTAATTTTTTTCCTCAAAATTCTACACATAATACCCCATAATGACAACGTGAAAAAAGTTTTTGAGATTTTTGCTGTCACAAGCCTGGCTCACAGCTTGGACAAAAAGGGGAGACCACATGGAGGTGTCAATTTAAACACGTTTATTGTTTAAAAGAAAACAAAATAAAAACGGTGTCTGTAGAAACCAGTGGTGTATCAGTGTTGGATGTGTGAAACAAACAAAACAACAAACTAATCACTGGTCAACCCAGCGATCACACGCCTTTGTCAGGGCCGTAATGATGCCTAGCGGCAACCCCAGAACCAGAAAACCCAGACTACCAACAACACAAACCAACGGCCGCCAGCACAACCCCGAACAGGCGACAGAATAACGGCAGCAGGCAGAGCACAAACACAGGGAAGGCGACCGGCCCCCAATGGGAGCAGAAGCACTACTGACAGGTGCGCAGAGATGGCTCATATAGCGCACCTCTCAGCCAGGGGCGGTCCTTCGCAGCTCCACCTACAGCATACGAAAAAACACACAGAGGTTCCACTCCAGAAAGGAGCGGGGCCGTAACATTGCAAATTTCATTCATTCATCCATCTTCTTCCGCTTAATCCTTTTCGGGTCGCGGGGGGGCTGGAGCCTATCCCAGCATCTTTGGGCGAGAGGCAGGGTACACCCTGGACAGATCGCCAGTCTATCACAGGGCCAACACAGAGAGACAGACAACCATTCACTCTCACAGTCATACCTAAGGACAATTTAGAATCCCCAGTTTGATGCCAATTAACCTAACTTGAATGTTTTTGACATGTGGGAGGAAAATGGAAAAATCCCAGCGTAAACCCACGCAGACACGGGGAAAACATGCAAACTCCACACAGATCACTGTTGGTCAGGGGCTGGGATCAAACCCAGGATCCCCCGGCTAATGGTGAGTTGCTGTGCTGCTGCAGTGCTAACCACACCGCCACCGCGCCGCCCACATTTATTAAAAATAAAAAACTAAGAAATCACATGTACATAAGCATTCACAGCCTTTGCCATGAAGCTCAAAATTGAGCTCAGGTGCATCCTGTTTCCACTGATCATCCTTGAGATCTTTCTACAGCTTAATTGGAGTCCACCTGTGGTAAATTCAGTTGATTGGACATAATTTGGAAAGGCACACACACATGTCTACATAAGGTCCCACAGTTGAGAGTGCATGTCAGAGCACAAACTAAGCATGAAGTCAAAGGAATTGTCTGTCGACTTCCAAGACAGGATTGTCTTGAGGCACAAATCCGGGGAAGAGTACAGAAAAATTTTTGCTGCTTTGAAGGTCCCAATGAGCACATTGGCTTCATCCATCCATCCATCTTCTACCGCTTTTCCGGAGGTCCGGGTCGCGGAGGCAGCAGTTCAAGCAGAGAAGCCCAGACTTCCCTCTCCCCAGCCACCTGCTCCAGCTCTTCAGAGGGGATACCAAGGCGTTCCCAGACTAGCTGGGAGACATAGTCTCTCCACCGAGTCCTGGGTCTGCCCCGGGGTCTCCTCCCAGTGGGACGTGCCTGAAACACCTCAAGTGGGAGGCGTCCAGGAGGCATCCTAATCAGATGCCCATACCACCTCAACTGACTCCTTTCAATGTGGAGGAGCAGCGGTTCTACTCTGAGCCTCTCCCGGATGACTGAGCTCCTCACCCTATCTCTGAGGGTGAGTCCAGCAATCCTACGGAGAAAGCTCATTTCAGCCGCTTGTATCCGCGATCTCGTTCTTTCGGTCATTACCCAAAGCTCGTGACCATAGGTGAGAGTAGGAACGTAGATTGACTGGTAAATCGACAGCTTTGCCTTAGAACTAAGCTCCCTCTTCACCACAACAGACCGGTACAACGTCCGCATCACTGCAGATGCTGCTCCAATCCGTCTGTCGATCTCTCGCTCCATTTTCCCCTCACTCGTGAACAAGACCCCAAGATACTTAAACTCCTCCACTTGGGGCAGGAGCCTGTCCCCAACCCGGAGAGGACAATCCACCTTTTTCCGGCTGAGGACCATGGACTCGGACTTGGAGGTGCTGATTCTCATCCCAGCCGCTTCACACTCAGCGGCAAACCGTCCCAGCAAGAGCTGTAGGTCATTGCTGGATGAAGCCAACAGGACAACATCATCTGCAAACAACAGAGATGAGATCCTGTGGTCACCAAGCATGACACCCTCCATTCCCTGGCTGCGCCTAGAAATCCTGTCCATAAAAATTATGAACAGGACCGGTGACAAAGGGCAGCCCTGGCGGAGTCCAACTCTCACTGGGAATGACTCCGACCGAGTGTTGGCAATGCGAACTAAACTCTCACAACGGTCGTACAGAGACCGAATAGCTCGTAACAACAAGCCCGATACCCCATACTCCCGAAGCACCCCCCACAAAAATCCACGAGGGACGCGGTCAAATGCCTTCTCCAAGTCCACAAAACACATGTAAACTGGTTGGGCAAACTCCCACGAACCCTCAAGAATTCTCGAGAGGGTAAAGAGCTGGTCCGATGTGCCACGGCCAGGACGAAAACCACATTGCTCCTCCTGAATCCGAGGTTCGACCAACGGCCGGACTCTCCTCTCCAGTACCTTGGCATAGACCTTCCCAGGGAGGCTGAGGAGTGTGATCCCTCTAAAGTTGGAGCACACCCTCCGGTCCCCTTTTTTGAAGAGAGGAACCACCACCCCGGTTTGCCATGCCAAAGGCACTGCCCCCGACCTCCACGCAATGTTGCAGAGGCGTGTCAACCATGACAACCCAACAACATCCAGGGCCTTGAGGTACTCGGGGCGAATCTCGTCCACCCCCGGGGCCCGGCCACCAAGGAGATTTTTAACCACCTTGGCGACCTCAGCCCCTGTGATAGGCGAGTCATCCCCCTCGTCCCCAAACCCTGCTTCCTCTGTGGAAGGCGTATCAGTGGGATTGAGGAGATCCTCGAAGTATTCCTTCCACCGCCCGACGATATCCCCAGTTGAAGTCAACAGTGTCCCATCCGCACCATACACAGTGTGGACGGGGAGCTGCTTTCCCCTCCTGAGCCGCCGAACAGTTTGCCAGAATCTCTTTGAAGCCGACCGAAAGTCTTGTTCCATGGCCTCACCGAACTCCTCCCATACCCGGGTTTTTGCTTCAGCAACCACCCGAGCTGCACTCCGCTTGGCCTGCCGGTACACCTCAGCTGCTTCGGGAGTCCCACAAGCCAACCAAGCTTGATAGGACTCCTTCTTCAGCTTAATGGCCCCCCTCACCACTGGTGTCCACCACTTGGTTCGGGGGTTGCCACCACGAGATGCACCGACCACCTTGCGGCCGCAGCTCTGGGCTGCCGCTTCAACAACAGAGGTGGAGAACATGGCCCATTCAGACTCCATGTCTCCAGACTCCCTCGGAATGTGGTTGAAGTTCTTCCGGAGGTGGGAGTTGAAGACCTCCCGGACAGGGGCCTCAGCCAGACGCTCCCAGCACACCCTCACTATACGTTTGGGTCTACCAGGTCTGAATGGCTTCCTCCCCTGCCATCGGATCCAACTCACCACCAGGTGGTGATCAGTTGACAGCTCTGCACCTCTCTTTACTCGGGTGTCCAAGACATACGGTCGCAGGTCTGATGATACGATAACAAAATCGATCATCGACCTGCGGCCTAGGGTGTCCTGGTGCCAGGTGCACATATGGACACCCTTATGCTTGAACATGGTGTTCGTTATAGACAGACTGTGGTTAGCACAGAAGTCCAATAACTGAACACCACTCGGGTTCAGATCGGGCAGGCCGTTCCTCCCAATCACCCCCCTCCAGGTTTCACTGTCGTTGCCCACGTGCGCATTGAAGTCCCCCAGTAGGACAATGGAGTCTCCAGGAGGAGCACCCTCCAGCACCCCAGTCACAGACTCCAAAAAGGGTGGGTACTCTGAAACATCATTTGGTGCATAGGCACAAATGATGGTCAGGACCCGTTTCCCAACCCGAAGGCGCAGGGAAGCAACCCTTTCGTCCACCGGGGAAAACTCCAATATAGAGGCAGCAAGGTGGGGCGATACAAGAATACCTACCCCTGCTCGTCGCCTCTCGCCCGGGGCAACTCCAGAAAAGGCCAAGCTCCAGCCCCTCTCCAGGAGACTGGTTCCGGAACCGGAGCTGTGTGTTGAGGTGAGGCCGACTATATCTAGCCGGTATCGCTCAATCTCGTACACCAGCTCAGGCTCCTTCCCCCCCAGAGAGGTGACATTCCACGTACCAAAAGCCAGTTTAGAAAGCTTGGGATCAGTCCGCCAAGGTCTCCGCCTTTGACTGCCACCTAATCCACATAGCACCGGACTTCCATGATCCCTCCTGCAGGTGGTGAACCTACTGGAGGGCGGACCCATGTAACTCCTTCGGGCTGAGCCCGGCCGGGTCCCATGGGTGGAAACCCGGCCACCAGACGCTAGCCTTCGAGCCCCTCCCCCAGGCCTGGCTCCAGGGTGGGGCCCCGGTAACCCCATACCGGGCGGGGTACACTGAATCCTTGATATACAATTTATCATGAGAGTCTGTTGGATCGTTCTTCGTCTGGCCCTTCACCCAGGACCAGTTTGTCTTGGGAGACCCTATCAGAGGCAAATTGCCCCGGACAACATAGCTCCTGGGATCACTGGGGCACGCATACCCCCCCACCACGATAAGGTGACGATCCATGAGGGGGACATTGGCTTCAATCATCCATAAATGGAAGAAGTTTGGAACCACCCAGACTCTTCCTAGAGCTGGCTGGTCGTCTAAACTGAGCAATCGGAGAAGAAGGGCCTTAGTCAGAGAGGTAACCAAGAACCCAATGGTCACTCCGTCAGAGCTCCAGCATTCCTCTGTGGACAGAGGAGAATCCTCCAGAAGGACAACCATCTCTGCACCAATCCACCAATCAGGCCTGTATGGTAGAGTGGCCAGACGGAAGCCACTCCTTAGTAAAAGGCACATAGCAGCCTGCCTGGAGTTTGCCAAAAGGCGCCTGAAGGACTCTCAGACCATGAGAAACAAAATTTTCTGGTCTGATGAGACAAAGATTGAACTCTGTGGCATGAATGCCAGACGTCAAGTTTGGAGGAAACCAGGCACTGCTCATCACCAGGCCAAAACCATTCCTACAGTGAACCATGGTGGTGGCAGCATCATGCTGTTCGGATGTTTTTCAGCAGCAGGAACTGGGAGACTAGTCAGGATAGAGGGAAAGATGAATGCAGCAATGTACAGAGACATCCTAGATGAAAACCTGCTCCAGAGCACTCTTGACCTCGGACTGGGACGACAGTTCATCTTTCACCAGGACAACAACCCTAAGCACACAGCCAAGATATCAAAGGCGTGGCTTCAGAGCAACTCTATGAATGTCTTTGAGTGGCCCAGCCAGAGCCCAGACTGGAATCCAACTGAACATATCTGGAGAGATCTGAAAATGGCTGTGCAACAATGCTTCCCATCCAACCTGAGGGAGCTTGAGAGGCGCTGCAAAGAGGAATGGGCAAAACTGCCCAAAGATAGGTGTGCCAAGCTTCAAGTTTCTTATTTTTAATAAATTTGCAAAAATCTAAAAAAAAAAAAAAAAAAAAAAACTTTTTTCAACTTGTCTTTATGGGGTATTGTGTGTAGAATTTTGAGGAAAAAAAATGAATTTAATCCATTTTGGAATAAGGCTGTAACATAACAAAATGTGGAAAAAGTGAAGCACTGTGAATACTTTCCGGATGCACTGTATACTCATTTCTAATCCCGTCCCTCCTAGTCACTCCCAATGAGAATCTCAGCATCTTCTATTCTGAGTAAATAACTTGTATACTATTGAGGCCAAAACAGAATAGCTAGATAGGCCAAGAGGCACTAATGTGGAGCTGTAGTATAAAGCGGCACAAGATATGTGACCAACAAGGATGGGACAGCATGGGACATGGTACAGTATCCACAACCTCCATTAACACAACAAGCAGGTCTCAAAACATTCATGCCAGTGAGAATGAAATGAAAGCCCAAATGTACAAATAACGAGTAAAATCAGATGGCAGCAAACTGTAGGACCCTTTAAAACAGCTTATAGAAGGCTTATGGCAGCTTTATATACTTAAGAGTCATCTCCAGTTGCAGCATTTTGAGTAAGCTATGGCTGTGTAAATGACCAGGACAACACTAAAAATGTCTGACGTAACAGCTTTGCACATGACAAGGATTTTTCAAAACTTCCTGCACACATAAGATGCATTTAATCTGTTCCCTGGACATGCCCAATATGCCAGTTACTCAGTGGCATGACAGAACTCCCTCTGCAGAAGTGAAATGGGCAAGAAAATAGCATTTATCTTTCCTTTCAGCTATAACCCTAATTTCATGCAATGAAGGCCTTGTAACACTCAGGACTGGGTGCTACAGGGGAAAAAAATCCTATCATGGTAGGGTTTTATAAATACATCTCCATAACCATTTACTGTATATCACAATTACGGCTGGCTGATACAGCCTGAAAATAAAATTCCCAGGTTTCCCCCACCACATCTGATTTTGGGTCACGCTGCCTGCACAGAAGCAGAAACACATTCAAAACATAAGATAAGATAAGCCTTTATTAGCCCCACAATGGGGAAATTCCAGGATTGCAACAGCACAGGGATAGCAACACTCAGAGCAACAACCAGAAGGCAAGAAAAAAACAAGAACAGCTAGTAAACATATGTACGTATTACTATAAATATATATATATAGACACACAGTGCGGAGCATTGTGGTTGGTGAATGTGCAGCAGAAAGTTTAAGCTCTCTCTCCCTCCGTATATATATATATATATATATATATATATATATATATACACACATACATATATACTGTATATATACATAGATATACTGTATAATTGGCTAGAAGCACCATGGCTAACATTTTCACAGCAAACAGCTACACCAACAATTAATGTTTTGAAAGCACCTGCAGTATTGTGATAACAGGATTTATAAACAATTGCTGGTTGTACAGCAGGGTAAATAAGTAATGAATATGTCAAAATTTCTCTCATTAAACATATTTCTGATGGAGCCATTGACCTGAGATTTTCACCAGATATCAGTAACAACCCAAGTAATCCATATGTACAAAGAAATCAAGGCAACTGTGTTCACAAAACAAGTTATATTTAATAAACTGGCCTACCTGTCTGCCATTTCCCCCAAGCTAGACACTTCTGCAGGTAAATGAGAGCTACATCAGTCCTCTCTCTCCCTCTCAGTTTACCGGCGTTAGAAGTTTCTGTTGCACATACAACTCCTGGGGCTGTTGACGGAATTTTTCCCCCCCTTTCAGGTGGTTGAAAGGGTGAGTGAAAATAAACCTCTGGACACTTCGGACGTCAACGACACCACTTCAGGGCAGGGTAAAACTTTGCCCTGAAGTGGTGTTGTTGACGTCCGGAAAAAATGTGGGCAGACTATCCGCATCTCTGCACTGTTTTTTTGTTTTTTTTTTAAAGATGGCAGCAATCTGAAACAGCCTTAAAACTAAATTACTTCCTCACAACTAGACACAGAAGCACGGAGCATCACTTCCCGCGCAATGTTTGTTTGCCATTTCTATGGTAATGCGTAACTTCCGCTGGCAATGTAACAGACCCCAAAATATTGCAATATTCATTTTTACACCAGTATCAAAATTTATACCGGTATTATTGTGAACGATAGAATATGGCACACCCCTAGTTACACACATACGGGATAGAGGAAATAAAACTATTTTATGTATCAGACATCGGCTTTGGCCCTACAGTGATCACATATTTAACAATTCAATTTAAAAAAAACAGTAATTAGTTCAAAACAGAAATATGAATTGGCATTGAAATCCAGACTTTAAACTTATGTCAGATGAAAATAGAAATAAAACTCTTTAAATGTCATATATTATACATGTCTGATGTAAGAAAGTGAGGGAAAAAAGAAGAAACTATGGCTACATGACAGTAAGACACCACATTGAATGTGTATGTACTATGTGGCAAAAACAACTTCATTGCTTCAAGGTAGGGGTGGAAAAAAGATTGATTCAGTGATGGATGACGATACTTGGCACTGGTGACAATGCATTGATCCATAAACGCAAGGATCAAGCTTTAATTTAAAAAAAAAATGCACACACATATGTATACAGTATCTCACGAAAGTGAGTGCACCCCTCACATTTTTGTAAATATTTTATTATATCTTTTCATGGGACACACAACACTGAATATACAACACTTTGATACAATGTAAAGTAGTCAGTGTACAGCTTGTATAACAGTGTACATTTGCTGTCCCCTCAAAATAACTCAACACACAGCCATTAATGTCTAAACTGCAGCCAACAAAAGTGAGTACACCCCTAAGTGAAAATGTCCAAATTGTGCCCAAAGTGTCAATATTTTGTGTGGCCACCATTATTTTCCAGCACTGCCTTAACTCTCTTGGGCATGGAATTCACGAGAGCTTCACAGGCTGCCACTGGAATCCTCCTCCACTCCTCCATGATGACATCACAGAGCTGGTGGATTTGAAAGACCTTGCGCTCCTCCACCTTCTGTTTGAGGATGCCCCACAGATGCTCAGTGGCCAGTCCATCACCTTTACCCTCAGTTTCTTTAGCAAGGCAGTGGTCATCTTGGAGGTGTGTTTGGGGTCATTATCATGTTGGAATACTGCCCTGTGGCCCAGTTTCCAAAGGGAGGGGATCATGCTCTGCTTCAGTATGTCACAGTACATGTTGGCATTCATGGTTCCCTCAATGAACTGTAGCTCCCCAGTGCCGGCAGCACTCATGCAGCCCAAAACCATGACACTCCCACCACCATGCCTGACTGTAGACAAGACAAACTTCTTTTTGTACTCCTCACCTGGTTGCCGCAACACACGCTTGACACCATCTAAACCACAGGTGTCAAACTCATTCCATGGAGGGCCAAGACCCTGCAGGTTTTACCTCCACCCAGTGGGTTCAACAGGTGTTTTCTCTGAATTTCTTCCCACTGATTGCTGATCAGTGAAAACACCTGCTGAAGAGACTGGGTGGAAGTAAAACTTGCAGGGTCTTGGCCCTCCATGGAATGAGTTTGACACCCCTGATCTAAACCAAATAAGTTTATCTTGGTCTCATCAGACCACAGGACATGGTTCCAGTAATCCATGTCCTTAGTCTGCTTGTCTTCAGCAAACTGTTTGCAGGCTTTCTTGTGCATCATCTTTAAAAGAGGCTTCCTTCTGGGATGACAGCCATGCAGACCAATTTGATGCAGTGTGCGGCCTGTGGTCTGAGCACTGACAGGCTGACCCCCCACCCCTTCAACCTCTGCAGCAATGCTGGCAGCACTCATGCATCTATTTTCAAAAGACAACCTCTGGATATGACGCTGAGCACGTGCACTCAACTTCTTTGGTCGACCATGGCAAGGCCTGTTCTGAATGGAACCTGTCCTGTTAAACCTCTGTATGGCCTAGGCAACAATGTTCTTGTTGCCTAGGCCATCTTTATGTAGAGCAGCAATTCATTTTTCA
Source organism: Pholidichthys leucotaenia (assembly GCA_020510985.1). NCBI lineage: Eukaryota > Metazoa > Chordata > Actinopteri > Cichliformes > Pholidichthyidae > Pholidichthys > Pholidichthys leucotaenia. Next base: position 318,139,625 of record CM035839.1, on the reverse strand, counting down.
GATCCTCAGAGAGTTTTTTGCCATGAGGTGCCATGCTGAACTTCCAGTGGCCAGTATAAGAGAGTGTGAGAGTGATAACACCAAATTTAACACACCGCTCCCCATTCACACCTGAGACCTTGTAACACTAATGAGTCACGTGACACCGGGGAGGGAAAATGGCTAATTGGGCACAATTTGAATCTGTTTTTCAATAGATTTGACCAACCGCCCTCCCCCCTGTCTGCACAACAACCACTGCTGCCTCTAAGAAATCAAGTCCTGCTACCCACTCCCCACTCCACCGACACCCCCCCCACTCCCAACACACAGCCCCCCATCCTGACCCTGACCAAGACCCAGGTGAGGACGGAGCTGAGGAAGATCAAGGCGAGGAAGGCGTCGGGACCGGACGGCATCAGCGCAAAGCTCCTCAAGTCCTGTGCAGACCAGCTGTGTGGGATTGTGACGTATATCTTCAACATGAGCCTGAAACTGGGGAGGGTACCACAGCTGTGGAAAACATCTTGTGTGGTACCTGTACCAAAAACTTCCCACCCCAAAGACCTGAACAGCTTCAGACCGGTGGCCTTGACGTCCCACTTGATGAAGACCCTGGAGAGACTGCTCCTTGCTCATCTCCGCCCCCTGGTGGAACCAGCGATGGATCCACTCCAGTTCGCCTACCAGCATGGCATTGGGGTGGAGGATGCGGTGATCTTCCTCCTTCACCGTTCTCTGTCCCACCTGGAGAAGCCCGGGAATATGGTGAGGATCATGTTCTTTGACTTCTCCAGTGCTTTCAACACCATCCAACCGATGATCCTGAAGGACAAGCTGCTGCGCGCAGGGGTGGACCAGCACCTGTCATCATGGATCCTGGACTACCTCACGAACCGGCCTCAGTTTGTGAGAACCCGGGACTGTGTTTCCGACACGATCATCAGTAGCACGGGGGCCCCCCAGGGAACGGTGCTGGCTCCCTTCTTGTTCACTCTTTATACTGCGGACTTCTCACACAACACAACACATTGCCATCTACAGAAGTTCTCTGATGACTCTGCGATCGTTGGTCTCATCTCCAGCGGAGATGAAGCTGAGTACAGAGGGCTTATCCAGGACTTTGTGGACTGGTGCCATTGGAACTGCCTCCAGATCAACGCGAGGAAAACTAAGGAGCTGGTGGTGGACTGCCGCAGGCATGGGCAGCCCCTCACAGCACCAGTAAATATACAGGGAACAGACATCGAGATGGTGACATCCTACAAGTACCTGGGTATTCATCTGAACAATAAACTAGACTGGTCACACAATACTGACGCACTCTACAAGAAGGGACAGCGCAGGCTGTTCCTGCTGAGGAGACTCAGGTCTTTTGGTGTACAAGGGGCGCTGCTGAAGTCATTCTATGACACGGTGGTGGCATCAGCCATCACTTTTGGAGTGGTCTGCTGGGGCAGTGGCATTACTGCAGCCGATAGGAAGAGACTGAACAAACTGATTAAGAAAGCTAGCTCTGTCCTGGGGCAACGCCTTGATCCGATGGAGGAGATAGGAGAGAGAAGGACGGTGGCTAAACTGTCATCTCTGCTGGAGTCCGAGTTCCACCCTATGCAGGACATACTGGATGCACTGAGGAGCTCATTTAGCAGCAGACTACATCATCCCAGGTGCACAACCGAGAGGTTTCGTAGGTCCTTCCTACCAACGGCTGTCAGACTGTACAACCTAAGCAGGGCTGCTCGCAGAGATAGCAAAAAGACGTAACAAACTAATAGTTTTTTGAATGCAAAAGATGCAATAGACTTACACAATGGTCCTCTCCGGCATACAACTAGGAACATACCGGTCGCTATGGAGGGTGAGAATATGTATGGGCACATAATCATACCATGTAGGATAACTAAATAGACGGTTATGCTGTTTCATCCCACCTAGCAACAATGCTCTGCACTGTGTGTGTTTATATATTTACATATTTATTCCATCTAGCTACAATGCTCTGCACTGGGTGTGTTTATATTTATATATCTATATATTTATTCCATCTAGCTACAATGCTCCGCACTGTGTTTTTATATATCTACATATTATTCCATCTAGCTACATTGCTCCGCACTGTGTGTGTTTATATACTTGCATATTTATTCCACCTAGCTGCAATGCTCCATACTGTGGGTGTTTATATATTTACATATTTATTCCATCTAGCTACAATGCTCTGCACTGTGTGTTCATATATTCATATATTTATTCCATCCAGCTACAATGCTCTGCACTGTGTGTCTGTGTGTGTGTGTGTGTGTGTATATATATATTTTATAGTAATATGTACATATGTATATTAGCTGCTCTTGCTTGCTTGTTTTTTCTTGCCTTCTGATTGTTGCTCTGAGTGTTGCTATCCCTGTGCTGTTGCAATCCTGGAATTTCCCCGTTGTGGGACTAATAAAGGCTTATCTTATCTTAATTTGGACATTTTCATGTCGGGCTGTACTCACTTTTTTTGCCAGCGGTTTAGACATTAATGGCTGTGTGTTGAGTTATTTTGAGGTACACTGACTACTTTACATTGTATCAAAGTGTCATATCTTCAGTGTTGTCCCATGAAAAGATGTAATAAAATATTTACAAAAACGTGAGGAGTTTACTCACTTTTGTGAGATACTGTACTTTTGGGTTATCAGTTAATCAGTGGCCTTTTCAGTCCACTAAATGGTGCAAAGCAAACACTCAGTCAAGTGAAGTCATAGCTTGTCTCAGTGATTTGCAGCCAGCTTTGAAAGTTAGGAAGCAGTTAGCTGATATGTCAAGCCTTTTTTGGATTTTATAACAAAGATGGAAGGAAAGACCTTGACATGACACATAACCCACAAGAAGCACTGCACGAAAAAAGAAAAAACACTCAGAAAACAGCAAGCCACACACGTCTTGAAGCAGCATTAGCAATGGCTAAGCTAAAGAGACACCGGCAAGGAGCTTTTTCTCTAAGCGTCAAGTAAGTATAGTTTATTTATGAAGCGCTTTTCAGAGACATATAGTAACAAAGCGCTGCATAATAAAATGGAATAAAAGGGAGTTGATAGATAAAAATAATTTTGAAAATACAAAAACAAGTTAAAACACAAGATTAAAATAATTTAAAAATATCAGACTTACCATTGAAAAGCAGTTGAAACTCAACGGAAATCCTCGTTACACAAAAACGTTTTCAGCTGCTTCTTAAAGAGTTTACAGAAGTCAGTTAAACTTATCTGGAGTGGGAGTCTATTCCAAGCAACACTGTCCACCACCCTCCCTGTGTGCAAAGACATGTCTCTGTGGAAAATGAAGCCCCAAGGATACTGTATTATATAAAAAATGTAACAGTTTTACTTTGGGACATGATTTGAGGTTGAATAAGATGAAAAAATTTGATATCTATGCGACTGTGATTCTCGATTATCGCAATATCATGATAGGATCGAATCGTGACTCAAGAATCGCGCTCCAAATCGAAAGGTCCCTTGCGACTTCTACCCCTACTACAAGGCATATGCATGCACACTATAACAAATGACAGCACTCACAATATCTTAAAGTGCCACTCTGGTGAAAATCAAGGTTTTTTTTCCTCATTAACATGTCTGTAACATATTTTTTTATGACAGACAGACAGATGTACTTTATTGATTCCAAACTGGGAAATTGCAGTGTAACAGCAGCATGACAGTAGACAACCATCACCGTCACCATCATCATAGCAGTCTGTCGGGGCCGACAATGACTGTTTCATTTAGGTTTGATCAGATTCCTCCACATAGCTCTGTCCTTCACCTTCCGCTGCCAGGAACTCCTGACCTTGTTAACCCGGGCGACGTCCAAGCCGGTATGAGTTGCTTTCTGACTGACCATTTCATGAAAATGCTTGCAAAGTATTTGACTACCGCTAGCTTTTGCTGGACTAGCGGCACATTCTTGGCTGACAGAAGTATTATCAGTGGCAAGGACAGGTCAAGACAAACTGACTCCAGTATCTGTTGCAGTGACTGACCAGATGATAGGTTTGTTTATCTCTGCTCTTTGTGTAGTGCATGTCACGATGCACCGACTGGCAAAAGTCCACCACAGACCTTGCGACAGATGTGCTTATCTGCCAGGATGTCCAGTCTCACCCCGTGTAACTGGGAGTGGTCCACCACAGACCTGTGACAGATATTGTTTTTAGTTCTGCCAGGATGCCCAGTTTCACCCTCCATGCCCTCAGAAGGGCGGGGTTGCCGGTTGAGTCGCCGACTGCCCGACCCATGAGACAGGTAGTACCAGTTTTCATGGTTATCCGGAAGCAAGCAAACCAATGCCTGACCTGACCTGTAGACAACCAAATGACAAAAAACACACCCCTGACAGACAAAGGGATTACCCATGAAAAGTAAAACTAACACTACTATTAAAAAAAACCCCTACATACTACATCATAGCTGAATAGATGGTGGCCCGTATAAACAAATGAATCATATCCACTGCACAATGCAGGACAATCAGGAGCAGAGTGAAATGTGAGGTACCAATTAGACTGTAAGGTGCAGTATGGCAGCACAGTTATGACCAGAATACAACATCAGAGTGAGTTATTGTACAGTGAAATGGCATGCGGCAGGAAAGATACCTAACCGTTCGACAGCGAAGCTGTAGTAGTATGCTGGAGAAAGTGCTCGGCTGTCTGTCCAGTGTGTGGTGGAGGGGGTGATCAGGATTGTCCATGATGGATAACAGTTTATTTAGTGTCCTCTTCTCCACCACTGTCTCAAAGGTCTCTGGCTTGAGACCAATCACAGAGCCAGCCCTCTTGATAATCTTGTCAAGTCTGTTGGTGTCGCTGGCTCTGATACTGCTACCCCAACAGACAACAGCAAAGAAGATGGCGCTCTGGTGACAATGGTCTGGTAGAAAAGGTCCAGCATCCTGCTGCACACGTTGAAGGATCTCAGCTTCCTCAGGAAGTAGAGTCTGCTCATCCCCTTCTTGTGCGCAGCATTGGTGTTGGATCTCCAGTCCAGCCCGTTGCTGATCCTGACACCCAGATACAGTATTTGTAGTCCTCAACCACCCCCACATCCTCCCTTCTAATCTGCAGTGGCTGAGAAGGTGTCCTCTTCCTTCTGAAGTCAGTCACCATCTCTCTGGTCTTGCTGACATTCAGTCTCAGGTGATTCTGCCCTGTCCACTCCACAAATTTTGTCTACCAGTGCCCTGTACTCCCCCTCTTATACACCCCACAACAGCTGAGTTGTCAGAGAATTTCTGCAGGTGGCATGACTTGGTGTTGTACTGAAAGTCAACGGTGTATAAGGTGATGAGAAAAGGGAGAGCACAGTCCCCTATAGAGCTCCCATATCACTAACCACTACGTCAGACAAGACACTGCCCAGCCGAACAAACTGTGGCCTGCCTGTCAGGTAATAAGTAATCCAGGAGATCATACAGCTGTCGACCCCCATCACTTGCAGCTTCTCACCCAGCAGCAGTGGCTGGATGGTGTTAAAGGCACTGGAGAAATCAAGACATATCAAGAGCAAAATCTCCCATTAGTGTCAAGTCTGTGTTTTTCTGCTGTTAAAATTCAGCTCCTCTCTCCCCCTTCAAAAAAGCAGGTTTAGACCGACCGTATTTATGACGTTCCAAATACACACAACCAATCAGGACTAAGCACTGGGTATGGCTTTGGAGGAAGAGAGCAGAACTGAGAAGTCAGCTTAGCCTCCAGTGCCAATTAGCATTTCTAGAAAGCTACTTTGAAAACTTGACCCAAATTAAAGATGGGTTTTACCATTAAACTTCTTTTAAGGACCAATGCAGTCCAACCATCACCCTGAGGTCACTGTGCATACAACTTGGCATGATGTTCAACCGGTAAGTCTTTTTATCACGAGATTGATTATTTGTTTGTGTAATACAGCGCGAGCCGACAGTATCCTGTTAATGTGTCTGATACTGTAGTCTACTAATGATGATTTTAGGTCATACTCTCACTGGTGCTGTTTGTCTTGTTCCGTGCTAAGGTGACATGGCACTCTCAGCGTGGGGTCTGCACTGGCCATACTCACATTGTATTTTGTTTAGCATGGTTATTCCTATTCTTGTCACCGGCAGGCAGTGTGTGTGTCACGCATGCGGGTGGAGTACAGACTTGAAGCGACTTAAGTTTTGACTACAAGGTGTGTGGATAGTGACAGCTGTCAGTCAGCTGAGCACACAGCATGCATTTTAAAATTAATTAAAAGTTTGTAGTTCACGAGCAGCAACAAAATATGTATAACAATACTGTATATATTTGGTACCCTACATTAAATTGAGGAGCATTGGACACCCCTTCAGGGCTGTGTTATATCATGGCCTTAAAGTGCTGATGACACGTTCTTGACTTCCTCTAATTTTTCAACACATAATACAATATTACGAAATAGGTTGGTCTGTGCAGTTCTAAGTCAAACAGGCTTTTTTTCACGCGAATATCCGACGTTTTCATGAGCGCAACGTCATCCATTGCGTCAGTGGCTGGAAAACCCCCCGGCCATGTTGTAACGTCATTGACGGAACACAGCGCTTAGCTGCCCTTTGTACACACAGGATGGAAGCGGTTGAAAACATTGATCACGGTTCCAGCACATGTAGTCTGGAATTGGTTTGTGTTGTCCAATCCTCAGACGATTATAGTTCCAAAGAATGGGATGACAATGAAGAATCTGGGGGCATCAAACTGTATAGGTTTGAGCCGTGCTGAGCAGGCATTGTGCCTAGCGAGTCAGACTCAGTGACAGTCAGCTGTTCATGTTTTGTGTGCATCATCTGCTGTGTTGTCAGCCAGCCAATATTGCCAACGCTATCACGACATGTAAGCCACTCCACACAGCCGTGGTTCTGTTGCGCCCCTTGTAGCGATGTCGGCTCTGGTGTGCAACCGTGGTTAATATGTCTCCTCTCCATGTTCGCTGGGCGATGTCGGCCCCGAACGCCTACCGTTTGTGTTTCTGTGTATTATTTGTACGTCTTCACCTCTTTGGGAATTGTCTGTCGTTCTATATTAAATGTGCTGTGGTGAATCCTGCGCTTAAATCCTCATGTAAATCCTCGTTATTTACGCGTAAATCATCCCTCTTCGTGCGCTCTTATGCAGGGCAGGGAGAGGGCGCATGAAATAACGAGGATTTAAGCACAGGATTCACCACAGCACATTTAATATAGAACGACAGACAATTCCCAAAAACATGAAGACTTACAAATAATATACAGAAACATAAACAGTAGGCGTTCAGGGCCGACATCACCCAGCGAACATGGAGAGAAAACATGTTAACCACGGTTGCGCCCCAGAGCCGACATCGCTTCAAGGACACACGAGAACCATGGCTGTGTGGAGTGGCTAACATGTCATGAGAGTGCTGAAAATACTGGCAGACTAACAGCACAGATGACAATACTATGGACCAGCAGTGCATGACTGGCAAATGGCCGCTAAGTACACGCACTGCTGGTGATGGTGTGATGAGAAGCACCTGGGCGAGGACCAGGAAACATGATCAGCGGGAGGGGAATCACCTGTTGATAATGAGAGAGGGGACGTGCCTGAACCAGCGTGCGATCAGAGAAAGTAGGTCAAAGCTGCGCGTAAATCCATTAATCCTTCCCCTCCTCGTGCTCCTCCTGCATAAAAGTGCAGGAGGAGCGCAGGCTCAGACAGTTGGAGCTGAAGCGTGTGATGTGGTCTTTCACACATCACACGCTTTATCTAAGTCTGCGACACAACGTGAAGGCATAGCCATAAAATTAAAACAAGAAACCAGAGAAACTGTGAGCCACAAAGCTGTTGTCATTCCAGTCAACACCGAAGTCCGTTCTGTCGATTATGTCATGGGGTGCCGCCCTTAATTTGGTGGGTGGCTCCACAGTCCAGTCAGCAGCTGCTGTTTTTTGATGATAACTAGTTTATGCAGGTGCGGTTGTAAATATTATATTGATCATTGACAATGACTTCTGGGTTTAGACAGCATGCTAAAAAAAGTCAAAAACATGTCATCAGCACTTTAAGGTAAATAGATGACTTCCCACCAGAAAGAAAAATAAAACTGGCAAGAAAAAGTCTCAAATTGACCAGAAAGAGTCTCAACTTTACATAAAAAAAAAGTCTAATATGGCTATAAGTGGAAAAAGTCCGAAATTTACTAGAACAAAAGCTGTAAATTTGTGGGAAAAAAATAGTTTATGTGGGGGAAAAGCTGCAGTTTAAAAAAAAAAAAACACTACAGAGACAATTTTTGGCAGCAGTGGTGAGTTTGACTTCCTTTAAATTTATGTCTAATATTAAGTATTGCTGTCACCACCTTTCTCTGACAGCCGCAGTGGCCTGCCATGGGGCTCCATGAAGCCGGTTCAGATCTCGCTATTCAGCATCCCGGTGCTGTTCAATTTTTATTTTTTTTCAGCTTCCCAGGTTTATACTGTAGGCTATTGATACATTATTGGGAAAATGCTTTTCCCCCCTTCCCTAAGTGATCGGCAACAGTTTCCGGATCATCGGCTTTCTCTGACACAGCACCACACTGATCTCTCGGGTTTCCTCCACTGTTCATGTGGCTACCGGAGCTCATCACTCGAGTTGTCGGCAGAGAAATAGTCTGCCTGCAGGGTTTCCAGCATAGAACTCTGTTAACAACTCTTCCATAGGAAAATGACCTACATTAAATGAACAGACACAAACAGTGGTCAAAAAAATATACCGATTTTTTTAGTTGATAATTTATTTAAAATGCAGACACTTAACCCAGTCTCATCACTGGCTGAGGCCACAGTGTCAGGAACAGCTGGCTAAAGAGTTCTAGATTTGTGGGAAAAAAATTATGTGGGGGGGGGGGGGAAATGCACATTCACACGAAAAAAAAAATAGGACAAATCAGCCACAACTATTGGGGTTGCTTTGCAACTTCTGGTCAGCTTGTCAATAACAAGGTTATAGTGACAGCCCTATACGAGCGCATGCACATGTACACATGAGCAAACAATTGCACTCATTCCGTTCCACAGACCCCATCTTCCAACCATTCCATAGCTGGGGGAAGGTGCCGTTCTGCAGAACAGTAGGGAGCGATCATACTGACAAAGGTTCTATACTTTAGGGGTCAAACCTCTGTCAGCACAGAACTTGCACTACAATGAGAGTAGGCCTTTACATACAGTAAATATCAAAGCCTTGTGTCAAACAGGTAATGTGCTACAGGGAAAATGATCCACAAATATCCAGATAAGGCTGGATATATTTAGATGCTACACTGTGTTGATTTGTTTGTTCAGACTTTTTGGGAGAGGCACTACTGCACGTTAAAGACAGGAGGAGAAAAGAGATGTGATCAGATGTGGCCATATGACAGTTTTTCCCCAATGCAGCAAAGTAAAATACATTTGGAGGGTGTTGAGACCATCCAGAGATGATTCTGCATGGAATGAATGTGCAGTATTGTTTGAAAATTGCTGAGGACTGGAGCTGCAGGGTGCTCTGTCCCCAGCTGGTGACTCAGTGTGTCCACTTTCCAGCTGCAGGCCAGAGCTGCCTCTCTGCTGTGTTCCATACTGCCTCTGTGCATGTGTGGTCACATGTGATATACGACTGATCTGGTCGTTCCTCTCCACAGTCATGGTGGTGTTAACTTTTATAGTTTTAAATATTATCAGCACATGAACACCAGTGGGGACTCGCGGTTTGCTTTTGTGCAGCTGTATGTAACTTGCATCCTGCCAGAGGACAGCGATGGCTGCCAGTGTGTGTGCCATGCCACTTTCCTGTGGTGCTCGTGTCCTCCGCATGTGTCGAGTGGATGAGTGACCCTCCGCAGTCACTGCAGCATTGTATTGTAATTACAATACTATTGTTTTCTGGTCAAATTTACCAGCTTGCACACTCACGTGTGTGGCTGCTCTGGTCCTAGAGCAGAGGTGGCACAACAGTATCCTCATGGATGGGCCTAATTAGAATATTCATAGATCGCAGTATTTGACAGAAGCGGAAAAGGGAAAAGATTTTCACAAGCAACTGTAAGACCATGAAATGTTTTTAGTGAGAAAAAAGGGTACCAAGTTAAAATTTTTGACAATGTAGATTCGTTTTTATGGGGATTTATATCCACTGCAGTGCATCTAACTTTTCGGACTGGAACTACATTTCTTAGCCCTCATCATAAAAGGAGAAAGACATCACTAATATAACACCTTCTGTTACGATTACAGCTATTGTCATGATAACTAGAGGGCAGCTAGACAGTGCATACCTCCACCAAGGTTCCATCCCTTCCTCCTCCCCTTCGCCTGTCCCTCTGTCCATACCCCATACCACTGGGGCCTTGGTGGAGGGATGCACTCTTAGATCACCTCCAAAATCAAATGGGTTCATTGTAGTTAAAGGGCCACCTCTGGTGAAAATTTCATCCAAATCCATCCAGTAGGTTTTGCATAATCCTGCCAACAAACAGACAGACAAACAAACATACCGCCCCAATCACATTACCTCCTTGGTGGAGGAAATAATGAGCCAACTACTGCGTCACATTTATAGTTTTGTGTTAGACAATGCAAACACCACACATAGAAACACCATGAATGACTAAAGCAGGATTCATGCTGCACTTCAGCTGTCCACGTACATGCAACCGGAAACCTCGTGTGACAAAATTTCCGTCATCATCTCCAGTCTGCTAGTGTAAGCAGGGCTCTTCTGTGGACGACCACATGTAGCCCAAATTTTATGACCGTGTGGCCTGCCCACGACCTGAATATGTTGACAGCGCATGCACAAGGCTGAACGTCCCATTCACGAGGTGGCGCTACCAACAAAGCATACAAAGACAAAGTAGACAAGGAAAGCCAACGAGGATGTGGAAGACAAGAATAAACATACATGAATCTTTTTACAGCAGCAGCAACTTGAGCGGAGAAGAACACTGGAAAACGGTAATTCCTTTTCCTTGAAATGACGCCATTGTTGTTGCTACAAAAAAAAAAAAATGTGCGTCGCTCTCGTGTTTATAGCCAGTGAACAAACTGGCATGTTAGGGCATCTGCGCTACCTACAGGGCTGGGGCGAAACTACAAATAACAGTTGTGTACATGCACCAACCGCTTGGCCTGGTAGACAAAAAAAAGTGAGCATGTACAACACCACGTGCACGTCGGGCTCATCCAAAGCACAGGCAGACCAAAGCGGACCAGAGAGGAAATGCAGCATGAATAAGGCTTTAGGCTGTGTGCCCACCAAATGCGTTTTTGTCACCCGTCTGCCCTGAATGTCTTTTTTCAGCATTTGTGTGTGCGCTGCGCTCTGGAAAAAAAAAAAAAGTCTGTGCCCTGTATCGCAGCAACAGCTTATCACTCACAGCTCACTTCTGCTTTTCCTATGGTCAGACTTTCTACTCTTTTTTTAATAGCAGTCTCTAAATAACAATGGACAGGAAATGTATTCTAGCATTGGTAGCAGCTCTGGATGCAAAATATGATGACACGAAAAACAGGAGTCTGAGTACAGACAGTACTGGCATCTTATGTCAAGCCCTTCCTTATTCTGATTGGCTGCTTAAAAAGGTCTGACATTGACAAACTCAGCTGCAGTCTGAAAAGTTGAATTTTTTTCAACTCTGAGTGCCGCAACAAAAAGCGGCCACCGCCGAGAACGTTTCAGCGCCAAGGGCGCTCAGCACTGTAGATGCTGGACTATATAGAGAATGAAGAGAAAATGGTGGCCCACAGCTGAAAAAACATGTTTGGTGGACACGCAGCCTAATTCTGTAGCACCGTCTCAGCCAACAATGCATCTCAAAAGGTTTTGGTATTTTTAGTTGGATATACAATTAAGGATGCACATTACATAGGGATGTGATTTGGGGTTGGGGAAATTATCTGAAAATTTTGCAGGGGGTCTGGGGGAAGCTCCTGGGTTTTTGTGATTTTTAAGTACCAGACCTGTGCTTAAATGACATAAAACAAACGGCTGTATGTAACTTATTACTGTATAATATTGACTTATGTTCCAAGAAGATAGCATTCCTAAAATATTCCAACAAGCATTATCCATCACGTGTGGCGTTAAAAATAATTTTTAAATAAAGTCCAACACATCTTCAGCAGGCAAGATGAAGAAAAGTGAAAAGTGAACTCCTGTGGCAGATAGAAAGGTCTACATTTAACCATGAGAAACTCCAGGTTAGCTGAGCAGTGTCTCCCAACAGTGACAGAGTTTGTGCACCAAGCCTTGTTAATATAAATGCATACTCCCCCACCTCTGGTCTTACCGGAGTCATCAGCTGCTCTGTCTGCCCGGAGAATGTGCCGTCCGGCCAGCTCGACAGCACCGTCAAGTACTCCACTATGTAGCCATGTTTCCATGAAAATCATGATATTGCAGTTCATAAGTTTCTTATTGTTGGTGATTCGAAGCCGTAGCTCATCCATTCTGTTCGCCACTGACCGTACATTAGCGAGGAAAATGCTGGGTAGAGAAAGCCGGTGCGGTGTTAGCTTTAGCTTAGCTCTTAGCCCTCCGCGCTTCCCCCACCTTTGTTTACGGTCTCTATGCTGCCTGCGAGCACTTCTGGTCGGCCGGGTAGCTTACCTAGCGTCGGGTGTTCTCCAGAGCTCAGGGATGAAACGTAGGTTGCTGATAAAAAGGTCGTTATTTTGTAATCCAATGTCCAAAAGTTCATTTCGGGCGTAGAATGTAAAAGCGAAGCTGTTCTGAACGAACAGATCCGAAATGAGCAGAAATATCGCTGTTAATCCACAAAATCTGAAGAGACGCTGAGCCTCGCTTTGTGCACGCGCCGCCATCTGATCTGAAAATTTTTGGAAGATAAAAAAAGCGGAATTCCACGAATTAGCAGAAAAATCACATCCCTAGTTACATACTGGCATACTATCGACATCAGCAGATAAAGCATTTAAAATTATTTATTGGGAAAAATTAATATTTACAGCCAATGTAACAATTTTACAGTGGACAGTCAGGAGTGATGTTCAGCTGTGATGTTTTTCCAGCGGTGCAAGGGAATGACGTCATCACGTCAGTTGGTGTAGATAAACATGTCTGCCCCTACAGACACGAAGGGGAAGATAGGTATAGTTGTAGAGTGAACGCACTTCACTTTTACATTATCCCTGTGGACAGGCTGCATTTATTTACATGTCTCCTCTTCCTCTGATTCTGGCTGTTGTTAATGAAAGTCAGTAACAGCATCTCCCAAGCCTATTAAAAGGAGGACGTTTACAAGTCTGTTGAACATGTTACTAAAAAAATAATATGCATTTATTTTCATATCAAGTTGAGGTAGTTGTTTTATTTTCCTTGGGGAATGTGTCTTTATATGCCAGTTAATGATCACTGTCAGACCAAGGAGATGTAAATAAGTGGGGAAAATATATGCATATACATATCAGCAATCAGCAATAACTACATTCAAACTATCGCCATATCAGCTATCCAGAAATAGACTATCGTGTGTCCCTATACATAATGTTATTTTCCTGGGATTGACCATCTTTGCATATGATGTAACCTAAACCAGACCTGATCACTATTCCAGCACAGCAGAGAAATATAAGAAATTATATCAGCAACTGGATGGTAATAACAACTTCCAAATGACAAATATAAAAAGGAAACCAGAAATGATAAATGAAAACCTACACTGTGATGAAATAAAACAGAATCATTGTTGACCCTTCGCCAAACAAGATAATACATTTAAAAATAGCTTGACACAGTAACAGCTAATATAATGTAATGCAATTCAAACATAAATATTCGCATTCATCATGTGGGAAGCCAGGGTAACACTGCATATGTCTGCCATGGAGAACAGACCCAGCATTATGCATACGGCTCAGAATAGATGCTGACCTTTATACAACTCCCAGTAAACCATCTCAACATACGCAACTGGCAACAGGACTCATTTTGTCTTAGTACAGATCAATTTAAATGGCAAGGTGTATCTTAACAGATGCTTTATTGGTACTAATTAGGGATGTTAATGATTAATTGACTTTTGATTAATTGTTGATAAGAATTTAGTTGACTAAATTAAATTAGTTGTCAATTAATCAATAACTCAGCAGTCCTTTTCAACAGAAGCTTATTCTATGAAATGTAGTGGTGTCGCCATTCAGGCGAGGGCGCACATGGTCACCCATTGCCACCTTTCAACCGAAACTAAAGAAAAAGCAGAGTGCATGCATTGTGCACAGCAAAAAAAACCTTGTCCTTCCGGGTTATGTCAGAGAGCCATAACAAGCTCCAATGGCACGCAAGCTTGAAGAGTCACCCATCTGCTTCAAATCAACAGGGTGGAGGAACGGGCCAGAGCAAGGAAAAAAGACTACACAAGCGTAAAAACCCATCCCCACTGCCTTCAACCCGCCGCTAGACAGGAAAGCAGACCGAACATACTGAGGTAACATTTCAGCTCACAGCAGCAGCGGAGCCCGGCATGGACTAAAGCTGGGTTCATGCTGCACCTCCGCTGTCCACGTCCGCTCGACTGCAAGGCTTGTTGATGAAAATTATGTCATCGTCTCCAGGCCAGATCGTACTGGGGTTTCCTGGATTGCCAGGGTACGCTGATGATGTTTAACATGTAATAGATGAAGCAGCTCACAGTTTATTTTCCTGTTAAAACAGTCTACTAGTGCATCTCAGTAAATTAGAATAATGTGAAAGTTATTTTTTTTTTGTAATATCACTAAAAAAGACAAATTTTATTATAGTGGTAATAGTTTTTAAAATAAATTGAAAATCAAGGCATTTGTAATTTACAGAAACACCAGCACATAGTACACGCAATTGTCTGTAGTAAAAAATGTAAATGATACAATAAATCATTAAAGAATATGTTTATAATTTATTCAGTATATCAAAAACAGTAATTAACTTTTTATGTGTTAAAGATAAACCGTATTGTACTGAGGGAAATTCAGATTCTCTGGAAAATTGTCGTTTATCAATTACTCATTAATCGGTCGATAAATGGCATTCACTTATATAGCGCTTTTTTTTTTTCATCTCTAGATGACCAAAGCACTTTGCAGATCCTGCTATCCCCCCATTCACATTCACACACTGATGGAGGCGTAAGGTGAGTCAATTAACCTCTTGCACTCCAGGATACCGCGGGCGGTCACGTCTCTGCGTCCTAGTACGTCCCCGTGCGTCCTAGTGGGCACTGTGCAGCTCAGTGCGCACTGAAAAAAAAAAAAGCTGCATTTCCGTTCTTCCACTACAGAAACAGCCGCGAACAGAAAGCCAAAGGAGTGCTTTGATTGGTTTAGATTTGATTGACCTCTCATTCGACTAATTAGGGGTTTTCACGTGACGTCACAGGTCTGAATCACGGCCGGCCGCCGCCATATTGGCGGTCAAGCGCTGGAGGTCTCTGTGCATGTGCCTATGTAAACAAACCAGTTCTACACGTGTTTTGGTGCCTGTCATCGCTGTTTCCTCGCCGTTATCATGCCGGACACGTGTTGTGCTGTTCACTGCCATAATAGGCGTGGACAGGAGGAGAATTTTTTTTTTTGTTGTTACTTATTTGTACCCGTAGGTAGATTTGGTTTGCAGTCTGGTGACAAGCCACCGACTGCCGGTGGCTTGTCACCGTGGCTTGTCAGGTTTAGGTGCGCGAGCGCCCTAAACCTACATGTTTTTGGTATGCGGGAGGAAACCGGAGAAATCCCAGAGTAAACCCACGCAACATGGGGAGAACATGCAAACTCCACACAGCTCACTGTTGGTCGGGGGCTGGGATCGAACCCACGATCTCATGATCCCCGCGATCCCCCGGCCGAGGGTAAACTGTGCTGCCGCAGTGCTAAACCACAGCGCCACCGTGCAGCCCAGAGAATGTGAACTTCTACAGGATTCCTGCACTGAGTCAAGAGCCTGACCTTAGAAATATGTGGACTGCTGCAATAGACAGGAGTCTGTGATCGCGCGCTGTAACGCATGCCTGATAAAGCTGACATATGTATTAATCACACTGTGATAATAGCACAATATCGCGCAAAGCGCATGCTCGTGCGTGTACTCTGTGGAATCCCACAGAGTACACTCACTTGTGAGTCTCGCTTGGTCTTGTGAGCCTCAAAATTCTCCAGACTGTATGGTGAAGGGTGCACGATCAGGTAAATCATCAAGTCACTGAACTCAAAGTCTGGCAGTGTGACATCCTCAGCTGTGATGGGGGAGAACAACACGCCAGGTGCAGTGTAAGGATCACAGCCTCCTAGAATGGCTATTTTATCCTGATACCGCTTCAATTCGATGCCAGAGAGGTGTTTGGTTTGTTCACTCAGACCTCCTTCACGTTCAGACATGATAAATAGTGATAAACTACCAGCTAACCTGTCCCACACTTCCAGAAGACTCAGAAGTTTGCAACACTCACTATCTTTGTTATGTAAACAAGCCTGGCGGGCGTCGCGCTTGACCGCCAGTATGGCCGCCGGCTGCATCGCTGGGCGCGCAGGTCACGTGACTGAAACCCCTCAATAAGAGCCTTGAATTGGGTTTCTGAAACCTTGAAGAACCAATGACTGAAAACCTAGCAAGAAGGACCCGCCTACCAACGACTGCGAATACAACGAGCCAATTGAAGCAGAGAAGTTTGACGATTGAAAGCGTGCGTCCCGTGCGTAAAATCTGTTTTGTGTAAGCCGCTGTGTGTAACGGTAGTGTTCGCCAGTCTTTTTTTATTACTACTGTTCTTATTTGTTTTGAAAAATCGTTCGCCAAAACTGCAATCATGGAAGCGCAAAACCGCAATAATGGAATCATGGTTTGACTGGGTCACGTGACCAGAACCACGAGTCGTAACAAGCAGACCAGCGTCATGTTCGTCTGACACTGAGGAACAGATGTTGGCCAACGACACTGCTATTGTGGACAGGTAAGTGTCATAAGCTAAATTATTCTTTATCACTGAAAACAGTAATAAAAATGACTTTTGACCGATCGGTAATTACAACTGTGCGTCATCGCCACATGACGGACCGTTTTTTGTACGGCGAGCTCCTCTGTAGCGGGGGGGGGGGGGGAGTTGTTATCCTCTACATTGCAGATATTTTAGTATAATTTTTATTGCACTGTAGGTTATTTTTTCTTGTAAAAAAAAAAAAAAAAAAAAGGCCACCCATTTTTTACGTGGCATGCTTCTTTGTGTGTGGGGGGCTTGTTTGTTCATTCATTCATTCATGAATGAATGAACAACCCCCACACACACAGCCCTGAGTGTCACCTTTCATTAGAGCCCAAGATGAAGCTTCTTTGTTGAATCATTCAAAAGTTATAGACGTTCTTCCAAACTGTGCTATTTGGCACAATTTGGCACAGTTCAAAAACGCCTGGGAACAACCTGAGAAAAAGGCTGTGTAATATATTCATTTTTTGTGGTATTATTACAAAATTTTGACCTCAGCTAGATAACACTTGGTTCTACATTTCTGTTGCATTTTCCAGCCCGGATCTGACAGCTGTGTGTTATTTGCAAGCATTTGTATCTAAAAAAAAAAAACACCCAGGCAAGCTTTATTTTCTTCAAGTTCAGTATGTTTAGATGACTGTTACTCAGTGGCAGGAGCACTTAGAGAGATTATGACTGTTTTGTCAAAAAATTCAAAGTGTTTTCTTTTAAATGAGACCAACCCCAGGAAGATGCTGCAAAGGGTTGAAGAACAGCTTCTGATTTACTGTGGGTATGTTATTTTTAGGCGTTTTTAGGGAAATTGACCAGAGTGCAAGGGGTTAATGATTAATGAATTAATGGATAACTTGCATCCCTAGTATTAACCATTGGTACTATCCCTAGTACTAATGGATCATGTTAGGGTCACACATAAAGGGTGAGTGAGGGTTGGGTGAGGTATGTGCTTGTTACTCCATTCCAGCTGTCAGAGGTTGAAGTAATGTCAAGGAGTGGGTTGTGTCCAAAAGCAACAGCTGATCAGTGACCAGCACTTCTCATGTTTCAGCTTAAATTAAACAAATCCAGATGGAGCCATCAGCTGCTTCACAAAACCTGGTGTGATAATCAGGAACTAGAATTAGACACCAATTGTATGATGTATAGATTGATTTTCTTTTTACGCCCAATTTGATATACAGTATGCAACAGGATAACAGCATCTGACTACAATGGGGTAGTTATAGCCTCTGACCCATTTACCCCATACAACACTCTGAAAATGTTTTCATAATTCTACATTCAGTTTACCTGTGCTAAAAACTATCTGCTTAGGAGTGGCTTTGGGAAAGGTGTGACTATCACCTTATGATACTGTCACTCAACAAATGATATACAAGGCATGATACCCTCACCCAGGCTTGGATCTCACTAACACTGCAAGTACGAGGGGGGGCTGAAAAGTTCGTAGTGGTCAAATTTGACCAAATATGGTTTATTGTTCAACATAGTCTCCCCTTCAGTCCACACACTTCTTCCGTTGGTGTTCCAGTGCTTGGATCCCTGCAGCTGAAAAATAAACATTAGGTCAAATTTGATCACTATGAACTTTTCAGCCTATGAACTTTTCAGTCCTCCCCCTCATAGTTTTCAAAATTAATCTGAACACAAACAACTGTTATTTTATTATGATGTAGACTTTTAGGGAACCCATCTTGCATAATAAAAATGAGATAACTAGTAGTCAGTAATTCTACAAAATTTCAAAACACCCTGAACTTCCCCGCAGCAGTGACAGAAAGGCCAACGCAAATACTATTTCTAGAGATCTTAAGTCATGGGAAGTTCCACTCAAACTCCAGAGGCAGGTATCCTTTGTCATTTAATAATGGCTTGAGGTGTGGCATAAGCACAGTGTGGCCAACTATTTGCTGCCCGGCTAGTTAAAATGTAGTTAGATACACAATACTGGGTGAAAAGTAGCCATAGTTTTATTTTTTTTTAATAATAGTAATAAAAATGGATTAGATTTATATGGCCCTTTACATGTCAGTTGACATCTCAAAGTAGTTACAGTGAGTCAATTATTCATTCACTCCAGACAGACATTGAAAGTGGTAAGCTACTACTGTAGCCACAGCTGCCCTGGGGCAGACTGACAGAAACGTGGCTGCCAATCCGCACCAACAGCCTCTCCGACCACTACTGAACATTTATACACATTCATACTTAGTGTTATGGAGACTGGAGGCAAGGTGGGTAAAGTGTCTTGCTCAGGGACACAATGCCAGGATGGCTGGGGAGAGTGGGATTCGAATTCGCTCCATCTCCTGAGCCACTGCCGCCCACACTTCCCTCCCCTGTTCCATTTTTGCTGAGCACCAAGCTGGATGACCATACTATCAGTGGCACTGGATTTGAGAGCATCAAATGAAATTTCTCTCCAGTTCAGTGTTATTCCAGGAAAAAATTCATTGTCTGAACAACATATCCAGACTGCATAGCATACATCATGGCAGGAAAAGGTAAGAAGAACCTCATTTACCTTTGTTTCATTTAGGCATAATTGGGTGTAACAGAAATTAAACAAATTTTCCAGTCTCAGGTATGTAAATTATTTTATTAAACTTGCTATTGCTGAAATGGGGCTTTGAAATTCAATAACAACATGTTGAATTATTGTTGTTGTTCCAACATCACAGTCACAGATAAGTCACATGAGAAATAGTGTTACTCATGGGTATGTGCTGAATATGCATCAACCAGCATTAGCAGAATACATCCACCACCTCAGCTTCATTCAGACTGGAAGAAGTCTGAGGCAAGTTTGTGACAGGAGTGTGCCATATTGTATCATTCACGATAGTACAGGTATAAGTTTTGATACTGGTGTAAAAATTAATATTGCGATATTTGGGTTCTGCTGCGTGATGACGTCACACTGTTATGCTACCGATAGAAGTTTTGCGTTACCATAGAAATGGCAAAACAAATATGGCACTGGAAGCTGCCACTCCGAAGTTGGAGCATCTGTATCCAGTTGAGTGGAAATATTTAAGTTTAAAGGCTGTTTCAGACTGCTGCCATGTTTAAAAAAAAAAAAAAGTGTTGCAATGTGGATAATCTGCCTGCATTTTTTTCCGCATGTCAACACCGCCTGAGCAGTGTTAACGTCCAACAATGTGTCTCGAAGTGTCTGTAGTTGTATTTTCATTGCATTTCGGCTGTTTCATCTTGATTTTATTCAACACCCCAAAGACACAAAAAAAAACATCCCTTCAATGCAACAAGAGCCAAAAAGCCCCAGGAGATATCCGTGCAATGAGACTTACAATGCAGGTAAAGTGATTCAGCATAAAACCCTGACATCTGTGTGCACTTAAGGTGTAACGGTTTATATTATTTTCTTGTAATATTTGATACACAACAAAAAATATTTTAAACTAAATCTGAGCTGCTGTTTATAAATTGGAGAAATCCTGAATACATTGAAGGTAAATAACACTAGCCTGTGAAACTGTCCTCTTTGCATAAATTTAAAAGAAAAAAAAAACCTGTATTCTGTAATACTGTGAAAAATATCTTTATCATGAAAATTCACAGAAATATTGTGATCTAAATGGGAAACTATAGTTTTCTGTTTGCATTTTATTTAATTATGTTAGTGACTAAACACCGAGATATTTGTGATGATTGATAGAAATATATAAGTGCTAAATCACATCTAACATTTTTAATCAAAGTAACACTTACCTTTGAGGGTTTGGACCTCTCAAGAAATAAAACTAAATTTTTTTTTTTTAAAAAAAGTGCTCTGATGCACTTCTTCCAGCACTTTTTTTTCCTGGAGCATCAGTCACCTCCAGCCTGGTCTTTGCTTTTCCTGTATGGTCACTTCATTACTGACGGAAGAAAGTACTTTTCTTTCACCTCTATTTAACTCAAGATGACTTAAATCAAATCCACTGGGGAGTTTTTCCTTTATTCTTTAGTTGCACTGCACCATCAGGGCAACAGAAAGGAGTGCTTCACACATCCTTATACGGTGGTTCACAGGCGAACATTTATGTTAACTGCCGGCAGTGGGAGCATGTGGCCCATTTACAAATGGTAAATGGTGTTCACTTATATAGCACTTTTTCTCATCTCTAGATGACCAAAGCGCTTTACAGATCCTGCTATCCACACATTAACACACTGATGGCGGTGGAGCTGCCATACACAGGTGCTGGCCTGACCCACCAGGAGCAACTGGGGTTCAGTGTCTTGCTCAAGGACACATCCAACATGCAGACTGCAGACAGAGCAGAAATCGAACCCCTGACCCTCCAATCAGTAGTCGGCCACACTACACCTGTGCCACAGCCGCCCCCACATGGATCAATGAACAAGTCAAGGTTTTACGCAGTGTTCATGAATCTTAAGTCAGTTTTTAGTACAGAAATGATTTACTCGCAAATCTACACAGATTTACTATCATTTCATTAATGAGCTCCAATAAGTGTCTATGTGGGCATACTATGCTGTGGCTGGCTACAATTCATTAGACGACTAGCTGGTTGACTGAAGGTAGGCTTTTGCATGCTGCTGACATTCAGGGATTTACGCATTCACTCAACCCAGCACGCACTCTAGAGAACCCAGGAAGGACTGAGAAGAACTTCAATCGTCAAAATGTCACTTTAATTCCACCTAAACATGCTGATAGAGCGTTTGTGCCTTCACAGTTTTTCAACAACTGCCTCACAGCAAGCTGCTGAGCTCAACTACAACAAGAGCTGCTTATCATGCACCAGTGGGAGGCAGACATGAGAGATGGATACAACACCTCAGATTTTTATTCGAGTTATCAAGAGAGACATGCACTGTGAGCACTTCACCAACACACACAACCTTAATATTATGCCTCTGCAACAATCAGCCAAACAACAAAAAAACCTTCATGACATATTCAACCTTTCACCATACATAAAACATAAAAACCAGACAAGTCTTAAAATTTGCATTTCTTCACAAAGTAAAAAAACCTCCAACTATGCAAAAAAAACCATTGAAGGGTGTATATTACCTATACAGCTCAAAGAGGTGTAAAAATGCAAGTATTGCACAGCTCAGCAGATCAAACATACATACTAATAACAGGGGTCACCAACTGGCGGACTCCAGTCCGGATCCAGACCCCGAGAATCTTCCATCCAGACCCTGAAGCCTTTTTAATACACTTCGGGAAAAAGAGAGACCGTTTTATTTTGGTGGGGAAAAAAGCAGAAAAAAGTGGAATTGAACTTCTGCATGGGCGACCGCCCGGACAGATTAGGGCACGAGCCTTTGGGTGCTCTCCTCCTGCTGCAGACTCCCGCTACCAGGTCTGCACCCACAAAATGAAGCGCTGTTGTGAAACTGAATGCATTTACCAGGGTACATCTTCCTCTATTCTGCCGATAGTAGTCTTTGCTGGGATGCAGAGGTGAAGTCGCTGGTATGGAGGTCCTTTTCGTAGCCTCCGATATCACATAAAAGCTCAATGTGTTACTAAACATGTAAAGTTTCACCTCCCCTCTCTCTGTAATCATGGAATTACAGCTCCATCCATGCTGCAACAGAGTTTACTGTTGAGATTTTTTTTTTTTTAAATGTCGGAGGAATTCTGTAGTCCGTCCATCCATCCATCCATCTTCTACCGCTTATCTGGGTGGAATTATATTTTGTGTCCATTTTTTGTGTGTGTCTTACAGTTTGAAACAGTTTTTTTTTTCTGCACTGAAAATACTGTATAAAGGTGGACTTTTTGTGAAATTTGTTTTTTCTAGATATTAATCTTTTTTCAAATGCAGTACAATTTTAATTTGGGTTCTCCTGTCAAACATTTTTAGAATTTTAGACCTATTTATTTAGAGTCCACAAATTTAGTGTTTTCCTGTATTATAAAATTTTATATTATGTTTTGTTTGAAATAGAACAAAGAATTCATTTAAATTCTTTTTTTGTTTAAAAATTAATATAGTGCTAAAAGCAGCTAAAACATGAGCTTAATAAAATAATGTGTGAAAGCAAAGTTAAATGACATTGGCCTGTCTGTGGTCTGCTGAAAGAATGTGCATGAAATAATGGCAGCTTTTTAGGGCTGAAACGATTAGTCAACATTGTCGAAAACGTTGACAATAAAAATTTGTCGACAAAATGTTCAGTTGTAACTTCAATGCACAACCGGAACTGCTGCAGGCAGTAGCGCCTCTGTTGTCCGGCATGCATGAACAACTTCCAGTGAAGAAGAAGAGGAGCGCAGCATGGCAAAGTGGAAGGATAAACACGTAGAAAGCGGAGCTAAAAAAGCAGACCCAAACTTTCTGTAGTATGAGAACATTTCCTAGAAAACAGACAAACAAAAAAAAAAAAAAAAAAAAACAAAACATAACAAAACAAAACAACCAACAGTGATCTGTGTGGAGTTTGCATGTTCTCCCCGTGTATGCGTGGGTTTACCCCGGGATTTCTCCGGTTTCCTCCCACATGCCAAAAACATGCAGGTTAGGTTAATTGGAGACTCTAAAGTGGCCCTTGATGTGAATGTGTGTGTGAATGGTTAAGGGATAGCGCCGTATTGTAGCTGCTTCATCCACCCAGGTGGTGGATGACCCTCAGTTTCTGTAAAGCGTCTTTGAGTGTCTATGATAAAGCGCTATATAAATCTGATGTATTGATTGATTGATTGAAGTAAAATGCAGATTGTGCAAGGCAGACCTTTCCCATCATGGCAGCACTACAGTGATGCATGAGCATCTGAAACGACGGTACCTGGGAGCCGTGACAGCGGGAGTCTGCTTGGTAAGTTTTAGCTAGTAAAGAATATTAGTGCCACTTATTTTCAATGGCCAACTGTTTCAAGCTTTAGCAAAATGACAATCCACCTTATTCCTGGGGGTGCCACTGTAGGAACGATTATGAGCGGAACTTCTGGTTTCGGCTGAAGTAGTGTTAAATCAGTCACCTAGAGTGGACTAGCAGGGGCACTTAAAATAGTCTTTTTAAAAGTTTTTCAAATTCATTTTAATGTATAGTCCACATACATGTTTTGCACTCAAATGGCAGCTAATTTCAGCACTTGTAGTTTTTGTATTTTTTGAATGTTTTGGCGTAGTTCTGGTACTTGTTGCCGGTGTTTGCGGTTGTGCCACAGACTATATAAATGGAGGTTTCTCACCGGCAATGTGTAGATCATGCACTGAAAATGAAAAAGGACTGTTGGGGTGATCAGTGGTACAGACACAAGTGCACACAAGGTATGTTTTCACTTGTATGACTGTCACAGATCTGATGTTTATGTGTTATATACATCACCAGAATGAAGGCTGCATGAAGTAAAATAATAAATAAAAAATAGTAACAGTTTGCTTCCTAAGGCTTAATGATTTAAGAAAGATAAACAGTTTTTGGGGGGGTTTTGCATTCGTTGCACTGCCTTGGAACGATATGGACTTCACCATGCTTCAGCATGCATTAATTTTTAAATTATCACAAAATATAGATCAATAAAATTTTGAACAATTGTCAGAAAAGGTCTATACGTGTTAAGTTAAATAACAAGCATTCAGGGCATGACAGCAGCATGACCATTTTAATTTCAGCGTAAAACGAACAGCTGTAGCTGTCTGTTTTACTCTGACATTAAAACATCCAAGCACGGTGTTGTGGTTCTTTGTGGCTCTGACTAGATTCTACGTCTGCTCTGAGGTAAATCAGATTATGTCCAACATATTTTAACAAAATGCATCCGACTTTATTGCAGTGGAGACATTGCTATATTTCAGAGCTTTTATTTGTTTATAGTGTTAGTATCTTAGCAGCGGCGCTAACTAATGGAGCTACTGTCTGCCAGGCCACTTTTTAAGGTCATCATCTCATCCCTCCATAGTTGTGGGATGCAGTATTATTACCTCCGCCAGGCCGAAAAGGCCAGGAGGAGGTTATGTTTTTGCCAGGGTTTGTCTGTCTGTCTGTCTGTCTGTCTGTCTGTCTGTCTGTTTGTCTGTCTGTCTGTTTGTCTGTTGGTTAGCAAGATAACTCAAAAAGTCTTGGACGGATTTGCATGCAACTTTCAGGCGTTGTTGGAAATGGTACAAGGAAGAACTGATTAAATTTTGGGGGTGATCCGGTTCACCGTCTGGATACAGGAATTTTTTTAAAGCATTTTTCCACACTGTGACATAGGGCCATTTTCAACATGTGCGCAGGCGCAATGGAGGCCGCTGGGCGTCGTGTCTGACCAACACAAACTCCGCCTTCTTCAACGTTTTAGCCACAAAAGCATGCGGAAAACACTGCTGGCCTCGGACCCCCAGCGTGCCTGTGCCAGCCATAGGCGCTGCGCACATTGCGCTGGTTGTCGTGTCTGACCAACACAAACTCTGCGTTCTTCAACGTTTTAGGCACAAAAGCACGCGGAAAACACTGCTGGCCTGGGCACGCCAGCGTGCCTGCTTTTGCGCCACGCTGCAAAACCTGACACGGCCACCTGTCCGCCGCCCCATTATTTGCCACAACTTCCCCGCCCAGCTATAGGCGCTGCGTAAAAATGACCTCTCTGCTGGGGAAGACTCTAAATTCTGTTTTGCTGCGGAGCGCAACCCCAATATAATATAAATCTCCTCCGTCAGTGGAGGAGATGGACACACCAACACTTCAGTTTATTACCTCCGCCAAGGAGGCAATGCTTTTACTACCGTAAAACGGGGCTATAAGGGACGGCGGGGTAATATGGGACACTTTTCTAAATGTAATTCTGCTTTTTTAATTTTGCTTCCGCCTAGATTTGATGAAGGATTCATGGATATTTGACAATAACAACACAACTCAGCGTCCTGCTCAAAATAAAAAAAGCACAATTACATTTAAAACATTTCCCACAAAAGTGTCCCTTATTAACCCGCCGTCCCTTATAGCCCCATTTTACACTACTGAACCACTAATCCTATCACTATCACATTGATTGTCATTCATTAATTGTCTGTTTATTGCACTGTCCATGTCAAATAAACAAATAATCATTGTGAATCCAATTGCTACTCATATCTTTTCATGCTCAGGGAATCTGAAAACGTACACACAAACACTCTATGGGGGGAACTGTGCCGCTTGGCGGAGGTCTGCGCTCTCCGAGTGCTTTTCTAGTTATATTACTGTTTTTGAGCAAAAGGGTGCGTTCCTGCATTTGTGATGCCGAAGTCTTGTTTTTTAACAAGGAAAAGTGTCTCGTTTCAGTGACAACCATACGTTCTAAACTAGTACTGGAAGTTGTGCCCATAATTCACGCAAGGCATCATGGGGGCTAGGCATAAGGTGGATACTGTTAGTGTGTGCTGTTTATGTTAGCTTACCTGTTTGACAATAAGCTCTCTGGTTGCTGAGGGCTGAGCTGTTTAAGTCATGGCTAACGTGCTGTTGAATGCAGTAAATGATTGAATTACAGGAGTCTGTATGTCTTTTTCATCTTCGTTAATATTAGCCTTCATTCTTTAATATTAGTGCACCTGGGTTAATTACAATATCCCAATTTGTAATTTAATAAATAAAAACCTACAACCATAATCATCAAAATTAAATCAAATAGCTTGAAATATCACTCTTAAGCGCAGTGAATACTGAATATGAAGGTTTACCTTTCTGAATTGTAAAAAATGCACTTATAGAAAACTTCCACCTAATGTTAGTTTGTGGGTTGGAGCAAATCAGTTGTAAGATATTTAATCAATTGTTTAATTGACATTAGGCATTATGCTGTCTGATAAACTGATATATAACCTTAAACTTGTGACAATTAATACAGCTTTCTTGTTTTTTGTATTTAGCTCTGGAAACTGCTTGTTATATTAAAGCAGGGACTGACCAGGTGATTTTCACAGGAGTGCAAGCTTAAACAGCGGATGAGGTAAAATATGCACTAGAGCCCCAACAGAAAGCAGAGATGGTGGAAATGAGAAAAATGATCACAATTAGTCGACTAATCGAAAAAAAAAAAAAATAGCCGTTAGATTAGTCAACTACCAAAATAATCATTAGTTGCAGCCCTGCAGCTTTTAAAAGCACATTTTGAGATAAATCTGTGTGCCAGATTTCTCTTCCATTTGTTTGAATAAAAGATGAAAGTAAATTCATGGGTCATTGCAAATACTTTGCCTTAAAAGGGCCAAATTGTCACACAGTGGGAGGGAAAAATCTTGAATAGAAAAAAAATGTGTCAAGATTCATTGAGAATGGTTTTAGAATTAAATCAGAGTTCTGAATCATAACTGAATTATGATGTGCCTGAAGATTCCCACACCTAATTCGGACCTCGGCTGGGGAGGAGGACCAACTTATTGGGACTTTTTGCAGTTTTAGTTGGTGACCCCTGATATATAATGTAATAATTTATATTTTTAAGCATGCTTTATTCACCATTAACATGCACTTACATGCAGTATGGGTCTTGTCCAGGGGCCTCATGTACAAAGGGAACATGGCATACATCCTTTTCCACAGAAAATTTCAGATGTATCAAGAATGAAATGACCGTGAAAATATGTGCAGCCCCACGCCAACTTCATGGCTGGTGTATGTACGTTTCTATCATTATTGGTCCGTTGGCGATACTTAGAGGTGATGTTGGGAGACTGATAATGATGTGAAAATTACTGTACACACCAGAGACACATGATGAACAAACATCCAAGTGTGCACAATTAGATGAGTGGATATAAAAGCAAGTGCAAAGAAGTGCAGAAAATGCCTCTAACAACAGAGGATTAGAGGATGTTGCAAATTGTGCAGTGAGAAGAGAAAGGGTATTTTAGAAACAGAAGATTTTCTGGCTCAGGATGATGACTGGCTTGTCAGCCGGTTTAGGTTTCCATGGGCAGTCCTTGTGGAACGTGCCTGTGTGCCCTAAATATCACCCTGTCTTCAAGGCTTCATTACAACTCAGTGTTTGGAGTAAGTGACTTTCTTTTTTTGCTGATTAAACTAGTTTCACAGCATTCTACCAAGCCCCAACTGCCTCTGTGTGTACAGTAGTTATGTCAATAAACACATGCATAAAGTTTGAAATGCAACAATCTCATCCGTTCCCCGGTGCACTTCATTCATTTAGTAGTGTGTGTAATCCATGTAAGTTGTATACAAGTATAAAGGATGAGATTTGCATTTTGGGTATAAAATATGTATTTGCCGAGTCTAATATGATCTGCTTTCAACTGACAGGTGACCGTGGCTACCCACTAAATGGGTTCATACTGTCTTCTTTTTTGTGACAGTTTTCCTTTAATTCAACCAGCTGATCCACCCGGCTGGTCCCAAATTGATTGATTGATTTATTCATCGTTTTAAATAACATTGTATAAAAGATACAACATACACTTTAAAACAATGGGATGACACAAGAAAGTGCGCAAACTTATTTCCATTGTGGTCCCTAAAAGAGATCGCAGCTGGTCTCGTACCTGGAACCTTCTGCTTTGAAATCTGGCACTGTAACCACTGAGCTATACACACTCCAAATCACAGCGATCAGCTGACGCTTCTGAGGACAACTGCAGAT
Organism: Pholidichthys leucotaenia; assembly: GCA_020510985.1. Lineage (NCBI taxonomy): Eukaryota > Metazoa > Chordata > Actinopteri > Cichliformes > Pholidichthyidae > Pholidichthys > Pholidichthys leucotaenia. The sequence continues at coordinate 318,111,104 of CM035839.1, read as the reverse complement.
GTCAGTCCAAACATGTCAAAGATAAATAAACATTTCCTTCTCATCCCTGTCTGACTAAAGGAAACAAACTAATCTTACAGGGCTGTGAGCAGGCTACTGAATTACCTGTATCCGTCGCTAATGCCAGAGGACAGCGTGCCAACCAAAATGTTTTTACGTGCATTTACCTCATTCAGAAGCACCTCCAACTCACATTCGGTGAAATTCCATTAAATACATCATTTCTGATCATGGATACAGGAGAATCAAAAGTGCAGGGCTTGTATATATCTATTTGCATACCTATTTGCATCTAATTGCATATTCAAATGGAGGCGTGTCAAGGGAGGAGTCCGGTATTTTCTCACATGCATTCAATTTCAAGCAGATTGGAATGTACAAAAGAAATGTGCTTGGATTCCTGCATACGGACAGTCTCATACATCTGGATTTTTATTTTTTTTTTTTTGCTTACGCTGTTTTCTTGATTTAAACGTATGTCATCTTTCAGTAGGAAATCCCCACAAGTCTTTGTACATGTAGTCCCAGGTCTTTTTTCCCTTTGACTACAGAGAAGCTGAAGTGCTGCCACTATCTTGCTTTTAATGAAGAGGGTGCTAGTTAAATATTGCCCTCTGTCATCATGCATCTGTTTTGCGTCATGCCATAAACTGTCCGGAAAATAGTTCCACGCTTGATTTCCACTTTGTTGATTTCATCAAAATTAATTACACTATTAACTAATAATAAAGAATCAAATTCTTGCATCAACATGCATTGGAAAAATTATTAATTCCCCACCTCTAGGAATCGATACGTTTGATATGTATGTTGGTTCCTTGCACTCCTCTCTGGATTATTTTCATGCATGATAATTTCTGTATGATTTCAATGTCCAACCCCATTTGTGGAAAATGTAAATAAAATCAAAATACCATGATTTAAAAATCCCTTTCAACCTGTATTCAATTAAATATACTACAAAGACAAGATATCTTATGTTCAAACGGACAAACTTTATTGGTTTGTTGCAAATATTCACTCATTTTGAATTTGATGTCTGTAACATGTTCCAAAAAAGCTGGGACAGGGGCAAAAAAAACAAAAACAAAAAAAAAACTAGGGAACTTGAGGGATGTTCAAAAAACACCTTTTGGGGAAATTCTACAGGTAAACAGGTCAATTGGAAACAGTGAGTGTCATGATTGGGCAAAAAAGGAGCATCCCCGAAAGGCTCAGTTCTTCACAAGCAAGGACGAAGTGAGGTTCACCCTTTTGTGAACAACTGTATGGACAAATAGTCCAACAGTTTAAGAACAATGTTTCTCAAAGTACAATTGCAAGGAATTTAGGGATTTCATCATCTACAGTCTATAATATCATCAAAAGATTCTGAGAATCTGGCGAGATTTCTGCACGTAAGCAGCAAGGCCGAAAACCAACAGTGAATGCCTGTGACCTTTGATCCCTCACTCAACACCGTTTTTAAAACCAACATCATTCTGTACTTAGGCAACACTGATTTAAAAACCGACATCATTCTATAAACGATATTACCACGTGGGCTCAGGAACACTTCAGAAAACCATTGTCAATTAACGTAGTTCGTCGCTACCTCTACAAGTGCAAATTAAAACTCTACCATGAAAAGTGAAAACCATACAGTGGTGTGAAAAAATGTTTGCCCCCTTCCTGATTTCTCATTTTTTTGTATGTTTGTCACAGTTAATGAAAGAAAAGCCCACAATGGTCACAGAAATAACTTGAATCTGACAAAAGTGGTAAAAAATAAAAATTCTATGAAAATTAACCAATGAAAATCAGACAATGCTTTTGAATTGCGGTTCAACAGAATTACTTCAAAAAACAAACTCATGAAACAGGCCTGGACAAAAATGGTAATGATGGTACCCCTACAAAAGATTGAAAATAATGTGACCATAGGGACATGTTCAACCGAGATGTGTCCTCTAATTAACATCACAGGTGTCTACAAACTTGTAATCAGTCAGTCGGCCTATTTAAAGGGTGACAAGTAGTTACTGTGCTGTTTGGTGACATGGTGTGTACCAAACTAAACATGGACCAGAGGAAGCAAAGGAGAGTTGTCTCAGGAGATTAGAAAGAAAATTATAGACAAGCATGTTAAAAGCAAAGGCTATAAGACCATCTCCAAGCAGCTTGATGTTCCTGTGACTACAGTTGCACATATTATTCAGAAATTTAAGATCCACGGGACTGTAGCCACATCAGCTCTATGTTCACAGACGCAAAAATGAAGCATACCAAGAAAAGAACACTGTCCCTACTATGAAACATGGAGGAGGTTCTGTTATGTTCTGGGGCTGCTTTGCTGCATCTAGCACAGGGTGTCTTGAATCTGTGCAGGGTACAATGAAATCTCAAGACTATCAAGGTATTCTAAAGAGAAATGTGCTGCTCAATGTCAGACAGCTTGGTCTCAGTCGCAGGTCATGGGTCTTGCAAGAGGATAATGACCCAAAACACATAGCTAAAAACACCCAAAAATGGCTAAGAGTGAAACATTGGACTATTCTAAAGTTTCCTTCTATGAGCCCTGATCTAAATCCTGTTGAACATCTGTGGAAGGAGCTGAAACATGCCGTCTGGAGAAAGGCACCCTTCAAACCTGAGATAACTGGAGCAGTTTGCTTATGAGGAATGGACCAAAATACCTGCTGAGAGGTGGAGAAGTCTCATTGACAGTTACAGAAATCGTTTGATTGCAGTGATTGCCTCAAAAGGTTGTGAAACAAAATATTAAGTCAAGGGTGCCATCATTTTTGTCCAGGCCTGTTTCATGAGTTTGTTTTTTTAAAAATAATTCTGTTGAACCACAATTCAAAAGCATTGTCTGATTTTCATTGGTTAATTTTCATACTTTTTATTTATTACCACTTTTGTCAGATTCAAGTTATTTCTGTGACCATTGTGGGTTTTTCCTTCATTAACAGAGGGGTACCAACAATTTTGTCCACGTGTGTAAATGTTTTACATCATCAAACAAATTTAAAAATTAGACAAAGATAACACAAGTAAACACAAAATGCCGTTTTTAAATGAAGGTGTTTATTACTAAGGGTAAAAAAAAATCCCAAACCTACATGGTCCTGTGTGAAAAAGTGACCCCCACCCCCACCCCCCCAAAAAAAAATTAACTGTGGTTTATCACATCTTTTTCTCTAGCCACACCCAGGCCTGATTACTGCCACACCTGTTCTCAATCAAGAAATCACTTAAATAGGACCTGCCTGACAAAGTGAAGTACACCAAAAGATCCTCAAAAGCTAGACATCATGCTGCGATCCAAAGAAATTCAGGAGCAAATAAGAAACAAAGTAATTGAGATCTAGCACTCTGAAAAAGGTTATAAAGCCATTTCTAAAGCTTTGGGACTCCAGTGAACCACAGTGAGAGCCGTTATCCACAAATGGCAAAAACGGAACAGTGGTGAACATTCCCAGGAGTGGCCGACTGACCAAAATTACCCCGAGTGCAGCGACAACTCATCCAAGAGGTCACAAAAGACCCCACAACAACATCCAAAGAACTGCAGGCCTCACTTGCCTCAGTTAAGGTCAGTGTTCATAACTCCACAATAAGAAAGAGACTGGACAAAAATGGCCTGCATTGCAGAGTTCCAAGACGAAAACCACTGCTGAGCAAAAAGAACATACAGGCTCGTCTCGGTTTTGCAAGAAAACATCTTGATGATCCCCAAGACTTTGGGGAAAATACTCTGTGGACTGACGAGACAAAAGTTGAACTTTTTGGAAGGTGTGTGTGTGTGTCCCATTACATCTGCCATAAAAGTAACAAAGCATTTCAGAAAAGGAACATCATACCAAAAGTAAAATATAGTGGTGGTAGTGTGATGGTCTGGGGCTGTTTTGCTGCTTCAGGACCTGGAAGACTTGCTGTGGTAAATGGAACCATGAATTCTGCTGTCAACCAAAAAATCCTGAAGAAGAATGTCCGGCCATCTGTTCGTGACCTCAAGCTTAAGTACACTTGGGTTCTGCAGCAGGACAATGATCCAAAACATACCAGCAAGTCCACCTTTCAATGGCTTAAGAAAACAAAATGAAGACTTTGGAGTGGTGTAATAAAAGTCCTGACCTGAATCCGATTCAGATGTTGTGGCATGACCTTAAAAAGGCGGTTCATGCTCGAAAACCCTCCAATGTGGCTGAATTACAACAATTCTGCAAAGATAAGTGGGCCAAAATTCCTCCACAGCACTGTAAAAGACTCACTGCCAGTTATCACAAATGCTTGATTGCAGTTGTTGCCGTTCAGGGTCTCCGTAATGAAGCTACAAATACATACAGTTAGGCCCAGAAATATTTGGACAGTGACACAATCGTCATGATTTGGGCTCTGCATGCCACCACATTGGATTTGAAATGAAACAACTACAACGGAATTGAAGTGCAGACTTTAAGGTTTAATTCAAGGGGTTGAACAAAAATATATGATTAAACATGTAGGAATTGTAGCTATTTTTATACAAACGCTCTTCATTTCAGGGGCTCAAAAGTAATTGGACAAATAAACATAACCCTAAGTAAAATGTTACTTTTCAATATTTTGTTGATAAGTCTGGAACCCATGGACATCACCAAACGCTGGGTTTCTTCCTTTGTGATGCTTTGCCAGGCCTTTACTGCAGCTGTCTTCAGTTGTTGCTTGTTTGTGGGTCTTTCTGCCTTAAGTTTTGTCTTGAGCAAGTGAAATGCATGCTCGATTGGGTTGAGATCTGGTGATTGACTCGGCCATTGCAGAATATTCCACTTCTTTGCTTTAAAAAACTCCTGGGTTGCTTTTGCAGTATGTTTTGGATCACTGTCCATCTGTACTGTCAAGTGCCGTCCAATCAACTTTGCTGCATTTGGCTGAATCTGAGCAGAAAGTACACTACCGTTCAAAAGTTTGGGGTCACTTAGAACTTTCTTTATTTTTGAAAGAAAAGCACTTTTTTCAATGAAGATAACTTTAAACTAATCAGAAATACACTCTATACATTGCTAATGTGGTAAATGACTATTATAGCTGCAAATGTCTGGTTTTTGGTGCAATATCTACATAGGTGTATAGAGGCCCATTTCCAGCAACTATCACTCCAGTGTTCTAATGGTACATTGTGTCTGCTCACTGTGTCAGAAGGCTAATGGATGATTAGAAAATCCTTGTGCAATCATGTTAGGTCTTCAATGCTGTAATTGCTACAAATGGAGGATTCTTTGACGAAAGCAAAGTTTGAAGGAAAAAATTATTATTTCAAATACAAATCATTATTTCTAACCTTATCAATGTCTTGACTATATTTTCTATTCATTTTACAACTCATGGTGGTAAATAAAAGTGTGACTTTTCATGGAAAACACAAAAATTGTCTGGGTGACCCCAAACTTTTGAACGGTAGTATATCCCTATACACTTCAGAATTCATCCAGCTGCTTCTGTCTTTTGTCACATCATCAATAAACACAAGTGACCCAGTGCCACTGGAAGCCATGCATGCCCATGCCATCACACTGCCTCCACCATGTTTTACAGAAGATGTGGTGTGCTTTGGATCATGAGCTGTTCCAATTCTTCTCCAAACTTTCTTCTTCCCATCATTCTGGTACAGGTTGATCTTAGTCTCATCTGTCCAAAGAATGCTGTTCCAGAACTGGGCTGGCTTCTTCAGGTGTTTTTTGGCAAAGTCAATTCTGGCCTTTCTATTCTTGAGGCTGATTAATGGTTTGCACCTTGTGGTGAATCCTTTGCATTTACTCTCATGAAGTCTTCTCTTTATGGTAGACTTAGATACTGATACACCTACTTCCTGGAGAGTGTTCTTCACTTGAGTGGATGTTGTGAAGGGGTTGTTCTTCACCATGGAAAGGATTCTGTAATCATCCACCACTGTTGTCTTCCGTGGACGTCCAGGCCTTTTTGAGTTCCCAAGCTCACCAGTGCACTCTTTTTTCTCAGAATGTACCAAACTGTTGATTTGCCCACTCCTAACATTTCTGCTATCTCTCTGATGGATTTCTTTTTTTTCAGCCTCAGAATGGTCTGTTTCACCTCCATTGAGAGCTCCTTTGACCGCATGTTGTGTGTTCACAGCAACAGCTTCCAAATGCAAACGCCACACCTGGAATCAACTCCAGACCTTTTAACTGCTTAATTGATGACAGGTTAACGAGGGAAGAGCCCACGCAGCCTTGTTATTTTTTTTTGCAGCCTTCTGAGTCAATTGTCCAATTACTTTTGGTCCCTCGAAAAAGAGGCGGCTATGTATTAAAGAGCTGTAATTCCTAAACCCTTGCTCCAATTTGGATGTGAATACTCTCAAATTACAGCTGAGAATCTGCACTTTAAGCCCATATTGATTATATAATTGTATCCTGAATATGTTTTCGTAAATGGCTAAAATAACAAAACTTGTGTCACTGTCCAAATATTTCTGGGCCTAACTGTACTTCTGCATATGACGAACAGAGGGAGACAGCAGGACGATACAGACCAGTTTTGTTTTACTCCCACTATGTTTTCCGCTAGCTGCTGCTAAGGCGGAAATACGTCACGTCGACGTGCGGCTGGTGTACAGACATGCACAGTAAACATATTTTCTGCCCTACGTTCAGAATTAGTGTTTTCATGCGCACCATTCGGATTAACAATTGGCATAACCCACCCCTCTCAATCTGAATGAAATTTTGATCCGAATGAGCATGATCAGGTTAGAATATTCAGATTGGCGTGTTTACATGAAGCATTTTTATTCCGATCAGGCTTTTAATCCAGTTACTTGTGTCCATGTAAACATAGCCAATGAAGAATCTGGGGGCATCAGACCATATAGGTTTGAGCCATGCCAAGCAGGCATTGTGCCAAGCGAGTCAGACTCAGAGAGTGACAGTGGAGAGGCACACATGCCCGCCGCAGCAGCAGCGACAAACACATGGCAGGGGAACACCAAGCATTATGCTTTTGTTACAGATATTGCAACAAATTATTTGTTCATAAATACAATTTATTTAAACCCGATTTTTCAATAAAATCATAGCAGTGTATTCTCTGTGGCTCAGGCATCGGATTATATTTTGAGTTCTTGTTGTTTTTGTTTTGTACATGTGTTTTATGTGCGTTTTGACCCACTTTCAGGTGGGCACTGTCCAAGATTCGCCAGTCCGACCACATGCCCTCTCTCTTTGACAGTCAGCTGTTCATGTTTTGTGTGCATCATCTGCCGTGTTGTCAGCCAGCCAATATTGCCAACACTATCACGACATGTTAGCCACTCCACACAGCCGTGGTTCTGTTGCGCCCTTTGAAGCAATGTCGGCCCTGGGGTGCAACCGTGGTTAACACATCTCCTCTCCATGCGTTCGCTGGGCGATGTCGGTCCCAAACGCCAATTGTAACTGTTCTGTTTATTTTTGTAAGTCTTCACCTTTTTGTTAACTGTTGTCATCATTCTTATGCTCAATACATGTGCTGTGGTGAATTCTGCGTGTAAATCCATTCATCATGACCCTCCGTGCGCTCTTACACAGGGCATGGAGAGGGAGGATGAAATAACGAGGATTTACGTGCAGGGTTCACCACAGCACATTTAATACAGACAATTCCCAAAAAGATGAAGGTGTACAAAAAACACAAACACACTTACTGATGGCGTTCGAGGGCCGGCATCGCCCAGAGAATGAATGAGAGGAGATATGTTAGCCACAGTTGCGCCCCAGAGCAGACATCGCTTAAAGGACGTACGAGAACCACAGCGAATATGGAGTGACTAAAGTCGTGAGAGTGCTGAAAATAGTGGCAGACTAACAGCACAGATGACAATACTATGGACCAGCAGTGCGTGACTGGCAAACGGCCGCTAAGTACACGCACTGCTGGTGATGGTGTGATGAGAAGCACCTGGGTGAGGACCGGGAAACATGATCAGTGGGAGTTTGAATCAGCTGATGATAATGAGAGAGGGGACGTGGCCGAACCGGCAAGCATCAGCATGCAGTCACAGAAAGTAGGTCAAAGCTGCGCGTAAATCCATTAATCCTTCCCCTCCTCGTGTGCTCCTCCTGCATAAAAGCGCACAAGGAGCGCACGAGGAGGCTTATGACAGTTGGAGCTGAAGCGTGTGATGTGGTCTTTCACGGCCTGCTGTTTATCTAAGCCTGCGACACAACGCAAAGGCATAGCCGTAAAATTAAAACAAGAAACCAGAGAAATTGTGAGCTACAAAGCTGCTGTCATTCCAGTCAACAACACCAACATCCGTTCTGTCGCTTACGTCATGGTGGTGCCGCCCTTCATTCGGTGGGCGGCACCACAGTCCAGTCAGCGGCTGCGGTTTTTTGATGATAACTAGTTTATGCAGGCGCGGTTGTAAATATTATATTGATCATCAACAATGACTTTTGGGTTTACACAACATGCTAAAAAATGTCAAACTCGTGTCATCAGACCTTTAAGCGCTCTAAAAGTCAAAATTAAAACCTTAAAATGAAATCAAAAAGCAACTGGCAACCAATGAAGGACAATAAAACTGGGGAAATGTGTTCCCTTCTCCTTGTCCAGGTTAAAAGCCGAGCTGCTGCATTTTGCATAGTCTGAAAGCAGGCAACAGCAGTTTTATTAAAACACATTAAAAAGGGCATCACAATAATCTAAGCGAGAGGAGATAAAAGCATGATCATTTCCAGTTCAGGTGTTGAGACCATAGGTCTATGTTTTGCTATATTCCTCAGATGAAAAAAGCAATTTCTGACTAGCTGCCGACCAAGGCAGTCCAGTGGCATAGCACTGTTAAAAACAACACCCAGGTTACGCAGGCTGGGCTGGACAGAAGAGCCAAGGTGACCCAAGTATTGCTTTATCAGAGAAATTTTACTGTCTGGAGCGATGATTAGTGTTTCTGTCTTGTTAAGATTTAATTGTAAAAAGTTATTGTTTAACCATTTGTTCATGGCAGACAAGAAAGAGATTAAGTTTGATAAAATGTTCAGCTCATTTTCTTTAAAAGAGCAGTAAAGCTGAAGGTCGTCTGCGTAAAAATGGTAAGAAACACCCTTAAACTGACTAATAATGTGGCCAAGTGGGGTTAAATACAATAAAAACAGAGTAGGGTCCAGAATTGAGCCTTGACGAACCCCACAGGAAAGTCCTTTAACCTCTGGCATCTTCTCATTAAACAAAACACAAAACCTTCTGTCAGTTAAATAAGATGAGAACCATTTCAGAACTAATCCTGAAATACCAAACTAACTAACTAACTAACTAACCTGCACTTATATAGCGCTTTTCTAGTCACAAAGACCACTCAAAGCGCTTTCATTAATACTAACCCTCTATTCTAAGGGCCTATAGGAAACAAATATCTAGGGACAATTTAGAACAGCCAATTAACCTAACATGCATGTTTTTGGCATGTGGGAGGAAACCGGAGAAATCCCGGAGTAAACCCACGCAACACGGGGAGAACATGCAAACTCCACACAGATCACTGTTGGTCGGGGGCTGGGATCGAACCCACGATCCCACGATCCCCACAATCCCCCGGCCAAGGGTAAACTGTGCTGCCGCAGTGCTAACCACTGCGCCACCGTGCAGCCGAAACGTGCAGCAAACGTGTCCTACATCCTGGTTATCAATATATTGTGGTCCACTGTGTCAAAAGCAATGGTGAGATCCAACAACACCAGGTTGTATGCAAAACATAATGATGGTATTGCTTACAGGTGCATTTCTAAACTGCTGAATGGTCCAGTGAGCACTGTTAGAGCTATCACTCAGAAGTAGAAAGAACATCATTTTACCATAAACTAGCCACAATCAGGAGCTCCTCGCAAGATTTCTGACAGAGGAGTCAAAAGAATGATCAGAAGAGTTATCCAAGAGCCAAAGACCACTCATGGAGAGCTCCAGAAAGACCTGGAGTTAGCAGGTACTGCTGTTTCAAAGAAAACAATAATTAATGCACCGAACTGACATTGGGCTCTATGCCTTCTCAACTCACTTGACTCCATTGCTGAAGAAAAAGCATGGTGAAGCTCATTTTCAGTTTGCTGCATAACATTTGGGCAAGCCAGTAAAATACTGGGAGAATATAGTCCAGTCAGATGAGACCAAAATTGAACTTTTTGGATGCCACAACACAGCATGTTTGGAGAAGAAATGGCAATGCACATCCCATCATGGTGTGGGGGTGTTTTTCAGCACATGGTACAGGCAGACTTCATATAACTGAAGGAAAGATGAACAGACAAATGTACAGAGACATCCTTGATAAGAACCGGTTTCTATCTGCCAAGATGCTGAAGATGAAACAAGGGTGGACATTTCAGCAAGACAATGATCCCAAACACACAGTCAAGGAAACTCTCAACTGGCTCCAGATAAGGAAAATAAAGCTGATAGAATGGCCCAGTCAGTCACCTGACTTGAATCCAATTGAAAATCTATGGAACAAACTGAAGATCAGAGTTCATAGAAGACATCCATGGAACCTTCAAGATTTGAAGACATTTGTGTGGAACAATGTGCTAAAATCCCTCCTGCGCAATACCTGCGCCTAATTTCTCCATACACGAGGCATCTGGAAGCTGTTATTATTAACAAAGGCTTTTCTCCTAAATATATGAATTTCACCAAGCATGTCCAATACTTATTCCCTGTGTCATTCCACTTGATTAAATATAACTGTTTTGTGAACACAGTTGCCTTGATTTCTTTGTACATATGGATTACTTGGGTTGTTACTGATATCTGGTGAAAATCTCAGGTTAATGGCACCATCAGAAATATGTGTAATGAGAAAAATGTTGGCGTGTTCAATACTTACTTTCCCCATTATTCAATTCAATTCAATTCAGCTTTAATTATAAATGTGCAATATTCAGACTTGCCCAAGCACTACTGTAGTTTTCACTAAATCTTCAGAAATTACCATAATTATGTTCACAGGTTAAGTGTTACCTTTTATCTATGTGTGTTTTTAACACACAGATACGCATGTGTCTTTGAACAAAATGCTCTGCTATTTAAGGGGGAAACTACAGCAAACTTAAACATGATGCATAAGTTGATCATACCAAACCCCTTTCCCTCTCCCATCCAGATCTTTAGCTTGTTCAACTCCGGGCTAGATCTCAGATTTCACTCTGTTTTGCTGGCCTAAACAGACAGTGAGCCTTTAGCATCATCTAGTGGACTGAAAAGTCAACTGTTTATTACTCCGATACCTAAATAGGTAAATTTGTGTTTGCAACATTTATTAATAATTCTTAATAAAGTGTCATGATACAGTGTCTCTGAATCAATACAGTATCATCACCACAAAATATCACGATACTATGCTGCACTAAGTATTTTCCTCACTCTTAGAAGGCCTGCCTACTCAATACTCATCAGGTGTGTCATGTACACTTCCCATTCCCGCTGTAATTCATTCATTCATCTTCTTCCGCTTAATCCTTTTCGGGTCGCGGGGGGGCTGGAGCCTATCCCAGCATCTTTAGGTGAGAGGCAGGGTACACCCTGGACAGATCGCCAGTCCATCGCAGGGCCAACACAGAGAGACAGACAACCATTCACTCTCACAGTCATACCTAAGGACAATTTAGAATCCACAGTTTTGATGCCAATTAACCTAACCTGCATGTTTTTGGCATGTGGGAGGAAACCGGAGAAATCCCGAAGTAAACCCACGCAGACACGGGGAGAACATGCAAACTCCACTCCACACAGATCACTGTTGGTCGTGGGCTGGGATCAAACCCAGGATTCCCCAGCCAAGGGTGAGTTGCTGTGCTACCACAGTGCTAACCACTCCGCCACCGCGCCGCCCCTCCCACTGTAATGTACAGGTTAATTTTTTGGGAAAACAATATGCAAATCCCAAGTCTAAAACAGGTCTTTGCTTTGAAAGGAGTGCCATCTAAAGGTGAGTTTATGCCCCTTCTTGCTCTGGTGCATATACGCTTTGGATAAGGCCAGCATGCACACGGCTGAATATATGCTTCATTTTTTGCGTCTACTAGGCCAAGCATCCTTTTGAATGCGAGGTTTCAGGCTTGTACATGCGAAGTCAACCCAGTCACAAAATTTGGGCTGCACACACTCAGCCATGTAGGGGCCGCACGACTAGAGACAGTGAGAAAAATTTATGTCACACAAGCCTTGCGCCCAAACAGACACGCAGAGCGGAGGTGGAGCATAAATCCACCTTAACACTGACCCCTCTATGTACATAGTTGGAACACAAAACACAGCCCGCTTCTATGTCCGTCTCCCTAGACAGCCACTCCAATATCAACCCCCACTCACAGAGCTAGAGGGAAATGCTGCACTATACAATAAGTGTCAACACAGTACCACACACTTATTGCTCTTCACTCATGTTGAAAAGATATTGCAGCTACATGTCAGTCAAAGGCACTCACAACCACAGAAATGTGTGTCAACTATATGAGAAAACAGCAATAACTGTTCCTCACATTATCACTGATTCCCAACACACAAAAACATGGTTTTTAAAAGCCAGCAGTAGACTGAAGAAAGTAAGAGAGTGCTCGACATGAAAATAACTTGTATAAAATCCTTCATAGATTAAGTGGATTAAGTAAGTGTTTCCTAGTTACATAATGTCACCATTTGAGAGAGGGTACTGATGGAGCTGGGTTCTCATTTTTTCTGATAAATGAGCTTGGATAGGTGGGCTGTTTCTTATAATATAGGGAGCAGATATTTAAGGCTGTTGTGCCTTTAAGACACTGGGATCCCCCCTTGGGAGTAAAGCTTGCAGTGCACAGGAGTATACAGCTCCGCCTCCTTCATACAGCCGTTTGACACTGTGAGAAAGTGCCCAGCTGAACCAAAGACTGAACTACTGTGTATCTAGAAGGCCTTCCAACAAAGACGACCTTTCAGCTCTCAGTTTCCCTCCTTCTCTCCTAGTTTCTGCTCCAACATTTACAGCACTTCTCCATCCACGGTCAAAGATACAGAACAAACATGACCCAGCCATCCATCTCTCTGTCTGCTGCCATGTGGTGAAGCAGGGTGGAAACAGCATTCACCTTTGCCCCAGGTGCAGGCAGGTGCCACCCAGATGCATAAATATGCAAGTCATTCAGCAGATAAAATGCAGCAGTTAAAGACTGAATCAGTAGCCTGTCATTCAGGAGCAGACATTTAGAATTTAATATTTCACGACAAATCAGATAAACTAACCAGCCAGATCACATGATATTTAAAATAGAGATAGGCAATATGGTCCCTGACTTTTTTTTCTTCATACCGCAATCAATTTCCAATTTTTGTTTTTACATTTTTTTTTAACATGCAGAATTTTTACATCAGTTATTTAAAGCAAGATATATGAGTATACTGAAACAAACATATCTACTTTTTAAATGTGCATAACAGACTGAACATATACAGTATTTAAGGCTTATGGGGGTGCGTAGACAGAAAATATATATGGGCATTTTCCCCAAATTCGCAATGGTGCCTTTGATTTAAAAAAATATATTATATTATATATATACTGTATATTTACCAATTTATAAATTTTACAAAGTAAAAATTTAGGTAACAGAAAAACATTTACAAATTGGCACTGCAGATAAATGCCATTTTCTACTCCAACAGCAGAGGAGGAGGCACCACATCAGTGAATCATATGCTAGCAGGTGGTTGTAGATAAAGGGAATGGTATCTGTTTTATTAAAGCAGAGCCTCTAACAAAACAGAAACCCCCCTAGACGTGATGTCACATTCACTAGGTGATCCTGAGGTGCTGTGAGATCAGCGAGAAACAAAAACATGTAAAAGTACAACTATAGGAGAGTCCACCTTTGCCTGAGAACCACTGTTCCAGCACTTCCCAGGGCTACTAAAGCAACACTAAAGCTAGTTTCACACCAAAATTAGTACAAGTGTGCTTTTTAAAGCAGGTAAACGGCAAACAATAGGCTACTGATGTCTTCCTCTCATGAGATGATTGCAAACATTACTTTTCCGTATCTTGTCTTGCCAATGTTGTGACACTGATGCCTATGTGATCACATACATTTGCACGTTCACCCAGGTTTCCCATTCACATGGCATCTGATCGGTGAAGCCAATAAAAATCTGTCTACAGCTGAGTTATTTGAACCGTGAGTGACATGGAGTTCCTTCTACCTGTGACAAGTCGGTATAGGGGTATGCCCTGCAAGTATTTCCGGATGCTAAAGGTGAACTGAATTGCATTTTCATGAAAACAAAGATTTTTTTATTTTTTTTTAGCAATAATACATCACCAAAGTGTTCAGAAAGGTACATTTATAGCATTTATATTCTTAAAAATAATATATTGATGAAAAATATACTTAACTTTTACAAGACTGAAACCGTCATAATATTTACATCTGAGCAGCTGGATGACGAGACTGTGGTGGCCGGTACCATAGATATAAGATACACTAGACAGTACATGGCTAACATTTTCTGGCAAACAGAGGTGCCTATTCGGTAAGTAATTATGGTTGACAGCACCTGCAGCATTGTGATAACAGGTTACACATAAAGCTGTTCATTGTATTAATTGTAATCAAATAAATAAGGCATGTACATGGAATGTAACTAGCCTAGCCATGACCTACCCAATGTTTATGTATCTATGGCCAGTAAAGATGATACAGCCGGTCAGAGCCAATAGCTTAACTGGGTTGATGTCACATGTCTTTACCAAGCAACTGGTGCAAGAGTAAGTGTGACCCTACTGGCCAGGAGGTCAGAATGTTGTTTATATCACCTTTAAGGCTGAATTTATGCATTGCAAATAAACGTGCATTTTAGCAATGACAATAGCGACTGCACATTTTCTGTGCTCTTGCCATGTGTCATTTTCTTTGTATGCTGTCTCGGTGGCACCACTTTCTGAAGGTGAAAGGGAAGTTGGATCTTTGCGCATGCAGAGTCAGTGTGGTCACAAAATTTGAGCTACACAGAAGAACCATGTGGATCCCAGCGGACTGGAGAGTGGGACAAAATTTATATCTCACAGGCCTCAATCATCTTTCAGCACGCAGAGACCAACCATATGCAGCCTTAATTTTATGACTGCTTGGACAGTACGCAAGCCGTCAACACTGAACATTTTGGATGCTTGAAAATTGCAGTAATTATAATTTATTTTAAAATGTCTGAATTCATTTTATTTTGTCTGCCTCTTGTCTCCCTGTAATGTTAAAAATGATAAGAACTTCTATTCCCATTTTGCTGTTCTCTTTGTACAATTTTGCTGTCTTGAATATTAAATTTAAAAATATCAATTGGCAATTTCAGGGAATTGCATAAATTAAAGAAACTATCTGATATATTTTTAAGCACTGAAAATAAAAAAAAAAAACCTCTATAAGTTTTCAAATTGAAAACTAAATCAGGTCTTAAAACTGAACCCCAAGTGTGTCAAGATCAATGGCACCTTTCTTACTTCCTCCTCTCAGGACCATACACTAAGATAAATGCTGTGATAGACAAGATCTACGGAGGCCTAATGCTAGACCCAGAAATAGCTGGACACCAACAGGATAAAAATATCCAAACAGATGGGAGGGTTCACAGGCAAAGGGGGAGAGGCAACAAGCACAATTAAAGACTTCAGAGAGGAGAGCTGCAATTACAACTGTTTACTAACCCCTGCATGCTGCATGGTTAGTAAAGACCAAATCCCCATCCAAAAATAATGACCAAACTTACAGGTAATCATGTATAAATCAGTGTAGCCATAGTGGTGCTGCCTTTCCCCTCCAGCTTCATTACTAACGCAAAACTCCAATTTAATTTGGGCCTTGTTCATGTTAGTTATAGTCAATGCTATAAGTGACATGTTTACGGTAAAGAAAATGCGTGGGGGGGAAAGTTCTGAGGAAATGGTTCAGCAGTCTGCCTGAGAAACAAAACTCAAACAAACCTTGACATTTCATGTGGTTTTCACAGCTTGCCTGAGAAACTAAACCAATGACACAAAAGTGTTCTTGCTGACACATTAAAAACAAAAAGACAATGCATTACTGATTACACTGGTCAACACCAAATTTACTAATTTTTTTTAGCTGATTTAGGACAATTTTGATGTGCTGAATCCAAAAAATCACATTGGTTTTGCTCAGTCAGGTCAACTTTTTGAACTATGGCCACATGTTTTCTCACGTTTTTTTTTACATGTATGGGTATTTTCACTTTATATGATGCAAAATTCTTTATTTCTTGAAATTCTCTGAATTTTGAACAATGATGACGTAACATTCAATTTACATGTACTTACCTTTATCAATGTCTACTATTCAATTTACAGTACAACTGTACAACTGCTGTACAACTGCTTACAACTTAGCATAAAAACTTGACCAGATCGAGAGAAACGGATGTCATTTTCGGATTCAGTGGTGCAAAATTGTCTTAAATCAGTTGAAAAGACAGACAACTTACAAAAAAATTATTTTTGCTATGCTGTGTTACTATTAAAAAATTCTGTAAACTTTGCTCTACTGTAAGCCTCCAACAAAAACCCATTTCAGTTCTACTCGTGGATTTCACTGCACAGAAACTACAGATTTGAGTTTTACCAATCCTACAGGACATTATGAGCAGGAAAGAAAAAAAACTTGTATGAAAACATTATCTAATCTATTTTAGCTTTATCTAAAGACTCCATGAGGGATCTAATGGTATCCCCAGGGCCATTTCCCCTTTCATAGCTGATAAGTTGATTTGTGCAAAGCAATAATTGTTCATGGCGAGTTTTGTTTATTGGAATGTACCCAATAAGTACTTCAAGGCTGCAGTTGGGTTTTGACTCGTAAAGCTGGGCAAGCTTTTGCAAGATTACCTACTAAAAGCTTTAAATAGCTTATTTGGGATGACCCGTTCACATTCCAAATCAATGTGGAAAAAAAAGCCTATTGTATACTGCTACTCATGCTGTTGATAACCCATATTGTAATTCATTCTTGCTGTTGATAATGTGTGATGGGTGTGTGTGTGTGTGTGTGTGTGTGTGTGTGTGTGTGTGTGTGTGTGTGTGTGTGTGTGTGAATAAACTGTTGAGAACATAAGATTGATATGAAGTCCAGATTTTAGGTCAAGGTGGTTCCACCCATACGCTATGCATCAACAGCAGTGTGGGATTGTGCACACATTTTCACTGAAACTGGAAAAAAAGATCAGCATACACACTTCAAGGTTACAGGAACAGCAGCACGTTCACACGTTCCGTGTGAACGTGGTTACCCACAATGTGAAAAACTGCTGTTGTGACTATGCTGGGCCACTAGGTGGCAGTACCACTTTACAGCACCATGTATAAACATCTCCCGGTCAACCATCAATCACTTCAGAAAGCTTGTGCTGAACTTTAAAAATAGTGTTGAAGTGAAGAATAAACACATTCAGCAGCTACACCATTTATTTCTCACCTCGCTTGTTTTCAGAAACATGTTTTGCTGTTTAGTTTTGAAGATGAAAGTTTAACGTCCTATCTTGGATGCGGATGAACAGACCTGAACAGATAGCCCAGCGGTGGATGCGTTGACCAGTGAGGTGCAGCTTGTGTTTTACTAAACAGCATATACATACAATGGGGAAAATAAGTATTGAATGCGTCAACATTTTTCTTATTAAACATATTTCTGACAGAGCCATTGACCTGAGATTTTCACCAGATATCAGTAACAAACCAAGTAATCCATACATACAAAGAAATCAAAGCAACTGTGTTCACAAAACAAGTTATATTTAATAAAGTGGAATGACACAGGGAATAAGTATTGAACACACTAAGTGAAATTTATTTAACATTTAGTAGAAAAGCCTTTGTTGGTAATAACAGCTTCCAGATGCCTTCTGTATGGAGAAACTAGGTGCAGGCATTGCGCAGGAGGGATTTTAGCTCATTCTTCCACACAAATATCTTCAAATCTTGAAGGTTCCATGGGTGTCTTCTATGAACTCTGATCTTCAGTTCGTTCCATAGATTTTCAATTAGATTCACGACAGGTGGCTGACTGGGCCGTTCTATCAGGTTTATTTTCCTTCTCTGGAGCCATTTGAGAGTTTCCTTGGCTGTGTGTTCCTTTGCTGAAATGTCCACCCTCGTTTCATCTTCAGCATCTTGGCAGATAGAAACCAGTTCTTATCAAGGATGTCTCTGTACATTTGTCCATTCATCTTTCCTTCAATTATATGAAGTCTGCCTGTACCATGTGCTGAAAAACACCCCCACACCATGATGCTCCCACCTCCAAACTTCATTAGCCATGTTTACATGGACACAAGTAACTGGATTAAAAGCCTGATCGGAATAAAAATGTTTCATGTAAACATGTCAATCTGAATATTCTGACCCGATCGTACTCCTTCAGATCAAAATTTCCTTCAGATTGAGACGGGTGGGTTATGCCAATTGTTAATCTGACTGATGTGCATATAAACACTCATTCCAAAGTTTGGGTAGACAATATGTTTACTGCGCATGTCTGTATGTCAGCGTGACGTATTTCTGCCTTTACAGCAGTTAGCCAAAGACATGGCGGGAGTAAAACAGAACAGGTCTGTATCATCCTGCTGTCTTCCTCTGCTCGTCATATGCAGAAGTATGTACTGCTGGGCTTGTAGCTTCATTAGAGACCAGCAGAAGCAAAAGTACAGTCTGAATAACACAATACAGATCCATTTAAAAAGAGAAAGACACAAAGCGGGGTTTGTTTACATCGGAAGTTGCTTCTTCTTCTACCATTTCCAGAATGTAAGACAACTCTGCACATCAAAATGATGTAGTCCATTCAAACGTGTGACACATGTAAATGCATGTCATAATCAGATCAACTTTTTCAGGGTCCATGTAAACAGTAAAGTTCTGATATAAACTGTAATCACACTGAAGAAATTTTGCACATGTAAACATGGCTACTGTTGGTATGGTGTGCAGTGCCATTTCTTCTCCAAACATGCTGTGTGTTGTGGCATCCAAAAAGTTAAATTTTGGTCTCATCTGACCAGACTTTATTCTCCCAGTATTTTACTGGCTTGCCCAAATGTTGTGCAGCAACCTTTAAACGAGCTTCAACATGCTTTTTCTTCAGCAATGGAATCTTGCGAGGTGAGCGGGTATAGAGCCCATGTCGGTCGAGTGCATTAATTATTGTTTACTTTGAAACAGCAGCACCTGCTACCTCCACGTCTTTCTGGAGCTCTCCATGACTGGTCTTTGGCTCTTGGATAACTCTTCTGATCTTTTGATTCCTCTGTCAGCAATCTTGCGAGGAGCTCCTGGTCGTGGCCAGTTTATGGTAAAATGATGTTCTTTCCACTTCTGAATGATGGCTCCAACAGTGCTCACTGGAACATTCAGCAGTTCAGAAATGTGCCTGTAACCAATGCCATCATTATGTTTTGCAATACGGTTGCAAAGGTATATAGAGAGCTCTTTGCTTCTACCCATCATGAGTTCTTTGTGGTGTGACAACCTGATATTCACAGACCTTTTTAAAGGCTATCAGTCAGGACTTAAACCAGCTGATATTAATTTGCCCTGATGGGGGATGGGATGGCTTCTTAAATTCTGATGGATTTTAGCCAATTTTTTTGGCTTTCTATGCCTTTTTGCATCTTTTTTTGGTCACGTGTTCAATACTTATTCCCCGTGTCATCCACTTCATTAAATATAATTTGTTTTGTGAACACAGTTACCTTGATTTCTGTGTATGTGTGGATTGCTTGGGTTGTTACTGATATCTGGTGAAAATCTCGGGTCAATGGCTCATCAGAAATATGCTTAATGAGAAAAATGTTGACGTTTTCAACACTTATTTTCCCCGCTGTATGTCAATCATTTGTTGTGGTGGTTACGCCCCATTCACGCTCCTGTGATGCTGATGTCACCGTCAGCAAAACTACTTCACTCTGGAGACTGGTTTCAAACCTTTACACTTTTACACCGCCAAAATCCTTGTGCCGTATGCACAGATAGCCAAACTGTAAGAGAAGTTTGCCAGTTTTGGTAAAAAAGTCATGTGCATAGCATCTAAGGAATACTATTCATTAGCACATCTGTTTTATGTCTCTTGTAGTTGTTTGTACACACGGTACTGTATAACTTCTATGAACATATTGCTACACAGTTTTGTATGCGAATTACTTTTTCAATAGGCACTGCTAGCGATGGCTAATAGAAAACTGGCTACAAGGGGGAAAAAATAAAAACTAACTGCAAGTTCAAATTATAACTTAAAAGTCTTGTAACAGAAAGCCGTAGACTCAGATATGACATCATTTCTTCAACTAGATTTTCAAATTAGAAAAGTAACACACTATCATGATTTAATGTTAACACACAAACTAATTTCCGGTGGTGTGGTGCACTTACCAATTTGATGGCCACATATTCGTTAGTATAGAGATTTTTTCCCAGCCGCAGCTCTCCAAAGTTTCCACAGCCGATTTTTTTACCCACGCGAAAATTTGGGCCAACCATAAGAACCCCAGAATTGGTCCCTGTACTCCTGCTCCCATGTCCAGTCCTGCTGCCTGCTGTCTTAGACATCTTTTTCCCTTCCTCTGTCTCTCCCTTGCCCCCTCTCTTGTCAAAATCCATAAGCTTGTGATACCCTGGCCTCTCCACGGTTATGCTCCAGCCATGCAAACCATAGAGACTCCAATAACAATGGAGAACACTTTTGGGAGGGGGTAGGGAGACAAAAGTCAGAGGACAGAGGAAAGATGTTTCTGCTAAAATGTGTAGTAGTTGAGAAGACAAATGAGGTTAATGAAATGTCAGCTGAAGTAACCTCTTTGCCAACCAGACAGTCCTCCCTTTTATCTCTTCTTATTTACAAGATGAGCTCTTTTCTTGTGCGTTTCTCCACTCCAGTTTTAAAGTAGCATGTCCCTGCCGGACAAATAGGCAGGTTGTTCTAGGATGTGCCCACAGACATTCATACAATACCAGCCGAAAAACAGCACTCTGAAACCGGCTATTACATCCGCAAGGCCACTTGGGAACATCTCCTGGAGTGCCTCAGTCCTTCTGGTTAGCCTTCAGTGACGTTGTGAATGGTCTCCATGTTGCAGTGCCACAGCAGAGGCGGCAACCCAAAGTTAGAGAAACACCAGTGACAAGCAGACTTTTTATGGTGGTAGCCAGTTATCTGCAAAACCAAACAGAGATAATTCAGTTCATAGATTATGATACAACTACTGGGTAGAAATAGCCAAAGTTATTTGTTGCACATTTAGTCATTACTTTGTTATTAAAATGTATTTTAACTCATTGCAGACGACACGCCATCAGTAGGTAATCATTTCAACATAATACAATGTAATAATGACAAACAATAAAAAGCAATTATTATGAGCAGAAACAGCACCTAAGGCTTAGGTGCTTAGGTCCTAAGCCATGAAGATATTTTTTCTTAAACTCCACAAAATAGTGTGTACTTCATCAGCCATTAATTGTTATACTTCTTCTTCTTCTTTTAGATTCGATTGGCGGTTGGCAACCAGCTTACAGATGCATTACGCCATGTACTTCATTCTATCTGGTCAGGCGCTCTATAGTCTTATTCTTCTTCTTTTAGATTGCCCTCTACATTCTTCTTCTTCTTTTAGATTTGATTGGCAGTTGGAATCCAGCTTACAGGTGCATTACTGCCACGTACTTCACTCTATAGCATCACTCCATATGTCTCGTTGCCCTCTACATACCACTTATTACTCTATATCATCAGTCTATCAATATACTGTATATCCACGCTATATCTTCTTCTTCTTTTAGATTTGATTGGCGGTTGGCAACCAGCTTACAGGCGCATTACCGCCACATACTTCCCTCTATCTGGTCAGGAGCTGTAGTCCTTCTATCCACTCTATATATCTTGGCCATTATCACTCCATTTAAACTAGTGCATATCTCCTTGTGGCTCTTGTTGTGCCTCTTAAGTTAATATCATCACTCTATATATAATTTAAGAAATCTCTGTGTGGCTGTCTGTCACGATCATAGGACTCACTAAAAGATCACAGAACCGCCTATGATGTTCCTATGATGTCTACATGATGTCCTATGATGTTCCTATGTATAAGGAGTTCTGAACAACTCCTTATGTGTGAAAAAAATTATCCGTCCTTGGACTGCATCACTCACGATCATAGGACTCACTTAAAGATCATCGGACTCGCTATGACATCATCAAAGATCATAGGACTCACTATGACACCATCAAAGATCAAAGGCAGGCATCACTGAACGAGTGTTGATGTGCTTGCTTACACTGCCTTTCTACAGGCATGCAGAAATACATACTTATACTTGGTTTCTACGGGAATGCACAGGTATGCACTAGTTGTTATGTGATGAAATGGTTGTTTACTTGTAATCTCTGCTTTCACTTATTTTAAATGGCCTAAAATGGAGAAACATGGCAATGAAAATATTAACAAGAAGGAAAGAAACACATTTTGTAATATTTACCCAATTTAAAAAGGCACAAGTTAAACTATAACCATCACAGCAAACTATAAAGGAAGCATGACCAAGTAGAAACTAGATCAATCATCATAATTTCATTTCTCATTGGCTGTAAAACCTGGCCATCTATTTTTGCAACCACATATAGACGTTTCTGCTCTGTCTATGTTCTGAGATGTTGGTGGTGCTGAAAAGTGCAGGTAATGCAGGCATAAGCTTTGGGCAGCTACTGTTTCCTATGGAAAGGCACTTACACAAATCAATGACTGCTGTAATGCCTCATCTAATAACATTTGCATTACTGAGAAGCATACTATTGGAAGAATTTAGATACTGTCTAGTCTACAGCAAGACCACTTAGATTATGACAGATATTCAGGATTAATTTCAAAACACTACAAGGCTATATAGATGAAGCAAATATGTCGAGAATGACTTTGTTTAATATCCAGTAAATGATTCAGCCATAGGGAGCTGTAGCAGTGTTCATCCATTCTGCACAAAGCCTCCCAATCCTATTATGTCCCAAAGCTATATTTTCTACTGTAATGTTATGTGTATGTAAATGACACACACATGTAGTCAAACAACATCTTTCAAATGCACCCGATACAAGTCATTACAACTTTTGGGGGGAAGGGGGACGGGATTAATACCAGGAATGTCATCAGAGCCATGTGTCTTGTTTTGTTGTGTGACATACTGCATACCTAAAGCAAGTTCTGAAGAGAAACTAGCTTTCCTGGTCACAAGATAGGAAATACAGGTGGTAAAAGCGTGGATGCCAAGTCATGGCAGCTTCTCCTGAAACCACAATGTGCCCCATGTGAAGTATCCAGATAACCAGAAAAATGGCTGTTCTGGACATTTAAACAAAATATAGGCACTCATTTACATTAACAACAGGTGTGTTCATGGAAAACAACAAATAACTTGCCGACTGTCCTTTTATTCCTGTAAACTCTTATGACTAGACTGTCCCATTTGAGGAAGTTGAGCATTGTTTTTCATGTCAGTTGTTCGGTATAACTATATCGAGTATTGAGGTACCATTTAAATACAAAATGCCAAAAATACCTTTATGTAATATTTCACAAAACGGAATTCGGGGCTAGACAGTGAGTACAACGTCTAGTTATTACCATTATAAACAATAGTTAGTTAGCAATAAGACGAAACTATGCGAATTGAAAGGCTGTAAACACAAGTCAGATACAAACAGAAAAAAAGGCAGATTTAAAGTAACCACAGTCATTTCAGGACCAGACTTCCAAATTGTCTTTGTCGGTGTTAAAGATACCTGGCTTTTGGCTTATGTTAATAAGCTAATTGCTAACTGGCTTCAGAATGGCACAACAGCTGTCATTTGAAGCATCGGCTAACCCAAATAATGCATTTTGCTCACAAGATTAGATTGCGATAGCTTTCAAAAGTAAAATAAATTAAAGGCAACATTTTTGACAGATAATCCGTTGGCAAGAGTGTCCAGACGAGCTATGAATCCCATCAGAGTAGCTGGTTCAGGCCAGATACTCCCGAGGTACCAGAGCGCTGGTTGAGGCTCGTTAGCTTGATGTCGCTCAATTTGGGTTCTGTAAAATTGATGATTCCATGATATGGATACTCCATAAATACCTAATAAACCCAACATAAACATTTACTTCTTCTAAGAAACTGCTGAATTCAGCTATGATTGCTTGCGTCTGTTGAAAGCATCGATTCCTCTTGGCCCAACGCCTGAAAAAAGCACAGCTAACGCTGTAAAGTTAGCTGCTCACAACGACACTTTGTCGTAAGAACAAAGACAACCTAAACCTTAGCGAAGAAACGCAAATCGATCATGTGGGTGAGTTTACATAGCATAAATATTAATTTCTTGACATTATATGTGCTACAAAGATCAAGCTACTTAGTAAACGCTTAGTAGCTGAGAAACAGCGTCGGAAGCGACGCTGCTACTAATATTTTCGACAGAAGTAATACAATGATCAAAGACACCAGTGATTCACCTGAAAAGTGACGCCTTTTAGTTGAGATTCTCGCCTGCAGAAATTACCTTGGCCGCTGCCGGACAACTCCTTAATCCTAACCAGTCGACTGAGCACCAACCATAGCCTACGATCTCTTACCGCTTAGCTCTCCAGCTAGCCATTTAGCAAGCTAGCAGAAGAGCACTAGCTACAACGTCAATGAAGTGCGCGCCGCGTCTTTAACAAAATCACCGTTGGAAACAATTTCATATTTCCCCAAGAACTAGTTACTATTACCTGCTAAGTGTTAACTACCAAAACCAAATCAGAGCCATGGTTCTTTGTCCGTCAGTGCCTTTCTCGTCTCTTGTCCCAGAGTTGCTATGATATCACTGTTGTCTCTTTAAGCCTCCCTCAGCCGCACGGCGTCATACCGCCTCACGCCACCTCGACTTACGCCCGAAAACCGACGCAGTCGCTTTGGTGAATAGCTGAGAACCCGCTACGCTCCGGTTTTAAAAACCGGTTGATTTTGGTTGACGATTCCACAACAGAAGCTGAAATGAAATGCCGCCCAGCCTGGCAAACATGTTTAACCACCATGATATAACAGTCCATTAAACGTAAAGGTCCTACAACAAAGCAGGATTCAGCATACTTTGACAGTATTTTGCACTCATTTGCCGTAGTTTACAGGGCAATGGGTTGGCATTATATTTTAGCTCTTATAATAGTCTATCCATCTATGGTGGGTACAGTAGCTAGAAATTGTACTCAAGTAAAGTAGCGTTAACTTATGATATTAATGGTTATACAAGTGTGAGAGGTCAGCAAAATATTACTTAAGTAATGAGTAATGACTTAACCCTCTCCCATTTTTCTTAAAATCGTGATTCTTCCCATAAATTTGCATTTTTCTAGAAATTTTGTAGCTTTTTGAGACCGTTTAAAATTTATTACTGTTTTGTTACAAATTGTGGGAGGTCTTCCTCATAAATTTGCAAATTTCTGTTTAAAATTTACTTTTTACAGAATTAAAAACATTTTCCTGGTAAATCTGCAACTTTTTAATGTAAACTACAGGTGCTCTCTAATATAATCAAAAGAAAAAGTAATAAACCAAATATTTGCTGAGCAAGAACAGAACAATGATTTTTTTTTAAACAATAATTTCTTTATGAATGAATTTATTTATTTCGGATAGTACATTACAGGTTAAAAGAAACTGTATAATATAACAACAAGGTCAAATTAGACAAAGACTCCTTCTACTAAACAATTCCACGTGAGTTATCCGAAATGGGTGATGGCTGAAGCCGCAGCTTATATTGCCCACCCATATTCCATCCAAGAATTCAAAGGAGAAAAAAGAGAAAACAAGACAAGAGCGATTACAATTTAAAACAAGGCTAAGACAAAATATGACTGAGAGAAAAAGAAAACTGAGCTAGTCTAAGTTAAGCGGTTACTATTCAAAAACAAATCTAAGACATAGTGTCACAGAGAAAAAAGAAAAACTAAGCTATAACACAACACAGGCTGGAAATGTCAATCCTTATGTGAGTTTACATGTCGTCTTGTAAATATGTTTGGAGTATTTCTTCCTTTAGTTTTTGTTTAAATTGTCCAAGCTTTGTACATGATTTTAATTCAGGTCCAAAATCGTTCCATAATCTGACATCTTGCACTGAAATACAGTGTTGCTTGGTGGTTGTTCTCACTGTAGGCTTTTGAAATATACATGTTCCTCTGAAGTGATATCGTTTCTCCCTTGTTTGGAACAACTTTTGGATATTTGCGGGCAGTGATAGATTCTTCACTTTGAACATTATTATTGCGGTTTTAAAGTCGATCAGATCTTTCAACTTGAGAGTTTTTTGTTTAAGAAAAAGTGGGTTTGTTGGTTCCCTGTAAGCTGCTTTGTTGATTATTCTAATAGCTCTCTTTTGAAGCATAAAGAGTGGATATATGTTTGTTTTATATGTATTTCCCCATACTTCATTACAATATGTCATGTATGGGAGTATTAATGAATGATACAAGGTGTATAGTGTGGGTTGATTCAGCAAATTTTTCACTCTGTGTAATATTGCAATTGATTTGGATACTTTACCTTTTATATAATTAATATGTGGCTTCCAACACAGTTTGTTATCAATTATTACTCCAAGGAATTTAGTTTCGGATACCCTTTCAATCTCTACACCATTTACACTGAGTTTGGGTACTGGGTAGTTGTGATGGTTGTTAAAGACTATAAATTTTGTCTTGCTTAAATTGAGCGTTAATTTGTTTGAATCAAACCACAGTTTCAGCTTTCCTAATTCCTTTCCGAGTGTATCCAGAAGTTGTTCCAAGTTGTTTCCACTGCATAGCAGGTTAGTGTCATCAGCAAACAATATTAAGTCCATTTTTTCTGAAACTTTACATATATCATTTATATACATATTGAATAATAATGGTCCCAAAACTGAACCCTGTGGGACTCCACAGGTGACCTTCAGTAGCTCTGAGTTTTTGTTGTTAACACATACAAACTGATATCTATTCTTTAAGTAACTTATTAACCAGGACAGTGCTACCCCTCTGATACCACAATTTTGTAGTTTCTTTAATAATAGATTGTGATCTACTGTATCAAATGCTTTTTTAAGATCCAGGAATACTCCAACTGAATACTCTTTATTTTCAATGGCTGTTGATATTTTTTCTGTAAATTCCATTAAGGCATATGCTGTTGTCCTTTTGTGTCTGAACCCATATTGCTGCTCACACAATAAATCATTCTTCAGTATGAAGTTGTCAGTTCTCTCATAGAATATTTTTTCAAGTATCTTGGAAAATTGCGGTAATAGTGAAATTGGTCTGTAGTTGGAGAGTTCCCCTCTGTCGCCTGTCTTGTAAATCGGAATTACTTTAGCTATTTTCATTGCATTGGGAAATATACCTGATTGGAGAGACAGGTTACAGATATACGTCAGTGGTTTCACTATGCATTCGATAACAGTTTTGACTAGTAGCATATCAATACCATCACAGTCCGTAGATGTTTTACTTTTGAACGATTTAACAATTTCAATGACCTCTCTTTCGTCTGTGTTCTTTATGAAGATGGTGTCTTTTACAGCAGTGTTATTGCATATTGAATCACCCGTTGGCACCGTAGTGGGTATTTCTCGGGCCAGTTTAGGTCCAATGTTAACAAAAAAATTATTAAATTCATCTGCAGGTGAAGCTATATTCACATTCGGAGTTGATTTATTATTTTTTGGAGTGTTAGTTGGGTAGCTGGTATTTCTGCTTTTATTTCCAAGGATACTGTTGATTATTGTCCATGTATTTTTAATATTGTCTTTGTTTTTTTCCAGTTCTTTACTGTAATAGTCTCTTTTACTACATCTTATTATATATGTTAACTTATTTTTGTATGTTTTATACCGCTGCTCTGCTTCTTTTGTCCTTTTCTTTATGAAAGCTTTATATAATAAATTTTTCTTTTTACACGCCTTTTGTAGTCCTTTGGTTAGCCATGGTTTGTCAGTAAATTTGTGTTTAAGCTTTTTTTTAACTAATGGGCAGTTTTTTTCATAAAGAGTGGTTACAATGTTTGTAAATGTGTCATAGGCTTCATTTACATCTGATACATAGACTTCTGTCCAGTCTTGCTTCAGCAAGTCCTCTTTAAAAGAACTGATTGCGTTTGGTGATTTGTGTCTGAACGATTTTGAGATTTTTTCTGGGTTGGGCCCCGTGTGGCCATGGATAAGTGCAAAGATTGGCAAGTGGTCGCTTATATCATTTATCAATAATCCACTTTCTATTTTCTTGTCGAGAACATTGACAAACAGGTTGTCAATAAGTGTAGCAGAGTGAGCTGTGATTCTACTGGGATGTGTTATTGTGGGATATAGACTCATGCTGTACATAGAGTTCATGAACTCTGTAACTACATTTTGTTGATGTGGATTAAGTAGATCAATATTGAAATCTCCACAAATTGCTACCATTTTCTTACTAGTAATATTATTGTACAGCTCGACTAATTTATCTCTGAATGTCTCAATGCAAGTTCCCGGCGTTCTGTATATGCAGCTTATGATTAGATTTTTTGTTTTGTCTAGGTCAATCTCAACAGTAACACATTCCAGAATCCCTGGTAGTGCTGAGGACATTTCATTTACAAGCTTACATCTATATAGGTCATCAATATACAGTGCAACACCACCACCCTTTTTTTGAGATCTGTTAATGTTAAACATCTGATATCCCTCTATTGCCATCAGGGGAGCCTGGTCTGCATTAAGCCAGGTTTCAGAGACTGCTATAGCTGTGAATTTTCTGTTTAGCTGTTTTAAATAGTCCTGAATCTGTGAGAAGTTTTTGTTAAGACTTCTGCTATTGAAGTGTATTATTGACAGTTTACCATCTAATTGCACTTGACTTTTGAATTGCTTTTCAGTGTAATATTCACAGTGGTTATGAATATTATTGAAAAAGTGGTTATCAGGATCAATATCATTCTCCATCTCTTGTGGTTTATGTTTAGCATAGTGGCATATTTTTAGAGTTTGAGTTTCCTCACTCTGTGTTTCATAGTCAGTGTTCATTTGTATTTATCTAAGTCAGTAGCATCTCTGATCATTATACTTTTTGCTTGCTCAGGTGTTCCATTTAGTTTAATCCAAATTCTACAATTTCTTGTCCAGGTTGACTGTATCTTATTTTGTTTCTTTAGCATCCGTGCCTGCCGTGCTAATTCAGCGTTTTTTTTTGTCAGGTGTTCATTTAGGTAAACTTGAGTTTCCTTTAGTTTTCTGGCCTGCCTCAGTATGTCATTTTTCACCCTCCTGTTCACAAAGCGCATCACAATTGATTTCTTTGTTTTGTTATCTTTCTTCGGTAAAGCATAACAGGCTGAGATTGCATTGGCTTCTACCTTAATGTCTTTATCATTAAGGAACTGAAGCACTTGGTTTTCTAAGGACATTGATTCACTTATGGAAGCATGTTCACCACTCAGTCCTGTAGTGGCATGGGCGTACGACTGATATCTGATGTCTAGTCCACTTATAACTATGTCATCAATGCGAGAACCTTGTTCAAGATCCTCAACGCGTTGCTCCAAAAGACGCCCGTGTTGCTCCAGGTCCATAATTTTTTTGTCTTTTTCTTTTATTATTGAATGTAGGGCTTGTACCTCCTGTATTAGGTCTAATATTTTGTCCTGCTGGCTAGTCACTTTGGCCAGTTCATCTAACACAAAGTTCAGAGTTTTTTTAATTTCTTCCATTTCCTCTTATCTTTTTTAATTTCTTCCATTTCCTCTTATCTTATAAGAATGAAAATTTGGGTTGCATCAGTGATAAGCCGTAAAATCAAAGGTAACTCAAAGAGTATGACCAAAGTACTTGAATAAAATGTACCGGTTTTTTTCTTTAAAAATGCACTCAATATCTTACAAAAAAAAAATCACTCAGTAAAGTACATTTTTGTGATAAAGTTAGTTGAGTAAATATTTTTGTTTAAATATAACTATTTATGGCCCATCTCTGCATACCTTATGCATACCTTATTTTTTCCAGTAATATGAAAACAACTGTTATAATCCCCAATTTAGTGGTAGTATGATCATTTTGCTAATTCATTCTTATTTGGTTGAGCCTTTAATTCTACTGATTTGTGGTTTCCTGTCCTGCTCACCTGAAGAGATCAACAATTCCTTTTCATTTTCAGCCTCATGAAATGTTAATGGTTGATAAACTAGTAGACCTCTCTTAATTTTGTTTTATATTGCTTGTATATGTTATTGTTGCAGATTAAAAATATTGCATACCATGCAACTTGCAAGTTAGGTTAACAGCACTTAACATTTTAATCATTAAAAAAAGATTAAAGCCCACCTAAAAAACAAACCTCAACCTAAAACCTGAAAGAGTAGAAAAAAAGGAATAGCCCATTATTATCAATGCATCCATAAATATCAGTTTAGAGCTGCAAGATGAAACCATAAAATGTTATTTCCACATGGAAAACTAGTCATAAAACTGTCATTTTGACAAAAGATTTTTTATACTTGTATCTGTTGTATGATATACAATTTTGTTTTGTTTATAATGTAATAGGTAAACAAAACTATAAATTAAAGGTAGTTATATGTAAAAATGTCACACAGTAAAGTTGAGTGCAGTGCTTACTTGGGTTTCATCACTAAACATAGTTTAGGAGTTCACTGTCTTTAGCTTCGGTTTTCATCATTAATGGCCCTAAAGCTTTCAGTTCCACATTTCAAATAAATCAGCTTAACCAGTCAGTGACGGAGTAGCTCATTCTTGCCTGACAAAATCACCCTAAGAGTGCTCAGATCTCATGACCACTGATTTTGACCTTAAGCACAGCCTAGATGCAGACCCATCTAGGATGTGCTTTCATGAAATCATAAATGCCCAGATCTCCTGAACATTGACTTTAACTTCATCCTGGATGCAGACAACCCCAAGGATCATTGCTTGTAAATTTGTTGAGAACTGGAGCAATTAGGAGGAGTACCAATTTTCATAAAATCATATAAGTGCTGAGATTTCCTATCTTTGACCCTGACCTTGAGGGCAACTTGGATGCAGACCCATCTGAGGATCATTGTACATGGATTTATTGAAAATTAGGGCTGTTGCATAGGAGGAGTATCGATTTTTCTGAAATCACATAAGTAGTCAAATCTTTTAACCTTTGATCTTGACCGTGAACACAAGATGGAAGCAGACCCACCTGAGGATTATTGTGAGTGAGGTTGGTGAGCATCGAGGTAATTTCCTAGAAGTAGCAATTTTCCTGAAATCACCTAAGTGTCCAGATCTCCTGACCTTTGACCCTGACAATGGCACTGAGCACAACCTGGAAGCAGACCCTTCTGCTTGCATGCAAGTTTAGTGACCATCAGGGCAAATGACAAGGAGGAGTAGCGATTCCCGTGAAATGTGGACAGACGCACAGATGATGGACACTGTATTATCACATTAGCTCCTTTTTGACTTTGCCAGAATTTACTAACAAATCAATTTGTGTTATAGAACAGTGGATTTCAAAAGTTTTGAAGCACTGAAGTTTCTTCATCTTCTCCAATAGCTGAGTAAACTGTACATGCACTCACCTGCAAGGGTACACAGAAACAGGAAGCAGGATGGATATACAGGGAATATAAAAAGTCTACACACCCCTGTTCAAATGCCAGGTTTCTGTGATGTAAAAAATGACACCAAGATAAATCATTTCAGAACTTTTTCCACCATTATGTGACCTATAGCCTGTACAACTCAATTGAAAAACAAATTGAAATCTTTTAAGGGAAAAAATAAAAAACTTACAGTAACTTGGTTGCATAAATATGCACACCCTGAAACTAATACTTTAGTGCAGCACCTTTGGCTTTTATTACAGCACTCAGTCTTTTTGGGTAGGAGTCTATCAGCATGGAACATCTTGATGTGGCAATATTTGTCCACTCTTCTTTGCAAATGTTGTTACTTTATTGAAACAATTAAAGAAAATCTGGACAAAGCGTTTGATACAGTCAATCACTCAGTCCTTCTTTCCAAACTTTCAGGACATAAACTGCCCATGAATACCCTTCGCTGGTTAAAATCTTATCTATCTGGTCGCTCCCAGTGTATGTGCATAAACAATACTGTATCCCAGTCAAAGGCATGCACCATGGGAGTACCACAAGGTTCAATTTTAAGTCCACTGCTGTTTACTTTGTATATTAACGATTTGCCATCAGTATGTGCAAATGACATAAAAATTCAAATATATGCAGATGACACCATCATCTACACACATGGAAAGGATGCCAAACAAGTGGCTGACAAGTAAATGATAGCAATGGAGAAAGTGTCAAAATGGTTTAATCAATCATGCCACACTCTGAACACAGGGAAAACAACTACCATGTACTTTACCAACAAAAAAAAATCATACGCACTATCCGACTATAACTGTAAATGGAGCAAATATAGAAAATGGAACATAGTTTAAGTATTTGGGTGTCACATTAAATCCCACGCTCAGCTTTAAAAAGCACATAAAACGGATAAGCCACACTCTGAAATATAACCTTGCAAACTTTTGTTGCATCAGAAACTCACTTACTCTAAAAGAATCAAAAACCTTTCTGAATGCCATGATTTTGACACATTTCTCCTATTGCATCTCAGGCCGGTCACAAGCCAATAGTACTACTCTGAAACCCTTGGAATCCCTGTACAAACAATCCATCAAAATTCTGGATAAGAACACACGACAGTATCACCATTGTGGTATACTTGCCAAACACAAGATGTTAAGCTTTGAAAATATGATTATGTATGCAAATATACAGTTGGTCTTTAAAATTATCCATGGTTCTGCATCCTCTAAGACTTCTGTGTACCTAACTTCTGAACAAAATACCAGAATAACAAGGACTTCCTCTAGATGGCATTGTTGCATCCCCCTACGTAAAACTGCTTTTGGACAATCAGCCTTCTCATAAAAAGCTATAGCGGAATGGAACAAGCTTCCCACTGCATTGAAGACCAGAACAGATTACAGAGACTTTTCCACAGAGACTAAAAAATGGATTTTAAGTAATCAAACCTGCTACCATTGACTCTCTCCCTTAAATGGGATTTCAAATGGTACTCTTAAATTGTTTTTATATGTGCTGTTTCTCTTATCTTTTTACATTTTAAACTTACTCCCTGCTTGTTCCACGGTCAACAGTTTCTGAAACCCGACTTGGATTGCCTTCTATATGTGCTGTTTTTCTTTTAATATCTTCCTGCCTGTCTCAGAGACTACAGATGGAAATTAATGAGAATGTTATAATCTGGTACAGAGCATCTTTACCCTGTGTTTAATGTTTTTTTTTCTGTACATGGTCCCTGACAAATAAACTAAACTAAACTAAAACACTCCAAATCTGTCAGATTGTGGGGGCATCTCCTGTGCACAGCCCTCTACAGATTACCCCACAGATGTTCGATCAGATTCAGGTCTGGACTCTGGCAGGGCCATTCTAAAACCTTAATCTTCGTCTGGTGAAGCCATTCTTTTGTTGATATGGATGTGTGCTTTGGATCACTGTCGTGCTGAAAGATGAAGCTCCTCTTCATTTTCAACTTTCTAGCAGAAGCCTGAAGGTTTTGTGCCAACACTGACTGGTATTTGGAACTGTTCATAATTCCCTCCACCTTGACTAAGGCCCCAGTTTCAGTTGAAGATATACAGCCTCAAAGCATGATGCTGCCACCACCATGCTTCACTGTAGGTATGGTGTTCTTTTGGTGATGAGCAGTGTTGTGTTTGCACCAAATATACCTTTTGGAATTATGGCCAAAAAGTTCAACCTTGGTTTCATCGGACCATAACACATTTTCCCACATGCATTTGGGAGATTTCAAATGTGTTTTTGCAAAATGTAGCTCAACTCGGATGTTTTTCTTTGTAAGATAAGGTTTCCGTCTTGCCACCCTACCCCATAGCCCAGACATATGATGAAGACGGGAGATTGTTGTCACATGTACTAAACAACCAGTACTTGCCAGAAATTCCTGCAGCTCCTTCAGTGTTGCTGTCGGCCTCTTGGCAGCCTCCCTGACCAGTTTTCTTCTTGTCTTTTCATCAATTTTGGAGGGACATCCAGTTCTTGGTAATGTCACGGTTGTGTCATATTTTCTCCACTTGATGATGACTGTCTTTACTGTGTTCTATGGTATATTTAATGCCTTGGGAATTCTTTTGTACCCTTCTCCTGACTGATACCTTTGAAAAATGAGATCCCTCTGATGCTTTGGAAGCTCTCTGCACACCATGACTTGTGCTGTAGATGTGACTCCAAAAATGTAAGGAAAAGATTACTAGAACAGCTGAACTTTATTTGGGATTAATCAGAGGCACTTTAAATGGTGGCAGGTGTGTGCTGATTCCTTCTTAACATGAGTTTGAATGTGATTGTTTAATTCTGAACACAGCCACATCCCCAGTTACTGTAAAACAGGGTGTGCATATTTATGCAACCAGGTTATTGTAAGTTTTTTATTTTTTCCCCTTAAAAGATTTCAGTTTGCTTTTCAATTGGGTTGTACAGGTCATAGGTCACATTAATGGTGGAAAAAGTTTTGAAATGATTTATCTTGGTCTCATTTTTTTTATATCACAAAAACCTGGCATTATGAACAGGGGTGTGTAGACTTTTTATTTCTACTGTCCATAGAGGTTAAATACTATAACAGATTAATTAAAGATTTTGAGAAACTTTTAAAACAATTCAAAGGTTTCACTGTTGCCCAGGACCTGTGCATGACTATCAAGTATAAAAACACAACTGTAATTGTGCTTCTGTACTTGACCACCTTATGCATTGAAATCAAGGAACAACTAGTACTGTCTCACAAGAAAAAAAAGAAAAGCAGTTATTTTATTTCATGTTTCCATGTTGTAGTGCTGACTTACCATCAACAAACTTTTCCCCATTTCTTACTGTCTACTACCACTAACACGTAACTGTGTTGCCAGCAATAACTGAAGGGTTTAAATGTTTAAATGTGTTTATACTGCCTGTTGCTAGAACTGAAATGTGTCACATTACACTTTTGACACTTTGTCAAAGCAGACTTAGATTAGACTGTCTATTTAAAAAAGAAAATAAAAAAGCTCTGGTTAATAAGTCCGCATTAGTTCAGCCCCAGGTGAGGGTGGTGCACTGCTTCACTGGAGCAAGCAGTCTGAAGTGAGAGGCTCCAGTTTTTGGGAACTGCTGAAGGAGGAACCCCAGGTGTGGAGCTGTGCTGCTGTATGATAGGCCAGAACACTGGGGGGAGGGCGAGCTCCGCTGACAGTACTCCTAAAACTGGCTGGAGAGGTGGGTGACCAAAGCACTCGCCTGCCATGAAGGGGAAAAGTGGCGGGGAGTGATGTCGGAGGGGAATAAATGAGGAGTCAGAGTCAGAATCCCTGCTTTTATTCACATGAGGAGGAGGAGGACAGTGAGGACGAGGGATGCTGCTGTCAGCGTGTGATGTGTCCATGTCTTCTTTGTCTTCAGTCCTGACTTGCTGTTGTCCTGTCTTGCTGTGATTTGGAGCATCCTCCTGACTGTAGTCTCGAGAGAGAGGGGAGCATCTCTGACCTTTACGAAACTTTGCTCTCCTGTTCTTGAACCACACCTGACAAGGAATAGAAAAATTGTAACTTCATTCATAGAGAAACTTTACTTTGAGAAGGAATTTTTAAAACAATAATATATACAAATAAATTTCGAGGTTATTAAAGAAAAATAAAAACCACACTCGGAGGGAAAGGTGTTGATATTAACATCAACAAATCCAGCTGAGCCAGGTTTGCTCAAACTGCACTTCTTCTTAACCCCGAGTTAAACCTGGTTTCAGGTGACAGCTGATGGGTGGAGTGTGCTCTCACCTGAATGCGAGCCTCAGGCAGGTTGATGCACACAGCCAGCCTCTCTCTCATGCTGACATCTGGGTACTGTGTCTGCTGGAAGGCTTTCTCCAGAGCCTGCAGCTGTGACACCGTGAACGCCGTGCGACTGCGCCGCTGCTTCTGTGCATTGCCATAACGAGCCTCCAGGATCAGCTCTGCCAGAACAGACGCGGGAATCAAATACTCCATCAAGGTGTCCCCAGTCAAAGAGAAGTCACAGTAATATGCTGGTTTCTTTATAACTGCTTTTGTCCATGTTATCAGGGTAGATAGAGGAGGTGTCAGCAAACTCTTAGACTGATGATTTCTTATTTTACTGAAAGTTACCCTGTCACTTTGATAAATCACTAAATCAAAACTCTGTCATAGTGTAGTAGTGTTTGATGAAATATTTGTACATAAATTGGAGGGATTACAAAATTAAAATACATTTATATACATTTATATATTTGCATTTCTGGTTTTACTGATTAACTTACAGTGCTGTGAAAAAGTATTTGCCCCCTTACTGATTTCTTTTATTTATTTGTCACACTTAAATGTTTTAGATCATCAAACCAATTTTAATATTAGACAAATATAACCCAAGTGAACACAAAATGGAGTTCTGAAATGATGCATTCATTTATTAAGGGGGGAAAAAAAAGGTTTCCAAACCAACCTGGCCTAATGTAAAAAACTAATTGCCTCCCTTTGTTACATCCTTAATTAACTGTGATTAACCAAATTTTTTGGAAAGATGAGATCAATTTCATTTCACTAGGTGTTTGTCCACTCTGTTTTATTAAATCCAAAGTCAGCACAGCCTACCAGGAAATTTTAGAGCACTAAATACTTCCCTCTGCTAACAAGCTTTATGGAGATGCTGATTTCATTTTCCAGCAGGACTTGGCACCTGCCCACACTGCCAAAAGTACCAAAACCTTATTTAATGACCATGGTATCACCATGTTTGATTGGCCAGCAAACTCTCCTGACCTAAACCTCATAGAGAATCTATGATGTATTGTCAAGGGCAAGATGAGAGATACCAGACCCAACATCGCAGATGAGCTGAAGGAAAAGCAATCTGGACCTTCATAACACCTCAGCAGTACCACAGGCTGATCGCGGTCATGCAAAAGAAGCCCCGATCAAGTATTTAGTCTGTACATGGACATACTTTTCAGTCGGCCAACAATTCTATTAAAAATCCATTTTTTAAAATTAATTTCATGTAATACTCTATTTTTTTGAGAAAGTGAATTTGGCGTTTTCATGAGCTATAAGCCATAACCATCAAAATTAAAAGAAATACACACTTGAAATATATCACTCTATGTGTAATGAATCTGTACAATATAGGAGCTTCATTTTTTGAACTGAATTACCGAAATAAATCAACTTTTTGATGACATTCTAATTTATTGAGATGCACTTGTGAAGACATTCAAGAACAGATGAGAAACAAAAACCCAGAACAACATCAAAAGAACTGCAGGCCTCACTCGCCTCAGTTTGGACACTGGTCCATGATTCAACAGTAAGAAGGAGACTGGGCAAAAATGGCATTCAAGGTGAAAACCACTGCTTACCAAAAAGAACACAAAGGCTAGTCTCGCATTTACCAAAAAACATCTTGATGATCCCCAGGACTTTTGGGAAAATTTTCTGTCGACTGATGAGACAAAAGTTGAACTTTTTGGAAGATGTGTCTCCCGTTACATCTGGCATAGAACGAACACAGCATTTCATGAAAAGAACATCATACCAACAGTCAAACATGGTGGTGGTAGTGTGATGGCCTGGAGCTGCTTTTCTACTTCAGGACCTGAATGACTTGCTGTAATTGACAGAACCATGAATTCTGCTCTCTACCAGAAAATCCTGAAGGAGAATGTCCGGCCATCAGTTCGTGACCTCAAGCTCAAGCCCTCCAGTGTGGCTGAATTAAAACAATGTCGCATAGGGCCAGATAGACTTGGATAACTTTTTCTCCTTAATAAAAGAAATCATCATTTAATAACTGCATTTTGTATTTACTGGAGTTATCTTTGCCTAATATTAAAATTTGTTTGAAGAGCTGAAACATTTAAGTGTAACAAATGTGCAAAAATATATAAAAAAATCACTTTTTCACAGCACTGTAAATATATAGCTATGCTTTAGTTCTATGTTCAAATGACATTATTAGATTATAGCAGATGTATTGGGAGTGTGTGAATTGAACTTGCCCTTATATATTGCAATAGGAAAAAAACTCAGAAATCTTGGCTGAAAACACACATATTGTATTAAACTGTAATTAGCGTTAATGGTACTACTTTTGAGAATAATGCAGGGGGCATATAATAAGCCTACTTATGTATGCGTCCAGCAGTTGATACCACTAATATTATAACCTTGCAGAAATTGCAGATTACTTCAAGGGGATTCTCTTTGGGTGAGTCGAGGTTTGAGCTCTGATTTTCAGACTATAGTGGTTACATTTGCACGAAGAAGTATAAGCAGATCTGTGAAAAAAAAAAAAAAAAAAAAAAAAACCAAACACGCCTCCCACTGAGCAGTCTCACCTGCCAGCCTCTCAGCTACAGACAGGGCGTGCACGGCGGGCCCGCCAGCAGCAGAGCAACCGTGGTACTGCTGCGCCATCTGCTGGTGCAGGTCCAGCAACATGCAGCCGACACCGGGGATCCCGAAATTTAACGAGTTCATAGTGAACCTAAAAGAAACCATACAGGTATATCTGGCTGAATTTATTTATTTATTATTTTTTTTTGCTATAAATATCAAAAGGAATACATCATACAGTGCCAAGTGGAAACAAAACGTTGTGCATTTTTTTAAGTGTTTTAAAAAGATTATAGTGCATAGACATTATATAGCCTATGTACCCATGCATGCACAAATGTGCTGTTCAAAGGAACGCTGCATGGAAACAGTCAGAGGCACACTTCTGAGAGAATAGCCGATTAATCGTTAAAGAAAAAACAGGTCTGGGTGCTTCGTATTCCCATTTATTCAACAAAGATTTATTTGGCACGATTTTTTAAAAGTGACAAGTGAAATGAATATAATTACCATTAAATGCGCGCTCTCGCTCTCTCTCACCTGAGAACCAGGACCCAGGACCCAGGACCCAGCAGGAGAAGGGTCAGCTCCACAATTCAGTGGCGTTTTTCAGGCTCGTAGGTGGACCTAGTCCGGTATGGCTCAGTCCAGTTCGGGCGTCGTACCCTTGCGCGGCAGCTCTCTTTGTCGTGGCATGAATTTAATTCCCCGAAACCATTCTCACCCAGGACTATTTAAGAAGCATTTGCCCAGGCTCCCCTCAGCCATTAGCCAATAGAAAGAAAGGTATTAGCTGGGATTAGGTGGGATGAGGGGGGTGAGAGAGGGGGGCTGCAAGGAGCTCAAGTTCTGGAAACTATTGAACTTGAGAGATTTATGCCAGCGATCCTCCAATAAACGAGCGTTTCAATCCCTCCCTTTAAAACAATTAAAACAATGTGGTCGGCTAATCTCTGAGGCAGGGCAGATTAAAATAACAGCCTTTGATTGTCCTCTCCTTCTCGGGCCCCTTTTCTCCCATAGCGCTGCTGCTGACAGTCCCCCCCCTCACAGGCGGGGTGGGGTGGGGGTAGGGGGGTCGCTCAGGGTTTGTTTTGCTAACAGGCACCATATTTTGCCTATAAACTGTCACCATGTGACGTTAATCTGAACCCCAGTCCTCCAGAACAATTTATAAAATCCATCTGAGCTAAATGAGGCATTTTCTATGCAGGGAGGGAAAACAGGCCTGGACCAAACTTATGCGTCCAGAGTTGGACTTTTTACATTTTTTTTTGCAAAAGCACCCCTTTAATGCAATGAAACATTTACAAGCATTTCCATTAAGTTTTTCTGCATCTCTTTTCCAAAATATGCTGGGTAAACATTGACAGTTTAGTCGAAAATCCTCAGGTTATACTGAGCAAAATACAGAAAAACCAAATGCACTGCCACAGTTTATCAAATGCATTAGCAAAACTGAAACAAATTATTTTATTTAACCAGGCAGGACAGATTAAGAACACATTCTTATTCACAGCTGTGGCCTGGGGGGAAGGGACAAGGAGCAACTCACATTCATGCCTCACCAGTTGATACCAATTAACCTAACCTGCATGTTTTTGGCCCCTGTGGGAGGAAACCGGAGAAATCCCGGAGTAAACCCATGCAGACACTGGGAAAACATGCAAACTCCACACAGAAAGATCGCCATTGGTCAGGGGGTGGGGTCGAACCTGAGATCTCATGTGCTGCCCCAGTGCCAACCACTGCTCCACCGTTGCAGCTTGTAAGAGTCAGATCAGAGACAGAGGTATTTAAAGGACAAACATCTATGGCCAACCTCTAAAGACCCAACAGACTAGAGCAGGGGTCGGCAACCCGCGGCCCTTCAGCTCCCATGCTGTGGTTCCTTGCAGTTATATCTCAAAACACCTGGAAATTAATGAAGCTCATTTTAATTATTTTATTTTTTTAATTATTGTTTTTTGCAATTGGATACATTTCTCAATGGAAATGCATACTTTTATGAATGCAAAATATATATTTAAATTATTTATTATGTTGTTAACCATGCATGACTGTAGCCATGTTTACATGGACACAAGTAACCGGATTAAAAGCCTGATCGGAATAAAAATGCTTCATGTAAACACGCAAATCTGAATATTCTGACCCGATCATACTCATTCGGATCAAAAATTCCTTCCGACTGGGACGGGTGGACTATGCCAATTGTTAATCCGATTGGTGTGCATAGAAACACTTGTTCTGTGGCACATCTGAGGGCGGCTGCACAGAGAGCCGCTCAGCCTCTCCGTCCTCAGTGCATGTGGAGAAGCACGGACAGCAGCCGCTTCATGTCCCCGTGTTGCGCGGGTTTACTCCGGGATTTCTCCGGTTTCCTCCCGCACACCAAAAACATGTAGGTTTAGGGCGCTCGCGCACGCAGCGACCAGCAGCCGGTGGCTTGTGACCAGACTGCAAACCAAGTCTACCTACGGGTACAAATAAGTAACAAAAAAAAACAAACAAAAAAAATGTCACTCTCGGTAAGACACGAACAGATCCAGAGAAAGTAAAATCCCAGAGGAAAATAGAGTTTAATTTTGAGTGGACAGATTAGATTGCGGTCATGCATGGTTGTTATGGAGAGAATTTCTCCACAAGAACACAAACAATGAAAAACAGCCACCTCATTAGTGTCTACAGGTCCATAAAAAGTCTTAAATGTGATTATCTAAAATCGAGGCCTTAATTACCCTTAAAAATGAGAAACAATCCTTGAATTCCTGCGGAATAACCTTAAAATAGTCTGGGCTATAAATGCTGGATTCACCACACATGACCGGTCTGAATTAGTTTAAATTTATTTTCACCATCACAGCTTAATAGTTCCTGAGTGATGTAAAAATAAAAGCGATAATAAAAACAGCAATTCAGTTTTCAGAATGGTTGTGGCTGTGTGGTTTTATTATGAAATGCTGTCAACCGGATATACTTGTCTGAAATCAGCAACATACAGCAGAGTTTTTCCTGTAAAGGAAAAAGAAAAAAAGAGAAAATTCTGTGACAGTGATGTAGAGGTGAGTCTTTACTTTTAAGGATGTTTTCAACTTTTTGTCTACAGGATAACTGCTAGTTTGTTATCTGTGGTGTTTTGGACAGTGAATTATACGTGCAGATTGTCTATTAGTGCCACACATTTTTTTTTTTTAAATTATAACCAATATTTAGCTCAGCGGAAGAAGATATATTTCTAAACGTTTTTCCACTCTGCTGTAATTATTTCTAATTGGCTTAATTTGCATCAAATATTTTTTAAAGCTATATTACTTAGAACGTTGTGTAGAATTCTTTTTGTTTTATTCCAAAATAAAGAAGAATATCAGACAACCAATTATCAGACAACCAATCTACTAGTTGTCAAATTGGGAGTCTGGAGAACAGGTGAAGGATACAGATTTACATCATGTTAATACATTTGAATAAGGAGCATTATGAGAAAACAAAAAGGATGAAAAGTAGCTTCTTCTAAATAAAACTTTTGTCTGTAATTTATTAAAATATCAGCAACTAAAGCTGTGTGATCACTGTTGAAAGTAGGAGATGGATATTTTTCATATTTAAACAATTTATGAATGTGCTGATAATTAAAAAAAACTATACAAAAATATGGCCAGATATTCAGAAATTTATTTTTCAGCACAAAACAATTTGTAATATATTTCTAATACTTTTATTTCACAAATGAAGCTATATGTAAAGCTTGACAGTTTTTTCAGTTTTTTCACTGTTTTTCACAACAGTTTTTTTCCACTGTTGTAGTGTGAATTCATTAATACCACATAATATTCAGAGCTATGTATATATATATATATATATATATATATATATATATATATATATATATATATATATATATATATATATATATAAGCAGCATAATCTTTATTTTAAAGGTGAAATTGCCATTGCAGCCCTCAGCCACTTCTATTTTAGTCAGACAGGCAAAACGGCTCTTTGGTTGGCAAAGGTTGCAGACCCCTGGAATAGAGCAACTCTGCAGTGATTAAAGAGACCTTTCCTGCCTCTGTGTTATTTCAATGTCTCACCTTGTTGTAATTAGATTTTCTGTTATAAATTTGCAGTTTCAAAGTCTAACCACAGAATATAGGTTTAGACTGTTTTCAGGGGTTGGCTAAAGCTTCCAATTTCACAGCTTGGATGCATCTGGCTTCAGGGTTTGTGTCTGAAGCGTTTTGATATGCAACATCATTTCCAGTTTTCAAAGACATTTTGGTTTGGATTAATAAAAGCAGATTCAGATCCAGAATGAAATGCACCTTATTGCCGACGATAAACACATCCCAGAAAACCTGTCTGTATGAAAGTCTTGAAGGAAAACTCAGGTGCAAGTGTCTTCAAGGCCATCATAATGCTACAAAATAAACAGTCACACAAAAGGGCTTTGTAATCTTTCTAACACTTCTATCCTTAGATGATAATTTTGCACAATTCACAAATCCAGTCCAAAGAGGTTTGGGTCAAAAACGAGGAGGGTGGATATTCAATAGCCCAAAGAGGCAAACCTGTGCCACAACAGCTAATTATGGATAGGGTGGGCACGTTTGTGTTTCCAAATCATAGTCTTTGATTCCTAAAGTAGAAAATATGTTTAATTTTCATCATGAAAGATTGCAGGGGTGGTGGTGGAGGGGCCGACTT
The DNA here is from genome assembly GCA_020510985.1 of Pholidichthys leucotaenia. Classification (NCBI taxonomy): domain Eukaryota; kingdom Metazoa; phylum Chordata; class Actinopteri; order Cichliformes; family Pholidichthyidae; genus Pholidichthys; species Pholidichthys leucotaenia. The sequence continues at coordinate 318,067,889 of CM035839.1, read as the reverse complement.
GTTGTTAAAGGCCATGTCTGCATCAGGTCATTTTGATGCCACAGGTACATTCCTGCACCAGAACTCACCGCATGCAAAGAAAAGTCTCATGTTTTCATTAAAATTCACTGAGATGCTCCAGTGTTATACTTTGAGGGTGTAGACCAATAAGTACGGTTCACTTCTTCTGTTCACCCCCATACACATTCAACTGCTCAGACCTCCAAAATATGTGAAAATGTTTGTGCTCTTCTTTCCCCTGGCTTTTTCCTCCTCCTTTCACTGTTCTTGGCTGTCAGGCTATATTAGTGTCCGATAGAAATAAGTCATTTAGAAGAGGCTCTGTCGGCCAGCCCCTCAGCCCCACTAAAAGCTCCAGGATTAGGTCCTGGAGGCCTTTGTCTCCACAGCCTGCAGGATTAGGGGAGATTTACTGCGAGGAGAGAAAAAAAGTAGTTATTTCATGGCACTTTCATGATGAAACCTGGCCAGAGCTGTGTTGGCTGGGGGGATTAGAAGCATACAAAGAGTGTGCTTGTGTGTGACCCACCCCATCCCAGAGCCGTCTCTCACAGCTCCCCCTCCTCGGATAATTTCCCCTTCTGTTCTGTTCCTCTTCCAGCAGGGCTCGCCCAGCTTCACCTCTTACATATGAAGATGACTGGGGTTCAGTCTTCAGGGCATCATTTATTTCCATACTACTTTTCTACCAAAGTCCCTCAGCACCCATCGGCCTTTAAACGAACCTGACGGTTCATCCCTGTTGTCCTTTGCGTTAGTCCACAGTTGTGCAGATTGCAAGCATGAGACGGGCATCAGTGCAGCAGGTCTAATAACCAGGATAAAAGTATGCAGCATTAGAGGTAAATGAGAAGTTAGTGGATTCTATTCCCTCCTGCAGTGTTTGACACAGCTTAAAGGGAGTTATCCTGCTCTCAGAGGATCCACTTACACATGCATGGATTACAGTGAATAAAAGACAAAGGGCCAAGTCTCATCGCTGACAACAGTCTCAGCTCCAAGCAGGTGTTATGCAGGTTTAATATTGTCATGTAGCAGAGGGAATTACTACACAGAGACCATGCTGGTCGGCTAAACATAAAAACAGGCTGAGTAGTCACAGTCTAACTAATCAGTTTTGATCCTGTTTGATGTCGACCAACATAGAACTAGTTGTAAAACATATGCTGCTATGTTTGCTCTGAGAATCGTACAGTAGGCTGTAAATTCAGATAAAATAGACAATAAGTTGGTCTTTAACAAAGGCTAAATAAACACCTCGACTAATAGATACTTTGATTAACCAGTACAGTTTTACCTACACTGAAAGAAAACAAGTGTAGGATTTACTTTAAAAATCCTCACCACAAATCACTGTAACACTTTTTAAGTAAACTATAGTCCTGTAATATCAGATAAAACCTTAGTGCAGATCTCAAGTAAAATTTATTTATTAGACTACAGATCTCTAAAAATATAAATTATATCTGAAAATAACTTGACTTAATTTGACCAGAAAAGATGTCTGGATTATTAAAATATATTTTACATGTAATGCTTAAGTTTTAATCAGAAATCGATGTTTTTCAGTGTTTTAAATGTAAACTATAGTGTCAATGTCACCAATTTTCTTATGCAGTTTCGCAAACATACTGTAATGTGCTGAGGATTCCTGACTAAAAAACTCAAATAGGTGGACCAGTTTAAATGTTTACCACGTCTCTTGTACCACAAAAATTGCACTCAGCCAAAATTTCTGCTGTTGACAACTGAGCATTACCAATAAGTTTGTAAGGGATCGACTTCGTAGGGATAACACACAAGCTTACTTATCTGATTTAGAAAAGAATAGCAGCAGTACTTTGGTAACGGATAAATTAGATATTGACAATCATATAATTTCTTGTCAATGTCCGGCTTTACAATAGTAGTTTTTAGGTTTTGGTTATTGTTGTTGTTAAGAAGTCAATGTTAAAAGTGTCCTGTTTAACAGATACTTTAAAAATTGACCAGTCTCCCTTTAATCACTTACCAGTTGTATAAATTTGTATTGACAAGGACCTGTCAGGATGGGACCTTTGTAGTTGTCAGTTATCCCAAAAGACGTCCCCCTCGGGCACACAATGCATCGATTGGCAAAACACAATTGAGGGCCCTTTCAGGGGCTGTGATCTAAGTCTTGGAGCATGTGTGTCACAGGAGGGCGGGCAGACAGATGATCTAAAGTCTTCTTCATCGGGTAATCGATGGGCCCCACTGGCCTTTGACCTGAGGTAGCGGCAGCACCGGGTCAGCCAGTCTGCTTAAGCTCCTGTGAGTTCCAGCGTCATGCTGAGGCCTGACACTGGCTATGACACACTCAAGGCTTAGAGTGACATTGACCTGGCTGCAAACACACCAGAAAAGCTTTAAGATACATATAGACACAGCTGTTGTTCACAGAATGTTATAGGGTGATCAGTTTGGGACACCAAAACTTTACTCAGACTCAGAATCCATGAGACTGACTCTATTATTCTAAATTGAAGAGATCTGAATAGCTTTTTTAATATCACCCATTTTCATATTAGCTTCTAATTAGCTTCAAATAATCTCCTGAGCCACCCCTGGGAGCATAGTAGCAAGCAGCTACCATAATCGATCAGTGTGGGGGACTGGGTAAAGATCAGATGCTTAATTGGGCAACAGTGTTATAGATTAAAGATGTATAGGGAGGGTTGTGTGTGTCCCTGGGGATCAAGAGCACCTGCAGTGGGTTAGACTCACTCAAGTAGCACTGGACCCTGCACAAACCAATGTTTTGGTTTGCTTGTAAATGAGTTTGAAGAAATATAAAATAACTTGGTTCACAGAGTTTAGGAAAGTATTTCTTATGCTAAATAAATAGATTTGAATTTATTGTGTAGAATTGACATATTAGTGTTTATTCTTATTAAGTATTACTCATTGGCACCTGTCACAAGGTGGGGGACACAGGACTCACACGCAGGCAGGAGTACGGAGCAAGATGGTGATTTATTAAACAAAAACTCAAACACAAATAAACTGCAGTGCATGGGCTGAAAACAAAACAAAAGCTAGGGAAAACAGAGTAAGGCAAGGTACAGAGCAAGACTAGGTAACGATTACTCACATGAACAAACGACTAGGACAGACGAGGAACATTAATGCCACCACACAGGTCTGAGACTCACACAGACATACAGACGTGGACAAAATTGTTGGTACCCCTCTGTTAATGAAAGAAAAACCCACAATTGTCACAGAAATAACTTGAATCTGACAAAAGTGGTAATAAATAAAAATTCTATGAAAATTAACCATTGAAAATCAGACACTGCTTTTGAATTGTGGTTCAACAGAATTATTTAAAAAAAAAAAAACTCATGAAAGAGGCCTGGACAAAAATGATGGTACCCTTAACTTAATATTTTGTTGCACAACCTTTTGAGGCAATCATTGCAATCAAACGATTTCTGTAACTGTCAATGAGACTTCTGCACCTCTCAGCAGGTATTTTGGCACACTCTTCATGAGCAAACTGCTCCAGTTGTCTCAGGTTTGAAGGGTGCCTTCTCCAGACGGCATGTTTCAGCTCCTTCCACAGATGTTCAATAGGATTTAGATCAGGGCTCATAGAAGGCCACTTTAGAATAGTCCAATGTTTCGCTCTTAGCCATTCTTGGGTGTTTTTAGCTGTGTGTTTTGGATCATTATCCTGTTGCAAGACCCATGACCTGCGACTGAGACCAAGCTGTCTGACACTGGGCAGCACATTTCTCTCTAGAATACCTTGATAGTCTTGAGATTTCATTCTACCCTGCACAGATTCAAGACACCCTGTGCCAGATGCAGCAAAGCAGCCCCAGAACATAACAGAACCTCCTCCATGTTTCACAGTAGGGACAGTGTTCTTTTCTTGGTATGCTTCATTTTTGCGTCTGTGAACATAGAGCTGATGTGCCTTGCCAAAAAGTTCCAGTTTTGTCTCGTCTGTCCATAGGACATTCTCCCAGAAGCTTTGTGGCTTGTCAACATACAGTTTGGCAAATTCCAGTCTGGCTTTATTATTTGTTTTCAACAGTGGTGTCTTCCTTGGTCGTCTCCCATGAAGTCCACTTTGGCTCAAACAACAACGGATGGTGCGATCGGACACTGATGTACCTTGACCTTGGAGTTCACCATGAATGTATTTAGAGGTTGTTCTGGGCTCTTTTGTTACCATTCGTATTATCCGTCTCCTCCTGCGGCCACGTCCAGGGAGGTTGGCTACAGACCCGTGGATCTTAAATTCCTGAATAATATGTGCAACTGTAGTCACAGGAACATCAAGCTGCTTGGAGATGGTCTTATAGCCTTTACCTTTAACATGCTTGTCTATAATTTTCTTTCTAATCTCCTGAGGCAACTCTCTCCTTTGCTTCCTCTGGTCCATGTTTAGTGTGGTACACACCATGTCACCAAACAGCACAGTGACTACTTGTCACCCTTTAAATAGGCCAACTGACTGATTACAAGTTTGTAGACACCTGTGGTGTTAATTAGAGGACCCATCTTGGTTGAACATGTCCCTATGGTCACATTATTTTCAATCTTTTCTAGGGGTGCCATCATTTTTGTCCAGGCCTGTTTCATGAGTTTGTTTTTTAAAATAATTCTGTTGAACCACAATTCAAAAGCATTGTCTGATTTCCATTGGTTAATTTTCATAGAATTTTTATTTATTGCCACTTTTGTCAGATTCAAGTTATTTCTGTGACCATTGTGGGTTTTTCTTTCATTAACAGAGGGGTACCAACAATTTTGTCCACGGCTGTACTTACATATTTGTTGTATTTTGTGCTTTTTGGGTTTCTGTATTTCTTGTACTGTTTGCTATTTTCCTGTTTATGTTTTAGTTTTATTACATTCTTATTTTGCATTAATTTACATTTATATTTCAGTCTGCATTTGTTGATTCTTTAGTCCTTTACTGTTGGGTTGACAGCTGTCAAGGGCGTTTCCGGGTTTTGTGCTTCGTGTGGGCATCACCCCTGTCAGCTGTCAGCTTCAGCTGCTCTCCTGTCATTGCCCCCAGCTGGTCCAAATTGTATTTTTGCTTTCTCCTGCCCACTCATGTGACCCACACCTGTCACTACTTATGTAATTATTTTTTGACCCTATTTAAGGACAGGTATTTTCATTTCTGATTGCCGCTGTCTTATTCAAGCTACTCTTTGTTGTCACCAGAGCCCTGTCCCTGCTCTGGTGCACTATATCAGTAAGTTTGCTCCCTCGTTTGTATTTTTGTGTTCTTAGCACTGTGTTGGACTTTATGTTTGTTGTTTGTTCAATAAATTGCCCAAACTCACAGTTCAGTGCGTGGGTCTCACCTTTCTGCCCCGAAGGGCAATTCATGACAGAGGACAGCGGCCAGTTAGAGACCCAGCTGCTGTGAGTGTGTGGATTTTTTTTTTTTTTTGTGTTACTCACCTGTATTCTGTGGAGCTCATCATGTCCCCGGCACGCTGACCTCCGGTGATCAAAGGGAGATCGACAGCGGTGTTCCGTGAGCGTGGAAGAGGAACGGGCTGCTGAATTCATCCAGGGCTTTGTGGATGAAGCCCTCACCTCCCGCAGGCCAAAAAAGATCTGGGAGAAGGTGGATTTGGCAACCACCATTGTCGAGGCACACCCAGGGTTATGGAGGTATGCCCAGTTCGTGGACTTGTTGGCCACGCTCTCTGTGCTGCAGCAGTTTATTACCGGGCTGATGTGGGGGCCGCCTCCAGTGAACCCGGAGCCTACACAGAGATGCGCTCCGCGGAAGACGCCCTGCCTCACCTCCAATGCGCCCACTCCTGCTCCCGCTTCATCATCTCCACGACGTCAACGTCACCGTCATCCAGCTCCGGACCGCCGGAGGAATACTCCTGCTTCTCTGGCAGCAACTTCCCCTTCGCCAAGGCAGAAGCGTCCCTCAGCAGTGCACACTCCGTGTTTTTCTTCTCCGGCTGACTCGTCAGCTTCTGCCCTCTCCACAGCTGCTGTCTCCTGCTTCTCCTCGGTGCTCTCTTCCGCTGCCGAGAGGTCGTCTGTTTTTCCCCCAGCTCCACCCGCCTCCATGTCCACAGGGGCTGCTCCTCCACGATCCTCTGAGGGGCCCATATCCACCGTAGCCACGGAGAAGGATGATGCTACACCTGCTGCAGCAGGAAATATCGACCCCCAGGAACACAGGCAAGTGTCATTTCATTCTCCCTCCTTTTATGATGATATGCCTTGCCTGATTCCTTGTAGTGAAGCTCAGGGTTTACAGTCCCCTGAGCCCTCACCACCTGCTGTAGCTATTAATTTCTCACCTACCCTCTCCGTGTCTCCTCCTATCCTCCCCGAGTGTCCGCTGACTACAGGGTTGAGCCACTAGATGATGGAGGAGCCTGCGGTTGTGGAGGACCTAGTCCCAGCCCCGCAGCCACCGTCTGGACGGAGAGAGAGCGCTGGTACCGAGCTGACGTCTGCGCCGATGATGAAGCGTCCCTGGGCCTCAGTTGAGTGGGATCCAGCGCTGGCCGGAAATCGACCTCCTGCCACCACGCAGGGCAAGCCACCTGCGTGGGTCACATCACTGGGGGGGGGGGGGGGTCCCGGGACTGCATCGACCATCATGCCTGCTGCTGGGGTCACCACAGCAGAGTTCAAGCTGGATCTCCAGAGGACCGGACCCGAAACATCGTTGCCTGGATCGACGGAATCCTGCATGGTGGTGGAGCTCGAGCTCAGGCAAGTGCTCTCCTTTGTTTTCATTGTCACAATTTTGGAGAGATCTTGTCGGGCTCTTGGTGGGGAGAGCCAAGTGCAGCCGGCAGCTGCACCTGAGGTCACTTCACCGGGCTCCACTGGTGCCGGTGACCCTGACCCTGCTTCTCTGTCTCTTTTGCCAAAGCTTTCCCCCAGGGTCACCGAGGATCATCCAGCTTCGCCAAAAGTCTCTGTGGGTCCAGCCTCGCCGCCTGAGTTCATGGTGGGTCCAGCTCCTCCTGTTCAGGTCATCGCGAGTGCTCCGGGACTGCCGTGGGTGCCGCTTCCCCTCCAGCTGATATCTTCATGGGTCCTGCTCCCCCTCCAGTAAAGGTCTTTGCGGGTGTTCTGTCCCAGCCTGGGGCCTCCGAGGGTGCTGCTTCCCCAGTAGTTGAGGTCGTTGCGGTTGCACCATCCCAGCCCAGGGCCTCCGTGGGTGCAGCTGTGGCTCAGTCTGGGTCCTCCGTGGGTGCTACTTCCCTTCCTGCTGAGGTCGTCACGGGTGCTCCGTCCCAGCCTGGGGCCTTCGGTGGTACAGCTCTGGCCCAGTCCGGGCCCACCACGGGTGCAGCTATGACCCAGTCCGGGCGGTGCAGCTCTGCTCCAGCCCGGAGCCACCGTGGGTGCTGCATTGTCCCAGTCTGGGACCACCGAGGGTGCTACAGGCCTGCCTGACGCCATCGTGGTCTCCCCTCCTCTGCCAAGTGCTGTCGTGGTTCCCCTTCCTCTGCCCGAGGCTGTCGTGGTTCCCTCTGCTCTGCCCTAGGCCGTTGTGGTTCCATCTCCTCCACCTGACATTGCCTTGGTTCCCCCGACTCCTCCATTATGCCCACTATTTGCCCTTCCCATTGGGCAACCGCCTCCTGGACCACCTCTTCTGTTCAGATGGTTGAAAAACTCTGGCAGACCACCCGACAGACTGTACCACAGAGTTGGGTGGCCCACATTGTCTGGGAGGCCACTCGACTCGTTCCATAGTGCCATCTGGCGGGCCTGGGATTCTGGTCTCCCGCCTGAACTGTCCAGCTCCTCGGTCCAGGGGGCTTAGGGGAGTTGAAGGTTTTTCCTGGTGTGGGTCCTGAGCGGGGTTTTGTTTCGTTCCCTCCTAGCCTGTTCCCCCCCCACCCACCCTCCCGGGGTGGGTTGTGGTTGTGCTCCTATTGGGGTTGGGGGGGGGGTCTTTCTTTTTCTTTTTGATGTTACCCTGGGGTGTCTGGTATCTACCCCTTGAGAGGGGGGCTCTGTCATGAGCCAAGCTCTGGAGGTTTCCGCCAGGCTCGGTTTCATGGCTTTTTCCTTATACTTACATATTTGATGTATTTTGTGCTTTTTGGGTTTCTCTAATTCTTGTACTGTTTGCTATTTTCCTGTTTATGTTTTAGTTTTGTTACATTTTTATTTTGTATTAATTTACATTTATATTTCAGTCTGTATTTGTTGATTCTTTAGTTCTTTACTGTTGGGTTGACAGCTGTCAAGGGCGTTTCCGAGTTTTGTGCTTCATGTGGGCGTCGCCCCTGTCAGCTGTCAGCTTCATCCGCTCTCCTCTCATTGCCCCCAGCTGGTCCAAATGTATTTTTGCTTTCTCCTGCCCGGTCATGTGACCCACACCTGTCAATACTTATGTAATTGTTTTTGACCCTATTTAAGGGCAAATATTTTCATTTCTGATTGCCGCAGTCTTAATCAAGCTACTCTTCATCTCCACCAGAGCCCTGTACCTGCTCTGGTGTGCTATATCAGTAAGTTTGCTCCCTCGTTTGTTTTTTTGTGTTCTTAGCACTGTGTTGGACTTTATGTTTGTTGTTTGTTCAATAAATTGCCCAAACTCACAGTTCAGCGCGTGAGTCTCACCTTTCTGCCCCGAAGGGCAATTCATGACATTTAATGGTTGTAATTCCTAAACCGTAACTCCAATTTGGATGTGAGTACCATCAAATTAAAGCTGAGAGTCTGCGCTTTAAGCCCATATTGATTGTATAACTGTATCTCAAATATGTTTTAGTATACAGCTAAAATAAAAGTTGTGTCAGTGTCCAAATACTACCTAACTGTATATAGATTATGGTGATGCAAATGTCAATTTGCAAATTCGCAAATTTCTCAGAGGAAATAAAGGTGTTGAAATATTGATGAAAATGTACCAGATCAAAGCAATGTTTCTGAAACTTTACCTGAACAGAGTGAATGCACACAGCCAGGAAAAGATACTAAAATCAGAAGGAACCCACCAAGGACAAGGAGGAAACCAGTTTATCTACAGGAGTTTGAGACTGAGGGTGCAGAAGATATATTGCAAATGTGTCTAGAATTTTGTTACAGAGTAGTTTGTGAGATCCCTCACACCCATGAGGATGCCGTAGCATAAGTAAATTCAAGACAATGGAAAAAAGCTATATATGAGAAGATGAGATCACTGGAGGAGAATGAGACCTACAGTCACTACCTACAGTCACTACAGACCTACAGTCAATAGAAATGGGTCTATGCCCTCAAAAGTAACATTGACGGATCAGAGAAATACAAGGCAAGATTTGTAGCAAAAGGTTACAATCAGTAAACAGACATTGATTATGAGGAGACTTGTTCCACCATAGCTGACATGACAAGTGTAAGTAAGAGTGAACATACAAAAGGCAGCACAAGAGAATCTACTACCCACTGGAGGGTGAACCCATGTGAAATGTTCAGGCTGAGTCCGGCCGAGTCCCATGGGTAAAAACTCAACCACCAGGCGCTTGCCATCAAGCCCCTTCACGGGTCTGGCTCCAGGGTAGGGCTCTTGTAGCTCCATACTGGGCGGGGTACACTGACACCTTGATTTTTGGGAATCCTTTTGACTGTTCTTAGACTGGCCCTTCACCCAGGACCTGCTTGTCATGAAAGACCCTACCGGAAGCAAATTGCCAGTGACAACATAGCTCCTGGGATCACAAGGGCACACATATCCTTCCACCATGATAAGATGTCAATCCATGGGGGAGTGCTGCAAAACACATTGACGGATTTGGTTACAGACAAATATCAAAGCATCAGAATCTTCCCATAAGCACCACTGGAGTCATTCTCCACAGGTGGAAGGAACATCACTCTACCATCGACGAGCCATTAATAAAGAAAGGACATTTTGAATCTCATTTAAAGTTTACTGAATAGCATTTTGAAAAGCCTATGAAATACTGGGGAAATGTAGTATAGTCAGATGGGACAAAAATGTAATTTTTTGGCTATCATACTACACACCATGTTTGGAGGAGAAATGGCACTCATCATCATCATCATCATCATCATCATAGCAGTCTGTCGGGGGTGACAATGACTGCTTCATTTAGGTCTAATCAGATTCCTCCACGCAGCTCTGTCCTTCGCCCTCCGCTGCCAGGAACTCCTGACCTTGTTAACCCAGGTGACGACTGAGCCAGTATGAGTTGCTTTCTGACTGACCATTTCATGAAACTGCCTGCAAAGTATTTGAGTACCGCTAGCTTTTGCTGGACTAGCGGCACATTCTTGGCAGATAGAGGTATTATCAGTGGCAAGGACAGGCCAAGACAAATTGACTCCAGTATCTGTTGCAGTGACTGACCAGATGATAGGTTTGTTTATCTCTGCTCTTTGTGTAGTGCATGTCACGATGCACTGACTGGCAAAAGTCCACCACAGACCTTGCCACAGATGTGCTTATCTGCCAGGATGTTCAGTCTCACCCCATGTAACTGGGAGTCGTCCACATCACCCAAATAACACAACTTCAACAGTAAAGTTTGGAGGTGGAAGCATCATGTTGTGGTGTTCTTTCTCGTCATCGCACTGGTGGACTTGATATAAATAAAGGAACAATAAATGGAGCTATAGCTACCAGAATATTCTTGAAAATAATCTACTGCCAGGATGATGAGGGTGAGAGGGGGGTGGACCCTCCACCAGGACAAAGGAAATGCTCAATTGGTTTACGACAAAGAAAATTAAGTTGTCAGAATGGTCCAGTCAATCCTTAATCCTGGACTTAAGTCCAATTGAAAATTTCCTGGAAAGAACAAAAGATCAAGAAGTCCCCCTAGAATCTTCAGGATTTAAGGGCAGCCTGTTTAAAGGAATGGGCCAAACTCCCACTTGAGCACTGCCAGAGATAAGTTTCTTTATACTGAAAGACCTGAAGCTGTCATTGCAAACAAAGGGTTTTCCACTAAGTTTTAACTACCTGAGCAATAACTTCCAAATTACTTCCCGTTACTGTGTTCAATACTTTACTTGTTTCATTTCATTTTATTATACACAACTTTATTTATGGACTTAGTTGGAACCCAAAAAGAAACCAATGAGATGTATCCACTCAAGAGCTCAGCCATTAGGAGTTTTTTGGGGGGGATCTGTCCCAACACAGAAATATTGGAATGAATGTTGTGACTACATCTGAATTACTGAAATCATCCTATTAGCTAATGAGTGGAGCAAAACAAAAATATGTGTACAAATACTATATAACCAGACCATCAGTGACAGAGGAACTCATTCTGGCTGAGACCCCACCCCAAGGTGACTAAAAGCCTTCCTTTCTCAAAGTTGAAATGATTTGTACTAATTGACTGTATATAAATATGGATGACGTGCCACCACTTACTTCCACTGTAGAAAAGTGAAGCTGTATTAAGAATACTGCCATCTTCTGCTTTCAGAGCCAGACTCTGGGTAGTAGCGACTGTGAAGCTGAGTGGTGAGGTTGACTTCCTGTCCATATAACAACCCCATTATAGGCACCTCCCTTAATCACAACCAATTACCACCATGCTCAATCACTATTCTACCCTCATTTTTATAGTATCAAATAACAATGTCGAAAAGAGTAAAAACTACATTTGACGTCAGAAACCATGTATTGAAAAAACTGTTAGAGTATATTTAGTTTTTAGTTTGGCAAAATGCTGCACATGATGATGGATATATGCAAATATGCAAAAAACTAAAAAATCAGAAATACTTTTTCACAGCACTGTAATAAACATACAGCACTGTATGTTTATTTTTCAACATAGTCTACCCTTCAGTCCACACATTTCTTCTGTCGGTGTTGCAGCGCTTGGATCCCTGCGGTTGAAAAATAAACCACATTTGGTCAAATTTGACCACTATGAACTTTTCAGCCCCCCCTTGTATGCCTTGCTATCTTTGACCTTGAATACAAATATCAAGGGATAGATAGGCATTGCCTTTACCGGTGTGAATTCTTGGCCATTTTTTGTCATTTACTTAAACTGTTCAATAGAATAAGCAATAATACACATCTGTTTATTTGTATAGGACAACACTGACCAATATGATCAGTCTGGTTCTATACACATTATAGGTAGCAGAGGGTTTCATAGCCCTGGCTGTTGTATTGCAGCTCTTCATCTCCCAGCATGTGGTCAGTGGTGGCGCCCTGGCCCACAGCCACCCCCTCAAGACCCCTACTAGTCAAAGGTGATACCAGAAAAAGAGAGGCACTGATCGAATTTGATAATGAAGACGACCCTTTAAGCTGCTTTGCTCCACATGTTGAAAATCTCTGGAACACTCAATAAACACTAGGAAGCCCTCCTCCCTGTCAGTGGAACATTGTGTAGGTATTGATCCCTGCTAACTGCTTCTTTTAATACCTGGGGTCTGTGGCCCGGCCTAGGGAAATGCATACTGACATGTGAAGGGAGAAGCTTAATCGGCAAACACACCAAAGAAAGGATGGGCCTCTCCGTTTAGCATTTCTCTCCTAATTTTTAACAACTTACACATCTGCTGAAGCAGACTTTAAACCCACTGCACCTGCTGTTAAAGAGACACATACAATGTAGAGACCGAGAAGAAGCAGAAGAAGCTGTCACACTGTCAGAAACTGTTTGTGCAGCAGAGGTGGAAGACATCTTCAGACGTCTTCAGATCTGTCTCTAAAATGCAACAAAAATAAACAAAAGTATCAGTAATGGTTGATACACAGTGGAATACAAACTCCCAACAATAGAGAATTATTTTGGTAAAAAAATTATAAACTACTTGAGTTTAATCCTTATATACTGTTCAGCTCAATTTTACATTTGACAGCAGTACAAACACACTCTTTTTAGACTGAAATTTAAGACTTTTTTGTAAAATTCTGTAAAACTTGACTTGAAAATATTTAAATATATTTTAGCTTTTAAATCACAGCTGTTCATGTAACAGAGTCAATAAAAGCATTCCTACTTGGCTTGCCAAGTGGGGTGACACAGGTAGAGTGCTGGACTCTGGAGCCAGAGGTTGTAGGTTCAAACCCCCAGTTGGACATCGCCAGTTGGGGCTTAACTGTCTGTGTACTTGGCACTGGCAAGCAGGATTTACTGGTAGTGTATTACTTCCATTCCCCAGATACCAACAGTGTGTTAGTCCCCACCACAAGAGGTGTTGCTGGTAGGACTCAGTGGTCTTGACACAGAAGGTGGACACCCTTAAAAGCTTAAATGCACCTCTGACATCAGGTGATGTCAAAATCTGAAGGGGAATATGTAACAAAGTCAATAAAAGTATTCCTACTTGGCTTGCCAAGTGGGTTGACCCTTTTGGCGACATACTGTAGGTAGAGTGCTGGACTGTGGAGCTGGAGGTTGTGGGTTCAAACCCCCGGTTGGACGTCACCAGTTGGGACTCAACTGCCCATGTACTTGGTCACATTTAAGTACTGCGCTACACTTGGTTTATTTTTTAATGGGATTACAGTGTTGTCAGTTTGGGGCAGACCTTGACATTAATGTAAGATCTGTGTGCGTTTCCACCATATTCATCAAAGCTTCCACTGAAACTGGTCTGTCTTTGAAGAGTCAGCCTGTGGAGTCTGGAAACAGCTAAAGCATAGAGGAGAACGGACATGGTGCTCATGTGATCTTCAGCCATTTTCTCATAAGTTTGGTTCAGGCACTTCTGAAAATGAAAATCACACTGGTGTGAACTAACTAACCAGAAAAAGCATACAACTACCACCTGTTAGGACACCAACAAAAAGGATAGATGTCTTGTAAATTTGCACACAATTGTACACATACATATAACACCTGTAGTTGGCAACTTGACAGGTAATGTCATCATTTTCTGTTATTATGCCTCGGTGAAACTGAGAGGCATACGGTAGTCAGTCTGTGCGTCTGTTTGTGGCTCTGTGTGTGTATATCTGTCTGTCCGCCTCTCTGTTTCAGCTCGCCCAGTCAAAATTAAGTGGAACTGAAGGCTTGTATCATTGCATCACCATATTTTCTCAACTTTTAATTTGCCAGAATTTCAAAATAATGCTTTGTTTTTGAAATAAACACAAAAATAGCTCACCTTTACCGTCAATGGAACGGTACTGCGCATGCACTTGGAAACTCCCACCAGAGGGAAGTACTGACAAATGTCCATCTTTTGCCCGTCTGTTTTCTTCCTCTGCCACTAAACAGCAAAAGCTCCTGTTCATCTTGATTGTCATTGTATTCACATACCTCCATTGCTTCCACCATTTAAAACGTCTGCCACCGTGCTCTTCTTCTGTGCTTGGATTGCAGCTGTTCAAATCAGGTTGGAGGCTCTTGGCTGCCGCCGGCAGTACGGGCATGTGAACTGCAGATTATTTTCACTGCACATGCGTGTACTCCAAAACTACTGGATGAATTTGGATGAAATTTTTACCACAGGTGGTCCTTGGGCTAGAGAGGAACCCATAACATTTTGGTGATGATCCACAAACGCATACCTCCACCAAGGCTCTGGCACAGAGGCATCAGCACCTTGGTGCTTTCATTATATATTTGATTTTTCATTTTGTTTTAATATTTATCTTTTTAAAAATAGTATTTATCTCTTCTAAATGTTTTATTCTACAAATGTTTATTTTTATTTTAGTGTAAATTTTTATGTGAGCACTGTGTTTGACTGTTCTTCTCGTCCTACTCATTTCATGACACTGTTGACCCTGTGTCTTAACATACATTTGACAAATAAATAGACCTTGAACTTGAATTTGCAAAAGATAGAAATACAAGTAAAATTTGTCCCAGAATGTATGAAACACATTATTTCCACTCTGAATAAAAACACTAGTTTGCAAATCCATCCATCCATCTTCTATTGCTTATCCAGGGATCTGGATTGCAGGGGTATCAGTCCAGGCAGAGTAGCCAAGATGGCAGGAAGCTCCATTTTTACATGGTCTTTGGCATGACGGGGATGCTGGGACTTGAACCCCAACCTCCTGATTGTGGGGTGGATGCTCTACCTCTAGGCCACCACTCCAGTAATGGAGTATTGTTAAGAGGAAGATGAGAGACACTAGACCCAACAATGCAGATGAGCTGTGGGCTGCTATCAAAGCAACCTGGGCCTTCATAACACCTCAGCAGCACCACAGTTTGACTGCCTTCATGCGATGCCACACTGAGGCTGCAATTCATGCAAAAGTAGCCCTGATCAAGTACTGAGTGTGCGCATAGACATACTCCTCAGTCATTCAACATTTCTATTAAAAATCAATTTTTTAAAATTAATTTTATGTAAGATTCTAATTTTCTGAGAGACTGAATTTGGGGTTTTCATGAGCTATAAGCCAAAACCATCAAAATTTAAAAAATAAAGACTAAATCACTCTCTGTAATGAATCTATATAATATATGAGTTTCAGTTTTTGAATTACTGAAAAAAATCAACTTTTTGATGGCATTCTAATTTATTGAGATGTGACTGTAAAGTTCCTCCTCTGTTAAAGTCGAGGCAGGCTCATTTTACTGTAGATCTTCCAAAATGATCTGTGCTTCAGAATTGGACAGCTTAATAGATTATTTGGCTTGGGCACAACTGATCTGAATTATTGTAATTGGTATGGAGACTCTTAAGTTTTAAAATTGATAAGATTTTTTTTTTTAAATCTTGTGTGCAAGTTATCTTGTTGAAACAAAATAACTTCCTTAAAGTGCTTCCAGATCTTAACAAGCTGTTCACATTATAGAAACTAAAATACAACATTTTTTAGTCCATTA
Source organism: Pholidichthys leucotaenia (assembly GCA_020510985.1). Classification (NCBI taxonomy): domain Eukaryota; kingdom Metazoa; phylum Chordata; class Actinopteri; order Cichliformes; family Pholidichthyidae; genus Pholidichthys; species Pholidichthys leucotaenia. The sequence goes on along the minus strand of CM035839.1, from coordinate 318,052,119 downwards.
CATAGGGAACTATATTTGGAACTACCATAGTGTCCTCCCTTGTTTATACGTATTTAAACAGGGGAAGGCACGCTCTCAAAATCTGAAAAACACTGGCAACTACCAGTGGCACCCCTCAGCCTTTTTCTTTGTTGTTGAGATGCAGTTTATATGGCATTTTGACCTTGTGATCCCAAAAGCATAGTGATACTTCAGGGTCACAGGGTGAACCTGTGTACCAAGTATGGTGACTCTACCTTTACTTGCTCTATAGTAATGAGGCATAGAGAAAGCTAACCTTGACCTTTGACCTTTTGACCCCAAACCCATAATGCAAGGTGAGGATCCCAAGGTGAACCTGTGTACAAAGTTTGATGACCCTAGCTTTCTTTGTTGATGAGATAATAGTTTAAATGGAATTCTGACCTTGACCTTTGACCTTGCAATCCCAAAACCATAGTCACAGTTTGGGGTCCCTAGCTTTACTCGTTTTATAGTAATAATTCAAAGGGAACGTTAACGCTGACCTTTTAACCCCAATCCCATAGTCAGAGGTCAGGGTCTAAAGCTGGACTCATGCTACATTTCTGCTCTGGTCTGCTGAGATGCGTGTCCACTTTGGATGAGGCCGGCGCGCACACGATTGTGTATATGCTTCATTTTTGGTGTCTACCAGCCCAAGCCGTTGATGCATGCGCACAACTGTCATTTGCAGTTTCACCCCAGTCCTATGGGTAGCGCAAATGTGCCAACACACCAGTTTGTTCACCGGCTATATAAAAGTGAAGAAACGCGAGATCAACGTACATTTTTTGTAGCAACAACAATGGCATTGTTTCGAGGAAGAGGAGGAGTTACCATTTTTCAATGCTTATCTCTACTCAAGCTACTGCTGCTGCAAAACAATTCATGTACGTTTATTCTCGTCTTCCTCTTCGTCTTCTTCCTCTACTTTGTATGCTGTGTCGGTAGCGCCACCTTGTTAATGGGAGATTTAATCTTGCGCATGCGCAATGTGGTCACAAAATTTGGGCTGTACGTGGCTGTCCACAGAAGGGGTCTGCGGAGCCTAGCAGATTGGAGACGATGACATAATTTTCATCACACAAGCCTCACAGTTGAGTGGACGTGGACAGCGGAGGTCCAGGATGAATCCAGTTTAAGCCATCCAAGATTTGTCTTGGATGCGATGATATTTACTTGAAAAGACTACATCATTTCTTTCTGTAGTTATTACGTTTACAAGATATAGGGAAAAACTAACCCAAATTCAAACTTGTCCAAGATTTTTCATAGATACAACTATGGTAACCATTTGAAAAGCCAATGTCATTTCTTTCTCTCATTAATCACATTCACCAGGTAGGTGCTGATTCCACTGCCACCGCCGTTGCCCATCCACCCGGTAGGAGAGGCTGAGTGGTAAAACACTTTCCCCCTTTACATCATCATATATTCTGTGACTTTAAGCAGTTGTATTGTTTGAACAAAAATCTCTGTGCAAGCAGGGCTTGACATTAACACCGGCCAACCGGCCAGTGGCTGGTGGATTTCAGCAGTAGCCGACAGTCACTCCCCACTAGCCACTTTGGCAGGTTGTAGTTTTCTCAGACGGCATCTAAAATAATAAACCTATTGCAATGTGAGACTATGAAACTACAACTCCCATAAGCACTATCTGACACAGTGGATGGAGTCTGGAGAAGCTGTGGACGGTCTACTCCATGGGTCAGTCTCCTGTCCTGCCCCTGTTCAGCCTGGTGGGTGGCGGCTTCTCCTGTACCAAGTACAGAGCGGAGCCAGACTCCGCCCATAGCAAGCTCATTTTGCAGCCAGTCTGGAGAAACCCGACTGAACAGACAGCAGCTGGCAGAACACACCTGTCCCTGCTATAAGCGATCATATTACCAGGAGAACTGTCCCTGATCCCTGTTGTCCCAGTGATCAGTAGCTAATCCCTGTGCTCCCCCCACATCAGTTCCTACCTCTGTGGTTAAACATAATTATTTTTTTTTTAGAACAAGAAGTTGTTGTTTACCCTCTAAATATGCATTTTTAATGGGTTTGGCCCAGGGGTGTCAAACACATGGCCACCAGGGGGTCCAAATTTTTTCTGTGAATTTACAGTTTTCTTTCTAGTAAATTTCTGACCTTTTCTACTTATTAGAATTGTTCATGTGAATTTCATTTCATGCCCTTAAAATTAGACTTTTTTATAATGTTTTCTTTTTCTTTGTCTTTTTTTCTGGTGAGAACAGGTTAGGTTAAATCCAAAAGCCACTACTAATGATGTAGTGCAGCCATGAAGAGGTATCCCAATTCATATGCATAGGGATACAAATGAGAAGTGGGACACACCCCAAATCACTCTCAGATTACAAATGTTTTTCTCTGCTGTTTTACAGTATTTACTGCTGTTCATAAATAAACAGTATCTCTCTTGTTATTTTTATGTATGTACTGTATAAGGACAATTTACATTTAAAAAGGTTGTGAATTTAGTTCAAGTAAATTTTAGGATGCGATAGTCAAATCTGATCATATTAAACAATTTTCCAACCACAAAATTGTGGCTAATGAAAAGGCTGAGGGGCTAGTAACTCTGGAAAATCACTAGCCACAGTGGCTGGTGAGCAAAAAAGTTAATGTCAAGCCCTGTATGCAAGTATAGTCAATTCAAATGAAAATGAGCATTTTTGCAGCCATTATTACTAATAAAAATTAGAACACACTGGCACAACCCTTATTTACCCATAATTTTTTTTCCAGTCAATAAAATGGAAATCAAGGGTTTCTTATGTGTGCATTTTCCAGTAATATTAGTCTCCCCACAACATTTACCCTTTAAATAATAGTCTATTCACAGCTCCCCAACAGTGAAATTAAAAATATCTCCCATGGCTCCCAAAACTTTGGATATTATTTACAACAATAAACATGTTGAATTAGGTCTATTTATTTTTGTAAATAATATATGTCAACATTTTGAGGATGTATTTATGCTTTTATACAGTAATGGGACAACAAATTTGGTTGTTTCCCATAAATTACTTGGAGAGTTCTTAAGTGAAAGATACATGGGCATCCTGCCATCGTCCCACATATGGATGTTAAGTCCATGTAAAGTTACAAGGGCTGCTCATTAAAGATTTCCCTTGATTAATTTCCCATAGACCGAGAGGAACCAAACTTGGCACAGTTATTAGTCTTTCTGTGGAGATCTGGCCTGTAGAAGTTTGCAGGTTGCGTCAGAAGCCAACGACCACAAAAAATCAGCGTTTCATTGTCTTGTAAGTCCTTTCCCTTCAAAAATGACTTCATGGTTGGAAAGAGGTGGAAGTCAGATGGTGCAAGGTCAGGACAGTAAGGGGGGGGGGGGGGGGCAGGATTTCATAGCCAGACCATGGTTCTGTCTGGGTAATGTGAATTGTGAACTGGGCCTTGTCTTGCAGGAGACAGACACCTTTGGTCAGCGTGCCATGTCTCTTGGCTTTGACGGCCTTCTGCAACTTCTGCAGGAGTGAAGCATAGTTTAGTCTTGGAAACTGTGGTACCCTTTGCCAAGAAATCCATCATTAATACTCCATACTGATCCAAAAAGACTGTGAGCATGACCTTGCCAGATGAGGGTTGGACATGTGCCTTCTTTGGAAGTGGTGAGTCATAATGCTTCCATTACTTTGACTGGGCTTTAATCTCTGGATCATATTGATGGACCCCTGTTTCATCCTGCATGATTAGTCTGTCAAAGAAGTCCTTCTTGTTTTCTTGGCACATGGCCAAAAGAGCCTGGGAACACATAACTTGTTCCTGCTTCTCAAAAGGTGTAAGCAACTGGGGAATCTGTCGTGCAGACTTCCGATTGTGCAAATGTGATTTTTTTTGTCCCCACAGACCCCACACTGATCTTGACATCTCAGGCTAGTTGGAGAACGGTTATGCTTCAATCCTCCAAAATGGTAGCCTCCACTTATCGGATGGTGTCTTCATCAATGATGTAATGTGGTTGTCCAGGAACGGGTGCCGTTTCCACCGATGTCCGACCACACTTGAACTGCTGATGCTAGTGCTTGACTGCATCATACAGTGGGGCCTCTTTCATCTCATCGAACGTCTCCCATGGTGTGCGACCTCTCAAGTACAGGAAACTGATGACTGCTCTGCATTCAACTGGCTCCTTACCACCTGTAAAAGAGAAACTCTTAGGAGTAGAGACGCAAATTACCACATGACCTATAGAGATTGTATGTATTATACGTTTGCAATTTCTACAGTTTTTCTACAATAAGCGGAAGTGGGTCAGGGGAAATCTTTAAAGAGCAGCCCTCATACATGGGCATCCTGCCATTATCCCATGATCCATCCATCCATCCATCTTCTACCGCTTTTCCGGAGGTCCGGGTCACGGAGGCAGCAGTTCAAGCAGAGAAGCTCAGGCTTCCCTCTCCCCAGCCACCTGCTCCAGCTCTTCAGAGAGGATACCAAGGCGTTCCCAGACCAGCTGGGAGACATAGTCTCTCCACCGAGTCCTGGGTCTGCCCCGGGGTCTCCTCCCAGTGGGACGTGCCCGAAACACCTCAAGTGGGAGGCGTCCAGGAGGCATCCTAATCAGATGCCCATACCACCTCAACTGATTCCTTTCAATGTGGAGGAGCAGCGGTTCTACTCTGAGCCTCTCCCAGATGACTGAGCTCCTCATCCTATCTCTGAGGGTGAGTCCAGCAATCCTACGATATGGATATTAAATACCTGCAAAGTCAGTACTCTTACCTTTTCTTCCTGATTTAACTCTTGTTTCAGATTCTAGCATGTTATAATCAGCCACTATTTTATCAAACTAATGCATTGTCCGTAGAATGCAAGTATTCCTGTCTGAAACAGGTATCCCATTTAGGCTTTACAGGCCCAAATGTAAGCTGTGTTTGAAAGTGGAATACAAAGAGGTGTAGCCTATATGTAGGCAATCATATGTTAGACTTTGACAAATATAAAAGGGAGTAAATGGCACTAAGACTTATTTGATTGTGTGAATATCAATTACAGAATACCTAAATATTGAAAATGAATGGGACATCCAATATTAGCATCTGTTTCAGATCCCTTGTTTATTTGTTTGTCAGATCACTTATTTGTGTGATCTTTTATCACTTACATTCAAGATAATAGTGTATCTTGCACTTTGGGGAACGGGAGCTGTTCAGTCATCATTATAATTATTTTAGTTTATATCACTGTTCAGTGATGGAGTTCAGTGTAAAATTGAATTTCTTCTGTGTATCATCAATAAACTGATGCAGTACTATAACAGGACACGTTTACAAGTATTTGAGACCACTGTAGTGCATCATTTTATATTTTAGCAATATTTTGTTATAAAAAGGGTTTGTTTTTTTAAAAACTGTAATCAATCAAATTAACTACAAAACAGCCAACATAATTATACACAGCAGAAGGACCCGCATGACTGCAACTGCTGCATCAGTGTTGCCCATTTGTCAGTAAATATTTAAAAATGATTTACAGTATTTTGTTATTTGGGTGTTTTTGTGTCCTGCGTTTGGTTGTTAAGTCATTCTGCTCCACAATCATGGTGGTATTATTATTTTTAATTTTTAGATACTCACGCGGGAGGGGGGACTTGCGGCCCTGCAAAGTACAGTGGTATCACACAGGTGAAGCAGAAGCAGGGACTCCCATCTACCACTGGCCGGGCAGGCTGGGTGTGCCTCCCCACGAAGGACCGTGGTCTGCCGGTCGGGCCGCTGCTTCTCCCGGCATGTCCTGTGTTGGATACACCGGTGCTCTTTGTCAGACCCGGGTCTCCGCTGACGCTCCATCCAGTCTGCTCACGTGCCTCATGTTCTCCACATATGCCAAATTATCTTTTAGACCTATGCAATCACGGCAACTTTATGGTATGATTTTTTTAAGCATTAAATCTTCAGTATTACCTTTTTCTAGTCAAATTTGTCGCTTTTCGCTTTCTTGTTTTGCTCACAGAGTACTGTGGTTACTGATGTCATGATGTCATGTATTATCCAATCAGTACTGAGTCAATGCAAAACCCCGCCCACACTTCTAGAAGTCAGAACATGAGGAGAGAGTGATGACTAAACTTTAATTGATAAAAATTACATATTTTGACTGAATAACTCCATACTCGGGGATGCACACCCTCGTAACCTCAGCAAAACACATATAAAATCTTAGGTCAGTCTGAGGAATGGTTCAAGAGATATGCATGGAACAGACGCACAGACACAGATTCCGTGCATTTATAGACAGATAACTTAAGCTAAATGACTAAAACAAGTATACACTGTGTTATGCATGGAAAATGGACTTTGGGGTTTGCCGTAGCACTGCCAAGGTGGGGGGAGTGAGTGATGTCAGGTGGGCTACGGTGGGGATATAAATTGGAATGAAAACTCAATAAACTTCAGTTGTATGTTCCCAGAGGAAGCTCTCTGTTCTGCGTTATTCCTGATATAACATTTGGCAATGATGGAAAACAAATGGGCGCGTGTATCACAGAGCCACCTCCGTTCCTGCAGTGCCAGGGTACACCAACTATACCATGGGCATGGTGGAAAAATATATTCGAGGTCTATGTGACAGTGGCTGGACTCCGCAATATCACCAACGAAAGACGGAGGAGCTTGTTGGTGCACCATCTTGGCCCAGAAGGACAGCGCATTTTCTTTGGGCTGTGTGGTGAAGGTCCACAGGAAGAGGGTTTGTTAATGATGGAAAAAAATTTTCGGTGACCACTCCACCATCACCAAAAGAAGATACCAGTTTTTTGACTGTCAACAGCATGCTGGTGAGTCCACCCTTTCATTTATTACGGAGCTACGCAGCCTAGCAGGAAAATGCGCCTTTGGGCCGCTAGTGGACAAGCTAGTAAGGGAAAAGTTAGCCCATAGCACAACCAGTTCATGGCTGGGAAGCATGCTAAGATTAGCCCAACAGCCTTTAACCCTGGATGGGGGTTTTGGACTTGGTGAAACAATGGGAGTCCACGGCTCTACAGAGATTAAGCATGTCAGCTCGCGAGGAGCCGGCGGACTGTGATTCCACGCCAAGGGTGATGATTAGCATGCTAACAGGGCCTTGAGGGCAGGCTAAGAAGAAGAAGAAAAGGCGTCCAGTGGCACGAGACAGGGCCCATGGAATGTCTACAGACCCGGTGAAAGCGGGACCCGGTGAAACTGGCCGTGTGTGTGTGTAGCACGTGTGGGAAGAGGGCCACTCAAATGGTATGTCGTTCAGCTCGATGGTGTTGAGGTGCCCCTTATGGTGGACTCGGGAGCCGGTAGATCCATCCTGAGTTTGGCTATGCTGAGGAGGCTGTTCTCAGCGAAGACTGTCAAAGCAGGGGCAGTGAAAATGTTTGGCTATGGCCACGCAGAGGTTGAAATGGTGGGCACGGCGGAGTTTGCTGTGACGTGCGGGCTGAAGATGGTGCCTAAGTTCACTTTCCAGGTGGCACGACAGGGGGCGGACCTGTTAGGGATTGAGCTGCTGGGGGAGCTGGGCTTCTCCATACAGGACCCAGAGGGCTCAGTAGTGTTGGCAGTATACACTGACTGGCAACTTCGTTGGCCAGCGTCGTTCATGGTCCTGGGCCAGATAGATGCCTTCTATCATTGCCCGCTGGTAGATGAGACCGTGACACCCCAGATTCAAACGTTGCAGCGCCTACCCCTAGCGCTGCCTGATGAAGTCTCGGCGGAGCTGTCTAGACTGCTGGAATCCGGGATCACTGAGAAGGTGGATGCCTCGCCATGGATTTCTAACCTGGTGGTAGCGAAGAAGAAAGAGGGGGGGCCATCAGATCTTGTATAGATCTGCGGGTGGTAAACAAGGCGACCATCCTGGACAAATACCCCCTTCCAACCATGGAGGAGCTCACAGCAATGTTTAGTGGATCCAGGTGTTCACAATGCTGGACCTCCAACAGGGCTATCTACAGGTGCTGCTTCACCCAGACAGCAGGAACCTGACGGCGATTGTGACCCACATGGGGGTCTTTAGGTATACCAGGATGCCGTTCGGCCTGAGCTCCACCCCCAGCTGCTTCCAGAAAATGATGTTGATGATGCTGGTGAGTCTTAAGGGCGTGGTAGCCTACTTGGACGACATCGTGGTGCATGGCGCGTCAAGGGAAGAGCATGATGAGAGGCTGAAGAAAGTTCTGACAACACTTCAGGACTATGGAGTCACCCTGAATGGAGAAAAGTGTCTCTTCGTGGTGGACGCCATTGAGTTTGTGGGTTTTCGGCTGATAGGGAGGGGCCTCCAACCACTACACTCAAACGTGGAGGCGGTGCTTCACATCCCGGACCCTTCTACACCTGCCCAGATCTCGTCGTTCCTAGGCATCCCCCATTATTTGGAAATGATTGAGCCTCTCCGGGCCCTGTTGAAGCAGGACGTGCCATGGGAATGTACACCAGCCTGTTCGGTGGCAGTCTCCAAATTGAAGCATCAGCTCACCTCTCCACCAGTGTTGGCACATTTTGACCCTAATCTTGAGACGGTGGTGACCTGCGATGCATCTGGATCGGCGCTGGGGGCAGTCATGTCACAAGTACAATTAGGGTACGGAAAGACCAGTGGTGTTCGCGTCAAGGTCCCTCTTGGCGGCGGAACAAAAATACGCTGTGGGTGTGAGGGAGGCGCTGGCCTGTGTCTGGGAGTGTGAGAGGTGGCATATATACCTCTACGGGCGCCGTTTCACCTTGAGGACTGATCACCAGACGCTCACAACCCTGCTGGAGACGTCTGGGTCGGGGCATAGACCACTGAGGATACATAGGTGAGCAGAGAAATTGAGAGCCTATGACTTCATCACCAAGTTCACCTCAGGCAGGGAAAATATAGTGGTGGACCTCCTATCCTGAGCCATGGTAGAGATTCCCTGAGCGGACAATGATGACGCTGACTCAGCTGAGGAAGAATTAGTCAAAGCACTGTGCGGACCGCTCCAGGTGGTCGTTTCCCCCCAGGAACTCAGGGAGGAGTTGAAGCGGGACCCGGTTCTGGTGCAGTTGCGTACAGTGATCAGAGAGGGATTGCCAGTGAGGGTGCAAGGCAACCTGGCAACCTACCACTGCTTCAAGGACAAGCTAAGTTGCTGGAACGAGGTGTGTGTGGCCAGAAGTCAGTGTGCTTTGATCCCATCTTCCCTGAGGGCACATGTCCTGGCAATGCTGCATGACGGCCACCTGGGGGTGGTGAGAGTGAAACAACAAAGTAGGGAATCGGTCTGGTGGCTGGGCATTGATAAAGACATTGAGACCATGGTGAAGCACTGTGTGCCATGCCTGAAGAGCAGCAAGACCAGCAGATCTCCTCCTCCACCACTAAGGCCAGTTACATACCCAGAGGGGCCCTGGAGACACGTTGAGCTGGACATCTGCGGTGAACTCCATGCAGCACCTTCGAACAGCCGATTCCTACTGGTGGTCTATGACATGTTCTCGAAGTGGCTGGAGGTGCTCCCTACTAGCTCAGTAACGACAGAAGTGGTCACGGGGTTCCTAGCATCTTTGTTTGCTAGGTGGGGCACCCCGAACACACTAATGACAGACAATGGCTCGCAGTTTGTATCAGGGGCATTCGAGGATTTTCGAGCAGCAGGGGTGTGGAGCATGTGAACATGGCATTCTATCATCCACAGGCCAATGGAGGGGTCGAGAGGTTTAATAAGACCCTAAAGAACGGACTGAGAGCTCATCTGGCGGATGGCTTCACCTTCTCGGATGCCCTCCAGAACACACTGCTTCACTACAGGGCGTCGGTCCACGCCACGACAGGCTGTTCCCCGGTGACCCTCATGCTAGGGTGAGAACTATCCTTGCCAGTGAACCATCTGAGACCACCGGTGGTGTCTCTCCAGAGGAACATGGAGGCACTAAGGAGCAGGGTCACCGGTCAGCAGTGCAAGATGAAGCGGCCGTTCGATAAGAAGCATAGAGCGAGGGACCATGGCCTGAGGGAGAGGGGTCGAGTTTGGATCAAGCATCCTGTCCGGACTCACAAGTTGCAACCACTATGGGCGGGGCAACGGCAGATCGCGAGGCAGCGGGGCCCGGACACTTTTGAACTCGATAATGGGTCCAAGTGGCATGCCAGCAGACTGAGACGTTTGTTGCCTGGCCAGAGGAATTTGGATGCCATGGGGTGTCTCAGTGAGAGCTGGGACTGAGCAGCCCCACCTGATGTGGACTCACAGGCTGAACCGACAGTGCCAGGTGCAGAGTCCCCTCGTAGGGGACGCCCGGCTAGAGTGCGTTGGAGGCCTAAATACCTTGACGACTTTGTCGCTAAAACTGTTATGGACAGTGCCGGTTGAATCTAGCGGCAGAATAACCCGCTCCAACCTGGCAGGGCGCCCTGGTAGTCTACTCAGACGCCCATATGTTCACTTGTCTATAGTCCCCCCCACCCCCAAACAAAAACTGTATATAACGTTAGCTTGTGTTGATTTTGAATTTATGTTGTGCTTGGAACTTGTGTGTGTGTGTGGGGGATGTTTTGTATGGAAATTGGACTTTGGGGTTTGCCATAGCACCGCCAGGGTGGGGGGAGTGAGTGACGTCAGGCGGCCTACGGTGGGGATATAAATTGGAATGAAAACTCAATAAAGTTCAGTTGTATGTTCCCAGAGGAAGCTCTCCGTTCTGCGTTATATAACACACTGCTCACAAAAAGTTAGTGGTATTTGGCTTCCGGGTGAAATTTATGGAAAATTTAAAAAGTTCATGCTACAGTGCTATAATATGAAAGTAGAAGCATGCAATGGTGATTTCCTCATCTCAATTTATTGAAACAAAAGCCAACAACAGTGGTGCATGTACCACAACAAAAAATGTCAATGTCTCAATAACTTGTCATATGCCCTTGAGCATCAATAACAGCTTGACAGCGATATCTCATGCTGTTCACAAGTTGACTTATTGTCTGCTGAGACATGGCATTCCACTGTTCTTGAAGGGCGGCCCTCAGGTCACTGAGGTTGTGGGGTGAAGGGTTACGAGCCGCTACACAGTGACTCAGCTGATCCCATGGGTTTTCTATGGGATTCAGATCTGGAGAAAGTGTAGGCCACTCCATTTGAGGTACCCCAGCCCCCACAGCCGTTCCCTAATGATGCGACCTCAATGAGCTGGAGTACTGTCATCCATGAAGATGAAATTAAGCCTGTATCGTTCATGCAGGGGCACAATGACTGGATTAATGATGTTATTCAGGTAGTATCAGCTTATCACTGTACCATTCACAAGCTGTAGGGCAGTTCTGTATTGACTAGACACACCTGCCCAGACTGTAACACCACCACCACCAAAGGCTTGTCTGGTGACAACAGCGGCTGATGCATAGCACTCTCCTTGACGTCTCAAACATCGTTGGCAGCCATCATTTCTACTCAAGGTGAATTGACCTTCATCAACGAATGCATTGAGGCCCACCAGTCCCTTGTCCAGCGTAAATGCTCCCTGGCCCATGCAAATGATGACATCTGTGCCTGGTGGTTTGGTCAGGTATCCCTCCAGGTCATCTAGCACGCAGACCATACTGATGTAAATGGTTTCAAATGGTCTGACTTGAAACTTGGGTGCCTCTCACCTAACTTAAATGTGCCTGGAGTTGAGTGGCATTCATCATCCGGTTTTGCATGACACTGTTCACAATTAAGCGGTCATCAGCGTGAGATGTGGCCAAAGGACGTCCACTTCTATGCCTTTCTGTAACTCTTCCAGTCCCTCTTTATCTCTGTTGCAAACTACTGACTAAGCTGAGTGGCCACTTCCCTCTGAGAACATCTTGTTTGAAGCCTCGCAATTGCAAGGTACTGCTGATCAATTGTGAGGTGTTGTCTTGGTCTCATGATGTCAAAATGTGAACAGCATGATGAAGAGGACTGTTTAAATACCAATTCTAATTGAACCAGAAAATGTATTGGTCGATTCATGTATCAAACACCTGTTGTGAATTTTGCCATTAAGCACCTTGATACAGTGTATCCAGAAAGTATTCACAGCACTTGACTTTTTCCACATTTTGTTATGCTACAGCCTTATTCCAAAAGGGATTAAATTCATTTTTTTTCCCTCAAAATTCTACACACAATATCCCATAATGACAACGTGAAAAGTTTTGCTTTGAGATTTTTGCAAATTTATTAAAAACAAAAAACTAAGAAATCACATGTACATAAGTATTCACAGCCTTTGCCATGAAGCTCAAAATTGAGCTCAGGTGCATCCTGTTTCCACTGATCATCCTTGAGATGTCTCTACAGCTTTATTGGAATCCACCTGTGGTAAATTCAGTTGATTGGACATGATGTGGAAAGGAACACACCTGTCTATATAAAGTCCCACGGAATTTACTCCCTTTTGTAATAAGGCTGTAACATAAAATGTGGAAAAAGTTAAGTGCTGTGAACTTTCCAGATGCACTGTAGAGAACAGCAAGTTATGTAAAAAGTAGCGAAGCACTGAACAGTTGGACATGTGCATTCAAAAGGTTAGAGAAGGTCAAACTAAGTTCACCTGTAAAGGTTATAGCGCATTTTAGGTGTATCCTGAAATTTCACCCCAAAGGCAAATATCCCTAACTTTTTGTGAATAGTGTATGTTAGGTTCTAAGTTGGCAGGTAATGGTGTCTGTGACGTGCACAAATGTAAGTGAGGTGTCAAGAGACAAGGATGAAAGTCTGTTAAAAAAAAAGGCAATAAAAATGCAACTGATGGACAAAACATTAAAATGTAATAAACTAAAACCCTACAAACTAGTTAAAAATGTCAACTGTACCACAGATTGGGGAGTGGTGGCCTAATGGTTAGGGATATAGACTGGTGACTGGAGGGTCACCAGTTCAATCCCTGGACCAGCAGGATCAGCTCTGGGTGGGACAGATGATATAGCAGTGTTTGCCCGACCCTCATTAACCCCACTGTGGTGCCCTTGAGCAAGGCTCGTAACCCCAACTGCTCCAGTGGAGCCACTCAGTGGCCACAGGTCAGTCTGTGGTTGTACTGGGCAGCTTCCTGGTGTGAATGTGTAACTGGGAATGTTAACAGGGTGTCCTTGAAAAAGAGAGGTTACCTCTCAATGGAACTACCCTGTATGAATAAAAGTTAAATAAAAAGATTACCTCCATGTTTTAATTATGTAAAGACAGTATATCTTTGTCAATTAAGTAATACCTTTTAATAGAAAAAAATAAACAAACAATGAATTAATACAAAATAAAGCTGCTTACAGCGTACAGTATTTACAACACACAGACATTATTCTGGTAGTTTCCAACATAAAGAGCACAGGTTAGCTCTAGGGTGCTGACAACAGTAATTTACAGCCCAGGCCTAATTCAACAGCACTGATTTTATGGAGGAATAACATGTTATACCTGCTACCACACAGACTCCTGGACTTTAATTTTCCATGCAGTGGACATGACACAAACAATGGGAGCTATAGTGAGTATCTTGTCTGAACTGTGAAGTACAGTTATAAATTCCTCCAAATATTGTAAAAGGGTAATAGCACAGATTTTACTTTTAATATGATCAAGGTCACATTTATTTTTTCATCAAGTAATAAAGGATTTCTCAGTGTTTAGAGCTAACCAAAAAAATTAATCTGGGAAGAACCACCATTTGCAGAAGGTCAAAAAAAAAAAAAAAATATGTGCAACATGAAAAAAGCAAGTGCATGTACAATAGCAATGAAAGACATAAGCTCTAAGAAGTAGTAACATGTCACTCATTTGAACACACATGAGGTACTCATCCTTGGGCCCTGTACAAGAGCATTCCTATAGTGCAATTCAGGCTGGAGATACAGCCCGGCATGAATGAACATTAATCATCAATAACCAGCGATCAGTGCCCCAGCTTTCTCACTAGGTCTACAGAAAGGTTTTAATCATATCAATGTTTGAGACTTAAATAAAACACTGCATTAATAAACAGAAATATATTTAAACATTTAGGTTTGACTAACCAATCAGAAATTAAAACAAAGTTAATCTGCGCTCCTATTGCTTTGAAGGGGCTGAGAGCTCTCTTCTTAGTTACAGCACATAATTACACTAAACTCCTCTGTTAACTCTATGAGAGCAAGTGACGGCCTCCTGAATTTCAACTTCTCCCTGCAGTCGACATGAAGCCAGGGTCAGAGGTCATCTTTTGACCTTTGCATCCTCCTTTATCTTCCAAATCATTAGTTCCATGCAGGCGGACGCATCTTCACTTGAATCGTGGCCCTCCACTGGAAACACACGCATGAAGGACAGTAAATTTATTCATATTTTGTTATATGGATGTTAACAAAAATAACTTTTCCTCAGAGGGAAAACTGTGATGAGAGGAAATAGAAGATAATCAGAAGAAAGGAAAACAAAAAAACGTTTTCTTAGAGAATGTAATGCAGTAAACGTCAACTGGTGGCCTGTGGGCTACATCCTGCCCGCCAGAGCTTTCCATCTAGTCCCTGGAATATTACTGAATTCAGGAATAGTATAATTCAAACTTTGGTCTATTGATTAATGCATATTTATGAAAAGTTCCAATAGTTACTCGCCCTTCCTTCCCAGACAGCGGGAGAGGAGACAGGCCTGCTGCCTTTCTACAGCTAAGCTACGCTTTTAATTCATATTAAATGGATTTTATTATTAGTTTGCAAAGTGCTGAATATTTTGGGGTCTTTCTAAAATTATTTGGTATAACTGAGATGGTCCAGAATGCATATCTGCCAATATTTAGGTTTTTTTTTTTTTTTATAAAAAGGAAGGTGCATGGTAGGGAGTTTAGGCATAAAAACCTGTATTATATTATAACAGAATGGACTGTATCGTTGATCATTTTTATTAATTTATGAATTTACTTTTTTTTTTGAGAATCAGAGTTGAAATCATTGTTCCATTCTGGCTCTGCAAATTAAGTTTAAGATGGGCTAAATGTGAAAAAGTCACAATTTTACCACAAGTTTTTCAAATTCATTAAAATAGGCAAATTTAGTGAAAAATCCACAGACTGATGTGGAAAAAAAGTAATAAATTTACAAGAAAAATGTCTGAAATTTATGAGAAAACCCCTTACAAATTTATGAAAGATCTCAAAAATGTCAAAGGTACAACAGTCCTAAATTTACAGTGGCAGAAAAAGAGGAAAAATGTGACAAAATCTTTCAAATTTAAAACAGAGAAGTCCTTAATTTACAAGAAAACTGTCATAAATTTATGGGAAATAACCCTCAAACTGTCAAGAACAAAATTACATCTCAAAAAGTGCATCTGGCCTTCACAGTGTCTGGCGAGGAAAATTCTGGCCCTTGGACAAATGTAGTTGATGACCCCTGATGGTTCAGTGACGTATTCTGTTCAGCAAGATGTTTAGGAAACTGAGCTGAACAGCGACATCTGCTGTTCAAATAGTCACATTGCAATCAGGTAATCCAGATTTAGTGGGCTGCACTTCACCTACATCACCAGTAGAGTTAACGCAGACAAATTTAAATAAAAGATTCAGACTTCATCTGGTAAGCCAAACACAAGTTTGAAGTTAAAGCTATTAAATGTAATCTTTTGGGATCGTTCTGACTTGATGGTATCTTCATTATTAATACTTGTGCCTCAGCGTACAGACAGGCCATTTGTGAAATTCAGGTCAATGCTTTGAATGCACCAAAATGGTATCTTAGCTTTCTGAATCAGTTTAACACTGTAGAATTCCTCTGAGCTTTACTCACACTTTAAATGACAACAGTAACGGGTACCAAATGTTCGCAGCAGTATAAACGCCGGACAAACTAATAAGCCAAAGCAAAAGCACATTATCAAATGTCTGTTACTGTAGAACAGACAACTCTTATAAATTTTGCAAAATGAAACAATAAAAATTATTTTAGTTTCTCAAGCATTCTTACCACTGTCTTGGATGATGCGTTTGAGATAATCAGCCATCAGATTCTTCAAGGCACGTTTGTAGGGCAAACCAAGGCGGTGAGGAAAAATGACGGCCGTGTCTACAACTGAGCTGTGGATGAGCTGCAATCAAGACAAACAGATACAGCTACATTTTAAAGATCATCTTATGAAACAAGTGGGCAGTCTATCATTAAAACACGTAAACGTGACTATCTGCTCTAAACAGGTTTTTTGTGTTAGAAACACGAGATGCCACATACTGAGAGTTCTACAATGTTAAAGATGTAACCTTGGCCTGTGACTGACGAAGCAGTACTATTAATGTATGCAAACACAACGCCTTCTTTTAATGTGGGAAATAAAACTGATCATCATATTCATAATTTGCTAGGCAATTCCCTCACCTTGAGAGCCAGGAGGTCACTCTCCAGACTGTGTCCTATGAGGATGGACTCGGCCCTGAACATGCTGAGCAGCACAGCTTGAACGTCTCTCAGGGTGATTGTGGTGCTCTCCAAATCCTCCTCCGTTACACCTGAAAATCTGTGAAACACATTTGCAATGTCAAGTCTAAATACAACATTAGTCTGTGACGTTCTAACTAAAATGATCTTTCTTAACGGCAAACACAACCCCATACAATGTCAGCGTATGTAGCCAGGCAGAGTGGACTCACCTCGTGTTGTAATCGACTACTTTGCTCTCAGGTTTAACAAAAGTGTCATAGACCACTTTCATCTCAGAGTCAATGACCGTCACCCTCGTCAGCTCCAGGCCCTGCTTTGTGTAACACTGTCAAAAAAAAGGAGAGAAAAAAAAATCAAACATGATATTGAATTAGAAACAGTAGTAAGTACAAGAAGCGTCCAGAAAATGAACATCTTCACTAAGGCAGTGCGTATTCTCCCTCCTTAGATCCTTTAAACCACACCATCAATGATGGAGTAGATCATTGCTGCCTGATGAAATCACCCCAAGAGTGCTCAGAGCTCCTGACCATTGACCCTGCCTTTGAAATTGAGGACAGCCTAGATGCAGACCCATTTGAGGACCATTGTGCATGAGCCAAACACTGGGGCAATTGTCTAAGAAGATTAATGATTTTCATGAAATCATAAATGCCCAGATGTCTTGACCTTTGACAAAGACCTTGACCTTAGTGTGGATAAACCTGAGGATCACTGTGCCCAACTTTGCTGAGCATTGGTGCAACTGCCTAGGAGGAGCATCGATTTTTCTGAAATCCCATGTACCCAGATCTCTTGACCTTTGACCTTGAGCACAAATTGGATGCAGACTCAAGATCATTGTGAGTCTGTGTAGAATTTGGGTAAATGCCAAGGAGTAGCAATTTTCATGAAATTATGTAAGTGCCCAGATCTCCTGACCTTTGATCTTGAGGACAACCTTGACACTGACCCACCTGAGGATCACTGTGTGTGAGAGTAGTGGCTATTGGGCAACTGCCTAGGATTTGTAGTGATTCCCCTGAAATGTGGACAGAAGGACGGAGAGACACTGCGCCATCGCATTAGCTATTTTTGGTTTCGCCAGGGGCTAAAAACAACTGGAGCCAGAGCTACCACCTTTTAAAGTCAAGAAAATATAGTTTTACTTTTATTAAACATGAATAAACATATGTAATCAAGCTGATTTTTCTAGTAAGCCAAATTCCATTAACTTATCATCTGAAAATAATAAATTCAAAGAAGTTATTACTTTTATGTGATAGCACCACACTACTGCATAAACGTTTCAGAGGGTGGTTAAACATGTCACCTTGATTACTGCTGATCAGTTCCTTCTGAGCCTGTGCAGAGCAGGAGGTTCTACTCGCATTAGTATTTCTCATAGAATAAGTTGGAAAGTGGGTATCAGTGAAGCTGCATTAGGAGCAGCAGACACCTTCTGCCAGTGAACATCATCAGATACAGCTAAGAGAGTGAGGCAGGAAGTGGGGCAAACAGCAGGGGAAAACGACTCGACTCAGACGTCACTGTGGTTGAACAACCTGCTACCCATGTTATGCATTACAACCACCAGGCCGTGCCCCAATTCCTCCTTTACAATCTTTAAAATAACTCCTGGATCTCAATCACTTTCACCTCTGGTAAAAACATTTTCAGCCAAAGCAGTCGATTCGTTTTTAAGAAATTCAAAACCAACCAACCAACGAAGAGGCAAATGGACAAAAAATGCTGATGGCTGCATAACCCCCTTTGTGTAAAGTTCACAGCCATATTTAAAATCACACAGTTTCAGTATTGCAGAATGTGTGTCTGACTCACCATCTCACAGTCCAAGGCAAACACTCCTCCATTTCCATCTGGTGGAAGAGGTTTGCTGAAAGTTGAGACATAGCCTTCTACTGATTCTTTACGCCCGTCTTGAACATGTTGCTGTGGGGAAATGAAAGGTACAAGTTTGAGGCAAGTCTGGTCATTAAAATTAAATGCTAAAAAACAAAAAAACATTTGGCTCATGTGAACAAAAGCATTGATCTTGGAAGTGTTTTATTCACCCTGCAAAGGAGCTTGTGTTTTCTATGTGGTTTGTCAGCAGGATTAAACAACAAAAACACTCTTAAGCAAGTGCAATATCCCCCGCCTGTTTTCTTTGAAGATCCCAGTACTTACTGATGGAGAGCAGTTTTCAGCTTTTCAATATAATTACTGTGGCAGAACCAAATTATGATAAATCCATCATCCATGAATTTACAATACAGCATACAGCCCATAGTTGTAAGGCAGGATCCCAAGGCGGACCCGTGTAGCAAGTTTGGTGACCCTAGAGAGCTTTACACGTTCTACAGTAAGAGGGCATAGGGTGTGCCAACCTTGACCTTTGACCTTTTGACCCCAAACCCTTAGTCAGGTCAGGGTGCAAGTCATCCAAGATGTCTTAGATACAACTACTGTATTGATTTGAAAAGCCTACATCATTTCTTTCAGTAGTTACTGTGTTTACAAGCTTTAGGGAAACGGTGACCTCTGACCTTTGACCTCAAGGTCAACCAATGAGTCAAACTGAAATATGCACATCATCGGTGTATATCAAACCATGGTACCAAGTTTCAAAACATTTGGAACTGTAGGAGGAGTTGATTTCACAAGACAGTTACTGTCTATGAAGTGAGGTGATATAAGAGGTCAAAAGTTAGGGGCTACAACTCCTGCAAAAATGATCCAATCAAAGCCAATTTACAATATGCACATCATCAGTGTATGTTAACGCCTGGGACCAAGTTTCAAAACAACTGGAACAAAACTGCAGGAGGAGTTGATTTCACAAAAGTGGAATGGACGGACAGAACATAATTCCCCTTCGGTCTTCGCCCAAAGGGCTTTTTGACCCCTTTGGGCTTCAACCGGCAGGGAATAAAAACTGACCTGATTTCAATGAAATCTGGCAGAAGGGTGGAGCTTGGGACACAAAAGAACTCAACATTTTGAAGCAGATCACAATCAAGGAGCAGCTCATTTTCAATTTGTTTATCATTGTAATTCCTCTCAAGTATAAAGCCAAGCACTTAAAAATTAAATTAAAATCTTATATCGACACACTTCAGGCTGTAGGTAGTAGGGCTGGGCCAAAATTAAGTGTTTGTGGGACCACACTGAAGGCTCAACTTATGTTTATATTTTTATAAACAGTATAAATTATGGAAAGTTACAAAAGTGCTTTTGCAGATTTGCTGACACCTGCCATAAATGTGTGTCAGTGAAAAGAGAAACCAGATCATCAATGATGGACTCGTTCAATTCCAGCCTGACAAAATCACCCCGAGTGCTCAGATCTCCCAACCACTGACCTTGACCTGAAGCACAGTTTAGCTGCAGACCCATCTAGAATGTACTTAAAGTCAAGGTCAATGGCCTAGGTGAAGAAATGTTTTTCATGAAATCATAAATGCCCAGATCTCCTGACCTTAGACCTTAGCCTGGACAGACCCACCTGAGGATCATTGTGTGTGAGTTTGGTGAGCATCGAGGCAAATGCCTAGGAGTAGCAGTGATTCTGGTGAAATGTGGATGGACAGATGGATGCCACGCCATCACCTAAGCTCCTTTAGCTTTGCTGGAATGGGCCAAAAATAAATCAGTTGTAAAAGTGATTATCAATTCATGTTCAAAGCATGAATCAAAACAATCAATCTCTATAAGAGGAAAAAAAAATATCACTATTTCAGGTCTAAGAATAGGTGGAAAACGGGTAGAAACATTGTATAGTGATCATCACTGAACCAGTGCAGTGTTTTCTTCTTCATGGAAGTAAAAAGATGAAGATCAGTCTGGGTATGCTCTATAATGTGGTTTAATGATACCTTGGCAATTTGGCACCCTCGAGTGCCCACAGCTGCAGAGCAACAGCTGTAGTTAGTCTCCCAACTTCCAGTAACTGACAGAGAGGGACAAAAGATGGAAAAGAACAAGTCAGAAAGAAAGCTGCTACAGGTAAACAAAATAACAAAGGAAGGTTAAAGTAAGTGAATGTATTAATAGAAAGTATCAACCATGGCATCACACTAAGCAAGTGTAATCAAATGTACCTTTAAGTCTACGTAAACGTCCCCAGTGATAAGTGCATTCCTCCTTCCTTACACAGCTGCCATTAACATTGACTTTATACTCTGCTCCACATCGACAGCAGATCTTGGTAAATGCTGTAAAAACATTGCAAAGCCCTTCAGTGTTGATGCAAAGTAATCAGAAATGAGGCATAGTTGATCACCAGAGGCATACAGTTACTTACGGTCTGTCAGGACCATTTTCTCTTGGAGGCTGTAAATGACGGCCCTGCCCGCAGCCCCAGGGTTTGATCTTGGGTATCCGTGCTCCTGGAGCTCCTCCTCTGTCATCAGATATGCCTTCAGCTTCCTGTAGAGTGTGGCTCCTACAGGGGGAGAACAGTAATGTTGACTTTGTACAATGAAGAAAACCTCCACTGAAAGAACATTAGAATATTCCTGCACTTTCCAACTAGGCTACTATTCGGAAATCTAACAACTCAATAAATAAATAAATCCATATTTCAGATTTACCAAGTTAAAATCATAAAACGAAGCTGTCCTTGATGAAGCTGCTGTAAGTGTTTGGTACATTGTGGGGCTGCACAACTAATCGAATTGCAATTGCAATGTTAGGGTTTGCAATTTTTTTTTTTTTTTTTGCTGTTCTCTCTTAGAATCAGAATCAGGTTTATTGCCATTGTTCATGTAGTACACAAACTAGGAATTTGTCTCGGTACAATGCTGCAACATTAAACATGATAAGATAAGAGAAATAAACTATACATGTAATAAAGTGTAGGATAAGATTAAGTGATACTGGTCAACAGTTAAAATATATATTAGCCAGCAGCAGATACTGTGGAGAACTATATAGTGCAGTCGGTAATGCAGGAAGAAAACAGTGATGATTGACATGAGTCTGGTTGAGCTGCTGTACATGGTGCACGAGAGTCACTTAGTGTTCAGCAGTCTAATGGCAGAGGGGAAGAAGCTGTTCATGTGACGGGAGGTTTTAGTCTGGATGGACCGAAGTCTTCTACCAGAGGGGAGGGGGGCAAACAGTACATGACCAGGGTGTGAGGGATCGGCTATGATCCGGCCAGCACGCCTCCGGGTCCTGGAGATGTACAGATCCTGGAGAGATGGGAGCTTGCAGCCGATCACCTTCTCAGCAGTGCGCACGACGCGCTGCAGCCTTAGTCTGTCCCTGGCAGTGGCTCCTGCGTACCACACGGTTATGGAGGTGGTGAGGATGGACTCGATGATGGCTGTGTAGAACTGCACTAACATCTTGGTGGGTAGCTTGAGCTTCCTCAGCTGCCGCAGGAAGAACATCCTCTGCTGGGCTTTTTTGATGAGTGAGCTGATGGTCAGCTCCCATTTGAGGTCCCTGGTGATGGTAGTGCCTAGGAAGCGGAAGGAATCAGCAGTGGTGATGGGAGAGCCTGAGAGGGTGAGGGGGGGCAGAGGAGTAGTGACTTTCCTGAAGTCTACAATCATCTCCACTGTCTTATATATGTTTATTGAGCTTTTGAGGGCCACAAGCAATACAGAAAAAGCAAACAGTAAGAAATGACAAAGAGAACCCTCTTTTTCAACCCCCAGACTCCCACCCCATCATCCCATCTCCACACACAAAAACAAACAAACAAAAAAGAAAATAATAAATACCACAATACAAATTTGTCAGAAGCAGAAGAACTGCATCATGAGAACACAGTTGGAAATAATGGTGGTCTATTTGGTAATGCACTTTGACCTCTCAGTCCAAGCAAGACCATAGAGGCCACTCCGGAGGGCCTGGGCACCATCTCCTCCTATAGAACTCAAAAAGGGGTCCCATATATCAAAAAAACAAAAAGATTCGTCTTTGAACCAGAAGCTAATAGCTTCTAATGGGATAAGTTCCATCACACCATGACTCCAATGTGTAACTGTAGGAGCAGAGTCTGAGGTCCATAAAAGAAGAATACATCTTCTTGCACAAAAGAGAAGCACCTGCAACAGTTTGAGTGTGGAGGAGCGAAGATTCAGTGGGGTAGGAGTTACTCCTAGAATGCAGCTAAGAGGAGCGAGGGCTAGATTTTTCTTGAATATAATATCAATTTCTTTACAAATTTTTACCCATAAGTCATTAATAGGAGGACATTTAAATAAACAATGAAAATATGAACCTTCAGAAATTTTACACTTATTACAAAATTTTGAAAATAGAGGGTTAAACTTATTGCGTTTCACTGGAGTAATATGAAGCCTGTATATGATCTTGAATTGTAACTCTCTAGCTTTGTTAGTAAAAGGTAGTTTGCACTACCTGACTGCACCTCATCCCATATATCAGGTGATAATGATTCTCCAAAGTCCACTTCCCAAAGAGATCTGACATGAGCTGTGCAATTTATTTATTTAGCGAATGCAAAGTCCTTAAGCCAAGCAGTTGCCTCCTGGTTTGCTGTATGGAGGGTGTGTAATCCTCCTTCCAGTCTTTGGAGCGGGCAAGCCTCTATGATGTGTTCCATTGTTTGCTCCTCTCCACATGCGCACAGTGGGCTAGGGCTACTGCCCCATCTGTGAAGGCTGGCCAAGCAGGGGCCATGTCCAGTCCTGAAGCGATTGAGTGTAGACCACTGTCTCCTTGGGAGGTTGGTGCCCGGGACCTGTTGGTTGGGGTTTATCACCAGCTGTTTGTTTGGGACCTCCTTGGTCTCCCATTCCTCTTGCCAAGCTGTCTGGATGGTAAAGTCAGCTGGGGGAGGGTTTTTCCAAATCGGCCGTCTGGATGAAAGTCGGGCAGTGGGTGGAGTGTAGATATCTGCATGGATTGGTAAGTGAGGAGAATCTTTAACTTTTTGGAGCATCCTTTGAGTTAATGCTGCTCGCCGGATGTGTGGAGGGGCTATGTTTGACAGTACAGAGAGCCAGGGGAGTGGTGTTGAGCGGATTGTTCCAGTTATAGTTCTCATGGTTGTGTTGAGCTGGGTGTCTACATGGTGTGTGTAAGATGACCTGGACCAGACAGGGGCACAATATTCTGCTACAGAGTATGAAAGGGCCAGTGCTGAGGTTCGCAGGGTGGAGACTGCCGCCCCCCATTTTGCACCAGCGAGCTTGCAGAGCAGGTTGTTTCGTACCTTCACCTTAGCAGCCGTCCCCTTTAGATGTTCCTTGAAGGATAAGGTCCTATCAAGGGTCACTCCAAGATAAGTTGGATTTTCCCAAGCTGTGCAATCACTGGAAGGGACTGAGAGGGTCTTGTAGAACCTAGTGATTAGTTTTCTAGGGTCTGGTTTCTGAATCACCTCCTCCATAGGTGACAGAAAGAACCCATTAGGGTGCAGCTTAATAGATGAAGAAATAAAACTACGAATTTGCAGATACCTAAAAAAGTTATTCTTTTGGAGGTTATACTTCTCTCTGAGCTGCTCAAAAGACAGCAGAGTGCCCCCTGTCATCAAGTCACCTACAGTTTTTACTCCCTATCAGACCACAAGGAGAAGGCTTGGTCAGCCAGACCAGGGGGAAAATCCAGCTTTAAATAAATAGGTGTGAGGGGGGAAAAGGAGCCATCCTGATTTCCAAGCTTCTTCACCATCCTCCAAGCTTTAAAAGTATTCTGTAAAATAAAATTCCCCTTTAATTTGAGACAAACCCATTTCTTAGATGCGTATAATATGTGACTAAGAGGGATAGGGGCCACCGGAGCCGCCTCTATATTAAGCCAGGTGGATGTGGGATCATTTTTAAACCAGTGCCAAATGTAAATAGAGAGGGAAGCAATTTGATAGCGCCTAAAATCTGGCACTGCCAGGCCTCCTTCATCCAGTGGGCATTGTAATGTGCTAAGTTTTAACCTGGCTCACTTGTTCCTCCAGAGAAAAGATGTCAAAGAGCTATTAAGAATAGCAAGTGATTTTCTTGTTAAAAGAGCTGGGATCATCTGGAAGGGGTACAATAACCGAGGAAGTATAACCATTTTGACAAGGTTGACCCTTCCTAAGAGAGATAGAGGCAAGGCCGTCCAGCGAGCCAAGTTCTCCTTGATTCTACGAACTACAAGAACAAAGTTGTCTTTATATAAGCCAGAAAGAGAGGGAGTAATGTGTATGCCCAAATAAACAAAACCTGATGGAGACCAGCGGAAGCGGGTAGAGCACAGTGGAGACCAAAATACCTGAGGAGTAAGGGGCATGGCTTCAGATTTAGAGGAGTTAATCTTATAACCTGAAAAATGGCCAAAAGAATTAATTATTTCAACATCTCTTGCAATAGAAGATTCTGGGTTGCTTAGATAGAGGAGGACATCATCACAATAAAGGGAAATCTTATGATTTGTGGAACCCACATCTATACCTGTTACCAAGGGATCACATCTAATGGCCTCCGCTAAGGGCTCCATAGCGAGGGCAAACAGAATTGGTGAGACCGGGCAGCCCTGTCTAGAACCACGTCTCACTGTAAATGTGGAGGACCTCAGGCCATTTGTAATAACAGGCACGGGGGGCAGCATATAGCAAGGATATCCACCTAATAAAGTTGTCACCAAGATTGAATTTTGAGAGGACACCTAGAAGATAAGGCCATTCAATCCTATCAAAGGCCTTTTCTGCATCAAGGGAGACAACAAGAGATTTGACCTTTGACCTTGATCCATTCTGAATAAGATTTAATAGTCTCCTTACATTATGAAGGGAATTATGACCCAATATAAATCCAGTTTGGTCTGTTGAAATTAAATCTGGCATGACACCTTCAAGTCTCTTCGCCAATATTTTAGCAAATAATTTTCGGTCAACGTCCAGCAAGGCAATCGGCCTGTAGGATGTGCATTCATCTGCAGGTTTGCCCTTCTTTAGAATTAGAGAAATATTTGCATCCATCATAGTGTCAGGAAGACCCCCAGAGTCAAAGGAGTAAGACATATTGAGAAGGTGATCAATTATCAAATCCTTAAAAGCCTTATAAAATTCTGGAGTCAAACCATCAGGCCCCGGAGCCTTATTAATTTGCAAGCTGTTAACTGCCTCTGTAACTTCTTCATGGGAAATAGCCCTATTCAACAGCTCTTTATGTGTATTGGATGCTTTAGTTAGTTTGACTAATGATAAAAAATTATGCATCAAAGTCTCCGAGTTGCGATTTGACTCAGAAGTGTATAAGCCTTCATAGAAGGAAAGAAAAGAGTTGTTAATATCTTTGTTGTTATAAACTCTTTTACCAGAACTATCCTTTATGCCTGGAATAGCCTGCGATAACAAGAGCACTCTGAGGTAAGTGTAATATCCCCCACCATGGCTCTCTTTGAAAATCCCCATATGTCACTGAAGGAGAGCAGTTTTCAACTTTTCCATATAATTACTGGGACAGAACCATCCATCCATCTTGTACTGCTTAATCCTTTTCGTGTCACGGGGGGGCTATCCCAGCATCTTTTGGGCGAGAGGCAGGGTACACCCTGGACAGAACACCAGTCCATCGCAGGGCCAACACAGAGAGACAGACAACCATTCACTCTCACATTCAATCAATCAAACTTTATTTGTATAGCACTTTTAGAACATTAGATGCTGTGCAAAGTGCTTTACATAGATAAAACCAGTAGACACATTTAGCTACATATTTTACATGATACATCCCCACCACTTCCAACCCTCCCATAAACATACCCACAAACACAGCACACAGAGGCACATACATCACCCCCTACTTCTCTTACACACATATAAAATAAAAGACACATTGCTCAGCACCGGGGCACCACATGAAGGAGCATACCTAAGGACAATTTAGAATCCCAAGTTGATAGGACACAACCAAATTATGATAATTATGCCCATCTATGAATACAGTGGTGTGAAAAAGTGTTTGCCCTCTTCCTGATTTCTCTTTTTTTTTTGTAGGTTTATCACACTTAAATGTTTCAGATCATCAAACAAATTTAAATATTAGACAAAGATAATACAAGTAAACACAAAATGCAATTTTTAAATGAAGGAGTTTATTATTAAGGGGGGAAAAATCCAAACCTACATGGCCCTGTGTGAAAAAGTGACTGCCCCTAAACCTAATAACTGGTTGGGCCACCCTTAGCAGCAACAACTGCAATCAAGCGTTTGCGATAACTGGCATTGAGTCTTTTACAGCGTTGTGGAGGAATTTTGGTCCACTCATCTTTGCAGAATTGTTGTAATTCAGCCACATTGGAGGGTTTTTGAGCATGAACCGCCTTTTTAAGGTCATTCCACAGCATCTCAATCGGATTCAGGTCAGGATTTTGACTAGGCCACTCCAAAGTCTTCATTTTGTTTTTTTTAAGCCATTCAGAGGTGGACTTGCTGGTGTGTTTTGGATCACTGTCCTGCTGCAGAACTCAAGTGCACTTCAGCTTGAGGTCACAAACAGATGGCCGGACTTTCTCCTTCAGGATTTTTTGGTAGACAGCAGAATTCATAGTTCCATTTACCACAGCAAAACAGCCCCAGACCATCACACCACCACCACCATATTTTACTGTTGGTATGATGTTCCTTTTCGGAAATGCTGTGTTACTTTTACACCGGATGTAATGGGACACACACCTTCCAAAAAGTTCAACTTTTGTCTCGTCAGTCCACAGAGTATTTTCTCCAAAGTCTTGGGGATCATCAAGATGTTTTCTGGCAAAACTGAGACGAGCATTTATGGGTTTGTTTGTTTTTTTTGCTCTGCAGTGGTTTTCGTCTTGGAACTCTGCCATGCAGGCCATTTTTGCTCAGTCTCTTTCTTATGGTGGAGTCATGAACACTGACCTTAACTGAGGCAAGTGAGGCCTGCCGTTCTTTGGATGTTGTTGTGGGGTCTTTTGTGACCTCTTGGATGAGTCATCGTGTGCTTTTGGGGTAATTTTGGTCGACCGGCCACTCCTGGGAAGGTTCACCACTGTTCTATGTTTTTGCCATTTGTGGACAATGGCTCTTACTGTGGTTTGTTGGAGTCCCAAAGCTTTAGAAATGGCTCTATAACCTTTTCCAGAGTGCTAGATCTCAATTACTTTGTTTCTCATTTGTTCCTGAATTTCTTTGGATCACAGCATGATGTCTAGCTTTTGAGGATCTTTAGGTCTACTTCACTTTAACAGGCAGGTCCTATTTAAGTGATTTCTTGACTGAGAACAGGTGTGGCAGTAATCAGGCCTGGGTGTGGTTTGAGAAATTGAACTCAGCTTTCTAAAGATGTGATAAACCAGTTAATTTATGCTTTAACAGGGGGAGGCAATCACTTTTTTCACACAGGGCCATGTAGGTTTGGATTTTTTTTCCTTAACAATAAACACCTTTATTTAAAAACTGCATTTTGTGTTTACTTGTGTTGTCTTTGTCTAATATTAAAATTTGTTTGATGATCTTAAACATTTAAGTGTGATAAACATACAAAAAAAAGAAATCAGGAAGGTGGCAAACACTTGTGCGCACGCGCGCGCACACACACACACACACACACACACAGCAACAATGAACTTCATATAATACTCTAAATAGCATTATTTACCCAATTGTTTTATTCAAAAGAAATAATAGGAAATTAAATACTATAAAACATAAAAAAGGAAATGCACAAAGCCAGATTACTACAGAAAACTACAGTTTAATTCACCAGTAGAATACTGGCAACTTGTTTCCATTCAACACTGTAAGACTGCAGGACATTTTTTAATTTGACCATAAGTGCTGAGGCATTGACACTATTCACTTTCTTGCTTGCCAAATGTTGGGTTGTTTCTCTGGTTGTGTTATCATCATAAAAGTGAACAAGGACATTTAAAATTTTGTCCATACACTAGCTAGAAGCTTCATCAATGTTCAGTGAAAACATGCAGTTTTTGAGCTTCTCTAACAGACATTTTTTAAATTCTGGTGCTATGCCATGTGTGGTCACATAACTGGAATGCTGATTTGAAACAGACAGTTTTGTTAAGGCATTTTTGTCTTCAGCCAGTTTTGTTTTTTTTTTTGTTTTTTTTTTTGTTTTTACACAAATTTACTAGCGGTTGAGAAATGGTGAATGACAAATCGTGTTCTGCAATGAATGTGCACCCGTGCATTTTCATGTCACAAACACAGTCAGTCACTGTTGCAGGTGTTCTGTTGACTGGTCCATGAGTGAGGCAGGTTAATTAGTTATTATTCAATGGGGTTTCACTACGCTCAATGAGCCAAGTTATGGAGATAAATCATGTAATAATTATTGTTTTTCACAGATTAAGGCTGCGTGTCCACCAAACGTGTTTTTTTCTCACCCGAACGCCCTGAACGAATTTTTTCAGCATTTGTGCGCTGCACTCTGGAAAAAAGTCTGTGCCCTGTATCCTAACAACAGCTTGTCACTCACAACTCAGCACTTCCTCTTTTCCTATAGTCAGACTTTCTACTTATCTTTTAATAGCAGTCTCTAAATAACAACGGAGAGGAAATGTATTATAGCATTGGTAGCAGCTCTGGATGCAAAATATGATGACACGGAAAACAAGAATCCGAGTACAGACTGTATCGGCATCCTATGTCCCACCCTTCCTCATTCCTGATTGGCTGCTTAGAAAGGTCCGACATTGACAAGCTCAGCTGTAGTCTGAAAAGTTGAACTTTTTTCAACTCTGAGTGCCGTGACAAAAAGTGGCCACCGCCAAGAACGTTTCAGCGCCAAGGGCACTCAGAATCAGAATCAGAATCAGGTTTATTGCCATTGTTCATGTAGTACACAAACTAGGAATTTGTCTCGGTACAATGCTGCAACATTAAACATGATAAGATAAAAGAAATAAACTATACATGTAATAAAGTGTAGGATAAGATTAAGTGATACTGGTCAACAGTTAAAATATATTAGCCAGCAGCAGATACTGTGGAGAACTATATAGTGCAGTCGGTAATGCAGGAAGAAAACAGTGATGATTGACATGAGTCTGGTTGAGCTGCTGTACATGGTGCACGAGAGTCAATAAGTCACTTAGTGTTCAGCAGTCTGATGGCAGAGGGGAAGAAGCTGTTCATGTGACGGGAGGTTTTAGTCTGGATGGACCGAAGTCTTCTACCAGAGGGGAGGGGGGCAAACAGTACGTGACCAGGGTGTGAGGGATCGGCTATGATCCGGCCAGCACACCTCCGGGTCCTGGAGATGTACAGATCCAGGAGAGATGGGAGCTTGCAGCCGATCACCTTCTCAGCAGTGCGCACGACGCGCTGCAGCCTTAGTCTGTCCCTGGCAGTGGCTCCTGCGTACCACACGGTTATGGAGGTGGTGAGGATGGACTCGATGATGGCTGTGTAGAACTGCACTAACATCTTGGTGGGTAGCTTGAGCTTCCTCAGCTGCCGCAGGAAGAACATCCTCTGCTGGGCTTTTTTGATGAGTGAGCTGATGGTCGGCTCCCATTTGAGGTCCCTGGTGATGGTAGTGCCTAGGAAGCGGAAGGAATCAGCAGTGGTGATGGGAGAGCCTGAGAGGGTGAGGGGGGGCAGAGGAGTAGTGACTTTCCTGAAGTCTACAATCATCTCCACTGTCTTCAGAGCGTTCAGCTGCAGGTTGTTATTGCTGCACCAGGACGCCAGCTGGGCCACCTCTCTCCTGTAGGCGGACTCGTCGCCGTTGGAGATGAGCCCGATGAGGGTGGTGTCGTCCGCAAACTTGATCAACTTGACAGACTGGTGGCTGGAGGTGCAGGAGTTGGTGTAAAGGGAGAAGAGTAGGGGGGAAAGTACACAGCCCTGGGGTGATCCGGTGCTGATGCTAGTATAGTCTGAGACAGTCTTTCCCAGCCGCACATGCTGCCTCCGGTCCGTCAGGAAGTCGATGATCCACCTGCAGAGGGAGTCAGGCACGTTGAGCAGGGACAGCTTGTCCCGGAGCAGAGCGGGGCGGATGGTGTTGAATGCGGAGCTGAAGTCCACAAACAGGATCCTGGCGTAGGTTCCCGGGGAGTCCAGGTGCTGCAGGATGGAGTGGAGGGCCAGGCTGACTGCGTCGTCTACAGACCTGTTGGCTCGGTAGGCAAACTGCAGCGGGTCCAGGAGAGGGGTGGTGATGGACTTGAGGTGGGACAGGACCAGGCGCTCAAAGGACTTCATGACTACAGAGGTGAGCGCTACAGGTCTGTAGTCATTAAGTCCAGTGATCCGTGGCTTCTTGGGGACAGGGATGATGGTGGAGGATTTGAGGCAGGACGGCACGTGGCATAACTTAAGGGAGGTGTTAAAAATGTCTGTGAAGACAGGAGCCAGCTGTTTCGCACAGAGTCTCAGGGTGGAGGGAGACACGCCGTCTGGGCCGGGGGCCTTGCGCGGGTTCAGTCTGGAGAACTGTTTGAGCACATCCTGCTCACTGATGATAAGGGGAGGGGGGGAGGAGGGGGGGGTGCCTTAAATGAAGTAGGGAATGTGGAGGCTGTGGAGCTGGAGGGAGGGGGGGAGTTGGACACAGATGACGAGGTGTCAAAACGGGCATAGTGTTGGGACAGTCTTTGACAAAGGGCTTTGTCATCCTGACCTTTAGGAGCCTTAGGTCGATAGTTGGTGATTTGCCTCAGTCCTCTCCACACGGAAGCCGAATCATTAGCAGTGAACTGCTGCTGGAGTCTCTCTGAATACACAGATTTAGCCCTCTTCAGCTCTCTGTTAAACCGGTATTTAACCTCCCTGTAGCAGTCCCTGTCTCCACTTTTCAGCGCTGCTTCCTTCTCCTTCCTGATCTGTCTGAGCTTAGCTGTGAACCAGGGTTTGTCATTAGAGTAACTCACCCTGGTGCGTGATGGAAGAATGTTCTCTTCACAAAAGTGGATATATGAGTTCACAGTGTCCGTGTACTCATCCAGATCATGCGTGGCTCCTTTAAACATGCCCCAGTCAGATATTTCCATGCACGTTTCCAGCTTCTCCTCAGCATCACTGGTCCGTATCTTCGTAGTGCTCACAACAGGTTTAGTGAGCTTCAATCTCTGTCTGTATGTGGGAATGAGGTGAACCATCACGTGATCAGATAATCCCAGCGCAGCTCGAGGGACAGCACGATATGCGTCTTTCACTGTGGTATAACAGTGATCCAGTGTGTTTAATCCTCTGGTGGGGCATTTAATAAACTGTTTGTAGCGGGGGAGATCGTGGCTCAGATTGCACTGATTAAAGTCGCCAGCCACAATAATCAGCGAGTCTGGAAAAATCCGCTCTGTGTGTTGAATGTGATCCGCGAGCACGTGCTGAGCTTCGCGCGTGTCCGCGTCGGGAGGGGCGTACACAGCGATCATTATAAAAGAAGCAAACTCCCGCGGGGAATAAAAAGGCTTGCAATTGATAACAAGAAATTCCAAGGCAGGAGAACAGTGTTTGGAAATTACCGTTACATCAGAGCACCAGCTGCAGTTGATGTAGAAGCAGACTCCGCCTCCTGTGGTCTTGCCGGAAAGCTCTGTGTCACGATCAGCACGAAAGAGCTGGAAGCCGTCGAGGCGCAGCGCGCTGTCCGGTATATTTTCCCGGAGCCAGGTCTCAGTAAAGCAGAGGACAGCTGAGGAGGCGAGGTCCTTAAAACGCATCAGCAGTCTCAGTTCATCTACCTCGTTAGAGAGAGAGTTGGTATTGGACAGAAATATGCCAGGCAGCGCCGTTCGCGAGCCTCTCATGCGAAGCCGCACGAGAGCGCCCGCTCGTCTACCTCTCTTCCGCCGTCTCACTTTCCGAGCCAAACAATAAACCAGATCGGCGGCAGGGGCTAGAAAAACTGGGAGGAGGTCCGTGGGGGTGAAAGTCCTGATATTTAGAAGTTCTTCACGGGTATAAGTGCAAGCAGACACACAATTGACAAACAAAAACAAAGAGCGCAGCGAAGCACCATGGCGACCGCTGTGGGCGCCATCTTGGTCATATAGGCCAAGTACTCGGCACTGTAGACGTTGGACTACATAGAGAATGAATAGAAAACAGTCGCCCACAGCTGAAAAAATGTGTTTGGTGGACATGCAGCCTAATTCATAGACAAAACATATCTCCTTGGCCGCCTCACCAAGGAGATATGAATTTATTAAGAAAAATATATGAAGCAACGACTTTCCGCAAGCGTGCACACGAACAACGCGCATGGCCATCGTCTGCGCGGAGTTTAGAAGCGCCCCGCTCACACGAGTTTTCCAGTCAGTCAGCAGGCAGTGTCTTGCTAAGTGCATCTGACAGAGACATGACTTTATTAAAGTACTTTAAACGCGGAAAAAATCATGAGGTATGTAAGCACTGGAGGCGTGGTTTTAACCTGCTGGAAACGGGAGCAGTAATGGATGAGTCGCTTAGCTAAGAGATGTGGTTAGAATTCATATGCAGCCGGCTTCATATGAAGGGAAAGGCAGGGGGACTGATGAATTGCTGAGGATATATTTCATCAGCCACGACAGTATTAAGTTATGTTCTGTAGGAATTGCAGGAAGGAAGAGACTGGCAATTTCTCTCTTTTCTCACACGAGCAGGTGTGCCGTTTTTATTCTCCAGCAGCAATGACTAAAAGCAACAGCTAAAAACGCTAGCTCTCTTTTCACGCTAAACTGAGGTCCTTCAGCGGCTGCCTAGAGAGGTGCCTGATGAGAAAGCCTGAGAGCACAACTATAACTGCCTAAACAGATCATGCTGTACATGAAGAACACATATTGTGGTGAATTATGTCTTTAGAGTCCGCTACAGTTCCCTATTATGTACCTGGCAGGTTAAGATGACCGAAATTCACGAAGTCAATGACTTTAATCTGTCAGCAGCCTTCAGACAAACTAAACGTGTCAACATTTGATTTCAAAATAAGGGAGGTTTTTCCTGCTGTCTGGGTGGTAAGAAACATTATAAGAGAAATAACGGCATCCTTGGTCCATCCATCCATCCATCTTCTACCGCTTTTCCCGAGGTCCGGGTCGCGGAGGCAGCAGTTTAAGCAGAGAAGCCCAGACTTCCCTCTCCCCAGCCACCTGCTCCAGCTCTTCAGAGGGGATACCAAGGCGTTCCCAGACCAGCTGGGAGACACAGTGTCTCCACCAAGTCCTGGGTCTGCCCCGGGGTCTCCTCCCAGTGGGACGTGTCTGAAACACCTCAAGTGGGAGGCGTCCAGGAGGCATCCTAATCAGATGCCCATACCACCTCAACTGACTCCTTTCAATGTGGAGGAGCAGCGGTTCTACTCTGAGCCTCTCCCGGATGACTGAGCTCCTCACCCTATCTCTGAGGGTGAGTCCAGCAATCCTATGGAGAAAGCTCATTTCAGCCGCTTGTATCCGCGATCTCCTTCTTTCGGTCATTACCCAAAGCTCGTGACCATAGGTGAGAGTAGGAACGTAGACTGACTGGTAAATCGACAGCTTTGCCTTAGAACTAAGCTCCCTCTTCACCACAACAGACCGGTACAACATCCGTATCACTGCAGATGCTGCTCCAATCCGTCTGTCGATCTCTCGCTCCATTTTCCCCTCACTCGTGAACAAGACCCCAAGATACTTAAACTCCTCCACTTGGGGCAAGAGCCTGTCCCCAACCCGGAGAGGACAATCCACCTTTTTCCGGCTGAGGACCATGGATTCGGACTTGGAGGTGCTGATTCTCATCCCAGCCGCTTCACACTCAGCGGCAAACCGTCCCAGCAAGAGCTGTAGGTCATTGCTGGATGAAGCCAACAGGACAACATCATCTGCAAACAACAGAGATGAGATCCTGTGGTCACCAAGCATGACACCATCCATTCCCTGGCTGCGCCTAGAAATCCTGTCCATAAAAATTATGAACAGGATCGGTGACAAAGGGCAGCCCTGGCGGAGTCCAACTCTCACTGGGAATGACTCCGACCGAGTGTTGGCAATACGAACCAAACTCTCACAACGGTCGTACAGAGACCGAATAGCTCGTAACAACAAGCCCGATACCCCATATTCCCGAAGCACCCCCCACAAAAATCCATGAGGGACACGGTCAAATGCCTTCACCAAGTCCACAAAACACATGTAAACTGGTTGGGCAAACTCCCACGAACCTTCAAGAATTCTCGAGAGGGTAAAGAGCTGGTCCGATGTGCCACGGCCAGGACGAAAACCACATTGCAACTCCTGAATCCGAGGTTCGACCAACGGCTGGACTCTCCTCTCCAGTACCTTGGCATAGACCTTCCCAGGGAGGCTGAGGAGTGTGATCCCTCTGAAGTTGGAGCACACCCTCCGGTCCCCTTTTCTGAAGAGAGGAACCACCACCCCGGTTTGCCATGCCAAAGGCACTGCCCCTGACCTCCACGCAATGTTGCAGAGGCGTGTCAACCATGACAACCCAACAACATCCAGGGCCTTGAGGTACTCAGGGCGAATCTCATCCACCCCCAGGGCCCGGCCACCAAGGAGATTTTTAATCACCTTGGCGACCTCAGCCCCTGTGATAGGCGAGTCATCCCCCTCGTCCCCAAACCCTGCTTCCTCTGTGGAAGGCGTATCAGTGGGATTGAGGAGATCCTCGAAGTATTCCTTCCACCGCCCGACGATATCCCCAGTCGAAGTCAACAGTGTCCCATCCGCACCATACACAGTGTGGACGGGGAGCTGCTTTCCCCTCCTGAGCCGCCGGACAGTTTGCCAGAATCTCTTTGAGGCCGACCGAAAGTCTTGTTCCATGGCCTCACCGAACTCCTCCCATACCCGGGTTTTTGCTTCAGCAACCACCCGAACTGCACTCCGCTTGGCCAGCCGGTACACCTCAGCTGCTTCGGGAGTCCCACAAGCCAACCAAGCTTGATAGGACTCCTTCTTCAGCTTAATGGCCCCCCTCACCACTGGTGTCCACCACTTGGTTCGGGGGTTGCCACCACGAGATGCACCGACCAGCTTGCGGCCGCAGCTCTGGGCCGCCGCTTCAACAACAGAGGTGGAGAACATGGCCCATTCAGACTCCATGTCTCCAGACTCCCTCGGAATGTGGCTGAAGTTCTTTCGGAGGTGGGAGTTGAAGACCTCCCGGACAGGGGTCTCAGCCAGACACTCCCAGCACACCCTCACTATACGTTTGGGTCTACCAGGTCTGAATGGCTTCCTCCCCTGCCATCGGATCCAACTCACCACCAGGTGGTGATCAGTTGACAGCTCTGCACCTCTCTTTACTCAGGTGTCCAAGACATACGGTCGCAGGTCTGATGATACGATAACAAAATCGATCATCGACCTGCGACCTAGGGTGTCCTGGTGCCAGGTGCACATATGGACACCCTTATGCTTGAACATGGTGTTCGTTATGGACAGACTGTGGTTAGCACAGAAGTCCAATAACTGAACACCACTCGGGTTCAGATCGGGCAGGCCGTTCCTCCCAATCACCCCCCTCCAGGTTTCACTGTCGTTGCCCACGTGCACATTGAAGTCCCCCAGTAGGACAACGGAGTCTCCAAGAGGAGCACCCTCCAGCACCCCAGTCACAGACGCCAAAAAGGGTGGATACTCTGAAACATCATTTGGTGCATAGGCACAAATGATGGTCAGGACCTGTTTCCCAACCCGAAGGCGCAGGGAAGCAACCCTTTCGTCCACCGGGGAAAACTCCCAATATAGAGGCAGCAAGGTGGGGCGATACAAGAATACCCACCCCTGCTTGTCGCCTCTCGCCCGGGGCAACTCCAGAAAAGGCCAAGCTCCAGCCCCTCTCCAGGAGACTGGTTCCGGAACCGGAGCTGTGTGTTGAGGTGAGGCCGACTATATCTAGCCGGTATCTCTCAACCTCGTACACCAGCTCAGGCTCCTTCCCCACCAGAGAGGTGACATTCCACGTACCAAAAGCCAGTTTAGAAAGCTTGGGATCAGTCCGCCAAGGTTTCCGCCTTTGACCGCCACCTATTCCACATAGCACCGGACCCCCATGATCCCTCCTGCAGGTGGTGAGCCCACTGGAGGGCGGACCCATGTAACTCCTTCGGGCTGAGCCCGGCTGGGTCCCATGGGTGGAAACCCGGCCACCAGACGCTAGCCTTCGAGCCCCTCCCCCAGGCCTGGCTCCAGGGTGGGGCCCCGGTAACCCCATACCGGGCGGGGTACACTGAATCCTTGATATAGAATTTATCATGAAAGTCTGTTGGATCGTTCTTAGTCTGGCCCTTCACCCAGGACCAGTTTGTCTTGGGAGACCCTATCAGAGGCAAATTGCTCCGGACAACATAGCTCCTGGGATCACTGGGGCACGCAACCCCCCCCCACCACGATAAGGTGACGATCCATGGGGGGGGGCATCCTTGGTCATTTAAGTTAATTTATTTCCTTAAATACAATTTTATTAATATTTTTTCTTTGTAATCAGAGTTAAATTGTTCTGTTCTGACTGCAAAATTATGGTCAAAAATGTAAATTGTTATAAGGAAAAAGTAAAATTTTTTTTACCACAGTCTGTTTCAAATTTATCTAAAAAAACAGTAATTTTATTTTAAAAAACAGACAAAAATTAGTCATAAAATAATCCACAAATTTATAATAAAGATTCAAATGTAAAAGAAAAGTCAATTTTACAAGAGGAAATTACAGATTTGAGGAACATGGTTTCAACTTTAGATTTACAGAGAAAAGTAGAAAACTATAAAAAAAAATTGTTATAAATTTTGGAGAAAAACCTCAAACCTTCAAGACTGAAGTCATTACTCAAGTTTTTAAGTGGGTGCTCTTTGTACCCTTAACTCAAGTAGAAATTTTTGGTTGCCTACTTTTAATTATTAATTTCAAAGCACTGCTTTTACATGAGTAGAATTTCTGGTTACTATACCCACCTGATCATATAATTTAAGTATGCATGAGTACATTACTATTATGAATGTTTCTTTCCCTTCCCTACTCTCTCAATGGAAAAAAAAGAAACACTAGAATAAAAATACAAAAAAAACCAACATGTTTTTGTCATTTATGTAAACCATGACAAAAAAATCCTACAGGACAAAACATGACACTTGATATTTTCTAACCTGTTTGTATACCACCATAGACAGAGAGAGAACCTGAATTAGACAGAGCTCAGAGAGGGCACGATGAGACAGAAGAGAGGAGCCAAGGAGAGGGAAGTGTTCAGGCAGAGGAAGGAGAGAAGAATAACACCACTAAAAAGTCTAAACACAGGATGTCTGGGTGGGACCCCAACTGGCCCAATATTTAAGCCTCGGTTGTACAATACTTCAAATGGTAAGTTCCATATGCAACGTTACTGTGTAAAATTTTAAAAAGAAATAAATAGTATAAAATTAACATATTCCAGTATGTTTACTGCCCCCCCCCCCAGGAAAAATATGTTGCCACCGCACCGAGGTCTTTAAGCCAGAGGAAACACTGGAAGTGGAAATGTTATTTTAACATATTCTGTGAGTTTCAGCTGTTTTGTAGTTTAACAGACCCACCTGATGGAGCCAAACAGAATTTTGAGGACAGCCGCAACTTCTTACGGCAGGTGGAAACTTTGCAGCTCGGCCCGCAGATTCTCACGTCATGTTTGTTTTTATACATCCCACTGTGAGCGTGAAAATCAGCGTATGCCGTGTTTTTAAGCGTGCACACAATTTATACATGAAGCCCCTGCTTTTCTCAATTTTTAAAAAAAATTATTTATTTATTTATTTTTTACACACCAGCTACCAAAGGGCTTACCATCTCTGCCTATTTCTTCGATCCACGCCCAGTGCCATTTGTTTTTAAGTCCTTTGTCAATGAGGACATATTCCCCAGGCTTCAAAAAGTTCCTCTCCATCCTCCGGAATAGAGAGCCTAAATCACGCCTCTTCTACTTTCACATATGGGACCTTAAATCAAAAAAAATTCTCCATTGAAATGAATGGCAAGAGTGAAATTATCTTTTGATCCTGATCAAATTTTACCACAAGTTACACATGATGCTTGTCAGTTTAAAAGATAATTTTCCACATAAATTAAGTTGTCGGCTGTCATATAATAACAGTAATATTTAGTTTTTGTTTAAACGACTAGCGTACAACAACTACGCTAGATCACTAAACTGTAATGGTGTTTAGTGATCCGAGGGACTTAATAGCCTGCATAGCATTAGCATAGAAATGTGTCGGCTCAGTAGGAATTAGAGTTGCTAATCAGTCTCAGAGTAAACATATCAACACTGCAATTAAACTAGTTTAAAAATAAGACTGACACTCACCTGCTGACAAATGGACCGAAGCCCTGAAGAGCTGAAACAAAGTGTAGGGATTAACGAGTGTAAACAGCGCCTCCCATACAGGAGACGGGAGGTTGCTTTTCCTGTGAGCTCCAGTGGATAAATTCTGCAAACCGAGATTTCCACAGCAGGTACAATTTATTTTCTATTATTAGAGTGTTCCTCTATTTGTAGTCACAAATATCAATAAATATTGTTTCTGGCTACTCTGTTGGATCATTCTCCCACATACTGGCCGGTAGACGGTAGGGACACTTTTTGATATCACAAATTTGAAGTTTTTGATCATATCTGATCTGCTCTTGCGGTGAAAGCTTGTCATAATATTGATATGGTTCAAGATTCAAAGGCTTAATTATCATGTGCACAGTTAAGAAATGCAACATTTCCTGAGCAATGAAATTCTTAGTCTGCTCTCCGAACGAATGCCAAGGTAATAGGTACACAACAATACAAATGAGGTAATAACACAGAACTAAACCACAGAATAGCTAGAGGAAACAAGCAGAAGGAGATGATACGAACCTGAGATGGCATATGCCTATGCACGGTGTGCAAATGAGCAGTGTGCAAATGAGCAGTATACAAATTACAAATTAGCACCGTGTGTAAATTTCTCTGTAATGATAATACCAGTAGACTGTACATGATAATTCGCAGCAGAGTTGACATGGACATCAGACGGGGTGAGACTATGTACACTGGACAAATGAACAATGTGCAAATTTAGCAACGGGTGTGTGAGTTCCTATTTACAAAGCTGTGTTGCGGATTTTTGGGAGTTTATTATTTGTTCAGGAGTCTGATGGCAGTGGGAAAGAGGGAGTTTTTCAGTCTGGTTGTCCTGCATTTCACACCTCTGTACCTCCGGCCTGAGGGTAGAAGTGTGAACATTCTGTGCTGGGGGTGGGTGGGGTCCCGGAGGATGGCGTCAGCTCTCCTTTGGACTCTGTGGTGGCAGATGGTCTGCAGAGAGGGGAGTGGAGTCCTGATGATCTTCTCCACTGTCTTCACCACTCTCTGCATGCGTCTGGGGTCCAGGGCAGTAGTGCTGCCGTAACATGCAGTGATGCAGTTGGCCAGGATGCTCACGATGATGCAGCTGTAGAAGTTGTTGAGGATCCTGGGAGACATTCCAAACTTCTTCAGCCTCCTCAGAAAGTACAGTCACTGTTGAGCTCTCTTAACCAGCTCTGTGGTGTTGTGTGTCCACGTAAGGTCCTCGCTGATGTGGATGCCCAGGTATTTAAAGCTGCTCACCCTCTCCATCTCAAGCTCCCGGATGAACAGCGGCCGATCGGGTCTCCTCCATCTCTTCCTCATGTCCACTATCATCTCCTTTGTCTTGTCCGTTTTGAGGGCGAGGTTGTTGTCCTCACACCATGACACCAGGCTGGCCACCTCCCTCCTGTAGGATGTTTCGTTGTCACCAGTGACGCGTCCTATCACTGCTGTGTCATCCGCAAACTTTAAGATGATATTGTCCTTGTGGGAGGCAACATAGTCATGGGTGAAGAGGCTATAGAGGATGGAGTTGAGAACACAACTCTGTGGGACACCTGTGCTCGTGATGATGCTGGCTGAGGTCCTGTTAACCATCCTGACAGTCTGGGGCCTGCCAGTTAGAAAGCCCAGTAGCCATATTGTATATGCCGTATTGTTTCAATGGTAAACTGCCGGTTTTTCGCACCTCCCCACTCTCTCAGTTTGCGCGTTCACGTGCAGGTACCCGGATGTGTAGACAGCCCTATGAAAGGTTTTGTGTACGCTGTTACTACCCGATTAGGAGTGCACAAGCACAATATGGTCCGCCATCTTGGATTACAAGATATGGCAACTCCGCTTGGACAAAAAGTGGTTCTGGTAAAGAAATAGTCAGTAAATCTTTTGTTTTTATAGGAGTACCATTTTTCCCTGCAGCCAAACGGCACACGCAGGAAATCCGGCATTGCAAATTAGCCTAGGCTACAAATGCTTTGGTCTGTAGTAATAATTTATGCTACACACTTGTCCCTATACCAATAAACAGTAAATAAAATAAAACTTTAGGCCCTGAACCCATAGCTGTAGGTCAGGATACCAACGTGAACCTACGTAGCAAGTCTGATAACCCTAGCTTTACTCGGTCTATAGTAGTGGTGTCCAATCATGTGCCATGGAGGGCCAAGACTCTGCAGGTTTTCTCTTCAGCAGGTGTTTTCACTTATCAGCAATCGTGGGATGAAATTCTGTGGAACTCTGCTGTTGAAGACACTGGTTGGAGGTAAAGCCTGCAGGGTCTTGGCTCTCCATTGCACATAATTGGACACCCCTGGTCTATAGTAATAGTGTTAAGGGAATGCAAATGTTGACCCCAAACCCATAGTCAGGTCAGGGTACGTAGGCCGTTCAAGATTTGTCTCATGTACAACTATGGTATCAATTTGAAAAGCCGACATAATTTCTTTCAGTAGGTATCACACTTACAAGATGTAGGGAACAACTGACCTCTGACCTTGACCTCAAGGGCTATAATTCCTGCAAAAAACATCCAATCAGAGTCAAATTTCAATATACGCATCATCAGTGTATATCAAACCCTGGTACCTGGTATCTTCTAAACAATCGGAACAAAACTGTAGGAGGAGTTGAATTCACAAAAGTGTGACAGACGGACGGACGGATGGACCACCATATAACATAAGCCCCTTTCAGTCTTCACCCAAAGGCGTTGAAGACCGGCAGCGGGGGATAAAAAGTTATATTGTGCATTTTTACATAAACACTTCAGAATTATCAATTTACTCTGCATTTTCCTTGATAACACCAAGTAGGTAGCAGTTGTGGCCTAATGGCCCGGGATGTGGACTGGTGACCGACGGGTCGCCGGTTCAATTCCTGGACCGGCAGGATCCAGGGATGTCACTGGGTGGGACAGATGACACAGTGTTTGCCCCACCCTCCACCCCACTGTGGGCTCCAGTGGAGCTGCTCAGTGGCCACAGGTCAGTCTGTGGCTGTACTGGGCAGTTTCCAGGTGTGAATGTGTAACTGTGAGTGTGAATAGGGCATCCTTGAAAAAGAGAGGTTACCTCTCAATGGACTTTTCTATGGATAAATAAATCAGTAGACACAAGAAACCCTATGTTAAAAAAGTATATAATATAAACAAAATTGCAATATCTGGTGCCATAATCTCAATCGTACTTCTTCTTCTAGCTTCTCAATCACACACTGTTCTCAAATTGTGCAGCCCTAGTTCATTGACTTGATAAATTACTGTAATGATTCTTTAATCCATTTCTCATGGGTCATTCATTTTAGCAGAAGTGAAAACTTGTAAACACACATCAGATGACATCAGATCACGGGGGAAGGTACGGTACATGGTGGTAAACAGGACCAGGTGGTTGTCACAAGGTTATCTGAACAGCTTCACTGCTCAAGTAAAATTGCCTCAATACACCAGAGAATTAGCACCATCTCTACTTGATTATTTTTAATCTTATCAGATGTATAATTTGCATTTTGCATGAACGGTGGTTATATGATTACAAAGCAGAATGCAGCACAAATTGGAACAACATAATTAAGCATTTTTTTTAAATCAACTGCAAACAAACTGTGGAGATGTGTGCTGTGTGCAGAACAGAAGGACAATTAATTTGATCCTCACCTCTGAGTTGCTCCTCTTGTTGTTTACCCATCCTGTTGACAGTGAAGCTGGTAGTGGCAGCAAGGCGACCTCCTAGCACTTCCTCATGGGACTGGGCCCTTCTTTTAGTTACTAACCCCACATCCTCTGCAAATACAGACAGAAATGTAATCGGTTGTTCTTCACAGGTGGAAACAGCTGCACGGTGGGCTCTACAAACCAGTGTAACATATAAAATAGTATGTGACGAATGGCAGGACGTACTGGTGACAGGTGATTGAGAGCAG
Organism: Pholidichthys leucotaenia; assembly: GCA_020510985.1. Lineage (NCBI taxonomy): Eukaryota > Metazoa > Chordata > Actinopteri > Cichliformes > Pholidichthyidae > Pholidichthys > Pholidichthys leucotaenia. Next base: position 318,009,596 of record CM035839.1, on the reverse strand, counting down.
CTACTCTTGCCTCGGAGCTTCTTTAGCGTGTTGACGGCTATATTGAGGTAGATGTTCTTACTGCTGCTGCGTTCGTACACCTGCTTCTCCTCATCAAGCGCCTGACACAACAATTATACATCTGTATTATCTTAACATTATTAATCTATTATGTCCAAGCATATTTTATGTTATGAAACTAGAACATATACTTGCTTAACAAACTCCAAAAGCAGCTCAAGAGTGCAGATTTTGTTATTCATACCATCTCGAAAGCAGGGTCTTCTGACGAACAAAATTTGACACATTCATCTATGAAAGCGTTGAGGTAGCGCTGGCGAATGTTGGTGGGAACTTTGGCCCCAAATTCAGTGGGGATGACTGGCCGCTTCATTGTTGTACTCTGAAAAATAAAAAAAAAATAGTATATTAACAATATATCCCAGCCTCTGACCAACAGTGATCTGTGTGGAGTTTGCATGTTCTCCCCGTATCTGCGTGGGTTTACTCCGGGATTTCTCTGGTTTCCTCCCACAGGCCAAAAACATGCAGGTTAGGTTAATTGGAGACTCTAAAGTGGCCCTAGGTGTGAATGTGTGTGTGAATGGTTAAGGGATAGCGCCGTACCGTGGCTGCTTCATCCATCCAGGTGGATGCCCTCAATTTCCCCTCTGGGGATCAATAAAGTATACAAAATCAAAAAATCAAAAAAAAAAAATACAGTATATCAGATGGGTTAAACCTGTTCCAAGCTAAATCAGCGTTAAAAATACTGGCAGATGCTTGTGGTACCCCTCAGTCTCATCATTTGTTGTTGAGATGTAGCTTTTATGGCATTTTGACCTTGACTTTTGAGCTTGTATTCCCAAAAACCAGTCAGAGGTCAGGGTGAACCTGTGTACAAAGTTTGGTGACTCTAGCTTTACTCGTTCTATAGCAATAGGGCATAGAGAAAACCAAGCGTGACCTTTGACCTTCTGGCCCTAAACCCATAGCTGTGGGTCGGAGTTCGAAGGTGAACCTGGGTACCAAGTTCGGTGACCCTAGCTTTACTCGTTCTACAGCAGGGGTCACCAACTGGTGGACTCCGGTCCAGATCCTGACCCCAAGAGTCCTCCGTCTGGACCCTGAAGCATTTTGATACAATTTGGGGGAAAAGGAGACTGTTTTAGTTTGGTGGAAAAAAAGTGGAGAAAGTGGAACTGAACGTCTGCATCGGCGACCGGCCAACAGATTATGGCACAAGCCCTTGGGCGCTCTCCTCCTGCTGCAGACTCCCCTCTTCGCTGTCCCACGGACACCACTCTCTGCAGAGACTCAGCGGCTCCAACTGCTCCCCCCCCCCCACACACACACATGGCCAACAGCCAGGATATCCACCCCGGACAGACAGTTTCAGGTCTGTACCCACAAAAAGAAGCGCTGTTGTGAAAATGAATGTATTTATCTTCTTCATCTATTCTGCCGAGAGTAGTCTGTTCTGGGATGCAGAGGTGAGGTTGCTGGTTATGGAGGCCCTTTTCATAGCCTCCAATATCACTTAAAAACTCTGTAAAAGCTCTGCGTGTTACTGAACATAAAAAGTTCCACCTCCCCTCTCCCTTCAACCATGGAGTTACAGCTCCATCCATGCTGTAACAGAGTTTACTGTTGAGATAAAAAAAAATGTTGGAGGAATTCTGTCATGTGGAATATCTTCCATCCATCCATCTTCTACCGCTTTTTCGGAGGTCTGGGTCGCAGAGGCAGCAGTTCAAGCAGAGAAGCCCAGACTTCCCTCTCCCCGTCCACCTGCTCCAGCTCTTCACAGAGTATACCAAGGCGTTCCCAGACCAACTGGGAGACATAGTCTCTCCAGCGAGTCCTGGGTATGCCCCGGGGTCTCCTCCCAGAGGGATGAACCCGAAACACCTCAAGTGGGAGGCGTCCAGAAGGCATCCTGATCAGATGCCCATACCACCTCAACTGGCTCCTTTCAATGTGGAGGAGCAGCGGTTCTACTCTGATCCTCTCCCGGATGACTGAGCTCCTCACCATATCTCTGAGGGTGAGTCCAGCAATCCTACGAAGAAAGCTCATTTCAGCCGCTTGTATCCGCGATCTCGTTCTTTCAGTCATTACCCAAAGCTCGTGACCATAGGTGAGGGTAGGAACGTAGACTGACTGGTAAATCGACAGCTTTGCCTTAGAGCTTAGCTCCCTGTTCACCACAATGGGCCGGTACAACGTCTGCATCACTGCAGATGCTGCTCCAATCCGTCTGTCAATCTCTCGCTTCATTCTCCCCTCACACGTGAATAAGACCCCGAGATACTTAAACTTGTCCACTTGGGGCAGGAGCCTGTCCCCAACCCGGAGAGGACAATTCACCTTTTTTCCGGCTGAGGACCATGGACTTGGAGGTACTGATTCTCATCCCAGTCGCTTCACACTCAGTGGCAGACCATCCCAGTAAGACCTGTAGGTCATTGCTGAATGAAGCCAGCAGGACAACATCATCTGCAAACAACAGAGATGAGATCTTATAGTCACCAAGCATGACACCCTCCGTTCCCTGGCTGCGCCTAGAAATCCTGTCCATAAAAATTATGAACAGGATCGGTGACAAAGGGCAGCCCTGGCGGAGTCCAACTCTCACTGGGAATGACTCCGATCAAGTGTTGGCAATTTGAACCAAACTCTCACAACGGTCGTACAGAGACCGAATAGCTCGTAACAACAACCCCGATACCCTATACTCCCGAAGCACTCCCCACAAAAAACAACGAGGGATGCAGTCGAATGCCTTCTCCAAGTCCACAAAACACATGTAAACTGGTTGGGCAAACTCCCACGAACCCTTGAGGATTCTCAAGAGGGTAAAGAGCTGGTCCAATGTGCCACGGCCAGGACAAAAACCACACTGCTCCTCCTGAATCTGAGGTTCGACCAACGGCCAGACTCTCCTCTCCAGTATTTATTTAGCGAATGCAAAGTCCTTAAGCCAAGCAGTTGCCTCCTGGTTTGCTGTATGGAGGGTGTGTAATCCTCCTTCCAGTCTTTGGAGCGGGCAAGCCTCTATGATGTGTTCCATAGTTTGCTCCTCTCCACATGCGCACAGTGGGCTAGGGCTACTGCCCCATCTGTGAAGGCTGGCCAAGCAGGGGCCATGTCCAGTCCTGAAGCGATTGAGTGTAGACCACTGTCTCCTTGGGAGGTTGGTGCCCGGGACCTGTTGGTTGGGGTTTATCACCAGCTGTTTGTTTGGGACCTCCTTGGTTTCCCATTCCTCTTGCCAAGCTGTCTGGATGGTAAAGTCAGCTGGGGGAGGGTTTTTCCAAATCGGCCGTCTGGATGAAAGTCGGGCAGTGGGTGGGGTGTAGATATCTGCATGGATTGGTAAGTGAGGAAAATCTTTAACTTTTTGGAGCATCCTTTGAGTTAATGCTGCTCGCCGGATGTGTGGAGGGGCTATGTTTGACAGTACAGAGAGCCAGGGGAGTGGTGTTGAGCGGATTGTTCCAGTTATAGTTCTCATGGTTGAGTTGAGCTGGGTGTCTACATGGTGTGTGTAAGATGACCTGGACCAGACAGGGGCACAATATTCTGCTACAGAGTATGAAAGGGCCAGTGCTGAGGTGCGCAGGGTGGAGACTGCCGCCCCCCATTTTGCACCAGCGAGCTTGCAGAGCAGGTTGTTTCGTACTTTCACCTTAGCAGCCGTCCCCTTTAGATGTTCCTTGAAGGATAAGGTCCTATCAAGGGTCACTCCAAGATAAGTTGGATTTGGGGCATGCTTAAGCTTGAGTCCGCTCAGGTGGATGTTTAGTTCTCTGGCAGCTTTTGCATTGTGGAGATGAAATACACTGGAGACGGTTTTTGCTGGGCTTGGTTTTAGGCGCCAGATTTTGCAGAACTGGTCCAGTTTAGCAAGATCTTCCGTGAGCACCCGTTCCAGTGGTTCAAAGTCTGGTGCTTGGAATGCCAAACAGATGTCGTCTGCATAGATGAATTTGCGGGATTTTGTAGTAGGCAGGTCGTTTATGTAGAGGTTGAACAGAGTTGGAGCTAGAACTGAGCCTTGTGGGAGTCCGTTTTTCTGCATTCTCCATGCACTTGTGTTCTGACTGAGGTGGACTCTGAACCTTCGGTTGGTCAGCAGGGTTTTTATAATTGCTGTTGCCCAAGCAGGGATCGCCTTTATAAGTTTCAGGAGGAGGCCTTTGTGCCAGACCGTATCATAGGCGGCTGTAAGATCGAGAAACACAGCCCCTGTCTTCAGTCTGCTCTCGAAGCCATTTTCAATGAAGGTGGTTAGGGCCAGTACTTGTTCTCCTGTACTGCAGTCCTTGCGGAAACCTGCTTGATCCACACTTAGAATATCCTCTATTTCTGGGGAAATGCGTTGCAGTATTAGGCGCTCCATGATTTTGTAAGGAACGCTGAGTAGGGAGATTGGGCGGTAGCTTGCTGGTAGTTTGTGGTCTTTGCCAGGTTTTGGGATGGCAATGACCTTTGCTGTCCGCCATTTCTTTGGGATCGAGTTCGTTTGTGTGATCCTTGTGTAGAATTGTGTCAACCAGGTTAGGGCTCGGGGGCCAAGATTCTTCATGAATTCTGGGAAGATGTTATCGTATCCTGCTGCCTTTCCACATTTCAGGCCCTGTAGGACTTTCTCCAGTTCAGCAGCCTCGAAGGGTTCAGGGTTCGTTTCCTCTACAGGCATTTTTTGGTGTTTTTTTAGCTCAGTTGTAACTGCTCTTCTGGTGTCTTTGTCTTGGGGTGCTTTGGCGATAGTCAGTAGGTGGGATGCAACTTGGTTGGGTGTGACGGATGCTCGGCTTTGGCTAGGGGGCTTCTGTGCAGCTCCTAGGCGACGGATGATCATTGGTGGCTTCCATATTGTCAATGTGTACAAGCCCCCTAATGCCAACTGGGATCTGCAGGTCTTACCCACCCTACCCCACCCTGCCATCTATGTGGGGGACTTTAACAGCCATCACCCTGACTGGGGGTACCCAGCAGTGGACAGTGATGGGGAGGCACTTTCAGACTGGGCATCCAGAAATGACCTCGCTTTGATATACGACCCCAAACAAAGAGGAACCTTCCACTCTGCTAGGTGGAAGAAGGACTATTCTCCTGACCTGTGTTGGGTCAGCTCTTTGAATGGGGAGCCATATCCTACACAGATCCTCATTCTTGATGTTTTTCCACACAGCCAACACCGGCCCCTGCTTGTACACATTGGCCTACAACTTCCAGTCATATACAGCCCAAGGAAGATGCGCTGGAACTTCCGCAAAGCCAACTGGAAGAAATTCAGTGAAACTCTGGACCGGAGCATTGTTACCATCCCACTCCACACCATCACTGTAGATGAAGCATACAACCGCTTCTGCAGCGCAATCTTCAAGGCTGCCCATACTGCAATCCCACGAGGCTACCGACCCCTCTATGTCCCATGTTTGGACGGAGAAAGTGCTGCCCTCTCCAGTACCTTGACATACCTTCCCAGGGAGGCTGAGGAGCGTGATCCCTCTGAAGTTGGAGCACACCCTCCGGTCCCCTTTTTTTAAAGAGAGGAACCACCACCCCGGTTAGCCATGCCAAAGGCACTGCCCCTGACCTCCACGCAATGTTGCAGAGGCGTGTCAACTATGACAGCCCTACAACATCCAGGGCCTTGAGGTACTCAGGGCGAATTTCGTCCACCCCCGGGGCCCGGCCACCAAAGAGATTTTTAACCACCTTGGCAACCTCAGCCCCTGTGATAGGCGAGTTGTCCCCCTCGTCCACAAGCCCTGCTTCCTCTGTGGAAGGTGTATCAGTGGGATTGAGGAGATCCTCGAAGTATTCCTTCCACCGCCCGACGATATCCCCAGTCGAAGTCAACAGCACCCCATCTGCACCATACACAGTGTGGACAGGGAGCTGGTTCCCCCTCCTGAGCCGCTGGACAGTTTGCCAGAATCTCTTTGAGGCCGATTGAAAGTCTTGTTCCATGGCCTCACCGAACTACTCCCATACTCGAGTTTTTGCTTCAGCAACCACCTGAGCTGCATTCCGCTTGGCCTGCCGGTACACCTCAGCTGCTTCTGGAGTCCCACAAGCCAACCAAGCTTGATAGAACTCCTTCTTCAGCTTAATTATAATTATATTATAATTATATTAATTGTAATTATATTTTGTGTCCTGTCTTGTGTCCTGGAATTAATATTTTGTGTCCGTTTTTGTCTTAGTTTGAAACTGTTTTTTCTGCACCGAAAATATTGTATAGAGGGGGACTTTTGTGAAATTTTGTTTTTTAGATATTAATCTTTTTTTAAAATGCAATACAATTTGGTTTTTGTTCTCCTGTACAACATTTTTAGGATTTTAGAATTTTAGACCTATTTATTTGGAGTCAACAAACACATTTAGTGTTCTCCTGTATTATAAAATTTTATATAAGATAAGATAAGATTAAGCCTTTATTAGTCCCACAATGGGGAAATTCCAGGATTGCAACAGCACAGGGATAGCAACACTCAGAGCAACAATCAGAAGGCAAGAAAAAACAACATCTAGTAAACATATGTCCATATTACTATAAATGTATATATATAGACACACAGTGCAGAGCATTATGGCTGGTGAATGTGCAGCAGAAAGTCTAAGCTCTCTCTCCGCGGATGCAGCGGGCCAGCTGGAAGTCTTTGGGCATGATGGTGACCCCCTTAGCGAAGAAGAGACCACCAGGTGGGCCTCGCTGGTCTCCTGCAGAGCCATGACGGCGAAGCTCAGGAAACGCAGGACGGTCTTGAAGTCCTGAGCGATCTCCCTCACCAGGCGCTGGACGGGCAGCTTACGGATGAGCAGCTCCGTGGATTTCTGGTAGCGACGGATCTCTCTCAGAGCCACGGGCCTGTGACGGCGAGGCCTCTTCACTCTGCCGGTGGCCAGAGCGCCTCTCCGAGCAGCACTGGTGGCTAGCTGTCTCCTGGGGGGCTTCTTCCTCCAGTAGATTTTACGGGCGGTCTGCTTGGTTCTTGCCATCGCTCTTTATTATTCTGTCTTATATTTCTTTCACGCCGCCTAAACTCCAGCCCGGCACCCGCGTCCTTTTCGCTACAGCTCCCGGTATGTCGAGTTTCCCATTAGCACCGGGCGGCGGCCAAGTGCTAGCTAGCACTAGCTCCTCCCCGCTGTAACGTCTCCCGCTGCAAACCGTGGCTCCGTCCGCCGACCCGGGAGACCCCCGGGGCGATCCGTGCGTCCGTGATATATATACAGAGTGAAGGGTGTAGAAAGAAGAAGGAAGATAAAAAAAAGGCTGTTGCAACAGGCAGCCGACTCGTGTGGCGCCGCCGGTCCGGCGGAACCGGACCGGCGGCGCCACATATAAAACATATTATGTTTTGTTTGAAACTAAACAAAGATTCACTTTAATATTTTTTGTTTAAAAATTAATATAGAGCTGGACTTCCGGTCTGGACACCATGGTGATAGCAGCTTAACGCTGAAGCTCCCAGACCCCATCCGTGAAAACACCATGAAAATCAGATTTAACGGATTTATGGAAGAGTGAAAATCAAAAGACAAAGTCATTATGCCTAAAGGAAAACAGAAGAGATTGACATTTACCAGGCCAAGACGCGCATCGGCCGGAGAATCTGACCTGGAGGACAACAACCACTTGGAAATAGAGGAGCAGAAGGAGGCTAGCAACACGGTTAGCTTAAAAACGGTACTTCAAGAATTAAGAGAATTTCGCCGAGAGTGTTGGGCCGAATTTTGTGAAATTAAAGACGAAATAAAAAGGACAAACAACAGAGTGGACTAGGCTGAGGCCCGAATCATGGAAGCAGAGGAAAGAATAAAAGGGCTGGAAGAAACCACGCGGGAATTACTCAAACGACAGACAAGACTGGAGGCTAAGCTAACCGACCAGGAAGGAAGACTAAGAAGGGACAACATAAGAATTCATGGTCTGAAAGAAAGAGTCGAGGACGGTTTCACCACAATGACTGCATGCGTGGAAACCATACTGAGAGAGAAGTTGGAAATTCCCCAATCCACCGATTTGAAAATAGAAAGGGTGCACCGTTCATTAGCCCCAAGGCCATCGGCGGAAGCCCCCCCGCGTTCGGTGGTGGTGAAGTTTTCCAACTTCAGAACAAAAGAAGAGGTTTTGAGACTGGCTTGGCAGAAAAAAGCATTTATGCACCAAGAAAGAAAAGTCTTTGTGGAGCATGACTACGCCCCGGAGGTCCTTAAAAAGCGTCGGGAATACAACGATGCTAAAAAGGTACTAAGAGAGAAGAAACTGCGCTTTCAAACTCCATTTCTGGCGAAGCTGCGGGTTTTTTATAGGGAAGAGACGTGTCTCTACAACTCGGCGGAAGAAGCAACCAGGGATATGGCGAGAAGAGGGCTCCCGGTAACGGTGTATAAACCCGCAGCATACCCGATCAAAAGAATCAAGGCTCAAACGTGGTGTACACAGAGACCCTCAAAATCCACGGGCCAGCAGCGGGAAACACAGCGCCAGGGCTATAAGGAAAAACTGAACGCTTTCAGGAGGGAATAACGATATTTTTAATCAATCTGCGCATCCAACCCTCCTCCTACAAGGTAACAGACATTAAAGGAGATGCAGAATCAGCAAGTATGAAGTGGTAAAACATTTCATGGAACAGTCATAATATTAGAAACAAATAAGTCTTTAAAAAAAAAAACTTGTTAAAATAGAAATGTGACAATGAATCACATGAACTTGCCACACTAACAAATACTGTATTAACGTGATTGTTTGCTGTGATGGTGGTGGGAGGTTGCGCACAATTTCATAGGGTATAGGCATAAAAAAAAAAAAAAAAATTATTACAAGTTCAGATTGGGATCTGAAATTCACGTTAAAAACATGGGACAACTTACAGGGGTAAGAGAGGGCCCTCAACACGTAACAGAGTTTGAGGAATTTCCCTCAGAGCCAACGCACCATCAAGGCTCTTCTAAGGTCGCTAAAAAGACCTCAGCTCAGGAAGATCTTTTGACAGTTTTTTGTTTTAAAGTTTTATATACTATGTTCTTAATGTTTTTTATGTTCTTCATGTTCTTTCAGTTTCTGAGTAGCATAAAAGAGGGCCACTACACTGTTATACTAAATAAGACAACACAATGGAGAAACAGGGTGTAACCAAAATAATCTAATATAATGTAAAAGGGATCCTGAATCCAGTTAAAAGATCCAAGATTCTAGGCAAAATGAAAAAAGACAAAGCAGGAATAATATTTTTACAGGAAACCCACCTAACAGACTTGGAGCACACTAAACTTAATAGACAAGGGTTTAAACTGATCTCTTCATCTTCATATAAGTCAGGGAGGAGGAGGGGGGGTAGCGACATTGATCTCAACCAAAATTATATTTGAAAAAAATTCAGAACACAAAGATAAAGAAGGGAGATTTAGCATGGTACTTAGTTGGCTAGAGGGAGAAGATATCACCCTGCTGAATGTATATGCACCTCCAGGGGCTAACTGGAAATTTTATAAAAATGTATTTGACCTAATGATAACTAAAGCCCAAGGTTTAGTGATATGTGGTGGAGACTTCAATCTAAGACTGAATCCATACTGGGATGCATCAGGTAATTCTCCACATCAAAATAACACTCAAAGTAGAAAAACTCGGATGCTACTAAAAGAAATGGGAATCTGTGACGTGTGGAGGGAAGATTATACATTTTACTCAGCACCACATTCATCACACTCAAGGATTGACTATTTTTTATGTTTAATAGAGACATTGGAAGAGTAAAAACATGTAAAATAGGACTGATGGATCTCTCTGACCACAGTCCGATCTATATGGACATAAATATCCAAAAATACACAAATAATACATTTTCTTGGAGGTTAAATTCAAATGTGCTGAAAGGACCACTGAAAGATGAATTGGAATCCGATATTCTCAGATATTTGGAAGAAAATGATAATGGAGAAGTATCCCCTTTAATACTGTGGGATGCATGCAAAGCTGTAATAAGGGGAAAGATTATCGCAAAACTGGCACTCCAAAAGAAACTGTGACAAGAAAAACTAATCACATTAGAGTCAGAACTTAAGAAACTAGAAAAAGAGCACAAAGACAACACTCATTCTAATAGACTCGCTTAAAATTAAGGAAATTAAAAAACAAATAAACGAGATCTACACAATAGAAATCCAGAAGAAACTTACATTTCTGAAACAAAAATACTATGAAACAGGTAGCAAATCGGCAAAATTACTAGCCTATAAATTGAGGAAACAACAAACGGAGAGAGCAATCTACAAAATCAGAGACCCAGTATCAAAGGAAATAAAATTTAGAATTCAGGAAATTCTTAAAAGCTTCGAGAATTACTACAAGAACTTGTACTCCCACAAAAAACACAAAAACGCATCCGAAGCCTTCCTAAATACATTAAATCTTCCCCAACTTACTGAGTCACAAAATAAAAAACTACTGTCAGAAATACAACCTAAAGAATTAGAAAAAGCAATTATGAAACTTAAAGCTAACAAATCCCCAGGAGCAGATGGTTATACAGCAAAGTGGTACAAAACCTTTAAACAGCAACTATCTCCTCTCCTCCTGAAAACATTTAACTATGTCCTCCACACAGGGGAAATCCCCCCCTCCTGGAGAGAAGGGGTCATTGCAGTCATACCTAAACCTGAAAAGGATAAACTAGACTGCTCCAACTACAGACCAATCAGTGTGTTAAATCAGGACTATAAACTTTTTACCGCTATCCTTGCCAAAAGGTTAGAAAATATACTGACAGACTTAATTCATTTAGACCAAACAGGTTTTATAAGACAAAGACAGACACAAGATAACATTAGACGCACTTTACACATAATTCATCATATAAAAAAATATAATTTAAATGCAGCCATATTGGGATTAGATGCTGAAAAAGCATTTGATTCGGTTGACTGGTCTTTCCTATATAGAATCTTATCCAGGTTCAATTTTCATAACAATTTCATTAGAACTATCCAGGCATTATATAAAAAACCAACAGCTAAAATAAGGATTAACGGTAAATTATCATCTTTTGAGCTGGAAAGAGGATGTCGTCAGGGCTGCCCCTTGTCTCCACTGCTCTTTGCAATCTTCATAGAACCTCTGAGCCAATGGATAAGACAGAATCAAAAAATTCAAGGTATTACACTTGGTCAGAAGGAACATAAAATAGCACTCTTTGCTGATGACATTTTAATATACCTGGGGCAGCCGGACACCTCTTTTCCAGAACTAATCTCAGTTTTTTCAGAGTATGGAGAGTTATCGGGGTACGAATTAAACATGCATAAAACCCAAATTTTAACATTCAACTATGACCCAAATCAATATTTACTAAGCAAATTCAAAACTAATGGGAGATGGAATCTATGAAATATCTGGGGGTCAATATCCCGAAACAACTCAACAAAATTATAACACTAAACTATGATCCACTGATGGCAAAAATAAAATCTGATCTAGCAAGATGGAATATGATACCATTCTTGGGTACTGCACAAAGAATTGAAGCAGTCAAAATGAATATACTTCCACGTCTTCTATACCTTTTCCAAACAACACCAGTAGAACCTCCCAAAAAAACATGGCAAGAACTGGACAGAAGGATCTCAGGATTCATATGGCAGGGCAAGAGACCTAGAATCAGATATAGAACCCTACAGCTAAACAAAGACAAAGGTGGGCTCGTGCTGCTAAATATCAGGGACTATTTTAAAGCCGCGCAAATCAAAACTTTAGTAGAGATATGTAACCCAGTCTACACTGCACAATGGAAGGAGACAGAATGCCAAATAACAAGTGACATTCCCCTACAGGCGATAATAGGAAACAATGCCTTACCTAAACTTTTGAATAACACTAACCCGTGGATAGAGACCCCGCTAAAAATTTGGTTTAAGATAGTCAGAGAGAACCAAACTAAAGAACCCTATCGATTATTGCAATGGATTTCCTATGATCAGGACTTTACTCCTAATAAAACAGACACTAGATTTAAAAAGTGGAAAGAGAACAGACTGATAAAATATTACGATTTTTTTAAAGGGCAAACTTTAAGAAGTTTTGAAGATTTGAAAAAACAAGGTCTAGTAAATCAAGACCTTTACAGGTTCTTTCAGCTTAGACACCACATACCCAAAATACTTAAAAAGGAGGATTTGGAAAGGGCCCAGTCAGGTGTTCTGAAGGTTTTCTTAATGGCATATAAAGGGATCCCAGGGATCAGATACATTTCACTTTACAACTGGAAATATGGGAAAAGCTAAATAACAATGGAAAAGTACTTCATCCCTGCTGTGGAGAGAATTTGGATGGAAAAATTTGGTAAGATTTTTCAGAACACCTGCACAAAACAAATTTACTCGTAAAGGGTTGAATTGTTGGCGCTTGTGTGGTGAAAAGACTGCAAATCATTTTCATGTGTTTTGGTCATGCCCAGTTATCCACCAATATTGGTCCAATGTACAGACAATATTGGGGAAAATTTTCAAAGTAACAGTTCCCTTTTCTTTTGTAACTTTGTATTTGGGTTTACTACTGGAATCACTGAAAAGACGAGGAGAAAAATACTTATTCACTGTTTTAATATTGGCAAGTAAAAAAGCTCCAACAAAAAAATGGATGGTGAAAGACTGTCCTACACCTGAAGATTGGATTAACGTGATTCAGGACATTTATTCGATGGAAAAGTTGACATTTGCACTGAGACAGGACATGGATGGGTTCTTGAACTTTTGGCAACCCTGGAACGCATATGTGTCTTCGACCAGATCTAATCTTTGACAAATACCATTTCAATAATGGCACCTCTCTTTGTTCCAACGCTACTCAGATGCTCTTTTATTTTTCTGCTCTTTTGGTTTTTTTTGTTTTCCTTTGTTCTTTTTTAATTTCTCTTTTTCTTTCACTTAAAAAAGGGTGTTGTAATAATTTTTTTCCAATGTTGTCAAAAAACAAAAAAAGGGGGAATATGTGATGAAAATGTAAACAATGCAATGCTGTAATGACATGTATACCCTTTACAAAAACTTAAATTAAAAAAAAAATTAATATAGAGCTAAAAGCAGCTAAAATATGAGCTTAACAAAACAATGTCTGAAAGCAAGTTAAATGATACTGGCCTGTCTGGAGACAGCGGTGATCTTATGAAAAAATGTCCATGAAAGGATGACAGCTGTTAAAAGCACATTTTGAGATAGTCCATGTTTTTTTTATTTTTTATTTAACCTTTATTTATACAGGGTAGTTCCACTGAGAGCCAACCTGTCTTTTTCAAGGACGCTCTGTTCACACTCACATAGTTACACATTCACACCTGGAAGCTGTCCAGTACAACCACAGACTGACCTGTGGCCACTGAGTAGCTCCATTGGAGCAGTTGGGGTTAAGGGCCTTGCTCAAGGGCACCACAGTGGGGTCAAGGAGGGTGGGGCAAACACTGCTATGTTTTCTGTCTCACCCAGATCTAATCCTGCCTGTCCAGAGATCGAACCCCCGACCCTCCGCTCACCAGTCCACATCCCTAACCATTAGGCCACCACTGCCCACCATGCGTCAGACTTTTCTTCCATTTATTTTAATTAAAAAAATATTGGAAGTAAATTCATGGGTTATGGCAAATACTTTGCTTTCAAAGGGCCAAGTTGTCACACAATGGGAGGGAAAAACCTTGAATAGAAAAAATGTGTCAAGATGCACTGACAATGGTTTTAGAATCAAATCAAAGTTCTGAATCATAATCGAATCATGAGGTGCCTAAAGATTCCCACACCTAGTTCGGACCTCGGATAGGGAGGAGGACCGACTTATCGGACCTTTTGCAGTTTTAGTTGGTGACCCCTGGTCTACAGTATTGGGACATAGGGAAAGCCAAGTGTGACCTTTGACCTTTTGGCTTGAAATCCATAGTTAGAGGTCAAGATCTAAGCCTTTCAAAAGACTTGTGTTAGATATAATAACAATTTCAAAAGGCTACATCATTCCTTTCTGTAGTTAAAGCTGTTAGCCTAGCACCGATAAACAAATTGAAGTGCAACAGCCTCCCCTACTTGTGCTGAAAGTCTGAAATTGATTGTATTGTTCTAGGCATTATTGGAACGGCTGCTGTCCTGTTGTTAGTACAACAGCCAGCTGTGGTGACATGGTCCATTACAGCACAACTTAGCAGTAGCTTGTGACGACCATACTTATTGTGTGATTCCCAGACAACCTAAGAACTTCCATCCATCCATCCATCCATCTTCTACCGCTTTTCCGGAGGTCCGGGTCGCGGAGGCAGCAGTTCAAGCAGAGAAGCCCAGACTTCCCTCTCCCCAGCCACCTGTTCCAGCTCTTCAGAGGGGATACCAAGGCGTTCCCAGACCAGCTGGGAGACATAGTCTCTCCACCGAGTCCTGGGTCTGCCCCGGGGTCTCCTCCCAGTGGGACGTGCCTGAAACACCTCAAGTGGGAGGCGTCCAGGAGGCATCCTAATCAGATGCCCATACCACCTCAACTGACTCCTTTCAATGTGGAGGAGCAGCGGTTCTACTCTGAGCCTCTCCCGGATGACTGAGCTCCTCACCCTATCTCTGAGGGTGAGTCCAGCAATCCTACGGAGAAAGCTCATTTCAGCCGCTTGTATCCGCGATCTCGTTCTTTCGGTCATTACCCAAAGCTCGTGACCATAGGTGAGAGTAGGAACGTAGATTGACTGGTAAATCGACAGCTTTGCCTTAGAACTAAGCTCCCTCTTCACCACAACAGACCGGTACAACGTCCGCATCACTGCAGATGCTGCTCCAATCCGTCTGTCGATCTCTCGCTCCATTTTCCCCTCACTCGTGAACAAGACCCCAAGATACTTAAACTCCTCCACTTGGGGCAGGAGCCTGTCCCCAACCCGGAGAGGACAATCCACCTTTTTCCGGCTGAGGACCATGGACTCGGACTTGGAGGTGCTGATTCTCATCCCAGCCGCTTCACACTCAGCGGCAAACCGTCCCAGCAAGAGCTGTAGGTCATTGCTGGATGAAGCCAACAGGACAACATCATCTGCAAACAACAGAGATGAGATCCTGTGGTCACCAAGCATGACACCCTCCATTCTCTGGCTGCACCTAGAAATCCTGTCCATAAAAATTATGAACAGGATCGGTGACAAAGGGCAGCCCTGGCGGAGTCCAACTCTCACTGGGAATGACTCCGACCGAGTGTTGGCAATACGAACTAAACTCTCACAACGGTCGTACAGAGACCGAATAGCTCGTAACAACAAGCCCGATACTCCATACTCCCGAAGCACCCCCCACAAAAATCCACGAGGGACGCGGTCAAATGCCTTCTCCAAGTCTACAAACCTAAGAACTTATTAATTCAAATTAAAAGCTTAATGAGTAGACTGAAAATAGCCTGTTTTAGATAGACAAACACAGGAGGCCATTTTGAGAAGCTGAAAAAAACAGAAATGTTTGTAGTCTTTAAAACTACATACATATGCCCTTGAAGATGTCTGAATTTACAAGGCATCCCTGGCAAATGCACTATATGGGTCCTTTAGAAAAATAGAAATCAATCAACATAACAGATCAGAGAAATACTAAGATACCTTCATGGTGGGTGTGTGAGCCACTCTCTTCTGCATGACAGTAGATGAGGTTTTGGACAAAATGCCTGCTGTGGTTTGGGCCTTGACACTCTGATGGGACTGGCCGGGGGACAACACTTGGCCGGCAGCTGAATCTGAACAGACAGGTGAAAATTAAGTGTGACTTTAGCGTTTAAATGTAAAAACTTTGAAGATCTGTAAATCGTTTATGCACTACACTTTAATCAGCAGTTTTATCAGAGCAGTGGGGTGAGTCTTACTTGTCTTGCAGGATGCTATCTGAGGGTTAGGGCGATGTGCTATTCTCTTCTTCTCTCCAGAGAAGCTGGGGCTTGAGCTCTGTGCTGTGGCTTTGACTGATGCAGAAAGCTGAGCCGCTTGCTGCTGTGCCATCTGCATTCGCTGGTAGCAGACCTCCTGGGCTGTGGGTCTCTTATACGGCCTGACCACAGTCTTTGAAGGTGCATCGGTCTGAAATATGAGAACAGTAAGTTTCTAGTAAAGCAATCAGTTTTTAAAGGTGTGTGGTGTCAAAATCAAACACAATGGGTAACTTTCTATAGACGTAGTACTTTAAAGTGCATGTTTGAAATGCTAATATAACATTAACTATTAGCCATCCTTTGTATATACAGTCCATCCAGAAAGTATTCACAGCGCTCCACTTTGTCCACATTTTATGTTAGTCTCATTACAAAATGGATTAAATTCATTTTTTCTTCAAAATTCTACACACAATTCCCCATAATGGCAATATGAAAAACGTTTGAGATTTTTGCAAATTTATTAAAAATAAAAAACTAAGAAATCACATGTACATAAGTATTCACAGCCTTTGCCATAAAGCTCAAAATTGAGCTCAGGTGCATCCTGTTTCCACTGATCATCCTTCAGATGTTTCTCCAGCTTAACTGGAGTCCACCTGTGGTAAATTCAGTTGATTGGCCATGATTGGGAAAGGCACACACATGTCTGTATAAGGCTCCACAGTTGACAGTGCATGTCAGAGCACAAACCAAGCATGAGGTCAACAGAATTGCCTGTAGACCTCTGAGACAGGATTGTCTCGAGGCAAAAATCTGGGCAAGGGTACAGAAAAATTTCTGCTACTTTGAAGGTCCCAATGAGCACAGTGGTCTCCATCATGCGTAAAAGGAAGAAGTTCGGAACCACCAGGACTCTTCCTAGAGGGCTGGCTGTCTAAACTGAGTGATCGGGGGAGAAGGGCCTTAGTCAGGGAGGTGACCAAGAACTCCATGGTCACTCTGTCAGAGCTCCAGCATTCCTCTGTGGAGGGAGGAGAACCTTCCAGAAGGAGAACCATCTCTGCAGCAATCCAATCAGGCCTGTATGGTAGAGTGGCCAGACGGAAGCCACTCCTAAGTAAACGGCACATGGCAGCCCACCTGGGGTTTGCCAAAAGGCACCTGCAGGACTCTCAGACCATGAGAAACAAAATTCTCTGGTCTGATGAAACAAAGGTTGAACTCTTTAGCGTGAATGCCAGGTGTCATATTTGGAGAAAACCAAGCACCGCTCATCACCAGGACAATACCATCCCTATAGTGAACCATGGTGGTGGCAGCATCATGCTGTGGGGATGTTTTTCAGCGGCAGGAACTGGGAGACTAGTCAGGATAGAGGGAAAGATGAATGCAGCAATGTACAGACATATCCTGGATGAAAACCTGCTCCAGAGCACTCTTGACCCCAGACTGGGGCAACGGTTCATCTTTCAGCAGGACAACGACCCTAAGCATACAGCCAAGATATCAAAGGAGTGGCTTCAGGACATCTCTGTGAATGTTCTTGAGTGGCCCAGCCAGAGCCCAGACTGAAATCCATTTGAACATCTCTGGAGAGATCTGAAAATGGCTGTGCACCGATGCTTCCCATGCAACCTGATGGCGCTTGAGAGGTGCTGCAAAGGGGAATAGGTGAAACTGCCCAAAGATACAGTGGAGTGAAAAAGTGTTTGCCTCCTTCCTGATTTCTCATTTTTTTGTATGTTTGTCACACTTAAATGTTTCACATCATCAAACAAATTTAAACGTTAGACAAAGATAACACAAGTAAACACAAAATGCTGTTTTTTTAAATGGTGTTTATTATTAAGGGTAAAAAAATCCAAACCTGCATGACCCTGTGTGAAAAAGTGACACCTGCCCCCCGTTAAAACATATATTACCTGTGGTTTATCATGTCTTTGGAAAGCTGAGTTCAATTTCTCTAGCCACACCCAGGCCTGATTACTGCCACACCTGTTCTCAATCAAGAAATCACTTAAATAGGACCTGCCTGACAAAGTGAAGTAGACCAAAAGATCCTCAAAAGCTAGACATCATGCTGCGATCCAAAGAAATTCAGGAACAAATGAGAAAAAGTAATTGAGGTTATAAAGCTATTTCTAAAGCTTTGGGACTCCAGCGAACCACAGTGACAGCCATTATCCACAAATGGCAAAAACACAGAACAGTGGTCAACCTTCCCAGGAGTGGCCAGTCGACCAAAATTACCCCAAGAGCGCAGCGATGACTCGTCCAAGAGGTCACAAAAGACCCCACAACAACATCCAAAGAACTGCAGGCCTCACTTGCCTCAGTTAAGGTCAGTATTCATGACTCCACCATAAGAAAGAGACGGGGCAAAAATGGCCTACATGGCACAGTTCCAAGACAAAAACCACTGCTGAGCAAAAACAACATAAAGGCTCATCTCAGTTTTGCCAGAAAACATCTTGACGATCCCCAAGACTTTGGGGAAAATACTCTGTGGATTGACGAGACAAAAGTTGAACTTTTTGGAAGGTGTGTGCCCCATTACATCCGGCGTAAAAATAACACAGCATTTCAGAAAAGGATCATCATACCAACAGTAAAATATGGTGGTGGTAGTGTGATGGTCTGGGGCTGTTTTGCTGCTTCAGGACCTGGAAGACTCGCTGTAGTAAATCGAACCATGAATTCTGCCGTCTACAAAAAAATCCTGAAGGAGAATGTCCGGCCATCTGTTCTGTTCGTGACCTCAAGATGAAGTGCACTTGGGTTCTGCAGCAGGACAATGATCCAAAACACACCAGCAAGTCCACCTCTGAATGGCTTAAGAAAAGCAGAATCAAGACTTTGGAGTAATCTAGTCAAAGTCCTGACCTGAATCCCATTGAGATGCTGTGGTATGACCTTAAAAAGGTGGTTCATACTTGAAAACCCTCCAATGTGGCTGAATTACAACAATTCTGCAAAGATGAGTGGGCCAAAATTCCTCCACAGCACTGAAAAAGACTCATTGTCAGTTATCACAAATGCATGATTGCAGTTGTTGCTGCTAAGGGTGGTCCAACCAGTTATTAGGTTTAGGGGGCAATCACTTTTTCATACAGGGCCATGTAGATTTGGATTTTTTCCCCCTTAATAATAAACACCTTCTTTTAAAACTGCATTTTGTGTTTACTTGTGTTATCTTTGGCTAATATTTAAATTTGTTCGATGATCTGAAACATTTAAGTGTGACAAACATACAAAAAAATGAGAAATCAGGAAGGGGGCAAACACTTTTTCACACCACTGTAGGTGTGCCAAGCTTGTGGCATCATATTCAAAAGGACTTGAAGCTGTAATTGCTGCCAAAGGTGCATCAACAAAGTACTGAGCAAAGGTTGTGAATACTTATGTATATTGTCCCTAGATATTTGTTTCCTATAGGCCCTTAGAATAGAGGGTTAGTATTAATGAAAGCGCTTTGAGTGGTCTTTGTGACTAGAAAAGCGCTATATAAGTGCAGGTTAGTTAGTTAGTTAGTTAGTATATGTGATTTCTTAGTTTATTTTTAGTAACCTTGCAAAAATCTCAAAAGCTTTTTTCATGTTGCCATTATGGGGTGTTGTGTGAATAATTTTGAGGAAAAAATGAATTTATTCCATTTTGGAATAAGGCTGTAACATAAAATGTGGAAAAACTGAAGTGCTGTGAATACTTTCTGGATGCACTATAACAATCACATTACCTGCACAATCAAAATTGGACTTGTGATCTGTTGAGAAATATTTTAAAAATACAACAATTTAAAAAAAAATATGACAACAATAACTGTATTTACTAAATATTTTTATGATCAAGCAAACTAGACTGTGCCCTTTAATCAATCTGTGATGATGTAATTTAGAAAGACTGCATGATCGATAACGAGCCAAGAAACTGACAGCCAGCTGATCGGACTGGCAGCAAATATGCTGGCTGAGTACAACACCACCCAAATAGAAGTACTAGCAGATGTCGGTTTACTGTCATTTTAAACTGACTGGAAAATCCCAGAGTCTCAGACTGAAATATTATCGTTTCATGTCTCACTCTTTACTTCCTTGTTTGATGTTGTTACTTGTCTAAATTAAATGAACTGAAACACAGACGTGTCATGCAGGTTCTGGTGTAACAACCCGCCCTACTCATGCTGCGTTGATGCCAATGATTCACAGCAGAAACAAGGAAATGGGTCTTTTTTGAGAAAAACTGTTGAAATAACACAAACCAGCAGCCAAAGAGCTCAGATGCTGCAGTTTGTTTTTTTTTTACTCTTTTAAAAGGGTTCATTGACTGCACTTTTTTCCACATTTTAATAGCTCACACGTCTTAATGAAATGTTTGTGATTTTCTTTAATTATTGCAGCAAATTTGTTCTGATTCTTTTGTTTTGTTTTTTAGCCTTTCTGAAAACGGTTGGTTTCAGTCCTTGTCTCTTTAAAATCTCTCAGACCGCATTCAACTCTGCCCACCCTCTTACGTCACTATTGCTAACATTAGCTGCCCATAACTTCCTAGCTCGGAGCCAACTAATGTGAATCTGTCTCACAGAATGAAGGAAATAATACATCACTGGTGGGCAGGGGCGTGTGATTTCAGTTGCTGATAGGATATGACTGGTCCCCGGAATACAATAAGCAAGAAAAAAAAAATTGTGAAAATGAGTGTCTAAACTGCTAACTTCAGCTAGCCTCCTTGGATCATGTTCTGAGAAAATAAAACTTTAACTCGGGTAAAATAATGTCTAGAACCTAATATATGGTCAAGTGTTGTTAGATGAACAAGGATTCCAGTGGGGGTGAAGAGAATATATGGAAAATAGCAATCAAAACCAGCCAGATCCAGGCAGACTGTCCGTCACCTCCTCCCAGTTGAGGCAAGCTGTGTCCAGTGTTACGGCCCTGGTCATTTGTTCTTTTCCCTGTGTTCTGTTTGTGTTTTTCTACTGCAGTAAGCCATCCCTGACAGAGAAGATCTTTGGCAGTGCAGCGTGCCACAGCTGGGCGGAAGTCGCTGGGGACTGGCTAAAGTTGGCGCCAACAGCTGGTCAGACAGTTGGCAGCGTTTCATTAATAATTTAACAAATCCATTTGTAATTACTTTAATTTCCAAATAATTTTCCAACAAAGTTTTTAGAGGAACACAGACCTAAACTGGTGCTGCAAAACTAGTGTGTGTTCTGTATTTCACCCATTAAGTATCATAAATATCATAATTGTGCAACACATAGTCAACTATTTGCAATATATTGTGACTGTTGGTCAACCAGGAAAAGCTTTAGTTAGGACATCCCTAGCAAAATAATGACACAAAGCAAATGCAACAGGAGTTTGGCTCTGCTAACAGTGAGTTTACTCAGGACTGTGAAAGTGAAGAGAATACACTTACACTTCCTTTGGCCCCCAAATGGGAGACTCTCTTCTTTTGGCCAGGGAAGAGAGTGGTTAAAGTGCTATCTGTGCCCTTCTCATCTTCTGAACCCTTGGTTGGCTGAAAGGGAAAACCAGAGCATGGCTATTGAGTCCCACCAAGTTAAATTAGCAAAATATGACTCAGGGAGGCTCAAAGACAAATGCAGTGCAACGTGTCAAGAGATGAACACTCGTACCTGCTTAGCTTGTCTTCCTTTGTCTTCCTTCTTCACATCTTTGGACTCATTGAAGATCCTCAAACACTCCTCCATGGGATCAGAATCAAAGTCTAGTTCATCCTGGAAACTGGAGAGGTCCAGTCTAACAGAGCCAACCTCATTCTTCCCAGCCCTGCTGCAGTCCAAGTCTTCGTCACCCTCATCATCAGTGGAGGATGGCGTCAGCTCTGATGCTTTCCTCTTCTTTGTAGGCCCCTTCTTCAAAGCATCAGCCAATTTCCTCACCAAAACTTCCTCAGGTTCATCATCGTAATCAACCTCCATCGGCTGGGCCTCATCTGGACTCTCATCACCAAACAGATCTATATGACTCAGACTCCGTGTTTTGTTCTCAACTCTCTTTTTTACTGAGGTTATATTTTGCTTCGGTTTATCCTTACTACTTGCTGAACTCACTTTACTGCTACTAGAACTGCTTTTACCAATTTTCTTCACATCTTTGTCTCTTTTTCTACTGTCCAGTTTACCATTTTTGTTGTGATGGTCTTTGGACTTACTGTGTTCTTTTTTTCTATCTAATATTTGGGGTTTCTTTATTTCCCTTGTGCCATTTTCAGTGTTTTTATTGCGTTTGCTCGAGTCCGACCGAACCTTTTCCTGTGCTTTGCCCTTTCCATCACTTGTCTTCTCATCTCTGCCTTCCCTTAGATATTTATCTGATGTCTTATCTTTAACTGTGTTTGTCCTCTCATTGTTCTTTTTATGACTCCTATTCTCCTTTTTAGAAGAATCCTGGCTTGAAACCTTACTTGATTCTTTGTATTTACTGCTGCTAGTTTTACTGCTAGATGACTTGTTTGACTCCTTTTTAGGTTTATGTGTGTCAGGTTTACCACTTTTGTCATGACCAGTGCGAACTGCCTCCTTCCCTTTCTCTGAACAGTCCTTTTGTTTGATATATTCCTGGGCATCCGAGCACAGGGACGACTCTTCTATATTCCTCTGAGTCAGTGCATTTGGCATACCAACAGTCTTTTCTTTTCTCTCCTTCTCAAAAACATCTCCATCTGGCCCACTGTTGCCTTTTCTCTGCTGGAGATTACTGAGTGACGTGGGTCGATACTCTGTTCCAGAGCTCTCACCATCAGAATCAGAGATAGTGTACTTTTTTATCTCTATACTGTTCGGTTGTAGCTTTTGTGCAATTATAATTTTCTCTTCACTTGACAAGTCCGATCCTGAATGTTTTTGTGCCACACTACTGTCCATCTTAGCAGGCTTAACACCCTCATCCTTCTTGCCCTTTACGGTGATTCCAGCTGAATAATTGACCAGAGGGTCATACTCCATGTCAGTGGATGGCCTAGAGACATCCACAGTGTATTTGCTTTTGGAGACAAATGTGGTGTTAGCATACTTTGGGGTAGGGGGAGGAGAAGGGGGTTGGGTAAACTGTGTCTGAGATGAAGGTCTTTTTAAAGAAGTAGGAACATATTCCATAGAGTTGCTGTTGTGCTCCCGATTGTCTAAATCCAAGGTGTACTTGCTGCAGCCAGGGGCGGGATCATATCCTTTGGATGTGATCTGATAGCTCCCAGGATCATAGGCCAAATGCGAACCTACTGCTTTAATTTTACCAGCATCAGGTGAAGACAAAGTGGCACTCTCACTGGGAGTGTATGGGTCATCCCCAATCCGGGAAAGCTTCCTCTTCTCCCTCTCCACCTCACTGCGAATCTCTTCAATGGCCCTGTTGACCAGCTCCAAAGCACCAGAAATATCTCCTGAGGCAGCAGGTTTTCCATCTTGCTGCTCCTGGGGTCTCACTACTTCTGGGTTGAAAGGGTCATAACCTTGTTCTGGGAAAAGGTAAAACACAAGAACTAAGGGTTAATTTACAAACTTTTTATAGGGCTTTAAAAAAAACTGGCTAGAGTAAGATAAGCCTAGCCATTACTGTTTTTGCCTAGCTGAAAACTAAAAACACTCCTTAAATATTTTTTTTTTTGCAAAAGATGGTTTCAAGCTTGCAGAGATATTTTTAAAATGTTGATGCATGTTCAAGTGTTCATTTTTTGGATCAGTTCAGGTCCGATTGATTATTTGATGCTATGAAAACAGAGGTGTGGTTGAGATTCAGTGTGCATGTCATTGGTCGTGTTTCAGGGAGCTGGCTTTGGGCTGCTGCACAGACTATAATAGGAGGCTCCCCTGCACGGTCACTATTGAGCAGATTCTTGCTGCAAATGACAAAAGCACAAGATGGCAGTACCCCAAGTCCACGAAGTAGAGCTTCACTTTTCTACATGTAAGATAAGGAGCCGCACATCATCCATATTTATACATAGTCTATGGAAAGAAACGGTAAAACAGAAAACGCTGAACAACAGCATCTCTGTTTTCACTAGGGCTGTTCCAAATACCAGTTTTGGGACTTGAAATATCCAGGAATAATCCCATGTGATAATCCAAACAATCTTTTTATAGAGGCTCTGCACTTCCGATGGGTTTTCTTACCCTCCTAAAAGGCCTAGAACAGGGGTGTCCAATCATGTGCCATGGAGGGCCAAGACCCTGCAGGTTTTCTCTTCTACCCAGTCTCTTCAGCAGGTGTTTTCACTTATGAGCAATCAGTGGGAAGAAATTCAGTGAAATCTGTTGTTGAAGACACTGGTTGGAGGTAAAGCCTGCAGGGTCTTGGCCCTCCATGGTACATGATTGGACACCCCGGTCTAGAAAAAGAGGAGACTGGTGCACATTGTCAAATTCACAGCATGTCTCTCCTGAAAACTGTGCAGAAGTACAGTGAGAGAGATAACTGTTCAAGCCCCTGTCACACCGTCACAATTTAGGCAGCATATGCAGACATATCAGAATTTCTCTAAAATGCTGGCATACGTATGCATCGCATATGCATAACGAGTTGGATGTATACATAACATATTAGTAACTTATATAGAACATTTTGATAACTTATACCAACGAATGCTTAGCGTGTTGCCGGCATTCACAACTTATGCCCAACGACAGTCTAACTTATGCATAACTTGTGCATAGCTTATCCAAACTTATGCATAGCGCGGTCATGCCAAACTGCCGTCACCTCCCGATCTAGGTGTGCGAGAGCATGAAGGCTCCGTCATCTCAGTTCAACCAAGATGATTCTCTCCTCTAAAGACCATCACACGGCCGGGGGGGGGGGGGGGGGGGGGGGGGTCAGGTTGGTCACGCCTATGGAAAGGATAAAACAGCTGATGTGACATGTCAAACGTCAGATGACAGCTGAAACATGTCTTTTTACTTTGTCTGAATAGAAGAACAAGACCAGTCTGAGATGGATGGACATCTCGCTCATCATCGAGTCTGACAGGTTCCTCCTGTGAACCAACGATGCCAATATGCCATTATATGCTAGCTGTAAGTTAGAAACACATTCAGTAAGTTCGGAACACGTCAAATACATCTACATATGTCAATATGTATACGCTGGATACCTCGGCGCACTACGACATACTGTATATCAGCATGCATTAGCATGCTTTTAACTTATACAAAACTTACACATAACTTATTCGACGTATACCAGCAGATTTGCCAAAAAAATTTTAAATGTCACCATACGCTGCCTAAATCGTTGAGGTGTGACAGGGGCTTAAATTCCTGACTGTCTAACTTTTGTAACTGGGTAAAGCAGTTGGTTAAAATACTGGAGATGTGAGAGAATATTTGAGCTGCACCCAGATATTCAATAATCCCATTTCAAATCGATCCCACCCCCTAATCATCAGTGACCCTTCTGTGTGGAGTTTGCATGTTCTCCCTGTGTTTGTGTGGGTTTACCCCGGGTACTCTGGTTTCCTCCCACAGGTCAAAAACATGCAACTTAGGGTAACTGGAGACTCTAAAGTGGCCCTAGATGTGAATGTGTGTGTGAATGGTGAAGGGATTGGCACCGCGCAGTGGCTGCCTCATCCACCCAGGTGGATGCCCTGTAATTTCCCTCTGGGATTAATAAAGTATATAAAAAAATCCAGATATTGGTTCATTAGGTTAGTACTTGATTTTCAGCTTTTTAATAACAAGGCAAATTTGATTAAATTAACTGACTGATGTCAAATACATCGTCAGCCAATTATTTAATTTTTAATTGTAAAATATGAAAAGACTTGTGTGCCCACAATGCTGCTGCTCTCACAGCGAACATTAGTTATCACATGAGGTCGTACCAAAAAATGTTTACACCAACTTCTAAAGAAACATCTAAGCATACATGTGATGTGAGGGTGTCTTTTCCTCTAAGGGGTTTTTTTTTGTGCTTAAGATGGGATAAATTAAGGCAATTCATTCCGTATTTGAGCTGCGAAACCTGGATATTCACTTTACGTTAATCCCTTCCACACCACGTGGTGTATATGGGCAGTGCCCATCCCTGTTTCACTGACCCTAGGCCACACAGCTACTGTGAGTAGTGAAAGCTACAGTGTGGGGGGGTCAATCGTCTGGTAGCTCTGTGCGTTAACGTTCCTTTCCCTGTTCCATTATGCTGAGAACCAAGGTAGAAGGTGGAAAGTACAATTTTTTTTATATGGTCTTTGGCATTACCCAGCCAGGATTTGAACTCACAACCTCCTGGTTGTGGGGCAGATGCTCTACCAACTAGGCCACCACTCTAGTAGATATTCACGTTAATCAGCTCCCGATGGCGCCACATAGCATTACTAGTATAAACACGAGTATCACACTATGGAAAGACAGAACTGAGGATATTTGTATTGTAATATTGTGGGTGTTTTGATTTTAATAATGTTTCAACCATACGGATTTCAAAGATAAGTGATTCATGACAATTAACTGGTTTCAATAATAATTTAAATGAAATTCAAACACTCAGGGTTTAAATTGTCAGGGTTTGGGTCTGCACTGTAGTACACTCCAGATTGATCTTGAGAAAATTTTCAAGGTCTCAGTCTTGTCTCAGTCTGGACAAAATAGACTGATTTTAAATCAAGACCAGGGCTTATTTATTTATCACACAATGCAACAAAGTAATCTGCAGGGTTAATTTAATGTCACTGCTAACGGCTGCACCCCTGCCCCCTTTACATGAACTTTAATATGACGAGAGGAAACAAAGAGGGGGGAGTTCCAACCAAACTTTTGTTTAAATATTTTTCTGTAGATTGGACTTTTGAGAACATGTGGACATTTCATGTTTATGTTAATTACATACGGTTGAGAATATCCAAGTCAATTAAAGATGGTTATTTTTATTTCAGCACCCTTGTATTTACTAAGAGTAGAAATTAATATACAGTGCTGAGAAAGTATTTTATCCCCCTGATTTATTTTTGCATATTTGTCACAAATGTTTCAGACAAATAAATTTTAATGTTAGATGATAACCGAAGAAAATACAAATTATATTTTTAAAAGAATGATTGCATTTATTAAAGGGAAGAAAGCATATCAAAACCTACTTGGCCCCATGTAAAAATAGTCAGGGACAATGTACAGAAAAAAAAACAAACAGGGTAAAAATGCTCTGTACCAGATTATAGCGTTCTCACTAATTTCCCCTAAACCTACTAACTGCCAGTGTTTGTCCTCTTTGGTTCTACATATTAAAACAGCATTTTATTTTACGGCTTACGACAGTCGAGATGAGCTCAGTTTTCCATAGGCTCGCATAAACACGTGTTTTGGTTTTCTTCACTCAAAACCTCAGGATCCACGTTTTCATCGGCCTTCGCTTCTTCTCGGCGGCTTTCTGTTTGCACACTGACTATAACGCTTTAACTTGTTTTTTTGAGGTTTCAGCTTTTCTGTTTTGGTTTCAGTATTACATCGTTATAGTTACATTTCAGCGTTAATTTTTGGTTCGATGTTCTACTTTTTTTTACCCGATAAATTCAACAAACCTGATTTTACTTGTATCTGAAAGACGCCAAAAGGTGCATCACCTACACCGCTTTTAGCTTCATTTGTCAAGTTTCCTTAATCTGTAAATCCACATTAGATCAAACAGTGGGGAGCACCTTTGTGTGTGGAATGGAGGTCTCTCTGCTTCCTAACGTCTCCGTAGGACAGCCGTCTCTGCTGGCTGTGCCTGAAGTGACAGTACGGTCTGTTACACCCATTTGTGCCGCCTTTTCCGTGGCTATGCTCCGTGTAAAACGGACAGTCAATCCCTCGGAAGAAGCCGGTGGACCTTAGCATTTTCTCCAGATTTGTCGCATGCCAGCATGAACACACCCAGTCTCCTTTTTGGCCGTACTACGAAGCGCTTGTGTGTGCGACGGAACAATAACAACGTCTCGACGGCGCCATGTTGGACTGGTCAGCAGGAGTGAAATCTCGCGTGAAGATCGTAGTCAGCGCCGTATGTCAAGTGTGTGTGTGTGGGGGTCTCCTTTTTAATAAACGTTTATCTCCTAAAATAGGCACTCTAAAATGTTAAATACACTACTCACAAAAAGTTAGGGATATTCGGCTTTCGGGTGAAATTTCAGGATGCACCTATTGGACACCAACGTTATGGAAAGGTCAAGTAAAAAAACAAAACAACTAAAGCTGGGAAATGTGGCATTTATAAATTGTAGTACATCCCATCATAACAGTAGGCCAAAATTACCTAAAACAAAAAAATTGACAGTACATTCGACTTTCGGGTGAAATTTCAGGATGCACCTAAAATGCACTGACCTTTACAGGTGACCTTATTTTGACCTTCTCCAACCTTTTGAATGCGCATGTCCAACGTTTCAATACTTTTTGTATAACTTGTTCTCAAACAAGGTGCTTAATGGAAAAATTCACAACAGGTGTTTAATCCATGAATCAGCAAATACATTTTCTAGTTCAGAATTTGTATTTAAACTGTCTTCATGCCATTCACATTTTGACATGAGACCAAGACAACTGATCAACATTACCTCGCCAATGCAAGGCTTCAAACAGGATGTTCTCAGAGGGAAGTGGCCACTGACCTTAGAGTGTCATCAGCAGGTTGCAACACATACAGAGAGACTGGAAGAGTCACAAAAGCATAGAAGTGGACTTCCTTTGGTCACATCCCACACTGATGACCGCTTCATTGAACAGTGCTCTGCGGAACCCCAGATGAGCACCACTCAACTCCAGGCACATTTAAGTGAAGTGAGAGGCACCCAAGTGTCATGTCAGACTATTCAAAACCCTTTACATCAAGGTGGTATGCATGCTAGACAATCTGCAAGGGTACTTGACCACACCAGGCACAGGCGTCATCCTCTTGCATGGGCCAGGGAGCCTTTACGCTGGACAAGGGACCAGTGGGCCTCAGTGCTTTTCTGATTAAAGTTGATTCACACTGAGCAGAAATGATGGCCGCCAACGATGTTGGAGACGTAAAGGAGAGTGCTACGCCTCAGCCACCGTTCTCACCAGACGAGCCTTTGGTGGTGCTACAGTCTGGGCAGGTGTGTCTAGTCAATACAGAACTGCCCAGCACCTTGTGAATGGTACAGTGACAAGCCAATACTACCTGAATAACAATCCAGTCATTGTGCCCCTGCATGAACAACAGAGCTAATTTCGTCTTTATGGATGACAATGCTCCAGCTCATCAAGGTCACATTAGGGAACGGCTGCTGGAGGCTGGGGTACCTCAAATGGAGTGGCCTGCACTTTCTCCAGACCCAAATCCCATAGAAAACTTATGCGATCAGCTGAGTCACCATGTAGAGGGTTGTAACCCTGCACCCCACAACCTCAATGACCTGAGGGTCGCCCTTCAAGAAGAGTGGAATGCCATGACTCAGCAGACAAGTCAGCTTGTGAGCAGCATGAGACATCAAGCTGTGACTGATGCTCAAGGGCACATGAAAAGTTGAGACGGCGACATTTGCTGTGGTATACCCACCACTGGTGGCTTTTGTTTCAATGAATTGTTTGAGATGAGGAACTCACCATTACATGCTTCTACATAAATGCCCTACAGTTTATGATACGTCACTGTAGCGTGAACACTACATTTTCCATAAATTTCACCTGAAAGCCAAATATCCTTAACTTTCTGTGAGTAGTGCATGTGTAGACCTAGGACACCCACCATTTTTAAGAATGTTCTACGATATCTGAAAATACTCTGCTGGGCGTTTCAGATAGTGACGCAAGCTACTCAAACACCCATCAGTTAGTAAACTCCTGTAGGTCTTCATTGTTCATTTGTAGTTTGAAAGTCAAGTATGAGACAAGGGTTTAAACATTTTATTTTCCAAGAATGCAAAGGCAAAGCACCTTGAAGCAGGAGGTCAGTAACCGCTTCACATTCAAACAGCTGATTTCACCAGTAGTAGGTCCTGGTTTGATGCATGTTGATCCAGATACTACAAATAAATGTGCACCAGGTCTTTTGTCACTATATGTACAAGGGGGTGGCTGAAAAGTTCATAGTGGTCAAATTTGACCAAATGTGGTTCATCTTTCAACCGCATGGATCTAAGTACTGCAACACCGATTGTAGGAGTGTGTGGACTGAAGGGGAGACCATGTTGAAAAATAAACCACATTTGATCAAATTTGACAACTGAACTTTTCAGTCCCCCCTCGTAGACAAGGCCTTTACATCTGTGCTTTAATTACTCTTCTCCCCACAGCACACCTTTATTGAACATTGTCAATTAACAGGCATATCAGTGTTCATGGGCTCAAAAGTTTCAAACAGCATACTGAAAAATCTAAATTCTCTTTATATTTTTTGTTCCATTTTGTAGCATCATGGAGTGAAGTTATGCATAAATTTTCATTATAGCAATAGCCACTTGATAAGCCAACAACTTCAGAATTTAAGCCATTTTAAAAAGTCTGTTCTATTTGATAGCTACAAGCCGATAACCATTTTGATTCAGTAGCACCAATCATTTAAAAAGAAAACAAAAAAACAATTAGGCTACATACGGTGCCTTTTAATATGACAACTCCAGTGGGTCAGGTGTACATCACACTTGTTTGGTGTTACATTCTGATTAACATGCCATATTTTGGCTGATTTGAGTTTGCTCAGGGAGTGCCAATTAAAAACTAGGTCAGACTACTACAACCCATAATCAAATGGATGTCCATCATTTTAACAAAAAATTTTATAAAGAATATTGGAAGTACTTTGCTCAATGTTAATGACAAAGCAACCTGGCAGCATCTTTTCACAATAATAATCATTTGATTAGCTGAAAAAAATTATATTATTTCCCAAATTGGTCCTAAGTGATACCTACCTTCAACTCCACTGGCAAAATTCACAATGTCATAAGGTGTGGCTTTTTGTGCCCTTAACCCTGTATATGTGGTCCAATTAGATTCTCTACCACCTGTCTTCCTCAGGTGCAGTGCAGTTAATTTGTGACTTTATAATTAAGACTCTTTCATCAGGTGAGTGCTTTCACTAACTGATCACTTAGTCTTGGGGTGTCCAATCATGTGCCATGGAGAGCCAAGACCCTGCAGGTTTTCTCTTCTATCCAGTCTCTTCAGCAGGTGTTTTCACTTATCAGCAATCAGTGGGAAGAAATTCAGTGGAATCTGCTGTTGAAGACACTGGTTGGAGGTAATGCCAGCGGGGTCTTGGCCCTCCATGGCACACAATTGGACACCCCTGAATTGTCTGTAAGTTTCAGGGGCTATTCTTGTGATTTTATTTGTTATATTCACAATGTGTGATATTTACAGAAGTCTGCAGTAGGCTATATGGCACCATGTGGTTTTAATATTAATCTTAAAAATAAAAATGGATAAAGAACATTCATTCATTTTTTTCTTAGTGTATGATAAAACTTATGTTCTACTGTGCTGCATGTGTTATTAAATATTAATTCTATGTGTTATGTGTTACTGTGTCTACTTCCGTGTGTTACGTGTTACGTGTGTTATGTGTCTACTTCCGGCGCCACACGAGTAGGCTGCCTTTTTGCAACAGCGGATCAATTTCTGCCTATTTCTATTTACTATCTGGCTCTCTTGCCAATCTTTCTGATCCAGCATCACCTTTATTCCATCCAAACACGTAGATCGCCCAAATGTCTCCTGAGCCAGCGGACGGAGCCACTGTTTCTTGCAGGAGGCAGTACAATAGAGACCAGCTGTTAGCACTTAACCGGCCCACGATGCTAATGCAAAAACTTGACATACCGGGAGAAATAAAACAGAAACAGCTTGGATGTCAAGCTGGAATAAGACGGCGGGAGAGGAATATAAGGTACAGACCCGTCCTCCCATCCGTCATTATGGGGAATGTTCGATCGCTATTCAATAAGACTGATGAGCTAGTGGCTATCTCCCGCTACGAGAGCGTCTTCAGAGAGAGTAGTTTGATGTTGTTTACCGAGACGTGGCTAACAGAACTAGCAACAGATGCTAACATTGAACTGGAGGGTTTCCACGCAATACGGACAGACCGGACACCAGACAGTGGGAAGACAAGGGGCGGAGGAGTGATAATGTATGTCAATAACAACTGGTGCAGACCGGGACATATCACAGTTAAGGAACAGCACTGTAGCAAAGACATCGAGTTGCTAGCTGTTAGCATGCGGCCTACATATCTCCCGAGGGAATACTCACACGTGATCTGCATTGTTATTTATGCAAATCCGATGGCGAACGCTGGGACAGCGCGTGACGACATCCACTCAATAACTGGCAGGCTGCAGACAGAACACCCAGATGCTCTTCTCCTCATCTCAGGTGATTTCAACCATATTTCACTCTCCCCCATTCTACCCACGCTCACCCAGTATGTCACATGCCACACTAGAGACAATAAAACACTGGACTTATTTTATGCAAATACTAAGGAGGCGTACACCTCATCACCACTCCCCCCACTCGGGAGATCGGATCACAACTTGGTTCATCTCCTGCCGGTGTACAATCCCTAGTACACAGACAACCTCCGGTCATGCGCACGGTGAAGTTATGGTCTGAGGAGGCAATGGACGCACTAAAGGACTGTTTTGAAATCACTGCCTGGCAGCAGCTCTGCGATCCACATGGTGAGGACATCGATGGCCTCACTCACACCATCACGGACTACATCGGCTTCTGTGTGGACAACACCGTACCCACCAAGACCATATGGTGTTGCTCGAACAACAAACCCTGGATCAGCCCTGAGATAAAAACACTTCTGAGAGAGAAGAAGAGGATCTTCAGGTCGGGGAACAGGGAGATGCTGAAGTCCGTACAGAGGGAGCTGAGGAGGAAGATCAGAGAAGGCAAGGACAGCTTCAGGAAGAAGATGGAGGACAAGCTGCAACAGACCGACATCGGTGGGGTCTGGAGAAACCTTAAAACCATCTCTGGGCTCCAGAATACCTCCCCCCAGGCCACGGGGGGCAGGGAGTGGGCGAACAATCTGAACCTGTTTTTTAATAGGTTTGACCAATCGCCCTCCCCCCCGACTGCACAACAACCACTGTTGCCTCTAAAGTCATCGAGACCTGCTGTCCACACCCCACTCCACCAACACCCCCCCACTCCTAGCACACAGCCCCCCAACCTGACCCTCACTAAGACCCAGGTGAGGACGGAGCTGAGGAAGATCAAGGCGAGGAAGGCCTCGGGACCGGACGGCATCAGCGCAAAGCTCCTCAAGTCCTGTGCAGACCAGCTGTGTGGGATTGTGGAGCACATCTTCAACCTGAGTCTGAAGCTGGGGAGGGTACCACAGTTGTGGAAAACATCTTGTGTAGTACCTGTACCAAAGACTTCCCACCCCAAAGATCTGAACAGCTACAGATCAGTGGCCCTGACGTCTCACATGATAAAGACCCTGGAGAGACTGCTCCTTGCTCACCTCCGCCCCCTGGTGGGACCAGCGATGGATCCACTCCAGTTCGCCTACCATCATGGCATTGGGGTGGAGGATGCAGTGATCTTCCTCCTTCACCGTTCTCTGTCCCACCTGGAGAAGCCCGGGAATGCGGTGAGTATCATGTTCTTTGACTTCTCCAGTGCTTTCAACACCATTCAACTGATGATCCTGAAGGACAAGCTGCTGTGCGCAGGGGTGGACCAGCACCTGTCATCATGGATCCTGGACTACTTCACTAATCAGCCACAGTTTGTGAGAACCCGAGATTGTGTGTCCAACACGATCATCGGTAGCACGGGGGCCCCCAGGGAACGGTTTTGGCTCCCTTCCTGTTCACCCTTTATACTGCGGACTTCTCACACAACACAACACACTGCCATCTACAGAAGTTCTCTGACGACTCTGCGATCGTCGGCCTCATCTCCAACGGAGATGAAGCTGAGTACAGAGGGCTTATCCAGGACTTCGTGGACTGGTGCCATCGGAACTGCCTCCAGATCAACGCGAGGAAAACTAAGGAGCTGGTGGTGGACTGCCGCAGGCAAGGACAACCCCTCACAGCACCAGTAAACATACAGGAAACAGACACTTAGATGGTGACATCCTACAAGTACCTTGGTGTTCATCTGAACAATAAACTAGACTGGTCACACAATACCGACACACTCAACAAGAAGGGACAGCGCAGGCTGTTCCTACTGAGGAGTCTCAGGTCTTTTGGTGTACAAGGGGCGCTGCTGAAGACATTCTACGACACGGTGGTGGCATCAGCCATCACTTTTGGAGTGGTCTGCTGGGGCAACGGCATTACAGCAACCGATAGGAAGAGACTGAACAAACTGATCAAGAAAGCTAGATCTGTCCTGGGGCAACACCTTGACCCAGTGGAGGAGATAGGAGAGAGAAGGATGGTGGCTAAACTGTCATCTCTGCTGGAGTCCGAGTCCCACCCTGTGCAGGACATATTGAACGCACTGAGGAGCTCATTTAGCAGTAGACTACATCATCCTAGGTGCGCAACCGAGAGGTTTCGCAGGTCCTTCCTACCTACGGCTGTCAGACTGTATAACCTAAGCAGGGCTGCTCGCAGAGATAGCAAAAAAACGTGATGACCTAATAGTATTGAATGCAAAAGACGCAACAGACTTACACAAATGGTCCCCTCCAGTATACAACTAGGACAATATCAGTCGCTACGGAGGGTGACAATATGTATGGGTACATATTCATACTATGTAGGATAACTAAGTAGACGGTGATGCTGTTTATTCCATCTTGCTACAATGCTCCGCACTTTGTATATATATTTATATATTTATGTGTACGTATGTATATCCACTGCTCTTATTTATATTTTTCGTATCTTCTCAATTATTGCTCTGAGTGTTGCTATCCCTGTGCTGTTGCAATCCTGGAATTTTCCCATTGTGGGACTAATAAAGGCTCATCTTATCTTATCTTATCTTATCTTATGTAGCTACAAGATGACAACCCATTTCAGTATCATGTCATTAGTCTGAAGCCTGAATTCAAAAATTTAATTTTAAACTTCATTTATAATCTTAAAGGGGTCATTGATTGCACTTTTTTTCTACATTTTAACAGACCAAAGTCAAAGTCAAAGTCAAAGTGCCTTTATTGTCATTCCATTGTTAATGAACAATGCAACGAAATTGAGATGCTGCTCCCTAAAAACAAACGATAAACAAACTATCACATTCACAGTTCACTCATGCATTTAACATTCTTATGATTACAACAATGAATAATGCTTGAAACAAAATTACCTAAAAGTTGAATACAATATGTACGTAGCAATAATGAAAAACATACTGAGCGATAAATACAAAAGACCAGCTTATGCACACAGGGTTGTTGCTACAAAATAACCTAAAATAACAAAAAAATATCAGCAGTCTGTGCGTGTTACATAAATCCGTTCAAAATACGTATTGCTGCTGGGAAAAAACTATGATTAAACCTGATAGTCCGGGTTTTATGGGATCTGTACCGCTTTCCCGAGGGGAGCAGGTGAAAGAAGTCATGGCCTGGATAAGCACAGTCTTTAATGATGGCAGTAGCTCTGTTGAGGTACCGAGACCTAGAAATCTCTTCCAGAGAAGGGAGAGAACAGCCAGTGATTTTTTGCGCAGTCTTGATCACTCTCTGGAAGGCTTTGCGGTCTGCGGCTGAACAGCCCTCATACCAAACCGTGATGCCATATGACAGAATGCTCTCAATAGCAGAGCGATAAAATAAAACCAGCAACTGTGCATTCAGGCCATTCTTCTTGAGGAGTCTCAGAAAGTGTAGACGTTGTTGAGCCTTTTTTATCGTAGCTATGGTGTTAACTGCCCAGGTAAGGTTGTGAGAAATATGAACACCCAAAAACTTAAAAGCCTCCACCCTCTCCACACGCTCCTTGCCTATATATAGAGGAGGCGGCTCACTGCTATGCTTCCTAAAATCAATAATGAGTTCTTTTGTTTTTTTTGTATTCAATAGCAGATTATTATCTGAGCACCATCTCACCAGTTTCTGGACCTCATCTCTGTATGCGGACTCATCTCCTCCTGATATGAGCCCCACTACTGTTGTGTCATCTGCAGACTTCACTATAATGTTTGTGGGATGAACAGGTATGCAGTCATATGTGTACAATGAATACAAAGTGGGGCTCAACACACAGCCCTGTGGCGAGCCTGTGTTAAGCATGACTGTAGAGGAGGAATGGGGTCCGAGTCTAACAGTCTGTGTTCTGTTTGTTAAGAAGTCCTTAATCCAGCTGCAAATGTGAGTAGGCAGACCAAGCTGAAGCAATTTGGTGATGAGAATGTTGGGAATAATTGTATTAAATGCCGAGCTATAGTCAACAAACAACATTCTCACATAGCTCCCCTTGTCTTCTAAATGGCTGAATGCCGAGTGGAGAGCTATAGCAATAGCATCTTCAGTGGATCTGCCCCGCCTGTAGGCAAACTGGTGCCGATCAAAGTCTGGGGGGAGACTAGGCAAAAGATGTTTCAATACCATTTTCTCAAAGCACTTCATAACAATGGGTGTTAATGCTACTGGTCATTCAGACTGCTAATAGTATGTTTTTTTGGTACAGGAATAATGACTGCAGATGAGATAATAATGATAATAATGATGCAGACCACACGTCTTAATGAAATGTTTGTGACATTTTGTTCAAATTTTCTTTAATGAAGTATTGCAGCAAATTAGTTTTTTATTGTTCCAGCCTTTCTGAAAGCCAGTTTGAGCGTATATTGTGTTATGTCTGTAAAGAGGACCAGCGGACACACTGACTGTGTGCTGAACAGTGGCTTTATTAAGAAGGCTAGCAACATATGGAATACTACAAATAAGCTAGTAATGCAGGGATACAGGCTATATGTAGGCTAGAGGCAGAGCGCCAAAGACCCAGGCTCCCGCTGTCAGTCCCTTAATATAGGCACAACGTGGAGACGTCATCCACGCCAGCATCACCACGTCTGCACCACACATTATGGCACAACAACATGCCACATTCACCTCCCCCTGGGAAAAGCCAGAACTTAGCTAGGTACCTTGATTGTGGCATATTGCATGCAGGTAAGTACAATAATTTGCCAATGATACATTGCACACATTTGCTTGGTGTTAAAGCACAATATGGCAGTTTCAAGATTCAAAGATTTTATTTGTCAACAGCACTATACAGACAGGACACACAGCAGAATTGAAATGGCATTTCTCTCTCTTTAGTGGTGTGCACAATATTAAAAAAAAAGGAATAAGGCTGGAAAAACAACAACAGCAGTCTATGTACAGTAATGCTACCCGTAGTGCAAATAGCGACAAAAGATAGACACAGACATCCCATAGTGCAAATAAAGATAAAAGAAAACCCAGCAATCCTACTGTATGTACAGAAAAAGTAGAGCAGTAATACTCGCAGTTGCAAGTTTGATGCGGTAGTGTAGGTGCAGACAGTGACAGATTGGACTGCATATGATCAGTATTGCAAAAACAGACAGTAGCAGATATGGCATTTGTGCAAATGGTTGCAATAAAGTGCAGAGACATACAGCAGCAGATCTATTACTGTTTGTGTGCCAGTCTTTCTGTGCCAACAGCTGAGGTAGCTATTGTGCAGATGAGTGCGTTACAGTCGGGGGGTGGGGGGTGGCAGAGTTCAGGGTTCTGATGGCCTGATGAACAAAGCTGTTTATTTAGCAGTCTTGTGGAGCAGGTCCGGAGGCTCCAGTACCTTTTCCCCAAGGGCAGGGGGCTGAAGAGGGGGTGGTAGGTGTCACCTGCAATGTTGATGGCTCTGCGGGTGAGGCAGGTGAGGTAGATGTCCGGGGGGGGGGGGAAGGGGGCAGAGAGGCACCGATGATCTTGCTGGCTGCTTTCACTGTGTGTTGTAGTGTCTTTCAGCAGGAGGCGGTGCAGCTTCCATACCACACCGTGATGCAGCTGATGAGGATGTTCTCAATGGTGCCCCGGTAGAATGAGCACATGATGGGGTTGGGACTCATGCTCTCCTCAGTTTGCAGAGGAAATGGAGGCGCGTTTGAACCTTCTTGGCCAGTGATGTGGTGTTGTTGGACCAGGAGAGGTCCTCAGAGATGTGCACCCCCAGGAACTTGGTGCTGCTCACCCTCTCCACAGCTGCTCCATCAATGATCAGATGGGGATGCTGTGTGTGTCCCCTCCTTAGGTTGACCACAATCTCCTTGGTTTTTCCCACATTCAGGAACAGATTATTGTCTTTACACCACTGGACCAGTTGTCTCACCTCATTTGTGTAGTTGGCCTCCTCATTGTTGGTGATGAGGCCCACCACTGTTGTCTCATCTGCAATCTTGATGATGTGGTTGGTGCTGTAGGCTGGTACACAGTCATGGGTCAGCAGGGTGAAGAGCAGCGGGCTGAGTACGCACCCTTGTGGGGCCCCTGTGCTCAGTGTGATGGTCTTGGAGGTGTTGCTGCCAACCCGCACATTCTGTGGCCTCCCTGTGAGAAAGTCCAACACCCGGTTACAGAGAAAGGTTTTGAGTCCCAAGTGTCTGAGTTTTTGTACTAGGTGCTGGGGGATGATTGTGTTGAATGCTGAACTGAAGTCCAAGAACAGCATTCGCATGTAGGAGTTCTTTGAGTCCAGGTGGGTGAGGGCTGGATGGAGAGCAGCAGCGATGGCATCTTCTGTGGGTCTGTTTGACCTGTATGCAAACTGAGATGGGTCATGGGAGGGAGGGAGGGAGGATGAACTTGATGTTCTGCATGACCAGCTGCTTGAAGCACTTCATTATGATGGGGGTCAGTGCTATGGGCTGGTAATTGTTGTAGCCGGATGGGACGGGCTTCTTTGGGACTGGTATTATGGTAGCAGTTTTGAAACATGTGGGGGCAACAGCTTGACTCAAGGAGATGCTGAAGATGTCGGCCAGGACATTCTTGAGCTCCTCTGCACAGTCCTTCAGAACGCACCCGGTATGTTGTCTGGTACAGCTGCCTTGCATGGGTTGATTTTGGAGAGGGTCCTCTTCATGCTAGCTGGATCCAGACTTATGGCCTGCTTGTCTGGAGGGCGAATGGTCTTCTGTGCTGATGTACTGTTTTGTGCTTCAAAGCGGCCAAAGAAGTCATTTAAGTTGTTGAGCACTGTGATGTCACTCGCATAGGTCTGAGGTGGAGGTTTGTAGTTGGTGAGGGTCTGTATGTCACGCCACCTCTCCCTGACACCCCAGGGGTTTGGGGTGTCAGGGAGAGGTAGTACCTTTGGCAAGGGGGGCACGCCATGTCCTTTCCAGGGCAGCTTGCCTGCCACTGGTCCTCACCTGACACTCAACTTTCACCTGTGGCTCCTCGAAGCTGTCACATGCAACAGTGGCCACCCCCCGGACAATGGCTTTGGCGAGCCGACTGAACTAGGTGAAGGTAGCTGACGGGTCTGAAACCCTCAGTGAGTTAGGCTTGGGCTGTGTCAGCCCTGTTGCACGCAAAGACTGACTCCCGGCGGAATGAGCGGAAGAGATCGCCTGAGATCCAATGGTTGTGAAGGCGGTGGCACCAAGTGTCGTGGAGCTCCTAGAGCAGGACATGGCACCGATAGAAGTCCTGGTCATCCACTGCAGCCTGGCAGCCTCCCGTCGTAACGGGTCCCCGTGCCACTGGATCAAGACTCCCCAGGCCGAGAGAGTGGGATTGCCCCTGTGCAACAGTCTTCTCACTATAAAGCCTTCACGCACAGGTCCCTTTTGCAACTCATTACCGATCTGTCAACCCACACCCCTCAAGTCCTGTGGTGATGGGTGCATGGCGAAGCAACAGGTGGAGATGATCACTGGCGGTTGTAGTGACAAACCTGCACGCAGGCGGTCCATGGGCAAGTGGTCGCTCTGCTCCTGAATCCAAGGGCAACAGGACAGTTCGGCAGCACCTGTGAGCGACTGGGCAGCCTCTTTAAGACAGCACTGCCCACCCTCACACGAGGGAGGGGGCTAGAAAAGGTGCCCCAGACAAATGCTTGCCCTTTTAGCGTCTGGTCAGCTTACCGCGGCTGACAGACTCATCCTCATAGCGGTCGAACAATACAAAAGAAGGAAAAACTCAAGAGGTTCATTTTGGGAGCCTGGAATGTCCGAACACTTCTGGATAGAGCCGGTACATTGAGACCGGAGAGAAGAACGGCACTCATTGCAAAAGAGCTCCAGCGATACCGGATAGACATTGCCGCACTCAGCAAAACTCGCCTTGCTGATGAAGGGTCCCTGAGAGAAGAGGGAGGTGGGTACACCTTCTTCTGGAAAGGAAAGACGCAAGCTGAGGACAGGATACATGGTGTTGGATTTGCCATTAGAACAGCACTGCTGAAGAACATACCAGCCCTGCCAGTTGGAATCAGCGAGCGTCTCATGAAATTGCGCATTCCTCTCAGCAAGTTCAGATACCTCACAGTCATCAGTGCATACGCTCCTATGCTCACCAGCCCGAACAAAGACAAAGAGCAGTTCTATGAACACTTTGACCAGGTCATCAGGTCAACCTCACAGAGTGACAAACTTGTTGTGCTCGGCGATTTCAACGCTAGAATAGGAAAGGACCCCAGCAAC
Organism: Pholidichthys leucotaenia; assembly: GCA_020510985.1. Taxonomy (NCBI): domain Eukaryota; kingdom Metazoa; phylum Chordata; class Actinopteri; order Cichliformes; family Pholidichthyidae; genus Pholidichthys; species Pholidichthys leucotaenia. The sequence continues at coordinate 317,969,154 of CM035839.1, read as the reverse complement.
TGGGAAGGCGTTCTGGGTAGACACGGAGTAGGCAAGATCAACGACAACGGCCTGCTCCTCCTCAGCAAGTGTGCAGAACACAGCCTTTGCATCACTAGCACCTTGTTCAGGGTGGCAGACAAGTACAAGACCACCTGGATGCACCCGAGGTCAAAACACTGGCACATGATCGATTTTGCCATTGTACACCAACGTGACATCAGGGACGTCCGAGTGACCCGTGCCATGAGAGGTGCTGAATGCTGGACTGATCACAGGCTGGTCAGGGCTGTAATGACACTGCACATCGCTCCGCCTCACAGAAATCAACCCAAGACTGTCAGGGCCTTCTACAATCTCACCAGACTGAAGAATCCAATCTGTCTGACAGAGTTCCAAGAAGCACTTGACAAAAAACTCCAAGATGGTCTGACCTCCGAAAGCAGCTCTGAGAAATGGTCCTCCTTCAAAGATACCGTCGCTGAGACTGCAAAGGAAGTGCTCGGAGCCAAAACTAGAACCCATGAAGACTGGTTCGACGAAAACGATGACAAGATCAGAGAAGCCCTCCATACTAAGAACAAGGCTTACATCGAGTGGCAGAATGACCCATCCTCCATCTCCAAGCGTGAAAGATTCAAAACTCTGCAGGCAAAAGTCCAGTCCGACCTTCGACTGATGCAGGATCAGTGGTGGCAGGATAAAGCGGCCGAAGTCCAGCACTATACGGATACCCACAATTCCAAGAAATTCTTCAGTGCTGTGAAGACAGTCTTTGGCCCCTCCGCATCAGGCTGCTCCCCGTTGCTGTCCTCGGACGGTTCAACCCTGATTAAAGACCAAGAGGGCTTGATCAAGCGCTGGCAAGAGTACTTCAGTAATCTGCTTAACCGACCCTCATCAGTTGACGCAAATGCACTGAACCAGATCCCCCAGCAGCTAATGCAAGACTCGCTCGCAGAACCCCCGTCCATAGACGAAATTAAGAAGGCGATCCTTCAGACGAACTCGGGCAGAGCGTCGGGAAAGGATGGCATTCCTGCCAAGATCTACAAGGCGGCAGGCCCCAACGCCCTCAAAGCCTTTCATGATGTCCTGCTGAGTATCTGGGAAGAGGAGGAGATGCCTGATGACTTCCGTGATGCCCTGATTGTCTCCATCTACAAGAACAAGGGAAGCAAATCCGACTGTGGCAACTACAGGGGCATCTCCCTCCTTTCTATCACAGGGAAGATCTTTGCCAGAGTCATACTCAACAGACTTATCACAGTATCAGAGCAGAATCTCCCAGAGGCACAGTGCGGCTTCAGGCCTGGCAGAAGTACTGTTGATATGATTTTTGCCAAGAGACAACTCCAAGAGAAGTGCATTGAACAAAACATGCCCCTATTCGCTGTCTTCATAGATCTGACCAAGGCTTTTGACATGGTCAATAGAGAGGCCCTCTGGACAGTCTTAGAGCGTATCGGATGCCCGCCAAAGTTTATATCAATGATCAGGCTTTTCCACGACGGTATGACTGGCCAGGTCATCTCCAGCGGGAATGTGTCGGAAGCCTTTGCAATCAGCAATGGTGTGAAGCAGGGCTGTGTCCTAGCTCCAGTCCTATTTAACGTGTTCTTCACCTACATGCTGTCCCATGCCGTCCGAGACCTGGTGAAGGGGGTCTACATTCGCTACCGTTTGGATGGCTCCCTCTTCGACCTGCGTCGTCTCACTGCCAAGACAAAGAGCCTGCAAACCCTCCTCCAAGAAGTCCTCTTTGCTGATGACTGCGCCCTTGTGGTCCACGCAGAATGAGATGAGATTCAACTTTATTGTCATTACACATGTATAATACAAGGTAACGAAACATGACTTGGCATTTGGGCACGCTCTGCAGAGCGTATCCAAGGCCGGGGCAGCCGCTAGGCGCCAGTCAGAATCCGACCTGCAGATGATGTTAGACCGCTTCTCTGAGGCTTCAAAGCTCTTCGGCCTGACCATCAGCCTTGGCAAGACGGAGGTGCTTCACCAACACACCACTTGCCAATGTCGAACATTTCAAGTACCTGGGAAGTACCATTTCCTCTGATTGCTCCCTGGACAAAGAAATCATCTCTAGAATCAGCAAGGCTAGCCAGGCACTGGGCAGACTCTGCACCCGAGCGCTCAACCAACACAGTATCCGGCTATCAATGAAACTGAAAGTTTACAATGCTGTGGTACTCCCCTCCCTCCTCTACGGTTGTGAAACATGGACGCTGTATTGCAGACACGTCAAAAAGCTGGAGTACTTCCACATGCGAGCTCTCTGTTCCATACTCATAATCAGCTGGCAAGACCACATCACCAACCTGGAGATCCTGGAGCATGCCAACTCCACCAGTATTGAGGCCATGCTCATTAAGGCCCAACTTCGATGGGTGGGGCACGTCATCCGAATGGAGGAGTTTAGGATGCCAAGACGCCTGATGTATGGTGAGCTCCAGCTCGGCAAGAGAAACCGAGGCCGCCCAAAGCTGCGATGCAAAGATACTGTGAAAGCAAACATCCAGTGGTGTCACGTCAAGCCGAAGGAACTGGAGGAGCATGCTATGGACAGACCAGAATGGAGAGCCTTAATCCACAAAGCTGCTGCCAACTACGAAGAAGCACAATGCCAGAAACTCACTGATGCCAGAGAAAAGTGACACAGAGCTTTATCAGCAGTGATCACAACAACGGACTTCCAATGCCCCCACTGTTCAAGACTCTGCACAACCAGGCTAGGACTGCAGAGCCACCTTCGCGTGCATTGATGAGCTGCAGAATGCAAACGTCATCATCGGATCTGATGGACAACCACCACAGTCGTTTTGCCTCCTTGATGCCACGTGACAGGTTGGCCCTAGCTGTTGTTACTCTTGCAGTGTCACCGGCCCTGAAGCTTGTGTCCCGAGCCCCCAGGAGCCTGTGGACCTCTGCTGTCATCCATGGCTTTTGATTAGCATGAATAGTGATGGTTTTGTAGTGAGTGACATCATCAATGCATTTACGTAGCTATATACAGTGCATATAAAAAGTCTACACACCCCTGTTGAAATGCTAGGTTTTTGTGATGTAAAAAAATGAGACAAAGATAAATCATTTCAAAACTTTTTCCACCATTAATGTGACCTATAACCAGTACAACCCAATTGAAAAACAAACTGAAAATTTTTAAGGGGAAAAATAAAAAATAAAAAACTTACAATAACCTGTTTGCATAAATATGCACACCCTGTTATAACTGGGGATGTGGCTGTGTTCAGAATTAACCAATCACATTCAATCTCATGTTAAATGGGAGTCAGCACACACCTGCCACCATTTAAAGTGCCTCTGATTAAACCCAAATAAAGTTCAGCTGTTTTAGTAGGCTTTTCCTGACATTTTTGTAGTCACATCTTACAGCACAAGCCATGGTCCGCAGAGGGCTTCCAAAGCATCAGAGGGATCGCATTGCTCAAAGGCATCAGTCAGGAGAACAGTACAAAAGAATTTCCAAGGCATTAAATATACCATGGAACATAGTAAAGACAGTCCTCATCAAGTGGAGAAAATATGGCACAACAGTGACATTACCAAGAACTAGACGTCCCTCCAAAACTGATGAAAGGATGAAAAAAAAAAAACTAGTCAGGGAAGCTGCCAAGAGGCCGACAGCAACATAGAAGGAGCTGCAGGAATTTCTGGCAAATACTGGCTGTTTAGTACATGTGACAAAAATCTCCCATCTTCTTCATATGTCTGAGCTATGGGGTAGGGTGACAAGATGAAAGCCTTATCTGTGATGATCTGGTGAGCGTGCTCCCCCTCCCCTCCTGTGTGTTTTTCCTCTGTCTGTTTCCCGGCTCCCCAGCTCATCAGCACACCTGCGTGATTGGACACACCTACTGCTTCCTCGTTCGCCAGCGTATAAAAGAGCCAGTTTGTGAATGCTCCCTCGCTGGACCGTTGGGTATTGCTGCCTCCACTAAGCCTTGATTATTTGTTCATATTAAACTATGACTACTGACCGTGTGTCTCCTTCTCCTCTCAGGTTGTTGCCATCACAGTGGTGTGTCTCTCCAGGGCTGCGCATACTCACCTGCCCTTCACCACCTTGTCTGGTCCACACCTGTTTTCTACCATCTTGTCTGGTCTACTCATCCCTTCAACCATCCCGACTGGTTCTTCTCTACTCTACCTGGTCAGTCTACAGCTCCTTTTACTCCTTTTACACGTTGGGTCTCACAGCTGGGCCCTCTGCTCAATTTGTAAGTCTTCTCTACTCAGTTAGTCAACTCATTTCCTCATCTCCCCAAATTAACCTACTTCTCCTCTCTTCTCTTCCTACAGGCTGTGTGTGCTTCCAGCGTGCTGTCCGTGTTTTTGTCTCCAGTTTATTTGTGATATATTTTGGGTTTGGGTTTTTTTCTGTAATAAATTTTGTGTGACTTTTTTTCTGTGTCTGAGTATTCTTCCGGAGTTGTTGCCCTGCATTTGAGCCTCTGGTTGGTGAATCATGACAGAACGGTCCAGCCAGGATCGAGGCTCAGTGGGTGCTTCGCCGGGGGAATACTCAGCTCTTTCCTGGTTAGACACCACTGAGCGCCAAGTCGCTGTTCTTACGGACCAATTGCAAACCATCACCCAACAACTGGCTACCATCACGGATCACCTGTGCCATCTGTCTCGTCTGGCCTCTCCTCCTTGTCCTGCTGTACCGGCAGTTTCTACTATCCGCCGGACCATTTCCATCCCTTCTCCTGCCCCATACGTGGGGTGGGTGAGGGGATGCAAAGGATTCCTGCTTCACTGCCAGCTATATTTTCAGCAGGTGATGGGGCAATACCCAGATGATGCGTCTAAAATTCATTTCATGACGTTATTGCCGGGTGCTTAATTGGGCACAGTCTATACTAAGTGGCCCGGATGGGGCTCAGTACACTTTTGAAAGATTTGTTCGGGAGTTTTCTCGGATGTTCGATCATACAGAGTGAGGGGAGTATTGCTAGTCAACTTATGGTGACTTATGGCAGGGGAATTGGTTGGTTACCGATTTCTCTATTGAGTTCCGGGTCGTCGCAGTGGACTCCGGTTTGAATGACGTTGCCCTACGCAGCACCTTCCTCTGCAGCCTCAATTCCAACCTCCATGATTACTTGGCAATCTGCGCTAACCCCTGCTCTCTGGATGAGCTAATCGAGCAGGCAGTTAGCCTAGATAATCGGTATCATGAGCAAGCTAAGGAGCAGAAGGCCTTTGCCTCAGCCTCCACGTCGCAGCCGTCTGCACCTTTCCCTTGTTTCGGGGAATTGGCGTCTCCTCCGGAGCCGATGGTTCTGGGCTGGACTTGCTTGTCTCCAGAGGAACACAAGCTTCAATAGGAGGGCGGGGGTCTGGATGTACTGTGGGTCTAAAGAACACATGCTGTCTACCTGCCCCGTTCGGGCAAAACATCCAGCCCGCCAGTAGCCGTGGGGGGTCTGGCAGGTGGGTCATCTACAAATCCCCCCGGTAATTTCTCTTTGCTGGCCCTTATCAAAGTACTGGGGGTGGAGCTTAAAAATCTCTGCCCTCGTTGATTCAGGGGCAGAGCAAAATTTAATTTTGCGAGGGTTGGTGCAAAAATTGAAAATTCCTACTAGGGCCCTTCCAACCCCATTGAACATATTATCCTTCTCCAGCTGCATTTTATCCTCAGTTACACATAAAACTGAAACGGTGTCTATTCTGTTATCTGGTAATCATCGCGAGTCCCTGTCATTTTTTGTTTTGCCCAACTCATCCACTCCAGTGGTTTTGGGGTATCTATGGCTCCATCAACACAACACAATTATTAACTGGCCCCAAAATTCTATTTCTTCTTGGAATCCATTTTGTTTGTCATCTTGTCTCCGTTCGGCCGCATGTTCACCTACTCTCCCTAGCTCCTCCCCTCCGGCCGAGCCACCAGACCTCAGTCTTGTGCCCAAGGTCTATCATGATCTAGGGGACTTCTTTAGCAAGTCTAGGGCCCTTTCTTTGCCACCTCATCGGTCCTATGACTGTGCTATCGACCTCTACTCGGGCGCGCGCCTGCCATCCAGTCGGCTCTATAGCCTATCTGGGACTGAGAGGGAGGCGATGGATAGTTACATTAAAGATTTTTTGAGCGCCTGCCTCATTCATCCCTCTTCCACTCCTCTCGGTGCTGGTTTCTTTTTCGTGGGGAAAAAAGTCGGGTATTTATGAGCCTGCATAGATTACGGGGAATTGAACGCTATTGTGGTCTATATTAATCATATATCCCATAACCTACATATGTATAAGCATGTGAGAATGTTTGGTGATTACATATGTAAAGCGACTTCACACCTCAGAACAGGACAAAAGGTCTCAACCGCCAGTGAAGATCAAAGAGCATCCGAGGCACTGCGGTGGAGACCAGATAGGTCGCCCTGACCTCCCAGGGCCAGGTGGAGGGGTATCAAGACAAAGGAGGGGGATTAAGATAATGAGGGATGTCAGCTTTGATATGCATGTCTTTTGTATGTGTGAGTATAAGTACGTAGAGCCGAATGTGTTCGCTCTCTTACTTCTTCTGCTGCTGCACTAGATGAGACTTGTTAGAGGAGCGAAGCTGATAATAAACTTTGGTTTATAAGTCACATCGCCTCGTTATTCCAAGCTCTTCTACAGCTATCACCGTTAAAGACAAATACCCCCTTCCGCTCATTAACTCAGCCTTTGAGCTCCTGCAACTTGCGCATGTATTTACCAGACTCGACCTCTGGAATGCTTATCATTTGATCTGTATACGGGAGGGTGATCAATGGAAGACGTGTTTAAAACTCATCTCGGGCAGATTGAATATCTTGTGATGCTGTTTGGGCTCACCAACACCCTCGCCATCTTCCAGCGCCTGATTAATGACATTCTCCGGGACATGGTTAATCAGTTTGTTTTTGTTTATTTGGATGACATCCTTAATTTTTCCCGCACGCTGGAAGAGCACATAGTCTATGTCCGGGCAATGTTACAACGTCTGCTCAAAACTCAGCTGTACATTAAGGCTGAAAAGTGTGAGTTTTCATTCCGCTCCACTTCTTTCCTTGTGTTCATTATTGCTGAAGGCAAATTAAGGGCCGACCTGGTGAAGGTCAAGGCGGTCCTTGATTGGCCATCCCCACAGACCAGGAAGCAGCTCCAGTGCTTCCTGGGCTTTGCAAATTTTTACCGCCACTTCATCCATAATTATAGTAAAGCAGCCCTGCCTTTGACCCAACTGACATCGACTAAGGTCTCATTTAAGTGGTCTGAAGCAGCGGAAAAGGCCTTTGCTGAGCTTAAGGCTCTTTTTTCCAAGATGCCCATCCTGGCTCAGGTTGACCCCCAATCACAATTTGTGGTTGAGGCGGACGTATCTGATTCGGGAGTGGGCGCTGTCCTCTCTTAGTGCTTCGTCTCCAACCAGAAATTACATTCCTGTGCATATTTCTCTCGGCGGCTGACCCCTGCCAAGAGGAACTACGACATTGGAGATCGTGAGCTCCTGGCCATCAAATTAGCTTTGGAGGAGTGGAGACACTGGCTAGAGGGAGCCATTCATCCTATCATTGTCTGGAGAGATCATAGAAATTTGGAGTATTTAAGATCTGCCAGAAGGTTAAATTCTAGATAGGCCCGTTGAGGCTTGTTCTTTCTTAGGTTTAATCTTTCCATCACCTACCGCCCTGGCTCCTGCAATATTAAACCTGATGCTCTCTCTCGCCAGTTCTCCACCGATCACCCTCTCTCCTCTGATCCTCTTGCTTCTTCCCCTCCCTCTGAACCTATTCTGCTGTCTTCCTGTATAGTTGGAGCCCTCTCTTGGGAAATTGAGCAGAGGGTCTGGCAGGCCCAGTCGTCTGAACCCATCCCTGAGTGGAGGCCCAGCCAATCGTTTGTATGTTCCCTCTGGTCTCTGGAGTGACGTCATCTAGTGGGGGCACACTAGCTTTTTCGCATGTCACCCTGGTATCTTTCAGACTGTGGAGCTGCTGCAACGGGCATTTTGGTGGCCAAAACTCTGTGCTGATGTTCGGGACTTTGTGAAAGCCTGTCAAGATTGTGCCACTAATAAATCAAACCCCTCACCTCCAGCCAGCCTCCTTCACCCACTGTCTGTTCCCAGTCACCCCTGCTCTCACGTGGCTTTGGACTTTATCATGGGTCTCCCTGCATCCCAAGGTAACGCTGTCATTTTTACCACTGTAGATTGTTTCTCTAAATCCATTCATATGGTTCCCATGCCTAAGTTACTCTCTGCCACTGAGACTGCCAGTCTCCTCACTTCCCACGTAATCCGCCTCCATGGCATCCCTATTGACATAGTTTCTGACCGGGGTCTGCAGTTCACATCCCAGGTGTGGAAGACCTTTTGCCGCTCCCTCGACACCACCGTCAGCCTTACGTCTGGATGCCACCCACAGAGTAATGGTCAGGTTGAGCGTGCCAATCAGTTCTTGGAGGCCACCCTGCAGTGCGTGGCTTCCTGCAACCCTATTACCTGGAGCTCTCATTTAACCTGGGTGGAGTATGCCATGAACTCTGCCATCTCTTCTGCCACCGGTCTGACACCTTTCGAGGCCTCTGTGGGGTATACTCTGCCTCTTCTCCCTATTGTGAAAAGGGAGGTAGCTGTGCTGTCTGTTGAAGCCCATGCTTGGCACTGTCACTGGGTCTGTAGTTTGACCCTGGCCGCTCTCCTCTGCTTAGCCAAGCGGAACTGTCTGTATGCAGATCACAGACATGCACGGGCTCCTAAGCACTCTGTAGGGCAGAGGGTGTAATTGTCTGTGGAACAGGTACCTCTGAAGACTGAATCCTGAAAGTTACCTCCACACTTTTTGGGTCCATTTCCTATCACTGAAATCATCAATGACGTCACTGTCCGACTCGAGCTTCCTCCAGCACTCCGCATTCACCCAACTTTCCATGTTTCCCGGATTAAACCTGTCTCCATCAGCCCTCTCTGTCCTCCTTCAAAGCCTCCTCTGCCTCCTCGGGTCCTTGATGGCCAGATCACCTACAATGTCCAGAGAATTTTGGACATACATCGTCAGGGTCGGGTGCATCCTAATAAGCCTGGAGGGACACCATGAGGTGCCCCTTGGGGGAAGGGGGGGTCACTGTGATGATCCGGTGAGCATGCTCTCCTTCCCCTCCTGTGTGTTTTTCCTCTGTCTGTTTCCCAGCTCCACAGCTCATCAGCACACCTGCGTGACTGGACACACCTACTGCTTCCTCGTTTGCCAGCATATAAAAGAGCCAGTTTGTGAATGCTCCCTTGCTGGACCATTGGGTATTGCTGCCTCAACTAAGGCTTGATCATTTGTTCATATTAAACTGTGACTGTTTGCTGACCGTGTTTCTCCTTCTCCTTTCAGGTTACTGCCCTCACAGTGGTGTGTCTTTCTGGGGCTGCGCAAGCTTACCTGCCCTTCACTATCTCGTTTGGTCCACACCTGTTCTCCACCATCTCATTTGGTCTACTCCTCCCTTCAACCATCCCGTCTGGTTCTTCTCTACTCCACCCGGTCAGCCTACAGCTACCTTTACTCCTTTTACATGCTGGGTCTCACAGCCGGGCCCTCTGCTCAATTTGTAAGTTTTCTCTACTCTCAATTAGTTTGAAAGTATTCTGTGTCTGAGTATTCTTCCGGAGTTGTTGCCCTGCATTTGAGCCTCTGGTTGGTGAATCATGACATTATCTTACAAAAAAAAAAAAACATCCAAGCCCTGTTACATTTTGCAAAAACACATCTGAAATCTCCCAAACGCATGTGGGAAAATGTGTTATGGTCCGATGAAACCAAGGTTGAACTTTTTGGCCATAATTCCAAAAGGTATATTTGGCGCAAACACAACACTGCTCATCACCAAAAGAACACCATACCTACAGTGAAGCATGGTGGTGGCAGCATCCTGCTTTGGGGCTGTTTTTCTTCAGCTGGAACTGGGGCCTTCACCAAGGTGGAGGGAATTATGAACAGTTCCAAATACCAGTCAGTGTTAGCACAAAACCTTCAGGCTTCTGCTAGAAAGCTGAAGATGAAGAGGAACTTCATCTTTCAGCACAACAATGACCCAAAGTACACATCCAAATCAACAAAAGAATGGCTTCACCAGAAGAAGATTAAGGTTTTGGAATGGCCCAGCTAGAGTCCAGACCTGAATCTGATTGAACATCTGTGGGGTGATCTGAAGAGGGCTGTGCACAGGAGATGCCCTCACAATCTGACAGATTTTGAGCATTTTTACAAAGAAGAGTGGGCAAATATTGCCACATCAAGATGTCCATAGACTCCTACCCAAAACAACTGAGTGCTGTAATAAAAGCCAAAGCCAAAGGTGCTGCAACAACGTATTAGTTTAAGGGTGTGCATATTTATGCAAACAGGTTATTGTAAGTTTTTTTTATTTTTATTTTTCCTCTTAAAAGATTTCAGTTTGTTTTTCAATTGGGTTGTACAGGTGATAGGTCACATTAATGGTGGAAAAAGTTTTGAAATGATTTATTTTGGTCTCATTTTTTTACATCACAAAAACCTTGCATTTGAACAGGGGTGTGTAGACTTTTTATATCCACTGTATGCTACAACAACCTCAGTGTACTCCTCTAGGTTTTTGTGTCCATTGTGAGTGGCTGCATGCTTGAAAGTGTCCCAATCTGTAGTGTTGAAGCAGTCTTTCAGAGCATTAGAGGCCCCCTCTGGCCACATACAGGTACGTACCTGCTTTTTTGTTGATCTGATTGTTTTCACTCTGGGTTTGTATGTCAGCCTTAACAAGATGGTGATATGATCAGAGAGATCCAGTTGGGGAAGGGGACAGGCTCTGTATGCTTTTTTGTGAGTTGTGTACACCAGGTCCAGAAAATTGTCTCCTCTTGTGGGAAAGTCCACATGTTGGTGTAGTTTTGGTAGGAGTGCCTTTAGTTGAAGTCTTTGGCTGTGATGAGGAATCCATCTGGATGTGCCGTTTGTGTCTCACTGATGGCCTGATAGAGTTCCTTTAGTGCTTTACTCCTCTTGCCGATGGTGGTAGGCGGGATATACACAGCGACTAGTAGGACAGATGTAAATTCTCTTGGAATGTAAAAGGTTGGCACTTGATCATAAACTCCACCAATGGAGAACAGTGTTTATGCACAACAGTTGCATCACGGCACCAAGCGTCACTGATGTAAACACACATGCCTCCCCTGTGGGTCTTCCCTCCTTCCATGAGCACCCCATCAGCACGGTAGCATGTTAGCCCTGCTAAATGAATGTCGCCATTCACACTGCCTAGGGTATCTCCATTTGGATGAGACACAGCAGTCGAGTCCGGGGGTGTGGAGGTCTGGTGGAGAAGACCTAGGCCACTGAATACCTCTGTAACGCTCTGATCCAAGATGTAATGTTTGGATATATTCCTTATCTCCAGAGGGCTGTGGTGACTAGCTTGTGTGCAGCATCATATACAGACATTAAACACATCAGCTACCAGATCCATGACCATTATTATTATGAACCATTTTTATTGTTTTTTTTTTGGAGCCATTACAAAACTTGGGCAACTGGTTGGACTACTAGTAGAGCCTTGCATGATTGAATGGGTTATTCTTCCTCCGTTTTCAACCATGCTCTGCCGAAACATTTAAAAACAGAGTCATTTACAGTTCAACTTCAGGGGGCCTTAGGCGAGCCCGCAGTGGGCACAGCCCTGGAGGTGCTGGATGTGGCAGACCTGGGTGTCCTCTTGCTGGAAACACTCTCTCGTCAGCAAAATCCCAGTCCGAGTCTCACACTGGCTGGGTCTGTTCCAGCGTTGCGTCTTGACCCGCGGCAGCCGCTCTTACCTTTCACAGATGGCTGGCGTGCCATGTTGAACTATTGGCCATCTGGAAGGTGGCTGGCCCCAACTGCACGGTGATCATCATCATCGGCGGTGACCTGAGCATCTGCAGGTCCAGGCATTTGGATCGGCGTACCCGAACCCAATTGAATACTGTGAGCGGCGATCTGTTCGGCTACACTTGGTGCTGCTGCAGCTGTACGGCGGCTCTCTGAGGCTTATGCCGGGTGAGGATCAGAGACAAGTCTGGTTTATGCCCTCTCTCCGTGTTCTGTTCTCTGTGCGGTGTCAAGCTTGGAGTGGCTATACCCACGTACAGGTGAAACACGCTCTGGTCATTAGTGGTTAAACAAAGTCCTTTGTTGTCATGTATGGTGAAACCCAATTCTTAAAAAAGGTTGCACCCCAAGATGTTGTCTCCATGCGTCGCTACTTGGAAGGTGAACGCTGGGAGGACTTTTGACCTGTAGCAAATTGTCAGTGTTATGGTTCAAACGAGGCTGGTTTGAGTGTGCCCATATTCATAAAACTGTGCTGTGGCTTTCCCGATTGGATGCCAAGGGAAGAATTTCACTGTAACACAGTTCATCAGTGATCTCGTAGCGGCGGTATCCAGTAGTAATGGCAGCCTGACATCATCAAGCCTCTTGTACGCCGCATTGCTAGAGTCCACTGCATGGATTGTAGTTGTCAAAGGCAGTCTAACTGAACAAGGCGGCCAAGGGAAGAATCTCTTCACTGTGACCCAGTTCATCAGCGATCTCGTAGCAGCGGTGTCCAGTAGTAGCGGCAGAGTGACATCATGAAGCCTCACTGTGCACCACTTGTACGCCGCATTGCTAGAGTCCACTGCATGGATGGTAGCTGTTAAAGGCAGTCCAACTGAAGTGGGTGGCGGGCTTGTTGTTAACCGTGTTGAATGGCACACTTTGGCAAAATGGTTAAGCTTGCTGCAGCGTTGGCATCACTCCCCCCTGGCCGGGCAGGAGCATGCTCACGTTCTGTGCACAGGAGAACCACAGTTATTACACATTTGATGTCCCATGATGTTCTGCTGTCCCGTAATGTTCACCTCGGCGTCCTCCGAGAAGGTCACGGTGTTAACGGGTTCTTCTGCTGGGGTAACTGCATGCGCTAATGGGGTCCATTGTTGTGGGTCACCTAGCTGTGATGTTAGCTTGGCGGAGGCCTCCAGCTTGAACACTAACTCCACCACCTTCGCCAGAGGCTGTAATGATCCAGGCTGCACACTACTTTTTTCTCCCCTTAATTATTGTCATGTCTCACAGTCGCTACAGCCCCACACCTGCCGCCTTTAATCAGGCAGGCTTTAAATAGAGAGCAGCGCTTCAGTTCAGCATGGAGGCGTCAACTTCTGCATGCAACCTAGAACGCACCTCGTCACTTTGTGCAGCCTCTCCTGCACCTTACTACAACCCTCTCCTCCTACATGGGATCTCGTAAGCAATTCTACCATTTATTACTCTGCTCCACTATCTCCTCTGTGCGTCCTAGGACTTACCTGTGCACAGGTGGACTTATCTTCCTGGCAGACCGGGATCATTCCTCTCGGCGGACTAGGACCAACTCCCTTGGGCAGGAGTCCCCATCTTTCCTTGCACCTCCCTGTAAGTGACTGTTATTATTAAACTGGACTGTTACCCCTTCTCGCCTAGGCTGAGGCCTGTTCTCCGCACTTCTCACTGTATATATTAGCACGAGAGATTCACTCACCTTCGCTGGACCCCTACAACCGGGAAGAGGACGTGGAGCCGCTGGCAGTTTTCACAGCCTGCTGCTCTTCAATCTGTAAGGCCATAATTAATATGATCAATTGTATGCCGCAGACTGTTCATCCCTCTCTCTCTCTCTTTCCTCCTTACAGAGCTGTCAGATTCTCCTCCCGTCGTTGTTACCTTCACACAATAAAATCATTGTTAATCTGTTAACTGAGTCTGTTGTCTGCTTCTGGGTCTGAACACTAAATCTTGTCAGCGGCAGGTTGTCCGGCACCATCAACAGCTTCACCTGCAGCCGCAGGTTGTTGGTGTGCTCTGATAGCTGGTCCCGCACCATCTCATCCTCTAGCTGCCCAAACCTGCATGTGTTCGCCAGACAGCGGAGGTCCGCGACATACTGCTGGGTCATCTCTCCCATTCTGTGTTGATGCTGGTGGAACCCGATTCTCCTCGCCAGCACACTCTCGGGTGTCACAAAATGTCTGGCTAGCAGCATGATACATTTCCTCGTAAGTATCCGCAGGTCCCAATGTACTAAACACACGCTGTCCCTCGGTACCCAGGCTATGAATCAAGAAAGCACACAGTCGCATCTTGCCAACCTTAGCCAGGTCCACAGCTGACACGTATGTCCGGAAGGACTCAAACCAATGAGGTCATGGGATGGGCAGCTCACCTGAGGACGTGAGGAACGGTGGTAGGGATGCCAAGCACGCTTCCATGTTGATGTTTTTCGTCCTTGTCGCCAAAATTTTATGTCTGTAAAGAGGACCAGGGGACACGATGACTGTGTTTAACAGTGGCTTTATTAAGGAGGCCAGCACCATGTGGAAGACTACAAATAAGCTAGTAATGCAGGGGTACAGGCTAGTGTAACAGGCTAGAGGCGGAGCGCCAAAGACCCGGGCTCCTGCCTTCAGTGTAGGATAGGAATATCATATAACATATTAGTATTTTGGTGCCCTAGGCTGGGAGGGGTGAAGCCCCGCCTATAGGAGGCGGCGCCACCTTACTATAAAAGCCTGAGGCAAGAAACCTCCAGTCATCTTGCCACACTCCCGTACTCGCGGTAGGGTCTCCCTATATGTGTCATAGTTCTTGTCTAATAAACATTATAAACGTCACCTCGCATTATTTGGAACATAACATTGGCGATGAGGATAATTGGAGATGGAGAGAACTGCTTCCGCCCTTCGACCTTTTTTTGGAGGCTCCGAGAGAGCCGTTGGTCCCATGGACCAGGTGGTTTGCGGCCTTCCAAAATTATCTACTCACATTGGACCTCGGTGACCTGACAAAAGCATGTGCGAGGGCTCTCCTTGTCCATAACCTGGGCATGGAGGGCCAGAAGATCCTCAGCACTCTTGGAGGAGGTGACACGTTTGACGATGTGGTGAGGCTCATGGCTGGCTACTTTCGAGCGCCCGACAACATTATCATGCGGCACATCCAGTTCCGGCAACGGCACCAATGGGCTGGTGAGTCGGTCCAGCAGTTCGTGGCAGACCTCCGGCAGTTGGCGGGTGAGTGCAGGTTTGGACCCTTGGAGGAGGAGATGGTTCATGACCAACTGGCTGAGCACATGGCCTACTCCTCAGCGAAGATTCGCCTACTAAAGCACGCTGGTGAGCTAACCCTGTTAGCGGCCATTGAGCTAGCACAGCAACACAAGGCAGCAGAGCGGCTAACGAAACACATTAGCAGCGAGGAAGCCCCTCAGAAGAGCGGAGCACATGGGACGACCCTGGCTTTGGATTCAGATGAGGGCAGCGACGACGATTATGCAGCCATCGTCAAAATGAGGTCCACCCTGGGGACACCACGATGCTACAGCTGCGGATCTGCTAAGCACCAGTATCGAGGCAGGGAGTGCACGGCGAGGGGCAAGCATTGTGGACGGTGCGGCCTGCTCCATCATGTCGCCAGTGTTTGCCGCAACTTCGCCAAGGAGGAACAGGACCCAGCTAAGGTAACACCGAAGAAGAAGGCCCCAACAGTGGTTCACACAGGCTCGCCTGGCACTGATGGACGTATCATTTGTGACATCGTGCTGGATGGGATGACGGTGCCGCTGTTGGTGGACACGGGGTCTGTGGTCTCCATCCTGAACTTGGCGACGGTAAGACGGTGTTTTCCCCACTATAGAGTTAGCGGTACCAGCATCTCCTGTTATGGTTATGGTTGCCACCCGCTGGATATCGTGGGCTCGGTTTGGCTGTTGGTGAGCTACGGAGGAGCCTCTATCTACGCCAACGAGTTCTTGGTGTCGCGGGAAGGAAATAGCCTAATGGGGTGTGATGTCTTCTACGGGCTCAGGTTCACCATTACCTGCAGAGAGTTGGAGGAGTGGGCAGGTGGTGGTTTGTGGGGCCGGCCCTTTTATGTGGGATATGATGACGAAGTGTGGGACTTAGGGTGGCCCATTCTGGGTGAAGAGGGACACCACTGACACCATAGTACGCCGACTAGGCGGGGATCCCGTGCCAGTGTTTGTGGTCCAGCGGAGGACGGACCCGCACGGTATGGTTTGATCTCTACAGAGGCGGAA
Organism: Pholidichthys leucotaenia; assembly: GCA_020510985.1. NCBI lineage: Eukaryota > Metazoa > Chordata > Actinopteri > Cichliformes > Pholidichthyidae > Pholidichthys > Pholidichthys leucotaenia. Next base: position 317,953,041 of record CM035839.1, on the reverse strand, counting down.
AGGTCCAGAGAGCGAGAGTTGCCAGGTTCCGGTGGGCAATGGGATACCACTGTTGAGCCAGCAGTAACTGATGCCGCTCCAACTCACCATCATCTGGTGTCTGGGGCAACACCAGATGGCGCAGACCCCAACCGTGCCATTAACAAAGGCGAGGGACTTGGACGGAGTCATAAAAGAGCCAGAACATGGCGCAGTCGACGGAGGAAGCCAGTCGGTGTTCCCCTAAGGGAGGGCAATAAAGTGCACCTAGGGTTGAGCCTCAGCTTGGTCGGGTGTGCAGTTCCAGAATCGGGACAGCGGGACAGGATGATCTGCGGGTGGTCCAGTCCGGCGGCGATGGCTACTTAAAATTGACTGATGGGTCTAACAGGCATCCCAACGAGTTGCGACGTCGGAGTGCAGTGGGGCGTCGATGCAGTCCATCTCCAATCGCAACAAAGTGGAGATGTGCTGGAAATGGGCCACGTGATGGACACTCCGTGGGGGGGGGGGGGGGGGATTGCTTTTAAAGACCCGCGGTTGAATGCATGGGTCTAACAGTGGGTCTATTGTGCAATCTATAATGTTCTGGTTTGTAGTTAAATTGTTCTGTTTAAAAAAAAAGAGAGAATAGAAGAAATACAACTGTTTTGAGGTGTGTTTTACTGTGGGGTGACCTGTGAGTACGTGTTACTGTTTGGTCAGGGGGATGTAGGTACAGTGATCCACATCTTGTAAGTGTTGTATTTTACTTTTATTTCCAGCACATGTTGCTGAGGTAAATTTTTGTTAGGTCCATAATTTTAGAATAACGAGATAGCAATGACTTGGTTAACCAGGGCTTTAATACAGGATGCCAACTATATACACTATATACAACAAGGCTTACGGGCACTCTCCTGCATGCCAGGTGGCTCCCACGACGGCCCACCTCCTTTTGTACCCCGAGTGGCGTCACCACCGGAAATCGGTAGTTAGCCACCCCGGTCTAACCCAGCATCCAAACCGGCCCGCCATCTTACTAATACCAACCATTTCCATATCTAACATTTCTCCCACTTTAAAAAAAAATGCCAAGCACAGCAAACAACCCACCCTAAGTTGTTTCCCGACTCACACTCTAAAAGGGGGAAGAAAATATGTACAGAAAGAAACAAACTCCTATCCATTTCACACAACTAAGGCTGGGGGCCAGGTAGACTGCCAGCGCCCTCTACATGGCTGGGTGGGTTATTCTGCCGCCAGAGAAAGAACAGTTCAAATAAAACAAAGCCGTGTTTCTAACTCAAAACAACCCTCATAAACAACAATACATAAACATCACATACAAAATCACAATATACACATACAATTGGCAGCCCCCACCCCAACACCCACCTCGTGACAGACACACACAGAGAAACAAACCATGTTGGGCATTCCAAATCTACATAAACAACCACTTAAACATTGGCACACTAAACCATCCTGGTTAATAAACTCCTAAAATTACACACGAAATGTCATAAAACAAACCAAATCACAGAACCACCTCTCTTTTTTTTCCTTTTCTATTTTTTTTTTTTTTAATTTACCAGGGCACCAAACAGCAACAACTACACACACAGGACTAGGGTAAAACACAACAGACACACACAAAACCCTCATTCCTTGGATGGATCCCTCTCCAGGCGTCTCCGTCGTTTAACGTCAGGGCTCCTGCTGTGCCGTCCCTTCTCCGCCACTGGCAGCCGCAGCTCCCTCGGATGCCCCCAGGTATAAACAGACCTACGCTGATGTACCTCCATCCAGTCGGGCTCCACCTGGAACCGCTTCTGTTTGTCCCGCTGCTCGCGTGGACTGTGATCCCGTCGTACTCAAGCTTCAACCTTGGTCAGTGAGGGAGCCCTCTTCCTCCTGTCCGGATCACTTTTCTCGCAACTGACCCCCCATCACCGATCCAGTCATCTCACAAACCCGGTTCGGTCTCCTCTTGGCAGGCTGTCGCTGGGAGCGCTTTACCACCACTACACTCTGTGGTCTCACCCCTTTTTCTTCCAGCGTGGGCACCTCGTCCTTATGGGCCGCACTGGGGATCCCGGCATGCCGTCCGGCACCCTCCGTCCAGGGCAGCCTGCATAAGGACATCGGGTCCATCCCAAGGCAGCGCACACGGTGCCGAATGTGCTCTCCCTCTGTAACTCTGTCCAGCCAGTCTGAGTCCCACACCTCAGCACCCTCCACCACTGGAAGCAGGCCAGCCCCAAAGTCCACATCCGGACCATTCCTCACCTCGTCACGTTAGATATCTAACTAACTAACTAACCTGCACTTATATAGCGCTTTTCTAGTCACAAAGACCACTCAAAGCGCTTTCACTAGTACTAACCCTCTATTCTAAGGGCCTATAGGAAACAGATATCTAGGGACAATTTAGAACAACCAGTTAACCTAACATGCATGTCTTTGGATGGTGGGAGGAAACCGGAGCCCCCGGAGTAACCCCACGCAGCACAGGGAGAACATGCAAACTCCACACAGAAAGGTTCCAACCCCTGCCAGCCTATGGAGAATCCAAGGCTGTAAAAATGATTACACCCCATAACGTTAACTCCGGACACAGAAACATTGATGCGGACCCTGGGCACAACGATCTCCTTATACCGGGCCTCCATTTCCACATAGCCCAAAATGGCCAACCTGTTCCATCCATATCCAAAATACTCTTCGTGCTGCCTTCTAATTCATCGGTGGGGAAACGGCCTTTCCATGGTTGCCAGGTTCAGAACGGAAATAACCACTCCAGTGTCCACCAACAGCGGGACCTCGACGCCATCTAGCATGACAGTGCAACCGATCCCCTCCGTTGTTTCCGGGGAGACAGTATGCACGATTGTTGGAGACTTCTGCGCAGCACCTGGTTCACTCCTACGGCTCCTGCGTACGAAATTAGCGCACATCCTGGCAAAATTGTTCAACACACCACACTTGCCACAATGCTTTTCTTTCGCTGGGCACACCCTGGACTTATAGCGGTGCTCAGTGGACCCACAGCCATAACATTTCGGCGTACCTGGGGTGGACCTTATCTTGACCACGGAGGCAAAATCATCCTCTCCGCATTCGCCAACACCAGGGTCCAGGATCTGTGCCTCAGCGCAAGACTCACCCCTGTCCAGAGAAGCCCCTTCAGTAAGGCCCCTCGCGATGGTCTCTGCCGCCTCGAACTGTTGGGCAAGCTCAATAGCTGTAGCTAACGTCAACTCCCCTGGGTGTGTCAACAACCTGGACCGGGTTGCTGGGCAGCGGATGTGCTCTGCCAGCTGGTCCCGAATCATTTCATCTTCCAGGGGTCCAAACTTGCACTCCTTCGCCAGCTCACGGAGGTCCGCCAAGAATCTTCTAACTGGCTCTCCCGACCTTTGGCGGCGCTGTCGAAACTGAATGCGACAGACCATGATGTTTTTTCCGGCACTCTAAAGTAACGCGCCATTAGCTCCACTACCTCATCAAAGTTATCTGCACCTCCAAGGTTCTCTAGGATCCTCTGCCCTTCCATACCCAAATTATGGACTAACAAAGCTCTCGAACGGAGCTTCTCCATCTCGCCCATGGTTCAAGACAAATGAGATAGTGAAGGCAGCAAACCAGCGAGGCCACAGCACGGGAGGCTCACCCGAGGACTCCAAAAATGGCCGAAAGCTGGCAGCAGAACGTTCCATTACTGCTTTCACCTCATCGCCAAATGTTATTTCCATAATTATAGGAAATAACGAGATAGCTATGACTCGGTTAACAGGCTTTTAATACAGGATGCCAAACTATATACAACGAGGCTTACGGCACTCGCCTACATGCCAGGTGGCTCCCACGACAAGAGAGGCAGAGCCTCTTCTGCCCACCTCCTTTGTAACCCGAGGTGGCGTCACCGCCGGGAAATCGGTAGTTAGCCACCCCGGTCTAACCACGTCCAACCCGGCCGCCATCTTACTAGTACCAGCCATTTCCATATCTAACAGATTCCACTTCACAGGCTGGTCTTTATGGCCGTGGGCGGTCTCATTAGGGACGTAATTACCTTTGTGTTAGGGTGAGTCATTGGATAGGCACAAGACCACTGTTGTGAGTGAGTGTGGTGACTGTTTGTGTTGTGTGAGGTGCTATAATGCCTGAGTGGAATGGATTGGTTATTGCCCATTGTGTGAACTGTTTTTTGGTGTGGCTTTATTTTGGGGAGTTCCCTGGTTACATGTTTATGTATATTCTGTGGGTTTATGGAACGGGTACCGCCATTTTCTGTGGTTTAGCTTAGGATGGATTATTTTAGGTTGTGAGTGGCTCATTTTTCCTTTCAGAGACTCTTATGTTTAAATAGCGGAGAGTTACCGCTAAAGCCAGTGTTGTGTGAATGGATAGGCCTGTTCCCCTGTATTAGAGTGTGATTAGGATTATATATTTATTGGTTGGGTAATTAGTGTGGTTGCAGTTTTTTCAGGGGGGGTGGGGTGGGGGGGATGTAGGATAGGAATAGGATATCATATAATATATTAGTATGGCGGTGCCCTAGGCTGGGAGGGGTGAGGCCTGCCTATAGGAGGCGGGCGCCACCTTACTATAAAAGCCCCCCCTGAGGCAGGAGGACCTCCGGTCTCCTTGCCACACTCCCGTACTCGCGGTAGGGTCTCCCAATATGTGTCATAGTTCTTGTCTAATAAACATTATAAACGGTCACCTTGCCTTCCCCATTATTTGGGACATAACAGTCAGTCCCTTAATTATAGGCAACGGTGTTGGTGACGTAATCTCCATGCCTGCATCACCACGCCTGTGCCGTGCATAGCGGTACAACAATATGCACTATATGCAGATGATGGAGCCATATGGACGAGGGGAAGAAATGAGAAATTTGTGTTCAAAAACTCAGGAAAGTGATGGAGAAAGTGGGAAAAGTGGTCATATGACTGGGGATTTAAATTTTCAAACAGTATAAACCCTGCTATATGACTTGCACAAAAAAACGCAGAACTGGTACTGAACCATTAACATTATATAATCAACCAACAGAGAAAGTCAGTGAGTTCAAATATCTAGGACTATGGTTTGATAGTGCATACACATGGAGAGTTCATGTTGAAAATCTGGAGACAAAGAGCAAAAAAGTCATTAATCTCATAAAAGCTGTAGCTGGACATGAATTGGGGTGCAGATAAACAGGCATTAATTGACATTTACAGAGCACGTAAAGCGATCGACAATAGACTACGGAATGCATGATTTATGAAGCAGCGGCAAAGGACGACTCTGGAAAAAATAGGACAAAATGCAGCATAGAGTGCATCGGCCTGTGCATTGGAGCTGTCAAAACAACACCAAACAATGCAGTTTTATTAGAAGCAGGAGAAATGCCTCTGGATTTGAGAAGAGATAAACTTGCATTGTCATGCTGGGTCCAAGCTAAAAGGAAGGGGACGAAGCAAATTTTTCAAAAACATCAACACTACAAGACTGCTGGGAATATTGTAATTTCCAGGGACGTGGGTTTGGGTGGACAATTGAAAGAAGGACCAGAATGGTACAGTATGGGCTGCACAATATTGATATAGACTAACACCAGTCCAGTGAGTAATGTTCCCCCTTGGCTGTTTCCGGGAATAGATGTAGACGCTAGTCTGCTAATGAGAAAAAGGATTGGCAAATGAGTGAAGTTGGTGTTAAAACAAGCATTTTTCCTCAGGAACAACTACTAAACTTCTTGCAGTGCTATACTGATGGTTCAAAGAATAAAGGGGGGGGGGTTGCTGTGACCTGCTACCCTCTTTGTATGTTTCCTGGTAAACCACTCACATGTACACACTTACCTTGCGCATGCTCTCATACACATGTACACACATGCACACACACCCACGGCGCACACACACACCCACCCACCCACACACACACACACCCACCCACCCACCCACCACACACACACACACACACACACACACACACACACACACACACTCGTCTTTCCTTTAACAAGGTGCAGATACCAGACTCATGATGAGACCTTTTCAGTAGAAGAAATGGTTTGTCTTCTTATATTTCAGTTGTGTTAGTCTGTTTGTCTTCTCTGTTTGTTCCTCTCCTTTCCTTCAACCATCCCCCACCCCTCCCTTTCCCCATTTCCCCCCCGTTGAGTTCCTTCATGGGTAAAACAATTTAAATAAAAATATTAAAAGGTTATTACAAGAGGAGTTTATAATAATATATATACATACATATATATGTGCTGTATAAAGCTCCTTTAGCAAAGTAAATCTGTTTGGCAGAATAAGGAAGCAGATTTCTGCTGTTTTTGGCTGCTGTATACATTGTCCACAGGAGCAACTACACAGTAGCGCTCAACAAACTCCATGACGTCATCAGCGCAGTAGAGACAAAACATCCTGATGCTATATTTATTGTTGCTGGCGACTTTAACCAGTACAATTTATGGACCATACTCCCCAAATATTACCAGCATGTGGACATTCCCACCCGCGATAAGAGCAAATTGATCATGTTATTCCAACATAAGTGACATGATTGTTTGAAGCCCAGGAGACAGACGCTGACACGAGTAGATTAATTGACAATTATTAATTAACTCAGTGTAGAATGGTGAGTGTGAGAGGTGAGTGAGTGAGTGCGTAGTTGTCTGGCCACTGGAGCTGAGCGGGTCTTGCTGCGACCTGGCAACCCTGGAACACACAAGCACAGGATGTTTTTACAGTTCGTGAGAACGGGAAGCTGAGGCTTGTGCTGCTTACTTGCAGGTGCCGCTGCGAGAGTCCTGCTGGCTCCGTGTCCTGGTGTAGCGTGGTGCGCGTGGTGTTTGGTGCTGAGGAGATGAGGAGGAGATCCGAGGAGGAGGAGATGACGTCCCGTTATCAGGGGAGGTGAGTCCGCCGCCAGGGAGGTCCACCTGTGCACAGGGGAAAACACTTTGACAAGGTGAGTGTTGCTGTTGCTTACGTGGCGTGGCTTGACGAGAAGACTTGATTCCAACTCTGGCTTGAGGTTGTCTCCTTGACGCGATGCGTAGCGAAGGCGACAGACGACTCCGTGCAGAGCAGTCAGAGACACTGGCTTTACACCTTCACGGACTACCTCAGCTTCTGTGTGGACAAATCCGTTCCCACCAAGACCATACGGTGTCACTCAAACAACAAACCCTGGATCAACCCTGAGATAAAAACACTTCTGAGAGAGAAGAAGAGGATCTTCAGGTCGGGGAATAGGGAGATGCTGAAGTCCGTACAGAGGGAGCTGAGGAGAAAGATCAGAGTAGGCAAGGACAGCTTCAGGAAGAAGATGGAGGACAAGCTGCAACAGAGCGACATCAGCGGGGTCTGGAGAAACCTCAAAACCATCTCTGGGCTCCAGAATACCTCCCCCCAGGCCACGGGGGGCAGGGAGTGGGCGAACAACCTGAATCTGTTTTTCAATAGGTTTGACCAACCGCCCTCCCCACTGACTGCACAACAACCACTGCTGCCTCTAAAGAATCAAGTCCTGCTGCCCACTCCCCACTCCACCAACACCCCCCCACTCCCAACACACCGCCCCCCATCCTGACCCTGACCAGGACCCAGGTGAGGACGGAGCTGAGGAAGATCAAGGCGAGGAAGGCGTCGGGACCGGACGGGCATCAGCGCAAAGCTCCTCAAGTCCTGTGCAGACCAGCTGTGTGGGATTGTGACGTATATCTTCAACCTGAGCCTGAAACTGGGGAGGGTACCACAGCTGTGGAAAACATCTTGTGTGGTACCTGTACCAAAAACTTCCCACCCCAAAGACCTGAACAGCTACAGACCGGTGGCCTTGACGTCTCACTTGATGAAGACTCTGGAGAGACTGCTCCTTGCTCACCTCCGCCCCCTGGTGGAACCAGCGATGGATCCACTCCAGTTCGCCTACCAGCATGGCATTGGGGTGGAGGATGCGGTGATCTTCCTCCTTCACCGTTCTCTGTCCCACCTGGAGAAGCCCGCGAATATGGTGAGATCATGTTCTTTGACTTCTCCAGTGCTTTCAACACCATCCAACTGATGATCCTGAAGGACAAGCTGCTGCGCGCAGGGGTGGACCAGCACCTGTCATCATGGATCCTGGACTACCTCACGAACCGGCCTCAGTTTGTGAGAACCCGGGACTGTGTGTCTGACACGATCATCGGTAGCACGGGGGCCCCCCAGGGAACGGTGCTGGCTCCCTTCCTGTTCACTCTTTATACTGCGGACTTCTCACACAACACAACACACTGCCATCTACAGAAGTTCTCTGATGACTCTGCGATCGTTGGCCTCATCTCCAATGGAGATGAAGCTGTGTACAGAGGGCTTATCCAGGACTTCGTGGACTGGTGCCATCGGAACTGCCTCCAGATCAACGCGAGGAAAACTAAGGAGCTGGTGGTGGACTGCCGCAGGCAAGGACAACCCCTCACAGCACCAGTAAATATACAGGGAACAGACATCGAGATGGTGACATCCTATAAGTACCTGGGTGTTCATCTGAACAATAAACTAGACTGGTCACACAATACTGACGCACTCTACAAGAAGGGACAGTGCAGGCTGTTCCTGCTGAGGAGACTCAGGTCTTTTGGTGTACAAGGGGCACTGCTGAAGACATTCTATGACACGGTGGTGGCATCAGCCATCACTTTTGGAGTGGTCTGCTGGGGCAGTGGCATTACTGCAGCCGATAGGAAGAGACTGAACAAACTGATCAAGAAAGCTAGCTCTGTCCTGGGGCAGCGCCTTGATCCGGTGGAGGAGATAGGAGAGAGAAGGACGGTGGCTAAACTGTCATCTCTGCTGGAGTCCGAGTTCCACCCTATGCAGGACATACTGAATGCACTGAGGAGCTCATTTAGCAGCAGACTACATCATCCCAGGTGCACAACCGAGAGGTTTCGCAGGTCCTTCCTACCAACGGCTGTCAGACTGTACAACCTAAGCAGGGCTGCTCGCAGAGATAGCAAAAAGACGTAACAAACTAATAGTTTTTTGAATGCAAAAGATGCAATAGACTTACACAATGGTCCCCTCCGGCATCAACTAGGAAAATACCGGTCGCTATGGAGAGTGAGAATATGTATGGGCACATAATCATACCATGTAGGATAACTAAGTAGACGGTTATGCTGTTTCATCCCATCCAGCAACAATGCTCTGCACTGTGTGTGTTTATATATTTACATATTTATTCCATCTAGCTACAATGCTCCGCACTGGGTGTGTTTATATTTATATATCTATATATTTATTCCATCTAGCTACAATGCTCTGCACTGTGTGTTTATATATCTACATATTATTCCATCTAGCTACATTGCGCCGCACTGTGTGTGTTTATATATTTACATATTTATTCCACCTAGCTGCAATGCTCCGTACTGTGGGTGTTTATATATTTACATATTTATTCCATCTAGCTACAATGCTCCGCACTGTGTGTTTATATATTCATATATTTATTCCATCCAGCTACAATGCTCTGCACTGTGTCTGTGTGTGTGTATATATATATTTTATAGTAATATGTACATATGTATATTAGCTGCTCTTGCTTGCTTGTTTTTTTTTTTCTTGCCTTCTGATTGTTGCTGTGAGTGTTGCTATCCCTGTGCTGTTGCAATCCTGGAATTTCCCCGTTGTGGGACTAATAAAGGCTTATCTTATCTTATTTTATCTTAAAGCCTGCTGATTACTGATGGCAGGTGTGTGCGCAGCTGAAGTTAATGACGGCCCAGTGGCCGCCATGACAATAAGTGGCGCCTACAGAGCAGCACCCCGCCCCCACTTTGGACAGTCAGATCACATCTCACTGTTTATGTACCCAGCCTACAGAAAAAAGCTGAAACAAACAAACCCTGTTGTTAAGCAAATTAAGTGCTGGACTCCAGAGACTGAGTGCACCCTGCAAGACTGTTTTGCCTGCACAGACTGGAATGTGTTTAAAGCTGCAGCCACCTGAGAGGACTCTTCTGTAAACATACAGGATTATGCTGAATACATGACTGGGTACATCAGCACATGCATTGATACCATCATACTCACCATACAGGTCAGGAAGTTCCCCAACCAGAAGCCCTGGATCAACAGTCAGGTACATCGGATGCTGCGTGCTTGCTCTCGTGCATTTAAATCAGGCTGTGAGATTGAGTACAAAGCTGCAAAGTATGGACTGAGAGAGGCTATAACAACAGCCAAGAGGCAGTACAGAGAAAAGCTGGACAGCCTCTACGCCACTCCTGACCCGGGGCGCATGTGGCAAGGCCTGCAACACATCACAGACTACAAGACGACCAACAGCAGCACCGCTAGCTCTACAGACAGCCTGCTGGATAATCTCAACATCTTTTACACCCGCTTCAAGACCACCAGCCACAGCACAGAGAAGAGACACACACTCACGCACCCCCCCACCCCCACCCACTAAAGCCTGTTTCATGCTACACCTCTGCTGTCCGCGTACATGTAACCGGAAACCTTGTGTGACAAAACTTACATCATCGTCTCCACTCCGCTACTGTCCGGAGTGCTCGACTGCGGATGACCGCATGCAGCCCAACTTTTGTGACCGCGCCGCCTGCCCACGACCTGAATGCGTTGAAAAGCGCATGCGCAAGACTGAACATCCCATTCATGAGGTGGTGATATCGACACAGCATACATCAGTAGACGAAGAAGACAACGAGGAGGCAGAAAATGAGAATAAAAACATACATGAATCATACATACATACCTTCTTTCACAGCGGCAACAGCATCTTTGTGGAAAAGGAGTGAAAACCAGGAAGTCAAACAGCAGAAATGGACTCTATATTTGAAGAGAAACTTTGTGAAGAAGTCTGCCGTTTCTTCATTGGTGAAAATTCTGGCTCGTCAGTGCCTTGGTGCTACCTATTGGGTGGGAGTGAAACTACAAATGATGGTTGTACGCATGCCTCAACCACTTGGCCTGGGTAGATGAAAAAAGTGAGCATGAACAGCGCCGCATGCGTGCCGGGCTTGTCCAAAGCGTACACGGATCACAGCGGACTAGAGAGGAAATGCAGCATGAAGCAGGCTTAAGAGTCTCACCAGGTCAGGTAAACAAAGCATTGAGAAATATCAGCCCCCGCAAGGCAGCAGGACCAGACAACATACCTGAGAAGGCCCTCAGAGCATGTGCTGCATAGCTGACTGACGTTCTCACAGTAATCTTCAACCTCTCTCTCAATCAGAACATTGTCCTCTCCTGCTTCAAAACAACAACCATCATCCCCCTCCCCAAAAGGAGCCCCCCGACTTGTCTGAATGATTTCAGACCGGTAGCACTCACTCCAATCATCATGAAGTGCTTCAAGAGAGTGGTGCTGCCCCTCATTCAGGACAGCATACCGGGCACCCTGGACCCCCTGCAGTACGCCTACCAGCCCAACAGGTCCACCTCAGATGCCATTGCTGCAGCACTCCATGATTCTCTCTCCCACCTGGAAGATAAAGACTCCTACATTAGGATGATCTTTGTCGATTACAGCTCCACCTTCAACATGGTCATCCCCCACAAACTCACCAACAAACTGTCTTCACTTGGCCTGCACCCCACGCTCTGCGACTGGCTACTGGACTTTCCAACTGGCAGGCCCCAGTCTGTCAGGATGGGTAACAGGACCTCAGCCAGCATCATAACAAACACAGGTGTCCCACAGGGTTGTGTTCTCAACCCCTTCCTCTACAGCCTCTTCACCCATGACTGTGTTGCCTCCCACAAGGACAATATCATCCTAAAGTTTGCGGATGACACAGCAATGATAGGATGCATCACTGGTGATGACGAAGCATCCTACAGGAGGGAGGTGGCCAACCTGGTGTCATGGTGTGAGGACAACAACTTCACCCTCAACATGGACAAGACAAAGGAGATGATAGTGGACATGAGGAAAGGGAGGAGAAGACCCCATTGGCCACTGTTCATCCGGAAGCGTGAGGTGGAGAGGGTGATCAGCTTTAAATACCTGGGCATCCACATCAGCAAGGACCTTAAGTGGACACACAACACCACAGAGCTGGTTAAGACAGCTCAACAGTGACTGTACTTTCTGAGGAGGCTGAAGAAGTTTGGCATGTCTTCCAGGATCCTCAACAATTTCTACAGCTGCATCATCGAGAGCATCCTGACCAACTGCATCACTGCGTGGTACGGCAGCACTACTGCCCTGGACCGCAAATGCCTGCAGAGAGTGGTGAAGACAGCTGAGAAGATCAAAAGGACTCCACTCCCCTCTCTGCAGAGCATCTACCACCGCAGAGTCCAAAGGAGAGCTAATGCCATCCTCCGGGACCCCACCCACCCCCAGCACAGACTGTTCATACTTCTACCCTCAGGCTGGAGGTACAGAAGTGTGAAATGCAGGACAACCAGACTGAAAAACTCCTTTCCCACTGCCATCAGACTCCTGAACAGATAACAACTCCCAAAACTCCGTAACACAGCTTTGCATATAGGAACTCTCACACCGGCTGCTAAATTTGCACACTGCTCACCTATACAATTATCCCAGACATTCTCATTACCAAACTGAACACCCTTGGTCTCCCACCTCTCACATGTGCTTGGATAAAGAACTTTCTCACGAACCGGTCCCAGACTGTGAGACTTGGCTCCTACTTCTCCTCCACACGGACGCTGAGTACTGGCTCCCCACAGGGCTGTGTGCTGAGCCCCCTCCTGTACTGTCTCTACACCTATGACTGTCGTCCGGCCTACAACAACAACCTCATCGTGAAGTTTGCTGACGACACCACGGTGGTTGGACTCATTTCTGGAGGGGACGAGACAGCCTATAGGGGGGAGGTCCTGAAGTTGGCAACTTAGTGTTTAGAAAATAACCTGACTCTGAACACCAAGAAAACCAAGGAAATCATTGTCAGCTTCAGGAGGACCAATACAGACCCAGCCCCCCTCTTCATTAACAGCGAGTGTGTGGAGAGGGTCCACACATTCCGGTACCTTGGCGTCCTTATCTCCTCTGACATCTCCTGGACAGACAACATCTCGGCGATTATTAAGAAGGCTCAGCAGCGGCTACACTTCCTGAGAGTCCTCAGGAAGTACGACCTCAACTCCACCCTGCTGCTGACCTTCCATCGCTCATCCATTGAGAGTCTGCTCACATACTGCATTACAGTGTGGTATGGGAATTGCACAATGGTAGACAGGGAGAGGTTGCAGAGGGTAGTAAAGGCAGCACAGAAGATCATCGGCCACCCTCTCCCCTCCCTGACAGACATTTACACCGCCCGCTGCCTTAGGAGAGCACAATACATCATCAAGGACATCTACCACCCTGGAGCTGACCTGTTTGACCTGCTGCCCTCAGGGAGGTGCTACAGGTGCATCAGAGCCAGGACAAATAGACTTAAAAACAGTTTTTTTCCAAAAGCCATCATGGCTCTGAATTCTCAGTCCAACCCTCCCTGACCCTCTCAGTATACCTCTAAACACATCACTGTGTAATTGACATTTACGGTCCAGAATGCTGTGCAGTCTTTTTAATATTTTTATTTTTATATTGTATATATGACTTATTTTATCTTAGATTACGTACATTGTACACATTATACATTATTTATTGCAGGAATTTATTGTTTTAATGCTTTTTATTTTTCTCTTTTACATATGTTGCACTGAAGGAGATGCTTAAATCTCATTGTACATTTGTTTGTATAATGACAATAAAGGCTATCTATCTATCTATCTATCTATCTATCTATCTATCTATCTATCTATCTATCTATCTATCTATCTATCTGTACAGTAGATATAGTATCACCCGTCTGATGTCCATATCATCTCTGCTGCTACTTATCATGCACAGTCTACTGGTACTATCATTACAGAAATAATTTGTAATTATACACTGCTCGTTGCACAATGCTCATTTGCACACTGTACATAAGTCTATGCCCTCTCAGGTTCTCATCAGGTTGCACAATGCTCATTTGCACACTGTACATAGGTTCATGCCATCTCGGGTTCATGTCATCTCTGATGTCAATATACTACTATCACTTTAGTCATCCAGTGAATTTTCAGTTTCATTCCTCTACTGCCCAACTGTGTGTTGGTGTGTGTGTTATTAGCATCCATTAGTATTAGGATTGAGTTACTGTGTTAGTGTGTCATGACCTATTAGAATTTTTGTTTCTGGTGTGGCAACCTGGGGAGTGCATAATGGTTTACCACCTTAGACAGGAACAAAGGACGCAAAGTTAACCTTTTGTGTGTGAGAAGTTTCTAGATGCCCTAGTAAGATAACAGGGAAGTGTCAAGGATGAATGGACTGACTGCAGTCGGACGGGGAGATTATCTTTTGTGTGTGAGAAGAGTCTAGAAGGAGATTATCTTTTGTGTGTGAGAAGAGTCTAGAAGGATGTCATGTTATTTAAGGGAAGAGTTCCTACTTGTATGCCATTCTGTCTATGCTCCTTGCGTGAGTCGTGTAATAAACTGCCTGAACCAAATCCGCCTCATTATTTACATGCTCCACACTGTACCTTTCACCTTGGCATTCCTTCGGACAGCAAAGTAAGAATTTCATTGTTCAGGAAATGTGCATTTCTTAACTGTGCACATGATAATAAAGCCTTTGAATCTTGAATTTCTGTTCTGCTTATTTAGCTGCTTGACAGGACAAGGGGAAAAATAAAGCTAACCTTCAACATTACAGACATGTCCACTGGTCCCTGCTTCCACACATAACATTGGCGAAGAGGACAAAATATTAATCTGGAAGAACTGGAATCTTCCAGAGGAAAATAAGGCATATTCCTGAAGATGGAAGCATGTTTGGCACCCCTACCACCCTAGCAACCCCAGGTGAGCCACTCATCCCATGACCTCGTTGGTTTGAGTCGTTCCAGAAGTACATGTCAGCTATGGACCTAGCTAAAGTTAGCAAGCGTCACCAACTTTATGTGCTTTGCTGATTCATAGCCTGGGCAGTGAGGGACAGTGTGTGTTTAGAATGTTGGGACTGGTGGATACATACGGCGAATGTGTTACGCTGCTAGTCGGATATTTTGTGACACCCAAGCGTGTGCTGGCGAAGAGAATCAAGTTCCACCAGTGCCGACAGGGAGCGGGAGAGACAACTCAGCAGTATGACGCAGACTTCCGCTGTCTGGCAAGCATGATGCAGGTTTGGGCAGCTAGAGGACGAGATGGTGTGGGACCAGGTAGCGGAGCACACCAACAACCCAAGGCGATGGGTGAAGCTGTTAATGGCGCTGGATGACCTGCCGCTGGCAAAGCGGTGGAGTTAGCATTCCAGTTGGAGGCCGCCGCCAAGCTGACATCACAGCTAAGTGCTTCACAACAACAAACCCCACTAGCTCAAGCAGTTATCCTGGCAGAAGAACCCGTAAACACCGCAACCTGCTTGAGGACACCGAGATGAACACCACAGGACAACAGGACATCATGGGATGCCGAATGTGTGTTAACTGTGGTTCCCCTGGACACCGAGCGTGTGTGCGCTCCTGCCCGGCCAGGGAGCAGCGATGCCAGCACTGTAAAGTGTTCAACATAGTCACCAACGAGCTCACCACCCAATTCAATTGGACTGCCTTTGACAACTACCATCCATGCAGTGGACTCTAGCAATGCAGTGTACAAGTGGTGCACAATAAGGCTCGATGACGTCACTCTGTGGCTATTACTGGATACTGCCGCTACGAGATCATCGATGAACTGGGTTACAGTGAAGAGATTCTTCCCTTGGCATCCAATCAGGAAGAACACAGCGGAGCTTTATGGATGCAGACACACCAGAATCAGCCTTGTAGGAACCATCATGCTGATGGTTTGCTATGGGTCCAAAGTCCTCCCAGCGTTCACCTTCCAGGTAGCAACGCATAGCGATAACATCCTGGGGTGTGACCTTTTTCACGAATTGGGTTTCACCTTACACGACCACAAGGGACTTTGTTTGACCGCTGATAACCAGAGCGCGTTTCACGCGGATGTGGGTACAGCCATACCAAACTTAACACTGCACGGAGAGCAGAACACGGAGAGTGGGGAGGGGGCGGAGCATGGATACGGAGTAGACGCGCCCTTACCAGCTCTGATATATCTTTTCATAAATGTTATTTTAAACGTCACTGTGTCTCGTTATATTTCTCCTCATCATATTGGGACCACTTGAGAAACCCACTGTCATGTCTGGGAAGAGCCCTTCCCGTCAGGAACGTTCTACCCGAACCCTTAACCGTCAAGCTAATGAGAAAGCTAACTACCCGTCTCCTGTACATGGCGTTGATGAGGACGCAGAAGAGCTGTCACTCTTGGGCCTGGTAAAGCTAATTAAAAGTTTCCAAGCTGAAACGCGGGACTCATTAGGCTCACTGTAGACTTCTATGGACTCGTTTGGGACACGTCTGACCGAGGTCGAAACTTCTCTGCAGGTGTGTGACGACAGGATTACGGCGCTCAAAGCCAGGAGTGAAACGCTGGAGAAATACAACAAACTGCTAATGGCTAAAACGGAGGACCTTGAATCGAGGAGACGCCAAAATCTCTGTGTGCTTGGTCTACCGGAAAACATAGAGGCTGGGTATGGAGGTTCCTGACGGGCCTGAGATGTTGGACCAAGCGCATCGCCTTGCTTCCCGGCCTGTCCAGGGTCAAAATGCTCCCCCGAGATCCATGATTGTAAAGGTGCACCATTTCAGAGTAAACCCGCATTCTCTAGCTCGCCAGAGAGAAGGGCCCGCTTACTTTCCGCGGTCACAAAGTCTACATTTTCCCCGATTTTACTGCTGATGTCACCAAACGGAGGGCATCTTTTATTAACATCAAGTGAAAGCTTCACGCTGCAGATGTCAGATACGGCTTGGTGTTTCCTGCCCGACTCCAAGTGTCATTCAACGGCGGCAAATACAGCTTTGATACAGTGGAGGAGGTGGAGAATTTTTATTCAGAGACCATAGCCCCATCCCTCTGAGCGCTCCATGCGGATGACACCAATGGGTAACTTTTCATTAGCCCTTTTGGGCAGTCTCCAGTTTCCAGACAACTGTATATAAATTAAGCAGTTTAATAAGTTCTTTTTCTTGTCACTTTATGGACTTTTTAATTCACTTCAAGCGGTTTCATTGTACGGGTTTGGATGTAGTGAATCGAGGTAATATCAGTGCTTGTGTTACCTTTTTTTTTTTTTTAAAGGAATATTTTATTTTTAAAGTTCTTCAGATGTTTAAACTATACATTTGCGTATGGAGCACCGGTTTAGTGCAGAGTTAAGTTGTATTTTGTAGGGTGTAGACGCTCAGTTTAGGGAAGTGTTCAAAGTATGAGGGAGGTTTTGTTTTTCATTCTTTTTTCTCCACACTCCCTTTTTCTGTTTGTTTTGGTTTTTGTTGTATTGTTTGTATTTGTCAGGAAGTTCCATATATAAATTCTCAATGTATAAATTCTCAATGTATAAACTTTTTAACAAAAGTATTATCCGTATCATTTGGAATAATGGCTAGCAGTGCAGAAATTAAATTGTGTTCTTGGAATGTACATGGGATCCAGACCCCTATTAAACATAAAAATATTCTTAACTATTTAAAAAAAGAGAGGGTACAGACAACATTCCTCCAAGAGACCCATCTAAACAATGATGAACACCTAAAGTTAAGAAGGGAATGGGTGGGCCAGATCAACTGTTCCTCCTTCACTACTAACAGCAGAGGGGTAGCCATTTTGGTTCATAAATCCCTTCCTTTGACAGGGGTGGAGATTAAGGCCGATACTGCAGGAAGGTATGTCATGATTAGAGGGACACTCTTTGGGGACCCTGTGTCCTATTTAAATGTGTATGCCCCCCGATTCGCTCAACTGATTTTTATACGTGTATATTTCAAAAGCCTACAGTGAGAACAACCACCAAGCAACACTGTATTTCAGTGCAAGGAGTCAGATTATGGAACGATTTTGGACCTGAATTAAAATCATGTACAACGCTTGGACAATTTAAACAAAAACTAAAGGAAGAAATACTCCAAACATATTTACAAGACGACATGTAAACTCACATAAGGATTGACATATCCAGCCTGTGTTGTGTTGTAGCTTAGTTTTTTTTGTTTTTCTTTTTTTTCTCTGTGACATTTTGTCTTAGATTTGTTTTTGAATAGTAACCGCTTAACTTAGCCTAGCTTAGTTTTCTTTTTTCTCTCAGTTACATTTTGTCTTAGCTTTGTTTTAAATTGTAATCGCTCTTGTCTTGTTTTTCTCTTTTTTCTTCTTTGAATTCTTGGATGGAATATGGGTGGGCAATATAAGCTGCGGCTTCAGCCATCACCCATTTCGGATAACTTACGTGGAATTGTATAGTAGGAGGAGTCTTTGTCTAATTTGACCTTGTTGTTATATTATACAGTTTCTTTTAACTAACTAACTACTAACTAACCTGCACTTATATAGCGCCTTTCTAGTCACAAAGACCACTCAAAGCGCTTTCATTAATACTAACCCTCTATTCTAAGGGCCTATAGGAAACAGATATCTAGGGACAATTTAGAACAGCCAATTAACCTAACATGCATGTCTTTGGCATGTGGGAGGAAACCGGAGAAATCCCGGAGTAAACCCACGCAACACGGGGAGAACATGCAAACTCCACACAGATCACTGTTGGTCGGGGGCTGGGATCGAACCCACGATCCCACGATCCCCCGGCCAAGGGTAAACTGTGCTGCCGCAGTGCTAACCACTGCGCCACCGTACAGCCCAACCTGTACTGTACTATCCGAAAATAAATTCATTCATTCATTCATTCATTCATTCATTCATTCATTCATTCATTCATTCATTCATACTAAGGTATTCTCTCTGTTTTCTGAGTGGACTGTTGGATCCTCTGTGATAGCGGGCGATTTCAACTGTTGTCTATATCCACGTTTAGATAGGTCCTCAAAAACAGCAGAGTCTATTGCTGGACAAGCTCGCTCTTTACTTGGTTGTTGTGCTGATATTCACTTCATTGATACTTGGAGGACCCTTCACTCCACTGATCGGCAGTATACATTTTACTCAAAAGTGCATAAAACATCCTCTAGAATTGATTATTTTTTTACTCCTAAATATGCCCTTCAAAGAGTACTCTCTTGCTCCATTGGCAATATTATTATCAGTGATCAATCACCCATATTTTTGGTCATGTCCAGCAAGACTCAAAGCACTAGGGGGCAATGGCGCTTTCCAAATTACCTTCTTAAAAATCCCAATTTTAAAAAATATCTATCAGAACAATTTAATAATTTTATTGCTGAAAATAATATTTCTGATGTATCGCCTAATTTACTCTGGGAAACTGGTAAAGCTGTTATTCGAGGCTTCACTATATCATTCTTGGCAAATCTCAAGAAAAAACAGGACAGAGCAACAGTTTCTTGAAGGTAAATTAAGTGAACTACAACGTAAATTTAACCTTTAACCTTCAGATAACCTGAGATCTCAAATTGATGCCACCACAGCAGCTCTAGATGCACTTTTATCTAAAGAAGCTCAGAGATCTATATTGCTTGGTAAGCATAAGTTATATGAATTCGGCAATAAGCCAAGCAAGTATCTGGTAAATCTAATAAAAGGTAATACTGGCTCCCAGGCTATTCCAGGCATAAAGGATAGTTATGGTAAAAGAGTTTATAACAACAAAGATATTAACAACTTTTTCCTTTCCTTTTATGAAGGCTTATACACTTCTGAGTCAAATCACAACTCGGAGACTTTGATGCATAATTTTTTATCATTAGTCAAACTACCTCAAGCATCCAATACACATAAAGAGCTGTTGAATAGGGCTATTTCCCGTGAAGAAGTTACAGAGGTGGTTAACCGCTTGCAAATTAATAAGGCTCCGGGGCCTGATGGTTTGACTCCAGAATTTTATAAGGCTTTTAAGGATTTGATAATTGATCACCTTCTCAATATGTCTTACTTCTTTGACTCTGGGGCTCTTCCGGACACTATGATGGATGCAAATATTTCTCTAATTCTAAAGAATGGTAAACCTGCAGATGAATGCACATCCTACAGGCCGATTGCCTTGCTGGACGTTGACCGAAAATTATTGGCCAAAATATTGGCGAAGAGACTTGAAGGTGTCATGCCAGATTTAATTTCAACAGACCAAACTGGATTTATATTGGGTCGTAATTCCCTTCATAATGTAAGGAGACTATTAAATCTTATTCAGAATGGATCAAGGTCAAAGGTCAAATCTCTTGTTGTCTCCCTTGATGCAGAAAAGGCCTTTGATAGGATTGAATGGCCTTATCTTCTAGGTGTCCTCTCAAAATTCAATCTTGGTGACAACTTTATTAGGTGGATATCCTTGCTATATGCTGCCCCCCGTGCCTGTTATTACAAATGGCCTGAGGTCCTCCACATTTACAGTGAGACGTGGTTCTAGACAGGGCTGCCCGGTCTCACCAGTTCTGTTTGCCCTCGCTATGGAGCCCTTAGCGGAGGCCATTAGATGTGATTCCTTGGTAACAGGTATAGATGTGGGTTCCACAAATCATAAAATTTCCCTTTATTGTGATGATGTCCTCCTCTATCTAAGCAACCCAGAATCTTCTATTGCAAGAGATGTTGAAATAATTAATTCTTTTGGCCATTTTTCAGGTTATAAGATTAACTCCTCTAAATCTGAAGCCATGCCCCTTACTCCTCAGGTATTTTGGTCTCCACTGTGCTCTACCCCCTTCCGCTGGTCTCCATCAGGTTTTGTTTATTTGGGCATACACATTACTCCCTCTCTTTCTGGCTTATATAAAGCCAACTTTGTTCCTGTAATTCGTAGAATCAAGGAGAACTTGGCTCGCTGGACGGCCTTGCCTCTATCTCTCTTAGGAAGGGTCAACCTTGTCAAAATGGTTATACTTCCTCAGTTATTGTACCCCTTCCAGATGATCCCAGCTCTTTTAACAAGAAAATCACTTGCTATTCTTAATAGCTCTTTGACATCTTTTCTCTGGAGGAACAAGTGAGCCAGGTTAAAACTTAGCACATTACAGCGCCCACTGGATGAAGGAGGCCTGGCAGTGCCAGATTTTAGGCGCTATCAAATTGCTTCCCTCTCTATTTACATTTGGCACTGGTTTAAAAATGATCCCACATCCACCTGGCTTAATATAGAGGCGGCTCCGGTGGCCCCTATCCCTCTTAGTCACATATTATACGCATCTAAGAAATGGATTTGTCTCAAATTAAAGGGGAATTTTATTTTACAGAATACTTTAAAAGTTTGGAGGATGGTGAAGAAGCTTGGAAATCAGGATGGCTCCTTTTCCCTCCTCACACCTATTTATTTAAAGCTGGATTTCCCCCCTGGTCTGGCTGACCAAGCCTTCTCCTTGTGGTCTGATAGGGAGTAAAAACTGTAGGCGACTTGATGACAGGGGGCACTCTGCTGTCTTTTGAGCAGCTCAGAGAGAAGTATAACCTCCCACAGAATAACTTTTTTAGGTATCTGCAAATTCGTAGTTTTATTTCTTCATCTATTAAACTGCATCCTAATGGGGTCTTTTTTTCACCTATGGAGGAGGTGATTCAGAAACCAGACCCTAGAAAACTAATCACTAGGTTCTACAAGACCCTCTCAGTTCCATCAGTGATTGCACAGCTCATGTCAGATCTCTTTGGGAAGTGGACTTTGGAGAATCATTATCACCTGATATATGGGATGAGGTGCAGTCAGGTAGTGCAAACTACCTTTTACTAACAAAGCTAGAGAGTTACAATTCAAGATCATATACAGGCTTCATATTACTCCAGTGAAACGCAGTAAGTTTAACCCTCTATTTTCAAAATTTTGTAATAAGTGTAAAATTTCTGAAGGTTCATATTTTCATTGTTTATTTAAAATGTCCTCCGATTAATGACTTCTGGGTAAAAATTTGTAAAGAAATTGATATTATATTCAAGAAAAATCTAGCCCTCTCTCCTATTAGCTGCATTCTAGGAGTAACTCCTACCCAACTGAATCTTCACTCCTCCGCACTCAAACTGTTGCAGGTGCTTCTCTTTAGTGCAAGAAGATGTATTCTTCTTTTATGGACCTCAGACTCTGCTCCTACAGTTACACATTGAATTCATGGTGTGATGGAACTTATCCCATTAGAAGCTATTAGCTTCTGGTTCAAAAACAAACCTTTTTGTTTTTTTGATATATGGGACCCCTTTTTGAGTTCTATAGGAGGAGATGGCGCCCAGGCCAATCCAGAGTGGCCTCTATGGTCTTGCTTGGACTTAGAGGTCAAAGTGCATTACCAAATAGACCACCATTATTTCCAACTGTGTTCTTATGATACAATTCATCTGCTTCTGACAAATTTGTATTGTATTGTGGTATTTATTTTTTTTCTTTTTTTTTTTTTTGTTTTGTTTTTGTGTGTGGAGATGGGATGATGGGGTGGGAGTTTGGGGGTTGAAAAAGAGGGTTCTCTTTGTCATTTCTTGCTGTTTGCTTTTTCTGTATTGCTTGTGGCCCGCAAAAGCTCAATAAACATATATATGAGGACATGGACAGAGGGTGTAATCTGGACTCGTCTCTAATTCTCGCCTGGCATAAGCCTCATGGAGCCACTGTATAGCTGTAGGAGAGAGAGTCCCTGGCCAAGCAGGACCCCGGTGAACGACAGCAACCCGGTGCGTGTCCTGTCACCTGCAAGAATGACACATCACCACAACCACAACCAACAGCAGAGGAAAGAGGGCGTAATCCGGACTCGTCGCAGATCCTCACCCGGCATAAGACTCATGGAGCCGCTGTACAGGTGCAGGTGAAAGAGTCCGTGGCCGAGCAGGACCCCGCAGAACAACGCCAACCCGCATCCTGCCATCGGCAAGAATGTCATGCCACCACAACAGTAACCAACATCAGGGACAAGAGAGCAGCAGCAGCACCGCATGAAGCTCACCAGGTCATGGTGCTCAATTGGGTTCGGGTCCACCGATCTGAACGCCCAGATGACCTGCAGATGCTCCTGTCACCGCCAATGCAGATCACCACACAGTTGGGGCCAGCCACCTTCCAGATGGCTGATGGTTTGAGATGGCACGCCAGCTGCCTGAGGAAGGTAAGAGCAGAAGCTGCCCCGGATCAAGACATGACACTGGAACCGACTCAGCCAGTGTGGGACCTGGACTGGGACTTTGCTGACGAGAGAGTGATTCCAGCAAGGTGGCACCCAGGTCCTCCGTAACCAGCGCCTCCAGGGCCACGCCCACTGTAGGCTCACCAGAGGGCCCCTGAAGTTGAACTGTAAAGTGACTCTGTTTTGAAATGTTTAGGCAGAGTATGGATGACAGTAGAGGCAGAATAACCCACTTATCCGTGTGGGGTTTTACTGGAGGTCTACCCGGTTACCCAGGTTCTTATAATGGTTCAAAAAGGTAATGGTTATGGTGTATGGAACCTGAAATGGTTTATGGTCTGGTTTGAAAGTTAATACTATCATATTATGCTATCAACATCAAACAGGGGCAGTCCTGGCTTGTATAACGCCCTGAGCGGACTGCCTCCCTGCCCCCCCAACACACACACTTTTTTTTTTACTTTTTATTTCTCACTTGAATGTCCAAACGTTCAATTTTCTCAACAAATAGTGAGGTTTTTCTTGCAAATTTTTCCTGGCAAGTTTATTACTTTTTTTTTTAAACTTTTGCCATATTTCACCTTTTTTTCCTCATATTTTCATGATTTTCTTGTACATTTGCACCTATCCTGTCATTGATAGGTGCATCTCAATAAATTAGAATGTCATCAAAAAGCTGATTTATTTCAGTAATTCAAGTTTAAAAAAAGTAATACTCCTGTATTACATAGATTCATTACTCACAGAGTCATATATTTCAAGTTTTTTTAAGGACAGTGCAAGATGATGAACATTGATATCAATCAATGTAAACTTGCCAGATTGTAGCCAGTGGCTAATTTCCATATGTTGTCCATGGATTACAATATTTCAAGTGCTTATTTCTCAGTTCCTCCAGGATTTTGCGATGTTGTGATCGTGTCAATTCACGGGAAATCAGCCAATCAGCACAACTATTGTGTGACCTTGCAACTTTGTCCAAACACCGCAATTTTGGCCAATCCTTGTCAACTTCCGCCAATTTCACCAATCAAATTTGTCTCTGAGTGGCGCTCAAACACTCAGTCTAACCAATCAAATGCATCGCTGCATCGCATTCACTTCCGTGTTTACAGTGAGCATTAACAGAACACATCACCAAAAACAGAGCATGTGATTTAAAAAAAACACCCACGAGGTTTCCAACACCATCCCTTCCTCCATCTCCCCCAGCCTGCCGGTGGACGCCATTTCAATTCTCCTGTGTGCCTTGTACGTATTGTAGTATTGACAAATAAAAACCTTTGAATAAATGTCTGAAAAATAAAATCTTCTTTTTAGTCACACGTAGCACATATTGACACTTTAGAAAACTAGAGTGCACTCAGGTCATATCTGTCAAAATCAGATTGTTGGTTGGTCTGTCTGTTTATTAACAGAATTTTACAAAAAGTATGGGATGGATTCTTGAGAAATTTTCAACAGAGAGACCATTGGGCTATGGATGAACCCATTAGATTTTAAAGGTGATCAGGATGTGGATTCTGAATCATGTTAAGATAAGATAAGATAAGATAAGATAAGATAAGCCTTTATTAGTCCCACAATGGGGAAATTCCAGGATTGCAACAGCACAGGAATAGCAACACTCAGAGCAATAATTAAGAAGATAGGAAAAATATAAATAAGAGCAGTGGATGTATGTACACATAAATATATAAATATATGCGCAAAGTGCGGAGCATTGTAGCAAGATGGAATAAACAGCATCACCGTCTACTTAGTTATCCTACATAGTATGAATATGTACCCATACATATTGTCACCCTCCGTAGCGACTGATATTGTCCTAGTTGTATACTGGAGGGGACCATTTGTGTAAGTCTGTTACGTCTTTTGCATTCAATACTATTAGGTCATCACGGGTTTTTTTGCTATCTCTGCGAGCAGCCCTGCTTAGGTTATACAATCTGACAGCCGTAGGTAGGAAGGACCTGCGAAACCTCTCGGTTGCACACCTAGGATGATGTAGTCTACTGCTAAATGAGCTCCTCAGTGCGTTCAATATGTCCTGCATAGGGTGGGACTCAGACTCCAGCAGAGATGACAGTTTAGCCACCATCCTTCTCTCTCCTATCTCCTCCACTGGGTCAAAGCGTTGCCCCAGGACAGATCTAGCTTTCTTGATCAGTTTGTTCATTCTCTTCCTATCGGCTGCTGTAATGCTGTTGCCCCAGCACACCACACCAAAAGTGATGGCTGATGCCACCACCGTGTCGTAGAATGTCTTCAGCAGTGCCCTTTGTACACCAAAAGACCTGAGCCTCCTCAGTAGGAACAGCCTGAGGTGTCCCTTCTTGTAGAGTGCGTCAGTATTGTGTGACCAGTCTAGTTTATTGTTCAGATGAACACCAAGGTACTTGTAGGATGTCACCATCTCAATGTCTGTTCCCTGTATGTTTACTGGTGTTGTGAGGGGTTGTCCTTGCCTGCGGCAGTCCACCACCAGCTACTTAGTTTTCCTTGCATTGATCTGGAGGCAGTTCCAATGGCACCAGTCCACGAAGTCCTGGATAAGTCCTCTGTACTCGGCTTCATCTCCGTTGGAGATGAGGCCGATGATCACAGAGTCGTCAGAGAACTTCTGTAGATGGCATGTTTTCACTGTCTTTAACATTGCAAGATAAGGCCTTGGCAGAGGAATGCTCTCTCTGGGTCCCCTCTATTTTTTTACATACCATGAGCACATACTGTTATGTCCATAAAACGTAAGACAATGATGAGGCGAGTGGTGAACTACATAGGACTTTATTATAGAACTCACAGTGTAAATACAGATGCTCCCGTTAAGCAGAGAGGTGGTCAAGAGACTGCCCCTCTACCGCACAGCCCTCTTATACTCTGGGTGATGTCACCACCTGCGTAACACCATAATGTGTCCCATGCACAACATCACATTCCTACCCCCCTTAAAAAAAATGGGCAAACACACAATAGGAACCCTCCCAAATTTGGAACCCGAATCACACTGTAAAGTGAACAGAGGATCATTATGGCCTATTTCATCCACACAAAATACCGCCTCTGTTACCAAAATAGTCCATAAAATAAAACCTGCCGTTTTCCTAATATAAGGTGTTGTGGAGGAACAAAGTTCAGGCGTGACATGGCGAGCCGAAGGTTTCAGAGTTTTATTCCTCCATCATCATTAGACATACAGTAGCACTGTGCGCTGTGCTGTGTGTGTGAGCTCTGTGAGTGCGCTGTTGTGAGGCATGTAAAGTCAGCTCTTTTATACAGACAAGAGAGAATGCATGGCACATTTACATATTGATATACATATCAGTCAATACATATCAATCGCCTGATTAACTGGCGCCGGAATCCCTCTCCTTACTCCGGGGATGTATAGCAATAGTCATTGTTCTGGTTGTCCCCCTAGGGCTCTCTGTTTGTATGCAATCCCTGCTGAGCGTGAATATTATCAGTCTGCATTGTGCTGGGTGCCCACAGTGTAAAATAATCCCATTACCATAATGAATATATATACAAACAAACTCCACATTCTATAAACCATCAGAGTAATTTTCATTTCAACCCCATGCAGGAAAACTAGAACTCAGGCAATTTACACACCAACAACAAATTGCCCCCACCCCACCCCCATTATCAGTCAGTCACCATGGAGAACCCACCCTCCGGAGACCCGTCAGGCGGGTCCCGACCCGAGCCTCTTCTTCTCTTGGTGCCTAGAGATGGCCCCCGCCGATGTCGAGCCACCTCTCCCTCATTGTTGGCACGCCACAGCTCGTTTGGATGCCTCCATGTGCCATCAGAACAGCTGTAGGTAACCGTCCTCCTGAACAGCCACCACCTGAAGCCACCCCTGGTCCTCCTGTCGTTGTCGCTTCCTGTGAACCCCTCTTGAGTGGGCTTCCTCTCTGGGCCGGACCACATCAGCGACCCCTACAGGAACCCGACTTGGCTTCCAGTGCTCCTGAGTGGCATGTCATTTCACCGTGCCAGCTGGTCCTGCCCTGCTCGCTTTCATTTTAGACACTGGCAGAGTTGTTACTTCTCCTTCTTACCCTTTCTTACCCTGCTTCTCGGCACCTCCCTGCCGAATGCCGAAAGCATTATGAGTCATCCACTCAGCTCCATCCGCCGTCATGGGTGTCCTATGGCGCTGCCCAGTTCCCTCAGCTAGGGCAACTTTGGCTCTGGCGCAGGAACCCTCCCGCGATGGCCCTGGATGGGGTCGGTCCTGCCCACCTTCCAGACTGCTAGGCCAAGGTTCGTCCCATACTTCATCATCCACCACTCACGGCACCGGTCAGTCCCACAAACCACAGCCCAACCACTCCTCATCGACGCCACTGATGGAAAACCTCAGTCCATAAAAGAGGTCGCAGCCCATCACATTCTCACCACCGCCAGTCACTATAAATTTTAGGTTGGCGACCACTGCCAACTTGTACCAGGCTGTCAGCTCCACCAAACCCATGATGGGCAGCCTCCTTCTTCCATAGCCGCACAATGGCTTTAAATGACCTCTTAGCTGATGGTAAGGGAAGAAACTCCTCACGGTGGGCCAATTCAACACTGATCTCACTGTGCCTGTGTCACCCAGTAATGGTACCTCCACTCCGTCCAGTTCCACTGCACAATACGTACGGCCGTTGGTGTCTGGGGAAATGGTGTGGATAACCGTGGGAGTTGGAGCAGGGGTGTTTGCTTTATGTCGCCGTTCCCCTCGCTCAAACCTGTTACAGGCCCTGGCCAAGTGATGCAGGGGTCTGCACTTGCCACAGCATTTGCCTCTTGCCGGACACTCTCTAGCCTTATATCGATGCTTATTGGACCCACAATCCGAACATCTGGGTGATCCTGGGGCGGACCTCATCTTTACAGTTGCAGTGCATTCCTCTTCTTCACTGTCTTCACTGTCCAGATCCACAGCCTGCGTCAATGATCGTGAGTCATGGCGGCACAGTGTAGCTCTCTCGCTGAGGTCGTGTGATAGCTTGTCCACTGCCTCACACTGCTGAGCTATCTCCACAGCTGTGGCTAAAGTCAATTCGCTGGAGTGAGTCAACAGTTTAGACCGCTCTGACGAGCACAACATGTGCTCCACCAACTGGTCGCAGACCATTTCTTCTTCTAAATCACCAAACTCGTAGTCTCCACCCACCTGCCGCAGGTCTGCAACATAGTGTTGCACCGACTCGCCAATCCGCTGGTGCCGCTGCTGAAACTGGATCCTCCTGAAGATGACATTTGTAGGCGCGTGAAAATGTCACACCATTAGCTCAACCACGCTGTCGAAGCTACCGCTAGTCCCCAGAATGGCAAAGATACGTTGTCCTTCCATACCCAAATTGTGGACCAGAATCGCCCATGCTCGTACCTTCTTCAATTTGCCCAGGTTCAGTGCCACCAAATAGTTCTGAAGAGCGGCAAACCACCTTGCCCAAGGCGCCGGAGGCCCTCCCAGAGACTCCAAAAATGGCCGAAAAGAAGACATGCCAGCATCCATAACTTTATCCTTGTCGCTAAATGTTATGTCTGTAAAATGTGGGACAATGATGAGGCGAGTGGTGAACCACACAGGACTTTATTATAGAACTCACAGTGTAAAAACAGATGCTCCCGTTAGGCAGAGAGGTAGTCAAGAGACCGCTCCTCTACCGCACAGCCCTCTTATACCCCGGGTGACGTCACTGCGTGTGTAACACCATAATGTGTCCCATGTATAACATCACACATACCTCTGCCAAGGCCCTATCTTGTACTGTTAAAGAAACATAAAAAGTGATCCAGAATCTGCACCCTGACCCGGTTCACCTCCAAAATCTAATGGGTTCATCCACAGTCCAAAGGCCACCTCCAGTGAAAATTTCAACTAAATCTGTCAAGTAGTGTTTGTGTAATCCTGTTAACAGACAGACAGACAAACAAACCTGAATAACCACATTACTTCATTGGTGAAGGTATTGCAGTGAGGTTCTCTAGGCATGTGTGACAACTGTCCAGCAGAGGGAGACGAGCACTTTCTTTTTAGATATGTTTTCTGGACCTCACACAAAAATACAGGACTGTTGCATCATTTCATTTCCTCCTCCCTTGTGACGGTATAAATATAAGTTATATAACAATATCTGTTTTTTTTCCCCAAAATGTGTGTGCCTGTGTTTTCTAAACCGTGTCACCCGCCCTAATTTTGTGTAACGTGTTAAAAAATCCACATATTTGGAGATAAACAGACATTGTGACTAAAATTATCTTTTCCACTGCTAAAAACAGTGAACAAATGTTTAAACTGATGCTGATCAAACAATTTTCAAGTAGTAGTTCCATAATTAGTCATAAAAAAGAAAAGGTTTTGATATTACCATTTTATTACTAAAATGTCTGAGATTTTTCTCCTTTGTTTAAATACTTGAATATGCCATGATAATCACCATAATTTTCCCTGCACAAAACCATTATCACCATAATTTTGCTTCATACCTGGAGGTACGACGCAAAGATTAAAAAAGGCAAGGGCATTTTCATTATATATAGCCTTCCTAAAATTTAGTAATTTTTGTTGTCACCCATTTCTCCATTACTCTCACCTACAGCTTAACTGAGCCATGCCCTGCTGCTTTTCTCAAAGTTATACCCTTATAATTTAAGTAAATACAGCTGCAACCTCTCGATGACAAATCCTGCCCCACCGGAGTGTTGAAATCATATACTGGGATTTAGTCAAATCAGCAGAAGTCATTCAGTGCCTCTAGGAAGATGGCGAGGTGCTGCTCTTGCAGCGAGTTGCATCAGTCTTGTTCGAGCAGGCCTGTCTTGCCTTGAAGAGCGCAACCACAGCTGCCCTCGTGACGAACGCCAGGTGAAACCACCATCAGATTTCAGACAACTGAGCTCACATTTACCAGCAGCCAAGGACATGTGACACAGTCGGCTCACATATCTGGGAGTGTTACTGATAGACTGGTTTACAGCACTAACCCAGCCTTGGCTAAGAGATAAGATTGCTTGTTAATATGAAACTAGTGATGGAACATAAACTTATGGGAAAGTTCAAATGTTTTCACATGTCGTCTTAAGAAAATAAGTCAAACAATTACAAGTTGTTGTTCAAAACATTTTATTGCATTTTTCTTTTTTTTTTTTTTTTTTAGAAAACAATACAAAATTCCATTGCAACACTCAAATGTTGCGTCAGGTGAACTGCAATCATTCACATGGTACAGTAAAGTGCTTATTTGAAATCAAATATATTTGAACTAAAAGGATGTATTCCTTTTACTTTTCTTCCCATAAACACAATGGGCTTAGGGTGATTCTGTGGCAAGATCAAATGACATTTCAGAATAGCTTGGACTTTATCCTAGTTCTGGGGGGTTCATCCCACATCGTGCCCACAAGAAGGAACCATTTTATAAAACATCTGACCATCGTTACTGGATCATAGATGCTTTCACCTGTGGGCTACATTCAGATTGTGGGGATGTTGATACTGTCCATCTGAATGATAGAATTTTAACACCTCCTTACTTCGAAATGACAGAATCTAAGAAATGAGAGGCTGAAGGATATCATTTTGTCCCCTTTCCCCTGGTAAAAAGACAGTTCAAAACACTGCCACTGAACAGAAAGAAATGGTCATAATCCAGAAAAGCCTTAATCTACTAGTCAGTATGGCCACTATTTGTGCGTTTGATCATCTACCCCTATCAGAAATGGGAACAAAAACCTGTTTGAAGAGAAAAAGGCAGAATACTGTACAGGAATTTTCAAAACCCCAGGATTGCCTTTATCATTAGCTTAATGCTTTGAGATAGCAAGTAGATTCCAAAAGTGGAGAAGAAACAGCTGCATACACAACTTCAAGTAAGTCTTATTATAAGACATAAACCCCATAATGATGCATCTGTAGAAAGGTATTTGACTGTAGAAAGGTATTTGACTATTACAGTGTTCCATTATGGTAATGGGTCCTCCGACGCCATTTCCAAAGTACCATTGCTGCTGCAGTGTTGGCAACAGGATACGAACAATCACAAGTTCTCCACATCTCACTGCTATGTGATTGGATCACATGTTCAATATCGTGACTTAAACCCTCTTTGGTGAAATGGCTACAGTGCTGAGAGACGTCATCACCATTACCTGTCAGTTTCAGAATGAGCTTAACTTACCCATTTAAAAAAAAAAAAAATTATTGCCAAGTCTTACAAAAAGGGTGAAAAATTTACTTTTTGAAATAAAGTAAACATCTGAGCCTCAAATTTACCAGCCTTTAAGAGTTTATGCATTTTAAATTTGCAAAAATTTTATATTTCACCAGAATTTGACTTGTGCAAATTTTCTACCGTGCTCACACAGCCATTAAAAAAAACAAACAAAAAAACCCAACACTTTCATTCACTGGGCATAAATGCTCCAGATAAACTTAAACTTTTCCCATCTCAGACCATATACTCTGAAGTAAAAAAAAAAAAAAAAAAAAAAAAAAAAAAAAACACACAACACAAAAATAATAATCTGGTATTTCAGCTGAACAGCACCTGCATGAAAGTCACCATAGACAAAAAGCTTATTAACAGCAATACAACAAAGGAGGGAAAGGTGTGGCACACTGACATGGAGTTTTCAAACTTTGAAAATAAACTTAAAACAGCTAAATCTGTTAAATTTGCTTCTTTTAGTGGAATGTTTCACCTTTTAATATTTATTTTTTTTGAAAAATCCTCTCTGCCCCTCATTTGTAATAAAAGATTGATGCATTTATGGAAGGACAAGACCCATTAACAACAGTGAGACCTTGTAAGAAGATGCTCCAAATAAATGTATTTGATCAAAAAAAAAAAAAAAATAAATAAATAAATTTAAAAAAAAAAATGACAGCCTGGTCACATTGGCCAGAATGTGCTTTTCAGATCCCCATGGGAGTTCAAACCTTTACTGCCAAAATATTTAAGGTTAAATCTAATCGGGGGGGGGGGGGGCAGCAAAAAACTTACAACAGATAGAAAGTCTGGTTCTAGCAAGGGAACATCCCAAGAATTATTTGGATGAAGTAATATGGACCCAATTTTATACGTGAAGCCATCTTACATACTGTACATTACTGGGAAAAAAAATTAAGTCAGCGTTTTTGGGTTGCCAAACATATCAAGCTGAATATTCGCTAAAAGATGTTTCTTGTGGCTTCTGAATTTGAGACAAATGGCCATATAGGAAAAATGGATTAGTTAGTGCAACAGCAAGTCACAGCTGATCAGGTACAAGCATTTGTTACCCTATGTTGCACCATTGCATGGGCACCAAGGTAGATAAGAGCACATTTCAGCTCAGGGATACAGAAAGGACAACTGTATGGAAGTCATCTCAATGGAAAAAAAATTAAAAAAAAATATTTGAGGTCTGCAGCCACATGGACTGTGCTGACAGCATTGCTTACAGCCCTTCAAACCATTAATATATTGAATCCTTTCAAGACAGAACCAGCCTTCATCTTTGCATATTGCATAAGCTTGTACGCATCTGCAGAAGGGCCACTCATGCATATACATACAGGCAAAGAGAACATTCCAGATAACTTAATTCACAGTGGATTCAGTTGTATTGTGGGAGCAGCACAACAGGTTGTCCTTTGGTGTCCGAGCTTAGTTTTGAAGATCAATGTTCAGATTTCTTCTCAACTGAGTTGTATGAAAAAATAACTTAAAAATACTTTTCTCCCAAATCATTAACTGATTCTCCTCCCCAACCAGGAAGTGCACATATTCGTTTGCCATTTGCTGGCCCTGTGCTGATGTGCTTCAGAAGTACTGCAGAAGGGCAGAAGGCATTTAGAGAAGAGCTGCAAGCAGCATCTCCATTACAGCTAGGCAAAAGGCCTGAATGGCAGCTGCATCAAGGCCAGCTAGCATCAGAAGGGCCAGAAGTGGAGGAGAGTCATAGTCTTGGAACAAACTTTGAATCTTAACAGAACGTTGGAATTCAGGGTTGACAGTTCAGGCACAGTCTCCCACAATAACAAGAGGGGCCAAGAGTTGACGAAGTTCTGCAGCGGAGACAGGTCCTCCTTTTGGCTGGCTGCTACGCTGCCTGCGTCTGGCCAGCTTGGAAGTGGAAGGGGGAGAAAGACGCATAGCTGATCCAGGAGTGGCAACAAAAAACGCGACTTCCTGTTGTTGCTGTTGTTCCTCCATGCCATCCTGTTCAGCCAGCTGCCGGTTCACAGCCATGGCCTGGCCAGCAAAGAAAGTCAGATCCCTGGCACTACTGGTTCTGATGAAGGAGAACGAATGAGTAACTTTTAATCAGAGAATAAAAATTTCAAATATTTCATATAAATGTTTTCCATTATGTGCACGTCTTCTTACCTCTGGTGTAAGATGGGTGTTGGTAGTGTGTCAGATGCATCCTGAATAATAGAAAAGTTACAGTTTTAATAGAAACAAAACATACCTCAGAATAATTAGGTGGATGGCTTGAAATGCATTAGAATCATAATGGAATCACACTTACCCCCTGCACCCAGGGGTGCTGCAGAACCTGGCTGGCACTCAGGCGTTTTTTGGCATCCCGGACCAGAAGTTTGGATATTAGGTCTTTGGCACTTGAGGAAATGTGAGCCCACTCTTTCTCTGGAAATTCGTATTTCCCTTCCTGGATACTCTCAAACAAAGTGTTCTGGATTAAAGGAAATACTGAGTGTTAGTAACCTTGACTTAAATGGAAGAAGAAATGTAGCTGAATAAATAAGCATTACAGTCTTACCTGGCAGGTGTGACAGGGCTCCCCCAGTTCCCAGCCACAGTCTTCACCACAGTGGCCTACAAAGGGTGGGTAGCCACTCAGCATGATGTAGAGGATGACTCCAAGACTCCACAGGTCACAGCGCTTGTCATAAATTGTAGCCTCTTCATTGAAGGCCTCGACTACTTCAGGTGCCATGTACTCTGCTGACCCACACTAAAAAGAAACAATATTTCATCAGCCCCAGGATGGTTAAAAAAACAAACAAAAAAAAAAAACAAGATTCTTTTGGCCGTTAGCATTATTATGTTCAGCTGATACCACATGCTTTTTAAAGTGACACTCTACCAAAAAGCAAGTTTTCTACCCCCCCCCCCTTGTTAACATGTCTAACATGTTTTTTATGACTTACAAGGCATATAAAGAGTGAAATTACTCAAATGTCTCATGTCTGTTTTTTTGCTTTAAAATTTCACTTAAGACCCACCCCCTGCAAAAAGGCGAGTTGAGACCGAGTGTTTTTGGTGACGTAACTATGCATGACCCTGGCATGTGATGAGCCAATCAGGATTCTCTGGCCTAACTGATGCTAGTCTCTGGCCAGTTAGCATTTTGGGGCTAGCTGCTTTGAAAACTTGACCCAGATTAAGATGGATTTTACTATTAAACTGTTTTTAAGGACTGATGCAGTTTCTGTCATTAACCTGGGCCACCGTGCATACAGCTGGGCATGTCCTTCAACTGGTAAGTGGTTTTATCACAGGATTTATGCTGTTTAATGTAGCGTTAGTCATTGTTAGCCTCTGCCACTGATTCTGCCCTTTTGTTTTTGTTTTTTTTTGGGGGGGGGGATGAAAAGATTTTGATACAAAGCTGTAAAACAATGAAAGGTTTTGGTTGTAAAAAAAAAAAAAAAAAAGGCATAAGATGCCATCTTAGACAATGTAGATTTGTTTTTATATGGGATTTATAGCCACTGGAGTGCATCTTTAAGTGTTCAAGCTTGGGGCTTTTCCGAGTCCGTTGAGGTATACAAGTGTGGGTAGAAAGCAACAGCAATTTGAACATCTGGTTGAACAGAGCTCTGGGACAAAGAGCTGAAGACAAGGATATGCTCAAATGACAAATGGGCCAAACAGTGAGCATGGAAAAGCCCTGAGCCATGGGCTAAACAAAGTGCTGTTTTAATACTTTAGAAAAGAAAAGCAGGTTGTCACAGTTAAGCATGACTGATTTCTTTAAAAAAAAAAAAAAAAAAGATTGCTCAAAACTTTCAGAGCGCATGTATGAAGAATATACTGTATGAAGTAAACCATTTCATCTTTTCTTGCTGCAACGGTGGCATAAATTCTAACAACAACTCCGAGAACTCTCCTACACATCCTCTTTGTAGGTGCATGTTTACATTGAGCATACATTCACTGATTCCCAGGACCATATAACAGCAGTCTCTGCTTCCACCACTCCTGCACCCCTTATGTAAAGAAATCTGCTGCATAGGAATCTCATTTCAGACAAAGCAGCCTCTGTCAGAAAAGCCCAACCCCCATGTTTCCGTCAATATGTCTGGGAGAAACCCTTGAACCAGACTTTGGGATTTAGGTCAAATGCAGCTGTCTTACATTTTTAAAAAAATCCCCCCCACACACACACCAAAATGCTCCAAAACTGAAAAGTAATGCATATGCTTAAAAACAGTTATTAAATGTAATTTTTTTTTTTTTAAACTGCATCAAACCTACTAATCACCAACAAGCCAGGACAAAGATAGCTACTGCCTGCAACTGCCACCCCTGAAGAGAAAAGGGCAGAGAAACTACTGAATCATAGCTCTATGGAACAGCCTTAAAGACACACTCCGGTGGCTCTAAAATCACCTCAAAAATCAATGTGTATTGCCCCAAATACTATATTGTGGCTTTTTATACACACACAAAAAAAACTTTCATTGCCCTTGAATGGCTTGGAAAGAGCTTTTACATCTTCAGCCTACTTAAGTATGCATTGATCTATGAATATTCTAATTAGCTCCACCCATACTCTTACCCACCAGTAGCTGGAAGAAGACGAAGACATTGTACAAGGCTCCGAGAAGGCGACCCAACTTGAAGTAACGGTTTCCATAGGTGAACCTGCTGAAGGATCATTCTCAGCGAAGTGGAGTGTCGCTGGAGCCTGTCCCGCATGGAGGCTGGAGGGCTGCCCGCTGGTCTCTGGTTACCCACTCACCACGGATCGCTTTGATGGGGGCCGGACAGAAGCTTGCCTCAGAGCAGCTTGAAGCTTGCAGGCGAGCCAGCTGGCGGGCACACCAGACCAAGGAGAACTGCTCGCCAGCCTCCAGCAAGGCAATCTGCGGTGAGTTGGTAACCAGAGACCGCTCCTTTGGGGAAAGAAGAAGGATTGCTTGGCTCTTTCAGAGCACTCTCCCTAGTCTCACTCTTCCCAGCTTGGTGCTTCGAAAGAGCCAAGGAAGCGCTCCTCGGCTCCTCCCTCTTCCGCCCCCTAAGGAGCAGTCTCCGATTACCCACTCACTGTGGATCACCTCGATGGGGGCCGGCAAGAGCTCACCCTCTCCAGGTCTCCCCAGGCTTCTTCGGAGCAAGTCTGAGCGAGCGTGTCGAAGGAGGCAAGCCTGCTGGTGGGCACACTGGCGGGTACTCACAGCGAGGTGAGAGGAGCCCTCCAGCTGGGCAGCAACTCTCCGCTCTACCAAGAATGATCCTTCCGCAGGTTCACCTATGACGATACTCGCCCCGGCTGTTGTGCCACGCACACTAGGATTGTCTCCCCCGGCATGCAGGATAATGCAGGCTGCAAACTCATGTCCTCTCCGATATTTTAGCAGGGACACTGAGCTTTTTCCAGATAAAATGAATCATTGCTGTCGTATTTTCATGCCTGTGGGTGAGAAATGCAACTTAAAAGAAGAGGATTTCTTGCTTACACAGCCAAAAATTGAACACGTATAATCTGGCATCTTTCCCAACTTGTAAAAGCTCCTGCTGTGCCTCGGCTCCTTTATTAAATGTATTTATTTTGCTCTTCAGCTCCTTCCTCTTCCCCTGAGGCAGTGAACTCAGGTCTGTAGCCATGCCCAGTGCTCAACCTGATTGGTTATAACATTAACCAGTCAGGCTAAGCAGGAATGCTTACATAGCTAGAAACGGTTTGTCCAAACTCGCCCGTTTTTGTTTTGTTTTTTGTTTTTTTTGGGGGGGTGCATTCCCTAACTGGAAATTTACAGCAGAAAAACACAGACTTGGGACTGCGGTAAGATTTTGCTCTGGTCTTTGCTCTGGTCTTGTAAGTCACAAAAAACATGTTACAGACATGTTAACAATATAAAACTCCCTTAAACTTTCTGTGTCGCTGTTGAAAAAAGAGTGAACTTGCATCAGTAACGCCTCCACAAAACCTTCCTGTAATCTGCTCAGATGCAATTACTCATCAGCAGCACGTTACCACAGGACTGTTGGTACTGCAGCCTGGGGCTTTCCTGAGACCATGTGACTAAGCGCAACATACTGAAGCCATCGATGACACACACACACCTCTCCTGTTTGTAACCTAAGGGATTATCTGAAGAGGTTTAGAAGACCTGTTCTGTCCTCACGCAGGTGACGGCTGTGACAAACAGTTCCTTCACTTCCTTCAATTAATCACCAAACCCATTTATTTGTGTGCCGTGTCTTCATGTCCCCCTTGCACCTGGTTTCTAACTTACCCAAATAAGCATCAACATTTGAACAGTCAGATTTCATGCCAAGCAGACCATCACTGGAGTAGTATTCCCCGGTAGGGAGAAAAAAAAACAGTATATGACCTAACCTCCTTCACGTACCCAGTTATCCCTGAAGTATGCAGCACAAAAACTGAAATTAGTTAACTAAAGCACATCAAGACCCAGGAATATAATCAATAAAAGCAAACCCAGATGTTGTGCAATAGTGACAGCAGGAATGTGGATAAAGTGGCTGCAGGGAAAGAGTACCAGTGGAGATGAAAATCATAATAACACTGTTCCTGTGATCAAGGCAAAGAAAACAAGTAAGAGTGCGTAAGCAGTCTGGGTGGCTGGCCCTCGCCACTACCCTCCCCCTCCCACCACACCAGCCAATCACAACCCAGTTGCTACATGCCTTTGTGGAGAGGGGAGGCGGGGCAAAAAAATTTCCAGAACAAGCTTTTATGCATGGCTATTGTATAAAGCACATAAAGAAAGTGCAGAACCACACAAGTGCGGTTGGGGCCAGTGGGTGGGGACTAAGCACAGAGAGTCTATGTTTTCCTCTCAGCGGAATGGGAAATGAGCACTATCTTCATACCACAGCACATGGCCTTGTATCAAACCTTCTTCCCTGCAGTATTACATTCCACAGCTTTCATAGTGTGTCCTGACCCAAAGCATTTTCTTTCATTCTAAAGAAAATCTACTGCCTAAAGTCCTGGCTCAAGAGAAAATTGTCTGAATGATTTGAAAGGGCAGGACTATTTTACATAATTCAAGATTGATCAACCTGGGCATCCCAGTATAATAACCCTACAGTTTTTCAGTAAACAAAATCCCTCTTTTGGGTTCTCCATCCATTAACTCAGAGTGTCTTCGTAAGTTACCACAGAAGACACTCTCCCACATTCCTGCAGACTGAACTGTGATCCCTCACCTGCTCTGGGCCATCAGTCCAGCCTTCCAGAAAACCAGCAGATATTAAGTGTTGACATAAGCAGAAAGTTTGCCAATACAGCTTTGCCACCCCTTTGAGTTTGTGCTTGTTCTGCCCTTCTGGACACTGTTCAGAGGTTCTGCTTTGGGTTGTGTCCATAAAGGTTAAACAATCATAGCCCTCAACATTTACTTTGATAAGGAACAGGACGTCAACATTAAACTGAGGGATGTTTTTTCTAGTGTTGCCAGCAGTTCAGCATGATGCAAATCCAACAGTAGGAACACTCGTGACTTCATTGAGGCAATCTCGGAGAAAACGCCAACTATACATTAACCCCAAAAACAACACTGTACCAGTGAGTTGCCCTGCACTAATGCTGTAATGCATCTTCTATAGGCACCCCGCTAGAATAGACATTCACAGCCTAATACAGCCCTCTAAACAACAATAAGGAAACAAATCACTGTATAAAGTTATGCCAGCCATAAGGACAAGTCCCCATTATAAAATATTCTCTTCCTGGACTTGAACCAACACTCATCTCCATTTCATTCACCTTCTACCACAAGCTTTCTCCATGCATCCAGCTAAACTCTAAATATAGGCCCAATTCACAAACAACCCTGACCAAGTTGATGCTTTTTCTATTATGTTGTGGGTAGCAGGAAGATCAGAATAGGGGCTGATTTTACACTTAGAAAAAAAAAAACAATATTAGGCACAAAAGGCAGGTAAACTTACAGGAGTAAGAAGCTCAGGGGTTGAGATGGGTGAGCTGTCACTGTTCAGCTTAATCCCACTGCCCAAGTCAAAGTCACAGATCTTTACTGGGGATATCTGACAAAAAGGACAAAATTTATTATTTTTCTTGCCA
Organism: Pholidichthys leucotaenia; assembly: GCA_020510985.1. NCBI lineage: Eukaryota > Metazoa > Chordata > Actinopteri > Cichliformes > Pholidichthyidae > Pholidichthys > Pholidichthys leucotaenia. Next base: position 317,913,620 of record CM035839.1, on the reverse strand, counting down.
CTGATGACATACCAGTTTTATTAGCAGCGGTGATAAAAGCAATTTGGAAAAAAACTTATCACACTTTATAACCACATTTAGCCGTCCTTTGAACCAACTGAGCACAAACATGCAGTAAACACACCTTGTCTGCACACTCACTGAGAATGTTTTCAGGTTTTAAGTCTCTATGTGCCATGCCTGTGGGGAAAAAAGAAAGACAAAACTTAAACACAATCTAGTAATTTTACTTGATTCAATTAGGACTTTTCCCTGTCCAATTCACAAAACAACCATAGCAGTTTTCTAGTTTAAGTAGTTGTTAAAAAGTACCCTTACCTTTATTATGGAGGAAATCTAGAGCACTTGCAATATCCTGAACGACCAGACGGGCTTCCTGCTCACCGAAGTGTTGTCTTTTGTGAATGTGTGCCAAAATTGATCCTATCAGGGTGAAAAATTGCCCATCAACTCAGTTTTCAAGCAATAGCAAAACAAAAGTCTTAAAACACAGGGGGAACAAACATGGCAAAAATCAGGACTACAAACATTATAGGAATATCCAGAAAATGTTAAAAGGGAAAGAAAAATACCAATGTTGAACAGCTAAGATTCACTTACCTCCTCTAAGCTTTTCAAACACCAGGTAGAATTTGTCTTCTTCTTCAAAAAACTCTACCAGTTCCAGAATGTTACTGTCAGAGGAAGAAAAGGAACAAGTCAGTTATAGTGACTTAAAAGAGTTACTATGATTACAGTATCATGGGGAATTAGATCCAAGGGCCACTAATGCTGTGCAACCATCTCCTTAAGTGGTGACAGCATTATATGTTTATCATGAAGCCGGAAGTTACCTGTGGCCCTGGCACTGGTAGAGCATCTCAACCTCCCGGAAGACACGGCTACGACTGTGACCTGGTCTTTTCTCGATGATCTGCAGAAAAACACCAAGATGACAGAATATTGTTTAAAAATAGCTCACACTGTGTAGGTGTTCACAATTTAATCACAGCAATAGAAAGTGGCCTATATAAACTTATTTTAGAAAAAGGATGGCCAATTCAAAAAGCACTCAGACAGACAGCTCAAGAAAAATGGAGCGGTTCATTGCAAATAAAGTGTGGGTATGTCCTACACCCTGCCAACCGTGGCATAAAACCATAGAACCTAGGTGGTGTTTATTCTAAAGTGGGTCATACAGCAGAAATAATATATTCCATATGCCCTGCAACCAGCTTCCTTATAGACCAGATGTGCATTTTCTCTTCTTGGTAGCAGTAATCCCTCCCTGTGACACAGTTGCAAAGATACTTTAACCTACTTCCAGCACTGCCTGCTGAAGCAGAACCAGGACAGAATGGAAACATCTATATTTACCCTTTGTGTGTGTGGCCCATGTGAAAAATCTGAAGGAGTCATAAGTGCTTCCTTATCCTATCCTATGACACAAACTAAAATTATTTACCATAGCAAAATCCTCTAAAAATAACTGCGCTGCCTGCTACCAAAGCAGTGATGGCCCCGCCAGCTGCAAAATTCTCTGCACAGAGAGGCACAATGATAGACTGCTGACACCAAAGCAAACGGCCTGAATTTTCCAGCTACAGTTATTGTCTGCTTGCGGGGCTGTGCATGCCTCTCTTCCTGGGAGCTGGATTACTGCTGCTATTGAAACACCACGAGGCTAGAGTTGCAGTGCGTTTCTAGGATTATTTCAGAGGCAAGGGGCCTGTGAGTAGTTGAAATCCTGTGCACAGTTTCAGTCAACAGCAGCAAAACAGCCCCCCCCAAAACACTTTACAGTGTTCAAAACAAATCTTCCACACTGACAAGAATTGCACATTTATAAAAAGTGGGAAACAATACAATTAGCATAGCTTCCAGAGACAAGATGATGTGAACTTGCTTATGCAGATTACGTCTAAAACAGCCTGTGGATAAAAACAAGATTTAACCAAATCAAACTTCAGGTTCAGGCATTAGAGTTGTAAAATAATAGCTTTATGTAGAATTTACTATAGATCCTTTGGATGGGCCCATGCAGCGTAGCCCTGTGTTTGCTCATGGGTGTCTAAGGGTTTTGTTGCAACTGCAACACAAGGAGCCCACACATGCAACACACCCCACCACTCGCCCTTGTCTGGAGGGGGAGGGGACAGGAGAGACGGGACATCTGGCGTGAACAGTCTGAGCTGCAATTGACTCTGCAAAGACCTCCAATAACCAGGGACCTTCATGTCTCCTCCCCCAAAACTGCAAAGTCTCCAGGGATCAACCAAACCATCCTGGGATAAACAATGACAACTGAAATCATTTGAACAAGTCAATGTGCAATCTCTTTGAAAAATTAGAGCGATATGGAGACTAAATACATACACTAATGAGGGGAAGCAGCCTTTGACATTTTTCTCCAAACTTTTAAGACCCTTAAACTACCAATGGGAAGTTAAGACACTAGTTAGTTCCAAATAATGTGCTGAAAACCAATCAGTGGATTTTATTTAATTTTTAAAAGATTCTACAACTACCATACTCATCACTTTATATTTCACAACATCCTTCTTGTAAAAATAAGGAAACGAGAATTGCATATTAACAAAAAAGGAAAAAAAGGGGAAGTCTCTGCAAGTAGACATGTGTGCAAATACAAACTCCTGAAGAGAAAAAAAAATAGTGTACCAAACGAGAACAAAGCAGTATAAACACCATAGGTCACAACCCTCACCCACTGCCCCTCCTTCCTCTATGTGGGTTTTGTTTTGGCACAGTTAGCTGTACACAGTGTTCTCTGTACCAGCGTCCTCTGTAGGCAATAGGCATAAAGAAGGGGGTAGGAACATCCCTCCCAGCTCTCCAATAGGCTGATGGACTAAAAAAACAGCGAGGAGGCGTGTACAACTGCAGCTTGTGATGCAAAAGAAAAGCACAGCAGTAGCAGAACAGCTTGGAGCTTGCGGACATCCACCATGAAGAAGTGAAACAAAACAAACCCAGAAAATCCCCTCCAAAACCAGTCATTCCCTTCTGTAAAATGACCAGTTAAAAGAAACTTTGCCTCACTTTCTTATTCTACTCCTCAAAACCAAAACACGGCTGAAGGACCGTCCAAGTTACAATAAATCAGCCATGCATAAAGTCTTACCTTGACAGCATACTCTTTGTTGGTGATAAGGTTAATGCATGTTTGCACTATGGCATAGGCACCCTCTCCTAGAATCTCTTCTTGAAGTCTGTACACATCTGCGGCACAAAGAGAGTGTTGGCAAAAACAGTTTCTACAGATAATTTGAGCGTTATAAAGGGCAGATGATCATACTGGAAATCAAAGCCTTTACCTTCAAATCGTCCCGAAAAACTGTCAGTTGCTCGGCAACGTTTCTTTTTCTTGTGTCTCTTCTTGGCATCAGGGATGTCAATAGGCTTGCTGGAGGGCATGTCTGTCAAAATAACAATGCCCAATTTACCCAATTTTTGTAACATAAAACACAAAATGTTTGAATCTTAACAGTACACTTGTTTGACAACAGAAAATCGATGTAATGGCAGCCATTAAGGAATGTGGTTTGAGAACTCACTGAAAGTTACAAAATTCATTAACGTGAGTCAAACTACTTACCGTGTCTTGGGGAGCAATCAAAACTAAATGATGAATCGATGAGATGGGATCCATTTTTAGTGAGGTCCTCTGATTCAAAGGGGTTTTGTCCCTGAGGAGTAGCAATAAACATCTGTTAGGGTGTGCATCCACCTGACAGTATCCGTTTTCAGTAGTAACATTATTTATTTTTTTGCGTTTTACATTCCTGTGCTCACATTAAACAGACTGAAATCCAAGAGCATAAAATACCAGTCAAAGCAAGCCTCCTAACATATCTAAATATGGCCACATAAAACACATGGGCTTCTAGCTGTCACATGTAGGACATGCATATCTTAAGCTGCACATGCAAGTGTCAGCAGGCTATGTTTGTCAGTAGGAGCCCAACAGATCTATAGCTAGGCGTTCACGCACAACGTGATCCGACTACAGAATTTCGAAAGATGATATCAGCTCCACATCTCTCGACAGTTATTAAAAAAAAAAAAAAAAAAAAAAAAAAAAAGAAAACTCACCTTGAAAGACCGGTGGAATCCGGTGATTTCGGCGACCTTGTTTTGCACCATTTTGGCTTCAATTTTGGTGATTTGTTTTGGGCGTGCGGCGGCAGCGGTTGGAGTGGCGTCAGCTGGCACGTCTCCGAAACTGAAGCGTTCCAGAGAGAGTCGCGAGTGATGACACTGCACTGGCTGGTCGGTTCGGTGCGGCGCTGTCAACGGGAGCCCCTGTGAACGGCACGCAGAAAGCACGTTAACACAACGAAGCGCACACACGCGCACACGCGCACACACACACACACACACACACACAGAGCAAATCAAAGCCTCCCCCCCTCGGTGGACGTCGGAACAAACCGGGCAGCTGAGCCAGCGTCCACCACATCCCTATAGACGCACCAGTACAATAACAGCAATAACGGCGTTCCAGCTGAGCTCCGTTTTGATCTCAGGCCGGTTGCAGACGATTCTGACGATACAAGTCTCGATTTCGTTGCATTGTTTATTAGCAATGGAATGACAATAAAGGCACTTTGACTTTGACAACAAGAGCGACAGAAACGCTCCAGTTCGGCAAGCAGCTGGAAAATGTCGGGACGCCATGCTGGCTGTAACGGCGAGAGCACGCGATACAATTGTGGCAGGTACGAGGCCAACACACGGTCGATTAAAAAAGCCTAAATCAACCAATCAGAGCAGGCGCGCGGCGGCTGACAGGTTTAACGCTAAATCTTTAAACCACCAAAGTTGGCAGTTAACCTTTACAAGTGAGAAGCGGCACTAATGATCAATCAGCATTCACACTCAGTTAAAAACAGTAAGATTACAATTAAAAAGCTTTTTTTTAAAAATATTTTTACTTACGCCGTTGGTGAAATCTATAGCTCCAGCGTTAGCGTCCTTCTTTGACCACTGCTCCAACAGCCGCGGAAACCGGTCGCGGGGGAATGAGGCGGTTGATGGTTGTACATGGAAGGTGGCAGGAGAGCGCAGCGTGGGTGTTTATATAACCTCCTGACTCCGCCCCGCCCGCAGCGTCAATTTGACTGGCAAGATCACGTGTTTTCTAGACCCTGATACACGGGCACGATACCGTTTCGATTTGCTCCTTCATTTTCCAGGTTTTTTTTTTTTTAAATAAATACCCAATAAATGTAAATAAACAATTACAATAAGTACTGTCACGGACGACACAAAATAAAACTCGATATTCAAATTTCCATATAGTTCAAAATACTCTGCTGTGAACACCGCAACACATTTCCTAGGAACTAAAATGAACTGGTCACGAATTGGTACTAGACGAGTCTACAGCGATCGTTCAGCTGGGCCGTGAGACCTGCTTGTTTTTGTGCGCTCTGTGGGTGGGATGAACGGAGGAACGCGACGGCGCGGACGTGCGCGCCAGCACAATCAGCACGTCCAGAGGGCTGTTTTGACGAGAAAGGTGGGACGCGGTAGAAAAATATTAGCTCAACCAGAGCAACCCGTTTACTCCGTAACGGCCTTTAGATGACGTCATTCATGCTCGAACACAACCTCGATTGCGTATTGTATTTACATCAAGTATTTTAAAAAAACAAAACAGTTTGGATTGTTTTTCCTTTTTAAAAAAATGCACGATAGGGAGCTGGAATCAGTGACACAGCGACCCCCTGCACCCCTTTGTAGTGATCTACATTTAAAATGCCTGGACACAGGCTGATGAATGGTGACGGACAGATGGGCGTTCAAAGAAATCCCTGTCTGAGTCACAGAGACCACAGACCGGGCCAGACGACTGCAGCTGCTGCAACTCACACAACTATTGCACGATTTGCACACGTGTTCTCATGCAATCTCATAGTGACAGGAGCAATAATGCAGCTCACTGTTCAGTAGCGTTGCATTACGTTGACTCATACACTCTGCGTAGTTTAGTTTACAAGAATATATAACATGATATAATAATAATAATGACAAAGTGGAGCCTTACAACATCAAAGCTGGACAGTACTATGCCATAGATAGACTCTGATATCTAGATGAAAGACAACACCCAGGGTTTAGATTTTTGACTAACATAAAGGCTATTTAATTGTTTTTATTATTATTTTAAGGCAGCAGCAACATTACAAATATGTATATATATATCTCCAAGTAGTCCGAAGTAATGCTTTAGAAATAACAGTCTTTTGTGACATGTGATGAGGCTGATATTTTGATGCCTGATGAGGAGACTGTTTAGACTGGTCTGGTGACATTTTGTCACAGTTGTGATAATGAAAGAAATCCAACAAATGCAATGACGTGGAAAATGTGCTCTGAGCCCTTCTGTTAATTGTGGCATGGGTGGCACACCAGTGTGGCCGTGGGTATGACACGCTCCTATAAAGGCAGAAGTATTTTTCACCGGGGTTCCACTGGAAGGATTTCTCACATGAATTTTGTTTGCTTATGCACCTCTTCATGAAGCTCAGTTGTATGACAGAGAGGCTGTTACACTGTGGATTACATCCTTACAAATAATAATGTTTTTAGGTTCCGTGTGCATGTGATGAGCCTTCATTTTGGTCTTTATCACTGCACGTAGCCCCCTCATGGATCGTCACCTTATCGTGGTGGGGGGGTTTGCGTGCCCCAGTGATCCCAGGAGCTATGTTGTCCGGGGCAATTTGCCTCTGATAGGGTCTCCCAAGACAAACTGGTCCTGGGTGAAGGGCCAGACGAAGAACGATCCAACAGACTCTCATGATAAATTGTATATCAAGGATTCAGTGTACCCCGCCCGGTATGGGGTTACCGGGGCCCCACCCTGGAGCCAGGCCTGGGGGAGGGGCTCGAAGGCTAGCGTCTGGTGGCCGGGTTTCCACCCATGGGACCCGGCCGGGCTCAGCCCGAAGGAGTTACATGGGTCCGCCCTCCAGTAGGTTCACCACCTGCAGGAGGGATCATGGAAGTCCGGTGCTATGTGGATTAGGTGGCAGTCAAAGGCGGAGACCTTGGCGGACTGATCCCAAGCTTTCTAAACTGGCTTTTGGTACGTGGAATGTCACCTCTCTGGTGGGGAAGGAGCCTGAGCTGGTGTACGAGATTGAGCGATACCGGCTAGATATAGTTGGCCTCACCTCAACACACAGCTCCGGTTCCGGAACCAGTCTCCTGGAGAGGGGCTGGAGCTTGGCCTTTTCTGGAGTTGCCCCGGGCGAGAGGCGACGAGCAGGGGTAGGTATTCTTGTATCGCCCCACCTTGCTGCCTCTATATTGGAGTTTTCCCCGGTGGACGAAAGGGTTGCTTCCCTGCGCCTTCGGGTTGGGAAACGGGTCCTGACCATCATTTGTGCCTATGCACCAAATGATGTTTCAGAGTACCCACCCTTTTTGGAGTCTGTGACTGGGGTGCTGGAGGGTGCTCCTCCTGGAGACTCCATTGTCCTACTGGGGGACTTCAATGCGCACGTGGGCAACGACAGTGAAACCTGGAGGGGGGTGATTGGGAGGAACGGCCTGCCCGATCTGAACCCGAGTGGTGTTCAGTTATTGGACTTCTGTGCTAACCACAGTCTGTCTATAACGAACACCATGTTCAAGCATAAGGGTGTCCATATGTGCACCTGGCACCAGGACACCCTAGGCCGCAGGTCGATGATCGATTTTGTTATCGTATCATCAGACCTGCGACCGTATGTCTTGGACACCCGAGTAAAGAGAGGTGCAGAGCTGTCAACTGATCACCACCTGGTGGTGAGTTGGATCCGATGGCAGGGGAGGAAGCCATTCAGACCTGGTAGACCCAAACGTATAGTGAGGGTGTGCTGGGAGCGTCTGGCTGAGGCCCCTGTCCGGGAGGTCTTCAACTCCCACCTCCGGAAGAACTTCAACCACATTCCGAGGGAGTCTGGAGACATGGAGTCTGAATGGGCCATGTTCTCCACCTCTGTTGTTGAAGCGGCAGCCCAGAGCTGCGGCCGCAAGGTGGTCGGTGCATCTCGTGGTGGCAACCCCCGAACCAAGTGGTGGACACCAGTGGTGAGGGGGGCCATTAAGCTGAAGAAGGAGTCCTATCAAGCTTGGTTGGCTTGTGGGACTCCCGAAGCAGCTGAGGTGTACCGGCAGGCCAAGCGGAGTGCAGCTCGGGTGGTTGCTGAAGCAAAAACCCGGGTATGGGAGGAGTTCGGTGAGGCCATGGAACAAGACTTTCGGTCGGCTTCAAAGAGATTCTGGCAAACTGTTCGGCGGCTCAGGAGGGGAAAGCAGCTCCCCGTCCACACTGTGTATGGTGCGGATGGGACACTGTTGACTTCAACTGGGGATATCGTCGGGCGGTGGAAGGAATACTTCGAGGATCTCCTCAATCCCACTGATACGCCTTCCACAGAGGAAGCAGGGTTTGGGGACGAGGGGGATGACTCGCCTATCACAGGGGCTGAGGTCGCCAAGGTGGTTAAAAATCTCCTTGGTGGCCGGGCCCCGGGGGTGGACGAGATTCGCCCCGAGTACCTCAAGGCCCTGGATGTTGTTGGGTTGTCATGGTTGACACGCCTCTGCAACATTGCGTGGAGGTCGGGGGCAGTGCCTTTGGCATGGCAAACCGGGGTGGTGGTTCCTCTCTTCAAAAAAGGGGACCGGAGGGTGTGCTCCAACTTTAGAGGGATCACACTCCTCAGCCTCCCTGGGAAGGTCTATGCCAAGGTATTGGAGAGGAGAGTCCGGCCGTTGGTCGAACCTCGGATTCAGGAGGAGCAATGTGGTTTTCGTCCTGGCCGTGGCACATCGGACCAGCTCTTTACCCTCTCGAGAATTCTTGAGGGTTCGTGGGAGTTTGCCCAACCAGTTTACATGTGTTTTGTGGACTTGGAGAAGGCATTTGACCGCGTCCCTCGTGGATTTTTGTGGGGGGTGCTTCGGGAGTATGGGGTATCGGGCTTGTTGTTACGAGCTATTCGGTCTCTGTACGACCGTTGTGAGAGTTTAGTTCGCATTGCCAACACTCGGTCGGAGTCATTCCCAGTGAGAGTTGGACTCCGCCAGGGCTGCCCTTTGTCAGCGGTCCTGTTCATAATTTTTATGGACAGGATTTCTAGGCGCAGCCAGGGAATGGAGGGTGTCATGCTTGGTGACCACAGGATCTCATCTCTGTTGTTTGCAGATGATGTTGTCCTGTTGGCTTCATCCAGCAATGACCTACAGCTCTTGCTGGGACGGTTTGCCGCTGAGTGTGAAGCGGCTGGGATGAGAATCAGCACCTCCAAGTCCGAGTCCATGGTCCTCAGCCGGAAAAAGGTGGATTGTCCTCTCCGGGTTGGGGACAGGCTCCTGCCCCAAGTGGAGGAGTTTAAGTATCTTGGGGTCTTGTTCACGAGTGAGGGGAAAATGGAGCGAGAGATCGACAGACGGATTGGAGCAGCATCTGCAGTGATGCGGACGTTGTACCGGTCTGTTGTGGTGAAGAGGGAGCTGAGTTCTAAGGCAAAGCTGTCGATTTACCAGTCAATCTACGTTCCTACTCTCACCTATGGTCACGAGCTTTGGGTAATGACCGAAAGAACGAGATCGCGGATACAAGCGGCTGAAATGAGCTTTCTCCGTAGGATTGCTGGACTGACCCTCAGAGATAGGGTGAGGAGCTCAGTCATCCGGGAGAGGCTCAGAGTAGAACCGCTGCTCCTCCACATTGAAAGGAGTCAGTTGAGGTGGTATGGGCATCTGATTAGGATGCCTCCTGGACGCCTCCCACTTGAGGTGTTTCAGGCACGTCCCACTGGGAGGAGACCCCGGGGCAGACCCAGGACTCGGTGGAGAGACTATGTCTCCCAGCTAGTCTGGGAACGCCTTGGTATCCCCTCTGAAGAGCTGGAGCAGGTGGCTGGGGAGAGGGAAGTCTGGGCTTCTCTGCTTGAACTGCTGCCTCCGCGACCCGGACCTCCGGAAAAGCGGTAGAAGATGGATGGATGGATGGATGGATGGATGGCACTGCACGTAGCTCATGCTGTGCCATAGCTGTGTTGCATCTATGTTATCATTTATCGGGCCTATCTTACAACCATGTAGGGGCTGATTCTGGTAGTCCACCATGTGCACTTTATTTGCCTGTACCCCCTCCTCTTCCTTTCACCTTCAAGCCCTCAGACACAAGCCCAGTAGTTACAAACATTACGCAAGCTGCTAAATGTTGGCAGCCAGGAGCACACGCTGTAGTTGCAGAGGTTAGAAGGAAAACAAGATCGTACTTCCAAGTGCAGGGTGTCACTGTAGGTCAAAGAAAAGGGGTGGGCTTTTATAAATACTCTCAGGTGACAACGCTGCTAACAGACGAAGGAATATGGTCAACAGATTACCCTGGAGCTGTCCCTAATTAGACCGTTCAGTCTTAATATGCTTAAACAGAGCTGTGTCTGTTGCGTTCATGACAGCAGCAATTCAGACATTCTGTCTTCCTAGATTCAGATTCCAGTCAGACGCATAATTATATAAGATATGCACATTACATCAATGTACCCAAAGCAACCACAAAAACGTGTGGTGCCAATCATTTACGTTGTTTCCTCAGTTCCTATACTCAAAATTATTGAAAGGACACACTAACATAGCCCACAGTCATGCTCTGCATCCAAACGCAATATGGACTGAACTATTTTGCTGATAAATTTCTGGTGTTGTTGAAGCTGCTAAAACGAAATCTTTTTCTTATTAACTTTCCTTTCCCAATTCTATTATACTGAGCACCAAGCTAGAAGGCAGAAAGTACCATTTTTCTATGAACTTTGGTATGACCAGGTTGTGAGCTTATGTATGACCTTCCAGCTGTAGGGTGGATGTTCTACCACTAAGCCACCATTCTGGTAAGCTGAAATCTGAAATAAAGCACAAAATAAGCAAAACACAGAACATCGATTTATGCAGAAATCTTAGCTTTGTATGGTTCAGTAGTCAGTGTAATAGTTAAGAAATAGAACTGCAAAATGTTTACACAACACTATGAGCATATGAGAAGTTCTTAAAAAGCGTTGAATAATATGGGTTTCTTACAAGCTCTTAAATGGTATAAGGTAAATCTTATATCTTCACATCTCTGCTATTCCTAGAGCTTGCCAATATATATGGCAGTCAAAGAAGTTATAATTTATTAGATGGCTCACATGTTACAAGCCCCTCAGATACATCTGTGCATGTGAAAGGTTCATGGCATTTCTGGAAATGTACTTGTGAAATACACGTCTGGCATGTCACTACTAATAAAACTGCCAAAGGCCAATATTTGTGAGCTCCTCAAAGCCAGGACACTAAGTTTCAATAAGCTGCAAGCCTTTCTTAAGTAAAAATTAGAAAGGTCACAGAACCCGTAGAAAAGACAGAACATTTCTGAGCAGATCTCTGTAAACCTTTTTTTTTTTTCTTAAGCAGTAGTAGTTTCCTGTTGGGAAAACAAACAGTCTTTTGCAGATCTGGAAGCACTGCAGAAGAAGCACGTCCCACAGAAAGTCTGAAATGAATCCAACATCCAGCCCCCCCCCCCCCCCCACACACACACCTCCTCCATTTGCCAAAGATGTTGCAACAGCATTTGCTTTAGGAAAGCCTTTGCATTCTTTTTTTCACTGCACTTTTCTCTGGTTATATAACACCAAAACAAATCAAGTTAATGAATTGTTTTTAGACTGGAAGAGGCAAAATGAAGTCAAAATGTTATGTTGCACGTCATCCACACGGCTGTCTCAAGCTTTGCAGTGCCTCTATTTCTTTAAAAAAAAAGTTATAATCATTGATGTAAAGCTTGGTTTTCGTTAACTGTCTTCACCCCCCCCCCCCACACACACACAAAAGCATGTTTACCTCTGATATATACACTCACCGGCCACTTTATTAGGTACACCTGTCCAACTGCTCGTTAACACTTAATTTCTAATCAGCCAGTCACATGGCGGCAACTCAGTGCATTTAGGCATGTAGACATGGTCAAGACAATCTCCTGCAGTTCAAACCGAGCATCAGTATGGGGAAGAAAGGTGATTTGAGTGACTTTGAACGTGGCATGGTTGTTGGTGCCAGAAGGGCTGGTCTGAGTATTTCAGAAACTGCTGATCTACTGGGATTTTCACGCACAACCATCTCTAGGGTTTACAGAGAATGGTCCGAAAAAGAAAAAATATCCAGTGAGCGGCAGTTCTGTGGGCGGAAATGCCTTGTTGATGCCAGAGGTCAGAGGAGAATGGCCAGACTGGTTCGAGCTGATAGAAAGGCAACAGTGACTCAAATAACCACCCGTTACAACCAAGGTAGGCAGAAGAGCATCTCTGAATGCACAGTACGTCGAACTTTGAGGCAGATGGGCTACAGCAGCAGAAGACCACGCCGGGTGCCACTCCTTTCAGCTAAGAACAGGAAACTGAGGCTACAATTTGCACAAGCTCATCGAAATTGGACAATAGAAGATTGGAAAAACGTTGCCTGGTCTGATGAGTCTCGATTTCTGCTGCAACATTCGGATGGTAGGGTCAGAATTTGGCGTCAACAACATGAAAGCATGGATCCATCCTGCCTTGTATCAATGGTTCAGGCTGGTGGTGGTGGTGTAATGGTGTGGGGAATATTTTCTTGGCACTCTTTGGGCCCCTTGGTACCAATTGAGCATCGTTGCAACGCTACAGCCTACCTGAGTATTGTTGCTGACCATGTCCATCCCTTTATGACCACAATGTACCCAACTTCTGATGGCTACTTTCAGCAGGATAATGCGCCATGTCATAAAGCTGGAATCATCTCAGACTGGTTTCTTGAACATGACAATGAGTTCACTGTACTCAAATGGCCTCCACAGTCACCAGATCTCAATCCAATAGAGCATCTTTGGGATGTGGTGGAACAGGAGATTCGCATCATGGATGTGCAGCCGACAAATCTGCGCCAACTGTGTGATGCCATCATGTCAATATGGACCAAACTCTCTGAGGGAATGCTTCCAGCACCTTGTTGAATGTATGCCACGAACAAATGAGGCAGTTCTGAAGGCAAAAGGGGGTCCAACCCGTTACTAGCATGGTGTACCTAATAAAGTGGCCGGTGACTTTATGCTTGTACACATTTTATTACCTCTGCCAGGCCGAAGGCCAGGAGGAGGTAATGTTTTTGCCGGGGTTTATCTGTCTGTCTGTTTGTCTGTTTGTCTGTTGGTTAGCAAGATAACTCAAAAAGTTTTGGACGGATTTCAATGAAACTTTCAGGCCTTGTTGGAAATGGTACAAGGAAGAACTGATTAAATTTTGGGGATGATCCGGATCACAGTCTGGATACAACAATTTTTTAAATGATTCTTTAACATTGTGAGATACGGCCATTTTCAACATGTGTGCAGGGGCAATAGAGGGCGCTGGTCGTCGTGTCTGATGAACACAAACTCCGCCTTCTTCAAAGTTTTAGGCACAAAAGCATGCAGAAAACAGTGGTGGGCAGGGCCCGCCACAGTGCCTGTGTTTGCGCTACGCTGCAAAAGCTGAGACGGCCAGCTGTCCGGCGCCGGATTATTTGGCAGAAATTCCCCGGCCAGCCATAGGGGCTGCGCAAAAACCAGCTCTCTGCCGGGGGAGGCTTCCAAATCCTCTTTTTTCCGCGGAGCGCAAACCCAATAAAACCCACGGCAACCATTATCGCACCTTCTTTTGTCCTACGGCTCCGGAACAGAGAGGAATCCCGATGCCAGTAATGCTGCGCCTGATATGTGTGACTCTAATGCTAAAAGTGACTGCATCAGGGATTTTCCACCTGAAGTCGCACTTTGCTACACAGCGCCACAAAAACTGTGTAGCCAAATTCCATCGGATGAACATTTTCAGCCAGTGACAGAACCGACGCCTTCCAAATCCAATGCATCACTAGCAGAAGTGATGGTTTGTCATTTTGTGGCAGAGCACAATCTACCCCCATTGGTGGCAGATCACTTCAGTGATTTGGTGCCAACATTGTTTCCTGACAGCAAGAGCACTCAATTTTTTTGTGCTACTTGGCTTAGGCTTATTATTTTCACATTACCAAAAAGTTATGGCTCAACATTGTGTCCATATAAGTGTACATTTGAATAAATATGTTTGAAATAGTTCATGTTGCAGTTGCTGTTTGCTTAGTTTTTGTTTGTTTGTTTGTTTGTTTTTGCTTCAGTTTTCTTTCATCTGCCGATAAATACAGTTTTGAAGTACTCAGTACAGGTGTGAAAGCCCCCCCCCCCAATAAGGGAGGCATGAGGTCAGTACAGGTGTGAAAGCCCCCCCAATAAGGGAGGCATGAGGTATGCCTTGACAGGTCGCAGCCTGGCACTTTGCAGATGGAGGACATGGACACAACACCAACACTTCAGTTTATTACCTCCGCCAAGGAGGTAATGCTTTTACTACTGAACCACTAATCCTATCATTGTGAATCCAATTGCTAGTCATATGTTTTCATGGTCAAGGAATCTGAAAACCTACACACAAACACTGTATGGGGGGGAACTGTGGCGCTTGGCGGAGGTCTGCGCTCTCCGAGTGCTTTTCTAGTTCATCATTGATGTTGTCATTTTTAGATGTAAATGTGCAAAATATTTTGGAATAGATACAGTTTCAACTTCTATTGGCTATAATTACATTGCACCGAGTACAATCCATGTCCATGACAAAGATGATGATGACGATTATAATTATGATAAGCAGCAACAGAGACATAGAATATCCATTTTTTAAGTTGGATTTCACAAACAAAGGTGCAAACCTTTTAAATTATACATTCTGTCAGAAGAATATTGTTTTGTGTTTATGAAAGTAGGACTGGTGGAAAAGTCAGACATAATTCCTCAATGACACCTTTCATATTGCTTGTTCATACATTTACAGTTAAAGCCTCATCCATCCATCCATCCATCCATCCATCCACCCATCCATGAGTCTGGGTTGCAGAAGCAGCAGTCTAAGCCCAGACTTCCCTCTCCCCAGCTCTACAGGGAGAATACCAAGATGTTCCAGGCCAGGCCAGGCCAGTTGTGTCCTGGGTCTTCCCTAAAATCTTTTCTCGGTGGGACATGCCCAAAACACCTCACATGGGAGTCGTCCAGAAGGCATCCTGATCAGATGCCCAAACTCCTTTAAGCTTAATGTTAACAAAATATGAGATAAAGAAAGTTAGTAGTTTAAAACAATAGTTCGCATTTCTGCTTGACCAAAACATGGAATTACTGTAGGTGAACTCCGCTGTAACTGGAATAACTTTCTTCTTTTAAACTGAACATCTTGGTGGAACTTTTGGTCATCTGCAGTTCTGAGATCCTAAAATTATCACCACTTTTCATCTCCACAAGCCCACAGTACTGCATGATGCAACTGAATCACGAGCCACAAAACCGTTAAGGGTGTGTGCTCAAGCACTTGTTGAGTCAGATTACGTCCAAAACCCTTTTGTTTGTGTGCAGATAGTCACGCTGTACCGTGAAAAGAACAGCGAGTCATGCCTGTATAAGACATAGCTGGACACACTTCAGTCTGATTGGCCAGAGTGAAGAATTCTTTTATTCTTCCTCTTGGCTTCTTGCCAGTACTTCCCTTCCTGTCTTGCAACTGCAGAGCCCGTAGAGGCGGTCTGGTACATTCTAGAGAAAAACACAGCAAGAGGGAGGGGACGAGAGTAAGGCGGGTACATCTCATCTCACACGTAACAGGCATAGCCCATGTTGCCAGAGTGCAGAGCAGCTTTCAGAGGAAGTGACTCCTCTCTGTGACGAGGGACAATCCTGTAAGAGGATCTACTTGCAGCGGGGTATGAGGTCATTTTAGTGGGTGAATCTTGTATTTGGCCATTGTTACAAAATGTGTTCTTGTACAGCATTTAAAAAAAATTTTTTTTTTTAGCCTGGATATAGAAGGTGAAATTCAACGCATTCTAGCTGTGAGCATGCTGATAGAGATGCTGTGCAAAGCATAAATATGTGGTTGCCATGTCTGATGGATTGGGAGAGATAAATGCCCCAGCCATTCAAATGCTCAAGCATGGCGCTTAAAGGTGGGGAACTAGTCAGATCCTATTCCTGAATAAGATTAAGTATAGGTAGAGGTGCATCTCAATAAATCAGAATGTAATTGGTCCTCACTATGAGGCATGTTAGCAATCTTAGCTTAAACCCAATTTTCTTTGCCATAGTCTACCGTCCTCCCTCAGCCTACTCAGAGTTTTTATCCAATTTTGCCAGATTTTTAGCTGATTTAGTGCTGAAATCAGATAGAATAATTATAGTAGGGGATTTTAATATACATGTTGATGTAGATAGTGACTGTCTTAATAAGGCATTCAATTCAATATTAGACTCAATGGGGTTTTCCCAGAAAGTAAGATAAGATAAGATAAGCCTTTATTAGTCCCACAATGGGGAAATTCATGGCAATAGCATGGTAGATAGTGTTACAGCCTGTTTGCATCAGACTCTAGACTTGGTGGCCCCTTTAAAAAAGAAAAAGTCTAATCAGAGATTTTTAACCCCTTGGTTTAACACAGAAACTCGTAGCTTAAAACAGAAGACTCATCAATTAGAAAGAAAATGGCGTTCGACTAATTTAGGTGAATTCTATTTAGCGTGGAGAAATCATCTCCTAATTTACAAAAAATCTCTTAGAAAAGCTAGAACAAGTTACTACTCTGCATTAATAGAAGAGAATAAGAATAATCCCAGGTTTCTTTTTAACACTGTAGCCAGGCTGACAAAGAGTCAGGACTCTGTCAATTCTCGCATCCCCCTAGAGCTTACTAGTCAAGACTTTTTGAACTTTTTCAATCCTAAAATTTTATCTATTAGAGATAAAATCAGTCAGATTATTCCCACCGTAAACTTAAGTACAGCAACTACTACAACTCCTTCAATTGATATCTGTTTGGATAAGTTTACTCTAATTGACCTTTTAGAGTTAGATAAAATAATCTCCTCATCCAAGCCTTCAACTGTCTTTTAGACCCTATTCCTACCAGCTTATTTAAAAAAGTCTTCCCATTTATTGGTAGCCGTATTCTTCAAATAATCAATTCTTCTTTAACCTTAGGTCATGTACCACAGGCTTTTAAAATTGCTGTAATTAAACCCTTACTTAAAAAGCCAATTGCTCGATCCAGGAGTTTTAGCTAACTATCGACCAATCTCTAATCTGCCTTTCATTTCAAAAATCTTAGAAAGAGTTGTTGCTACGCAATTATTTGACCACTTACACGGAAATGGTTTATTTGAAGAGTTTCAATCTGGGTTCAGAATTCATCATAGTACTGAAACAGCCTTAGTGAAGGTCACTAATGACCTTCTTATCGCATCTGATAATGGACTTGTTTCTGTACTTGTCCTTTTAGATCTTAGTGCAGCCTTTGATACTATTGATCATGATATTCTACTTGATAGATTAGAACACTTTGTTGGACTAAATGGTACTTCACTGCAGTGATTTAGATCTTATTTGTCCGATAGACTTCAGTTTCTTCATATCAATAATGAATTTTCTTCCAACTCTAAGCTCAGTCATGGAGTTCCACAGGGATCTGTGTTAGGCTCTACTCTTTTTAGTTTATATATGCTTCTGTTAGGTAACATTATTAGAAAGCACTGTATACATTTTCATTGTTATGCAGATGACACACAATTATACCTGCCAATGAAGCCTGATGATTGTAATCAATTAGCCAAGTTAGATGCCTGTCTTAAGGAAATCAAAGCTTGGGTGACTCATAATTTTCTGCTATTAAACCCAGATAAGACTGAAGTCATCCTTGTTGGTCCCAAAAACCTTAGAAATACCTTTCCAAATCAAACTTTTAATTTGGATGCGGCTTCTCTTACTCTGAATAGTTCTGTGAGGAACCTTGGAGTTATTTTTGATCAAGATCTGTTTTTTAATTCACATATTAAATTTGTTTCTAAGACTGCCTTCTATCAAAGCGTAATATTGTCAAGATTAGGAGCATCTTGTCTCTGAGTGATGCCGAGAAATTGATCCACCCTTTTGTTAGCTCTAGATTAGATTATTGTAACTCGTTATTATCAGGTTGTCCTAAAATATCTTTAAAAAGTCTTCAGTTGATCCAAAATGCTGCAGCAAGAGTTTTAACAGGTACCGGTACTAGAAAGAGAGATCATCTCTCTCCGGTTCTGTCTTCCCTTCATTGGCTTCCCATAGAGTTTAGAATTAAGTTTAAAATCCTTCTTCTCACTTACAAAGCTCTTAATAATCAGGCCCTCTCTTATATAAAAGATCTGATATTACCCTATCATCCTAACAGAGCATTACACTCCCAAAATGCAGGATTACTTGTAATACGTAGAATCTCCAAAAGTACAATGGGAGGCAGAGCCTTCTGCTATCAAGCTCCCTTCCTGTGGAACCAGTTACCAATTTGGGTTCGGGAGTCAGACTCGATCTCTGTTTTTAAGAATAGGGTAAAAACCTTCCTCTTCAATACAGCCTACAATTAGGGAACGATCCTGTGTCTTTTAACCCTCCCTTTGTTTTGCTGTTAATAGATTTAGACTGCCGGGTGACCTCCAATAATGTACTTGGCTTCTCTCTGTTAATGTTTGCTCTCTACATGTCTGTTCTTTTCATCTACTCTTTCCCCTCACCACCCAGCCAGTCGCAGCAGATGACTGCCCCTCCCAGAGCCTGGTTCTGCTAGAGGTTTCGTCCTGTTAAAAGGGAGTTTTTCCTCTCCACCGTCGCCTAGTGCTTGCTCACAGGGGATTGCCTGATTGCTGGGGTCTTTCTGCAATTGTGGGGTTTCCCCTACATTTGAAAGTGCTATGAGATGACTTTTGTTGTGATATGGCGCTATATAAATAAAGTTGAATTGAATTGAATTGAAAAGTTAATTTATTTCAATTCAATTCAATTCAAAAAGTGAAACTCATATATTGCATAGATTCAGTACATAGAGTAATATATTTCAAGTGTTTATTTCTTTTTATTTTGATGATTATGGCTTACAGCAAAAAAAATTTTTGTCTTTTGGATGCTCGCTTTTGGGGTAGCCACAGTGTATGTGTTGTGTCCATAGCTGAGCCAGTAACGACAAAGCGGGAGTACTGTTGATGGAGTTTTATTAACAGAACTATATGATAAGACCTTACAGACTTTCGGTGCTCTCCTGCAGGCCAGGGCGTCTACTAGGCGAAGAGAACGAACTCCTTCCCCCCTTGTCCTTTATACTCTGGGTGGCGTCACTACTGGAACCGGAAGTTTGCCACCCCCAACTATTCCCCGGCCAACCCTGCCGCCATCTTACTAATACTACTTATTTCTATATGTAACATCGCCCCCCCCCCCCCCAAAAAAAAATGCAAGCACACGGGTTGGCCCACCCAAATTTATCACCCGACTCATACTCTAATTACCAAACATATGTACAAAAATAAACAAACTCCTATCCATTCACACAACCAAGGCTGGGGACACTGATTACCAGCACCCCTTACACGGCTAGGCAGATTATTCTGCCGCCTTGCCCCTCTCAGTCCAACAAACAAAAGAAGCCGTGTCTCAAAGGAAAATTAATCCCAGAACAGTCACAATATATAAATGAAAACAGTAAATGATGAACAACCTAATCACAAACACAATGTGTCCTCTGGCTTAAAGACCTTGGCATAGTGGCAACATATTTTTCGGGGGGGGGGGCACCTGACACGCTTGTAACCAGAATATGTTAATTTTACATTATTTTTATTTTTTAAATTTTGCACAGTAATATTGCATAATGGAACTTACCATTTGAAGTATTGTACAACCAAGGTTTGAATGTTGGAATATTGGGCCATTTGGGGTCCCACCCAGATGTCCTGTGTTTGGACTTTTTACTGGTGTCATCCTTCTCTCCTTCCTCTGCTCTCACCTCTCCTGGACCCTCTGCCTGAACACTTTCCTCTCCTCTCTTCTATCTCATCTTTCCCTCTCTAAGCTCTGTCTGCTTCAGGTTCTCTCTCTGTCTATGGTGGTAAACAAACAGGTTAGAAAATATCAAGTGTCACGTTTTGTCCTGCAGGATTTTTTTTTGCCATGGTTTACATAAATGACAAAAATATGGTGGTTGTTGGTTTTTTTTTTTGTATTTTTATTCTGGTGTTTTTTCCATTAAGAAAAAGTAGGAAAAACAAGGAAAACACATTCATAATAGTAATTTACTCATGCATACTTTAATTATATGTTCAGAGGTGGGTATAGTAGCCAGAAATTCTACTCATATAAAAGCAGTGCTATGAAATTAATAATTAAAAGTAGACAACCAAAAAATTCTAGTTGAGTTAAGGGTACAAAGAGCACCCACTTAAAAACTTGAGTAATGACTTCAGTCTTGAAAGTTTGAGGTTTTTCTCAAAAATGTATAACAATTTTTTTACAGTTTTCTACTTTTCTCTGTAAATTTATCTAAATTTGAAACCATTTTACTCAAATTTGTAATTTCCTCTTGTAAAATTGACTTTTCTTGTACGTCTTGACAAACTTTATTATAAATTTGTGGATTATTTTATGACTTATTTTTGTCTGTTTTTTTTTAAATAAAATGACTGTTTTTTAAATAAATTTGAAACGGACTGTGGTAATTTTTTTTGCTTTTCCCTTATAACAATTTATATTTTTGACCATAACTTTGCAGTCAGAACAGAACAATAATTTAACTCTCATTACAAAGAAAAAAAATTAATAAAATTGTATTTCATGATTTAAATTAACTTAAATGATCAAGGATGCCGTTATTTCTGTTATAATATTTCTATATATTTATAGTTTTTTTTTTTTTTTTTTTTTTTAGAAATCACCTCACCACCAAGATGGCAAGAAAAACCTCCCTTATTTTGAAATCCAAATGTTGGCACGTTTAGTTTGTCTGAAGGCTGCTGACAGATTAAAATCACTGACTTTGTGAATTTTGGTCATCTTAACTTGCCAGGTACATAATATGGAGCATAACTAAATATTGTAGTGGCTGGTGAAATACATACTCAGCAATTCAGTAGTCCCCCTTGCCTTTCCCTTCATATGAAGCTGGCTGCATATGAATTCTAACCACATCTCTAAGCTAAGCAACTCTTCCGTATATTATTCTGTTTCCAGTGGGTTAAAACCATGATAAATGCCTCCAGTGCTTACATGCCTCTTCTGATTTTTTTCCACATTTAAAGTACTTTAATAAACTCATGTTTCTGTCAGACAGTCACACTTAGCAAGACACTCTGCCTTGTAAAACCTGCTTCATGCTGCATTTCCCCTCTAGTCCGCCTTGGTCTGCGTACGCTTTGGATGAGTCCGGCACGCACACGACGCTGTTCATGCTCACTTTTTTCATCTACCCAGGCCAAGTGGTTGACGCATGTGCACAACCATCATTTGTAGTTTCACTCCCGCCCGATAGGTAGCGCCAAGGCGCTGACACGCCAAGATTTCCACCAACAAAGAAACAGCGGACTTCTTCACAAAGTTTCTCTTCAAATATAGAGTCCATTTCTGCTGTTTGACTTCCTGGTTTTCACTCCTTTTCCATGAAGATGCTGCTGCCGCTGTGAAAGAAAGTATGTATTGTAGGACCTTGAGAAAGTCAGATTAATTAGCATCTCAGACAGAGACAGTGAATAAGCATGGGAGAACAATGCCCAGGGGGTTCCTGGCGTGATAGCAGGAAGGAGTCAAGGACATAGGGGGTTGAATGCAGTGTAATGTAAATGTCATGCTGTGTGATGAGAAATGCCATGAAACGAGTGAAGAGTGATTTGGGAAAAAGGGGAGAGCTTGCTGAGATGATTCAGTCTGTTCTGTGCTTGTGAGATGTGAAGTGTGTAATAAACCGTCTGTCCATGAATCTGCCTCTTTATTCACACACTCCACACTGGTGACCCTAGATGACTTATGGACACGAGGCAAGAACCCCAGAGCCGGCCCGGTCGGGAAACCCCAGCGACGCAGCAGCCGTCCCACAGACAGCCCGGACTGGAACCCCCAGCAACGCGTGCGCGGTTTCAGTCAAGCTACCGGACTTTTGGCAGCACAACCCGCGCTCTTGGTTCCACCACACCGAGGTCCAGTTCGCCCTCCGGGGAGTAACGGCAGACGACACCAAATTCTATCATGTGGTAGCAGCGCTGGACACTCGCACAGCCCAGCAGGTAGCGAGCCTGCTTGATCAGCCTCCAGCCTGCAACAAATACGAGGCGCTCAAGGCTGCGCTAACCCGGCGCTACACGCTCTCGGAATGCGAGAGAGTGGAGAGGCTCCTGGGGCGGACCGAGTTAGGAGATGGTTCGGCCGTCGACCTGATGGAGAAGATGCTGGCGTTAATGGGCACGGACGACGGGCACTTTCTGTTTGCCCACCTTTTCCTCCAGAACCTTCCAACAGAGGTGAGAGCGGTTCTGGCCAATTTGCCGTTGCTGGCCGCACGTGACTACCGTGCGCTAGCCCAGGAGGCAGACAGGATCATCCTCACCACTAGGGCGATCACAGTCAACGCGGCGGCGGCGGAGCCCAGCGAGACAACCAGAGGAGGCAAGGAGCCACCGACGGTAGTGGCAGTAGGGGCCAAGGAGCGCCAGAGAGACACGCTCTGCTTCTACCACCGCCGCTTCGGAGAAAACGCACGCAGATGTGTGCCACCATGCCACTTCGAGCGCTCGGGAAACGCCAAGGCCGGCAGTCGGTAACAGCTGCGACTGCCGGTGAAGAGAACAAGCTGCTCTACGTGACGGACTCGCGCTCGGGGAGACGCTTCCTTGTCGACACTGGAGCCCAGAAGAGTGACATCCTGCCATCCTATGCTGACCGGCTGGCAGGACCTAGCGGCCCCGGACTTGTAGCAGTAAACGGCTCGGAGACTAAGACGTTCGGTGAGAGAACACTGGCCTTATCTCTACATCGCCACTCGTACGAGTGGACTTTTATCATAGCAGCACTGTGTTGCCCAATCCTGGACGCTGATTTTCTGTGTGCGCATGGTTTACTTGTGGATGTTGCTAACAGGCGCCTGGTTAATGCACTGTCCTTTGAATCTCTCCCCTGTATAGCTTGAGGGACCCAGCCAACAGCACAAGCCAACGTCACAGCTCCAGGCGGTAAGTTCCACGCACTGCTCACTCAGTTCCCAGCACTCACGGTCCCAACGTTTTCGGTGGCCATCGCTAAATACGGGGTGGAGCACTTTATCACCACCACCGGGCCACCCGTTTACGCAAGACTTCGGCGCTTGGACGCAGCTAAACTGGCCATAGCGCGCGAGGAGTTCACCAACCTGGAAAGGCTGGGCATCATCAGGCGATCGAACAGCCCATGGGCATCCCTGCTACACATGGTCCCTAAGGCTGAGGGGTCGTGGCGACCATGCGGTGATTTCCGCAGGTTGAACAACGCCACAGCACACGACCGCTACCAGATTCCCCACATACAGGATTTTTCCGTTCACCTCGCCGGAGCACGCATTTTTTCCAAAATAGACCTGGTCCGCGGTTACCACCAGGTCCCAGTGCGTGCGGAGGATGTACCCAAAACAGCGGTAATAACTCTGTTCAGTTTATTCGAGTTCCTGTGCATGCCATTCGGGTTAAAAGGCACGGAACAGATGTTCCAGCGCATGATGGATGCAGTGCTGCGCGATCTCCCGTTCGTGTTCGTCTACCTGGACGATATCCTGGTAGCCAGTGTGTCCGAAGACGAACACGAAACCCACCTCAGGATGGTTTTCCGGAGGTTAGAGGAGCACGGGTTAATAATCAACCCGGCGAAATGCCAGTTCGGCGTGACGGAGATTGATTTTTTGGGGCAACGCGTCTCTCCAGAAGGAGCAATCCCGTTGCCTGACAAAGTGCGTGCCGTGGCGGATTTTCCCCGGCCTCAGATGGTCAGGGTGCTGCAAGAATTTTTGGGGATGGTGAACTTTTATAACCGTTTCCTTCCCCTCGCGGCGCAGCTCATGCAACCATTGTACGCTGCGCTCAAGAGAAAGAAACCCGCGGATAGGGTCGAATGGACCCCGGAGCGAGAGCGGGCGTTCTCGGAGGTTAAAGCAGCCCTGGCAAACGCCACACTGCTGGCGCATCCGGACCCGGCGGCCCGGATAGTGCTCACCACCGACGCTTCAGACGTGGCCATAGGGGCTGTCGTGGAGCAGCGCGTCGCCGGGGCTTGGCAGCCGCTTGCCTTTTTCAGCAGAACTTTGCGCGACAGCGAACGTAAATACAGCGCGTTCGACAGGGAGTTGCTGGCCCTCCACCTGGCCATACGCCACTTCCAGTTCTGGCTGGAAGGGCGCAGCTTCACCGCGTTCGTGGACCACAAGCCACTAACGTTCGCGATGGCCAAGGTTTCAGAACTGTGGTCGGGCTGGCAGCAGAGACAGCTGGCCGCGATCTCAGAGTTTACTACCGATATTCAGCATGTGTCGGGTAAACTGAATGTGGTGGCGGACTGCCTCTCGCGCGCCATGGTGGCCCCGGTCTACGTGGGGATAGATTACGCAGCCATGGCCGCGGAGCAGATTAGCGATGCAGACGTGCGCGCGCTCCAGTCTGGACCAACAGGGTTAAGGCTGGAGAGCAAGGTGCTGCAAGACGGCATGCCCCCCCTAATCTGCGATGTCTCCATGGGACGCCCGCGTCCGGTGGTCCTGGTCGCATGGCGCCGCCGCGTGTTTGAGTTGGTTCACACTCTGGTGCACCCAGGAGTGCGCGCGTCAGTCAAAATGGTGGGAGAAAAGTTCATGTGGCCGAGCCTACGCAAACAAGTAAAAGAGTGGGCTGCAGCCTGCGTGGCGTGCCAACGAGCCAAGGTACACAGACACACGAAGGCTCCCTTGGAGCCGTTTCGGGTACCGGCTAAGAGGTTCGACCATGTTCACGTGGACCTCGTGGCCCCCCTCCCACCATCACAGGGGTGCACGCACCTCCTGAAAGTGGTGGACCGCACCACATGCTGGCCAGAAGCAGTCCCTCTGGCGGCAACCACGTCCGCAGATGTAGCACATGCTTTTTTAACAACATGGGTGGCGCGTTTTGGAGTCCCGTCGGACATTACGTCCGACAGGGGCCCTCAATTTGTTTCCGACCTCTGGTCTGCAATTGCCCGCAGCTTGGGTGTTGCAATTCATCGCACAACCGCGTACAACCCACAGGCCAATGGGTTATGCGAGCGTTTTCATAGATCACTGAAAGCAGCACTCAGGGCTTCACTGACGGATGCAAATTGGGTGGACAGGTTGCCGTGGGTTTCACTGGGGTTGCGCTCCGCGCCAAGAGGATTTGGAAGCTTCCCCGGCAGAGCTTGTTTTTGCGCAGCCCCTACGGCTGCCCGGGGAATTTCTGCCAGATAATCCCACGCCGGACAACTGCCTGTCTCAGCTTTTGCAGCGTAGTGCAAACACAGGCACGCTGCCGGGCCGGGAGCACCACTGTTTTCCGTGTGCTTTTGTGCCTAAAACTTTGAAGAACGCGGAGTTTGTGTTCGTCAGCCACGACGCCCACCGCCCTCCATTGCGCCCACCCTATGATGGACCGTTCAGAGTATTGGAAACAGGGGATAAGCATATTTTGCTAGACTTGGGGGGTCGGCGGGAGAAAATTGGCATAGACAGACTCAAACCCGCTTTTGTAGTGGCGGACGAGCAAGTGCTGTTGGCTAGGGCCCCTTGGTGTGGAAGACCCCCACGGAGAGCTCCCCAGGGAAATGATTCACCAGAGCAGCCACACGGACAGAGCGAAGTTCTCGCCACGGCCCACCCGCAGTCAGACACACTCCCAGCAGCCCCCCACCGGCACAGCAGCGCCACGGAGGCGGTAAACCCCAGTTACAGCAGATATGGGAGGAGACGGAAGCCAAAACAATGTGTGAACTGATGTTCTATCTAAGATGCTGGGGGGGGGGGGGGCGGTGTAAGACCTTGGGGAAGTCAGATTATTTAGCATCTCAGACAGAGACAGTGAATAAGCATGGGAGAACAATGCCCAGGGGGTTCCTGGCGCGATAGCAGGAAGGAGTCAAGGACATAGGGGGTTGAATGCAGTGTAATGTAAATGTCATGCTGTGTGATGAGAAATGCCATGAAATGTGTGAAGAGTGATTTGGGAAAAAGGGGAGAGCTTGCTGAGATGATTCAGTCTGTTCTGTGCTTGTGAGATGTGAAGTGTGTAATAAACCGTCTGTCCATGAATCTGCCTCTTTATTCACACACTCCACAGTATGTGTGATTCATGTATGTTTTTATTCTCGTTTTCTGACTGACTGGAAAGCTTGTGTGGGCGAGGCGTTTCTAAACTCCATGTGGATGACGGCCACGCACATTGTTCATGTGCGCACTTGCAGAAAGTCATTGCTTCTTATATTTTTCTTAAATTCATATCTCCTTATTGGCGTGGCGGTAATTTTTCTGGCGAGGTGGGCCGCCACCCAGAAATGTTACCAGAGGAAACTCTGCAAACACATCTAATCCCCTGTTGGCGGCCCCCACCCAAACACCCCCCCACACACTTGGGCACCTTTTCCCTCATAATAGTGTTGGGCAGCTCCTCCATAAGCAACAGTATCTCCCAATTCTTTATAAAATAATTCAAACATTTGCATATTCAAACCCAACAACGCAGTGTTTTCTTTTCCATTCCATTATCCACATACATTAATCAACCAGTGATTCTCTACTAACTTTTCTTTTTTTTAATAAAGCAAACTACACAAATTCTTTGCTATAATCAACATCTCCTAAAATTTATCGAATAATCCCAGTCAATTACTAAAATACTGCTTAACTCTTACTGCAAATATTCGGGGCCCACCCCAATAGGGCTAGTAACAATATACAACATGACACAGGGATCAAACTTACAACATATGAATAAACACACTTCCCAGTCATTTAGCACAATCTGCGGAGCGCCCTCCCCCTGGATTGCCATCTTGTGGTTCCCTCCCAGAGAATCTCCTCTTCCTGGCCTCTCAGGTTGAACTGCGGTGCCTCTTCTTCTCCACTACGCGGCACAGTTTGTTGGGGTGCCTCCACGTCCCTTCAGATAGGCCTGAATGTCCCTTGGCCCGAGCAGCCCTCACCTGGAGCCACCTCTGGTCCTCACGTCGTCCGCGGGTCCCGTGTGTCCCCCTCACCCAAGCCTCAACCCATGAGTGGACTCCATTACCGGTTCGCAGGAGAGTCCTGGCATGCTTCCTCGGGTCACTACGGTGTAAGAGAGCCTCCTTCTCGGAACTGGTCGTCTCGTGAGTCCGGTTCATAGTCCTTTTGAAGGGCCGTTGCTTGGAGTGTTTTAACACTGCGCTCTGTGGTCTCACCCCCTCAGTCCTCAGCGCGGGCGCCTCGAGCTTACTAGCTACCCTGGGGGTCCTGTCGTGCTGTCCAGCACCCACACGAAGAGTACCATGGACACTGGCATTGGGTCTGTCCCGGGACAGCGTCGCACGGCGACGGGTGTGCTCTTCTTCAGAAACGCCGAATCAGTCAGGATCCCACACCTCCACATCCTTCACACATACGGAACAGGTTGGTTCCACAACCCACAGCCCTTCCACTCCTCTCCGGTGTCATTGACGATGGAAAAACCCAGTTCATAAAACATGTTGCATCCCATTATATTGGCTCTGTAGGCGGTGACAATGACATGAATGTCTGGCAGTGTCACAGATTTGTACTTTGCCTCCATCTCCAAAAATCCCAAGACAGCCAGCCTATTCATGCCGTAGCCAAAATAAGGTGCAGCCTGTTTATTGATACGGTGGTGGGGAAACAGACTCCTCACTGTCGCCAGGTTTAAAACGGAGATTACTGCTCCAGCATCCACCAAAAGCAGCACTTTGACGCCGTCCAGCGACACAACACAGCGGATCCATCCATTCATCTCCGGTGAGACCATATGAACTATCGCTGGAGTCTTCGGCGAGGGACCCGCTTCATGTTGTCAGTCCCTCTGCTCAAAATTTTTGCAAGTCCTGGCAAAATGATTTAATAAGTCACAACTCCCACAATGCTTGCCCTTCGCCAGACATTCCTTGGACTTATAGCGGTGTTTAGAGGACCCACAGCCATAACATCTGGGCATACCTGGGGCGGACCTAATGTTGACCACGGAGGTGTAATCGTCATCCCTGCTGTCCTCTTTCTCAGGGTTCAAATTCAGTGCCTTCAAACGAGGCTCATCTTGGGTCGGATAAGTTCTCTCTAGGAGACCTCTCGCTATTGTCTCAACTGCCTCAAATTGCTGGGCTAGCTCAATAGCAGTGACCAACGTCAGCTCACCTGGGTGGGTCAAAAGCCTTGACCGAGCAGCAGGACATCAGACATGTTTCGCCAGCTGGTCCTGGACCATTTCATCCTCCAGGTTTCCAAACTTGCATTCCCTTGCCAGCTCACGGGGTCTGCAATCAATCTCCTCACAGGGTCTCCCATCCACTGGCAGCGCTGTCGAAATTGAATGCTTCTTACAGTGACGTTTTCAGGAGTGCAAAAATAGCGCGCCATTAGCTCCACAACCTTGTCAAAGCTATCGGCTCCTCCTAAGTTTTCCAAAATCCTCCGTCCTTCCATGCCCAAATTATGGACCAAAATTGCCTTCGTGCAAAGCTTCTCTAGCTCGCCGAGGTTCAGGGTCACCAAATAGTTAGTAAATGTGGCAAACCACCGAGACCAAGGCATGGGCGGCTCACCTGGTGTCTCCAAAAATGGCTGAAAATTGGCAACAGACCTCTCCATAACCGCTTTTACCTCGTTGCCAGATGTTGTGTCCATAGTTGAGCCAGTAACGACAGGGCGGGAGTACTGTTAATGGAGCTTTATTAACAGAACTATATGACAAGACCTTACAGATTTCCAGTGCTCTCCTGCAGGCCAGGGCATCTACTAGGCGAAGAGAGCGAACCTCTTCCACCTTTGTCCTTTATACTCTGGGTGGCGTCACTATCGGAATCGGCAGTTCGCCACCCCCAACTATTCCCCGGCCAACCCTGCCGCCATCTTACTAATACTACCTATTTCTATATGTAACAGTAACATCAACTTATATTGCGATGAGCCGCATGTTGATTTGGCAAGGATTTTTACACCGGATGCCCTTCCTGATGCAACTTTGCCCATTTATCCAGGTTTGGGACCAGCCAAGAATATTACATAAGATCAATTTACAAAGTGAATTTTTAATATACACACTCAATACTTGGTTGAGGCTCCTTTTGTTTCAATTACTGCATCAATGTGGTGTGGCATGGAGGTGATCAGCCTGTGGTACTGCTGAAGTGTTATGGAAGCCCAGGTTGCTTTGATGCAGACTTCAGCTTGTCTGCATTGTTGGGTCTGGTGTCTCTCCCTTTTGACAATACCCCAGAGATTCTGTATGAGGTTTAGGTCAGGCCAGTTTGCTTGCCAATCAAGCACAGTGATACCATGGTCATTAAACCAGGTATTGGTACTTTTGACAGTGTGGGCAGGTGCCAAGTCCTATTGTAAAATGAAATCAGCATCTTCATAAAGCTTGCTAGCAGAGGGAAGCATGAAGTGCTCTAAACTTTCCTGGTAGAAGGCTGTGCTGACTTTAGACTTCATAAAACACAGTGAACCAACACCAGCAGATAACATGGCTCCCCAAATCATCAGTGACTGTGGAAACGTCACACTGGACTTCAAGCAAGTTGTATTTCGTGCTTCTCCACACTTCCTCTAGACTCTGGGACCTTGATTTCTAAATGATAGGACTTGGCACCTGATTTGAGAAGCCATGTCATCTGCTGGTGTTGGTCCACTGTCTTTTATCGAGTTCAAAGTCCATGCAGTCATCTGCCAGAAAATTTTAGAGCACTTCACGCTTCCCTCTGCTGGCAAGCTTTATGAAGATGCTGATTTAATTTTCCAGCATGACTTGACACCTGTCCACACTGCCAAAACTACCAATACCTGGTTTAATGACCATAGTATCACTCTGCTTGACTGGCCAACAAGCTCTCCTGACCTAAACTCCATAGAGAATCTCTGGGGTCAAGAGGAAGATGAGAAACCCCAGACCCAACAATGCAGACGAGCTGAAACCCATGCACTATCAAAGCAACCTGGACTTCCATAAAACCTCAGCAGTACCACAGGCTAATCACCTCCATGCCATGCCACATTAATGCAGTAATTCCTGCAAAAGGAACCCCAACCAAGTATTGAGTGTGTGCATGGACATACTTTTCAGCTGGCCAATATTTCAGTTAAAAATATATATATATTTTAATTGATCTCATGTAATATTCTAATTTTCTGAGAAACTGAATTTTGGGTTTTCATGAGCCATAATCATCAAAATTAACAGAAATAAATGCTTGAAATATGTCACACTGTGTAATGAATCTATACGGGTTTCACTTTTTGAATTACTGAAATAAATTTTTGGTCATATTCTAATTTATTGAGATGCACCTGTGCAAATATAAGTTATGCATTTAATAGTTCTCTTAAAACAAGAATGGAAGTGTTGTAGAGACAGAAATGAGCAGGCGAGGCAGTGAGCTGGATCAGAGTAGACTTTATTCTCTCTCTATCCATCAGTCAACAAGAAGCCTAACCCAGGTCACTGGGCATCTCTCTTTTATACTTTACAACCTCGCCTAGCGACCTGGGGGGTTCACACCACAATACACACAATTACAATCCACTTTGTCATCCAGCCTGCTGGCGCATTATTATGCAGTCCGGTGGAGAATGCGCATTATCATTCAGTCCGGTGGAGGAGGCGCATTCTCATGCAGTCCTATGGAGAAACCACAGTCTGCCCTGCATATCCGTCTAACAGCCTTTTGTGCCATTCAGTCTGAGTGGAGAATGTAATGTCTAGGTCCCCCACAGTGTCACCAAAAAGATACGCTTGATGCAGTGAGCACCAGACTGACAACAGGTCATCTGTAGGGGAAATATTGCATAATGTATTAAAAAAAATCAGCTACTACCTTTTAGAAAACAGTCCCCTGTGACCAAAAACTAGACTTTTGTTGCAATTCAAAATCTGAATTTTAGTTTGTAAGAAGTTGGGATAGTAAAGCATTTACTACTTTTCAATGTTGCCATTCCTTCTAACAACACTTGAAAGGTGTTTTGGCACTGAGAATACCAAGAGATTTCGGTCTTATTTTGTTCCTCTTCCTGCAAACACGTGTTAGGGTGTGTAGTACTATAGGGTCATCATCACATCTTTTGTTTCAAAATTCTCCACACATTCTCTATTGAGGACAGGTCAAGACCACAGGCAGGTCAGTACCTGTACTCTCTTCCTCTGCAGAGTAATGTACATAGAACACGGATTTGCATTGTCTTGTTTGGGTTGGAGAGGGGACGAATGGATACTGCTGGAAAAAATATTGTTTTGAAGGTAACACAGGCTCTAAAATTTCCTTCTCTGAATAAATGCTGCTATCACAGAAATATAAATTACCCCTGCCAAGGGCAGTGACACAACACCATACCATGAAAGCCTCTGGCTTTTGGACTTGTTGTTTAAAACAGTCAAGATGGTTCTTTTTTTTGGTGCAGACGACACCACGGTGGTGGGACTTATTCAGAGGGATGAGGAATCAATGTACAGGGAAGAAGTGAGAGACCTGGAGGGCTGGTGCAGGGAGAACAATCTGGTGCTCAACGTGGACAAAACGAAGGAGATGATTATCGACTTACAGCGGTCACAGCCTGAACACGTCCCCCTCAGCATCGGCGGCCGTTTAGTGGAGAGAGTGGAGAACATCAAGTTCCTTGGAGTGCAGATCTCGCAGGACCTGACCTGGAGCAAGAATTCCTTGGGGATCAAGAAGCAGACCCAGCAGAGACTACACTTCTTGAGGAAACTCAAACAGGCCTCTCTCCCCATCTCCATCCTCAGGACCTTCTACAGAGGTGTGGTGGAGCGTGTTCTGACATACTGCATTGCTACATGGTACGCCAGCTGCAGTATGTCAGACAAAAAAACCCTGCAGAGGATAGTTAAGGGAGCTGAGAGGGTAATTGGAGTCTCCTTCCCCTCTGTCCAAGAACTTTTTCAGAACCGTTGCAGGAGCAGGGCACTGAACATTGCCAAGGACCGTTCTCACCCTCTGCATAAACACTTTGAACTTTTGCCATCTGGCAAACGATTCCGGAGCATCAGAGGCAGAACCACCAGACTGATTAACAGCTTCCTTCCACAAGCTGTTAGGATGCTGAACAGTTGA
Source organism: Pholidichthys leucotaenia (assembly GCA_020510985.1). Taxonomy (NCBI): domain Eukaryota; kingdom Metazoa; phylum Chordata; class Actinopteri; order Cichliformes; family Pholidichthyidae; genus Pholidichthys; species Pholidichthys leucotaenia. Next base: position 317,881,380 of record CM035839.1, on the reverse strand, counting down.
TCCGGAATCTCTCGTACATACTACTGCACCTACGGATATTATGTATATTATTTGTATATTATAGTTCTGGTTAGTTTTTCAAGTATGTCTCAGGGATGTGTGAATGGATGTGGTGGGGTGGGGGGTGAGGATATGTGTGAGTGTGTCTTAAATCATGTTCTTTTACTTATATGGATGCCGAGAGAAACGCAATTTCTTTTTTTCCTCATTTATGTTTTTATTAGAAAAGGATGCCATTTTTACAAATATAGCATTCAGACATTTACATCATAGTCCTTCTCATTTGTTTTATAGGAACAAAAAAAATTAAATAAATTAAAAACAAAAAAAAAACAAAACAAAAAAAACCAACCTGAACTGGGGGCTTACAGTCATTCCTTCTTCTCATATGGAAGAATAAATAAACAAAATTTCAGTCTTAGTAAGGTGATTCAACAAGGATGTTTACATCTGGAGTCATACAAAATCATTCCGAATAGGGGATATAAAATTAATCCACTTGTTCCAAATTGAATAAAATTTTTCCCTTTGAATTCTTAACAAATACGTCAATTTTTCCATTTTGAAGATTTCCAAAATTATTCCAAACCAATCATTGAGTGTGGGTGGGGCTGGGTTTAACCATTTTCTAGTAATTGATTTCTTACTGGCCGCTAAGAGCGCCTGCAGCAATTTTATGTCCCCTCTTCTGTCCAGTGTTAGAACAAGACCCATATATAAATTTAAAAAGTTGTTTGCAATGTTTACCTTGAAGATATCATTTAAAGCTTTATGAATTCCAGACCAATATTGATGCAAAACCGGACATTCCCAGAATATATGAAAATGATTTGCTTCAACAGAGCCACACCTTCTCCAACACTCATTATTTATGTTTCTATATTTACTTTGGTGAGGAGTCTTAAAAAATCTTATCACATTTTTCCAACAGTGTTCTTTCCATACCAATGAGTTTGTGAAGGACCATTGAAAGATACAAATTTTTTCCCAATTCTCATCAGAAATGCCCATTCCCACTTCATGTTCCCACTTATTCTTAATGTGTAGCGTATCATCGTTCCTTGCATTTAGCATCCCATTATGTAACTTAGAAATTGCCTTTTTCATCGAAGTGTCATAAGCTGACTTTAAAATTTTAAAAAAGTGTGACTCTGTTGAAGATAGGTTTAGAGATTTGCTATGCTTGTTAAAATAATCACGTATTTGGAGGTACCTGAAGAAGTCTACTTGCTCAAGACCAAATTTGGTTTGTAGGGACTGGAAATTCTGTAGTGTTCCTTTGCTTGTAAAGGTGAGGTACGTTGTTAGCCCTTTTTTTGTCCAAGTTTGAAATCTTTTATCACTTTTGTTGGGTTGAAAATCTGTGTCATAGGCACACCATCTGAAATTTTTTAGCACGTTTCCTATTTCACAGGTTTTCACTACTTTATGCCATACCTTAAGTGTGTGTTCAATCCAAGGGTTTAGACCCTGTAATTGGTCAGCTAGTCTTTTATCTGAAATTGCAGCTTGTAAGGGGAATATAGCTGATATGTTGGATTCTATTATCTTCCAATTGGCTTGGAAGTCTGGGTTACACCAATATAATAGAGGAATAACTTGAGAAGCATAATAGTATTTTAAACAAGGAAGCATTGCTCCACCCTTTTCTTTCCTTAATTGTAAAACAGTATAGCATATTCTTGGTTTCTTCCCCTGCCATATAAAGCGTGAAATCCATTTGTCCCATTCCTTGAATTGATTGTCACCCACTTCAATATTTAATGTTCTAAACAAATACAGCAATTGGGGAACTATATTCATTTTCACTGCAATAATCCTTGAGTTTAAATTGAGAAAGGGTACAAGATTTCATCAATTTATGTCTGATTTTATTGCTAATGATAGTGGGTCATAATTTGCTTGAAACAGTCTAGAAATGTCTTTAGTGAGAATTATACCTAAATATTTTAGGGAGACAGCATCCCAGTCAAGATTATATTTTTCCTTAAGAGATTTTGAAACTTTATAATTCAGGGTCATCACCTGAGTTTTAGATATATTTAATTTGTATCCAGATAACTTCTCGAAACTGTTCAATACCGACATCAACTTCATAAAAGATTCTTCAGGCTCCTCCAAAAAAACAAGTACATCATCTGCAAACATTGCAACTTTTTGTTCATTCCCAGCTACTGTAATCCCCTTAATCGCCCCAGTCTGTCTTATCAATTGGCCAAGGGGCTCAATATAAAGGGCAAAAAGAAGGGGGTGAAATCGGGCATCCCTGCCTCGTTCCTCGTTCCAGGAGGAAGGAGTCAGAAAGATCTCTGTTGATCTTTACACGAGCACTTGGCTTATCATAAAGGGATGGTATTAATGTGATAAAATTTTCATTAAAACCGAATTTCGCCAATACTTTATAGAGGAATAACCATCTGACTGAGTTGAACGCCTTTTCGGCATCTAATCCTACAATAATGGCCTTAGTCTTTTCCTTATTTGTCCTATCACATGTAAGGGGCGTCTTATATTATCTAAGGTCTGTCTTTGCAGAATGAATCCACACTGGCCTAAATGTATCAAATCAGGTAGGAATTTTTCAAGTCTTCGAGCCACTATTGCTGTGAATAATTTATAATCCAAGTTAAGGACACTAATGGGATGGTAGCTACTGCAATCCTGTCTGTCCTTATCCTCCTTGGGTATGACAGAAATGACCGCATCTTTCCAAGATGGAGGGATTTCACCATTTTGTATAATCCAATTAAAGGTTTTTAATAGTATAGGGGACAATTCTTCTTTAAAACATTTATACCACTCTGTAGTGTAACCGTCGGAGCCTGGGGACTTCCCCACTTTTAATTTGGAAATGGCCAGATTTAGTTCTGTGGTTGTTATTGGTTGGACTAATTTTTCATTTTGTGTATTTGTCATTGTTGGTAAGTTCAATGCTTTTAAAAAATCTTCTATTTGTGTCTCATTAGAAGTTTGAGGTTGGGAATACAAATCTTTATAAAATAATTCAACACATTCCTGTATTTTTTCCAGTATGTTTTCAACCCTCTTCGTTTGGGGGTGTTTTATTCTATAAATTGTGTTTTCTGCTCTCTGTTTGCGTAATTTATATGCTAGTAGTATAGTCGATTTGCTCCCAATTTTGTAGTATTTTTGCTTCAAAAAAACATTTTTTTTCTGGGTGTCCTGTGTATAGATGTTATCAATTTCACTTTTAATCTTTTTTAACTTCTTCTTTTACTTTTGAATTACTCATATTACTGTCTAACCGTTGTAATCGTTTTAATTTTCTTTGGAGATCAGCTAATTTTTGTCCCTTTAATTTTTTCAAGTGAGACGTCATTGAAATGATCTTTCCTCTCATTACAGCTTTCAGAGCGTCCCACAAAATTATCTGTGACTCTTTGCCTGTGTCGTTCAACTCAAGATAGTTCTTAATGTCATCCTTTAATTTTTGTCTTAATTCGGAATCATTTAATATATTTGAGTTGAACTTCCACAACACTTTTCTGACCTTCTTTTCTAAAATAACAGACAATGAAATGGGACTATGATCTGAGAGATCAGTTGTCTTAATTTTGCAATCTTTTACTCTGAAAGAATCATTATTGAACACAAAAAAAATAGTCTATTCTTGAATAAACACCGTGCGGGCAAGAATAGTGTGTATAGTCTCTACTTTTAGGATGTAATTCTCTCCAAACGTCAATAATTCCCACTTCTTTCATCAATGAATTTACCTTTTTAATTAGTGCATTTTCTGCATTGGTTGTACTTGATACATCTAATTTTGGATTTAATCTAATATTGAAGTAAACGAACATCGGCCGGGATCATGGGTCCCAAGAAAGCTCAACAGACTGAGGAGGTGGATGATATTATTGGTTGGACGATATTGGACGATTGGGTGGATGATATTAAAAGAGCGCTGGACTTCTTGGCTGAAGAGATTTCTGCTGTTAAGCTGCAGCAACGAAACATTCTGGACCTGGTTGAGGAGGTGAAAGCGCTGCGGATCCAGAACGCCGAGAAGGACAAGAGGCTGGCGTATCTGGAGAGCAGAGTGTCGGAACTGGAGCAGAACACTCGGGTGAACGATGTGATCATCACGGGGCTCCACATTAAACCACGATCGTACGCGCGAGCGGTGGCCGCCGACAGCGGAGGTAGGCTTGGTGAGCTGGAAGACGAATCCACGGAGCAACAAGTGGCGGCCTTCATGCAGTCTAAAGGAATCCAGCTGGACTGTAACACCATTGAGACCTGCCACCCTCTGCCCAGGAAAAACGGCGACAAACCGGCTGTGATCATGAGGTTTGTCAACAGAAAACACAAAACTGCGCTGCTGAAACAAGGTAGGAAACTGAAAGGAACGAACATTTACATAAACGAGCACCTCACAAAAGAAAATGCAGAAATAGCCAGAAAAGCAAGATACCTGAGAAAGCAGAAAAAGATTTAAAACACCTGGACATCAAACTGTAAAATATACATCAAATTAAACGGATCACCTGAAGAAGCCAAGGTCATTAACATCCGTAATATTATGGAACTGGACAAATATCAATGAATATTATGAACTGGAGTCGACAGCAACAACAGACAATTGTAGGATACTGAAGGGATATACTCATCTGCTACAAGACATTTAACAACATGAAACAAAAGATCAACAAACAGAAACAACAGGAACTGAAAGTTTTTGAATATACGGATCACAACCCACAGGACGTAGAATATAACATAGACCCTGACAATAATTTATTTAGCTCCATCAATAATGACTGTAGTTACTACACGGATGAACAGTTTAACACAATGGTCACATCTGATTTCAATATTTCTATGATCCACTTCAACAGCAGAAGTCTCTATGCCAACTTTAATAACATTAAAGATTATTTACATCAGTTTAAAGAGCCGTTCAATATTGTGGCAATATCAGAAAAAAGGTAAATATCAGAGACGTGGCTCAGTGAAGAGAAAGGAGTGGATTTTACCATGGATGGCTATGAATTAAATTATATAAATAGAAAAGTGAAAAAAGGAGGAGGAGTTGCAATTTATGTTGACAAGAGCTTGAAATACAAGGCTGTTGAAAATCTGTCAGTAACTGTGGATGATTTATTTGAATGTATTACAATAGAAATCGGTCTGGACATTGTGAAGAATATAGTAGTGAGCTGTGTATATAGAACACCTGGATCAAACTTTGACTTATTTAAGGACTGGATGGAAAAAATGTATGCAAAACTAACTCATAAAGTTATGTTCATCTGTGGGGATTTCAATATAGAGCTGATGAATTCAAAACAACATAGTTTGACAGAAGAATTTATCAACACAATGTACAGTATGGGCTTACATCCAACAATTACCGGACCTAGCAGAATCACGTCACACAGTGCCACACTAATAGATAACATATTCACAAACATTATGGAAAATAATATCAGGAGTGGGCTTTTATTGAATGATATCAGTGACCACCTGCCGATTTTTGCTGTCTATCAATGTGATTATAGGAAGAAAAAGTATACCAAAAATATTAAATATAAAAGAATAAGAACCGAAGAATCTATGTATTTACTGACAAAGGAATTATTAATACAAGATTGGAAGATAGTTTATGATGAAAATGATATAAATAAATCATATGATAAATTTTTGCAACTATTTCAATCATTGTACAATAAAAACTGTCCTATAAAACAATACAGTGACAGACAACAAAAGAAAAATATTCCTTGGGTCACCAAGGGGTTAATAAATGCATGTAAAAAGAAGAATACATTATATAAACAATTCATTAAGTGCAGAACAGTGGAGGCTGAGATCAAATATAAAAGATATAAAAATAAGCTTACTGAAGCGGCTGATAAAATAAATGCAGCGATGTGAAGGTTTTAAGCAGAGTTTATTAAATCATACCGCCTTCACAGGATCCCCGCTCCGGTGCAAGTGTGAGCAGACCGGAGCGGGATCCTCAGGCTCTCAGAGGAGGAGACACAAAGTGTGTGTCTGCAGCAGCAGCTGAAGAATGAGTGAATCATAGGATGAGCATGGATTACAGTGCAGTATATATACCCAACTACAACAATACATAAGAGAGCATTCCCAGCAGTTGGTATGATCAAAGAGACTGCAGAACAGGCATGAGACATTTGCATTTGAGAGACATACATCACAATAGGCAGATTGCTGGCCTCTGCTCCAGCTGCAGGACAAAGAGGTTACAAGGCACATCTACATATTGATCTCAGTCTCTAGGTCACAGTAAGGACAGGACGCATGAACACAATGCATGAAAGGCACATTAACATCACAGTAGTGAGCCAGAAGAAGCGGGGCTGCCTGTAGACATTAATACACACATTTCACTGTTCTGTTAATTGCTCTAGCCGAGCGCTGTGTCTGTCCAGTCTGTTGTGGGGGTTACACCAACCCGCCACACGCTCCCTCCCAGAGGGCTCGGCAGGCGGCTGAGGTCTCGATCATGCAGCTTGGGCAGCGAGCAGGAGAAGCTCTGTGCAGGCGGGGGGGTGGGGGGTGGTAAGTGCCGGCCGGGAGCGGTGAAATCGTCCGAGCCGCGCAAAAATTGCTTGTTGGTCCACGACGTCGAGGGGCTGTCCCGTTGAGCGTGTGGCGATCACAAGAAGAAAAATTAGTCTCTGACTCCTCTCGTGGCCATGAAGAAAAGCAGGAGCGGCTGTAAGAAAAAAATAAAAGCAGAGGGACTGGCGTGTTGACTTTAGGTGCAGGCGCAACCCTAAAGCCTCGGGAACCGCAGACTGCTGAATTCCCGTTGAGCGCCATGGCTAAGACCATAAAATCCAGTGAGCAAGCTGCGTGCCTCAGGTGTACGAGCAAGCCTGAAGGGCCAGTGTGCAGCAGAAGGAAGGCGGTCAGTGGAGCCGTATGTGTCCCGTGCGTGGTGCGCCGTCCTCGTAACTCCCCGGTGCGTGTGCCGGGGCTCCGTGCGTGGGTGGGCCAGCTGGAGAGGAAAAGCCAGGGTCAGGGAGCTTAATCATCCCTGCTGTAGTTGCAGCAGATGGGTCATGGTGTGTTCAGGTCCACGTGTGCTCCGTCGGCCGTGGAGGTCGCCGTTGTGGAAAAAGGACGAGGTGCGTGCGCTCTCGTAAGGAGACACAGAATCGTGTGTCAGAAGCTGTGAGAGCGGCCGGTCCAAGCGTGGATGTGCCGGTCTAGGCGTGCAGATCTCACCATGAAGTTGCTGCGGCTTTCCCGGTCGTGAGTGATGTCCGGAGAGTTTCCTGAAGCAGAAGGGAGCTGCTGCGTTCACTTGTCGTCGGAGCATCACCGCCGGGTGCTGCGTTCATTGTCAGCGTGTTCTTTTCTGCCTTCAGGTCATGGTGCGTTGGAGCGGCGAGAGGGAGGAGACGTCTTGTGTCCCTCGGCCGGTTCAGCGTGGATGTCCAGACCAGAAGGTTGCGATGCACAAAACGTGTGCATGTTCGGGGTCACCAGTGAAGCGGCTGATAAAATAAATGCAGCCATGTGAAGGTTTTAAGCAGAGTTTATTAAATCATACCACCTTCACAGGATCCTCGCTCCGGTGCAAGTGTGAGCAGACCGGAGCGGGATCCTCAGGCTCTCAGAGGAGGAGACACAAAGTGTGTGTCTGCAGCAGCAGCTGAAGAGTGAGTGAATCATAGGATAAGCATGGATTACAGTGCAGTATATATACCCAACTACAACAATACATAAGAGAGCATTCCCAGCAGTTGGTATGATCAAAGAGACTGCAGAACAGGCATGAGACATTTGCATTTGAGAGACATACATCACAATAGGCAGATTGCTGGCCTCTGCTCCAGCTGCAGGACAAAGAGGTTACAAGGCACATCTACATATTGATCTCAGTCTCTAGGTCACAGTAAGGACAGGACGCATGAGCACAATGCATGAAAGGCACATTAACATCACAGTAGTGAGCCAGAAGAAGCAGGGCTGCCTGTAGATATTAATACACACATTTCACTGTTCTGTTAATTGCTCTAGCCGAGCGCTGTGTCTGTCCAGTCTGTTGTGGGGGTTACACCAACCCGTCACACTTACTAATATAATGAGGACCTGTAAGAAAGAATATTACAACAGAATATTAGAGGATAATAAAAATAACTTAAGAGGAATATGGCAAGTACTCAATGGGATTATTAGTAATCGACCTAAGAATGCTAATTATCCAGAATATTTTATTGAAAATGGCAATTTGATAAATAATATGGAGGATGTGGTCAGTGGTTTCAATAAATTTTTTGTAAACGTTGGTCCTGAATTAGCAAAATCAATAGTGGCAACAGAAACAAACAACTGTGGTTCTGTAAATGAAATAGAAGATAGAAATCCAAACACAATCTTTTTGGGTGCAGTTACTGAAAAGGAAATTATCGAGACTGTGAGTAAATTTAAGAACAAAAAAATCAACGGACTGGAATGAAACTGACATGACAATAGTGAAAAAAGTAATTGAAGGAATTGTTAAGCCACTCACCCACATCTGTAACCTGTCATTTCAAACAGGTAAATTTCCAAACAAAATGAAAATAGCAAAAGTAATACCTCTATACAAAACAGGAGACAGTCATTGTTTCACAAATTACAGGTCAGTCTCTTTACTCTCACAATTCTTCAAAATACTTGAAAAAATCTTCACTAAGAGACTGGATGATTTCATTGAAAAACACAACCTCCTTACAGATAGCCAGTATGGTTTTAGAGCAGATAAATCTACATCTTTGGCACTGATCGAACTTATAGAAGAAATTACTAGTTGTATAGATAAAAAAAGTTTGCTGTAGGAATATTTATAGATTTAAAGAAAGCTTTTGACACCACTGACCACAGAATACTACTAAGGAAACTGGAAAGGTATGGGATTAGAGGGGTCGGACTGAGTTGGGTGGAAAGTTATTTAAGTAACAGACAACAATTTGTACAAATTGGTGAGCACAAATCACCCTTCATGGACATCACTTGTGGCGTGCCCCAGGGGTCAGTTTTGGGACCCAAACTCTTTATTTTGTATATAAATGACATATGCCAAGTATCAAAAATTCTGAAATTTATTTTGTTTGCGGATGACACAAATATCCTTTGCACTGGTGAGAATTTGCAGCAGGTTTTAGAGGTGGTCACAACTGAAATGAAAAAGTTAACGCAGTGGTTCAACAAAAATAAATTATCTCTAAATCTATAAAAAACAAAGATTATGTTGTTTGGAAATTATAAAATAAATCATGAAATAATGGTAACGATAGATGATACCAGAATAGAAACAGTACAGGAAAATAAGTTTCTGGGGGTGACGCTAGACAATAAAATCTGCTGGAAACCTCACATCAGTCACATCTGGGCCAAGTTGGCAAAATGTATAGGTAAACTGGGGAAGACAAGACACATCTTGGACTATAAATCATTGTTCTTACTGTACAATTCACTGTTTCTACCTTATCTTAACTACTGTGTAGAAGTCTGGGGAAACACCTACAAGACCATCCTACAGTCAATATGCACATTACAAAAAAGAGCTATAAGGATAATAAATAATGTAGGATATAGAGACCATACCATTTCGTTGTTTTTAAAGTCACATGTCATAAAGTTCATCAGTTTAGTTAAATTTAAGACAGCACAAGTCATGTACAGGGCAATTAATAATCAACTCCCAACTAATATACAAAAAATATTTTAAAAAAAGAGACAATGATCATAATTTGAGAGGAGACTTAAACTTTACAAAACCCAAGATACGAACAACCAAGAAAAGTATGTGCATATCTGTCTGTGGGGTGGATTTGTGGAACAGTCTGGAGCCGGAACTGAAACTATGTACAAACAGAAATCAATTCAAAAAGAGGTACAAACATTATTTGCTGAAAGGATATACGTATGTTAGAAGGGTAGTATTTATATGTACGATTCACTATGCTCACTCTGGGACACTATGGGACACTATGGAATGGTGGGTGGGACAGCACTGTGTATATCTGTGTTGTTTGAGGCTGGTTTTGATGTATTGACATCAATGTATGCTAGGATGGATGGGTCTTAATGTTGATATGTACAAAATACAGTTAATTGTTTACTTGGGGTCTTAAATGTGGTAATTTGTATATAATTCACATGGGTGTATTTATGGAAAAGAGAAACGGAGATGGACGCCGCCCTATGCGCCTTCATGGCGTGAAAGGAATTAACTAACTATTTATGGAAAAGAGGAGATGGAATTAATAAGTGTTCACTTCTTCCTTCTCCCTTTCGAACACTGTATACTGTTACTTTATTGCATTTGTCATTTGTTTTGTTTTTGTTATACTTTTTTGTTCGAAATAAAGTATCTATCTATCTATCTATCTATCTATCTATGAAGTCTCCTCCACAGATTACCACTCCCTGTGAATTCATCATTAACTCAAATGTGTCTATAGAGAGTCCAATCACCTCCAGGTGGAATATAAACGTTTATAAGCGTTATTTCATGCCCCTCTATTTTACCAGTAATTTTGATAAATCTTCCCTCCTCATCTTGTACTTCTGATATATGATCATAATTTAGCAAATTTGAAATAAGTATAGCAACCCCTCGTCGGTGCCCAGCTTTATAAGAAGAGGAGAAAATAAATTTAAAGCCCTGCCTTTTTAATTTTGCAAATTCAGATTGACTCAAATGGGTTTCTTGAAGGAAGGCAATCTGTGCCTTTTCTCGTTTTAGTTTTGTCAAAATCTTACTCCTCTTTATAGGATTCAGAACTCCATTTACATTGAAAGAAACAATTTCAACCGGTTCCTCTTGCATTCAAATATTTACATTTAACCTCAGTTCCCTGTAAGCACTCCCTTGGAAAAAGAATAACACAATGAATAACAAAAACAAACTTTGTGAACATAGAACAGATTCCAAAACTAACTTCCAACCCTAAGGTCGATTTACTGACCCGTTGCTGCTTTGAGGGATAGCCTCTACACCTTCAGTGTGTCAGAGGGCCCTCTCCTATGACGTCAACCATATAAACAGATCAATGTCCCCTCGTTGTCCCTTCCTCCGAACAAAATTTTCATAATTCTTTTCTTATACATCTTTCTCATTTATTTCTTATCTTTAATCAAAAAAGACCAAATCAACCTGTATCCTCCGTTGCTGTGCATCTAAATGCTTGCAGCTTTTGCTTGAAGCTCTGCGTGTTCCCGGCCGCGGTGGTCCGTTTGGTCCGCACTGGCTGCCAGGCTCCTCGCTGAATCCTCTCCTACAACGTTGCTGGCTGCTCAATCACTTTCACCGGCAGGCCACGGCTGACGATGTCCGTTGTCGCCTCTTCCGCTGTGTCATATGTTCTCTGCCCTTCTTCATAGTGAACTCTTAGGCGAGCTGGGTAGAGAGTCTGAAATCGTATTTTGTTTTCTTTCAGGACTCGTCGCGCCTCGGCATATGCTTTCCGTCTGTGTAAAATTACTGGAGCATAATCATGATCCAAGTTTATCTTATGGCCATCCAGAGTAAAGCCTTTCTTCAGCCATGCCAAACGGATTACTTCTTCTTTCGTTCTAAAGCTCTGGAATTTGACAAGGATAGATCTCGGCTTGGCTCCAGGTGGGGGCTGAGGGGCGAGTGCTCGGTGCGCCCTCTCTATATTCAGGTTTACAGTATCAGGGATGCCGAGGTTATCTCTAAGCACTTTCTCTATAAATGTAATCATTGTCTTTGGGTCCATTTCTTTTTGTTCGGGAATTCCATAAATCCTGATGTTTTCTCTTCTTGACCTGCATTCCTGATCCGTTAATTTCTCCTGAGGTTGTTCTTGCAGTTTTAACATTCCTGCAACCACTCCTTCTATGTCTTGTAGCCTTTCCTCGTTCCCCACAATTCTTTTCTCCGCTTCATCCAGTCTTGAGTTTGTCTTGGCAAATTCTCTCATGATCTCTTGTCTGTATTCACGCAGTTCTTTGAGTATTGTGCTGTTAGTCACCTTTCCTTCGTCCTCATTTGCGTTGTTTTCCCCCTGGTTAGCAGCGGTAGAGTTAGCATTAGCTTCTTGATCTTGCGACACATCCGTTTCTGTGGATGTTGCAACAGTGGTTGATTTATTTCTCCCTTTCGGAGGCATCTCCTCTCCTTTGTAGGCGTTAGGACTAGTTTTGTTGGTTTTAATTTGACTTTTTCGAAGTAATTCCTTGTTTTTGGTCGGGAGACCACGCTCTATGCTGCCATCCCTTGGTGATCCGGAAGCAGAACCCCCGAGAAACGCAATTCATCTTGCCTGCACTACAGTTGTATGTACAGCAATATGACAATAAAGGTTGATTTGATTTGATTTGATTTTTGACTTCCACTACCTTAAGTTTGCACATACCTTTCACTATTTTTGCACATATAACTAAATATATTTACTGTACATATATATATTCTTGCATCTACTTAGATATTTCGTTCCCCAACGTGATCTTCTTATCTTTTCATCTTTGGTCCGGCACACACTATCCATTTCACATGTGGTTACAGTGCATCCAGAAAGTATTCACAGCGCTTCACTTTTTCCACATTTTGTTATGTTACAGCCTTATTCCAAAATAGATTAAATTCATTTTTCCTCAAAATTCTACACACAATACTCCATAATGACAACGTGAATTTTTTTTTTTTAGATTTTTGCAAATTTATTAAAAATATAAAACTAAGAAATCACATGAACATAAGTATTCACAGCCTTTGCCATGAAGCTCAGAGCTCAGGTGCATCCTGTTTCCACTGATCATCCTTGAGATGTTTCTACAGCTTTATTGGAGTCCACCTGTGGTAAATTCAGTTGATTGGACATGATTTGGAAAGGCACACATCTGTCTATATAAGGTCCCACAGTTGACAGTGCATGTCAGTGCACAAACCAAGCATGAAGTCAAAGGAATTGTCTGTAGACCTCCGAGATAGGATTGTCTCGAGGCACAAATCTGGGGAAGGGTACAGAAAAATTTCTGCTGCTTTGAAGGTCCCAATGAGCACAGTCACCTCCATCATGCATAAATGGAAGAAGTTTGGAACCACCAGGACTCTTCCTAGAGCTGGCCGGCCATCTAAACTGAGCAATCGGGGGAGAAGGGCCTTAGTCAGGGAGGTGACCAAGAACCCGATGGTCACTCTGTGACCATCACAGAGCTCCAGCATTCCTCTGTGGAGAGAGGAGAACATTCCAGAAGGACAACCATCTCTGCAGCAATCCACCAATCAGGCCTGTATGGTAGAGTGGCCAGACAGAAGTCACTCCTTAGTAAAAGGTACATGGCAGCCCGCCTGGAGTTTGCCATAAGGCACCTGAAGGACTCTCAGACCATGAAAAACAAAATTCTCTGGTCTGATGAGACAAAGATTGAGTTCTTTGGCATGAATGCCAGGTGTCACGCTTGGAGGAAACCAGGCACCGCTCATCACCAGGCCAATACCATCCCTACAGTGAAGCATGGTGGTGGCAGCATCATGCTGTAAGGATGTTTTTCAGTGGCAGGAACTGGGAGACTAGTCAGGATAGAGGGAAAGATAAATGCAGCAATGTACAGAGACATTCCAGATAAAAACCTGCTCTAGAGCGCTCTTGACCTCTGACTGGGGCAATGGTTCATCATTCAGCAGGACAACAACCCTAAGCACACAGCCAAGATATCAAAGGATTGGCTTCAGGACAACTCTGTGATGTCCTTGAGTGGCCCATCCAGAACCCAGACTTGAATCCAATTGAACATCTCTGGAAAGATCTGAAAATGTCTTTGCACCGACACTTCCCATCCAACCTGATGGAGCTTGAGAGGTGCTGCAAAGAGCAATGGGCAAAACTGCCCAAAGATAGGTATGCTAAGCTTGTGGCATCATATTCAAAAAGACTTGAGGCTGTAATTGCTGCCAAAGGTGCATCAACAAAGTATTGAGCAAAGGCAGTGAATACTTATGTACATGTGATTTTTTTAGTTTTTTATTCTTAATAAAGTTGCAAAAATCTCAAATAAACGTTTCACGTTGTCATTATGGGGTATTGTGTGTAGAATTTTGAGGAAAATTATGAATTTATTCTATTTTGGAATAAGGCTGTAACATAACAAAATGTGGAAAAAGTGAAGTGCTGTGAATACTTTCTGTATGCACTGTATATCAGCTACTTATGAAATAATAACAAAAATAATAACTGAATAAATGAGGGTTTTTGATGAAGTGCCATTTTGAGAGATTGGAGATCACAGGCATTCAGTTTTGGCTTGTTGCCTTGCCCTTTATGAATTTTCAGATATCCTTTATTAGTGATATTCTGTACATATTAGAGGGAGAGATATGCAAATCCCATCCAATCTTTCACTGAATAATGATGTCTAAGTTTTTCAAAACAATTAACAATTGTTGACAAATTAGAGATCCCCTGCTCATGAATGAATGAATGAATCTTTATTTTCGGATATATCTTTGTTTCTCAAAGACTCAGCCTTCTGTGGATGCTGCTTTTATACCAAATCATGAATACATTCTCCAGTTACCATCACTTGTTTGCAATTATTTTTTAACCTCATTGCTAACCCTAAAATGCTCCTGTCCCAACTTTTTTTTTGAAATGTTTTGCAGGTCTGCAGAAATAGATGTATATTAAAAGTCTCTGATGGATACAATTCCCCTATAAAAACAAGTCTACATTGTTTTAAATGGTATCTTATCCCCCCTTTTCTACAAAAAAACCCCTTTCATTTTCTTAGTTTCAAATCAGAATCATTTCAGTTTTCCTCCTCCTTAAAATGCCAGGATCTGTGAATAGGCCCACCCACATCCCACAAGGCTAATGGTGGCTAGACCTACATTAAACAGAATAAATCCTGTGAAAAAAAGACTTAGCAGTTGAAGGACATGCCCAGTTTGTTATGTATGGTAAAATACCTTGGGTGAAGGATGAGGCAAGATGACTGTCCGAACACAGCTTTATTGATAATGATGATCAGCGGCAACACGGCAGGCACCTGGCAGAGGGCACCGGTCAAAGAGGCCGCAATGTGACTGCTCTCTGCCTTATATAGGGCGGTGCAGTGACGTGAAGTGCATGCCACCACACCACACTTCACAATAATGTGCCATTTTACAACACAACATTCTACCCCTGCCTTTAGAAAAGTCCAAAGCCAAACACACAATTGACCCCCCCCCCCCCCCAAATTTGGGACCTGAATCATGCACTAAAATAATGAAAAACAATGTACTAAAATGGCCTAACACATTCACACAAAATAACCTAAAATAGGGCTGACGGGTGGATCCCATATCATAATATGCATCACAACAAACCATAAGAACTATATACACCATAATATTTATAGCATGTTCCTTGGGTAGGAGGAGTAGAACCAGCATGGGGGGGCCCAGGGCAGCCCATCAGCAAGTGCGCCCCTGGAAGCAGCAGACCACCGGGACGATAGCCAATCTTCCGGACGATGGAGCCTCGCTTCTTCACCACCGACACTGACTCTCGTTCAGCCTCGTCACCTGGAGCCTCTTCCCGGACATGTCAAAAGTGATTGGCGTGCCTCGCCGAGCCATCGGACAACCTGAAGTATGCTGTGCTCAGCTTAGCCACTATGCGCAGACACCCTAGATGTTTAGCTGGCTGTCGTCTGGCCCATCTTCACCGTGGATGTTCTTCACCCTGAACCAAGTCCAAAACCCTCAGTGGGGCCTGGCTCGGCCTGAAGTGGCACTGCTGAGCATGCGGTTCCTCCATGCTCGTCGGTCTGGCCCTGACCTCTTCTAAAACCATTGTAGCACTCACCATTGTAGCTGCAGACCCTACATCCCCCTGTGGCCAAGCTCCGGAGGCACCTGGGGCTAGCACATTGGTGTCACTCGCCGGTGGAGGTGCCTCACCGCCACGCTCAGTATCCCCCTCTACTGTATCCCGACCGCCAGCACTGAGATCCTCCTGCGCCGAACCTGAGTGATTTGTTCCGTGGGCTCTCTGGTTCAGATACACGACACACTCTAGCATAATGGTTCAAGCGTCCACATCTGCTACAACGTTTTCCCCTAGCCAGGCAGTCCTTAGCCTTATTGCGGTGTGTTGCAGATCCACAACCCTTGCACAGGGATTTTCCTGGGGCAGACCTTCAGCTGGCAGGAGACTCCAGCGGCCGCTGTGACTAGTGCCAGGTGCAGCCTCCAGCTGGAGAGCTAGTTCGACAGCTCTGGCTAATATTAAGTCACTGAGTGCCGTGAGTAGCCTAGCCTGCAATGCGGCGCTGCACATGTGGTCTGCAAGTTGGTCACGTACCATTTCATCTTCCAACGGCCCAAGTGACACTCGCGAGCTAGCTGCCTCAAGTCGGTGACAAACTGATGAATAGGCTCACCTACCCGCTGATGTCGATGCTGAAAATGAATCCTCCAGACAGTCACACTATCCAGGGTGTGGAAATGGTTGGCTAGCAGCTCCACAACATCTTCAAACAAGTCCGAAGCTCTGAGTGTACGCAGGACTCGCTGGCCCTCAATACCCAGGTTGTGAACAAGCAGCGCACGCACTCTTAACTTATTGAGCTTACCGAGGTCTAGCACGGTATGTCTGGAACACCTCAAACCACATAGGCCAAGGCACCGGTGGTTCACCGGGGAGCTCGAGAAAGGAGCGAAGTGGTGTAATACACGCCTGCATGAGTTAATCCTCGACTTCCAAATGTTATGTTGTGGAGAAAGGAGGCAGGCGAGGCAACGAGCTGAACGACACAGTAACTTTATTCTTTCTCCAACATATTTTACAGCAAAAAAGAATCCTGCATCTCTGTGCATTCCTCTTTTATATCTTTATTCCCATGCATCGAGACCCGGCACTTCCAACCATAACACATTGTTGTTTGAATAAAGAATTATGTGGCACATTAACATAACACCGGCACTGCTCCAACACACTTCTTTTCCCAGCAGCTCCGGCATTTACTCCTCTCTCCGGGGGGCGCGTAGTCCTTACTGCCCCGTCTGATACCCCCTGGTGACACCTCCTCCTTCAGTCCATTGTCCCCTGGGTGGAGAAGTCCAACACCATGCCCCCACAATGTATGGTAAAATACCTTGGGTGAATGTTGAGACAAGATGACTGGACGAACACAGCTTTATTGATGATGATGAACAGTGATAACACAGCAGGCACCTGGCAGAGGGCACCGGTCAAAGAGGCCGCAATGTGGCTGCCCTCTGCCTTATATAGGGCGGTGCAGTGACGTGACGGGAAGTGCACATCACCACACCGCAGTTCAAAATAATGTGCCATTTTACAACACAACACAGTTGTATGCATGGTGGCTCAGGATAATGACTGAAACTGCATCAGTCCTTAAAAACAGTTTAATAGTAAAACCCGTCTTAATTTGGGTCAAGTTTTCAAAGCAGCTGTCCAAAAATGCTAACTGGCTCTCTAAGCTAACTTCAGTCAGGCCAGACACAATTCTTACATCCTGATTGGCTCAACACAATGGACCTGCTACAGTTACATCGCCAAAAACGCTCCATCTAAATGTGCCTTTTTTCAAGGGTGGCGCTTAAAGGAAATTTTACAGCAAAAAAACAAAGCAAAAAACCAACAACAATAGACGTAATGTGGAGCGTGTAAATAACGAGGCGGATTTGACTCAGACATTTTATTACACGTCTCACACGAGAAGCATAGACAGAATGAATACTCAGCAGAGACTCTCCTCTTAAAAAGCATGGCATTCTTCTAGAAGCTTCTAACACACAAAAGGTCACATTGCATTCACTTCCTTAATCCTTTAACATCCTTCTAGAAGTTTCTAACACACAAAAGATCACACTGCATTCAACCTTCACACCTCCCTGTTATCTCCCAGGGAAACTCTGCTCTTTGTTCTTGTCTAAGATGCTATACAATTATGCACTCCCCATGTGTCACCAAATGACCCCCCCCCCCCCCACGAGCGTCTTGGATAGAACAATAGAATGACAGTCCATATGCTGTGGTAGAATCATTAAACATCAATCCACATGCTGCTTGGGCTTCAGTCTTCTCCCGTATCTGCTGTAACCAGGATTCACCGCCTCCGCGGCGCTGTCATGCTGGGGGGCTGATGTTTGAGGGGTAAAAGTCTGTCCGTGTGGGTGCTCTGGGGAATCTTTTCTCTGGGAAGCTCCCCGTGGGGGTCTTCCACGCCGAGGGGCCCTCGCCAACAGCACTTGCTCGTCCGCCACCACAAAAGTGGGTTTGAGTCTGTCTATGCCAATCTTTTCCTTCCTACCCCCCAAATCTAGCAAAAAATGCTTGTCCCCTGTTTCCAGCACTCTGGACGGTCCATCATAAGGTGGGCGCAGAGGAGGGCGATGGACATCGTGTCTGACAAAAACGAACTCCGCGTTTTTCAAAGTTTTAGGCACAAAAACGCACAGAAAACTGCGGTGAGCAGGGCCCGGCAGCGTGCTTGTGTCTATGCTACGCTGTAACAGCTAAGACGGGGAGCTGCCCGGTGCGGGATTATCTGGAAGAAACTCCCCGGGCAGCCGAAGTGGCTGCGCAAAAACGAGTTCAGCCGGGGTAGCTTCCAGATCCTCTTTAGTCGCAGAACACAACCCCAATAAAACCCACGGTAGCTTGTCTACCCAATTTGCATCCGTCAGTGACGCCCTGAGAGCCGCTTTCAATGACCTATGAAAACGTTCGCATAACCCATTAGCCTGCGGATTGTACGCGGTTGTGCGGTGAATTGTGACAGCCAGGCTGCGGGCCATTGTTGACCAGAGTTCGGAAACAAATTGAGGGCCTCTGTCGGACGTAATATCCAACGGGACTCCAAAACGCGCCACCCATGCTGTTAAAAACGCACGCGCCACCTCTTCGGCTGTGGTTGCCGCCAGTGGAACCACTTCCGGCCAGCGCGTGGTGCGGTCCACCATTGTCAGAAGGTGCGTGCACCCCTGTGATGGCGGAAGGGGGCCCAAGAGGTCCACATGAACATGGTCGAACCTCTTAGCCGGGATGTGAAACGGCTCCAAGGGAGCCTTCGTGTGTCTGTGTACTTTGGCTCGTTGGCACGCCATACAGGCTGCCGCCCACTCTTTCACTTGTTTGCGAAGGCTCGGCCACACGAATTTCTCTCCTACCATTTTGACCGACGCGCGCACTTCCGGGTGCGCCAAAGTATGAATCGAGTCAAACACGCGGCTGCGCCATGCGGCCGGGACCATGGGACGCGGGCGCCCCGTGGAGACATCGCAGATTAGGGGGGGCATGCCGTCTTGCAGCACCCTGCCCTCCAGCCTTAACCCTGTTGGTCCAGACTGGAGCGCGCGCACGTGTAATCTATCCCCACGGCTGTGGGGATAGATTACACACGATTATGGCTGTGTAATCTATCCCCACGCAGACCGGGGCAGCCATGGCGCGCGAGAGGCAGTCTGCCACTACTTTCAGTTTACCCGACACATGCTGAATATCGGTAGTAAACTCTGAGATCGCGGCCAGCTGTCTCTGCTGCCGGCCCGACCACGGTTCTGAAACCTTGGCCATCGCGAATGTTAGTGGCTTGTGGTCAACGAACGCGGTGAAACAGCGCCCTTCCAGCCAGAACTGGAAGTGGCGAATGGCCAAGTGGAGAGCCAGCAACTCCCTGTCGAATGCGCTGTATTTACGTTCACTGTCGCGCAAAGTCCTGCTGAAAAAGGCGAGCGGCTGCCAAGCCCCGGCTACGCGCTGCTCCACAACCACCCCTATGGCCACATCTGACGCGTCAGTAGTGAGCGCTATGCGGGCCGTTGGGTCTGGATGTGCCAGCAACGCAGCGTTTGCCAGGGCTGCTTTGACTTCCGAGAACACCCGCTCTCGCTCCGGGGACCATTCGATCTTATCCGCGGGTTTCTGTTTTTTGAGCGCAGCATACAGTGGTTGCATGAGCTGCGCTGCGCGGGGAAGGAAACGGTTATAAAAATTCACCATTCCCAAAAATTCCTGTAGTGCCCTGACCGTTTGCGGCCGAAGAAAATCTGCTGGCCCCCGCTGCTGCTGCCGTTGGTGGCTCTGCTGCTGCTGTCGATGGTTCCTCGCCTCCTCCGGGCGTCGTGCCAAGCTCCGTCGCTGCTGCAACGGTCGTGAACTCCCTGCTGGCGACGATGATCTGGTTCGCTTCACGGGCTAGCGCACGATAGTCCCGCTTGGCCAGCAACGGCGAATTGGCCAGGGTTGCTCTTGCCGCTGACGGAAGGTTCCGGAGGAAGAGGTGGGTAAAAATGAAATGGTCGTCGTCTGTGCCCTTTAACCTCAGCATCTTCTCCATCAGGTCTATGGCCGACCCATCTCCCAACCCGGTCCGAGTCAGGAGTCTCTCTGCTCTCTCACCATCCGAGAGTGTGAAGTGCTGGATGAGTGCAGCCTTCAGCGCGCTGTACTTGTCGTCGGTTGGTGGCTGATTGAGCAGGCTCTCTACGTGCTGAGCCGTGCGGGCGTCAAGCGCTGCGACCACATAGTGGAATTTTGTGTCATCCGCCGATATCCCCTGGAGGGCGAACTGCGCCTCGACTAGGTGGAACCAGGAGCGTGGATTGTGCTGCCAAAAATCCGGTAGCTTGATCGCAACAGCACATGCGTGGCTGGGGGTTCCCATCGAGGCTGGCTCCGGGGGTCTTTCGTTGTGTTCCATGATTCGTCTTGGGTCACCAGTGTGGAGCGTGTAAATAACGAGGCGGATTTGACTCAGACATTTTATTACACATCTCACACGAGAAGCATAGACAGAATGAATACTCAGCAGAGACTCTCCTCTTAAAAAGCATGGCATTCTTCTAGAACAGGGATGTCCAATCATGTGCCATGCAGGGCCAAGACCCTGCAGGTTTTCTTTCTACCCAGTCTCTTCAGCAGGTGTTTTTACTGATCAGCAATCAGTAGGAAGAAATTCAGTGAAATCTGCTGTTGAAAACACTGGTTGGAGGTAAAGCCTGCAGGGTCTTGGCCCTCCATGGCACATGATTGGACACCCCTGTTCTAGAAGCTTCTAACACACAAAAGGTCACATTGCATTCACTTCCTTAATCCTTTAACATCCTTCTAGAAGTTTCTAACACACAAAAGATCACACTGCATTCAACCTTCACACCTCCCTGTTATCTTCCAGGGAAACTCTGCTCTTTGTTCCGAGTGGAATCGTCACTTCCTTGTGGTAACGTATCGTCACTTCCTGTTTTGCTGTCTGCCTGTGTGGTTTGCCTGTGTGGTTGCTCTCCAGCCATTAGCTATGGCTACTAGCTCTCCTTCCTCTCCTCCTCTGGTGTGCTCTCTCTGTCAGATGTTTAGCTACACCTCTGCCTCTTTTAGTGATAACGGTAAATGTAATAAATGTTGTCTTTTTGAGGCGCTCGAGGCGAGGTTGTCTGATTTGGAATCCCGGCTCCGCTGCATTGAAACACCGTCTGCGCCAGTTAATCTTGACGGACGCCCATTAGCTGCAGCGGAGCTAGCTAGCTTAGGCCCCCCTGTCAGCGGTCCCTCGGCTCTCCTCAGCAGCGAGGAGACTGGGTGGGTGACGGTGAGAAGGAAGCCTAGTCGCAAAGCCCCGGTTCACCACCAACCTGTTCACGTCTCTAATCGTTTTTCCCCGCTCAGCGACACACCCGCTGAGGAAAAAACTCTGATCATTGGCGACTCTGTAGTCAGAAACGTGAACCTAGAGACTCCAGCGGCCGTAGTCCAATGTATTCCTGGGGCCAGAGCAGGCGACATCGAGTCAAATTTGAAAATGCTGGCTAAAAGTAACTGTAAATATTCCACAATTGTTATTCAGTTATTCACGCCGGCATTAATGACATCCGTCTCCGGCAGTCGGAAGTCACGAAACTTAATATAGAATCGGTGTGTGAGTTTGCAAAAACGATGTCTGCCACTGTAGTATTCTCTGGGCCCCTCCCCAATCTGACCAGTGATGACATGTTTAGCCGCTCGTCATCCTTGAACCGCTGGCTGTCTGTGTGGTGTCCTAAAAATGACGTGGGCTACATTGACAATTGGAGCTCTTTTTGGGGAAAACCTGGTCTTATGAGACGAGACAGCATTCATCCCACTTTGGATGGTGCTTCTCATTTATCTAACAATCTGGCATCCTTTTTATCCAAATTTCCAAAACCATGACTACTCAGAGTTGGGACCAGGAAGCAGAGTTGCAGTCTTACACGCCTCTCTGCAGCTCCTCTTCGTCCGCCACCCCTCAGCTTAGCCCCTGTCTTCCCCATCAGAGAATCGTTGTCTGCTCCCTCCAAAGTGAATAAAAATATAATGCATAAGCATCCCAAAGTGATAAAGCAAAATATTGGTAAAACTCAAATTAAACATAAAGCCTCTAAATTGAATGATTTGGCCTCTGTTCCTCCTCATAATTTAAAAATTAAACGTGGTTTATTAAATATTAGGTCTCTAACTCCCAAGTCTCTGTTAGTCCATGATTTGTTAATTGATCATCAGATTGATTTAATATCCCTTACAGAGACTTGGTTAGGACAAGAGGATTATGTTGGTTTAAATGAATCAACTCCCTCTGGTTATTTAAACTGTCAAAATCCCAGAAGTTCTGGTCGTGGAGGAGGAGTAGCAACAATTTCCATCCATCCATCCATCTTCTACCGCTTTTCCGGAGGTCCGGGTCGCGGAGGCAGCAGCCCAAGCAGAGAAGCCCAGACCTCCCTCTCCCCAGCCACCTGCTCCAGCTCTTCAGAGGGGACACCAAGGCGTTCCCAGACTAGCTGGGAGACATAGTCTCTCCACCGAGTCCTGGGTCTGCCCCGGGGTCTCCTCCCAGTGGGACGTGCCTGAAACACCTCAAGTGGGAGACGTCCAGGAGGCATCCTAATCAGATGCCCATACCACCTCAACTGACTCCTTTCAATGTGGAGGAGCAGCGGTTCCACTCTGAGCCTCTCCCGGATGACTGAGCTCCTCACCCTATCTCTGAGGGTGAGTCCAGCAATCCTACGGAGAAAGCTCATTTCAGCCGCTTGTATCCGCGATCTCGTTCTTTCGGTCATTACCCAAAGCTCGTGACCATAGGTGAGAGTAGGAACGTAGATTGACTGGTAAATCGACAGCTTTGCCTTAGAACTAAGCTCCCTCTTCACCACAACAGACCGGTACAATGTCCGCATCACTGCAGATGCTGCTCCAATCCGTCTGTCGATCTCTCGCTCCATTTTCCCCTCACTCGTGAACAAGACCCCAAGATACTTAAACTCCTCCACTTGGGGCAGGAGCCTGTCCCCAACCCGGAGAGGACAATCCACCTTTTTCCGGCTGAGGACCATGGACTCGGACTTGGAGGTGCTGATTCTCATCCCAGCCGCTTCACACTCAGCGGCAAACCGTCCCAGCAAGAGCTGTAGGTCATTGCTGGATGAAGCCAACAGGACAACATCATCTGCAAACAACAGAGATGAGATCCTGTGGTTACCAAGCATGACACCCTCCATTCCCTGGCTGCGCCTAGAAATCCTGTCCATAAAAATTATGAACAGGACCGGTGACAAAGGGCAGCCCTGGCGGAGTCCAACTCTCACTGGGAATGACTCCGACCGAGTGTTGGCAATACGAACTAAACTCTCACAACGGTCGTACAGAGACCGAATAGCTCGTAACAACAAGCCCGATACCCCATACTCCCGAAGCACCCCCCACAAAAATCCACGAGGGACGCGGTCAAATGCCTTCTCCAAGTCCACAAAACACATGTAAACTGGTTGGGCAAACTCCCACGAACCCTCAAGAATTCTCGAGAGGGTAAAGAGCTGGTCCGATGTGCCACGGCCAGGACGAAAACCACATTGCTCCTCCTGAATCCGAGGTTCGACCAACGGCCGGACTCTCCTCTCCAGTACCTTGGCATAGACCTTCCCAGGGAGGCTGAGGAGTGTGATCCCTCTAAAGTTGGAGCACACCCTCCGGTCCCCTTTTTTGAAGAGAGGAACCACCACCCCGGTTTGCCATGCCAAAGGCACTGCCCCCGACCTCCACGCAATGTTGCAGAGGCGTGTCAACCATGACAACCCAACAACATCCAGGGCCTTGAGGTATTCGGGGCGAATCTCGTCCACCCCCGGGGCCCGGCCACCAAGGAGATTTTTAACCACCTTGGCGACCTCAGCCCCTGTGATAGGCGACTCATCCCCCTTGTCCCCAAACCCTGCTTCCTCTGTGGAAGGCGTATCAGCGGGATTGAGGAGATCCTCGAAGTATTCCTTCCACCGCCCGACGATATCCCCAGTTGAAGTCAACAGTGTCCCATCCGCACCATACACAGTGTGGACGGGGAGCTGCTTTCCCCTCCTGAGCCGCCGAACAGTTTGCCAGAATCTCTTTGAAGCCGACCGAAAGTCTTGTTCCATGGCCTCACCGAACTCCTCCCATACCCGGGTTTTTGCTTCAGCAACCACCCGAGCTGCACTCCGCTTGGCCTGCCGGTACACCTCAGCTGCTTCGGGAGTCCCACAAGCCAACCAAGCTTGATAGGACTCCTTCTTCAGCTTAATGGCCCCCCTCACCACTGGTGTCCACCACTTGGTTCGGGGGTTGCCACCACGAGATGCACCGACCACCTTGCGGCCGCAGCTCTGGGCCGCCGCTTCAACAACAGAGGTGGAGAACATGGCCCATTCAGACTCCATGTCTCCAGACTCCCTCGGAATGTGGTTGAAGTTCTTCCGGAGGTGGGAGTTGAAGACCTCCCGGACAGGGGCCTCAGCCAGACGCTCCCAGCACACCCTCACTATACGTTTGGGTCTACCAGGTCTGAATGGCTTCCTCCCCTGCCATCGGATCCAACTCACCACCAGGTGGTGATCAGTTGACAGCTCTGCACCTCTCTTTACTCGGGTGTCCAAGACATACGGTCGCAGGTCTGATGATACGATAACAAAATCGATCATCGACCTGCGGCCTAGGGTGTCCTGGTGCCAGGTGCACATATGGACACCCTTATGCTTGAACATGGTGTTCGTTATGGACAGACTGTGGTTAGCACAGAAGTCCAATAACTGAACACCACTCGGGTTCAGATCGGGCAGGCCGTTCCTCCCAATCACCCCCCTCCAGGTTTCACTGTCGTTGCCCACGTGCGCATTGAAGTCCCCCAGTAGGACAATGGAGTCTCCAGGAGGAGCACCCTCCAGCACCCCAGTCACAGACTCCAAAAAGGGTGGGTACTCTGAAACATCATTTGGTGCATAGGCACAAATGATGGTCAGGACCCGTTTCCCAACCCGAAGGCGCAGGGAAGCAACCCTTTCGTCCACCGGGGAAAACTCCAATATAGAGGCAGCAAGGTGGGGCGATACAAGAATACCTACCCCTGCTCGTCGCCTCTCGCCCGGGGCAACTCCAGAAAAGGCCAAGCTCCAGCCCCTCTCCAGGAGACTGGTTCCGGAACCGGAGCTGTGTGTTGAGGTGAGGCCGACTATATCTAGCCGGTATCGCTCAATCTCGTACACCAGCTCAGGCTCCTTCCCCACCAGAGAGGTGACATTCCACGTACCAAAAGCCAGTTTAGAAAGCTTGGGATCAGTCCGCCAAGGTCTCCGCCTTTGACTGCCACCTAATCCACATAGCACCGGACTTCCATGATCCCTCCTGCAGGTGGTGAACCTACTGGAGGGCGGACCCATGTAACTCCTTCGGGCTGAGCCCGGCCGGGTCCCATGGGTGGAAACCTGGCCACCAGACGCTAGCCTTCGAGCCCCTCCCCCAGGCCTGGCTCCAGGGTGGGGCCCCGGTAACCCCATACCGGGCGGGGTACACTGAATCCTTGATATGCAATTTATCATGAGAGTCTGTTGGATCGTTCTTAGTCTGGCCCTTCACCCAGGACCAGTTTGTCTTGGGAGACCCTATCAGAGGCAAATTGCCCCGGACAACATAGCTCCTGGGATCACTGGGGCACGCAAACCCCCCCACCACGATAAGGTCACGATCCATGAGGGGGGATCATTCCAAATTACTAGTTAATGTAAAGCAAAAAACATGTTATAATTCCTTTGAGGGCCTGGTCCTCAGTATTGGGCACTTTAGCAATCTTAGGTTAAACCCAATTTTATTTGCCATAGTTTATCGTCCCCCATCAACCTACTCAGAATTTTTATCCGAATTTGCTGATTTCTTAGCTGATTTAGTGCTGAAATCTGATAGAATAATTATAGTAGGGGACTTTAATATACATGTGGATGTAGATAGTGACTGCCTTAATGTGGCTTTTAATTCAATATTAGACTCGATTGGGTTTTCTCAGAAAGTAGGAAATTCTACTCATTACCTCCACCATACATTGGACCTTGTTCTGACATATGGCATAGAAATAGAAAATCTTGTAGTGTCTCCTCATAACCCTGTACTGTCAGACCATTGTCTGTTAACCTTTGATTTTACTATTTCTGACTATTTGGCTCCTAAAGAAAAATATTATTACAGTAGATGCCTCTCAGATGATGCTGTTTCCAAATTTATGCAGATTGTTTCCTCTATGCCATGTGTCAACACAACGGAAATAAGCTATAGACAGCTTGCTCCTTCTGTAATTGATAACATGGTGGATAGTGTTTCAGCTTCTCTGCATCAGGCTCTAGACTTGGTGGCCCCCTTAAAAAAGAAAAAGTCTAATCAGAGATTTCTAACTCCTTGGTTCAACACAGAAACTCGTAGCTTAAAACAGAAGACTCGTCAATTAGAAAGAAAATGGCGCTCTACTAATTTAAATGAAATCTATTTAGCTTGGAGAAATCATCTTTTAATTTATAAAAAATCTCTTAGAAAAGCTAGAACAAGTTATTACTCTGCATTAATAGAAGAGAACAAGAATAATCCCAGGTTTCTTTTCAGTACTGTAGCCAGGTTGACGAAGAGTCAGGACTCTGTTAATCCTAGCATTCCCTTAGAGCTTACTAGTCAGGACTTTATGAACTTTTTCAATAATAAAATTTCATCCATCAGAGATAAAATCAATCAGATTCTTCCCACAGTTAACTTAAATACTGTAACTACTACAACTCCTTCTTTTGATGTCTGTCTTGATGAGTTTACTCCAATCGACCTTTGTGAGTTAGACAAAATAGTTTCCTCATCCAAACCTTCAACTTGTCTTTTAGACCCTATTCCTACCAGGTTATTTAAAGAAGTCTTCCCACTTATTGGTAGCTTTATTCTTCATATAATCAATTCTTCATTAACTTTGGGCCATGTACCGCAGGCTTTTAAAACGGCTGTAATTAAACCCTTACTCAAAAAGCCAACGCTAGATCCAGGAGCTTTAGCTAACTATAGACCAATCTCTAATCTCCCTTTCATTTCAAAAATCTTAGAAAGAGTTGTTGCTACGCAATTATTTGACCACCTGCAGGGAAATGGTTTACTTGAAGAGTTTCAATCTGGGTTTAGAATCCATCATAGTACTGAAACAGCCTTAGCGAAGGTCACTAACGTCCTCCTCATTGCATCTGATAATGGACTAGTTTCTGTACTTGTCCTTTTAGACCTTAGTGCAGCTTTTGATACTATCGATCATAATATTCTACTTGATAGATTAGAACACTATGTTGGACTTAATGGAACTTCGTTGCAGTAGTTTAGATCTTATTTATCTGATAGGTTCCAGTTTGTTCATGTAAATAATGAGTTTTCTTTCAACTCAAAGCTTAGTCATGGAGTTCCACAGGGATCTGTGCTAGGCCCTACTCTTTTTAGTTTATATATGCTTCCATTAGGCAACATTATTAGAAAGCACTGTATACATTTTCATTGTTATGCAGATGACACACAATTATACCTGTCAATGAAGCCAGATGATAGTAATCAATTAGCCAAGTTAGAAGCCTGTCTTAAGGAAATCAAAGCTTGGATGACTTGTAATTTCCTGCTATTAAATTCAGATAAGACTGAAGTCATTCTTGTTGGTCCCAAAAACCTTAGAAATTCCTTTCCAAATCAAACTTTCAGTTTGGATGCAGTTACTCTTTCTCTTAATAGCTCTGTGAGGAACCTTGGAGTTATTTTTTGATCAGGATTTGTCCTTCAATTCACATATTAAATTTGTTTCTAAGACTGCCTTCTATCATTTGCGTAATATTGCCAAGATTAGGAGCATCTTGTCTCAGAGTGATGCTGAGAAGCTGATCCATGCTTTTGTTAGCTCGAGATTAGATTATTGTAATTCTTTATTATCAGGCTGTCCTAAAACATCTTTAAAAAGTCTTCAGCTGATCCAAAATGCTGCAGCAAGAGTTTTAACAGGTACTAGAAAGAGAGATCATATCTCTCCGGTTCTGGCCTCCCTTCATTGGCTTCCCATAGAGTTTAGAATTAAGTTTAAAATCCTTCTTCTTACTTACAAAGCTCTAAACAATCAGGCTCCTTTTTATTTAAAAGATCTGATACTACCGTATTATCCTAACAGAGCACTACGCTCCCAAAATGCAGGATTACTTGTAATACCTAGAATCTCCAAAAGTACAATGGGAGGCAGAGCCTTCAGTTATCAAGCTCCTCTCCTGTGGAATCAGCTGCCAATCTGGATTCGGGAGTCAGACTCGATCTCTGTTTTTAAGAATAGGGCTAAAACCTACCTTTTTGATATAGCCTACAATTAGGGAGGGATCATGTGTTTCTGAACCCTCCCTTAGTTATGCTGCTAATAGGTTTAGTCAGCTGGGGGACCTCCAGTAATGCACTGGGCCTCACTCCTTTCCTCACTCTCTATGAAATATTTTTTTTGCTGGTCATTAACATTTGTTTGTTCTCTCCCATAGATTGAGTCCCCATCGTGCTGTTTGCTCTCTACATGTCTGTTCTTTTCTTCTTCTCTATCCCCTCACCCCCCAGCCAGTCGTAGCAGATGACTGCCCCTCCCTGAGCCTGGTTCTGCTGGAGGTTTCTTCCTGTTAAAAGGGAGTTTTTCCTCTCCACCGTCGCCAAGTGCTTGCTCACAGGGGATCGCCTGATTGCTGGGGTCTTTCTGCAACTTTCTGCAACTGTGGGGGTTCCCCCCTACAGTTGATAGTGCTATGAGATGACTGTTGTTGTGAAATGGCGCTATATAAATAAAGTTGAATTGAATTGAATTGAATTGAATTTGTTCTTGTCTAAGATGCTATACAATTATGCACTCCCCATGTGTCACCAAAGTAACACATTTGAGTGATTTAGCTCTTGATACATCTTGTAAGTCATAAAAAACATTACAGACATGTTAAAAAAAAACTCTTTGGGGGGAGTGTCACATATGACAAATTGACCCCAATAAAATATTAAATATCTTTAGTTCATACTGTCTGATATAAAGTAATATATTTTTAAATCAAAAACTGCATTTTAAATTTTACAATTTCCCTATCATCCCAATTTATAGATTAACACATATGCGACATAGAGATTTAGTGGAAAGTGGCAGGATGTATTAAGCATTCTGCATAACAAGAATTTTTAATACTAGTTATAATTTAGCTGTTGTACTTCTCTGTTTTTCATGACTTATTACAACCCCCAACTGTGATCCTGGCATGCAGTATGATAAAATTTGAAATTATCTGTATAATCCCATACATTACAAGAGCAATCTTCCACGAAATATGATCAACAATGTGTAGCTGGTGAGGCTTATTGTTGACCCAATCCTGCAAAGCAGGGTTCATTCAAAACAAAACCTCTCTGTGTTCATCACAGTACAGTCTGGCCTGTTTCTTGCATAACCAGCTTAGTCGAATCATTGACCCGAATCAGGGCTCCACTCCCCTTCTTCTTGACTTTTAAGTAGGACATTGGGCAGATTTCATAACAGAACAGTAACTCCAGGATAGAAGTACAGTGTTTCTAGGACAGACAGCTTTTGGTGTCTGCCACCCCCTGGTGGAGGTTTGGGATTGTGAATATGATCCCTCCACCCCACCCCGCAACATGTTGCCATGTTTTTGTCATCATGCGAGGTTGAAGTCTCGTGTGACCTTCAGCTGCCAAGACTATCTCCAACAAACACCTGCAGGTTTGACATCTGAGATCCTGGCCTGCTGTCTCGGGACCCAGTGTGTAAGATAACACAGCCTTGATATCTGAGGCATCAGCAGGTCATTTGGTTCGTTTGTACAAATATAACTTTTAAATGTCGTCATTATGGCTCTCACTATTTCATCTGCCTTATCAATTAATTCAAATCTAAAAAAGGCATTCAGAGAACCACCGTATACTCCATGTGGTTTTAACAGTTTGACACATAATATTTCCAAGGATATACAGTCACGTGAAAAAATTAGGACACCTTTTGAAAGCCTGTGTTCTTTAACATATTTGGACATATGGATATTTAATAACAATTTTAACAATACTGGGAGATTCAAGTAATATAGCTAAACAATTAAAACTGAAGAAAAGACTTTTTTTTAAATTTTCTGTGAATGAATTTATTTATTTCGGATAATACAGTACAGGTTAAAAGAAACTGTATAATATAACAACAAGGTCAAATTAGACAAAGACTCCTTCTACTAAACAGTTCCACGTGAGTTATCCGAAATGGGTGATGGCTGAAGCCGCAGCTTATATTGCCCACCCATATTCCATCCAAGAATTCAAAAGAAAAAAGAGTAAACAAGACAACAGTGATTACAATTTAGAACAAAGCTAAGACAAAGTGTGACTGAGAGAAAAAAAAGAAAACTAAGCTAAGCTAAGTTAAGCGGTTACTATTCAAGACAAATCTAAGACAGAATGTCACAGAGAGAAAAAAAACAAACAAAAAAAAACTAAGCTACAACACAACACAGGCTGGATATGTCAATCCTTATGTGAGTTTACATGTCGTCTTGTAAATATGTTTGGAGTATTTCTTCCTTTAGTTTTTGTTTAAATTGTCCAAGCGTTGTACATGATTTTAATTCAGGTCCATAATCGTTCCATAATCTGACTCCTTGCACTGAAATACAGTGTTGCTTGGTGGTTGTTCTCACTGTAGGCTTTTGAAATATACATGTTCCTCTGATGTGATATCGTTTCTCCCTTGTTTGGAACAACTTTTGGATATTTGCGGGCAGTGATAAATTCTTCACTTTGAACATTATTATTGCGGTTTTAAAGTCAACCAGATCTTTCAACTTGAGAGTTTTTTGTTTAAGAAAAAGTGGGTTTGTTGGTTCCCTGTAAGCTGCTTTGTTTATTATTCTAATAGCTCTCTTTTGAAGCATAAAGAGTGGATATATGTTTGTTTTGTATGTATTTCCCCATACTTCATTACAATATGTCATGTATGGGAGTATTAATGAATGATACAAGGTGTATAGTGTGGGTTGATTCAGCAAAATGTAATGTAAAAAAAAAAAAGTAAAATGTAATTCTAAAAACATGCAATTTCTGGTGAGGAATAAATTAGGACACCCCCACATTCATTCCCACTTAAAATGGCTAAAATCACACACAGGTGTATCACATCAGGTCCACATGATTAGAACACGGTTACTCAGCATTTTGAAGGAGGCTTATCCTATTCAAACCTCAGACATTTGGTTTGGTGTGCTCCTGACTGTTGAAGTGAGAGTGAACACCAAGGTGAGATCGAAAGAGCTGTCTGAGGCCTTCAGAAAGAAGATTGTAGCAGCTTATGAGTCTGGTAAGGGATTTAAAAAGGTCTCAAAAGAATTTGAAATCAGCCATTCCATTGTCCAGAAAATAGTCTACAAGTGGAGGACATTCAAAACAACTACCAACATGCCCAGGTCTGGCCGTCCAAGCAAGTTCACCCTGAGATGCTAAAAGAAGTCTCCAAAAACCCTAAAATGTCATCACGGGACCTACAGCAGACTCTTGCTACTGTTGATGTGAAAGTGCATGGCTCCACAATCAGAAAGAGAGTGCACAAGTTTAACTTGCATGGGAGGCGTGCAAGGAGGAAACCTTTGCTCTCCAAGAGAAACATGAAAGCCAGACAAAGTTTGCCAGAGAGAACGTAGACAAAGACCAGGACTTCTGGAATAATGTTCTTTGGACAGACGAGTCTAAAATTGAATTATTTGGACACCAGAACAGAGGACATGTTTGGTGTAGACCAAATACAGCATTCCAGGAAAAGAACCTCATACAAACTGTGAAGCATGGAGGTGGAAGTGTCATGGTTTGGGGATGCTTTGCTGCAGCAGGACCTGGTCAGCTCACCATCACAGAATCCACCATGAATTCTACCATGTATCAGAGAGTGCTTGAGGACCACATGAGACCACCTGTAAATAAATAAAAGCTGAAACGGAGCTGGACCCTGCAACATGACAATGACTCTAAACATACCAGTAAATCCACCAAGGACTGGCTAAAAACTAAGAAATACAGAGTCCTGGAATGGCCAAGTCAAAGCCCAGATCTTACTCCCAGAGATGCTGTGGGGTGACTTGAAATGGGCTTGTTGGACTGGACTGGAAATAACACCAATGCTGCGTACAAGAAGGGAATGAGCAGACTCTACTTCCTGAGGAAGCGGAGATCAAGGATCTCTGCTTCGTGTGCAACAGGATGCTGGAGCTTTTCTACCAGGTCGTTGTCACCAGTGCCATTTGCTGCTGTTGGGGTAGCAGTATCACAGCCAGCGACACCCAACAGACTTGACAAGATTTTCAAGAGGGCTGGCTCTGTAATTGGTCTCAAACCAGAGACCTTTGAGACTGTGGTGGAGAGGAGAACACTAAACAAACGATCCATCATGGACAATCCTGATCACCCCCTCCACCACACACTGGACAGACAGCAGAGCACTTTCTCCACCAGACTGCTACAACTTTGCTGCTGAACTGTCAGGTACAGAAAATCTTTCCTGCCACACACCATTTCACTGTACAATAACTCACTCTGATGTTGAATTCTGGTCATAATTATGTTGCCATACTGCACCTTGAGTCTAATTTGTGCCTCACATTTCACCCTGCACCCGACAGTCCTGCATTGTACAGTGGGTATGATTCATGTATCTAAACGAGTTATCATCTATGATGTATATAAGTTATTTTGGTAGTTTTACTTTCCATGGGTAATCCCTTTGTCTGCTATGCTGTGTGTGTTTCTGTTGTTTTGGTCGTCTACTGTCATGCTGCTGTTACACTGTAATTTCCCAGTTTGGGATCAAGAAAGTACATCTATCTATCCATCTATATGCACAAAACCCCTCAAACATCTCACAGCTGAAAGAATTCTGAGTTGAGGAATGGGGCAAACTTTCTTCGGACCGATGAATGGGAGATAGCAGGATCTGTAAAGTGCTTTGGTCATCTAGAGATGAGAAAAAGTGCTATATACAGTGGGGTAAAAAAGTATTTAGTCAGCCACCAATTGTGCAAGTTCTCCCTCTTAAAAGATGAGAGAGGTCTCCATTTTTCATCATAGGTATACCTCAACTATGAGAGACAAAATAAGAAAAAAAAAATCCAGAAAATCACATTGAAGGATTTTTAATGAATTAATTGGTAAATTCCTCAGTAAAATAAATATTTGGTCAATAACAAAAGTTCATCTCAATACTTTGTTATATACCCTTTGTTGGCAATGACAGAGGTCAAACGTTTTCTGTAAATTTTCACAAGGTTTTCACACACTGTTGCTGGTATTTTGGCCCATTCCTCCATACAGATCTCCTCTAGAGCAGTGATGTTTTGGGGCTGTCGCTGGGCAACACAGACTTTCAACTCCCTCCAAAGATTTTCTATGGGGTTGAGATCTGGAGACTGGCTAGGCCACTCCAGGACCTTGAAATGCTTCTTACGAAGCCACTCCTTCGTTGCCTGGGCGGTGTGTTTGGGATCATTGTCATGCTGAAAGACCCAGCCACGTTTCATCTTCAATGCCCTTGCTGGTGGAAGGAGGTTTTCACTCAAAATTTCACGATACATGGCCCCATTCATTCTTTTCTTTACATGGATCAGTCGTCCTGGTCCCTTTGCAGAAAAACAGCCCCAAAGTATGATGTTTCCACCCCCATGCTTCACAGTAGGTATGGTGTTCTTTCTCCTCCAAACACGACAAGTTGAGTTTTTACCAAAAAGTTCTATTTTGGTTTCATCTGATCATATGACATTCTCCCAATCCTCTTCTGGATCATCCAAATGCTCTCTAGCAAACTTCAGACGGGCCTGGACATGTACTGGCTTAAGCAGGGGGACACGTCTGGCACTGCAGGATTTGAGTCCCCGGCGGCGTAGTGTGTTTCTGATGTAGCCTTTGTTACTTTGGTCCCAGCTCTCTGCAGGTCATTCACTAGGTCCCCCCATGTGGTTCTGGGATTTTTGCTCACCGTTCTCGTGATAATTTTGACCCCACGGGGTGAGATCTTGCATGGAGCCCCAGATCGAGGGAGCTTATCAGTGGTCTTGTATGTCTTCCATTTTCTAATAATTGCTCCCAAAGTTGATTTCTTCACACCAAGCTGCTTACCTATTGCAGATTCAGTCTTCCCAGCCTGGTGCAGGTCTACAATTTTGTTTCTGATGTCCTTTGACAGCTCTTTGGTCTTGGCCATAGTGGAGTTTGAAGTCTGACTGTTTGAGGTTGTGGACAGGTGTCTTTTATACTGATAACGAGTTCAAACAGGTGCCATTAATACAGGTAACGAGTGGAGGACAGAGGAGCCTCTTAAAGAAGAAGTTACAGGTCTGTGAGAGCCAGAAATCTTGCTTGTTTGTAGGTGACCAAATACTTATTTTACTGAGGAATTTACCAATTAATTCATTAAAAATCCTTCAATGTGATTTTCTGGATTTTTTTTTTCTCATTTTGTCTCTCATAGTTGAGGCATACCTATGATGAAAATTGGAGACCTCTCTCATCTTTAAAGTAGGAGAACTTACACAATTGGTGGCTGACTAAATACTTTTTTGCCCCACTGTAAGTGAACACCATTTATCATTTCTTTTCTACAGATAAATAAAAACAAGATTAAACATCAATATGTGAACATTTCTTAATAAAGAAAATATTTAATGGTCTGTCCTAATTTTTTCACGACTGTACTTGTGCCCCTGCACACTAAAATCAGTATATTACACTTCAAGCTAGATCTTCTTACTATAGTCTTTAAAAGGCAAACCTGCAGTGTTCATTTACATCCACATTATCAAATAAAAATCTCAAAACATAGAATTTATACAGAATCATTTTAATGTAACAATATAGCAACTTTTAAGTTGTACAGTAAGACAACATGCTCGTTTTAGATCATTTTTAACAGAGAAAGCTGGAAAGATCCTGGAATGATTGAGATGGAAATAAAATAGAAAAACATCCAACACAAACGTACACCTCTTAATACTGTGCTCTGATAAATTGTCTGGAAAGTTTTTAGAAGGAAAAACACTTTACTTAGCATGGTTCTTATTTAAAACCTACAATAAGCGGCTAAAATTGTTTACAGTACTTAAATATAAAAATAGACTCTGAATTTGTTTGCTGTCTTTTGTTTACTGATGCAGTCTTCGAGATGGATGGATGATTGTGTCCAACATGTCCACAGGTCACTCAGTGGCACATCCGAGACGTCATCTCTTTCTGTAGCACACACAAGCCAAAGCACAGTGACTGGTTGAAGAAATTATGCAAGTACAGTACTGGGGTAAAAAATAAAGCTGCTATTGTCAGGACAGTGCAGAAGTTTCTGAAATTATTGCATTACATGGCACAACATCACAGCTGTGCAGTATACACTAACTAAAAGCAGGTGAGGGTGTAGCACTGGCCTAGGGAGGAGGGATGCAAACTCAGCAGGCCCAGCTGACTGGTACTTGGTCTTTAAGGCAGAGTTAAACTGAAACTCAAGCTACTGTACATCTGCAGGCGCAATGTCAACACTGGCAGCAAATAGTTTTGCAAAGAGATCAAAACTGAATCTATGAGATTTAAAAGATGGCAAATGTCCAGCAAGATTCCACTTTGAATGTGTTCATTTTCTTAGGGAACATTTGGGCCCCGCGACAAACTTGCCAGTCTGCAAGTGTGTTAAATTGCCCTGTTGCATCGATCCTTCCTATAGTCTCAGTTTTTGTCTCACATTTCAATGATCACCCCCCACCCCCCCGCAGTTTTGCATTTAGAGAGTTGAGATGGTTCGTTGTGTCCCACATAAGCAGCAAGTCATTCAAAAACCTTTCATCCTTGAGCGCAGGGACGACTTCTTGTATACTTTCAATAAAATGAGATTTCTCTCAACTTAGGTGTCATTGTAGCGGGTTGAATTCAACCCCCCCACAACACACAGAGACAGTCAGCTCGCACTCCTGGGTTTTTTCCGCTGCATGCTGCGTTTACAGCTGTAAGGTTAAAGTGTCATCCATGCATTGTGTTCATGCATCCTGTCTGTACCTCTGATATGCAAATGCCCAGATTGACTGCTGTGAATGTCTTTCGATGTATTGTCTGAGCTGAGTATATAAGCTGTCTGATTTTCATGTTCATTCTCTCATTCTGATTCTGCAACTGCTGCTGCTGGACACACACATTTTGTGTCCCTCTGGAGAGCCGTGGGCTCGCTCCCGGCGCGCATGCACGGCGCTGGGAGCGGAGCTTGTGACGGCGGTATGATTTAATAAACCAACTTAAAACTCCATCACTGCCTTTATTTTATCATCCGCTTCATCATAACATTTTCTGCAACACCTTAACTGACTTAACCAGCAGGCCTCCATGTGGTATGGCACATGGTCATGCATTAAAGTTCACTGTTTTGTAATGGCATTTAATTCCACTTTAGACTCGATGGGGTTTTCTCAGAAAGTACAAAGTTCTGCCCATTATCTCCACCACACTTTAGACCTTGTGCTGACATATGGCACAGAAATAGAACATTTGGTAGTGTCTTCTCATAACCCTGTACTGTCAGACTATTATCTATTAACTTTTGATTTTACCATTTCTCACTATTTGGCTCCTAAAGACAAATATTACAGCAGCAGATGTCAATCAGATGATGCTGCTACCAAATTTAAGCAGATGGTTTCCTCAATACCATGTGTCACCACAACGGAGATAAATGATGGAGATTTTACTCCTGTAGTCAATAGCATGGTAGATAGTGTTACAGCCTCTCTGCATCAGACTCTAGACATGGTGGTTCCTTTAAAAATGAAAGTCTCATCAGAGACTTCTGACTCCTTGGTTCAACACAGAAACTCACAACTTAAAACAGAAGAATCGCCAGTTAGAAAGAAAATGGCGCTCCACTAAGTTATATGAACTTTATTTAGCTTGGAGAAATAAACTTCTAATTTATAAAAAAAAAAAATCTCTCAGCAAAGCTAGAACAACTTATTATTCTGTATTAATAGAATAATAAGTTGTATTATTTACTTTAATAAGTAAATAATAAGTAAGAACAAGAATAACTCCAGTTTCTTTTCAGCACTGTAGCCAGGCAGAGTCAGGACTCAAACCTAGCATTCCTTTACTAAGACAATTACAATTATTATTGAGGGTGGCAACAACACTGTTGATTCAAATGTGAAATATACTGTCTGGATACATATTTATATTCTGCTGGGTAATTTAACAAACTGTAGTACTGTGGATACAATCTAGCTGCAATGCTCCTGCACTGTATATATAACTGTGCACATACAGTCATGTGAAAAAATTAGGACACCCTGTATAAGCCTGTGTGTGTGTGTTTTTTTTTTACATATTTGGACATATAGATATTTAATATCAATGTTAAAAATACTGGGAGATTTATGTAATACAACTAAACAATTAAAATGAATTAAAGACTTTTTACAACTTTTCTGTAAAATGTAATTCTAAACAAATAGTGAGAAATAAAGTTAGGACACCCCCCATCTTTTTTTAAGACACCCCCACATTCATTCCCAATTAAAATAGCTAAAATAAATGTTAAAAAATGCAAATAAAAACAAAAACAAGGATAGACATAGATATGTGAACATTTCTTAATAAAAAACTGAATATTTAATGGGGTGTCCTAATTTTTTTCATGACTGTATATACATTTATTTACTGCTTTGGCTAACCAGTTCTTATCTTATCTTATTTACTATTGCTGAGTGCTGCTATCCCTTTGCTGCTGCAATCCTGGAATTTCCCCATTGTGGGACTAATAAAGGCTTATTTTATCTTGAGAGCTTACTAGTCAGGACTTTATAAACTTCTTCAATAATAAAATTTCATCTGTCAGAGGCAAAATCAGTCAGATTCTTTGCACCATTAATTTACATACAGTAACAACTACAACTTCTTCAACTGATATCACAACATAAAAATATTTTTTTTTGCAAGCTGTCTGTGTTTTTTTAACTGATTTAAGACAATTTAGCACTGGTGAATCAAAAAATGACATCCTTTTCTCTCAATCAGGTCAGGTTTTTATGTTAAGTTATAAGCAGTTGTACAGTTGTACTGTAAACTGAATAGGAGACATTGATAAAGGTAAGTACATGTAAATTGAATGTTATGTCATCACTGTTCAAAATTCAGAGAATTTCAAGAAATAAAAAAGAATTTTGCATCATATAAAGCAAAAATACCCGTACATGTAAACAAAAATGTGAGAAAACATGTGGCCATAGTTCAAAAAGTTGACCTGATTGAGCAAAACCAATGTGATTTTTGGATTCAGCACATCAAAAAATCAAAAAAAGTAAAAATCAGCTAAAAAAAAACTTAGACAATAAATTTGGTGTTGACCAGTGTATTCATTTGGATGAGTTTACGCCAACTGAGCTTTTAGAGTTGGATAAAATAATTTCCTCATCCAAGCCTTCAACTTGTCTACTAGACCCTATTCCTACCAGGTTATTTACAGAAGTCTTCCCATTTATTGGTAGCTCTATTCTTCAAATAATCAATTCTTCATTAACATTAGGTCATGTACTGCAGGCTTTTAAAACTGCTGTAATTAAACCCTTACTTAAAAAGCCAACGCTGGATCCAGTAGTTTTAGCTAACTATGGACCAATTTCTAATCTGCCTTTCATTTCAAAAGTCTTAGAAAGACTTGTTGCTACACAATTATTTGACCACTTGCAGGGGAATGGTTTATTTGAAGAGTTTCAGTCAGGGTTTAGAATTCATCATAGTACTGAAACAGCCTTAGTGAAGGTCACTAACAATCTCCTTATAGCATCTGATAATGGACTTGTTTCTGTACTTGTCCTTTAAGATCTTAGTGCAACTTTTGATACTACTGATCATAATTTTACTTGATAGATAAGAACCCCTTTTTGGACTTAATGGAACTTTTTTGCAGTAGTTTAAATCTTATTTATCTGATAGGTTCCAGTTTGTTAATGTAAATAACAAGTTTCCTTCAAATTCAAAGCTCATCACAGAGTTCCACAGGATCTGTGCTATGCCCTATTCTTTTTAGTTTATATATGCTTCCGTTAGCTAGTATTATTAGAAAACATTTCATAAATTTCAATTGTTATACAGATGACACACAATTATATTTGTAAATGAAGCCAGATGACAGTAATCAGTTAACTAACTTGCTATTAAATTCAGATAAGACTGAAGTCATTTCGGTTGCCCCCCCAGAAAACCTTAGAAATACTTCCTAAAATCAGACTATTAATTTGAATGGGGTTACTCTCTCTCTCTCTCCTAACAGTTCTGTGAGGAACCTTGGAGTTATTTTTGATCAAGATCTGTTATTTAATTCATATATTACACTTGTTTCTAAGACTGCTTTTTATCATTTGCGTAATATTGCCAAGATTAGGAACATTTCATCTCAGAGTGATGCTGGGAAACTAATCCATGGTTTTGTTAGTTCTAGATTAGATTATTGTAGCTCTTTATTTTCAGGCTGTCCTAAAACATCTCTAAAAAGTCTTCAGTTGATCCAAAATGCTGAAGCTAGAGTTTAAAGAAAGATCATATCTCTCTGGTTCTGGCCTCCCTTCATTGGCTTCCCATAGAATTCAGAATTAAATTTAAAATCCTTCTCCTCACTTACAAATCTCTAGATCTCCCTATTTAGAATCTAAATAATCAGGCCCCTTGTTATTCAAAAGATCTGATAGTCCCTTATCATCCTAACAGAACACTATGCTCCCAAAATACAGGATTACTTGTAATACCTAGAATCTCTAAAAGCACAATAAGAGGCAGAGCTTTCAGTTATCAGGTTCCTCTCCTTTGGCACCAGCTGCCAATCTGGATTCGGGAGTCAGACTTGAGCTCCGTTTTTAAGAAGAGGGTTAAAACCTTCCTTTTTGACAAAGCCTATAGTTAGGGCTGGATCAGGTGACCCTGAACCCTCTCTTAGTTAAGCTGCTAATGGGTTTAGACAGCTGGGGGACCTCCCACGATGCACTGGCCTTCACTCCTTTCTTCACTCTCAATGTAATATTTTTGCTGGTCATTAACCTGTTTGTTCTCTCCCTTAAAGATTGAGTCCCCATCGTGCTGTTTGCTCTCTACATGTCTGTTCTTTTCTTCTTCTTCTCTATCCCCCTCATGCCCCAGCCGGTCGCAGCACATGACTGCCCCTCCCTGAGCCTGGGTGTGCTAGAGGTTTCTTCCAGCTAAATGGGAGTTTTTCCTCTCCACCGTCACCAGGTACTGCTCACAGGGGATTGCCTGATTGCTGGGGTCTTTCTGCAATTTTGGGGTTTTCCCCTACAGTTTGAAAGTGCTATTAGATGACTGTTGTTGTGAGATGGCACTATATAAATAAAGTTGAATTGAACCGTTTTGGTTACAACACCTTTTTCACAAAGAGCTTCCTGGTAATGTAGTGGTCATATATCAAGTTTTCTCTGCATTACTCACCTTTTCTCAAAGCAAACCAAACCATGGCACTCCTGTCACAATGCAGGTTTGCTAGGGCAGCAAGTTTATTCCAAACATACAGTACACCCCAGTGTGGGGGTGAGG
Organism: Pholidichthys leucotaenia; assembly: GCA_020510985.1. Classification (NCBI taxonomy): domain Eukaryota; kingdom Metazoa; phylum Chordata; class Actinopteri; order Cichliformes; family Pholidichthyidae; genus Pholidichthys; species Pholidichthys leucotaenia. The sequence continues at coordinate 317,840,488 of CM035839.1, read as the reverse complement.
TGAACATCACAGGGATGTGAACAGCAGTGCTGTAACTAGGTTGTAGTTTGCTGATTCCAATGTAAGAAGACAACTCTCTCCACAGCCACTAACCAGCAACAACTCGCAAATGGAGGAGCAGCTTCGGTGTCCATCTCCTCTTGCTAGTCAAAACCTCTCCGTACCCAAGAATCCTATATGGCCTCTGTGAGCCCCCCTCCCCCCCACATCATTTGGGTTTTGAGACTCAAAGCTAATATGTAGGGGAGCTCAAAACAACAAGCAACCCCAGAGGTGTGGCAGGCATGATCCACCGGCGTGTGAACACGCTCTGCTACTCGCCATCACTTGTCCCAACTATGGGTTAAATAGTGGGTAAAAGGAGCCCTCCATCATCCTTCTAGGAGACTGATGCTCCAACATCAAACCTGCACCTGCCAAGGCTCTTTCACACATGGCATACGATGGACCTGAGGGACCCACAGCCTTATTTGGCGAGAGGGTGGGGAAGATTACAGCATGCACAACCCTTTCCCATCTAAAAAAAAATCACCTGTGCTAGTTGGGCAAATGGGGGAAAGTCAAACATTAGCCTGTTGCTGCCTACTTGTCAACTTGATGGGAGACACCATGATGGTACTAGCCACAGATTTCATGGCCTTAGTTACCTGTACCAAAAAAGTTACATTTCCAGTGCTGTTTGTTAGCAGGATTACTTTATTTTACTTATTCGTGTTAGCATCAAAGGTGCATGTGTGATGGCTATTATACATTTTAAGTTAATTGATTTGAGACGAGTGTGAAGGTGCATCCTGCGCTGGTCAAATTGATTGTCAGAGTTTATTAGCAGGCGAATAAAAGATAATGGAAAGCCGTAACTGCCTCGTAAGACTTGGCATGTGTGGTATAAGGTGGCACTAGCTGTCTGCTAGGCATCATCTCAACAAATTCAAATCACTTAACACAACTGGCTTGGATTTGTGGTGGAATCACCGCAGTTCTGAGTTTAAATATATACAGTAAATTCAACAAGACTGTGCCTGTTTTTGTGAGTAAGACTCTTGTTTTGTCACTAATTAGCAGGTATCTGTGTACCTTAACAGTCTATGGATGTAACTCCCTAAACAAGCTGGCAAATCCTGATTAACTAGTTTATTTGCTTTCCCAAAAACAACAGATGCTCATATGCTAAACTCATAAACAAGAGGCTTTAATTTCTAAGCAGTATTTAAGCCAATCACTGTAAATGAGGCTTTCAATGCAGGAGTGGGCTCACAATTCCATCATTTTTGGTCATTATTGACTCACCAGAGGTTCCAGCTCTTTGTGATCTGTTAGGTTGAACTCAGTGACGAAGTAATAGAAATGCTTGTAGCAGGTGTTGACGTGAGCTTCTGCACCCATCTGGCTGACACGGTCAAAGTGGTGAATGTAGACATGGACAAACACCCGGAACAGGCGTGACAAAATCTTCTTAGCCACCTGCATGAAGGTCTTAGGGAATGGAGTACCTGGGAGTCAAGCAGATGGGAGAGAACTGTGGTTAATCCGTGGTGACTTTTTAGTTAGCTTAGAGAAAGACTTATTAGAAATACAGATGTATTTAATGAAACATGAGGTCAGATCTCCTATATTAACTGTCCTTGTCCTTTTGGGCCCATTGGGGTGAGACACCAGCTGGCAAGAGGTTGCAGTCAAAGTCCCTTCATGCATGAATGGAAAACCAAAAGATTTGGGACTTTGGGATAAGGCACCACTTCAAACAAGAGCTTAATTTAACATGCATTTAGTATGTTGAATTGTTTTGACTAATTCAATGATGTTTTAGGAATCTGTTCCAGAGGATGAGTGCGTCAGAGGTCGTTTCTATTCATAGCCTCCTGTACATTATGTGACCTAATTTTAAATCCACTGCTTGGATGTTTCTGCACTTAGTCAGCTGCTGAGCCAAAGCACGGGACACACACACAGCTGCACACTGAGATAATATAAAACCCGAGAATTCCAGTGAACCAGATTAACAGAGACTGTAATTTTCAGCAATGAGAGAAATTTAATAATGTGGCCTTGCAAAACAGAGGCTTCGGATTTTAGATATGGTCATTCAGAAGAACTGCATCTCTGTTGCATTTTTTTGCATTTGCTGCATTAATTAATAAATTAACTTCATTTGGTGGTTTGTGTGGTTAGTCCACTAATGCAAAGAAGAAATAGAATAAAATCATTCATAACATAAACGTACAATATATTTCTTCATTACAGCAGTAATTCTCTTTGCCCCAACCCCTTAGTAGGGCTGAAATGATTAGTCGACGTTGTCGACAATAAAAATTTGTCGACACAGATTTTTATTGTTGACAAATCGTTTAATTTTAAAATTTATATGCATGCCACGGAAATGTTCAGTTGTAACTGGAATGCATGACTGGAACTGCTGAGGGCACTGGCGCTTCTGTTGTCCGGCATGCGTAAACAATTTCCAGCAAAGAAGAAGAGGAGGAGCACAGCATGGCGAAGCAAAAACACTAGTCAAAGTTGAGCTTAAAAAAAAAAAAAAAAAAAAACAGACCCAAACTTTCTATGGTATGGGATCATTTCACAGAAAACAAACAAAAAAAAAAAAATGAAACAAGTAAAATGCAGACTTTGCAAGGCAGACCTTTGCTATCATGGAAGCACTACAGTGTGCATGAGTATCTGAAACAACGACACCTGGGAGCCGCGACGTTGACAACTGCATCTGCGTGGTAAGTTTTAGTGAGTAAAGAAATTTCACGTCTTTTGATTGGATGGTTAGACTCCTTCCACCACACTGCTGAGCATCCTAGCAGGCTTAACGTGTGTCCAAGAACTTGTTTAAGCAGCTACAATATGTTGATATGGATGATGGTTGCTACCACAGCTAGCCCTTGTTAACACATCCATGGAATGAGTCCATGGGTGCGATTCAGCTGCAGAGCCCCCGGTCCACCTGTCTGTGGGTGAGTGGCAGTCTCATTTTCAAACTAGTTTACTCTCCAATGTTGATATTTTTACTATGGTGATGGCAGAATCTCAAGACCATTACTAGCTAGAACCTTTGGTTAGCACTATCCCTCGGATGCACAAATTTGCACATCGTATTGTACATGTATTGGCACCGCATGTTTGGTCTGAACGCATCTTTAGAACAATTTTTAAAACTATAATTTTATAATTAAGTTATCTTTAGCATGCTTTGTGTGGACGGCTTCGTATGGATGACACTGAAATCAGGTAACTCACCACTGAAGGCCTAGTTGTAAAATACACAGTCCGCCACTGAGGAGAGTTAAAACACGCACTAGAGCCCCAAATAAGAGCCGTGCCAGAAGGAGGCAGATATGGACATGAGAGAAATAATTGCGACTAGTGGACTAAATGGAAAAAACAGTCGTTAGATTAGTTGACTACCAAAATAATCGGTTGTTGCAGCTCCACCCCTTAGAAAACACTGTTGCAAATCTCTTGGAATTGACAAAATTAATCAATCTATTATGTGTCAAAAAGCAGAAATGGATAGTTATTTGCAGCATCAATGTCCCACTGCCATTTCTTTTTATTAATCATTTTAGTTCATTGAATTGAAAAGAAGGACTACAAATCCAGAATCTGCTTCTCTCCATTTTATAGAATTACTTATTTAATACCAGAGAAAATGTCATTCCAAGTCACAAGATCTCAAGGTTACAGCTGGTTGGATTGGTTGTCTGTGAACAGGTTGGTGGTTTGATTTAAATACGAGATGACTTAATGGGGTCCGAACCAACCACCAAGATCCCTTCCAGGAGAATTTCATCCATAGTAATGCATGGAAAACAAGCTGTCCTACAAACCCATAAGTCTGTGACCCACTTGTGTCATCAGTGTGGCCATTGCAACACTTACCGACATTGGTGGGGAAGATGTTTTCATTGTTGATTTGTACCTCGATCCAATCCATGAGCAGGCTCATGTACTTGGGGGCTGACAGTGCGGTCGGCCTCTTGTACTTGTGCTCGTCTTGCCAGCGGTATTCGTATTTGGGTCCACCAGACATGACAGGGCAGGTCTGATCCGTACACGAGTCACTGATGGTGCCATAGATGAGGTTGATGCGGTTGAAGAAGTCGACCACGTGGACGGCCACCCAGTCATTGAGGTCCTCGCCGTGGGGCAGCTGCACAGCCTGCTTCAGGTCCAGGCCAGCGTTTAGGGATGCCTGGGCCTTTTTGTGCAGCTCGAAGCGCTGTGTCCCTGGCTCAAACTTTCGCTTGGGCCGGAACGTCCTGTCTTTGTTGAAGACTTGCTTCAGACCCAAGGCCGACATGATTGCATATAGTGGTAGCGGGCTTGTTTGAATGCGTCTGGTAAATTATTTATTTACTGCAATCAAAAGGTTGTGTAAATGACAAGTGCAGTGTTTTAGTTGGGAACCATCAAGTGGTAGATTCAGGAATCTGAAATATACTGAAAGAAAACAAAGAAAGAGCAGAGATTGGTTATTAAACGCACATTTTCTGGTAATGTAAGACCAAATATAACCTGGAACTCCAGTTACACAGATATAGAGTGTAGGTACACAGTCACAAAGTAGTACTAAGAGTGAATATATATATATAACACATTTAAAGCTTAAACCCACAAGAGATCCTATTTGTAAACTCATCCCAATAAAGGTAATTTTAACATAAACTCGATGGCAGCAATAGGCGGCTGAACGAGAACACAAAGGATATAAGTGACAAGTCTGAACAGATTAAACATTAAAGACGAAAACATGGAGTCTTTCTCTGCCACTTCCTATTTCAGTCTCAATTCCGCAGCCAGACCAACAATCCACGAAATGAACCTGTCCTTCATCAATTAACAGGACGTCATGACGGTTATTTAAACCGCATTTTCAATAGTTCCACCGTCTTCTTTCCAAACAGTGCGGACATTACATGTTTTAGCTCAATGGTGACGATAAAAAGCCAGAGATTAGACAGCGGGGCACATGACGGCTACACAAAGTTTATTCGTGACGTGACGAGCTAACTCGGACGGACTTGTTGCTCTCCAAAACAGGAAAACTAATCTGAAATGCGATAAAAACTGACATTATCTCTGCTTCACTGCCACACATTTGAGACTAAAACGTCGTCAACATGTCTGTTATCGCAGGCGGCTCTTCAAACGGCACAGTTGAAAACCACTTTCCCGAACTTACTTGTTCCGCCTTCCTGTTTCCTTCGCTCTTTTTACCGATAATTATCCGGCGACCGATTACAGCTTCACGACCACGACAAACACAGTCTACATTATGGAAACATGGTGAAATAAAGGCTATAGAATTACTGATAATGTCATAAACATGTCACTTTAATAAAGAAACTAATGTCTGACTCCTCCCTGCTTGACGAAAAGTACATCAGCGGCAGGCTGTAGGGAGGACATCCGGTCCCAACTTTCATAATAAGATAGTCATATACATTTTTTTTAAAATGATAAACAAGCATGACCCAGAGAAACGCAACCATTGATCATGAAAAATGTCATTCTTAATAAGATGAAGCCTGTAAGAGCCTTGTTTCAGATCCTATATGTTTCATTATTCCTTTAACCTTTGTGAAACTTTCACCAATTCGGAGTGTCTTCTGGCCGTTAAAAATACTGACATTTGTTTGTCCAAAATTCAGGCATTAATTCACTGGTCAACACCAAATTTATTATGTAAGATTTTTAGCTGATTTGGGACAATTTTGATGTGCTGAATCCAAAAATCACATTGGTTTTGCTCAATCAGGTCAACTTTTTGAATTATGGCCACATGTTGTTTTATACGTTTTTGTTTACATGAACGGGTTTTTTCGCTTATGATGCAAAATTCTTTTTTATGTCTTGAAATTCTCTGAATTTTGAACAATGATGATGTAACATTCAATTTACATGTACTTACCTTAGTACTGTAAGTACTTACTTACAGTACTAAGTAAGTACAGGTTTTTACTTAGCACCTGATCGAGCGAAACGGATGCCATTTTCAGATTCAGCGGTGCAAAATTGTCTTAAATCAGTTGAAAAAACACAGACAACTTACCAAAAAATTGTTTTTGTAACCCCGTGTTATCCCTAGAAGGGGCCTTAAATAGGATTACATGGCTTCCTTGTTTTGTACAATGAAATCTGTTTTTGATTACATCTGAATGCAATGATAAAGGCTGTAAAATAGTCTACTGCCTTGCAATGAACTCTATTTATAACATCAAATTATTCTGAATACTTATTTTTTTTTAAGTAAAATAACTGTGGCCAAAGGGACAACCAACCAGGGGCTTGAACTCACAAACTCTCACATCAGAGTCTGGCACTCTACCTGTATCACCAAGAGACTTGACATCTTTATTGATTCCATTATATGTACAGTGGTGTGAAAAAGTGTTTGCCTCCTTCCTGATTTCTCTTTTTTTTGTATGTTTGTCACACTTAAATGTTTCAGATCATCAAACAAATTTAAATATTAGACAAAGATAACACAAGTAAACACAAAACACAGTTTTAAATGAAGGTGTTTATTATTAAGGGAAAAAATCTAAACCTACATGGCCCTGTGTGAAAAAGTGACTGCCCCCTAAACCTAATAACTGGTTGGGCCACCCTGAGCAGCAACAACTGCAATCAAGCGTTTGCGATAACTGGCATTGAGTCTTTTACAGCGCTGTGGAGGAGTTTGGGCCCACTCATCTTTGCAGAATTGTTGTAATTCAGCCGCATTGGAGGGTTTTCGAGCATGAACCGCCCTTTTAAGGTCATACAACAGCATCTCAATGGGATTCAGGCCAGGACTTTGACTAGGCCACTCCAAAGTCTTCATTTTGTTTTTCTTAAGCCATTCAGAGGTGGACTTGCTAGTGTGTTTTGGATCATTGTCCTGCTGCAGAACCCAAGTGTGCTTCAGCTTGAGATCACAAACATATGGCCGGACATTCTCCTTCAGGATTTTTTGGTAGACAGCAGAATTCATGGTTCCATTTACCACAGCAAGTCTTCCGGGTCCTGAAGCAGCAAAACAGCCCCAGACCATCACACTACCACCACCATATTTTACTGTTGGTACGATGTTCGATTTCTGAAATGCTGTTACTTTTACGCCAGATGTAATGGGACACACACCTTCCAAAAAGTTCAACTTTTGTCTTGTCAGTCCACCGAGTATTTTCCCCAAAGTCTTGGGGATTATCAAGATGTTTTCTGGCAAAACTGAGATGAGCCTTTATGTTGTTTTTGCTCAGCAGTGGTTTTCGTCTTGGAACTCTGCCATGCAGGCCATTTTTCCCCAGTCTCTTTCTTATGGTGGTGTCATGAACACTGACCTTAACTGAGGCAAGTGAGGCCTACAGTTCTTTGGATGTTGTTGTGAGATCTCTTGTGACCTCTTGGATGAGTCGTTGCTGTGCTCTTGGGTTAATTTTGGTCCGCTGGCCACTCCTGGGAAGGTTCACCACTGTTCCATGTTTTTGCCATTTGTAGATAATGGCTCTCACTGTGGTTTGCTGGAGTCCCAAAGCTTTAGAAATGGCTTTATAACCTTTTCCAGACTGATAGAGCTCAGTTACTTTGTTTCTCATTTGTTCCTGAATTTCTTTGGATCACAGCATGATGTCTAGCTTTTGAAGATCTTTTGGTCTACTTCATTTTGTCATGCAGGTCCTATTTAAGTGATTTCTTGACTAAGAACAGGTGTGGCAGAAATCAGGCCTGGGTGTGACTAGAGAAATTGAACTCAGCTTTCCAAAGATGTGATAAACCACAGTTAATTTATGTTTTAATTGGGGGGAGGGGTGTCACTTTTTCCACACAGGGCCATGTAGGTTTGGATTTTTTTCCCCCTTAATAATAAACACCTTCATTTAAAAACTGCATTTTGTGTTTAGTTATGTTATCTTTGTCTAATATTTAAATTTGTTTGATGATCTGAAACATTTAGGCTGTGTGTCCACCAAATGCGTTGTGACAAATGTACAAAAAAAACGAGAAATCAGGAAGGGGGCAAACACTTTTTCACACCACTGTTGATTGTCCACCAATGAAGAATAAAAAAAACTCACTTCATGCAGTCGGCTCCCTGTATCTTTGGCTGATGTCGCTGTTTTTTCTTCTTGATTATAATTTTTTTCCCCACTCCTCATATGCTTCCAAGCGTGCTTGTACCTCAGAGAAACAGCTCTCTCTCTTTGCCCCCACTGCTCGTGGTTTCTGCGCTCAACACGTGCTGTCTTAATAGGTTTGCCATGAACGCGCACGTCTCAAGGTCAATCAACTCTGAGTTGATCGAACAGATTCTTAACGGGAGTTCTGGAACCAGAAACTCAGAGTAAGTTCTGGCAGGTTCACTTAACACAGAGTTCAGGGTTTATCTCAGGCTATGTTGATCCTGTTTTCTGAAATATCCCTCAGGAGATTTTTTTTTTTTTTTTTACTTGATGACAAAAGATGTTATGAGATGACTGTTGTTGTGAAATGGCGCTATATAAATACAATTGAACTGAAAGAGTTCTTTAAATATATTCAGAACAAACTGCGTTGTATTAGTCAGTATTTTTATCCCAATCATTTGTTTATAAAATGTCTTCGATTTTTATTTTACATATCTGCACTGGAGCAGATTTTAGTTTCATAATTGTAGGTTTATCGAAGCTCTTACTCCATCATCGGCCATGACAGCCACACTCTGTGGGATTTGTAAGAATCAACTATTATTTTGAAAACCACTTCATTAACTTCCGTTTGTCCCTCAGTTGCCTAACAACCACTTCCTCTAAAATACTGTAAAATGTCAGAATAATGGTGTCAGCCCTAGTAACCTCATTTGTTTTACTGCTGTCATTATGTACCACAGTACATCTATAAATTATAGACAGAAAAAAAAAAAAACAGCAGAAGAAAAATGTGATCAACTTTTTGGCACATAAATCTATTAACAGCCTTGTCAAACATGCATTTCAATAGGCCACATGACTCAAACACTTCATAGATTGCTACATTCCCTCTAATGATTAAAAAGTGTGATTCCTGTTACTGTTTTCATTCACAAATACATGTTAAGTTTGTAAATTTTTCCCACTGTGCACCTGAGAAAGTTACATTTATGTTTTGCCCTTTGTACGTCATCACCTGGTGGTTCATTGACTGAATTAAGGATTAATCTGTCTGTGTAATATTAAAGAGAATATATCTTCTTTACATATTAGGAACCATGAAATTTATTAATGTCTCCATGTGATCAGTTTATTTAAATTCCTCACAGACTGTGGCAGATACAGCGAAAAACTTAGTCACATTACAGTCTCAAGAATATCCAAATGTAAAATGAGTTCCTTCATTAGTATTAAGGTACTTAACATTCAAACCAAGACAGACAAGGCAAACACACTAAAGTTCATTTTACAAGTGCACATTTATTTCCTCTGCAGCCTGTCTAGCTGTGTCAGTTCAATAGTCAAAGCTTGTCACTGTCCACGGTTCATAAAACAGTCTTTGTTTTGGTTGTTTAATGGCTGTTTGAAAGGATGCTTTGTGCAATGTTGGGACAGAATGTGCCTTTTTTCTGTCTACTTGGAAGGCTCGGCGGCTGCGGCTCCCTCAACCTTTGCCTTGTTGGATATGGAGTAATAGTAAGACCTCATGGACTCCTCGACCTGCTTGAAATCAGGACGATCCTCATGCCTGGTGAGAAAGAAAATAGGAGAGATTTAATATTTGGTATCAGTGAAAGGAAAAATCACAATATCTGTTAGAAAGGATATCATAAACAAACATTATATGGCACTGTGGTCTATATTTATCATATATTCCATAACCTACATATGTTGAAGCATATGAGAATGTTTGGTGATTACATATGTAAGGCGACTTCACACCTCAGAACAGGACAAAGAGATCTCAACCGCCAGTGAAGATCAAAGAGTTTCCCAGGCACTGCGGTGGAGACCGGAGGAGCTGCCCTGACCACCCAGGGCCATGAGGAGGAGTACGAAGACAATGGGGGGATTAAGATAAGGAGGGATGTCAGCTTTGGATTTGCATGTATTTTGTTATGTGCAAGTATAAGTTCATAGAGCCGAAAGTGTTCGGTCTCTTTTTCCTTCTTCTGCTGCTGCACTAGGATGAGACTTGTTAGAAGAGCTGATAATAAACTTTGGTTTATATATCACATCGCCTCGTTCTTCCAAGCTCTTCTACACTGGTGACCCTGACGCGAGGATGGACCAGAGGCGTTCCCCCGCGATCGACTCATCTGTGGCGACCCAGGCAGACGCCGGCGCCCACGCAGACAGGGGAACAGATGGACAACGTTCCCCCCCGGCAGAAGTGATAGAGAGGGCTCAACCGAGCACCAGCGCTGCGGAGAGAGCCGAAGCAAGGCACTCTCACCCTGCGGACACAGCAGTGACGGTCTACACAAACGCCGTCACCGTCAACCTGCCGGACTTCTGGCAGGAAGACCCCGCATCGTGGTTTCTGCAAGCTGAAGCCCAGTTTGCACTTGCGGGCATCACAGCTGACGATACAAAGTTCTATCACATCGTCGCCAAACTCAACGCCGCCACTTCGAGATGTGCGCAGAGCATAATCCAACAGCCACCGGCCCAGGACAAATATGAAGAACTGAAAGCGACCATCGTGGCAAATTACGTCCCCTCAGCCGAGGAGAGACCCGAGAGGATCCTGGCGGTTTACGGCCACAGAGGAGGCAGACCCAAGGCCCTCATGGAGGACTTGCTGCAACTTAAAGAAGAGGACAATGACAACTTCCTCTTCCATTTCATATTCCTCAGTATGCTGCCGCCACACATGAGAGGGACGCTGGCCAACATGCGATGCAGCACCCAGCAAGACTTCCGCATGCTAGCTCACGAAGCTCAACGGCTCGTCAACGCCTGCAAGGAGCAGACACCCACAGCAGCATCCGCAGACCTCAACGCTGATGTCCGGAGCCACGAGGAGCCACAAATCACCGAGCAGAATCAGCCCGCGGTGACAGCGAACACGGCCAGGACGCAACAGACGGAGTGACGTTTGTTATTACCACCACCGCTTCGCCGAGAAGGCTTACAAATGCGTTCCCCCCTGCAAATTCACAAATTCCGGAAAACGCCGAAGCCGAGAGCCGTTAACAGCGGCGGTTCTCGGCGAAAAAAGCAAGCTTTTATATGTGACGGACGGACACACCGACAAGCGGTTCCTTATCGACACGGGAGCTCAACTAAGTTTTGTCATGCCCTCCCAAGCAGACCGGGCCATGGGCCCCTGGGGCAATGGAGCGGTGGCAGCCAACGGCTCCACCATCGACACTTTTGGCGAAAAGAGCCTGCACCTCTGCATCCACGGCCGCAACTACAGATGGACATTTGTTGTAGCGGCGGTGAGTTTTAACTTGTTGGGCGCAGATTTTTTGTGTGCACATGGGTTATTAGTTGATCTAGCGAACAGATGCTTGGTTAATGCACTGTCCTTTGCTTCTATTCCCTGCTCAGCTCGTATTTCTCCACCACCCGTGCAGGCTAGCGTCACCACAGCAGGAGGTAAGTTTGATCAACTCCTCACCCAATTTCCAGCACTCACAATTCCCAAATTCTCAGCCACAGTGGCTAAACACGGGGTTGAAAATTTTATTCCCACAACGGGCCCACCCGTATTTGCCAAAGCCCCGCGCTTAGACGCGGCCAAGCTCGCCATAGCTCAGGACGAGTTTACCACCCTTGAAAAATCAGGCATTATTAGACGCTCGAAAAGCCCCTGGGCCTCACCACTTCACATGGTTCCGAAATCCGACGGTTCTTGGAGACCGTGCGGCGATTACCGCAGATTAAACAATGCGACAGCGCATGACCGCTACCCAATTCCTCACATTCAGGATTTTTCACTGCATCTGGCGGGTGCACGCATTTTTTCAAAAATAGACCTGGTCCGCGGTTATCATCAAGTCCCAGTTCAAGCAGAGGACATTCCTAAAACAGCTGTAATAACCCCTTTCGGCCTTTTTGAATTTTTGCGGATGCCTTTCGGCCTCAAAGGCGCGGCTCAAACCTTTCAGCGGATGATGGACGCAGTATTACGCGACCTCTCTTTTGTTTTCGTCTACCTCGACAATATGCTGGTAGCCAGCCCGTCTGAGGAAGAACACGAGCGGCATCTCACTATGGTTTTTCAGAGGCTAGAAGAGCACGGGTTAATAATCAATCCAGCCAAATGCAAATTCGGCGTGTCACAAATTGATTTTTTAGGACACAGAGTTTCTCCGAAGGGGGCAGTCCCACTTCCAGACAAAGTTCACGCGATAAAAAGTTTCCCACGGCCACATACGGTCAAATCGCTGCAGGAATTTTTGGGCATGGTTAATTTTTACAACCGTTTCCTCCCCCACGCAGCTCAGCTCATGCAGCCCCTATATGACGCGCTCAGAAAACAAAAAGCTTCCAACGCGGTCGAATGGACCCCGGAGTGCGAACGCGCCTTCGCGGAAGTAAAAAGCGCCCTAGCTAATGCCACATTGTTGGTTCACCCCGATCCCTCGGCCCGCATTGCGCTAACCACAGACGCTTCGGACCTAGCTATAGGGGCAGTTGTAGAACAACATGTCAGCGGAATCTGGCAACCTTTGGCATTCTTCAGCAAATCGCTAAACCAAACCGAGCGTAAATACAGCACTTTTGACAGGGAGCTGCTAGCGCTTCATTTATCCAGCCGCCATTTCCAGTTCTGGTTAGAAGGGCGGAGTTTCACGGCTTTTGTAGACCACAAACCGCTCACCTTTGCTATGGCTAAAATTTCCGAACCGTGGTCAGGCAGGCAACAAAGACAGCTGGCTGCGATTTCAGAGTTCACCACAGACATTCGACATGTGGCAGGCAAACTTAACGTGGTAGCAGACTGCCTCTCTCGCGCTGTGACATCGTCAGAGCGCGAGGAGACAGATTATACTACCTCAGCCGCGGAACTCTTCACCAACGCGGACACATACGTGGCCCCAATCCATGCAGGGATAGATTATGCAGCCATGACAGAGGAACAAAGTAGTGACGCGGACGTGCGCGCACTCTTGTCTGGACCAGCAGGGTTAAGGCTGGAGGAAAGGGGTTTACGCGATGGCGTGCCCCCCCTAATATGTGATATCTCAACTGGCCGACCTCGCCCGTTAGTCCCAGCTACATGGCGCCGCCGTATTTTCGACTCAATTCACTCCCTTGCACACCCAGGTGTGCGCACCTCGGTTAAAATGGTCGCCGAAAAGTTTGTGTGGCCTGGCCTGCGCAAAAACGTAAAAGAATGGGCAAAAACTTGCATTTCTTGTCAGCGCGCCAAAATACACAAACACACAAAAGCCCCTCTGGAGCCTTTTCCAATCCCTGCTAGAAGGTTCGACCACGTTCATATCGACCTCGTGGGACCACTACCTTCCTCCCAAGGTTTCACACACCTGTTAACAATGATAGACCGCACCACACGCTGGCCAGAGGCAGTCCCTCTGGCGTCAACCACAGCGGAGGAAGTCGCTTGCGTTTTTCTGACAAACTGGGTGGCACGTTTCGGCGTCCCATCGGACATCACGTCCGATAGGGGGCCTCAATTTGTCTCGGAGCTTTGGTCAGCCATGTCCAGCAGCTTAGGGGCAACAATTCACCGTACCACCGCTTATCACCCTCAGGCTAATGGGTTATGCGAGCGTTTTCACAGATCTTTAAAGGCCGCCCTCAGAGCCTCACTAACGGATACAAATTAGGTAAATAAACTTTCCTGGGTTTTATTGGGGTTGCGTGCTGCGCCCAAAGAGGATCTAGACGTCTCTCCAGCAGAATTTGTTTTTGCACAACCTCTCAGGCTCCCAGGTGAATTTTTACCAGAGAACCCAGAGCCAGGGCATCTTCCAGCCCCGAGGTTTTTAGGCAGCAGTGGACCGGACTCTCTCCCCGGTCCGGCTCATCACTCTTTTCCACGGGTTTTTGTCCCTCAAGCTTTAAAGAACGCTGAATTCGTTTTTGTTAGGCATGAAGCTTTAAAACCAACTTTCCGCCCACCATACGATGGGCCATTCAGAGTGCTGGAACCTGGTGATAAACACTTTGTGCTTGATTTTGGGGATAGAAAAGAAACAGTCAGCATTGACAGACTTAAACCTGCCTTCTTGTTGAGAGACGAGCCTGCATGGTTGGCGAGAGCACCTCGGAGGGGTAGACCCCCCAAGAGAAAAGACTCAGCCCCCCTGCAGGGAACAAATAATCACTCTCCTCCCCAAGCTGCAGATTCCTTACAGGAAGGTCCCAGCAGGATGCCCAAGCGGACCCACAGCAGATTCGGGAGAAGATTAAAACCCAGACGGCACAGAGACTGATGCAAACTACTCAACAGTTGTTCACTAATTGTGCTGTAACAGTTTAGGACTGACTTGTGATTTTACTATGCTGTTATGATTACCACTGAACTCTCTTAGGAGCATGGCTGCTGGAAAGTTTCTCCTGTGGCAAGAGGTGTAGCAGTTAGTATGTCATAATAATTATCTTAAACTGTGAATTTTTCTATTGTCCTTTTCTTAGTCGTTTGGGGGGGGGGGCTGTGGTCTATATTTATCATATATTCCATAACCTACATATGTTGAAGCATATGAGAATGTTTGGTGATTACATATGTAAGGCGACTTCACACCTCAGAACAGGACAAAGAGATCTCAACCGCCAGTGAAGATCAAAGAGTTTCCCAGGCACTGCGGTGGAGACCTGAGGAGCTGCCCTGACCCCCCAGGGCCATGAGGAGGAGTACGAAGACAATGGGGGGATTAAGATAAGGAGGGATGTCAGCTTTGGATTTGCATGTCTTTTGTTATGTGCAAGTATAAGTTCATAGAGCCGAAAGTGTTCGGTCTCTTTTTCCTTCTTCTGCTGCTGCACTAGGATGAGACTTGTTAGAAGAGCTGATAATAAACTTTGGTTTATATATCACATCGCCTCGTTCTTCCAAGCTCTTCTACAGGCACATTAATTATTTATTACTTGCATGAATATCATGTTAGTTTTGAACGTTCAATGACTCCTAGAGAACTTAAGATCTATAATGGAATGACTGAAACACATACAACCCACTGAAAAAAATATGGAATCGTCCCTCTTGGAGGATGTTCATTGAATTGTTTAATTTTGTAAATAATAATAGTAACAATAATAATAATAATAATCACAAACATGTCACAAAACTATTTTTATTCAAAATGCCAACCTTCTGGCTTTAAGAAACATTAAAAAAGAATGAAAGAAAGCTGTTGTAGTCAATTGCAATTTTTTAAAAATTAGATCAAGCGGAGGAAATGGATATGGATATGGAATCACTCAGTTCTGAGGAAAATATTATGGCATCATGAAAAAACAAAACGCTACATTTCTAGTACTTTGCTGCACCACCTCTGGCTTTTATTACAACTTAAATTCCCTTACTTAACTATTAACAAACAATATTCTTCATCAGTCCAGTGTTAACTTTTTCTTATTGCTGTTTCCAGATCAGCTTTGCAGATTGAAGCCTTGCCATGCACCATTTTCTTCAATTTTCACCATAGATTTTCAACGGGAATGAGGTCTGGACTATTTTCAGGTCATGCCATTGACATCATATGTCTTTCTTGAAGGAGAGTTTTCATGCTTTTTGCCCTATGGCAAGATGCATTATCATCCTGGAAAATGATGTCACCATCACCAAACATCCTTTCAAATGATAGACTAAGAAAAGTGTCCAAAATGTCAATGTAAACTTGTGCACTTATTGAAGATGTAATGACTGCCATCTCCCCCATACCTTTACCTGACATGCAGCCCCATATCATCAATGATTGTGGAAATTTGCATGTTTTCTTCAGGCAGTCATCTTCATAAATTTCGTTGTAACGGCACCAAACAAAAGTCCCAGCATCATCACCTTGCACAATGCAGATTTGTGATTCGCCACTGAATATCACTTTCATACAGTCGTCCACAATCCGTGATTGCTTTTCTTTAGCCCACTGTAACTTTGTTTCATGTTGGAGCCAGATAATTAGCAGATTTAATTTGATGCAAGTGTTTGTTTTAGGACTGCAAATTATAGGGTGATTCCTTAATATTTTCTTCTGTCTTGAGGGATTCCATATTTTTGCTCTACTTGATCTAATAAAAAAAAAATGCAATTGACTACAACTTTCTTTCATTTTTTTTAATGTTTCTTAAAACCAGGATAGCATTTTGAATAAAAATAGATTTGTGACATGTCTGTAATTAATTAATTAATTAATTAATTAATTTTACAAAATTAAACAACTTGATGAACATCCTCCAAGAGAGGCAGTTCCATTGTATAAATATGATGACATTCAGATCACAGTCTGCTTTTGATTGTGATCCCATACATGTTTTATCATTTTAAAACTGCTTTAACTTGGTTGCTTGGCTGCTTTAACAGATTGATCGTCACTTCCTGTTTTGCTGTCTGCCTGTGTGGTTTGCTCTCCAGCTCTCGAGCCACTAGTTATGGCTACTAGCTCTCTTTCCTCTCCTCTGGTGTTCTCTCTCTGTCAGATGTTTAGCTACACCTCTGCCTCTTTTAGTGATAACGGTAAATGTAATAAATGTTGTCTTTTTGAGGCGCTCGAGGCGAGGTTGTCTGATTTGGAATCCCGGCTCCGCTGCATTGAAACACCGTCTGCGCCAGTTAATCTCGACGGACGCCCATTAGCTGCAGCGGAGCTAGCTAGCTTAGGTCCCCCTGTCACCGGTTCCCCGGCTCTCCTCTGCAGCGAGGAGACTGGGTGGGTGACGGTGAGAAGGAAGCCTAGTCGCAAAGCCCCGGTTCACCACCAACCTGTTCACGTTTCTAATCGTTTTTCCCCGCTCAGCGACACACCCGCTGAGGAAAAAACTCTGATCATTGGCGACTCTGTAGTCAGAAACGTGAACCTAGAGACTCTATCGGCCATAGTCACATGCATTCCTGGGGCCAGAGCAGGCGACATCGAGTCAAATTTGAAAATGCTGGCTAAAAGTAACTGTAAATATTCCACAATTGTTATTCACGCCGGCATTAATGACATCCGTCTCCGGCAGTCGGAAGTCACGAAACTTAATATAGAATCGGTGTGTGAGTTTGCAAAAACGATGTCTGCCACTGTAGTATTCTCTGGGCCCCTCCCCAATCTGACCAGTGATGACATGTTTAGTCGCTCGTCATCCTTGAACCGCTGGCTGTCTGTGTGGTGTCCTAAAAATGACGTGGGCTACATTGACAATTGGAGCTCTTTTTGGGGAAAACCTGGTCTTATGAGACGAGACAGCATTCATCCCACTTTGGATGGTGCTTCTCATTTATCTAACAATCTGGCATCTTTTTTATCCAAATTTCCAAAACCCTGACTACTCAGAGTTGGGACCAGGAAGCAGAGTCGCAGTCTTACACGCCTCTCTGCAGCTCCTCTTCATCCGCCACCCCTCAACTTAGCCCCTGTCTTCCCCATCAGAGAATCGTTGTCTGCTCCCTCCAAAGTAAATAAAAATATAATGTATAAGCATCCCAAAGTGATAAAGCAAAATATTGGTAAAACTCAAATTAAACATAAAGCCTCTAAATTGAATGATTTGGCCTCTGTTCCTCCTCATAATTTAAAAATTAAATGTGGTTTATTAAATATTAGGTCTAACTCCCAAGTCTCTGTTAGTCCATGATCTGTTAATTGATCATCAGATTGATTTAATTTCCCTTACAGACTTGGTTAGGACAAGAGGATTATGTTGGTTTAAATGAATCAACTCCCTCTGGTTATTTAAACTGTCAAAATCCCAGAAGTTCTGGTCGTGGAGGAGGAGTAGCATCAATTTACCATTCCAAATTACTAGTTAATGTAAAGCAAAAAACATGTTATAATTCCTTTGAGGGCCTGGTCCTCAGTGTTGGGCACTTTAGCAATTCCAGGTTAAACCCAATTTTATTTGCCATAGTTTATCGTCCACCATCAACCTATTCAGAATTTTTATCCGAATTTCCTGATTTCTTAGCTGATTTAGTGCTGAAATCTGATAGAATAATTATAGTAGGGGACTTTAATATACATGTGGATGTAGATAGTGACTGCCTTAATGTGGCTTTTAATTCAATATTAGACTCGATTGGGTTTTCTCAGAAAGTAGGAAATTCTACTCATTACCTCCACCATACATTGGACCTTGTTCTGACATATGGCATAGAAATAGAAAATCTTGTAGTGTCTCCTCATAACCCTGTACTGTCAGACCATTGTCTGTTAACCTTTGATTTTACTATTTCTGACTATTTGGCTCCTAAAGAAAAATATTATCACAGTAGATGCCTCTCAGATGATGCTGTTTCCAAATTTATGCAGATTGTTTCCTCTATGCCATGTGTCAACACAACGGAAATAAGCTATAGACAGCTTGCTCCTTCTGTAATTGATAACATGGTGGATAGTGTTTCAGCTTCTCTGCATCAGGCTCTAGACTTGGTGGCCCCCTTAAAAAAGAAAAAGTCTAATCAGAGATTTTTAACTCCTTGGTTCAACACAGAAACTCGTAGCTTAAAACAGAAGACTCGTCAATTAGAAAGAAAATGGCGCTCTACTAATTTAGATGAAATCTATTTAGCTTGGAGAAATCATCTTTTAATTTACAAAAAATCTCTTAGAAAAGCTAGAACGAGTTATTACTCTGCATTAATAGAAGAGAACAAGAATAATCCCAGGTTTCTTTTCAGTACTGTAGCCAGGTTGACAAAGAGTCAGGACTCTGTCAATCCTAGCATCCCCTTAGAGCTTACTAGTCAGGACTTTATGAACTTTTTCAATAATAAAATTTCATCCATCAGAGATAAAATCAATCAGATTCTTCCCACAGTTAACTTAAATACTGTAACTACTACAACTCCTTCTATTGATGTCTGTCTTGATGAGTTTACTCCAATCGACCTTTGTGAGTTAGACAAAATAGTTTCCTCATCCAAACCTTCAACTTGTCTTTTAGACCCTATTCCTACCAGGTTATTTAAAGAAGTTTTCCCACTTATTGGTAGCTTTATTCTTCATATAATCAATTCTTCATTAACTTTAGGCCATGTACCGCAGGCTTTTAAAACGGCTGTAATTAAACCCTTACTCAAAAAGCCAACGCTAGATCCAGGAGCTTTAGCTAACTATAGACCAATCTCTAATCTCCCTTTCATTTCAAAAATCTTAGAAAGAGTTGTTGCTATGCAATTATTTGACCACCTGCAGGGAAATGGTTTATTTGAGGAGTTTCAATCTGGGTTTAGAATCCATCATAGCACTGAAACAGCCTTAGCAAAGGTCACTAACGACCTCCTCATTGCATCTGATAATGGACTAGTTTCTGTACTTGTCCTTTTAGATCTTAGTGCAGCTTTTGATACTATTGATCATAATATTCTACTTGATAGATTAGAACACTATGTTGGACTTAATGGAACTTCGTTGCAGTGGTTTAGATCTTATTTATCTGATAGGTTCCAGTTTGTTCATGTAAATGATGAGTTTTCTCTCAGCTCAAAGCTTAGTCATGGAGTTCCACAGGGATCTGTGCTTGGCCCTACTCTTTTTAGTTTATATATGCTTCCGTTAGGCAACATTATTAGAAAGCACTGTATACATTTTCACTGTTATGCAGATGACACACAATTATACCTGTCAATGAAGCCAGATGATACTAATCAATTAGCCAAGTTAGAAGCCTGTCTTAAGGAAATCAAAGTTTGGATGACTTGTAATTTCCTGCTATTAAATTCAGATAAGACTGAAGTCATTCTTGTTGGTCCAAAAAACCTTAGAAATTCCTTTCCAAATCAAACTTTCAGTTTGGATGCAGTTACTCTTTCTCTTAATAGCTCTGTGAGGAACCTTGGAGTTATTTTTGATCAGGATTTGTCCTTCAATTCACATATTAAATTTGTTTCTAAGACTGCCTTCTATCATTTGCGTAATATTGCCAAGATTAGGAGCATCTTGTCTCAGAGTGATGCTGAGAAGCTGATCCACGCTTTTGTTAGCTCGAGATTAGATTATTGTAATTCTTTATTATCAGGCTGTCCTAAAACATCTTTAAAAAGTCTTCAGCTGATCCAAAATGCTGCAGCAAGAGTTTTAACAGGTACTAGAAAGAGAGATCATATCTCTCCGGTTCTGGCCTCCCTTCATTGGCTTCCCATAGAGTTTAGAATTAAGTTTAAAATCCTTCTTCTTACTTACAAAGCTCTAAACAATCAGGCTCCTTTTTATTTAAAAGATCTGATACTACCGTATCATCCTAACAGAGCACTACGCTCCCAAAATGCAGGTTTACTTGTAATACCTAGAATCTCCAAAAGTACAATGGGAGGCAGAGCCTTCAGTTATCAAGCTCCTCTCCTGTGGAATCAGCTGCCAATCTGGATTCGGGAGTCAGACTCGATCTCTGTTTTTAAGAATAGGGCTAAAACCTACCTTTTTGATATAGCCTACAATTAGGGAGGGATCATGTGTTTCTGAACCCTCCCTTAGTTATGCTGCTAATAGGTTTAGTCAGCCGGGGGACCTCCAGTAATGCACTGGGCCTCACTCCTTTCCTCACTCTCTATGAAATATTTTTTTTTTGCTGGTCATTAACATTTGTTTGTTCTCTCCCATAGATTGAGTCCCCATCGTGCTGTTTGCTCTCTACATGTCTGTTCTTTTCTTCTTCTCTGTCCCCTCACCCCCCAGCCAGTCGCAGCAGATGACTGCCCCTCCCTGAGCCTGGTTCTGCTGGAGGTTTCTTCCTGTTAAAAGGGAGTTTTTCCTCTCCACCGTCGCCAAGTGCTTGCTCACAGGGGATCGCCTGATTGCTGGGGTCTTTCTGCAACTGTGGGGGTCCTCCCTACAGTTGATAGTGCTATGAGATGACTGTTGTTGTGAAATGGCGCTATATAAATAAAGTTGAATTGAAATTGAATTGAATTGAATTTAACTTCCCAAACGACAAAATGTGCATTTTAAAAATCCCACAAAGTTTTGATATTATTCTCATTAAAGACTTTAACTGTCAATAGGGAGATGTATTCCAGGTGATGACTTAAGGCCTTATCAATAATTTGTTCAATTAGTTGTTGCAATACTGTATTGCATATTGCACTTAAATATTTGTTTCCTGCCATAGTTCACTTCACCACTGACAGCAAGTCCAAATCAAAGTTATGTCTGGCTTCCTAATCGTTAAATATTTTTGTATTTATATGTTTATTTATGCTGGTTAGTTTTTTTTTGCTGTTGTTGCATTTTATATAACTTCTTCTAATGTTCCGTTTATAAATGAGAGGTGTTTTTCCCCATATATCAAGCTCAAGTAGAAAACAGCAATAAATTTTGTTGCTCACTTGAATGTCCAACACTCCTTCATCAGTGTGTACATTCTCTCTGGACAGGCTGGTGGACAGTCCATACGGTTCTCAGCTTCAATAAAGCGAATCACTTCTGGTCCTTTCATTTTCTGGGGAAAAATTAAAAAGTTACCAATGCGAATTCAGTTATCAAGTTAACATTAACTGCTCTGCAAAAATCATACTTTACCTTGTAAGGTTTTCCCCCATAAGAAAATGCCTCCCACATGGTGACACCATAACTCCATACGTCACTTTTACTGGAGAACTTATGGAAAATTATACTTTCTGGAGCATACCATTTCAGTGGCCATTTACCTGCGGTACGAGCCTGTGAATGCAAAATGAATAATAATAAGAAGGATGTCACTGCTTCAACCAAACAGCAAACATTAATAGTAATATTTAGGGTCTGAGAAAAGAATTTGTGATATCTACTATACATTTCTTCCAGATATAGGCCAGTAACACAATCAACTGAGTGTTTATATTAGCTAAAACACAGCATATAACATGTTTATAATGCTCTAGTGAATTGCATATAAGCAGTCTCCAGAAAAGTAGTGCATTTCAATTCTTTATCATTTAACTCCTATATCCCTCCTTTGTTATTCAAAACTTGCATCAAATTTGTTTGCTCTGTAATAGCTTAATGTAAATACTTTGTAGTAGTTGTCATCTGCTCCCAGGGCTTTGGAGAGGCCAAAGTCACTGATTTTGGCAAACTTTTGGTTGACCAGCAGGACATTGCGAGCTGCTAAATCTCGATGCACAAAGTTCTTCTCTTCCAGATACTTCATCCCCATCGACACCTGGTGCATCAAGTTGACAATGTTCTCCACACTGACAGTGTCTCTGTGGGTACAAAAATCAATTAGATTTTTTTTTAATTAGATCAGCTTTTTTAATATTTATTTGTAGTGAAAATATTGAATTGAACAGTGCGGCACCATTCCCTTCAACATTCACACCTGGGGCCACTTTAGAGTTTCCAATTAACCCAACAGGAGTGATGGACAGGTCACCTGGCGTTAGTGTAACTGTTGATCCAGCCAGTTTTGATCGCTGTTTTCTATAGATTCTATTCACTTCCAGTGGAATCCTTGTTCATTTGACAACACTTGACCATGTCATTCTTAGATGTTATTTTAGCTTATAATTTAGTTTCTCTAACCGAGACCCAAGGCGACGTGATGAAGCTAGCAGTTTAGCCACTCATTCACAAATGTTTCTGTGTTTATTGTAGTCCAGGGCCCATCATATCCTATCGACCACCGAAACCACACACCCCTGTCCACCAGTGATGCATTATTTCATTTATTCTTTAGAGAAATTTATGTTAATTGGCTCAGGCTCGATCTGACATAGAAGTTAACAAGCTAAGAATAGCCATAATGATGTAAGAGGGACGGTGACGTTAAATGCAGTCTCAGGGATTTAAAGAGACATGCACTGAAACCAGCCCTTCTGAGAAAAGGTGATTCACAATGATGCTGTAATAATTAAAGAATTTAAGGCAAGTTCACCAAAATATGTCACAAACATTTCATTAAGACCCATGGGAGCTGTCAAAATGTGAGAAAAAGGCAGTGAATGGGACCTTTAAGTCAGATTTATTTACCTGATGGCTAAAAGCACTTAGTTTGACTATCAACTGGGGGCGCTTTTGATTCATGTGGTTTCTTTGCTGCCAATTAATACTGTACCTACATAATATAAACAACCTAATATAAAATTATATCAGAAAAAAATGGTTTAGACTGCTTACTGAGCATTATTGCGAGGTGAGTACTTGTATACAGCCTCACAACTGTGAGCTCCAAATAGTCAGCAAAGATACATTAAAATGAGAATAACAAGGCAGTCATAGGTAGCAGACTTCATCCCTGCTGTGCTGGACTGTCATGGTGAATTATAGCTAATTGCAGTGCTTTACCATAGCCAGATATACACTATCCTTCCCAAGACATGTCTGTTTTCACAGTGCATTACTGTAGATTGAAGCAGGATGTTTGGGTAAAGTGGAAAACAGGGTGCTGCATACTGTAAAAAAAGATTTAACTTTATCATGTGATCTTGCTGCTTTAGCTGAGTTGTGATCTCAATGTAAAGTGGGTTAACGAAACTCAAGTTTTAGTGTAATAAACTTACAGTTGCAGTCAAAATTATTCAACCCCCATTGTGTTTTAGGTTTATTGGCAAAGTTTTTTTTTATCAGGTGTTTGATTTAACAGATTCCACAAGAACAGTTTAAATAGTTAAACAAAACTAATATTGTGGGCACCCAGCACAATGCAGACTGATACTATTCACGCTCAGCAGGGATGGCATATGGACAAAGAACCCCTGGGGGACAACCAGAACAATGGGCTATTGGTATACATCCCTGAATTAAGGAGAGGAAGTCTGGGCGCCAGTTGGCCACATGATTGATGTGTATTGACTGATATGTATATCAATATTCATATGTACCATGCATTCTCTCTTGTCTGTATAAAAGAGCTTACTTTACATGCCTCACTGGGGACGGACACACACACAGCGCACACAGCACAAAACAGCGCACAGTGCTACAGTGTGTCTCATTATGATGGAGGAAATAAAACTGAAACCTTCCAGCTCATTGCATCTCGCCTGAACTTATTTGTTCCTCCACACTGGTGACCCTTGATGAAGAATGGAACACGAGGCAAACACCCCGGAGAAGACCCGGACGGGAAGCCCCAGCATGCGTCATGGTGCGCCCCTCGCCTGATCTTTTACCTCCACACTGGTGACCTGACGAGGGAGAATGACCGTCTGCTCCCTCTCACCACGCTGTGGATCCCAGAGGACCAGAGAACGCCTGCAACCTCTTCATTGTCACCGAAGCGCGCGCTCTGGAGTGCAGTGCTGGGACCAAAACGCACCATGAACGACACGAGCGAATGAAGGAAGCAGCCTGAACGGGGACAATCATCGACGCCGACTGCGTTGGTTTCCACCGAGCTCCCCGACTCTGACTAAACTCCGGACAGCGGACCTCCCACGCACAGAAGCCCCGCACGCACACTGCAGGATTACGAGGACAGCGCAACTGCCAGTTATGTGGTCATGGCGCCAAGTGCGCACCACGCACAGAGATGAACCGGCTCCACAGACTGATACATCGTCCTCCGCCGCTGCACATGCCCGAGAAACACGGCCGATCGGCACCCTCGGAACCTTCAGTGCTGCTCAAGCACCTGGAGCAGATGTACAGCCCGCACACAGGACTTTGTATGGGTTTCTCAGCCATGGCGCACAAGGGGAATTTAGCCGATTGCTTTCCCCGATGACTTTAGGGCTGCTCCCACACCTAAAGCCAAACCGCTTCACACCCTCACACAGCTGCAGTTGTTTCACAGCCGCTACGCATCCTCAGGGAATTTGGCCGCTCGCTTTCCCCAAATCCTTGTTGGATCGAGCCATGGGAGGAGTCAGATAAAATGTTTTTTTCACAGCCGCTGTGGATCTCCGCCAGGTTTACCGGGAAAGTCCCTCACTATCGCGGATCCACACGCAATTTTTGCACGGCCCAGACACCTTTGACGTCCTGGGCCGGCACTTGTTTACTCCCACCCCCTCCCCCTTCTCCTGCACAGAGCTTTTCCCGCGCCTCACTCCCTAAAGCCGGCCGATCGCCGCCTGGTTCCATTACGCACGACTGCACACCGGCCTGTGCGCCCACGATCCACGGCCGTTCAACATGCTGGAACTCGGAGAGGAGAACACTGCCCTTTCCACCCCTCCCCCGTCCCCCCCACGGACTGACATGCCCTCCGACAGTTCTACCGGAACTGGAGCCAAACGACAGGGGGGATCACAGCCCCTTCCAAGCGTTCTGGGGGGGTGCCGTGTGGGCACCCAGCACAATGCAGACTGATACTATTCACGCTCAGCAGGGATTGCATACGGATAGAGAACCCCTGGGGGGACAACCAGAACAATGGGCTATTGTTATACATCCCTGAATTAAGGAGAGGAAGTCTGGGCGCCAGTTGGCCACGTGATTGATAAGTATTGACTGACATGTATATCAATATTCAAATATGCCATGCATTCTCTCTTGTCTGTATTAAAGAGCTTACTTTACATGCCTCACTGGAGATGCACACACACACACACAGCACACACAGCACAAAACAGCATACAGCGCTACAGTGTGTCTCATTATGATGGAGGAAATAAAACTCTGAAACCTTCCAGCTCGTCGCATCTCGCCTGAACTTACAGTATTAGTTCTTCCACAGTATTACAAGAATTGTATCCAAATTCAACACTAAGTCCTACTTTCAATGACTACTGCAGCCTCAAAATTATTTAACCGACGAGAATAGAATTCCTCATAAGAACACACATTTGCAATTCAGGTGTGGTCTCAAGCACACCTGATGCAACCAGTTAAGGGCTTCATTAGTTGCATCACATGTACGAGATAGAACACCTCAAATTCCTGATGATGGTGACATTTGATGGCACATTAGAAATATGGTTAAGTCAAGAGAATTGTCCATAAAGTTCAGAGAAGCGATCGTTGCCTTGCACAAACAAGGAAAAGGATACAAAAAGATAGCAAAGGCACTGAATGTTCCTAGAGATACAGTTGGAAACATAGTTTGCAAGTTTAAAGTTAAAGGAACAGTGGCTACACTGGATATGGCAGAAAGAGGAAGCTATCAACGGCCGCCACCAGAGTACTGAGGAGGCAGGTGGTCAAAAACCCTCGACTGACTGCAAAAGACCTGCAGCAAGACTTGTTGGCAGTAGGCACTGAGGTTTCAGTTTCCACAGTAAGGTGCACACTAAACGCTGAAGGGCTCCATGCTTGAACTACAAAAGGCGTACACCACGACTAACCCAAAAACACAAGAAAAGTCAGCTCCAGTTTGCTCAAAACCATATAAATAAGTCAAAGAGGTTTTGGGATTCTGTTCAATGGAGCGATGAAAAAAACTGAAACATTTTGGGCCAAAGGATCAGCGGTATGTCTGGAGGATGAAGAATGAAATATACACTGAAAAGAACACCCTGCCTACAGTGAAGCATGGCGACAGGACATCAGTTTGATTTTAATCAGTTATTTGACTCTATAAAAAGTGGGTGATGCTTCATACTGTATATTTGAGAGTTCTGGTCTAGTCACAACTGGGCAGAGCTGCCACATAGACTGTGCCTGTATACTTTGGGGTCCCTACTATGCAGTCTTTAGCTGTTAGTCATATCACCACGACAACATGGCAGTCCCCAAATCCTAAAAGTGTGAGGCTCTGTGAAAGATTTCTTTATTACCTCCACCAGAGGAGGAGGTAATGTTTTTGCTGGTGTTGGTTGGTTTGTTGGTTTGTCTGTCTATCTGTCTGCTAGCAACATTACTCCAAAAGTTATGAATGGATTTTGATGAGATTTTCAAGAAAAGTGTGTAATGGCACAGGGAACAGATGACTAGATTTTAGTGGTGATGTGGATCACGATCTGGATCCAGGAATTTTTTGAAAATTATTTTATATATTAATATTGTGCTTTTCGTGTACCTCTCCTTTAACATGTGTCTGCTGAGTTACGTGCGGAGTTACATGTGTGACCATGCACCTCCACAACCAAGGTCATCTTAACTTGCCATTAGGCCCTTGCGCTGAGAAGTTTTGTAGGTCCCCACAACAGAATCTCAGTTTAAAACTAGAAAAGCACTCAGAGAGTGCATACCTCCGCCAAGGTCCCTTCTGTCTGTCATGGATCACCTTCAAAATGTAATGGGTTTGTGTGTAGGCCTAGAACCACTTGTGGAGAAAATTGCATCAAAGTCTGTCCATTAGTTTTGGAGTATTGTTGCTAACACACTGTGAGAAGATAAGGGCCTTGGTGGAGGTATGCATTCTCAGATCATCACCAAAATGTAATGGGTTCCTCTCTAACCCAAGAACCACATCTGGTGAAAATTTCATCCAAATCCATCCAGTAGTTTTTGTGTAATCCTGCTGCATAAATATAAACAAAGCCCTTGGTGGAGATATGCACTCTCAGATCATCACCAAAATCTAATCATCTGTTCCCCATGCCATTACACACCTTTCCTGAAAATGTCATCAAAATCTGTTAATAACTTTTTGAGTTATGTTGCTAATAGACAAACCAACACCACTGAAAACATTACCTCCTCCCTTGGCGGAGGTAAATATATAACAGCCATGTTTTTTTTTTTCCCAAAGTATGTTTATTAATTTTCAATTTTTTACATGAAAAAGTAAGAAAACAATTAACCAATAAGATGACATCTGCACAACAATGAAAAAAGTAAGTAAGACATTTTACCAAACAAAATAATAACTTCCCCCCCAAAAGAAAGAAAAAAAAGGGGGGGAAAGGAAAAAAATAGTTGGGCTCAAGTTAACATTCAACAAGAGTCTGAATATTCACATAACATATTTAAAAAAAAAAAAATCCTTGCAGCATAATAACCGAAATAACAGGGTCTATGTAATTTAAATAAGGCGCCCAGGTTTTAAAGAACTGATCTTTCTTAGAGTGTAGCACACATGTCAAATATTCCAGTGGCACCAGGTCAAACAAAACTTTCTTCCAGCCTTTAACAATTGGTACCTTTTCACTAATCCACTGAAGCAGAATGTTTTTCCTTGCAGCATATGTTAAAATACAATATAGCTTTTTATTTTGTGATGGTACCGATCTGCTTGGAAAGCCCAGAAGGAGGCATATTGGGTCCAATTCTAGATCAAGTCCGAATATTTTTTTCATTTCTGCTAATACATTAGACCAGTATCTTTGCACATTACAACATAACCACAAACAGTGGGTCAAAATACCAACTTCTATCTTGCATTTAAGACACACGTTGTCTCTGAAGTTATGGAACTTTATTATCAGAGGTCTTGGGCACTGATTAACATCAAATTTAGATGCAGAAGATCGGTGGGCCCGATCTAACTTCAACCACCCTGTCTTCGTTTCCATTTGGAGGAAATCAGGAATCCAGTTCTCAAGGAATTTTACAGGATCTGAACCTTCAGTGCCCTGAGGTAAACCAACCACTCATACATTACACCTGCAGCTCTGGTTTTCTAGGCCATCAGTATGCTGTAGTGAATCTTGCACTTGCTTTTCGAGGAGTGTGATTTTAGCTTCAGACGATGTAGCCACTGTCTCCACTGCTGTAAACCACTTTTCGGCCTCCTCCACTCTTACACTCACTGCTAATAGCTGTGAGGATTGTTCTTTAATACTGTCCAGAACAGTAGAAATCTTATCTTCAATTACTTTCGTGATGTGATCCGTTACCTTAGCCAAGGCTTGGAGAATATTGAGCTCCATAGAGCCAGGGTTAGCATTCGGGCCAAGCACTTCCGATGCAGAAATAGCTTTAGCAAGCAGCTCCTCCTCACACCTGACGTTAACAGTGGCTCTCTTTGGTGGTATTTGCTTGCTTTTAGGTATGTCCTCAGTAGTTTTCATGAAGTGACTGTCTAAGTTCATGCTTAAACACTTCATGTGCCCAATGCTATATTTACTTGCTATACTTGAGCAAAGTGAAATAAAATACCATCAGAGTGTACTCAGCAGCATTCACTCTACATCGCCGTCTTGCTCCCCAATAGCTACATATGTTTTTAATAATGGATTGCATTTATATAGCACTTTCCATCACACCAAAAGACATTTTACAATGAGTCCATTATTCATTCACTTCACAGACAATGATAGTGGTAAGCTACTTCTGTAGCCACAGCTACCCTGGGGCAGACTGACAGAAACATGGCTGCCAATCCACGCCAACAGCCTCTCCAACCATCACCGAACATTTATTCATATTCATACATCAGTGTCATGAACCATGAACACACTGGAGGCAAGGTGGGTAAAGTGTCTTGCTCAAGGACACAGCAGCAAGGTGGGGGGAGTGGGATTCAAACCGCCAACCCTCCAGTTATTAGGCGACCTGCTCCTGAGCCATTACGGCCTCTGTTTTGTTTCTCTTTGAGAAATAATGCAACTTTGAGCTAGAAAACACAACTACACTGCAAAAAGTCAAATATAAGTAAAATGAAATAAATTAAGTATTGACTGATATGTATATCAATATTCATATGTACCATGCATTCTCTCTTGTCTGTATAAAAGAGCTTACTTTACATGCCTCACTGGGGACGGACACACACACAGCGCACACAGCACAAAACAGCGCATAGTGCTACAGTGTGTCTCATTATGATGGAGGAAATAAAACTGAAACCTTCCAGCTCATTGTTGTTTATGCTTGTTTTTTGTCTGACAAGACACGGTATTTATTCTTGATGTGCAGTTTATGTGCACAGCCTTGCCTTTCCAGTTTATGTGTAAGAAAATTTTACATGCTTTCCAATAGTTTTAAGTTGTTTTACGCAATTCGATAAGTCAAATTTTCTTGTTCTGTTGGCAGATAATTTACTTAAAATAAACAAACAAACAAAAAAAAATCCCGGCAATTGATAATTCTAGTTAAAATTAGAAAAAATATCTGCCAACAAAGTAAGATTAAATTGCTTAAAACAAGCAATTTTAACTTGAAACAAGTTAAAACAAAAAGAAGTTCTTGTTTTGTCAAAATCATCTTGTGAGAGAAAAATAAGCATAAAACCTTGATTTAGGATATTTTATCTTACTGAGATTTCCCTTTTCACTGTGTGACAGATACTGCCTTCGGCATAAAATTACATCAGTGAAGTATTCCTGATCCAAACATGCGCAACAGCAGCAATGGAAAACCTGCACAGGTGGCTGGAAACACTGCAAATAGCATGTCTTATCTTTTTTAGAAGTACTTTCTTCTGGTCTTCTTTAAAGAAAAATCCTTCATTACATCCTTTAAGTCCAGCTCACGAATACCGTCATACTCTATGGATACATGCTTGATCCAGTCTACTTTTTACCAAGTTCGGAGTCCACTGTCCCACGCACAGCTGTCTGATGTATAAGCAATCATGGCCTTTCTTCTCCCTTCTCCTCCAGGTGAGAGCTTTAACGGCCCACCTGTTTTCCTCCGTGCATAGTTAGCAGCTCTGCCTCCACTCAATGCTCCAGCTTAGAAAAATCCTTTACGCTTCAGAATTTTTTGAGCAATTCCTTTTCCCTAAGCTCTTTTCCTCTCAATAATGTTATGAGCGCCACTTTCAAATGTTTTTCTGGACATTTTGACCAAGCTAATTACTTCTTACTCTCACTGGTGCTTGCATAGTCACATGTCAGTACAATTCCTCTGATAGGCTATTGTTACGTGGTACCCACGTGGGGCACTTGTAAATTAGACCAATCAGCAGCCACACATGAATATCAAGTGATGGACATAGAATATGACCAATTAACAAAAACGTGATCTTTTTCAATGGCTTATGATAGGTCCTGATCTTTATAGGCCCCTGGGCTTCATCCCAGCCTAGCCCGTTCATTCAGCTGGCCTTAAATACACAAGACAACGCACATCCTGTTCAGGAAAAACATATTTAGCCTACATGGGATGTCCCAACTAAACGGGGACAATTGGCAACCCTACCTGCAAGTGGGGACACAACATTTTTCCCTTCTGGCCAGATGAAAATAAATCTAGGCATTTTTGGACTACAGCTGTTTTATTAATCCACCAGATCAAAGGAACATTTATTAATAAAGTTAAAATCCACAACAGTTCCCTTTTGTACAGTAGATGGAAGTGGTGTCACACTGTCCATCTTTATTAAACTGTATGCTCCCTCTGTCTTCCATCTTTAAGAGGCACTATGTCCTTTTATTCTGTTGTTGTACAAGTCTTCTCCCAAGACCAATACCAAGGGGTCAAGTCCAAGTTGAGACCAAAACCTTCATACACAGTGGTCTTGGTCATGACCCTTTAAAGTTTTGGGCTTTCTTCACTCTGGTGTCGGTCTGGTTTCGGTCTTGTCTTGGCTACATTATTTTTTTTTTTATCTCATCAGGCAGGTCCGTTTCCTGCTACACTCATCTAATAATATGATTTTATTTTATTTCATTTTAACTTAAACAATACTCACTTTTTGGTAGAAAGAAATTTGTTGAGAGGTCCAGCAGAGGCCATTTCCATGACCAGCATCAGACAGTCTGCATTGCACAACCCAAGCATGCGAACAATGAAGGGGTTATTCAGTTGATGCATGATCTCTGCCTCCCTCATCATTTCCTCCTTCACCAGTTTCTCATTTTCATTTTTGAGGATTTTGACGGCAACATCTATCTGCCCCCTGAAATGATATCAACAATGTAACCACTACTGACACTGGCTTCAGTAGATGTACAATTCCACCACAGTTTCAGTTTTATATCATGTACAGTATGTCCTTACGATTCTGTCTTGAGCGCTCCCTTCTTGACGCAGCCAAAGTTCCCAGAGCCGAGCTCCACCTCATCCATTATCAGATCGCTTCTTCGGATGTTGAACTTCTTAATATCGTTAGGGTTGTGATACGGGTTGAATCCACTGCAGTCCATAGGCAGAAGGTCACGGTCTTCAGGCACAGCATCGACAGGCTTTGCATTTGCTGCAAACCACAAGTAGTAAATATACCATTATTTTGTGCAATAATAAGGCTTTTATGTCTACTCAACATACTAACCCTTGACTAGAAAAAAATATATAATTTAAGCTATTAAAGTATATACAAATGAGTTTACTTGAATACTTATTTGTATCTTTTGTGTACTTTTAAAACACAGAAAACTGTATTTATATTTTAATACAATTCAAAAAGTTTTACACAGTATAAGAAATATAAAAGTTACACATCACCCTAAAATATCAGCTGCTGGATTTTCATTAAATATATGTTATCATATTCCCTTCCATGGATTGCCATCTCATCATGGTGAAGGGGTTTGTGTGCCCTAATGATCCCAGGAGCTATGTTGTCAGGGGCAACTTGCCCCAATAGGATCTCCCAAGATAAAATGGTCCTGGGTGAAGGGTCAGACCAAGAACGGTCCAGTAGGTCCCTATGAAAAAAGTTACATCAAGGACCCAGTACACTCAAATGAGCCACATGGGTGTTATGTCTGGAAACCGTGGAATGAACAACGGAGAGTGGCATTTGCTGGGAAAACAAACTTTATTAAAACTATACACAAGAGGCAGTATAGGTTTAGTACTGGGAGGCAGAGTGTGCTAAAACAGAGATCTATAATGGCCGTCCCTTCTCTTTTATATGCTCGGCGTGATGACATCACCAAGCAGCCGCGTCATTGCACCGACGCTGACCAAACTTGTGGTTTCCTTACATCACATTACCATCCGGTGGGCTAAGCACCTGCACGAGGGGTCATGGGGATCATGGTGTGATGGGAGCTGGGCAGCAGCCTGGGCTACTCTGCTTGGATTGCTGTTTCTGAGACCTGGACCCTCAGATAAGCTGTAGAGGATGGATGGAAGCAGTTTGTTACTGCTCAGGATATACAGTATACTACTGTGAGTTTTTGGCTGTGTTAATCTCCATACAAAGTATACTTTTGTAAATAAATATTTTTCTACACATTGGCACATTGGTCTGTCCGGTCTGTTGTGGTGTAGAAGGAGCTGAGCTCTAAAGCAACGCTGTCAATTTACCGGTCAATCTACGTTCCTCCCTCACCTATAGTCATGAGCTTTGGCTAATGACTGAAAGAACGAGCTCACGGATACAAGCGGCTGAAATGAGCTTTCTCCGTAGGATTGCTGGACTCACCCTTAAAGATAGGGTAAGGAGTAAGTTGAGTCATCCGGAAGAGGCTCAGAGTAGAACCGCTGTTCCTCCACATCGAAAGGGGCCAGTTGAGGTGGTTTGGGCATCTAATCAGGATGCCTCCTGGACTCCTCCCACTTGAGGTGTTTCGGGCACAACCCACTGGGAGAAGACCCCGGGGCAGACCCAGGACACGCTGGAGAGACTATGTCTCCCAGCTGGTCTGGGAATATCTTGGCATCCTCTCTGAAGAGCTGGAGCAGGTGGCTGGGAAGAGGGAAGTCTGGATTTCTCTGTTTGAGCTGTTGCCTCTGTGACCCGGACCACCGGAAAAGTGGTACAAGATGGATGGATGGATGGATGGATGGATGGATGGATGGACGGATGGATGGATGGTCAGGTATAGTAGTCAGGACAGCTGTGTTGCCTCACAACTAGAAAGTTCAAATTCCAGGGCTGGCATGGGTAAAAGTCTTTCTATGTGGAGTTAGCATGATCTCCCTGTGCTGTGTGAGTTTACTCTGGTTTCCACCGACAATCCAAAGACATGCATGTTATGTTAATTGGTAATTCTAAATTCTTCCTAATTACCTGTAGAACAGAGGGATAGTGTAGTTACTAGTTACATATTTTGAGTGGTCTTTGAGACTAGAAAAAGCTTAAAGGGGTCATCAAGTGAAAAATTGTGTTTTTGTAGGTTTCAACCTTCTGAAATGTGTCTATTGGGCACATGATTATTGAAAACATATCAAAACATTTACTTCTCTTAAAAAACACAGAGCCTTTATATAGTTTTTCTCTCCAAGAAGCCGTTTTAACTCTTCCAGGTATTTTCTTGTATGTCAAGAAATCGGAAATGTCACTAAAAGGTAAATGTCAGCCTTGATATCTGCCTGCTGTTCTATTATTGGCTAGCCTAGCTGTCTGTCATGTAGATGGGTGGGGAGCCAAGGGTGTTAGATTAAGAGCTAACAGTGGTACTAGGAAGCTTGCGTTTACATTGTTATTTTCTTTAGATTTCAGTCACCCTAACAGACATTGTTTCCAGTCTGAATGTAAGTCTTGGCTCATTCACAAATGTGTCTGTGCCTATTGTACTCCAGGGACTGATCATATCAATCACTAAAACCACACACGCCTGTCCACCAGTGATGTATTATTTAATTCATTCTTTAACGTAAATGTTAGTTTGCTCCATGCCAGGAGCTAAAATCTAGCCAGCTAAAATTAGCAATAGTGACATAAGAGGGAGGGCAAAGTTAAATGCAGCTTTAGACATTTAAAGAGACATGCACTGAAACTGGCTGTTGTCAGAAAGGCTGTGAAAGATGAGTCACAAATAAACTGTGATAATTAAATCATTAAAGAAAATTTGACTGAAATATGTCACAAACATTTCATTAAGACCTGTGTGAGCTGTTAAAATGTAGTAAGTGCAGTCAATGACCCCTTTAAATAAATACAGACCCTTACTCCTAAAGAATGACTGTATGGCCTTCACCTCACAAATCAATGATTTTTACTCAAACTCTGTGCAGACTTGGATTTAAAAAAAACAAAAACAACTCCTCTTCACTTATTTGCTACATGTAGCTGCTATTTACTTTTCAAATGAGTACTTTATGTTCACAATAATTTTGCAGTGTAACAATATAAAACAACAATGGAGCTCTCATATTGGGCAATTTTCTGCCAATAATATTTATTAGCACTGACGATATCGACTTACATTTGCTCTTTTTTTTTTAAAGAATTTTTTTGTTTTTTCATAATTCCTTTGTATTGTATCTGTTGTACTATGAGCCACTGACCTTGAGGTGGCGCTGTGTATCTGGGTTGATTTCCAGTTCGCCTCTGAAAGAATTACATTAAATTTAACTTTAGAATAGGAAAAATATGTTGACATAAATAGTGCAGGATTTAATTAACGATTATACTTACTGTTGTCGGAAGACTCGGTGCCTCTAAAATGTTACAAGAAAAGATTTATATCAGAAATTTCAATTTTTAAAATTTCTTTATGTGTCACTAAGCTACATGTGTTGAAAAGAACCTGCAGTAATAACACAAAACGTTTGATTGAAAAAGGAAAAAATGTTCCTTACTTTCAGGAGCTTTGCCATTAGTACACGCCTCTCCAAGAACAGTTACCAGGCCATCAGATTTCATCTTCAGGTACTCCACCAGCTTAACATTTAGAGAAATCCCAGTGATAATGCAGGGAAAATGACATCAGATAGAACAAGATACCCATGACCTGGGGAACCTACCTGCCAGATTGTATCAAACTTTGTACCATCTGGCATGGAGAACTTTCCTGATTTGTCTTGGAGAATCTGATAGTGGTAAACCGTTTTCCCATACATCACAGAGAGCGCAAACGTACCAGACTGCTCTCTGTCTCTCACTCTGAGAAAAAAAACACAAAAACCTTTCAGAGCATCTCTTCAGAGCGTCAAAACGGATACAACAAAGGAAACCTACAGATTTTTCTCAGCTTACAGGAACTTTCCGTCTGGCTGTACTCCTGAGTAAAGCCGCCTCTCACCCTCTTGGCGGGCGATTTTACCATGATACCAAGGCATTTTCTCATGGGCAGTTGTGGCAATAAGCTTTTCGAGTTGGGGAGCTTGACTGATGATGGCCTGTTCCATGGCTTCACCCTGGACACAGAAACATACATTCAGAAAACACATACAGTACAGTAGCAGTCACACGATGTCTACTGGGAAAAGATACATTTGTAGCAATTTTTGGGTAACCAAAAATTGCATGGAGCTGCAAAACATATCTGAGCCTTAAAATGCAGACAAAATTGTTAAGGGGTCTGTCTTGTAAACCTATTACTTTTTATGTGTGAGGTTATTTCTTATAAATTTGCATCTTTATGCTCTGTCTGCTTGCAGTATTACACAAAATTTTGAAACCAATCTGGAGAACGGCACGAAGTTACCATTTATTTATTTAATATCAATAGTCTTGTTAACCTGGGTAGATGTAAACTGAAAAAAAAAATTCAGTGGATCTAAATTATTCAGTAGTGGACATCTGTTGCACACAATTTAGTAGCAAAAAAGTGTGATCTTTTTTTATTCTAAGAGAAAAATGTTTGATTTTATACTGGCAGAATTTGTAAAAAAAAATGTTTTCTTTAAAAAAGTGGCTTTATCTAAGAGTTTAGAACATGGTGTGAATCAGTAACAGTGTTGGAAGTAACACGCTACTGTAACGTCACTGGGAGGCGGCTGTGGCGCAGGTGTAGTGTGGCCGACTGCTGATTGGAGGGTCAGGGGTTTGATTCCCACTCTGTCTGCAGTCTGCATGTCAAAGTGTCCTTGAGCAAGACATTGAACCCCCAGTTGCTCCTGGTGGGTCAGGCCTGTGCATGGTGGCTCTGCCACCATCAGTGTGTGAATGGGTGGATAGCAGGGTCTGTAAAGCGCATTGGTCATCTAGAGATAAGAAAAAGCGCTATATAAGTGAATGCCATTTACTTTTTTGCAGCAACGTGGTGCGTAATGAAATTACTGTTTAAAAATTCAGTAATGCATTACAGTTACTGAAATTTGATCAGATGCGTTACTCATTACTCGTTTTATTAATATGGATAGACATTTTTAGCACAAATAAACAAATATACAAACTGACCCTACCACAGCTGAGACGTAGCTGTCATTCAAAGTGACCTGTTGCAAAGAGCCTGAGTCTTCACTACTGAGTGGAGGAAAAGATGAAGCTACTTTGTTTTTATGGAAATAGATTATTTTTCCTTTGTTGCAGTTAAGGACAAAAGCATGTTGGTGGGTTTCAAGCTAAGTGCCGGTTGAGACCTACTGCAATTTTCAGAAGCGCTTGAAAACAGCAACAAAGCTCCGACAAAGCTAGTGCTATGCTAACAACTAACACCTTGTTAGTGGAGCTACACTATCTGAACAGCCACGGCTGGATGTAAAGTGGAAATATTCTTGTCTCAACAGCCACTACTGGATTTCAAGCACAGGTATGCATCTGGACAGTTTGTGACCCAGCAAGAATTAAACCGACTGATTGCTAGATACGTCGTTACAGACTGAAGACGTGATAACAGTCACTTTCCATCAGACAGCTGAGACTGTGATCCACTGAAATTAAAATGCATTTACTTGCTACCTGGATAAAGATTATTCAAAAATGGATTTTGATCTCCAAAAGGAATTTGAGGGACTGGATCATGTCTCTATCACAGCAGACATTTGGACTGTGGATAATGGACACATTCTTTGTATCACTGCACATCGGGTTAATCCATATCATAAATGTAAGATAAATATGGACAGCTTTATGCAGTGTTGCCAACTCTCACTCTTTTGGAGTGATTCTCACTCTTTTTCCCTCTTCCTCACTCCAACAAACCCTATTTCTCACTCCAAAATGAGGAAATTACTGGTAATACCGTGTTGATTTTCTTCAGATTTTTCCATTAATAAGAGCTCTCAAGGCAGGATAAAGCAGACTGAACATGTCTGTTTTCAGCCTGACATGAATAAACCCATAATGTAATCCAATAATTAAATTATCTTGCTTTGTGTGCAAGATGATTTAAGTATGCATTGAAAAGTAACATGAAAGTTACTTTTCCATGTCATGAAATGCCCCTCGGGGCAAAGAGGAGAGAGACCCAGATGCTGAACTGTTAAGTTGTGATATTTATTAATGAACACAAAGTCTGAATTGTGCACAAACACAAAAATTAAAACAGTGCACAAAGCAAAAACTTACAAAGATGACAACGGAGCAGACAGGATTCACAAGGGTAATAATGTCAGCATGGGGACAGGGTTCAGATGCAGACGATAATTAAGACTCCAGCAATCAAGGAGAGAAATCGCAGTCCTTAAATAGGGCAAGAAACAAATGAACACAAATGATGGCAGGTGTGGATACCATAAGCGGGCAGGAGGAAACAATGATTACAGACTCGGGTCAGCTGGGAGCAATAAAAGGGGAGAAGACGGGACTGACAGCTGACAGGAGCACCGCCCAACGACGAAGCAAATAACTCAGAAGTGCCACCGACAGCTGCAGCCCCAGAGAAGTAAAGAAAAAACACAACAAGATGTGAATATAATATGATGGCAAATAAAGACAAGTAAATCCAAATATCCATCCATCCATCTTCT
This sequence comes from Pholidichthys leucotaenia, assembly GCA_020510985.1. Taxonomy (NCBI): domain Eukaryota; kingdom Metazoa; phylum Chordata; class Actinopteri; order Cichliformes; family Pholidichthyidae; genus Pholidichthys; species Pholidichthys leucotaenia. The sequence continues at coordinate 317,802,210 of CM035839.1, read as the reverse complement.
TCCGCTTAATCCTTTTCGGGTCGCGGGGGGCCTGGAACCTATCCCAGCGTCTTTGGGCGAGAGGCAGGGTACACCCGGACAAATGGCCAGTCCATCACAGGGCCAACACAGAGAGACAGACAACCATTCACTCTCACAGTCATACCTAAGGACAATTTAGAATCCTCAGTTTGATGCCAATTATTCTGACTTGCATGTTTTTGGCATGTGGGAGAAAACCGGAGAAATCCCAGAGAAAACCCACGCAGACACGGGGAGAACATGCAAACTTCACACAGATCACTGTTGGTTGAGGGCTGGGATCAAACCCAGGATCCCCCGGCCAAGGGTGAGGTGCTGTGCTGCCACAGTGCTAACCACTCCGCCACCGCGCTATGTAAATAACAAAACTATAATGAACGTAAACAGGAAAATAAATCATACTAAGAAACAATACAGAATATGTGAAAATCAATCAAAGATAAAACAACAGGAATAAGAACTCAAAAACACAACACCATACAAATACAGAAAAAAAGCAAAGAGAAAGAGCACGGCGGACCCCCCCCATGCTCAGATTGTGACAGAGCCCCCCCCCCCCCCCCCCACACACACACAAGGGGTGGACTCCAGACATCCTGGGCAACAACAAAAGAAAAGGACCCACCCACACAAAGAACCCACCCCACCAAAAACAAGGAAACAACCCCACCCCAGGTGGGAGGAGGGGGACACAGGCATGGAGGGACCGAAACAAACCAGAAAAAATAAGAAAAACTCACAGAACTCACAACCCAGCAAAACCCAGACTAAGAGGAAACAAAAAACAAAAAACCCGCTTAGGACCCACACCCACACAGAACCAAGGCACTAGGCCCCCTGAACCAAAGAGCTAGACAGTTCAGGTGACCGGCTAAAGTCCCAAACCTGGCAGACGGCATGATGGTAATAGTCAGGCAGTCTGCCAGAGAATGTGGCCCACTCAACCCAACGGCACAGTCTGTCAGGTGGTCTGCCAGAGTTCTTTAACCACCTAAACAGGAAAGGTGGTACAGGGGGTGGCTGCCCAACAGGGACAAAAAGCAGAGAGGAGGATTGAGGAGTAGTGGAAACCACAACAGCCTTGGACAGAGGAGAGGGAACCACAATGGCCTCAGGCAGAGGAGAGGAGACCACGACGGCATCTGGCAGAGGAGAGGGAACTACGACGGCATCTGGCAGAGGACAGGGGACCACGATGGCATCAGGCAGAGAGGGAGGAACCCCAATGCCCTCAGATTGACCTGCAGCACCCTCGGTGGCTCCAGCATGGAGAAAAGCCGCACCCGCGGTGGCTCCGGGCTGGAGCAAGGCAGCACCAGCGGTGACTCCGGGCTGGAGCAAGGCAGCACTCGTGGTGGCTTTGGGCTGGAGCAAGGCAGTACCCGCAGTGTCTCCGGGCTGGAGCAAGGCTGCACCCATGGTGGCTTTGGACTGGGCCAGAGCTGCACCCTCGGTGGGCCCGGACTAGGCCAGTGCTGCACTCACGGTGGCCCACAGGCTGGAGTGTAATGCCCACGATGGGCCCACACTGGAGTGCAGCATCCATGTTGGATTCAGGCTGGGGCGCAGCACCCACGACGATCCCCGACTGGGACACAGCACCCATGGGGACCTGGACTGAGGAGGACCTGCACCCACGGAGGTCCTGGGGTGGGACGGAGCACCCGCGACAGCCTCAGCTGGAGGGGGAGCAGCACCCACGGAGGTACCGAGCTGGGACGGAGCACCCGCGAAGACCTTGGCCAATGGGGAAGCTGCACCCACGAAGATCTCAGGTGGCGAGGCTGGACCCACGGAGACCTCTGGCACAGTTGGACGAACCTCGGTGACCATGGGGAAAGGCTTGGACAGGAGATGTAGAGAGATAGGGCCAGGGTTACCGGCGGCAGTGGAGGCCGGCGAGGTGAGCTAGGTGCAGCTGATGACTGCACTTGGCTCTCCCCACCAAGGGCCAGACAAGATCTCTCCAACATAGAAACAGTGAAAACAAAGGAGAGCACTTGCCTGAGCTCAAGCTCCACCGCCGTCCAGGACTCCATTGATCCAAGCGCCGATGTCTCAGGCCTGGCCCTCTGGAGGTCCAGCTCTGACTCTGCTGTGGCAGCCCCAGCAGCAGGCATGGTGGTCGATGCAGTCTCGGGACCCCCCAGCAGAGTGACTCACGCAGGTGGCTTGCCCGGCGTGGCAACAGGAGGTCTGTTTCCTGTTGGCGCTGGATTGTGCACAGCTGGAGCCAGAGGATACCCAATCATCGGTGCAGGCTCTGGACTGCTGGCAGCACCCTCCCTCCATCCAGACCATGGCTGCGGCACTGGAACCAGGTCCTCCAAAGCCGCAGGCTCCTCCTCTGTCCGGTGGCTCAGTCCTGGAGCTGACAGACACTCAGGGGGCATAGAATTTATGGCTGCAGCAGGAGGTGAGAAATCAGAGGACTGCAATGATTGAGCCTCACCCCCGGGAATCAAGAAAGGTAATTTATGTGTAAATGATGGAAAATGAAAAAGTACTTGCCTGTGTTCCCAGGGCATGTTTTTTTCTCTCACCTACTGTGTCATTATCCCTTCTCTTTCTTCTTCATGACTGGTGCCTAGCGGCTGCCCCGGCCTTGGATGCGCTCTGCAGAGCGTGCCCAAATGCCAAGTCACGTTTCGTTACCTTGTATTCATACATGAGTAATGACAATAAAGTTGAATCTCATCTCATCTCATCTCAACTGCTGCAGCTGATCTTGGATCAATCCCCTCCGTGGCTACAGTTGTTGTGGGCCCCTCAGAGGATCATGGAGGAGCTGCCTCAGCAAACACAGTGGTGGGCGGAGCCAAAGCAGAAACGACCAGGCTCTCTGCAGCGGGAGGAGACACTGAGGAGACGAGGGTCGCAGCAGCCACAGAGGAGCAGGAGGCTGACGGAACAGCCGGCAAAGACGAACCACCTACTTCCAGCTGCTGCGGAAGTAGACTGACTCGGCGTCGTAAAAAATGCTGCCTGAGAGGCGAGGGTGTTCCTCCGGTTGTCTGGAGCTGGGTGGCGGTGTCTATGAGCCGGTGGAGCAGGAGCAGGAACGGGCGCACTGGAGGTGAAGCAGGGCGTCTTCCGCGGGACACGCTTCTGTGTTGGCTTTGGGCACGCTGGATGCGGGCCCCACGTCAGCTCAGGGAAAGATTGTTGCAGGATGGAGAGTGTGGCCAACAACTCCGCGAACTGGGAATACCTCCACAACCCTGGGTGCACCTCGACAATAACAGTCGTCGAATTCACGCTCTCCCAGATCTTCTTAGGGCTGCGGGAGGTGAGAGGTTCATCCACAAAGCTCTGGACAAATTCGGCGGCCCACTGCTCCTCTGTGCTCGGAGATCCTGCTGCTGATCTCCCTTTGCTTGCTGGAGGCTGGCGTGCTGGGGACATGATCAACGCTCCAGGCAAAACAGGTGAGTGAAAAACAAAAACGCACAAACTAGCAGCAGCTGGGTCTCTAACTGGCTGGAGTCTTCTGTTATGAAAAGCCCTTCGGGGCAAAGTGGAGAGAGACCCAGATGCTGAACTGCTAGTTGTGATATTTATTAACAAACTGATAGAAAAATTCCATATTATCCATATTATTATTGTTATTAATAATGTATTATTATTATTAAGAAGTATCACGCCTTTCCTATGCCATGTTTAATGTTTATATGTGCATTCCATGTAGGATCGGTTCATATATTCCTTTATATTATTCTTTCATATTATACTATATGTCTGATATTCTTGGCATGTTCCTGTGAGCAATTATTGGCCTTCAGAGATTAAGAAACTGAGGGTTAGTACAAGCGTAAAGGATGATCTAAGCTACATTGATAATCTCTTTGACATGCCTGGCTTACTTTATGTTCCAGGAATGCACAGGAACTCCTAGCTTGTGTAGATTAGGTTTATGGACACCCTGTCTCCAAAATGTCTGTGACGTTTCTTCATTTGCTCATCACCCAGGATAAGCTTTATGTCATACTGACCTGCTTATCAGGACTGTCTTTCTCTCTCCCTTCCTCCTCTTCCCCCTCTCTTCCCCCTCCTTTCTGTTACCAATAAATACCAAATCTAAAGAGTGTACCTTCAGAGATTTGATGTGTGTGCTGAAGGCCATGCTTTGTAATCTCTCCCTTCCGGTTCCGCCGGACCGGCGGCGCCACACGAGTTGGCTGCCTTTTGCAACTGCCCTTTTTTTAATCTTCCTTCTTCTTTCTACACCTTTCACTCTATATATATATCACGGACACACAGATCGCCCCAAAGGTCTCCCGAGTCGGTGGACGGAGCCACTGTTTACAGCAGGAGACGATACAGCAGGGAAGAGCTAGCTAGCACTCAACCGCCACCCAGTGCTAACGGAGAAACTCGACATACCGAGGAACTGTAGCCAAAACGACGCGGGCGCCGGGCTGGAGTTTAGGCGGCGTGCAAGAAATATAAGACAGAATAATAAAGAGCGATGGCAAGAACCAAGCAGACCACCCGTAAATCTGCAGGAGGAAAAAGCCCCCCAGGAAGCAGCTAGCCACCAAGGCTGCTTGGAAAAAGCGCTCCGGCCACCGGCGGAGTGAAGAAGCCTCACCGTTACAGGCCCGGTACCGTGGCTCTGAGAGAGATCCGTCGCTACCAGAAATCCACGGAGCTGCTCATCCGTAAGCTGCCCTTCCAGCGCCTGGTGAGGGAGATCGCTCAGGACTTCAAGACCGACCTGCGCTTCCAGAGCTCCGCCGTCATGGCTCTGCAGGAGGCCAGCGAGGCCTACCTGGTGGGTCTCTTCGTGGACACCAACCGGTGCGCCATCCACGCCAAGAGGGTCACCATCATGCCCAATGACATCCAGCTGGCCCGCCGCATCCGCGGAGAGAGAGCTTAGACTTTCTGCTGCACATTCACCAACCACAATGCTCCGCACTGTGTGTCTATATATCTATATCTATATCTATATCTATATCTATCTATCTATCTATCTATCTATCTATCTATCTATCTATCTATATATATATATATATATATATATATATATATATATATATATGTATATATATATATTTATAGTAATATGTACATATGTATACTAGCTGTTCTGACATGTTTAGGACCCAGGAGACAGACACTGACACGGGCAGATAGTGACAATAATCCCTTTATTGAATTGTGAGAGTGTGTAGTGCGTGAGTGAGTGCAAGTATTGGGTTCTGGTCACTGGAACTGAGCAGCCCGGACGGAGACCCGGCAACCCTGAAACACACAAGCAGATACAATTACCACTGTTCAGCACTCGCGAGTAATTGTAGCTGAAGGAGCTTACTTGGGTAATGCGCAGGTGGCGTCCTGCTGAATTCCAGCGGCCGTGCAGCGTGGTGGTGAGGGTGTCCGTGGTCATGCTAGTGAATCCACCCGTGGCTGTGACGATGGGAGTTTCAATGATGATGACGGCAGTGATTCCACTGACCGTGACGATGACTGTTCTGAAGACGGTGAGGATAGTGATTCCTCTGACCGTGGCGATGACAATACTGAGGATAGCGATGACAGGGATTCCACTGATTGTGGTGACGACTGTTCCTGCAACTGAGATAATAACAGTTCCTGCAGCTGAGGAGCAAGACGTACTGGTAGTCGAGGTGGTAGCGAGGAGCTACGTGGTTGAGGTGGCGACGCCCCGTCAGTTGGGGTAGCTGGTCCGCCGCCTGGGAGGTCCACCTGTGCACAGGGGTAAAGACAAGGGGTAGAGTAACAAATAGTTCTCTTACGTGGTTGTGCTTGACAAGAGGTTCTTGACGAGGCTCGAGAGCGAAGCTCTGGTTCATACTCCGACGAGGAGGACAGACAACTCCGTGACGGGCTGTCAGCAACGCTGGCTTTTAATAGCCGCTGATTGGCACTTGTTGGTCTGTGCGCAGCTGGAACTGATGAAGCCAATGACGGCCCAGAGGCCGCCATGACATGTTCTTGTTTTTTCTTGCCTTCTGATTGTTGCTCTGAGTGTTGCTATCCCTGTGCTGTTGCAATCCTGGAATTTCCCCATTGTGGGACTAATAAAGGCTTATCTTATCTTAAAATGGCCATTTGAGGTTTAAGTTGAACTGTAACTTTTCTTTTCATTTCTTTTATTTCTTTTATAATAAATGTACCTAAATCCAATATTCCACCTGATTTTTTGACTTTGAATAATTTAAACTCAGAATTATTCTAACACAAACACAAAGTCCGAACTGTGCACAAACACAAAAATGAAAACAATGCACAAAGCAAAAACCTACAAAGACGACAGGATTCACAAGGGTAATAATGCCAGCATGGGGACAGGGTTCAGACGCAGACAATAATTAAGACTCCAGCAATCAAGGAGAGAAATCGCAGTCCTTAAATAGGGCAAGAAACAAATGAACACAAATGATGGCAGGTATGGATACCATGAGCGGGCAGGAGGAAACAATGATTACAGACTCGGATCAGCAGGGAGCAATAAGAGGGGATTAGACGGGACTGACAGCTGACAGGAGCACCGCCCAACATTGAAGCAAAAAACCCCATTAGTGCCACCAACAGCTGCAGCCCCGGAGAAAGAAAGAAAAAAACACAAGCTACGAATATAGTATGATGGCAAATAAAGACAAGTAAATCCAAATATGTAAATAACAAAACTATAATGAATGTAAACAGGAAAATAAATCATACCAAGAAACAATACAGAATATGTGAAAATCGACCAAAGATAAAATAGCAGGAATAACAACTCAAAAATACAACACCAGACAAATATAGAAAAAAAGCAAAGACAAAGAGCACAGCGAAATCCCCCCCATGCTCAGATCGTGATATTCCAAGTAACTAACTTTAATTTAACAGTAATTTGTAAAGTAACTCAATTACTTTTGAAAAGATGAAACTAGTAACTGTAATTAGTTACTATTTTTCAGTAACTTGCCCAACACTTGTCTTGTCTATATCCAGGCATTATGGATGCTTTGGACACTGGTTAGAACACTTAAGTGATAACAGAGGGATACACTCCCTTAGCACTTTTTATAAATTTGAAACTTTTTTCTTTAAAATTTTGAAGGTTTGTTTCTCAAATTTTCAGCTTTTAATGTCAAGTTTGGATCTTTTAATTATAAATTTAAAACTTTTTTCTCTTAAATGTATTTTTTCCCTCTTTTGAATTCTTTTCTCGATTCTTGTCATAAATTTGTAGGTTTTTCTTGTATGCACACTCCTTTTTTTCAAATACATTCATTTAGATTAATTTATTCATCAACATTCATTAAGCCATTCTTCCAGAGTTTGGGTAATTAGGATGTGATTCTGCCATCATTTCAGACTCACTGCCTGCCATTCCCACCGGTACAATCACTTTGCACCTGTACAGATCCATTTCCTCTCTCTACCTCCTGGATTATGTCTGTGATATATGTAATCTGTTTTGATCATGATTTTATCTTTTGGAATCCTTAGCCCATTCAGTTGTGTCTAGTTTACCCATTTGGACTTGTGTGGTCTTGTTTTTGGCAAATACTCCTCATCACTCGTGTGACCGGCGGCGCCACACGAGTCGGCTGCCTGTTGCAACAGCCTTTTTTTTTTATCTTCCTTCTTCTTTCTACACCTTTCACTCTGTATATATATCACGGACGCATGGATCGCCCCGGGGGTCTCCCGGGTCGGCGGACGGAGCCACGGTTTGCAGCGGGAGACGTTACAGCGGGGAGGAGCTAGTGCTAGCTAGCACTTGGCCGCCGCCCGGTGCTAATGGGAAACTCGACATACCGGGAGCTGTAGCGAAAACGATGCGGGTGCCGGGCTGGAGTTTAGGCGGCGTGAAAGAAATATAAGACAGAATAATAAAGAGCGATGGCAAGAACCAAGCAGACCGCCCATAAAATCTACTGGAGGAAGAAGCCCCCCCCCCCCCCAGGAGACAGCTAGCCACCAGGGCTGCTCGGAGAGGCGCTCTGGCCACCGGCAGAGTGAAGAGGCCTCGCCGTCACAGGCCCGTGCTCTGAGAGAGATCCGTCGCTACCAGAAATCCACGGAGCTGCTCATCCGTAAGCTGCCCGTCCAGCGTCTGGTGAGGGAGATCGCTCAGGACTTCAAGACCGTCCTGCGTTTCCTGAGCTTCGCCGTCATGGCTCTGCAGGAGACCTGCGAGGCCAACCTGGTGGGTCTCTTCTTCGCTAAGGGGGTCACCATCATGCCCAAAGACTTCCAGCTGGCCCGCTGCATCCGCGGAGAGAGAGCTTAGACTTTCTGCTGCACATTCACCAGCCATAATGCTCTGCACTGTGTGTCTATATATATACATTTATAGTAATATGGACATATGTTTACTAGATGTTGTTTTTTTCTTGCCTTCTGATTGTTGCTCTGAGTGTTGCTGTCCCTATGCTGTTGCAATCCTGGAATTTCCCCATTGTGGGACTAATAAAGGCTTATCTTATCTTATCTTATCTTATCTTATCTCTTCATGCTGACATCTAATTCCAAAATTATTTTTTCCTCATTAGATTTTAAGCAGCAGGTGTAATTGTTAAGTACTGTGATACTGTGCTTACTTTCTGAGTATAATTTTAGTTGGAACTTACAGTAAATTTTCAACTCTCCTGTTTCCACTGATTCAAGATTCAAAGGCTTTATTATCATGTGCACAGTTAAGAAATGCAACATTTCCTGAGCAATGAAATTCTTACTCTGCTCTCCGAACGAATGCCAAGGTAATAGGTACACAACAATACAAATGAGGAAATAACACAGAACCAGACCACAGGATAACTAGAGGAAACAAGAAGAATGAAATTTGAAATTCCCTGGGTGACTATAGTGGACAGCGGTATATTGATATCAGAGATGATATGAACCTGAGATGGCATATGCCTATGTACAGTGTGCAAATGAGCAGTGCACAAATGAGCAGTATACGAATTACAAATTAGCACCCAGTGTGCGAATTTGTCTGTATCGATAATACCAGTAGACTGTACATGATAATTAGCAGCAGAGTTGATATGGACCTCAGACGAGGTAAGACTATGTACACTGTACAAATGAATAATGTGCAAATTTAGCAACCAGTGTGTGAATTCCTATTTGCAAAGCTGTGTTGCGGAGTTTTGGGAGTTTGTTATTTGTTCAGGAGTCTGATGGCAGTGGGAAAGAAGGAGTTTTTCAGTCTGGTTGTCCTGCATTTCACACTTCTGTACCTCCGGCCTGAGGGTAGAAGTGTGAACATTCTGTGCTAGGGATGGGTGGGGTCCCGGAGGATGGTGTCAGCTCTCTTTAGGACTCTGCGGTGGTAGATGCTCTGCAGAGAGGGGAGTGGAGTCCTGATGATCTTCTCCGCTGTCTTCACCACTCTCTGCAGGCGTTTGCGGTCCAGGGCAGTAGTGCTGCCGTACCATGCAGTGATGCAGTTGGTCAGGATGCTCTCGATGATACAGCTGTAGAAGTTGTTGAGGATCCTGAGGACATTCCAAACTTCTTCAGCCTCCTCAGAAGTACAGCCACTGTTGAGCTCTCTTAACCAGCTCTGTGGTGTTGTGTGTCCACGTAAGGTCCTCGCTGATGTGGATGCCCAGGTATTTAAAGCTGCTCACCCTCTCCACCTCAAGCTCCCGGATGAACAGCGGCCGATGGGGTCTCCTCCATCTCTTCCTCATGTCCACTATCATCTCCTTTGTCTTGTTCGTGTTGAAGGTGAGGTTGTTGTCCTCACACCATGACACCAGGCTGGCCACCTCCCTCCTGTAGGATGTTTCATCGTCACCAGTGATGCTTCTTATCGCTGTTGTGTCATCCGCGAACTTTAACTGATATTGTCCTTGTGGGAGGCAACACAGTCATGGGTAAAGAGGCTGTAGAGGATGGGGCTGAGAACACAACCCTGTGGCACACCTATGATCGTGATGATGCTGGCTGAGGTCCTGTTACCCATCCTGACAGTCTGGGGCCTGCCAGTTAGAAAGTCAAGTAGCCAGTCGCAGAGCGTGGGGTGCAGGCCAAGTGAAGACAGTTTGTCGGTGAGTTTGTGGGGGATGACCGTGTTGAAGGCGGAGCTGTAGTCTACAAAGAGCATCCTAATGTAGGAGTCTTTATCTTCCAGGTGGGAGAGAGAGTAATGGAGTGCTGCAGCAATGGCATCTGAGGTGGACCTGTTGGGCCGGTAGATGTACTGCAGGGGGTCCAGGGTATCCAGTATACTGTCCTGAATGAGGGGCAGCACCACTCTCTCAAAGCATTTCATGATGATTGGAGTGAGTGCTACCGGTCTGTAATCATTCAGACAGGCCGGCGGGCTCCTTTTGGGGAGAGGGATGATGGTTGTGGTTTTGAAGCAGGAGGGGACTATGTTCTGGTTGAGGGAGAGGTTGAAGATGGATGTGAGAACGTCAGTCAGCTCGGCAGCACATGCTCTGAGGGCCCACCCAAGGATGTTGTCTGGTCCTGCCGCCTTGCGGGGGGTTGATATTCCTCAGTGCTTTGTTTACCTGGCCTGGTGAGACTGTTAGTGGAGGGGAAAAGTGCGTGGGTGTGTGTCTCTTCTCTGCACTGTAGCTGGTGGTCTGTCCAACTTTTCCCTGTGCTGCCTCTTGGCTGTTGTTATAGCCTTCCTCAGCCCATACTTTTCAGCTTTGTACTCAACCTCATTGCCTGATTTAAATGCAAGAGAGCAAGCATGCAGCATCTGATGTACCTGACTGTTGATCCAGGGCTTCTGGTTGTGGAACTTCCTGACTTGTATGGTGGGTGCGATGGTATCAAAACATGTGCTGATGTACCCAATCACATACTGTATTCAGCATATTCCTGTATGTTTACAGATAAGTCCTCCTGGGCGGCTGCAGCTTTAAACACATCCCAGTCTGTACAGGCAAAACAGTCTTGCAGGGTGCTCTCAGCCTCTGGAGTCCAGCATTTAATTTGCTTAAAAACAGGGCTTGTTTGTTGTCACTGGATCAACATACTCATTTTGCCTTTATTTCACCAGGAAGTGTCACTGAAATCAATATCTCTTTTTCAAGGGAGAACAAAGAAGCAGCCATACATAAATGCATTTTCTTTTTTACATGTTTTCCTGTACAGCTGGGAAAATAAGTATTCAACATGTCAACATTTTTCTGATGGAGCCATTGACCTGAGATTTTCATCAGATATCAGTAACAACCCAAATAATCCATACATACAAAGAAATTAAGACAACTGTGTCCACAAAACAAGTTATATTTAATAAAGTGGAATGACACAGGGAATAAGTAATGAACGCATGAAGAAAAAGAGGTTCAAAAAGGCATGGAAAGCCAAGAAACTAGCTGAAATCCATTAGAATTTAGGAAGCCATCCCATCCCCTCCCAGTGCAAATTAATTTCAGCTGGTTAAGTCCTGACTGATATCCTTTAAAAAGGTCTGTGAATATCAGATTGTCACACCACAAAGGACTCATGATGGGTAGAAGCAAAGAGCTCTCTCTAGACCAGGGGTCACCAACCTTTTTGAAACCAAGAGCTACTTCATGGGTATCGAGTCATGTGAAGGGCACCAGCTTGACACACTCCTCTAAAATAACAAATTGTGTGTATATATACTGTATATATATATATATATATACAGTATATATATATATATATAAATAAATAAATAATTATCAATAACTTAGAGTGGGTAACAGACAAGATCAATATTCAACACTTTATTTTTATTAATCTCAGCAATTGTTCAGATGATCACTTCTACGTTTCATTAAAAAAATGTCCAGTTTTCACCAGTCCCTTTTAACCATAAAAAACTAAACCCTTTTAATTCATGAACTATGTTGAACCATGTTTGAAAAAGTTATGCAACATTTAAGAAAAATCAACTTTCATATTAAATAAATCTTATCACATTTTTAACTGAACAAATCTGCTGCAATTCTGCTCAAAATCTGTTACATTTAATAAACACACTTTTGTGTGTTCTTCTTCACTGGAATTATATCCATACAGTTCTTGCCAAGAATCATGCTGGAGTAATAACCAGCGCTGTCCTTTCATGAGAAAAATCTAAACAAGCACTGGCAGTGCTTATATGCACGGTGGTGCAGTGGTTAGCACCGCGGCAGCAGATTACCCTCGGCTGGGGGATCGTGGGTTTGATCCCGGCCAACAGTGATCTGTGTGGAGTTTGCATGTTCTGGTTTTTCATGCAAAAACATGCAGGTTAGGGAGTTAAGGGGCGCTTGCGACCGGCAGCTGGTGGCTTGTCACCGGACTGCAGAACAAATCCACCTACGGGTACAAGATAAGTCCAAAAAAAAAAAAAAAAAGAGTGGGTAATGAAGTGTCGCTTCGCCGTCGCCCCGTAAATGAAACACACGCAGCTTCCTTTCACGGTAGTAAAAAAGAACTCTTCCTCCCGCTCACTTTGAAAATGATAAATTTTCTGTCTTTTTTTTGCCATGTTTTTGGCCTAGGAAACTGACTCCGCCCACTATCTTCACTGTCCGCTAGCTTATGCTCCACAAGCGCGAAGGTTTTGTCATGCGCACGATACTGACCTTTGAACTAGGTCAGAGTTCACCTTAACTTTACGTATAATAAACATATTTTCATTTTTTTTATTTTTAAGACATTGTCATTTTAAAATCTATATAAATGCAAGTGTGATTTTAAAAAATAGCGGCAGAAAAAATTACATCTTAGATGCAGCTCACTTGCGAGTTGTGCTATTTTTAGAACAGGCCTGCGGGCGACTCATGTGGTCCCTGCGGGCGACATGGTGCCCGCGGGCACCGCGTTGGTGACCCCTGCTCTAGACCTTTGCAACCTTTTTTGTAAATTGAACCTTTATTTTATCAGGCAAATGCTCGAAATCAAAATGATCTCTTTTACGAGCACAGCCTGACCAACCTTTTCTGCAACCTTACTGTTGCAAAACATAATGATGGCATTGATTTCAGGCACATTTCTAAACTGCTGAATGTTCCAGTGAGCACTGTTGGAGCCATCATTCAGAAGTGGAAAGTGTACAAGTTTCGACACAACTGTGCTCATGTCCTCGGTTTATGTTTATATTTGTTTTTCAGTTATCTTCAGGACAAGAGTTCAGCCATGTCCTCATCTTTTTGTCATGGCGGCCGCTGGGCCGTCATCCAGCTCATCAGCTCCAGCCGCGCACAGACCAACAGGTGTTAATCAGCGGCTCTTAAAAGCCAGCGTCATGGACAGCCCGGCACGGAGTCGTCTGTCTACCTCGACTGAGTATGAGCCAGAGCTTCGTTTCACAGCCAAGTCAAGAATGCCACGACAAGACTTTCCACGTAAGAAGACTATTTGCTTCTCTACGCCTAATCTTTACTCCTGTGCTCAGGTGGACTTCCCAGGCGGCGGACCGGTACGCTTCCAGAGCTCCTCCTGGCCTACGGAGCCAGAGTCCCGTTTCACAGCCAAGTCAAGAACGCCACGACAAGACCTACCACGTAAGAAGACAATTTGCTTTTCTACGCCTAATCTTCACCCCTGTGTACAGGTGGACCTCCCAGGCGGCGGACCGGTATCTCCAACGGACGGAGAATTACCCTCACCCTTCCGGAGCTCCTCCTGGCCTACGCTTATTCAGGAATTCTCTCCACTGCAGCTACAGGTACTGTCACTCCCTCAGTCACAGGAGTCATTGTCACCACGGTTACGGACATTATCACTGTCACGGCTACGGGAACAGTCAACGTCACAGCTGTCAGTGCAGTCACTGCCCTCGCCACGAACTCCACCACGGTTACTGGAATTATCACCGTCACAGTTCCAAGCACCAGAACCACCACAGCTCACGGACATCGGGGAACTGCCAGATACAGTCAGAGACAACCTCAAGTAAGCTGCACACCTGCACTTGTCCTTTTGTGCTGAACTGCCTTAACGGTTTCTGCTTGTGTGTTCTAGGGTTGCCAGGTCGTCTTCTGTATTGCTCAGCTCCGGTGACCAGGCTACTATATCTGCACTCACACTTGCACTACACTCACTCACACTTGACAATAAAGAATAACTGTCATATCCGGCTCTAGGGAGCCGGGCAATCAGAGCCAGGGGCAAGCCAGTGAGTCGTGATATTTTATTCAGGGTAAAGGGGAAGGGATGAGGAGAGCACAGATACTCATGCAGACGTACATTCACAGGTTGCACAGCGCAGAGGTAAGCAGCTCGTACCGGACGTGGGGGTAACAAGACGTACATACTCACAGCGGGATACAAACACAGGAATGCTGCAAGAGGAGTATAAGCTGACACCAGACGAAGGGGCTTCAGCTTAGCAATGTGTTTATGTCGCAGCCCCGAGTCATCGAGGCTGCTCCTATTTATCCTCATTGGCAGCGCCCCAACTGATGAAGACTAATTGGCCCCAGCCGTCCATAATGCTGCCAGCTGGGGGCCAGCTGAGACGCTGCTCAATGGGAAGCAGGGATGAGGGAAAACATGGGCTGAGTGCCGAGACGGCATCTCAACCCATGGTGACAGAGCCCCTCCCTCAAGGTCGGGCTCCTGAACGACCAGGAACATCCCAGCCGCCCCCCCCCCCCACCTAGGGTGGGAGGAAGGGAGGCGGACCGGAGGGGAAGAAGCCAAGGGAAGGACAACACCAATGGGGCAATGTAGGGTAGCGGGAAAGAAAAACCCAAATACAATACTGACAAAACAGAATAATTAACCCAGGTACAGATGGGGAGAAGAACTGGGTCAGCACGCCGGTTACATACTACCCAGAGAGTACCAACCATGCGTGACCCAGAGCAAGGAAAAAAGAACCACCAAAAAGGTACAGGGCAAAAAATGCTGAGTACGGTTAAATAAAGGGGAACCTATACACAGCGCTAATTTAAGTACATACACACAGTCACCAAGAAAAGTGAGGGTGACTGGAACAAATGACAATTATAGAGCATGGTGTTACGGAAAACAAGGCACATGACTCTATAATGAACCAACAGGACAAAAAAGAAATACTGAGTGCAGGCAAAGAAAAACCCACACACACGAATATATAAATACCCAGTCACCTAAAGAAATGAAAGTGACTGGAATAAATGGATAACTGCAGAGCATGGTGTTACGGAAAACAAAACATAACTCTACAATACAAAAAACGAGGCTAAAAACATGGCACAAAAAGTAAAATGCTGAGCATGAGCGATGGAAAACACAGCACTATAAAAACGAATCCACCAACAGGACAGAACATTACACCCGAGTGACCTTAATAACAAAAGAAAAAGTGACACCCGAGGTGAATGGCAGGCAGAGTCCAAAAATGGCCGAGATGGCTCTGGAGATCTCCCCGCCCATTGTCCAGCTGGCGAATCAGGGAAAGAGAAGTGTTCGGACGGCGAACTCTGGACCCAGATCCCAGGAATCCAGTCCACCGGCAGCCGAACCAGGCTGCCCAGAGGGAAACACAGACCAGTGGGGGGAACCAGATCACCGAACCGAAAGTTCTGTGGGTCGGGTCGTCGACCCGCATCACTCAACCACCAGGACCGTTGAGACGGGCGAAGGATCAGAGCGGATCCCGGTGGAAGAGGCTCAGGGGAGAGCCGATGACGAGGGCGGCGGGCGTCAGGCCGCAGGAAAACGGCCACCTCCTCACCGGACCTGGACAATACTGGGGCAGCACCCACGTCGGACCCCGATCGGGCCTCAGGCGAACCCACGTTGGACCCCGACTGGGTCTCGGGCAAACCCACGTTGAATACTGCGCCAGAACCGACCTCCAACGTTGAACCCGGACCCTCCAGCACCACGAGGAACAGCAACTCCTTGCCGGTGACCCTGGAAGAAGGCTCAGAAGAGAAAACAGAACCGGGATCAGGATCACCGGCAGCGCCAGAACCCGGCGAGACGAGCTCAGACGCAGCGGACGGCTGCACCCGGCTCGTCTCCCCTGGAGATAGGCTGAAGTGCTCGGGGATAAAAAGAGAGAAAAGAAAGGAGAGCACTCGCCTGATCTCGGGTTCTGACGCCGTCCAGGACTGCGAAGATCCAGGATTCGTCGTCAGGAGGTCGTTGTCAGGCTCCCATCTAGCCGCGTCGGGCCCCGCAGCCAGCACGATGGTCAGCGCAGCTTGAGATTCCTCCAGCTCAGGTAACCCCGCCGACGATCCACTCGGCGTGAAGCCAGAAGAATCTCGTCCCGCCGGACCGAACCGCTCCTCCGTGGAGACCCGGGGACGCTCAGTCGTCGGCGTAGACTCCACGCAGCAGTCAGTCCCCCTCCTCCGTCCGCAATGTAGCTGCGGAACCACAGGCCCTCTCCATATCCCACCACGTTGACCCGGAGCCGGGGACCGCTCGGCGGAGAGAGACACAGAGGATGCGGGATTAGGCATACAGGTTACAGCAGGTGGGGAGAGTTCAGGGAGCTGCGAACCCTGAACTTCTCCTCCAGGGATGTGACAGAGCAAATCATTAAGCAGGTGTGAAAAAACAATGACTTGCCTGCCCCCTGGAGGTTGAGTATCGCCTGCTGTAGTGGATTCTGCTTCTTCCTCTCCCCGCCCGGCGATAACGGAGGACCCCCCGGGAATTCGTCTGAGGGTCGCTCGCGTTGTCTCCAGCAGAGAGCTCACCAGGCCGGGATTCCAGGCACACACAGCGGTCAGGAAGCGCGTCGAGGAGGAGGGGGAAACAGCCGGGGTGAGCCAGCCCGAATGTCCAGGAATGACAGCGGGGGAACGAGGCTCAGGGGACGAGGCTGTAGAGTCTCCACACTGACGAGGCGAAGGGATGACAGCTGCGTGGGAGGAACGGTCCTGACGATGACCCAGAACTGGATCCGGACGAGGTTCGTGCAGAGGTGACTCGGCGATGTGATGACGACTACTCCCAGGGGACGAAGCGAGGGGGAAACCCAGGATTCGCCGCTCCAGATCGGAGATCGAGACGAGGAAGGCGTCGAGCACGGGAAAGCTTCGTAGCCCTGAAGTCCTCACCATCAATCTCACTGCCGCCGCCACATGCCTGAAGGTGGTGACAGGAAACACAGTAGAGCTCGCGACAGCCACTCGACCCCGGACATAACTGCTGTCAGCTGCGGCTCCTTGAAGGGAATCCCGAGTGACGTGGCGCAGGTCGGGGGAAGTCCTCTGGTTGGCGCGAACTCCCGGACTGGAATGGCGGCAGGAACGGGACTCCGAAGCGGGGAAAGACGTCGCCCACTTCGACTCCCTGCCGGGATTTCCATCCACCCCGTGGAGCTTCTCTCGCTGTGTACCTGCAGCGTCTATCCTGGCACTGTCCTCCAGATGGTACAGAGAGTGAGGGTGACAGTCCAGGAGTTCCTCAGCACGGCCCGGATGCCAGCGTCTCGCGTTGGAGGCGTCGTGCAGGGTGAAGAACGTCCCGTCGACAGCCTCCGAGATGGACCTCAGCTCGTCGCCCTGGCGCCGGAAGTGACTCCTGGGAAACGGCATGCTAGCAGCGCTGACACCCGGACAGAAAGGTACATTTCCACAGCGACTCACGGCCGCCGGCAACTCTTCAGGCTGCGACATACTGTCATATCCGGCTCTAGGGAGCCGGGCAATCAGAGCCAGGGGCAAGCCAGTGAGTCGTGATATTTTATTCAGGGTAAAGGGGAAGGGATGAGGAGAGCACAGATACTCATGCAGACGTACATTCACAGGTTGCACAGCGCAGAGGTAAGCAGCTCGTACCGGACGTGGGGGTAACAAGACGTACATACTCACAGCGGGATACAAACACAGGAATGCTGCAAGAGGAGTATAAGCTGACACCAGACGAAGGGGCTTCAGCTTAGCAATGTGTTTATGTCGCAGCCCCGAGTCATCGAGGCTGCTCCTATTTATCCTCATTGGCAGCGCCCCAGCTGATGAAGACTAATTGGCCCCAGCCGTCCATAATGCTGCCAGCTGGGGGCCAGCTGAGACGCTGCTCAATGGGAAGCAGGGATGAGGGAAAACATGGGCTGAGTGCCGAGACGGCATCTCAACCCATGGTGACAATAACTATTTTGTATCTGCCCATGTCTGTGTCTGTCTCTTGGGTCCTGAAACATGTCACTTTTGTTATTATGTTTCTCTGTGCTATGCTTATCATTTGTATTTTTGGTCCCAGTGTGCTCTGTCTGATCAGCTCCGCCCATCCGGTGCTTCTCCGTTACCCTTGATTGTTTCCCACCTGTCACGCGTTATCTTGATTACTTCCCTGTCTACATATGTGCGTCTCAGTCTGTGTCAGGTGTGGTGTCATTATCATTTCTTCCGTGTTCCTCATCAGTCTGTCAGCCCAGTTTGGTTTTGTACTTTCAGCCCCTTGCTGCTACTTCTTTTGTCACAGTTTTTTGGTCAATAAATCATAATTTTTGCACTGTATTCCTGCCTGCTTTTGAGCCCTGTGTTACCCACCTTGACAGAACATCATTTTACCATAAACTGGCCACGACCAGGAGCTTCTCGCAAGATTTCTGACAGAGGAGTCAAAAAAATTATCAGATGAGTTATCTAAGAGCCAAAGACCACTCATGGAGAGGTCCAGAAAGACCTGGAGTTAGCAGGTACTGCTGTTTCAAAGAAAACAAGAAGTAATGCACTCAACCAACATGGGCTCTATGCCCACTCACCTCGCAAGACTCCATTGTTGAAGAAAAAGCATGTTGAAGCTTATTTATAGTTTGCTGCACAAAATTTGGGCAAGCCAGTGTAGCATCATCTCACTTTGGCTCAGCAATAATTATTCTCCTGCTTAAAGACATTTTTGTTTCATCCAGGAATAACGCAAATAAATGGATTTTCTTCCTCCAGGCCACAGCTGGAATCCCCTTCTTTTGTTAAAACCAGCCTAAGGAATTTTCCCAATGTCCGGCTTCACTTTTATTGCCCCCATAAAACCTACACAGATCCACGACTCAGCTAATTTCCTTAAACTGTGGACATGCTGGATTTAAACAGTGAACTTTTAAAGTACATTATTACAAACTCAATTCTAAACCTTCATTCTTTTCAGAACTATGAAAATGCAGATGGACTCTGATGTTTTTGATGTGGAAAATATGTGTGAAATGCATTAATCTGTGATTTTATATATATGCATGCTAATGTTTATATGAATGTTTATTCCTGCATGTTGATTTAGAAGCACTGCTTATAATTTATACTAATCACTAAAGTTATCTTAGTTTAATACATAAAGGGAAATATTAACTTCCAGTTTTGCCTCAATATCACATGTGACTCCAACAGCCAATCTCTGCATGACAACTCTTCATTCCAAAGGACTCCGAACAATAGACTGTTTGTTCATTGGACTAAAAGTTCATCGAGCCCGCCCACGAAGGACACTCATTGGCTGAGATTCCGGTCAGGCCGGGAGCCCGCGAAACTCAACAGAGCTTATAAAAGCAGAGAGACCCCTGCCCCCAGTCTCTTTTTCGCCTCTCTCTTTTCGTCGCCTCTTCTTCGTCAGACCCTGCTTCACTCTCCTTTTCGTCATCTCTTTTGCTCCGGACACAGCAAGGAAGAACAAAGGACCGTCCGACCACATGTCGCTTTTCTGAACACAGAGCAGATAACTCGTAATTTATGTAACTTTGTATTTTCTTTTTCTCTTAAATGCCTAGGAATTCCTATTTCTTTGAGCTCAATTCTTAATCGGAGTTAAACTCCAATTTTTATTCATCACTTTTTCTTTGTTAAACTTTCTGTAAAACCACCGTTTGTTTGATTTTAATTTTGACTTTATTTTATAATATTTTTCCTGACCAAGCACCCACCAGAAGCTACTATTTTTATCTAAAGTCCGAAGCCTTTTTAATTTGAGATCGGATTAGATATCTTTTAATTATTATCGAAGACCTCTTGAAGAAGCAGCTTCCACGTCACGTGCAGCTGAGGAATCAACGCGCAGCTGTCCCACATCGCGCTGAAGAAGCATCGGCACCATCTGGCTAGAACCCGTTTCAACTGTGGGTCATACGGCCAAGATCCAGCCCCCCTCGACCGCTTGAATCTAAAGGTCGAACTGTGGACCCTGAAATATCTGTGGGCAGATATTTCCCCTAACATCCACGAAATCTTGGGCCGAGGATGGACGACAGAACCATCGTCGACCGGAGATCACGTGAGCTGCAAACTTTAATTCAACTGCTGAATAAACTTCTGAGGTTCGGTAATAATTTGTGTATCTAATCAGATGCAAATTAAGAAGCCCTTAACATAACTCTTCTTTTCATTAAAATTCCGTTTTTATTTTCTTAAGATTAATTTAGGACTTTTTCATAATTAATAAACTTTCTCCATAAATTTGCGTTTTGTTTTTTCTTTTAATAATCTGTTAACTCAAACTGATAGAAATTCATTTCTCAGTTTAACCCTGGTTCTGACAATATTGACATTGTTAATCTATCATTTACAAGATTGATTTTATGATTAAGGAAATTACTGCAGTCTGTTAATCATTTTGTTTAATAAATATTTAAAAATGAGAGAAGTTGTTGGGAATTTATTTCATTCCGAGTCTGTTTCAAGCCCAGGTATCGAATTCACGGAAAATTTTTGAGACTGATTATCGATTAATTTATTAAGTGATCAAACAGGTATAAAGTGAAATTAAAGATCAAATTACTTCTTAAAGATAGAAGCTGGTGCCCCTTACGAGTGTTATTAACTTTTCTGATGTATATGAAATGAGATTTGAGCTCAGACTCCAATACATCAGTATAAATTAAATAATTCATACCTGATCGTATTTATTATTTATTAATATTCCATATTTCCGTTACATAATTTTGGTGCCCCGTGTGAGGCCTGGCTGAACTTGACACGACTCAGAAGGAAATTAATACATAAGCTTGTGTGTGATTTTGGTCAAAATTTTAACTCACAAAAAAAGGTGGTTCATTGTCTGCAGCTCTTTGTCTGTCTCTGTGTCACGAGGGGGAGGGGGTGAATTCGCCCCCCTGATTACTCCTGCTGTGTGTGTGTGTGTGTGTCTACTGACCAAGAGAAGGTGGGGGTGAAGAGACCCCACTCTAGTCAGTTTTTAGTTTTTTTGTTGTTTAATGCATGCTTAAACGTGATTACACGCTGAATAATTAAAATAGGCCTGGGAACAAAATAGCGAAGAAATCCTATTTGTTTTCCCCATTATTTCAACACCCCACAGGCGAAGAAACCCTAGGGGAATTTAATTGAATTAACCATTGTATAAACTTGTTGAATAAAGTTTAGGGAGACTAAAGTTTTCCCGCCTTTGGAAAGCAAGGCGTGGTTTTATGGACTGAAGCTTGAACTGCATCCACGTGGCACGTGCACGCTCAGTCGCGCACGTGACCGTCAAGCTGTGCATGAAAAAAACTGCGCATGTGTAGATCGGCTCAGCGACGCCATCTTAAGTCTAGGTAGAGTTCCCTGTAGCCGCCATTTTGAGTAGAGATCCTGGACTCCTTGTGACGTCATTGGGTTTCCTCTTCTGGAAGTGCAGACGAAAACTGCCTCCATCTTGTGGTGAAACATAGGGACTGCAATTTGTATTTAAACTTCTAATCTTTAAAGACAATTTATAACCAAATTAAGTCTTCAAAGTAACTTCAAAGCAATTCATATTATTCGGAATAAACTAAATTTAACACTAATCCAAACTTTTATGCCAAGAATAAAAGGAAAAGGACCTGTTGGCTTCTGAAAGTTTTTTCTCAGTGGTGAAATCCCACTCATTGCATAGATACCTATAGCAGGAACATATACAAACACCTCTATTGTATTTAATCACTTATATAACCACATATTATAATCTTTTAAGCTAAAAGCAAACATATTTACACACTTTTAAGCAAAAAGTTGCAAACTTTGAAGCTACATGTGTGCTTATTTTGCTGTTTTTAAATGTGATATGGTGTGATTCCCTTCCCACAGAAACCCAGTTTTAGCTTAAGGATTCTAATGCTGATGTTTACTCAAGAGTAGCATTAAAGTGGGATTAGTCCTGTGCATTTTAACAAATTTACAGACTTATTGAATATTTATAATTTTTCCTCTTTCTCAAATTTAGGAAACCACATCAAGCAATTAACACTTAAGAGAAGCTCTAGGTGTTATTTAAACTCATTGTGCCATTTCTGATTCATGCTTTCTCTACAGGAAAAGAAAAACATTTAACCAACCAGCATAATTTTCAAATTTTTCCCAGGATTTAAAAGAAAAGTCAAAAAGGTGCAAGCATTGATTATTCTGTAAATAAGAAATTTATAGATCACAATCAAGAAAGATCACTATTGGCTTCAATCCTAAGAAATCCTTGGACACCAAATATTCAAACAATTCACTTGTTTCTAATTTGTAAATATTTTAAACATTTAATGCTTCAAAGGAAAATAGGCTTTAACAAATAAAACCAAAGGAAAGCCTTAACTTTAAAAGGAAGTGGAAACTTATAATCCTAAATCTTTAAAGCATTTAGCCTCTTTTGCTTTTGGATTTCTTTTGTAAATAAAATCCTCACTTTCAAAGTGACATTTTGCAAAATCCCAAAGCTAGTTATTGATGACAAATTCCAATACTAGACTTTGAAAATCAAAGGAAAGAAGTCAATCCACACAATTGAAATTCCTGTTTTGTTTTGTGAAACAAATTCAATTCAATTTCAATTCAACTTTATTTATCAACATATAGTTTCAACGAACGAATTAATTGAAGCATCTCTACATTTCTAAATAATTTCAAAATTCTATTTCCCATCCTGCAAGCCTACAAGTTGAAACAAATTCTAAAGGAACTTTGAACCATCACTGTTGTAAAATAAAA
This sequence comes from Pholidichthys leucotaenia, assembly GCA_020510985.1. NCBI lineage: Eukaryota > Metazoa > Chordata > Actinopteri > Cichliformes > Pholidichthyidae > Pholidichthys > Pholidichthys leucotaenia. The sequence continues at coordinate 317,779,402 of CM035839.1, read as the reverse complement.
CACTCAAGGTTAAACCTTGTTGAACAAATTTAAGAATAATCATCAAGTTGATTTTTTTTTTTTAAAAGCTAAATAACAACGGTCAAACATGACGAGTCATCAGACAACCGACCAGTTTACCAAACTGGATGACCTTCAAACAACATTGGAAGCATGGACTTCTAATTTAATTTCTAGCTTCACAACACGGGTCAAGGAAACACCGCCCGAAGAATTGGAGCAACTCGCTGAAGAACTTTTGAATGAACACACTGAAAAACCACCGGAAGGCAAGGACCTCACCAGTGCGTTAGGTAAGTTTGCGCTAACATTAGTCGCAAGATTAAAGGTAGCCGAGAACGAGCTAGCAAATCGACAAACAACGATCCTATCTCTCCAAGAAGAGAATGAAACACTGAAAGAAAATCTGGAACAATCTCAAGAGGAGAATGACAAAACTCAAAACCAACTGGATGAAGCATTACAAGATTTGGACCATGCAGAGTCAGAAAAGGAACGGTTGATGCGTAACAATGTCACGCTTCATCAAGACAACAATGAACTTGAAGATGCCCTTCAAGACACAAAGAAGGAACTCAGAAGAGTTGAAGGTCAACTTGAAAATGTGAAGAAGGACTACAAGGAATGTCAACTGCTCCTAAAGGAAAGACATGAACACCGGGACATCCACCGCGCTCCCTCGCCCGATTCCCGTTTCGAATACGGACGACCGCATGGACAGCGTGCGTGTGCCCCTTCAGACCGTGACCTTGACAAGATCGCGCAAAATATCACCAAATTTGATCCAGGACATACGGGTTCACCTGATGCCAAAGTCTATTTACAGGACATTGATTACTACCTGCGTAAGCACCCTGAAGCTACAATTGACGATCGCATCTATCTGATTAAACTAACATCTAACAGGTCAGTATCAAAATTCATAGACAGACAGCCGACAAACATCAAAGCAGATTACACGCTGCTCCGCGAAGCCATCGAAAAGGAGTTCTCCGACGACTGCCTACAGGCAGGGCTAACCGCAGCCCTAGCCGTGAAGCAAGGACGCTCAGAGCCAACACAAGCCTACTACCAGAGACTCCTACTTGCATATTTTGGATCTCAAAATACACCAGGGATGGAAGAAGATCACAATTTCAAGACTCTCTTCATCCAAAACCTCCATCCCACTGTGAGCCATTACCTAGGAGTTACAGCTAACCCAAGGTCAAACTCAATAAGTCAGCTGAGAGAGTTTGCACACTATGCGTTCCAAAAACAGCAACAAAGTCGCAACAAGCACGCTGAGCCTGCCACAGTGCTAGCTATTAGCGATGCCTCTAACACCTTGGAGTTGGAAGGAGCCCCTCGCTCTACTCCACCTCTTACACCGCGAGTACATCAACAGCCAAAGCATTTTCCCAAGCGACCTCATCAAGGTCCAAACCACACTAGGTCCTCTGGATACCACTTTGGACCAACTTTGCGAAAACCCGACTACCGTCGTAGACCATATCCACGGGATAGGTCACGAGAACGCGATACGGACTACCATGATGACAGATACCGATACGAAGACACGCGTAACCACGACAGATGGTCTCCATCCCATCACAGAAGCTCAGAAGCAGAGACCTATCACAAACCTTGGAAGGAAGAAGAAACTTCTACATTCAGTAGAGAAGCTATTGAAATTGTCCAACACCTCCTAGCAGAGATTCAAAACTACAAAGAGAATAAAACTGCTAACATTCTAGCTATATCAGCTGTGCCAACTCAAAACAAGTGTTCCAAATGAAGGAAACGCAAGAAGAAAATCCCTCATGCAAATGAGGAAGGACCAAAGGACTCAACACAGTCCAGTGCTGTTATGGCAGCCCAACCACAGGTCACAGACCACTCCTCTAACGTGTCGCAACTCTGTGTCGAACCACCGGTTCCACAATTTCTATGCGATTTAAACGAGAGGGGGGTGGCACGGAAATTCTACCTTCCACTGACCCTTGAGGACATGGTGTGTCAGGACGCTGTTTTAGACACCGCTGCTGACATCACGCTCATGTCACATACCCTTTTTGACAAACTACGTGTAGCCGCTAACCGCGCTAACAAACATTTGAAACTGGAACCCTGTTCATTAGCTGTGCGACCATATGCGCTCACTAAAACAACCCTGTTGGGCGTATCACTACTAAACATGTCCATTGGACCCATGACCTTGACACATCCGGTCTACGTGTCCAAACTTGACGCCATTCCATTGCTTGTTGGCAAAGACCTACTGAACCGTTTTGAGCCACTGATTGATTTCAAGAACCTCAAACTATGGGCTCAAACGCAACACCCTCACCCATTTGACCCAACAAGAACAACTGAATCACAGTGCTTTGTTCTGAACACTTTAGACACCCCAAGTCTCACACAACTAGCACTGTTGGAACAACTGCAACCGAGTGAAAGCGACCGCCAAGACCAAGGTGAGTACTGTCCACGAGATGTCAAAAGTCACCTTCAAATACAAGGTCAAGCCAAACACTCAAATGATCTTGAAAACTCAATGGCCGAGCAGAAAACCCCAAACGGCCCTCTTGAAACACTTGATACCCATGATTCAATGGTGGTGTCACATTTTGAAACCCATCCACCCACCCATGAGGCCTGCATGGTCACAAGAGCCACACCAACCGGCTCTCTAGACCCTCTAAAACCTCAACTTGTTGCGACAACGAACCCAACTTTTGCAAACGCAAGGCGCACAGTCACTCAACCGTGCAACCAAATGATCCATAAAACCGTCAAACACCGGTTGGATAAAACGGTACATGCGCTACCCGCATCTAAACCCTATGACATACCAAAACTGATACCACTTCATGCGACACAATCTTATCTGCAGCTATGCAATGGCACTCCTGATCATGCTTCCGACGAACCATCATCGCCACCGCTCAGTGTTCCTCGAAACCAGAGGGGGGTGATGACTGCCAATGCCTATAACATTCCAGCTGCAGAACACAAAAACGTCAAAACGACATACAAAGCTCCCAAGGCTGTATTTCAAAACCATTCGGACCGAGTCGCTAAACAACAGAAAGCGTACAACGATCAAAAACTCTCGCATGACAAACTGCGAAGGGGGGACAAGATCTTCCACCCCACATTTGTACCACAGACACCTGAAATAAATTTACAGGAAAGGAAAATCACTCCTAAATTCCTGCCCGAGTGGATGAATCCACACATTGTCAACAACAAACTTTGGCCACTCAAGAGCCAAATCCAGGACCCCATTTTCAAATGGGCTCACCAAAATCAGAGTAACATTTACCAAAACCCCATGGGACTTGTCGGGTACAACACTGTCAAAGTAAGTCCATAAATAAGATTAAAATCAAACCTACATCCGAGAAATAACTGTAGCTAACTACTAGCCTCAGGTACACTCAGTCAAATTTCTCCAATCAGTTAACTGCATCAAAACCTCCAGAAAGGAAAGGGTATTTTCCTTCTTGCCTTGAGAGAGAGCAGTCGCATTTTTCTTCCCTCCTCCCCTGCCTTCCTGATCTATTCCCAGCTTTTGCAATGTTGCGTTTTTGTCTGTGTTTAGTCGCTCTTCTTCTGCTGAATCTTAATCTAAACGGAAATTATGGATTTGGAAGCGGCTTAAATGTGCTATTGTCACTATTTTCAACAAGAATTGGGCCAAGGGGGAGCCCAAGAATTGGAACCTACGAGAGACTCATGGACATTGGAATCCATGCGTCTATGGCAATATTATTGGCTATGATCTCAGGACTTCTATTTTTGGCTGTGGAGTTCCCTGATGCATCAGAAATTGAGGGAAGGTGAGAGAGCGGATCAAGCGGACCCAGCCAGCTCCTTCATCAAATTCGACCAGTTGGGGAGGGCACGAGTAGCGGCAAACGGTGAACTGAATGACAGTGATTCAGTGAAGGAATACATCTGAAAGCCCTGTGCTCTCTATGGAAAAACAGTTTAAGCCTGCATATATAATGGAAGCACAGAATTACACGGGTGAGGACAAAATTCTACTCTCTGAGTGCACTGTGCTGATTTGATTTGATTTGACCTTGTTTGCCCCGTGTTTACATTCCTCCTGACTGAGATTAGCGGAAGAACCGGCTCTTATGTCTACCCATACAATCAACAATCAGTTGTTGTCGTCAGCGGATTGGACTCTCAAGGACAATGCCCATGTGCCTTCTGCAAGCAAGAGAGAAAGAGAGATAGACTCTGAACTCTGGACTTGTTTATAAGTCACATGATTATAACATCTATCCACTGCCAGGAGGCGCCCTCTGCTGCTCACTAACAACTGTTACATTTACACTACACAATGACATGCAAATATACACACACTGCTCTCCCTCCCTCTGCTGTGTGATTGTCCACTACTGCTAAATATGCATTGAGTTTTTTTTTGCCTGCAATCAAAATTTCGCTTACCCATTAAGCGTCAATTTGATAAAACATGTTTTTTTCTCTCGCCTATTGTGTCATATCAATTCTTTTCTTTTTTCTTTTCTTCTTTATGACTGGCGCCTAGTGGCTGCCCCGGCCTTGGATGCGCTCTGCAGAGCGTGCCCAAATGCCAAGTCACGTTTCGTTACCTTGTATTCATACATGTGTAATGACAATAAAGTTGAATCTCATCTCATCTCATCATATTAAAACCAAATTAGCCCTTAAACAAATTTCAAAGACCTCTGTAAAATCTAATAAACTTCAATCAACTTACTATTACCAAATAGTATACACAAGACATTCAACACCATTAGCTTGAGCTAATAGTCTTAAAACTCCCATCAAAGGTGAAAAACAAGCACAAGGTTTAGAGTTCAATCTCTTAAGCTCTATTCTGTAATTTCCCAGTTTTGGGATTAATAAAGTACATCCATCTAAAAGAAGTCATTCCACCTCTAAGAGGAATTTTCATTTGCCAACCAGGTATCTAAAGAAAGATCAACAAGAAGATTAAGATCCAAAACCACTCACTTTTATGCTTGCCAAGATGATGGCCCTCCTGTTTATCAGTTTAGCCATCTGCCTAGCAATCACACCCACTGTTACCCAGTCAGAATTGGGCCAAGCCAAAACGAAAGGTCAAAGATCCTTGGGTGGACTCTTAATAACAGCCTCATCGTTAGAGCCTGTAGTTAACCTTAACATGCCCACTGTTAACTCGGTCAACACCGCTAAACCAAAACGCCAGGTTGTCGAACCACAAATGGTTACCAAAATCTTACAAGACACTGTGTTGGTTTTGAATGCTTGCTCAGAAGCTTCAGTCAAACTCAACAAGGTCTTGAACTTTTTGCTCTTTGTGTTAAGGGTTGACTATGCTCACACACAGCCAATGTCTATGTTACTCTCAGAAGTAGCTAGAAACATTAGCTTTTCAGTTAACGCTTTAGCAATGAATATGCTCTCTCATCATATCCTTTTTGCAGTAAATCCAAATTTACTTCTCATTGCCATCCAAAGAATGATAACGACATCCTATGCCCACTCAGTTTTTCTGAACAAAAGCCTCAAACACCTTATGATTTGGACATCTGTGGAACCATGGTTTAGTCTAACTAAACAAATTCAATTTGAACCTCCTTGAGTCACCTCAATATTGATTAGTCTGAATCTACCTCAAATATGAAAGAATTTTATTTTTGCTTTTGACTAAGATTTTTGGATACATGCATGTGTATATACAAATAATCCTTTATACTTTATTTAGATTTTATGCACATTTAAACTGTTTTTGAAATTTTGACTAGATATTTTTCAGCAAACCCAAAACATTTATATCAAGTATGTCAAAACCCACATACTCCTAGTTCATTTTTTTGTACCCAGAATTTTTAAGTCTTTACAGGCTTATACAGAACTTTAGTACATCCTAGACAATTATACAATGTTTATATTTGGTCATGCCAAAATTATTTTTGAAATTTCCAGAAGTTTTTCAGAAAACCAAATTTAAGGACCTACACTTTGGAATAGATATGGTTTACAAGCTTAAGACTTATCGACATCAGAACTTTAGTTCAGCATTTGGATCAAGCCTCGCCAAATTGGGATTTGATGCCTAGGATTGCTATCAACGCTGAATCAACGTCACCATTGATACCAGAGGGGGGACTGTAGCATCATCTCACTTTGGCTCAGCAATAATTATTCTCCTGCTTAAAGACATTTTTGTTTCATCCAGGAATAACGCAAATAAATGGATTTTCTTCCTCCAGGCCACAGCTGGAATCCCCTTCTTTTGTTAAAACCAGCCTAAGGAATTTCCCCAATGTCCGGCTTCACTTTTATTGCCCCCATAAAACCTACACAGATCCACGACTCAGCTAATTTCCTTAAACTGTGGACATGCTGGATTTAAACAGTGAACTTTTAAAGTACATTATTACAAACTCAATTCTAAACCTTCATTCTTTTCAGAACTATGAAAATGCAGATGGACTCTGATGTTTTTGATGTGGAAAATATGTGTGAAATGCATTAATCTGTGATTTTATATATATGCATGCTAATGTTTATATGAATGTTTATTCCTGCATGTTGATTTAGAAGCACTGCTTATAATTTATACTAATCACTAAAGTTATCTTAGTTTAATACATAAAGGGAAATATTAACTTCCAGTTTTGCCTCAATATCACATGTGACTCCAACAGCCAATCTCTGCATGACAACTCTTCATTCCAAAGGACTCCGAACAATAGACTGTTTGTTCATTGGACTAAAAGTTCATCGAGCCCGCCCACGAAGGACGCTCATTGGCTGAGATTCCGGTCAGGCCGGGAGCCCGCGAAACTCAACAGAGCTTATAAAAGCAGAGAGACCCCTGCCCCCAGTCTCTTTTTCGCCTCTCTCTTTTCGTCGCCTCTTCTTCGTCAGACCCTGCTTCACTCTCCTTTTCGTCATCTCTTTTGCTCCGGACACAGCAAGGAAGAACAAAGGACCGTCCGACCACATGTCGCTTTTCTGAACACAGAGCAGATAACTCGTAATTTATGTAACTTTGTATTTTCTTTTTCTCTTAAATGCCTAGGAATTCCTATTTCTTTGAGCTCAATTCTTAATCGGAGTTAAACTCCAATTTTTATTCATCACTTTTTCTTTGTTAACCTTTCTGTAAAACCACCGTTTGTTTGATTTTAATTTTGACTTTATTTTATAATATTTTTCCTGACCAAGCACCCACCAGAAGCTACTATTTTTATCTAAAGTCCGAAGCCTTTTTAATTTGAGATCGGATTAGATATCTTTTAATTATTATCGAAGACCTCTTGAAGAAGCAGCTTCCACGTCACGTGCAGCTGAGGAATCAACGCACAGCTGTCCCACATCGCGCTGAAGAAGCATCGGCACCATCTGGCTAGAACCCGTTTCAACTGTGGGTCATACGGCCAAGATCCAGCCCCCCTCGACCGCTTGAATCTAAAGGTCGAACTGTGGACCCTGAAATATCTGTGGGCAGATATTTCCCCTAACATCCACGAAATCTTGGGCCGAGGATGGACGACAGAACCATCGTCGACCGGAGATCACGTGAGCTGCAAACTTTAATTCAACTGCTGAATAAACTTCTGAGGTTCGGTAATAATTTGTGTATCTAATCAGATGCAAATTAAGAAGCCCTTAACATAACTCTTCTTTTCATTAAAATTCTGTTTTTATTTTCTTAAGATTAATTTAGGACTTTTTCATAATTAATAAACTTTCTCCATAAATTTGCGTTTTGTTTTTTCTTTTAATAATCTGTTAACTCAAACTGATAGAAATTCATTTCTCAGTTTAACCCTGGTTCTGACAATATTGACATTGTTAATCTATCATTTACAAGATTGATTTTATGATTAAGGAAATTACTGCAGTCTGTTAATCATTTTGTTTAATAAATATTTAAAAATGAGAGAAGTTGTTGGGAATTTATTTCATTCCGAGTCTGTTTCAAGCCCAGGTATCGAATTCACGGAAAATTTTTGAGACTGATTATCAATTAATTTATTAAGTGATCAAACAGGTATAAAGTGAAATTAAAGATCAAATTACTTCTTAAAGATAGAAGCTGGTGCCCCTTACGAGTGTTATTAACTTTTCTGATGTATATAAAATGAGATTTGAGCTCAGACTCCAATACATCAGTATAAATTAAATAATTCATACCTGATCATATTTATTATTTATTAATATTCCATATTTCCGTTACACCAGTAAAATACTGGGAGAACATAGTCTAGTCAGATGAGACCAAAATTGAACTTTTTGGATGCCCCAGCATGTTTGGAGGAGAAATGGCACTGCACATCCCATCATGGTGTGGGAGTGTTTTTCAGCACAGGGTAGAGGCAGACTTCACATAACTGAAGGACAGATGAATGGACAAATGTACAGAGACATCCTTGATAAGAACCTGTTGCCATCTGCCAAGATGCTGAAGATGAAACGAGGGTGGTCATTTCAGCAAGACAATGATCTCAAACACACAGCCAAGGAAACTCTCAACTGGCTCCAGAGAAGGAAAATAAACCTATTAGAATATCCCAGTCAGTCACCTGACCTGAATCCAATTGAAAATCTATGGAACAAACTGAAGGTCAGAATTCATAGAAGACACTCACGAGACCTTTTGAAGATCTGAAGACAGTTTGTGTGAAAGAATGGGCTAAAATCACTCCTGAGCAATGCCTGCGCCTAGTTTCTCCATACAGGATGCGTCTGGAAGCTGTTATTACCAACAAAGGCTTTTCTACTAAATATTAAATTAATTTCACCAAGCATGTTCAATACGTATTCCCTGTGTCATTCCACTTCATTAAATATAACTTGTTTTGTGAACACAGTTCTTGATTTCTTTGTATGTATGGATTACTTGGGTTGTTACTGATATTTGGTGAAAATCTCAGGTCAATGGCTCCATCAGAAATATGTTTAAAGAGAAAAATGTTGACGTGTTCAATACTTATTTTCCCCGCTGTACATAGTGAGAAAATAAAAGAAGAATATCCATTAACCATTATGTTTAGGTCAGAGTAAAACACACACACACACACACACACAAAATACACGTATATATTCACATACACCTCAAAACAAAATCAGCATTAAAATGGTTGGCAGCATGTACTTGAAGTCATCGCAGAGGTATCTCCTGTTTTAGACTATCATTGATATTGATGGACATTTTAATATATAAACAGTACTTTAGAGTTGTAAAGGGGGTATTTTTTATGCTGTGCTTTTCATACACTGGTAAGATGTTAATGTCTTAGGGATGCGCGATAATATAATATAATATAATATAAGATAAGATCAGCTTTTATTAGTCCCACAATGGGGAAATTCCAGGATTGCAACAGCACAAGGACAGCAACACTCAGAGCAATAATTTAGAAGATAAGAAAATAAGAGTAGTGAATATACGTACATATGTACACATAAGTATATAAATATATATACACAGTGTGGAGCATTGTAGTTAGATGGAATAAACAGTATAACCGTCTATTTAGTTACCCTACATGGTATGAATATGTACCCATACATATTGTCACCCTCCATAGCGACTGATATTGTCCTAGTTGTATACTGGAGGGGACCATTTGTGTAAGTCTGTTGCGTCTTTTGCATTCAATACTATTAGGTTGTCACATTTTTTTGCTATCTTTGCAAGCAGCCCTGCTTAGGCTATACAGTATGACAGCCGTAGGTAGGAAGGACCTGCAAAACCTCTCGATCGGGCACCTAGGATGATGTAGTCTGCTGCTAAATGAGCTCCTCAGTGCGTTCAGTATGTCCTGCATGGGGTGGGACTCGGACTCCAGCAAAGATGACAGTTTAGCCACCATCCTTCTCTCTCCTATCTCTTCCACTGGGTCAAGGCGTTGCCCCAGGACAGAGCTAGCTTTCTTGATTAGTTATCGGCATATTATTGGTATCGGCCATGTATTTGAAATTATTTATCGGCATCGGCACAAATGAATATTTTCAACCGATAAAATATAACACCATTACGTTTTTACTGGCGGTGCAAGGGAATGACATCATCACATTATCATGGGAATCAAAAAGGTCAAAGGAACACCTTTCCTTGCTTTTCACCACCGAGGCCCAGGTGAAGCAGCCAGGAGATGGGTCAACTGAGTGCCGTATGCTAGCTGGTATCCTCCCATCTAGACATTCTAGTGAGGATAGTCGAAAGTTGAGGATGGCGGAACGATGAAGAAGATCTGAGATGAGCTGCTCAGTGGAGGCTAATTCACTCTTTTTCTCAGTGACAAGCACAGAAGTAACCATACTGTAGTCTTTTTCATGATATTCAGCAGTTTGCACTGACAGTTTGTTTCTTCCTCACCTCACAACTTTGAGCAAGCCTCAGCCAATAGCAGCATGTAAATGCAAAAAAAAAAGAAAAAAGAAAAAATAGCCTCACTCCATGTTGAAACAAGCTTGTTAAATGCAGCCAAGGTTTAAACTATTCATGATAAAAAAGTTTCCAAAGTAGCACAAAATATCAATAAAATAGGCCAGTAAAACCTGAGCTTCTATGTTGGCGGTGGTAGTCTTATTTTCCTTGGGGAATGTGTCTTTATATGGCAGCTAATCATCGCTGTAAGACAAAGGAGATGTAAATAGGTGGGAAAAATATGAGCATATAACAGTATGGGCATTCGGCAAAACTATTTTCAAAATAACAGTATATTGGTTTTTGACAACACCCCCCCGAAAAAAAACACCCTAATATCGCGCGTCCCTAGCCTTAATCTAAACAGTAACTACTGAGTATGGTTGACTCATACCTTATGCTAAGTACAGTAAATTCTATAGGGTAAATTTTTTGTTGAAAAGGTTATTAAATATTGTGGCATATAGAAATTTTGAATGATATCTCTTCAGCAGTGAGTATTGGTGTGAACAGAGCCTTACCTCCAGGTTCCAGGTTTGCTTCACATACTCCCTCAGCATGTTTTCTCTCAGGTTGTCAAACACACCGGGCTGTATTGGTGTATCCGAGGAGCGCAGACAAGGTTTCTTCAGGGTGCACACAAGCCCGTCGGGGTCTTTGCTGTAAAATTCACAGAGTTCTGCTGGTCCACAGTGAGGCTTTCCTCCTGCGATGCAGAAAGTCCCATTTAGCTGTTTCTCTACAGAGTAATGGTGGAACTCCAAGTTCCACACGACAGACAAGACATATCCTCCCAGACTGCGGAGACACTGTCGCAGCAAGAAGAGGCCATCGGACATCCCACCCAGCTTCAGATGCTGTTCGGCATCTGAGCGACTGATGCTGCCATAGAAGAAAGGAAGTTCGATCGCAGGGTCGATGGACATGCTGAGACCTGGCAGAGCTGAGTGACCTGGTCTGATAGTCCTAAATGGAAGGAAACTGGAAACAGACAAAGAAAACACAAAAGGTTTTTTTTTTTTTTTTTAGTGGTGATTCCTTTAACCACCCCACACAGATTTATATTCAGTCTGTGAGCCCAGATCCCTGCCCCTCCCACTGTCTGTTCTGTCATTTATTGAATTTCAGGTAAAAGTAATTGAGATACATCCTACATTAGACAAATGATGCTTCAAATCTTTCCAAAAACAAAACAAAGAAAGGCTTGAGAGCCTCACCTCCTCTTCTTTTTCCAGGCCAACAACACAGAGAATTTTTCTTTTTTTCAAGAGTGCCACTGCAGCACATTCAAGCTGTGGTGTTGGGGGTGTTGTATGTCTGGATGAGATGCTTAGCATGAGGCACCCACACTTTGAGAGTGCATGAAGCTTGTAGGTTAAAGAAAAATGATGACAAAAGCCACAACAGGAAGTCACAGTCCGCCCTCACAGCCTTCTTTCTCCAGCATGTCGCTCTTCAGTTAAACAGGTGCCATTTGATTGCAGAGCATTCCCTTTAGAAACTCAAGTTTAGACATGTTTGCCTTACTTGGGGAAAGTTTTGAGGGGTGGAAATTTATTTCAGAATATCATTACAATTATTACATTACAATCATTGCAAAACTGTGTGTACCATGACATGTTCATTTGGACTCTGATGACTTTACTGCTGAGAAAGGCAATGGCCTTGGATGAAATTAAAATCAAACAGGTTCTTACTGCTGTTGGGGCACTTATGTGATGCCAGGTAGAACATGCCCAAGCTAAATAAAGCGTGATCCTTATTTATTATACACAAATCCCTCACAAAACTCAGAAATAAAGCAACATGAATGTAGAGAAGTAGATGAAATAGGGATTTAGATGTTATTCTGACCATATTTAATCAGAACACTGATCAAAATACTTTGGAGGTGGTAAGTGTGGGTACATTTTGAAGAACAGCAAATGAACAAATCTTCCCTTGATGCATAATATATCACTTCCCATTTTTAGTGAGCGGATGGAAAATCATCCTCACCTAACTCACAAAAAAAGTATATTCTTTTAAAATGAAGACCTATAGAGCTTTTTACTGCAGGCCTACAAAAGTGAGAAACCTCAGCATCCTGGCCATGCACCTGAGATGTTGCCCACATCCACAGTGGACAACCAAAAAAAGAATCGCAGAGCTGCCACAAGACCCCCAACTCCATTGTGATGTGACCCCCACATTACCACAACAAAGACAGCTAGACGCTACATTGCAGACAAACCTGATTTGTCTTGACTCAAACATTGAAGCAATATCGCCTGGATACATGGAAGCCTTAAAAACTACATGGAAACATATTTCCTTAGAAGACTGTAATTGGCATAACTCAGTTTGTACCACTTTAATGCATTACTCTTTATATTTGACTTATACAAATAAAAAAAAATGCAGTGATTCTTCAATTTACTTTGACTTTTGTTTCATTGCAGGAACAGCCCAATAGCATTTAGATTTAATTTCATTTGTGAATATTCATTTATTCCTGCATTTCAGGTCTGCAACATGGTCCAAAAAAGTTGTCACTGTAAAGGATTTGCCACTGTATATTAATTGCCATTGTCACAAGAGAATACCAAGTGATGAAGTAATTTAGAAGCTATTTTGTCCCACTCATCCTGCAAACATGACATGTGCAACAGAATTAATGCATTTTTTTGTTTTAAAATTCTCCACATATTTTCTGTAGGGGAAGGTCACAACCATAGGCAGTCCAGTCCAGTACCTTGTTCTTCCACAGCCATACCTTTGCAATGTGTGCAGAATGTGGTTTTCTGTTGTTGTGTTGAAAAATGCATGGCTTCCACCTGAAAATATGTCATCTTGAAGGCAGCATACAGCAGGGAAAATAAGTATTGAATATAAGATAAGATAAGATAAGCCTTTATTAGTCCCACAACGGGGAAATTCCAGGATTGCAACAGCACAGGGATAGCAACACTCAGAGCAACAATCAGAAGGCAAGAAAAAAAAAAACAAAAAAAAAAACAAGCAAGCAAGAGCAGCTAATATACATATGTACATATTACTATAAAATATATATATACACACACACAGACACACAGTGCAGAGCATTGTAGCTGGATGGAATAAATATATGAATATGTAAACACACAGTGCGGAGCATTGTAGCTAGATGGAATAAATATGTGAATATATAAACACCCACAGTACAGCGCAATGTAGCTAGATGGAATAATATGTAGATATATAAACACACAGTGCGGAGCATTGTGGCTAGATGGAATAAATATATAGATATATAAATATAAACACACCCAGTGCGGAGCATTGTAGCTAGATGGAATAAATATGTAAATATATAAACACAGCATTGTTGCTAGATGGGATGAAACAGCACAACCGAATATGTTAACATTTTTCTCATTAAACATATTTCTGATGGAACCATTGACCTGAGATGTTCACCTGATATCAGTAACAACCCAAGTAATCCATACATACAAAGGAATCAAGGACACTGTGTTCACAAAACAAGTTATATTTAATAAAGTGGAATGACACGGAATACGTATTGAACAGACTTGGGGAAATTCATTTAATATTTAGTAGAAAAGCCTTTGTTGGTAATAACAGCTTCCAGACACCTCCTGTATGGAGAAACTAGGCACAGGCATTGCTCAGGAGTGATTTTATCCCATTCTTCCACACAAACTGTCTTCAAGTCTTGAAGGTTCTGTGGGTGTCTTCTATGAACTCTGATCTTCAGTTCATTCCATAGATTTTCAATTGGATTCAAATCAGGTGACTGACTGGGCCATTCTAGCAGCTTTATTTTCCTTCTCTGGAGCCAGTTGAGAGTTTCCTTGGCTGTGTGTTTGGGATTATTGTCTTGTTGAAATGTCCATCCTCATTTCATCTTTAGCATCTTGGCAGGTGGCAACAGGTTCTTATCAAGGATGTCTCTGTACATTTGTCCATTCATCTGTCCTTCAATTATATGAAGTCTACCTGTACCATGTGCTGAAAAACACCCCCACACCATGATGCTCCCACTTCCAAACTTCACTGTTGGTATGGTGTTTTGGGGCAGATGTGCAGTGCCATTTCTCCTCCAAACATGCTGTGTGTTGTGGCATCCAAAAAGTTCAATTTCGGTCTCATCTGACCAGACTATATTCTCCCACTATTTTACTGGCTTGCCCAAATGTTATGCAGCAAACTTTAAACGAGCTTCAACATGCTTTTTCTTCAGCAATGGAGTCTTGCAAAGTGAACAGGCATATAACCCATGTCGGTTGAGTGCATTACTTCTTGTTTTCTTTGAAACAGCAGTTCCTGCTAACTCCAGGTCTTTCTGGAGCTCTCCATAAGTGGTCTTTGGCTCTTGGATAGGGCTGTCGCGATAACTGCAATTATGTAATACCGCACTATGGACAAGCCTACCACGGAGGAAAACGAGCAACCGCAACAACCACGATGTTCACATTTTTTGTGTGTGGCTATATCTCGTTGTTCACTTATGTGCCTCTATTGATTATTAAAAAAATTGTTAAATGTATTTTTATTGCCAGCAGCATGTTTGCACCCGGTACTGTGGAAGTTTCCACAGCACATGGTACTGCTATCAGCACCCGGCAGTGCCAGCACTGTGTGGGGCACTCTCTCTCCAGATGGACTCCAGCAGGCAGTTAGTGGCAGAAGGTTTTGGATGAATTGCTAAATACAGCCGTGACAGTGAGCACTGAAAAGGCACAAAGTGTGTTATTTCCTTCTGATCGGAGTGTGTATGATCCTGACAATTGAGCTCCGAGAACGAAACAACTACTGCATAGTGCATTGCTTGTTTGAATGTGATTTTTCAGAAAGTGGCAAAAATCCAAAAATCACAGAGACAAGAGCCATGCAGGGTCCTGTACAGAGGCCGTCCTGTTTAAATAAGCTGAATGTCACTGAATGTTACTGATATCTGGTGAAAATCTCAGGACAATGGCTCCATCAGAAATATTAGATTAGATTAGATTAGATTCAACTTTATTGTCATTACACATGTATGAATACAAGGTAACGAAACACAGTTTAGCATCCAATCAGATCAGTTCAATAACGTGACAGCTGTTGGAAAGAAACTGTTCCTAAACCTGCTGGTTCTAGTCCGAAGGCTTCTGAAACGTCTTCTGGAGGGGAGAAGCTGGAACAGTCCATGAGCAGGATGGCTGGAGTCCCTAAGAATGCTGCGTGCCCGGCGCAGACATCTTTTCCTGTAGACGTCCTCTATAGCTGGAAGTGGAGTCCCTGTGATGCGTTGGGCGGTTTTCACCACCCGCTGCAGCGCCTTGCGGTCAGCTATAGAGCAGCTCCCATACCAGAGTGTGATACAGTTGGTCAGGGTGCTCTCTATCACGCAGCGGTAGAAGTTGCCCAGGATGTCAGTTGACAGATGGTTCTTCTTCAATGTCCTCAAGAAGAAGAGGCGCTGATGGGCCTTCTTGATCAGGCTGGTGGTGTTAACTGACCAGGACAGGTCCTCCGAGATGTGGGTCCCCAGGAATTTGAAGCTGGGGACACGTTCAACAGCTATGCCATTGATATGGATGGGGTCATGTGTCTCTTCCCTCTCCTTCCTGTAGTCCACTATGAGCTCCTTGGTTTTGCTGGTGTTAAGGAGCAGGTTATTGTCAGCGCACCAAGTAGCCAAGTGCTCAACCTCTGCCCTGTAATCTGACTCGTCGTTGTCCCTGATGAGTCCAATCACCGTGGTGTCATCTGCGAACTTTATGATGGAATTGGATCCATACATAGGCCTGCAGTCATGGGTGTAGAGGGAGTAGAGGAATGGGCTGAGCACACAGCCCTGTGGTACACCAGTGTTGAGTGTGATGACGGAAGAACGGTTGGGGCCTGACCTAACATGCTGGGGTCTGTTGGTCAGAAAATCCATGATCCAGTTGCAGGTGGAGGTACTGATTCCCAGGTCCCCAAGTTTGGTGAGCAACTTGGAGGGGACAACTGTGTTGAATGCTGAGCTGAAGTCAATAAACAGCATTCTTGCGTAGGTGTTCTTGTCATCCAGGTGTGAGAGTACATAGTGCAGCGCTGTAGAAATCGCATCCTCTGTACTCCTGTTGCTCCGGTAGGCGAACTGATGAGGGTCCAGTGTAGGGGGCAGGCCTTTTTTGAGCTGTGCCAAGACCAGTCGCTCAAAGCACTTCATGACTATGGGCGTCAGTGCCACAGGGCGATAGTCATTTAGGCACGATGGTGTTGAATGTTTCGGCACTGGTACTATTGAAGTGGTCTTGAAGCACGCTGGTACCACGGCCTGGGCCAGGGACAGATTGAAGATGTCTGTGAAGACCCCTGCCAGCTGCTCAGCGCATGCCCTCAGCACACGCCCAGGAATGCCATCAGGGCCAGCAGCCTTACGTACGTTGACATGACTCAGTGCATTACGGACGTCGGTGTGGGTGAGTGTGAGGTGGTGGAGGTCATCAGAGGGTGGGAAATTGATATTCTTTTCATTGTTGTCCTTGTCAAAATGAGCATAGAAGTTATTTAGCTCATTGAGAAAGGGCACAGTCATGGCTATAGGTATGGAGTTGCTGGGCTTATAATCAGAGATAGCTTGAATGCCCTGCCACATACGTCGGGGGTCAGAGTCCCCAAAATGTTCCTCCACCTTCAGCTTGTAGCTGTGCTTGGCCTTCTTGATGCCCCTCTTCAGATCTGCCCTGGATGAACTGTAGGCCTGTGCATCACCAGATCTAAAGGCATTGTTACGTGCTTTTAGCAGAAGTCGCACTTCTCTGTTCATCCACGGCTTCTGATTTGGGTACGTGGTGATCTGTCTTTCCGTGGTGACACTGTCAATAGTGGTGTTGATATGGTCCAGGACTGAGTGGGTGCAAGAGTTGATGTTTATGTGGGAGCCACAGGTAGCCTGAGAGGTGAACATACTCCAGTCTGTGTTCCTAAACTTCTCCTGGAGTACAGAGTCAACCCCCTCTGGCCACACTTTGATGGTCCTCACTGATGGCTTCACCCGGTTGATGAGCGGTACATACTTGGGGGTAAGGAACAAGGATAAATGATCAGACTGACCTAGGTGGGGGAGGGGAGTTGCTGTGTAGGCTCCCACAATATTGGTGTAAACATGGTCCAATGTTTTGTCCCCTCTTGTGTGACAGGAGACATGCTGGTAGAATTTAGGAAGCACTGTCTTGAGGTTAGAGTGGTTAAAATCACCCGCCACAATAAATGCTGCCTCTGGGTGTGCAGATATGTTAATATGATAAATATGATTGGATATTGAATATGAATATGATAAATATGATAATAGATAAATATGTTTAATGAAAAAAATGTTGACGTGTTCAGTGCTTATTTTCTCCACTGTACGCTGCACTAAACCCTCTATATATGCTTCTGTATCAATGCTGTCATCACAGAAGTATAAGTTACCTTTTCCAAGGGCACTGACACAACCCCACACCATGACAGACCCTGTTTTTTTGGCTAGTTGCTGATAACAGTCTGGCTGGGCCCTTTCGTTTTGGTCTGGACCACACAATATCCTTTACTTCTAATAAAGATTTGTAATACTGATTTGTTTAACCATAATGTTTCCACTGTGTGATGGTCCACTCCAGAGGCTTCCCAGCCCAGAGAAGTCACTGCTGCTTTTGTACATGTTAACTTAAGTGTCTGGGTTGTTTTTTTTTGCACAGTAATTTTTAAGTGACATTTGTGAATGTAACAGTAAAAAGTGAAATAAAAGCAATTTTTTTTTATTTTAAGTTAAATTATCTATTGCCACATAACACTGGTCAACACCAAATATATTGTCTAAGTTTTTTTTTAGCTGATTTAGGACAATTTTGATGTGCTGAATCCAAAAATCCCATTGGTTTTGCTCAATCAGATCAACTTTTTGAACTATGGCCACACGTTTTCTCACGTTTTTGTTTACATGTACGGGCATTTTTGCTTTGTATGATGCAAAATTCTTTTTTATTTCTTGAAATTCTCTGAATTTTGAACAATGATGACGTAACATTCAATTTACATGTACTTAACTTTATCAGTGTCTACTATTCAATTTACAGTACACCTGTACAACTGCTGTACAACTGCTTATAACTTAACATAAAAACCTGATCTGATCGAGAAAAACGATGTCATTTTTGGATTCAGCGGTGCAAAATTGTCTTAAATCAGTTGAAAAAACACAGACAACTTACAACAAAAATTATTTGTTATGTTGTGTAATTTTTGCTTATCTTAAGCATAATTATCTGCCAACAGAGCAAGATGAGTTGGCTTAGCAAACTGCTTAAAACAAGTAAAAACTATCTTAAAGCAAATGAAATTTTCTTTCAAAAATCTACATGGCAAAGACAAACATCTTGTCAAACAAAACCAAGCATATGAACTGTAGCCTTGATTTTAGATATTTGATGTACTTTGATTTTACATTTTGCAGTGCACCATATTGTAGTGCATGACAAAAGTTTGCCAAAGTAATTTGTTGATGTGATTATATAAGCTACTGATGAATGATACTTTATGCACTGCCATCTGAAGGATTTTAGTTTGTAGGTGTTTGGTTTAGGTTTGTGCCTTTTTCCTTTATGCCCCATTTTCACCGTACTAGTTGCATGTCTTTGTTGCTAAAGCCCATATCTCATGGAGCAATGAATGCTGAGGAATATTCACAGAGATTGCTTTTGTTGGGGTTTCATCAAATTTCATAAAAAGTTACACACCAGTTTGCCAACAGTTTTTACGGTGGCAAACTGTTTTTCTAGAAAACAGTTTTTCTTGTCACAGAAAGTGACAAGAAAAACTGTTGTCTTGTCACTGGCACTGTTTGCCACTGCTGGCAAACTGTTATGCAACCTTTTACGAAGCCTGACAAAACCCCAACAATCGCATCTTCATGAACATTCCTCAGCATTTGTTGCTCTGTCTGACACTACCCTTAGGATTCTTGTGCAAAAAATCACATATTTTGTTTAATCAAGTGTGTGTGTACATCAGGAATGGAGGTATATTAACAAGTGAATATTAAAAAAATGACATCTTGTGTTCATATCTATCATACTGAATTAAAGAATCACAGAATTTTATCATCCTGTCCCAACATTTTCTGATTTGGGGTTATATAATGTGATAGAATATTAATTGTATATACATCTTGAGTGCAGTTTGTATTCAAGATGGAAAATAGTGTACTATATACTGTATATTTTACTACTAAATAATTATCATCTAAATTATTTGTCCACCAGTTTTCCCGTTGAGCTTAGCTGAGCAACAGTTAAATAAATATCCAGCTCTACTGTCAGTGACAGTTTCTATAAACACAGGCAGCAAGAAATTAATAAATCAACTGCATATTTAGCGTGTAGTAATTAATTTTCCTTTCAGCCTTAATGTAACCTTAATGCCGCAGTGCATCTTGAACAAACTGAAAGAGAAAGTGAACAAATGGACTTTAACATTCTGTGGAAAGCATATCAGCCAAAATATTCACAGCTGTCTAAATAAAATATTGAAGCTCCAAACAAAAGCAGGTGCCAAGTCTTGTCTGCACCAGATGAGGCCAAACACGACAGTTTCTGAGCCCGCTTTGAACAGACAAAATGGCATTGTGTCTTTCAAAAAGTGTCTAGAACTGGAGACACTTTAACACAAAGAAACTTGCCACATGCAGTAAATAAATATGCATGAAAAGTATTCATACAGGCAGTGTTGCAGAATAAGCAGACAGTGACCCAGTATGCAGTGGAAAAAAGTCTTATGAGTCACACTGTTTTCAGCCACCAGAGAATTTATCACAAAATCTACGGGCCTTGTTCCTCTCAAACATGAAAGGGTGAATGTTATCTGGCATGAAAAATAAATGTAACTGAATATGGAAACAGTTGATTCTATATATTATTCTGTCAACTTTTTCTCTTCTGAAGAGAACAACTGTGCTGGTTATTAATGTTGAGGTAACAGGAGTGGTTTTGTTAAACACAAGAATGAAGAAACAAAACTAGTGTGATCTCTGCTGGTGCTCGATAATAACAAAAACTCAAAGAGCTTAGACACGGCAGCTTAGGCAAGCTGCATTTACCCATAACTACAACTGCAAGACATCCAGAATATTTAAGCTATTCTCAAGTAACCTAACATCACTATATATACAGTACACATCCAGGTACAATGTCTCCAGTATTCATCACTTTGCTGAAGTACATAAACAAAGTCATACCAAGCATAACAAAAAAATAAGGAGGCTAAATATTCAAAACAGCATGCTCATGTGCTCAGAAGCCTCACATGCAGATGTTTAGTCAACATAATGATTACTGGGAATCTAACAATTCCAAGCCTAAGTCTGAAATCACAAGGCAAACATCTACAATAATGTGTAGAAATTATGTATTCATGTCCTGTATTTTGACACCCATTTGTTGCTGTGTGCAAGACAATGGTGGAAAAAAATATCAAAAGGATGTTTTTTTTTTACCACTTCTGTCAAAGAGGTTATGTTTTCCATGTGTTTGTTTGTTTGTTAGCAGGATAAAAAAAAAAATGAATAATTGAAGAACCATTGCCATCGTATTTTGGAGTTGATCCAAATCAAGAGTCCAATCCAGAATTTATTTTATTAAACATTGTTTACCATGTTAATTTTTTTTTTACATTTTCATTAATTTTTCAGAAAAAATAATAAACATTTTTCCATTCTTTATTTAAAGGGAAAGGTGAGAGTGATTCACATAAAAATAGTCGCTGTACAATCCAGTTACTCCCATAGTCCCTTTTTTGTATATTCTAACTATAGAACAATTTTATAAGGAACATAAGGATTCATGTTACTAAAAATACACATTAAATAATACAGAGGTGCAGGTAGACACACATAGCTATAAGCAGTAGCAATAATCAAGATGAGGTAAAATAAGAAATATACATATACAAAATAATTGTATGTAATATAAATGTGAACAAAACAGAAGAGAGCAGTGGGGTAAATGCTGTATCAGAAAGAAGACTTAAATCCATGAAGTTTGTTTATATTCTTTGTGCATAATAAACCCATTTTGACCATAATTTGTTGAATTTGTTCATTTGGCGACAAAGTGAAAAGGTGATCTTCTCCATTGTGTATATTTCATTCACTACATCTTTCCATTTTTCTATTGTGTGTGTGTGTGTGGGGGGGGGGCAGGAAGCAGCGAGTACCGGGTGATTGTTTTTTACAGGCAATTACGAGAATGCCAAATAAATATTTATTGAAGTGTCTATGATCTGAGCCTGTTTTGGCTAGGAAAAATGTTTGCAATTGGAAAGAGATTTTTTATATTAAGTATATCTTCTATTGTTTTATGTATCTCTAACCAGAACTGTTTTACTGCTGGGCAGTCCCAAACAATATGCCAATGGTTTGTATCCTGGCTCCCACACAATCTCCAACATTTCGAGGCCTCTTCTGATAATGTATGTATTTTTGCTTTGGAGTAATAAATAATCTAATTAGACACTTCCATCCAAACTCTCGCCATGTACGTATGAGAGCTAGTGAACTTCCACTGGGAATCACAATGGCTGTACCAATCCTCTATAGGAATCTCAAGATTACCTTCATTTTCTCACTTACTTCTAACATAGTCTATTGAGTGGGATATTTTTTTTTGCAGTGAAACCTTTATATAATCTAGATATTACACCTCTCTTTAGCTCCAGCTGATAGGCTCCAAGAAACTCTTTCAGTACAAGCTCTTCCATATCTGGTGGATCATTTTTAAGAATATGGTTAAAATAGTGTGGTAGTTCTAAATACATTTAGAAATTTTGTTTCTCTAGGGAATGTTTTCTTGCTAGGGTTTGATAGTCTTTTAACCCTTCTTTTTTATTGAGTAGAATGTTGTTATTCCTTTATCCACCCAGTTTTTAAATCTTAGATTAATTTGGTTGGGCCTAAAATCAGGATCATAGGCACACAATCTAATTATCTTAACTTTATCTTGTAATTAGTACTCTTCTCTAACAGAATTCCAGACTTTGAGTTGAAATTTGATCCAGGGGTTTTCTGTGTTGTTTATAACTTTTCCCAGGTTCTTGTTTCCTAGTACTGCCTGTACGGGGGGTGGGGGGTGTCTTTGTTTAATGATAACTCAATATAATAATGCATCAGATTTATATAGCGCTTTATCATAGACACTTTACAAATACATAACATTATTCATTCACTCCAGACAGACAATGGTAGTGGCAAGCAACTACTGTAGCCACAGCTGCCCTGAGGCAGGCTGACAGAAACGTGGCTGCCAATCTGTACCAATGGCCTCTCCAGCCACTACCAAACATTTATACCCAGTGTTATGAACACTGGAAGCAAGGTGGGTAAAGTGTCTTGCCCAGGGACACAATGGCAGGATATCTGGGGAGAGCGGGATTCAAACTGCCAACCATCCGTTTATTGAACAACCTGCTCTACCTCCTGAGCCACTGCCGTCCAATAATATCCTTCCTTACCTATCCTATCCTTTCATACCTATCTAGCGTGATAGTCTTGGCTGCAAAGGCCTATCAATGGTCTAATATGAGCTGAATAAAAGTAGTCTTTCAGATGTGGTACTGCCATACCTCCTTTCTCCTTTGGGAGCTATAGGGTTTTAAACTTTATTCTTGGTTTCTTCCCTTGCCAGATAAATCTAGAAATCATTTTGTCCCATTCTGAAAATTATTTTGATGAAATTTCAACTGGGAGAACTTGAAACAGAAAAAGGAGCTTTGGGAGAATGTTCATTTTTACAGCTTCAATTCTCTGGATGAAGCTCAAAAAAGGAGTGGAACACCATCTCTGTATATCTGATTTTATTTTGGTCAGTAGAGGATCATAATTTATCTTTGCCAATGTGGAAATTTCCTTGGGTATCAGTATTCCTAAATATTTCAGTGTAGTCTGATCCCATTTGAAATTGTATTCATCCTGTAGTGGTTTTAGTGGAGTATATACGTATATTCAGTGTCAAAATCTGAGTTTTCTAAACATTTAATCCAGCATATTTACTAAACTTGTCCAGTAGCTTAAACAATCCTGAGAGAGAGTTGGAGGAGTCACTTAGATATATTAAAACATCATCAGAATACTATAAAGCTGTTTTATGCTGTTCCCCATTTATGGGGATATCATGAATACTGGTAGTCTGTCTTATCCACTGGGCGAGAGGTTCAGTATATAGTGCAAAGAGCAACGGGGACATTCCACATCCCTGTCTTGTTCCCAGTTCCAATCTGATAGGATCTGATAAGAATCCATTAATTTTTATCCAAGCGGATGGGTTATTGTATAATGTTTTGATCCCTTCTATAAATTCCTTGTGGAATCTGAATCTCTCAATAACTTTACATAGGAACCTCCAGCTTATTACTGAACTGAAGGCTTTCTCTGCATCCAGGCTGACCAGTAAAACTTCAGTTTTGTGTTTTTGAATGTGACTCAGTATATGTAATGAACAGTGAATATTATCATGTGCTTGTCTTTGAGAAATAAATCCTGTCTGGTCTGTGTGGATAAGCTGGAGAAGGACGTCTTCAACTCTCTTCGCAAGGATTGAGGTATATAATTTGTAATCTGTATTTAGAACTGAAATTGATCTGTATGCACCGCAGTCCAGCTTGTTCTTTCCCTCTTTAGGAATAACCGAGAGCTTCTCCCCATGATGGTGTGATTTTGTGTTCTTTCAAAACTGCATTAAACATTCGGAGAAGGCTTGGTATTAGTTCTGAACGAAAAGTCTTGTACCATTCAGAGAGAAAGCCATCTGGGCTGGGCGACTTGTTTGCTTTTAATCTAGAGATCGCACTGTTCAATTCTTTCTCAGTTATTTCTGCCGTTAAATTTATATTTTGGCTTTCAGACAGCGTAGGTAAATTGAGAGATTCTAAAAACTGTTCAGGTTGTTGTTCCTCCTCTAATTATGGTTGTGTATATAGGCGTTTGTGGTAATTTTGAAAAGCTTGTTGTGTTTTGCTTTGTTTATATAGAAAGGATTTAGATTCTGGGTCTCTAATTCGATAGATAGAGGTATCTGCCTGCTATTTTTGCAATTTTCTTGCCAGAAGATTAGCAAATTTTGAGCTGGATTCATAATAATTTTGTTTTGTGTAAATCATCTTTTTTTCCTATTTCTTGGGCATATAAGACATTTATTTTATTCCTAGTTTCTTTAAGTTTTGAGAGAAGGTCCGGGCTTGGATTGGACTCTTTTTTATGTTTTGTTTCAACTTCCCCCAATTCTCTATTAAGTTCAGCTAATTTGCATCACCTTTCTTTCTTTATACAGTATGTGTACAGTAGGCCATAATTTCCGCTCTGAACACAGCTTTCAGTGTGTCCCATACCATTTCTGGGCTAACTTCTCCATTTTCATTTTGTGCTAAAAACATTTTAATTTCTTCAACCATCTGTTCCTTAAATTGAAGATTGTTTAGAATACTAGTATTTAATCTCCAAAGTCTTTCCAGTGTTATTACCAATCTGCAAAGATAATAAGATCGGGGTGTGATTGAACATATCAATATTACCTACCTCACATTGCTGTATTCTATACCAATCTTTTTTTTTTAAAAATGAAGAAGTAGTCTTTTCTGGAGCAGAGATCATGTGGATGAGAATAGTGAGTATAATCTTGTCCGGTTGGAAAAAAGTCTCTCCAGAGGTCTATTATACCTAATTCAGACATGATGCCTTTAACATCTTTGTGTAAACGAGTCTGAGCTGATGCTCTAGAGGAGACAAGCCTGGGGTTTAGACATTTGAATCTCCTCCACATATAACTATGCCTGTTGCTTCTGACATTAAATCAAAAATCTTCTGGTAAAGTGAAACATTGCTGTCTGGAGGAATATATACATTTAATAAACTTATTTCCATACCTTCTATCCTTCCTGAAATTAGCACGTCTCTTCCCTCTCTAGCCTTTGTTTCAGAGAGCTGTTCAAATGAGACTTTGTCAGAGATTAGAGTTGCTACTCCTCTCCTACGCCCTGAGTTATAAGATGAGTAATAGACTTTGGAAAACCCCATTCTTTTCAGTGTTTCATGTTCAACGGGAGAAAGATGTGTTTTCTGTTACAATACGATCTGAGCATTTTCTTTTTTTCATTTTGGTCAAAATCTTACTTCTCTTGATCGGGTTTAGGACTCCATTTATGTTAAATGAAATAATTTTAAGGTTACGACTGTCTGCCATATTTTCCTGTTAGTGGTAAGTGTGCTCTACCTGCCCCAAAACAATCCTACAGTAGCTTATGCATCCCTCTGCTTCTTGTGAACATTGAGAAATGAACAAAATAAAAAACAAAAAAACATTAGTATTAATTTTGAATCAGAATATCTTTACAGTCTTTTGCTTCCAATGTTGACGCTCGATCTAAAAGAGCCCTTGGGGGGCCCGAGATGATAGAGTCCCCATAAAGGGATAACCTGCTCTTTAAAGAGTGGAGGTCCCTTTGAGATGGCTGCACATCAGTTATAGTCAATACTGACATACATTTTGTGTCCCAACGGTGTTAAATAAAGGAAGCTGGAGATGTTGTTGCCCTCCGCCTCTTCAGGTATGCCGTAAATGCGAATATTATCCTTGCGAACTTGTCTTTCTTGGTCAATCAATTTAGCCTCCATGCTAGCTTGGCGCTGAGTGAGCTGTTTCAGTAGCGTTGCTGTAGCTTGTAAAGCTAATTCTGCTTCTCCAATTTGGCCCTCAGTCTCATCAAGTCTATTTGTCCGGTTGAGTTCTTGTTTAATTTCTGTGAAATGCTGCTTATTATCCCGTCTGAAGTCTCTCCCTTTGGTTCGAATAGCCCTTAAAGCAGACGGACAGACGAAAATTCAATATCGCTAATTCTTATCTCAAATTGTTGTCTGAGACGAGCTAAGTCGAACCGCACATGTTTTGGTGTCAATGAATGTCGCATAAGGTGACAATGCACTCTTGAAGTACGCTGTCGTGCAGAGCTGTCTGACCCAGCCAAGCGATCAGCGGCTAAGATGGCCACTGACTGTGTGACGTCACCACCGGCAAACACACGCACACGGTCGGCGGCCAGTGCTGTGTTTTGCTTCATGCAGCACTTGATGTTTACGTCTTAAAATCGGCGATTACGGATATTTCTCGGAATACTTGTGGATTACAAATAGATTATTTATGAAGATTAGGATTTCAGGAATCGAATTAATATGGTTTGGCGTTGTGTTGTCTACGGGTGCAATGGTCCTGCTGTGTTTTGCTTCATGCAACACTTGATGTTTACGTTTTAAAATCGGCGATTACGGATATTTCTCGGAATTACCAAATATTTTCATGATCATAAGAACGGTTAGGGGAAAAAAAACATGCTGAAGAAAGACAGTTTAACTCACCGGTTACTTATATTGGAAGTCCATCCTCCTGTGTTTTTTAGAAGCAAAGTTCTCAATTACAGAGACATACAGTGTTCCCTATTGCTTCAGCTTCTGTATTAAAGCAGACTCCAGTGAAATAGTACCCAGGTTTGTCAGTCTTTCTTGTCCACATATATTTTGCAGGTGTCACGGCTCGCCGCTCTCAGGCATCTGCCTCAGCTGCGCGCACACCTGCACCTCGTTAGCGCCCTACATGTACAGTAGACATTTCATTGACAGCGATTTCGAGAATAAGATGCAATTTGAAATGAAATTTGCAAAAAGATTGGTGATAAAGAAAACGGCTATTCCAACTATATATCCCTCGATTCCCAAGTCTGAATGAGACAAGTGTCAGTGACAGTGGCGTGAAAAGCAAGGGTGATCTACCGAGGCGATCAGCTGTCAGAAAACGAGAAGTAAACAGGGTAAGTTTTGTATTTTTAATATTCACTGCAAATGTTTACTAAACATTTTAAATGAATTCCAAGCAATGGATGATTTTCAAAATCAAACATGTAAAAGTAGAAGAAATTACCAATGACAGTTCAGCTTTCAATTTTTAGGGAAGCAACATATTTGCTAAGAAAAACAAATATAAGCCTAAGATTGTAAGAGAAATGTGCTTTTAAAAATGGAACCCCAATTTTCTACCATAAAATGGTGCCCATTATAACTGTGAAATGTTATTTATTGGAATATAATAATTGCTATATCTGCAAACTAGTTATTTTCTTAATCTGTAGTGATACTCCATTGATTTTTGTATTTCTTTGTATATTTCTGCCGTGTTTTCAAACATTCATACAAAGGTGGTATAGTATGTAATATTTCTTTTCAAATTGAGAAGAATTTAGTGTGTTCAAATTATTCAAATGTATATGACATGCGACTTTGATGAATGCTGAACTATGAGAATTATAACATTGACATGAACATTAATAAACTCAATATATGATTTTACAAAACTTTATTTACATATCATTGTTCACAAATCTAATCTTGGTAGGCAAAATCCCTTGTAGTGATCAGATGGGAATGTTTCTCTGATGAGGCTCACTGCACAGGCAGGCAACATAACCCTCACTTCTTTCCCACAAATAAGGCTGAATACCCCCTCAGCACCACCCAAAACTACTTCATCATCCAATTCTTCATTTTCAATGTCATCATTTATATTGAGGTCGTCAAACTCGAGAAAATAATCACTGTCCGAATCACTTTGTTCTCGTTCTGCCATTTTCTATTGCTGTTGTGACGTCACCAATGCCCGCACCTATCGAGAGATGGCGGTACTGCAGCCTCACTAAGTGAAGGCTGAGCTATGAGCAAATAAGGTCATTTATGGAAGCTGGTGACACATTTTAAATCGCGGGAATAGACAGAATAGAATATTTTCATGCAATCTGTTGATTGGTTCAATAAAAAAATGTCACTGTCCGTCTGCTTTAACTAACTAACTAACTAACTAACCTGCACTTATATAACGCTTTTCTAGTCACAAAGACCACTCAAAGCGCTTTCATTAATACTAACCCTCTATTCTAAGGGCCTATAGGAAACAGATATCTAGGGACAATTTAGAACAGCCAATTAACCTAACATGCATGTTTTTGGCATGTGGGAGGAAACCGGAGAAATCCCGGAGTAAACCCACGCAACACGGGGAGAACATGCAAACTCCACACAGATCACTGTTGGTCGGGGGCTGGGATCGAACCCACGATCCCACGCTAGCATCACCTGCTCCGTCCTCGTCGTGGACTGGGGAGCTGCTCCAGCTTCTTTGCCATGTCTCTTCGTCTTTATTTTCAGACATAACCTGAGTTTTCCTACTTCTTGTAGCTACCCTGGCATCCATTATGCACTTAAATTCACAATTTTATAATATTTCAAATATTTCCAAGGTAATTTTACAAAGCTGTCGGGAAGCACAAAACTTGGGCTGCCATCTCGACCGTGACTGCAACCGGAAGCCAGAAAAAATAATTTAAAGTCGAACATGTCAGTGTAGTGGTTATCACTGTTGCTTTAAAATAGGAATTATTTCCCACAGCTGGCCAGCTCGGATCGCTCTGTGTGGTATTTGTAGGTATGTTGTCCTTGTGTCTTTGTCGGATTTCTCTGGGTTCTACTAAATGTATAGTAAAATCTGGATCCAGCGATTTAAGTGCTGGCAGAGGTATGTGCTTTCTGAGTGCTTTCTAGTTTTATTTATTATCTTTTTGCATTATTTATTCTTGCAACAAAAATGTAAACATGATAAAGTTCCAGTGAAAATTAGAAAAAAAGAGTTTATCAGTAATGTGCTGATTTTTTTCTGCTACTAAAGCATTTATCCATCATCCATCCATCCATCCATCCATCCATCCATTTTCTACTCCTTTTCCAGAGGTCCAGGTCGAGGAGGCAGCAGCTCAAGCAGAGAAGCCCAGACTTCCCTCACCCCGGCCACCGGCTCCATCTCTTCAGAGAGGATACCAAGATGTTCCCAGGCCAGCTAGGAAACGTAGTCTCTTCAGCGTGTCCTGGGTCTGCCCCAGGGTCTCCTCCCAGTTGGACATGTCCGAAACACCTCAAGTGGGAGGCGTCCAGGAGGCATTCTGATCAGATGCCCAAACCACCTCAACTGGCTCCTTTTGATATGGAGGAGTAGCAGGTCTACTCTTAGCCTCTCCCAGATGATTGAGCTCCTCACCCTATCTCTGAGAGTGAGTCCAGCAATTCTACGGAGAAAGCTCATTTCAGCTGCAATGTCATTCTTTCAGTCATTACCCAAAGCTCATGACCGTAGGTGAGCGTAGGAACGTAGATTGAGCTGTAAATTGACAGCTTTGCTTTAGAGCTCAGCTCCCTCTTCGCATAACAGACCAGTACAGTGTCCACATCACTGCAGAGGCTGTCCCAGTTCATCTGTCAATCTCTCACTCCATTCTCCCCTCACTCATGAATGAGACCCCGAGATATGTAAACTCCTGTCAGTGGGGCAGGAGCTTGTCCCCAAAATGGAGAGGACAATCCACCTTTTTCCGGCTGAGAACCATGGACTCGGACTTAGAGATGCTGATTCTCATCCCAGGCGCTTCACACTCAGCAGCAAACTGTTCCAGCAAGGCCTGTAAGTCATTGGTCGATGAAACCAACAGGACAACATCATCTGCAAACAGCAGAGATGAGATCCTGTGGTCACCGAGCATGACACCCTCCGATCCTTGGCTGCGCCTAGACATCCTGTCCATAAAAATTATGAAAAGAATCGGTGACAGAGGGCAGCCCTGGTGGAGTCCAGATCTCACTGGAAGCAAGTTTTGACTGGGTGTTGGCAATACGAACCAAACTCTTGCAACGGTCGTATAAGGACCGGATACCTCGTAACAACAAGCCTGATACCCCATGCTCCCGAATCACCCATCATAAGAGACCACAAGGGATGCGGTTGAATACTTTCTCCAAGTCCACAAAACACATGTGAACTAACTGGGCAAACTCCCACAAACCCTCAAGGATTCTTGAGAGGGTAAAGAATTGGTCCGATGTGCCACGGCCAGGACGAAAACCACATTGCTCCTCCTGGATCTGAGGTTCGACCAGCGGTCGAACTCTTCTCTCCAGTACCCTGGCATAGACCTTCCCAGGGAGGCTGAGGGGTGTGATCCCCCTAAAGTTGAAACACACCCTCTGGTCCCCCTTTTTAAAAAGAGGAACCACCACCCTGGTTTGCCATGCCAAAGGCACTGTCCTCAACCTCCACGCAATATTGCAGAGATGTGTCAACCATAATAGCCCTACAATATCCAGGGCCTTGTGGTACTCAGGGCGAATCTCATCCACCTTGGGGCCCGGCCACCAAAGATTTTTTTTAACCACTTTGGTGACCTCAGTCCCTGTGATGGGCGAGTTGTCCCCCTTGTCCTCAAGCCCTGTTTCCTCTGTGGAAGGTGTGTCAATGGGATTGAGGAAATCCTCGAAGTATTCCTTCCACTGCCTGAAGATGTCCCCAGTCAAAGCCAGCAGCGCCCCATCTGCACCATACACAGTGTGGACAGGGAGCTGCTTCCCCCTCCTGAGTCACTGGACAGTTTGCCAGAATCTCTTCGAGGCCGACCGAAAGTCTTGTTCCATGGCCTCATTGAACTCCTCTCACACCTGAGTTTTTGCTTTAGCAGCCACCCGAGCTGCACTCCGCTTGGCCTGCTGGTACACCTCAGCTGCATCGGGAGTCCCACAAGCCACCCAAGCTTGATAGGATTCCTTCTTCAGCTTGATGGCCCCCCTCACCATTGGTGTCCACCACTTGATTCGGGGGTTGCCACCATGAGATACAGGAACAACCTTGCAGCCACAGCCCTGGGCAGCTGCTTCGATAATGGAGGCGGAGAATGTGGCCCATTCAGACTCCATATCCCCAGAATCCCTTGGAATATAGTCAAAGTTCTTCCGGAGGTGGGAGTTGAAGACCTCCCAGACAGGGGCCGCAGCCAGATGTTCCCAGCACACCCTCACTATACATTTCGGTCTACCGGTGTCTGAGTGGTGTCTGCCCCTG
The DNA here is from genome assembly GCA_020510985.1 of Pholidichthys leucotaenia. NCBI lineage: Eukaryota > Metazoa > Chordata > Actinopteri > Cichliformes > Pholidichthyidae > Pholidichthys > Pholidichthys leucotaenia. The sequence goes on along the minus strand of CM035839.1, from coordinate 317,748,031 downwards.
CCATCGGATCCAACTCACCACCAGGTGGTGATCAATTGACAGCTCTGCACCTCTCTTTACCTGAGTGTCCAAGACATGTGGTCGCAGGTCTGATAACATGATAACGAAATCGATCATCGAACTGCAACCTAGGGTGTCCTGGTGCCAGGTGTACATATGGACACTCTTATGCTTGAATATGGTGTTTGTTATGGGCAAACTGTGGTTAGCACAGAAGTCCAATAATTGAACACCACTTGAGTTCAGATCGGGCAGGCTGTTCCTCCTAGTCACTCCCCTCCAGGTTTCACTGTCATTGCCTATGTGTGCACTGAAGTCCCCCAGAAGGACAATGGAGTATGCAAGAGGAGCACTCTCCAGCACCCCAGTCAGAGACTCCAAAAAGGGTGGGTACTCTGAACCATCATTTGGTGCATGGACACAAATGATGGTCAGGACCCATTTCCCAACCCGAAGGTGCAGGAAAACTACTCTTTCGTCCACTGGGGAGAACTCCAATATGGAGGCAGCAAGGTGGGTGATACAAGAATACCCACCCCTGCTCGTCGCCTCTCACCTGGGGCAACTCCAGAGTAGGCCAAGCTCCAGCCCGTCTCCAAGAAACTGGTTCCAGAACCGGAGTTGTGCATTCAGATGAGCCCAACTATATCTAGCCGGTATCTCTCAACCTCGTGTACCAGCTCCAGCTCCTTCCCCACCAGAGAAGTGACGTTCCACATCCCAAAAGCCAGTTTTGAAAGCCGGGGATCCGACCGTGAAGGTCTTTGCCTTCGCCTGCCATCTGATCCGCATAGCACCGGACCCCCATGGTCCCTCCTGCAGGTGGTGAGCCCACTGGAGGGTGGACCCATGTAACTCCTACGGGCTGAGCCCGGCCGGGTCCCATGGGCAAAAACCCGGCCACCAGGCATGAACCTTCGAGCCCCTTCCCCAGGCCTGGCTCCGGGTGGGTCCCCGGTAACCCCATACCGGACACGGTACACTGAATCCTTGATTTTTTATTTATCATAGGAGTCTGTTGGATCACTCTTAATCTGGCCCTTCACCGAGGACCAGTTTGTCTTGGGAGACCCTACCAGAGGCAAATTGCTCAGGACAACATAGCTCCTGGGATCACTAGGGCCCGCAAACCTCCCACCACGATAAGGTGGCGATCCATGGAGGGTAAGGCATTTAAAAAATATATTACAAAATATTACAATTTTTAAAATGCCTGTTTTAAGGCATTTAAAAAATTATAATATCTGATGCTATAGTTTAAAAAAGCAAGGTCTCTTCAGTTTACATTTAGTCTCAGGGATATCAGACATACAGTATTGCCATGTAGGTGACCATGCCTCCAGCTATATTATTTCTTACACTGTCAAATGTCCATGTGACATAATGTTTGTGTAGCTGTATGGTGTGTCGATGACAGCTTGGAAATTTCATCAGAACTGGTTTATGACCTCAATGCATTGGTTAAAGAAGTATGCCAAAACCAAAATGTCATTGCTGAAAAAGGTTAACTGCAAAAAAATAAACACCCCACAGAGATTTCAGCTTTTTACGCCTCAGCGTCACACCTGTTAATACCATTATGAAGGCGGTTACCCAGCTGTTTTGCTAACTAATATCAGCCGTGTTTACAGTAAAACACATGATTCATATTCTAGAACATTTTAGTGATAGCTGCCATTTTTACATCATACCTATTTTGGTTGTGATATCAGGAAACTTGAACATGCCTAACTTAAAGCATTCCTCCATATACATACTAAAACAACATGTAAGACTCTGTAATCATCCAATTAATGTTTACTTTACCCCTCATGTACAAAAGTTATGTTCTGTAAAACTTCTGGTGGTAATTGAGGACAAATCAAAAAATTTCAGTTGGAAACCAAGCTGGATGTCAGATAAGTTACATGCTGCAAACTGAACAATAATTTCCTGCATCAGTGGAAACATTTGACATTCAAAGAAACTGTGTTCTATGTTTATCTGTGATTGAGAATTCGATCTACACTTAAAACATAAAATATATATATGCATTTTAATGTGCATCTTAATAATACAGATACTTTCTATATATCTTTCAGACTTGACAGTTAAAATATTTGTTGAAAGATATAAAGAGTTTTGGTTAATAAAAAAATCCTGCAAGAAAATTAAATATGACTCATACTGGCTCTGAACAATATTATTATTATTATTTTTTTTTTTTTGTTACTTATTTGTACCCGTAGGTAGACTTGGTTTGCAGTCTGGTGACAAGCCACCGGCTGCTGGTCGCTGCGTGCGCGAGCGCCCTAAACCTACATGTTTTTGGTAAGCGGGAGGAAACCGGAGAAATCCCGGAGTAAACCCGCGCAACACGGGGAGAACATGCAAACTCCACACAGCTCACTGTTGGTCGGGGGCTGGGATCGAACCCACGATCCCCGCGATCCCCCGGCCGAGGGTAAAACTGTGCTGCCACAGTGCTAAACCACTGCGCCACCGTGCAGCCCACGGTTATTATTATTATTATTATTATTATTATTATTATTGATAATAATAATAAAACTATGAGTACAACTTTTATATGAATAGTTCATGTACTTTCTTGAACATCCAGTTTTTAGCCAATATTCCTCAGTAAATCCCCAAAATAAATTCCCTTATTTTTAAGATTTACAAGCAACCAGACTAAGCATACACAAGATCTCTTTGGTGTATTATAACTTTCACTGTTGTCTGGTTCTATAATCCGGCGTCCAAGGAAAGCTGCTATTTTACTTTTGCGTATGAATAACTGTTTTTCTAAACCAACAATAATGACGTCGCTAAAGCCCTAAAATACCTGGCGGTGTTTGTTAATTTAAAAGTTACAGGAGAATATGGAAAGTTATTGGGGTAGACAGTTTAATTGAATTAAATTGCTGAAATATTTACACTGCATGGACTTTTAGGGCCATCTGATGATTCACATTAATGAACACTGAATCGTTTTATCATGTAGCGTTTAAGAAAAAAAAATTCTATATGATTTAAATAAAGCAATTCTCCACGCATAGTCTGTTTTTTTTTTTTTTTTTACTTTTTCCACTAATAAAATAAATGTAATGTTACCAAATACAGCACCTGTTAAAAAACAAAAACCTACTTACAGTTTACTGCTTTCCTGCAGCAGAGAGGCCTTTCTACTTCAGAGGCTGACAGATATCTGTTGATCTGAAAGAAATGTAAAGTGGAGTGAAGAAGCAAAGCTGAAACACACACACACACACACACACACACACACACCGGCTGTAGAGCTGTAAAACACGCTCATGGTGTGGTATGAAGCTACCCTGTGCTTCCCTGTGAGCAAGCACTTGGTGACGGTGGAGAGGAAAAACTCCCTTTTAACAGGAAGAAACCAAGGCAGAACCAGGCTCAGGGAGGGGCAGTCATCTGCTGTGACTGGCTGGGGGGGGGGGGGGGGGGGTGAGGGGATAGAGAAGATGAAAAGAACAGACATATAGAGAGCAAACATTAAAGGAGAGAAGCCAAGTACATTATTGGAGGTCACCCGGCCGTCTAAATCTATTAACAGCAAAACAAAGGGAGGGTTAAGAGACACATGATCCCTCCCCAATTGTAGGCTATATTGAAGAGGAAGGTTTTTATCCTATTCTTAAAAACAGAGATCGAGTCTGACTCCTGAACCCAGATTGGTAACTGGTTCCACAGGAAAGGAGCTTGATAACTGAAGGCTCTGCCTCCCATTGTACTTTTGGAGATTCTAGGTATTACAAGTAATCCAGCATTTTGGGAGTGTAGTGCTCTGTTAGGATGATAGGGTAATATGAGATCTTTTATATAAAAAGGGGCCTTGTGGCGGATGAAATAAGTGTACCCAAGTGTGGAGGCACGGAATAAGTGCAGGCAGGACACGACGAACTGAAGTTTAAAAGGGTGTTTTATTCATCCTCCATCATGAGGCTCGCCCCTGCGCTGTGAGAGCGCGCTGGAGCGAGCCCTGTGTCTCTAGTCAGCAAACAGGCAATGCGAGTGATCAAAAAGCAAGTAAGAGTCCTGGTATTTAAGGACGAGAGTTTCCTGTGTGGCTCTCTTTTCTGCTTTGAGATGTTGGTGATGTGAATAAAGCTGACTTGAGAGAGAACTCTGTCTCGTCATTCTCACATTCCCACACTGGTGACCCAAGACGTATCATGCAAGAGGAGAATTCCCCCGGGCCAGCCTCGTCAGGAGCCCCCAGCTAAGCGAATGCCGCTACAGTCCAGCTACCGGACTTCTGGCAGAACAATCCGTGCTCCTGGTTCAATGCAATTGAGGCGCAGTTCAACCTCCGGGGGATATCGGTAGACGCCACAAAATTCTACTACGTAGTCGCAAAGCTGGACAACAACACGGCCCAGCATGTGGAGAGCCTGATCGACCAGCCGCCGGACAGCGACAAATACGGCACGTTGAAGGCTGCACTCAGAGGCAGTGGAACCAGACGCACCGACGACGGCGGCGGCAGGGGCCAGGGAACGTGGATTGGACGTCCTTTGTTTCTACCATCACCGTTTCGCAGAGAGGGCACGCAAATGTGTACCACCGTGCCAGTTCGGGCGTTCGGGAAACGCCAAGACCGGGGGTCGGTAGCAGCCGCGGCCCTCGGGGAGGAGAACAAGCTGCTCTACTTGTTGGACGCACGCTCGGGGAGGCAGTTCCTTGTCGACACAGGCTCCCAGTTGAGTTTCATCACAACTTCCTACACGGACAGACTAGCAGGTTCCAGAGGCCCCCGGGTGACAGCAGCGAACGGCTCGGAGATTAAGACCTTTGGTGAGAAGACTCTGCTTCTGTCTCTACACGGCCGTGCATTTGAGTGGACTTTTATTGTAGCAGCAGTGAATTTCAATATGTTGGGGGCTGATTTTTTGTGCTCACATGGTTTGTTGGTTGATCTCGCTAACAGGCGCCTGGTTAATGCACTTTCTTTTGAATCTATCCCCTGTACAGCGCGAGTGGTCCCGCCAACAGCACAAGCCAACGTCACAGCTGCAAGTGGTAAGTTCCACACACTGCTCACTCAGTTTCCAGCACTCACGGTCCCCACATTTTCGGCAACAGTCGCTGAACATGGGGTGGAGCATTTTATTACCACTACCGGACCGCCCGTTTTTGCAAAAGCTCGGCGCTTGGACGCAGTTAAACTGGCCATAGCGCGCGAGGAGTTCGCCAACCTGGAGAGGTTGGGCATTATCAGGTGTTCAAACAGTCCGTGGGCTTCCCCGCTACACATGGTCCCGAAAGCCGATGGATCATGGCGACCTTGCGGGGATTTCCGCAGGTTAAACAACGCTACAGCGCACGACCGCTACCCAATCCCGCATATCCAAGATTTTTCCATTCATTTGGCAGGGGCGCGCGTTTTTTCTAAAATAGACTTGGTCCGCGGTTACCACCAAGTCCCAGTGCGCACTGAGGACATACCCAAAACAGCGGTAATAACTCCGTTTGGCCTATTCGAGTTTTTACGCATGCCATTCGGACTTAAAGGGGCTGCTCAGGCATTCCAACGCATGATGGACGCGGTGCTTCGCGATCTCCCTTTCGTGTTCGTCTACTTGGACGATATTTTAGTAGCCAGCGCGTCCGAAGACGAACACGAAAAACACCTGGCCACAGTTTTCCGAAGGTTGGGAGATCACGGGTTAATAATCAACCCAGCAAAGTGTCAGTTCGGGGTGGCGCAGATTGATTTTTTAGGACACCGCATCTCCCCCGAAGGAGCAGTTCCGCTTCCTGACAAAGTGCGCGCGGTGGCAGATTTTCCCCTGCCGCAGACGGTCAGGGCGTTGCAGGAGTTTTTGGGAATGGTGAATTTTTATAACCGTTTTCTCCCCCGCGCGGCGCAACTCATGCAGCCGCTGTATGCCGCGCTCAAAAAAAAGAAACCCGCGGATAAGGTTGAGTGGTCCCCGGAGCGGGACCAAGCGTTCTCGGAGGTGAAAGCAGCCTTGGCAAAGGCTGCGTTGTTGGCACACCCAGACCCAATGGCCCGCATAGTGCTCACCACTGACGCATCAGATGTGGCTATAGGGGCGGTCGTGGAGCAACATGTAGCCGGGGTTTGGCAGCCCCTCACCTTTTTCAGCAGGACCTTGCGCGATAGCGAACGTAAATACAGCGCGTTCGACAGGGAGCTGCTGGCTCTCCATTTGGCCATCCGCCACTTTCAGTTCTGGCTAGAGGGACGCTCTTTCACCGCGTTCGTTGACCACAAACCACTAACATTCACGATGGCCAAGGTTTCCGAACTGTGGTCAGGCCGGCAGCAGAGACAGCTGGCCGTGATATCAGAGTTTACCACTGATATTCAGCATGTGGCGGGCAAACTCAATGTAGTGGCAGATTGCCTTTCGCGCGCCGTGGTGGCCCCAGTCAGCGTAGGAGCAGATTACGCAGCCATGGCTGCGGAGCAGGTTGGTGACGCGGATGTGCGCGCGCTTCAGTCTGGACCAACAGGGTTAAGGCTGGAGAGCAGGGTGCTGCAAGACGGTATGCCCCCCCCCCCCCCCAATCTGCGATGTCTCCACTGGACGGCCACATCCAGTAGTACCGGCCACGTGGAGCCACCGCATTTTTGACTCGATTCATTCTTTGGTGCACCCTGGAGTGCGCGCGTCAGTCAAAATGGTAGGAGAGAAATTTGTGTGGCCGAGCCTCCGCAAACAAGTTAAGGAGTGGGCAGCAGCCTGCACAGCGTGTCAACGAGCCAAAGTACACAGGCACACGAGGGCTCCTTTGGAGCCGTTTCACATTCCGGCCAAGAGGTTCGATCACGTTCATGTGGACCTCGTGGGCCCCCTCCCGCCGTCACAAGGGTGCACACACCTTCTGACAATGGTGGACCGCACCACGCGCTGGCCTGAAGTGGTCCCGCTGGCATCAACCACGGCCGAGGAGGTGGCGCGCGCGTTTTTAACAGCTTGGGTGGCGCGCTTCGGCGTTCCGTCGGACATTACGTCCGACAGAGGCCCTCAATTTGTGTCCGAGCTTTGGTCGACAATGGCCCGCAGCCTGGGTGTCACAATTCACCGCACAACCGCGTACAATCCGCAGGCTAACGGGTTATGCGAACGTTTTGATAGGTCATTGAAAGCAGCTCTCAGAGCGTCACTGACGGATGCAAATTGGGTAGACAAGTTACCGTGGGTGTTATTGGGGTTGCGTTCTGCGCCTAAAGAGGACTTAGAAGCCTCCCCAGCGGAGCTTGTGTTTGTGCAGCCACTCTGGCTGCCTGGGGAGTTTCTCCCAGATAACCCTGCGCCAGACGCCTCCCTGTCTCAGCTGTTGCAGAGTAACATAGGATCAAGCACGCTGCCCGGCCCCGCGCACCACAGATTTCCGCACGTTTTTGTGCCTAAAACTTTGAAGAATGCAGAGTTTGTTTTTGTCAGACACGATGTGCATTGAACCCCACTGCGACCGCCTTATGACGGACCATTCAGAGTGTTAGAAACAGGGGACAAGCAGTTTTTGCTAGATTTGGGGGGTAGGAAAGAGAAAGTTGGCATAAACAGACTCAAACCTGCTTTTGTGGTGGCAGATGAGCAAGTGCTGTTGGCGAGAGCCCCGCGGCAAGGTAGACCCCCGCGGGGGGCTTCACAGAGTAATGTTTCCCCAGTACACCCACAGGTGCTGACAAAAGGTTTCCACCCCCAGACGGCAAACCCCCAGCGTGACAGCGCCGCAGAGACGTTGAATCCCAGCTACAGCAGATAGAGCAGGAGACTGAAGCCTAGACAGCATGTGGACTGATGTGTATTGATACGATCACGGCATGCATGTTGTTATTCTCTTGTTTGTTCTAAAATGTTAGGGCTTTGTGTGGTGGACACACATATGTGACCTGCTTTGTGACTCACATTTTAGATCAGAACAAAGGCAGAACTTCCTTGGTGATTACAGGAAGCTGCAAGGATGTTAGCTTTGGTATGCAAGGCTTGAGACTGTGGGGGTATAATTAAAGGATTAAAGAGGAGATGCATTGTAGACAGTGGGGGTGATATCATGGAGAGGGGATGCATTGTTACTGCAATTATAATGCAACGTGGTCTGTGATACATGTGACTTGTGAACTGTAAGAGTCCTGGTATTTAAGGACGAGAGTTTCCTGTGTGGCTCTCTTTTCTGCTTTGAGATGTTGGTGATGTGAATAAAGCTGACTTGAGAGAGAACTCTGTCTCGTCATTCTCACATTCCCACAGCCTGATTATTCAGCGCTTTGTAAGTGAGAAGAAGGATTTTAAACTTAATTCTAAACTCTATGGAAAGCCAATGAAGGAAGGCCAGAACCGGAGAGATTATGATCTCTCCTTCTAGTACCTGTTAAAACTCTTGCAGCAGCATTTTGGATCAACTGAAGACTTTTTAAAGATATTTTAGGACAGCCAGATAATCACGAGTTACAATAATCTCGAGCTAACAAAAGCGTGGTTCAGTTTCTCAGCATCACTCAGAGACATGTGCACAGTTAAGAAATGCTATATTTCCTGAGCAATGAATATCTTTGCTCTCCGAACGAATGCCAAGTTAAAGGTACAGAAACAACAATTCTAATAGGTCATGACACACTAACACAGTAACTCAATCCTAGTACTGATGGATGCTAAGACACATACACCAAAACAGCGCTTGCTAACGCCACTTTGCTAGCCCACCCTGCCCCATCAGCCTAGATAGCACTCACCACTGACGCATCTGACATTGCCATAGGGGCAGTATGTTTTTGGTGCGTGGCAGCCACTCGCATTTTTCAGCCATACTTTGCACGACAACAAATGCAGATACAGTACATTTGACAGAGAGTTGTTGGCCCTCCACCTGGTGACGCACCATTTCCAGTTTTGGCTGGAAGGGCACGAGTTCACAGCGTTCATTGATCATAAGCCGCTAACATACGCAATGTTCAAAGTCTCGGAACAGTGGTCAGCCTGGCAGCAACGACATTTGGCCGCGATCTCAGGGTTCACAACCGACATTCAACACGTTGCTGGTAAGCTTAATGTCGTGGCCGATTGCCTGTCATGCGTGTTAGTCTCCCTGGTCTACATGGGAACAGATTTCCCCGCTATGGCTGCAGAGAAAACCGGGGATGCGATCTGCACCTACTGGGTTAAAACTGGAGAGCAGGGTGGTGCAAGAAGGGTACCCCCCCTTGCTTTGCGACGTCTCCACTGGTCACCCACACCCGGTTGTTCCGAACTCTTGGTGCCGCCACATTTTCGAGTCAGTCCACTCCCTTTCATATCCCGGCGTGCATGCCTTGGTTAAACTGGTGCAGGCGAAATTTGTCTGGCCTGATTTATGCAGGAACATGAAAGAGTGGGCTGCAGCGTGCGTTGCGTGCCAGTGGGACAAAGTGCACAAGCACACCAAAGCCTCCCTTGAGTCATTTCAAATTCCGGCCAGCAGGTTTGACCACGTCCACGTGGATTTGGTGGGACCCCTCCCGCCGTCACAAGGGCTCACGCATCTTTTGACAATCGTGGACCACACCACACGTTGGCCTGAAGTGATCCCGCTGGCTTCCATCACGTCCACGGAAGTGGCTCTCGCATTTTTGTCTTCATGGGTTGCACGGTTCGGATCCCCATCGGACATCACTTCCGACAGGGGTCTGCAATTCGTTTCGGAACTCTGGTCCATGATGGCCCAGAGCCTGGGGGTCAAAATCCACCACACCACCATGTACAACCCCCAGGCTAACGGGTTATGCAAACGCGTTCATAGGTTGCGTAAAGCAACGCTCAGAGTCTCACTAATGAATGCAGATTGGGTCGACCGCCTGCCTTGGGTCCTATTGGGGTTGCGCTCTGTGCCTAAGGAGGATCTGGCAGCCTCCCCAGCAGAACCCATTTTTTCTCAACTGCTACGGATCCCTGGGGAATTTTTTCCCGGAAAACCCTGCCCACGCAATTATTTTACAGTACAGGGGCTGCTAACGTGCCGGGCCCAGTGCACCATTGTGTTCCCCACACCTTCGTCCCAAAGAGCTTACAGAACGCCAAGTTCATTTTTGTTAGGCACGATGCACACAGAACCCCACTGCGCCCACCGTATGACAGACTGTTCAGAGTGCTGCTGGAAACCGGGGCAAAGCATTTCGTGTTAGACTTGGCGGGGGGGCATAAGGAAACCATCTGCACTGACAGGCTTAAGCCGGCTTATGTGTTGGCAGAGGAACAGGTGGTGTTGGCTCAAGTTCCCCGGCGCAGATGCCCACCTACAGTGGCTACGCAAGTTGGTGTTCCCCCTGCAGAGAACTGTTGGCAGCAGACTAGGTCTTTCCCCTCCCCTCCCTTTCCCCCTCCACAGGACTGTATGCCAGAGACCGAGTTTGTCTCCTGCCCTCCTCAACAGCAAGACAGTTCAGCCGATCCACATTACAGCTGTTATGGGTGCTGGCTCAAGCCCAAGGTGCCAGAGGGTTAGAGCCGCTTCTGGGTCTTTGGGAAGGGGGGGAGGGGCTATGTGGTGGACAAAATACAGATGGCACTCCACCCAGGACAAGGGGGTTGGTGGGGAGGAAGATAGAGATGCTAATGGGGAAAGCTGAGAGGAGCCAACCAAACAAAGATGTGCCTTTCGCCCCCGCCATGCCAGGCTGTCACCTGAGGACACAGGGGTGCGACTGTGTGGTAGCAAGACCTGCACTGTGACATGTGAGTCAATGTTATGTTAATGTGTGTGCATGTCTCGCAGTCTGAATGTTAATGTGTTTACACTGTGTGCCATAGGCGGGAACTAAAGTATATAAAGGAGTTTGCTCTGGCACTCAGGTTATAGAGTTTCTGTGTTTATGTTGGAAGTGGAATAAAGTTTGTGTGTCATTCAGCTCGCTGCCTTGTCTGCTTCCATTTTCCACATAATCACTTTTTTCAAAGTGGCTGTATTGACTTTGATTTCATCTAAATGCCTGCATGGAGTTTGTCAGATCAAATTCGGTATATCCTGGTGGTGTAAAACAAGGGTGTTCTGCAGCCTTCATGGAGTCTACAACTGGAACAGTTACAGACAAGGATGAATATTACTTGTTATGCATGAGGAAAGGAGTCAGAGTCTCTTCATACAGGGAACCAACAAACAGCAACCAACCTTTATTATCAGAACTCAGAACTAATTATACAAGTGGCCGTGCCCGACTGACGTCACACTGTGGGTGGGTACGGCAGCACACACACACACTACACAACATTCTCCTCCCCCTTACAAAAGTGTAAGACCACACACACAATCGGACCCGAATCATACACTGAGGAACTAACGGGGAACAGTGCACAAGAATAACCTAACACATTCATTGCAAAAACAACTAAAATTGGACCATGTCTCTAAAATATAAAAAATTAATCCCATATCACACATACTCACATGCACATCAGCGGAGTATATACATATTTACATCAAGAGTGTTCAAGTCATATTAATGTTCACCGGCAGCCAGCGGTAAAACCGGCCCGGGGGCCCAGGGCAGCCCCAAATCATGCACGTCCCTGGCTGCCAAAGATAAGACTGGCTCGGGGACCCCGGGCAGCTCCACGGCATGTGCGCCCCTGGCCGCCGTCTGCTTCCAGCATCAAAAACAACCTCTCTTGCGATAATGTCTCTCTTTACCACCGACTGCCTCACTCCTCGGGACCCGCAGTGCTGCTGTCCGGCATGCCATCCCTCCATGCTCGTTGGGCCGCTCCCGACTGCTTTCAACACCACCGTCATGGCTCCAAACACTCCAGCCCCCTGTGGCTGAACTCTGGGGAGACCCGAAGCCTGCTTGCCGGCGCCACTTGCTGCCTCAGGCACCTCGCCGTACCACCCAGCACCCTCGTCCAGGGTGCACTGAGCTCTGGCACCGAGACTCTGCCTGACCTCTACGGTGCCCAGTGCCTTTTCTCTGTCATCTGAAGCACTCCGTTGTGCTGCATCTGTGCACAGGTGCCATTGCTCACTCCCGGGGTTCACAGCATCACTTTCGCCGGCATCGTCTGCCGACTCAGCCACCTCGCCACTGCTCCCAGCACCCTCGTCCCAGGTGCTCTGCTGCGTCGCCTCCATGCCCGGCTGCAGCTGCTCTCCCCTGGGGCTCTCAGTGTCACTCTCGTTGGCGTCACTCTCCAACCCAGGCACCACGTCGCTGCTCTCAGCACCCTCGTCCCAGGTGCTCCACTGCATTGTCTCCATGCCCAGGTGTCACTGCTCTCTCCCGGGGTCCTCAGCCTGCATGTTCCCACTCTTCCGATGTCCCTCTCCGCTGTCGTCATACACCATGCCGTCAAACTCACCAGCACTATGGTCCTGTACCATGCTGCGCTCCTTGGCTGGCCCGCCGTCTGCAGTGATCGGGAACTCCACCACTTGCGGCCCCGGTCCCACCTCGATGCCTATCTGGTAGCCTGGAACTTGCTTTTGGCGCACAGTTAGCTTTGTGGCTAACTTGTTCATAGACAATGAGTGGGCCAATAGCTTCTCCAAGCTAACTAGCCTAGCTCCCTTTGTCACCTACACTCCCTCCACCCACAACTTCATGGTCCTCGTCTGCTCGGTGTCGTGCTCAGCCAGCCGCTTGACAGCATCCTCATAGTGCTCTGTTTCCCCCAATGTGGTGAGAATTCTTTGGCCTTCCGCACTGAGATGGTGGGCCAGAACTGCTCATCGTTGTCTCCCGTCGAGTCTGCTTAAGCCCAGTGCCCCGATATAATCCTTGAACATAGCCCGCCACTTCGGCCACAAGATCACTGGCTCTCCTGTGTACCCCAGAAACGGTAGCAGTGATGGAGGTAGCCCATCCGCTCCCATGATTTTTCTTGTTTCCAAAATGTTACATATGAGGAAAGGAGTTGGAGTCTCTTCATGCAGGGAACCAACAACCAACCTTTATTATCAGAACTCAGAACTATATATAAAAGTGGCCATGCCCACCTGACGTCACACTGTGGGTGGGTACAGCAACACACACACACACACTACACAACATTACTGACTAATTTTTTTAATTACAATTAATGGCAGCAGGGGAGAGTTCAATTATGTAATCTATACAAGTCTATAAAATAAGATAATAAAATAATAAAACAATTATAGTGACATAGGATTCTTTTGTACATCCACACATCAAAAGTCTCAAATGTTTTATGTCTGAGTGTAAGTTTATCATGACTGTCATGTAAGGTGGTTCAAACTGTTATTGAACTTAATGTACGCAGGCACACGTATATGTGTGTGTTGATGATGAGCCACACATATGTGTGTGTGCATGTGTAAATGAAGCCTAGATAGATAGATAGATAGATAGATAGATAGATAGATAGCGATGTTGTCCTTTATTGTGAAGTGCGGTGTAGTGGCGGCCACTTCCTCTTCTGCCACTGCACCTCCCTATAGAGGGGTTGCATGTGAAGTCAGTGGTCATGTGCCACATTGTTTTTCTGCCATTTTGGACGGCAAATAGCGTGGACCCTGTGTTGAGAATAATCATAATTCCACTAGCACGTACTCAAGTCTGACCATGGTGTTGTTTGTTTTCCATTACGACTGAATACCACCTTCCATGAGGGAGATCTTTACAGCAAGGCAGCCGACACTCCCATGACATTGTTTGTATGTGACAAGTAAAACACAAGATGGATATCGAGGCGAGCCTGCTGCTTGCTGGCTTTTTGTCAGAGTAAAGGCAAAAAAGGAGAGCCAGAAAAGGCTACAGGCAGCAAGATGAAACACTGGAAAAGTACTGGAGAGTTCACAAAACCATGGAGCAGTGGAAGATCTGAGGACACGAACTCGATCACATATAAAGGTAAGCTAATGATTGCTAATACTAATTAGCACTAATAAGTTCCTCATACTACATTGTAATCATGGCAAGTTATTACTATTAGGTACTAAAATATGTATGTTGTGTGTGTTAGTTAGCTCATTGTCTGCATACAGGAGACAGTGGTGTTGTTTGTTCAAAGTGAGTTTTCCACCACTGGGATAAATAATGGCAAAGATGCATAATATCACATCACTCACCATCCTCTATCACTGCTTGCAACAATGATGATGCCGTGGCTGGGTCCATGCCACTCTGCCTCCCGTCTGCCTCTGCCATGGCTGTGAATTCGTTTCAGGTCGCTCCGTCCAGCTCCCTCTGGATTTCTTTAATCAGCTACCAAGCACAGAAAAGTCTGCATCTTGTCAGTGGACCATGGTGTTGATTTGTGTGTAGCCATTTATCTCGTTGAGTACACTCATGCTTGCTGTTGGTGATTTGACTGTTCGTTGCTGTCCAAAATGGAGCAGTAAACAAAAGACACGTGAACCTGTGTGACATCAGTGCAACCCCTCCATAAATACAAGGGGGCATCCATTTTAGGGCCTCTTTGCCAATGCCCCTGCCTGGCGGCTGTATTGTGTGTCCAACCATAAATAAAGCTGAGTTTGACCATTCACCTGGCCTCATCCTTGTACCAAGGTATTTACAGACAACATTTTGGCGATAAGGACAAACTATGGAGCCGTGTATTGCACCACTTCACCCCTTCTTGGAGCTCCCAGTCAAGCCGCCTGTGCCTTGGTCAAGATGGTTCGCAGCCTTCCAGAACTACATCATCGCACTCAACATGGGTGAGCTAGAAAAACTAAGAGCACGTGCACTCCTGGTGCATAATTTAGGGATCAAGGGCCAGCGCATCCTACGCACACTTGGTCCTCGGACTCATTTGAGGACGTAGTCGAACTGCTGGTGAGTCATTTTCACGCCCCGGATAGCATGGTTGTCTGGAGGATTAGGTTCCGGCAGTGACACCAGCGGGTGGGTGAGTCAGTCCACCAGTCCTGAGGCAGCTGGCAAGCGAGTGTCATTTTGGGCCATTGGAGGAAGAAATGGTACATGACCAGCTGACGGAGCACATGAACAGCACTGCTTTACAAGCTAGGCTACTCATGGTGCCATGTGACTTAACGTTAGCTAGGGCTGTTGAGCTAGCTCTCCAGATGAAGACTGCGGACAAGCTAACCTCGGAGCTAAATTTGCACCAGTCACAAAGGCAGCCAGAGCCTTCCGCCACAGCATTAGTAGTGGATCCGGATATTGAGGATAGCATGGATGACGACGTGATAGAAGCCAATGCTACCAGCCAAAGGTCTGCCCCGGGAAAACCCCTGTGCATGGGTTGCGGGTCCACGAAGCACCAATATAAGGCTAGGGATTGCCTGGCTACAGGAAAGCATTGTAGCAAGTGTGGACGCTTGAACCATTATGCCAGAGTGTGCCATGTGTCCGAGCCCGAGAGCCCACAGAGGAAATCACTCCATCCGTCCCTGACAGCTATCCACATGGTGTTCCCGAGTACCAACGGGTACACGTTCTGCACAGTGACGCTGGATGGAGTGGAGGTGCCGCTGCTGCTTCACACAGGAGCCGAAGGATCATTGCTAAATTGGGCCACAGTGAGGAAATTTTTCCCCCACTGCAGGATAAGAGGTAACCCAGCGGCGCTTTACGGTTATGGTGGTGGCAGGTTGTGCACGGTTGGAATGTTGGAGTTAACAGTTTGGTACAAGTCAGCAACGATGGCTGACTTCACATTCCACTTGACAGCCCAAGGCGACAACATCATGTGCTGTGACCTGTTTTATGGACTGGGTTTCTCCATCAAAGACGACACTGGGGAAGAATGGTAGGGTTGTGGCCAGTGGAACCCCCTGGTTCCAGTGGTGGAGGACGACACTGTGTGGGACGAAAATCTTCCGGACATCACGGCGGTCAAGCAGGACCAGTCTCGCTCAGGTTCGACGCAGGAGGGTCTCAGTGCCAGCGCTCGGGGAATGGTAGGAGAGGGTACCGAGCGTGTCGGCGAGGCGCCTACGTCAGTGAGTGACGCCAACGTGCTAGCCCCAGATTCCTCCAGAGCTTGGCTGCTGAGGGCTGGAGGATCTGCAGCTGCCATGGCGACCGCTGCAACGGCTTTAGAAGAGGTTGGGGCCAGACCATCAGGCACGGAGAAACCGCGTGCCAAACAGCACCATTGTAGGCCGAGCAGAGCCCATCTTCCGGGCTCAAGAAGAGGAATGTCCACGGTGGGTACAAGCCAAGCGACAGCCAGCAGAACACCAAGGACACCTGCACATTGTGGCTAAGCGGGGTGCAGCTTACTTCGAGCTGTCGGACGGCTCGTGGAGGCATGCCAACGAGCTGCGGTGTGTCTGGGAGGAGGCTTCTGGTGGCGGGGCTGGATGAGTGAGGTGGTTGGTGGCGTTGAGGAGAGGCACTTTCGTCCATGAGGTCTAACTGTGATCCCAGGGGCATGCTACTTCCAGGGGCGGGTCTGCTGAGGGGCTTCCCTGGGCCCCCCACAAGCCGGTTTTACCCTTTTCTGCCGGAAGGACAGAAATGTAAATTTAGCAAATTGTTCATATGTTTGTACATGCAAAAAAAACAACAACAACAAAACCACAAAATATTATTGTTCTGGTTGTTTTATTAGTTTAGGAACACAGCAATATTTCAAGTTATAAATGGACTTTGGGCTTAGACCCAGAATAATCCACCTTGCCATGTGGGGTAGGACAGTAGTCCAACTGTCCTCCCTATTCTAGGTTCTGTTGTGTGAATGTGTTAGGACATTTAGTGATTTCCATTTTAGTTTGTTAGCGCATGATTCGGGTCCTAAATTGGGGAGGGTCTTTGAACTTTCTACGGGGCGGGGGTGGGGGGTGGGGGGGGTTGATGTTGTCCTTTATTGTGAAGTGCTGTGTAGTGCATCCACTTCCTCTTCCGCCACTGCACCACCCTATAAATACCAGGGGGCATCCATTTTAGGGCCTCTTTGCTGATGCCCTTGCATGGTGGCTGTATTTTGTGTCCAACCCTAAATAAAGCTGAGTCCAGCCATTCACCTGGCCTCATCCTTGTACCAAGGTATTTACAGACAACATTTTGGTGATGAGGACAAACTATGGAGCCGTGTATTGCACCTCTTCACCCCTTCTTGGAGCTCCCGGTCAAGCCACCTGTGCCTTGGCCAAGATAGTTCGCAGCCTTCCAGAACTACATCATTGTGCTCAACCTGGGTGAGTTAGATAAACTAAGAGCACATGCGCTGGTGCATAATTTAGGGATCAAGGGCCAGCGTATTCTATGCACACTTGGGGCCGTTCACCTGGCCTCATCCTTGTACCAAGGTATTTACAGACATAACATATACAGTATATAGGTGTTATATAGCTTAATTTGCACACACGCATATGTGTGGATCGTCATCAACACACACACACACACACACACACCCACATATGGGTGTGTGTGTGTGTGTGTGTGTGTGTGTGTGTGTGTGTGTGTGTGCATGCATGCATACATGAAGTTAAATAATAGTTTGAACCACCTTATATGACAGTCATGATAAACTTACACTCAAACATAAAACATTTGAGACTTTTGATGTGTGGATGTACAAAAGAATCCCATGTCACTATAATTGTTTTATTATTTTATTATCTTATTTTATAGACTTGTATAGATTACATAATTGAACTCTCCTCTGCTGTCATTGATTGTAATTAAAAAAAATTCAGTCAGCAATAATCATCCTTGTCTGTAAATGTTCCAGCTGTAGACTCCATGAAGACTGCAGAACGGCCTTCTTTAACACCACCAGGATATATTGAATTTGATCTGACAAACCCCATGGAGGCGTTTAGATGAAATCAAAGTCAATTTAAAAAAAGTGATTACCCTATTTATAACAATCCTTAAAAAAAAAATCGAGTTACATCAGGAGGATTCTTAATTCTCTGAACAATGAAACATCGGGCAAATAAACACACTAACTCATTTACAAGCTGCTTTTGTAGCTGTTTTTTCACTTCTAAAAGCGTATAAAGAGTTACGATGCAGGTGCAGGGTTACATTTTTGGTTTGTTTGTGGTTTTACAGCATCGCTGCTCAGATGCGCGCTCCCACGAAGGGGGTGCTTTCCGCAGCAGACCTGCTTTTCTTAGCACAACACCTGTGCTGTTAACCGACAGGGTGCCGGTGGAAATTGGGCTACTGTTGGTCGAAGATCGAGGAGGAGGAGGGGGGAAGGTGTATTTGGGGGGGGGTAGAAGTGTGGAGGTGAGAGTTGGGACATTAAATGTAGAGACTATGGCTAGTAAAGGCAGAGAGTTGGCTGATTTGATGGAGAGAAGAAAGGTAGATATACTGTGTTCAAGAAACCAGATGGAAGGGAAACAAGGCTAGGAGCATTGGAGGTGGATTTAAACTGTTCTATCATGGTGTAGATAGGAAGAGAAATGGAGTAGGAGTAATCCTGAAGAGTATGCGAAGAGTGTTCAGGAGGTAAAGAGGGAGTCAGACAGTCATGAGTTTGAAGAAGTCAAAGGTGTGTGTATGCCCAGATGTCAGCTAGAAGAGGAAGAGGAATTCTGGAGTAAGTTGGATGATGTGGTAGAGGGTGTTCCCGGGGGAGAGAGTGGTGATTGGAGTGGACTTTAATGGGCATGTAGGTGAATGAAACAGAGGTGATGAGGAGGCTCTGGTATGGTTTTAAGGAGATAAATGTGGAAGGACAGATGGTTGTGGATTTTGCTGAAAAGGATGGAAATGGCTGTGGTGAACACATACTTCAAGAAGAGAGACGGGCATAGGTGATTTACACGAGTGGAGGAAGGTGCACACAGGTGGACTACATCTTATACAGAAGGAGAAATCTGAAAGAGATGGGAGACTGCAAGGTGGTGGCAGGGGAGTATGTAGCTAGACAGCATTGGATGGTAGTCTTTAGGATGACTCTGGAAAGCAAGAAGAGGAAGAGAATGAAGGCAGAGCCAAAGATTAAGTGGGGGAAGTTTCAGAAGGAAGAAGGTGTCACAGAGTTCAGGAAGGGGTTCATGCAGGCTCTGGGTGGTAGGGAAGAATTACCAGATGACTGGAAAAGTACAGCAAAAGTATTAAGGGAAATGGGTAGAAAGTTTTGTGGTGTATCCAGTGGACAGAGAAGGAAGACAAGGAGACTTGGTGATGGAATGAGGAGGTACAGGAAAGTATTCAAAGGAAAAAGTTAAACAAAACAAGTACTGGTCATTATAACAACATTAATCTGCCCTCTGGCCACATTAATCTGCCATCCGCCTACTGGGGCGGCAGTGGCTCAGGAGGTAGAGCAAGTCATCTACTAACCAGATGGTTGGCAGTTCGAATCCCACTCTCCCCAGATATCCTGCCGTTGTGTCCCTGGGCAAGACACTTCATCCACCTTGCCTCCAGTGTCCATAACGCTGGATATGAATGTGCATAAATGTTTGGTGGTGGCCGGAGAGGCCGTTGGTGCAGATTGGCAGCCACGTTTCCATCAGCCTGCCCCAGGGCAGCTGTGGCTACAGTAGTAGCTTGCCACTACCATTGTCTGTCTGGAGCTAGCAGAGATGGCTACTTACCTGGGTGAAATTAGCACATCGCCATCCACTTCCACCCCTGCGCCGGTCACCTCAGCTGTCCAGGACCCCAGCAACAAACACTGGCTTCAGCCCGAAGCTTAACCCAAAGCCCCGGGTGGTTCTTCACAGCCTCAATGTGCACCCTGGAACATGGTTGGGCCAAATAGCAAATGTCGGGGATTGACCAGACATGGCTGCGCCTCCTCCCTTCCCCTTTTGCTGGAAAATAGACTTGATATCCTTTCCCTGGAAGATTTCTCCCACCTGGACGTCGATCTTCCTTCCTTGGCCGCCCCTCCTCCTTCAGCAGCGGCCCAAACCCGCAAGCCCCAGATCAAAACTACCTTAGGTGTGCTAAACTATACACCAGCTCCAAAAAGAAGAGAGCGCATCAACCTGCATCACCCCCACATCACCCCCACATCAGCTCCCCACCACCACTGCAGCAACAATGACAAAATTATCCATCATTTTACAAGCCACCGACAAAGCCCCCAAAGACAACGCTGGTAATTGGTGATTCAGTAATGAGGAACGTCAGAAGCAGGTACTGTGTTACAAATTTTTTTTTCCTGGGGCTAAAGTGTCAGACATTGAGGCCCTTACCCCTGACCTATTAAATGAATACCCCCACGCTAAAACTGTCATTGTGCATGTCGGATGTAACAACATCCCAGATGAAGCGTCGGAGATCTTAAAGAGAGACTTCAGGAGCCTTCTATCCACCCTTATAAACTGTGGCAGACGTGTGTTTATTTCTGGGCCACGTGCTCCTTTTAGAAGAGGTTGCAATTATTTTAGCAGAACTCTTGGCCTTAATACCTGGTTGTGTTCAACATGTCCTACTTTTAACATTGGTTTTGTAGACAATTTCAACCTGTTTTGGAACCACCCATCATTTATGAGGCCAGATGGCATCCATCCAAATAGACTCGGTGAACGGGTTCTAAGGAACAATCTGTTTTATTCCATTCAGCGTTTTTTAGTACAGTGACTGAAGGCTGGTGTGTTAACTTACCCCGAAGTACCTGGGCCTGACAACCAGCCATTTTTTGCTTCCACTTCTCATATTAATCCTATTATTCCAAATAATTCTCTCTGTTTAGGTCAGTCTTCAATTCATAACCCCACAGAGATTGTGCCTGTCTCCCGTTACCCAAAACATTATAACCCAAGAAAAATATGACATAACTTGATAAATACACGCCTCTCTGCAGCTCCTCTTCATCTGCCACCCCTCAACTTAGCCCCTGTCTTCCCCATCAGAGAATCATTGTCTGCTCCCTCCAAAGTTAATAAAAATATAATGTATAAGCATCCCAAAATGATTAAACAAAAAGTTGATAAAACTCAAATTAAACATCAAGTCTCTAAATTTAATGATTTGGCATCTCTTCCTCCTCATAATTTAAAAATTAAATGTGGTTTGTTAAATATTAGGTCTCTAACTCCCAAGTCTCTGCTAGTCCATGATCTGTTAATTGATCATCAGATTGATTTAATATCCCTTACAGAGACTTGGATAGGGCAAGAGGTTTATGTTGGCTTAAATGAATCAACTCCCTCTGGTTATTTAAACTATCAAAATCTCAGAAGTTCTGGTCATGGAGGAGGAGTAGCGACAATTTACCATTCTAAATTACCAGTTAATGTAAAGCAGAAAACATGTTTTAATTCCTTTGAGGGCCTGGTCCTCAGTATGGGGCATGTTAGCAGTCTTAGGTTAAACCGTTTTCTTTGCCATAGTTTATTGTCCTCCCTCAGCCTACTCAGCGTTTGTAATCCGAATTTGCCGAATTCTTAGCAGATTTAGTGCTGAAATCAGATAGAATAATTATAGTAGGGTATTTTAATATACATGTAGATGTAGATAGTGACTGTCTTAATAAGGCATTTAATTCAATATTAGACTCAATGGGGTTTTCTGAGAAAGTAGAAAATTCTACCCATTATTTCCACCACACACTGGACCTTGTTCTGACATATGGCATAGAAATAGAAAATCTGGTAGTGTCCTCACAATCCTGTACTGTCAGACCATTGTCTGTTAACCTTTGATTTCACTATTCCTGACTATTTGATTCCTAAAGAAAAATATTACTACAGCAGATGTCTTTCAGATGATGTTGTTACCAAATTTATGCAGATTGTCTCCTCTACGCCATGTGTCAACACAACAGAAATAAGCTATGGAGAGCTTGCTCCTTCTGTAATTGATAGCATGGTAAATAGTGTTACAGCTTCTCTGCATCAGACTCTAGACTTGGTGGCCCCTTTAAAAAAGAAAAAGCTCAATCAGAGATTTTTAACCCCTTGGTTTAACACAGAAACTTGTAGCTTAAAACAGAAGACTCGTCAATTAGAAAGAAAATGGCGTTCCACTAATTTAGATGAAAACTATTCAGCTTGGAGAAATCATCTTTTAATTTATAAAAAATCTCTTAGAAAAGCTAGAACAAGGTATTACTCTGCATTAATAGAAGAGAACAAGAATAATCCCAGGTTTCTTTTCAGCACTGTAGCCAGGCTGACAAAGAGTCAGGACTCTGTCAATCCTTGCATTCCCTTAGAGCTTACTAGTCAGGACTTTATGAACTTTTTCAATCATAAAATTTCATCTATTAGAGATAAAATCAGTCAGATTCTTCCCACCGTTAACTTAAATACAATAACTACTACAACTCCTTCAACTGATATCTGTTTGGATAAGTTTACTCCAATTGAACTTTTAGAGTCAGATAAAATAATTTCCTCATCCAAGCCTTCAACTTGTCTTTTAAACCCTATTCCTACCAGATTACTTAAAAAAAAGTCTTCCCATTTATTGGCAGCCGTATTCTTCAAATAATCAATTCTTCTTTAACATTAGGCCATGTACCGCCAGCTTTTAAAACTGCTGTAATTAAACCCTTACTCAAAAAGCCAACACTGGATCCAGGAGTTTTAGCTAACTATCGACCAATCTCTAATCTGCCTTTCATTTCAAAAATCTTAGAAAGAGTTGTTGCTACACAATCATTTGATCACTTGCAGAGAAATGGTTTATTTGAAGAGTTTCAGTCTGGGTTTAGAATCCATCATAGCACTGAAACAGCCTTAGTGAAGGTCACTAATGACCTCTTTATCGCATCTGATAATGGACTTGTTTCTGTACTTGTCCTTTTAGACCTTAGTGCAGCCTTTGATACTATCAACCATAATATTCTGCTCGATAGTTTAGAACACTATGTTGGACTTAATGGAACTTCGCCGCAGTGGTTTAGATCTTATTTGTCTGATAGGCTCCAGTTTGTTCATGTCAATAATGAGTTTTCTTCCAACTCAAAGCTCAGTCATGGAGTTCCACAGGGATCTGTGCTAGGCCCTACTCTTTTTAGTTTATACAGTGGGAAAAAAGTATTTAGTCAGCCACCAATTATGCAAGTTCTCCCACTTAAAAGATGAGAGGTCTCCAATTTTCATCATAGGTATACCTCAACTATGAGAGACAAAATGAGAAAAAAAAATCCAGAAAATCACATTGAAGGATTTTTAATGAATTAATTGGTAAATTCCTCGGTAAAATAAGTATTTGGTCAATAACAAAAGTTCATCTCAATACTTTGTTATATACCCTTTGTTGGCAATGACAGAGGTCAAACGTTTTCTGTAAGTCTTCACAAGGTTTTCACACACTGTTGCTGGTATTTTGGCCCATTCCTCCATGCAGATCTCCTCTAGAGCAGTGATGTTTTGGGGCTGTCACTGGGCAACACGGACTTTCAACTCCCTCCAAAGATTTTCTATGGGGTTGAGATCTGGAGACTGGCTAGGCCACTCCAGGACCTTGAAATGCTTCTTACGAAGCCACTCCTTTGTTGCCCGGGTGGTGTGTTTGGGATCATTGTCATGCTGAAAGACCCAGCCACGTTTCACCTTCAATGCCCTTGCTGATGGAAGGAGGCTTTCACTCAAAATCTAACGATACATTGCCCCATTCATTCTTTCCTTTACATGGATCAGTCGTCCTGGTCCCTTTGCAGAAAAACAGCAAAAAAGTATAATGTTTTCACCCCCATGCTTCACAGTAGGTATGGTGTTCTTTCTCCTCCAAACACGACAAGTTGAGTTTTTACCAAAAAGTTCTATTTTGGTTTCATCTGACCATATGACATTCTCCCAATCTTCTTCTGGATCATCCAAATGCTCTCTAGCAAACTTCAGACGGGCCTGGACATGTACTGGCTTAAGCAAGGGGACACGTCTGGCACTGCAGGATTTGAGTCCCTGGCGGCGTAGTGTGTTACTGATGTAGCCTTTGTTACTTTGGTCCCAGCTCTCTGCAGGTCATTCACTAGGTCCCCCCGTGTGGTTCTGGGATTTTTGCTCACCGTTCTCGTGATCATTTTGACCCCACGGGGTGAGATCTTGTGTGGAGCCCCAGATCGAGGGAGATTATCAGTGGTCTTGTATGTCTTCCATTTTCTAATAATTGCTCCCACAGTTGATTTCTTCACACCAAGCTGCTTACCTATTGCAGGTTCAGTCTTCCCAGCCTGGTACAGGTCTACAATTTTGTTTCTGGTGTCCTTTGACAGCTCTTTGGTCTTGGCCATAGTGGAGTTTGGAGTCTGACTGTTTGAGGTTGTGGACAGGTGTCTTTTATACTGATAATGAGTTCAAACAGGTGCCATTAATACAGGTAACGAGTGGAGGACAGAGGAGCCTCTTAAAGAAGAAGTTACAGGTCTGTGAGAGCCAGAAATCTTGCTTGTTTGTAGGTGACCAAATACTTATTTTACCGAGGAATTTACCAATTAATTCATTAAAAATCCTTCAATGTGATTTTTTGGATTTTTTTTTCTCATTTTGTCTCTCATAGTTGAGGTATACCTATGATGAAAATTGGAGACCTCTCTCATCTTTTAAGTGGGAGAACTTGCATAATTGGTGGCTGACTAAATATTTTTTTCCCCCACTGTATATGCTTCCATTAGGCAACATCTGACATGATTCTTGACCCAGGAGATAGACAACAGACACGAGTAGGACAGTTAACAATTATTTATTAACTCAATGTGTGGTGTGGGTATGTGAATGTGAGAGTGAGTGTGGTGCTGGGGCAGTGCTGGAGCTGAGCGAGTCCCGCTGCGACCTGGCAACCCTAGGAACACACAAAGCACAGGTGTTAATACTGTTCGCAGCTGAGAGGTGTAATGATTACCGCTGCTTACTTGCAGGTGTCACCAGGAGACTTTTGCTGGCTCCGAGAGCGAGTGCTGGGCGGTGAACGGGAAGCTTGGCGTCATGGCGAGGTGGAAAGGTTCCGAGGAGGAGGAGGCGCAGCCCCGCTGCTTTGGGGAATTGATCCGCCACCAGGGAGGTCCACCTGTGCACAGGGGAGAATACTTTGGCAAGGTAAGGATGAACGTGGCTTACGTGACAAAGCTTGATGCGCTGGAGCTCTGATACGAGGTCGAGAGCTTGGAGCGTTGCGCTGTGATGATGACAGACGACTCCGTGCTGAGCTGTCAGTGGATCTGGCTTTTATGGTCTGCTGAGGATTGGAAGCATGTGTGTGCGCAGCCGGGGCTGATGACGGCCCAGCGGCCGCCATGACAGTACTCCCCCCTCTAGGGGTGCCTCCAGGTACCTGTCCCATCTTACCTGGATGCGCCCGATGGAAGTCGCGGATGAGCTGTTTGTCGAGGATCAACGCTGGGCGAATCCAGGAACGGTGTTCAGGACCGAATCCCTCCCAGTCCACCAGGTACTGAAGACCCTGGCCCCGCCTGCGGACATCCAAGATGGCGGTAACCCCCCAAGCCGGGTGGTTGTCGATCAACCTCGGAGGGGGAGACGCCGCGGGGGGCGGGCACAGAGGGTCAGAGATGTAAGGTTTCACCTGGGAGACATGAAAAGTGGGACAAATACGCATGGAAGGGGAGAGAGCTAGGCGCACAGCCACAGGGTTAACAATGCGAGAGATGACAAAAGGACCGATACAGTGCTTAGTCAATTTGCGCTTCTCAGCCGGTACATTAATATTCTTTGTAGAAAGCCAGACCCGTTGACCCACCTTATAATCCGGGGCCGGTTTCCTGTGACGGTTGGCTACCTGGATGTTTCGTTCCGTGGTTCGCAGAAGGACTCTTCGGGCGATGGTCCAAATTCAGCGACAACGCCTGGCGTGAGCCTGAACCGAGGGAACAGCCACCTCCTTCTCCTCCTCCGGGAACAGCGGTGGATCATACCCCAACGATGACTTGAAGGGAGACATCCCAGTTGCTGAAGACATCGTGGAGTTATGCGCGTACTCGATCCAAGGCAGGAACGTACTCCAGGAAGAGGAGCATGAAGATATGATGCAGCGGAGCGCAGCCTCCAGCTCCTGATTGGCTCATTCACACTGGCTGTTGCTCTGCGGGTGGTATCCTGAGGAGAGGCTCGCCGTGGCCCCCAACGCCGAGCAAAACGCCTTCCAGACCTGGGAAACAAACTGGGGGCCCCGATCCAACATGATATCCGACGGGATGCCATGAAGGCGGACCACATGCTGCACCAGGAGATCAGCTGTCTCCCGAGCCGAAGGCAACCCGCAGAGGGGCCAAAAATGGGCTGCCTTGGAAAAGCGGTCCACTATGGTCAGGATCGAAGTGAAGTGGTCAGAAGGAGGCAGGCCCATCACGAAGTTCAAAGCCATATGAAACCAGGGGCAGGAAGGGACCGGCAGGGGATGGAGAAGACCCGCTGGGGGGGAAGATGAAAATTTCCCGGTGGCACACTGAGCGCAGGCCCGGACATAGCTGGTGACATCCTTCCTCAAGCCTGGCCACCAAAAGACCCTCTGGAGCAAGGCAATGGCATGGGCGATCCCAGGATGGCACGCCAGCTTGGAGGCGTGGGCCCACTGGATAACTTCACTCCTGGCAGAGGTGGGAACGAACAGTCGCCCCCCCCACCCCCCCACCCCCAGGTCAGGCTCACCCTCCTGAGCCCTCCTGACTCTATCCCGAATCTCCCACACTGGGGCATCCACAACACAGGATGAAGGCAGGATGGTTTCCTCCTGATCCTCGGACGTCTCCGCCTCAAACTGCCTGGAGAGGGCATCTGGCTTCACGTTCTTGCTGCCGGGTTGATAGGTAATTGAAAAATCGAAGCGTCCAAGAAAAGGGGGACCAGCGAGCCTGGCGGGAGTTCAGCCGTTTAGCCGTCCGGAGATATTCTAGGTTCTTATGGTCCGTCCAGACGACAAACGGCTGAGCAGCCCCCTCCAGCCAGTGTCTCCACTCCTCTAGGGCGAGCTTGACCGCCAACAACTCTCTGTCGCCAATGCTGTAATTCCCCTCGGCGGGTTGCAGGCGGCGAGAGAAAAAGGCACATGGGCGAGTCACTCCATCCACAGAAGAGCGTTGTGACAGGACCGCCCCGACTCCAGAATCCGAGGCGTCCACTTCCACTAAGCACTGAAGGTCCGGGTCCACCTGGGTCAAGACGCGGGACGAGGCGAACTCCTTCAATTTTTCAAACGCCGCAGCAGCCTCCTTGCTCCAACAGAAGGGGGTCTTGGAGGACGTGAGGCTGGTCAGGGGTCGGGCAATAATCCCAAAATTGGGCACAAAACGACGGTAGAAGTTGGCGAAACCCCCAAACCCCTGCAGCTGCTTCCTGGAAGTGGGGGTGGGCCAGTCCACTACCGCCTTAACCTTGGCCGGGTCAGGGAGCACCTGATTGTGTGCTATCACAAATCCCAAGAATGACGTCGACCTAGTATGAAATTCACACTTCTCGGCCTTGACGAATAGCTGACTCTCCAGGAGGTGTTGAAGGACCCGTCTGACGTGCACCTGGTGCTCCTCCAACGTCCGCAAGAAGATAAGGATGTCATTCAGGTATACAAACATGAAGGAGTTTAGGAAATTTCGGAGGACGTTGTTAATAAGGCGCTGGAAGACAGCCGGCGCATTGGTTAACCCAAACGGCATCACTAGGTATTCGAAGTGGCCGCTTGGGGTCCGGAAGCCCATCTTCCACTTGTCGCCCTCCTTGATTCGCACCAGATGATAGGCATTCCACAGGTCCAGTTTCGTAAACCAAGACGCCCCCCGAAGAGAGTCGAAGGCCGAGTTCATCAGGGGCAGCGTGTACTTGTCCTTGATGGTTATATCGTTGAGCCCCCAGAAATCGATGCAGGGACGGAGAGAGCCATCCTTCTTCCCCACGAAGAAGAATCCGGCCCCCACCGCAGAGGAGGATGGCCGAATAATTCCGGAGCTAAGGGACTCCTTTATATAAGTGTCCATGGCTTCACGCTTAGGGGCTGAGAGGCTGTATAGGCGGCTTGCCGGAAGTGGGGCCCCAGCCCGGAGATTGATCGCGCAGTCATAGGGGCGGTGGGGGGGGGGGGACAGCGCCCGTGACTTGCTGAACACTGCTCCCAGATCGTGGTAGATCTCTGGTACCTTGGACAGATCTGGGGGCGGTGACGTGGGAGGAGTTATTGGCACCGAGGGAACACACGCTGCAGACTGGAGGCAGGCGCTGAGGCAGAAGGAGCTCCAAGCGGTGATATTTCCCGCCTGCCAGTCAAAAGTGGGATTATGTAGCCGTAGCCATGGGTACCCCAGGATAACAGGAGAGGTGGAGGTGGGCAGCACCAAAAACCGAATGTCCTCCCGATGATTTCCAGAAACAATCACTGACACAGGGGCCGTCTGGTGGGAAACAGCGGTTAGCGGGGCTTTTGACAGCGTGATGAGATTGACAGGAGGACGAAGTGGTTGACAGCTGAGGCCCAGGCGGGTTGCCAGGTCTCCTGAAATGAAGCTTTGCTCAGCTCCAGAGTCAATGAGGGCATGTGTAGTATGTTCTCTGTGATTATAAATGAGTCTGATGGGAACAAGGCAACTGGTGAGGGGTTTTGACTGATCTACGTCCGTGAGTCCCCCTACTGTGACCCACGGACCTCCCTTTTTTACCCGATTAGTACACTCAGCTACCTCGTGCGACTCACTGCCGCAGTAAAAACACAGCCCTAAATCCCTCCGGTGCTGTCTCTCAGCCGCCGAAACTCCTGATCGCCCAATAATCATCTCCTCCTGCCTTGGTGGTTCCTCAGACGGGGGCAGAGCCAACAAGGGCGAACGAGAGGAGCGGGGGCGTGGCTTGCCCGAACGGCCAGCAGCCCTTCGCTCGGCCGCCCGCTCCTTCAGTCTGTTGTCTAAACTAATGGTGAGTGAGATTAATTCGCTTAAACAATCAGGCTTATCCCGTGTCGCTAGCTTGTCTCTTAACTCTGAGTTGAGGCTACGGACAAAAATGCTACAGAGTGAATGATCCCCTCACCCCACCTCTGCAGCTGACACCCGGAAGTCCACAGCGTAATCGGCGGCAGATCTACTGCCCTGCCGAAGGTTTAACAAGCGGTCAGTTGACACCGCATCCCTATTGGTGTGATCAAAAACTTCAGCAAAATCGGCTACAAATTGTTGGTAGGTTAAGGCGGCATAGCTGGGCTTAGCCATAACTGCATACGCCCAAGCTAGCGCTCTACCCTCGAGTAGGTTGCAAATATACCCGATCTTGCTGTGGTCAGAGGGAAAATCTCCCGGGACACGGTGAAAGACCGTCTCGCACTGGAGCAGAAAACCCCGTGCCTCCCCGAGTTTTCCGCTAAAGTGAGTGGGGGTAGGCACGGGGGTGAGGCGAGGTAAGGGGGGTTGGAGTACCTGGCCTGCAGGAGAATTAGTGGAGGCAGGAGATGCCCCGGCGACCGGGGGGAACGCCTGGTTGCCTTCCAAGCGATCCAGCCGGCTATTAATCTGAGTTAATTGATTAAGAATAACTGTCGGTGAGCAATTACTGTCTACTCGAGCGCTAAGGGTGTTAAGACGGCGCGTCAGTGCGCTGTCTGCTGGGTCATCTTGACGGAGTCGTACTGACATGATTCTTGACCCAGGAGACAGACAACAGACACGAGTAGGATAGTTAACAATTATTTATTAACTCAATGTGTGGTGTGGGTGTGTGAATATGAGAGTGAGTGTGGTGCTGGGGCAGTGCTGGAGCTGAACGGGTCCCGCTGCGACCTGGCAACCCTAGGAACACACAAAGCACAGGTGTTAATACTGTTCGCAGCTGAGAGGTGTAATGATTACTGCTGCTTACTTGCAGGTGTCGCCAGGAGACTCTTGCTGGCTCCGAGAACGAGTGCTGGGCGGTGAGCAGGAAGCTTGGCATCGTGGCAAGGTGGAAAGGTTCCGAGGAGGATGAGGCGCAGCCCCGCTGCTTTGGGGAATTGGTCCGCCACCAGGGAGGTCCACCTGTGCACAGGGGAGAATACTTTGGCAAGGTAAGGATGAACGTGGCTTACGTGACAAGGCTTGATGCGCTGGAGCTCTGGTACGAGGTCGAGAGCCTGGAGCGTTGTGCTGTGATGATGACAGATGACTCCATGCTGAGCTGTCAGTGGATCTGGCTTTTATGGACTGCTGAGGATTGGAAGCATGTGTGTGCGCAGCCGGGGCTGATGACGGCCCAGCGGCCGCCATGACAACATCATTAGAAAGCACTGTATACATGTTCATTGTTATGCAGATGGAACACAGTTATACCTGTCAGTGAAGCCAGATGACAGTAATCAATTAGCCAAGTTAGACGCCTGTTTTAAGGAAATCAAAGCTTGGATGACTTGTAATTTCCTGCTATTAAATTCAGATAAGACTAAAGTCATTCTTGTTGGTCCAAAAACATTAGAAATACCTTTCTAAATCAAACTCTTCATTTGGATGCGGTTACTCTTTCTCTTAATAGTTCTGTGAGGAACCTTGGAGTTATTTTTGATCAAGATCTGTTTTTCAGTTCACATATTAAATCTGTTTCTAAGGCTGCCTTCTATCATTTGCGTAATATTGCCAAGATTAGGAGCATCTTTTCTCAGAGTGATGCTGAGAAACTGATCCATGTGTTTGATAGCTCTAGATTAGATTATTGTAACTCTTTATTATCAGGTTGGCCTAAAATATCTTTAAAAAGTCTTCAGTTGATCCAAAGTGCTGCTGCAAGAGTTTTAACAGGTACTAGAAAGAGAGATTATATCTCTCCGGTTTTGGCCTCCCTTCATTGACTTCCTGTCAGAAATTGTATATATGTACAAATATGTTATCATTTCATAATTAGTTTTTAGCTGAACTTTTCTGTATTTTTCCCCCTTACAATGGCTGCAACAACGCTGCATCAGGAAGGTTTAACTCACCCTGTAACAGACATACCTCAACAGACCAGAATAATCTGTATTTACTTAAAGTTTAGAAACTGGTGTGCAAGAAGTCATGTGCTGACACGGAGTTGTCTTTGTGTTACACAACAAAGCCTGACTGTTCCACGGTCTTATCAGTCACCACAAAGCCTGACTGTTTCACCACAAAGCCTGACTGTTCCACGGTCTTATCAGTCACCACAAAGCCTGACTGTTTCACGGTCTTATCAGTCACCACAAAGGTGCCCATAAAGTTGCAGTAGATGTTTCCTGTGTCTGACCTGCTCAGTATAAAAGGGACGTGCTGGCTTTGTATGGCAGCGCGCATTTCCCATCTGTAATCAGAGGTGTGTTGCTCCTTGTACAAGTAAAAACTTTGAACACATTTTGTGTCTCGAATCTTATTAAGGTACGAACCTAACAGAGTACTATTATTTTGTGAGTCTTGAGTTTCAGATTCCTGACATGCGTGGTGCCGTGACCCGGATGACCAATATCCAGACTGGGTGAGGACCAGGACAGACTCCAGGTTGAAAACCATGCGCATGGTCTGACTTATAGTCAGCTTTGAAAACCCGCCTTGAGGGAACTCTGTGAGCCTCGTCGGAGTCCTAACTCTGTCTGGTGACGGTCATCCGCACAGAGTCTGAAAAGTAAGTGAAAATTATTTGTCTGATCGCGGAAAGTAATTGTCATTGTTGAAAACCACAGGTCAGCTAAATGCAAGTAATGGTAGTATAAGGTGACGCCCTGTACTTTTCCTGGTGGTTAAAATTATTGTGTGAGCATCTAGTTCCATTCAAAAGGTGAATGCAATAATTTTATGAGGTAGTGTGACGGCGTTTCACGACTACAAGTAAAATGGGCAATTGTACTGGAAAACCGGATAGACAGAAGAGTAAACAGAAAAGGAGGGAGGATGTAGCTCGTAGAACAGTAAAGAATTATAATGATAAACTAAAAGAAGGAGAACAAGTAAAGGATCCGGAGAAATATTTAAATAAATGGGAAAAGGATTTTTCATTTAAACCTACACTTAAAGTGGATGAATGTCAAGTTTTGGTAAAAACGATAGAAATGACGTCTAAAGGGAAAAAAAATAATAAAAAAGGGAATCCCCCACATTCTGAACTTCGATGCGCGAATCTTTGGGCAAATGCGGCTGCAGACGCAAAAAATAAAGCAGATGAAGCAAAAAAAAAGAATAAATTGAAAATAAAAACAAACAATGCTGAATTAAATTCCCAAATTAGCGTTGATGGTTCAGCGAATGGTTCCGAACCACCACCCCCCTATCCTAATACTGATCCTAAGGAGGGTCTATATAGTAAACTTTTGAAAGAAGCACAGCAAGTAGAGGAGGATTTTAAATCAAAAACTGAGGGAGTTGAAATGGGAAATTATCCATATGTACAAAAACCTGTGTCAGCTAATGTAGAGACTGAGATAGAAGATAAGGATGGGAAAAAGGTCAAGGTTTTGAGAAAGGAGGTCCAAGTTGTAACAGTTTACAAACCATGGACCTTAGCAGAAATGCATCAGACAGCCAAAGCTATCCCAAGGCCTGAGGAGGATATAAATGGTTTTGTGGAAGAAATTGATAACATTCTTGAAATGTATGCTCCGAGTCCTGAAGAGATATTAAAAATTTTTAAAATGGTGCTTGGGAGAAAATTTGATATGTTTTGTGATGATTTAAAGAAACATACATGGGACCCGACTTTTGAGCCTATGAGGCACGGAGCAGATTTAAGAGTAGCAGTAGCTCAGATATGTCAGGCTGTTAGGGCACACTTTAAACCAGTTACAACCATGTCTGATATATCAATGCTTCGCATAAAACCAAATGAGGATATTCAGGAATATTGGCATCGTTTCATTAAGGTTTACACCTCTACTGTAACAGTAGATCTCGAAGGGAATGACCAAGACCTATTGTTGTTTAAACACACCTTCCTGGATACTCTACCCACTGATTTGAAAGAAGCTATCAAGGTATCGTGTGTTACATTACGAACCTGTACCTTGGAACAATTTAAACAACATGTTTTTCATGTGGCAGATGCAAAGGTAAAGAATAAAACAACTAAGCGAATTCCCCTTCACTTTAGTGCTGAGGAACAGGAAGGACAAGTATATGTAGCTAGAATGGTGCAGGGGGGAGCAAGATTCAAAGCCAGACAGCAAGGTAATGTTAGAAATGGAGAAAACCAGGATGTATGTTTTAATTGTGGCCAACCAGGGCATTGGTGGCGTGAATGCCCTATGAACCAGAAACAGGGGAATTATGGTAGGGGACGTGGAAATAGGGGGCGAGGAAGGTTTAATAGCCTGTCACGAGGAAGAGGCAGAGGAAATTTTCAGGAACAGCCACCAGTGACAGGGCCCTCAGGGGGCCAAGGACAGGGGGGTTGGAGAGCATGACTAACCGACTGTGACAAGCTCTCCCCCCAGGACCGACAGACTATAAGTGACCAACAACGCAGACTGACTGATGTACTGTTTCGACCCCAAAACGATGTGTTGGACTTATCCACGATAACTATGTACTGTAGTACAACATCTGCTCCAACAATAACGCTGTTAATTAATGGTAAAGAGGTTGAGTTCCTCTGTGACACAGGAGCTACTAAAACGACTGTCCGTAAGGCTCCCCCTGGGACCAAACCCACTGGTGAGACGATTAGAGTCCAAAATGCGGGTGGTGGCACCACAACTGAATGTTTATATGGCCCTGTTACATTAACAGATCCCTCTACGGGTTTTATGTGTGTTACAGAGGTAGTGGTGGCACCCTCCTGCCCAGTTAATCTATTAGGACGAGATGCATTATTTAAACTTGATATCACCTTGGGTCCTGATAAAAGTAAGGATGATTACACTGTCCTCAGAAGGGTAAATACCCTTTTTGTGGACAGTGAAGAACCTGATGAACATGGATGTGGGACTTTGTACTGTTACAGTTTAAAAGATGGGAGTGCGACCGAAACTGCAATTTGTATTGAAAGTGCCAGACATTTGTCTAGCGTGCTGCCATCTAATGTGATACATGATCTGCATGGTCCAAAACCTCTGCATGTAACTATGAAATATGTGCATTGTTATCAACCATTTGATTGCCCTCTTGCTGAAAAACTGTATGAGCTCCCACGCATTACTATCACTTCCCACAAATTATATTTTACGGAGGAGGGAGTGGCAGCATTGGAGATCTCACTCCCTCCGCCTGTGCGCTTGTTATTTTCTGGTGACACACCACCACATATGTCCCTATGGGGACCTGCGGATTATTTTTGGGCCGATGCAGGTCATGTGGTAGAAAAAGGACAAAAAGCTAGTGATTGGCAGTCTACTGCAACCAAAGGGATAATGTATTCTCCCTCAACTAAACTGTACTCTACTCATATGTACATGACCATGGAGGTGACTTTTGATATCCAATATTTATGTGGCAGCGAATACCCACCCAGTGTGTTAGGGGTGATTCCAGATCCCGAACGCATATTTGTGACTTGAGAAATGCAATTTCTGCCGGACACATTGTGGTCCAAAGGGAATGCAGACGTTGGTAAATTAAAAAATGCTACTCCCGTAATAATAAAGTCAAATGGGAGAGGATTTCCTTATAAAAGACAGTACCCACTGAAGCCTGAAGCTCTCGAGGGAATTAGACCAGTCATTGCTGACCTTTTAAAGAGTGGTGTGATAGTTCCATGTCCTGACTCTCCAGTGAACACTCCATTATTCCCTGTTAAAAAGGCTCCACCTAGTGTTGGCTGGAGGTTAGTGCAGGATTTACAAGCAGTTAACACTGCAGTGGTATCCAGGGCTCCTTTGGTCCCAGATCCACATACTTTGCTTAATACTGTAAAACATGATTCATCAATATTTTCTGTCATAGATCTCAGCAATGCATTTTTTACCATACCAATACATGAGGACAGTCAGTTTTGGTTTGCATTTACATTTGATGGTAAAAGATACACTTATACTAGATTGCCTCAAGGATATTGTGAGAGCCCCACTATTTTTTCCCAAGAAATGTCATCATTGATGGCTAAGTTTGTTCCACCTGCAGGATCTAAAATTCTTCTTTATGTAGATGATATTTTGGTTGCATCCTCAAGCGAGGCACAGTGTAAACAAGATACCATTGCCTTGCTCCACTTCCTCTCCGAAAATGGATTGAAGTGCAGCAAGAAAAAGCTACAGTTTTGCAAAAAGGATGTTAAATTTCTTGGACATACATTAACGTCTGAGGGTAAAATGTTGGAAAAGGATAGAGTGAGTGCAATACAAAATTTACCCTTGCCACAAACAAAAAAAGAGTTGATGTCTCTTTTAGGCACCCTGAATTACTGCAGGCAATGGTTGCCAAATTTTTCCCAACACACTGCACCATTGTATGCACTACTTCGGGGGCCCCAGGGTAATCTACACTCAAAAATTCAGCTTAATGCAGAGCATGTGGCAGCTATTGATTTTTTGAAAACTATGCTTTCAACTGTGTATGCCCTGCATATTCCAAATTATGAAGAGCCATTTCATCTCTTCTGTGATGTAGTAAACGGACATATGTCAGCAGTTTTAACTCAAATACATGCAGGAGATTATAAGCCTTTGTCATATTATTCTAGAAAGTTAGATCCAGTCGCTACAGGTCTCCCACCATGCATGAAAACTGTTGCCGCAACCGTTGACGCTGTAAATGTTGTTTTAGACATTGTTTTATATCATTCTTTGATTGTACATGTGCCACATGCTGTTGACATGCTTCTATCAGAACATGGACAGACTATGCTATCAAATGCTAGGTGTTTACGCTATACTATGACACTGTTGTCTCAGCCGCACCTCACATTTGTTAGATGTACTTCATTGAACCCTGCTACCCTGCTGCCTTCTAGTAGTGACACCACTGATGCACCAGACCATGATTGTGTGCAGCAATCATTGGAGGAATTTCTCCCACGCCCTGATTTGTCACAAACATTACGCCCTGACTCCCTCTGGCTTTTCACCGATGGTTCATCTGTGAAACTGCCAGACGGATCCACATCAACTGCGTATGCTGTAACTACTTTAACTGAAGTTTTGATTGTTGAAAACGTACCTCAACCAGCTTCTGCTCAGAAAGCAGAACTGTTGGCACTGATTGCTGCTTTAAAATGGTCAAAGAACATTGATGTCACTATCTGTATAGACAGCAAATATGCATTTAATGCTGCACATACTCATACAGCTTTATGGCAGCTTAGAGGTTTTAAAACATCTACTGGCAAACCAACACAACATAGTGATCTTTTACAGATTTTGACACGTTTTGAAATTGCCAAAGTCATTATCTATTGTTCACTGCCCAGCGCATACAAGGGGTAGTGATTTATTAACCAAAGGTAATGCATTGGCGGACCACGTGGCCCGGTGCGCTGCTGAGGGACACGGAGCAACAATATACCTCACAGCACCTAACAATGTAGATATTACTGTGTTGCTTGACGCACAGAAGGAAATGACTATGCCCCCTGGAGCAATTGTTTCAAACAATGGAATTTATTGCACTACTGATGGTAAAATAATCCTTCCTCCCTCCTTGTATCGCTGGCTGTCGATCTTGACTCATGGCAGTGGCCATGTGTCCACAGGAGGAATGAAGGCACAGGCTGAAAAACATTTTTTCTGCCCAGGAATTTTGAAAGAAATGAAAAAAGTGTGCCAACAATGTTTAATCTGCATACAAAACAATGCACAAGGTGCAATGAGGATGAGACATGGTAGTTTCCCACCACCTAAAATGCCCTTTTCTCAATGGTGTATGGATTTTATTGAACTATCTAAAGTGGGACAACTGCAGTATTGTCTGGTCCTCATTGACACCTATACTAAATGGACAGAAATTCATCCTACAGCAAAGGCAGATGCTAAATTTGTTTGCAAAGTTTTACAAAACAACATATTTCCCACGTTTGGAATACCGGAGACCATTTATGCAGATAATGGCACACACTTCACAGCACAAATGGTTAAGGATCTTACTTCTGCCGTTGGAACACAGCTGAAGTTTCACACTGCTTATCACCCACAAAGTGCAGGTCTAGTGGAAAGGAAAAATGGTACTGTTAAGCAAATGCTAAACAAAGTAATGCATGACCAACGAATTTCATGGCCTAAAGCATTAACTGTAGTGAAGCTAACCATTAACACCATCCCAGAAAAGAAGAGTGGGTTATCTCCATTTGAATGCGCCTTTCATAGGCCCTATATTCTACCTGACCTACTCCCATTAACTGCCACTAACCCTTATAAGACTCTTGGAGAGCATTTGAAAGAATGTAAACAAATGAAAGATTATGTTGAATCTGTCAGATCTTTCTCTACTCCACAGGAGGGCCCAGAAAATTCCCTCCAGCCTGGTGATTATGTCTTCATAAAGAACCATCACCGACAGAATTGGAATTCCGTGAGGTGGCTTGGACCATACCAAGTATTATTGACCACACCTACCGCAGTGAGGATTGCTGAAAGACCTTCTTGGATTCATCTGTCACATGTTAAAAGACTTCAGGTGCCCCTTGGTGACCTCCAGCCACCCCTAGGGTAAGTCCGGTTACAAAGGGGAGTCTAGTCCTTTTAAGGATAAGACTCGTCTCAAACCCGGTGAAGACAGTGACCTGAGTCTATAGGCACACTCCCAGGGGAATCAGGCACCATGGTAATCCTGAGACTGACTCTGACCTTCTTCAGCATCCCGCTATTGGTCCTCATCATTATCACCTCACCACCCTTGAGAAGAGATAATAGGAATATAGAGGAACATGTCACAGAAACACTGTTCATGACTAATCAGTAGTATCAGTATATGTTCCTCAATGCTCGTCTGACAAGAGGAAACGGCAGTTGTTGGGCTTGTTCTTTGTTGCCTTTAACCACTAAGGGACCAATCCTAAAGGCTGAACCCTTTCCTATAAACGTGTCTGACTGTATACTTGAGATTTCAGCCTGGGGATTCCTACCCGATATTACCATGAAAAATCATGATAACACCTCTTATCAAATGACATGTCCTGATCAGATTATAGCTATGAATGTAATACAACCATTAACTAGATTTGCCTTTACAAAGAAAAATGTGACTTTCCCAGCATGTGTGTATTCAAATGGTACCACGGCGTTGGGGAAACTTCTTCCACGACAATGTTTAACAGTGTTGTTACCTTGTACCTCACAGTGCAGCGGAGCAACAGATTGTTCTTTTACACCTATATTACCTAGTCCAAGGTATAGATCACAAAATTACACTGTCAGGAAGACTAGCATTACGGGCACAGTTCAAAGTAATGGCACCTATGTTATCAAAGAAGTTCATTGGTTATGTGGTTCTAAACTCTACGCTCAACTACCTCCCAATTGGGGAGGAATTTGTGCCCCAGTGACTGTTACTGATGGATCATTTGTTCTCTACTCTGATGACAACTCCTCAGGACACGCTAAGAAGAAAAGAAGTATTCAGTCCCTTTTTAGTGCTGCTGGACTTACTGTCCCACAGAAATATAAATTATGGACACTGGGTGACAAGGTTGGATATTCAATTTTCGCCCCATATGGAGTTGGCCAGTTAATGACAAAATTTGAAGAAATGAACTACAGACTGTTAACGTTTGTTAATGCCACTACTGTTGCTTTGAAGGTTTTATCCAATGTAACTGAACAGACTAGAGTTATGGTTATGCAAAACAGAATAGCATTGGACCTAGTTTTAGCCGTCCAAGGAGGTGTATGTGCTATGTTTAACGGGTCCTGTTGCACTTACATTCCCTCTGTCTCTGAAAGTATGGATACCGCTATTACCGTCATGGAACAAGTGCAGCAGGCAATCATGAATGATTATGATGAGAAGCTACAATCTGGTTGGTTAGACTGGTTATTCACAGGAAGTTGGTGGCAGGTGCTTCTTAAAGCCTTTATGCCTTTTATTATAATAATGATATGCATGTTTCTGTCATGTTGCGTTGTGATTCCCTGTGTCAAATCAATGATGTCTCGCGCTCTGTCTCAACATACATTTATGATACAACAAATGTTCCAAGACCAATACACTCCTTTAAATACCGAAGAGGTGGATAACAATGATAATTGTGCTCCTGTTTAAATTTGGAAATGATACTCTATGAAGACAATGTAGAAAATCTTTTGAAGTTACATTGTTCTGATGTCTGTATGTGATAAAAATTATGAACTGATCAACAGGAGGAAATTGTCAGAAATTGTATATATGTACAAATATGTTATCATTTCATAATTAGTTTTTAGCTGAACTTTTCTCTATTTTTTCCCCTTACAATGGCTGCAACAACGCTGCATCAGGAAGGTTTAACTCACCCTGTAACAGACATACCTCAACAGACCGGAATAATCTGTATTTACTTAAAGTTTAGAAACTGGTGTGCAAGAAGTCATGTGCTGACACGGAGTTGTCTTTGTGTTACACAACAAAGCCTGACTGTTCCACGGTCTTATCAGTCACCACAAAGCCTGACTGTTTCACCACAAAGCCTGACTGTTCCACGGTCTTATCAGTCACCACAAAGCCTGACTGTTTCAAGGTCTTATCAGTCACCACAAAGGTGCCCATAAAGTTGCAGTAGATGTTTCCTGTGTCTGACCTGCTCAGTATAAAAGGGACGTGCTGGCTTTGTATGGCAGCGCGCATTTCCCATCTGTAATCAGAGGTGTGTTGCTCCTTGTACAAGTAAAAACTTTGAACACATTTTGTGTCTCGAATCTTATTAAGGTACGAACCTAACAGAGTACTATTATTTTGTGAGTCTTGAGTTTCAGATTCCTGACACTTCCCATAGAGTTCAGAATTAAGTTTAAAATCCTTCTTCTCACTTACAAAGCTCTTAACAATCAGGCCGCTCTTTATTTAAAAGATCTGATACTACTCTATCATCCTAATAGAGCATTACCCTCCCAAAATGCTGGATTACTTGTAATACGTAGAATCTCCAAAAGTACAATGGGAGGCACAGCCTTCTGCTATCAAGCGCCTTTCCTGTGGAACCATTTACCAATCTGGGTTCGGGAGTCAGACTCGATCTCTGTTTTTAAGAATAGGGTTAAAACCTTCCTTTTCAATGTAGCCTACAATTAGGAGGGATCATGTGTCTCTAAACCCTCCCTTAGTTGTGCTGCTAATAAAGATGGCGGTGCGCGGTTGTGCAGTGGCTCTTTGCTCCCTATTTTTGTGGGTATGTATGCTGTTTTTGGATATTGGACCGTGTGAAGCTGGATTTGTGTACAGTCGTACTGAGCTGATAAACATTGGACTTCAACAAAAGTCTGCTGTTACAGCAGTTTTTGAGAACACACAAAACATACCGGAGGCTATCTGTAGACCAGCGGGATCACCATGGATTGTTGTCGGTCCTGGGAAGCGACGCAGACGGAGGAGGGAGAGAAAGCAAAAGCGGGGATGCCGGTCGGGCCTGCTAGCGAGGCTAAAGAGACAACCGCATAGACCGCCGCTACCGAGCATTTTTCTCTCCAATGCCAGAAGCATCGTCCACAAGATGGATGATCTAGAGCTACAGCTGGCAACTAATAAAACTGTGAGAGACTGCTGTGTGCTGTTGTTAACAGAAAGCTGGCTCCACCCGCTGATCACCGATACTGCAGTACAGCTGCCAGGGCGCACACTTCACCGAATGGACCGAACAGCAGAATCCAGTAAAAAAAGAGGAGGCAGTCTCTGCATTTTTCTTCACAACACTTAATCACAGCAGTATTATTAACACTTACTGTTCTCCTGATCTAGAAACAATGTCAGTCTTATGTCGGCCTTTTTATCTTCCAAGAGAGCTGAGTGTGATTATTATAACAGCCGTCTATATTCCCCCGATGCAAATACTAAAGCAGCCCTTAGTCATTTGTACAGTGTAATAAATAAACAGCAGCAGGCCTATCCCGAGGGTGTTCACATTATAGCTGGTAATTTTAATCAAGCATGCTTGAAAACTGTGCTGCCTAATTTCACACAGTATGTGAAATCTGCCACTAGGGGAAAGAATTGTCTTGATCGGGTGTATTCGAACTTGAAGCATGCTTACAGAGCTGTGCCGTGTCCACATCTTGGCCTGTCAGACCATCTATTATTGCTCCTCATCCCAGCATACACCCCCCTCAGGAGAACTGCTAGACCAACTATAAAGAACATCACAACATGGCCTGAGGGAGCTCTTTCTCAGCTGCAGGACTGTTTTTAGATAGATAGATAGATAGATAGATAGATAGATAGACAGATAGATACTTTATTTCAAACAAAAAAGTATAACAAAGACAAAACAAATGACAAATGCAATAAAGTAACAGTATACAGTGTTCGAAAGGGAGAAGGAAGAAGTGAACACTTATTAATTCCATCTCCTCTTTTCCATAAATACACCCATGTGAATTATATACAAATTACCACATTTAAGACCCCAAGTAAACAATTAACTGTATTTTGTACATATCAACATTAACACCCATCCATCCTAACATACATTGATGTCCATACATCAAAACCAGCCTCAAATAACACAGATATACACAGTGCTGTCCCACCCACCATTCTATAGTGTCCCATAGTGTCCCAGAGTGAGCATAGTGAATCGTACATATAAATACTACCCTTCTAACATATATCCTTTCAGCAAATAATGTTTATACCTCTTTTTGAATTGATTTCTGTTTGTACATAGTTTCAGTTCCGGCTCCAGACTGTTCCACAAATCCACCCCACAGACAGATATGCACATACTTTTCTTGGTTGTTCATATCTTGGGTTTTGTAAAGTTTAAGTCTCCTCTCAAATTATGATCACTGTCTCTTTTTTTAAAATATTTTTTGTATATTAGTTGGGAGTTGATTATTAATTGCCCTGTACATTACTTGTGCTGTCTTAAATTTAACTAAATCGATGAACTTTATGACATGTGACTTTAAAAACAACGAATTGGTATGGTCTCTATATCCTACATTATTTATTATCCTTATAGATCTTTTTTGTAATGTGCATATTGACTGTAGGTTGGTCTTGTAGGTGTTTCCCCAGACTTCTACACAGTAGTTAAGATAAGGCAGAAACAGTGAATTGTACAGTAAGACCAATGATTTATAATCCAAGATGTGTCTTGTCTTGTCAAGACCCATCAAACACTTTTCTTTTCAAACACTCTATGGGATTTATTCAAGAATGAGGATCTGGAAATGTACAAACAGACTGTATTACACTACATTACCTACTGTATCAATCAGGTGACTGTGGAAAAACGCATCAGGGTTTTTCCTAACCAGAAGCCTTGGATGACAAAAGAAGTCCAGGCACTCCTCAGAGCTCGTGATACAGCCTTCAGGTCAGGGGATACAGATCTGTATAGCACTGCCCGGGCTAATCTGAAGAAAGGCATTAAGTGTTATGACCCGAGCGCCGGTTCTGATCGCGCTCGGGCTAAGTTATGTTTCGCTGCCGGCCTTGACAGTTGCGGGCTGTATTCTGGCCTCACCGGGCTCTTATTGTGAAAGTGCTCAGTGGGGTTTTCGCCTGTCAACGGTCGGTCAGCTGTTTGTAATTACCATCGTTAGTGCTTCGCCTTCTTAAGCCCGGCACTGGCGGCGGTAAGACGCAGCAGTGTCAGTCGTTCTTCGTCTGAGCTACGGATGCTTTGGACTGTTACCTACCTCGTCTGCCTGTGGTTGACCGTCGCTTCCCCAGGACCAGTAAGTGAGCTGTTAGCCTTACCCCTCCCGGTGTGAGTAGACTTCTGTGTGTCTCTGCCTCAGCAGCCTGTGTAGCCATTACTCCAACAACCTTGCCTGTGTATGGCCGTCTCCTCCTATGGACCTGTATGAGAGCTGTTTAGCCTTACGCCTCCGGATGTGTGTAGACTTATGTGTCATTGCCCCTGCATCTTGTGTTGTTACTTTTTCACCGTAATAAAACTCACTGAAACTCACTGGTGACTGTGTGGCGTCTTATGGTGGCTCGCGAGAGCCACTGCATGACAGTACACTGCTGCCAAAATGGCGTTTACGGTGATGCCAACCCAAGACGCAATTCACCAGTGAGTTCGAGTTTTTTGGACATTTGCTTTTTCCTGTCTGGGTACTGTGTATGTGAGGAATGCCGTCGTGGAGGGGCCGCGTTTGGAGTCCGAGCCACGAGCTGACAAGTGTTCTGGAAGTCGTGGATGAGCTGCTCATCTTCACTTCCCTGCTGGATTATGACCACGGCATACACTGGTACCTGGACGCTGCCGAAGATGTGCTTTGTCATCTCTCTCCCCGCTATGCCGACCACCCGGAAGTCGACGCGAGGAGGGAAGATATCGCCGCGCAACGCGAAATATTCCTGATGCTGGAGGAGGAACGCGGCATGAAGCAGGAGAAGAGGCACTCCTGCTCTTTGCCTACGGATCCCGATCCTGTTCCCGATCCGTTTCGGGAGTTCGCACCATCTGGGGGCCGGCGAAGGCGTCGGCGCCACGGCCGGGCGCATCTTCAGCAAGCTCCTGCTCCGGATCCAGTTCCGGGCCGCCAGGATGACCCCCTTA
This sequence comes from Pholidichthys leucotaenia, assembly GCA_020510985.1. Taxonomy (NCBI): domain Eukaryota; kingdom Metazoa; phylum Chordata; class Actinopteri; order Cichliformes; family Pholidichthyidae; genus Pholidichthys; species Pholidichthys leucotaenia. Next base: position 317,704,759 of record CM035839.1, on the reverse strand, counting down.
ATCAGCCAGCTGCTGTGAGTGAGCTGAGTCCTGTGCCGGTGGGCTCCGTCCATGGGTCCTTTTCTACCATCCAGCGAGCAAGGGAAGGTGCAATGTCCGCTACAGCTGATACCATCCTCCCTCCGGGAGACAGGCAAGTCCAATTTCACTGTCCTATTTATCATAGTGGTCCTCGGCATTAGTCCCACGCCGTCGAACGAGGGGGAGGCCTGCGGCTCCGGGAAATATCCCGGCCCTGCAGCCTTGTTTTGGAGAGAGGAGGAGAACGGACTGTGGTGAGGAGCCAGAGCCGACGAGAGAGCGTCCCCAGGGTTCCTCAGGGATGCAGCCCGAGTCAGCAGGTCCAGGGTCCTCTGCCCCCACGCCATACGGGTTATTGGCGAGGACGCCAGCGCGAGAGGATCCAGCTGCAGAGACCATCAGGCTGGCTGTGGAACCCGACGCAGCCGAGTGGGAGCCCGACGATGAGCATCTTCCTGAACCTGGATCGGCGAAGTCCTGGACGGCTTCAGAGCCCGAGTGCAGGCAAGTGCTCTTCCTTGTTTTCCTGTATGGTGTGTTAGAGCATTTTTGCCTGCCTCATGGGGAGGCGAGCGAGGGGCAGCCGTCTGCTGCACCCGAGCTCGTCTCGCTGGGCTCTGGTGCTGCCGGTGGAACTGATCCCGGTCCTCTTCTGTTTTTTGAGCACCTCCACAGCGTTACCGGTCCGGAGCCAGTCAAGGTCACGGGACTGGGGGTTCCAGGTTCGGAGATGGAGGTCGTCGCCGGTGCCGTCCTGACCCAGTCGGGGTCTGACGCGTGGGCCGAGGTGACCCAGTCGGGGTCCGACGTGGGTGCAGCGATGACCCAATCAGGGTCCGACATGGGTGCAGCGATGACCCAATCGGGGTCCGACGAGGCCCAGTGGGGGTCCAGCGCAGGTGCGGCTGTGACCCAATCAGGATTCGAGGGGGTCCAAGATTTTGGTTGTCCCCCTCTCAGGAGCCACCAGCCGGGGGCCGTTAGAGGTTTGTGTTTGGCAGACTGGCGCTCTCCTGTCTTGTCGTCTTCAGGCGGGCGGCTGCATGCATTTCCTCCACGGTCCTGGTGGTTGTGGGATGCAGGTCGGCCACCCGAGGAACTGCTTCGTGCGTTCGGCGTCTTGGGTTGGCCACCCAATAAACTGTGTTTGCTACGGGGTGACCTGGTTCGGCCACCAGAGGACTTGTTTCTGGGGGCCTGGGACTGGGGTAGGCCACCTGATCATGTACTGTGTTTGTGGGACTATCTGTGGGCCCATACAGTGCCTAGTCATGTCAAGTACGTTTAGCAATTTTTTTTTGTTGTTTCACGTAGTCATAGTCATAGTCAAGTCAAAGCAATTTTAGATTGCCTCATGTCTCTTCTTTTTGAAGGCCACAGTCTAGTCATAGTCAAGTCAAAGCAATTTTAGATTGCCTCATGTTTCTTTTTTTTTGAAAGCCACAGTTTAGTCATAGTCAAGTCAAGTCAAAGCAATTTTAGATTGCCTCATGTTTCCTTTTTTTTTTGGAAAGCCACAGTTTAGTCTTAGTCAAGTTAAATCAAGCAATTTTAGATTGCCTCATGTTTCCTTTTTTTTGGAAAGCCACAGTTTAGTCATAGTCAAGTTAAGTCAAGCAATTTTAGATTGCCTCATGTTTCTTTCTTTTTGAAAACCACAGTTTAGTCATAGTCAAGTTAAGTCAAGCAATTTTAGATTGCCTCATGTTTCTTTTTTTTTGTAAGCCATAGTTTAGTCATAGTTAAGTCAAGTCAGAGCAATTTTAGATTGCTCCATGTTTCTCTTTTTTGTAAGCCACAGTCTATCTATAGCTAAGTTATGTCAGAGCAATTTTAGGTTGCCTCATGTTTTTTTTTTTTTTTGAAAGCCACGGTCTAGTCATAGCCAAGTTATGTTAAAGCAATTTTAGTTTGCTCCATGTGTGTTTGTATGTATTTCTTGTTTTGTTTGTGTTTAGGTTGCCTCATGTGTTGTTTGAAAGGCAGTCTAGTTATAGTCACGTTATGCCAAGCAATTTTAGTTTGCTCCACGTGTGTTTGCATGTATTTCTTGTTTTGTTTGTGCTTAGGTTGCCTCATGTGTTTTTTGAAAGTCACTGTCTAGTTGTAGTCACGTTATGCCAAGCAATTTTAGATTGCTCCATGTGTGTTTCCATGTATTTTTTGTTCCATAGTTATTGTGTGTTTCCAGGTATTTCTTGTTCCATAGTTATCATGTATTGAGGTTGTTTGGGAGTATGATTTTGGCATGTTAAGTTTGGGTTTTTGAAGAGATCCTTACTTTGAGTTCTTTACCACGTGGGATTATGTACTTTGGAGTTAGACGGGTTGTCTGTTGTCCCTGTGGGAAGACGTTCGGTGTCAGGTGCTTATGCTCTTTATGGTTTTGTATCCCTTGTATTTTTTAGTCATGTCTTGTTTTTTCTGGTTTCGTCATGGTTCTGGGGGAAATTGATGTATTCTTTTTCCTTTTGGTTTAAGGTCTCGTTCATGGGTTGGTTCTCTCCCTCCACATCTGTCCCCCAACCTCCCACCCTGGGGGGGTGGAGGGGGTGCAGGGTGGTTCCTTGGGGCGTTCGGAGTCCGCCCGTGGAGGGAGGGTACTGTTATGACCCGAGCGCCGGTTCTGATCGTGCTTGGGCTAAGTTATGTTTCGCTGCCGGCCTTGACAGTTGCGGGCTGTATTCTGGCCTCACCGGGCACTTATTGTGAAAGTGCTCGGTGGGGCTTCCGCCTGTCAACTGTCGGTCAGCTGTTTGTAATTACCATCGTTAGTGCTTCGCCTTCTTAAGCCCGGCACTGGCGGCGGTAAGACGCAGCAGTGTCAGTCGTTCTTCGTCTGAGCTACGGATGCTTTGGACTGTTACCTACCTCGTCTGCCTGTGGTTGACCGTCGCTTCCCCAGGACCAGTAAGTGAGCTGTTAGCCTTACCCCTCCCAGTGTGAGTAGACCTCTGTGTGTCTCTGCCTCAGCAGCCTGTGTAGCCATTACTCCAACAACCTTGCCTGTGTATGACCGTCTCCTCCTATGGACCTGTATGAGAGCTGTTTAGCCTTACGCCTCCGGATGTGTGTAGACTTATGTGTCATTGCCCCTGCATCTTGTGTTGTTACTTTTTCACCGTAATAAAACTCACTGAAACTCACTGGTGACTGTGTGGCGTCTTATGGTGGCTCGCGAGAGCCACCGCATGACATTAAGGAGGCTAAACAGACCTATAAGAAGAAAGTCGAGGACCATTTTTCTGATAATGATTTGAGACGAGTATGGCAAGGCTTTAACTATATCACAAACTATAAGGGCAGCAGCATCATTTCCAGTGACATCAGCGCCTCACTGGCAGAAGAACTGAACTGCTTTTTCGCATGGTTTGAGGCAAATACGTCTCGCCCGGACCCACAGATGTTATTGAATGCCAGGTCTGATGTGCTTATCCTGCAGGATCATGAGGTGAGACAGACACTGAGAGCAGTTCACCCAAGAAAGGCTACTGGTCCCGATGGAGTGCCAGGTAAAGGTGCTCAGAGCATGTGCAGATCAGCTATGCTCTGTTTTGACTGACATTTTTAACTTGTCTCTCAAGGCAGCCATTGTTCCACAGTGTTTAAAATCTGCAGTCATTATTCCTGTACCAAAAAACCATACTATTAGCAGTCTGAATGACTATCGACCAGTAGCATTAACACCCATTGTTATGAAGTGCTTTGAGAAAATGGTATTGAAACATCTTTTGCCTAGTCTCCCCTCAGACTTTGATCGGTACCAGTTTGCCTAAAGGCGGGGCAGACCCACAGAAGATGCTATTGCTATAGCTCTCCACTCGGCATTCAGCCATTTAGAAGACAAGGGGAGCTATGTAAGAATGTTGTTTGTTGACTATAGCTTGGCATTTAATACAATTATTCCCAACATTCTCGTCGCCAAATTGTTTCAGCTTGGTCTGCCTACTCACACTTGCAGTTGGATTAAGGACTTCTTAACAAACAGAACACAGACTGTTAGACTCGGACCCCATTCCTCCTCTACAGTCATGCTTAACACAGGCTCGCCACAGGGCTGTGTGTTGAGCCCCACTTTGTATTCATTGTACACATATGACTGCATACCTGTTCATCCCACAAACATTATAGTGAAGTTTGCAGATGACACAACAGCAGTGGGGCTCATATCAGGAGGAGATGAGTCCGCATACAGAGATGAGGTCCAGAAACTGGTGAGATGGTGCTCAGATAATAATCTGCTATTGAATACAAAAAAACCCAAAAGAACTCATTATTGATTTTTAGGAAGCATAGCAGTGAGCCGCCTCCTCTATATATAGGCAAGGAGCGTGTGGAGAGGGTGGAGGCTTTTAAGTTTTTGGGTGTTCATATTTCTCACAACCTTACCTGGGCAGTTAACACCATAGCTACGATAAAAAAAGGCTCAACAACGTCTGCACTTTCTGAGGCTCCTCAAGAAGAATGGCCTGAATGCACAGTTGCTGGTTTAATTTTATCGCTCTGCTATTGAGAGCGTTCTGTCATATGGCATCACGGTTTGGTATGAGGGCTGTTCAGCCGCAGATCGCAAAGCCTTTCAGAGAGTGATCGGGACTGCGCAAAAAATCACTGGCTGTTCTCTCCCTTCTCTGGAAGAGATTTCCAGGTCTCGGTACCTCAACAGAGCTACTGCCATCATTAAAGACTGTGCTCATCCAGGCCATGATTTCTTTCACTTGCTCCCCTCGGAAAAGCGGTACAGATCCCATAAAACCCGGACTACCAGGTTTAATCATTGTTTTTTCCCCAACAGCAGTATGTATTTTGAATGGATTTATGTAACACGCACAGACTGCTGATATTTTTTGTTATTTTAGGTTATTTTGTAGCAACAACCCTATGTGCATAAGCTGGTCTTTTGTATTTATCGCTCAGTATGTTTTCATTATTGCTACGTACATATTGTATTCAACGTTTAGGTAATTTTGTTTCAAGCATTATTTATTGTTGTAATTATAAGAATGTTAAATGCATGAGTGAACTGTGAGTGTGATAGTTTGTTTTTAGGGATCAGCATCTCAATTTCGTTGCATTGTTCATTAACAATGGAATGACAATAAAGGCACTTTGACTTTGACTTTAATAGATTTAGACAGTCGGGGGACCTCCAATAATGTACTGGGCTTCTCTCCTTTAATGTTTGCTCTCTACATGTCTGTTCTTCTCATCTTCTCTATCCCCTCACCCCCCAGCTAGTCACAGCAGATGACTGCCCCTCCCTAAGCCTGGTTCTGCTAGAGGTTTCTTCCTATTAAAAGGGAGTTTTTCCTCTCCACCGTCACCAAGCGCTTGCTCACAGGGGATCGCCTGATTGCTGGGGTCTTTCTTCAATTGTGGGGATTTCCCCTACATTTTAAAGCGCTATGAGATGACTGTTGTTGTGAAAAGGTGCTATATAAATAAAGTTGAATTGAATTGAATTGGAGTGAATGAAACATGCCAAAAACATGCAAGTTAGGTTAATTGGCATCAAACTGGGGATTCTAAATTGTCCTTAAGTATGAATATGAGAGTGAATGGTTGTCTGTCTCTCTGTGTTGGCCCTGCGATGGACTGGCGATCTGTCCAGGGTGTACCCTGCCTCTCGCCCAAAGATGCTGGGATAGGCCCCATCCCCCCTGTGACCTGAAAAGGATTAAGCGGAAGAAGATGGATGGATGGATGGAATAATGTATCTATTTGTAAAGTGTCTTTGAGTGTCTATGATAAAGCACTGTATAAATCTGATGTATTATTATTAATCCTGCTTTAGGTATTACTTCCATCCATCCATCTTCTTCCACTTAATCCTTTTCGGGTCGCCAATGGGGAACAGCCACCGCCGGCCGGAAGTGACATACACTCGTTGATTCTGGCTATACCACGGAGAGTAATGTGTTTATCGCGGACGAGTTAACGTGTTCAGCAGATGCTAAGTGGGTTGAGATCTGAGTTGAAAACAGCGCACAATATGTACGGATATATACTGCACAAACCGTCCTTGGAATGGCCTTCATTGACGGCATGATCCACAGGTACCTCTGGGGATTGGCAGCTGAAGGGGACCTGATAAGCAGGCAAGTTCCCAGTCAGGTAACTTCAGAACACGTTAAATAAATCTTGATATACTAGAATTTTGTTTCATTAAATTATATGTGGGTAGATTTGCTTGTACGTGGTTGTAAAAAATGACATAAAATTCTGATGTTAAAACTTTGTTGACTGCTATACTGCAGCCCAGTCAATCGCACAAAGCAACAACTGTGCATCACTACCGGTGTTGAAACAACCCATGCAGGAGACAAGATGTCGCTGACCATGACTGACTGGCAGAGCAGTGACTTGAAACCTGTGCGTGTTTGAGAAGGAATCGTGACCAAAATTACTGGACGGAGCCACTAGTTTCATATTTGATCCTTTGAAATACAGTAGCTATTGATTAAAATTCACTACAGGTACCCTTTAACAAAGAAAAAGTGGGGGAGTCAGAAAGAAGAAAATAGACAGGAGTATTTGGAATCTAGGCACATGACAAAGAGAGAGGTGGCAAAGGCAAAGGAAAAAGCATATAGAGAGTTGTATGAGAGGCTTAACACTAAGGAAGGAGAAAAGGACTCATATCGAATGGCTAGACAAAGAGATCAAGCTGAAAAAGATATGCAGCAGGTTAGGCTGATTAAGGACAGAAAATGGTAATGTACTAACAAATGACGAGAGTGTGTTGAGACGGTGGAAGGAGTACTTTGAAGAGCTGATGAATAAAGAAAATGAGAGAGAGAGGAATATGGTTGAAGGAAAGATGGTGAGCAAGGAAGTCCCAAGGATTAGCAAGGCAGAAGTGAGGACAGCTTTGACGAGGATGAAGAATGGAAAGGCAGCTGTCACAGTTGTCACTCCAAATGACAAACCTGTGGAGGTATGGAGATGTTTAGGAGAGATGGCAATGGACTTTTTATCCAGATTGTTTAACACAATCTTGGAGAGTGAAAGGATGCCCGAGGAGTGGAGAAGAAGTGTTTTGGTACCAGTGTTCAAGAACAAAGGTGATACTCAAAGCTGTAGTAACTACAGAGGCATAAAGTTGATCAGCCACACTATGAAAATATGGAAAAGAGATGTTGAAGTCAGGTTAAGAGGAGAGGTGACAATCAGTAAGCAGCAGTACAGTTTCATGCCAAGAAAGAGTACTGCAGATGCAATATTTGCTCTAAAGGTGCGTTCACACCAAATGCGAATGGGCGGCACGAATCCACAGAAAGTCAATGGAAATACGTGAGCACATGTGAAATTACGCATTCGTGTCCGACACTAGCTAGCTAGCTAGCTGCTAGCTTTGAGATTCTGCTGTCACTGGAGTAAAAGTATCACCACTGCAGAGTTAACTAGTGTGAAAATGAGACTCACTCATCTGGAGACAGGAAGACTGGGGGCTCTTCATCTGAATTGGGATTTCGGAGTTATTTACCCACGGTTTCCTGTCACGGACGTGCTAGCAAGCTAGCAACGTAAACACCCATCATCTTGTGAAATTTGGGAAGCTGAGACAACATTTTCAGGTGAGCCCCCCGTCGGATAATGTAAACCTAAACATGATGTTATTTTGGGATTTTTCACAGCAGGTTGAACACAGCTGCAGAAGTTATAAAGGCAGCTTCGCCTGTCTGCATCTCACTCAGAAGGGGAATTCATGTCTGTTCGCATGTTTACATCGAGTTATAATGTAATTGTGCTGCGCAAAAAATTCAACCATTCATGTTTGGTGTGAATGCACCGTAAGAGTGCTGATGGAGAAGTATAGAGAAGGTCAGAAGGAGTTGCACTGTCTTTGTCGATCTAGAGAAAGCATATGATAGGGTGCCAAGAGAGGAAGTGTGGTACTGTTTGAGAAAGTCAGGAGTGGCAGAGAAGTATGTGAGGGTGGTGCAGGACATGTATGAGGATAGCAAGACGGTGGTGAGGTGTGCTGTAGGAGTGACAGATGGGTTCAAGGTGGGGGTGGGGTTACATCAGGGATCATCTCTGAGCCCCTTTTTGTTTGCCATGGTGATGGACAGGCTGACAGATGAGGTCAGGCAGGAGTCTCTGTGTACCATGATGTTTGCAGATGACATAGTGATCTGTAGGGAGAGTAGGGAGCAGGTGGAAGAGAACCTGGAGAGGTGCCAGTATGCTCTGGAGAGAAGTGGAATGAAAGTCAGTAGAAGCAAGACAGAATGCATGAGTGTGAATGAGAGGGAGGCAGGTGCAATGGTAAAGATGGACGGAGTAGATATTAGTGAAAGTAGATGAGTTTAAATACCTGGAGTCACCCATCCAAAGCAATGGAAAATGCACAAGAGAGGTGAAGAAGAGAGTGCAGACAGGGTGGAGTGGGTGGAGATGAGTGTCAGGGGTGATTTGTGGCAGAAGCGTAGCAGCAAGAGTGAAAGGGAAGCTTTACAAGACGGTAGTGAGACCTGTGATAATGTATGGTTTGGAGATGGTGGCACTGACAAAAAGACAGGAAACAGAACTAAAGGTGGCAGAGATGCTAAGATTTTCATTGGGAGTGACTAGGAGGGACAAGATTAGAAATGGGTATTGTTGTCTCTGGGTTTGGAGCTGGAAGGACGAGAGCAGGTGTCAAATAGAACACAGGTTATTGTAGTTGGCACAGATCAAATCAAATCAAATCAAATCAGCCTTTATTGTCATGTTGCTGTACATACAACTGTAGTGCAGGCAAGATGAAATTACGTTTCTCTAGGCATCCATATAAGTAAAAAGAACATAATTTAAGACACACTCACACACACCCTCACCCCCCACCCCAACACAGCCATTCACACATCCCTGAGACATACTTGAAACTAACTAGAACTATAATATACATATAATATACATAATGTCCATAAGGTGCAGTAGTATGTATGAAAGATTCCAGATCAACTGTTCAGCATCCGAACAGCTTGTGGAAGGAAGCTGTTAATCAGTCTGGTGGTTCTGCCTCTGATGCTCCGGAATCGTTTGCCAGATGGCAGCAGTTCAAAGTGTTTATGCAAAGGGTGAGAGTGGTCTTTAACAATGTTCAGTGCCCTGCTCCTACAACGGTTCTGAAAAAATTCTTGAACAGAGGGGAGGGAAACTCCAATTACCCTCTCACCTCCCTTAACTATCCTCTGCAGGGTTTTTTTTGTCTGACATACTGCAACTGGAGTACCATGTTGCAATGCAGTACGTCAGAACACTCTCCACCACACCTCTGTAGAAGGTCCTGAGGATGCAGATGGGGAGAGAGGCCTGTTTGAGTTTCCTCAAGAAGTGCAGTCTCTCCTGGGCCCACTTCCTGATCCCCAAGGAATTCTTGCTCCAGGTCAGGTCCTGTGAGATCTGCACTCTGAGGAACTTGATGTTCTCCACTCTCTCCACGAAACGGCCGCCAATGCTGAGAGGGACGTGTTCAGGCCATGACCACCGGAAGTCGATAATCATCTCCTTCGTTTTTTCCACGTTGAGCACCAGATTGTTCTCCCTGCACCAGCCCTCCAGGTCTCTAACTTCTTCCCTGTACATTGATTCCTCATCCCTCTGAATAAGTCCCACCACTGTGGTGTCGTCTGCAAACTTAATAATCTGGTTCCCCTCGTGTCTGGATACACAGTCATGTATTAGAAGTGTAAACAACAGTGGACTGAGTATGCAGCCTTGAGGGGATCCGGTGCTCAGTGTGATGGACTTGGAGATGTTGTTTCCAACACGGACAGACTGAGGTCTCTCGGTCAGGAAGTCCAGGATCCATAGACATGTGGCGGTGTTCAGACCGAGAAGGAGTAATTTCTCCATCAGTCTCTGGGGAATAGATGCACCACACCTGGCCGCCAGGCAGAGGAAATGGCCAAGAGGCCATCCCTCCTGCCTGCAGCCCTTTTGAAATCACAGGCGGTGGCAGAACCAGAAGGCAAAACCACCATCCCGTGCTACACAAATAAAAGGATAGAACATATATAGTTATTTATATGGTTCGTGTTATATGCATAACACTTCCCCTCCCCCTTACAAAAGTCCAAAACACACACACACACACAATTGAGACCCACCCTGATTTAGGACCCGAATCGTGCACCAACATAACGTAACACAATGAACTACATTGGCCCAACACATTCACACCCAAAATAACTAAAACTAGGGGTACAGGTGGACTGCTGTCCCACACCCCACAGAGCAAGATGGATTATTCTGCTGTCTGTACTAAATAAAAGTCCATCTACAAATTAAAATATCTGCCGTGTTCCTACACTGAAATAAAAAACCCCAACACAAAATAATCCCAAACTATATACACAATAAAACCACAAAACAATTCAAATACATGCACAACAAAGAACCTATATATACACAGCTTGGAGAAGATGACCCCGTGGGCCCCTGGACCGTCCTTTCATTAGTCTGCCCCTGGAGATGGTCCGCCTCCCGGGCTGCGGCTGGTCGCCCCTGCCCCGGTGCGCCTCCTCTTCCTCACCATCGGATGCTCTGCTCGTCCAGGCTCACCACTCACAGTCATCTACCAGGCACGCCGCAGCTCGTTCGGGTGCCTCCAAGAGCTGTCCGACAGCTGGAGATAAGCATCCCTCCGTCTGGCCACAATGTGCAGCCATCCCTGGTGCTCTTCCACCTGCTGTTTGGCCTGTCCCTGCCGTGATCTCACCACCTCCCAAGCCTGAATCCAGTCTGCGACGCCCAGAGGGGCTCTGCTCGGCTTGCAGGGTCTCTGCCTGGCACTTGTTCTCTAAGTGCCATTCGGTCTTGACCCGACCTCTTCTACATCCGCTGCAGTCCTTGCCGATGTGGTGCCAAGTTCACCGGCCCACTTTAGCCGAGCTCTGGGAACAACTGGGACCATCCCCTTGGCGTCGCTCGTCATTGCATGTGCCCCGCTGTGCTGCCCAGTACCCTCGTCTAGAACGACTTGGGATCTGGCACTGGGGCCCTCTTGTGCTGACCCTGAGCAAGATAAGGCCTGCCCACTCTCCAGGGTGCTGGATAACTCTTGATCTCACACTGCGTCATCCTGCACTCTGCAGTGTGGAGAGAGTTGTCTTGCTGTATCCCAATTCAGCAGGGTGCCCTCAGCCCTGTGTCGGTTTGCAACGGTACCTCCACACCACCCAACTCCATCATCCAGAATGTGTACCCATTGGTGTTCGGGGCACAGAGTGGACAACCGTCGGGGCAGGAGGGGTTGATTTCTTCTGCGGGCTCCCTCTCTCGAACATGTGGCACACCCTCACATAGAGGTTTAAGCGGCCACACCTGCCGCAGCGCTGTGCTCTTGCCTAGCAGTCTCTGGCCTTGGAGTGGTACTTCGCAGACCCACAGCCCATACGCATGGTACTTCCCCCGGGGCAGACCTCAATTCCACAGCGTTGGCATCTCCTGTGTCTTCTTTCATGCTCACTGTCCGGGTCCGCTATTTGTGTGGTAATGGTGGTAATGGGACACTTAACTGTCATTGTGACAAACGCTCACTCAGCCTCAGAGCTAGCCTGTCCGCTGTCTCCAATCAAAGCACTAACTCAATGGCTCTGGCTAGCGTCAAGTCACATAGTAAAGTGAGCAGCAAAGTCTTCATTTCAGCGCTGTTAATATGCTCCATCATCTGGTCGCGAACCATCTCCACCTCCAATGGCCCAAACCGACACTCACTATCCCGTAGTCTCAAGTTGGCGCCGAACCGCTGAGTAGGCCCGCCCACCTGTTGAAACTTGCTTCCCCGAACGGTGATGTTGTACAGCACGCGGAAATGGCGCGCCATCAGCTCAACCGTGTCATCGAAGCTGTCAGAGTCGCCGAGTGTGCTCAAAACCTGCTGTCTTTCCATTTCTAAGTTGTGCACCAACAATGTGTGCGCCCCCAATTTGTCCATCCTTCCTGGGTTCAGTGCCACCATACATGCCTGGAAGGCAGCGCACCGTCTCAACCAGGATACAGGTGGCCCACCTGGGAGCTCCAGAAATGGCCGAATTTTAAACCCACACGCTTCCATACCGTCTTAATCCTCTTTAATCCTCGTTGCCAAATTTTATGTCTGGGTTTGGAGGTGGAAGGACAAGGCCAGGTGTCGAATAGAACACACGTTTATTGTAGTTGGCACAGATGCACCACACCTGGCCACCAGGCAGAGGAAATTGCCAAGAGGCTGTCCCTCCTGCCTGCAGCCCTTTTATAGTCACGTGGTATAGAACATAAACGAATCATATAAATAACTATATAACAAGTATCTCAGATGGACAGTTCAGGTTGAGCAGTTTGTAGACAAAGTAAGAGAGGCAAGGCTGAGATGGTTTGGACATGTGCAGAAGAGGGATAGTGGATATTGCTGTGTGTGTGTGGGTGATGCCCTACCTGCCCACAGCGTGATGTCAGAGGGGCACAGTTCACTGTGTATATAGTTCTGTGCTCTGCAATAAAGTTGTTGTTGGCTGCATGAAGAGAGACTCTGACTCTCCCGTTCCCTGTACATAACATTTGGTGATGAGGAGACTAATTATGTGAGCGTGCGGGCTGCCTCCACCACTGGCGCCGTTTCTGGAGCGCGCAGGAGAGCCGGTGATCCTGTGGCCACAGTGGAGGGCCATGTTTGAGGGCTGCATCAGGTCACTGAGCTTCCATAGGCTTGATGGGAGACAGCAGCGGACACTCCTGGCCCATAATCTCGGCGCGGAGGGCCGAAGAATCCTCCATATGCTGGGTGCAGCAGAGTGCTATGAGGATGCTGTCAAGCGGCTGGCTGGGCATAAGCTAACTTCGCGCTAAAATCGGGCTACAAGCGGCCAGCTGGACATCGTGGGATGGTGGACCGGGGCCACGAGTGGAGGAGTCCCTGGTCACTGAGGACGGAGAACCAGTCGGGTAGCTCAGTGCGGTACAGGACTGTAGCGCTGGTGGATCAGATGGCGCGGTGTACGAGGACAGCGGAGAGGGAGAGCAGCAGGAGTCATCCCAGCAGCTGGGGCCTAGGCAGCAGGAGAGCGGGTCCGTGGAGGCTGAGAGCCCCAGGCAAGAACAGCAGCAGCCGGGTACGGAGACGATGCAGTGGGGCGTCTGGAACGAGGGTACTGGAAGCAGCGGCGAGGTGCCTGGGTTGGAAAACGATGCCAGCGAGGATGACGCCGAGAGCCCCGAGGGTGAGCAGCAGCAGTTGGACACGGTGGCAGCACAGTGGAGCACCCTGGACCAGGGTGCTGGGCGGTACGGCGAGACGCCCGCGGCAACGAGCGGCGCCGACAAGCTGGCTTCGGTTTTCACCAGAGTGTGGCCACGGGGGGCCGGAGTGTTTGGAGCCATGATGGCAATGTTGAAGGCGGTCAGGAGCGGTCTGGTGGACACGGAGGGACGGCGTGCCGGACAGCAGCACTGTGGGGCTGGAGGGGAGAAGCAGCTAATGGCGGGAAGGGACATTTTCACCGAGGAGGGTGGCTTCACCATGGGGGCTGACGGTGGCCAGGGGCACACATGCCATGCGGCTGCCCAGGGCCTCCGAGCCGGTTTTGCCCATGGCTGTCCAGAGACTGTGGAGTGACTTAAATACTCTGTGTGTAAATATGTATATATATTTTGCTGGTGTGCATGAGAGTATACATGTAATGGGATTATTTTTGCATTTTAAGAGACACAGTTCAATTTTTAATTGTTTTGTGTAAATGTGGTAGGCTATTTTATTACTGTTCTTTGTTCCCGGTGTTCTTAGTGCGTGATACGGGTCCTAAATTGGGGAGGGTCTCGACTGTGTGTGTGGTCTTACACTTTTGTAAGGGGGAGGGGAATGTTGTGTATGTGTGTGTGCGTGTGTGATGCCGTACCCGCCCACAGGGTGACGTCCGGCGTTCGCTGCCCACTGTGTATATAGTTCTGCACTCTGCAATAAAGTTGTTGTTAGCTGCATGAAGAAAGACTCTGACTCCCCCTTTCCTTATACATAACAGATATATTGGACAAAGGATGCTGAAGATGGCGCTGCCAGGCAGGAGGAACAGAGGAAGTCCACAGAGAAGACTGATGGATGTAGTGGAGGAGGACATGGAGAGGGTTGGTGTTACAGAGGAAGGTGCAAGGGACAGGGTGAGATGGAGGCAGATGATCCGCTGCAACGACCCCTAAAGGGAGCAGCCGAAAGAAGAAGAAGACGACGAAGAATAACGATATCACTTGTTTATAAAAGAGGTTTAGATGTATTGTTCATAGTCTATGTTCATGGTAAGCTCGGCTAGAAATAAACCGTGGCTTCATATTTACTTAATAGTTAAATTTACTGCTATTAATAATAATCACTCTCAGGAGTAAAATAGTCATGGACTTTCTACCAAAAATGTCAACATATCTTTTACATCCATATGAGACCCCACAGTTTTCACGGCATTTTTTAAAGTGTAAAGCAGCTTTCTCAGAGTCAATCAAGTTTTCAACCACAGAGAGATTCAAAGGAAAAACTGTTCCTTCAAATTAAAAGAATGAACATCACTGTACATTTCAGTCAGGTGCTTTTTTAAAATACTGTAGCCTCCTTCGCAAACAAATCAACAACATAAACCATCATATTCAAACCAGACTTTTCATTTACAAGCAACATCATGTAGAAAGTTGAAAGGTAGCAACTATGGGATAAGGATTGTGCCAGCAGAAACTGAATTTGATTTTTTTTATTTGAATTTGAATAACTGAATTTGAACCTGAATTAATTAGTTTGAATAATTGCTTTTAAGATTTGAATCTGAATGACCTCATTTGAAATTAAATCTATTGGTTTGAATGTGTATTGCAATAAAATTGAAACTGTATTTAATTTAGTTGAGAAGTTCGGTCTGTGGCGGACGCAATACACAGTGTTGGGGGTTTTCCTCACACCCAGAATGCAGGGTGGAGAGGAGAATTATGACTCAAGGAGGAAGCATCACTGGGAGGTATCAAACGGGACAGTTAGTTCTATACATCTCCCGGGGAGAGGAAGCTTAACCGGGCGCCGCAGAGAGAATAAGGTGTCGAAGCAGCGCCCGCGTATGTTATGTTAAAGATGTGCATCGTCTAGCAATCTGTATGTTAATGTGCTGCATTTCTCTTTATGTATGAAGGTTGGAAGTGCTGAGTCTCTGCATATGGGAATAAAAGTATAAAAGAGGGATGTACAGATACCCTGATAACGCAATAGCTCAGCCGAGCTATGAAGCGTGTTTGCTTTATGTTGTTGGAGAAAAATAAAGCCTTGAGGTGTCATCCAGCTGGTTGCCTTTGCCCATTCCCTTTTCTCCATAGGCTCTCTAATTCATTATCAGAGTTCAGTTTCACTTCTTGTCATACAGATTCAGTTTATTTCAGGTTTTTGTGCCATACATCTGGGACCTAACTTCAGTCAAAACTAGTCGAACACAGATAGAACGAACTCTGTTTTACACCTGCAACTCTCGCTTTATGTGCCGTTTACCTGATAAACCCCTGCATGGACTTGAATGGTTAATTCAAAGTGATGTCCAGCAGCCACACGCCAGGTTTGTTAAAAAAAAAAATCATGACATGTATGAGAAGATGCGTCATGTATGCATACAAGGCACTGTTAGCCAGGGCAACAGGTTAGCAGAGATTAACAGCAGAGCCTCCATTCAGGTGTTGGAGGTGTAGCAGCCCAGGAGGAGGTGATCCTGCTGTCAGGACGCTGCTCTTTCAAAAACCAAAGGCTTCTGTGAGACATGTTTCCACACAAAGTTCAGTGGAGTCAGAAAGTGGACAAAGGTCAGTAACTTGTGATGATATTGGCTATTTAGCATCATAGAAGACATAATTATGAAATGATAATAAGAATGAAGCATTCTGCCTTCTCTGAGTTACTAAGAAGGACGGAGACGGTAGTTACAGTGACTGTCTGTCCTTTAAAGTTAGGTTTCAAACTAATAAAGCTGTTAGTAGGTTGGCAATTAAATTAATAGTGTTGTTAGCTTGATAATGACCTCACTCCATACCTGGGCATCAGTGGCATTTTCTACTTTTTCCATGCTCCTATAGAGAGGACCAGGGATCTTGGTGTGAGGGACATCTTAAAGCCTCCTTCACTCCAGTACTTAAACAGTCATCTTCTTCTTTCAGATAATTTAGAGATGAGGTGTGTGTGTGTATGTGTGTGTGTGTGGGGGGGTCATATTGCTAATAATAATTTGGTGTTTTTCAGCTTTTTTTGTCAGCCGGGGTGGCTGTGGCGCAGGCGTTCTCGCTTTCTCTATGCCATCTGCATGTGTGTCCTTGCATCTGGTGGGTCAGGCCAGCGCCTTGGACAGCAGCTCTGCTACCATGACTGTGTGAATGTGTGTGGGACTGGGTAAATAACAACATCTGTAAAGGGCTTTGGTCATCCAGAGATGAAGGAAAAAAGAGCTATATTGTGGGGGGCACAGTTGTAGGGTTTTCTCACACCCAGAGAGAAAAAGGCGAAGAGAGGACCATGGGCCGAGTGAGGAAGTGCCTCCGGGAAGTGTCAGACGAGACAGTTAGTCTATACACCTCCCGAGGAGAGGAAGAGTAACCGGGAGCCGCGGTGTCGAAGCGGCGCCCGTGTATGTTATGTTAATGACGTGCATTGTCTGACATTCTGAATGCTAATGTGCCACACATTGTCTTTGTCCATGCAACAAAGTTTAAAAGAGGAATGTACAGGGACCTTGATAGCGCAATAGCTCAGCCGAGCTATGAAGCGTATTTGCTGTATGTTGCTGGAGAAAAATAAAGCCTTGTGCCATCCAGCTGGTTGCCTTCGCCCATTCCTTTTTCTCCACAATATATGCAAATGCCATTTTACCCAAAAAATTGCCATGTGGTTCTTTGAACATTCCTTACATTTTGCAAATCTGCCTTTTTTTGTCAAATGTCAAATTATTTTATTAAAATGCTTTTTTTTTCTCATAAATTAACAACTTTTAATACTTAAATTTTCTACTTTTATACTCCCCTCTAAAGAGGTGGGTAAGCGTTTGTCCAGTAAACTCCTTCCACAGTTTTAAAGCAGGGACTTTTTAAAAAACTTTTTACAGTGCTTGTACATGTATTGAAGATGTGCATATTTTATCCAGTTAAATGATTTTCTGATATTTTCTCTAAATTTGTTCCACTTTGAATTGTAGCTTGCTAGCTTTGTTTGAACTCCTTGCAATTCCATGGTTATTAGTTTTATTGCAGATGAATGCTAGATCTGTAATCGATTTTCTGGTTGTCGGTGTGCTAGCTGTCCACTCTGGATAATGGCCATGGACGGGCGTAGTATGTGGGTGGTGGTCTTGCTCTCTATGTAATTATGGAGCTTTCATTAATAAACTTCTGACTTTTTTCCTCATAAAAGTTCATCTGTTCTTTCATAAATTTGCATTTTTTTACTCATAAATGTGAGATTTTTTTCCCCAATTAATTTCCAACTTTTTTTTTGTCAAATTTGCAACTTTTTCTTTGTACTTTTACCTCCTCCACAGAGGTAATATTTTCATGTTGGCTAGTTTGCCTGATTGTCAGGAGGATCACACAAAAAGTCGTACTGGACGGATTTTGATCAAATTTTCACCAGAGGTGATCTGGGTCAAGAATCAGATTCTGGATCACTTTATCTCTTTTTTTCAACATTAAGGCTTTGGTGGAGGTAGGCACTCTCTGAATTCCCTCTAGTTGTTTTGTGTTATGCTTTGTTCAAGCGACTTCACAGCTGCTCCAGACTGGATGGCCATTATTCTGAAAGCGTTAACCGGATGTTTCCCTCTTTAACACAGTGGACTTGACATCAGCTTGCAGCCCTGAGCTCTGCACAGCAGAAGTTGACTCTCCTCAGTCCCACCGACGGCGGCTCCTCCTCTCCGGTCTGCAGCTGAGGACTCACGGCGGAAACTTCTGCAAAGAGGACACGACAAGGTAGGTCAGCAAGCTCGATCAGAGTCTTTAAGTTTCTGTGGTTTTATTAATATTATTAACATAATTTCATGTTAACGTGTGGAGTAAAACAGCGCCGCTGCTCCGTGATGCTGGCAGGAGGCTGATCCAGCTCCGGTCCGCTCCCTCCGACAGGAATATTGCTGCAGAGATGTTTTTGTTTTTTAACTTGTCCTTACTGGACTTTTTCGGCACTACAGTGTAATAAGTTCACATCTACTATCTAATGTAGTCCTGTGGAGTCTGTTCCTTTTTCAAATGTCAGTGGATTGGGACGGGGTGAGTGACAGGGCAGCGGGTATGGATGATGTGGCTGTCAGCACCCATCAGGTACACCAGCGCGGGGCTGCCGCCTCTTCACCGGCTGGGGGCGCTGCTTGCAACTTTGCTCTGCTGTAGTAATAATAATAAAATTTTCACCTTGTTTCTGTGGCAACTTTACCAAGTTTTGATGTTGTCCCTGCAAAGATCTGACTACAATGCAGGTATGCGCAGATGGTTTATCTGTCTGGCGTCAGTCCCTCTCCAAACATCAGAAACGCCTTTATAGTCAGTTCATGTGATGCAGTGTTTAAATCTGCATAAAAGTCTGCCTGTTGCTCACAGCTGTCCTAACTGCCGATTTTGTGGTTAAATCTTTGGGAGCCACCCAGAACAAATATTGAGTGCATTTGATACAGGATAATTTGTCATTTATCTTAATTAAAATTGAGCGCTTGTGTGTGTGTGTGTGTGTGTGTGTGTGTGTGTGTGTGTGTGTGTGTGTGTGTGTGTGTGTGTGGTGGGGATCTGATTACCTGATTTAAAAAGTGAATACCAGTGTAACCAACAAATCTCCTGATAAATGAATATTTGAGCGCTGCCCCGCAGCTGTCGTGGAATCTTGGTCATTATTGTTGTGTTTTATTCAATCTGAAGTTTTTGTTGTGAGATCGATTTTCATTTGGCCCTATTAATATCCCGTACTGTGACAAGAGTTTGTAACTGTGCAAACAGTAACTGAAGGGTTTACATTAGTTCAAGCTCCTAGTTGTTTTTTGAATACATTTAAGATGCATTGCAGATGCCCTGATACAAATGTTTCTTACGCTCAGTATTTTGATCTTTGACCTGAACTTAAGTCCTGTAATCGGCTGTATGAACAGCACTGGGCGAAGTAACTTGAGTGAGCCCAGCAGTTTTTGGTGGTCGTGAAACAAAAATCAGTCAGTTTCATTGTAAAACTGTAGTGCCTCAACCAGGGCTCGGCAAATGACTTTAGTGAACTTACTGACACCAGTTTGTTGTATCAGACCAGGGAGTCTTTCATATTATGCAACGCTTCTTCAGTCCACAAGCTTTCAAGGTTCTGTTAATTACAGTGGTGTGAAAAAGTGTTTGCCCCCTTCCTGGTTTCTCATTTTTTTGTATGTTTGTCACAAATGTTTCAGCTCATCAAACAAATTTAAATATTAGACAAAGATAACACAAGTAAACACAAAATGCAGTTTTTAAGTGAAGGTGTTTATTAAGGGAAAAATCCAAACCTACATGGCTCTGTGTGAAAAAGTGATTGCCTCCTAAGCCTAATAACTTGTTGGGCCACCCTTAGCAGCAACAACTGCAATCAAGCGTTTGTGATAACTGGCAATGAGTCTTCTATAGCGCTGTGGAGGAATTTTGGCCCACTCATCTTTCCAGAATTGTTGTAATTCAGCCACATTGGAGGGTTGTCGAGCATGAACCGCCTTTTTAAGGTTATGCCACAGCATTTCAATCAGATTCAGGTCACGACTTTGACTAGGCCACTCCAAAGTCTTCATTTTGTTTTTCTTAAGCCATTCAGAGATGAACTTGCTGGTGTGTTTTCGATCATTGTCCTACTGCAGAACCCAAGTGCACTTCAGCTTGAGGTCACAAACAGATGGCCGGACATTCTCCTTCAGGATTTTTTAGTAGACAGCAGAATTCATGGTTCCATTTACCACAGCAAGTCTTCCAGGTCCTGAAGCAACAAAACAGCTCCAGACCATCATACTACCACCACCACATTTTACTGTTGGTATGATGTTCCTTTTCTGAAATGTTGTGTTACTTTTACGCCAGATGTAATGGGACACACACCTTCCAAAAACTTCAACTTTTTTCTCGTCAGTCCGCAGAGTATTTTCCCAAAAGTCTTGGGGATCATCAAGATGCTTTCTGGCAAATCTGAGACAAGCTTTTATGTTCTTTTTATTCAGCAGTGGTTTTCGTCTTGAAACTCTGCCATGCAGGCCATTTTTGCCCAGTCTCTTTCTTATGGTGGAGTCATGAACACTGACCGTAACTGAGGCAAGTGAGGCCTACAGTTGTTTGGCTGTTGTTGTGGGGTCTTTTGTGACCTCTTGGATGAGTCGTCGCTGTGCTCTTGGGGTAATTTTGGTCAGCTGGCCACTCCTGGAAAGGTTCACCACTGTTTCATGTTTTTGCCATTTTTGGATAATGGCTCTAACTATGGTTCGCTGGAGCCCCAAAGCTTTAGAAATGGCTTTATAACCTTTTCCAGACTGATGGATCTCAATTACTTTGTTTCTCATTTGTTCCAGAATTTCTTTGGATCACAGCATGATCTTTTGGTCTACTTCACTTTGTCAGGCAGGTCATATTTAAGTGATTTCTTGATTGAGAACAGGTGTGGCAGTAATCAGGCCTGGGTGTGGCTAGAGAAATTGAACTCAGCTTTCCAAAGATGTGATAAACCGCAGTTAATTTATGTTTTAACGGGGGGGGGGGGGCAGTCACTTTTTCACACAGGGCCATGTAGGTTTGGATTTTTTTTACCCTTAATAATAAACACCTTCATTTAAAAACTGCATTTTGTATTTACTTGTGTTATCTTTGTCTAATATTTAAATTTGTTTGATGATCTGAAACATTTGTGACAAACATACAAAAAAATGAGAAACCAGGAAGGGGGCAAACACTTTTTCACACCACTGTACCTCTGCCAAGAAGGTAATGTAATCAGGGTGGTTTGTCTGTTTGTCCGCCCACCCGTCTTTTAGCAGGATTATGCAAAAACTACTGTACGGATTTGGATGAAATTTTTACCAGAGGTAGCCCTTGGGCCAAGGATGAACCCATTACATTTTGGTGATGATCTGAGAATGCATACCTCCACCAAGGCTCTTATCTTCTCACAGTGTGTGAGCAAGAATCCTCCAAAACTATTGGATAGACTTTGCTGCAGTTTTCACCAGAACTGGCTCGTGGCCTACACATGAACCATTACATTTTGGAGGTGATCCATGAGGGACGGAAGGAGCCTTGGTGGAGATACAGTATGTGCTCTCTGAGTGCTTTTCTAGTTGTTTTTGTCTTAAATTTAGTGACATTTATGCAATATATACAGTATATAGATATACACACAGTTGGAATTGAATGTAGAAAACTTCTAGTGCTTTTAGTTATTAACATCAAAGACCAAGATTCCAGCTTAAAAATTGTTTAAGTGAATGCTTTAAATTAATCTTCTGTACTGATTTAATAGCCTATTTTTGGTGTTTTAAACTGCTGGAAATCCTTAAATCTGATCAAGCACAGAAAGAGAACACTTCTCTGTTCTCATTGCAGCAGCTTGACTCTCATCATGTTGAGTCAGCGCTCTCTCTCTCTCTCTCTCTCTCTCTCTCTCTCTCTCTCTCTCTCTCTCTCTCTCTCTCTCTCTCACTAAATATTGTTTCAGACTAGTGAGGCACATTTTCAGAGTGAGGGGAGCACATCCGAGGTTCTCCAGCATGTTTATGTTCCCACTTTTCATCTGCACATTGTTTATTTGGGGGAATTGAGAAAGGAATGCCTGCCTCTTTCTCTCGTTGTATCACAGAGTTTAGTCCGACATGTTCTGCATGCGGCAGTGCTTTCTATCACCTGTCCAGAGCTTTGTGTGGGGCTCCGGTTTAAATGCAGGCTCCTTAAAAGAAACAAAGCCTCCAGCAAGGGTGTGATTACTGCTGAGACAGACGTGAAGTGCTCCATCTTACTTGTGACATCTGTCCTATTTGATCCCATGGCCTCATGGCCTTGCTAGGAAAGAGAAGCTGCCCTGTGAGTTTAATGAAAGAAAAAGCTCAACCTAAAGCGGATTCATGAGCTACTCACTGATCAAAGTTGAGACTCTGTGTGTGTGTGTGTGTCGGGGGGGGGGGGGGGGTGAGGGGTGACGGTGGGCGCTGGACTTGAAGCTAAGCCGATGGACACTTAGCATCTGTTGGCTTCACGCAGACTTTACTTTGAGCCGGTCATATGGTGCTGATTAGCGTGCTGGTTTTCAGATAGCCCCGCTCTCCCTGGCAGCAGTTTAAGACGAGGACAGCGTGGTCGGCTCCAGTATTTACGATAAAACTGTACATGCCACATGGGGAGTAGCAGTTAATGCTCACTGTAGCGGATGAGAAGAAAAACGAGAGGATTTGTCATAATGACCTGGGTCCAATCCCAACTCATTATCCCTAGTCTTTCCTGTTAACAATTTCGTTTTCTCTTTTGCAAATTGTGACTACATATGGAAGCTGTGTGGCCTGTGTTTGTCTGCAGCTCAGACCACTTTCACTCTTGGCCCTGATTGCAGCTGCAGTATATGCTCAACGCTCAGAGTCCATCCAAGCAAAACACAGACCAGAAAGTCTGTGTACGTGCTTACTTGGCTTGCAGACAAACATACGCTTTTTATTTTTGCAAAAGTGATAGAGCCCAGGAGGAAGGTTTTTGCACAACAGACCACATAAGATGTACAACGGCATCACCTCTGCAAGACAGCCTGCTCTTAACTTAGCTGCAGTTTGGTGGGGGGTTTGCAATAGAGTAATAATTCACAAGGAAGGCCGTGTGCGCCGGTGCATGTGTGGCTCTTGTTAAAAGGCTGTTGACGAGACTCTTATTTTAAAAGTGCCACGAGAGAGCTCTGGGGGAGTCCTGTCGCTCTCTCCCCCTTTTCCCGGGCTCAAATGAACAGGAAGGACTTTGTGGTGATGAAACATACTTGATATCAAGCTGCTGGTTTAATAACCCGGCAATAAATTGAAAATGAGGGCAGAAAAAAGTCATGAAAATGGAGGGTTTGGCTGGTGCAGGAAATGACTGAGAGAAAGCCAGAGGGAGGGGAGGAGAGGAAAACTTTTAGTTGTTCCACATATGAGGGGAGCTGCAGCGGTATAAAGACCCCTGAGTGGTTTTAAAAGTGAGCTCTCTTTGTTTTTGCCGTACCTGACTGCTGCTATTTGAAATTAAACAAGAGGCAGACGTGGGCCTTTTCATCTCATTCCTGCACACTCGGTCGAGGGTATTTACACTCAGACATGGCTCCCACAGCTGGCTCGAATAGCTTACACTCGGCTCTCTCCCTTTCATTCCCCTCTGAGTTTCTTTCCCTCCTCCTCTTTTTCAGGAGGCAACTTGTCCCCCCTCTCGTCACCAAAAGGTTTCCCATCTGCCTCTGATTACCTTTGGCTGCAGTTGGTTTGCCGCCAGCCATCTGGGCCAGTGTGGTGTCTCCGCTCGCTCTTCTCTCCCCAGACAGCTCCGAGGGAGGGACGGGAAGGGGAGGGAGGCTAGGTCCGGACAAGAGTGAGCTGGGTGGGCAGACTTTATTGGAGGATAGGTTTGGGTTTTTAGCTGACACTGCAATCTGTAGCCAGGAAGCTCAAGTCAAAAAAGAAGGGCACCCATGAAAATGTGAGTCCCCATCCTGGCTTGGGTCTGTTTTTATAATGGGTACCGTGGGTCAGAGGAAGTCATTTTCCTTTGGTATTATAAAGCGGGCTTGTGCTATGTTTGTCTCAAAGTAAAGAAAAATACAAGCTAAAAAAAGCATAGAGTAGAATTTAAAGGAAGCTTTGGTCTGTTCATAGCTCAGGACAGCCAAATTAGTAATGTTTAAAAAACCTGCCCTGCGTACATTTTCTCTGTCTTACTAATTGTAAAAACTGACATTTTGCCGTACTGTTCAGATGATAGACGACTGTATGTCCTGGTGTGCTGCTGATTTCCTGACACATGCTTGTAATTTGCTAGAACTGAATGTGTGTTTGTTTACACATCACGCTGAGTGCCACTGGATTGTACAAGCTATGGTTAAAGATGACAAACAGAAATGATACATTTGAGAGGACTACTGGGACAACCCTCATTTTCACATTAAACTGAAGGACGTCAGAGTTGATTTGTTGGAAATGCAAATCGACTGTGTGGAAAAATTTGCGTGATCACTGAGAGATCTTTGGAAGATTGCTGAGAGATCAATGAGATCGTTGACTGCTCCTTGGGCACTTAACTTTAGAGAACGCTAAAATCTTTCCACCCAAAAGGTAGAAATGGTCGAGAGATCAGTGAAGGATCACTGAGTGTTTGATGAAAGACCAATAGAGTTAACTGAAAGATTGCTGAGAGATTACTGGAAGATTATTGGGAGATCGATGAGATTGTTAAGCGCTTCTTGAGAGATCGTTGAGAGTTCATTGAGAGATCGCTTCCCTTTGGTGATCATTGAGAGATTGTTTTGGACTGAATCAAAACTTTGAGGACTGTGGACATCACTAAAGATTACTGAGAGATCTTGGCAATTGCTGAGAGATCATTGAAAGATTGTTGAGAGATCTGTCCATTTTTACATCACCCAGTGATCTCTTAACGATCTCCACCCCACTGTAAAGGGGGGGAGGGGTTATTAATTACAGTATATTATTATCGTTAATTAAGATTGCTTGATTTTTGCACATTTTTCTGACAGTATATGTTGCTAAATATCAATACCACTCTCAGTATCAGCCAGAGCATAATTATTTTGCTACTATTGGTACAAGATTTAAACTAGCTTCATATAGGCACTCATGTCATCAGATTCCTATACAGAATGTTGAACATCAGTTAAGTACAATCAGGTGGCCAGCCAGTCAGTCACTCAACCATACAGCCAACTACCAGAGTCAGCCAGTGCAGCAGCGATGTTGGCCTGCTGTGCCTCTCAAATTGGCTCATTTTACTCCCAGACCCTCAGACATTATACTCACTTCAAGCCTTGTTTGGGCATTAAGCTCAGATTTTTTCCCCCAACAAGATCAATGGCTTCTTTTGTGTTTGAACTCATTCTGGTGGGCAGACTGCTTAAAGTGTGGGTCCTCGGGGGGGGCCCCAGGTTGGAACCCTTTGTCTTGTCTTTAGTCAGTAGAGTAAAAGGCCGGGTGCTTGCCTCTCAGTAAAGCCAAGATTGATTATCTGAAGGAACAATGTAGGATTGGTATGTTGCTGAATGTGAACTGGGTAGATTTGTCTTGTCTGACTGGGAACTGCATGGGTCAGTAGTGAATCCTCTCTCTTTCTCTGTGTTATTCCAATGTCTTCTTTGTTCCTTATGTGTCTTGGTGCTAAAACCTGTCTATCTCCTTCCTTTCACTCTTTTTTGACCTTCCTCCTGTAGTTACTGAATCCTCTCTCCCCTACAGGGCAACAGAGAGGAGTGTGTACCAACCACTGCTGCTGAGCCCCTTCACTAATCCACCCCACTTCTATGAAGACTGCTCCAAGAGCCCACTGCCACCCACCAACCAGCACACTGTAGGGGCCGCTCTCTGATCTCTCCGCAGCCATGGCCCAACAGAGCGCTGAGCTGTCCCACTGCTAGGCGACAGGGCGTCCGAGAGGGCAGGAGACATGTTGGGACAGAGGCACGAGGACCACTGCACTGAATTTTGTTACTATAGCAACTACTGTAGTAACCATGGAAATGCTATGGAGGACTGGCCTGATCTGCACTGTCACTGTGGTCATGGTTGTTGGCAGTGGTGTAGGAGGTCACAAAGATGAGTTTGCTCAGTCACAAGGTGAGACCAACCTGTGTTAAGTAAAATTATATATATATATATATATATATATATATATATATATATATATATACTGTATATATATATATGTGTGTGTGTGTGTGTGTTTTTAGTTTTTTAATGGATAAGGCTGAAACCACAGCAAAAACCATTAACGTATTCAAATTTTAAAAGTCAGTATTAATTTATAGATTTCTTTGCATGTATTATCAGAGGTTAGGAATGTGTTTTTCAAGAATTAGTACCCTTTTTGCATGTGTGCTTCCACTCTAGAGAAGTCACGCCTTCTCTACTTCTTCATATGAGACCTTAAATCGGAAAAAATGTTCAGTGAAGTGAATGTCAAAAGCAAAATTATCATTTGATCCCGATCAAATGCCGATCCCGATCAATACAGATGACATTGTTTTGCTGTCAAACCACATCTCACAGGCACAGAGATTATTGTCACTTGTGGAGTTGGAATGCTCTCGGATCGGTCTCACCATCAATGACCAGAAGACCAAAGCAATGACGCCCGGGGATGCTTCTGACTCTATATCTCCACTGTTGATGAGTACCGGCAACCCTCTGGAAACAGTCAATAACTTCAAGTACCTTGGCTCCTGGATAGGATCTACTAGTCATGATATGAAGGTGCACAAGGCGTTCGCGTGGGGCGCTCTCAATGACATGCAAGCTATATGGCGCTCAAACGTGTCAAGAGAGCTAAAAGTTAAAGTCTTCTGTGCAACAGTGGAATCCATACTGCTATACGGAAGTGATTGCTGGTCATTAAACACCTCTCTTCAGAGGTCATTGGACAGCTCCTACACCCGGATGCTGCGCACTGTCCTCAGTGCAAACTGGCAAGACCACGTCTCTAATGAAGATCTCAATGGGCACCTTCCCAGAATCTCAGACAAGGTGGCTTGGCGAAGACTTGACCTTGCAGGGCACTGTTACCGTCACCAAGAGCTCCCAGCAGGCCACCTGGTACTCTGGGAACCGACACGTGGCTTTTGCCACCCAGGACGGCCATGAACATCATTCATGGACACGCTGTTTTATTAAAAAAACTGTAATTTTATTTTAAAAAATAGACAAAAATTATCCATGAAATAATTCACTAATTTATAATAAAGTCTCAAATGTACAAGAAAAGTCAATTTTACAAGAGGAAATTACAAATTTGAGGAAAAGGATTTCAAATTTAGATAAATTTACAGAAAAAAGTAGAAAACTATAAGAAAATTGTTATAAATTTTGGAGAAAAATCTCAAACCTTCAAGACTGAAGTCATTACTCAAGTTTTTAAGTAGGTGCTCTTTGTACCCTTAACTCAACTAGAAATTTTTGGTTGTCTACTTTTAATTATTAATTTCAAAGCACTGCTTTTGCATGAGTAAAATTTCTGGCTACTATACCCACCTCTGATCATGTAATTTAAGTATGCATGAGTAAATGACTATTATTAATGGATTTTTCCCCTTCCCTACTCTCTCAATGGAAGAAAACAAACAAACAAACAAACACTAGAATAAAAATACAAAAAATACACATATTTTTGTCATTTATGTAAACCATGACCAAAAAATCCTGCAGGACAAAACATGACACTTGATATTTTCTAACCTGTTTGTATACCACCATAGACAGAGAACCTGAATTAGACAGAGCTCAGAGAGGGAAAGATGAGACAGAAGAGAGGAGCCAAGGAGAGGAAAGTGTTCAGGCAGAGGGTGCAGGAGAGGTGAGAGCAGAGGAAGGAGAGAAAGATGACACCAGTAAAAAGTCCAAACACAGGATGTCTGGGTGGGACCCCAGCTGGCCCAATATTCCAACATTCAAGCCTTGGTTGTACAATACTTCAAATGGTAAGCTCCATATGCAAAGGGCTGCACGGTGGCGCAGTGGTTTAGCACTGTGGCAGCACAGTTTACCCTCGGCCGGGGGATCGCGGGGATCGTGAGATCGTGGGTTCGATCCCAGCCCCCAACCAACAGTGAGCTGTGTGGAGTTTGCATGTTCTCCCCGTGTTGCGCGGGTTTACTCCGGGATTTCTCCGGTTTCCTCCCGCATACCAAAAAACCCCCCAAAATATGTAGGTTTAGGGCGCTCGCGCACGCAGCGACCGGCAGCCGGTGGCTTGTCACCAGACTGCAAACCAAATCTACCTACGGGTACAAATAAGTAACAAAAAAAAAAAAAAGTTACTGTGCAAAATTTGAAAAAGAAATAAATAGTATAAAATTAACATATTCCAGTTGCAATACTGTCATGTAAACCCCCCCATCCCCGGAAAAATATGTTGCCACCGCACCAAGGTATTTAAGCAAGAGGAAACACTGCATATGATCTTTTTTTTTTAAAATTTTTTATTTATTTTTTTAAATATTGGTTTTCATGAAAATACTGTCTGATGCACTAGAAAACCTCTACTGTGAAGTCATTCTTTGTTCTTTTTGGTGCAGAAATCTGTATGGTGCCACAATTCCAATGACTCTTAAACTGAAAGCACCAAGGTGCCTCGGTGCCTGTGGCATGATAGCATGGGTGGCTGTAAAGAAAAAGTGGCACTCTGACCTCTACTGGCCTGGGATAGTTATTACAATACCTTTTATCGCTGCGACATTGACAGAATTGGTGAGTTGAGAAAATATGATGATACAATGATACAAGCCTTTAGTTCCACTTAATTTTGACCGGGCGAGCTGAAACAGAGAGGCGGACAGACAAACAGACAGATGGACAGATACACACAGCCACAAACAGATGCACTAACCGATTACTGTATGCCTCCGTTTCACCGAGGCATAATGAAGTTAAAACAGAAAGCACTGGGAGAGCACAAACTTATCTAAGGTAGATAATTTTCTCCCTCATGATTTTATTTAACAGCCTGTTAGCTGTCAGCGCCCTCTGTTGGTGTTCATCATATCACTGGAAAAGGCAATGCATTCATTTTCCCCCTTTGGAATATCTTAAAAGTTCCCCAAAATGTGATTGAGATCACAGAAACAGATAAAAGAATGTAGGCAAAAACACAAACTACTGGGCGTCGTTAGTAAACTGGCTTTTCAAAAAAGTAGTAGTAGGCTTTTTTTTTATATGAAGCTTTTATCTCATAGCTTTAAAATATTTCTTGGAAATTTGCAACTTTTTTATTTTGAATTTTCAAAAATTGTCTCATATATTTGATCTTTTTTTTGTTTTGTTAATTTGCTATTTTAATCACATTTACAACTTTATTCTCTTAGAACTGAAAAAAATTGTGACTTCATTCTTTTTTTTTTGTCTTGAAATATTGTAATTTTTCCATTTTTTAAAACGATTTTGGTCAAACCCACAGGGAAAATCTGGCCTCGGGCTACAGAAACCCATATGTGCGAATGGTTGAGATACGCTTAAAGCATGCTGGTCTGCTCTGTGTGTTCCTGACCTCCGATTCCACAAATCATGTTGTTGTAGCACGACCATGTGGCCCTCGTCTCATCTGTCACCCAACAGTTGTCCATATTCCGAATGAAGCTGGAGTCACCAACGTCTGAAGAAAAAAAAAAAGATTCCCTGAGTGTGCATGTGTTATCACCCTGAACAAGGCCATGTGCGTTTCCTAAACTTAGCCTCTGACCCCTCACAGCCATCTGTCTCCAGCGGTCTTTTCTTCCTTTAAATAACCCACCCTTCAAACCCTAACGGGGCTTATTTCCCTCAGACGCTCAAATTTCCACAGGTTGGCAAAGTCAGGTTTTTAAAACGGAGCTTTATGAGTATTTTTTAATTAACATGGATTTAATGACTTTGTGTAATGTGAAATGAGTTGCTTTCATTGATGAACCCACAAAGGATTGTCCATTAACTCACAGTTCCCCTCACCTTTTTACTTTATTTCTAGTAGAAATATTGTTATCTTGTTATTTCAACCATTAAAGAAACTCAACACTTTCTGTATTACACCAATAGACAGGCAGACCAAGCGAGCAGTAATTCAACAGATTATTAGAGTGTTAACCAAAAATAGCTTAACAAATTTTTGAACATGGCTTCCAAATATGGGCTGAGGGGTAAGGCTTCTAATTTTTTTTTTTTTTTCTCCAACCAGGAAAAATCAACCCCAGGTTAAAATGAGGGTGTAGTATCCACACACTCTATGCACACAGGAAAGAAAAGATGTAGTCAAAAAAAAAAAAAAAATTCCAATTTTTAAAACTTTCATGTGGTGCCGTAACACATTTTAAGAAGATATTTATCAGGAGACAAGAACTTTTTCAGTGAGGCACCCCTTCTTCATATTAACCCTAGAACACTAACGTTAAAGTTAGTAACACTATCGGGACACTAACGTCGGGTTAGGGTTCTAGGGTTAAGAAAGACAGATTCTTTCTCCTTTGTTTCAAAGAGCTTGTGGCATTTTGCCTTAGGTGTCACAGAGGTGTGTCTGCCATGAAGGGAAGGGCACTTTTCCATCAGAATACTTCCTTCCTTCCTTCCTTCATTTGCGATAACAGAACCGTGGGGGCATTTATCAGCACCAAGTTTTATTGGGCAAAAGTGGGCAGAATGTAGTTTCCTGTTTAATTTACAGCAGCAAGCATATTGCATTTCTTCTTGCTCTTTATTTTGGTTGTAATTTCACTATGAGTGACTAATGTAAGGTTGATATAGCCTTTTTATTTTGTAAAAGGTGATATACACTCACCTGCCACTTTATTAGGAACACCCGTTCAACTGCTTGCAAATGCAGATATCTAATCAGCCAATTGCGTGGCAGTGGCTTAGTGTATTTAGGTGTGTAGAAATGTTCAAGGGGAGCTACTGAAGTTCAGACCAAGCATCAGAATGAGGAAGAAAGGTGACTCAAGCCACCAGACAGGCTGGTCTGACTATTTCAGAAACTGCTGATCTGCTGGGATTTTCATGGACAACCATCTCCAGGGTTTAGAGAGAATGGTCTGAAAAAGAGAAAATATCCTGTGAGCAGTAATTCTTTGGGTTTAAATGTCTTGTTGATGCCAGAGATCAAAAGAGAATGGCCAGACTAGTTTGAGATGCAACGGTAACTCAAATACAAAAGAGCATCTCTGAACACACAGCATGTGGTACCTTGAAGCAGGTAGGCTACAGCAGCAGATAACCACACCTGCTGGCACTCCTGTCAGCAAAGAACAGGAAACTCAGGCTACAGTTTGCACGGACTCAGCAAAATCGGTCAATAAAAGATGGGAAAAACGTTCCCTGGTCTCCTGAGTCTCAGTTTTTCCTGCAATATTCAGATGGTAGGGTCAGAATTTGTGTGAAAACATGAAAGCATAGTTCCACCCTGCCTTATATCAATCCAGTCCACTTTATTTATACAGCACATCAATGGTTCAGGCTGCTCGTAGTGGTGGTGGTGGTGGTGTAATGTTGTGGGAATATTTTATTGGCACACTTGTGGCTCCTTTTCACCAATTGAACATCATTTAAATGACACACCTTGGCATTGGTATTGTTGCTGACCATGTCCATGCCTTTGTGACCCCAGTGGACCCATCTTCTGGTGGCTATTTCCAGCAGGATAACACGATGTCACAGAGCTCAGATCATCTCAAACTGGTTTCATGAAAATGACAATGAGTCCACTGTACTCAAATGTCCTCCACATTCACCAGACCTCAATCCCGTAGAGCACATTTGGGATGTGGGGGAGTGAGAGATTTGCATCATGGATGTGAAGCTGAGAGTCCTGCAGCAACTGTGTGATGCTTCCATGTCAATATGGACCAGAATCTCTAAGGAAGGTTTACAGCAGCTTATTGAATTTATGCCACGAAGAATTTAGGCAGTTTTGAAGGTAAGTGGCCTAGAGGTGGAATATCCGCCCCACAACCGGGAGGTCAGGGTTCAAGTCCCGCTGGGTCATGCCAAAGACCATATAAAAGTGGAACTTCCTGCCGTCCAGCTTGCTGCTCAGCAAAAATGGAACGGAGGAGGGAAATGTTGATGGCAGTGACTCAGGAGGTAGAGCGAGTCGTCTAATAACTGGAGGGTTGGCCGTTTGAATCCCGCTCTCCTCAGCCATCCTGCCGTTGTGTCCCTGGGGGAGACATTTTACTCACCTTGCCTCCAGTGTCCATGCCACTGGGCACGGATGTGTGTAAATGCTCGATAGTGGTCGAAGAGGCCGTTGGCGTGGAGTGGCAGCCATGTTTCCACCAGTTTGCCCCAGGGCAGCTGTGGCTACGGAGGTAGCTTACCACTACCATTGTCTGTGGAGTGAATGAATAATGGACTCATTGTAAAGCGTCTTTGAGTGTCTATAAAAAGTGCTATATAAATCTGATGCATTATTAAAGGGGGTCCAATCTGGTACCACCAGGATGTACATAATAAGGAGGCTGGTGAGTGTATAGGATGTGTTCCCCTGAAGTAGAATTTTTTTCTTTAACTTTTTGCCGTATACCATGTTTTGTCCATTTGCTGTGAAATAGTGGAGCAATGTTTTGTAGTTACGTAGCTCAAACATACAGTTCATAACAGCTGCATGTGTGTTTTAAAATCCTGCAGAGAAAAAAGTTTAAGTAGTTCAAAAAACAGACCTTACAGGCTGCACACTAATTTGTTTAGCTGGTTTTCCTTACGGTTTATTCTGTGTGAGGTCCCATTAATTTCTTCCATGGTGGCAACTTTTATCGACTTTACCATTACTGTCCCTTTATTTTCTCCACGGGAGTTTTTCCTGTGCTTCAAAGCTAGTGAGATTACTACATGCTTGATTACTGGCTGTGGGTTTTTTCTTTTTTAAATAGGAGGTGTGTTGTGGTGAAACAGCATAAGGGAATACTTCTAAACAGGATTGAGGAATAAAGTCTGTTTGATTTTGGTGCTGCAGTATTAATTGGGGTTCAGCTGAGATAGCTGGTGGTGTAACTACTTGCTCAGAAATAGTTTGTCTATTTTGTCTTTTTGTCTGTTTTCTTCCTAGATGTCGTATTGTGACACCAGCATGCGTTATTGTTTTAGTACTTGACTGGGAAAAGAGGGGAAATGAGCTGTATTGACTATGCCGTGGGACTGACTGGAGACATATTCTCTGATTTGAGCAAATAACACCAGAACTTACTGTCAAATTTAATATCAGTCCAACCAACTTTAACTTCTGTATGTTTGTGTAGTTAAACGGAACATGAATTATCAGCCCAATTTACACCTCTCATTAAAATGATTTTTTTTTTTGTGATCAGGTATAGGTGTAGAGAGGAGAGATTGTGATCTGGTCCGCCAAACCGTTTCCACAGGTGGTCAGTGAGACATTCTGACCACATTGAACACCAGTGTAATACAAGTCTGTTTTATAAGGCATAAGCTTAATGCATTTATAGTTTCTGTAAATGAAATAGAAGATAGAAATCCAAACACAATCTTTTTGGGTGCAGTTACTGAAAAGGAAATTATCGAGACTGAGTAAATTTAAAAACAAAAAATCAACTGACTGGAATGAAATTGACATGACAATAGTGAAAAAAGTAATTGAAGGAATTGTTAAACCACTCACCCACATCTGTAACCTGTCATTTCAAACTGGTAAATTTCCAAACAAAATGAAAATAGCAAAAGTAATACCACTATATAAAACAGGAGACAGTCATTATTTCACAAATTACAGTCTGGTCTCTTTACTGTCACAATTCTCCAAAATACTTGAAAAAATCTTCACTAAGAGACTGGATGATTTCATTGAAAAACACAACTTCTTTACAGACAGCCAGTATGGTTTTAGAGCAGATAAATCAACATCTTTGGCACTGATCGAACTTGTAGAAGAAATTACTAGTTGTATAGATAAAAGTTTGCAGTAGGTGTATTTATAGATTTAAAGAAAGCTTTTGACACCACTGACCACAGAATTCTACTGAGGAAATTGGAAAGGTATGGGATAAGAGGGGTCGGACTGAGTTGGGTGGAAAGTTATTTAAGTAACAGACAACAACTTGTACAAATTGGTGAGCACAAATCACCCTTCATGGACATCACTTGTGGTGTGCCCCAGGGGTCAGTTTTGGGACCCAAACTCTTTATCTTGTATATAAATGACATATGCCAAGTATCAAAAATTCTGAAATTTATTTTGTTTGCAGATGACACAAATATCTTTTGCACTGGTGAGAATTTGCAGCAGGTTTTAGAGGTGGTCACAACTGAAATGAAAAGGTTAACGCAGTGGTTCAACAAAAATAAATTATCTCTAAATCTGAAAAAAACAAAGATCATGTTGTTTGGAAATTATAAAATAAATCATGAAATAATGGTAACGATAGATGATACCAGAATAGAAACAGTACAGGAAAATAAGTTTCTGGGGGTGACGCTAGACAATAAAATCTGCTGGAAACCTCACATCAGTCACATCTGGGCCAAGTTGGCAAAATGTATAGGGATACTGGGGAAGACGAGACACATCTTGGACTATAAATCATTGTTCTTACTGTACAATTCACTGTTTCTACCTTATCTTAACTACGAAGTAGAAGTCTGGGGAAACACCTACAAGACCAACCTACAGTCAATATGCACATTACAAAAAAAAGCTATAAGGATAATAAATAATGTTGGATATAGAGACCATACCAACTCGTTGTTTTTAAAGTCACATGTCATAAAGTTCATGGATTTAGTTAAATTTAAGACAGCACAAGTCATGTACAGGGCAATTAATAATCAACTCCCAACTAATATACAAAAAATATTCAAAAAAGAGACAATGATTATAATTTGAGAGGAGACTTAAACTTTACAAAACCTAAGATACGAACAACTAAGGAAAGTATGTGCATATCTGTCTGTGGGGTGGATTTGTGGAACAGTCTGGAGCCGGAACTGAAACTATGTACAAACAGAAATCAATTCAAAAATAGGTATAAACATTATTTGCTTAAAGAATATATGTTAGAAGGGTAGTATTTATATGTACGATTCACTATGCTCACTCTGGGACACTATGGAATGGTGGGTGGGACAGTGCTGTGTATATCTGTGTTGTTTGGGGCTGGTTTTGATGTATGGACTGTATGTATGTTGGGATGGATGGGTATTAATGTTGATATGTACAAAATATAGTTAATTGTTTACTTGGGGTCTTAAATGTGGTAAATTGAATATATTTCACATGGGTTGTATTTATGGAAAAGAGGAGTTGGAGTTAATAAGTGTTCACTTCTTCCTTCTCTCTTTCGAGCACTGTACACTGTGACTTTGTCACACTTGTCATTTGTTTTGTTTTGTTTTTTTACTTTTTTGTTCGAAATAAAGTATGTATCTATCTATCTATCTATAGTTTAAAAACTCTGATTCACTCAGTTGAATAGTCCTCATAAAAGCCAACTATAAAACATGTTTTTTTTTCTCAGATTGATGCAGCTTTATAAATAAAATAATCATCAAGTACATAGAAATCCTTCCAAAATGGAAACGGTGTACCTTAATGAAAAATAGTCCAGTGTGCAAGCAGACATGGTGTAGAAAAGGTTTTAAATATACAACTTTTCCTCGTCTTCCTCCATATTTCTGTTGGACCGTCCTTTTAGGACTTGTTTTACAAGCTTCTTCTCTTATAAAAGCTATTCCAGTATGACTGACCAAGACTCATGTAACTTATCAAACGTTCACATCTGCTGCCAGTCAGTCTCTTTTGTAGCCCATTCTGCCGAGGCTGAAAGGAGCCAATGCATCGGTCCACATTTCACGGGAATCATTACGCCTGTTCTCGGGGTAATTTCATCAGGCCAGAATGGCTTGACAGTGTGGTTTGTCCTATTGATCATTTCATTACATTATTCCCAACCCACATGCTCAGACACATGCACTTTTTTTTTGCACTCACTCACTTTTTAGTGGATTATGGGAAGAAGTCAAAAATCAGATATCAATTAGCTCTCTTGTGCACACCAGAAATGCATGGTAATACCAGATGTAGATGAGCTGTCATATTGCTATCCAGTTACAAAAAAGGGAAGAATGGGCCAGGCGTAAATTAGGGCCGTGGTAGAGGTATGCATTCATGGATCTCCTCCAAAGTCTGATGGGTTCATCCGTAGCCCAAAGGCTCCTCTGGTCAAACTTTCATACAAATTCTTCCAGTAGTTTTTTTTTTCTTTCGTAATGTTGCTAGCACATTGCGAGAAGATATGGTCTTGGCAGAGGTGTGCACTTTCAGATCACCTCCAAAATCTAATAGGTTCATCCTCCTACCAAGGGCCACCACTGGTAAAAATTTCAAAAGCCATTGAGTAGTTTTTGCGTAATCCTGCTAACAGACAAACAGACAAACAAACAAACAAACCACCCTGATCACATTACCTCCTTAGTGGAGGTGAGAATATTAAAAAAAAGTTCTGAACTTTAAAAAAGTTAGTGTCAGGTTCTAAGCATGGTCGATGGACCATGTTCACGCTTTAAGTTTATTTTTGGTATTCTCTGTGTTTCCTTCACCTCAGCCCAGTTTGGTTATTGTGTTTATTTTCACAACCATGTCGCTATTTATGATCCTTGGAATTGGCCATTTATTTCTGCTTTCTATGATTATCTTCTTATGTCTGTCTTGTCACTTTTCTCACCTCAGTCTTAGTTTAATTCCTCATAGTCCTGTTGATTAGCTTTATTATCATGATCACAGTTATGCTTGGGTTTGATGATTATTGTTCTCATGGTTATGTTCTCATGTTTATTCCTGTCATGATCTGGGTTGGGGCTTTTGTTTTGCTTTGTTAATTATTCACGTCTGCTTTTGATTTCTTGATTATTGATTGTTCACGAGTGTTCTTGTCATGATAAGGCGAGCGTGCCTCCCCCCCCCCCCCCCTTCCTGTTTCTCTTTTCCCTACTCCGGAGCTCATCAGCGCACCTGCATGATAACACACCTGCTGCCTCCTGATTCACCAGCGTATTTATGATGACAGTTCTTGATTTTTGTTTCCTTATTTATAGAAGTTGCACGCTGCCTTCGGCACGGTGACCTTTGGCACGGCGACCTTCATGCTATCTTCCTATCACGCTCTCATGTTTGGTTCTTGCTCATGCCCTGAAAGTTTGGTTTTGTTAATAAAGTTCATGCCTAAGAGAAGAAAGCCTGCGCATGGGTCAAATCCTTTGCCCCGGAGGGGGAGTCATGACAGTTAGTGTCAACTTAAAACTTAAAAGTCAACTTAAAATTTTAAGGCAGCCTGAACACTAACTGTTTTAAGTAGAATAACCCTAGTTAGTTTTTTACAGTGTTGCCAATTGTGCATACTGTTTATTTAGGCTGCAGCTATTTGTTGCCTTTAGAGAGTTTTCTACTTATATACACAACGGCTTTCTAAGTACAGAGAGGCGTTTTGTCTGTGGGAAGGAGCTGTTTCTTCGCCAGCCCAGACCAAAAATTTTAGGAAAACTGGGTTCATTTCCTGGTGGCCCTTCTCTGTTAGCAAGCTGATGTTGGCTGTGTCTGTTAGACACTAAGGGGCAGATTTACTAAGGCAGCGCAAATTAGCGAGTGTGCAAATTAGACAGGGTGCTGAAGGGAGTGGCCAATTTTTGCCAGTGATCTACTAACATGTAAAATTATGAACACAGATGCATTCACTTCATTTCAATAATGACCACCCTCCACCAAGAGCACCGCAAAATTGCACACAGGCACACCTGAGGAAGCGGGTCATCAACACAGGAACAGCCAGTGAAACATAATATAGGAGGGTTTTTTTTTAAGCTTTTTTAAGCTTTTGTTTAAGTGCAAAACCCAGTAAAATAGTTTATTTTTGTTTGTCATATATCAAAGTTTTGATTTTCATTTCACATGGCAGACTCCTTTGTTTAATATGTATAAATTTAGTATTTGTATATAATTTAAAAAAGGTAAAAAACTACTCATTAATAAATTGATTATTTGACCACCGTGTTTATTTTATTAACGCAAGAACCATCAAGATGGTCTGATGGAGACTCTGGGGTTTTATTATGTGAATAACTTTGTTTTAACAAAATCTACAGGTCTCCCAGTCCATGACTTTTGATAAATGTGTGTTTTATGTTTTCTGAAGTCTGGAATGTAATAAAATTAAACACACACGATTTCACTTATTCCTCGGACAGCCACAGCAGAGACTGCTGTCATTGAGTTACTATGATGTTGCAATTTTAGGGGACGTTTCTGTGGGTCTGTACTCTTTTTTTTTTTTAATAATCTCGTTGTTTTCCTCCTATTGTATCCTGAACTGGGAGAGGGAAGAGAAGAGGGAACTGAATTATCATTTTATGCACAGCAAAAAAAAACAAATATAGAAATATGAATAGAGAGAAAAAAAAAACAAAACAAAGAAAACTGGCAATGTGGAAGAGCTTTTGTTTCAAAAGCGAGGGGGAGTCTGATGGATGGAGAGGAGAGGAAACTCTGGACTCCGAGTGTGAACCTCCACAGAAAAGGAAAAAAGTCACTGTCAGCTGACACATCTATATGTCCACTCCACTAGGAAGGGCTCTCCTATTTTATGGATACAAATTCATTGTTTAGGAAAGCTTTTTAATGTCCTGGTGTGTCATCGTATATACTATCTCTTAATGTTTGCTTTTATTGTTGTTCTTAATCTTATTTGTGTAGCACTTTGAGATTTTGCCCAAGTGCGTTACAAATGAAGTAAATTATTATTATTATTATTATTATTATTATTATTATTATTATTAGGCTATATATAAACAAATGAAATTTAAAAAAAATCCTCTGCCAGCTGATGTTCAGTTCAGCATAACACCGATCTCTATGAGATCATTTCTGTTCATATAATCTGTCATGCCAAATAAAGTCACCTGCAGAGAGAAGATTCTCTTCGCCCACACGCCCTCGGTTCCCACCGGTGTCTTGGCACCAACAATCGCTGTCATGTCAGGTGCAGATGAATTAAGACATGCTTTTTTGGGATGTTAAATCCTAGTGCATTTAGCGGATTGGGAGATTGACAACTGCAAACCTTAATAAATCACCTTGCATCAGTCATTTAAATACTCTCCTCCCTCAAATTTGTGCTTTGGCATGACAATTCCTACAAATACAGTCATGTGAAAAAATTTGGACACCCCTTTGAATATTCAGTTCTTTATTAAGAAATGTTCACGTGTGTATCTATGTCTAACCTTGTTTTTGTTGTTATTTGCATTTTTTTACATTTATTTTAGCCATTGTAAGTGGGAATGAATGTGGGGGTGTCCTAAAAAGATGGGAGGTGTCCTATTTTATTCCTCACTATTTGTTTAGAATTACATTTTACAGAAAATTTGAAAAAAGTCTTTAATTAATTTTTAATTGTTTAGTTGTGTTACGTGAATCTCCCAGTATTTTTAACATTGATATTAAATATCTATATAAGGTAAAGCCAACTTTATTGTCATTCAATCCATACAGCCAATCATGTACAGTAGAACAAAATTACATTTCTCTTATCTAAATCACATCTAGAATCGGGGGGGGGGTCGTTGCCATGCAAGGCGCCACAATTTTCCCTCCTCTGTTTCATTATTGCTGAGCACAAAGCAGGAAGTTCCGCTTTTATATGGTCTTCGGCATGACCTGGCCGGGATTTGAACCCCGGCCTCCCGAGTGTGGGGCGGATGCTTTACCATCTAGGCCACCACTCTGGTGGCCTATGGGGAAATGAAGAGGCTTTGTCAACAATGTTCAATAATGTTTAACTTGAGTCAGTAAGATCCAGATGAATTTAGATTTGAATTTTTTGATGTTGAGTTTATGGCTTTTCTCTTTGTCTCTGTATTAGCTGCTTTCCTGTCCAGTCTACGGCAGTATGAAATAGCTATCCCAGTGCGTGTAGGACCCAATGGTGAAATGCTGGACTCAGAAATAACTGATGACCACCAAAGAAGAAGGCGCAGCACTGAAGAAAGGCTACCTGATTCTGTATAATGCTTTTTTGTAATGCAATATCTTCCATTGTTATATACATCCTTACACAGTTCAAAACATTTAGGTCTTTTATATATGTGTCTCTTTTTCCATCTCTTAGCTTTTCTACCAGCTGTCCACATCACGGAACAACTTCCTGCTGAACCTAACGCTGCAGGGAGGATTGCTATCCCGTCAGTTCAGAGTGGAGTACTGGAAGAAAGGCCGATTAGCCTGGAGTCACCCATACTCTCCCCACTGCCACTATGTAGGACACCTCCAAGACCAGCCTCACTCCAGCAAAGTGGCCCTGAGCAACTGCAATGGACTGGTAAGACTGAAATTTCCCACTTCATTCCACAGGTATTAGTGTAAGAGAGGTAAAGAGCAGTGTCAGAGCAGCAAAAAAGGGATTGGAAGTATTTAAAACACCTCAGCATGAAATTATGACTAAAATTCAATCTTCAAACATTGTCAAATGATGACCTTATTCCAGTGCTTAATTTGTAAAGTCAGAGGTCCCGGAACAAGGACAGGCTGACGTTCCCACAGCTCAGTGGGACAGCACACTAAGAAAAACCCACAAAAAGAAAAATAAATTGGGCTGCCTAATTGCTAAATTTTCCAACTAAATAAACCTAAACAACACAGTTTCCATAAAAACAGAGGAATATTTATATAGATGCATTAAACAGAGTATTACGTTCACTCAAAATCAGCTGGAGGAGACGCATAGAAACACTGATAACAGTTTGCGGTTTACTTTTCATTTCTCTCTCTTTCGTTACTTCTGCCCTCCTTTTAGCCATATGTTTACAGCAGAGGTTGCATTAACTGAAAATTATCCTTCATTCACAGATTTTTTTCAGCAATGACAGAAAATTCTAAAAGCTGTCTGTCATTTGACAGATTGCAGTGAGGGTGATCTGATTAAAAGCAATTAAAATGACAGATAATAATACACTATGACAGAATTTTTACAACCCAGTCTGTCAAAATGATGGATTAAAAAACAAGTCTAGCGCAACCTCTGATCTACAGTGGGCAATATCAGGAACTATAGGGCCAAATTTTCTATTGATAGGAAGGAAAACATGCAGGCTAAATGACTCCTCCCGTTCAGTTTCAGCAACATGGACCAACGTTCAAATATTAAAACTGGTTTTGTTTGCTGATGACACAAACATTTTTTGTGCAGGAGAAGTTCTACAGCAATTACTGGATGGCATAAACATAGAAATAGAAAAACTGAAGGTGTTGGTTTGACATAAACAAGTTATCACTAAACTTAGGCAAAACAAAAATGATGTTATTTGGCAACTGTAGAACAAAAATACAAATAAAAATACAAATAGGTGGAACAGATATTGAAAGAGTCAATGAAATCGAAATATCTTGGGGTGATAATTGATGATAAAATTAACTGGAAACAGCATATAAAACATTTAAACTCAAAAATATCAAGAATGATTGCAATTTTAAACAAAGCAAAACATGTTGTGGATCACAGAGCACTCCTCATCTTTTACAAATCACTGGTTTCACCAGACTTCAGCTACTGTGTGGAGGTTTGGGGGAATAATTATAGAAGCACGCTACAGCCACTAATTATTCTACAAAAAAAGAGCAATAAGAATCATTCATAAAGCTGGTTATAGGGATCACACAAATCCATTGTTCTTGCAGTCAAATATATTAAAATTTCTGGATCAAGTAAAATACCAAACTGGACAAATTATGTTTAGAGCCAAAAATAATCAACTTCCAAAAAATATTTTAGGCTTGTTTACAGAAAGGAAAGGCAGTTACAATCTAAAGGGATTATTTAATTTTAAAACAGTACATGTAAGAACAACCAGGAAATGTTTCTATGTATCCATCTGTGGAGTGAAATTATGGAACAGTCTGGGTGATGAACTGAAGCAATGTCCAAACATAAAACAATTTAAAAGGATGTATAAAAAAAAGATCTTCGCCAGGTACAAGGATGAAGGTATTTGAACAAAGCTGTGTTCCTGAATATTGTTTATTAAATGTATGTATTATTATTTTCTATGATTTAATTTAAATGATATATGTATTGTGCTGTATATGGCTAGGAAGCAAATGAACAGAAATGAATGACTTGTGGAGAAGGGGTGGGACTGAATAAGTTTAGACTTCTTCCCACTCCTTTTCAGATATGTACGTGAATTATGTGCACAGTAAAACTTATGTTTTGTTTGGTGACTTATGTTTTGATATATATTATATTTTTATTTTCTTAACAATGTTTCCTACATCACTGTCACTGAATGTTTGATGTTACACATTTCGAAATAAATAAATAAATAAACATCCCACACCTACTACAAAGATTCTCACTACACACACACACACACACACACACACACACACACACACACACACACACACACACACACACACACACACACAGTACACAGCAGCATATATGGCATTAATTACAACCAGTCTCAAAATTATATTGTAATAATCAACAAAGATACAGCAGAGAATAACAATAAAATTTCCTCTTACCTTCATGCTTCGATATCCATATCAGCCCATACATTATCTACAGAGAATAATTTCTTCCATTTCTGTCTTTATTCATCTTTGTGCCCCGTAATTTTGTGTCTCTTATAATTTTTGACTTCTTGCATGGAACAGAACCAGGAGGCCAGCAAAGCAAAGAACGAGTTGTTAAGAGATGGTGGAGGCTTGAAGAGAGGATGTTGTCCCTGCGCTGTTTCACTCAGCCATTCTCCACCAGTATTTTCTTTGCTAGCAACAGATGCAGGCTAACACACTCCTACGTCTGTACTGCTACCTGTCCCCCTGTCCCCACAGTTGAGCCACATCCAGCGAATGCTTTAGAGTCCCGCCATTCGGCTGGTTTTAAGAAATTCAACAAAATTGCCTGTCTTTTGGCAGTTCAGTTTTTCCTGCTTGATACTGAGAGATATTCAAATCACCACTGATTTCTTTTTTTACATATTTTCATTGTGAAACGAGGTGCCTGTCCTGATGTGGGAGGTGCTGGATCTTGTTCCGGCAGGATCCAGCAGAAATTTAGCCTTCCTTAATTCTGACACAGTATTTGGAATTACTGAATATATCTTTTATTTGAAGTTTGAAAATCTTAATCGCTACCTTGCCAGCACTGGAAAAGCTGGTGCATGTCATCCATCTTTATGCAGATGAACTTTGTCTAACGCAATACACAGATCCCGCGCTAAACAATTAAACTAGCACTTGTTGATGCTAAGTAAAAACAGATTCAGCAAATAAACAGCTTTTTTTTGGCCCAAATGTTTTCAGAAATACTCTTGGCTGCTTTGTTTTCACGATATGAAAGAAAGTTTAATGCCAAGATGCTCTGTTGGACAGTCAGCCCAAGAGTACAAGCATCATCCAATGAGGAGCAGGGGTGTTGGAAATGGGCTTGGATAGCTGTCAGTCATTCATTATTTCTTTCTTTCTTGCGAACCACCATTTTACTACTTTTGTTTACTCCCTCCTGCCTTGTGTGTTGAGCATTGCCTTCGTTGATAATGGAGAGAAGTGGAACTTTGGCTCTGCTTAAAGTGGTGCAAACATAGGTTAACTTACGAGAAAGCCGAAGGTTCAGAAGCTTTGAGCCAGAATGGGAACCAGCACAGAGCCTCGTTGGTTTGGAAGAGCTATCTGTCGTCAAATTTGCACAGCACTTCATAACATGGACTTGTTTAGTCCTTAGAAAAGCATCATTTCCAATTCATTAACCTTTCTCATAAAGTCACCTCACCTCACCACACCACATCAAAGGACTCATCTGAACCCTTTGACTGGATATCCTGAATTGCAACGCACCGTTTTGTTGGCTGAAAGCAGTGGACTGTATTTATAGTTCAGTGTATCCGTGTATCCTCTCACTGCAAACAGTAGGCCCCCACAATAACACTGGTATAGACAGCTGAGGATTAGATATGTTCACAAAGCACTGATAAGCCGCACACGTAATTACTGTTGGTCAGAGCTGCATGAGCACATTCACCATCAGGCAGACTGTGTGTCCATGGGAGCATCACTAACATTATTATGAGATTAAAGGCACTTTGAAAGTTGCCGCAGCAAGTCGAGGGGAGACACATTAGGTCTGACCGCGGCCAACACATCTGAGCCCAATCAAAAGAAGCGTTAGTGTATCGCTCTCTGTCTCACTCTCATTTCTCTCGCTCTCATTCACTCATTCATGTTCCCACGTGTGTTTTTTGGTCTTCTGTGAGGTCCTGGTCCTCTTCTCAGAGATACAGATGGTACTGAAAGCATCAGAACCCCTTTTTGTGTTGCGCATGAAGAACAGTTTTGTTACAGCCAGTGTCGTCTGGATTGCGTCGTGAACTGAACATACTAGCATATTTAAAAAAAATCTATCCTCAAATGTGCATACATCCACCACAGGTTGTCATGTGTCTGATTTTTTTGACTTTTGTTTCTTGCTGCAGAAACACTCATCAGTGCACTGAATGAAATGGAATCCGTTCAGAAGTTTTCAGCAATATTCAGTGCACCCTAAACTCTATTAAAATACTTTCTCAGACAAACAAAATTGTGGCGTTAAATCACATCTTCTTTCATCTACTTGAAATGGGTCCCAGTAAAGTATTACATCAAAGATGAGCCTGCCTGTCAGCCTCATTTACAAGTCCCTTTCTGTAACTTCCTGTCTCCACATCATTAACTATGAGAGAAAGAGCCATCTATGATTAAGCTTTACAGATTTCTCTTTTGACCCTTCCATGGATGGCCACCTTATCGTGGTGGAGGGGTTTGTGTCCCCTAATGATCCCAGGAGCTATGTTGTCAGGGGCAACTATCCCCTGAAGGGTCCAAGGAAAATTGGTCCTGCGTGAAAGGCC
Source organism: Pholidichthys leucotaenia (assembly GCA_020510985.1). Classification (NCBI taxonomy): domain Eukaryota; kingdom Metazoa; phylum Chordata; class Actinopteri; order Cichliformes; family Pholidichthyidae; genus Pholidichthys; species Pholidichthys leucotaenia. The sequence continues at coordinate 317,660,159 of CM035839.1, read as the reverse complement.
AGACGCAGTCCAGTGGATCCACACGAAAAAAGTTACAAGGATCCAGTGTATCCCACCCGGTTTGGGGAGCCAAAGGAGCCGCATGGGTCCTCCCTCCAGTGGACCCACCACCTGCAGGAGGGATCATGGTTCTATGCGAACTGGGTAGCAGTTTAGGCTACTCTTCTTGGGCTGCTGACCCACCAAAACTTTGCTTGTTGTACTCTTTCTTTTACTTGATTTTACTTGTACTATATTTTTCCAACATACTGGCTATATTGATTCTGTCAGGCACTGAATATTTCAAAATGCATTTTTGCAAAATATTACTTTGATAAATCTGAACTTTTTAGTCCATTTTTAATGCCCACATCTTTGCCACTGTCTCATTGGAAACTCATGTTAAGTAGCCATTTTTTTCCTTCTGACGTAGTCATTTCAATAAGAGTATTTTCATATCATAGCCTCATGCTTCTTTTTGAGATAAAAACCTGCATGACCACTACCCTTTTCAAGGGCCCCGGTAACCCATACCGGGCTGGGTACACTGAATCCTTGATTATACATCAATCATGAGAGTCTATTGGATCGTTCTTAGTCTGGCCCTTAACCCACGACCTGTTTGTCATGGGAGACCCTACCGGGGGCAAATTTCCCCTGACAACATAGCTCCTGGGATCACCAGGGCTCACAAACACCCCAGCGGCAATAAGATGGCAATTCATGAGGGATCAGCATCTGTCAAAATGATGCCTCCCACTTAAGGTGTTTCGGGCACGTCCCACTGGGAGGAGACCCCGGGGAAGACCCAGGACACGGTGTAGAGACTATGTCCCCCAACTGGCCTGGGAACGCTTTGATGTCCCCTCTGTAGAGCTGAAAGAGGTGGCTGGGGAGAGGAGAGTCTGGGCTTCTTTGCTTGAACTGCTGCCTCTGCAAATCGGATCCCTCGAAAAGCAGTAGAGGATGGATGGGTGGATGTTGGTGACTCCTCTGTAAAGCATCCTCGGGTCTCTTGAAAGGTGCTATATAAATTCAAGTTTTTATTATTATTATTATTAATTGTTACTTTTTACAAGAATGTTAAGTGAATGAACTGCATAAGAAAGGGTCAAACAAGTGTATTTACACAGAAAAGCTACACTGCGTTCCAAACTAGTTTTTAAGTACAATACTGGTTTGGCAGTCAACCTTTATGAGATAACACAGGGTTACAAAAATAATTTTTTTGTAAGTTGTCTGTGTTTTTTCAACTGATTTAAGACAATTTTGCACCACTGAATCCAAAAATGACATCCGCTTCTCTCAATCAGGTGCTAAGTAAAAACCTGTACTTACTTAGTACTGTGCATGTACTTACCTTTATATAAAGGTAAGCACATGTGAATTGAATGATACGTCATCATTGTTCAAAATTCAGAGATATTCAAGACATAAAAAAGAATTTTGCATCATATAAAGCGAAAATACCCGTACATGTAAACTAAAATGTATAAAACAACATGTGGCCATAGTTCAAAAAGTTGATCTGATTGAGCAAAACCAATGTGATTTTTGGATTCAGCACATCAAAATTGTCCTAAATCAGCTAAAAAAAACTTAGACAATAAATTTGGTGTTGACCAGTGTAATAATAATAAGATATTTCCGCTGTGTAGTTTGTTTCTATTTTTATTCTTCTATTTTACTCTGTTCTTCTTGTCTTGTCTTTCTGCAGCAGGGGGTGATTGTTGCTGGGGGAGAGGAGTACCTGATTGAACCCCTTGTCTCACCCGAAAACCAGAGCAGGTCAGAGAAGGCGGAGCGAGCCGAGGGGCGCCCTCATGTGGTTTATAAGCGGTCATCACTCCGCCATCAGTACAAGGGGAAATCCTGCGGAGTCATGGGTGAGAAGACAGATATTCTGTCCTGGTCTTTAGTGGCGGTGCTAAACTCCACATTGAGGAGGCAAACAGACTCGGGCTTATTTACACAGCTGCCGGCAGCAGAAGATTGTGGTCACGTCTGAGTTTCTAGTTGCGATTAGGCGTGACAGAGTCTGTATTACAGGGTGTTGCCCAAAAGCAAAAGTATCCTTATAAAAATGTGAGAAGAGAATGCTCTGCCATGCTGCGTTGCTCTTCATTCACACGAAATGTGTCCAAGCATCATTTGAGTTGCTTGGAAAAGTCTTTAATCAGATTTTCAGTTTGTTTTAACTGGCAGAAATGGTGCTGGATGGTATGGGTGCCGTCCTATACGATTTAAAATGTGAGTGTATTTTATCCCCTCTCAGATGAAAAGCCAATGAAGGGTGCGTCATGGTGGCAGCGAACTCTGAAGATTGCTCCGCATCACGTCGGCCGGGGCCAGCTGCCTCTGAAACGCTCTGTTAGCAGGGAGCGATACGTGGAGACGCTGGTGGTAGCCGACAAGATAATGGTGGGGTATCATGGCCGAAGGGACATTGAGCAGTACATCCTGGCTGTCATGAATATTGTAAGTTTCACAATACAAAAATTATACATGTGAAATATGCAAGATTTAAGCAGTAAAAGGAGGGAGAATTTCGTGTGCACGTCAGGGTTAAAATTTGCTGGGAGGATTCAAACACTAAAGCAAAGTGACAGGATGTGGCGAGGATGTTGTGACTTTTTTTTATACTTCAGCCTTTCCAAGCTTTCAGCGGCAATCCATCAGCCATCTGTGGTTTGGTCACTCGGCATCCTGCAAAACAAAAGGAGGAGCTTGGAGTCAGCAATGAAACATTTTTGAAGAGATTACAGAGGAGTTGGGAAGAACAGAAGCATGTCTCATTGACAGAAAAACAGTATTTCTCCGAAGCCAACAAAGGCTTATTTAGCTGCTGAAATAATGTTTATAAAACAGAAAAACAAATGTTTAGATTTAGCCTGATTTCTCCTTGGGGAGGCCATGTGTTTTAGTTAGACAAACTTGGCTTATCTGTCATACTCTGGACTATTTCTGGTAATTGGAATCTATTGACAAACAGCAGAGCACTATATTAAAGCAACACACATGCATAGGAATGCATTTAGCGAGAGAGATAGAACAGCGGCTAAATGGGGTGGTAGGTTATGTAAAGTTTACTGTGAAACAAAATGAGCCGGAATACACTGGACGCCAGTAATGACAGGTGTTGGACGTGTAACTTCAGTGCTTGTAGTTAGTTTTTAACCGTTTACTGATGTTCTTTAGTTATTTTTAATGCAATAGTGGTGGTAATTTTGACTGACAGGGTTGGTGGACAGAGTTGTAAAAATTGTGTCATAATCATACATTTTAATTATTTATTAAGTGAAATGATGAACAGGGACTGTGGATCACTTGTTTAGCACAACACAAAGTAGATTCTCCTTTTTTTCAGTGACACTGAATGCATGGAGATACACCACAGGTCAGTTTCACCAACGGGCTGCAGTAGGACTGGGACCAGTGGACCAGTGGCAGTCCTCCGGACTCCTCTGAGATAGGGGCACGGAGCAACAGTAGTCCAGACCCTCTGTGGCCTGATTAGATGACGAGTGCAGTGGTATGACTGCTGTTTCTCCATCCTTGGCTCACTGTGGGACCAGCCCACGGTGAAATCCAAAGGAAAAGAGGGGGTGGATTTGTTCTTCCCATTCGTTGAAAAGTGACGCTCGGCTGTCGATGATCACGTTTCCTGCTGCTAGCTGCAGTCTTCATCAACCCATGAACACAGTAATCAGAATCCCGGGATGCTCCATCCCATCACTCAGGAGGTGTGGACAGGCGAGGAGACATTAAGAACACCCCCCGCCACCACTGTGCTCCCTCAGGTAGAAGGAGGAGGTGACGGGTGAATACCGCTTCAGTCCCTTTTTTCCAGCAGTTTTAACAACAACATCACAACTATTTAACTTCTCGTACTCACATTGGGCTGCTGTGACGTTTTTTGCAGATGGAGTGGAGACCGTGTGCAGCTACGCACAGACTAAAAAAAGTGAACTGTCATAGACATCACACACTAAAATGAATGGTGAAACAATGCTAGATTATAGGTATTTAATATGCTCTACAAAGTGGGCAGGTGGGAATTACAGTTAAAAGTTCTGTGACCTGTCAAATTGATATACGGCCCAGCACTGCTAAAAAATCAGTGATGGGCAGTATTCAGTTAACGCAGCCTCTGGTCGGGGCATAAAACCAAAAAATGCCCTCTCATTTCACTTCTCTTTACTCTTACCGCTGAGCAGTTCAGATATTTCTGTATGAATTATTTCATTCTTCCCAGGGATATTTATTAAAATGTCATTTGTTTTTATTCTTACAGTTTTGCCTCTGCTCCTTTCTTTAATTTGCTCAACTATCAGCAGTTTTTAAGACTGGTCTTTTCTTCTTTCCCTGGAGGTCAGGTTGCCAAACTGTTCCAGGATTCTAGCCTGGGGAATGCAGTCAACATTGTAGTGACCCGGCTGGTCCTTCTCCTGGAAGACCAGGTACAGAAACTTTATACAGCCTTCCGCTCCTCACTCTAAATCTCTGCACTTGTCCGCATTACCTTTCTCTCCGGACTCCATCAACTGTTTCCTGACCAACATCTATGAACTCCTTATTTGTGTCAAATTATTGGCTTAAGTGTTTTTTCCCCCCACTGCTCCCAGCGGAGTCTGTAAATGTAAGAGAGTCTTGTGAATGGCAACTGTAATGACAGAAATAAGAGGAAGTAAGTAGGCAAGAAGGAGAGGGATGATTGAGGAAAGGTGGAAAAGTTGGGTAATGAAGGGAATGTTGTAGCTGTTGGACAGAGCCACTTTGTGCCTGTCCCGGTTGTTGGTAAACTTTTATCTGCTACCATGCATATCCAGGATGTAGAAAAATGTATGTAAAAATGTTTTCATATCTACATAGAACATGATTTGTCTAGTACTTAGGAACCATTTGTGTTTTTAAAATAGAATATATTTTTAGTATAGCGTACGACCATTCCAAAGTGCGAGTGCAGACTCTTGTTATGTGATGTAAGTTAGTGACAGGAGGTCAGACGTGACACTGAGTGAGAATCCACACATGACCTCAAGGCAGGAGTTCAGCTCATTAAAAGTACATGACCTTACCCACACAGCTCAGGAGATGAATGAGCCACCTGACTCTCCTATAAATGACCTTATTGCTTTGCCATTAAGGGCATGTGGTGAGATGGTGCGGCCAGTTCCGTCATAATGTTGACCTTCTAACACTCTGACGGATGAATTTTATTGAAAAGAAAAAACTAGACATTGCAGTGTGGCTTTGAGATTTCCTCTACAGCTGCCCTATTAGGGGACGTTTATGATTCGTACTTCTCTTACTGCCCCCAAATTAGACTCCATAATTTACTGCTCAGATGGGTTTGTTATCTGACATCATAAAAAGTAAATGTTAGGATCATTAGTGGTTCTCTGTGTTAGTGTTGTTATTCTTACTTCATGGACCGTTGAGGTCAGGGCAGGCTCAGGAGTAGTTTCTGAAAGTAGTCCTGCTGCTGGTTTCCAGGTCTAGAAGAGGCAAACTGTCCCTGGAAAGGACGACGAGGCCAAGAGTAGGCCTAGAAATGAGGGACTGTGGGATGAGACAATTACTAGTTAAGTCAGCACACACATTCCTGGGTTACGGGTTGTCACCAGCTGTGGCTGGCAAAGCACTCCTTCCTCTCTTTCTCCCCTCTGCACTCTCATAACACAGCATTTATACACATTTATACAGAGATATGTTATTTCATACTCTTTTGGAAGCACACTTTGTCACTGACAGGAAGACTTGGTTATGATATCAGTTTCAGGATATCATGTTAATTTGTAGGATGTATGTAAGGGAATGTAGCCGAGAACTGCCCATTCATTTAGGTTAGTTCGCCTTGCAAACTATGTTTGGCGAGCTGTTTTGTGAACTGAACTCGCCCCAGGGTGCTTAGTTGTTGGTGGCTACAGTTGTGCCCTCTGATTGGCTGTTAGGACTGAGTTCATAGTCGCCATAGTTGTAGTCTTTTCAGTCTTCCTATCAAGAACAGAGCTGTTGCAGGCAATGTGGGCCCACTGAGGCTATGGGGGAATGACAGCCAGTTAAAGGTTGATGTGCCATCAAAATAATTTTGGAAACCATCTTTTAAGGTGAAAATTCTACATAGTGTTGCTTTTGCAGTAATAGGTGACAGATTATAAATTGTTTGTTTATTTAATGGTATATTGTTCTGTCAAGAGTAGAATTACTATGTGAAAACAAGTAGTTCCCAACTGCTACACTGAAATGTTGCTAATTTAAACACTGAGGTATTAGCTTTATTGTTGTTTTACACATGTGTTCAAATAAATGTGCTATTGTTCACCAGTCATAGTTTTCCATCTTTCATCAGTCAAGCTAGCAAGCCAGCAAATGCTCAGTTTGTATCTCCGCTTCTGTTTGCATTGTCTTTGCTGGCGTCTTGTTAGGGCTGCAGTTATTGATTAATCGATTAATTGGATAAACTTTGTCTTTTTTACTTTTGATTGAAGACCTTTTGCTGTTAATATATAAGCTGTTTATGTATAAGCAGACTTGCAGTGACCAATCTGTGCTTAACTTTCTTCCCTAAAGAGTGGAATCGAGCCCTTCCGCCGGGTGGAAACGTGCGATATGGTTTCGCATGTTTGTCATGTTTCCAAACTATTTTAGTTTAGTCTGACAGAGCTTACATATGGTGTGGGTCTTGTCCAAATCTTTTTCCCTTCGACTTTATAAAACCAAAGTACTGCCATACGTTTGCCCTAATAATTGGAGTCTTGGCATTTGTACATCGATTCAGAATTGTTCATGTCTGCATCAAGATGCATCTGAAAAATGATTATTTCTCCTACCCTTAGTAAGGCAGCGTTGAGTTTTTATACTCCTCACATGTGGAACAAACTCCCAGAAAGCGTCAGGGTTGGTGAAACTCTCAGCTATAAGGTTAAAAACTTTCCTATTTGCTGCTGCCTTTCAGTAGAACATTTGTTAATCTCCCCAAATGCACTTTAACTTTTATTTCTTGCACTTTATCTGTCTTATTCTATTTTAGCTTGTTTCTATTTCTCTTTAATTTATTTTTTAGTTTGCTTTTAAATTCTTATGCATTTCTTTTGCAACTTGCTGTAATGCTTTAATATTTTGTGTAAAGCACTTTGAGTTGTCTTGCACATGAAATGTGTTGTACGAATAAACTTGCCTTGCCTAAAGAATCAGAAGCATGCCTTACATTGTTAGCCTTTAGTGGAAACTGTACTTTGTGAGATTTTAATCTAAACCTGGAGTGACTAATTTTACAATTAAAATAATGCAGCTAGCAGGGCTAACTATTAGCATGAACCTGGAATACAAAAATGCAGTTTCCAGGTTGTGAAGTCAGTCTGTTTTTAAGCAGCACCTCGCTGTGGTAAAACAAGGGTGCACAACACAGCATTAGAATTCTCACATACAAAGCCACTGACATTTAGCCTACCATGATTAACAATTACCAGAAGAGCACTGAATCAGACTGATACATATTCAGTGAAACACCAAGTGCAGTTATCAGGGAATATAGTAACTCCTGGAATGCCTGTTGTCCAATCAAATTGCTCCATCTGAACTAACTGTTACATAAAGGAATTTTATTTGGAAATTTGCTTATGTTATTTCAAATAATGTTTCTGTGTGTAATTCCTCTGTTATTTCCCTGGCAGCCAACACTCGAGATCAACCACCATGCAGGGAAGTCTTTAGATAGCTTCTGTAAGTGGCAGAAAACTATTCAGCACAGGACCAGCTACGGGAATGCCATACCGGACAACGGCATTGCTCACCACGACACCGCTGTGCTGATCACCAGGTATTGATGGAACAAACGGCTAAGGTTGCATTTTTGTGTTGGTTCTGTCTTCATTCATCCAACTGTAACATATTAGAACGTCATGTAAATAAGAGTTTGTTCAGTCTGTTTCTTTGTTCATTTGAGTGTTAAAACAGCGTGTCCTCCAAGTTGAATTCTTACATTCTCAGACACTGTCATCATAGGCTGTCATGAAGCCAAGACCAGGAGTGTTTGGCTTTATCTTGTCATGTCTGGTGTGACAATAGATGGAGATTCTCTGCACAGCTCAGCATCTGGACAGAAGATATAAAATAAAGATAAGAGGAGTTGTGGATGTGTTTTTTGGAAGAAAGCAGACCAGAGAAGAACAAGAGACAACCCGAAAGAATGAGAAAAATGAGCTGGAGTCAAAGCCAAGCTACTTTTATTCTGGAAGTGGTGCTTTCTCTGCATTTTGTCTTGCCTGGTCATTTGCCTTTAAAATTTCACTTAAAAACTACCTAATCACATGCAAAGTTGTCGCCAGTTCTCGAGCTACATTCTCTGTCACCCATATTGCTGTTGGAAAGCAGAGACGGCACTGGTGGGTGAATATTAAATTGATAAGACACTAATGCTATTGACCAAGGAATGTGCAGCAGCAAACAACACAGGCATAGCTTGTTCCAAATCTGAATGCAGTGGTTCTTGGCACAGCTGCCATAAATACTTTCTGTTCTTTTAAGGAGAATGTGCTACACACTCATGCTGCAGGAGGTCAACATTCAAATAAGGGGGCAATTAACTTTTATGAGGTGTGGTTTTAGTGGTGACTTTGTGAGAACAGTTTTCGTTTCATAACCATGATTGTCAAGTGAGTGGAAGCTCTCCAGACAGACCACAGGGGATAACCAGTTATTCTTTTTTAAAGCTATATCTGTCTGCAATAACAACTTTCTTCAATCTGATTAAAATCTATTCTAATAGAGATTTCATTTGGGTTTACATGAACACATCCAATTTCTTATGACTTTACATGCTCAAAGCTTTTAATGTCCATCCATCCTCTGCCGCTTATCTGGGGGTCCGGGTTGCAGGGGCAGCAGTCCAAGCAGAGTAGCCTAGACTAGCACCCACTTCACTAGTACCATGAGCCCTCCTGCAGGTGGTGAGCCCACTAGAAGGTGGACCTATGTGGCTCCTTTGGGTACACTGGGTCTTTTTCATGGGGATCTACTGGACCACTCTTGGTCTAGCCCTTCACCCAGGACCCATTTGTCTTGGGAGACCCTATCAGGGGCAAGTCACCCCTGACAACATAGCTCCCGAGATCAGTAGGGGACACAAACCCCTTCACCATAACAAGGTGGTGATCCACAGAGAGGAACTTTTAATGTAATTTTTTTTTGACTGGTGCCTGTAGAGCTCGCACTGGCACATCGCATATTCAACACTGTGCTTGGGCATTTTAAATTCGGGATGAAACATCAGATCTGTGACATTCATACAAGTGAAAACATACCTGGCGTTTGTCTTGGTGTCTGTCCTGTGTCTGTCACACCGATCTCACAAACAATCCTTTAGTTTTCAGTGTATGATCTACTCATTGCTGTTGAAGCGACAGATTGAGCTGTGCTTATTTCTGAGGAGCCTCACACAACTAAATATTCAAAAATACAAAAACTACAAGTGCTGAAATTAGCTGCCACTTGAGTGGAAAACACGTATGTGGACTATACATTGAAATGAATTTGAAAAACTTTTAAAAACACTATTTTAAATGCCCCTGCTACTGCCCTCTTACTGGCTGATTTAACTCTGGGTCAGGCGAAACCGGAAGTTCCGCCCATAATCATTCCTATAGTGGCACCCCCAGGAATGAGGTGGATATGTGGCTCAAACATGCACAGAGAGAGAGAAACATTCAGGATAATTGCACTGTAAACCCAAACAATACTAAAACATACACTTTTAATTATGCAGCAGTTAACATCAGTTATTCTGTTAACCCAGAACAAAACATATGTAATAGTGATCTTTAAGTTTAAGTAGTCATTGATCACTGTTATGGTCTATGTGGAGTCCTGAGACTTAACTTCAGTCACTCACTTAATCAGGAGCAATGCATTATACCTGTGCACACCTCACACCTGGGAGCAATCAGTCTGCTGAGGAGATATGAGGAGGCAGTTTGCCTTTGCTCAGTAGACATTTGATGGTCAGAGAAGCAACATCACCAGTTGCTCTCTATGTTGGTTTTCTGTGGGTTTTATCTCTTACTGGTTTTCCCCAAGTTAGTTACTTTTCTTTTGTGGGCTTGACTCTTTAAGTTCTTCTATCATTTTGATAGATTTAGCAGCACAAACCATTTCCCTCTTCTGAGCGAAATGGTTCGTCGGAAGAGGGAATTGGCTCATCAGGAGCGAATGAGGGAGCTGGACAATGAGGCACTCCGTCTAAGGGCAAGTCAGGACTCAAGGTCTTAGCAGTTTGTGTCATGGTCTGAGCACTGATATCGTCTGCGCTCAGGTCATGCAGTATTTTCCTCCCGTTCTGTGTTAGTTTTCCTTATGGCCCTCCCGGGCTCTTATTCTGACAGCGTCTCTGTGGGACTTCCGGCTGTCAAAGCCGAGTTGCGTGGTGACAGCTGATTGCCATTCCACTGATTAATGCTCATTATCTGTTTCGCCCTCTAAGCCCTATTTAAGGGAGCAGCCGAGGTTACTTGGGGCTGCGACCTCACTCTCACTACGTTGGACATCCGTCAGTGTTGGGCTGGAATCCCTAACCCCGATTCCAGTCTTCTTTCTCCTCGTGATCAGTAAGGTATTTGTTATCCCGTATGTACTGTGACCGTGCCCTAGTTGTAGTCTTATTTGTGTTTTGCCCTTCATGGCTCATTATTTTGCTATTGTGATCTTTCCCTAATAAATATGCAAACTCAACGGCTGCCTATAGCGTCTCAATAGTGGTCCACGAGGACCACCCCATGACAGTTTGACTTAGCCCGAAACAGCCGCTTGGTCCCTCCTTTCATTGAGAAGGAGATTAATGATTTTTTTTTGGATTGTTTGATAGGGTGGCTGATACTTTGAAGTGGCCAGAAGAGTTCAGGCCACTGCTGCTTCAAAGTGTCTTAGTAGGGAAGGCCCAGAGTGTATATGCATCTTTGTCGGTAGCTCAGAGTTCTGATTACATGGTTGTCAATGAAGCCATTTTGCACTCTTACAAACTAATGCCAGAAGCATATCGGCAGCAGTTTTGGAAGCTGAAAAAAAAAGCCGATTCTCAGACTCACACAGAATTTGCAAGAGAACAAAATATATTATTCGAGCGGTGGCGTAAATCAGAGAAAATAAAAGATCTGGAGGGATTAAAAACTCTCATTCTGTTAGAGCAGTTTAAACGTTGTGTTCATGAGAAAATTGCCGTATACCTGAATGAACATAGAGACCTCACTTGGGAAAAAGCTGCTGTGATGGCAGATGAGTTTACACTTACCCACAAGTCCAGTTTGTCATCCAAGTCACCAAGCACCAGTATCAAAATCACCTCAGCTCCCTTACTCCTTTCTAAACCATGGTCCATTTCAACTCAAAAACAGCTGCTGCAAGTCAAGTAGTGTTATTACTGTCATGCAAAAGGTCACATTGTCCGTGAGTGCCATGTGACAAAGTGGAAATCAGTTCTTGTTAACGATAATGTATGCATCCACTTGTTTCCCCGAAGCAATCCCACTTAGAACAATTATAGCAAAAAGTGTGGTTAAAGCACTAGTGAAGTTCTTCTCAGTCTTTGGCATTCCAAAAACTGTTCAATCAGATCAAGGAACAAACTTCATGTCTAAGGTGTTTCAGCAGGTAATACAGCAGTTAGGGAGTACTCACAGTCCCTCAAGCGCCTATCATCCAGAGAGTGAAGGGGCTCTGGAGCAATTTCATTCCACTCTATGCTGAGAGCCTATTGCCAGGAGTTTCAAAGGGACTGGGATGAGGGGGTTCCCCTGGTGGTGTTTGCCACTCGAGAGGTCATTCATTCAAGAATTGCTTGGTTTCAGCCCAAACGAACTTATGTTTGGACACAAAGTTTGTGGTCTGATCGTTTTATTAAAGGAAAAACTTTTGGAGGAAGATTCCATTTCTCAAACATGTTTATTAGACCATTTCTCTGCTTTCCGCTATTGGTTACAGTGGGCTTGTGAAATGGCAAGTGAAAATTTGCAAAAAGCACAGTCAAAAATGAAGGTTTGGTATGACAAAAAAGCCTGTTCTTGTTCATTTGAGGCTGGAGATCAGGTTCTGATTTTGTTACCTGTTGTTGGCTCTCCACTTGAAGCAAGATTCAAGTGGACCATACATTATTGAGAGAAAGGCTGGAGACTTGGATTACATTGTAGCAACACCTGAGTGTAGAAACAAACACCGACTCTGTCATGTGAACATGATCAAACCTTACTACACTTCAGGTGACGATGAAGGAACTGATAAAACTTGTGCTGTTCTGGTGAACTCGGACGCAATGCACCATCTCAGCCAAAGAATCTAAAGATCCTAAAGAACTTGGATGAGTACCTGTCACATTTAGACCCTCGGGAAAAGATTGATATGGCTTCTCTATTGAAGGAGTTTCAGAACATCTTTGATAATATTCCCACTGAAACAAAAGTACTGGAACACGGCATAGATGTTGGTGATGCCCGGCCTATCAAACAACATACATACAGGGTGAGTCCTGAGAAACGTGCACTCTTCCGGAAAGAAGTAGACTACATGATGGAGCATGGCATTGCTGAACCTAGTAACAGCGCCTGGAGTTCACCATGCCTTTTGCTTCTGAAGCCAGATCAAACTCACCGGTTTTGCTCTGATTTTTGCAAGCTCGATAGTGTTACCAAACCAGATTCTTACCCACTGCCAAGGGTTGATGACTGTGTGGATTGGGTTGGTTCGACTATTGCAGTAAATTTGATTTACTCAAAGGTTATTGGCAGGTTCCACTAACTGAACGTGCTAGGGAGTTCTCAACTTTCGTGATCCCTGATGGGCTGTTTTCCTATCGCCACATGCTGTTTGGCTTAAGAAATGCAGGTACTACTTTCAGAGGTTGATGCACCTTGTTTTGTCTGGTCTAGACAACGTTGAGGCTTACCTTGATGACATTGTAGTCTTCGGTGATTCCTGGCTGGACCATCTCAAACATGTGAAGGCAGTGTTTGAGCACCTCCAAGATGCCAATCTGACGTCAATCTGGGAAAGTCTGAAACTGCTAAGGCCACTGTGAAATATCTGGGAAAAGTGGTTGGACACTTCTACCACTGACAATGAAGGTAGAAGCTATATTAAATCTCCCTGTTCCCACCACCTGCAGCACCCACCCACCACCGTTTTGTCACAACTTTGCCAACGTGGTTGCCCCCCTAACAGATTTGACCAGTCCCAAGGTTCCATTTCAGTGGTCACCAGAATCCCAGACTGCATTTGAAACCACGAAAGCACATTTGGCTACTGCCCCGGTCTTGGCAGCCCCGGACTTTCTTCGCCCTTTCGTACTGTATGCGGGTGCCAGTGATGTTGGTACAGGTCCCTTACTTGTCCAGGAAGATGATGGTGGAATGGAGCATCCTGTAGCATTTTTCTCAAATAAACTAAATGGTTTTCAGGTACATTACTATTGAAAAGGAGATGCTTGCTCTAAAAATAATATTAAACATAATAAAAGAAAGAAATTGACTCGGTCCTCTGTGACTGAATTTGTTGGCTGTTTGTTTTGATGTATTGAACATTGTATGGTTTTGAGGCCCATTCAAACATCTTGTGCCATTGGTTGTTGGAAACTTATTTGGGGATTTTATTTTGGTTATCGTTTCTGTAAGATCAACAAAATCTGATAGATTTGTTGTCTTTTTAGGACGGAGGTGTTATGGTCTATTTGGAGTCCTGAGACTTCAGCCACTCACTTATTCAGGAGCAATGCATTACACCTGTGCGCACCTCACACCTGGGAGCAATCAATCTGCTGAGGAGATATGAGGAGGCAGCTTGCCTCTGCTCAGTAGACATTTGATGGTCAGAGAGGCAACACCACCAGTTGCTCTCTCTATGTTGGTTTTCTGGGGGGTTTGTCTCTTAGTGGTTTTCCCCAAGTTAGTTACCTTTTTTGGGGGGGGCTTTACTCTTTAAGTTCTTCTATCATTTTGATAGATTTAGTGGGTGGTTGGGTTGGCCCAGCCACCTTTTAGAACCCACTTTGAAACCTTGCTTTGGTTAGTTTTCTGTTTATTTTGTTAGTTTCCCCATTAGCAACCAACTTTCATTTGGGGGCAATCACCCTAATGTCTTACCAGGTTGCACGTTATTTTCTAAACTCCAAGGAAGATTCCCGACAGTGGACTTGAGGGTTATGATGCTTGCTTTGTAAGTAGATGGATAGAGTTTGAGTTTAGCCCAGGACAAATGCACTGGTCATAGATGTTAGCTCTATAACCCTTAACATTTCATATGTAAACAATTACAACAAAAGGTTTGAGTTCTCTGAACTAATCTTGGCATGTTTAAACCAAAGAATAGACTCAAATATGGACAACTCTGAGACCAGAATTTGGATGCAAATGCAACCAAGTGGATGGGCCAAGCCCAACTGGTGGTGTCCAACCAGGGGTTTAAACTCACAACCTCCGGCTCCAGAGTCAAGCAATCTACTTGTGTTGCCAAGAGGGTCACCCCATTTGGCAAGCCAAGTTGGAATGCTTTTAATGACTCTGTTACATATTTCCCCTCAGATTTTTGACATTGTCCCTATGTCAGAGCTGCGTTTAAGCTTTAAGGGTGCCCGCCTTTTGACTGTGTCAACACCTGTGAGTCCTACCAGCAACATCTCTTGTGGTGGGGACCAAGCACCACTTGCGGGACTGACACACTGGTGGTATCTGAGGAATAGGACCTATGCACTACCACTAAGTCCTGCCAGCAACGCCAGTTATGACCAAGTGGATGGGCCAAGCCCAACTGGTGGTATCCAACCGGGGTTTGAACTCACAACCTCTGGCTCCAGAGTCCAGCAGTCTACCTGTGTCGCCAAGAGGGTTAACCCACTTGGAAAGCCAAATTGAAATGCTTTTATTGACTCTGTTACATAGGTGGCAGTGGTGGGGTCCTGCAGCAGCCGACAGTCGCTCACGTGCACCCTCAAAAGCCAGAAGTCATCCTGGGTTGTCTACAGGAAGAAGGTCTAAAGGCAAAATTAGGAAAGTGTGCTTTCTTCAAGAAAGTGGTTAAATACTTGGGTCACGTTATCTCCAGCCAGCTGCCTTAAAGCCTCCCCTTTAAGGACAGCAGGCAAAATCAGATGGAGGGTTTCTTCGCCCCCATTTGGACGAAAGAGCACCCACAGTGCTGCCTATCAATTAAGGTGCCACAACAGACAGGGGCATAGAGAGGTGAAAAAAGAAGGAAGGTCCATCCTGCTACACCTTGTTTGGCCCATCCACTTGGTCACACAAGCTATGTATTTATTGAACAGGTAAGGGGATCAGTGGAGTTGCCCTGTAGGAAGGAGAAAGGTGAGGATAAGTGTGTGTATAGGTAATGGATATATTAATGTTGCAGATATACACTACTCACAAAAAGTTAGGGATATTTGACTTTCGGGTGAAATTTTAGGATGCACCTAAAATAGACTATAACCTTTATAGGTGAACTTAATTTGACCTTCTCTAACCTTTTGAATGCACATTTCCAGCTGTTCAGTGTTTCAGTACTTTTTGCATAACTTGCTGTTCTCTAATAAGGTGCCTAATGGCAAAATTCACAACAGGTGTTTGATCCATGAATCGGCCATTAAATTTTCTGGTTCAATTAGAATTGGTATTTAAACAGTCCTCTTCACCATGCTGTTCACATTTTGACATCATGAGACCAAGATGACGCCTAACAATTGATCAACAGTACCTCACCATTGCGAGGCTTCAAACAGGATGTTCTCAGAGGGAAGTGGCCACTGAGCTTAAGAGTGTCACAGTGTCATCAGCAGGTTGCAACAGAGATCCAGAGAGACTGGAAGAGTCATAGAAAGGCATAGAAATGGATGCCCTTTGGCCACATCACATGCCAATGACCGCTTCATTGTGAACAGTGCCCTGTGGAACCGGATGATGAATGCCACTCAACTCCAGGCACATTTAAAGGAGGTGAGAGGCACCCAAGTGTCATGTCAGACCATTCGAAACCATTTACATCAATGTGGTCTGCGTGGTAGATGACCTGAAGAGTACCTGACCACACCAGCAGGCAAAGGCATCATCATTTGCCTGGGCTAGGGAGCACTTATGCTGGACAAGGGGCCATTGGGCCTCAGTGCTGTTCTCTGATGAAAGTCGATTCACGTTGAGCAGAAATGATGGCCACCAACGATGTTGGAGACGTCAAGGAGAGCGCTATGCATCAGCCACTGTTGTCACCATGTTACAGTCTGGACAGGTGTGTCTAGTCAATACAGAACTGCCCTACACCTTGTGAATGATACAGTGACAAGCCAATACTACCTGAATAACATCATTAATCCAGTCATTTTGCCCCTGCATGAACAACACAGGCACAATTTCATCTTCATGGACAACAGTGCTCCAGCTCACTGAGGTTACATCATTAGGGAACAGCTGCGTGAGGCTGGGGTACCTCAAATAGAGTGGCCTTCACTTTCTCCAGACCTGAATCCCATAGAAAACCTATGGGATCAGCTGAGTTGTCGTGTAGAGGCTCGTAACCTTGCACCCCACAGCTTCAATGACCTGAGGGCCGACCTTCAAGAAGAGTGAAATGCCATGCCTCAGCAGACAATAAGTCGACTTGTGAACAGGATGAGACGTCATTATCAAGCTGTAATTGATGCTCAAGGGCACATGACAAGTTATTGAGACTTTGGCATTTTTTTGTTGTGGTATACCCACGACTGTTGTTGGCTTTTGTTTCAATATATTGTTTGAGATGAGGAAATTACCACTGCATGCTTCTACTTACAGTAAATGCCCTACTTTCACGATATAATATCTCTGTAACATGAACGTTTTACATTTTCCATAAATTTCACCCCAAAGCCAAATATCCCTAACTTCTTGTGAGTAGTGTACTTTAAAATGTTTACTTTTGAGAGGATGGTGAGCTGTGGGAAACCAGAGACAAGGTAGGTAATGATCACTCTCAGATCAGGTGGGGAAGAGGACAAGTTGGGATTAGGTGCTTCTTCTCTGTTGAGAGTTCAGTGGGTGCCCGGGACTTTCCTGTAGCGAAGATTAGAGGAATATTTCCAGGTAATGATGGAGTGCTTGTGAATATCCAGGAAGAGGAGGATGTCCAGGTAGGCGGTGAAGGGTCCATGAGGTAGATATCCCATGAGAGGTCCAGGAGGGGTCCTGTGATGAGGTTAGTATGAATAGTTTGAATTTGGAGTGTCGATTACACAGTTCAACAGGGAGGAAAGGAACATGGAACATGGAGAGCAGGTAAGCGACTTGACCACAGGCAGATGCACACTTAGAGTAGGAGCAGAAGATTACAGGGAGCTGAGCAATAAGCTATGCAACCATGACAAACCCACGCTACTGCTAGAGTGAGAGCTGTTTTTATACTGCAGGTTGTCATCAGGAGCAAGTGGGTAATTGGACATGGCTGCAGGTAATCAGGAGAGAGGTTTGGGCAGGTGTGTCAAACTCATTCCATGGAAGGCCAAGACCCTGCATGTTTTACCTCCACCCAGTGGCTTCACCAGGTGTTTTCGATGATCAACAATCAGTGGGAAGTAATTCAGTGAATTTACCTGTTGAAGATCCTGGTTGGAGGTAAAACATGCAGGGTCTTGGCCCTCCATGGAATGAGTTTGACATCCCTGGGTTAGGGTGAAGGTGTGTGTGTGTGTGTGTGTGTGTGTGTGTGTGTGTGTGTGTGTGTGTGTGTGTGTGTGTGTGTGTGTGTGCCGCACCATGGAGCTGTAACAAATCTGGGTTTACAGTATGTTTACGTGGCTGATATAATCCTTCTGATTGAGATTATGAGCAGATTGTGCCAGAGGTCTTTACATAAAAGGGTATTATTCTGATTAAGCCATTATCCTGATAGTAACTGTCCACTGTATTCACAAAGTCTCTGTGTGTGGTGATTACATTGTTTCTGTTTGGGTATATTCTTGAGTGTCAGTTTTAAACATGTTTGTTTATTTTTTGTCACATCCACAGGTATGACATCTGTATCCAAAAAAACAAGCCCTGTGAAACACTAGGTAACATTTATTCATACATTTACACAAACTCATGTACTTCTTGCGTTCATATCAATGCATGTGACTGCATCCACAGGAACAATGAATCACTTGACCCTCGCTCTTTAATTTGACCACCGTAATGACATACAGTACCTAACCCAACTCTAAGATGTGTCAGGTACTTCAAAACCAAGTCTTATTCCCAGTAGAGCCATTCAAAAGTCCCACACAAAGTAAGGACTAGCTACACCGTCCTTCTATCCATCAATCCATTGGACCATTTTCTTAACCTCTTGTCCAGTTCATATTCCATCCTTCCTATCTGTCAAACAACCATACACTCACTTTCATGACAAAAAACTGACTTAACAAGCAAATCTTTGAACTGTGGGAGGAAAGTGGAGCCAGAATAAACTCACACACATTACTCACAGTATGATCTTCTAGCTTAGAAACACTGTGCTGCACCACACAGAAATGCATTGTAGAATATACTGTACCTGTCTGCGTTTACTACTTGACAATGCATTGCCAATTTTGTTCTATGTAAAAGTGGAATCCAAAACCACTCCGCTATTCACCAAATGAGTTTTCCCTTTGAAATTCAGAGAGGATGATCTTATGTATGATTTCACTACAAAAGTGTTTTAAAATGCTTTTGTGTGTCTTTAACAGGTCTGGCCCCAGTAGGAGGGATGTGTGAACCCGAGAGGAGCTGCAGCATCAATGAAGACATTGGTCTGGGGACGGCGTTTACTATAGCCCATGAGATTGGACACACGTGAGTAAGGCCTGGCCTACACTAAAAGATTTTTTAATGTCTTTACAGATTATGAAAATGTGAGATTTAATTCATGAACAGCCAGCGTCCTGACCAGTATCTCCAGATTTTGTGTGACAAACAAGAAATTAATTGTGAAAACAAGCCTACATTATATGATTTGTATGCACTTTCATGTTTGGTCAGCTTTTGTCCATTTTGGTGCCTCATCATTTAAAACCACAGAGCGTGACTGCTTATTTTTACAAGAGATTTTCTGAAAAAAGTCACAGGAAATAGCTTGATCTGGCAACACTGGTCTGGGAAATCTTGCAAAATCATTTATGGTCAAACATGATTTTAGGGTAAGAAACAATATGGACAACGCTTTTGTCTTCATTCAGCTTGATTTTTATTTGATTACATGACAATCCAGAGTGTATGCTCGTCTGTCGTCTGAAACTTCCACACACCAGGATATTGGAGCACAAGTATTCAATGTGAATGATTGCAGTTTGAGATTGGAGTTTTCTGAGCAGATTGGATCATGCATAACACCCCTCACACCACTGGAAAATCTGACAAAACAATTGGTAAAATCACCAAGATGTCAGCCAGATTACAGGAATTGAATAGTTTTGATACGGAAATGTTGTTCAGTCCACCTGAGCTAAAAATGAATACATCATCTTAAACACCTTCTTATCCATATATACTGTATAATCGAAATAGATCTTTAGTCTTTTTTGTAATCTTCCTGAACATTGTTAAATTCTACTTGTAGTGGATTTATGGGTTTTATAGGTGTTTTATTGTTGGTACAAGTATGAATGTAAATATGAATATGAGTAGGGATGAAAATTTCCTACTGTTACACAATCATATCCTCGTAGGGTGCCAGTCCAGATACACACGTGGACAAAATTGTTGGTACCCCTCTGTTAATGAAAGAAAAACCCACAATGGTCACAGAAATAACTTGAATCTGACAAAAGTGGTAATAAATAAAAATTCTATGAAAATTAGCCAATGAAAATCAGACAATGTTTTTGAATTGTGGTTCAACAGAATTATTTAAAAAAAACAAACTTATGAAACAGGCCTGGACAAAAATGATGGTACCCCTAGAAAAGATTGAAAATAATGTGACCATAGGGACATGTTCAACCAAGATGTGTCCTCTAATTAACATCACAGGTGTCTACAAACTTGTAATCAGTCAGTCGGCCTATTTAAAGGGTGGCAAGTAGTCACTGTGCTGTTTGGTGACATGGTGTGTACCACGCTAAACATGGACCGGAGGAAGCAAAGGAGAGAGTTGTCTCAGGAGATTAGAAAGAAAATTATAGACAAGTATGTTAAAGGTAAAGGCTATAAGACCATCTCCAAGCAGCATGATGTTCCTGTGGCTACAATTGCACATATTATTCAGAAATTTAAGATCCACGGGACTGTATCCAACCTCCCTGGACGTGGCCGCAGGAGGAGACGGATAATACGAATGGTAACAAAAGAGCCCAGAACAACCTCTAAACACATTCATGGTGAACTCCAAGGTCAAGGTACTGTACATAAGTGTCAGATCGCACCATCCGTCGTTGTTTGAGCCAAAGTGGAAATCATGGGAGACGACCAAGGACGACACCACTGTTGAAAACAAATCATAAAAAAGCCAGACTGCAATTTGCCAAACTGCATGTTGACAAGCCACAAAGCTTCTGGGAGAATGTCCTATGGACAGACGAGACAAAACTGGAACTTTTTGGCAAGGCACATAAGCACTATGTTCACAGACGCAAAAATGAAGCATACCAAGAAAAGAAGACTGTCCCTACTGTGAAACATGGAGGAGGTTCTGTTATGTTCTGGGGCTGCTTTGCTGCATCTGGCACAGGGTGTCTTGAATCTGTGCAGGGTACAATGAAATCTCAAGACTATCAAGGTATTCTAGAGAGAAATGTGCTGCCCATTGTCAGACAGCTTAGTCTCAGTCGCAGGTCATGGGTCTTGCAACAGGATAGTGACCCAAAACACACAGCTAAAAACACTCAAGAATGGCTAAGAGCGAAACATTGGACTATTCTAAAGTGGCCTTCTATGAGCCCTGATCTAAATCCTATTGAACATCTGTGGAAGGAGCTGAAACATGCCGTGTGGAGAAGACACCCTTCAAACCTGAGACAACTGGAGCAGTTTGCTCATGAGGAGTGGGCCATAATACCTGCTGAGAGGTGCAGAAGTCTCATTGACAGTTACAGAAATCGTTTGATTGCAGTGATTGCCTCAAAATGTTGTGCAACAAAATATTAAGTTAAGGGTACCATCATTTTTGTCCAGGCCTGTTTCATGAGTTTGTTTTTTAAAATAATTCAGTTGAACCGCAATTCAAAAGCATTGTCTGATTTTCAATGGTTAATTTTCATAGAATTTTTATTTATTACCACTTTTGTCAGATTGAAGTTATTTCTGTGACCATTGTGGGTTTTTCTTTCATTAACAGAGGGGTACCAACAATTTTATTTATACCAATTATGAATCAGTCTCAAAAAAACCCTTGTGAGTTCTTGTCTGCTGATAATCAAGAAGATGGGTATGAAATCAAACAGTAACTCCCATCAAGAGGGCTGGCTCTGTAATTGGTCTCAGACCAGAGACCTTTGAGACAGTGGTGGAGAGGAGAACACTGAATAAACTACGATCCATCATGGACAATCCTGATCACCCCCTCCACCACACACTAGATAGACAGCGAAGCACTTTGTCCAGTAGACTACTACAGCTTCGTTGTCGAATGGCCAGGTACAGGAAATCTTTCCTGCCACATGCAATTTCACTGTACAATAACTCACTATGATGTTGTATTCTGGTCATAGCTATGCTGCCACACTGCACCTTACAGACTAACTGGTACATCACTTTTTCACTCTGCTCCTGATAGTCCTTCTTTGTGCAATGGGATGAATCATGTGTTTATACGGGTCATCATATACGTATTAAGCTATGATGTATATAGGTTTTATAGTTGTGTTAGTTTTTACTTTCCATGGGTAATCCCTTTGTCTGTCATGTGTGTGTTTCTGTTGTTTGGTTGTCAACTGTCATGCTGCTGTTACACTGTAATTTCCCAGTTTGGGATCAATAAAGTACATCTATCTATCTATCTATCTATCTATCTATCTATCTATCTATCTATCTATCTATCTATCTATCATATGTCTTTCAATAGTTTAATGAGAAATGTCAGAATACTGTAGGTTAACACATTTGGATAACTTTGAAACAGAGAATTCAACATGTATTATGGGCATTATAGACTGTTATTGAATTACTGAGCATCACATGTGAATCAAACATTTGTGGAACCAAATAAACCATAGTTTAAACTTGTCAGTATACTGGAAATTGGAAAACCATAAAATAGCATTGGTTAAGAAAAGTGGATGCAATTTCATGAAGAAAATGATGATTAAACTATTTATAAAAATGGAAAATTGGTGTTACTCTGAAAAAGAACGTAAATTAATGAAAGGAGAAAATGCATTTTGAATTCTGATGGGGGTTTGCATGAAATTAAATTTAAAGAACTTATACCAGGAATATTCTGAAGAGTTAAGTTTAAATTAAACAACAGACCGTCAGCCAAGCAGAATCATTGTGTCCCAGTGGGTAGCAGACGGTCCATTGAATTCTGTTTCAACTGGACTGGCGTGGGTTCTGTTGGAAGACTGGCAGACAGGCTCTTTATCACAGTTATGGCCTACTCTCGAGATCACAAAGGGGCTGGTTCTTCAGCAGGCTGGCTGCGGTCTTCTCTTATGCACTGAAGAAGGAATTTGTTTATTATACAAGGTCCCATCAGAGAGTCAAATTGGGACAAGAACACGCCACAGATCTGTTTCTTCTGATGTATTGTGGCTGGAATGAGTTGGTTTAAACTTAAAAAAAATCAAACAAAATCTTCTTACACAGTAATTTAAAGAAAAAGATTAAAATAAGAAAAAGTGAACTTTAAAGAAAAAATCTACAAACTCTTATGATTATCCCACGTGAATTTTGTTTGTATTATGCGGCTATTTTTCCTGTAAAATTCAGTTTCTGTCAGGATCACCACCGCCATGACCGATCATGGCAGCGGCCACACTGGTGTTGTGAGCTCAAAGCGGAAAAAGGAAGAATAATGAGGATTTCTTCTTCTTTGCTGTATTCCATGTCAGCCATGATTCCTCCGACGCATGTCTGCCACCTTTTGAACTGTCAGATCAGTACAAGTTCTCAGTATAGCCAGGGGACGTCAATGAGTTGACAGGTGCAGTTGTTGCGCTGTGCCACAGGGGGCGTGCGACCCGTCCATGAAATGTGGACAGTTAAAGGGTTAAATAATAATCATGCTAATACTGAACACAGGGGATTACAAAAACCAACTCAAAACATGAACATGGCCCTCAGACTATGCCAAGAATGTAACATAGCTCCCCCTTTAAGGGGTGGATTCCAGACACCCCTAAATAAAAAACAAACACCAAAATGGACAGAAGGAGGGGGACAAGGCATGGCGGGAAGAAACACACAAGAATCTAAAAAAAATGTCTCAAAGGGATAACAAATATAGTTTTTCAGTTACCATTCAGGCCGTTGTTAGGGAGTAATACTCATGAAATGAAATGCAGACTAACCAGTTCCCAGTAACACCCCCCCCCCCAAAATACAGCATCAAGACAATGGGAGTTTTTAGCTCTGGAGCCAATAATAAAGGAGCTTTTAGCTCAGGAAACGACAAAAGAGCTTTCTGCTCAGCCGCAGGTGGCTGTGGCACTCTGACCTCAAACAACTGACAGGGGCATGCTGACTTCAGGGACAGATGACAGCAGCATGCAGCCCTTTGGAGTGGGTGTCAGCAGCATGCCGAATTCAGGAACCGATGATAGTGATGTGCTGACCTCAAGGGCTGACGGATGGAATGCGTTGCTCTCAGGAACAGATGACAGCAGCACACCGGCCTCAGTAACAAACGGCTGGAGCGTGCTGACTACAGGCACTGATGGTTGGAGTGCGATGAGCTCTCTGGTGGTTGGAGCACGCTGTACTCAGGAACAGATGACAGTGGCGCTCTGAGCTCAGGAGCAGGTGTCAGTGGCGCGCTGAATATAGGCACGCTAAATTCAGGAACAGGCTTCAGCGGCGCACCAACCTCAAAAACTCAGATGCGCCAGTCTCCGAAACAGATGGTGGAGGTGCACTGGCCTTGGGAACAGATGGTAGCTGGGGAGCGCTGACCACCAGGGACGGCTGCAAAGGTTGACGAGCATCCAACCCAGATGCCTAGGAAACCATCCTTCATGCAGCCACCTCGGACAGGAGAGAAAAACAGGGAGTGGGTGAGGTGACACCAGTATCTTGGGCAGCAGGGACTGGCGGGGAGGATCCAATGTTGGGTGGAACCTGTACTTGGACGCCCCCATCAGGAGTAAGGCAAGCTTTTTCTAAAATTGATGCTATAAATACAAAGAAAATAACTTGCCTTAGCGCCTGGTCAGCTGCTGCTGGGGTGGCCACCTCAGGATGAGCCGCAGGAGCCAGAGCGTGCACCTCGGGCTGAGTAGAAACAGGAGTGTGCACCTCGGGCTGAGCAGGAACTGTGATGTGCACTGTGAGAACAGCTCAAGCTGTGATGTGCGCCTCGGGGATGGTGGGAGCCATTCGCACACCTCGAGGACTGCAGGAGCCGTTGCGTGCACCTCGGGGACAGCGGGAGCCATTGTGCACACCTTGGATGGCAGGAGCTGTCTGGAAAGGAGCCGGCTCTGCAGGCATGGCGATAGGCAAAATTGCAGGCGCGATGACAGGTGAAACCTCAGGCATGATGGCAAGCGGGGCAAACAGCTCATACGAAACAGGTGGAGCGCGAGCTGGTGTGTGCACCATGGAGAGAGCTGGTGGTGGTGCACAGCAATGAGAGGAGTGGTGTCTCCCGGAACCATCCAGGACTGCTGAATGCCAGCCTCGATCCCTGATACTGCTCCCTCTTGATGGCAAATGTCTCCCAAGGTGCTGGTGGTGCACCAGGCTGCTGCTTGGGATGTGGAGATGGGGCTGGAGCTGGTGCACAATGTGGTGGGAGAGATGCTGGAGTCCAGGGACGCTTTTTCATTGGCACAGGTAGCGGCATTGCCGAAATGTCTCCCACCATTGCTTGAAACATCTGCCAGAGGGTTGAGAGAACTGGAGCAGCTCAGCCAGCTCGGGGTGGCGCCACAGGCTTGTGTATGCTCCCGTTTCCCCGGCTGCAGCGTCCAAGCATTCCAGCGCTTCCTCCAGCGTGCAAGAGGGGTAAACGTCCGAGGCGAGACGCTCAAGGAGCTGGACCGCTGTTAGCTCATCCGTCGGCACCCCCTGCCACCAGTCTCCTCCTGCCTGCTGAGTCCAAGCATGGTGGCATTGTTCTGTCAATGTTGGTGGATACAGGACTCAGGCGCAGGAAGGATCAGGTGTAACAATGATGATTTATTAACAAAACATAAGCACAAAATAAATAGCAGCACATGGGCTGAAAACCGAACAAAACTAATCAGGCAAAAACACAAACGCAGGGCATAGATAACACATGAAACTTCCAGGACTCAGACATGGATCATGACAAGAACATTAATTCATGACTACGGACAAGACTGACTTAAAACATTAATGACACCACACCTGACAAAAACTGGCACAGATATACAGTATATAGATGGGGGGCGTGGGGGGGGGGGGGTAATCAAGGCAACAAGGAACAGGTGGGTACAATCAGGGGCAAACAGAGGCTGCAGGGGAGTGGCTACAGATACCGGAGACATGAGGGATGAGACAAAAGGGTAAACAGGAACAGAGGATACATATGATGCATGAACATGGGACCAGGGGAGACATACACATGACAATGACCACACTACACAACATGAGACAAGGCAGGAACAGAAACCACGATATTAAATAATAATCATACGAATACTGAACACAGGAAATCACAAAAACCAACTCAAAACATGAGCATGGTCCTCAGACCATGCCGAGATCCTAACAACTTGTGGGGCACATGCATTGACAACATTCAACATCACACCTTTGATTTCTCGCTTCAAACTCATGACTCTGTCCGACTCCCTCTTTACCTCCTGAACACTCTTCACATACTCTTCCTTCAAGATTACGCCTGCTCCATTTCTCTTCCTATCTACGCCATGTTAGAGCTGTTTAAATCCACCTCCAGTGCTCCTAGCCTTGCTTCCCTTCCATCTGGTTTCTTGAACACAGTATATCTACCTTTCTTCTCTCCACCATATCAGTCAACTCTCTGCCTTTACCAGTCATAGTCCCTACATTTAACGTACCTACTCTCACCTCCACACTTCTACCTTTCCTTTTCTCTCTCTCCCTCCTAACATGCCTTCCTCTTCTCCTCCTCCTCGATCTTTGACCAACAGTAGCCCAATTTCTACCGGCACCCTGTTTATGTATTTGTTCTTGTTTTTCATCCAGTGTGGTTTGTGCTTTTATTCTGACAGCGCCATTATGTTACTTCCTCCTGTCAAATCTGTTTGCGGGTTGTCCCAGCTGTTTTGTTTTCTCTGATTGCTTTCTCACTCATGCATCCACACCTGATCCACATTTGGTTTTTCCCTGTCTTATTATTTAAGCTCCCTTGCAGGGTTCATTCCTCGCTGCGACCTCACCTTGTGCTGACAGGAATCCCCCCGTCTGATTCCTGTTTATTTTCTGCTCAGTATTCAGTCTCATCTGATATCCGTAAGTTCCCCTTCGTGGTTTTCATTGATTGCCTTTTTCTGTAAGTTTCCCTTCGTGGTTTTTCTGTTGTCTTTGTAATCTGTAAGTTGCCCTTCGTGGTTTATTACTGTTCCTTATTATTAAATACGCAAACTCACAGCTGGTGAGTGGGGTCTTGATTTCTGCCCTGAAAGGGCCAATTATGACAGTAGGTTGCAGCCAGTAGACGCCAGCGGCTGTGGGTTTTGCTTTTTCCCCCTTTTTTCTGCTCACCTTTTTCATTGCTGAGGGAGAGCTGACAGTATATCCCCAGCGCGCCGAGATTCAGCTTCCAGAAGGAGGTTGGCAGCTGGGGGCCCTAGCGTGGATGAACAGTGGGCGGCTCACTTCATCCAGAGCTATGTTTCTGAAGCCCTCACCTTCTGCAGCCTGAAGAAGGTCCTGGAGAATGTGGTGGCAGTGGTCAGGATTGTGGAGGCGCATCCCGGTTTAAGGAAGTATCCTGAGTTCGCAGAACTGTTGTCAACCGTCTCCACTCTCCAGCTGTCATTCCCTGGGTTGGTGATTGGCTCGTCACCAGCCTGTATATGCCACCTCCCGGAGCACACCTCCACTCCTCCCCAAGATACAGCCATACCGAAGCAGATGGAGGAGAGTAACCAGGTCCAGATGTCACAAACCTCCCGCTGTTATCCAGCTACAGGCTGCGAGAGGAACTCCTCCACCTCTCAGCCAGCAGTTTCCTTATCACCATGTCAAAAAGGAACCACATTAGCTTTGACCTCTAGGTTTTCCTTGCCGGCTGTCTCATCAGTTCCCTCTCCTTGGGTCGTCGCTGCTGTCCCCCTCTCCTCTATGGCGTCTCCTCTCGCTGCTGAGAGCCCGGCTGTTTCCTCCCCAGTTTCGCCCGTCGTCGAGGCTGCAGGACTGGCTCCTCCATGTTCTCCAGGGGGGCCCACAACCACCGCAGCCACGGCAAGGGAAGATACTGGGCCCGCTGCAGCAGAAACCACCTTGCCCCGGGAAAACAGGCAAGTGCTTTTTCACTCTTTACCACCAACATATGAATTACCTTGCCTGATTCCCAGTGGTGAGGCTCAGTCATTGCAGTCCACTGAATCCTTACCACCTGCTGCAGATAATTTTCCTTCACCTGCTCCCTCTGTGTCTCCTCCAATTTCCCCTGAGTGTCCGCTGGTCCTAGAATCAAGCAGCCGGATGATGGAGGAGCCTGCGGTCCTGGAGGACCTGGCCCCAGCCCCGCAGCCACGGCCTGGACGGGGGGGGGGGGCTGCCTGCGAGCTGAAGCTTGTGCCGACAACTGAGCATTCCCTGGTTTCAGCTATGTGGGAGGCCGCGCCAGCGGTGAGACGACCTCCAGCTGCCACGCCAGATGAACCACCTGTGTCGGTCACTTTGCCTGGTGTTATGGTGCGGCCCTCACGGACCGCTAATGAGACGCTATAGGTGACCAGTGAGTTTGCGTATTTATTAAGCACAAGACAAAAGGTACAAAATAATGAGCCACGAGGGGCTGATGGGATGAGCCGGGACGTAGGGACTCCAGTCTAACGTTGGGGAGACCAGCGTTATCTGTTCACGAATGAGGTCGCAGCCCCGAGCAAACAGAGCTGCTCTCTTAAATAGGGCTTTGACAGATTAATCAGCTGGAATCTCGCCGTTCAGCGGAGCTCCACTCCGACAGCCGGAAGCCCCGCCGAGACGCTGTCAGAATAAAAGCCCGGAGGCCTAGTGGTACGCCTGAGGAGAGAACGGAGAACAACTGGACAATCCAAGTGCCGACAAGGTCAGCACACGGACCATGACAGTTGCCCCCGTTCACGAAGCAGAT
Organism: Pholidichthys leucotaenia; assembly: GCA_020510985.1. Classification (NCBI taxonomy): domain Eukaryota; kingdom Metazoa; phylum Chordata; class Actinopteri; order Cichliformes; family Pholidichthyidae; genus Pholidichthys; species Pholidichthys leucotaenia. The sequence goes on along the minus strand of CM035839.1, from coordinate 317,631,773 downwards.
TCCAGACGCGGTGTAACATCGATTCCCCCCCACACACACCTGGAAGGTCAACATGACCGCCCCAAGGAGAGAGGAGGGGGAAAAAGGCCGAGGAGGGTCAGAACCAGGAGACAAAGGCAAACACAGAAAATAAATCATGGAGCAATTACAGAGCATAGAAAAAAAAAACACAAAACACTCCATAATGCACAGATGGGAAAAACAGTCAAGACAATAAATACGAATGACGAAATACAGCCTACAGGCCACAAACAGAAATACCAGGTAAATAACCCAAAATACACAGGCGCCGAAGAAATAAATGGCAACAATCATCCTTCAAACAGGGGAAGGAAGAGGAGAAAAAAAACCACGCTAAAATAGCGGCGAATACATAAAGCACAATGAGAAACAAGAACTGGCAGAGACAACACCAGAGCATATCTCAGACTATCGAGGAAGGAAAAAAAAGACACACGCAAAAGAGCGGCGATAAACAGTTCAATACAGTCCAACACTTCATACAAAAACATCCTTACTCACTCGGGGGTGGGGGGGACAGGAATGTTGACAGGCAGAGTGCAAGGGAGTTCAGGTGGTCTGCCTGCGTCTAGCGTCCAGATCACAAATGAGGGAAAAAGGAAGAGTTCGGGCGGCCTAACCCAGTCCTAAGCCTGGAGAGACACACCCTCCGGCGGCCGAACCAGGTCGCCCAGTAGAAAGTTCAATTCGTCGGGTGGCCGACCCAGAACGCCAAACTGGCGAAACAGTTTCCCAGGCGGCCGACCCGCATCATCAGGCCAACAGGACCACAGGGGGAAATTCGGAGACGGCCTCCCTATGGCAAGGAGCGGCGAGGGAGAGCCGAGCCGATTATGGGAAATCCCTGCGGCACCCAATGGAGAGAAAGAGGAAATGGGGAAAGAACGAGGGGCCAGTCCAGCTAAGATCAGCGGAGGATCTGCAGCTCCACCTCCGAACTTCACCAGAACGGGCGCTGTCCTCCTGTCGGACCCCAGGTGAGCCCGAGCTGCACCCACGATGGACCCTGATCGGATCGCAGCTGCACCCACGATGGACCCCGACTGGGTCGCGGCTGCACCCACGATGGACCCCGACTGGGTCGCGGCTGCACTCACGATGGACCCCGACTGGGTCGGAACAGCACCAAGGACGACCTCCAACCCCGAACCCAGAACCTTCAGCACAGAGACCAGGACCGACTCATCACCGGCGACCCTGGGAGAAGGCTCAGAAGAGGGAACAGAACCGGAATCAGGATTGCCGGCAGCGACAGAACCCTGCGAGACAAGCTCGGATGCAGCGGACGGCTGCACCCGGCTTGTCTCTCCAAGAGACAGGCAAAAATGCTCCAGAGTAGAAAGAAGGAAAACAAAGTAGAGCACTTGCTTGATCTCGAGTTCTGTCGCCGTCCAGGACTTCGGTGATCCGGGCTCAGGACGAAGAAGGACGTCCTCTGGCTCCCACTCGGATACGGCGGGCTCCGCAGCCAGCATGATGGTCTCCACAGTCTGAGGACCCTCCAACGCTGACGTCCACACCGACGACCCGCACGGCGTGGTGGCAGGAGATCCTCGACCTGCTGTATCGAACCGCTCCTCCATGGAGACCCAGGGACGCTTCGTCGTCGGCGCAGGCTCCAACTTGCAGTCCGACCTCCTCCTCTGCCTGTGACGTGGCTGTGGGGCTGGATCCAAATTCTCCAGGGCCGCAGGCTCCCTTCTCGTCCGGCGGTGTAGTCCTGACCGCAGGGGATGCTCAGGGGAAGGAGACACAGAAGCAGCAGGTTCACTGTTAATTACTGCAGCAGGTGAAGGGACCTCAGGGGACTGTAAACCCCGAGCTCCACCCCCAGGAGTCAGACAAGGCAATTCACTCAGAGAGGGAAAAGAATGAATGTGCACTTGCCTGCTTCACTGAGGACCGATGGGATCCACTGCAGTGGACTTGGTTTCCCTCTTCCCCTGCTCGATGGAGATGGAGGGCCCCCCGGAAAGACGAGAAGGAGCCTCTCGCACTGGATCAGGAATGGAAGCAGCCGGAGACAGACTCGAGGAGTTCACAGCAGCTGGAGGGGGCGTCAAGGAGGGGGGAGGAACAGCCGAGGCGAACCGGGATCGAGGAGCTGACGGAACAGCGGAGACAGATGACCCGGAGGCAGAGGCAGCTGTCTTACTCCTCCGACGAGACCCGGAGGCTGCAGCTGGCTGGGAGACAGAGTTCAAGCGGGTACCTGGAACTGGATCCGGACGGGGTTCTTGCTGAGGCTTGCAGTTTGCATGGTGACGACGTTTACCGGCAGAGGGCGAGGCGAAGGTGAGGTCAGGGCAATGCTGCTCCTGCACAGAAACCGAGGCAAGCAGGTCAACATATTCTGGGTATTCATGCAGTTCTGGATTCCCATCCAACAGCCTGACCGCCGCCGTCACATGCTTCAAGATCTGTGTGGGTTGGAAAGCGGAGCGAGCTGCAGCCACTTGGTCCCGGATGGCAGCTGCTATCAGCTGTAAATCCTCCTGGGGAATCCCGACTGACCTCTCACTCCATCGGGGATGACCTCTGGGTGGTGCGAACCCCTGGACTGGATGAGGGACAGGAATGGGATCCCGAAGCGAGGAACGAGGATGCCTCCTCTTTGGCTTCCTGCCGGCGTTTCCCTCCAGCCCACGGAGCTTCTCCCGGTGTGCAGAGATGTCCGCTATCCTCGCCGTGATTTCAGGATGGTCAGCGTAGCGAGGATGGCGGTTAATGGTCGCCTCAGCGAAGTCCAGGTACCAGCGTGCATCGCTGGGAGTGTCGTAGAGGCGGGCGGTGAAGAGGATTCCATCAATTTCCTCGAGGGCCCTCACCACCTCGTAGCCCAGGCTCCTAGCGTAGCCCTAGAGCGGCGCCATCTCCCAGCACACTGGTACACAGTAAGTCGAAAATCAAGTCCAATTAGGCAAACTGACGGTCACCGGTGTCTCTTTTTGGCAGCGACCTACTGTTATGGTGCGGCCCTCACAGACCGCTAATGAGACGCTGTAGGCGACCAGTGAGTTTGCGTATTTATTAAGCACAGGACAAAAGGTACAAAATAATGAGCCACGAGGGGCTAAAACACAAATAAGGACTAAGGCAAGGATACACTAATGATTCACACGGATAAAGGAATAAATTTACAGAGTGTTGCGAGGAATAGAGGATGACTGGAGCCGGGACGGCACGGTGGCCGAGTGGTTAGCACTGCGGCAGCACAGCAACTCACCCTTGGCTGCGGGATCCTGGGTTCGATCCCAGCCCCCAACCAATAGTGATCTGTGTGGAGTTTGCATGTTCTCCCCGTGTCTGCGTGGGTTTACTCTGGGATTTCTCCGGTTTCCTCCCACATGCCAAAAACATGCAAGTTAGGTTTATTGGCATCAAAAACTGGGGATTCTAAATTGTCCTTAGGTATGACTGTGAGAGTGAATGGTTGTGTGTCTCTCTGTGTTGGCCCTGCGATGGACTGGCGATCTGTCCAGGGTGTACCCTGCCTCTCGCCCAAAGATGCTGGGATAGGCTCCAGCCCCCCCGCGACCCGAAAAGGACTAAGTGGAAGAAGATGAATGAATGGAGCCAAGACGTAGGGACTCCAGTCTAACGTTGGGGAGACCAGCGTTATCCATTCACAAATGAGGTTGCAGCCCAGAGCAAACAGAGCTGCTCCCTTAAATAGGGCTTTGACAGATTAATCAGCTGATGAAAGGTCATCAGCTAATTGGAATCTCGCCGTTCAGCGGAGCTCCGCTCCAACAGCCGGAAGCCCCACAGAGACGCTGTCAGAATAAAAGCCCAGAGGCCTAGTGGCGTGCCTGAGGAGAGAACAGAGAACAACCGGACAGTCCGAGTGCCGACAAGGTCAGCGCATGGACCATGACACCTGGAGGTCCTAGGACTGCATTAACCACCATGCCTGCTGTAGGGGCCACCGCAGCAGAGTCCAAGCTGGACCTCAAGAGGACCTGGCACGAGACGTCCCCGCCTGGATCAACGGAATCCTGGACGGCAGTGGAGCTTGAGCTCAGGCAAGTGCTCTTCTTTGTTTTCACTTTTTCTGTTTTGGAGAGATCTTGCCTGGCTGTTGGTGGGGAGGGCCAAGTGCAGCAGTCAGCTACACCTGAGAAAAGCGCTATATAAGTGCAGGTTAGTTAGTTAGTTACTTAGCTCATCTCGCTGGGCTTCACTGCCGCCAGTGACCCTGATTATGTGTCTTTGTCCTTCTTGTCGGAACCTCTCCTCAGTGTCGCCGAGGGTCAGCCAACATCACCAGAGGTCTCCGTGGGTCCAGCCTTGTCGCCCAAGGTCTCCGTGGGTGCTACCCCTTCGGCTGAGGTCTTCACGGGTGCAGCTGCATCCCAGTCTGGGCCCACCGAGGGTGCTGCTATGCCCCAGTCTGGGGCCACTGGGGGTGCTGCTTCGCCCCAGTCCAGGGCCACCAGGGGTGCTGCACCTATGCCCAAGGTTGCTGCGAGTCCTCAATCTTAATCTGGTTTCGTCATTCTTCCTTCTCTGCCATTCCCTTCGTCGGCTGTCCATCTCCTGGCTTCCGTGGTCCGCGGTAAGCACGGCTTCCAACTGCCACCTCCGGAGGGAGGTGTGTGGTGCTCTGTGACCTGTTGGCCCAGAGATGTGGGGAGACTGCCCGACAAACTCTCTGGGTTGCTTGGGTGGCTTCAGAATTCTGGAAGACCACCCGATGAACTCTCTCCTCCATTTTGGTGGCTCGGGAGACCTGGTAGGCCGCCCAACCTCTTCCACCTGATGGTCGGGTGGAGCCGGGACTCTGGAAGGCCACCTGAACTGTTTCCTCGGTCACCCAGTATTACAAGGTTTTCTTTGCACTTTATTTGGTCAGTGTTGTGGGTCATGTGAGTTTTGTTTTGTTTGTTTTTGTGTCTCTCCCTCCTGGCCTGGATCCCCCCACCACCCTCCTGGGGTCTGTTTTTGGGGTTATTCCTGTTGGGGGTGGGTGGGGGTGGGTGCACTTTCTTTCCTTTTTGATGTTATGTCAGGGTGTCTGGGTTCCACCCCTTAAGGAAAGGGCACTGTTATGATTCTGAGCGTGGGTCACGGTCGTGCTCGGGTCTCTAGGTTGCTGATGATTTTCTGTTTTTGTATTTGTTCTTGTTTTTCATCCATTATGGTTTATGCTTTTATTTTGACAGCGCCGTTGTGTTACTTCCTCCTGTCAAATCTGTTTGTGGGTTGTCCCAGCTGTTTTGTTATCGCTGATTACTTTCTCACTCATGCATCCACACCTGATCCACATTTGGTTTTTCCCTATCTTATTATTTAAGCTCGCTTGCGGGGTTCATTCCTCGCTGCGACCTCACCTTGTGCTGACAGGAATCCCCCCGTCTGATTCCTGTTTATTTTCTGCTCAGTATTCAGTCTCATCTGATATCCGTAAGTTCCCCTTCGTGGTTTTTATTGATTGCCTTTTTCTGTAAGTTTCCCTTTGTGATTTTTCCGTTGTGTCTTTATAATCTGTAAGTTGCCCTTCGTGGTTTATTCCTGTTCCTTATTATTAAACACGCAAACTCACACTGTGCGAGTTGGGTCTTGATTTCTGCCCTGAAAGAGCCAATTATGACAATTGTTAACCCAGGCCTCGACTGATCCGGTATGAAAGTCTCATTTGTCATGATTGTTTGATATGGTAAAGGTTTTACGTCAGATGCCATTCCTGACACAACCCTCCCCATTTACCCAGGCTTGGGACCGTCACTAGGAGTACACTGGCTTGTGCACCCCCTATGGCTGGGTTAGAATAATTTTGATTTACATCTGAAAATAAATCATCATCCTATTGCGACCGGTAGTGCAGTTGGTCTGACAGAAAAAAAAACTACACCACAGCATCTCTTTGGCCTTTGTTCAGCCTACAGAAAGTTTCATACCTGTGACCATTTCTTTGACTACAGTCACAGGTCTTGTCAACTAGAGGCTTTGCTATTGGCTGCTCTACAAAAGCTTCACAGACTTGCAGTTTGGATGGGGAGTGGCATTTGACAGGGAAAGGAGAGAGAGCTGCAGGAGGTGGGCAGTTTTTTTTTTTTTATTCAGGCGTTTTTTATGGTTTCTTTAATTTCTGCCTACTACAGCTTTAAAGGGGTCATTGATTGCACTTTTTCCACATTTTAACAGCTCACACAGATCTTAATGAAACATTTTGACATATTTTGGTTAACTTTTCTTTAATTATTTAATTTTTGCAGCATAATTGTTTATTATCTTTTGCAGGCTTTCTCAGAACAGCTGGTTTCAGTGCATGTCTCTTTAATCCTTAAAATCGCATTTAACTGTGCCCTGCCTGCTTCTCTGTTGCTAATCTTAGCTGGCTACCTCCCTAGCACAGTTCTCTGAAGCACAGTAAGCGAGCACCCTTTTACTACTGTTAGCTCTGAAGCTAATGTCTTTGGCTCCAGTCCCCATCCATCTATGGTGGTGTGAAAAAGTGATTACCCCCTAAACCTAATAACTGGTTGGGCCAACCTTAGCAGCAACAACTGCAATCAAGCATTTGTGATAACTGGCAATGAGTCTTTTACAGCACTGTGGAGGAATTCTGGCCCACTCGTCTTTGCAGAATTGTTGTAATTCAGCCACATTGGAGGGTTTTCAAGCATGAACCGCCTTTTTAAGGTCATGCCACAGCATCTCAATCGGATTCAGGTCAGGCCATGTAGGTTTGAATTTTTTTTATCTTAATAATAAACACCTTCATTTAAAAACTGCATTTTGTATTTACTTGTGTTGTCTTTGTCTAATATTTAAATTTGATAATCTGAAACATTTAAGTGTGACAAACATATAAAAAAAATTGGGAAATCAGGAAGGGGGCAAACCCTTTTTCATACCCCTGTACATGACATACAGCTAAGGCTGGCCAATAATAGAGCTGCATCATGTTTATGACGTTCTGAAGCAAAAACTGAAGAGATGAAATAGCTTCTTGGAGAGAAAAACAATATACAGTATGTAAAGGCTGTGCATTTCTTTTAAAGTGACACTGCCAAAAAAATATATTTTCTTCTTGTTAATATGCCCATGACATGTTTTTTATGACTTACAAGACATATCAAGAGCGAAATCAGTCAAATGTCTCATGTCTCTCCCATAAAATGTGCCGGTTGTAGTCTTTTCACTGTTTCTACCAGGAACAGGAATGTTACAGCATGATGCTTTAAGTGGTGGCAAGGTATGTGCTCTCTGGGAACATTCTTGCTTCCAATATTTGTAAAAGACAAGCTTTCATTTACAAATAGAAGGAGAAAATAATTTTGTTTCTCCCTAAAATATAAATGGTTTGTGATTAATTTGATTTATTCTTGTCAAAAGTGAATAATTACAGCTGTAAACAAGTTGGAACTTTGGGCTTGTTAAAGTCAGAATTGAGTGATGAGCTGCTGAGCCATGCAGCTGAAAAAGCCACCATAAGGTGTAAATCAGCCACTTACTTGACATGTGGTCAAAGATTTTTAACAGATGTAAGGTGAAACTTTCTGACAGCTGTGGACCAAAATCTTTCATCTGACTATTGTGTAGCTCCGTCTCGGTTATCAACTCTGATCTTTTTTCCACTGTCCCCATGGCTGCTGCAGGGATTATTACCCGTCCACATCGCCTCAAAGTGTTGTCACTCTATCATCATGGGCTTTAGGTTTGGGATGAACCATGACGGCATGGGGAACGCCTGTGGGCCCCGCAGCCAGGAGACCGCCAAGCTGATGGCTGACCACATTACCATGAAGACAAACCCATTCATCTGGTCTGCCTGTAGCCGGGATTACATCACCAGTTTCTTGGAGTGAGTCAGATATCTGCAGTGTCACAAATAATTTTGTAAATAGAGGCTTGAGTGAGAAATGTATTGCATGTCGGTGTATTTTTTCCCCCTTGTCCTGTCAAGCAGCTAGGTGAGCAGAAGAGAAATCTGCTTCCCTTATTGTGCCAAACAGATTTACTTTGCTAAAAGGAACTTTATACAGTACATACAGTATATATGTACTGTATATTATCTATAAACTCCTCTTGTAATAATGTCAGTGTATTTTAATGGCTATTGTTTGTCAGGCCATATATTTGCAGCCATATCTACCTTTATTTTATCATGTACCGTGTTTTGAAATATGTTAATCATATCTTCAAGTTTATTAACTTTGAGATTTAAAAGAGATGAGAGAAATTTAATGTTTTTATCCCCATGAGTTTGCTTTTTTCCCCCCAAATCGCAACTTTTTAACTCGTAAATTTTTGCACATTTGTAACTTTTTAATTTTTTCCCTCAATTCTGCATTTTTTTGTTTAAATTTGTAAAATTTTCCTCACAAGTTTGCAACAATTTATGAGAAACAATTTATGTAAAATGTAACTTTGTTCTTGTATACTTTTATATTATAAAGTTTCACATTTTTTCCTCAAATGTAGAACTTTTTTTTAAGTCAAATTTACTTTTTGTGCTAATTTGTGACTTTTCATCTGTTATATTCAGGATGTTTTCTTACGTATTTGAAACTCATTTCCCATAATGTTACAACTTTCTTTTCTTTTCTTTCCTCATAAATTAGTAACTTTTTCATGTAAATTTTATGGTGACTTTTCTTGTATATTTTTCACTTTTTCCTCATTTATTTCCAACTTGTTTCCCATAATTCTGCAGGTTGTTTTCTTGTGCTTTTTCATCTTTGTAGAAATTAGTTTTTTCTTATAAATTTGCAACTATTTAATGCACATTTTTTTCTCATGAATTTGTAACCTTTTTCACCTTTTTAAATTCTACATTTGTGGCGGTTTTCTCCCTGATTTGTGACATTTTACAATTAAATATAAAATACTACAGGAATGTCACTCCAGAAGCACAAGTAGCATATCTGCCACTCAACAACTAGAACCATACTCAGCCTTTACCTCCCAAATTTGAGATGTGCTATTCTCAACTTTCCAATAATTATATAGTTCAGTCCCACTATTTTTTCCTCCTCTGCTTGTTGTGCTTCAGCTCAGGTATGGGCTCATGTTTGAACAACGTCCCCCCAAAGCAGGAGTTTGTGTACCCCACCACAGCTCCAGGTCAGGCCTACGATGCAGACGAACAGTGCCGCTTTCAATATGGCATCAGGTCTCGGCAATGTAAATATGCGGTAAGTACCCAATCCACATGTAAATTTATTTCATTATGATAAAATTAAGCCATATTACACAGGAGGGAGCAGGGTATCAATGAATATAGCATTTTGGTGATATGGTTGTTGGTCAGGTGCTCAGTAGAGCACAACTTCAAGTGTAATATTGCTTTTATATAACAGTTTCACAAACACAGTTTATGAGTTGACAGTAATAACGGGCAACAGATTAGGATTTGTGTGCATATTTCATGATATATTGCTCTGCCAAGACTATCACTATGCTCAAACAAGTAGTTCCCAACTGTTTTTTCCACAATATCTTTATTGAACCTTTTTTTTTTTTTAACAAACATGATACAAACAATCAAACACTAACACTAAAGTACTACAAAAAAAAATGCACTAAAAACACCAACAACCACCAACAAAATCAAATCTTCAACAATGCACCTCTGTTTAGTCTAGACAATCCAATACATAAGTATACATATTATGTTCACCAGTTTGGAATTTACAAGGTCCACACACATCATTCACCTTCTTCTTCAAGAGTTATGTTTAAATTTTTTACATAATCAATAAAAGGTCTCCATATATTCTCAAACACAATTTCCTTTGATTTCAGTATATATGTTATTCTTTCTAATGGAAGGTTTGTTAACATCTGTCTTAACCACTGAGTCACATCTGGTCTATGAGTCTTTTTCCACAGTAGTGCAATACATTTTTTGGCATTAAGCAAACTGAGGTCTATGAATGTTCTTTCACTTTTATTAAAGTTATGCTTTTCTGGGTACAGACCCAACAAAAACAGTTTAGGATTCAATATGATTTGTTTTGAGATTATTTTTTCAATTGTTACCCTCACCTCTTCCCAAAACATTCTGATTTTTCTACATTCCCATACACAATGAAATAGGGTTCCTTTACTTTCCATGCATTTTGTGCATGTATCTGGTATATTTTTGTTATATCTATTTAACTCCTCCGGTGTAACATACATCCGCATTAACCATTTGAAATGTATCAATTTAAGACGTACATTTATTGATTTGGTTTGAGCTTCTGTACAAGTCAATGTCACGCCGCGCCATTCATCAGCGGCGCCACCTGCTCACGCACCTGCCAATCATCAGCGGCGAGGGATAAAGGCCGTCTCGCCCGGAGGCTCGGCCTGAAGCCGTCAGACTTCGTCCCTCACCGTTGTGAGCATACTTCCCTTCAGCGTAACCATTTTGGTAAGAAGATCGCTTACCTTTTCTCTTCAGTCTTCTCCCCTGTGCACAGGTGGATTCCCCAGCGGCGGACATCTCCACTCCATCGCCCAATCCTCGCTGCTGCACGGAGCTCTCCAGGTGGCTGTCTTCCGGGCTTCACCCCCTTGTTGTGCCAGCTGTCCTGACCCACCAAGTAAGTCCTTCTCTCGCCATAAATTCCTCCTGTGTTGGTGTATGCCCGTCACCCTCTCCCTGTGCTCTCTCCATAGGGTTGCTCGGCTGTACGGTCACCTGCCTCTGTGCCTGGAGCAGACACCATCACCAACACATTTACATCCCGCAGACACGCACTCATTCACTCCTGTTGTTAATAAACTCTTTGAACTACTCTAAGCCTGTGTGTGTGCGTCTCCTGAGCCGTGCGTTATGTCAGTACGGCTTCAGCAGAGCGGCTCGGCGGACGGCGGGCTCGCACACCGGTTTTCCACTCTCGAGGCTAGAGTGGATCAAATAGCTTATCAACAACAGGTGATCTTTAATCAATTATTGAATTTAACTAACCGGTTGGGCCGCTTGGATCCTCAACAGCCGTTCCCCCCGGCTCGCCAGGGTGGCGCGGCTCCTGCTGTTCCAGCGGCCGTCCAGCCGGCTCCAGTGGCACCGGTTCGGCTCACACCGATTCCGACCCCCGCCCGCTTTAGCGGTAAGCTCGGCGGAGCGCGGGGGTTCATTATGCAGTGTGAGTCCGTGTTCCACCGTGTGCCCGGAGATTTTCCCTCGGATCACAGTCGGATTGGTTACATAGGGAATCTTCTGGAGGGGCGTGCGTTAACTTGGACCTACGCCGTAATGGCGAGGCCCAGTTATGCCACCCTCACCTATGACCAGTTCGTGAGGCGCTTCCTGGAGGTCTTTGACCATTCTCAAACCGAGACGGTCCAGGTCGATCGGCTCCTCGCTCTCCAGCAGGGAGGCCGGTCGGCAGCGGACTACTCGGTCGACTTCCGGGTAGCGGCGGAGGAATTGGGCTGGGAGGATCGCTCCCTCTGTGGCCTGTTCCTCCGCAGCCTCAATAGTGATCTGAGGGATGAACTGGCTGGACGGGATATCCCTGGGACGCTAGCGGAGCTGACATCCTTAGCGATAAGTTTGGATAACAGGCTGCGCGAGCGCTCCTCGGGGCGGAAGTCTTCTTCTTCTCGCCCTCGTGGAGTCTCGCCGCACCTGTTCCAAGCTCGCCCCCTGGCGGCGCCGCCAGCATTGTGCCCCGAGGAGTCGGAGCCGATGGTGACGGGCTGGACCAAGCTTTCCCCTGCGGAGAAACAACGCCGCCGTGAGTTGGGCCTCTGCATGTATTGCGGAGGTGACCAACACACTGTGGAGCGTTGCCCGCGGAAAGCCAGTCGGCGGGGTCCGCGAATCGCTGTAGGGAGCCTCGCGGATCCCAACCGGTTAGACTCTCTCACCCAATTAAAGCTGCCCATCCGTTTTTGCCACAATCCCACTGGGCACCTCACCCACGCACTGGTGGATTCGGGCGCAGAGGGCAGCTTCATTTCACAAGGCCTGGCAACCCGATTGGGCATCCGCTGTCAGGCATTAAAACACCCCATCTCCCTGGTCCATCTCTCCCGTGCCTCCCTTGGGAGAGTTTCTCACCAGACCATGCCTGTCCCAGTCATCATCTCAGGGAACCACCGGGAGGAGATGGTATTTTACGTCCTGCCCAACTCTGTGTCGCCCGTCATCCTGGGGTATCCCTGGCTACGCCTCCACAACCCTGTCCTGGACTGGAGGTCCACTGGGGTATCGGCATGGAGTACCTTCTGTATGGGCACCTGCCTTCAGTCCGCTGCCTGCTCCCCATCCGCGGCTCCCCCTGTGGCGGATACAGCACCTCCGGACCTGTCACTGGTGCCTCCAGAATTTCACGACCTGGGTATGGTATTTAGCAAATCGAAAGCTATGTCTCTTCCCCCGCATCGACCATATGACTGTGCCATCAACCTCCGCCAGGGGGCTCCCCTGCCATCTGGTCGGCTCTACAGCCTGTCGGCGCCGGAGAAGGAGACCATGAATACATACCTAAAGGAATCTCTGAGCGCTGGGATTATTCGCCCATCGTCGTCACCCGTGGGGGCAGGGTTTTTCTTTGTCGGGAAAAAGGACGGATCCCTCCGCCCCTGCATAGACTACCGAGCGCTGAATGACATCACTGAGAGGGACCGTTACACCCTGCCCCTCATGGACACTGCCTTTCACTCCCTCCAGGGGGCGACCTGGTTTACCAAGCTGGATTTACGCAGCGCTTACCACCTCGTCCGGATCCGGGAGGGAGATGAATGGAAGACAGCCTTCCGTACCCCGAACGGCCACTTTGAGTATCTCGTCATGCCGTTCGGGCTGACCAACGCTCCTGCCGTCTTTCAGCGCCTCATTAATGACGTCCTCCGGGATTTCATCGGCCTTTTTGTGTTCGTCTACCTGGATGACATCCTTATCTTCTCCAGGTCCAGGGACGAGCACCAGGTCCATGTGAGGCGGGTCCTCCAAAGACTGCTGGAGAATCGTCTGTACGTGAAGGCTGAGAAATGCGAATTCTACGCTAGGACCACATCCTTCCTGGGATTCATCATCGCTCAAGATCAGGTGCTCCCAGACCCAGAGAAGGTGAAGGCGGTGGTGGAGTGGCCTACTCCCGCATCCCGGAAGCAGGTGCAACAGTTTGTTGGCTTCGCCAATTTTTACCGCCGCTTTGTCCCAAATTTCAGCTCGATCGTCGGACCGCTGACCCGCCTCACGTCCCCGAAGGTCCCGTTCCGGTGGACTGAAGAGGTCGCTGCTGCCTTTAGGGCGCTGAAGGCGGAGTTCTCCTCCTCCCGGGTCCTTCGCCAGGTCGACCCCGCGCTGCAGTGCATTGTGGAGGTGGACGCATCGGACACGGGAGTGGGAGCAGTGTTATCCCAGCGGTCACCTGACGATGGCGCCAAGCGGCCGTGCGCCTTCTTCTCCCGGCGCCTGTCCCCGGCGGAGAGGAACTACGATGTGGGGGACAGAGAGCTCCTGGCCATTAAACTCGCCTTACAGGAGTGGCGCCACTGGCTAGAGGGGGCGGACCTGCCGTTTGTGGTCCTGACGGACCACAAGAACTTGGAGTATTTACGATCTGCCAAGCGCCTGAATGCCCGCCAGGCGCGCTGGTCTTTGTTCTTCGCCAGGTTCCGCTTCTCGATCACCTTCAGGCCGGGCTCCAAAAACGGCCTGCCTGACGCCCTCTCTAGGCAGTTCACCCCCGTGGAGGCTGAGGAGACGCCCCACACTATCCTGCCCAGGTCGTGCGTCCTCGGTGCCATCTCTTGGGACATTGAAGACAAGATCCGGAAGGCGCAGGAGGTGGAACCTGATCCTGGCGGCGGACCGGAGGGAAGACTGTTCGTCCCATCTGCGGTCCGAGGAGAGGTCATCCACTGGCTCCACACCTCCCGGCTCACCTGTCATCCCGGCACCTCTCGGATGATCAGCCTCCTCCAGCGGTCCTTTTGGTGGCCAGGCCTGCGGAGGGATGCAGCCCGCTACGCCCGGGCTTGCCCAATCTGTGCCACCAGCAAGTCGGGAAATGCCCCCCCAGCGGGTCTGCTCCAGCCTCTGCCCGTCCCCGGCAGGCCCTGGTCGCACATCGCACTGGATTTCGTCACCGGACTCCCCGTTTCCAACTCCTTTGACACCGTCCTGACCATTGTGGACCGTTTCTCCAAGGCGGCGCACTTCATTCCCCTGCGGGGTCTCCCTACTGCCCTGGAGACGGCGGGCCTCCTCGTCCAACACGTGGTCAGGCTGCACGGGATTCCGGTGGACGTGGTCTCGGACCGGGGCCCCCAATTTTCGTCCGAGGTTTGGAGATCCTTCTGTAACGCCATCGGAGCCAAGGTGAGCCTCTCCTCCGGCCATCACCCCCAGTCTAACGGGCAGTGTGAGAGGACCAATCAGGAGCTGGAGGCTGCGCTCCGCTGTGTTACCAGATCCAAGCCGACGTCCTGGAGCAACCATCTCGCCTGGGTGGAGTATGCCCACAACACCGCCCGCTCTTCTGCAACGGGGATGTCCCCCTTCAAGGCGTCCCTGGGTTACGACCCCCCGCTGTTTCCAGCGCAGGAGAACGAGGTGACTGTCCCCTCCGTTAGGGCGCACCTTAGGCAGTTCCGCTCCACCTGGGCTGCCGCGCGTCATGCGCTTTTACGCACAGCGGAGCGCAACAGGACCGTGGCGGACTGGCACAGAAGACCTGCCCCGGCGTACAGAGTTGGGCAACTCGTGTATGTGTCTACCCAGGACGTCACATTAAAAGGCGAGAGGAGGAAGCTGGCACAGCGATTCATGGGTCCCTTTCCCGTCACCCGGATCATCAACCCGGTGGCTGTGCGCGTGGCTATCCCCCCCTCCCTCCGCATCCATCCCACTTTCCATGTGTCGAGGGTGAAACTGGCAGTCACTGACCCCCTTTGCCCTCCTCCTGCGGCGCAACCCGCGCCCCGGATGGTTGGTGGCCATCCGGCCTGGTCCGTCTCCTCCATCCTGGACTCCCGGCGCCGAGGCCGTGGGTTGCAATACCTGGTGGACTGGGAGGGCTATGGGCCCGAGCATCGGCAATGGGTGCCCCCGTCGTTTGTGTTGGACCCATCGCTCATCGCGGACTTCCACCGAGCGCACCCGGATAAGCCATCGCCAGGAGGCGCTGCTAGAGGGGGGAGTACTGTCACGCCGCGCCATTCATCAGCGGCGCCACCTGCTCACGCACCTGCCAATCATCAGCGGCGAGGGATAAAGGCCGTCTCGCCCGGAGGCTCGGCCTGAAGCCGTCAGACTTCGTCCCTCACCGTTGTGAGCATACTTCCCTTCAGCGTAACCATTTTGGTAAGAAGATCGCTTACCTTTTCTCTTCAGTCTTCTCCCCTGTGCACAGGTGGATTCCCCAGCGGCGGACATCTCCACTCCATCGCCCAATCCTCGCTGCTGCACGGAGCTCTCCAGGTGGCTGTCTTCCGGGCTTCACCCCCTTGTTGTGCCAGCTGTCCTGACCCACCAAGTAAGTCCTTCTCTCGCCATAAATTCCTCCTGTGTTGGTGTATGCCCGTCACCCTCTCCCTGTGCTCTCTCCATAGGGTTGCTCGGCTGTACGGTCACCTGCCTCTGTGCCTGGAGCAGACACCATCACCAACACATTTACATCCCGCAGACACGCACTCATTCACTCCTGTTGTTAATAAACTCTTTGAACTACTCTAAGCCTGTGTGTGTGCGTCTCCTGAGCCGTGCGTTATGTCAGTCAATTCCCATTGTTCCTCTGAAATTTCAGGTTGCAGATCTTCTTTCCAGTAGTTTAATCTTTTCAGTGAATTTTCACTTGAAGATAGTGTCAATGAGTTATAAAACTCTGAAATAATACCCTTTCTTTTACTATCTTTCATCAACATTTTTTCCAAGGATGAATAAATAGGTCGAGTGAGAGCTTTATTTTGATTTGATCGAATAAAGTTTCTAAGTTGAAGATATTTAAAAAAATGTGTTCTATTGAGATTAAATTTGATCCTCAGCTCTTCAAAAGACATTATGTTATCTGCACATGGCAAATATAAATCCTGAATCTTTTGTATCCCTTTTAAATTCCATACTTTAAATACAGCATCCGCTCTCCCTGGTTTAAAATATTGATTACCCCAAATTGGACTAAATTGTGACAATAACTGTGGTTCTTTTAAATAGTTTTTAGCTTCACACCATATTTTGATCATATGCTTTACAAATGGATTTTTAACTTGTTTTTGTAATTTTTTTGCCGAATCTGAGTCTATAAATATGGGAAGAGGTAAAGGTAAATTGTATGATTCCATTTCAGTCCAGTGAGGGAGATCATTTGATGAAAAATAATATGTCATAGACCTCAGTTGTGCCGACCAATAATACAACATAAAATTTGGACATTTCAGACCTCCACGATCAAATGGTAAATATAATAAAGACAGACGTAATCTAGCCCTCCTGTTGTTCCATATAAATTCCACTAACTTTTTTTTAATTCTTGAGAATAAATCTAAAGGTGGTGGTAAGGGAATGTATTGAAATAAATAAAGTATTTTAGGTAAAATATTACTTTTAAGTATATTGATTCTCCCGATCATCGACATTGGTAGTGACATCCATCTCTGAGTTAACTCATTGATATTCGACATTAAGGCTTCATAGTTGACACTGGCGACTGATTCTAGCTTAGGCACAATTTGGATTCCTAAATATTTAAACTGATTTACAACATTAAATTGATTTACCTCAGGGTCTGGGTAATTTCTCTGGGTCTCATTTAGCATTAATATTGAAGATTTAGTTTTATTTATTTTATATCTTGATATTTCCCCAAAATTCTTTATTAAATTCAACAAGGTTGGAATTGATTTTTTTAGATTCGACATAAACAAAATTATGTCATCGGCGTACAGGGAGATTTTATGTTCTGTTGGTCCAACTTTAATTCCATATATTTGTGAATGTAAACGTATCGCTATCGCTAAAGGTTCAATTGCCATAGTAAACAGTAAAGGTGAAAGTGGACAGCCTTGTCGACATCCTCTATTGATTTTTATTGATTTTGAAATATTGTTATTTGTTAGGATTTCTGCTGTAGCATTATTGTATATTATCTGAACCCATTTTATGAAATTATTTCCAAGTCCAAACCTTTGTAAGACTTCAAAAAGAAAGGGCCATTCAACTCTATCAAAGGCCTTTTCGGCGTCCAGTGATAAGAGAGCTGTATCCGGTGCTTCTTTATTAAAATAAATAATATTAAATAGTCTTCTTACATTATGGAAGCCTTGTCTTCCCTTTATAAAGCCATTCTAATCTCGATTAATAATATTTGGTAAAATTTCTTGTATTCGTCTTGCTAAAATTTTACAGATTATCTTAAGGTCGGCATTTAATAGGCTTATTGGCCTCATATTTTCACATTTATTAGAGGGCTTACCTGGTTTTGGCAGCAGTATAATTAAGGCATTGTTCATGTATGATGGTAAATTATTATTTTGAAATGCTTCTAAAACCATTTCCAAAAAAGGTTTTATTAATTTATTCTTAAATTTTTTATAAAGGTCAACTGGAAGACCATCTGGTCCTGCACCTTTTCCTGATTTCATATTATCAATGGCTAGACCAACTTCTTCTTGACTAATTTTAGACTCCAGTATCTCCCTGTTTTCATTTGGAATACACGGTATAGATAGTTCATTCAAAAACCCATTTAGTTTTGTTAAATCAGATTCATTTTTGGTATCATATAATTTTTCATAGTAATCTCTAAAGGCTCTGTTAATTTCTAAAGGATCTATAACTACCTGTCCATTACTTATAATACTGGTAATTGGTGTTTTAATTTCTAATTGTTTAATCTGCCATGCCAATAATTTTCCTGATTTTTCACCTTGTTCATAAAAAGATTGTTTCAATCTTAGAAGACTCGAGGCAGCTCTATTCGCTGATTTTTTGTCGTATTCAGCTCTCAAAATCAGTAATTCATTCTCCAACCTTGGATCACTTCCTACATACACTTTTTCCTGAAGACTTTTTATTTTATGTTCCAATTTAGCTCTCTCCTCTCGAGTATTCTTAGATTTTGATCCTGTATAACTAATAATATGTCCCCTAATAAAAGCTTTGAAAGCCTCCCACTTTACACATGCTGATGTTTGTGTAGTATTGATGTCAAAGAACTCATCTATCTGTTTTTCTATATACTTGACAAATTCCTCGTCCTGAAGCCATTTATGCTGAAATTGCCATCTACCTGATTCCTTTGTCAATTTTTTATCTACATATATTAGACAGCAGGGTGCATGATCAGAGATCACGATGTTATCATAAAAGCAGTTTTGAATCTTGGACCTTAATTCTGTGGAAATCAAAAAACAATCAATACGTGAGAATGTCTTGTAGGTACTGGAATAACAAGAATAGGCTTTAACTTGTGGTTTCATTTCTCTCCATATATCTAACAATAACAATAACTTCGTCCTGGCCGTGGCACATCGGACCAGCTCTTTACCCTCTCGAGAATTCTTGAGGGTTCGTGGGAGTTTGCCCAACCAGTTTACATGTGCTTTGTGGACTTGGAGAAGGCATTTGACCGCGTCCCTCGTGGATTTTTGTGGGGGGTGCTTCGGGAGTATGGGGTATCGGGCTTGTTGTTACGAGCTATTCGGTCTCTGTACGACCGTTGTGAGAGTTTAGTTCGCATTGCCAACACTCGGTCGGAGTCATTCCCAGTGAGAGTTGGACTCCGCCAGGGCTGCCCTTTGTCACCGGTCCTGTTCATAATTTTTATGGACAGGATTTCTAGGCGCAGCCAGGGAATGGAGGGTGTCATGCTTGGTGACCACAGGATCTCATCTCTGTTGTTTGCAGATGATGTTGTCCTGTTGGCTTCATCCAGCAATGACCTACAGCTCTTGCTGGGACGGTTTGCCGCTGAGTGTGAAGCGGCTGGGATGAGAATCAGCACCTCCAAGTCCGAGTCCATGGTCCTCAGCCGGAAAAAGGTGGATTGTCCTCTCCGGGTTGGGGACAGGCTCCTGCCCCAAGTGGAGGAGTTTAAGTATCTTGGGGTCTTGTTCACGAGTGAGGGGAAAATGGAGCGAGAGATCGACAGACGGATTGGAGCAGCATCTGCAGTGATGCGGACGTTGTACCGGTCTGTTGTGGTGAAGAGGGAGCTTAGTTCTAAGGCAAAGCTGTCGATTTACCAGTCAATCTACGTTCCTACTCTCACCTATGGTCACGAGCTTTGGGTAATGACCGAAAGAACGAGATCGCGGATACAAGCGGCTGAAATGAGCTTTCTCCGTAGGATTGCTGGACTCACCCTCAGAGATAGGGTGAGGAGCTCAGTCATCCGGGAGAGGCTCAGAGTAGAACCGCTGCTCCTCCACATTGAAAGGAGTCAGTTGAGGTGGTATGGGCATCTGATTAGGATGCCTCCTGGACGCCTCCCACTTGAGGTGTTTCAGGCACGTCCCACTGGGAGGAGACCCCGGGGCAGACCCAGGACTCGGTGGAGAGACTATGTCTCCCAGCTAGTCTGGGAACGCCTTGGTATCCCCTCTGAAGAGCTGGAGCAGGTGGCTGGGGAGAGGGAAGTCTGGGCTTCTCTGCTTGAACTGCTGCCTCCGCGACCCGGACCTCCGGAAAAGCGGTAGAAGATGGATGGATGGATGGATGGATATCTAACAATCTCAATTCTTTCATAAAATGATTAATAGTCATCCTTCATCCATTGTGCGTACAATCCAGTCCTGTTGATCTATCTATACCTGGATTCAATGTACAATTAAAATCCCCTGCTATTATATGTTGCCCTGTAAGTGATAAGATAAGAAATAAATTAGCAAAGAACTTTTGATCATCTATATTGGGACCATATAAGTTCACAAGATTTATATTTTCTAATAGCAAAGAACCTTGAATGATTACATATCTTCCAAATTTGTCTCCAATTACATTTTTCACTTGAAAAGGGACTGATTTATGTATGAGAGTCATAACTCCCCTGGCCCGGGATGAAAATGATGAGGTGAAGACACTTCCTTGCCATCTACTCCTAATTCTTTTTATATCCTCCTCTATTAGATGAGTTTCTTGTAAAAACACAATTTTTGAACCCATGTCTTTTATTTTATTCATAACTTGTTTAAGTTTTTTTAAATTTTGTAGACCTCTGCAATTCCATGAAGTTAAATTAAGATTAACGCTTTGGTTTATGATCAATAGAGAGTTTGGGATTACCTTGCAGTGTAAACATGCTCATACAGAGAAGCAAAAACATGAGTGGTTGAACATTCATCCTACAAACTACACACAAACAAATTCCCCCTTCCCACACTTGTGGCAAACCCCCCAAAATCAAAAGAAAAATTCCGTCTCCCGATATAGCCATCGACTGCTCCACATCCACGAGGATCAGCCTAAGCCACTCCTTCTTCATCCTCCCAATCACCCTAACTCTACTGCTTTTAATGACGTAACATTAACTCTCCTCTGTAGTTCCAACTTAACTCCAAAATTTCTAGCAACTTTGTACATCATAGTTTTTTTTTGTTTGTTTTGTTTTTTTTTTAATATATAATACAATCTAGTATATTTTGTAAACTTGCTATTTACTTCAAGTCAGTCAGATGCCTGTGCAAATGCTTAATTATTCTACCTTATATTTTGTTCATGCTTAGCTCCCACCAGTCTCTTCTTCTTCTTTGATCTTCTTGATGAACTCCTGCGCTTCCTCTGGGGTCTTGAAGATGTGGGTTCTGCCCTCATACGTGGTCAACAGTCTCGCAGGATAGATTACACCATGATGAATCCCAAGGTTGCGCAGCTCCTTACGTATGGGATCAAACTGCTTCCTCAATTGTTGGATTTCTGTGGCCAAATCTGGGTAGAACCGCACCTGCTGGTCCTGGTGTTTAATCTCTCCTTTAGCTCGTGCAGCGTTGAAGATCTTCATCCTGTCTCTGTTGCTGAGAAACTTCATAATTAAGGTCCTCGGCGGTCCCTTATCTCTCCGTGGGCCAATACGGTGTGCATTTTCCAGAACCACTGCTGATTGCAACTCCGCGCTGCCCAGCACCTCCGGAATCCACTTTTCCAGAAAGGAACATGCGTCCCGACCTTCTGATTCCTCTGGAAGACCCACCAGCCTCAAGTTGTTCCGTCTCGCCCGAGATTCCAAATCCAAAATATTATCTTCCAGACATTTATTTTTTTTTTCCAAAGTGCGCACCTTTAATTGAAGACGGGTGACGTCATCTTCAGCACTAGAGAGACAGAGCTCCATCTGCGCCATTCGTTCTACACAGTCACCCAATTCCTTTCTCATTCCTTCCAACGTTGCCATAATCCCATCAAATCTAGAGGAAAAGTCCGCTCTCATTGAACTCATGGCAGCCATCAGCGCATCTGCGCCGCTCCCCGCAGACATCGCACCGTTGCCAGCCTCCTCCGCCATATATGGAGTTTTATTTGCTGCGTCACAGACCTGAAAGTCCGTTAATTTGGACTGTTTCGGCGGCTTGCTTTTTCCTCTACCTGGTTTTCCAGCCTTAGGCTTTGCCGACATATCCTCGCCCAAACGCTGGGATACGTTCTGTCCCAAATGAGAGAGTTATTTGCCGATTTTTTTTTCTCCAGGAGCAGAGCAGAGTGAGACACGTCCGTCTTACGTGGCAGCCATAACCGGAAGTCCAGTTCCCAACTGTTACTCTTGGACTCTTTTTACAGTACCAGAAACCATAGAATGCTTATCGATTTGGTCGGGCCCAATGACGACCCACACACACGTGTGCATGCTCACATGGTTGCACATGCACACAAACACATCACCACCACCGGGCAGTGACAGCAGTACTTAATATAAAAAAGAAAGGGATCGAACTCACCACTGCTGCCATAAAACTGCCTTCATTGTATCCGCTGAAGTCTGTTGCAATCAGTTATTTTTCGACACTTTCTTATTCACCCAAGCTTATTTTGAAATACTAAGAATAAATCCGTGCTTCCCTCACATCACCTGCACCCCCGCACCCCTCACCTCTCCTGGAAAACTGTGGGGAAAATCTGTGGTTAAGTGTGTTTACTTTTTAGAGCCAGAAGCTCCTATTTATTCTCTGCCGTTTTGATAGGACAGAGAAAACAAGTAATGCTGTTGTATTTTTTTCTTGTGAATGCATACATTTTTTCCACATTTTAATATTTTTTCCACAAATTTACCACTTCTTTCCAGTAAATTTCTGACTTTTTCCACGTATATACAGTGGGGAAAATAAGTATTAAACACGTCAACATTTTTCTCATTAAACATATTCCTGATGGAGCCATTGACCTGAGATTTTCACCAGATATCAGTAACAACCCAAGTCATCCATAGATACAAAGAAATCAAGGCAACTGTGTTCACAAAAAAGTTATATTTGATAAAGTGGAATGACATGGGGAATAAGTATTGAACACGGTGAAATTTATTTAATGTTTAGCAGAAAAGCCTTTGTTGGTAATAGCAGCTTCCAGACACCTTCTGTATGGAGAAACTAGGTGCAGGCATTGCTCAGGAGTGATTTTAGCCCATTCTTCCACACAAACTGTCAAATCTTGAAGGTTCTGTGGGTGTCTTCAATGAACTCTGATCTTCAGTTCGTTCAATTGGATTCAGGTCAGGTGACTGGGTCATTCTAGCAGCTTTAATTTCCTTATCTGGAGCCAGTTGAGTTTCCTTGGCTGTGTGTTTGGGATCATTGTCTTGCTGAAATGTCCACCCTCTTTTCATCTTCGGCTTCTTGGCAGATGGCAGCAGGTTCTTATCAAGGATGTCTCTGTACATTTGTCCATTCATCTTTCCTTCAATTATATAAAGTCTGCCTGTACCATGTGCTGAAAAACACCGCCACACCATGTTGGGATGTGCAGTGCCTTTTCTCCTCCAAACATCCTGTGTGTTTTGGCATCCAAAATTTCAATTTTGGTCTCATCTGACCAGACTATATTCTCCCAGTATTTTACTGGCTTGCCCAAATGTTGTGCAGCAAACTTGAAATGAGCTTCAAATGCTTTTTCTTCAGCAATGGAATCTTGCGAGGTGAGCGGGCATATAACCCATGTCGGTTGAGTGCATTACTTCTTATTTTCTTTGAAACAGCAGTACCTGCTAACTCCAGGGCTTTCTGGAGCTCTCCACGAGTGGTCTTTGGCTCTTGCATAACTCTTCTGATAATTCTTTTGACTCTTCTGTCAGAAATCTAGCGAGGAGCTCCTGGCCGTGGCCAGTTTATGGTAAAATGATGTTCTTTCCACTTCCGAATGATGGCTCCAACAGTGCTCACTGTAACATTCAGCAGTTTAGAAATGTACCTGTAACCAATGCCATCATTATTATGTTTTGGAACAATAAGGGTGTGAAGGGCTAGAGAGAGCTCTTTGCGTCTACCCATCATGAGTTCTTTGTGGTGTGACAATCTGATAATCACTGACCTTTTTAAAGGCTATCAGTCAGGACTTAACCAGCTGAAATTAATTTGCGCTGATGGAGGATGGGATGGTTTCCTAAATTCTGATGTATTTCAGCTGGTTTCTTTGCTTTCTGTGCCTTTTTCACCTCTTTTTCTTCATACGTTCAATATTTATTCCCTGTGTCATTCCATTTTATTAAATATAACTTGTTTTGTGAACACAGTTGCCTTGATTTCTTTGTATGTATGGATTGTTTGGGTTGTTACTGATATCTGGTGAAAATCTCAGGTCAGTAGCTCCATCAGAAATATGTTTAATGAGAAAAATATTGACGTGTTCAATATTTATTTTCCCCACTGTATTTTCATGTGAATTTGAGACTTTTTCTCATCAGTTTTCTTTTTCTTTCTCTTCTTTTTTCTGGAGAAAGGCGATATATTTACCTTACTGATGTAGCGGCCTTGAAGGGGTGTCCCATACCTTCAGGATAGTTTTCAACCACTACCCCTAGGAACCTGATTTCAAAAGCCAAGGGGTAGGGGAGCACCAGCGGCCTATGTGAAAATCCAGTTCCCAAAATTAACCAGTAAATGCACACCAGGATTCACAATTAAAATCTCTCTCTCTCACTCACTTAGACTCTCTCTCTCTCTCTCTCTCTCTCTCTCTCTCTCTCTCTCTCTCTCTCTCTCTCTCTCTCTCTCACACTCACACTCACACACACACACACACACACACACACACACACACACACACACAATAGTTCTTCTCAAATATTGTACTGCTCTACACTTAAGTTTTTGTCTGAAAATTTCTTGAAATGGCTCTTTCCTTAGAAGTTCTAGACCTCTGAGTTAGGTATTTATTTGAGGTCTTTTTCTTCTGTGTTTTCAGGCTTTTTTAATTACTCTAATCAGTGTTTCATCAACATGTCTTTAAGTGGCCCCAGGCTGTCTTCATCTCTCTTCATATGAGTATTTTCCCACAGTACCTGACTTGCATTCCTCTGTGATATAAAACACCTTGAGTGAAGAGCGACCACTTTATTGCAAGGTCAAGTTTTATGGGGGTACATTCAGAGTGAATAAACATCTGGATCATGAGGACTGTTTTATAGTGTCATTATTATCAAACTGTGTGGTTGGAGGATGTGTACACAATAAAACATAACGCCCATGAACTTTTGGCTTTGTTGTGGAGGGAGAAGAGACGGGTGTAAATTCTGATCTGGTCTCCACAATCATATTTGTAGCATATAAAACCACTGATGTTGCATTGTTTTTAATTTTATTTTAATTTTTACATTTTTCCTTTGGCTTACTATCCCTGGTCTTTTCATTGTTCTCTCTCTCTCTCTCTCTCTCTCTCTCACACACACACAGGAAGTCTGCAGTGAACTTTGGTGCATGAGTAAGAGCAACCGTTGCATCACCAGCAGCATCCCTGCTGCAGAGGGAACCATCTGTCAGACCAACACCATAGAAAAAGGGGTAAACATTGAAATTAATGTTCTTGTAAAAGCTGGGGTGATATGGGGATTCAAGCAAAAGAAATGCTTTATGTGGATTGTTTGTTGGTGTAGAAGTCGATGTAACACTTTTTTCCAATTAAAAGAGAGTTATTGTCAGTTTAATCATCTGAAAAGTGATAAAATGCAAAGCTAATTAAAAAAGGATGTTTTCTTGGTTCCCAGCTCTCTCTGGGTTTGTTTTTCTCTCGTTGAAATTAGGATTTCTAATTTACAGACATGCAACTTGCTGTGTGTGTTGTCCAAGTTCCTAAGTCTAAGTTGTGTTTGTGATGCAGTGGTGCTACAAGAGGGTGTGCGTAGCATATGGCACCCGTCCTGAAGGTGTGGACGGAGGCTGGGGTCTGTGGTCACCCTGGGAGGAGTGCAGCAGGACCTGCGGGGGTGGAGTCTCCTTTTCTGTCCGACACTGTGACAGCCCCAGGTGAAGATCTCGACGTCATGCCATTTTAAAAATGTTACTAAAACTAAAATCTGTGAAAAGCAGACTAGAGTCACTGTGTAAATGCAGGAGTAAAAATAGCCAAATTCTTTTTGTTTTCCTCTTTTCTCTTGCAAACTTGACTGAAAACATCAGTTCTAGAATTTTAATCCAGGACGTTCTTGCAAGCATTGGTGGAGTCTGAGTCATCACAAGACGGCTAGGCACCAGATGCTTGATCTTGAATTGATTAAATGAGAATGGGTCGACCCAAATTTGCAGCCAGTAGTGTTCTCCTGTATCATTTCATGGCATCATTTCACAATTTGTGCTCTTCTGTTTTTAAACCTGTTTAGTTTTGCAGGAGCAGCCATTTGATAGTGTTGACTGGCGCACACTTCTAAGCTCTGAGTTTCAAATGAAAAAGTGTTGATTGTCTGTGGGGTCTTTGGTAGTCAATAAAGGAAAGTGACACAGACAGAGCAGAGCAGAGGTCAGAATGCAGTGCTGCGTGATGATGAAGTTTAGATGGTAAACCATACGCAGATGTTCTGGCCTGATTCTCTCTGTTTTGTTATCCAGGCCAACTATTGGTGGAAAATATTGTCTAGGGGAGAGAAAGCGCTTCAGATCCTGTAATACTGATGTGAGTATTACTGCTCATCAGTTCATCAACACTGTGCATTCTAGATCTTTGATGACATGTATATACCATATATATACTGTGTGTGTGTGGGTGTGCGTGTGTGTGGGTGTGTGTTATAGGAGTGCCCTGCAGGTTCTCGGGATTTCCGTGAGATTCAGTGTTCCAACTTTGACAGCATCTCTTTCCGGGGGAAATTTTACACCTGGAAGCCTTACAGAGGAGGTAAGTGTCCCCCAAAGGTCGTTACTACTCCCCTCTAAAGTCACACAGGCTAATAAATGTGCCTTATGGACTGATGACTAATCAGAAATTTCCATGGCAGCAGTAGACTCTTTGGACGTCTTCTGGCTCACAGATTAATTGAGACCTCCCTCCTTCACACTCATTCATCTTCAACCACTTAATCCTTTTCGGGTTGGGGTGGTGGTGGCTGGAGCCTACCCCAGTGTCTTTGGGTAAGAGGCAGGGTACACCCTGGACAGATTGCCAGTCCAACACAGAGAGACAGACAACCATTCACCCACACATTCATACCTAAGGACAATTTAGAATCCCCAGCTGATGTCAGTTAACCTCACATGCATGTTTTTGGCCTGTGGGAGGAAACCGGAGTACCTGGAGAAAACCCACGCAGACACGGGGAGAAACATACAAACACCACACAGATCACTGATGGCCAGGGGGTGGGATTGAACCCATGACCAGCTTGCTGTGCTGCCACAGTGCTAACCACTCTCTCACTGAGCTTCCTTCACACACTTGATTAAAATTGAGCTTTCGATAATGTCACCCCAAAGGTTAAGCTGTTATAGAGGTAGACTCCAGCACAAACGGGTCCCTACTTTATGAATTTCACAGAGAGGCATTCCCTAATGCAATCATACATATTTTTCAATTGCTGGCCTTGACAAGGGAAATATTGTATTTTTATGTGTTTTACTATTCACTATATCCCATTTTTGTGTTGTTTATCAATCTTTAAAATGATTCAAGTTTTTTAAACAATTAGTATCTGCTTACTTTTGGACATACAGTAGATTAAAAACCCATACAGTAGCTGATCCCAAAGCCAATCCAGCTCCGGACTGGCAGAGCCATGTTACAGTCAAATCAGTTTTTACTGATGTCGTACTGGCCCAGCATAGCCAAGGTGCAAGTTTTGAATCAGACTTTGGACCGTTTCCAAAAACGATCTGGGCCAGATCACCACAAAAGATTCCTCATTCTGTTTGGACTTGTCCCAGTGCTGGTCCAGATTTTTAAAATACGAGGGGGGCAGGGCTTGACATGAACTTTTTTGCTCACCAGTCATTGTGGCTAGTGATTTTCCAAAGTTACTAGCCACTCAGCCTTTTCACTAGCCACAATTTTGTAGTTGGAAAATTATGTTTACTGTGATAAAATTTGACTATCGCATGCTAAAACTTAGTTGAATCAAATGTACAACCTTTTTTTTTTTTTTCCACAATATCTTTATTGAACCTTTTTTTTTTTTTTTAACAAACATGATACAAACAATCAAACACTAACGCTAAAGTACTACAAAAAAAAAAAAAATGCACTAAAAACACCAACAACCACCAACAAAATCAAGTCTTCAACAATGCTCCTCTGTTTAGTCTAGACAATCCAATACATAAGTATACATATTATGTTCACCAGTTTGGAATTTACAAGGTCCACACACATCATTCACCTTCTTCTTCAAGAGTTATGTTTAAATTTTTTACATAATCAATAAAAGGTCTCCATATATTCTCAAACACAATTTCCTTTGATTTCAGTATATATGTTATTCTTTCTAATGGAAGGTTTGTTAACATCTGTCTTAACCACTGAGTCACATCTGGTCTATGAGTCTTTTTCCATAATAGTGCAATACATTTTTTGGCATTAAGCAAACTGAGGTCTATGAATGTTCTTTCACTTTTATTAAAATTATGCTTTTCTGGGTACAGACCCAACAAAAACAGTTTAGGATTCAGTATGATTTGTTTTGAGATTATTTTTTCAATTGTTACCCTCACCTCTTCCCAAAACATTCTTATTAATCTACATTCCCATAAACAATGAAATAGGGTTCCTTTACTTTCCATGCATTTTGTGCATGTATCTGGTATATTTGTGTTATATCTATTTAACTCCTCCGGTGTAACATACATCCGCATTAACCATTTGAAATGTATCAATTTAAGGCGTGCATTTATTGATTTGGTTTGAGCTTCTGTACAAGCCAATTCCCATTGTTCCTCCGAAATTTCAATTTGCAGATCTTCTTTCCAGTAGTTTAATCTTTTCAGTGAATTTTCACTTGAAGATAGTGTCAATGAGTTATAAAACTCTGAAATAATACCCTTTCTTTTACTATCTTTCATCATCATTTTTTCCAAGGATGAATAAATAGGTCGAGTGAGAGCTTTATTTTGATTTGATCGAATAAAGTTTCTAAGTTGAAGATATTTAAAAAAATGTGTTCTATTGAGATTAAATTTGATCCTCAGCTCTTCAAAAGACATTATGTTGTCTGCACATGGCAAATATAAATCCTGAATCTTTTGTATCCCTTTTAAATTCCATACTTTAAATACAGCGTCCGCTCTCGCTGGTTTAAAATATTGATTACCCCATATTGGACTAAATTGTGACAATAACTGTGGTTCTTTTAAATAGTTTTTAGCTTCACACCATATTTTAATCATATGCTTTACAAATGGATTTTTAACTTGTTTTTGTAATTTTTTTGCCGAATCTGAGTATATGAATATGGGAAGAGGTAAAGGTAAATTGTATGATTCCATTTCAGTCCAGTGAGGGAGATCATTTGATGAAAAATAATATGTCATAGACCTCAGTTGTGCCGACCAATAATACAACATAAAATTTGGACATTTCAGACCTCCACGATCAAATGGTAAATATAATAAAGACAGACGTAATCTAGCCCTCCTGTTGTTCCATATAAATTCCACTAACTTTTTTTTTATTCTTGAGAATAGATCTAAAGGTGGTGATAAGGGAATGTATTGAAATAAATAAAGTATTTTAGGTAAAATATTACTTTTAAGTATATTGATTCTCCCGATCATCGACATTGGTAGTGACATCCATCTCTGAGTTAACTCATTGATATCTGACATTAAGGCTTCATAGTTGACGCTGGCGACTGATTCTAGCTTAGGCATAATTTGGATTCCTAAATATTTAAACTGATTTACAACATTGAATTGATTTGCCTCAGGGGCTGGGTAATTTCTCTGGGTCTCATTTAGCATTAATATTGAAGATTTAGTTTTATTTATTTTATATCCTGATATTTCCCCAAAATTCTTTATTAAATTCAACAAGGTTGGAATTGATTTTTTTAGATTCGACATAAACAAAATTATATCATCGGCGTACAGGGAGATTTTATGTTCTGTTGGTCCAACTTTAATTCCATATATTTGTGAATGTAAACGTATCGCTATCGCTAAAGGTTCAATTGCCATAGTAAACAGTAAAGGTGAAAGTGGACAGCCTTGTCGACATCCTCTATTGATTTTTATTGGTTTTGAAATATTGTTATTTGTTAGGATTTCTGCTGTAGCATTATTGTATATTATTTGAACCCATTTTATGAAATTATTTCCAAGTCCAAACCTTTGTAGGACTTCAAAAAGAAAGGGCCATTCAACTCTATCAAAGGCCTTTTCGGCGTCCAATGATAGGAGAGCTGTATCCGGTGCTTCTTTATTAAAATAAATAATATTAAATAGTCTTCTTACATTATGGAAGCCTTGTCTACCCTTTATAAAGCCATTCTGATCTCGATTAATAATATTTGGTAAAATTTCTTGTATTCGTCTTGCTAAAATTTTACAGATTATCTTAAGGTCGGCGTTTAATAGGCTTATTGGTCTCATATTTTCACATTTATTAGAGGGCTTACCTGGTTTTGGCAGCAGTATAATTAAGGCATTATTTATGTATGATGGTAAATTATTATTTTGAAATGCTTCTAAAACCATTTCCAAAAAAGGTTTTATTAATTTATTCTTAAATTTTTTATAAAGGTCAACTGGAAGACCATCTGGTCCTGCACTTTTTCCTGATTTCATATTATCAATGGCTAGCCCAACTTCTTCTTGACTAATTTTAGACTCCAATATCTCCCTGTTTTCATTTGGTATACACGGTATAGATAGTTCGTTCAAAAACCCATTAAGTTTTGTTAAATCAGGTTCATTTTTGGTATCATATAATTTTTCATAGTAATCTCTAAAGGCTCTATTAATTTCTAAAGGATCTATAACTACCTGTCCGTTACTTATAATACTGGTAATTGGTGTTTTAATTTCCAATTGTTTAATCTGCCATGCTAATAATTTTCCTGATTTTTCACCTTGTTCATAAAAAGATTGTTTCAATCTTAGAAGACTCGAGGCAGCTCTATTCGCTGATTTTTTGTCGTATAATGTACAACCTTTTTAAATGTAATAACCCTTATACATAAATAAAAATAGCAAGAGAAACCCTGTCTGTTTAAGTACTTATTAACAGCAGTAAATACTTTAAAACAGTTGAGAAAAATATTTGCAATGTGAGAGTGAAGTACAGGTAGGTTTAGGGTCCGTCCCAATTTGTCATGTTTAGAGAATGGTCAGCTCAAGTGCAGGGTGCCAAAACACACACACGACACAGAGAAGCCGCGTTTAACCACAATTTATTAATCCAAAAAGAGAATGCACAGTTAGGGAAAGACGCCACTCGCCAGAGGAGGACTCAGCCTGTAAGAAGGAGACGAGAGCTAGTTAGTAGGAGGAGGGAGATTGGGAAAGGGGAATGACAAACTAAACTTACGGGAGCTGAGCAGAGAACCTGACAGAGAGACCCAGCAGGACTAGACGAACCAGTGGAATGAAGCTGGCAGGGAGTAGGGAAGGAGTGGAGCTGGGTGAGATGTCTGACCGGGTGAAGATAGGCAGCTGAAGCGGTGATGAGGGTGATGGAGCAGGTGAGCACACAACGGGCCCTGGAGACACACCGAAAAGATGGCAGCAACCTGATAAAAAGAGGAGAAAAGAAATTAAAACTGTTCCTCACAGTATAACAATAAACGTACTTGCTTGCTTGAGAAGGCAGTATACCCAACGAGCCAGCGCTGAAGCATTGAGGAATTGGTCCTTATAAGCGCTGGCAAGGCAGAGACAACAGGTGCGTCCACTCACGCAGTTGTGTAGACTACCTGTGGAGCCGGGGAATCTCTAGCAGGAAGGGAGGAGGGCACGCGCTCACCTGATCATGATACAATTCTCATTTCTACCCCTTCCCCTTGGCCCTTGAAATCAAGGGCCCCTTGTTCTCATCAGAAAAAAGAAGAAAAAGAAAACTGATGAGAAAAAAGTCTCATCTTATGGAGAAAAATATTTCAGATTTACACAAACTATTGTAGTCAGTAGAAAAAGTCAAAAATTTACTAGAAAAAAAGCTGTAAATTCACAGAAAAATTTGGACCCACCTGATGAGCAGTTTTTGGCCCATGGGCCATATGTTTGACATCCCTGGACCAGCCCATTAAAAATACATATTTAGAGGATTTACTCCCATGAAATAGCTGCATATCACAACAGCATGTAAATGAATAAGATAAAATAAAATAGAAAGCACAGATAAATGAAAGTTCACCTTAGAAGAACCTTCATTTGTTCTTTACAGCAACAAATCAAAGTACAGTCACATTTTCTCTGTGTGGTAAGAAAACTTACCACATATATGATAGGGTGCCAAGAGAGTAAGTGTGGTACTGTATGAGAAAGTCAGGAGTGGCAGAGAAGTGTGTGAAGGTGGTGCAGGACATGTATGAGGACAGCGAGATGGTGGTGAGATGCGCTGTAGGAGTGACGGATGGATTCAAGGTGGGGGTAGGATTACATCAGGGATCAGCTCTGAGCCCCTTCTTGTTTACTATGGTGATGGACAGGCTGACAGACGAGGTCAGACAGGATTCTCCATGGACCATGATGTTTGCAGATGACATTGTGATCTGTAATGAGAATAGGGAGCAGGTGGAAAAGAACGTGTAGAGGTGGCAATGGTGCAATGGTGAAGATGGAAGGAGTAACAGCAGTGAAAGTAGATGAGTTTAAATACCTGAGGTCAACCATCCAAAGCAATGGAAAATGCACAAGAAAGGTGAAGAAGAGAGTGCAGATGGGGTGGTGTGGGTGGAGATGAGTGTCAGGGGTGATTTGTGACAGAAGGGTAGGAGCAAGAGTGAAAGGGAAGATTTACAAGATGGTAGTGAGACCTGCTATGATGTATGGTTTGGAGACAGTGGCACTGACAAAAAGACAGGTGGAGCTGGAGGTGGCAGAGTTGAAGATGCTAAGATTTTCATTGGGAGTGACTAGGAGGGACAGGATTAGAAATGAGTATATCAGAGGGACTGCTCAGGTTGAGTGGTTTGGAGACAAAGTAAGAGAGGCAAGGCTGAGATGGTTTGGACATGTGCAGAGGAGGGACAGTGGATATATTGGACAAAGGATGTTGAAGGTGGAGCTGCCAGGCAGGAGGAAAAGAGGCAGACCACAGATAAGATTCATGGATGTAGTGAAGGAGGACATGGAGAGGGTTGGTGTTACAGAGAAGATGTAAAGGATAGGGTGAGATGGAGACAGATTATCCGCTGTGGTGACCCCTAAAGGAAGCAGCTGGAAGAAGAAGAAGGTGTGGAAATGTGAAAGGACGAGGCAGAGTTTATCTCACGAGTCAGATTTATTCACATTCTCCAACATCAACAATACAGGAAGAGGAAGAAACCAGACCTTCATCCCTTTTTATACCCCAGGAGCTTCAAAGCTCTAGTCACAATGCATTTAATCCCCAGTAACAATGCATCCCTTTCAGATCTTATCACCCCCACCCCAAAGTCACCGGCAGCCAGGAAATCCCCCACAGCCATCTCTTTGCATACCATAGACCACATTTCACATCCTCCTGTTATCTCCGAGGAGGCTCAGTCCTTTGTTCATCTGAGACGTGGAGCATACAGTAAGCATACAGTGATATACATATGAAGCATAAGGTGATATACATTTGTGCATATGAAACCCACATATGTGTCCCACATGACCCCCCCCCCCCAAACGTCTAAGATGTAACAACGGAATAACAGTCAGCCTGTCATGATAAAATCATTACACCTCAGCCCACGTGTTGCTTGGGCCTCAGTCTCCTCCCGTATCTGCACGTGATACGGGAGGATACACGTGATCTGCATTGTTTATGCAAATCCGACGGCGAACGCTGGGACAGCGCGTGACGTCATCCATTCAGTAACCAGCAGGCTGCAGACAGAACACCCAGATGCTCTTCTCCTCATCTCAGGCGATTTCAACCATGTTTCACTGTCTCCCATTCTACCCACGTTTACCCAGTATGTCACATGCCACACTAGAGACAATAAAACACTGGTGTAGAAGAGCTTGGAAGAACGAGGCGGTGTGATATATAAACCAAAGTTTATTATCAGCTCCTCTAACAAGTCTCATCTAAGTGCAGAAGCAGAAGCAAGAAAAGAGGCCGAATACCTCCGGCTCTGTGAACTTATACTTGCACATAACAAAAGACATGCATATCAAAGGCTGACATCCCTCATTATCTTAATCCCCCCATTGTCTCCGTACTCCTCCTCGTGGCCCTGGGGGGTGAGGGCAGCTCCTCTGGTCTCCACCGCAGTGTCTGGGAACGTCTTTGTTCTTCACTGGCGGTTGAGAGTCTTTGTCCTTTCTGAGGTGTGAAGTCGCCTTACATATGTAATCACCAAACATTCCCACATGCTTCAACATATGTAGGTTATGGAATATATGATTAATATAGCCCACAGCCCCCCCAAACGACGAAGAAAAGGACAATAGAGAAATTCACAGTTTAAGATAATTACTATGACATACTAACTGCTACACCTCTTGCCACAGAAGAAACTTTCCAGCAGCTATGCTCCTAAGAGAGTTCAGTGGTAATCATAACAGCATAGTAAAATCACAAGTCAGTCCTAAACTGTTACAGCACAATTAGTGAACAACTGTTGAGTAGTTTGCATCAGTCCCTGTGCTGTCTGGGTTTTAATCTTCTCCCGAATCTGCTGTGGGTCCGCTTAGGCGTCCTGCTGGGACCTTCCTGTAAGGAATCTGCAGCTTGGGGAGGAGAGTGATTATTTGTTCCCTGCAGGGGGGCTGAGTCTTTTCTCTTGGGGGGTCTACCCCGCCGAGGTGCTCTCGCCAACTGTGCAGGCTCGTCTCTCAACAAGAAGGCAGGTTTAAGTCTGTCAATGCTGACTGTTTCTTTTCTATCCCCAAAATCAAGCACAAAGTGTTTATCACCAGGTTCCAGCACTCTGAATGGCCCATCGTATGCTGGGCGGAAAGTTGGTTTTAAAGCTTCATGCCTAACAAAAACGAATTCAGCGTTTTTTAGAGCTTGGGGGACAAAAACCCGTGGAAAAGAGTGATGTGCCGGTCTGGGGAGAGAGTCCGGTCCGTTGCTGCCTAAAAACCTCGGGGCTGGAAGATGCCCTGGCTCTGGGTTCTCTGGTAAAAATTCACCCGGGAGCCTGAGAGGTTGTGCAAAAACTAATTCTGCTGGAGAGGCGTCTAGATCCTCTTTAGGCGCAGCACGCAACCCCAATAAAACCCAGGGAAGTTTATTTACCCAATTTGTATCCGTTAGTGAGGCTCTGAGGGCGGCCTTTAAAGACCTGTGAAAACGCTCGCATAACCCATTAGCCTGAGGGTGATAAGCGGTGGTGCTGTGAATTGTCGCCCCTAAGCTGCTGGCCATGGCTGACCAAAGCTCTGAGACAAATTGAGGCCCCCTATCGGACGTGATGTCCGATGGGACGCCGAAACGTGCCACCCAGTTTGTCAAAAAAACGCGAGCGACTTCCTCCGCTGTAGTTGACGCCAGAGGGACTGCTTCTGGCCAGCACGTGGTGCGGTCTATCATTGTTAACAGGTGTGTGAAACCTTGGGAGGAAGGTAGTGGCCCCACGAGGTCGACATGAACGTGGTTGAACCTTCTAGCAGGGATTGAAAAAGGCTCCAGAGGGGCTTTTGTGTGTTTGTGTATTTTGGCGCGCTGACAAGAAATGCAAGTTTTTGCCCATTCTTTTACGTTTTTGCGCAGGCCGGGCCACACAAACTTTTCGGCGACCATTTTAACCGAGGCGCGCAGACCTGGATGCGCGAGGGAGTGAATTGAGTCGAAAATACGGTGGCGCCATGTGGCTGGGACTAACGGGCGAGGTCGGCCGGTTGAAATATCGCATATTAGGGGGGGCACGCCGTCGCGTAAACCCCTTTCCTCCAGCCTTAACCCTGTTGGTCCAGACAGGAGTGCGCGCACGTCCGCGTCACTGCTTTGTTCCTCTGCCATGGCTGCATAATCTATCCCTGCATGGATTGGTGCTGCGTATGTGTCCGCGTTAGTGAAGAGTTCTGCAGCTGAGGTAGTATAATCTGTCTCCTCGCGCTCTGGCGATGTCACAGCGCGGGAGAGGCAGTCTGCTACCACGTTAAGTTTGCCTGCCACATGTCGAATGTCTGTGGTGAACTCTGAAATTGCAGCCAGCTGTCTTTGTTGCCTGCCTGACCATGGTTCTGAGATTTTAGCCATGGCAAAGGTGAGCGGTTTGTGGTCTACAAAAGCCGTGAAACTCTGCCCTTCTAACCAGAACTGGAAGTGGCGGATGGATAAATGAAGCGCTAGCAGCTCCCTGTCAAAAGTGCTGTACTTGCGCTCAGTTTGGTTTAGCGATTTGCTGAAGAATGCTAAAGGTTGCCAGATCCCGCTGACATGCTGTTCTACAACTGCCCCTATAGCTAGGCCCGAAGCATCTGTGGTTAGTGCAATGCGGGCTGAGGGGTCGGGGTGAACCAACAATGTGGCATTAGCTAGAGTGCTCTTTACTTCCGCGAAGGCGCGTTCGCGCTCCGAGGTCCATTCGACCGCGTTGGAAGCTTTTTGTTTTCTGAGCGCGTCATATAGGGGCTGCATGAGCTGAGCTGCGTGGGGGAGGAAACGGTTGTGAAAATTAACCATTCCTAAAAATTCTTGCAGCGATTTGACCGTTTGTGGCCGTGAGAAACTTTTTATGGCGTGGACTTTGTCTGGAAGTGGGACTGCCGCCTTCGGAGAAACTCTGTGTCCTAAAAAATCAATTTGTGACACGCCGAATTTGCATTTGGCTGGATTGATTATTAACCCGTGCTCTTCTAGCCTCTGAAAAACCGTAGTGAGGTGCTGCTCGTGTTCTTCCTCAGACGAGCTGGCTACCAGCATATCGTCGAGGTAGACGAAAACAAAAGGAAGGTCGCGTAATACTGCGTCCATCATCCTCTGAAAAGTTTGGGCGGCGCCTTTGAGGCCGAAAGGCATCCGCAAAAATTCAAAAAGGCCGAAAGGGGTTGTTACAGCTGTTTTAGGGATGTCCTCCGCTCGAACTGGGACTTGATGATAACCGCGGACCAGGTCTATTTTTGAAAAAATGCGCGCACCCGCCAGATGCAGTGAAAAATCCTGAATGTGAGGAATTGGGTAGCGGTCATGCGCTGTCGCATTGTTTAATCTGCGGTAATCGCCGCACGGTCTCCAAGAACCGTCGGATTTCGGAACCATGTGAAGTGGCGAGGCCCAGGGGCTTTTCGAACGTTTAATAATACCTAATTTTTCAAGGGTAGTAAACTCGTCCCGAGCTATGGCGAGCTTGGCCGCGTCTAAGCGCCGAGCTTTGGCAAATACGGGTGGGCCCGTTGTCGGAATAAAATATTCAACCCCGTGCTTAGCCACTGTGGCTGAGAATTTGGGAACTGTGAGTGCTGGAAATTGGGTGAGGAGTTGATCAAACTTACCTCCTGCTGTGGTGACGCTAGCCTGCATGGGTGGTGGAGAAACTCGGGCTGAGCAGGGAATAGAAGCAAAGGACAGTGCATTAACCAAGCGTCTGTTCGTTAGATCGACTAATAACCCATGTGCACACAAAAAGTCTGCGCCTAACAAGTTAAAACTCACCGCCGCTACAAGAAATGTCCATCTGTAGTTGCGGCCGTGGATGTGGAGGTGCAGGCTTTTTTCGCCAAAAGTGTCAATGTTGGAGCCGTTGGCTGCCACCGCTCCGTTGCCCCGGGTGCCCATGGCTCGATCTGCTTGGGAGGGCATGACAAAACTTAGTTGAGCTCCTGTGTCAATAAGGAACTACTTGCCGGTGTGTCCGTCCGTCACGTATAACAGCTTATTTTTCTCGCCGAGAACCGCTGCCGTTAACGGCTCTCGGCTTTGGCGTTTAAATTTGCAGGGGGGAACACATTTGTGAGCCTTCTCGGCGAAGCGGTGGTGGTAAAAACAAACATTGCTCCGTCTGTTACGTTTTGGCCGCGTCGCTGTCACCGCGGGCTGGATCTGCTCCGTGGGTTGAGGCTCGCCATGGCTCTGGCCATCAGCGTTGAGGTCTGCGGATGCTGCTGTGGGTGTCTGTTCCCTGCAGGCGTTGACGAGTCGTTGAGCTTCGTTGGCCAGCACGCGGAAGTCTTGCTGGGTGTTGCATCGCATGTTGGCGAGCGTCCCTCTCATGTGTGGCGGCAGCGTGCTGAGGAATACGAATCGGAAGAGGAAGTTGTCATTGTCCTCCTCTTTAAGCTGCAGCAAGTCCTCCATGAGGGCTTTAGGTCTGCATCCTCTGTGGCCGTAGACCGCCAGGATCCTCTCGGCTCTCTCTTCGGCTGAGGGGACGTAATTTGCCACGAAGGTTGCTTTCAGTATTTCATATTTGTCTTGGGCCGGCGGCCGCCGGATTATGCTCCGCACACACCTCGAAGTGGCGGCGTCGAGTTTGGCGACGATGTGATAGAACTTCGTATCGTCGGCCGTGATGCCCGCCAGTGTAAACTGGGCTTCAGCTTGTTGAAACCATGAGGCGGGGTCTTCCTGCCAGAAGTCCGGCAGCTTGACAGCGACGGCATTTGTGTAGACCATCACTGCTGTGTCCGCAGGGTGAGAATGCCTTGCCTCGGCTCTCTCAGCGGCGCTGGTGCTCGGTTGAGCCCTCTCTATCACTTCTGCCGGGGGGAAATGTCGTCCATCTGTTCCCCTGTCTGCGTGGGCGCCAGTGTCTGCCTGGGTCGCCACAGATGAGTCGATCGCGGGGGAACGCCTCAGGTCCATACTCTCGTCAGGGGTCACCAGTGTAGAAGAGCTTGGAAGAACGAGGCGGTGTGATATATAAACCAAAGTTTATTATCAGTTCCTCTAACAAGTCTCATCTAAGTGCAGAAGCAGAAGCAAGAAAAGAGGCCGAATGCCTCCGGCTCTGTGAACTTATACTTGCACATAACAAAAGACATGCATATCAAAGGCTGACATCCCTCATTATCTTAATCCCCCCATTGTCTCCGTACTCCTCCTCATGGCCCTGGGGGGTGAGGGCAGCTCCTCCGGTCTCCACCGCAGTGTCTGGGAACGTCTTTGTTCTTCACTGGCGGTTGAGAGTCTTTGTCCTTTCTGAGGTGTGAAGTCGCCTTACATATGTAATCACCAAACATTAACACATGCTTCAACATATGTAGGTTATGGAATATATGATTAATATAGCCCACAACTGGACTTATTCTACACAAACACTAAGGAGGCGTACACCTCATCACAACTCCCCCAACTCGGGAGATCGGATCACAACTTGGTTCATCTCCAGCCGGTGTACAAACCCCTAGTGCACAGACAACCCCCGGCCATGCGCACAGTGATGTTATGGTCTGAGGAGGCAGTGGACACTCTAAAGGGCTGTTTTGAAGCCACCGCCTGGAAGCAGCTCTGCGATCCACATGGTGAGGACATCGATGGCCTCATTCACACCTTCACGGGCTACCTCAGCTTCTGTGCGGACAAATCCATTCCCACCAAGACCATACGGTGTTGCTCAAACAACAAACCCTGGATCACCCCTGAGATTAAAACACTTCTGAGAGAGAAGAATAAGATCTTCAGGTCGGGGAACAGGGAGATGCTGAAGTCCGTACAGAGGGAGCTGAGGAGAAAGATCAGAGAAGGCAAGGACAGCTTCAGGAGGAGGATGGAGGACAAGCTGCAACAGAGCGACATCAGCGGGGTCTGGAGAAACCTCAAAACCATCTCTGGGCTCCAGAATACCTCCCCCCAGGCCACGGGGGGCAGGGAGTGGGCGAACAATCTGAATTTGTTTTTCAATAGGTTTGACCAACCGCCCTCCCCCCTGACTGCACAACAACCACTGCTGCCTGTAAAGACATCAAGTCCTGCTGCCCACTCCCCACTCCACCAACACCCCCCCACTCCCAACACACAGCCCCCCATCCTGACCCTGACCAGGACCCAGGTGAGGACGGAGCTGAGGAAGATCAAGGTGAGGAAGGCGTCGGGACCGGACGGCATCAGCGCAAAGCTCCTCAAGTCCTGTGCAGACAAGCTGTGTGGGATTGTGACGTACATCTTCAACCTGAGCCTGAAGCTGGGGAGGGTACCACAGCTGTGGAAAACATCTTGTGTGGTACCTGTACCAAAAACTTCCCACCCCAAAGACCTGAACAGCTACAGACCGGTGGCCTTGACGTCCCACTTGATGAAGACCCTGGAGAGACTGCTCCTTGCTCACCTTCGCCCCCTGGTGGAACCAGCGATGGATCCACTCCAGTTCGCCTACCAGCATGGCATTGGGGTGGAGGATGCGGTGATCTTCCTCCTTCACCGTTCTCTGTCCCACCTGGAGAAGCCCGGGAATGTGGTGAGGATCATGTTCTTTGACTTCTCCAGTGCTTTCAACACCATCCAACCGATGATCCTGAAGGACAAGCTGCTGCGCGCAGGGGTGGACCAGCACCTGTCATCATGGATCCTGGACTACCTCACGAACCGGCCTCAGTTTGTGAGAACCCGGGACTGTGTGTCCGACACGATCATCAGTAGCACGGGGGCCCCCCAGGGAACGGTGTTGGCTCCCTTCCTGTTCACTCTTTATACTGCGGACTTCTCACACAACACAACACACTGCCATCTACAGAAGTTCTCTGATGACTCTGCGATCGTTGGCCTCATCTCCAATGGAGATGAATCTGAGTACAGAGGGCTTATCCAGGACTTCGTGGACTGGTGCCATCGGAACTGCCTCCAGATCAACGCGAGGAAAACTAAGGAGCTGGTGGTGGACTGTCGCAGGCAAGGACAACCCCTCACAGCACCAGTAAATATACAGGGAACAGACATTGAGATGGTGACATCCTACAAGTACCTGGCTGTTCATCTGAACAATAAACTAGACTGGTCACACAATACTGATGCACTCTACAAGAAGGGACAGCACAGGCTGTTCCTACTGAAGAGACTCAGGTCTTTTGGTGTACAAGGGGCGCTGCTGAAGACATTCTATGACACGGTGGTGGCATCAGCCATCACTTTTGGAGTGGTCTGCTGGGGCAGTGGCATTACTGCAGCCGATAGGAAGAGACTGAACAAACTGATCAAGAAAGCTAGCTCCGTCCTGGGGCAGCGCCTTGATCCGGTGGAGGAGATAGGAGAGAGAAGGACGGTGGCTAAACTGTCATCTCTGCTGGAGTCCGAGTTCCACCCTATGCAGGACATACTGAACGCACTGAGGAGCTCATTTAGCAGCAGACTACATCATCCTAGGCGCGCAACCGAGAGGTTTCGCAGGTCCTTCCTACCAACGGCTGTCAGACTGTACAACCTAAGCAGGGCTGCTCGCAGAGATAGCAAAAAGACGTAACAACCTAATAGTTTTTTGAATGCAAAAGATGCAATAGACTTACACATTGGTCCCCTCCGGCATACAACTAGGAAAATACCGGTAGCTACGGAGGGTGAGAATATGTATGGGCACATAATCATACCATGTAGGATAACTAAGTAGACAGTTGTGCTGTTTCATCCCATCTAGCAACAATGCTCTGCACTGTGTGTGTTTATACATTTACATATTTATTCCATCTAGCTACAGTGCTCCACACTGGGTGTGTTTATGTTTATATTTATATTTATATATCTATATATTCATTCCATCTAGCTACAATGCTCCGCACTGTGTGTTTATATATCTACATATTATTCCATCTAGCTACATTGCTCCGCACTGTGTTTATATATTTACATATTTTTTCCACCTAGCTGCAATGCTCCGTACTGTGTGTTTATATATCTACATATTATTCCATCTAGCTACATTGCTCTGCACTGTGTTTACATATTTACATATTTATTCCATCTAGCTGCAATGCTCCGTACTGTGTGTTTATACTCATATATTTATCCCATCCAGCTACAATGCTCTACACTGTGTGTCTGTGTGTATATATACGTATATATTTATAGTAATATGTACATATGTATATTAGCTCCTCTTGCCTTCTGATTGTTGCTCTGAGTGTTGCTATCCCTGTGCTGTTGCAATCCTGGAATTTCCCCGTTGTGGGACTAATAAAGGCTTATCTTATCTTATCTTATCTGCTGTAAGCCGGCTTCAACACTTCCGTGGCGCCATCCTGCTGGGGGGCTGCTGTCTGAGGGTGAGAATTGTTAGTCAATCCCTGTGGGTGTTCTGGGGGACGTTCTCTAGGGGGTCTGCCGCGCCGAGGAGCCCTAGCCAACAGCACATTGTCGTCCGCCACCACAAAGGCGGGTTTGAGCCTGTTAATGCCAATCTTCTCCTTCCTGCCCCCCAAATCTAGCAAAAAATGCTTATCCCCTGTTTCCAGCACTCTAAATGGCCCATCATAAGGTGGTCGTAGCGGCGGGCGATGGGCATCGTGTCTGACAAAAACAAACTCCGCGTTTTTTAAAGCCTTAGGTATAAAAACGCGCGGAAAACTGTGGTGAACGGGGCCAGGCAGCGCGCCCGCTTCCGTGCCACGTTGCAACCGCTGAGTCAGGGAACATTCAGGCGCAGGATTATCTGGGAGAAACTCCCTGGGCAGCCGAAGTGGCTGCGCAAAAACTAGTTCTGCCGGGGAGGCTTCTAAACCCTCTTTAGGTGCAGAACGCAACCCCAATAAAACCCATGGTAGCCTGTCCATCCAATTTGCATCCGTAAGCGACGCTCTGAGAGCCGCTTTCAATGACCTGTGAAAACGTTCGCATAACCCGTTAGCCTGCGGATTGTACGCGGTTGTGCGGTGGATCGTTACCCCCAGGCTGCGGGCCATTGCTGACCAAAGTTCTGAAACAAATTGAGGGCCTCTGTCGGACGTAACGTCCGATGGGACTTCAAAACGCGCTACCCATGCTGTTAAAAACGCGCGCGCCACCTCCTCGGCTGTGGTGGACTCAAGTGGGACCACTTCCGGCCAGCGCGTGGTGCGGTCTACCATTGTCAGAAGGTGTGTGCACCCCTGTGACGGCGGAAGGGGGCCTACGAGGTCCACGTGAACATGATCGAACCATCGAAGCATAAGGTGATATACATTTGTGCATATGAAACCCACATATGTGTCCCACAAAGGTAAGAAAACTTACATTTGCACAATTGTGGACATTAAACAGGAGCTTCTTGCTCTAAAAATACCCATGTTTAACCACAGAGGTAGGAACTGATGTTGGGGGCTACTCACCGCTCGGACAACGGGTGATCAGCTGTCCTGATGATCTGACTGCTGAGAGTGGGGACAGGTGTGTTCTGTTGGCTGCTGTCTGTTCGTCCACAGCAAGTTCACTTTGGAACCAGTCTGGAGAAACAACAACGGAGTCTTGCTCTGCTCTGGGCTCAATATGAGAAGTCACTACCCACTATGGCATTTCTTCTCATCGGATTGCGGTGTGAACTGGGGCAGGACAGGAAACCGACCCGCGGAGCAGACTATCTGCAGCTTTACAGGGGTCCAGCCCGACTCCATCCACGGTGACAGTGGTCCAATGAGCACACACTGTGTTCAGATAGTGCTTCTGGGAGTTGTAGTTTTGTAGTCTCACACTGCACATGGGTTTTATTTTATTTATTTTTAGATGCCGTTTAAGAAAACTATGACCTGCCAAAGTGGCTAGTGGGAGTTGCTGTCTTACCTGCCACTGCCAAAATCTATCCGCCAGTGGTGGGTGGGCGGGTGTTAATGTCAAGCTCTAGAGGGGGGGCTAAAAAGTTAATTTTACTACCCTAGCTAGTCTGAGCCAACTAACGTAAATTTGTCTGAAAAAATGAATGAAATAAAGCATCACTGGTGGACAGGAGTGTGTGGTTTCAGTGGTCAATGGGATATGACTGGTGCCTGGAGTACAACAGGCACAGAAACATTCATGAATGACTGACTAACTGTTAGCGTCAGCTACTGTATCTGCCTTTGGTCCTGGTTAGATACAGTACTCCACAAAAATCAGTTAACATAATGTCTTAGAGCGACATATGGTCAAGTGTTGGTAGATAAATAGGGATTCCAGTGAGGGTCAATAGAATTTATATCA
The DNA here is from genome assembly GCA_020510985.1 of Pholidichthys leucotaenia. NCBI lineage: Eukaryota > Metazoa > Chordata > Actinopteri > Cichliformes > Pholidichthyidae > Pholidichthys > Pholidichthys leucotaenia. Next base: position 317,588,308 of record CM035839.1, on the reverse strand, counting down.
AACGGCGATCCAAACTGGCCTGGATCGACAGTTAAGCTAACACCACGCGGCTTGTCTGTCAGCCACAACCCACCAAGGCAAGGTCTAATGTGGTTAGACTTACCAACTCTGACCACCTAGCCAAGCTATCGCTAATGATTCAATGTAGCATCATGGCAAAAATATAACAAAATAAGCCTAAATAACGTGACTTTCATTATCGACTGTGGATTAGTGGACCAGGTGGAAACGGAGATGTCTATTAAGCTCCTGTCACACCTTGACGATTTAGGCAGGGTATGCTGATGTTTAAAAAAATTGGTGAATATGCTGGCATATATCTAATAAGTTAAGGTTAAGTTTTGTATAAGTTAAGAGCATGCCGAAACACGCTGGTATACGTTGTAGTACAGTGAAGTTGTCTAAAAATTTTGTGCATGTACCAAATTTTTTGACATATCCAGCGTGTGGCTCATACATTCCGCATATGGTGGCCATAAGTTATATGTAAGTTATGCGATCATTCACACACGTTACTTGTTAGTTACTCATACTTAGAGATAATGTCTAGCATACCCAAAACTTATTTCTAAACTTTGAGTAATGCGCTTTGAACCTATGTGTAACTTACTGAATGGATTTCTAGCTTACAGCTACCGTATAATGGCTTATTGGTAGCCCTGGTTCACAGGAAGAAACTGTCAAGACTCTGTGATGAGCAGATGTTCATGTCAAACTGGTCTTGTTCTTCTATTCAGACAAAGTAAAGAGGTGTTTCATACCTTGACATGTTTTGACTGTCATCTGACATTCAACATGACACATCAACTGTTTTATCCTTTCCATAGGTGTCACAGACCTGACAGATCTGTCAACTCTGTCAGGTCAGTCATGCCCCCCACTGTGTGCTGGTCTTTGGATGAGAGGAGCCTTCATGCTCTCGCACACCTAGGATTCATGGATCGGGAGGCGACAGCAGTTCGGCATGATCGCGCTATGCATAAGTTAGGATAAGCTATGCATAAGTTATTATTTAAGTTTAAGTGAGTAAAATACATTGAAAACAATATTTGAGTTTTGTGTTGAATGTACACAAACTCATAGTGAGAGACATTTAGATGTCCAAATGGTAGTAGGTAGAAGTCAGACTTATCAAGACCGACCCCCTTCTATCAAGTCCAAACAAAAAAATATATAAACAGGAGATACAAAGCAGCCAACATTCTTATTTCCTTGTATGAAATCCTAATTTTAACAATACATATGTTAACATCTGTGCAACAGGTCAACAGACAATATATAATAAGGAATAAACAAATAGAAGAAAAGGACAATAGTAACGTTCATAATTTTTATGACAGGATTTCTAGGTGCAGTGAGGGAATGGAGGGTGTCATGCTTGGTGACCACAGGATGTCATCTCTGTTGTTTGCAGATGATGTTGTCCTGTTGGCTTCATCCAGCAATGACCTACAGGTCTTACTGGGATGGTTTGCTGCTGAGTGTGAAGCGGCTGGGATGAAAATCAGCACCTCCAAGTCCGAGTCCATGGTCCTCAGCGGGAAAAAGGTGGATTGTCCTATCCGGGTTGGGGACAAGCTCCTGCCCCAAGTGGAGGAGTTTAAGTATCTTGGGGTCTTATTCATGAGTGAGGGGAGAATGGAGTTAGAGATTGACAGACGGATCGGAGCAGCATCTGCAGTGATGCGGACGTTGTACCGGTCCGTTGTGGTGAAGGTGATTAAAAATCTCTTTGGTGGCTGGGCCCCGGGGGTGGACGAGATTCGCCCTGAGTACCTCAAGGCCCTGGATGTTGTAAGGTTGTCATGGTTGACACGCCTCTGCAACATTGCGTGGATGTCAGGGGCAGTGCCTTTGGCATGGCAAACCGGGGTGGTGGTTCCTCTCTTCAAAAAAGGGGACAGGAGGGTGTGCTCCAACTTTAGAGGGATCACATTTCTCAGCCTCCCTGGAAGGTCTATGCCAAGGTACTGGAGAGGAGAGTCCGGCCGTTGGTTGAACCTCAGATTCAGGAGGAGCAATGTGGTTTTCATCCTGGCCGTGGCACATCGGACCAGGTCTTTACCCTCTCGAGAATCCTTGAGGGTCCGTGGAAGTTTGCCCAACCAGTTTACATGTGTTTTGTAGACTTGGAGAACGCATTCTACTGCGTCCTTTGGGGTTTTTTGTGGGGGGTTGCTTCGGGAGTATGGGGTATCGGGCTTGTTGTTAAGAGCTATTTGGTCTCTGCATGACTATTGTGAGAGTTTGGTTTGTATTGCCAACACTCGGTCGAACTCATTCCCAGTGAGAGTTGGACTCCACCAGGGCTGCCCTTTGTCACCAATCCTGTTCATAATTTTTATGGACAGGATTTCTAGGCACAGCCAGGGAACAGAGGGTGTCATGCTTGGTGACCACAGGATCTCATTTCTGTTGTTTGCAAATGATGTTGTCCTGCTGGCTTCATCCAGCAGTGACCTACAGGTCTTTCTGGGATGGTTTGCTGCTAAGTGTGAAGTGGCTGGGATGAGAATCAGTACCTCCAAGTCTGAGTCCATGGTCCTCAGCCGGAAAAAGGTGGATTGTCCTCTCCGGGTTGGGCACAAGCTCCTACCCCAAGTGGAGGAGTTTTACTCTTTGAGTGTGAGAATTTTTGTGCCCCTCATGGCAGAGCACAGCACTGCGCCTTTCTTCTCACTCTGACATGATCGCCTGCCTTGGGGATTTGTACTGATTGTACTGATTTGCCAGTTTCAAAAGATGGCAGACATCCATTGGAGGACTCAGTAGATGACACGTAATACACCAGAGAAGAAGAACTCTTCATTTCCTTTTCCTGTTTTAGCATTTAGCCCAGAAAGCTAATATGTCCGTCATTGTTATTGTCACTTTTTCGGCTTTGTACACTGAAAATAGCTGCGGGATACAAGCAAAATTTATGTGGGATAATAATAAGACTTTGTAGATGTGGTACAGACTTTAAACTAGAAAAGCACTCGGAGAGCGCAGACCTCCGCCAAGCGCCACAGTTCCCCCCATACAGTGTTTGTGTGTACGTTTTCAGATTCCTTGACCATGAAAACATATGACTAGCAATTGGATTGACAATGATAGGATTAGTGGTTCAGTAGTTATTCACGAAAATGGCATTTTCCATAATGGCGGTTTTCTTCTGGAAGGTGATCCGGATCACCACCAAAATGTAATCATCTGTAGGATACCCCATTTCTGACAATCTGTGAAAATTTCATGAAAATCCGTCCATAAGTTTTTGAATTATCTTGCTAACAAACAAACAAACAGACAAACAGACAGACAGACAAACCAACGCCGATGATCACATAACCTCCTTGGCGGAGGTAATTATCGCCAGAATGCAAAATATGGACCATGATGTGCGAAAACGCAGCAACCACGCCAGCCAGCCATCCACCCAGCCAGTCAGCCCCCCTTTGTCAACAGTAAGTGACTTCTTTCAGTTTTTTTAAAATGTATTGATTTCTTGTTCATATGCTTTGAAGATAAGATGATGAGGTACCTCTGTAAAAAAAAAAAAAGTAACCATTCTTTGTGTAAATACGTCCAAAGTGCAGTTTTGACTGAGTTATGGAATTTAAAGAGGTGTCGTGACATTGTGCAAATTAGATGCGTAAATTTATTCCTATCTGAAACTTTAGATCATATTTTACACCTTTCTAATTGACAGTAAGCCATTATCTCTTGCAACTTTCATGTTATAGCCTTGGAAATCTGAACTATTTTATTGACAAAAATTATTTACCACTCTTGACCACTAGGGGTTATGTCGCAGTTTGGCAACATACACACTCAGAGGGTTAAGTATCTTGGGGTCTTATTCACGAGTGAGGGGAGAATGGAGCGAGAGATTGACAGACGGATCGGAGCAGCATCTGTAGTGATGTGGACGTTGTACCAGTCCGTTGTGGTGAAGAGGGAGCTAAGCTCTAAGGCAAAGCTGTCGATTTACCGGTCAGTCTATGTTCCTACCCTCACCTATGGTCACGAGCTTTGGGTAATGACCGAAAGAATGAGATCACGGATACAAGTGGCTGAAATGAGCTTTCTTCATAGGATTGCTGGACTCACCCTCAGAGATAGAGTGAAGATCTCAGTCATCCGGGAGAGGCTCAGAGCAGAACCGCTGTTCCTCCACATTGAAAGGAGCCAGTGGACGTGGTTTGGGCATCTGATCAGGATGCCTCCTGGACGCCTCCAACTTGAGGTGTTTCGGGCACGTCTCACTGGGAGGAGACCCCAGGGCAGACTCAGGACTCGCTGGAGAGACTACGTCTCCCAATTGGTCTTGGAACGCATTGGTATCCTCTCTGAAGAGCTGGAGCAGGTGTCTGAGGAGAGGGAAGTCTGGGCTTCTCTGCTTGAACTGCTGCCTCTGCGACCCGAACCTCTGGAAAAGCAGTAGAAGATGGATGGATGGATGGATAATAATAAATAAAGTTTTTAACAAGCAGCTTTTAACTCATATTCTCGGAGTATCATTTTTTTGTACATACTGCATGTTTGAATCTAGAAAAGGACAGACAGTTCATTTCCTCTGAGCAGCTGTTCCACAGTGTCACTCCCCTGACTGAGATGCTATGGTATTTAGTGTTGGTTCTTACAGCCGGTTTATTGAATATGTGACTACCTCTTAATGCATGATGTTTTTGTTGAACTTGGAACAGATTCTGAATGTTGCTGGGCAATGTACAATGTCTTACTCTATACATTATTTGGATTGTTTTTAGGTCAACTTGAAATTTAAAGGTTTTAAGATGGAGAAAAAAGTGAATTAGATGGTCAACTATATCCTGTTTTATTTATAATTCTTATTGGTCGTTTTTGTAGTAGGAATATTCATTGCATATTGGTTTTGTAAGTGTTCCCCCATACTTCCACACAGTGTGTCAAGTATGGGAGTATGAAAGAACAATACAGTGTGTACAAAGATTTAGTATTGATATAATCATTTATCTTATATAATACTGCAACTGATTTGGAAATTTTGTTTTTAACATATTTGATATGCAGCTTCCAGCGGAGTTTATTTATAATTACTCCAAGGAATTTGATTTTTGTAACTTTTTCCAACTCAATATCATTTATTGTGATTTTTATGCCTCAGTGAACGGAGGCATACAGTAATCACTTAATGCGTCTGTGGTTGTATCTTTTTGAAGATAAGGCTTTGTTTTTAAAATAAACACAAATTTAACTCCGTTACCGTCAATGGAGCCAGGAAAAAAGTTGTAATAACTATGCCGGGCCACTAGAGGCGGCAGTGCAACTTTTTTACAGCACACGGATGACTTTCTGTCACAGTCTTAAGGTGCCTTCACACCAAACGTGAATGGGCAAATTTTTCACGCAGCACAATTACATTATAACTTAATGTAAATACATGAATAGACATGGATTCACCGTCTGGGTGAAATGCAGACAGGCGAAGTTGCCTTTATTACTTCTGCAGCAGTGTTCAACCTGCTATTAAAATCCCCAAAATAACATCATGCTTAGGTTTATATTATCTGACGATCTTATATATTATCTGCTCACCTGAAAAAGTTGTCCCTGCCTTGAAAACAGGATGGGTGTTTCCATTGCTAGCTTGCCTGCCTTGTTAGCCCATCCATGGCAGGAATCCGTGGGTAAATAACTCCGACACCCCGATTCAGCTGAAGAGCTCCCTATCTTTCTGTCTCCAGGTAAGTGTCAGTCTCATTTTCAAACTAGTTTACTCTCCAATGTTGATACTTTTACTCAGATGACGGCAGAATCTCAAAGCCAGTGCTATCTCTCGGACATGAATGTGCAAATGCACGATTTTTGCGTGTGGTCGCCTCTTTCCATTGACTTTGTATGGATTTGCGCCGCCTGTCCGCATTTGGTGTTAAGGCACCTTTAGAGCTGGGCGATATACTGAATATATTCGTTGTATCGGTACATTTGGCTGCCCGCGATACAGAAATCATTATCTTGCAGATACTTGAATATTTATCACGTTAAAATGAGCTGCTACGAGACAGGTTTGTCTGCAGCTTGGCCGCTGACATCTGAAAGCGGAAGCATTTTAGTTCACCGCAGCTGCCCCGCCCCCCTGCATGCTCAGAAATCTAAACTGCAGCGAGCGAGCAGAGATGAAAAGGAAGATAACAGAATAAACGTAGGCTCACCTTAAGCACAGGAAATGCGGGGAAGGGGACTAATCATTTCAAGTCTGAGCTCTGTTCACTAAGTGAACAAACTTAGCAAACAAACTTTCAAAATAAGAGCTCCTATCCAGTCATGCAACCCTTCAAAATAAGAGCGAGTGGCTCGCCAAATAAAGAACTGATGGAATGTAGACACATTAAAAAACGATAAATCCAGCTGGCCAGCTGGCCAGCCGCATCCGCGGAGAGAGAGCTTAGACTGTCTGCTGCACATTCACCAACCGTAATGCTCCGCACTGTGTGTCTATATATATATATTTATAGTAATATGTATATATGTTTACTAGATGTTCTTGTTTTTTTTCTTGCCTTCTGATTATTGCTCTGAGTGTTGCTATCCCTGTGCTGTTGCAATCCTGGAATTTCCCCATTGTGGGACTAATAAAGGCTTATCTTATCTTAAATTATACTTCTGTCACAGACTGCCAAATATTAACATAATGACTGCCACAGGTGCTCCGTTGCGCCATAAGCCCCTAGTAGTCAAGATTTTCTTCAAGAAAATATTCAGTTCAGATGTCAGAGATTTCCAAGGCTATAACTTGAAAGTGGTAAGAGATAATGGCTTACTTTCAATTAGAAAGATGTAGAATATGATCCAAAGTTTGAGATAGGAGTAAATTTACGCATCTAATTTGCATAATGCCATGGCAGCCATATCGAATTACATAACTTTCAGTCAAAAGTGGACTTTGGACATATTTACACAAAGAATGGTTTTGTTTTTTGTCACCGTTTTTTGTTTTGGGCATTTTGTTATCTTATCTTCAAAGTATATGAACCAGAAAATCAGTAACAATATAAACAAACAAATTTGTCACTTACCGCTGGCCAGGCAGCTCGCTCGCTTTGTCCTTTTGTGGCATCCTGGCCATTATTTTGTCCTCTCCCAGCCAATTTCGCTTTCTCTCCTACATCCAGAAACTGCTATGATTATTCCACCTCAATTTCGCTTTTATTCCGCTGCTATTTATTGTATATGACAACATGGAACCGGCGCAATTGTTCTACCCAGTCACATGGCGATGGCGTCGACAGCAGATGAACATCAACCAGCTTCGCCCATCCACTGTTATAACAAAATGTAGATATTTACCTTCATAAGCTAAATAATCTCTTTTCAGAATCATAGTTGGCAAATTCGGGAGCAAATGCTTCCTCAGTCTTGCAATCGAGTAAGATCTAGATTTGTTTATAAACGCTTCTTCTCTGGTGAGGTTTCAGGATGGTTCTATGTCCGCCATAAGTCCTCCAAGGCAAGAGCAGTAAGTTATACGTGTCTGCCACCTTGTGAGGTGGAATCCTTTGTACAACTTAAATCAACTGGGGACTTTTTGGCCATGTCATATAACGTCACATGACAAGTGCAGCACTGCGCCTGTGGCAGTGGGGGTGCTATCTGTCCATGAAATCTTGCCACAAGAAGGGTTAACTATGCATGGTAAACTGAAACATTTCTGCCCATGTGGATATGCTTGATTACTTGATAATGTGAGTTCTGTTAAGCAAAAGAAAAAGAGACACTTTGCTTGGTTATATATTGTTATGAAGAATTTTCTCTGACATAAGTTTTCATTTTATTATTCAGCTTTTTCATAAGTAAAATGAATATATACAGTGAATATAAAAAGTCTACACACCCCTGCTCAAATGCCAGGTTTTTGTGATGTAAAAAAATGAGACCAAAATGAATCATTTCAACATTTTTTCCAGCATTAATATGACCTATAACCTGTACAACCCAATTGAAAAACAAACTGAAATCTTTTAAGGGGAAAAAATGAACAATAAAAAACTTACATTAACCTGTTTGCATAAATAGGCACATCCTTAAACTAAGACTTTGTTGCAGCACCTTTGGCTTTTATTACAGCACTCATTCTTTTTGGGTAGGAATCTGTCAGGGTGGCACTTCTTGATGTGGCAATATTTGCCCACTCTTCTTTGAAAAAAATGCTCCAAATCTGTCAGATTGCGAGGGCATCTCCTGTGCACAGCCCTCTTCAGATCACCCCACAGATGTTCGATCGAATTCAGGTCTGGACTCTGGCTGGCCCATTCCAAAATGTTCATCTTCTTATGGTGAATCTATTCTTTTCTTGATTTGAATGTGTGTTTTGGGTCATTGTCGCGCTGAAAGATGAAGTTCCTCTTCATCTTCAGCTTTCTAGCAGAAGCCTGGAGGTTTTGTGCCAACACTGACTGGTATTTGGAACTGTTCATAATTCCCTCTACCTTGACTAAGGCCCCAGTTCCAACTGAAGAAAAACCGCCTCAAAGCATGATGGTACCACCACCGTGCTTCACTGTAGATATGGTGCTGTTTTGGTAATGAGCAGTGTTGTGTTTATGCCAAATATACCTTTTGGAATTATGGCCAAAAAGTTCAACCTTGGTTTCATCAGACCATAATGCATTTTCCCACATGCGTTTGGGAGATTTTAAATGTGTTTTTGCAAGATATAGCCAGGCTTGGATGCTTTTCTTTGTAAGATAAGGCTTCCGTCTTGCCACCCTAAACAGGAGATTGTTGTCACATGTACTAAACAGCCAGTACTTGCCAGAAATTCCTGCAGTTCCTTCAGTGTTGCTGTTGGCCTCTTGGCAGCCTCCCTGACCAGTTTTCTTCTCATCTTTTTATTAATTTTGGAGGGACATCCAGTTCTTGGTAATGTCACTGTTGTGCCATGTTTTCTCCACTTGATGATGACTGTCTTCATTGTGTTCCATGGTATATTTAATGCCTTGGAACTTCTTTTGTACCCTTCTCCTGACTGATACCTTTGAAAACTGAGATCCCTCTGATGCTTTGGAAGCTTTCTGTGGACCACGGCTTGTGCTGTAAGATGTGACTTCAAAAATGTCAGGAAAAGCCTACTAGAACAGCTGATTTTTATTTGGCGTTAATCAGAGGTACTTTAAATAGTGGCAGATGTGTGCTGACTCCCATTTAACACGCATTTGAATGTGATTGGTTAATTCTGGACACAGCCACATCCCCAGTTAAATAGAGTGTGCATATTTATACAAACAGGTTATTGTAAGTTTTTTATTTTTCCCCTTAAAAGATTTCAGTTTGTTTTTCAATTGGATTGTCCAGGTTATAGGTCACATTAATGGTAGAAAAAGTTTAAAAATGATTTATCTTGGTCTCATTTTTTTTTACATCAGAAAAACCTGGCATGTGAACAGAGGTATGTAGACTTTTTATATCCATTGTACATAAATTTCTAATAAAAATGTAAGTAAAACAAAATTTTAAAGGACATTCAGTACACAAAATACATATCACGATATGTATTGTGTATCCCACTAGAAGTGGCAGTGTGACTTTTTTTACAGCCCCCATGCTACCATGTCACATGCACTGAGGCATCAGCACCTTGGTGCTTTCATTTTGTTGGGATCGGTTGGCTGATTACCCAATATTATGCATTTCGTTTTAATCAAATTCATCGTTAATTTATTGTAGTCAAACCAGGTTTTTAATTTATTAAGATCATTTTCCAGCGAATTCAGAAGCTGTTCCAAGTTATTACCGCTATACAGAAGGTTGGTGTCCTCGGCAAATAATATAGTTTGTAGGGGCCCACAGTAATCACAGATGTCATTTATGTACAAGATGAATAACAAGGGCCCCAATACAGATCCCTGTGGCACCTCACATGTTCCTGTTTGACATTGTGAGTTCGCTTCCTCAATTTTGACAAATTAGTTTTGATTAGTGAGGCAACTTTTAACCCAAGACAGCAAAACCCCTCTGACCCTGTATGTCACTAATTTTTAAAATAATAGTCTGAACAGTGTCAAAACCTTTTTTTAGATCAAGGAAAACACCAATGGCAAACTCCTTATTTTCAACAGCAGTTGTTACCTTATCCAAGGTTGTCATAGTCAGGAGCGGCACTGGGGTTAAGCTCCCAGTGCTTATAAAATGCTCCTTATGGCGTGCGTCTCAAAAAGCCTCTGACAACTAAGTCCAACTCCTAGCCTGCCCGTGTGGTTTAGTTTCTAAGCCCGGCGGAACTGATTTTACTAATAGGAGAAGGGGCGAGGGCAGTTCTCTGGCGCCTTAAAACCAGATGCTTCGGGTAGATGGTGGCCCGTTAACCTGGGAAGGTAGCCCATCTAGGGGAAGGTAAACCCTGATTTCAAACCTCCGCTGCCTTACGGCATACCCGGTTACGGGAAAGGCTTCGGGAGTCAACCCTGAGGAAAAATCCGGAGTCGGAGTCCCTAAGGCAGTTCTCTGTTGTGCTCAACATCGTTCTGGCAGCTCCTGCAACGGCGCAAACTGTAGCAGCCCTGCTGTTCCTTTGGGTTCATCAGTGACGTGGAGAGGGGGGACATGCTGTATGGGCAACATCTTGTCTTCCATATCTTCCTGCCCAGACCTTAATCCTACCAACGTCCAACGCTGGAAGGTAGAACACCGGATCACTGGAGAGGACACTCCAGCTTCACCTTCGGCGTAGACAAAACACAGGGAACGACAGTTACTGGTTATAAGCCACCGCTCAATTGGCGTAGAGCATGGCGCCAGGGGTTGTTCCCGACGGTGGGAGGGATCATCTGATCTCACTGGACAGCTACCGCCCGCCTCAAGCTGGGCAGCCCCCAGCCAATAAGGTGTTGTCCCGCCACAGCTTGCTTTCCTCATTGGGTGCATGGGGATGAGATGAAGTCCGAACGGCAGGCTGAGAACCTTCGCACCAGGCAAGACGACAAAACAAAAGAGACCAACTCTAAAACTGGGAACTTGGAACGTCCACACTATGATGACAGGACTTGCTGCTAACCTCAAGGACATCAGCGACACCAGGAAGACTGCCGTCATCAATAATGAGCTGAAGAGACTGGAAGTGGATATCGCCACTCTCCAGGAAACACGGTTGGCTGACGCAGGCACACTGAGAGAGAAGGACTACACGTTCTACTGGCAGGGAAACGGCAGTGACGAACACAGGGAACACGGAGTGGGCTTCGCTGTGAAGAACACTTTGCTGAAGATGGTGGAACCGGGCAGCAATGGCTCTGCACGACTCCTCACCCCCCGCCTTAACACCACTCAAGGCCCAGTCACCCTCGTCAGTGTGTATGCCCCAACACTGACAGCCACACCAGAGGCAAAAGACGAGTTCTATGAGAATCTCGCAACAACTGTCAGGATCATCCCCAACTCTGAACAACTCATTCTCCTTGGAGACTTCAATGCCAGAGTGGGTGCTGACCATGACTCCTGGCCCTCCTGTCTTGGACCATTTGGCGTGGGCAGAATGAACGACAACGGACAGCGGCTGCTTGAGTTCTGCACACATCATGATCTGTGCATCACAAACTCGTTCTTCAAGACCAAGCCCCAACACAAGGTTTCCTGGCAACATCTGCGCTCAAAGCACTGGCACCAGTTGGACTTGATCCTGACCAGGCGCACCTCACTGAAGAACGTGCTAATCACCCGCTTGTTCCAGAGTGCAGATTGTGACACAGACCATTCATTGGTGTGTTGCAAGGTCAAGCTGCAGCTGAAGAAATTCCACCGCACCAGACAGCCTGGAAAGGCACGGATTGATACCAGCAAGATGGCCCAACCAGAACTTGTTGAGCAGTTTGCCTCCACCTTTGTAAAGGAACTTGGTGAACCACAAGAAGGAGAGTCTTCAAAGCAGAAGTGGGAAGAGCTGCGAAACATCATCCACCGCACAGCCTTGGCTATCTTTGGGAGGAAGACCTCGAAGTCACAGGACTGGTTTGTTGCCAAGTCGACCATGATGACACCCGCCATTGAAGCCAAGCGCTCAGCACTTGCTGAGTATGAGAAGTACCCAAACGAGAAGAATCTCCAGATTCTCAGGGCTGCGAGAAGCAGAGTTCAGCAGACTGCTCGGCACTGCGCCAACAAGTACTGGACTCAGCTCAGCCAAGATATTCAAACCGCTGCCATAACAGGGAACATCCGTGGTATGTACGACAGCATCAAGAAAGCACTTGGTCCGGCTCAGACTAAGACCGCCCCCCTCAAATCCTCCACTGGGGAGATGATCACAGAAAAGAACAAGCAGATGGAGAGATGGATGGAGCACTGCTCCGACCTCTACTCCAGACAGAACACCGTGACACCATCAGCCCTTGACGCCATCGATTGCCTGCCATCCATGGATGAACTTGACGCCGAGCCAGCCATCGACGAACTCAGCAAGGCTATTGACAGCTTGGCCACTGGCAAGGCACCCGGCAACGATGGCATACCCCCTGACCTGATCAAGCACTGCAAGACCGCCCTACTGGTGCCATTGCATTACGTCCTCTGTCAGTGCTGGAAGGAAGGTGCCGTACCACAGGACATGAGGGACGCCAAGATCATCACCCTCTACAAAAACAAAGGGGAGAGAAGCAACTGCAACAACTACAGGGGCATCTTCCTCCTCAGCATTGTTGGTAAAGTCTACGCACGAGTTGTCCTCGTTTGTCTACAGAAGCTTGCCGAACGTGTCTACCCCGAGTCTCAGTGTGGCTTCCGCGCTGGGCGATCAACGGTGGACATGATATTCTCCATCCGCCAACTCCAGGAGAAGTGCAGAGAACAGAACATGCCCCTGTACGTCGCCCTCATCGACCTCACCAAAGCGTTCGATCTGGTCAGCAGAGAGGGGCTTTTCAAGATCCTGCCAAAGATAGGATGCCCACCAAAGTTACAAAGCCTTATTGAATCGTTTCACACCAACATGCAGGGGATGGTGCAGTACAACGGCAACGTCTCAGAGCCATTCAATATACACAGCGGAGTGAAACAGGGCTGTGTACTTGCGCCAACCCTCTTTGGGATTTTCTTTGCTATGCTCCTGAGGCAGCCTTCAGCACAGCAACAGAGGGAATCTACCTGCATTAAAGATCTGACGGCAGGCTTTTTAACCTCGCCCGCCTGAAAGCCAGAACCAAAGTACGTGAGGCTCTAATCAGAGATATGCTGTTTGCAGACGACGCTGCAGTCGCGACCCACACACAGCAGGAGCTTCAGACCCTGATGGACCGCTTCTCCCAGGCATGCATGGACTTCAGGCTTACCATCAGTCTGAAGAAGACTAACGTCTCGGCGCAAGGCACGGAAGCACCACCAACCATCACCATCGACGACTACGAGCTGGAGGTCGTGAATCAGTTCACGTACCTGGGGTCCACGATCAGCAGCAACCTCTCCCTTGATACAGAGATCGACAAGAGGATTGGAAAATCAGCCCCCACACTCGCTCGCCTCACCACGCGAGTGTGGGGGAATCCCAAACTCTCTGTCAAGACGAAGATGGTAGTCTACAATGCCTGCATCATCAGCACACTGCTCTATGGGAGTGAGACGTGGACAACATACACCCGGCAGGAAAAGAGACTGAATTCCTTCCACTTGCGCTGCATTCGCAACATTGGACATATCCTGGCAGGACAGAGTGCCCAACACAGAAGTCCTGTCCCGCGCCGGCCTTCCCTCCATGTTCACTCTACTCAGGCAGCGCAGGCTCCGCTGGCTAGGCCATATTCACCGTATGGAGGACGGCAGAATCCCCAAAGACGTCCTCTACGGAGAACTGGCGACTGGCAGGAGAGACGCTGGCCGCCCACAGCTGCGCTTCAGAGACGTCTGCAAGAGAGATATGAAGGCCCTGGAGATCAACACAGAGCGTTGGGAGGACCTCGCATTGGACCGCTCCAAATGGAGAGACACCCTGACCAGACAGCTCAAGGCGGGTGAAGAAAAACTGACTGCTGCAGCAGATGAAAAAAGGACCCGCAGGAAGAACCACCACAGACCCAGCAGCACGGACACCATCCACAAGTGCGACCTGTGTGACAGGGACTGCCATTCGTGCATCGGCCTGTTCAGCCACAGGCGGTGCTGTTCCAGCAGAGTAGACATCTAGGATTCTCTTCCATTTTCATCATAGACCGACGGAGGCCGATGACGATGATGTTACCTTATCGACAAAGTCAATCAGAGCATGCGTAGTTATCGGGGGCGGCAGTGGCTCAGGAGGTTGAGCAGATCAGGAGTTGAGCAGAGTTGAGCAGAGGTTGAGCAGATCGTCTAATAACCGGATGGTTGGCGGTTCGAATCCCGCTCTCCCCAGATATCCTGCCGTTGTGTCCCTGGGCAAGACACTTCACCCGCATTGCCTCCAGTGTCCATAACACTGGGTATGAATGTGTATAAATGTATAAAAATGTTCGGTGGTGGCCGGAAAGGCCGTTGGCGCAGATTGGCTGCTACGTTTCCGTCAGCCTGCCCCAGGGCAGCTGTGGCTGCAGAAGTAGCTTGCCACTACCATTGTCTGTCTGGAGTGAATGAATAATGTACCTATTTGTAAAGCGTCTTTGAGTATATATGATAAAGCGCTATATAAAATCGATGTATTATTATTATTTATTATTATTGTATTTGGTCTAAAACCATATTGTTGTTCATGTAGGATATTATTTTTTATGATAAATTCATACACCCTCTTATGAAATTGTTTTTCTCAGATCTTTTGCATAATGAATAGTGGATGTGTTGAAGTGTTGTAGTTGTTGCCCCAAACCTCTGTGCAGTGTTGTAGATATGGGCAAACCAGTGAACAGTACAGAATGTGGAGTGACTTATGACCCATAACCCATTTTGCTTTATTTAAAATGGCGATGCTTTTTGATATTTTTGTTTGTATGTATCTAATATGTGATTTCCATTTTAATTTGACTATCAGTTGTTACACAAAGAAAATTGATCCCCATTTGTTCCTTATTTGTATAATTTCCAAAAAATGTAATTTTTGTTTTGTTCAAGTTTAGTGACAGCTTATTTCTGTCAAACCATATTTTTAATTTACTCAACTCAACCTTTATGTCCTGCCATAACATTTGCAAATCCCTTCCAGTGCAACAAATAGTCGTATCATCTGTAAATACAGTGGTGTGAAAAAGTGTTTGTCCCCTTAATGATTTCTCATTTTTTGTATGTTTGTCATACTTAAATGTTTCAGATCATCAAACAAATTTAAATATTAGACAAAGGTAACACAAGTAAACACAAAATGCAGTTTTTAAATGAAGGCGTTTATTATTAAGGGGGAAAAATCCAAACCTACATGGCCCTGTGTGAAAAAGTGATTGCCCCCTAAACCTAATAACTGGTTGGGCCACCCTTAGCAGCAACAACTGCAATCAAGCATTTGCGATAACTGGCAATGAGTCTTTTACAGCGCTGTGGAGGAATTTTGGCCCACTCATCTTTGCAGAATTGTTATACTGTAATTCAGCCACATTGGAGGGTTTTTGAGCATGAACTGCCTTTTTAAGGTCATGCCTTTTTAAGGTCATGCCACAGCATCTCAATCGGATTCAGGTCAGGACTTTGACTAGGATACTCCAAAGTCTTGGGGATCATCAAGATGTTTTCTGGCAAAACTGAGACGAGTCTTTGTTCTTTTTGCTCAGCAGTGGTTTTCGTCTTGGAACTCTGCCATGCAGGACATTTTTGCCCAGTCTCTTTCTTATGGTGGAGTCATGAACACTGACCTTAACTGAGGCAATTGAGGCCTGCAGTTCTTTGGATGTTGTCCGCTGTATCGGTATCGGGTTCAATCCAGGCAAAATGGCTGGATCAGTATCAGTAAGGAATAAAAGTAATTTACCGATCCGATACATTAATATTAAAATGAAGGCACGATCATGTTCTCAGCTGCACTACGCACGGCTTCTGTAAACAGAGGCAATGAGTGTCACCTCACTGGAGCCTGTCTGTTGGACTCCTCTCAGTATGTTGCTGTGTGGTACCGACATTTACAATTTTACACCATCAGCTTGATAAAACACTTGCAAAAATATCACAGCAAAAGATTATGCTGAATTCTGTCAAGAACCAAGCAGAAGAACGTGTGTTCTGCAGCAGCAGCCGCTGCTTTTCCAGCTCAGGAGACTGGGCATTAAAAGTGAAACCTAAAAAAATGAAACAAAGTAAAAACTAGACTGGAGCTTACCTTTCGGGGGAGAGTCTTACAATTGAGGAGAGGTAGGTGACAGAAACATAAATAGCATTTTTTTTTTTTTTTGTATTTTGTATACATTATCAGTCCCAAAGGGTGCAAAGCTACATGAACATGAAATGGAACAGGAATGACTTCAAAATAAGAGCAAACCTAAAATCTATGAATGGACAAAGAATAATATCAAACACTACTAAATAAACCAAGGACCAGGAGAATACTTACGATAATGATAATGGATGACAAAAATACAACTTAAAGGGTTAGTTCCGTTATTTTCAGATCTACAGCATTTTTTTACTTCATGCATAAAGTGGCACTTTGAATTTCATTTGAATGTTTACTGGAATACTCAGCTTCAAAGTTTTGTATAAACTTGCACTTAAAACTTCAGAATGCATGTTTACATGGTGCTGACCAGTGAAATGCCAATGTTGCAAAGTTTAAAATTAAAAAAAAGCAGCAGCATTGCTGAACTGATAATTTGTAATATATTCTTTAACTTTTAGATTTCTGTTTTTATATGTGCACAAAATGCAACTAGTGATTAACAAAGTATGTCCTGTACTTTTGTTGTTTTAAATAAGAGAGACGGTATCGGGTTTAGATCGGTATCGGCCCATACTCAAAATCACAGTATTGGTATCGGTCTTGAAAAAGTGGTATTGGCTCATCCCTAGTTGCTGTGGGGTCTTTTGTGACCTCTTGGATGAGTCGTCACTGCACTCTTGGGGTAATTTTGGTCGGCTGGCCACTCCTGGGAAGGTTCACCACTGTTCCATGTTTTCGTCATTTGTGGATAATGGCTCTCACTGTGATGTGCTGGAGTCCCAAAGCTTTAGAAATGGCTTTATAACCTTTTTCCAGACTGATAGATCTCAGTTACTTTGTTTTTCATTTGTTCCTAAATTTCTTTGGATCGCAGCATGATGTCTAGCTTTTAAGGATCTTTTGGTGTACTTCACTTTGTCAGGCAGGTCCTATTTAAGTGATTTCTTGATTGAGAACAGGTGTGGCAATATTCAGGCCTGGGTATGGCTAGAGAAATTGAACTCAGCTTTCCAAAGATGTGATAAACCACAGTTATTTTATGTTTTAATGAAGGGGGGCAATCACTTTTTCCACACAGGGCCATTAGTAGAGTCATTTTGGGGGGTTTCGTGACCAACCTCCCAGGACCTTTTTTTCTCACTGGATTTTGCATTCTAGACCCATTTTAATGAAAATAAGCTCCCATGTACCTCCCAAAAATTACGGGAAACCTTTTTTTTGCCCAAAATTCAAAATGGCCGCCAAAATCTTCAGGAGGGTTGTTGTCTGCAACTCTTTCTCGAATAGGCGGTTCCCCACGCTTAACTGTCTTGTATGGGATGGTGTGTTGCATGTCGCTACCAATCTCCTTGAGAGATGTTGACAGGAACTGAGGTGTCATAAGTGTCCGATCCTCCTGATTCTCCGATGGTTCATCAAATGTCTCTGGCTGAACAAACATGACATTAGTGCGATGCGCCTGGCCAGCACCAGGCAATGTATCACTCTTAAAGTCATCATTGTCAACTACAGCGATTGCAGGCTTCCCAAAGGCAAGTTTGGAGGGACAATTTGGGGAGGACTTGAGATCACTGAACACCCAGAAGTCTCGCAACATGAGGACGTCATTGTAGCTGATGCCTAGGCCATCTTTGTGCAGCAGGTCTACGATCTCTCTACTTTTGGTCATTCCATGTAGCAAGACAGAGAGATTCACCTCAAAGGAAGTGCGCCTTCCTGTGATGTAGCTCGTGAGGATCGGCCCAATGGTCCGGACAGATGGGTTGTCATCAACTTCTGATTTACTTGGGTGTTTTAGCCATGTTATTAGCTTTAGGAGTAGCCCATTTAGGTCCTCCTTTTTCTCCAACTCTAATACATATGGAGGCCAGGGAACAGCATCAGTCGCTTCAACTTGCTCTTTGAGTCGTACTGCCACATTCTTCACCAACTGATCCTCGCTTATGCCTAAGGAAGATAGTGCTGCTTCTACATAGGTAGCTGCAGCTTTCTTGTCATATACCAGTTCACTCTCATTTAACCGACTACGTCTATGGAAGCCAATGCCCTCCTCAAATTCCTTTATAAGAATTCCCTTCACATAATTCGACTTTACTTTTGCGTCATGTCCATGATTTAAGATAATTCGTTGATAGTCCTCCAGTAGACTCTGCAATGTCCGAAATTCATGTTCATCAAAGATCACCTTACGAACATGATTGAAGAAGATGGCTTGTGCTTCTCGCAGATTTACATCCTGCAGGTGTTGAGTGACTTCTTCTGTAAGAGGCTGGGAATCGGGAATGTAGTGTTTCCAGCAGCCGCAATGGTAACAGATTTCCCACCCGAAAGCTGTTTCACAGTCTGGAATGGATGCAATCAGCGTGTTGAGCCTTGACCTCAGGACCGGATCATTCAGGTGTACAGTGTGTAACTTGAATTTTCTCCAGGCGTCCTTTGTTGATATTAGGAGCAATTGTTTCCAGTCCCGGTGACTGCTTTTCTGTGGTCCCTTATTGCACCACACGCATAGGTTCTTGTCATGCACAGTACCAATGCTGGACCGGAGCCTCTTCGGTGAAAAGAGAGAAGCAGATGGAGATGGATCCCCCTGAACTGATTGATTGTCTCTTTCAAGATCTACCTCTAATTTATGCTTACGTTTCTCGGCTTGAGATAGACAACGCTTGTTAGATAACGTGGTGTAACATGTCTGGTGCATATAATGCCCTTTTGGCCCTTTGGCCCAATCAATATTCCCACATTGAAACCGATCAAGTCCTTTCCATCGTAGAGTTTTTTCACGAATTGAATTCCATTTTTGGTCCTTGGTATTATCCAAAGAGTCACTTTTGGTACATGGTTGACCACAACGTAGAATGCATTCGTATTCACCGGAAGACGTTGATGGTAATGCATCGTTGTCACTTGCAGTATCCATTTTATCCCTCACTTTATATGAATAAGTGTCTGAAAACAAAAACAAATTTGTCATTATCAGAACAGAGGAGAGAAAAAGGAGGGATGACAAGACCTAGAGTCAAAGGCCCTTCTACTGTCTACTGTCATTACGGTAGCATTAAGCAAGCAGCATGGTCAATATGCTAACATTACCTGACTATACAGTATGGAACAAGATTCAGAATTCTAACCTCTCCAGATAAGTTTAAAGCTAAATTTATACATACCTGGCAACCTTGGTTAAATTGGAAAGATTAGGACTACATATTATGGCAGCACAGAAGTTATAAAATCACTGCATCCTCTCTCTTGCTATGCAAAAAGGAATCAATGAATCAAGCATAGGATTCCGGGAATCCTAAGGGGATTACCCAAGTGTTCCTCAGTGAAATCACTGAATCAATGCAGGAGCTTTCTAATAATTATTAAAAATGAATGTAAGGATACCTCATTTGACATTTTTAGCTCATTTGGTGACGGATATGAAAAAGTCCATTGCATATGAAAATGACAGCCGGCCGCCATCTTGGATTTCTCGATTATGTAATCATTTAAACACACTTTTATTGGAATAAACAGATAGTATGACCCCTTAAACCTCTGTTTTGACACCAACATCAGCTTTCTAGGTGCCTTAGTAGTCAAGAAACAAAAAAAATGTTAATCGGTGGCCATATTGGCAGCCATATTGGATTTCATCGTGATGGGTTTGTTTCACAAGTAAACTAATAGCATTAATGGAATGCTTGACCCCAAAAACCTATGTCTAGACACCAAAATCAACCTCCTAGCTGAATTAGTTACTGAGATATAGGTGGTGGTATGCATTTTGGCGGCCATTTTGAATTTTGGGCAAAAAAAAGGTTTCCCGTAATTTTTGGGAGGTACATGGGAGCTTATTTTCATTAAAATGGGTCTAGAATGCTAAATCCAGTGAGAAAAAAAGGTCCTGGGAGGTTGGTCACGAAACCCCCTAAAATGACTCTACTACATGTAGGTTTGGATTTTTTATTTTTTTTTTACCTACCCTTAATAATAAACGCCTTCATTTAAAAACTGCGCTTTGTGTTTACTTGTGTTATCTTTGTCTAATATTTAAATTTGTTTGATGATCTGAAACATTTAAGTGTGACAAACATACAAAAAAATGAGAAATAGGAAAGGGGCAAACACTTTTTCACAACACTGTAATACCATCTTCAACACTTTTAATACCTTACATAAATCACTGATATACAGTATAAACAACTTAGGACCCAGCAATGAACCCCGAGGGACGCCACGGGTAATATCCAAACATGATGACAAATAATAACCCATCTTTACAAAATGTTTCCTGGTATTTAAATAACTCTTAATCCAGTAAAATGCTTGTACCCCTGGTGCTGTAGTGTTACAGTTTGTTGAACAGTATATTGTGATTTATTGTATCAAATGCTTTCTTAAGATCGATGAATATTCCAGTTGTATGATGTTTGCGATCCATTGAGTTAATGATTTCTTCTATTAAGATAAGATAAGATAAGATAAGCCTTTATTAGTCCCACAATGGGGAAATTCCAGGATTGCAACAGCATAGGGATAGCAACACTCAGAGCAACAATCAGAAGGCAAGAAAAAACAACATCTAGTAAACATATGTCCATATTACTATAAATGTATATATATAGACACACAGTGCAGAGCATTATGGCTGGTGAATGTGCAGCAGAAAGTCTAAGTTCTCTCTCCGCGGATGCAGCGGGCCAGCTGGAAGTCTTTGGGCATGATGGTGACCCCCTTAGCGAAGAAGAGACCCACCAGGTGGGCCTCGCTGGTCTCCTGCAGAGCCATGACGACGAAGCTCAGGAAACGCAGGACGGTCTTGAAGTCCTGAGCGATCTCCCTCACCAGGCGCTGGGCGGGCAGCTTACGGATGAGCAGCTCCGTGGATTTCTGGTAGCGACGGATCTCTCTCAGAGCCACGGGCCTGTGACGGCGAGGCCTCTTCACTCTGCCGGTGGCCAGAGCGCCTCTCCGAGCAGCCCTGGTGGCTAGCTGTCTCCTGGGGGGGGGGGGGCTTCTTCCTCCAGTAGATTTTACGGGCGGTCTGCTTGGTTCTTGCCATCGCTCTTTATTATTCTGTCTTATATTTCTTTCACGCCGCCTAAACTCCAGCCCGGCACCCGCGTCCTTTTCGCTACAGCTCCCGGTATGTCGAGTTTCCCATTAGCACCGGGCGGCGGCCAAGTGCTAGCTAGCACTAGCTCCTCCCCGCTGTAACGTCTCCCGCTGCAAACCGTGGCTCCGTCCGCCGACCCGGGAGACCCCCGGGGCGATCCGTGCGTCCGTGATATATATACAGAGTGAAAGGTGTAGAAAGAAGAAGGAAGATTAAAAAAAAAAAAGGCTGTTGCAACAGGCAGCCGACTCGTGTGGCGCCGCCGGTCCAGCGGAACCGGAACCGGCGGCGCCGGTATATATATTAAATCTATTAATGCCAGTGATGTTGATCTGTGTTTTCTGAATCCATATTGACTTTCAGAAAGTAATTTATGTTTGTCTAAGAATTTGTCCAGTCATTTATTGAATAGTTTTTCTAAAATTTTTGAAAATTGAGGTCGTACTGAAACAGGTCTGTAGTTTGTGAATTGGTGTTGACTCCCAGATTTACACAGAGGAATGACTTATGCCTCTTTCATTTGGTTTGGAAATATACCGGTTTGAAATGATATGATGTGAGTTAGTGGTTTTATAATACCCTCAATGTCATGTGGTGATCCTCGCGGATCACCAAGAGATGCCACAGAGTTCACCAGGGAGTTTGGCTAAGATGTTATTTATTTCCAGATGTGACAAAACACAACTATGAACCCCTATAGGGCAAACATACACATAACTGAGACTTGGGCTCGTAGGGTTAACCCAGCCGCTACGAGCTAAACTGTGACAAAGCTATGATGACGAACCTGACATGAAGGTCTACAGCACTCTCTAGTATGACGAGGCGCAGACCCAGGGCTTGGCAGGATGAAGACGCACAAGCAATCCTCACGTAACGTTGACCCAATGTCGACTGATACTCCTGCGTCTTACTGTCGTCAGTGCCGGGCTTAAAAGGGCGAAGCACTAACGACGGTAATGACAAACAGCCGTTGACAGGCGGAAGCCCTGCCGAGCACTTTCACAATAAGAGCCCGGTGAGGCCAGAATACAGCCCGCAGCTGTCAAGGCCGGCAGCAAGAATAACTTAGCCCGGTCATAACACTCAATTACTTTCTTTACAACATTCATATTAATATCATTTGAATTTGTTGATGTTTTATTTGCACATTAATTAACAATATCTATAATTTCTTTTTCACTTACTGGTGTGAGGAACATTGAATTTTGATTTCTGTCTATTAAATTGTCATTCTGCATTCCAGTTGTTTCTGGAACAGAGATTTGTGCTGCAAGATCCGGTCCAACACTTATAAAGAATTCATTAAAACTACTGACCACTTCATTCATATTATAATTTCTGTATTATTAATCATAAAATATTTAGGATAACTTATTTGCCTGGCACCATTTTTATTACACTATTGAATATATCCCACATGCCTTTCATATTATTCTTATCTAGTAATTTACTATATTAATCTTTTTTAGCAGCTCTTATTAACTTATTTTTATATTTACCTCCGCCAGGCCGAAAAGGCCAGAAGGAGGTTATGTTTTTGCCGGGGTTTGTTTGTCTGTCTGTCTGTCTGTTTGTCTGTTGGTTAGCAAGATAACTCAAACTTTTGGACGGATTTCCATGAAACTTTCAGGCGTTGTTGGAAATGGTACAAGGAAGAACTGATTAAATTTTGGGGATGATCCGCATCACCATGTGGATACAGGAATTTTTTAAAGCATTTTTTTAACACTGTGACATATGGCCATTTTCAACATGTGCGCAGGCGCAATGGAGGGCGCTGGTCGTCGTGTCTGACGAACACAAACTCTGCGTTCTTCAACGTTTTAGGCACAAAAGCATGCGGAAAACACTGGTGGCCTGGGCCCGCCAGCGTGCCTGTGTTTGCGCGCAGCTGCAAAACCTGACACGGCCAGCTGTCCGCCGCCGGATTATTTGGCAGAAATTCCACTGGCCAGCCATAGGCGCTGCGCATTTGGCAGAAATTCAATGGCCAGCCATAGGCGCTGCGCAAAAACGAGCTCTCTGCCGGAGAAGCTTCTAAATTCTGTTTTGCTGCGGATCGCAACACCAATATAATATAATATAAAACCCACGCCAACCTGTCTACCCAATCAGCATCTGTCAGTGGAGGAGATGCACACAACAGCAACACTTCAGTTTATTACCTCCGCCAAGGAGGCAATGCTTTTACTACTGAACCACTAATCCTATCACTATCACATTGATCGACATTGATTAATTGTCTATGTTTATTGCACTGTCCCTGTCAAATAAACAAATAATCATTGTGAATCCAATTGCTAGTCATATGTTTTCATGGTCAAGGAATTTGAAAACATACACACAAACACTGTATGGGGGGAACTGTGGCGCTTGGTGGAGGTCTGCGCTCTCCGAGTGCTTTTCTAGTTTTTGTATTTGTTTTCCACTTTCCTAGTCCTCTGTCTCATAAATTCCCTATAAAGTGTGTTCTTCTTTTTGCAGGCATTATGTAAACCCTTGGTAATCCAGGCATGATTTAAATATTTTATTTTACTATTAACCTTCTTTATAGGGCAGTTTTTGTCATATAAACTTCTAAATATTCTTAAAAATTCCTCATATGCTCTATAATATTTGAATTATTAAGTATATTATCCCAGTTTTGTATCATTAAATAATTTTTAAAGGCTTTTATTGAATTCTCTGTTCTCACTCTTGAATGCTGTTTTTATATCTGGTTTTTTAGTGTTATAGCTATAGTCATGTAATACAAAAACTGGGAACTGGTCACTAATATCACTGATTAATAATCCACTTATTGTATTGTTTATGTTGTCGTTTCTGAATATATCTTCAGTTAGAGTGGCACGATGGGATGTTATTCTGGTGGTTCTGGTGATTTTTGGATACAAGTTTGAACTGTGTATTGTATTAATAAAATCATCAATTATTTTATGCTTATTTGAATTAAGTAGGTCTATGTTAAAATCCCCACAGATGATCACTGTTTAATGACATATTTTTGAGAATGTTTGCTCCACCGAGGTCATAAAAAGCTCAATGCTAGAACTTGGTGTCCTGTATAGACAGCTAATAATTGTTTTGTTTTTTTTTCATCATCTGTTTCCACTGAAATACATTCAAGCACAGTGTTAACAACAGATGAAATATTGTCCAGTACTCTGAAATTTAGATTTATGTCTAGATTGCAATTTCTCGACCCCCTTATTTTGTTGATCCATGTGCACAAACTCATAACCCTCCAACCCAAAGTCCACCACTTTTTCCGTGGTGATCCAGGTTTCAGATATTGCAATGATGTTGAATGACGGTGTAAACTGAGCCAAATAATCTGTAATAGTAGTAAAGTTTGCATATGAACTTCTGCTATTAATATGAATTATTGATAATTTGCCATCCTTGGTGATTTGATTATATTGTTCCTCACTGTAATAGCAGCAGTTATTGATCATCATCTTCTTCTTTTAGATTTGATTGGCGGTTGGCAGCCAGCTTACAAGTGCATTACCGCCAGTGACTTGATTATCATCACTCTAAATCTTTGTATAAGGAGTTCTGAACAACTCCTTGTATGTGAAAAAATTATCTGTCCTTGGATTGTGTCTGAGGTGCATTTTCCTCATGGAGTTAAAGAAGTAATTGTCCGGGTCTGTGTCATGCTCTGTCACGCTGCCCGAGCGGTCAAGGCACACCAGAGAAGGAACGGAGGCTTCCAAACAGTTTTGCAATCAGCAATTTTCCATTTATTGCAAAAAATATTTTGCAGGAAACAACTCACATGAACATCCGACACCCACCACAAACCAAATGACAAACACCTGCTATATACTTAGTGAGATAATTAGACTTAATTGGAACATACCAAAATCCCAAGCAAAACGATAAACATTTTCATATTTCCACATACCCAATAACATCTAAAAGAGACATAAATACATAAATAATTTCTCACCTATTTACAGAATAAATACCACACCATAAATACTACAATAAATAATTTTAACCCTTATTTACATATTAAATTACCCCTTACTCAACCATCGCATACCTCCTTCCTCCTGGCATCCCTTAAAAGGCACTCAAACCCCTAAGGAGTTTTTTGCCTGGATACCACCAGGAAGCATGCTGGCAAAGGTACGTGGTCTTATTATCCAATTGCCTCACCCCAATTAATATAATTAACCTTAACATTTATCTCACAAAGGAATTCAATTCAGTCAAAACAGATCTCCAATTATGTGCACTTTATCAATACAATCTATATTAAAGGGCCTATATCATGCTATTTTAAGCCTTTCAGAGTAAACTATATGCATGTATGTGATAGTATATTACCTTTGGTACACTGGAGAATGAATTTCTTATGAAATGCTTATGCTTAAACTCTTATGCTGAAACTCCTTTAACAAGTTAACATGGAAGCACTGATGTTTTGTCTTCCTGTCAGGCATATATAGTTCATATGTCACTGCACTTAGTTTCTTAGAAATTTCACAAGGCCCCTGCCATCGAGCCAACAGCTTACTGTCACAAGAGGGCACCAGTAACAACACCTGCTGACCTGGGTGAAAAACCCTCTTTCTGGCCTTCTTATCATACCAAGTCTTTTGTTTGGCCTGCGCCGTCCTCATGTGCTCCTGAGCCAAAGCAGTCATTTGATCCAGTTTTTCTCTCATTTTAATAACATATGAGACCACATTGTCCTGATCACTCGGTGGACTCTCCCAGTGCTCCTTTAATAAGTCCAGTGGGCCCCTCACTTGACGACCATATAGTAGTTCAAAAGGTGAGAACCTTGTTGAAGCCTGGGGCACCTCCCGATAAGCAAATGACAAGTACGGCACCCATTGGTCCCAATCCGAGCCCGTATTGGAAACAAACTTTCGCAGCATGTTCTTCAAAGTCTGGTCAAATCGCTCAACCAGTCCGTCTGTCTGAGGGTGATATGGGGTGGTCTTAATTCCCTTAATTCACAACAGCTTATATACCTGCTGCAACAGTTTTGATAAGAAATTTGTTCCACAGTCCGTTAGGACCTCTCTGGGTATGCCTACCTTCGAAAATAACTGAATGAGGCAGTTGGCAACCTGCCTAGCCTTAATAGATTTTAATAGGAAGGCTTCTGGGTACCGAGTAGCATAGTCACATATCACCAGAATGTATCTATTACCCAAGGAGCTTCTCTCTAGGGGGCCAACTATATCCATCCCTATTCTGTCAAATGGTGTTCCAATGACTGGTAATGGCTGCAGTTGGGCACGGGCTACTCCCCTAGGTGATGTAATCTGACATGTTTCACATGTTGCACAGAACTCCCTAATCTGGGTATACATTCCTGGCCACACAGACCTTCTAGCAATTCGTTGTAGTGTTTTCTGGAATGCTAGATGACCTGCCCAAGGGATAACATATCCCAGTTCCATAACCTTTGGTGTGAGGCCTTGTGGCAAAGCTATGGTCATAACTTCACCTTGCTGTTGGTACAAAATGTGATTTTTAACGACATACATGGCCTCAGCCAAACAATCCACTCTGCCCTGTTTCACACCCTCAATCTCCGAGACTTTATCAAACCAAGGTTCTAGCTCTGGGTTAGCTTTCTGCAGTGCAGCTATGTCAGAAGGGATGTCAAAGTCTACTGACTGGCTTAGCTGTGGTGTTTCTTCACCCAAGTTCTTCACTGAAGCTAAAACCTTGTCTCTTCTTCTCTGAGCCTTGGATTTTGGCTGCTTAATAGGGCCTGTCTCTATCCCAGAATCATAAAAAGGCAACTCCTGGAGAACATTGGCAGCCCTCTGCGCCCTGGTTGTCACCATATTACAATTTTTCCCAATAGGTGCATTAAGCCTCTGCTCAATAGCGCCACCTGCTGTCCCTCCTCAGTTTGTTGCTCATCCCTAACCTGTTGTATGATGTCCAACAAAGTTGGAACATCATTGCCAAGAATAACTGGATATGGCAAATCAGGCACAAGAGCTACAGGAAGGAGATAAGTTTGACCCCCCACTGTTAAATAGACCTCAGCGGTCGGGTACAACTTCTTATCCCCATGAACACAACTAATATTCACTGTAGACTCACTCCACAAATCCCTAGGGACCAAACTGGGCCAAACAACAGTCTGAAAACAACCAGAGTCTAACAAGGCCTCTTCACACTGACCATTAAGCAGAACAGTTGTTTTATACTGTATATTTCACTGTGAACTGGTGCTGAAAGAGTGGGTCTTGGAACTGAGCATAACAATGAAGGCTTACTATTTTTTGTGGCAGGACATGAATATTGAGTATGACCAATTTTATTACACTGATAACAGCGTATATCTTTATTAGAGACAAAACGTGACTTTTTGCTACCATTATATTTGCCATTTGTGATCTGACTGGAACTGGAATACAGTCTATTTTGTGCTTGACCACCCCTTTCACCCCCATTAGACTTACTCCGTGTGGTGAAAGAGCCGTCATGGCTGAGAGTAGGTCTCCTGCTCCCACACCTGGCTGACAGAAAGACCTTCGCAAGACGAGCAGCGCCCTCTGCAGTCTTCGGGTCCCGCTCTTGTATCTAGATTCCCAGTTCCGGGTCCACCATCCACAGAAACTGCTCCAAAATCATCAGTTCCTAAATGTCTTTTATAGTTGAGGTCTCGGGTCTAATCCATTTATAAAACAGGTCCTTTAAACGTACATAAAGTTCACGGGGGGTTTTGTCCTGATAAATGTCCAGGGCACGAAACCTTCTCCTATAGGTGTCAGGTGTTATTTCATATTTAATTAAAATTGCTTCCTTCATTTTGTCATAATCGTCTGTGTCTGCAATGTCCATAAGCACATACGCACTCCGTGCTTTACCTGTGAGCAGAGGAGCCAACTGAATAGCCCACTCTTCTTTACGCCAGCGGCAGACCGTAGCGATCCTCTCAAACGTCGCCAGATAGTGCTCGATGTCGTCCTCGGGAGAGAGCGGATTCAGCCTGGGCTCATGGTGCATCTGTGTTGTCCTCGCCTGCACATGCAGCGGTAGGTTATCCTCCTGTGGGCCGACCCGACTGGCCGTCACCATGGGGTCTCCCCCCGAAGCGCCGTCGTCACTGCTGCGTTCAGCCCGGCTCCCATACTCCTCTCTCAGCTCCGCCACTTGTGACTGCATCTGGCGAACTTGATGCTGCACAGTCTGCCACCTTTGTTCTTGAAGAGAGGTTTCTTCCTCCCTCTGACAGTCTCCGACTGTCAGTAAACATACCATAGACTTCACCAAGCTCGTCAGTTCTTCCAGCTCGTCCAGTCCACTGGCCCCCTGCTCCTCAGTTGCCATACTTGCGTCAAAATCCTCCACTTGTTCTTGTTGCTTCTTTATTTTCCTTTTGGACATCGCTTCTTCTATCCTGTGTTATCACCTCTTAATTTGACAACACTTTCTTACCCAAACGTCACCATTTGTCAGGGAACGAACCACTTCTGACACCAATTGTCATGCTGTCCGAGCGGTCAAGGCACACCAGAGAAGGAACGGAGGCTTCCAAACAGTTTTGCAATCAGCAATTTTCCATTTATTACAAAAAATACTTCGCAGGCATCAACTCACATGAGCATCCAACACCCACCACAACCAAATGACAAACACCTGTTATATACTTAGTGAGATAATTAGACTTGATTGGAACATGCCAAAATCCCAAGTAAAACAATAAACATTTTCATATTTCCACATACCCAATAACATCTAAAAGAGACATAAATACATAAATAATTTCTCACCTATTTACAGAATAAATACCAGACTATAAATACTACAATAAATAATTTAAACCCTTATTTAGATATTAAATTACCCCTTACTCAACCATCACATGCCTCCTTCCTCCTGGCATCCTTTAAAAGGCACTTAAACCCCTAAGGAGTCTTTTGCCTGGATACCACCAGGAAGCATGCTGGCAAAGGTACGTGGTCTTATTATTCAATTGCCTCACCCCAATTAATATAATTAACCTTAACATTTATTTCACAAAGGAATTCAATTCAGTCAAAACAGATCTCCAATTATATAAGATAAGATAAGATAAGCCTTTATTAGTCCCACAATGGGGAAATTCCAGGATTGCAACAGCACAGGGATAGCAACACTTAGAGCAATAATTAAGAAGATACGAAAAATATAAATAAGAGCAGTGGATATACATACGTACACATAACTATATAAATATATATACAAAGTGCGGAGCATTGTAGCAAGATGGAATAAACAGCATAACCATCTACTTAGTTATCCTACAAAGTATGAATATGTACCCATACATATTGTCACCCGCCGTAGCGACTGATATTGTCCTAGTTGTATACTGGAGGGGACCATTTGTGTAAGTCTGTTGCGTCTTTTGCATTCAATACTACTAGGTCGTCACATTTTTTTGCTATCTCTGCGAGCAGCCCTGCTTAGGTTATACAGTCTGACTGCCGTAGGTAGGAAGGACCTGCGAAACCTCTCGGTTGCGCACCTAGGATGATGTAGTCTACTGCTAAATGAGCTCCTCAGTGCGTTCAATATGTCCTGCATGGGGTGGAACTCGGACTCCAGCAGAGATGACAGTTTAGCCACCATCCTGCTCTCTCCTATCTCCTCCACTGGGTCAAGGCGTTGCCCCAGGACAGAGCTAGCTTTCTTGATCAGTTTGTTTAGTCTCTTCCTATCGGCTGCTGTAATGCCGTTGCCCCAGCAGACCACTCCAAAAGTGATGGCTGATGCCACCACTGTGTCGTAGAATGTCTTCAGCAGTGCCCCTTGTACACCAAAAGACCTGAGCCTCCTCAGTAGGAACAGCCTGCGCTGTCCCTTCTTGTAGAGTGCGTCGGTATTGTGTGACCAGTCTAGTTTATTGTTCAGATGAACATCAAGGTACTTGTAGGATGTCACCATCTCAATGTCTGTTCCCTGTATGTTTACTGGTGCTGTGAGGGGTTGTCCTTGCCTGTGGCAGTCCACCACAGCCTCCTCTGGTGTTTAGCCTCCTCTGGTGTTCCGTTGTGTTTAATTAAAATTTTACCATTAGCAGTCCAGGTGCGTTGTATCTTTTCCTGTTTCTTCAAGTCGCGTGCTTTCTTGGCGATGTCTGTGTTGTGTTTTACCAAGTGCTTATTAATAAACACATTTGATCCCTTAAGTTTCTTCCCTTGTTTTAAGAGTGCAGACTTATGTTTTCTGTTTGCAAACCTCATGATGACTGCAGGTTTGTCCCTGGTGTTTCTCCGGGGTAGAGGATGGCAAGCTTCAATGGTATCACAGTCCACGCTTATTCCCTTTAACTGTAGAAAAGTAGCCACCTGCTGTTCCATGGAGTTATCTTCCAGCTCCCCTTGTTCTTTTCCGTTGTCAGCGGTCACCGCTCGAGCAGAAGACCGGGGTTTAATGTGAAGTCCCGTAATGACCACATCATTTATTCTGGTGCTCTGTTCAACTTGGCGACTTAGTTCTCCAAGTCGGCAAGCCTCTTGTCTTTTTCATCATTCTGGATACGGAGAGCTTTAACCTCCGCAACAAACTCCAGAATGCCTTTCTGCTACATTCTGACTGCAGAAATTTCCTCTGAGAGGAAGTCAAGCGACTTCTTGATGTCGAGGACATCAAGAAGTCTATTACTGTTACTGAGTCTGTTACTGTTACTGAGTAAAATAAACAAATATTTTTTTAAAAATTAAACCTTTATTTATACAGGGTAGTTCCATTGACTGGCAACCTCTCTTTTTCAAAGACGCCCTGTTCACACTCACACATTCACACCAGGAAGCTGCCCAATACAACCACAGACTGACCTGTGGCCACTGAGCAGCTCCACTGGAGCAGTTGGGGTTAAGGGCTTTGCTCAAGAGCACCACAATGGGGTTAAGGAGGGTGGGGCAAACACTTCTGTTATCTGTCCTACCCAGATCTAATCCTGCTGGTCCAGGGATTGAACCTGCGACCCTCCGCTCACCAGTCCACATCCCTAACCATTAGGTCACCGCTTCCCACAATTAAACAGCACTGGCCTGGCAATATGTCCAGAGTGTACCCTGCCTCTTGCCCAAAGATGCTGGGAGGCTCCAGCCCCCCCGCGACCCAAAAAGGGTTAAGCGGTAGAAGATGGATGAATGCAGTGTTTCCTCTGGCTTAAAGGCCTTGGTGCAGTGGCAACATTTTTCCCTGGGGGCAGAAAACACATGACACCATTGTAACCAGTTACAATGTTAATTTTATACCGTTTATTTCTTTTTTTTTAAATTTTTGCACAGTAACTTTGCATATAGAACTTACCATTTGAAGTATTATACAACCAAGGCTTGAATGTAACACCCTAGGTCGCAGGTCGATGATCGATTTTGTTATCGTATCATCAGACCTGCGACCGTATGTCTTGGACACCCGAGTAAAGAGAGGTGCAGAGCTGTCAACTGATCACCACCTGGTGGTGAGTTGGATCCGATGGCAGGGGAGGAAGCCATTCAGACCTGGTAGACCCAAACGTATAGTGAGGGTGTGCTGGGAGCGTCTGGCTGAGGCCCCTGTCCGGGAGGTCTTCAACTCCCACCTCCGGAAGAACTTCAACCACATTCCGAGGGAGTCTGGAGACATGGAGTCTGAATGGGACATGTTCTCCACCTCTGTTGTTGAAGCGGCGGCCCAGAGCTACGGCCGCAAGGTGGTCGGTGCATCTCGTGGTGGCAACCCCCGAACCAAGTGGTGGACACCAGTGGTGAGGGGGGCCATTAAGCTGAAGGAGTCCTATCAAGCTTGGTTGGCTTGTGGGACTCCCGAAGCAGCTGAGGTGTACCGGCAGGCCAAGCGGAGTGCAGCTCGGGTGGTTGCTGAAGCAAAAACCCGGGTATGGGAGGAGTTCGGTGAGGCCATGGAACAAGACTGTTGGTTGGCTTCAAAGAGATTCTGGCAAACTGTTTGGCGGCTCAGGAGGGGAAAGCAGCTCCCCGTCCACACTGTGTATGGTGCGGATGGGACACTGTTGACTTCAACTGGGGATATCGTTGGGCGGTGGAAGGAATACTTCGAGGATCTCCTCAATCCCACTGATACGCCTTCCACAGAGGAAGCAGGGTTTGGGGACAAGGGGGATGACTCGCCTATCACAGGGGCTGAGGTCGCCAAGGTGGTTAAAAATCTCCTTGGTGGCCGGGCCCCGGGGGTGGACGAGATTCGCCCCGAGTACCTCAAGGCCCTGGATGTTGTTGGGTTGTCGTGGTTGACACGCCTCTGCAACATTGCGTGGAGGTCGGGGGCAGTGCCTTTGGCATGGCAAACCGTGATGGTGGTTCCTCTCTTCAAAAAAGGGGACCGGAGGGTGTGCTCCAACTTTAGAGGGATCACACTCCTCAGCCTCCCTGGGAAGGTCTATGCCAAGGTACTGGAGAGGAGAGTCCGGCCGTTGGTCGAACCTTGGATTCAGGAGGAGCAATGTGGTTTTCGTGCTGGCTGTGGCACATCGGACCAGCTCTTTACCCTCTCGAGAATTCTCGAGGGTTCGTAGGAGTTTGCCCAACCAGTTTACATGTGTTTTGTGGACTTGGAGAAGGCATTTGACCGCGTCCCTTGTGTTTTTTTTTTTGTGTGTGTGTGTGGGGGGGGGGGGGGGGGGGGGTTCGTATTGCCAACACTCGATCAGACTCATTCCCAGTGAGAGTTGGACTCTGCCAGGGCTGCCCTTTGTCACTGACCCTGTTCATAATTTTTATGCACAGGCTTTCTAGGCGCAGCCAGGAAACGGAGGGTGTCATGCTTGGTGACCACAGGATCTCATCTCTGTTGTTTGCAGATGATGTTGTCCTGTTGGCTTCATCCAGCAATGACCTACAGTTCTTGCTGGGACAGTTTGCCGCTGAGTGTGAAGTGGCTGGGATGAGAATCAGCACCTCCAAGTCTGAGTCCATGGTCCTCAGCCGGAAAAAGGTGGATTGTCCTCTCCGGGTTGGGGACAGGCTCCTGCACCAAGTGGAGGAGTTTAAGTATCTTGGGGTCTTATTCATGAGTGAGGGGAGAATGGAGCGAGAGATCGACAGACGGATTGGAGCAGCATCTGCAGTGATGCGGACGTTGTACCGGTCTGTTGTGGTGAAGAGGGAGCTTAGTTCTAAGGCAAAGCTGTCGATTTACCAGTCAATCTACGTTCCTACTCTCACCTATGGTCACGAGCTTTGGGTAATGACCGAAAGAACGAGATCGCGG
The DNA here is from genome assembly GCA_020510985.1 of Pholidichthys leucotaenia. NCBI lineage: Eukaryota > Metazoa > Chordata > Actinopteri > Cichliformes > Pholidichthyidae > Pholidichthys > Pholidichthys leucotaenia. The sequence continues at coordinate 317,554,721 of CM035839.1, read as the reverse complement.
ATACAAGCGGCTGAAATGAGCTTTCTCCGTAGGATTGCTGGACTCACCCTCAGAGATGGGGTGAGGAGCTCAGTCATCCGGGAGAGGCTCAGAGTAGAACCGCTGCTCCTCCACATTGAAAGGAGTCAGTTGAGGTGGTATGGGCATCTGATTAGGATGCCTCCTGGACGCCTCCCACTTGAGGTGTTTCAGGCACGTCCCACTGGGAGGAGACCCCGGGGCAGACCCAGGACTCGGTGGAGAGACTGTGTCTCCCAGCTGGTCTGGGAACGCCTTGGTATCCCCTCTGAAGAGCTGGAGCAGGTGGCTGGGGAGAGGGAAGTCTGGGCTTCTCTGCTTGAACTGCTGCCTCCGCGACCCGGACCTCCGGAAAAGCGGTAGAAGATGGATGGATGGATGGCTTGAATGTTGGAATATTGGGCCAGTTGGGGTCCCACCAAGATGTCCTGTGTTTGGACTTTTTACTGGTGTCATCCTCTCTCCTTCCTCTGCTCTCACCTCTCCTGGACCCTCTGCTTGAACACTTTCCTCTCCTTGGCTCATCTTGTCTGGCTCATCTTTCCCTCTCTGAACTCTGTCTAGTTCAGAATCTCTCTCTGTCTATGGTGGTATACAAACAGGTTAGAAAACACCAAGTGTCAAAGTCATGTTAAAACATAGGACAACTTACAGGGGTAAGAGAGGGCCCTCAACGTGTAACCAAGTTTAAGGAATTTCCCTCGGAGCCAACACACCATCAAGGCTCCTCTAAGGTCACTAAAGAGACCTCAATTCAGGAAGATCCTTTGACAGTTTTATGTTCTAAAGTTTTTTATACTGTTCTTGATCTTTCAGTATTTGAGTAGCATAAGAGAGGGACACTATACTGTCATACTAATTAAGACAATGTAATGGAGATACAAAGTTCAACCAAAATAATCTCATATAATGTAAAAGGGATCCTTAACTCAGTAAAAACATCCAAGATTCTAAGCAAAATGAAAAAAGACAAAGCAGGAATAATATTCTTACAAGAGACTCACTTGCCGTGGAAGTGAGGAAGGCGCCGGGACCGGACGGCATCAGCGCAAAGCTCCTCAAGTCCTGTGCAGACCAGCTGTGTGGGATTGTGACGTATATCTTCAACATGAGCCTGAAACTGGGGAAGGTACCACAGCTGTGGAAAACATCTTGTGTGGTACCTGTACCAAAAACTTCCCACCCCAAAGACCTGAACAGCTACAGACCGGTGGCCTTGACGTCCCACTTGATGAAGACCCTGGAGAGACTGCTCCTTGCTCACCTCCGCCCCCTGGTGGAACCAGCGATGGATCCACTCCAGTTCGCCTACCAGCATGGCATTGGGGTGGAGGATGCGGTGATCTTCCTCCTTCACCGTTCTCTGTCCCACCTGGAGAAGCCCGGGAATATGGTGAGGATCATGTTCTTTGACTTCTCCAGTGCTTTCAACACCATCCAACCGATGATCCTGAAGGACAAGCTGCTGCGAACAGGGGTGGACCAGCACCTGTCATCATGGATCCTGGACTACCTCACGAACCGGCCTCAGTTTGTGAGAACCCGGGACTGTGTGTCCGACACGATCATCAGTAGCACGGGGGCCCCCCAGGGAACGGTGCTGGCTCCCTTCCTGTTCACTCTTTATACTGCAGACTTCTCACACAACACAACACACTGCCATCTACAGAAGTTCTCTGATGACTCTGCGATCGTTGGCCTCATCTCCAATGGAGATGAAGCTGAGTACAGAGGGCTTATCCAGGACTTCGTGGACTGGTGCCATCGGAACTGCCTCCAGATCAACGCGAGGAAAACTAAGGAGCTGGTGGTGGACTGCCGCAGGCATGGGCAGCCCCTCACAGCACCAGTAAATATACAGGGAACAGACATCGAGATGGTGACATCCTATAAGTACCTGGGTGTTCATCTGAACAATAAACTAGACTGGTCACACAATACTGACGCACTCTACAAGAAGGGACAGCGCAGGCTGTTCCTGCTGAGGAGACTCAGGTCTTTTGGTGTACAAGGGGCGCTGCTGAAGTCATTCTATGACACGGTGGTGGCATCAGCCATCACTTTTGGAGTGGTCTGCTGGGGCAGTGGCATTACTGCAGCCGATAGGAAGAGACTGAACAAACTGATTAAGAAAGCTAGCTCTGTCCTGGGGCAGCGCCTTGATCCGATGGAGGAGATAGGAGAGAGAAGGACGGTGGCTAAACTGTCATCTCTGCTGGAGTCCGAGTTCCACCCTATGCAGGACATACTGGATGCACTGAGGAGCTCATTTAGCAGCAGACTACATCATCCCAGGTGCACAACCGAGAGGTTTCGTAGGTCCTTCCTACCAACGGCTGTCAGACTGTACAACCTAAGCAGGGCTGCTCGCAGAGATAGCAAAAAGACGTAACAAACTAATAGTTTTTTGAATGCAAAAGATGCAATAGACTTACACAATGGTCCCCTCCGGCATACAACTAGGAACATACCGGTCGCTATGGAGGGTGAGAATATGTATGGGCACATAATCATACCATGTAGGATAACTAAGTAGACGGTTATGCTGTTTCATCCCATCTAGCAACAATGCTCTGCACTGTGTGTGTTTATATATTTACATATTTATTCCATCTAGCTACAATGCTCCGCACTGTGTTTTTATATATCTACATATTATTCCATCTAGCTACATTGCTCCGCACTGTGTGTGTTTATATACTTGCATATTTATTCCACCTAGCTGCAATGCTCCGTACTGTGGGTGTTTATATATATTTACATATTTATTCCATCTAGCTACAATGCTCTGCACTGTGTTCATATACTCATATATTTATTCCATCCAGCTACAATGCTCTGCACTGTGTGTCTGTGTGTGTGTGTGTATATATTTATTTTATAGTAATATGTACATATGTATATTAGCCGCTCTTGCTTGCTTGTTTTTTTCTTGCCTTCTGATTGTTGCTCTGAGTGTTGCTATCCCTGTGCTGTTGCAATCCTGGAATTTCCCCGTTGTGGGACTAATAAAGGCTTATCTTATCTTATCTTATCTTATCTTAACAGACTTGGAACACACTAAACTTAATAGACAAGGGTTTAAACTGATTTCCTCATTTTCATATAAGTCAGGAAGGAGGAGGGGGGAAGTAACTTTTTTTTTTCCACAATATCTTTATTGAACCTTTTTTTTTTTTTTTAACAAACATGATACAAACAATCAAACACTAACACTAAAGTACTACAAAAAAAAAAAAATACCCTAAAAACACCAACAACCACCAACAAAATCAAGTCTTCAACAATGCTCCTCTGTTTAGTCTAGACAATCCAATATCGCATGCTAAAACTTAGTTGAATCAAATGTACAACCTTTTTTTTTTTTTCCACAATATCTTTATTGAACCTTTTTTTTTTTTTTAACAAACATGATACAAACAATCAAACACTAACGCTAAAGTACTACAAAAAAAAAAAAATGCACTAAAAACACCAACAACCACCAACAAAATCAAGTCTTCAACAATGCTCCTCTGTTTAGTCTAGACAATCCAATACATAAGTATACATATTATGTTCACCAGTTTGGAATTTACAAGGTCCACACACATCATTCACCTTCTTCTTCAAGAGTTATGTTTAAATTTTTTACATAATCAATAAAAGGTCTCCATATATTCTCAAACACAATTTCCTTTGATTTCAGTATATATGTTATTCTTTCTAATGGAAGGTTTGTTAACATCTGTCTTAACCACTGAGTCACATCTGGTCTATGAGTCTTTTTCCATAATAGTGCAATACATTTTTTGGCATTAAGCAAACTGAGGTCTATGAATGTTCTTTCACTTTTATTGAAATTATGCTTTTCTGGGTACAGACCCAACAAAAACAGTTTAGGATTCAATATGATTTGTTTTGAGATTATTTTTTCAATTGTTACCCTCACCTCCTCCCAAAACATTCTTATTAATCTACATTCCCATAAACAATGAAATAGGGTTCCTTTACTTTCCATGCATTTTGTGCATGTATCTGGTATATTTTTGTTATATCTATTTAACTCCTCCGGTGTAACATACATCCGCATTAACCATTTGAAATGTATCAATTTAAGGCGTGCATTTATTGATTTGGTTTGAGCTTCTGTACAAGCCAATTCCCATTGTTCCTCTGAAATTTCAATTTGCAGATCTTCTTTCCAGTAGTTTAATCTTTTCAGTGAATTTTCACTTGAAGATAGTGTCAATGAGTTATAAAACTCTGAAATAATACCCTTTCTTTTACTATCTTTCATCAACATTTTTTCCAAGGATGAATAAATAGGTCGAGTGAGAGCTTTATTTTGATTTGATCGAATAAAGTTTCTAAGTTGAAGATATTTAAAAAAATGTGTTCTATTGAGATTAAATTTGATCCTCAGCTCTTCAAAAGACATTATGTTATCTGCACATGGCAAATATAAATCCTGAATCTTTTGTATCCCTTTTAAATTCCATACTTTAAATACAGCGTCCGCTCTCCCTGGTTTAAAATATTGATTACCCCATATTGGACTAAATTGTGACAATAACTGTGGTTCTTTTAAATAGTTTTTAGCTTCACACCATATTTTGATCATATGTTTTACAAATGGATTTTTAACTTGTTTTTGTAATTTTTTTGCCGAATCTGAGTATATGAATATGGGAAGAGGTAAAGGTAAATTGTATGATTCCATTTCAGTCCAGTGAGGGAGATCATTTGATGAAAAATAATATGTCATAGACCTCAGTTGTGCCGACCAATAATACAACATAAAATTTGGACATTTCAGACCTCCACGATCAAATGGTAAATATAATAAAGACAAACGTAATCTAGCCCTCCTGTTGTTCCATATAAATTCCACTAACTTTTTTTTTATTCTTGAGAATAGATCTAAAGGTGGTGATAAGGGAATGTATTGAAATAAAGTATTTTAGGTAAAATATTACTTTTAAGTATATTGATTCTCCCGATCATCGACATTGGTAGTGACATCCATCTCTGAGTTAACTCACTGATATCTGACATTAAGGCTTCATAGTTGACGCTGGCGACTGATTCTAGCTTAGGCATAATTTGGATTCCTAAATATTTAAACTGATTTACAACATTGAATTGATTTACCTCAGGGTCTGGGTAATTTCTCTGGGTCTCATTTAGCATTAATATTGAAGATTTAGTTTTATTTATTTTATATCCTGATATTTCCCCAAAATTCTTTATTAAATTCAACAAGGTTGGAATTGATTTTTTTAGATTCGACATAAACAAAATTATATCATCGGCGTACAGGGAGATTTTATGTTCTGTTGGTCCAACTTTAATTCCATATATTTGTGAATGTAAACGTATCGCTATCGCTAAAGGTTCAATTGCCATAGTAAACAGTAAAGGTGAAAGTGGACAGCCTTGTCGACATCCTCTATTGATTTTTATTGGTTTTGAAATATTGTTATTTGTTAGGATTTCTGCTGTAGCATTATTGTATATTATTTGAACCCATTTTATGAAATTATTTCCAAGTCCAAACCTTTGTAGGACTTCAAAAAGAAAGGGCCATTCAACTCTATCAAAGGCCTTTTCGGCGTCCAATGATAGGAGAGCTGTATCCGGTGCTTCTTTATTAAAATAAATAATATTAAATAGTCTTCTTACATTATGGAAGCCTTGTCTACCCTTTATAAAGCCATTCTGATCTCGATTAATAATATTTGGTAAAATTTCTTGTATTCGTCTTGCTAAAATTTTACAGATTATCTTAAGGTCGGCGTTTAATAGGCTTATTGGTCTCATATTTTCACATTTATTAGAGGGCTTACCTGGTTTTGGCAACAGTATAATTAAGGCATTATTTATGTATGATGGTAAATTATTATTTTGAAATGCTTCTAAAACCATTTCCAAAAAAGGTTTTATTAATTTATTCTTAAATTTTTTATAAAGGTCAACTGGAAGACCATCTGGTCCTGCACTTTTTCCTGATTTCATATTATCAATGGCTAGCCCAACTTCTTCTTGACTAATTTTAGACTCCAATATCTCCCTGTTTTCATTTGGAATACACGGTATAGATAGTTCGTTCAAAAACCCATTTAGTTTTGTTAAATCAGGTTCATTTTTGGTATCATATAATTTTTCATAGTAATCTCTAAAGGCTCTATTAATTTCTAAAGGATCTATAACTACCTGTCCATTACTTATAATACTGGTAATTGGTGTTTTAATTTCCAATTGTTTAATCTGCCATGCTAATAATTTTCCTGATTTTTCACCTTGTTCATAAAAAGATTGTTTCAATCTTAGAAGACTCGAGGCAGCTCTATTCGCTGATTTTTTGTCGTATTCAGCTCTCAAAATCAGTAATTCATTCTCCAACCTTGGGTCACTTCCTGCATACACTTTTTCCTGAAGACTTTTTATTTTATGTTCCAATTTAGCTCTCTCCTCTCGAGTCTTCTTAGATTTTGATCCTGTATAACTAATAATATGTCCCCTAATAAAAGCTTTGAAAGCCTCCCACTTTACACATGCTGATGTTTGTGTAGTATTGATGTCAAAGAACTCGTCTATCTGTTTTTCTATATACTTGACAAATTCCTCATCCTGAAGCCATTTATGCTGAAATTGCCATCTACCTGATTCCTTTGTCAATTTTTTATCTACATATATTAGACAACAGGGTGCATGATCAGAGATCACGATGTTATCATAAAAGCAGTTTTGAATCTTGGACCTTAATTCTGTGGAAATCAAAAAATAATCAATACGTGAGAATGTCTTGTAGGTACTGGAATAACAAGAATAGGCTTTAACTTGTGGTTTCATTTCTCTCCATATATCTAACAATCTCAATTCTTTCATAAAATGATTAATAGTCATCCTACATCCAATATGCGTACAATCCAGTCCTGTTGATCTATCCACACCTGGATTCAATGTACAATTAAAATCCCCTGCTATTATATGTTGCCCTGTAAGTGATGATAAGATGAGAAATAAATTAGCAAAGAACTTCTGATCATCTATATTGGGACCATATAAGTTCACAAGATTTATATTTTCTAATAGCAAAGAACCTTGAATGATTACATATCTTCCAAATTTGTCTCCAATTACATTTTTCACCTGAAAAGGAACTGATTTATGTATGAGAGTCATAACTCCCCTGGCTCGGGATGAAAATGAAGAGGTGAATACACTTCCCTGCCATCTACTCCTATTTCTTTTAACATCCTCCTCTATCAGATGAGTTTCTTGTAAAAACACAATTCTTGAACCCATGTCCTTTATTTTATTCATAACTTGTTTAAGTTTTTTTAAATTTTGTAGACCTCTGCAATTCCATGAAGTTAAATTAAGATTAACACTTTGGTCCATGATCAATAGAGAGTTTGGGATTACCTTGCAGTGTAAACATGCTCATACAGAGAAGCAAAAACATGAGTGGTTGAACATTCATCCTACAAACTACACACAAACAAATTCCCCCTTCCCACACTTGTGGCAAACCCCCCAAAATCAAAAGAAAAATTCTGTCTCCCGATATAGCCATCGACTGTTCCACACCCACGGGGAACAGCCTAAGCCACTCCTTCTTCATCCTCCCAATCACCCCAACTCTACTGCTTTTAATGACGTAACATTAACTCTCCTCTGTAGTTTTCCAACTTAACTCCAAAATTTTTAACAACTTTGTACATCATAGTTTTTTTTTTGTTTGTTTTGTTTTTGTTTTGTTTTTTTAATATATAATACAATCTATATTTTGTAAACTTACTATTTACTTCAAGTCAGTCAGATGCCTGTGCAAATGCTTAATTATTCTACCTTATATTTTGTTCATGCTTAGCTCCCACCAGTCTCTTCTTCTTCTTTGATCTTCTTGATGAACTCCTGCGCCTCCTCTGGGGTCTTGAAGATGTGGGTTCTGCCCTCATACGTGGTCAGCAGTCTCGCAGGATAGATTACACCATGACGAATCCCAAGGTTGCGCAGCTCCTTACGTACGGGATCAAACTGCTTCCTCAATTGCTGGATTCCTGTGGCCAAATCTGGGTAGAACCGCACCTGCTGGTCCTGGTGTTTAATCTCTCCTTTAGCACGTGCAGCGTTGAAGATCTTCATCCTGTCTCTGTTGCTAAGAAACTTCATAATTAAGGTCCTCGGCGGTCCCTTATCTCTCCGTGGGCCAATACGATGTGCTTTTTCCAGAACCACTGCTGATTGCAACTCCTCGCTGCCCAGCACCTCCGGAATCCACTTTTCCAGAAAGGAACATACGTCCCGACCTTCTGATTCCTCTGGAAGACCCACCAGCCTCAAATTATTCTGTCTCGACCGAGATTCCAAATCCAAAATATTATCTTCCAGAGATTTATTTTTTTTTCTCCAAAGTGCGCACCTTTAATTGAAGACGGGTGACGTCATCTTCAGCACTAGCGAGACGGAGCTCCATCTGCGCCGTTCGTTCTACACAGTCACCCAATTCCTTTCTTATTCCTTCCAACGCTGTCATAATCCCATCAAATCTAGAGGAAAAGTCCGCTCTCATTGAACTCATGGCAGCCATCAGCGCATCTGCGCCATTCCCCGCAAACATCGCACCGCCGCCAGCTTCCTCCGCCATATATGGAGTTTTGTTTGCTGCGTCACAGACCTGAAAGTCCGTTAATTTGGACTGTTTCGGCGGCTCGCTTTTTCCTTTTCCTGGTTTTCCAGCCTTAGGCTTCGCCGACATATCCTCGCCCAAATGCTGGGATACGTTCTGTCCCAAATGAGAGAGTTATTTGCCGATTTTTTTTCTCCAGGAGCAGAGCAGAGCGAGACACGTCCGTCCTACGTGGCAGCCATAACCGGAAGTTCGGGGAAGTAACTTTGATCCCAACCAAAATTATATTTGAAAAAACTTAGAACACAAAGATAAAGAAGGGAGTTTTAGTATAGTATTTGGTCAACTAGAGGGAGAAGATATCACCCTACTGAATGTATACAGTATGTACCTCCAGGGGCCAACTGGAAATTTTATAAAAACACATTTGACCTAATGATAACTAAAGCCCAAGGTTTAGTGATATGTGATGGAGACTTCAATCTAAGACTGAATCCATACTGGGATGCATCAGGTAATTCTCCACATCAAAATAACACTTAAAGTAGAAAAATTAGGATGTTACTAAATGAAATGGGAATCTGCGATGTGTGGAGGGAATTCAACCCCAGTGTAAAAGATTATACATTTTACTCAGCACCACACTCAACATATTCTAGGATTGACTTTTTTTTAATGTTTAATAGAGACATCGGGAGAGTAAAAATGTGTAAAATAGGGCTGATGGATCTCTCTGACCACAGTCCAATCTATATGGACTTAAATATCCAAAAGAATACAAATGACACATTTTCTTGGAGGTTAAATTCAAATGTGCTGAAAGAACCACTGCTAAATGAATTGGAGTCAGATATTCTCAGATATTTGGAAGAAAATGATAACAGGGAAGTGTCCCCTTTAATATTGTGGGACGCATGCAAGGCTGCAATAAGGGGAAAGATTATTGCAAAACTGGCATGTCAAAGAAATTGAGACAAGAAAAATTAAAGACATTGGAATCAGAACTAAAGAAACTGGAAAGAGAGCATAAAGCCAACACTCAGTCTAAGGACTCTGGGCTGCACGGTGGCGCAGTGGTTTAGCACTGTGGCAGCACAGTTTACCCTCGGCCGGGGGATCGCGGGGATCATGAGATCATGGGTTCTATCCCAGCCCCCGACCAACAGTGAGCTGTGTGGAGTTTGCATGTTCTCCCCATGTTGCGTGGGTTTACTCCGGGATTTCTCCGGTTTCCTCCCACATACCAAAAAAACATGTAGGTTTAGGGCGCTCACGCATGCAGCGACCGCCAGCCGGTGGCTTGTCACCAGACTGCAAACCAAATCTACCTACGGGTACAAATAAGTAACTAAAAAAAAAAAAAAAAAAAAAAGACTCCCACAAAATTAAGAAAATAAAAAACCAAATAAATGAGATATACGCTACAGAAATTCAAAAGAAACTTACATTTCTAAAACAAAATATTATGAAACAGGTGGCAAATCAGCAAAATTACTGGCCTATAAATTGAGAAAACAGCAAACAGAAAGAATAATTTTCAAAATTAGAGACCCAATATCAAAGGAAATAAAAAATTAGAATTCAGAAAATTCATAAAAGCTTTGAGAATTACTACAAGAACTTGTACTCCCCCCCCAAAAACATAAGAGACATATCTGAAGCTTTCCTAGGTACATTAAATCTCCCCCAACTTTTTGCATCACAAAATAAAAAACTACTGGCAGAAATACAGCCTAAAAAAAATAGAAAAAGCAATTATGAAACTTAAAGCTAACAAATCCCCAGGAGCAGATGGCTATACAGTAGATTGGTACAAAACTTTTAAACAACAGCTATCTCCTCTCCTCCTGAAAACATTTAATCATGTTCTCCACACAGGGGAAATCTCCCTCTCCTGGAGAGAAGGAGTTATTGCAGTCATACCTAAACCTGGAAAGGATAAGTTGGAATGCTCCAACTACAGACCAGTGTGTTAAATCAGGACTATAAACTTTTTACCGCTATCCTTGCCAAAAGGTTAGAAAATATACTGACAGACATAATTCATTTTGACCAAAAGGGTTTTATAAGACAAAGAAAGACGCAAAATAATATTAGACACACTTTACACGTAATTCATCACATAAAAAAATATAATTTAAATGCAGCCATATTGTAACTAGATGCTGAAAAAGCATTTGATTCAGTTGACTGGTCTTTCCTATATAGAATTTTGTCCAGCTTCAGTTTTCATAACAACTTCATTACAACTATCCAGGCACTATAGAAAAAACCAACAGCTAAAATAAGGATAAACAGTAAATTATCATCATCTTTTGAACTGGAAAGAGGATGTCATCAGAGCTGCCCCTTATCTCCACTGCTTTTTGCGATCTTCATAGGACCTTTGAGCCAATGGATAAGACAGAATCAAAAAATTCAAGGTATTACACTTGGCCAGAAGGAACATAAAGTAGCAGTCTTCGCGGATGATATTCTAATATACCTGGGGCAACCAGACACCTCTTTTCCAGAATTGATCTCAGTTTTTTAAGAGTATGGAGAATTATCGGGATACAAATTGAACATGTGTAAAACCCCAATTTTAACATTCAACTATAACCCAAACCAATATTTACGACACAAATTCAAAGTTAACTGGGAGATGGAATCTATGAAATATCTGGGTGTTAATATCCCTAAGCAACTCAACAAAATTATAACACTAAACTATGACCCTCTGATGGCAAAAATAAAATCTGATCTATCAAGATGGAATATGCTACCCTTTTTAGGTACCACACAAAGACTTGAAGCAGTCAAAATGAATATACTACCACATTTTCTGTATCTTTTCCAAGCATTACCAGTAGAACCTCCCAAAGAAACATGGTAAGAACTGGACAAATGGTTTCAAGATTCATATGGCAGGGCAAGAGACTAAGAATCAGGTATAGAACCCTACAGCTAAACAAAGACAAAGGTGGTCTCAAGCTGCCGAATATCAGGGATTATTTCAAAGCCGCTCAGATTAAAACCTTAGTAGAGATATGTAACCCATCCTATGCTGCACAATGGAAGGAGATAGAATTCCAAATAACAAGTGACATTCCCCTACAGGCGATAATGGGGAATAATGCCTTACCTAAACATTTGAATGACACTAACCCATGGATAGAGACCCCACTAAAGATTTGGTTTAAGGTCGTTAGAGAGAATCAAACTAAAGAACCCTATAGATTACTGCAATGGATTTCCTGTGATCATGACTTTACTCCTAACAAAGCAGATATTAGACTTAAAAAATGAAGAGAGAATGGACTAATAAAATATTATGACTTTTTTAAAGGGTTAACTTTAAAAAGTTTTGAGGATTTGAAAAAGCAAGGTCTAACAAACCAAGACTTTTACAGGTTCTTTGTCATGGAATGACAAGGAAAAAGAGGAGACCCAGACGCTGGACTGCTAGTTTGTGATTCATTCATTCTTTCATTCATCTTCTTCCGCTTAATCCTTTTCTGGTCACGGGGGGGCTGGAGCCTGTCCCAGCATCTTTGAGCGAGAGGCAGGGTACACCCTGGACAGATTGCCAGTCCATCGCAGGGCCAACACAGAGAGACAGACAACCATTCACTCTGTCATACCTAAGGACAGTTTAGAATCCCCAGTTTTGATATTTAATGAAAACACAGAAACTCCAAACTGTGCACGAACAAAACTTACGAACATGGACGGCAAGAAGAAAACAGAGCACACAAGGATAGTAAATGCCTAAACAGGGACAGGGTTCAAACGCAGATGATCAAATGAGACTCCAGCAAAGAGAAAAGAAATAACCGCCCTTAAATAGGGCCAAAAATAATTTAACACAAATGATAACCGGTGTGAATCACATGAGTGGGTTGGGAAAGAAGATGACAATCAGCTGTGAGTCATGAGGAGAGGAGACGGGGCTGACAGCTTGACAGAGGCATCACCCACAACCGGGGAAAACCCAGAAGTGCCTCCGACAGCTGCATTCCTGAGAGAGAACAAAGGAATCGGCAAAATACAAATATAATGTGGTAACAAAGACAAATAAACCCAAATATGTAAATAACAAAACTACAATGAACATAAACAGGAAAATAAATCATACTAAGAAACAATAGAGAATATATGAAAATCAACCAAAGATAAAATAACAGGAATAAGAACTCAAAAATCCAACACCATACAAATGCAGAAAAAGGCAAAACGAAAGAGCATGGCAGAATCCCCCCTGCTCCCCGTGCTCAAATTGTGACAGAGTCCCCCCCCCCCAAGGGGTGGAACCAGACACCCCGGGCAGCAATGAAAGAAAAGGACCCACCGACACAAAGAACCCACCCCACCAAAGACAAGAAAACAACCCCACCCCGGGCGGGAGGAGGGAGACCCAGGCACGGAGGGACCAAAACAAACCAGAGAAAAAATAAGACAAACTCTCATGACTCACACCTCAGCAAAACCCAGGCTAGGAGGGAACAAGGGAAAAAAAAGAACTAAAACCCCACTCAGGACCTACACCGGGCAGGACCAAGCACCTAGGCCCCCTGGACCAGAGAGCTAGACAGTTCAGGGGGCCGGCCAAAGTCCCAGGCCTGGCAGACGGGGTGGTGGTAAGAGTCGGGTGGCCTGCTGGAGAACATGGGCCACTCAACCCAATGGCACAGTCTGTCAGGCAGTTGACCAGAGTTTTTTAGCCATCTAAACAGAAGGGGTGGCCCAGGAGGTGGCTGCCCCATGGGGAAGCCCCACATAGCAGGGGACAGAGGAATTGGGAAATCCACAACAGCGTCTGGCAGAGGAGAGGGAACCACGATGACGTCTGGCAGAGGAGGGGGACAACGACAGCGTCTGGCAGAGGACAGAGAACCACGACACCATTTGGCAGAGGAGAGGGGACCACGACACTTTCAGACTGCTCTGCAGCACCCTCGGTAGTCCTGGACTGGGATATTGCAGCACCCTCTGTGGCTCTGGGCTGGAGCAGAGCTGCACCTGTGGTGGCTCCGGGCTGGAGCAGAGCTGCACCCGCAGTGGACCCGGGCTGGAGCAGAGCTGCACCCGCAGTGGACCCGGGCTGGAGCAGAGCTGCACCCGCAGTGGACCCGGGCTGGGATGGAGCACCCTCGATGACCTCATCAGATGGGGAAACAGCACCCTTGGAGGCCCCGGGCTGGGATGGAGCACCCGCGAAGACCTCATCTGGAGGGGGAGCAGCACCCACGGAGGTCCCGGGCTGTGACGGAGCTCCCGCGATGACCTTGGCAGGAGGAGCTGGACCCACAAAGACCTCAGGTGGCAAGACCGAACCCACGGAAACCTCAGGTGAAGTGGGATAAACCTCAGTGACCCTGGGGAAAGGTTTAGAAAGGAGAGGTAGAGAAACAGGGTCAGGGTCATCGGCGGCAGTGGAGCCCGGCGAGGTCAGCTCAGGTGCAGCTGACGGCTGCTCTTGGCTCTTCCCGCCAAGAGCCAGGCAAGATCTCTCCAAAATGGAAGCAATGAAAACAAAGGACAGCACTTGCCTGAGGTCAAGCTCCACCGCCATCCAGGACTCCATTGATCCATGTGGCGACGTCTTGGGCCCGGCCTTCTAGAGGTCCAGTGGCTGCCCCTGCAGCAGGCATGGTGGTTAATGCAGTCCCGGGACCCCCCAGCGAAGAGACCCACGCAGGTGGCTCGCCCAGCGTGGCGACAGGAGGTCGGCTCCTTGCCGGTGCTGGATCCTTCACTGTTGAAGCCCGGGGATGCTCAGCCATCGGCATAGGCTCCGGATCACAGGCAGTGCCCTCCCTCAGTCCAGACTGTGGCTGCGGGGCTGGAACCAGGTCCACCATTATCTGGCAGCTCAATCCTGTGGCCGGCGGACACTCAGGGGGCAGAAGAGGAGACATCGAGAGAGCAGGTGAAAGGTTTATAGCTACAGCAGGCAGTGAGGACTCAGAGGACTGCACAGGCTGAGCCTCATCACCGGGAACCAGGCAAAAAAAATCATGAGTCCATAATGGAAAATGAAAAAACACTTGCCTGTGTTCCTGGGACATGTTGTTTTCTGCTGCAGCTGGTCTAAAGTCATCCCTCTCCGTAGCTACGATGGTCAAGGGCCCCTCAGAGGACCATGGAGGAGCCACCCCTGCGGACATGGAGATGGGCGGAGCCGGAGAAGAAATGGCTGGACCCTCAGCAGCGGAATGGATCGCCGAGAAGGAGGGAGGAGCAGCAGCAGTGGAGGAAAAGGCTGGTGGGACAGCCGGAGAAGAAAAACTAGATAAAGAGACTGCTGCGGGAGTTTTCAACCTCAGCAAAGGGGAAACTGCTGCCTGAGAGGTGGGGATATTCCTCCGGCTGTCCGGAGCTGGGTGGAGCAGGAATGAGCGAACTGGAGGTGGAGCAGGGCGTCTGCTGCGGAGTGCGCTTCCGCGTTGGCTTCCGGCTTGCTGGAGGCGGCCCCCACGTCAGCCTGGGGAAAGAGTGTTGGAGGACGGAGAGCATGGCCAACAACTCCATGAACTGGGAATACCTCTACAATCCAGGGTGCGCCTTGACAATAATGGTCACCAAATTCACACTATCTCAGATCTTCTTTGGGCTGCGGGAGGTGAAAGCTTCCTCCACGAAGCTCTGGATAATTCAACAGCCCGCTCCTCCTCCAGGCTTGGGGACCCAGTGGCCAATCTTCCTTTACTTGCCAAAGGCCGGCGTGCTGGGGACGTAGTTAGGCTCTGGGCAAAACAAGTGAGTGGAAACAAATAGACACAAACTAGCAGCGGCTGGGTCTCAACTGGCTGGAGTCTACTGTCATGGATTGCCCCTCGGGGCAAAGAGGAAGACCCAGATGCTAGACCGCTAGTTTGTGATATTTAATGAAAACACAAAAAGTCCAAAGTTAAAGGGTTAACTTTAAAAATTTTAGAGGATTTGAAAAAACAAGGTCTAACAAACCAAGACTTTTACAGGTTCTTTGTCATGGAATGCCTATCAGAGCAAAGAGGAAGACCCAGATGCTGGACTGCTAGTTTGTGATATTTAATGAAAACACAGAAAGTCCAAACTGTGCACGGACAAAACTTATGAACATGAACGGTGAGAAGAAAACAGAGCACACAAGGATGATAAATGCCTGAACAGGGACAGGGTTCAGATGCAGACAATTAAATGAGACTCCAGCAAAGAGAAAAGAAATAACTGCTCTTAAATAGGGCCAAAAATAATTAAACACAAATGATAACTGGTGTGAATCACATGAGCGGGCTGGGGAAGAAGATGACAATCAGCTGTGGGTCATGCGAAGAGTTGACGGGGCTGACAGCTTGACAGAGGCACCTCCCACAATCGGGGAAAACCCAGAAGTGCCTTCGACAGCTGCAACCCCAAGAGAGAACGAAGGAATCGGCAAAATACAAATATAATGTGGTAACAAATAAAAACAAATAAACCCAAATATGTAAATAAAACTACAATGAACATAAACGGGAAAATAAATCATACTAAGAAACAATAGCGAATATATGAAAATCAACCAAAGATAAAATAACAGGAATAAGAACTCAAAAATACAACACCATACAAATACAGAAACAGGCAAAGAGAAATAGCACGGCGGAACCCCCCCCCCCCCCCCGCCCCCGTACTCAGATCGTGACATTCTTTCAGCTTAAACACCACATAAACAAAATAATGCCCAATCAGGTGTTTTAGAAAGTCTTTTTAATGGCATATAAAGCAATCCCAGGGGTCAGATACATTTTTAAAATATACCATGGTCTCCAACAATTAAAAAAGAAATGGGAAAAAGAGGGGAATTTCACTTTACAATTGGATATATGGGAAACACTTAACAACAGTGGAAAAGTACTTCATCCCTGTTGTGAAGAGAATTTGGATGGAGAAATCTGGTAAGGTTCTTCAGAACACCTGTACAAAACAAATGTACTCATAAAGGGTTGAATTGTTGGCGCTCTTGTGGTGAGAACACTGCAAATCATTTTCATGTGTTTTGGTCATGCCTGGTTATTCAGCAATACTGGATTAATGCGCAGACAATAATGGGGAAAATATTCAAAGTAAAAATCCCCGTTTCCTTTGAAACTTTGTATTTGGGTTTGAAACCGGAATCACTGGAAGGACGAGGAGAAAAATACTTTTTCAGTGTTTTATTATTGGCAAGTAAGAAAGCACTGACAAAAAAATGGTTGACTAGAGACTCTTCTTCACCTGAAGAATGGACCAACATGATTCATGACATTTATGTGATGGAAAAGTTGACATTTACACTGAGGCAGGACATAGACAAGTTCTTAAACTTTTGGCAACCCTGGAGCATATGTCTCATCTATCAGACCTAATCTCTGACAGACACCACTTCAATAACTGTAACTCTCTTTGTTCCAAAGCTACTCACAGTTGGTCGTTTTTTGTTTGTTTTTTCTTTCTTTTTCATTAAAAAAATGGTGATTCAATAACAATTTTTTTTTGTTTGTTTGTTTGTTTGGGTTTTTTTTTCAAAAATTCAGTTTTGTCCTATAAACAACAAAAGGGAGTAGGGGAGTATGTCATGCTCTACTGACATGTATACTCTCAAAAAACCCCCAAAAACGAAAACACCAAGTGTCACGTTTTGCCCTGCAGGATTTTTTTTAGTCATGGTGTACATAAATGACAAAAATATGTGTATTTTTTGTATTTTTATTCTAGTGTTTCTTTTTTCCATTGGAAGAGTAGGAAAGAGAAGGGAAAAAGCATTCATAACAGAAATTAACTCACACATACTTAAATTATATGATCAGAGGCAGGTTATAGTAGCCAGAAATTTTACTCATGTAAAAGCAGTGCTATGAAATTAATAATTAAAAGGTGACAACCAAAAATTTCTAGTTGAGTTAAGGGTACAAAGAGAACCCACTTAAAACTTGAGTAATGACTTCAGTCTTGAAGATTTGAGGTTTTTCTCCAAAATTTATAACGATTTTCTTGTAGTTTTCTACTTTTCTTTGTAAATTTATCTAAATTTGAAATCATTTCCCTCAAATTTGTAATTTCATCTTGTAAAATTGACTTTTCTTGTTCATTTGAAACTTTATTATAAATTTGAGCATTATTTTATGGCAGATTTTTGTCTGTTTTTTTAACATATAGAATTACTGTCTTTTTTTATAAATTTGAAACAGATTGTGGTAAAATTTTGACTTTTTTTTCCTTATACAATTTACACTTTTGACCATAATTTTGCAGAGCCAGAACAGAACAATAATTTAACTCTGATTTCAAAGAAAAAAAAATTATATTTAATTAAATAAATTAACTTAAATTACCAAAGATGCAGTTGTTTCTGTTAAAATTTTCTATATATTTATAGCTTTTTAGAAATCTCCTCACCACCCAGACAGCAGGAAAAACCTCCCTTATTTTGAAATCCAAATGTTGGCACGTTTAGTTGGTCTGAAGGATGACAGATTAAAGTCATTGACTTTGTGAATTTCGGTCATCTTCACTTGCCAGGTACATAATAATGAACATAAATTAGTTAATATTGTAGTGGCTGGTGAAGTAAATACTGAACGATTCATCAGTCACACTTGCCTTTCCCTGCATATGAAGCCTGCATATGAAGCCTAACCACACCTGTTTACTAAGCGACTCTGCTAAGCGACTCTCCATGAGGCATTTGTCATGGTTTTGCCTCCACTGCTTACATACCTCTTCTTCATTTTTTCCACATTTAAAGTACTTTAATAAGCTCATGCTTCTCTCGGACAACGATGCTAGTGAGATACTCTGCCTGCCGACTGGAACACATGGGTGGGGCACTTCCGAACTCTACGCAGATGATGGTCATGCGCGTTGTTTGTGTGCGCACTTGCAGAGTGTCATTCCTTCATATTTTTTCTTAAATTTATATTTCCTTGGCGTGACAGCATAGTTTCAAGGGTGGCGGTCCGCCACACAGAAATGTTACTAGAGGAAACCCTGGGATGGATGGATGGATCCAGTTAACAGCGGCCCTGGTTGGTCCATGAGTGAGGCAGGTGAATTAGTTATTATTCATCAGGGTTTCACTGTGCTCAATGAGTCGAGTTATGGAGATAAATCACGTAATGATAATCATGTTTTTCACAGACTAATTCATAAACAAAGCATTTTAACTGAAGCAGAAACACTATTTTAACACATTCTGTGAGTTTCAGCTGTTTTGTAGTTTAAGAATCCCACCTGATAGAGCCAAACAGAATTTTGCAGACAGCCGCAACTTCTTACAGCAGGTGGGAACTTTACAGCTCGGCAGATTCTCATGTCACCATTGTTTTTATACATCCCATTATGTGCGTAAAAATCAGCGTACACCGTGTTTTTGTATGTGTGCACCGTAAAGGATTACGCAGCTTTCATACTGAAAGATGGCATACTCACAAAATCTGAAAAGTACGTGTGTACAGAAATTTTCAGATGTGTAAACCTGTGCTCACACCCGATTCTACACTCATTTTCTTTATACATCCTTCCTCACCGTGAAAACCAGCACACGTGCACGATCTTTTCACTCCGCGTCGGTTCTTCCCACTAATGACTATGTGAATGAATAAAAACGCCCCCCCATGTCACTATTCTATCAAACAATGATCGTCAATTCTACGGGAAAGCGCAACATTAAAAAAAAATAATACCTTCACGGAGTGTGACACTGAGATGTTAACATCGGTGGAGGTCAGAAAAAAAATATTTTATTTTGTTCTGACCTTCTAGAATTAACAATAAACACAAGTTTACTAAGTGGACTGGTGTTACATTGCAGTTAATGCAGCCAGCTCTTATTGAAATAAAATAAAATAAAATGGTCTAGCATTAAAGTTAAAGTCAATAGATGGATCACTACTCAATGACAGTGTTGCTAGAGTGACGTGGGGGTGGGGGGAGAGGCCGTGGGCGGGGCTGACACACGAAAAAAAAATGCTGTGAAAGAAAGCCCTCAGTAATCCGCACAGACAAATGTGATGTTATTGAGTAAAATAAACAAATAAAGTAAATAAACACCACTGATTACCACTCCAATCTTACAGCTGAATTTATACAAGTTACCAAATCTGTGTCAGAATCCAAATTACGCACTACAGCCAGGAGGAACACACAGAGCTGTGCAATATAAGGGCCTTTTATTTCCAAATTATAGCCTCCAAGATGCAGCACATATTGCACTGGGGATCCTCCTGTTGTCTTCAGGTCAAAATGACACATTTATAGAAATAGGATCCAGTCAATAGCGGCGCTGGTTGGTCCATGAGTGAGGCAGGTTAATTAGATACTATTCATCGGGGTTTCACTGTGCTGAATGAACTGAGTTATGGAGATAAATCACGTAATAATAGTGATGTTTTTCATAGACAAAACATTTTAACTTAAGTGGAAATGTTATTTTAACATATTCTGTGAGTTTCAGCTTTTTGTAGTTTAACAGACCCACCTGATGGAGCCAAACAGAATTTGCAGACAGCTGCAACTTTTCACGGCAGGTGGAAACTTTGTGGCTTGGCCCGCAGATTCTCATGTCACCTTTGTTTTCATATATCTCACTGTGTCCGTGAAAATCGGCATATGCACTGTTTTTGTGTGTGCGCACTGTCTAAGACCCCAGATCATTTGTTAGTGACGTAGGGAAATGTAACCCAGAAGAGCAAAACTGGCTTCTGGCCATTGTTCTGAGATGGTAAAATATAATTATTTCTAAGTGAAGAGAGATTTTAACATTTTATTTATACTGTAATCGCCAGAGTGCTGACCTAAAGGTAGAGCATCCACTCCACAACCGGGAGGTCGTGGGTTCAAGTCCCAGCCGGGGTCATACCAAAAACCATATAAAAATGGTACTTCCTGCCTTCTAGCTTGGTGCTCAGCAAAAATAGAATGGAGGAAGGAAAGTCACAGCCAGCCACAGGGAGAGCACAAGCCAGTGTACTCCCTGTGCCAGTCCCAAGCCTGGATAAACGGGCAGGGTTGTATCAGGAAGGGCATCCAACGTGAAAATCCTTGCCGAATCAGCATGCAGATCATCGTGATATAAGGTGATGATACACTGTAGTGACCCTAAAAGGGAGCAGTTAAAAGACAAAAATTTATATATACTGTGATCAGTGATCTGTGATTTTTTTTTTTCCGGTTCCGCCGGACCGGCGGCGCCACACGAGTAGGCTGCCTGTTGCAACAGCCTTTTTTTTATCTTCCTTCTTCTTTCTACACCTTTCACTCTGTATATATATCACGGACGCACGGATCGCCCCGGGGGTCTCCCGGGTCGGCGGACGGAGCCACGGTTTGCAGCGGGAGACATTACAGCGGGGAGGAGCTAGTGCTAGCTAGCACTTGGCCGCCGCCCGGTGCTAATGGGAAACTCGACATACCGGGAGCTGTAGCGAAAACGATGCGGGTGCCGGGCTGGAGTTTAGGCGGCGTGAAAGAAATATAAGACAGAATAATAAAGAGCGATGGCAAGAACCAAGCAGACCGCCCGTAAAATCTACTGGAGGAAGAAGCCCCCCCCCCCCCTTCCAGGAGACAGCTAGCCACCAGGGCTGCTCGGAGAGGCGCTCTGGCCACCGGCAGAGTGAAGAGGCCTCGCCGTCACAGGCCCGTGCTCTGAGAGAGATCCGTCGCTACCAGAAATCCACGGAGCTGCTCATCCGTAAGCTGCCCGTCCAGCGCCTGGTGAGGGAGATCGCTCAGGACTTCAAGACCGTCCTGCGTTTCCTGAGCTTCGCCGTCATGGCTCTGCAGGAGACCAGCGAGGCCCACCTGGTGGGTCTCTTCTTCGCTAAGGGGGTCACCATCATGCCCAAAGACTTCCAGCTGGCCCGCTGCATCCGCGGAGAGAGAGCTTAGACTTTCTGCTGCACATTCACCAGCCATAATGCTCTGCACTGTGTGTCTATATATATACATTTATAATAATATGGACATATGTTTACTAGATGTTGTTTTTTTCTTGCCTTCTGATTGTTGCTCTGAGTGTTGCTATCCCTATGCTGTTGCAGTCCTGGAATTTCCCCATTGTGGGACTAATAAAGGCTTATCTTATCTTATCTTATCTTATCTTATCATAGGCCCCTTTCAAGCATTTTAGAAGGTGAAAACCCACAGAGACTCCATGTTTGAGTGAATGTGACCTTTATTGAAAATGTCTTAATTGTATTTATAGTATAATTTAATGAGAATTTAGGCGTTTTTTGCATTGCCCTGGAGCTAGTTCACGTATTGTGTACTTCTACCAGGAATTTACAGGCCAGTTAACTTTTTGTGACAATATCCCAGGGATGGAAACGGTGATAGACCTACTGTATTTTTAGCATTTTATAATTAGTAGTGAAGAAGAGAAGAACTGAGGTGAACTGTTAAAGATAGAAGAGAATCAAGAGTTGAAGTCAGGACAGAGGGTGTTATTTTCTTGTGAGTGCGTGCGTGTGTGTTTAGAAAGAGCAGTAAGTGAACGAAAGCTGCAGACTCCCTTGTCTGGTTTACAGATGCTGGCTGCAGAGGCCTGTGCATCCCACTGTGCCTTGCGAGAATTCTTCACTCAGGGCTAGACAGCGAACATGGACGTGAAAGATAAATAGTTTCAACAACATAACTGCCTTTAATCTGGGCCTGCAGTAACATAATGGCTTACAGAGATGATCAGCCATCCAATTCCAACTTCAGGCAGCAAGTGCCCCTTTCATCAAATCAGCTGATTTTACAATGGAAATTCTTTGCAGCTGTTAAAATAAGAACAGGGCCACAGCCTCTGCCCTGCGTTAAGGCCAGATCACACTGCCAAGCCCTTTGTCCTCTGCAGACCCCTTCACTCCCCCTCAATTACGGATTTGAGCTTTTCTCCTAATACATTTATCATCATTGCTTTGTCTGTTGTTCCCTCTATCCTCCCTGTAGATCTCACTCCTTCTCTTGCCTTCATCATTATGAAATCACTCCCTCTCTTTCTCCTGACAAGACACAGTCTCTCTTTTTCAGCTCACGCTGCCAAGGACATTTCATTAAAAAGCCTCTCACAGACGCAATTCTGTTGCCCTTCATTACTCCTCTTAGTCCAACATCCTTCATGTTCAACCTTCACACTCCATTCAACAATCCCTGCAAGCTGTAATACAAACACCCTGCTGCAAGCCATGATTGCCCTGCCAAAGCTAGGCACCATGGGAATGGTAGTTTTCCGTAGTCTGACCACTTTATTGTTCGTAAGCCTTGCCAGTACATACACTCTCGTTTTTCTTCTCCTGTCTCCCTTCATCCAAGCACTGTACCTGCTTCAGAGCTGCCAGCAAAAACAAATGCAGCCCCAGCCTGATGTCAACAGTCACTCAACTAGTAGAACAGTTGGCTGACTGCATTGATTAATGAAGGCTATATACCACTATAGTAGTTTAAAATATACACAAGAGTTGTATCAATGTGACCCATCGATGAAGGAAGATTACACATCTGATCCATATAGTCTGGAACCACAAGTAACCAAAGATGAAATAAGATCAGCTTTGAAGTCTTTATCCAATAGAAAGGCCCCAGGAATAGATGATATCCCTATAGAGATGATCAAAGCGGCAGGAGAGAGTGCAATTGTTGCCTTAACTACCCTATGCCAGAAGATTTGGATAACATCAGAATGGCCTCAGGACTGGAAACGCTCAGTATATCTGCCATTACCAAAGAAGGGTGACAGCAGAGAGGTGACAGCAGAGAGTGTTCCAACAACAGGACAGTCGCTTTCATCTCACACTGTAGTAAAGCACTGTTGAGAATACTGCAGCAAAGACTGGAACCCTATATGGAGCAAGAACTTCCAGCTGAACAAGCAGGCTTCATGTCATAAATTGCCCTGGCAAGGGCGGACTGAAGACGCAGGCTGTGAGTTTGCACAATTTAATAATGGAAAACACACGATCACAAAACATATAGAAAAACACTGAACTTATAACTAAGGCAGGATACTACTGATACTCAGCGCTGAGGCTGAACTTACAACAAAGCAGGATACCATGGATTCTAAGCACAGAGGCTGTGCATACGACGAAGGCAGGATATAGAAGAGACGAGGACTCCGTCTAGGAACAAGAAGTAGTAAATGATGTGGCAAAGAATCAACAGAGCAGTTGTCCTTAAATAGGCAAGCAAGACAGATTACACATACTGATCAGGTGTGGGTAGCATGAGGCGAGGAATAATCAGATCAACAGATGACAGCTGTCAAAGCCCGTAAACAGGGCTTGACAGGAGGAAGTAAACAAGGACTGTCAAAATAAAAGCACAAACCGTGACGAAAGAAAATCAAGAAATAAATCAATGAACAAGAATACACTTTAAAGAGAGACCGAAGGAGAGAATGAGGATAATAAGAAATGCAATACTAACAAATACTGAGACTACAAGGAAACCCAGGACTAATATAAACAAGGGGAATAAATTAGAAAACAGGATAATACAGAAATACATCATAACCAGCCTAAGATAAAATAACAGGAACTAAAAACAGAAACAAGAGGGCAAACTCATATCAATAATACACTGAACCAAGCTAAATACAAAATAAACAGAGATGCAGAAATACCGAAGATGACTTAAAAAAACTTAATGGCTGCGCACTGCTCCCCACCCATGCTCAGTATCGTGACAGAGCCCCTTCCTCAAGGGGTGGATTCCAAACACCCCAGCGTAACATCAAAAAAGACCAAAGGGCCCACCCACAAAGAACCCCCCCCCCCCAACAAGAACAAGAAAAAATAACCCACCTTGGGAGGGAGGAGGGGGAACCCAGGCAAGGAGGGACCGAAGCAATAACAAGAAAAAGAAAAACTTATGACTCACAACACTGAACAGCAGGTGGCAACAGAATACCAATGACACTAGATGAAAAAACTAACACAGTTCAGGTGGTCTCCCCGAATCCAAGAACCACCCGATCCCGTGATGGAATAGGTCGGGTGGCCTACCAGAACTCCAGGACCACCTTAACAGATGGAATAGTTTATTGGGTGGCCTCCCAGTATTCCAGAGCCACCCAAGCAGACAGCGTAGTCCGTCGGGTGGTCTACCAGCATCCCTGAGCCAACAGGCCATAAGGCATGATGTGCCCCCTCCTGGAGGTGGCAGTTGGAAACCGTGCCTCCTGCGAACCGCAGGGACCGCAGCATGGATGGAATGAGTCAACGGCTGCAGGGAGTTGACACCTGATGATGATGGCTGGCCGGCGAGGAAACCAGACGAGGAGGGTGGCTGATCGGTGGGGGACCCAGGCGAATAGGATGACTGATCAGCAGGGAAACCAGGTGAAAAGGGTGGCTGACCAGCAGGGACCTTAGGCGAAAACGGATGATCTTTGGCTACCTCAGGTGAAGAGAGAGAACCAACGCGACCTCAGGTGGAGAAGGAGGGACTACGGTGGCTTCAGGCGAAGGCAGAGGACCCATGGTAGCCACAGGCAAAGGACCCATGGTGACCTCAGGCGAAGGCGGAAGACCCACGGTGACCTCGGGCAAAGGCGGAGGACCCACAGGGACCTCGGGCAGAGATGGAGGGATCTCGGTGACCTCAGGCGAAGGCTGACGATCCTCAGTGACCTCAGGCGATGGCTCAGGCAAGAGAACAGAGACAGGCACCAGATCAGATGGGTACACAGTTACAGGCAACAGTGGAGCACGGCGAGGAGAACTCAGAAGCAGAAGACATCTGCAACTGATTCTCCCCGCCGTGAGCAAGACAAGATTTCTCTAGAACTGGTAGTGCAGAAGCAGAAGAGAGTACTTGCCTTGACTCGAGTTCCATCGCTGTCCAGGAGTCCAGCGAATCAGGCTGGGACGTCTCAGACCCATTCATCTGGACGTCTATTCCCAACATGGTCACCTCGGATGGAGAAAGAGGAAAAAACACTGGAACACAATTATAGGCAGCAGTGGAGCCTGACGAGGAGAACTCAGGAGCAGAGGACATCTGCAACTGATTCTCCCCACCACGAGCTAGAAAAGATTTCTCTAGATCTGAAGGTGTAAGAACAGAACAGAGTACTTGCCTAGACTCGAGCTCCACCGCTGTCCAGGACTCTGGCGACTCTGCTGTGGCAGCCTCAACAGCAGGCATGATGGTGGGTGCAGCCACAGAACCCCCCAGACGTGGTGGCCGATGCTAGTGGAGCTCCCAGTGTGGCAGCCAATGCTGGAGATTGCCTCACCGATGGTGCAGAGACCCGTGCAGCTGAAGCCAGGGGACACTCTCCTGTCGGCTCAGTCTTCAGGGTACAGGAGGCACTCTTCCACTCTTCTCCCATCCTAGACATGGCTGTGGGGCTGGAACAGGATCTTCCAGGGCCACAGGCCCCTCCGTCATCTGGCAGCTGTCTTCCAGGACCGGTGGACATTCAGGGGAAGCAGGAGAGGACATGGGAGAAGCAGGTGAGGGGAAAATAACAGCAGCAGGCAGTGAGGACTCAGCTAAATTGGGCTGCAGCTGCTGAGCCTCACCACCAGGAATAAGGCAAGACAGTTCATTTTTAAAAGTAGGAGAATGAAAAGACACTTGCCTTATTTCTCAGGGTGTGATGGTAGCTGCTGCTGCTGGAGCACATGATGTCCTCCCTTGAGCAGCGGAGGTTGTCTGGCCAGGAGGCAGAGACAGGAAAGACACTGGAGCCCAGGGACACTGGTTCGTCAGTGCAGACCTCGGCACAAATGGTTTACTTGGACTCTTCTCATGGTGTGATTGTGGGGCGGAAGCAGATTGAACCCCAGCCCTGAGTAGCGGAGCCAGGGAACGCCTCACCGATGGCACCGGGTCCCGCAATGCTGAAACCAGGGGACACTTTTTTTGTCGGCGCAGGTTTCAGGACACCCGGTGAAACTTCATCCTCCCGCTGCACAGACTCAGGAAGGAGCCATGGCTTGTACTCCAACAGCCCAAGGAAGATGCGCTGGAACTTCCGCAAAGCCAACTGGAAGAAATTCAGTGAAACTCTGGACCGGAGCGTTGTTACCATCCCACTCCACACCATCACTGTAGATGAAGCATACAACCGCTTCTGCAGCGCAATCTTCAAGGCTGCCCATACTGCAATCCCACGAGGCTACCGACCCCTCTATGTCCCATGTTTGGACGGAGAAAGTGCTGCCCTCCTACAATCCTATCAAACATCAGGGGACCCAGAGATAGCAGACCATCTCATTGAATCGCTAAATACAGCTCGGCGAAAGAAATGGGAGGAGACAGTTGCTGACCGGAGCTTTACCCACTCTAGCAGGAAATGTTGGAGCCTCATCCGTCGCCTAGGAGCTGCACAGAAGCCCCCTAGCCAAAGCCGAGCATCCGTCACACCCAACCAAGTTGCATCCCACCTACTGACTATCGCCAAAGCACCCCAAGACAAAGACACCAAAAGAGCAGTTACAACTGAGCTAAAAAAACACCAAAAAATGCCTGTAGAGGAAACGAACCCTGAACCCTTCGAGGCTGCTGAACTGGAGAAAGTCCTACAGAGCCTGAAATGTGGAAAGGCAGCAGGATACGATAACATCTTCCCAGAATTCATGAAAAATCTTGGCCCCCGAGCCCTAACCTGGTTGACACAATTCTACACAAGGATCACACAAACAAACTCGATCCCAAAGAAATGGCGGACAGCAAAGGTCATTGCCATCCCAAAACCTGGCAAAGACCACAAATTACCAGCAAGCTACCGCCCAATCTCCCTACTCAGCGTTCCTTACAAAATCATGGAGCGCCTAATTCTGCAACGCATTTCCCCAGAGGTAGAGGATATTCTAAGTGTGGATCAAGCAGGTTTCCGCAAGGACCGCAGTACAGGAGAACAAGTACTGGCCCTAACCACCTTCATCGAAAATGGCTTCGAGAGCAGACTGAAGACAGGGGCTGTGTTTCTCGACCTTACAGCCGCCTATGATACGGTCTGGCACAAAGGCCTCCTCCTGAAACTTATAAAGGCGATCCCTGCTTGGGCAACAGCAATTATAAAAACCCTGCTGACCAACCGAAGGTTCAGAGTCCACCTCAGTCAGAAGACAAGTGCATGGAGAATGCAGAAAAACGGACTCCCACAAGGCTCAGTTCTAGCTCCAACTCTGTTCAACCTCTACATAAACGACCTGCCTACTACAAAATCCCGCAAATTCACCTATGCAGACGACATCTGTTTGGCATTCCAAGCACCAGACTTTGAACCACTGGAACGGGTGCTCACGGAAGATCTTGCCAAACTGGACCAGTTCTGCAAAATCTGGCGCCTAAAACCAAGCCCAGCAAAAACCGTCTCCAGTGTATTCCATCTCCACAATGCAAAAGCTGCCAGAGAACTAAACATCCACCTGAGCGGACTCAAGCTTAAGCATGCCCCAAATCCAACTTATCTTGGAGTGACCCTTGATAGGACCTTATCCTTCAAGGAACATCTAAAGGGGACGGCTGCTAAGGTGAAGGTACGAAACAACCTGCTCTGCAAGCTCGCTGGTGCAAAATGGGGGGCGGCAGTCTCCACCCTGCGCACCTCAGCACTGGCCCTTTCATACTCTGTAGCAGAATATTGTGCCCCTGTCTGGTCCAGGTCATCTTACACACACCATGTAGACACCCAGCTCAACACAACCATGAGAACTATAACTGGAACAATCCGCTCAACACCACTCCCCTGGCTCTCTGTACTGTCAAACATAGCCCCTCCACACATCCGGCGAGCAGCATTAACTCAAAGGATGCTCCAAAAAGTTAAAGATTCTCCTCACTTACCAATCCATGCAGATATCTACACTCCACCCACTGCCCGACTTTCATCCAGACGGCCGATTTGGAAAAACCCTCCCCCAGCTGACTTTACCATCCAGACAGCTTGGCAAGAGGAATGGGAGACCAAGGAGGTCCCAAACAAACAGCTGGTGATAAACCCCAACCAACAGGTCCCGGGCACCAACCTCCCAAGGAGACAGTGGTCTACACTCAATCGCTTCAGGACTGGACATGGCCCCTGCTTGGCCAGCCTTTACAGATGGGGCAGTAGCCCTAGCCCACTGTGCGCATGTGGAGAGGAGCAAACAATGGAACACATCATAGACGCTTGCCCGCTCCAAAGACTGGAAGGAGGATTACACACCCTCCATACAGCAAACCAGGAGGCAACTGCTTGGCTTAAGGACTTTGCATTCGCTAAATAAATAAACTCCAACAATAGCTCCTTTTCTGCTGCCAATTGCCGCTGGCGCTCCTCCAGCTCCTCTGCACTGGGACCGTCAGAGGGCTGCGTATCCAGTACGACAGGCTGCGGGCTCTGCTGGTGCTGGAGCGACGGCAGATAGTGCGGGCCACTGTTTGGGAGGTGAAGGCAGGGCTGCTGCTGGAAAACGGTGAGCGGTTGGGGACTTCCATGCCTGGGGACGCTTCTTCTTTCAGCGCAGGCACAGCTGTGGAAGGGGTTTTCCCCCGACCCGTGGAGCATGAGTTGTGGGTTGGTGATGGAAAGGAGTAGGTTTGTGAGCTCCGGGTAACACCACAAGCTGGGGGTTACCTCAGTAACCTCCACCATGCAGTCCAGCCATCCTTGGGCTTCCTCGGGAGTACAGGAGGTGCGGGCATCAGAGATGAGATCATGG
This sequence comes from Pholidichthys leucotaenia, assembly GCA_020510985.1. Classification (NCBI taxonomy): domain Eukaryota; kingdom Metazoa; phylum Chordata; class Actinopteri; order Cichliformes; family Pholidichthyidae; genus Pholidichthys; species Pholidichthys leucotaenia. Next base: position 317,525,459 of record CM035839.1, on the reverse strand, counting down.
ATTAACTGCTCTGCCCAGCACTCATCCTCATCCAACCCGAGCAAGCTATAGTCCAGATATGCTGACATACCAGCAAAAAAGACGGATTTTAACCAAAAAAAAATGAGGGGGAAAAAAGCAAAACCCACAGTCGCTGGCATCTATGCTGGCCGCATCATTCTGTCATAAATTGCCCTGGCAAGGGCTGACTGAAGACGCCAAATGCAGGCTGTGAATTTGCACAATTTGATAATGGAAAACACACAAACACAAAACACACGGAAAAACACTAAACTTATAACTAAGGCAGGATACTACGGATACTCAGCGCGGAGGCTGAACTTGCAACAAAGGCAGGATACAGAAGAGACAGGGACTCTGTGTAGGAACGAGAAGTAGTAAATGGCACGGCAAAGAATCAACAAAGCAGTAGTTCTTAAATAGGCAAGCAAGACTGATTACACATACTGATAAGGTGTGGGTAGCATGAGGCAAGGAATAATCAGATCAACAGATGACAGCTGTCAAAGCCCGCAAACAGGCCTTGACAGGAGGAAGTAAACAAGGACTGTCAAAATAAAAGCACAAACCATGACGAAAGAAAATCAAGAAATAAATCAATGAACAAGAATACACTTTAAAGAGAGACCTAAGGAGAGGATGAGGATAATAAGAAATGCGATTCTAACAAATACTGAGACTACAAGGAAACCCAGGACTAATAAACAAGGGGAATAAATTAGAAAACAGGATAATACAGAGATACATCATAACCAGCCTAAGATAAAATAACAGGAACTAAAAACAGAAGCAAAAGGACAAATTCATATACTAATAATACACCGAACCAAACTAAATACAAAATAAACAGAGATGCAGAAATACCGAAGATGAATTAAACAAACTTAACGGCTTAGCACGGCTCTCCACCCATGCTTAGTATTGTGACACTTCAGAAAGGGCAGAGGGACCAGTGATCACATTGCAAATCTCAGATGGTTGATGGACATCACAAGACAGTATCGGAAAAATGTGTGCCTTTGTTTCATCAATTACAGCAAGGCGTTCGACTGCATTGATCACAAAAAGCTGTGACTGACTTTGAGAGGCATGGGAATACCAGAACACATAATCGTGCTAATGAAGAACCTGTATGAGAAAATGAGAAAGGAGTTCAACAAAGCTGTATCCTGTCCCCATACCTTTTCAACCTGTATGCTGCTGAGAGAATCATACAAACAGCTGACTTGGAGGAAGACTGTGCTGGAATCAGACTGGGCCATCAAAGGTTGACAAACCTACGATATGCAGACGATACCACCATCCTTGCAGAGGACAGTCAAGACCTGAAGAGAATGATCACCAAGGTCAAACAAGAAAGTGTTAAAGCCGGATTGCATCTAAATATCAGAGACGAAAGTCTTGATAACTGAGGAAACAAGCGACTTCGAGGTGGACAGGGATAACATTGATGTTATACAATCATTCAATTTCCTCGGCAGCTTGATAACCAAGGACAGTACAACTTCTGCAGAGATCAAGAGAAGGCTCGACTTGGCAAGAATAGCTATGATAAAGCTCAAACGCCTGATGAAAAGCAGTAGACTCAACATAAAGACCAAGATCAAGATAGTAACTACTCTTGTGTTTCCCATGGCCATATATGGATGTGAGACTTGGACCATCAGGAAGCAGGGCAGACGTCGTATAGATGCATTTGAGCTATGGTGCTGGAGGAGAGTACTGAAGATTCTTTGGACCAGGAAGGAAGCCAAGAAGTCTGTACTTGACAGAATAAGTCGTAAAACATCTCTTGAAGGTGAAATTGTGAAGAGGAGGCTCAAGTCCTGTGGCCATATAATGAGGAAGGATGAGAGTCTGGAGAAAAGTCTCATGCTGGCCAGGAGCGATGGAAGACGACAAAGAGGAAGGTGATGACAAAGATGGATGGAAGGCATTACTGAAACCATGGGAATGTCACTAGTGCTCCTGAAGGAAAGGACGAGAGATCGAGAAGGCTGTAGAAAGTTGGTGTGTGAAGTCACCAGGGGTCATACACAACTTGACGGAACTTGAGAGTTTAGAATATACACGATTTGGGGAAGGAAGAACAGTGGAGTAGTGGGTGACTCACAGTAGGAAGTTCCTGAGTTTGAACCTGTCATTAGGTCTACATTCCCACATCATGCTTGTATTTGTTCTCTCTGGGTACTAACAGTCTAAAGAACCACCTGTGGCCCTAAAGAGGTAAAGAAAATAGATAGATAAGGTCTTTAGCATTACTGCACATTTATCAGTGTGTGTGTCGCTTCATATCACCCATGATTCACCCAAAAAAGAAGCATACATTTGACAAGGTGTATTTGATTCATATTGCTCTTGATATTGGCTTTGTTTCTGCTATTTGCTCCAAAATTAATTTTACAGTGTCTTTAATTCATACATTGTTCCTTGCAAATTAAGCAGAGTTATTATTTCAGGCAGGGAACTGAAAGTCTGCTATCATACTTTCTCAGAGTGACATTTTTTGTCTTTTCTCTGATTTTTCTAAAATGTATTGCACTTTTGAAGATTTTGAATTTTTGTATTTTCTTTCCTGATACTGATTCCAATATTTGAAGTTTAGCAGTATTAGAAGCATTTCTGATTCTGGTATCGGAGCTCTACTTGGTGTAGCAAGTCTCAATTCTCTTTTTTTGCTTTGCAGTCCATATTCAAATTTTATATGTGTATATTTGTATACATTCATTGAGTCTGGTGTGTCTGCATGTGTATTTAAGGAAATGTGATTCAGATTGTACATTAGAGACATCACATTCAGCTTGTTGTTTTCACAACAGCACACAGTTGTAAGGGTTTGGACATGGGCTGTGCTCATGTCCTTGTTTTGTGTTACCACTTGCATTTTCTGTAATTATCGGGACATGATTTCAACCAGTGGTGGACCCTCAGGGCCAGCAAAGCCTTCTCTGGTGGCCTAAACATTATCAGAATTACATTTACAACCTACGTTCTTATATTTGTTCCATGAGGATGTATTAAATTATTCCCAATAGTCTATTCTCTTCATTTTGTAGCTTTTCTCTTGGTTGCACTCCTTCCAGTAGTGTAATGCATGTTAGTTTTTTTGTCCAATCATATTTCAGCCATCTGTGTTGCCAGGGTCAAGTAAATCTGCCTTGGGCCTTCAGGAATTAGCAGTGTGCTCTGTAGGTTAAATTAACTGTTAAACTTATCCTATTTAATCAATCAGATGTCTTCTATATGTCCAGGGATATGCATAGAAGGCATTCGAGAATGTCAGCATTTTCACGTCTTTTGATTGGATGGTTAAACTCCTCTACCCACAATGCAGAGGATCCTAGCTTGCAAAACGCCAGTGCAAGGACTTGCTTAAGCAGCTACAATATACTGTATCTGTTTAAATATAATGGCTGTTTTTCCACCCACAATGGCTGACGGGGGAGAGGAAAATGATTTGGTGACTGATATTTTAAAAAATCAATTTTCCAGAAGGGACTTCTCAAGAAAAGCTGATCATTGTGAAGAGAGGTCAGCCAACCCCAAAGCTAGCAGGCCTGTCTTAGCCGGGGAAAGGATTTGTCCATCTCTTCCATATTAGCAATGGGCGGTATCCTTGGATTACAGCCTCCGAGGAGTGCTGCAAATTATCTTGCTGGGAATGCCTGTTGTTTGAACTGATCGAGTAGATACTTGGAGCCAGACAGGGTTTGCAAACTTGAGCTGTCTACTGTCACACCATGATGATTTAGGCAGCATTTGCCAAACGTGTAAAAATTGGTCTAAAATGCTGGGATATGCCGAAATTTTCACTTTTAAGCTGTATGCATCACGTATCTATAATGACTTGGACATATACATAACATATTAGTAACTTATATAGAATACTTCCATAACTTATAAGAAACTTAAACCAACTAAGGCTTGGTGTGTTGCCAACATTCATAACTTATGCGTAACAATGGTCTAACTTCTGCATAGCTTATAACTTCTGCATAGTGCAGTCATGCCAAACTGCTGTTGCCTCCCGATCCATGAATTCTAGGTGTGCAAGAGATCGTCTTTGTTCAACCGAGATGATTTTCCTCTCCTAAGACCACGGCGGGGGGGTGTAACTGACTTGGCAGAGCTGTCAAATCTGTCAGGTCAGTTACGCCTAAAACAGCTGATGTGACACATCAGGAACATCAGATAATGGTTGTCACAACCTGGCTCAAAGGCACACGAATTGATGGTGATAAAAGTTTATTTTTAATAAAGTGAAAAAAACCAAAACAAGTTAATGCATGTAGTGTGCGTTTGCTGGGAGGCACAGCCAACAGCAAAGTGTGGTTTATCATGGAAAACAGCTGCGCTCTGCGCTTCAGGCGATCAGCTGATTGGATCCTCCTCCTCCGGTGTTCTGACATTTTGGCATATCTATCAGAACAACACTGGACAGCTGATGGTACAGACTTCAAAGTAAAAAAAAACATGGGAGAAGGCTAAACAGTGATTTGAATCTTAAATCCTGTAGCTTGAAAGTGCTCAGACACATCCCTGACAGGTCCCATTATACGAACAATTATGTGTGTTTAGCTCGCTGTGTGTGTGTGTGTGTGTGTGTGTGTGTGCGTGCGCGCGCTCACGCGCTGCAGGCAAAGCTCTGTACAGGTTTTTCTTGTGAACAAACGCTGCAAATACACCATTATAGGGTAGCTGTAAGTTAGAAACCCGTTCAATGAGTTACACATAGGTTCAAAGAGCGTTGTTCATGTTAGAGATAATTTTTGGGTACGCTAGACATTAATCTGAATGTATTTTGACTTTTGAGTAACTATGAGTTGCTGACAAGTAACGTGTGTGAACGAACGCATAACTTCCCTAGAAACCTTTGTTCCATGAATGCCAGACATATCAGCCATATGCTGGATACGTTGGAAAATTTTCAGCATGCTGAAAATTAATTTTCAGAGGAGCTCGGCGAACTAGCCTTATACCATCGTGCTTCAGGGTTCTTAACTTAGACAAAACTTAGCCATAACTGATTTGATGTACGCCAGCGTGTTGTCCAATTTTTTAATGCGTTTTACAAACGCTGCCTAGATCATCTAGTTGTGACAGGGCCTTAACCATGGCAACAGCGAGATACCAAAGCACAGCCGCCAGCCGGACACTTACAAACAACACTGAACGAACAAGTGCACAGGGAAGTGGAGCTCTACAACCAAAACGTAATGATTTTTAAAACTATAATTTTATAATTAAAGTTATCTTTAACATGCTTTGTGTGGACGGCCCTATAGGCTATTTTATGGTGCTTGGTATGATTGGCAAACAGGTAGATTACCATTGAAGGCCTTGTTGTAAAATACACGGTCCTCCACTGAGTTCAACCCATTTCCTCACCTTTAGTGTATTTATTATGTTTCTGTGTTTACGTACCTTCATTAGATTCATGGTTCCTATGTTTGGTATTATATCCCTGTTTTTTTCTGTAGTTCGTCCTCGTCCTGTTTATTAGTATTGTTATCATTATCATGTTCTTGTTTCTGCCTCAGCTTTATTTTTGCCTTATCCTTAGTTCTTGATTGTTTTAGGTGTGTCATGATTCTGTCCCTGGTTATGTCATTATTCATCCCTGCATTGTCCTCGGTTTTGGTTTCATTATTATTGTTATGGTTTCATGGTCTCTGTTGTGCTGTTGTCCTTGTGTCAATCATAGTCATTGCTGTGGTCACGTCTCCCCTGGTCCTGCATTCATGTCTTGTGTGTATCCTCTGTTCTTGTCTACCTATTGTTCCCAGTCCCTCATGTTGTCCGTATCCATAGCCACTTTCCCTCATGTGTAACTGTTCAGCCCTGATTATTCGTCCAGCTGTCCTGTGTCTGTAATTATGAGTTCTCCTATATATGTGAGTCTTTGTTCTCTGTTCATTGTGAGGTCATTGTTGTTTACTGTTGTTTTCCTAGTCATTTCTCCTGTCAGGTTTCCAGTCCTGTTTTCCACCATTATTCCTAGCTCTCCTGAGTTATTTCCAGTCCTTGTGCTGTGCTTTTGTTTGTTCCTGAGTTTAAGTAATAAATTAACATCTTCGCACCAAGATCCTGCCTGCAATTGAGTAGCCTTCCAACCTTACCATCATCTGCTGGATGGCAGATCCATGACAATACCTCCAAATGAAGGTTGTTTGTCTTTCTTTGGACAAAAATATTATTGTTGTGAGCTAACTGTCCTGACGTTTGTGTGTTCATTAAAGTTCATTCAAAACCAAAATGACAAAAAAAAACTAAAAAAACCCAACTAAATTAAAACTAGAGGGTGCTTAATCGAGATGCAGACCCACACCCTGAATGCCCAATCACTTTTTGAGAAACAGATTAGCAGTGTGACCATTTTTTGACCTTGTGATCTTGGCTTTTGACCTTTTCACCTCAAAAGCGATGGGTTTCCAGAGTGTGTCTAGGTCGACTGCTGTACCAAGTTTGTTGTATCATCAGCCGTTTCTATTTTATTGTGACAAAAAAACATACACACATACAGATGCACATTAACGTCCTATCCATGCACCAACGTGTGACATAGGTAATAATGTGAACTTACCTGAAATACAGTTCCCATGCCACTGCTTTTTTTTTTTTACAACTCTGTACTCATTTCTAGAGATTATTAAAAAGTTCAGGAAAATCAGAGACTGCAAGAAAAAAATATGTAATCCACAGAGTCTCACGTGGAAATGGAATACTGTTAGCTCATTGAAACCAGCGCAGATCGATCACTGCCAACTTCCTTGAATTGCATCACAAGCCTGCATGTGCACATTTATATGCATGAATGTGAAATTTAATGAGCACAAGTATTATACGTCGTTTTATAAGGAGAGATGACAACAGCTGCTGTGTGTCTGAGCCTTAACACAGCCACATTTCGCTTTTATAATTTGGGGAATGGAACCATTGGGCGAGGTAAGCCTGAGGTCCAGATTCTAGGGGTGGGTGGGTGGGATAAAATTATTGATAACACTGGTCAACACCAAATTTATTGTCTTGAGTTTTTTTTAGCTGATTTAGGACAATTTTGATGTGCTGAATCCAAAAATCGCATTGGTTTTGCTCAATCAGGTCAACCTTTTGAATTATGGCCACACGTTTTTTTATATGTTTTTGTTTACATGTACAGGTATTTTCACTTTATATGATGCAAAATTCTTTTTTATGTCTTGAAATTCTCTGAATTTTGAACAGTGATGACGTAACATTCAATTTACATGTACTTACCTTTATATAAAGATAAGTACATGCACAGTATTAAGTAAGTACAGGTTTTTACTTAGCACCTGATCGAGAGAAACAGATGTCATTTTCGGATTCAGCGGTGCAAAATTGTCTTAAATCAGTTGAAAAAACACAGACAACTTACAAAAAAAAATTATTTTTGTAACCCTGTGTAATATTGATATAAGTGCTGTTATCAGCATCATATCAAACTAGCACAACTTTATCGATACTTTAGTTTCAGTTTCTGACCTCTGCGTTCATAACACTGCTGCCATTTCATTGAAAAGTAGACACATCCTGATAAACACCATTTTGTTCGTCCCTATCCCCCTCTGGTGTTGTGCTGTCATGCAACTCGGTAGAAAAACATTTGGCAATAATGGCCTAGTATTTATTTATTATCATATCAAAACCAAATTTGCATTATTGCACAACATTACCAGATTCTACCTCAAGACTGCATCAACAGTGCTCTCTTTACACACTCTCCGGCAGCAGTCCATCATATCAAATAGAAACATCTGAAGCTGGAGACAGACCAAGCCAGAGATCGTCCAGCTGGCCAGTTCGAGGTGTCGGTGAACAGAATCTGTTTGGTGTGTCCAGTACCGCTGGCACAAAGCAAACTTATCAGCAAAAGAGTATTTTATTAGCTGTTGAATGTAGCGAATGAGTGAACACAGGTGCAGAACAATACAACCTGTTTGACATTGACTTTAGTCTTCCCAATGCGTTGAAGTGCAACTTTTTTATGCTGACAAACCCAACACAACAGGGCATTGTTCGTCGAGTTTTGTCAGAATTGTTATAGCTTGGTGTGTTTCAGCTTTAGAGTCACAGTCTGGCCATCTACCTATTCTTTATTAAATAGCTATGATTATGACATTAGAGAACTGGGCAAAGCTCACCAACAGCCATCATGGGTTGTTTTATTTAGATAGCCAAACTTGTAGCAAAGGCACTACTGGTTGTTGAACCAAGGATCTCCTGTTCACTAGACAGGCACTTTAACCATCTAAGCCATAACGTCTTGTTTATTTGATATACTGTACACACACACACACACACACACACACATATATACATATATATATATATTCACACTTTGAGTTAAAGTGAATAAATAAGCTGACATAACTACACGAGGCTGTCAAGTTTTACAGTACTTTTCCTCCTCCCCTATATGCCCTCTTTGTCTCTTATTGTGGCTTTACAATATGCACCAGTATGAAGATGTATGGAGCATTCAGCATAGCATGTGTGCAAAACTTGTAACCAATCTCAGATGTCGGTATGCTTAATACCCACCACACGTTGTAGATCTTTTTGTGGTGTTTCTCAGAAACAACATTCTTCATTCAGCAGCAATTTAGACTGGTTTCCTGCCTGCTGTTGTTTTCATTCAGGTTTTCAAACATTAAAATAAATTGATTTTTTACATGGTTTAAAGAAATGCTTTTCATTTGCAGTCAGGGCTATTTGTTTGAAGCATTTAAATTAGGTTTGAAAATGTACATGTTCAGGAAAATTGCATCAGTAGAAATGGGTGTAATCAAATATTTCATTATAAGTCATGTGTTTGCTGGAAATATTCACTAATTCCATTCATCTACTTAAATGCTTAATCTTTTTTCGGGTTGCGGTGGAGGGGGTTACACCCTGGACAGATTGCCAATCCATAACAGGGCAAATGCCCCCCACCCCCACCCCCCACTAGAAATATTTATGATGAAAGACATACTGTAACTGACTGCACTAAGGGTGTGCCATTTTGTATTGTTCACAATAAAACCAATATAAATTTTGATACTGGTGTAAAAATGAATGTTGTAATATTTGGAGTCAGCTGCATGATGACGTCACGCTGTTATGCTGATGACATAAGTTAAAAAGCAGACTCCATTGGCTATAAATCCCCAATAAAAACAAGTCTACTGTCATGCGGTGATCCTCGCGGATCACCATGAGACACCAAAGAGTCCACCAGTGAGTTTGGCAATGATGTTAATTTATTTACACAACCTGACAAGACAAGACTATGAACCCCGCAGGGCAAAACACACATTAAACAAGACTTGGGCTCGTAGGGCTAACCCCAGCCACTACGAGCTAAACTATGACATGAGCTAGGACCACAAACCTGGCATGAAGATTTAACGCAGCATTGACAGCGTCTGGCAAGGAAAGTTAGACGCTAATCCTGACAAGGAAGATCAGACGATAATCCTGACAAGGTAGGTCAGACGATACTCCTGCGCATTACCGTTGCTAGTGCCGGGTTTATAAAGGCGAAGCACTAACGAACGGCAATGACATACAGCTGGCCAGCCTTGACAGGCGGAAACCCCACCGAGCACCTTCACAATAAGAGCCCGGTGAGGCCAGAATATAGCCCACAGCTGTCAAGGCCAGCAGCGAGCTGAACATGGCCCGAGCGCTATCAGAACCCAGCGCTCGGGTCATAACAGTACCCTCCCTCCACAGGCGGACTCCGAGCGCCCCAAGGGACCACCCTGCCCCCCCACCCCCCAGGGTGGGAGGTTGGGGGAAGGTGCGGAGGGAGAGAACCCAAAACCAGAAACAAAAAGTGACAAGAACAACTACATCCAGGACAATGACAAGACTAACCACTCAGAAAAAAAAAAAAACAAGAAAAAGCACATGGCGAAACCAAAAAAACAGAACTACTGGGTCAGAAAGACTAGATACAAGGCCCAAGACAAAACACCAAATATTCAGATCAGATAAATCACACAGAGGAACATAAGGCAACAGCAGAACATAACACAATTGCCCCAAAAATCCAACTAAGTACAGGAAACACAAGACGGCACGAGAAAAAATAAATCTTGGCCCACATGTTACACAGGAAGATGACACCCCCCCCCCCCCCCGAGTGAATTCACATGAGAGTCTTCAAAAAAAAAAACCAAATACAGAAGCAGAACACTTACTGGCACATATCTGAGTATACACAATACAAATAAAGGCTACTGCAAGACATAAAACACAAAATACACTGGACAGCAAGGAGGAAAAAAAAAGAAACAGAACAATCACAGACAGAACAACCCAGAAACACGACCACTACCCCCCCGACAGTTCACGCCGACCGGTGGAGACCAAGCACCACAGAAACAGTTCAGGCGGTCTCCCCACGTCCAACAGCCGGCAAGTGGTCATATGAGGTGGAGCATGACCAGGCGGCTCACCAGAGTCTAATGCCCGGCACGTCTGCTCCTCCGGTGGTCGAACCAGGTCGCCCGATGACACGCACAGTAGGTCAGGTGGCCGAACCAAGGCGCCGAACCGGCGAAACAGTCCCTCCGGCGGCCGACCTGTGTCCCTCAGCCACCAGTCCAGGGCAACAACAACCCGCGGCGGCCTCCCTGACGAGGACAAAACTCGGGAGAGCCGGGGTGAGCGAACAGGAGCCCCCACGGCCCCCGGCGATGACGCACAGGGGCGGTGACCCAAAAGGAACAGACGAGCAGGGCGAGCTCGTAATCCGCTCGACGGAGAAAGTTCTGCAGCTCCTCCCCCGTCTGTGAACCACGCTGGCGCTGCACCGCCGTCGGAGCGCCACCTGCGGTGGACCCCGATTGGGCCTTCGACGCACCCACGTCGGACCCCGATTGGGTCAGAACCGCACCCGCGGTGGACCCCGATTGGACCTCCGGTGCACCCACGTTGGACCCCGATTGGGCCGAAACCGCACCCGCGGTGGACCCCGATTGGGTCGGTGCAGCTCCACTGACGATCTCCACCCCCGAACCTGGGACCTCCAACTCGGTGACTCTGACCCGTTCCACGCCGGTGACACTGCAATAAAGCTCAGGGACAGGAAAACCGGGATCAGAATCACCGGTAGCAGCGGAACCCAGCGAGACGAGCTCGGGCGCAGCAGACGGCTGCTCCTCACTCGCCTTCCTGAGAGGCAGGCAAAAATGCTCCAAAACAGGGGACAGAGACACAAGAGGGAGCACTTGCCTGCACTCAGGTTCCATTGCCACCCAGGACTCCGACGATCCAGGTTCAGGGCGACTCTCGTCAGCAGACTCAAACTCAGCTGCGTCGGGCTCCGCAGCTGGGAAGATCTCGTCTGCAGCCCGAGGTTCCTCCCACGCTGCTGTCCACGCCGATGACCCGTATGGCGTGGGGGCAGGGGACCCTCGACCCACTGGCTCGGACCGCTCTGGCGAGGAGACCTTCTCCGTCGGCTCAGGCTCCGGGCCGCAGTCCGCTCCTCTCCTCCGTCCACGGCGTGGCTGCAGGGCCGGATCCACGCTTTCTAGCACTGCAGGGGCCCTCTTCATCCGACGACGCTGGCCTGGCGTCGCGGACCGCTCGGTGGGGGAGAACACAGAGGCAGCAGGTTTAGTAATTTCATCCACAGCAGGTGGAGGGAGCTCGGGGGGCTGCGAACCCCGAACGCCACCCCCAGGAGTCAGACAAGGCAGAACAAAATCAAGGTGTGACAAATTATCGTGCACTTGCCTTCCTCCCGGGGCTGAGATGGTTCCTGCTGTGGGGGACGTCGTTCCTTCTTCTCCCCGCTGGATGGCAACAGAGGGCCCCCTGGGAAGACGAGGTGGGACTGCTCTCGGAGGTTTGCTGACGGGCTCTGCCGGCAGCGAGTCCAGCCGGGGATTCTGCTGCGAATTGCCTGCGCCGTTGCGCCAACATCGTCGGCCCCCAGGCGGTGCGCACTCCTGGACCAACTCCGGGACGGGGACGGAACTCCAACGCGGGGAGCGAGGATGCCTCCTCCACTGCTTCCTGCTCTCTTCCTCCTCCAGCCCACGAAGTCTCTCGCGCTGCGTGGCGAGTTCTTCTCACCTCATTATCACCTCCGGGTGATCGTCACAATCGAGGGGAAGATTGTCCAGAAGATCCTCAGCATAGTCCAAGTGCCAACGCATGTAGCTGGAGGTGATGTCAAAAGTAGCGGCAAGGAGCGCCCCGTTGGCGTACTCCAGCGCCTCCGCTAGCTTTCTGCCCAGGCGCCGACCGCGGCCCCTGGATGACGGCATTCTCCCAGCAACAGGCACCCAGACAGGGAAGAACAACAGTCAAGTTTAGGCACAAACTCACGGTGAAACGGCATCTCGGTGTGGCGCCTCTGTTTAGACGTCCTGGCAGGAGTATACTGTCATGCGGTGATCCTCGCGGATCACCATGAGACGCCAAAGAGTCCACCAGTGAGTTTGGCAATGATGTTAATTTATTTACACAACCTGACAAGACAAGACTATGAACCCCGCAGGGCAAAACACACATTAAACAAGACTTGGGCTCGTAGGGCTAACCCCAGCCACTACGAGCTAAACTATGACATGAGCTAGGACCACAAACTTGACATGAAGATTTGACGCAGCATTGACAGCGTCTGGCAAGGAAAGTTAGACGCTAATCCTGACAAGGAAGATCAGACGATAATCCTGACGAGGTAGGTCAGACGATACTCCTGCGCATTACCGTCGCTAGTGCCGGGTTTATAAAGGCGAAGCACTAACGAATGGCAATGACATACAGCTGGCCAGCCTTGACAGGCGGAAGCCCCACCGAGCACCTTCACAATAAGAGCCCGGTGAGGCCAGAATACAGCCCACAGCTATCAAGGCCGGCAGCGAGTTGAACATGGCCCGAGTGCTATCAGAACCCAGCGCTCGGGTCGTAACATCTACATTGTCTAAAATGGTATCTTATGCCATTTAAACACCTCTCATTGTCTTACAGTTTTGTGTCAAAATGTTTTCACTTTTCCTCCTCCTTCAAACCCCAGGATCTGTGGGATGTGTCCCACCCACATCCCACAAGGCTAATGGGGGCTAGCGCTACATTAAACAAAATAAATCCTGTGAGAAGAATACTTGCTGGTTGAAGGACATGTCCAGTTGTGTGCATGGTGGCCCAGGATAATGACTGAAACTGCATTGGTCCTTAAAAGTGGTTTTAATTTTGGTCGTTTTCAAAGCAGCTGTCCAGAAATGCTATCTGGTCCTGGAGGGTAACTTCAGTCTTTAGTAACGCCCTCTTCCCTCGAGGATTGGCCCAACACTATAGACCTGTTATAGTGACGTCACCAAACACTCTCTGTCTCAACTTGCCTTTTTCCAAGGGGAGGAGCTTAAGTGAAATTTCATAGCAAAAAAACAGACATGACACATTTGAGTGATTTTGCTCTCAGCCACGTTTCTGTCAGTTTGCCCCAGGGCAGCTGTGGCTGCAGCAGTAGCTTACCATTATCAATGTCTGTCTGGAGCGAATGAATAATGGACTCACTGTAAGTGCTTTGAGATGTCACTTGACATGTAAAGCGCCATATACTGTAAATCTAATCCATTATTATTATTACAGTATGTTGGTAAGAAAAAAAAAAAGATTTTTGGTCGAGTGTTTCTATAGTTATGGCATAAACAAACATGGCGCAGGAAGACAGCAGCTTCTCTGTGGCTGGAGTTACCTGTAATTGGATCTACTTGTGTGGAAATATTTAGTTTTTAAGGCTGTTTGTATGTGTCTTTGTGTGCCCAGGTGGGGTGAAGCCCTGCTCTCTCAACTGTCTAGCAGAAGGATACAACTTCTATACTGAGCGGGCTCCCGCTGTGGTGGATGGCACGCCATGTCGTGATGACTCCCTTGATGTGTGTGTAAATGGAGAATGCAAGGTGAGTCTACAGGATTTTCATATATATGTTTGTATTCACAGAAACAGTTGTTCTACTGAAATACAAACTGTTAGATATGAAAGGATAGATAAAACAGAATCACCAGAGTATTGCTTTCATCTAAGATAATATCATTTACAATCATCAACAGAAATATTGGGACCCCTGCATTTTTGTCAGATAACATACTGTTTCTCCCAGAAATGTCATTAAATTTGAGCGGATTTTATTACTTGGAGATTTTAATTTGCATATTAATGATCCCAATGACAGTTTTGCTGTGAATTTCTTGGGTATTATTGAATCTTTTAATTTTGTTTTGCGTCTATCTGGTCCTACGCATATAAAAGGAAATACACTTGATCTTGTTTTTACACTTGGTCTTAATGTGAATAATGTTCAGACTAAGGAGCTTCATGTGTCAGACCATTTTTGTGTTCTTTTTAATTTATCAGTTAAATCAGTCTGTTACACTGGGAAGCGGGTAAAATGCTCTCGTGTCATTGACCATTTGTCAGCTGTGAAATTTTCTGCTGCCTTTGACAGCAGTGTGGTTTTATCCTCTGATGACGACACTGATCAGACACTTGGTCTGCTCTTTTAACTCACACTGTTCAAGCATCTTAGATGTAGTTGCTCCCTTTAAAACCAGGACTGTCCGTGCTGTTAATTCATCCCCCTGGTTAAATGATGATCTCTGTTGTTTTAGACGTAAATGTCGGAGGGTGGAAAGACTGTGGAAGTCCACTAAACTTGAGGTGAGGTGACTGTACCTTAAGGGGCTGTTAATTGAATTTAACAATATGATAAAAATGGCAAGAACTTCTTATTTTTCCAACATCATCTCCTCCAATAGTAACAATTCAAAGATCCTCTTCAGTACAATAGACAGTGTAGGGAGCTTGAAATGAAGAAGCGATGTGATTTTATAAATCAAGTTTTATTATCAGCTTCACCTCCCTAACATGCCTCATCTCGATGCAGAAGCAGAATGAAGAGACTGAGCGCAGTCAGACCTTCATACTTATACCCACACTCAACAAAAGACATTGCATATCAAAGCTGACATCCCGCATTAACGTAATCCCTCTCCATTGTCCTCTCTCTCTTCTACCTGACCCTGGGGGGTCAGGAAGTTCGATCCGGTCTCCACCGCAGCGACTCCGTCTGCTCCTTGATCTTTGCCGGTGGTCGAGACCTCCTGTCCTGTTCTGAGACGTGAGGTCATTCCACATATGTAATCTCTAAACATCCCACTTATGTCTATACATATGTAGGTATGGATATATGAATAATATAAGCCACAGCCCCCCCCCCACAAACGTCTAAGGACAATCAAAATAAGTTGACAGCTTAAGATAACATCCATGACATATTATACCGTTAACATCTCAACAGGAAAATGGAAAAATATTTTCAGCAGTCATGTTAACCTTCAAGTTATGCAGCATGATCCTGTTAAAAATTCAGTGGTAACAACAACAGTATAGTTAATGTCACAAGTCAGCCTTAAAACTGCAACGGCACAATCCGACAACATAGTTAACAACTCTTTGTCAATTTTACATCGGTCTATGTGTCGTCTGGGTTTTAATCTTCTCCCGAATCTGCTGTAGGCCTGCTTTGGCGTCCTGGCGGGTCCGTCCTGTAAGGAATCTGCAGCTTGGGGAGGAGAGTGGTTATTTGGTCCCTGCAGGGGGGCTGGGTCGTTTCTCTTGGGGGGTCTACCCCGCCGAGGTGCTCTCGCCACCCGTGCAGGCTCGTCGCTCAACATGAAAGCAGGTTTAAGTCTGTCAGTGCTGACTGTTTCTTTTCTGTCCCCTAAATCAAGCACAAAATGCTTATCACCAGGTTCCAGCACTCTGTATGGTCCATCGTATGGTGGACGGAGGGTTGGTTTTAAAGCTTCGTGTCTAACAAAAACGAACTGTGTTTTTCAAAGCTTGGGGGACAAAAACCCGCGGAAAAGAGTGATGTACAGGTCCGGGGAGCGTGTCTGGTCCCATGCTGCTTAGGGGCCTCAGGGCTGGTAGGTGCCCGGGCTCTGGATGTTCTGGTAAGAACTCACCTGGGAGCCTGAGAGGTTGTGCAAAAACTAATTCTGCCGGGGAGGCGTCTAGATCCTCCTTAGGCGCAGAACGCAACCCTAATAAAACCCAGGGAAGTTTATTCACCCAATCTGTATCCGTTAGTGAGGCCCTGAGGGCGGCCTTTAAAGACCTATGAAAACGCTCGCATAACCCATTAGCCTGAGGGTGATATGCGGTGGTGCGATGAATTGTCGGCCCCAAGCTGCTGGCCATGGCTGACCACAGCTCTGAGACAAATTGAGGCCCCCATCGGACATGATGTCCGATGGGACGCCGAAACGCGCCACCCTGTTTGTTAAAAAAACGCGAGCGACTTCCGCGGCTGTGGTTGACGCCAACGGGACCGCCTCCGGCCAGCGCGTGGTACGATCTACCATTGTTAACAGGTGTGTGAACCCTTGCGACGACGGTAGTGGGCCCATGAGGTCAACGTGAATGTGGTCAAACCTCCTGGCTGGAACTCGGAAAGGCTCTAGAGGAGCTTTTGTGTGTTTGTGTATTTTGGCGCGTTGGCAAGACATGCAAGTCTTTGCCCATTCCTTTACATTTTTACGCAGGCCCGGCCAAACAAACTTCTCTGCGACCATTTTAACCGAGACGCGCGCACCCCTGGGTGCGCGAGGGAGTGAACCGAGTCAAAAATGTGGCGGCGCCACGCGGCTGGAACTACCGGGCGAGGGCGGCCGGTTGACACGTCGCAGATTAGGGGGGGCACACCGTCACGCAAACCCCTTTCCTCCAGTCTTAACCCTGTTGGTCCAGACTGGAGTGCGCGCACGTCCGCGTCACTGCTTTGTTCCTCTGCCATGGCCGCGTAATCTATCCCTACGTGGATTGGGGCCGCGTACGCGTCCGCGTTGGCCATGAGTTCTGCGGCTGCGGTAGTATAATCTGCTTCCTCGTGCTCTGACGATGTCACAGCACGAAAGAGGCAGTCTGCTACCACATTAAGTTTGCCTGCCACATGTCGAATATCTGTGGTGAACTCTGAAATTGCAGCTAGCTGTCTTTGTTGCCTGCCTGACCATGGTTCTGAAATTTTAGCCATCGCAAAAGTGAGTGGTTTGTGGTCTACAAAAGCCGTGAAACGCCGCCCTTCCAGCCAGAACTGGAAGTGGCGGATGGATAAATGAAGCGCTAGCAGCTCCCTGTCAAAAGTGCTGTATTTGCGCTCGGTTTGGTTTAAAGATTTGCTAAAAAATGCTAACGGTTGCCAGGTTCCGCCAACATGTTGTTCTACTACTGCCCCTATGGCCAGGTCTGAAGCGTCTGTAGTTAACGCTATGTGGGCCGAGGGATCGGGGTGAACCAATAATGTGGCGTTCGCTAGTGCACTTTTTACTTCCGCGAAGGCGCGTTCACGCTCCGGGGTCCATTCGACCACATTGGAGGGCTTTTGTTTTCTGAGCGTGGCATACAGGGGCTGCATGAGTTGAGCTGCGCAGGGGAGGAAACGGTTGTAAAAATTCACCATTCCTAAAAATTCTTGTAGCGATCTGACCGTTTGTGGTCGTGGGAAATTTGCTACCGCGCGCACTTTGTCTGGCAATGGGACTGCCCCCTCTGGTGAAACTCTGTGTCCCAAAAAATCAATTTGTGACACGCCGAATCGGCATTTGGCTGGGTTGATTATTAACCCGTGCTCTTCTAGTCTCTGAAAAACTGTAGTGAGGTGTTGTTCGTGTTCTTCCTCTGACGAGCTGGCTACCAGAATATCATCGAGGTAGACTAACACGAAGGGGAGGTCGCGTAATACCGCGTCTATCATACGCTGAAAAGTTTGAGCAGCGCCTTTGAAGCCAAATGGCATTCGCAAAAATTCAAAAAGACCAAAAGGGGTTATTACGGCCATTTTAGGAACGTCTTCCGCTCGAACCGGGACTTGGTGGTAGCCTGCGGACCAGGTCTATTTTAGAGAAAATGCGCGCACCCGCCAGATGTAGTGAAAAATCTTGGATGTGAGGGATTGGGTAGCGGTCGTGTGCTGTCGCATTGTTTAATCTGCGGTAATCACCGCAAGGTCTTCAAGAACCCGGGCTGCACGGTGGCGCAGTGGTTTAGCACTGTGGCAGCACAGTTTTACCCTCGGCCGGGGGATCGCGGGGATCATGAGATCGTGGGTTCGATCCCAGCCCCCGACCAACAGTGAGCAGTGTGGAGTTTGCATGTTCTCCCCGTGTTGCGCGGGTTTACTCCGGGATTTCTCCGGTTTCCTCCCGCACACCAAAAACATGTAGGTTTAGGGCGCTCGCGCACGCAGCGACCAGCAGCCGGTGGCTTGTCACCAGACTGCAAACCAAATCTACCTACGGGTACAAATAAGTAACAAAAAAAAAAAAGAACCGTCGGTTTTCGGAACCATATGTAGTGGTGATGCCCAAGGGCTTTTTGAGCGCCGAATAATGCCTAATTTTTCAGGCTGGCAAACTCGTCGCATGCTATGGCGAGCTTGGTCGCGTCTAAGCGCCGAGCTTTGGCAAACACGGGTGGGCCTGTTGTGGGGATGAAGTGTTCAACCCCGTGTTTCGCTACTGTTGCTGAAAATTTGGGAACTGAGTGCTGGAAATTGGGTGAGGAGTTGGTCAAACTTACCTCCTGCTGTGGTGACGCTGGCCTGCACGGGTGGTGGAGAGACTCGAGCTGAGCAGGGGATAGAAGAAAATGGTAGTGCATTAACCAAGTGTCTATTTGCAAGATCGACTAACAACCCATGTGCACACAAGAAATCAGCGCCCAACAAGTTAAAACTCACCGCCGCTATAATAAATGTCCACCTATAGTTGCAGCCGTGAATGGACAGAGGTAGGTTTCTTTCACCGAAAGTGTCGATGATCGAGCCGTTAGCTGCCATCGCTCCGTTTCCATGGGGTCCTGTTGCCCGGTCTGCGTTGGACGGGGTGATAAAGCTCACCTGAGCTCCCGTGTTGATGAGGAACTGTCTCCCAGTGTGTCCGTCCGTCACGTAGAGCAGCTTGTTTGTCTCGCTGAGAGCCGTAGCTGCTAACCGTTTCTTGAATTTGCAGGGGGGCACGCATTTGTATGCCCTCTCGGCGAAACGTTGATGAAAATAGCAGAGGTCGTTCCGCTTGCTGCGCCTTGGTCGCGTCGCTGCCATGGTGGGCGGGCTCTGCTCCGTTGTCTGCGGTTCTCCACTGCTCTGGGCTTCCGCGCTGAGATCTGCAGATGCTGCTGTGGCCAGCTGTTCGCCGCAGGAGTTGATGAGCCGCTGCACTTCTCGGGCCAGCGCGCGGAAGTCCTGCTGGGTGCTGCACCGCATGTTGGCCAGGGTCCCTCTCATATGCGACGGCAGAGTGCTGAGGAAGATATGTTGAAAGAGGAAGTTGTCATTGTCTGCCTCCTTCAGCTGCAGCATGTCCTCCATGAGGGCCATCGGTCTGCGTCCTCTGTGGCCGTAAATCGCCAGAATCCTCCCTGCTCTTTCCTCGGCCGAGGGGACGAAACTCTCGATGAGGGTCGCCTTCAGTTCTTTGTATTTGTCGTGGGCAGGCGGTTGTTGTATCACGCTCCGCGCGCATCTTGATATGGCGGCATCGAGCCTGGCAACGATGTGGTAAAATTTCGTTTCATCCGCCGTTATGCCCGCCAGTGTAAACTGAGCCTCAGCTTGCTGGAACCATGAGCTCGGGTCGGTTTGCCAGAACTCTGGGAATTTGACGGTGACGGCGCTTGCCTGGGCCGTCTCTGATGCGTCTGCAGGGCGAGAACGCCTTTCTTCCGTTCTCGCGGCGGGTGCTCGGTTGAGCTCTCTCTGAAGATTCTGCTGTGGGGGAACGTCTTCCATCCGTTCCCCTGTCTGCGTTGGCGACGGCGCTTGCCTGGGTCGCCTCTGATGAGCTTGAAGCTGGAGAACATCTTTGGTCCATTCTCACGTCTGGTCACCAGTGTAGGGAGCTTGAAATGAAGAAGCGATGTGATTTTATAAATCAAGTTTTATTATCAGCTTCACCTCCCTAACATGCCTCATCTCGATGCAGAAGCAGAATGAAGAGACTGAGCGTAGTCAGACCTTCATACTAATACCCACACTCAACAAAAGACATTGCATATCAAAGCTGACATCCCGCATTAACGTAATCCCTCTCCATTGTTCTCTCTCTCCTCCACCTGACCCTGGGGGGTCAGGAAGTTCGATCCGGTCTCCACCGCAGCGACTCCGTCTGCTCCTTGATCTTTGCCGGTGGTCGAGACCTCCTGTCCTGTTCTGAGACGTGAGGTCATTCCACATATGTAATCTCTAAACATCCCACTTATGTCTATACATATGTAGGTATGGATATATGAATAATATAAGCCACAGACAGTATAGTTAATCCTGTCAGTTCTGCTCCCCCTGTTTATTCATGTAATGACTGTAACAAGTTTCTTTCCTTTTTTGTTGACAAGGTCACTGCTGTTAGCTGGTTTTACTCATTCCTTTCCCCTAATCCTTGATTGTCCTAACAGACAGGCCTTTTTAAGTGATTTTACCCCAATTTTTTTGGAGGATTTGTTAGTGTTGGTGAGCTCCATGAAATCCTCCTTCTGCGTTTTAGATATTTTGCCTTCCTCAATGTTAAAAGAGGTAATTGGCTCAGTGGGTACGTCTTTGGTTTATATCATTAATAGTTCACTTGAATCTGGTTATGTACCCTCGTATTTTAAACATGCAGTTGTGCAGCCACTTTTAAAAAAACCTAACCTTGATCCATCTGTTTTTAAAAACTTCAGGCCAATTTCTAAGCTTCCTTTTATTTCTAAGCTTTTAGAAAAAGTTGTTGCCAAGCAGCTCACTGACTTTCTGATTGAACATAATATTTTTGACAAATTTCAGTCAGGCTTTCGTCAGAAACACTCGACAGAGACCGCTCTTTTGAGGGTGTCAAATGATATTTTAATGTCATCAGACTCTGGCAAATGCTCTGTTTTAGTGTTATTAGATCTTACTGCAGCATTTGATACTACTGATCATTTTATTTTGTTACAAAGGCTTAGAGATTGGGTAGGTATTTCTGGAAAAGCTCTGGATTGGTTTTTCTCCTACCTTTCTGGTAGGAGCTTTTCCGTGGCTGTTGGCTCTTATTCATCTGACTCTGCTCCTTTAACCTGTGGGGTGCCTCAGGGTTCTATTCTGGGTCCACTTTTATTTGCCCTATATATGCTGCCACTTGGTTCTATTATCAGCAAATTTAAAGGTGTGTCTTATCACTGCTACGCTGATGATTTACAGCTACTTTTCTCTTTTAAGCCTGGCCATGTTGACAATTTAAAAATTATTCATGATTGTCTGTCTGCAATCAAGGACTGGATGTCTAGTAACTTTTTGCAACTTAATGCTGATAAAACTGAAGTCCTTATTGTAGCACCTGATAATCTAATTCCTAAGTTAGTTAATAGCATTGGTTCATTAAGCTCTAACGTACGGTCTAATCTAAAAAATCTTGGTGTCATTTTCGATCAATCGATGAGTTTTGGTCAGTATGTCAAATCTCTGACCCGGAGTTGTTTTTTCCACCTTAGGAATATATCCAAAATTAGGTCATTGGTTTCCTACACTCAGTTAGAAATCATTATTCATGCCTTTGTTTCTTCACGTTTGGACTATTGTAATGCTCTTTTTACATGTCTTAGCAAATCATCTTTACACCGCCTACAGTTAGTCCAGAACGCTGCTGCAAGATTACTAACTAGGTCCAGTAGATTCTGTCATATCACTCCTGTTTTGGCCTCCTTGCATTGGCTTCCTGTAAATTATAGAATTGATTTTAAAGTTCTTGTTCTTACTTACAAAGCCATTCATGAAGAGGCACCTTTTTATATTAGTGACCTGCGCTCTCTACACCAGCCCAGCAGGTCTCTCAGGTCTTCTCATCAGAATCTATTGGTAGTTCCTAGTACTAGGCTCAAAACCAAAGGCGATAGAGCCTTTGCTGCTGTTGCTCCCAGACTGTGGAACTCCTTGCCTTTTGAACTTAGATCTGCACCTTCCATTGGTGTTTTTAAGAAGCAACTAAAGACCCACCTTTTTAGCCTGGCTTTTTAACTATGTGCCGATTGTATTTTTATGTGCTTTTACTGTCTGCTTTGTTTTACTGTTTTATATGCCTGTGTTTTTATTTTGTTTTTTACCATGTTAAGCACTTTGTGACTCTGTCTGTGAAAGGTGCTCTATAAATAAACTTATTATTATTATTATTACAAATGCTTTAGTATGCTCATGCTTATTAATTTTTGGTTGCATAATAACATAAAAAGCAGATTTAAAAAGGCAAATCTAAGACGTGAAACACAGAATTACAAAAATTATTTGTCAAAATTATTGGCACGCTCAACTTAATGTTGGATAACAGGTCCTTTGGAAAAAAGTAACTGAAATCACACATTTTTACCTCCACTGAGGTAAAGTTTTCATGTTGATTTGTTTGTTTGTTAGCAGGATTACGAAAAATTGCTTTACAGACTTTGATGAAATTTTCACCAGTGGTGGGCCTTGGCCTATAGTTGAACCAATTAGATTCTGGAGGCTATCTTTGTCAGGATGTGGATCCTGAATCACATTTTCACTTTCTTTAACATTGTAAGATAGGCCCTTAGTGAAGGTTGTGCACTCTGAGCGCTCTCCAGTTTTCAAATCTGAGTCTTTAATTGTGTCTGTATCTGGTGTAGATATTTATTGTGTATACCTTTAATTCATTAAAAACTAGTGCATTGCCCATAGTCTGAAACAGGTATCCCAATGTAATGTAATGTACTTTATTTATATAGCCCTTTAAAACAACCCATTGGTGACCAAAGTACTTTACAGAAAATTAAACAACATTAAAAACACACACAGCATTAAAAACAAAAAAACATAAACAAAGAAATAAGAATAAATACCTAAAAATAAGAATAAAATAAAAACAAATGCCAAGTCAAATATTACCACTACTGGGTATTAAAAGCCATCCTAAACAAATATGTCTTAAGTTCTGATTTAAAAAGGGCCAGGTCAGAGATAGCACATAGGTCAGTGGGGAGATTATTCCAGAGCCTAGGGTGACAACAGAAAAGGCTCGGTCACCCCAATGTTTATACCTTGACCTAGGCACATCCAGCGAAAGCTGATTGGATGACCTCAAAGCCCTGCCTTGGTCACGGACAGTCAAAATCTCAGACAGATAAATTGGAGCTTGGCCATTAAGAGCTTTAAAAACAAAAGGCAAAAGTTTAAAATTAATTCTAAAATGGACTGGAAGCCAATGAAGTGAAAAAAGGATCGGAGTAATGTGTTCACACCAAGGTGTGTTGGTCAAAGACGGGCCGCTGCATTTGGCACAAGTTGAAGGCGACCGAGAGAAGACTGAGAGATGCCAACATAAAGTGCATTGCAGTAATCAAGTCGAGAAGTGATTAAAGCGTGGATGGCTATCTCAAGATCATGATGGCTCAGGAAAGGTTTGGCTTTGGATAACAGATGTAATTGATAAAAGCTCATCTTGACTACATTGTCAATCTGTTTATCAAATTTTAAATGGCTGTCAAAAATCACCCCCAAATTTCTGACAGCTGAACTGAGCCTTAAAGAGAGGGTACCAAAGCCAGCCGTTACAGTATCCCCAAACTCAATACATTCTGTTTTTTCTTCACTTAAGTGGAGAAAATTTTGGCTTAACCACAACTTAATGTCAGTGATGCAGTCCAATAGAACACTTTGTGAGTTTGTTTGTTCTGGGTTCAAAGATAAATAAAGCTGCAAATCATCCGCATAACAGTGGAAAGACATGTTGTGCCTGGCTATTATTATGTAGGCTGTGTTTGAAAGTGGAATACAAAGAGGTGTAGCCTATATGTCGGCAATCACATGTTAGACTTTGACAAATATAAAAGGGAGTAAATAGCACTAAGATTTATTTGATTGTGTGAATATTAATTACAGAGTGCCTAATTATTGAAAATGAATGGGACATCCAGTATTAGTGACTGTTTCAGATCCCTTGTTTATTTGTTTGTCAGATCACTTATTTGTGTGATCTTTTATCACTTATATTCAAGATAATAGTGTATCTTGCACTTTGGGGAATGGGAGTCGTTCAGTCATCATTATAATTATTTTAGTTTATATCACTGTTCAGTGATGGAGTTCTGTGTAATATTGAATTTCTTCTGTGTATCATGATTAAACTCATGCAGTACTCTAACAGGACATGTTTAGAAATATTTGAGACCCATTGCAGTGCATCATTTTATACTTAAGTAATATTTTGTTATTAAAGGTTTTTTAAAACAGTAATCAACCGAATTGACTACAAAACACCCAACATTATTACACACAGCAGAAGGACCTGTTTGACTGCAACCGTTGCATCAGTGTTGCACATTTGTCAGTAATGATTTTATTCGTTATCTGGCCATTTTTGTGTCCTGCGTTTAGGCCCTGTCATATCTAGACGATTTAGGCAGAGTTAAGAGCACGCTGAAGAATGCCAAAACACCCTGATGTTGGGTGTTAGTTGTATAACGGGACCTGTCAGGGATGTGTCTGAGCATTCACTTTATTGAAAATAACTTTTTTAATTGCCATTAGTTAGCTTGCTTTTGAGCCAGGTCGTGTCAGGCCGCTGCTTTTCCTGGCATGTTCTGTGTTAGATACACCGGTGTTCTTTGTCAGACCCGGGTCCCGGCTGACACTCTGCCCAGTCTACTCACGCGCTTCATGTTCTCCACATATGCTGAATTTTCCTTTAGACCTATGCAATAACGGCAACTTTATGGTATAATTTTTTTAAGCATTAAATCTTCAATATTATCTTTTTCTAGTCAAATTTGTCATTTTTCACTTCCTTGTTTTGTTCAGTGAACACTGTGGTGACTGATTGGTCGTGATGCCACGTATTATCCAATCAGCATGGTTGTGATGCTGCATATTATCCAATAAGCATGGCTGTGATGCCACGTATTATCCAATCAGCACGGAGTCGATCCGAAACCCCGCCCACCCTTCCTGAAGCCAGGGCATGAAGAGACAGAGCGGTGACAGAGCAGTGGCTAAACTTTTATTGATAAACATTACGTATTTTGACTGAGCGACTCCATACTCGGGGATGCACACCCTCGTAACCTCAGCAAAGCATATATAAAATCTTCCACCAGTCTGACGAACAGTTCAAGAGATATGCGTGGAACAAACAGACAGAGAGACTCACAGATAGAGACACACAGACAGACAGACAGACATATGCTGCATTTATAGATAGATTATATGTTTAATGGGTCCTTTACTGAATCTCCTCTGGGTTACGTCCACTCAGACATAAATGTTTTTGAAGTTATTGGTTAGTGGTCAGAGAGGCCAGTGGCACGGCTTCAGGTTCAGGTTACTTTATTTGTACCCGTAGGTAGTTTTGTTTTGCAGTCTGGTGACATCCGTATTTACAAGCCACAATTACATTCAACATAAACACAAACACAGGCACACATGAAGCTGACTATAAACATGATAAAAATACTCAAGGCTCCATCAATCAGGATATAAAGACAAAGAGATGAGAGAAAAACCAGAGATAAGAGAGAAGGGTCATATTAAAAAGTTAAAGACTAATCAAAGAGGTTAAAAACTCAAAGGTCTAAAACCCAGTAAAAGATTTAAAACCCACATAAAATCCTACAAAAATAAGTAAATATAAAATGGAGTTAATAAATAGGTACCTAAATTATGTGCAATATATTGTTACAACTTGTTCAACTCTTTGACAGCAGCAGGAACAAAGCTGTTTTTGTAGCACTGGGTTTTACTTTTTGGTACAGCAAACCTCCGTCTTGAGGGAAGAAGCTGAAAGTTGCAGTGCAAAGGGTGGGAGTCATCATTTAAAATGGAGGTAGCAATCCTCTGTACCTGTCTGGTGTACAAGGATGTCAGGCTCAGCTGTGACTCACCAAGCAAATGACTGGACCATCTAACTACCTGATCCAAGGATTTCCTCTGTTTCAGTTTTATCTGACCAAACCATGACACTAAAGAAAAGGATAAAACAGATTCAATAAAAGCCCGATAAAACACTGTCATCATGGTTCGGTCAATTTGGAAGCGTGCAAGTTTCCTCAAACAATGCAAATGTTGCTGACCCTTTTTGCACACCCTTTCACAGTTCTCTTCAAAGTTTAAATTACTATCAATAATCGTCCCAAGATATTTGTAGGATTGTACACATTCAGTGGTCTGACCTTTAAGTGTGGTGACTTTGTGCCTGGGAGTTTTCCTCCTAAAGTCAATAATCATATCTTTAGTTTTTGTCGTATTCAGCTGCAGGTAGGAATCCTCACACCAGTGAACAAAATCATCAACTACTGGGCCGTGGCCACTCTCACCATCCTGGAGGAGACTGACAATAACTGAATCATCAGCATACTTTATAATGTGTCTGTTGTCATGTCTGCTCCGACACATGTTTGTGTACAGGATGAAGAGTAGTGGTGACAACACACACCCCTGAGGAGAGCCAGTAAAAGAGCACTTTAGGTCAGACAATGTACCATTGACCCTTACTCTCTGCATCCTGTTGGTTAAGAAATCCAGAATCCAACCCACCAGATTATTGCTCAAATCAAATTGTTGCAGGAGCCTTTCAACTAAAATATGAGGTTGGATTGTATGATGATGAATGTGAGGAAAAGTCCACAAATAAAAGCCTGGTGTGTGTCCCATTAAAATCCAGATGTTTAAAAAGCATGTTAAACAGAGTGACAGTGGCGTCCTCCACTCCTTTGTGAGGCCTATATGCAAACTGCAAAGGATACAATGCATGTTCAGTCTGCTTTAGGACCTCACATGTGACCAGTTTTTCAAAAATTTTCATTAAAATTGAAGTCAAAGCAACTGGTCTAAAGTCGTTTACCATTTTAGGACAGCTGGATTTTGGAACGGGAACAACCACGGCATCTTTCCAGATCTTGGGCACATGTTGTGTCTGTAGGGACTTATTGAAAATGTAATGAAATACAGGACTCAGTTCATGTGCACAGGACTTTACCAAGCGCCCACATATATTATCAGGGCCCTGACTTTTGTTCACTTTTACAGCGCAGAACTCCCTTTTAATATCCTGCACCTCAATATTAAAGTGCTGATTGTCTTTGAGTTTCTGTTTCAAATCTTGGGTTTCTGTGCCAAAATCAAAGGAGTCAAAACAACCATAAAAACATTTAAGAGCATTAGCCAGCTCTGTGTCTGAATTAAAACCATCTAAAAACACACGATTACTGCGCTCTGTGCTCTGAAGGCCTGCAATAGTTTTCATACTGGCCCAGGCTGAACGAAGTTTCTTTGTTGCCGTCTTACTTTCCAATTCTGATTTATAATTCTGTTTTGCTCTTAAAATTTCGGACTTCAGCTCTTTTGTGGCAACCTGTAGCTCAGAAACAGACCCCTGTTTAAAGGCAAGTGCTTTCCTCTGTAAGCAGGATTTAACTGATTTTGTAACCCATGGCTTGTTGTTGGGATATATTTTGACACTTTTACGTGGAACGATCATATTTTTACAGAAAGCCATGTATGAGCATGTGACGTCCACCAAAGAGTCCAAATCATCCCCGCAGGACAGTGTGAAAACCTCCCAGTCTGTACAGTTAAAGCATTCCCAGAGGCAGTGCACTGAATCCTCTGTCCACACATCTATGTCTCTGGTCTTCCCCTTGCCTCTTCTGAGAGCAGTTTTATATGTGGGCAGCAAATGTACACAGTTGTGATCTGAGGATCCTAAAGGAGGAAGGGGGAGTGATTTATAGGCCCTCTCAGTGGATCCATAGCACAGGTCTAATGTCTTTTTTCGCCTGGTTGGGCAGGAGACATACTGATAAAGATTTTAACAATGTTTCTTCTTTAAAGAAACATGGTTAAAATCCCCAAGAATAAAGTTTGGCGCCTCTGGGGATATTGACTGCAGCCGCTGGACCACATCAAAGACCTTGTATTTATCGAAGACCTTGTATTCATATATGCATATATGAATATATGCATAATAGATCTTTCTTTTATTTTTTATTTTTATTCTTTTAATTTTTATTCTTTAATCATGGGAATACAACAACATCCACAAAAAACAAAAATCAATAAACTAATAATTATACTTATAAGGGCTCATTAAATTATTTTTTCCCCATTTGCCAAATATATTACCAAACCAACTACCTACAAGATTATCAATGCCAGATTAAGCTTTATTGAGCTTTTAGCTCTTATAAAGATTTTCATTTTTCTAAAATTTAAGCTATACTTCATAATAATTTTATTAAAAATATGCAACTTATTGATTTTATAAGTATTTTAGTAAGTTGATTGATTAATTATGCAAAAGGTTTTTTCTTTTTCTTTTTCTTTTTTCTAAACATTAATTGTGCTATATAATAATCAACCAGATCCCGCAATTTCAATAACTTTAAATGTGTAAACAATAAATTAGTATGTTCAAGATACCCGACTTTGTGTATAACATGGACAGCCCTTTTTGTAATGTTAGCAATGAATTAAGTGTACTTTTGTAATTGTTACCTCAGGCCTCTATACAATAGGTCAAGTATGGAAGTATCAATGAGCAATACAAGATATAAAGTGATTTGTCTTAATTTTATTTATGATTGTAATATTTTTTGCAACTTCGTTTTGTATTTATCTGACGTGTGATTTCCAACTACTTTTATCATCTAATATTACCTGTAATAGAAGTTCACTAATTATGCATTTATCTGTTGAGATCACATACAGTGGGGAAAAAAAGTATTTAGTCAGCCACCAATTGTGCAAGTTCTCCCACTTAAAAGATGAGAGAGGTCTCCAATTTTCATCATAGGTATACCTCAACTATGAGAGACAAAATGAGAAAAAAAAAATCCAGAAAATCACATTGAAGGATTTTTAATGAATTAATTGGTAAATTCCTCGGTAAAATAAGTATTTGGTCACCTACAAACAAGCAAGATTTCTGGCTCTCACAGACCTGTAACTTCTTCTTTAAGAGGCTCCTCTGTCCTCCAGTCGTTACCTGTATTAATGGCACCTGTTTGAACTCGTTATCAGTATAAAAGACACCTGTCCACAACCTCAAACAGTCAGACTCCAAACTCCACTATGGCCAAGACCAAAGAGCAGTCAAAGGACACCAGAAACAAAATTGTAGACCTGCACCAGGCTGGGAAGACTGAATCTGCAATAGGTAAGCAGCTTGGTGTGAAGAAATCAACTGTGGGAGCAATTATTAGAAAATGGAAGACATACAAGACTACTGATAATCTCCCTCGATCTGGGGCTCCACGCAAGATCTCACCCCGTGGGGTCAAAATTATCACGAGAACGGTGAGCAAAAATCCCAGAACCACATGGGGGGACCTAGTGAAGGGCCTGCAGAGAGCTGGGACCAAAGTAACAAAGGCTACCATCAGTAACACACTACTCCGCCAGGGACTCAAATCCTGCAGTGCCAGATGTGTCCCCCTGCTTAAGCCAGTACATGTCCAAGCCCGTCTGAAGTTTGCTAGAGAGCATTTGGATGATCTAGAAGAGGATTGGGAGAATGTCATATGGTCAGATGAAACCAAAATAGAACTTTACTGTAAAAACTCAACTTGTCATGTTTGGGGGAGAAAGAACACCATACCTACTGTGAAGCATGGGGGTGGAAACATCATACTTTGGGGCTGTTTTTCTGCAAAGGGACCAGGACGACTGATCCGTGTAAAGGAAAGAATGAATGGGGCTATGTATCGTGAGATTTTGAGTGAAAACCTCCTTCCATCAGCAAGGGCATTGAAGGTGAAACGTGGCTGGGTCTTTCAGCATGACAATGATCCCAAACACACCGCCCGGGCAACCAAGGAGTGGCTTTGTAAGAAGCATTTCAAGGTCCTGGAGTGGCCTAGCCAGTCTCCAGATCTCAACCCCATAGAAAATCTTTGGAGTGAGTTGAAAGTCCGTGTTGCCCAGCGACAGCCCCAAGACATCACTGCTCTAGAGGAGATCTGCATGGAGGAATGGGCCAAAATACCAGCAACAGTGTGTGAAAACCTGGTGAAGACTTACAGAAAACGTCTGACCTCTGTCATTGCCAACAAAGGGTAGATAACAAAGTATTGAGATGAACTTTTGTTATTGACCAAATACTTATTTTACCGAGGAATTTACCAATTAATTCATTAAAAATCCTTCAATGTGTTTTTCTGGATTTTTTTTCTCATTTTGTCTCTCATAGTTGAGGTATACCTTTGATGAAAATTGGAGACCTCTCTCATCTTTTAAGTGGGAGAACTTGCACAATTGGTGGCTGACTAAATACTTTTTTTCCCCACTGTATTTTATAAGTGTGTGTGTGGGTGTGTTACAACATATAACTAACTTTTATCCATATATGAACTGTTTTAATATGCTATATTAACAAGCTGTTTGATGTGTCTGTTATCACGTCGAGGGAGGCTCGGACAAGTCCTGTGTCCTTTTTCCTGTAAAGTGCACTGGTATGCTTCAGTCAAAGAAAAAAGTCAGTGATACGTCAAAAAATTGCTTTAAAAATATGTAAATAATTTATCATGTAAGCAAAATTTGTTAAAAACCCACAAAGTTAGATTGAAAAAGTAAAACCCCAAAACTTTGTAAAAATACCCATATTTAGATTACTTCTATTTCACTCCCCTGTCACACAGCCTGTTTTTTTTTTGTTTCATTCTTTTTTTTTTCTAAAGCAACCACACACACACACACAAACACAGAATTGCTCCTCACTCTATTATCTCCACAAGGTCAAAGCAGCAACCTTCCATTTTTTCTGCACAAAGACAAAACAACCCACACATAAACGGCTTTGTCTGATTTATTTGGTAGGGGGCCCCCATATTGTCAAACAAGCCATCTCTTTGTAACCATTTTACCCATGTTTTAAGCTGTTTTCACTCTACATTTAGTTTCTCTCGACGCACAGTGGTTTTCAGCACTTCCTCCATTTTATTTATAGCATAACCCAGACTGCCCAATGGATATTCAGAGCTGCGTTTATCATTATCCATTTTATCATTGTCTTAATCGTTATCCAATTTTGTTGCCATTTTAATCCAACCGTCTTTAAATGTTATAGTCTAATATCAATATCTTATAGCATAGAATTAAATTATTATTGTGATCTTATTTATTTCCACTTCCTCACGGTAATATTGTCTCACACATCACCGTGTTTTTTACTATAATTAGTTTAGTTATATTATTATACTGTATATCACCTATGAACCGATCATCCCGATCGGGTTACTTAAAACTTATGCGTTTATTTCACACACAGTAGGTCCCTATCTAATGCGGTAAGACCAACTATATTTTAGAAACACGCTCATTGCAACTTCTCTGAGAGTTACAACCTTCTTTGGTCTGAGCTAAATAAGCTAGGGGTGCCAACTCTACTTTTTGAAATCAAGCAATGATCTCAAGGGGTTAAAACCTTTTGGCAAAGCTATGCGTAATGGGGTAACACTACTTTTTCGGTGGCCCTATTTCAGCCACCCCGGGGTTTAAATTAAATTAAATTAAATCACCCTTATTGTCATTCAACCGTACAACCAATCATGTATAGCAGAACGAGATTGTGCTTTACCTATCTACAGTGTAAATCACACACACCCCAAGTGCAGAATCAGAGGGCCGCTGCCATGCAAGGCGCCGCCACAGAGTTCCCTCCTCCATTCCATTTATTGCTGAGCACCAAGCTGGACAGCAGGAAGTTCCACTTTTATATGGTCTTTGGCATGACCCGGCCAGGATTTGAACCCCTGCCTCCCGGGTGTGGGGTGGATGCTCTACCAGCTGAGCCACCACTCCGGTAAACCTATTACCCAAGCTCTCTCCAACTCTACTTTCTGGAACAGTATTAACGCGTATAACTAATTCCACGGGGTTAAAACCATTTGGAGATTTCCTCATCAAACTCAGTAAATATATTTCTTAAAACAACATCATAAATTCAAGACCATATCTCAGTTTCATTCCACAAATAAAGTCACATGTGCATGAATATTTAATCTCTACAGAAAGGGCTGTCCCCAAAGGGACAGGCAGAAATTTATTGAAAAAGGTTTTCTGCTCACCTCTTATAATGTTGCGGCCGCCAGTCTGTAGAGAAAAATCCTCACGCCGTTTACAAAACTAAAACTAAAATTTAGCCTCGTAACTGGGCAGAAACACCAAATTGTTACGTCTAAAATACCTTAACCCCCAGTTCTTTCATACGAAGGCCATATAACCAGACTGAGAGACGAAGTATACTTTCATTTATTTTACTGAAAGTGAGATATGGATTACAAGCAGCGCTGGAACACAACTCTTTAGGAAAATACCCCGAGAGAGTGTTACCCAAAAAGTGGGCCCTATAGATTTATAAAGCTTAACCACTCCCTCGTGCAAGACGGAGGGGTTTTACCTCATTGTATCAATACACATCCGCTTATGTGGCAGCTCAGCTGTGTGCAGAACTGATTCTGATTTCAGCAAATGAATTATAGGGTGTAAACTAAACTCTGCAGTGTAGCGTGTGAAGCAAGCAGATAAAGAAGTGTGAGAAAGACAGAGCAATCATGTCATTTTACCGACAAACACATGAGGAAAAAGAGGTGAAAAAAGGCACAGAAAGCCAAGAAGCCAGCTGAAATCCCTCAGAATTTAGGAAGCCATCCAATCCCCCATCAGTGCAAATTAATTTCAGCTGGTTCAATTCCTGACTGTTAGCCTTTAAAAAGGTCAGTGAATATCAGACACACCACAAAGAACTCTTGATGGGTAAAACAAAGAGCTCTCTCTAGACATCTGCAACCTTATTGTTGCAAAACATAATGATGGCATTGGTTACAGGTGCATTTCTAAACTGCTAAATATTCCAATGAGCACTGTTGGAGCCATCATTTGGGAGTGGAAAGAACATCATTTTACCATAAAGCGGCCACGACCAGGAGCTCCTCGCAAGACTCCATTACTGAAGAAAAAGCATGTTGTTAAAAGCATGTTGTTTAAAGTTTGCTGCACAACATTTGGGAAAGCCAGTAAAATAGTGGGAGAATATAGTCTGGTCAGATGAGACCAAAATTTAACTTTTTGGATGCCACAACACAGCATGTTTGGAGGAGAAATGGCATTGCACATCAGCTCAAAAACATCATACCAACACTGAAATTTGGAGGTAGGAGCATCCTGGTGTGGGGGGTGTTTTTCAGCACATAGTACAGGCAGACTTCATTTAATTGAAGGAAAGATGAATGGACAAATGTATAGCACCATCCTTGATAAGAACCTGTTATTATCTGCGAAGATGCTGAAGATGAAACAAGGGTGGACATTTCAGCAAGACAGTGATTTCAGTCACCAGCCCAGTCATCTGACCTGAATCCAATTGAAAATCTATGGAATGAACTAAAGATCAGAGTTCATAAAAGACACCCACGGAACCTTCAAGATTTGAAGACAGTTTGTGTGGAAGAATGGGCTAAAATCACTCCTGAGCAATGCCCGTGTCTAGTTTCTCCATACAGGATGCATCTAGAAGCTGTTATTACCAATAAAGGCTTTTCTGCTAAATATTAAATGAATTTCACCAAGTGTGTTCAATACTTCTTCCCTGTGTCGTTCCACTTTATTAATTAAATATAACTTAATTTGTGAACACAATTGCCTTGATTTCTTTGTATGTATGGATTACTTGGGTTGTTACTGATATCTGGTGAAAATCTCAGGTCAGTGGCTCCATCAGAAATACAGTGGTATGAAAAAGTGTTTGCCCCCTTCCTGATTTCTCATTATTTTGTACTAGTACATACCCCTGCATACCTGTCCATGCCCGTAGAAACCAAGTATACGCAAGTATTTCTGCATGTCCATTGCTGAAGGGTCTCCTCCTGTGTGAGACGGCTGTGTTGTTCACAGTCATGCCTGTGGCGTACTGCTCGAACTTGAGGTGTTTCATCTTCACGGCATCTTTTCTGACGTGCAGCAGTTCTCCTCACTGTATTGCTGTCCATCTGATGGGTCTTCTTCTTCTTCGTTCCGACCACTGGTTGTGGGATAGGTGCATTGTAATTTCAGTTCATGGACAGGATCATGAAAATAGATCTGAGCAAAAAGTGGCTTTCGACCCTGTTTAGGAAAACCCGTGCATGCCCGTTGAAACCCAGAAACTGGAGCACCCGGAGAAAATCAGCACTTTGCTTGGCATTTTACACATTTGTAGTGTAGACTGCCATTCTTCATGGGTACTGCTTCGAATGGGTGTAGTTTAAAGTAGTGTGTCCTATTCTCAATGGGGTGACAGACTGACATACTGACAGACATTTCTTGAATTTATAGAGTGCCTTCTGCCTTACTGTGTGAGATTTCCAGATTTACTGCTTTGAATGGGTGTGGTTTAAAGTAGTGTGTCCTATTTGGTCTCAGCTTCTCTGAATTGCCTGGCGTGCAGCGTTGGCGGCCAGCTGACTATTCCGCATCTCCTTGGTCTCAGCTTGTCTGTGCCTTGCCTGGCGTGCAGCGTTGCTCGCTTTGTGGACATTTCGGGCTTCAAGTGACTCAGCACGTGCATGGCACACTGCCACGTTTCCTGTCTGTCTGTGCATCCCTTGTTTGTCATACCGTATGCTGGTGAAGGGTCTCCTCTTGTCTCAGACGAGTGTGTTGCTCCCTCAGGTGTTTCATCTTCACGGCATCTTTTCTGACGTGCAACACAGTCGTGCCTGGGAGGTACTGCTCGAACCTCAGCTGTGTCATCTTCACGGGATCTTTCCTGACGTGCAGCAGTTCTCCTCACTCTATTGCTCTCCATTTATGTAGCGTCTGGTTGCATCGTGAGTGATGGTCTATGACATTATAAAGACATCAAGGCAGGCATCATAGGACACTACATCATAGGTAGCCAGTCCTATTGTCTATATAACGGCATCGCCTATATGACAGCGGCATCACCGATATGACGGCATCGCGAGTCCTATGTAGCCTGAGATCATAGGATCATCATAGGACATCATGCAGACATCACAGGCTGTCCTATGATGTCCTATGACCATGACACACAGACACACAGAGATTTCTTGAATTTATAGAGTGATGATGTTTGTCATACTTAAATGTTTCAGATCATCAAGCAAATTTAAACATTAGACAAAGATAACACAAACACAAAATGCAATTTTTAAATGAAGGTGTTTATTACAGTATTAAGGGTAAAAAAAAAAATAAAAAATCCAAACCTACATCGCCCTGTGTGGAAAAAGCGATTGACCCCTAAACCTCATAACTGGTTGGGCCACCCTTAGCAGCAACAACTGCAATCAAGTGTTTGCGATAACTGGCAGTTAGTCTGTTACACCGCTGTGGAGGAATTTTGGCCCACTCATCTTTGCAGAATTGTTGTAATTCAGCCACATTGGAGGGTTTTCAAGCATGAACCTCCTTTTTAAGGTAATGCCACAGCATCTTAATCGGATTCATGTCAGGACTTTGACTAGGTCACTCCAAAGTCTTCATTTTGTTTTTCTTAAGCTATTCAGAGGTGGACTTGCTGGCGTGTTTTGGATCATTGTCCTGCTGCAGAACCCAAGTGCGCTTCAGCTTGAGGTCAAGAACAGATGGTCGGATATTCTCCTTCAGGATGTTTTGGTAGACAGCAAAATTCATGGTTCCATTTACCACAGCAAGTCTTCTAGGTCCTGAAGCAGCAAAACAGCCCCAGATCATCACACTACCACAACCATATTTTACTGTTGATATGATGTTCCTTTTATGAAATGCTGTTACTTTTACTCTGGATGTAATGGGACACACACCTTCCAAGAAGTTCTACTTCTATCTCGTCAGTCCACAGAGTATTTTCTCAAAAGTCTTGGAGATCATCAAGATGTTTTCTGGCAAAGCTGAGACAAGCCTTTATGTTCTTTTTGCTCAGCAATAGTTTTCGTCTTGGAACTGTGCCATGCAGACCATTTTTGCCCAGTCTCTTTCTTATGGTGGAGTCTAGAGTGAGGCCTGCATTTCTTTGGATGATGTTGTGGGGTCTTTTGTGACCTCTTGGACGAGTCGTCGCTGCACTCCTGGGGTAATTTTGGTCGGCCAGCCACTCCTGGAAAGGTTCACCTGTTGTGTATGGGATTTGGGTGTCTGGGATGCCGTGCCCACCCACAGGATGATGTCAGGCGGGCATGGCCCACTCTGTATATAGTTGAGTGTTCTCCCTAATAAAGTTCAGCTGGATGTCCCTCAAGAAGCTCTCCGTCTTGTGTCATTTCCCCGATATAATATTTGGCGACGAGGAGACCAATGGGAGCGTGCTGGCTTAATCAGCGGCTGTTGCCATTTCTGGAGAGCCTGGGTGAGCCGTTAATTTTGTGGCCGCAGTGAAGACAGGAATTCAAGGAGTATGTCGACTTGCTGGGTTTCCCTCAGCTTGACGGGAGATAGTGGCGGGCCCTCCTGGCCTGTAACCTCGGTGCAGAGGGCCGAAGGATTCTCGGCTCGCTGGACACGAGTGAGGGCTACGTGGAGGCTGTCGGGCACATGGAGGCGCACTTCGCGGAGTGGACGAGGTCCAGAGAGATGCGGGTGAAGAGGCTGGTGGCACTAGACACACCGGAAGTAGTTAGCTTGGGGGAGCTAAAGGCTCAGTTGGAGCCTATGGACAGGCTAGCTGACAGGCTAGTTTCACGCCGAAACACGGCTAAGGGCACGAAACTGGGCCTCGGAGCAGAACTGGGGCCACGTGTGGAGGAGCCCCTGGCCACTGACGACTGCGGACAAGGTATCAACATCGCGTGCCCCGAAGGATGGTTGGGACAGCAACAGGTAATGAAATTGGACGGTGTGAGGGTGCCCATGCTGTTAGCCACCGCCGCCCCGTGCTCCATCGTGAGTGAGGCCTGGGTTCGGAGGCTCACACCCCGGCGCCCGGATGCGGCGGGACTGCCGGACGACCAGGACCCCAGGAACAGCAGGTATATCACGCTGGCGGTACAGTATGGTGAGAAGACCCTGCCTGCGTTCAGGTTCCAGGTGGCATGCCAGGGTGAAAATGTCATGGGGTGGGACCTGTTTGATGAGCTGGGTTTCACTTTTGAAATTGGTGGACAGACAGTTGGCGGCCCAGGACCGGTTTACAGGTTTACACGGGACTTGCGGACGTGGGTGCGGCCGAAGATCCCAGTGAGTGTGAAATGGCCAGCGAATGGGACTCAGGGAGTGACTACAGCTCGGATGATGAAGATGAGATGGAGGATGAGCAGGACCTGGAATTGCCCTCACCCCTCGAGCAGCCTGAACCGGAGCGAAGATGGAGAGAGCCCAAGTTAAGCGAGACCTACACTGGCGGAGAGGTGGCGCAGCAGGAGTTAGCCTCGCAGCCAGACGACATGCAGTGGGAGGCTGGACAACAGTTAGGCGAGACCAGAGAGGCTGACGGCCCAAGGGAGGAGCAGCAGCCGCAGGACACAGTGTCATCGCAGCAGAGCACTGACGCTGTATGCACTGGATGCAACGGTGAGGAGCCCAGGTTGGTGAGCGGGCCCGGCGAGGGTGACAGTGCATGTCCTGGAGGTGAGCAGCAGTCGCAGGACACAGTGACAGCGCAGTGGAGCACCGACACAGAGAGCGCTGAATGCAGTGGTGGGGAGCCCAGGTCGGTGGGGGGCCCTACGAGGGTGATGGTGTGTGTCCTGGAGGTGAACAGGAGCCGATTACGGAGGCTACACAGCATTACACATGGAATGAGGGAGTTGAAAGCTGCGTCGAGGTGCCCGGATTGGAGAATGATGCCGGTGAGGATGACGCTGTGAACCATGAAGGTGAGCGGCATCGGCCGGACACGATGGCAGCGTGTGGCACCGAGGAGCGGGCTTCGGCGGTCCCTGGAGCACGACCACGGGGGGTCGAAGTGTTTGGGACCAAGAGAGAAGAAAGCAGAGCGGGACAATTTGGCGCGGTTCGGGACACAAGTTGGTCTGGCGAGCTGGGTGTTAATAGTGACTGATGTGATAATAACCCAGCGAGGGTTGACCCCAGTGCCGGTAGCTGTGGTACCCTTGGTGTGGGTACTGGAAGGCACTGCAGGGTCCCCATGAAGACGGCTGCCAAAACTAGAGGACATGTGAGTGGAGCGGGAAAAATTGGTGCGGTTCTACAGAGCGCCAAACGCCATCATTAGGATAAGAGTTTGGACCGGGTCAGCGGGACATCACGACGCAGGAAGGAGGTCCTGAGACGACGTGGCGGGCACAGGAGACCGGGTCAAGTTTCCCTGCAGGTTGACGGTGGGGTTCGGCCCGGAAAAGAAAAACCAGTTTGGAAGGTTGGAGAAAGGTTGGCCAGAGAGGGGTGTTTTGACCCTGGGGGGCGGCAGCGGCTGGACTTGAGAATGCCGTGGGGATGCCCAGGCCCTCCGTGGCTGTATAAAAGATGGTGGCTACCCAGAGACGTTGGGGTTACCTAAAAATTTATTTTTCTGATGTGAATGTCTGTGTATATATGTGAATGAATGTGTGTTGTTTTACTGTTTGGTGCCCCAGTAAATTTATTTTTAAAAAAAAGGAAAAGAAAGAGAAAGTACGACAGGCATGTTAAATTGGTTAGTTGTGAACCTAGGATGTGTGTTTGCATGTTGAATTTTATTGGCCAGGTTGGTGGTGTGCCTGATTTGGCACATGAGTTTTAGAGTGTTATTATTTAAGTGGCATTTTTATGATGAGTTTTACAGCCTGAAGGGTGATGGCTTGGTACTTAGTTACGTTTGTGGTGAATTTGAATCCACCAGGTTTATTTGAATCATTGCAATTGAACACCCAATGTGATTTTGTTTTGAATGCCCATTGTGGGGTGGGAGTTGGGGTGGGAGGCAGCCAGTGGTGTGTGTGTGTGTGTGTGTGTGTGTGTGTGTGTTTTGTGATTTTATGTGATGTGTATATACAGTGGGGCAAAAAAGTATTTTGTCAGCCGCCAATTGTGCAAGTTCTCCCACTTAAAAGATGAGAGAGGTCTCCAATTTTCATCATAGGTATACCTCAACTATGAGAGACAAAATGAGAAAAAAAAAAAATCCAGAAAATCACATTGAAGGATTTTTAATGAATTAATTGGTAAATTCCTCAGTAAAATAAGTATTTAGTCACCTACAAACAAGCAAGAATTCTGGCTCTCACAGACCTGTAACTTCTTCTTTAAGAGGCTCCTCTGTCCTCCACTCGTTACCTGTATTAATGGCACCTGTTTAAACTCGTTATCAGTATAAAAGACACCTGTCCACAACCTCAAACAGTCAGACTCCAAACTCCACTATGGCCAAGACCAAAGAGCTGTCAGGCTGCACGGTGGCGCAGTGGTTTAGCACTGTGGCAGCACAGTTTTACCCTCGGCCGGGGGACCGCGGGGATCATGAGATCGTGGGTTCGATCCCAGCCCCCGACCAACAGTGAGCTGTGTGGAGTTTGCATGTTCTCCCCGTGTTGCGCGGGTTTACTCCGGGATTTCTCCGGTTTCCTCCCGCACACCAAAAACATGTAGGTTTAGGGCGCTCGCGCACGCAGCAACCAGCAGCCGGTGGCTTGTCACCAGACTGCAAACCAAGTCTACCTACGGGTACAAATAAGTAACAAAAAAAAAAAAAGACACCAGAAACAAAATTGTA
This sequence comes from Pholidichthys leucotaenia, assembly GCA_020510985.1. Taxonomy (NCBI): domain Eukaryota; kingdom Metazoa; phylum Chordata; class Actinopteri; order Cichliformes; family Pholidichthyidae; genus Pholidichthys; species Pholidichthys leucotaenia. Next base: position 317,485,790 of record CM035839.1, on the reverse strand, counting down.
GACCTGCACCAGGCTGGGAAGACTGAATCTGCAATAGGTAAGCAGCTTGGTGTGAAGAAATCAACTGTGGGAGCAATTATTAGAAAATGGAAAACATACAAGACCACTGATAATCTCCCTCGATCTGGGGCTCCACGCAAGATCTCACCCCGTGGGGTCAAAATAATCATGAGAACGGTGAGCAAAAATCCCAGAACCACACGGGGGACCTAGTGAATGACCTGCAGAGAGCTGGGACCAAAGTAACAAAGGCTACCATCAGTAACACACTACGCCGCCAGGGGCTCAAATCCTGCAGTGCCAGACGTGTCCCCCTGCTTAAGCCAGTACATGTCCAGGCCCGTCTGAAGTTTGCTAGAGAGCATTTGGATGATCCAGAAGAGGATTGGGAGAATGTCATATGGTCAGATGAAACCAAAATAGAACTTTTTGGTAAGAACTCAACTTGTTGTGTTTGGAGGAGAAAGAACACCATACCTACTGTGAAACATGGGGGTGGAAACATGATACTTTGGGGCTGTTTTTCTGCAAAGGGACCAGGACGACTGATCTGTGTAAAGGAAAGAATGAATGGGGCCATGTATCGTGAGATTTTGAGTGAAAACCTCCTTCCACCAGCAAGGGCATTGAAGATGAAACGTGGCTGGGTCGTTCAGCATGACAATGATCCCAAACACACCGCCCGGGCAACGAAGGAGTGGCTTCGTAAGAAGGATTTCAAGGTCCTGGAGTGGCCTAGCCAGTCTCCAGATCTCAACCCCATAGAAAATCTTTGGAGGGAGTTGAAAGTCTGTGTTGCCCAGCGACAGCCCCAAAACATCACTGCTCTAGAGGAGATCTGCATGGAGGAATGGGCCAAAATACCAGCAATAGTGTGTGAAAACCTTGTGAAAACTTACAGAAAACGTTTGACCTCTGTCATTGCCAACAAAGGGTATATAACAAAGTACTGAGATGAACTTTTGTTATTGACCAAATACTTATTTTACCGAGGAATTTACCAATTCATTAAAAATCCTTCAATGTGATTTTCTGGAATTTTTCTTATTTTGTCTCTCATAGTTGAGGTATACCTATGATGAAAATTGGAGACCTCTCTCATCTTTTAAGTGGGAGAACTTGCGCAATTAGTGGCTGACTAAATACTTTTTTACCCCACTGTAGCATTGTTAAGGGGATTGCTTTGAGTTAGAAACACAGCCTTATTTTGTTTTATTAAATTGTTCTCTTTTAGTGGCAGAATATCCTGCTCGGCCGTGTAGGGAGTGCTGGCAGTCTGCCCAGCCCACCAAGCCTTAGTTGTGTGAATGGATAGGAGTTTATTTATTTTGTACATATGTTTTTCCCTTTCAGTGTGTGAGTCGGGTGACAAATTAGGGTGGGTTGTTTGTGTGCCTGACATTTTTTTTTAGAGGGGAGAAATGTTGTGTATGCGATTTGGGTGTCTGGGATGCCGTGCCCACCAACAGGATGACATCAGGCGGGCACAGCCCACTCTGTATATAGCTGAGTGTTCTCCCTAATAAAGTTCAGTTGGATGTCCCTCAAGAAGCTCTCTGTCTCGTGTCATTTCCCCGATATAACATTACCACTGTTCCATGTTTTCGCCATTTGGGGATAATGGTTCTCACTGGGGTTCACTGGAGTCCCAAAGCTTTAGAAATGGCTTTATAACCTTTTCCAGACTGATAGATCTCATTTACTTTGTTTCTCATTTGTTCCTGAATTCCTTTGGATTGCAGCATGATGTCAAGCTTTTATTAAGGATCTTTTGGTGTTCTTCACTTTGTCAGGCAGGTCCTATTTAAGTGATTTCTTGATTGAGAACAAGTGTGGCAGTAATCAGGTCTGGGTGTGGCTAGAGAAATCAAACTCAGCTTTCCAAAGATGTGATAAACCACAGTTAATTTATGTTTTAACATGGGGGCAATCACTTTTTCACACAGGGTCATATTGGTTTGGATTTTTTTTTACCCTTAAAGGGCCTATATCATGCAAAATCGACTTTTTTGAGCTTTTAACATGTTATAATGTTAATTCCTCACCAAAAACACCCCCAAAGTGGTATTTTGCTCCATTCATGCATCTCTGAGTATTCCTCCTCAACCCTGCTCTCTGAGCTGCTGCTTTGCCCTGTCCCTGATAATGACTGGGTCCCCACGTTCATGGGTGAGCCGCCCACTCCAGGAAGTGCCTGTGCTGCCAGCACCGCCCCCAGGCTAACGCACCCACCCACTTTCTCCGCGCAGCTAACGGAGCGGTGATCGGCAAAACTCTTTCACTTTAGCATTGACGCTGTGAAGAAGTAGTTCCTCTCGCACCTAATCTGCTCAGTGACAACAACTGTTTGCTTTTTTATGTAAGACAATGTCTTCTAAGTGGCCTAAATGTGTAAGGCTCCACAACATGCTCATCCATCTTCTCTAAAGTTTACTGTAGATGTTGTTTACATGGACGGAAACCAGCGACGCGCTGCAGCAGCCGGCTCAGGGGTTATGTCATGAAATGGGCGGCAGCCACAAGAAGGAGAGACGGAGCCTCAGAGATCAAGGCATCTTACTTCCGGGTTGGAAAAGTAACTTGCGAAAATAACTCATATTTCATAAGAAATTCATTCTCCAGTGTACCAAAGGTAATATACTATCACATACATGCATATAGTTTACTCTGAAAGGCTTAAAATAGCATGATATAGGCCCTTTAATAATAAAGACCTTCATTTAAAAACTGCATTTTGTGTTAACTTGTGTTATCTTTGTCTAATATTTAAATTTGTTTGATGATCTGAAACATTTAAGTGTGACAAACATACAAAAAAAAGAGAAATGAGGAAGGGGGCAAACACTTTTTCACACCACTGTATGTTTAATGAGAAAAATGTTGTCTTGTTCAATACTTATTTTCCCCACTGTAAGTGTTGAACATTGTCTGTGAGACCGAGCAGAATGAATGAATTCATAAGCAAGTCCTCTAGAATAGGTGAACAGCATAGAATCTGTCAATAGACACCTCACTGAATATTACATAGCTTAGGATCTCTGTTGCATATTAGTCACTCTGGTTTTAGGGATGCCTTGTTTACTATGAAACTGTTCATGCACTCCCTGTTGTAAAATTTTGGAAACCAGTGTGTATCTTTGCTCAACAGTTGTGTGTCTCCCAGTGTACAACAGCTTGTCTGCAAGTTGTCTGATTGTGTGAGATGAATAAATCCTTGTGAACTGGAAGTTACCTGCATCTTGGGTCCTCCTTGCCAGCTCTGTGTTCCACATTATAACAAAAGAATGTCTATATGCAGAAATGCAAAGGGGTCATTGACTGAAAAGTGGTGTGTTTGCACACTGGTGCTTAAAATTTTGTGAACCGTTAAGATTTTTCTACATTTCTGCATAAATACGATCTAAAACATCATTAGATTTTCACACAAGTCCTAAAAGTATATAGCTAAAGAAAACCCAGTTATATAAATGAGACAAAAATATTTTTCTTTTTCATTTATTTATTGAGGAAAATGATCCAATATTACATGTCTGTGAGTGGCAAAAGTTTGTGAACCTCTAGGATTAGCAGGTAGTTTGAACATGAAATTAGTTAGGTGTTTTCAGCTAGTGGGATGGCAATCAGGTGTCAGTGGGAACCCTGTTTTATTTAAAGATTTTTTTATTTAAAGATGTATGAAAGTGTGAACACATGTCTGTGGAACTGTATCAGGACACGAACAAAGGAGATTTCTGAGGACCTCAGAAAAAGGGTTGTTTGATGCTCATCAGGGTGGAAAAGGTTACAAAACCGTCTCTAAAGAGTTTGGACTCCACCAATCCACAGTAAGACAGATTGTGCTCAAATGGAGGAAATTTAAGCCCATTGTTAGTATCCCCAGGAGTGGTCAACCAACTAAGATCACTCCAAGAGTAAAAGTCAGCAAGGTCACAAAGGACCCCAGGGTAACTTCTAAACAACTGAAGACCTGTCTTGCATTGGCTAATGTTAAGGTTCATGAGTCCACCATCAGGAGAACACTGAACAATAATGATGTGCATGGCAGGGTTGCAAGGAGAAAGCCACTGCTCTCCAAAAAAGAACATTGCTGCTCATCTACAGTTTGCTAAAGATCACGTGGACAAGCCTGAAGGCTATTGGAAAAATGCCTTGTGGATGGATGAAACCATTTTTTTCTATTTATTTTTATTTAACCTTTATTTATACAGGGTGTGATGTAAGGGTTAATCACAAGTAGCGGCGTGATGACGCAGCCTGCTGGTGCCATCATCACGCCAGCCAATATAAAGCGAGAGCCACCATCTTAGGCACTTTTTCCCGGCTGGCTCAGTATGACAACAGACCTGTACTGTATATTATACTACTGTGTGTAGTAAAGTTTGTGTTCCAAAGCACCACCACTCTGTGCATCACTCCGGGTTTCCAGATATAACACAGAGTAGTTCCATTGAGAGGCAACCTCTCTTTTTCAAGGACACCCTGTTCACACTCACACAGTTACACATTCACACTTGGAAGCTACCCAGTACAACCACAGACTGACCTGAGGCCACTGAGTAGCTCCACTGGAACAGCTGGGGTTGAGGGTCTTGCTCAAGGGCACCACATTATGGTTAAGGAGGGTGGGGCAAACACTGCTGTGTCATCTGTCCCACCCAGACCTGATCCTGTCGGTCCAGGGATTAAACCAGCGACCCTCCACTCACCAGTTCACATCCCTAACCATTAGGCCACCACCGCCCACCACCAAAAATTAGAGCTTTGTGGTTTGAATAAGAAGCATTGTTTGGAGAATGGAAGACACTGAATTCCAGCATAAGAGCCTTATCCCATCTGTGAAATGTGGTGGTGGTAGTATCATGGATTGGGCCTGTTTTGCTGCATCTGGGCAAGGATGGCTTGCCATAATTCATGGAACAATGAATTCTGAATTATACCAGCAAATACTAAAGGAAAGTGTTAGGACATCTGTCAATTAACTGAATCTCAAGAGAAAGTGGGTCATGCAACAAGACAACGATCCTAAGCACACGAGTCATTCTACCAAAGAATGGTTAAAGAAGAATAAAGTTCATGTTTTGGAATGGCCACGTCAAAGTCCTGACCTTAATCCAATTGAGTTGTTGTGGACTGACCTGAAACAAGCAGTTCATGTGAGGAAACCCACCAACATCCCAGAATTAAAGCTGTTCTGTACAGAGGAATGGGCTAAAATTCCTCCAAGCTGATGTGCAGGACTGAGCAATAATTTCCAGAAATGTTTAGTTGCAGTTACTGTCGCAAAAGGGTTTCACACCAGATACTGAAATCAAAGGTTCACAAACTTTTGCCACGCACAGATATGTAATATTGGATTATTTTCCTCAGTAAATGACTGTCCATCCATCCATCCATCCATCTTCTACCGCTTTTCCGGAGGTCCGGGTCGCGGAGGCAGCAGTTCAAGCAGAGAAGCCCAGACTTCCCTCTCCCCAGCCACCTGCTCCAGCTCTTCAGAGGGGATACCAAGGCGTTCCCAGACCAGCTGGGAGACATAGTCTCTTCACCGAGTCCTGGGTCTGCCCCGGGGTCTCCTCCCAGTGGGACGTGCCTGAAACACCTCAAGTGGGAGGCGTCCAGGAGGCATCCTAATCAGATGCCCATACCACCTCAACTGACTCCTCCTCATGGATCGTCACCTTATCGTGGTGGGGGGGTTTGTGTGCCCCAGTGATCCCAGGAGCTATGTTGTCCGGGGGCAGTTTGCCTCTGATAGGGTCTCCCAAGACAAACTGGTCCTGGGTGAAGGGCCAGACTAAGAACGATCCAACAGACTCTCATGATAAATTGTATATCAAGGATTCAGTGTACCCCGCCCGGTATGGGGTTACCAGGGCCCCACCCTGGAGCCAGGCCTGGGGGAGGGGCTCGAAGGCTAGCGTCTGGTGGCCGGGTTTCCACCCATGGGACCCGGCCGGGCTCAGCCCGAAGGAGTTACATGGGTCCGCCCTCCAGTGGGTTCACCACCTGTAGGAGGGATCATGGGGGTCCGGTGCTATGTGGATTAGGTGGCGGTCAAAGGCGGAGACCTTGGCGGACTGATCCCAAGTAAATGACTGAAAAAGTAAAATATTTTTTTCTCATTTATAGTATTTTACTGGGTTCTCTTTATCTACTTTTAGGACTTGTGTGAAAATTTGATATTTTGGGTCATATTTAAGCAAAAAATGTAGAAAATTCTAAAGGGTTCACAAATTTCAAGCACCACTATAGGTCTTAACCTTCTGAAATGCATATATTGGTCACATGATTATCAAAAAACATAAAAACTCTCACTTCTCTTAAAAAAACACACAGCCTTTATTTCATTTTTTCTCTGTTTCTTTCCAAGACGTCGTTTTGACTCTTCCAGGGATTTTCTTGTATGTCAAGAAATGTGAAACATCCCTTTAAGGAAAACACCATTCGTCTTGATACCTGCCCACTGCTCTATTACTGGTCAGCCTAGGTGACTGTCATGTAGATGGGTGGGGAGCCAAAGGTGTTAACTTTCCAGCTAACAGTAGTACTAGGAAGCTTGGACCAAATGCACTTAATATTGTTGTTTTCTTTAGATTTCAGTCATCCTAATAACCATTCCTGTTTATACCTGGTTCATTAATCCACAGTCGATAATATATCTTGCGTCATTCTGGCTTATTTTGTTATATTTTCATTGTGATCCTACAGCCAGCTATTAGCATTAGCGTGCTAGGCAGTCCAAGTTGACCCATGTAACTAGATGTTGTTTGGCTGAATCTCTCTCCTGAGCCCTTGTAGACTTAAGCTGTGTTCACACCAAACACGAACGAGCGGCGTGAATCCACAGAAAATCAATGGGAAGACGCAAGTACACGCAAATTTTCATCATTGCGCGTTCGCGTCCGCAAGCCAGCTCCACTAGCAGCTAGCTAGCTAGCAGACATAGTAAAATTATCACCATTACAGAGTAAACTAGTTAGAAAAAGAAACTCACTCACTGGGAAACAGGAGGACCAGGAACTCTTCAGCTGAATCGAGTTGTTGGAGTTATTTCCCCACGGTTTCCAGCCATGGACGACCTAGGCTAGCAACGTAAATATGGGATCATCTCTGAAGTGTAGGAGTCTTGAGACATAATTTTCAGGTGAGCCCCCGGTCGGATAATGTAAACATAAGCATGATGTGATTTTGGGAATTTCCACAGCAGGTTGAACACAGCTGCAGAAGTTTTAAAGACAACTTCGCCTAGTCTGCATCTCACTATTCATGTCTGTTGGCGTGTTTACGCTGAGTTATAATGTAATCGTGCCGCACGAAAAATTTGCCTGTTCGCATTTGGTGTGAATGCACCGTTAGACTTCCGCCATCAGTCGTGCTCGAGTGTGCGAATCTGTGAGGGGATGACGCGGCTCAAAATGGTAGAAATGGGGCACACTTTACCTTGGCAATCCACCTTATTCCTGGGGGTGCCGCTGTAGGAACGATTATGGGTGGAGCTTCCAGTTTCAGCTGACGTAGTGTTAAATCAGTCAGTAAGAGTGGATTAGCAGGGGCATTTAAAATAGCGTTTTTAAAACTTTTTCAAATTCATTTTAATGTATAGTCCACATATGTGTTTTGCACTCAAGTGGCAGCTAATTTCAGCTCTTCTAGTTTTTGTATTTTTTGAATGTTTTGGCATAGTTCTGGTACTTGCTGGTGTTCATGGTTGTGCCATAGACTGTATAAATGGAGGCTTCTCACCACACAGTGACAGACGACATCCAAGCATGGTGTTGTGGCGTACGTCTGCTCTAAGGTAAATTTGATTATGTCCAGCATATTTTAACAAAATGCAGCTGACTTTATTGTGGTGGAGACGTGCTGGTCTGAATGCGCACCACGTCATTATGAGTACAGGCAACGAGAAGTCATAAATCATGACACTTTCTTTGTTTGGTAGCGGCAAAGTCCTGTAAAAACCCCATGAGTGCCTGGTATCATTGGAAAGCTTAGAAATCATACTTTCTACAAATGCCTATGTTTTTGCGGAAGCCATAACTCCCGACCGATCGAACGCGAGTTTTCAACTTAGCTAAAATATAAACAAATCGTCTTTTTCCGGGTCAGTTTTTGTGCACTTCCTACAAATTAAATATCATTTTGAAGGTCTTTCAATACAGAATATGGAAATAACGTTGCAGTAGTTTTGAAAATGTCCTCAAAGTGACTCATTTTTCCAACACGGGTCATTTGTTTACAGCGTTAGCATCTTAGCAGCGGTGCTAACTAACGGAGCTACAGTCTGCCAGGCCACTTTTTAGGGTCATCTTCCCATCCCTCGATAGTTGTAGGAAGTGGTATGATTGTGTTATTGTTTTGAGGTGCAAGAGACCGTGTTCCCGCATTTCTGATGCCAAAGTCATTGTTTTTTAACAAGGAAAAGTGTCCCGTTTCAGTGACAACCATATGTTCTAAACTAGTACTGGATGTTGCTACCATAATTCACGCAAGGCATCATGGGGTCTAGGAATAAAGTGGATACTAAAAGGTTTTTTGGTTTTTTTTTACTTTATTAAAAGGATTAGGAAAAACAAAAATAGTGTATATAAGATCACAAAAATAAAATCACAGGACAAAATAAGATTCTAGACAAAACTAAAATCAGAAACAAACAGGCATTTATTGGCAAAGGATGAAAGAAAATGATCCTGAAAGTTCAAGGTTGTGTGTGTTTCCAGGGTCTTTAGAAGTTTTTGTGTTCATTCATCTTCTTCCGCTTAATCCTTTTCGGGTCCTGGGGGGACTAGAGCCTATCCCAGCATCCTTGGGCGAGAGGCAGGGTACACCCTGGACAGATCGCCAGTCCATTGCAGGGCCAACACAGAGAGACAGACAACCATTCACTCTCACAGTCATACCTAAGGACAATTTAGAATCCCCAGTTTGATGCCAGTTAACCTAACTTGCATGTTTTTGGCATGTAACTATTTAAAATAAAATCACAATTCTGTTTTAAATTATTCCATTCTCCTTCATTTTTACCCATCTGTTTATAATTGTAATATTTTCTTATTGGAATAAAGGGGATCAAATTGTCTTATTTCATTTTCAGTGTTACATTTTAATAAAAATCTCTTTCAGCCTATTTATTTTAACCAAACTTTTAATTTGTGTGACATGAAAACATGTGACCAGCTATTGTGGGTCTCAGACTTTATTTCAGACTTACTACTGTAGCATTGAGTCCTACAGTTTGTACATATAATTATTAATCAAATTAAGTTTAAAAGTTTAAATACTTGTAATACCTCTTTGTAACATTAGGTGGGGCACCACTCATCTTTGTGACAGGGATGATGAGGACCCTATTGAAAACACTTAGCTTAAGAATTTAGCAATTAATAAGTTAAACATTAGTTAGTAATTTTATCAGCAATATTTAAACAGTTTCATAGTCTGGAGGCAGAATTCTTGACACTGAGTTGTTACAATAATGGACAAGGAGAAATCACACCTTCTAGCTTTGGTAAACCCCTCTTTATTAAACTCAATGGAGTGGCACAAACATAAGGCATTTAAGATTAGCAGAATAAGACATGCCAATAATTGGGGCTACTTGATTGCATGAAATATGAACATACCATACACCTAAGGTCACCACATTCTTATCGTGATTAAGCTCTGGTACTTAAAGCTTAGCCCTGTGCAGCCACCCTGAGGTTAAAGAAAATTTACGCAGTTCTAATGAAAAAGTAGTTGCAAAAATTTAGAATGTAGAATTTGGATTCTAATGGATTTAAAGAAAGAGAGGGAGAGAGAGGGGGATGCACAGAATCAGGAATGTATCTGAGACCAAGCACCGTCGGGGTCTAACCGACGGGCTTGCGGCTGCTTTTCTGGTGGAACAAATTTAAACTAGCATGACCACCACAACGGATGAGGTGAAAAAGGTGAGTGCCTACTGTGGATATGAAAACCTGGCGAGGGCTGTTCCAGGCCGAGGGAAGGTGGTAATCCTCTGCGCCTTGTTGGGGATTTTGGCCCGCAAAATCCATATGGCTTCACTCCTAGGTCACTCAAGGCAGGCTTGCTCCAGGGAGAGTAGGGAGACCTAGTCCTGGGTCTCAACCCACCGATATGCTGGATAAGGGCAGCTGGTCTGGATACAATGCTGGTATGCACAATCTCCCACTGACCAGTGGCTAAACTAGGTAAGATCTAAAAAAGACAAAAACTACTTAGGCTTTCATCCCTAGATCTAACAAAGGCAAACTCTACAGAAAAACGTGAACTACAAAAATCTACAAAGCAGTAACTAGAAAACGCAGGCAATCACCTGGGCCGAAAAACTTAAGAGAAGAGAGATGCAAAAAGAGTGTGGTAAAAGAGAGAGGAGATGTAGACACATGGCGAGCCGGAAACAGAAGAGAGTGATCTTCTGTAGCTCTGATTTAAACTTCCCTCCCCACATGCTGGAAGGGAGGGGCTTAGGATCTCTCAACGAATCAGTGGGTGGCTCATGGAAGCCGGCTTTGTTACTGTGGTTACCTAACACTGAAAGAGGGAAGGGGGAAGGTGTGAGTCACTGAGCTGGGAGAGAACAAAAGACAGTGAGCACATCATATTAATATTATAATTCGTCCTTAGGCATCTTTGTCTACAAGTGATTCTGTTTGGTTAATTATCTAGCATGAGTTGGGGGTTGGTGAGCAGATGGACAGTCAAAGTTCCTTTGGTCTCATTGTTGATGAGGTTCCCTGAGGCAAGTCCGTCTACCTGGTACTGGTTCCACTACACTACTTTCTTCAAGAATGAACTGAATAAAATGTGCTGCAGCCTCTTAAGATGATTTAATTGACTACAAATGCAAATCATCTTTTTTTCAAACTGCACAATTAACCAAAAATATAATTAAATTGCTTAAATGGTGTGTATTTCAGCATAAACTCAGTCTTTGTCATATATTTTTATTTTGGCAAAGATCTTAAACTCTTGTCAAGGCAGCATTTTTTTTGGGGGGGGGGAGCAGGGGTGAAGGGGTGGTCAGTGATGAACAGGTGACCAATCAGAAGGTTTCTTTTGAGAAACCCTGGCATGGTGCTATGAACTGTGGGTAATTCTCTTTCCTTAAGTCAGCATAGTATGCTAGAAAAGGGGTCATTTAAGGGCTCAAAAAGTCAGTGAGTGAGCAGTCAGCCAATTCCTGATTTCAGATTGGGACAGCCCTAAACCCTCAGCTACTGCGCCTAAAGTCAACAAGTCTGCTAGCAGTGTTGCCAACTTGGCAACTTTCTTGCTAAATCTGGTGACTTTTTTGTTAAAAGCGACTAGCGACAAATCTAGTGACTTTTTCTGGTGTTATTGGAGACTTTTCTGGTGTTTTGGAGACTCTAACGTGAAAGCACTATTGCTCTTATTTGTCCACCTAGGCGTGTGTTTTCAGGCTTCCCATTTATTGTCTGTGTAGCACACCCTGCATGCACTCTGGTAGCATGGTGTCAAGAAACCCAAGCCGTCGCTTGGTGGTGACTGCAAGGGAGGAGATTGAGATTTGTCCAGTCCTTTGCTTCAGCAGGAAGGAGGTGACAGACAGGAAGCCTAGCGTTAGTTTAACTGTTGATCCGGCCAGTTTTGATCACCATATTAATTCTATTCATCCCCACTGGATTTCATGTTCATCTAACAACGCTTGACCACATACATCATTCTTATTCAAAGATTCGATTCAAAAATTTTATTTGTCAGTACTACTATACGTACAGGACATACAGGAGAATTGAAATGGCGTTTCTCTCTCATCACACAATATAAAAAAAAAAGAATAAGACCAGAAAAACAACAGCAGTCTATGTACAGTAATGCAACCCGTAGTGCAAATGGTGACAAAAGATAGACCCAGACCTCCCATAGTGCAAATAGAGATAAACAATTAACGATGATGAAACCCAGCAATCCTATATACAGAAAAGTTGAGATGTAATACCCGTAGTTGCAAGTTCAATGCGGTAGTGTAGGTGCAGATAGTAACAGATAGGACTGCACATGCTCAGTATTGCAGTGACAGACAGACAGCAGCAGATATGGCATTTGCGCAGATGGTTGCAGTTAAAGTGCAGAGACATACAGCAGCAAATGTATTTCTGTTGGTGGTCAGTCTTTCTGTGCCAACAGCTGAGGTAGGTATTGTGCGGGTGAGTGCGTTATAGTCCGGGAAGGGGGAGGGGGTGAGTGGACAGAGTTCAGGTTCCAGCGGTCTTGTGGAGTGGGCCCATTCTTATATTATTTTACATTATTTTCTTGTAATATTTGTTGTGTTTGGAAAATGGGGACAGTGGGCTGTGGCTATGGTGGCTATGCTGAATGGTGGTTTTATTAACAGACAGCTAGTAGCACGTGGAACAAACAGGATGGCTAGCATGCTATCTATACAGGAGTACAGGCAGTGTGCTATCTAGAGGAAGAGCGCCAAAGAGGCAGTCTCCCGCCGTCAGTCCCCTAATATAAGCACAGGAATGATGACGCCATCCGTGCCTGCACCATCATGTCCATGCTGCTCGTTGTTAGTATGGGACTATCTAATGTTCACCTCCCCCCTGGGAAAGCCAAAAACATTATGAACATTTTCAAAACCTTTAAAACTCACACCAGTATTGTAAACAGAACCTGAGCCACCAGGTGGACCACCGGTTTACCCTGCACAACTGAGTTGGTTATTCTGCCACTTGTGAACCAGTTGTGCTCAGCTAAACAATCTTAACCCTTAAGCTGTGTGATTCCATGTGCCCCTAGTGGCATAGCGCGGCGCTGCACCTGTCAACTGATACAATGTGCCAAACACTCCCTAGCTGGACTGAGGATTTGTACTGATCATGCCAGTTCACAAGGTGGCAGGCACGCATTGGAGGACTCATAGATGACATGTAATACACCAAAGAGGAAAAAATCCTTCTTCTTCATCTTTGAGATTACAAAACAAAATGGACGGTACCCATCATTGTGGACATACGCGATCACAGATGGAGGAGCAAATTCAGAGGATTTGGTCCCGAATTTGCCAACTATGATTCTAAAAAGAGATTATTTAGTACAATGTATAAGAAATCAAACCTAATGTCATTCGATACTCTACGCAGGAAGTACAATCTGGAGAAGCAAGATTTTTTTAGATACTTGCAGCTTCGCGACTTCATTAATAAAAGGGTGCAAAGCAGTAATATCAAAGTGTCTTCATTATTTCTTAATATTTTTATTAATGCATATAAGTCAACAAGTCTTAAAAACCTTATTAGTAAGTTATACTGCAGTTTAATGACACTTAAAACAGACTCAACAATATATATAAAGCAAAAGTGGGAAAAGGAAATGAACATTGTAATAACTGATGACATGTGGTCAAGGGTTTGGGAGGTGCAATCCTCATCCACCAACTCCGGCACCTGGAGGGACTTTTGCTGGAAGACTCTTATTCATTTTTTCATAACACCCAATCAGAAATCCAAGTACAGTGGAGTTCCTGCACGCTACTGGAGAGAATGTGGGGAAACAACAGCAGACCATGGGCACGTATTCTGGTCTTGCCCACACATTCAGCCTTTCTGGACAGACGTAGCAAATGTCATTTCTAAGGCACTGGACTTTAATATCAGCTGCTCTTTTATTTTGTTATTCCTTGGATGTTTTCCTGACAAGCTGACTGCAGATGATACTTATCTCCTGAAAATCTTTTTGGCATCAGCCAAAAAGGCTATAACAAAGTGCTGGTTACAAAAACAGCCCCCCACACTGAACCTTTTCATCTCTATAATAGACAATATAAGGTCCATGGAACGCATGACCTATACCCTGCGACTCCAAGAGGAGCTAGGAAAAAGACGTTGGAAAAAATGGTTGGACTTCACAGGATGTGACAGTACTTATTAATATGCGGATTCAGAATTGTATATTTTATTGTATCTGATTTGTACCATATTAATCATCCCATGACCTCATATGTTTGTGTTTTTATAATTGAAAAACATTCATAAATAAAAAGTTTCAAAAAAAAAAAAAGAGATTATTTAGGTCCTGAAGGTAGATGTTTACATGTTCTTATAACACAGGGAGCGCAAAACTTGTTGATTTCACCTGCCGGCGCCCAGAGCATAATGTGACTGTAGAGCAATTGCCGGTTGCATGTGATTATATAAGATACATTGCCGTGGAATAAAAGTGAAGTTAAGGTGGAATAATCAATAACAGTTTCTGGATGTAGGAGGGAAAGCTAAAATGACCGGGAGAGGACAAAATAATGACCAGAATGCAGCAAAAGGACGCCGCCTTGCCAGCGGTAAGTGACGAGTGTCTGTTTGTTTGTATGCAAATTAGATGCATAAATTTACTCCTATCTGAAACTTTGGATCACATTCTACATCTTTCTAATTGACAGTAAGCCATTATCTCTTACCACTTTCAAGTTATAGCCTTGGAAAGTTCTGACATCAGATCTGAATATTTTCTTGAAAAAAATCTTTACCACTACTGACCACTAGGGGTTATGTTGCAGTTTGGTGACAAACACAGTTAGGAGGTTAACAGAGTCACTGCTGTGGTTTGAGTTCAGAGGCCTCTGGTGAACCTGCAGTGGGCGCAGCCCTGGAGGCGCTGGGTGCGGCGGATCTGGGTGTTCTGCTGTAAAGTCCCAGTCCGGGTCCCACATTGGCTGGATCGGCTCCAGTGTTGCAACTTGGTCTGGGGCAGCTGCTCTCACCTCGGCTGGCATGCCATCTCGAACCATCGGCCATCTGGAAGGTGGCTGGTCCCAACTGCACAGTGATTCTCATCGAGGATGATGGGACCGTTTGTGGGTCCAAGCATTCGGATTGTCATACCCAGACCCATTCCAGCATTGTGAGTGATCAGTTCGGCTGCACTCGGCGTTGCTGTTGTGGTGGTGTGCCTTTCACGCCAGCGGCAGGACATGTCCTTGTTTGGCGTTGCTCTACTGGGTCCTACTGGGCCACGATCTCTCTATCCTGCAGTGCTGCGGTGTCTCCCTGAGGCTGATGGCAAGCGAGGATGTAAGATGAGTCCGGCTTCTACCCCCTCTCTCCTGGTACTGATTGTGTGGTCGCCGGTTGTCATCGTTCACTGGGGTCCCCTTTGGCCATGAACTCCCTCTCCTGTGGTTGCTTGAGGCTTATGCCAAGTGGGGATCACAGGGGAGTCCGGTTTGTGCCCCTTCACCGTGCTGTGCTCTCTGCGATGTCAGGCTTGGAGTGGCTGTACCCTCGTCCAGGTGTGTTGCGCTCCTATCATCAGCGGTCAAACAGAGCCCAAGGTTATTTGGGCTGCACGGTGGCGCAGCGGTTAGCACTGCGGCAGCACAGTTTACCCTTGGCCGGAGGATTGTGGGGATCGTGGGATCGTGGGTTCGATCCCAGCCCCCGACCAACAGTGATCTGTGTGGAGTTTGCATGTTCTCCCCGTGTTGCGTGGGTTTACTCCAGGATTTCTCCGGTTTCCTCCCACATGCCAAAGACATGCATGTTAGGTTAAGTGGCTGTTCTAAATTGTCCCTGGATATCTGTTTCCTATAGGCCCTTAGAATAGAGGGTTAGTATTAATGAAAGCGCTTTGAGTGGTCTTTGTGACTTGAAAAGCGCTATATAAGTGCAGGTTAGTTAGTTAGTTAGTAGTTATCATGGATGGTAAAGCCCAGTTCTTACAAAAGATCACACCCCAGGATGTTGTCCCTGTACAGTATGTGGCTACCTTGAAGATGAACTCCAGGAGTACTTTTGACCCATAGCGAACTCTCAGCGATACGGTCCCTGCAAGGCTGGTGTGTGCGTGCCCATAGCTGTACAGCTCCCCTGGATTCTTCCCGATAGGATGGTTAGGAAAGAATTTTTTGACAGTGATCCAGTTCATCATGGACCTCACAGCGGGGGTGTCCAGCAGCAACGGTAAGCTGACATCATCTAAGCTCACCGTGCACCACTTGTACGCTGCCCTTCTGGAGCCCACTGCGAGGATGGTGGTTGTTGGTGGTTCTTTTGAGCTGGGTAGCGGGCTTGGTGTTAGTCGTGTCGATCGGCACACCTTGGCGAAGTGATTAAGCTTGCCGCATTGTTGGCATCACTGCCCCCTGGCCAGGCAGGATCACTCTTGCTTTCAGTGCGTCAGGGACCCACAGTTATTGCACGAATAGTGTCTTGTGATGTTCCTCAGTCCTGCGGTGTTTACCCTGGCATCCTCCGTGAAGGTCGCGGTGTAACCGGGTTCCTCTGCTGGGGTAACTGTGTGTGCTAGCAGGGCCCGTTGTTGTGGGTTACCTAGCTGTGATGTTAGGTTGTTGGCTGCCTCTAGCTGGAATGCTAACTCCACCGCCTTCGGCATCGGCAGGTCATCCGGTGCCATCAGCAGCTTTGCTCGCAGCCGTGGATTGTTGGTGTGCTCCGCTAGCTGGTCCCACACCATTTTATCCTCTGGTTGCCCAAGCCTGCACGTGCTCGCCAGACAGTGGAGGTCAGCGACATACTGCTGGGTCATCTCTCCTGCCCTCTGTCGGTGTTGGCAGAACCTTATCCCCCTCGCCAGCACGCTTTTGGGAGTCGTGAAATGTCCGGCTAGCAGCGTGATGCACTCCTGGTATGTGTCTGCTGGTCCCAATGAACTAAACACCCGTTGTCCCTCAGTACCCAGGCTATGAATCAGGAACGCCTGCAGCTGCATCTTACCAACTCTAGTTAGGTCCATAGGCAATAAGTACATACGGAATGAATCAAATTAGCAAGGCCAGGGGATGGGCAGCTCACCTGGGGATGCGAGGAACGGTGGCAGAGGTGCCAAGCATGCTTCCATATCGATGCTATACAGGTTTATCCTCGTCGCCATTGTTGTGTCTGGAAAATAGGGACAGCAGAGGCGGTGGCTATGCTGAATGGTGGTTTTATTAACAGACAGCTAGTAGCACATGGAACATACAGGATGGCTAGTATGCTATCTATACAGGAGTACAGGCAGTGTGTTGTCTAGAGGCGGCGCACCAAAGAGGCAGCCTCCCGCCGTCAGTCCCCTAATATAAGCACGGCGCCATCACATCTGTGCTGCTCATTGTTAGTATGGGAATATCTAACAGTATTGTCTTTAATCTTGACCATCATTTCATTAAGACGTGTGAACTGTTAAAATGTGGAAGAAAGTGCAATCATTGACTCCTTTAAAGCTACATGTATGAGACAGTTAAATTCATAAACAAGTACTGTTCTATAAAGTTTAGTATGCTTAGTTTGCATGTTGCCTTTTATATTTCAGTGCAAGCTAAAGTCTATCTGTCTGTCCATCCATTCATTTTCATTACTAGTTATCCAGCTCTGGATCACGGCTGTCATAGAGGAAAAGGAAGACTATGCCTTACCCACTTTGCTGGTACATTATTGGGCCAGACTTTTTTCTGATAACTATTTTGGTAGCCTTTAATGGTACACATCTTAACTAAATGGTCACAAATGGTCGTAATGAAAACAATTTTGGAAAAAGTTCTGTTTTTTTAAAAATATGCATCAGCTAATTGTGGTTATTTCTATGGGATTTTCCAGTTTTGTTTTTTTTTTTTTTGTTTTTTTTTGGGGGGGGGGTGGTTGCCAGCAGACAGCTCTTATTCACTTAGGGCACATTCACATGGCCACTGTTTAGTCAGAAACCAAAGGACTGTCTGCACATATTTCGGTTCGTTTGGTGCAGTCTGAATGCACATTCAAACTTTTGTGGGCACCAAACAAGTGAACTCTGGTCCGCCTGAAAACGGGGGTCGCGGTTCACTTACAAATGAACCGAGATTCCTTCGTTTGCAGTGTGAATGTAAACGGACAAAGTGCCCCTCGGCATTTGTGTAACCATAGCAGCACGTAGTCTGAGAAGAAGTGGTATTTACCATAGTGTGGAAGATGTGTTCAATGACGAGACATGAGTGTATTTCTCAGGTTCGGCTTTATTCCAGAACACATTCATCCAACATTCTCAAAAGCAAGAAGAGGCAGAATAATGTTACAGCTCACTCTTATACCTCTGGGGGATTAAGAACTCAAGTCACATGGTGCTTCTGCAAACATTCAATCACAATGCAAGTCTCTGAAGATTCACCATTGTCTCTTATTCTCCGATGTCCCGGGAAACCCCCCAGGTCCTCTTCTCCGAGACGAGGGCCCGACTTCACACCTCCTCGCCATCTCCTGTCTTGTTCCTCCAGACGTGAAGCCCCAATCCACATAAGCCATACATTTGTGGGAGATATGAACCAGACATATGTGCCACACTCTTGTGGGGAAATATGAACCAAACATATGTGCCACATGACCCCCCCCCCCCCAAACGTCTGCATGGGACAAACACTCATAAATGCATCCATAAAAAACATTACCACATAACCAACAATCAATCCCCCAATCTCTTAGGTCTGAGCTTCCTGCCGAATCTGCTGTAGGCCGGCTTCGCTGCATCTGCAGCGTCTCCTCGCACCTGGGGATTAGATTTGTTAGCACATCTCTGTGGGAGCTCTGGAGCATGCTTTCTCGGCGGCCTGCCCCGGTGGGGTGCTTTCGCCAACTGCACTCGTTCATCAGCCAGGACAAAAGCAGGCTTGAGTCTGTTTATGCAAATTAGCTCCCTTCTGCCCCCCAAATCTAGCAAAAAATGCTTCTCATTTTTTTCCAGCACCCTGAACGGTCCATCAAAAGGCGGTCTCAGCCCTGGGCGTTGTGCATCATGTCTAACAAAAACAAACTCTGCGTTTTTCAAAGCCTCTGGCACAAAAACGCGTGGAAAACTGTGATGCACTGGGCCAGGCAACGTGTTTGATCCTGTGCCGCTCTGCAACAGCTGAGCGGGGGGGCAATTGGGCGCAGGATTTTCGGGGAGAAATTCCCCTGGCAAACGGAGAGGTTGTGTGAACACCAACTCCGCTGGGGAGGCTTGTAAATCCTCCTTCGGTGCAGAACGCAACCCCAATAAAACCCATGGCAGTTTGTCCACCCAATTTGTATCCGTGAGCGATGCTCTGAGGGCTGCTTTCAATGACCTATGAAAAC
This sequence comes from Pholidichthys leucotaenia, assembly GCA_020510985.1. Lineage (NCBI taxonomy): Eukaryota > Metazoa > Chordata > Actinopteri > Cichliformes > Pholidichthyidae > Pholidichthys > Pholidichthys leucotaenia. Next base: position 317,466,741 of record CM035839.1, on the reverse strand, counting down.
GTTCACATAAACCGTTGGCCTGCGGGTTTTACGCAGTAGTGCGGTGTACCTTCACCCCTAAGCTGCGGGCCATAGATGACCACAGTTCGGAAACAAATTGAGGGCCGCTGTCTGACGTTATGTCCGACGGAACTCCAAAACGCGCGACCCAAGCTGTTAAAAACGCGCGCGCAACCTCTTCCGCCATTGTTGACGCCAGAGGTACCGCTTCTGGCCAACGTGTGGTGCGGTCCACCATCGTCAAAAGGTGTGTGTGCCCTTGAGACGAGGGAAGCGGGCCCACCAGATCAACATGCACATGATCAAACCACTTAGCCGGGATGTGAAAAGGCTCCAAAGGGGCCCTCGTGTGCTTGTGTATCTTAGCCCTCTGGCACGCTACACAAGCTGCTGCCCATTCCTTGACCTGTTTGCGCAACCCCGGCCAGACAAATTTCTCCCCCACCATCTTGACCGATGCGCGCACCCCTGGGTGCGCCAGCGAATGGACCGAGTCAAAAACGCGGCGGCGCCACGCGGCTGGCACCACTGGACGAGGCTGACCCGTGGAGACATCGCATATTAAGGGGGGCATACCTATTTGCTGCACCCTGTGCTCCAGCCTTAACCCTGTTGGTCCAGACTGGAGCGCGCGCACATCCGCGTCACCAACCTGCTCCGCAGCCATGTCTGCATAATCCAAACCTACGTGGACCGGGGCTGCGTGCGCTCCCGCGTCGCTGCCCTGGCCCACAGCCACCGAGTCTGCCCCCACGTGGCCTGGCGTTGCCACAGCACGTGAGAGACAGTCCGCCACTACATTGTGTTTGCCTGCGACATGCTGGATATCGGTGGTGAACTCCGATATTGCGGCTAGCTGTCTTTGTTGTCGGCCTGACCAAGGTTCTGAGATTTTGGCCATCGCAAAAGTTAACGGTTTGTGGTCCACAAAAGCAGTGAAACGCCGCCCTTCCAGCCAGAACTGGAAATGGCGGATGGCCAAGTGTAGGGCTAAAATCTCCCTGTCAAACGCGCTGTATTTACGCTCGTTATCGCGCAAGGATTTGCTAAAGAAAGCGAGAGGCTGCCAGGTCCCTGCCACACACTGTTCAATGACTGCCCCCACCGCTAGGTCCGAAGCGTCGGTGGTGAGCGCCAAACGGGCTGTTGGAACCGGGTGCACTAACAAAACGGCACTTGCAAGGGCTGATTTAACCTGGGAGAAAGCGCGCTCCCGCTCCGGAGACCATTCGACCTTATTCGTGGGTTTTTGTTTTTTCAGTGCCGCGTACAGTGGCTGCATAAGCCGCGCTGCGCTCGGAAGAAACCGGTTGTAAAAATTAACCATCCCTAGAAACTCCTGCAGCGCTTTTATCGTTTGAGGTCGGGGGAAATCTGTTATCGCGCGCACTTTCTCAGGAAGGGGAACCGCTCCCTGTGGTGAAAAAAATCGATTTGCGCCACCCCGAACTGGCACTTCGCTGGGTTAATTATCAACCCGTGCTCTGCCAGTCTCCGAAAAACCACTGTGAGGTGGGTTTTGTGTTCGTCCTCGGACGTGCTGGCTACCAATATGTCGTCTAAATAGACGAACACGAAAGGCAGGTCGCGTAAAACAGCATCCATCCTGCGTTGGAAAGTTTGCGCAGTGCCCTTTAACCCAAACGGCATACGCAAAAACTCAAAAAGCCCAAACGGAGTTATTACCGCGGGTTTGGGAATATCCTGCGCGCGCACGGGGACTTGGTGGTAGCCGCGCACCAAGTCTATTTTAGAAAAAATGCGCGCCCCCACCAAATGAACTGAGAAATCCTGGATGTGCGGAATCGGGTAGCAGTCGTGTGCTGAGACGTTGTTCAACCTGTGGAAATCGCCACAAGGTCGCCATGAGCCATCAGCCTTTGGGACCATGTGTAACGGGGAAGCCCAGGGGCTGTTCGAGCGTCTAATTATGCCCAGTTTTTCCAGGTTGGCAAATTCCTCGTGCGCTATGGCCAGTTTAGCTGCGTCCAAGCGCCGGGCTTTTGCAAAAACGGGCGGCCCAGTGGTGGTAATAAAATGTTCCACCCCGTGTTTGGCCACTGTAGCCGAAAACTTTGGAACTGTGAGTGCTGGAAAGTGAGTGAGCAAAGCATGAAACTTACCACCTGCAGCTGTGACGTTGGCGTGTGCAGTCGGCGGAGCCACCCGAGCTGTGCAGGGAATAGAATGAAAAGACAGTGCATTAACCAGGCGTCTATTAGCAAGATCAACCAATAAACCATGTGAGCACAAAAAATCAGCCCCTAACATGTTGAAACTGACTGCTGCTACAATAAAGGTCCACTCGAATGAACGGCCCTGTAAGGACAGAAGCATGGTCCTCTCACCGAATGTCTTAATCGCTGAGCCATTCGCTGCTGATACTGACACCCAGGGAGCTTTGGACGGCATCAGCCGTTCCGCGTAGGTAGGCGTGACGAAACTCAGCTGGGAGCCCGTGTCCACGAGGAATTGTTTCCCCGAGTGTGCATCTGTCAGGTAAAGCAGCTTATTTTCTTCTCCGAGGGATGCAGCTGCTACCGGCCCCCCGGTCTTGGCGTTTCCCTGACGCTTGAAGCGGCACGGTGGGAGACATCTGTGCGCCCTCTCCGCAAAATGGCGGTGGTAGAAACACAGGCCGACTTCAGCTCTGCGTCGCCTGACGCCTGTCGCCACAGTCGTCGGTTCGTCTGGCGCCACCACCTCTGGCTCCAAACCATCTCCGGGCGCCGTCCTCTGCTCAGCTGCCGCGGCCGAAACCGCGCTCCGCTTGTGGGCGTTGACGAGTCGCTGCGCCTCCTTGCCGAGGCCATGGTAGTCCCGCTTGGCCCAGCGGGGTGAGTCTGCCAGGGTCACTCTCACTGCTGGCGGCAGAGTCCGGAGGAAAAGGTGGGCGAAGATAAATTCGCCATCCTCGGAGTCTTTCAGTCTCAGCATCTTCACCATCAGGTCTGCCGGTCTGTCGTTCTCCGACTCCGTCAACTCTAGGAGCCCCTCTGCTCGCCGTTGCACCGAGGGGGTGAAATGGCTGATCAGCGCCTCCTTCAATGCACCGTACTTGTCAGTGTCCGGTGGGTGGTTAACCAGATCTTCCACCCTCTGGACCGTGTGACTGTCCAGCTTCGCCACCACATGGTAGAACCTCGTTTCATCCTTTGAGATTCTCCGGAGGTTGAACTGCGCCTCAACGGCGCTAAACCAGGAGCGCGGGCTGTGCTGCCAGAAATCGGGCAGCTGGAGCGTGGAGGCAGCCATCAGGCTGGCCTCTGATGAGCTCCGCTCGGGAGAATTCTCCCTGCTCATTCTTTGTCGTGGGTCACCAGTATGGAAGATGTGTTCAATGACGAGACATGAGTGTATTTCTCAGGTTTGGCTTTATTCCAGAACACATTCATCCAACATTCTCAAAAGCAAGAAGAGGCAGAATAATGTTACAGCTCACTCTTATACCTCTGGGGGATTAAGAACTCAAGTCACATGGTGCTTCTGCAAACATTCAATCACAATGCAAGTCTCTGAAGATTCACCATTGTCTCTTATTCTCCGGTGTCCCGGGAAACCCCCCAGGTCCTCTTCTCCGAGACGAGGGCCCGACTTCACACCTCCTCGCCATCTCCTGTCTTGTTCCTCCAGACGTGAAGCCCCAATCCACATAAGCCATACAATCCACATAAGCCATACATTTGTGGGAGATATGAACCAGACATATGTGCCACACTCTTGTGGGGAAATATGAACCAAACATATGTGCCACAATAGTGCATTTTGTTTAGAAAATAACAATAAAGACCAACGTGCAAATCTGAGAAATCCTTTTACTGAAGAAAGCCGAGGAGAAAAGTAAAATGTCTTGTTTGTGGCGAACAAACAACCTGGCTGGAGGCAACGAATTTCCGTTTTCGGTCCTGGTCAGTCGATGAGCCGGATTTTTGTCTTCACTGAGATTTTTTCTTCCTGGTCAGCGGTGGTTTCGGCTACAGTACCCCAGATGAGCAGTTGTTGTAATTGCATGACGCTGTCCAGGCAGTTTGGTCTGCTGCAGTGTGAATGCAAACCAAATGAAGGTGCGAAAATTCTCGGAATTCCCCACCCAATCGAACCGAGACCCCCGGACTATCATGGTGTGAATGCAGCCTCAGTGGGTTCTGTTTATTTTCATAGAATTGGGTTATGGTAGACAAAAAAAATTTTTTAATCTCTTTTTTTGGATTGCCAACATGTCTAATCCATGCAAAACAGACTGGACTGCTTTTATTTTTTACAGCAAGATAAAAATCCAGACCTCCAGACGGCAGTTGTGTAGTGTGCCAACAGATTTTATTTACCTTCTGCTGCCTCTTACCCCCAGTTTCTTTAGAAGTTTGTGATGTTAGACAGTGGAGCTGAGGGAGGTTGAGCTTCATTTACTCTTCCAAAAGATGACTGTATGTCAACCTTTACTCTGTCATTTTGTTCTTCCCCTCCCCCTTCTTTTTCCTGTAATCTGCTCTGTAGAAACTCACTGACCCTCAGACTCAGATGTTAATGTGTCTGCACTGCAGGATGGCTTTCAGTCTCCACTCTCTTATCTCTCTGTTCTTTCCTTTTTCACTCTATCCCTCTCTGTATTTTCCCTTCTTTTCTTCATTTTTCCTTTTTTCTATCTGTGATCTCTCTTCCTCCCATTCTGTCTACCATCCCACCTCCCGACTGTTGTGCATGCTTCTTTGTCCTGCTGGACAACACATAGAATGTAAAACATTTGCAACACCTGTTTTTTTTTTTTTTTAAATAGAGCATAAAATAACAATTCATCAATATTTGCAGGCATTTGAAAGAGAAACTGCTATTCTGTTTTCTTGTTATGAGCTCAGTGAATTTTAATGTGATAGAAAGTTTAACTGTGAGAGTGAATGGTTGTCTGTCTCTCTGTGTTGGCCCTGTGATGGACTGGCGATCTGTCCAGGGTGTACCCTGCCTCTCACCCAAAGATGCTGGGATGGGCTCCAGCCCCCCTGTGACCCGAAAAGGATTAAGCGGAAGAAGATGGATGGATAGAAAGTTTAAAAAAAATTAAAAAACTAAAACAAATACATTTCTAAAGGTCATTTCATGAGCGGAGCACTGGCAGTTTCCACCATGCTCAGTCTTGTGACTTTTTCTTTATATTTACTTATTTGTTGCATTTTATGCCTTTTTGGGTTTCTGTATTTATGTTCTGTTTGCCATTTTCCTTTTTGTGTTTTAGTTTTGTTACATTTTTATTTTATATCTATTTATATTTATACTTTGGTAAGCGGGGATTGTTATTTTTTTTTGTATCTTTATTATTGTTCTTTTACTAGTTGACAGCTGTCAGTGGCATGAGGCTTTGTATGGGTGTTGCCCTGTCAGCTGTCGATTTTGGTTTGCCTCTCTCTCTCTGCCCCAGCTGGTCTGCATTATGCCTTCCACTGCCCGTTCAGGTACCCACACCTGTCACTATTTATGTGAAGGGTTTCGATCCCTATTTAAGGGAAGTTATTTTCATTTTCTAATTGCCACTGTCTTGATTATACTCACCTCGTCTCTACCAGAGCCCTGCCTTGCGCTGGTGCGCAAAATCTGTAAGTTTTCGCCTTCGTTTGTATTTTGTGTTTTGAGCACTTTGTTGAACTTTACATTTGTTGTTTTTGTCAATAAATTACCCAAACTCACAGTTCAGCGCGTGGGTCTCACCTTCCTGCACCGACAGAAGACAGCGGCCAAGTAGAGACCCAGCTGTTGTGAGTTTGTTGATTTTTTTTTTTGTTTCTTTCACTTCTCGGCGGCAAAGCTTGTTGGTTTTCCATTTTTTCCCCGTTTGTTTTTTTCTTTTCACACCGAGATTACCATGTCTGTTTCCCCGGAGGTGTCCACCTTGGGACTAGATGAAATGGAGCGGTGGTCAGTGTGCATGATGGAGGATATCCTATTACAGGCTCGAGCCTTCTGTACCCCCGAGGCAGCCCAAGAGTGTCTGGAGGGTGTGGCACAGGTGCTTGAGGCATGCCCCAGCCTGTGGGATCACCCGGAGCTCACAGGCCTACTTCTCTCCATAATCTCCCCTCCATCAATGAGCAATGAGCTGGGGGAACCAGCTCCAATGCCGGCACCTGTTCCAATGAAGAGCAAGCGCTCGAGCGCAACAAAACTTCCAGCCTCTCGCTGCTCTCCGGCGGCAGCTTTGCCTCCTCTTCCCAAGCTTTGGCCCACTCCATCGGCCGAGGAGCTGGAGGAACGCAGGCAGGTTTTACTGGCGGAGACTGACCTCTTGCTAGAGGTTAAGCCATGGCTCCTCCCGGATTTGGCTCAGGAATTGGAGGAGTCTTCACCGAGGGAACCAAAGTTAGAGCCGATGATTGAGCCTCGTCAGCGCCTCCCTTCTCTGCAGCTGCTGTTCGCTGCGTCTCCCCGGCACTCTCTCCCGCTGCCGAGAGGTCGATTGTTTTTCCTACGGCTCCGCCCACCTCCGTGCCCACTGGAGCTGCCTCTTCACGATCCTCTGAGGGGCCAATATCCACTGTAGTCACGGACAGGGATGACGCTATGCCAGCTGCAGCAGAAAACATCACGCCCCGGGAACACAGGCAAGTGTTTTTTCATTCTCAATCACTTAAACATGGAGTACCTTGTCTGATTCCAGGTGGTGAGGCTCAGCTCATACAGTCCTCTGAGCCCTCACTGCTTGCTGCAGCTGTAAGCCTTTCACCTTCCCTCTCTATTCCTCCTCCCATGTTTTCCGAGTGCCCACCGAGCCGCCGGACGATGGAGGAGCCTGTGGTCCTGGAGGACCTGGCCCCAGCCCCGCAGCCACCGTCTGGGCAGAGAGGAAGTGCTGGTGCTGAGCTGACATCTGCGCCTACGATGGAGCATCCCCAGACCTCAGCTACACTGGATCCAGCACCTGCAGGAAGTGGACCCCCAGTCACCACGCCGGGCGAGCCACCGGCATGGGCCACTTTGCCTGGGAGTCTGGAGACTGTATCTACCACCAAGCCTGCTGCAGAGGCTGCCACAGCACAGTTGGAGCTGGACCTCCAAAGGACCAGACCCGAGAAATCGCCACCTGGATCGACGGAGTCCTGGATGGCAGTGGACCTCAAGCTCAGGCAAGTGCTCTCCTTTCTTTTCATAATCACAGTTTTGGAGAGTTCTTGTTGGGCTCTTGGCGGGGAGAGCCAAGTGCAGCCCTCAGCTGCACCTGAGCTCACCTCGCCAGGCTCAAACTGCTGCCGGTGACCCTGACCCTGTCTCTTCGCCTGTTTTGTCTGAGCTCTTCCCCATAGTCACTGAGGTTATCCCAGATCTGCCAGCTGTCTCCGTGGTTCTCCCTCCTGCGCCGGACGCCATTGTGGTTCCTCCTCCTCAGCCAGGCACCATCGTGGCTCCCCCTCCTCAGCTCTCCTTCCCTTCGCTGGGCCTCACTGTGGGGGAGTTGCCTCCCAGGCCACTCCTTTGGTTTAGGTGGCTGAAAAACTCTGGTCGACTGCCTGACAGACTGAGCCGCTGGGTTGGGCGACCCATATTCTCCGGCAGGCCACCCAACTCGTACAACCTCACCATCTGTCAGGCCTTGGACTTTGGTTGGCCGCCTGAACTGTTTAGTTCTTTGGCCTAGGGGGCCTGGTTTAGCCTGGTGTGGGTCCTGAGTGGCGTTGTTTCATTCCCTTCTAGCCTGTTCCCCCACCACCCACCCTGGGTGGGTTATTGTTGTGCTCCTGTTGGGAGGGGGCAGGTTCTTTCTTTTTCTTTTGATGTTACCCTGGGGTGTCTGGGGTACACCCCTTGAGAGGGGGGCTCTGTCACGAGAGGAGCACTGGCAGTTTCCGCCATGTTCAGTCTCGTGGCTTTTTCTTTATATTTACTTATTTGTTGCATTTTATGCCTTTTTGGGTTTCTGTATTCATGTTCTGTTTGCCATTTTCCTGTTTGTGTTTTAGTTTTGTTACATTTTTATTTTGTATCTATTTATATTTATACTTTGGTAAGCGGGGATTGTTATTTTATTTTTTATATCTTTATTATTGTTCTTTTACTAGTTGACAGCTGTCAGTAGTGTGAGGCTTTGTGTGGGTGTTGCCCTGTCAGCTGTCAGTTTTGGTTCGCCTCTCTCTCTCTCTGCCCCAGCTGGTCCGCATTATGCCTTCCTCTGTCCGTTCAGGTACCCACACCTGTCACTAATTATGTAAAGGGTTTCAATCCCTATTTAAGGGAAGTTATTTTCATTTTCTAATTGCCACTTTCTTGATTATACTCACCTCGTCTCCACCAGAGCCCTGCCTTGCGCTGGTGCACAAAATCTGTAAGTTTTTGCCTTCGTTTATATTTTGTGTTTTGAGCACTTTGTTGAACTTTACGTTTGTTGTTTTTGTCAATAAATTACCCAAACTCACAGTTCAGCGCGTGGGTCTCGCCTTCCTGCCCCGAAGGGCATTCATGACATCATGATGGCAAGATTAAAATTTGAGATGGCTTTAATTAGTGATTTAGTTGACAGTTAAGTCCCTAAATATTTACACACTACTGAGAAAACAGATACTAATTTTTTAATTCCACATTTAATGAAAATAGATTTACTGTTTTAAACTCGTCTGGACCGGTGGACTCAGAAATGAGCAAAGGTGTTCACATTGGTGTTGGGGTGGGAAAAGGTCTAGGTTCACATTAAAGGTTTTTATAGATAACTTAGCAAACAAGACTGGCTGCACACATTCTCACTAAACTTTGGGCAGGAGTAGTAAATGAATGAATTGATTAAGTAAGTAAGTACGGGGGGGCTGAAAAGTTCATAGGCTGACAAAGAAGGCATTATTGCTACAGCAGCGAAACTGGTCATGCGTTAAATTCAGCCTTTTCTGATACTAACTGCATTGTTTCTTTTCAGATACACTGACATTAGAAACTAGGTTGAAAAATAAACCACATTTGGTCAAATTTGACCACTGCATCATGGTTAGCCTTTGAACTTTTCAGCCCCCCCTCGTAAGTCATTTCTACACATACATTCATTTTGATGCCAATAGGTCAGAGGTCAGGGTCACGGGGTTGGCATGGTCTACACCCCCACTGACTGCCTGAAGTTTTGTCATGTTTTGGGTGACTTCAAGTTTGGTTTACCGTGTTTTGTCGTTTGTTTGCTTGTTTGTTTTGTTACTTTTATGTTTATGTATGCTAGCATGTTTTTGACATGTTTGTGGACATGTTTTGGTCTTTTTTAACATGTTGGTTTTTATCTTACATATTTTTTTATGTCTATATCCAAGATAGTCTTATATTGCACCTGCAGATCAACAGTGTTGGGCACGTTACTAAAAAATAGTAACTAATTACAGTTACTAGTTACTTCTTTTCAAAAGTAACTGAGTTACTTTACCAATTACTGCATGATTAAAGTAACTAGTTACTTGGAAAAGTAACTTTCACGTTACTTTTAAATTCATACTTTAAATTATCATGCACACATAGCAAGATAATTTAATGGATTACATTACAGGCTTATTAATGTCAGGCTGAAAACAGGCTGTTTCAGACAGAGCTTTTAGAGCATGTTCAGTCTGCTTTATCCTGCCTTGAGAGTTCTTATTGTGGGAAAAATCTGAAGAAAATCAACATGATATTGCCAGTAATTTCCTCATTTTGGAGTGAGAAATAGGGTTTGTGGAGTGAGAGAGAGGTAAAAAGAGTGAGAATCACTCCAAAAGAGTGAGTTGGCAACACTGCATAAAGCTGTCCATGTGTAGCTTACCTTTATGATATGGATTGAGACGTGCAGTGATCCAAAGAAAATGTCCATTATCCACAGTCCAAATGTCTGCTGTGACAGAGACATGATCCAGTCTCTCAAATTCCTTTTGGAGATCAAAAGCCATTTTTGAATAATCTTTATCCATGTAGTAAATACTTGTGTTTTAACTTCAGTGGATCACAGTCTCAGCTGTCTGATGGAAAATGACTGTTATCACATCTTCATTCTGTAACAACGTATCTGGCAATCAGTCGGTTTAATTCTTTTTGGGTTACAAACTGTCCAAATGCATGCCTGTGCTTGAAATCCAGCCGTGGCTGATCAGAATGCAATAGATCCACTTCACAGTCTTGTTAGAATAGCTAACTGTTACTTAGCACTGTCTTTGTCTGAGCTTGTTGCTGTTTTCAGGCGCTTCTGAAGATTGCAATAAGTCTCAACCAGCACTTAGTTTGCAACCCACCAATATGCTTTTGTCCTTAACCACGACAAAGGAAAAATAATCTGTCTATTTCCACAAAAAAGGTAGCTTTGTGGAAATGTGAAAATGACGAGGCAGAGTTTATCTCACGAGTCAGGTTTATTCACATCTTCCAACATCAGCAAAGCAGAAAAAAGGAAAAAACACAGACATTCATCCTTTATATATCCAGGACCTTCAAAGCTCACAGTCACAATGCATTTAATCCCAAGTAACAATGCATCTTTCCTTAAATCCTATAACATCCTCTTAATAGTCTCTGGCAGACCAGGACATCGCCCAAGGCCGTCTCTTGCATATCAAAGACTAAATTTCCACATCCTCCTGTTATCTCCAAGGAGACCCAGTCCTTTGTTCTACTCTGAGATGTGAAGCTTAAAGTGATACATATGTGTCCCACATGACCCCCCCCCCAAACATCTAAGATGGAACAACAGGATAACAGTCTGCATGTCATGATAAAATCATTACACTTCAACCCACGTGCTGTTTGGGCCTCAGCCTCCTCCCGTATCTGCTGTAAGCGGGCTTCACCACTTCTGCGGCGCCATCATGCTGAGGGGCTGCTGTCTGGGGGTGAAAACTGTTTGTCAGTCCCTGTGGGTGTTCTGGGGGATTTCCCCGAGGGGGTCTGCCGCGCCGAGGAGCCCTGGCCAACAGCACATCCTCGTCCGCCACAACAAAGGCGGGTTTGAGCCTGTTAATGCCAATGTTTTCCTTCCTGCCCCCCAAATCTAGCAAAAAATGCTTGTCCCCTGTTTCCAGCACTCTAAATGGTCCATCGTAAGGTGGCCGCAGCGGTGGGCGATGAGCATCGTGTCTGACAAAAACAAACTCTGCGTTTTTCAAGGTCTTAGGTACAAAAACGCGCGGAAAACTGGTGAACGGGGCCAGGCAGCGTGCCCGATTCCGTGCCACACTGCAACAGCTGAGACGGGGAGCTATCTGGCGCAGGATTATTTGGGAGAAACTCCCCGGGCAGCCGAAGTGGCTGCGCAAAAACTAGCTCAGCCGGGGAGGCTTCTAAGTCCTCTTTAGGTGCAGAACGCAACCCCAATAAAACCCACGGTAGCTTGTCTACCCAATTTGTATCCGTTAGTGATGCCCTGAGGGCCGCTTTCAATGACCTATGAAAACGCTCGCATAACCCATTAGCCTGCGGATTGTACGCGGTTGTGCGGTGAATTGTGACACCCAGGCTGCGGGCCATTGTTGACCAAAGTTCGGAAACAAATTGAGGGCCTCTGTCAGACGTAATGTCCGACGGGACTCCAAAACGCGCCACCCACACAGTTAAAAACACGCGCGCCACATCCTCGGCTGTGGTTGACGCCAGTGGAACCACTTCCGGCCAGCGCGTGGTGCGGTCCACCATTGTCAGAAGGTTTGTGCACCCCTTGTGATGGCGGGAGGGGGCCTACGAGGTCCACTTGAACATGATCGAACCTCTTAGCCGGGATGTGAAACGGCTCCAAGGGAGCTCTCGTGTGTTTGTGTACCTTGGCTCGTTGACACGCCATGCAGGCTGCCACCCACTCCTTAACTTGTTTGCGCAGGCTCGGCCATACAAATTTCTCTCCTACCATTTTGACCGACGTGCGCACTCCTGGGTGGGCCAGAGAATGAATCGAGTCAAAAACGCGGCGGCGCCACGCAGCCGGTACCACAGGACGCGGTCGCCCAGTGGAGACGTCGCAGATTAGGGGGGGCATACCGTCTTGCAGCATCCTGTTCTCCAGCCTTAATCCTGTTGGTCCAGACTGGAGCGCGCGCACTTCCGCGTTGCTAGCCTGATCCGCTGCCATGGCTGCATAATCTATCCCTATGCGGACTGGGGCCGCCACAGCGCACGAGAGGCAGTTTGCCACTACATTAAGTTTACCCGCCACATGCTGAATATCGGTAGTAAACTCTGAGATCGCAGCCAGCTGTCTCTGCTGCCGGCCTGACCACGGTTCTGAAACCTTGGCCATCGCGAAAGTCAGCTTGTGGTCAACGAACGCCGTTTCACGGCGTTCTTCCAGCCAGAACTGGAAGTGGCGAATGGCCAAATGGAGAGCTAACAACTCCCTGTCAAACGCGCTGTATTTACGCTCACTATCGCGCAAGGTCCTGCTGAAAAAGGCGAGCGGCTGCCAAGCCCCGGCTACATGCTGCTCCACGACCGCCCCTATAGCCACATCTGACGTGTCAGTAGTGAGCGCTATGCGGGCCGTTGGGTCCGGATGCGCCAACAACGCAGCATTGGCCAGGGCTGCTTTGACTTCCGAGAACGCTCGCTCTCGCTCCAGGGACCATTCGATTTTATTCGCGGGTTTTTGTTTTTTGAGCGCGGCGTACAGTGGTTGCATGAGCTGCGCTGCGCGGGGGAGGAAACGATTATAAAAATTCACCATTCCCAAAAACTCCTGTAACGCCCTGACCGTTTGTGGCTGGGGAAAATTTGTTACCGCGCGCACTTTGTCAGGTAGCGGAACCGCTCCTTCTGGAGAGACGCGATGTCCCAAAAAAATCAATCTGCGCCACCCCGAACTGACACTTCACTGGGTTGATTATTAAACTGTGCTCTCCCAACCTCTGGAAAACTGCCGTGAGGTGGTTTTCGTGTTCGTCTTCGGACGCGCTGGCTACTAAGATGTCGTCCAGGTAGACGAATACGAAAGGGAGATCGCGCAACACCGCGTCCATCATGCGTTGGAACGTCTGCGCAGCACCTTTAAGCCCAAATGGCATGCGCAAAAACTCGAATAGACCAAACGGAGTTATTACCGCTGTTTTGGGTGTGTCCTCAGCGCACACTGGGACTTGGTGGCATCCGCGGACCAAGTCTATCTTAGAAAAAACGCGCGCCCCCGCCAAGTGAACGGAAAAATCTCGGATATGGGGGATTGGGTAGAGATCGTGCGCTGTGGCGTTGTTCAACCTGCGGAAATCTCCGCAAGGTCGCCACGAGCCGTCAGCTTTCGGGACCATGTGAAGCGGGGAAGCCCATGGGCTGTTAGAACGCCTGATGATGCCCAACCTTTCCAGGTTGGCGAACTCCGCGCGCGCTATGGTCAGAATCAGAATCAGAATCAGAATAAGTTTATTGCCAAGCACATTTACAAGTAAATAACAGGTAAATATACGAGGAATTTGACTTGACACTGAAAACGTCATAAATGACATTCTCAGTGACGCGGTGAGCCGTGGAGGCGCCTGTCAGCAGGAGGGGAATAGTAGGCAGTGGGGGGAGGGGGAGGGTGGACACAATAGGAGAGAGAAAAAAGCATTGTTGATCAGAATAAAGTTCATATATGACCGATATTATGATTACAAGAAAAAAACTCTCAATGCACAATTAGCAGACAATAGAATCCATACAATGACACAAAGAGAGCAGTGAGTGAATGTCTTCATCAGTCAGTATAAATGGATCAGTATCTGTGAGTTGGATGCAATCAGTGGCAAATCAGTTAGGTGGACAACAATAGTCTCTTCCTCAGCAGATGTTATGACTAGAGTCTGAAGCAAAGGCACGTGTCCTTGAGCACGGCAGATGGAATAGTTGAGCCAGACAGCTGTCCTTGAGAGTCAGATGCTGCCCGCCAATGTTATGAAAACAATTATACTGTTGATTATCAGGAGGACTGAGTGCTGAGGGTGCCGAAAAAAACAGGTCGAATAGCACTGACTTCAGAGAAAAAACTTTCTATTCTCTTACGGATTCAGTGCTCCAATTCCATCATGGCCAGGCATTGAAATCGATTCGTGAACAGCTCTCAGCGTGATCGTGATGTAATCCATTTTCCTGTACAGTTCTCCATTGGCCGCTGTCAGAGTCCTGCCCAGTTGGTCAATTTGATGAGTGAGCTTCGCCGGGTCCGCTTTTTGATAAGCTCTGTCCATCTTCTTCAATTTGCAGTGCACCAGAACAATCCCAAAGCCAATCAGTAGAATTCCGATGACCATTGCTCCGAAAAGATATAAATCTTCAATATCTTCAATAGAAAGATCACACAGGCACAAGAGTTTCCAATTGCTTGTGTCCTTTAAATAACCCGCAGCAGCAGTCCCTGCAGGACAGATAGGCTCCCCCGGGCCTGATTTCCTCGTTGAAAAAACAGTGTCAATTGCGTTCAAAGCCCAGCTTATTCAATCCATAATTTCGTTAGATAAATCAGCAGTAAAGACACACAGACACAGACGATAGCAAGCTGGGATCCAGTCAGTTAGGGAGGGAGAGAGAGATAGGGAGCCGGAGCGGGGAAGAAAAGCGTCTGCTGTCTTTGGAGGGCGGAAGTGAAGTGTGTTTAGCTGCAGTTTAGCTGCATCCAAGTGCCGAGCTTTTGCAAAAACGGGCGGGCCGGTGGTAGTAATAAAATGTTCCACCCCGTGTTTAGCGACGGCTGCTGAAAATGTGGGGACAGTGAGTGCTGGGAACTGAGTGAGCAGTGTGTGGAACTTACCGCCTGCTGCTGTGACGTTGGCTTGTGCTGTTGGCGGGGCCACTCGGGCTGTACAGGGAATAGAATCAAAAGAAAATGCATTAACCAGGCGCCTGTTAGCGAGATCAGCCAACAAACCATGTGAGCACAGAAAATCAGCCCCCAACATATTGAAATTCACTGCTGCTATAACAAAAGTCCACTCAAATGTATGGCCGTGTAGAGACAGAAGCAGCGTCCTCTCACCAAAGGTCTTAATCTCCGAGCCGTTCGCTGCCATCCCGGGACCACTGGAAACTGCCAGCCGGTCAGCGGAGGAAGGTGTGATGAAACTCAACTGGGAGCCTGTGTCCATGAGGAAATGCCTCCCCGAGCGAGCATCCTTCAAGTAGAGCAGCTTTTTCTCCTCCCCGAGGGTCGCAGCTGCTACCGACCCCTGGTCTTGGCATTTCCCGAGCGCTTGAATTGGCACGGTGGTATACATTTGCGTGCCTTCTCTGCGAAGCGGCGATGGTAGAAACAGAGGGTGTCTCCTCCGCGATCCTTGGCCCCCACCGCCGTCGTCGTCGGTGATTCTGCTACCGCCATCTCTGGCCCCCCGCCATCTCCGGCCGCCGCGCCAAACTCCGTCGCTGCTGCGGTGGCCGCGCGCTGTCTGCTGGCGTTGAGAATCCGATGCGCCTCCTGGGCCAGCGCGCAGAAGTCCTGCTGGGCCAACAACGGCGAACTGGCCAGGGCCGCTCTCGTGGCCGACGGTAGGGTCCTGAGGAAAATGTGGGTGAAGATGAAGTCGTCGCCGTCTGAGCCCCTCAACCTCAGCATGTTCTCCATCAGGTCAATGGGCGTGCCATCTCCCAAGTCGTTCAGAGCCAGGAGCCTCTCCGCTCTCTCCTCGACTGAGAGAGTGAAACGCTGGATAAGCGCAGCCTTCAACCCGCCGTATTTGTCGTTGGCAGGTGGCCGCTCCAATAGGCTCTGCACATGCCAAGCTGTGCGGTTGTCGAGCTTTGCAATCACATGGTAGAACTTCGTGTCATCTACCGTTATCCCCTGGAGGGCGAACTGTGCTTCGACCAAGTGGAACCAGGAGCGCGGGTCGTCTTGCCAAAAGTCCGGTAGCTGGACGGTAGCGGCATACGCTTGGCTGGGAGCTCCTGACTCGGCTGGCCCGGGGGAATTTCTTTCATCCATGATACGTCTTAGGGTCACCAGTGTGGAAATGTGAAAATGACGAGGCAGAGTTTATCTCACGAGTCAGGTTTATTCACATCTTCCAACATCAGCAAAGCAGAAAAAAGGAAAAAACACAGACATTCGTCCTTTATATATCCAGGACCTTCAAAGCTCACAGTCACAATGCATTTAATCCCAAGTAACAATGCATCTTTCCTTAAATCCTATAACATCCTCTTAATAGTCTCTGGCAGACCAGGACATCCCCCAAGGCCGTCTCTTGCATATCAAAGACTAAATTTTCACATCCTCCTGTTATCTCCAAGGAGACCCAGTCCTTTGTTCTACTCTGAGATGGGAAGCTTAAAGTGATACATGTGTGTCCCACAACTTCAACTTTTCCCAGCAGGAGCAAGCTCCATTTGTGTGCTGCTGGCTGCAGCAGTGCAGCTCTTTGCAACAGGTTACGTTGACTGACGGCTGCGTCAGCTACGTAGGGTCAGTTTGTATTTATTTGCGCTAAAAATATCAATCCATATTAATAAAATGAGTAATGTATCTGATCAAATTTCAGTAACTGTAATGCATTACTGAATTTTTAAAACAGTAATTTCGTTACTGCAAAAACATGCAAGTTAGGTTAATTGGCATCAAAACTGGGGATTCTAAATTGTCCTTAGGTATGGATGTGAGAGTGAATGGTTGTCTGTCTCTCTGTGTTGGCCCTGTGATGGACTGGCGATCTGTCCAGGGTGTACCCTGCCTCTCGCCCAAAGATGCTGGGATAGGCTCCAGCACCCCCGCAACCCGAAAGGATTAAGCGGTAGAAAATGGATGGATGGATGGATAATTTCGTTACACAGCATGTTACTGCAAAAGTAGTGGTGTTACAGTAACGCGTTACTCCCAACACTGTAGATCAATCTATACACCTCTTAAGTGCTCAAAGCATCCTAGTGTTAACCCTTTGAGCGTGTAGAATTTTTGGCAGGAAAATGCAGAGTTTGACTTCAAATTTTCAAATGACAATAGCTTCAGAACGGTAATAGTTAGAGGCAAAGTCCCAATTACAAAAATGTTGCAGAGGAACCCAAGTGTCTGCCAAGTGAATTTGCATCCATGCATGGTGCATAATTGGACCTAATTTGCATATTGCAACAATCCAAATTTTATTATAACACTATAGCTTCAGAATGATTATAGTTAGATCCACAGTCCCAGTTACAAAAGTGTTGCAGAGGTACCTAAGTGTCTGCCAGGTGAACATGCATCCATGCGTTGTGCATAATTGGACCTAATTTGCATATTGCGACAATCCAAATTTTACAACACTACAGCTCCAGAACGGTAATAGTTAGATGCAAAGTCCCAATTACAAAAAATGTTGCAGAGGAACCCAATTGTCTGCCTGGTGAACTTGCATCCATGCATTGTGCATAATTGGACCTAATTTGCATATTGCAACAATCCAAATTTTATTATAACACTATCACTTCAGAATTACAGTTAGATGCAAAGTCCCAATTATAACAGTGTTGCAGAGGTACCCAAGAGTCTGCCAGGTGAACTTGCATCAATGCACTGTGCATAATTGGACTTAATTACCGCTCCGGAAAAGTGGTAGAAGATGGATGGATGGACAATTTTTGTTTCACACACTGTCACTACATGGCCTTTTGTCCCATCATTGACAAAATTACTAAAAAAATCATTAAAAAAACCACAAATCTCATGGCACATTTGTTTCACACTAAACTAAAATGAAGCAAATGAAACACAGTTTATGCAACAAATATGTACCTGTTTGTTTCGTCGGTCACAAGCATCCAGAATTCCGGAGTCCATAAAAGCGACACAAAATCAATGGCGGGCGCAGATGACAGGTCCTTCTCTCCACGATATCCAACTGGCTGTTCAAATGCTTTCAGCCACGGCTGATAAACTTCCTCATCTGTAAGAAGCTCCCAGCCATCAATGTCCAAACCTCCCGCCGCATTGCCACTACCTATTGTCCTGCCACCGCGCACACGTGGCACACGTCGATACGCACCGGCTGTGTGCTCTTGCTCAGCCAAACGTCGCCCACGGGCTGCTCTGGACCTTTTCGCGCCGCGACCACGGTTTGGCAAAGCAGAACAATCTGCAGATGAGGCTCCTGTGCCATTTTGGTCACGGCTGGACACAGAAAACGCAGCTGCAGTGTTGCGCGCAAGATGTCCGTCTCCCCTTTTACAAGAACTGCTTGCACCATTGTCCGAAGGCACATAATCAGAGCTGGACTCTAATTCAGATGACAAACTAGGGCTAAGCTCTTCCTCTGAACCAGGAGCAGCGAATACCAGTGCTAATACCGCTTCAGCTGAGAGCATTTTCCTCACGATCCTGTTTCCTCCGTGTCAAACAGCAGAATGAAAGGGGGCGGGCTTCAAACGGTGACCTACTGACCATTTCCAGTTCTCACGGTAAATAAAAAGCCACACCTCTCAGCCACCAAGTGGTGTTAAAAGGTTTGTACATTTCACACTCTATTCAGCTGTACAGGCTTTGTTTGGACTGATCAGCTGACAGGCGCAGAAGTGCGCCATACACACTCAAAGGGTTAAGAATTACTCCCAGTGATGTAATTTGTAGAAAATTCTTAGAATTATGACATTTTCTAAGATTTTCTTCCTAAATTTAGGAGAAACTCCTAGTAAAAACAAAACGTATTCAGAAAGCATCTTAGCTCTTAAAAATGCTCCTAATACAAAAACATATTAGGAGGAGTGAGGAGGACTTTTAAGGGTCTTAGGAGTTTCTTAAGAGGAGAAAATGGAGGAAAGAAGGTGCCAGAGGAGAAATGTTTTTACAACACTGAATGATGACAAGTTCATTAACATTATAGGGTTGATTGTGTTGGGATAATGTGTAACAATTTAATTTATGTCAAATGTTACAGGGTACTTTGTGTACTTTCCATGTACTTTCAGTGAAAGTACATGGAAAGCACCATTCAGTTATTACCCGAATATTTAATATTTCACCATTCTTAATGATTTACACCTATAATTTCACTGAAAGTACACATAACTTAAGTACCATAGTACCATAACTTTGGGCTATATTATAAAGTATAATGTTTTTAGTCAATCTTATTAGAGATGCACTAACATCTCCCACCCAGCGCAACAACGCTTTGTCACTGGTGCACTGTAAAGAATTTTTCTCTACAATAGCAGTAAAATGCTGGCAGGAGAGTTGCGAGCATTTTACCATTATTTTACAGTATTCTTACTATGAAATGACTTTACAGCTTATTACTGTAAAAGTGAAAAACAGTATATTTCTGTATTTATTCATTTTACAGTTATTTTACAGTATTCTTACTGTGACATGACTTTACAGCTTATTGCAATAGTGAAAAACAGTATATTTCTGTATGTATTTACAGTAAGGTGCTGGCAGCAGAGATGCCAACGATATATTGTAATGAACAGTGGGTTTCAGGCAATGACAAGGCAGCTATCGCTTAGTCAACATTTTTTAACTTCTCCAAAACCTCACAATGGCCAAAGCCATTAAACTGACCAGCTCCTTCAGTCACGGTTTCCACAGAGAACAATGCATGGACACTACCTAACATTTAACAACGCTACTATTATAAAACCATAAGTAAAGAACACAGAATATAACCCAGAACAAACATTAAATCCCCTCAAATTGTGCCCCACAATCCTTCAGTCCCTGCCTCATTAGCAGACTCCCTCTGTTTTGGCCAATCATGTCCCAGAGGCTGCCCAGGATGCCACAATACTGTAATTTTACAGTATTCATACTATAATGCAGTATATTTCTGTGACTATTCTAATTTACAGTAACATTCTGGGGTTAGTTTAAATTTTCACTGTTTACTGTAGACAGGCATAATACAGTGAATCAGTTTTGCAGTTTAGAACATCTAAAATTCCAATATTTTATGCAGTTAAAATTAGCATTGTTCTGTGGGCTCCAGACAGGTGTTAAAACCTGCTAAATAATAAACAACTTACAAAGGGATTTAATGGCACAAGCATTTATTTAAACAAGCAGTATCAACATGAATACTGTTACTGTAGGGAGCGTGAAATGAAGAGGCTGAATTATTTCTCAATTCAGATTTATTACAACTTCACATCCCCAGCTCGCTCTCTCTGACAGGAACAAGAGAGTGAGCTGCAGTAAACCCCCACATTTATACCAGGTACATCAAAGTCACAATCACACCATCAAGTCAAATCCCCCTATTCACAATACATCTCTTCCGAGTCCTTCAGCCGTCCTGTCTGACCCTGGGAGGTCAGGAAGTCCTTTCAGGATCTCGCCCCCGGTCTTCTGTCCTCCTTCCATGTCCATAGGGGGTCCAGACACATTGTCCATCTGAGGCGTGAGGTCAATCCACACATGTAAGCTTTAAACATCCTTCTTGTGCTTAAACATATGCAGTTACAAATATGTGAGCTACATAACCCCCCCCCCCCAAACGCCAAAGAATGGGCAATATAGCCTATGTCACACCACCACGACAGAATCAGAAAAGGCAATACAGCATATTTCACACCATCGTAACAGCATCGACAGCGCAGCCTAAGCACTTTGACACATTACACATCAGTCTGCACGTAGTCTAGGTTTCAACCACCTTCCAAACCTGCTGTAAACAGGTTTCACAGTCCGTGTGGTGCCGTCCTGTGGCGAATCTGTTAATTGAGGGAGAGAATGGTTATTTGATCCCTGTGGGGGCTCTAGGACGCGTTCCCTGGGGGGTCTGCCTCGTCGAGGTGCTCTCGCCAGCCGTACAGACTCGTCGCTCAACACAAAGGCAGGTTTTAGTCTGTCAATGCTAATTGTTTACTTTCTGCCTCCCAAATCCAGCACAAAATGCTTCTCCCCGGTCTCCAGCACTCTAAATGGACCGTCATATGGTGGGCGGAGGCTGTGTCGCTGAGCCTCGTGCCTGACAAAAACAAACTCGGCATTTTTCAGAGCTTTGGGAACAAAAACGCGCGGGAAAGTGTGATGAGCGGGGCCCGGAAGCATGTCTGCTCCCGTGCCGATCAGTGGTCCATGCGCCGGGGGGTGCCCCGGCGCCGTATGGGATGGTAGGAACTCACCGGGCAGCCTGAGCGGTTGTGCAAAAACTAATTCAGCGGGGGAGGCATTTAAGTCCTCCTTGGGCGCCGAACGCAACCCCAATAAAACCCATGGTAGTTTGTTCACCCAATCTGCATCCGTAAGTGACGCTCTGAGGGCTGCCTTCAAAGATCTGTGAAAACGCTCGCATAAACCGTTAGCCTGTGGGTGATAAGCGGTAGTGCGGTGGATTGTCGCTCCTAAGCTGCTGGCCATCGCTGACCACAGCTCAGACACAAATTGGGGTCCCCTATCGGACGTAATGTCCGACGGGACCCCGAAATGAGCTACCCAGGCCGTTAAAAAAGCGCGAGCCACCTCTGTCGCTGTGGTCGCCGTTAGCGGGACCACTTCCGGCCAGCGTGTAGTTCGGTCCACCATCGTCAAAAGATGTGTGAACCCCTGCGACGGTGGTAGGGGGCCCACGAGGTCTACATGCACATGATCGAATCTCTTAGCCGGAATGTGGAACGGTTCTAAGGGGGCTTTTGTGTGCCATGCAGGCTCTTGCCCACTCTTTCACGTGCTTGTGCAGGCTCGGCCAAACAAACTTCTCCGCTACCATTTTCACAGAAGCGCGTACCCCTGGGTGCGCCAGGGAGTGAACCGAGTCAAAAACGTGACGACGCCACTCGGCAGGTACCGCCGGGTGTGGTTGCCCGGTAGATACATCGCAGATTACGGGGGGGCGAACCGGTTTGTAGACTCCTGCTCTCCAGCCTTAACCCTGTTGGTCCAGACTGGAGCGCGCGCACGTCCGCGTCTCTACCCTGCTCCGCTGACATGGCTGCATAATCTATCCCCACGTGAACCGGGGCCGCGTGCGCTTCTGCGCTGCTACTCTGCCCTGCGGCTGCGGTAGTATAATCTGCTTCCGCGCGGACAGGCGCTGTTACTGCGCGCGAGAGGCAGTCCGCCACTACATTTAGTTTACCTGCCACGTGCTGAATGTCAGTGGTAAATTCCGAAATTGCAGCCAGCTGTCTCTGCTGCCGTCCCAACCACGGCTCTGAAATTTTGGCCATAGCAAAAGTGAGCGGCTTGTGGTCGACAAATGCGGTGAAACGCCGACCTTCCAGTCAGAACTGTAAATGGCGAATGGCCAGATGGAGCGCTAACAGCTCCCTGTCAAACACGCTGTATTTCCGCTCAGCTTTGCGCAAGGATCTGCTAAAAAAAAGCTAGCGGCTGCCACACCCCAGCGACCTGCTGTTCCACAACGGCTCCTATGGCCACCTCTGACGCGTCCGTGGTGAGCGCTATGCGGGCTGATGGGTCTGGGTGAGCCAGCAGTGCTGCGTCTGCAAGTGCCTTTTTAACCTCCGTGAATGCGCGCTCCCGCTCCGGGGACCACTCGACCATATTGGAGGGCTTCTGTTTTTTAAGCGCGGCGTATAATGGTTGCATGAGCTGCGCTGCGTGGGGTATGAAACGGTTATAAAAATTTACCATTCCCAAAAACTCTTGTAACGCTTTGACCGTTTGAGGCCGAGGAAACTCTGCCACTGCGCGTACTTTGTCCGGTAGAGGGACTGCCCCCTCTGGGGAGACGCGATGCCCCAAAAAATCGATCTGCGCCACGCCAAACTGGCACTTGGCCGGATTAATTATTAACCCGTGCTCCCCCAACCTCTGAAAAACTGTCTTGAGGTGTTTTTCATGTTCTTCCTCGGAGGTGCTAGCGACCAAAATGTCGTTGAGGTAGTCGAACACGAAAAGGAGATCGCGTAACACCGCATCCATCATGCGTTGGAAGGTTTGCGCAGCGCCTTTCAGGACAAGTGGCATGTGTAAAAACTCGAAAAGTTCGAACGGGGTTATTACCGCTGTTTTTGGAATGTCCTCGGTTCGGACCGGGACCTGATGATAGCCGCGGACCAGGTCTATCTTAGAAAAAATGCACGCCCTCGCCAGTGCACCGAGAAATCCTGGATGTGTGGGATGGGGTAGCGGTCATGCGCTGTGGCATTGTTTAGCCTGCGGTAATCACCACAAGGTCTCCACGAGCCGTCAGCCTTAGGGACCATATGCAGTGGGGAGGCCCATGGGCTCTTCGAACGGCGAATTATGCCCAACCTTTCCAGGTTGGCGAACTCCTCGCGCGCAATGGAGAGTTTAGCTGCATCCAAGCGCCGAGCCTTCGCGAAAACTGGCGGGCCAGCTGTGGTGATAAAATGCTCCACTCCGTGTTTTGCAACCGTAGCTGAAAAAGTGGGAACTGTGAGTGCTGGAAACTGGGTGAGGAGAGTGTGGAACTTACCGCCTGCTGTTGCGACGTTGGTCTGAACTGGTGGCGGGGACACTCGAGCTGCACAGGGGATAGAATAAAACGAGAGTGCATTAACCAGGCGTCTATTAGCAAGATCAACTAACAAACCATGTGAGCACAGAAAATCAGCGCCTAACATGTTGAAACTCACCGCCGCTACAATGAAAGTCCATTCATAGGTGCGGCCGTGTAAGGACAGGCGCAGAGTCCTTTCCCCGAAGATGTTGATGCTCAAGCCGTTCGCTGCCATTGCCCCGTTTCTGTGGGGGCCTGCCAGCCGGTCAGCGTAGGTCGTGGTGATGAAACTCACTTGGGCTCCAGTGTCCACAAGGAAGTGCCGCCCGGAGCTCGCATCCGTCAGATAGAGCAGCTTGTTTTTTTCGCCGAGAGTCGAAGCTGCTAACGACCCCCGGTCCTGGTGTTTCCCTGGTTCTTGTAGTTGCATGGTGGCACACATCTGCGCGCCTTCTCTACGAAACGTCGATGGTAAAAGCAGAGGCCATCCCCTCCGCTGCCTCGGGACCACGCCGCCGTGATCGTCGGTGGGGTGGCTTCCGCTGCCTCTGGATTTCCACTGCCCCCGGTCGCTGCGCCGAGGTCTGCTGCTGCCGCGGAGGTCGTCTGTTCGCCGCAGGCGTCGAGGAGCCGCTGCGCCTCTCTGGCCAGCGCGCGGAATTCTCGCCGGGTAACACAACGCATGTTGGATAGGGTTCCCCTCATGTGTGTTGGGAGGGTCCTCAAGAAGATATGGTTGAACAGAAATTCGTCGTTTTCTGTATCCCTCAGCTGCAGCATGTCCTCCATAAGGTCGACCGGCCTGCGTCCTCCTCGGTCGCGCAGGTCCAGGAGCCTCCTAGCCCTCTCTTCGGCTGATGGCATGAAACACTCGATGAGGGCAGCCTTTAACTCGCCGTACTTGTCGTCAGCGGGCGGCTGCTGCACCAGGCTCCGCACGCATCGAGCTGTGTGGTTGTCAAGTTTTGCGATGACATGGTGAAACTTGGTGTCATCTGCTGTTATTCCCCCGAGGGCAAACTGCGATTCCGCGTGAAGGAACCACAAGTGCGGGTCGTCTTGCCAGAACTCAGGGAGTTTAATCGAGACGGCGCTCGTACGAGCGGTCTCCGACGAATCTGGGCCAGGGGAATTGCTTCTCGGCATCTCACGTCTTTGGTCACCAATGTAGGGAGCGTGAAATGAAGAGGCTGAATTATTTCTCAATTCAGATTTATTACAACTTCACATCCCCAGCTCGCTCTCTCTGACAGGAACAAGAGAGTGAGCTGCAGTAAACTCCCACATTTATACCAGGTACATCAAAGTCACAATCACACCATCAAGTCAAATCCCCCTATTCACAATACATCTCTTCCGAGTCCTTCAGCCGTCCTGTCTGACCCCGGGAGGTCAGGAAGTCCTTTCAGGATCTCGCCCCCGGTCTTCTGTCCTCCTTCCATGTCCATAGGGGGGTCCAGACGCATTGTCCATCTGAGGCGTGAGGTCAATCCACACATGTAAGCTTTAAACATCCTTCTTGTGCTTAAACATATGCAGTTACAAATATGTGAGCTACATTACTGTAAAAAAACACTACAGTAATTATAAAAAATACAAACTGTTAGATGTCCCAAATACACAAGCCAAAGAGATTCTGAAAAAAAACAACAGTTCAGTGGCAATATACTAAAATTTTGCATGTCAGAGAACTTACCAAGCATGAAAACACAACAAAAGTTGTAACTGCTTCAATACTATTGTCTGTCAAAGAGAGCTGATCACCACCTTGCTGGTCATTGTTCCACTCCCTGGTTTTATTCCAGTGTTGCCACTCTAAAATGACAACAAGCAAAATAATCGAAATAACTTAGAGGTGTACAATATTGTGACGTTGTGAGGGTTCACACAAGAAAGGAGAGATGACTGTGACGAAACAGGCTTTATTTATACACACCCACTCAACACAGACAGGAGGGGAGGTCATTCACACAGAACCCTGTCTCACTTACGATGACACAAACACATGATCGATCACTGCTCTAACTGGTCTTATAACACTGCTGTGTCATCATGACGCAGTTATAATGGCACAGCAATAACACTTAGAACATGCAAATAATAACACTCTTTGAATCCTCCGTGGCCCGAGCATGCTGGGAGAATCCCTGCCCCCTTAACACAGCCCCGACGTTACAATAACATTACATGCTTATGAAGTTGTAAATATCAAAGTCTCTTATGGTTTGTCAGAACAACGTGGAGTTAAGAGCAAGACACAAGGGAGAGCGCACTGACCTTTTCAAACATAATTTTTGGTAATACTTGGTTTTTAATTTTAATTAGTTTAGTTAGTTTTTAATTTCCCTGTTATTTGTAGATGCCCAATCCAGCTGATGCAGATGAAGCAGGATTTCTTGTTTGAGTAGCAGCCAGTGTTGCCAGGTTTCATGAGAGAAACAAGCAACCAGCTCTATGGAAACAACCCCCAAAAAAGCCCAGCAGGCAACCTACCACACTGTGTAAAAGAGAGGCTGCTTGATACATTCAACTACCACCCGGTCCCATTGGAAAAACTCGACATACCGAGAGAACTGAGGCGAAAACACCGCGGCTGCCGGGCTGGAGTAAGGCGGAGGACAAAAAATATAAGGTACAGACCCTCCTTTCCATCTGTTGTCATGGGAAATGTACGGTCGATACTGGGAAAGTTATCCCACGGCAGCCATAATAGGCGCCTCATCAAACAGAGATAGATAAGAGAGGGAGGGGAAGGGAGGGAACGACACAAGGGGGGAGGAGAAAAAAAACTTCGTTATCAGAATACAGCTTATTTTTTAAGCAGATTATGATTACAATGAAAAAAAATCTCTCATAGCACAGAGCAACAACTCAGAATTTCACAAGACACAAGAGAGCAGTGTACAGTATATCTTTAATCAGTTCATGAATCAATGTGTGTGCGGTGTTGAGCAGTGTTGATGATAATAAGAGAGACCCAAGGACCCTTGGCAGAAGATGTTTTGTCTGTCTGGCACCCAGTCTTATCTGGCGCTGCAGCTGGCTGTCCAAGGCCTTGTGCTCATGATTTTGAAAAAACACAGTCTGCAGACAGCCAGGAGGAATTTTCATGGGGAATAATAATGCCAAATAGGACTGATCACAGAGAAGACTTGTATTTCTTCTGTAGATTCAGTACATTAATCCTTCATTGCGCAGCTTTGAATTCGTCGTGGAAAGACCTGAGCGAACCCATGATGTAATCCACCTTACGAGACAGTTCTCCAGTAGTCGCTATCAGGGTCTTCTCCAGTTTCTCAATTTGTTGGATGCACCTCGCCTGGCCAGCATTTTGATAGGTTGAATCCATCTTCGGCAATTTGCGGTAAACCAAGACAATTCCCGTCCCAATCAGAATTATCCCAATCACCAAGATTACGAAGATAAACAAATCTTCAATATCTTCGATAGAGAGATTAGAGAGACACAGCATTTTCCAATTACCTGTGTCTCCGCTGTCTTCGCCGCTGTCTTCGCCACTCTCTTCACCACTCTCTTCAGGCGTTTGCGGTCCAGGGCAGTGGTGCTGCCGTACCACACAGTGATGCAATTGGTCAGGATGCTCTCAGTGATGCAGCTGTAGAAATTGTTGAGGGTCCTGGAGGACATGCCAAACTTCTTCAGCCTTCTCAGAAAGTACAATCACTGTTGAGCTCTCTTAACCAGCTCTGTGGTGTTGTGTGTCCACTTAAGGTCCTCGCTGGTGTGGATGCCCAGGTATTTAAAGCTGCTCACCCTCTCCACCTCAAGCTTCCGGATGAACAGCGGCCGATGGGATCTCCTCCTCCCTTTCCTCGTGTCCGCTATCATCTTCTTTGTCTTGTCCGTGTTGAGGGTGTTGTTGTCCTCACACCATGACGTCAGGCTGGTCACCTCCCTCCTGTAGGATGCTTTGTCATCACCAGTGATGCGTCCTGTCACTGCTGTGTCATCCGCAAACTTTAGGATGATATTGTCCTTGTGGGAGGCAACACAGTCATGGGAAAGAGGCTGTAGAGGATGGGGCTGAGAACACAACCCTGTGGGACACCTGTGTTTGTGATCATGCTGGCTGAGGTCCTGTTACCCATCCTGACAGACTGGGGCCTGCCAGTTAGAAAGTCCAGTAGCCAGTCGCAGAGGGTGGGGTGCAGGCCAAGTGAAGACAGTTTGTTGGTGAGTTTGTGGGGAATGACTGTGTTGAAGGCGGAGCTGTAATCGGCAAAGAGCATCCTAATGTAGGAGTCTTTATCTTCCAGGTGGGAGAGAGAATCATGGAGTGCTGCAGTGATGGCATCTGAGGTGGACCTGTTGGGTCAGTAGGCGTACTGCAGGGGGTCCAGGGTGCCCGGTATGCTGTCCTGAATGAGGGGTAGCACCACTCTCTTGAAGCACTTCATGATGATTGGAGTGAGTGCTATCGGTCTGTAATCATTCAGACAGGTCAGCGGGCTCCTTTTGGGGAGGGGGATGATGGTTGTCATTTTGAAGCGGGAGGGGACAATGTTCTGGTTGAGGGAGAGGTTGAAGATTGCTGTGAGAACGTTGGTCAGCTTGGCAGCACATGCTCTGAGGGCCTGCCCAGGTATGTTGTCTGGTCCTGCTGCCTTGCGGGGTTAATATTCCTCAGTGCTTTGTTTACCTGGCCTGGTGAGACTGTTAGTGGAGGAGAAAAGTGCGTGGGTGTGTGTCTCTTCTCTCCACTCAGAATCAGAATCAGGTTTAATGCCATTGTTCATGTAGTACACAAACTAGGAATTTGTCTCGGTGCAATGCTGCAACATTAAACATAAGATAAAAGAAATAAACTATACATGCAATAAAGTGTAGAATAAGAGTAAGTGATACTGGTCAGCAGTTAAAATATATTAGCGAGCAGCAGATACTGTGGAGAACTATATAGTGCAGTCGGTAATGCAGGAAGAAAACAGTGATGATTGACATGAGTCTGGTTGAGCTGCTGTACATAGTGCACGAGAGTCAATAAGTCACTTAGTGTTCAGCAGTCTGATGGCAGAGGGGAAGAAGCTGTTCATGTGACGGGAGGTTTTAGTCTGGATGGACCGAAGTCTTCTACCAGAGGGGAGGGGGGGCAAACAGTACGTGACCAGGGTGTGAGGGATCGGCTATGATCCGGCCAGCACGCCTCCGGGTCCTGGAGATGTACAGATCCTGGAGAGATGGGAGCTTGCAGCCGATCACCTTCTCAGCAGTGCACACGACGCGCTGCAGCCTTAGTCTGTCCCTGGCAGTGGCTCCTGCGTACCACACGGTTATGCAGGTGGTGAGGATGGACTCGATGATGGCTGTGTAGAACTGCACTAACATCTTGGTGGGTAGCTTGAGCTTCCTCAGCTGCCGCAGGAAGAACATCCTCTGCTGGGCTTTTTTGATGAGTGAGCTGATGGTCGGCTCCCATTTGAGGTCCCTGGTGATGGTAGTGCCTAGGAAGCGGAAGGAATCAGCAGTGGTGATGGGAGAGCCTGAGAGGGTGAGGGGGGGCAGAGGGGTAGTGACTTTCCTGAAGTCTACAATCATCTCCACTGTCTTCAGAGCGTTCAGCTGCAGGTTGTTATTGTTGCACCAGGACGCCAGCTGGGCCACCTCTCTCCTGTAGGTGGACTCATCGCCGTTGGAGATGAGCCCGATGAGGGTGGTGTTGTCCGCAAACTTGATCAACTTGACAGACTGGTGGCTGGAGGTGCAGGAGTTGGTGTAAAGGGAGAAGAGTAGGGGGGAAAGTACACAGCCCTGGGGTGATCCGGTGCTGATGCTAGTAGAGTCTGAGACAGTCTTTCCCAGCCTCACATACTGCCTCCGGTCCGTCAGGAAGTCGGTGATCCACCTGCAGAGGGAGTCAGGCACGTTGAGCAGGGACAGCTTGTCCCGAAGCAGAGCGGGGCGGATGGTGTTGAATGCGGAGCTGAAGTCCACAAACAGGATCCTGGCGTAGCTTCCCGGGGAGTCCAGGTGCTGCAGGATGGAGTGGAGGGCCAGGTTGACTGCGTCGTCTACAGACCTGTTGGCTCGGTAGGCAAACTGCAGCGGGTCCAGGAGAGGGGTGGTGATGGACTTGAGGTGGGGCAGGACCAGGCGCTCAAAGGACTTCATGACTACAGAGGTGAGCGCTACAGGTCTGTAGTCATTAAGTCCAGTGATCCATGGCTTCTTGGGGACAGGGATGATGGTGGAGGATTTGAGGCAGGACGGCACGTGGCATAACTTAAGGGAGGTGTTAAAAATGTCTGTGAAGACAGGAGCCAGCTGTTTCGCACAGTGTCTCAGGGTGGAGGGAGACACGCCGTCCGGGCCGGGGGCCTTACGTGGGTTCAGTCTGGAGAACTGTTTGAGCACATCCTGCTCACTGATGATAAGGGGAGGGGGGGAGGAGGGGGGGATGCCTTTAATGAAGTAGGGATTGTGGAGGCTGTGGAGCTGGAGGGAGGGGGGGAGTTGGACACAGATGACGAGGTGTCAAAACGGGCATAGTGTTGGGACAGTCTTTGACAAAGGGCTTTGTCATCCTGACCTTTAGGAGCCTGAGGCCGATAGTTGGTGATTTGCCTCAGTCCTCTCCACACGGAAGCCGAATCATTAGCAGTGAACTGCTGCTGGAGTCTCTCTGAATACACAGATTTAGCCCTCTTCAGCACTCTGTTAAACCGGTATTTAACCTCCCTGTAGCAGTCCCTGTCTCCACTTTTCAGCGCTGCTTCCTTCTCCTTCCTGATCTGTCTGAGCTTAGCTGTGAACCAGGGTTTGTCATTAGAGTAACTCACCCTGGTGCGTGATGGAAGAATGATCTCTTCACAAAAGTGGATATATGAGTTCACAGTGTCCGTGTACTCATCCAGATCATGCGTGGCTCCTTTAAACATGCCCCAGTCAGATATTTCCATGCACGTTTCCAGCTTCTCCTCAGCTTCACTGGTCCGTATCTTCGTATTGCTCACAAGAGGTTTAGTGAGCTTCAATCTCTGTCTGTATGTGGGAATGAGGTGAACCATCACGTGATCAGATAATCCCAGCGCAGCGCGAGGAACAGCGCGATATGCGTCTTTCACTGTGGTGTAACAGTGATCCAGTGTGTTTAATCCTCTGGTAGGGCATTTAATAAACTGTTTGTAGCGGGGGAGATCGTGGCTCAGATTGCACTGATTAAAGTCGCCAGCCACAATAATCAGCGAGTCTGGGAAACTCTGCTCTGTGTGTTGAATGTGATCCGCGAGCACGCGCTGAGCTTCGCGCGTGTCCACGTCGGGAGGGGCGTACACAGCGATCAGTATAAAAGAAGCAAACTCCCGCGGGGAATAAAAAGGCTTGCAGTTGATAACAAGAAATTCCAGGGCGGGAGAACAGTGTTTGGAAATTACCGTTACATCAGAGCACCAGCTGCAGTTGATGTAGAAGCAGACTCCGCCTCCTGTGGTCTTGCCGGAAAGCTCTGTGTCACGATCAGCACGGAAGAGCTGGGAGCCGTCGAGGCACAGCGTGCTGTCCGGTATATTTTCCCGGAGCCAGGTCTCAGTAAAGCAGAGGGCAGCTGAGGAGGCGAGGTCCCTAAAACGCATCAGCAGTCTCAGTTCATCTACCTTGTTAGAGAGAGAGTTGGTATTGGACAGAAATATGCCAGGCAGCGCCGTTCGCGAGCCTCTCCTGTGAAGCCGCACGAGAGCGCCCGCTCGTCTACCTCTCTTCCGCCGTCTCACTTTCCGAGCCAAGCAATGAACCAGATCGGCGGCAGGGGCTAAAAAAACTGGGAGGAGGTCCGTGGGGGTGAAAGTCCTGATATTTAGAAGTTCTTCACGGGTATAAGTGCAAGCAGACACACAATTGACAAACAAAAACAAACAAAGAGCGCAGCGAAGCACCATGTCGACCGCTGTGGGCGCCATCTTGGTCTTCAAGAAGACCTTCTCTCCACTGTAGCTGGTGGTCTCAAAGCGGGTGTAAAAGATGTTGAGATCATCTGGCAGGCTGTCTGTAGAGCTAGTGGTGCTGCTGTTGGTCCTCTTGTAGTCTGTGATGTGTTGCAGGCCTTGCTACATGCGCCCTGGGTCAGGAGTGGAGTAGAGGCTGTCCAGCTTTTCTCTGTACTGCCTCTTGGCTGTTGTTATAGCCTTTCTCAGTCCATACTTTGCAGGTTTGTACTCAACCTCACAGCCTGATTTAAATGCACGAGAGCGAGCATGCAGCATCTGATGTACCTGACTGTTGTTCCAGGGCTTCTGGTTGGGGAACTTCCTGGCCTGTATGGTGGGTATGATGGTATCAATGCACGTGCTAATGTACTCAGTCACATATTCAGCATAATCCTGTATATTTACAGAAGAGTCCTCTCGGGTGGCTGCAGCTTTAAACACATCCCATTCCGTGCAGGCAAAACAGTCTTGTAGGGTGCTCTCAGTCTCTGGGGTCCAACGCTTAATTTGCTTAATAACAGGGTTTGTTTGTTTCAGCTTTTGTCTGTAGACTGGGTACATGAACAGTGAGATGTGATCTGACTGTCCGAAGTGGGGGCGGGGTGCCGCTGTCTCGGCACCACGTACAGTATGTTGGAATAAACATGATCCAGTGTGCTTTCATCGCGGGTAGGAATGTCCACATGCTGGTAATATTTGGGGAGAGCAGTCCGTAAATTGCACTGGTTAAAGTCACCAGCAACAATAAAAACAGCATCGGGATGTTTCATCACTACTGCGCTGATGACGTCATGGAGTTTGTTTAGTGCTACTGTGTTGTTGCTCTTTTAGTTGGTTGTCTCTTTGATGTGAAATTTTTACTAAATCCTGTTGGAAGAAGGCGCCATGAAGTTCTTCATTCTGTGACCCTGAGTTAGATATGCAGTGAAAAATGAATCCATTTAAGATAAACAAAACAAACCCCCCAAAAAAACTAAAATGCAAAACATTGAAAAACATTCTAAATGGACAGTATCAAGGCATCTCAAAAATTTGAATAGTGTGAAAAGAATTTTTTCTTTATAACTCAATAAAGTTAAACTTTCATATTTTCAATATTTATCACACATGAAGGTAGTTGTTTAAAATCTTTTGTTTCAAATTTTGATTATCATGACTTAGTTTTTTTAAGATTCCATTATGAATCATATTCACAATGGTCTTACTTACACAATGGTCCCCTCCGGCATGCAACTAGGAACATACCGGTTGCTATGGAGGGTGAGAATATGTATGGGCACATAATCATACCATGTAGGATAACTAAGTAGACGGTTATGCTGTTTCATCCCATCTAGCAACAATGCTCTGCACTGTGTGTTTATATATTTACATATTTATTCCATCTAGCTACAATGCTCAGCACTGGGTGTGTTTATATTTATATATCTATATATTTATTCCATCTAGCTACAATGCTCCGCACTGTGTTTTTATATATCTACATATTATTCCATCTAGCTACATTGCTCCGCACTGTGTGTGTTTATATACTTGCATATTTATTCCACCTAGCTGCAATGCTCCGTACTGTGGGTGTTTATATATTTACATATTTATTCCATCTAGCTACAATGCTCTGCACTGTGTGTTCATATATTCATATATTTATTCCATCCAGCTACAATGCTCTGCACTGTGTGTCTGTGTGTGTGTGTGTATATATATATTTTATAGTAATATGTACATATGTATATTAGCTGCTCTTGCTTGCTTGTTTTTTTCTTGCCTTCTGATTGTTGCTCTGAGTGTTGCTATCCCTGTGCTGTTGCAATCCTGGAATTTCCCCGTTGTGGGACTAATAAAGGCTTATCTTATCTTATCTTATATTCTAATTTTTTGAGATGCAGTACTGTTAATTTCAGCTTAAATACTGTAGGTTTCATGTGATTATGTTTTGAACAGAAGAAATAAATCAGTTGATAATATGGTAAAAAAGCTATAGTGTGACACTTACTTAAGCTGGTAAATGATGTTTTCATGTGAACACAGTACTGCTGATTGTTTGTGTTTTAAACTCTAACTCCCTACTACTAGCTTTACTACTGATTTTATTCTGCCCACCAAATCACAGTGTGGAAATTTATTGTATTAAATCTTGATTTAGTTCTGAACTGTGATCCTCTAAATGTTAACGTTACAATAAACTTAAGCCTCATTATCCTGGCTTACAATAAGCAGCTGCCATACAAATATAGCCGTGTGAGAGCCAATGCCATTCATTTTCAACACATTTGTTTAGATTTGTTTCACTGTTAAAGAGTTTGAGTAAAGCCACCTGGTTCTCTCATCATGAAAATTTATGTCGACAGCTATGAGTTTAGTAACCTAGGAGCGTTATGTCTGCACGGGATCACATACACATCTGGATTTAACATCTGATTTTTTTAAATATATATTTTGAAAAAATACACCTGGAGTACATTAGGAGATAATCCCTCAGCCTTGTTTCTGGTCCCTCTTGACTTTCATTCCATGCCCATTCACCTGTGACCTTATGTGACCCTGCGGCTCACTGGTTTCTCCCTCCTTGCAGCACGTAGGCTGTGATCGTATCCTTGGCTCTGACGTACGTGAGGACCGCTGCCGAGTCTGCGGGGGTGATGGGAGCAGCTGCGTCTCTATGGAGGGAGTCTTCAATGACTCTCTGCCTGAAGGAGGTACAAAACTCCTTACCTTTGACTCTGTTACAACAATCTGTGCACTACATTGATAGATAAAAATTTTGATCAGTTCTGATTTCATTAGCAGAAGGGAAAAGGTTGTTTACTTTGTGATTTTCAACACTGGAACTGTTTCTGCTTTTCCAAGAATTGGATTAAATTAATATGGGCATTTGCCACTAAAAGTTATGCAATATAATTTATCTGTTGTCCTGAAAATGTGCACGTTTGGATTCCAG
Source organism: Pholidichthys leucotaenia (assembly GCA_020510985.1). Classification (NCBI taxonomy): domain Eukaryota; kingdom Metazoa; phylum Chordata; class Actinopteri; order Cichliformes; family Pholidichthyidae; genus Pholidichthys; species Pholidichthys leucotaenia. Next base: position 317,432,602 of record CM035839.1, on the reverse strand, counting down.
TAGTCTGGATGGTGAAGGCTTCTTGGAAAGCTGCCCTACACTGTCAGTTAGGAAACCTCAGACTTATTTAAGATATAAAATTGTTTTTTCTCATGCAAACTGCAGCATTTTGTAATGGTTATTTATTTGATAAGGGCAACAGAAAAGTTTTTGCTCAGCACATGGTGTCCCAAGATCTTTTCTCATGAATGATGCATTTACATAATGCAGGTATTGACTGATAGAGCGCAAATTAAAATTTGGCACTAACAGTCTAATAACAGTCATTTTAACAGCCATTTCTCTTACATAGAAGATGTACACGTTTTATCATCTCTCTGTTTTACTGAGCCAATAAATTCCATAGTTCCACTTGAAGGTGCCTTTGGATGGCTTTAAAACGCTGAGTCCATCAATGCTTGTTTTAAAACCTTGTTGGATAAACCTGTTTAACCAACGGTCCTTCACCAAAAGGCCAAATTGTACTTCTGTGTTAACCAAACAAAGAGCCTACAAGCATGCCCACGCAACAGCCTATGGTGTTCTCGTCATTTTTACTTGTTCACTGGTTAAGTACATAAAGTAGCTAGAAAATAAATAAAATGCTGGTTCTGTTTTCCACCATGGTCCCCACTCTGTGTAGCCAGGCTTTTCCTGATTACTTGTCCCTCAAGTATTTCTATTTTAAACGCACTCAGTGATGTCCAATCCGATGTTTGTGGAAATGTTCTTTCAAGAATTTGCTGTCATTTGGCAGTTTTTGTAATGGTGTGAAGATAAGACATACAAATGTTCATACTGTTGAAATTCTTTTTTTAATCTCTCTGTGATGTAGTCCATTGTTTAACCAACTCTTTGTTGGATTTGGCACCATCCAGAAGGAACAGAGAAGACATTCAGTGAAGTAGACCAATCACAGTTTTTGTGGTCTGCATCACCATGATGGGTAGTTACATTTCTGGAGAGGTGCTGGTCAGGCAAAAGCATAGGTACAGTGTTGAGTACATGATTACACTGTAGTTATGGCGCTGATTTAATGTGGAAGTATAAATTGGGCTTAATATGTGAAAGATGGTCATTACGTTTCTCACTTCAGAATAGTGTTGTAGTCAAGATAACATCAAGACCAGTCCAAGACAAAGAATAAGGGGTCAAGCCCAAGTCAAGACCAAGAAATACACACAGACAGTGGTCTTGGGCTTGACCTGATCTCTAGCTAGCTGTGTCTTAGCCTGGTCTTGTCCCCTGAAAGTCTTGGGGCCGTATTATGGCAATCTATTCACTCATCAGTTGTCAAAGACTCACGCGCGCATTTGTATGGCCCAGTCCATTTTGTTATCGTTGCAGCAGGAAAACGGTTTCTGCACTGGGTGAAAAAAGAAGCTGGTCTAATTATTCAAAGGTGTGTTTTGGATAATCCAATCCAAAGCACTCCTACCCATTCCTTTAATGCACAGAGGCACATTATCTAAAGTGAACTCTGATCATGTTGACTTGTTTAAGACGGGTTGTGCATAGGGCCCTTGGTCTCTACACACTCTGGTCTTGGTCTGGTCTTGGTGTGGCCTTGACTACAACACCACCTCAGAATGCATTCATTTTTACAGTCTTATAGCCACCGGTCAATGTTTCAAAAGCTTTGAAATCCATAATAAGGTTTGGGTGGAGGATGGCATCAATTAACAAATACTCTCCCAGCCTGAAGCCTTGAGTGTGCTTCCCCATCTTGACTTCCCATCGCTGCTGCTTGTGTTTACCTTCACTTTCTCATTCCGGATTCACTTCCCATTTGACGATTAATTTATATTACACAATTAATTCACATTATTAGGTGATTAAAGATGGGGTAATAGGTAGGGTTAAGCACTAAAAATAGTTTCTTTAAATTTAAGGTAATGGTTAGTTTGAATTTTAGGAAAACATGAGGGACTACTACTTCAACTGTAACCAGTAGGTAATTTGAGGGAAGATGGGGTGCTACTCCCCTTGTTAGCAAAATGACCCAAAAGCATCCCTCTTGTTAACCTGCTGTCCCCCCATCTGTATTATTAGTGCAAGGACAGTTTATACAGTACAACTGAATATGTCAATGTCTTCCAGACTCATTGATCATTAATCAGGGCTGCTGAAGAAGCAGACAGATGTGTTTTTCTCTCAGCCCCGTTCTGTAGTGGACGATATAAATTTGTGTATGTTCATTACCATGGTAACACAGGAAGTTGAACTAGGTGATTTTTTTTTTTTTTGTTAAACTAGTGCATTGCCCATAGAACGCAAGTATTCCTATCTGAAACGGGTATCCCAATTAGGCTTTACAGGCCCAAATGTAGGGTGTGTTTGAAAGTGGAGTACAAAGAGGTGTAGGCTATATGTAGGCAATCACACATGTTAGATTTTGACAAATATAAAAGGGACGGAATGGCACAAAGATTTATTTGATTGTGTGAATATTAATTACAGAATACCTAATTATTGAAAACCAAAGGACATCCAGTATTAGTGACTGTTTAAGAACCCTTGTTTATTTGTTTGTCAGATTACTCATTTGTGCGACCTTTTATGACTTGTATTCATAAGTGTTGTATCTTGCACTTTGGGGAATGGGAGTTGTTCAGTCACCATTATAATTGTTTTACTTTATATGTGTAGTTTATGGTGTATCGCCAATAAACTCATGCAGTGCTATAACAGGATATCTTTCCAAATGTTTGAGACCCATTGTAGTGCATCCTTTTATATTTTAGCAATATTATAAGTACAAAACACCCAACATTATTATACACAGCAGAATGACCCGTTGACTGCAACCGTTGTATTAGTGTTGCTTATCTGTCAGTAACTATTTAAATAAAAATGATTTATTTCGTTAGATATACAGTATATATACAGTAACTATATATATATAGTGATATAGAGTTGGTGGAGACGAGCTCCTGACCAGATAGAGTGATGATATAGAGTGAAGTATGTGGCGGTAATGCACCTGTAAGCTGGTTGCCAACCGCCAATCAAATCTAGAAGAAGAAGAAGAATTTATTTCGTTATTTGGGCATTTTTGCGTCCTGTTTGGTCACGGTCGTCATTTAGTCAAAGCATGCATATACGGCCACATGTGATATTGATCTGACCATTCCACTCCACAATCATGGTGGTATTAATTTTTAGGTAGCCATGCGGGCACACCGGGAGGAGCGCCACTGGGGACTCGCAGTCCTGCAAAGGACAGCACTGGTGGCACACGGATGAAGCAGCAGCCAGCCTGAACTCCTGTCTACCGCTGACAGGGCAGGTTGGGCTTTCCTCCCTGCAAAGGACTGCGGTCTGCCGTCCAACTGCTGCTTCTCCAACACCAGCGTTCTTTGTCAGACTAGTGGTCCCCACTGCCCCACTGGTGCTCCTTTCAGTGTACTTGTGCCCCTCGTGTTCTCCTCATATGTCGAATTATCCTTTAGACCTACACAATCACGGCAACGTTATAGTATGATTTCGTTAAGCACTAAATCTTCAGTATTATCTTTTTCTAGTCAAATTTGTCATTTTTCACTTCTTTTTTTTCTTTGTTCATGGTGCGCTGTGGTAACTGGTCGTGATGCCGCATATTATCCAATCAATACGGATTCAATCCAAAGCCCTGCCCACACTTCCAGAAGCCTGGGCATGAGGAAACAGAGCGCTGACTAAACTTTTATTGATAAAAATTACATATTTTGACTGAACAACTCCATACTTGGGGATGCATATCCTCATAACCTTAGCAAAGCACTTATAAAACCTGAGGTCAGTCTGACGAACGGTTGGAGAGATATGTGAGGAACAGACAGATAGACAGACACACATACACACACAGAGATTCCTTGCATTTATAGATAGTGTTCCATTTTTACATGCCCATCAAATCGTTTTATGGTGTGATGATGTCTGTCTCTCCATACATATGTATGAGTTTGTCTGCTCCTCCAACAGTTTTTAAGCTAGGACTTTATTTCACAGTGTTTGCACTTGTATTGACTTGATTGCATATTGTAGGGGGTTAAATGATTTTCTGATATTTTCTCGAAATTTGTTCCACTTTGAATTGTAGATTGTTTGCTGAGCTTAAACTCTTTGCAGTTACAGGTACATGGTTATTAGTTTTGTTACAGATCTAGAGATATTGAATCTTGAATTTGTACTCAATTTTTTTGGTTGTTGGTGTGCTAGTTTTGCACTATTGACAATGATACTGGATGCAGTGCTCATGTTTGTAAAATTAATGGACCTGTTACCTTTCTTTTATTCTGCATACCGCACTGTATGTGTTGAAGTCTGTATTATTCAGACCCTCCAGGATTTTGCAATGTTGCGATTCTACCAATTCCCGCAACTCAGCAGGTCCTGGATAATGTAAATTCTGTCCAGTCAACTTTACCGCAATTTTGGCCAATTGACGTCAACTTCCGCCAATTTCGCCTAACGCATTTGTCCCTGAGTAGCGCGCAAATGTGTACGTTATCAGTCTGACCAATCAAATGTGGCACTGGACCGCGCTCACTTCCGTGTTTACAATGAGTATATACCGAACACATCAGCAGAAAAACAATGTGTGATTTAAAAAAAATACTCACCTGTGAGTTTTCCTACATCGTTCCTTCATCTTTCTCCCCTGGCCTGCCAGTGAACATCTCCTCGAATCTCCGTAATGATCACGTGTATGAAGTGTCGGGTTTGTGTTGAAAAATGTCCGCCTGCCTGAAAGCGCCCCCATCTCGGGAGTGCGCGTGAAGAGAGACACCGTAAAACCACAAAAAAAAACAACCAAAAAAACCCAGAGCGAATCTAATACTACAGCTAGTGCTGTAACAGTTTATACGTCTTTAGAGGTAAAAGTCACTACTACATCTTGTCAATGAGTTTTAAAGCTGTGACTCTCTGGTCTGGACATGGGCCAATGCACGATTCAGGCAATCCCCAAGGAGAGCCCTGTAACTTACCGCAACAATAAAAAAGAAAATCCCACAAAATCCTGGAGGGACTGATTATTCTTCTCACTGAGATGAGAGCTGTGCCATTAGTGGCATGGGCCCTCAGGTCAGACACTGGCCAATGCCACACACTAGACACCTGATCTGTGTTTTATCTGCTCTTATAATAGGCACAAAAGCCTAGCATGAGCTTTCACAGTATGCAGCCGAGCATCTGAAGAGAAAGCATAGATGTGCTTTGGAAAATCACTGCACTCTGGTTGTAGTGAGGAGGGATGTGCCAAATGCAAAAATTAAAAAAAAAAATCATTTTGGTTGTGGACATTTGGTTATTTTAAACATTATTGGGGGTTTTTTTTTATCAAAGAATGTTCTTAGTTAAAAAATAATAATGTAGGCTACTTTTTTCCTGTAATTCCAAGTAAATTAAAAGGCATGATAACTTCTGGAGGCATATTCATTTCTTCCATGCAAGCCTCCTTAGGAGTAGTAACATGTGTGCAAAGCACCTGCTTTCAAAATGTAATAAATTCTGATGCAAAAACGGCAACAAACATATTTTCATTGTCCCCACCAAGTGTTTTGTGGGCAGTGGAAAAATGCCCCATTTTGCATATTTATTATTCCGATTATTGTTCACATACATGTTAACTGGATAACCAAAGGATAATTTGCAACAGTGTCAAATATAGGTGAAAGTTTAAATCAGGCAAATGAACCAGAGCGGAGTCCAGCATCATCTGCCAAATTAAGGTCATTCATGTTAGCCATTAGCTATATGCAAACAATGGTCAGCACAGGATATTTCAGAAAGAATGGAAACAGACATTGAATAAAGGAACTAGATTGCAAAAACACTTCTAAATATACACATAGCCATACTATACATGGTATAGCACCCACGCACACGTGGCAGACAGATTTAGGTTGGATCTGACCAGTGTGGCTTGAGGTCCCGTTGCTGCCAAATCTATTTGGGGTTACTTTTTTCCTAGAACACCAACCCTTGAGTGTCTCACCCTGGTGTCAAATGTGCTAACCCCCTCTCGCGAGTCCTCAAAAATGGACACGCCCTGAACCACAGTGACCAGCCCAGGCTGTCGTAACTCAAAATATTAGACATTGTCAGACCAGATCTTCAGCAAACTGAGGCATCGGAGCCACATGGAGCTGTTTTTGCCCATAACCACTGACTTCCTGTGGTTTTGTCCAAAAAATACTACTCTTAGATTTTTAAGGAAAAAAAAAACATGTAAAAATATGAGAAAAACCTGCAAATTTATGAAGAATATATTGATGATGATGATGATGATGATAATAATAATAATAATAATAGCTATATGATCAATAAATATCCAAGGAAGAAATTCATGAAAGATATCAGAAACAAGTCACACATTAAAGAGAAAATTTATGGGAAGAAAGTTACAAATCTGCAAAAAAGCTATTTTAATTTTAACTGCATATTCAAAGGGGATAAAAAACATCATATTACTAATGTTGGCAGGCCAGTTTATTCATGTAACATGTTTTGACTTTATTTTTAGCTTTAGATATATTTTGTAGCTCCATATGTTGTTTTCAAATCAAAGTTGAAACCCCATCAGCTGTGGTAATTCTTTTATTTTAGCATGTCCTTTCATATTGGCTCAGTATATTGCCTCATAACACATTAAGTGATAGAAAGTGCTTTGTAACTTGAAGGTTCAGTGTCTTCCCCAAGGATCCACTAACAGCCGCTGCTCACATCAGAGAAGAAGCTGCTTAATCACCAGAATGTGTTCCTTTACCGAGCAGCTGTTTCTTGCAGCTTTCACCACCAGTGTATGAAAAAAACAAAAATGCCATTTACTCATTACTGAGCTGGTGTCACAGCGAGGACACCCCAACATACAGTTTGTCTATGCTTTGATTTTATTATCAAAATATACAGGTTAGACATTTATGCCAGATATGTAAATGCAAAACAACCAAATATTCATAGTCTTGTTCAGTTTCTACATGGCTGTGCATTGTTTCCAAAATCATTTTTCTATTAAAATGTTTTTATAATGAACTCCATATCTAATCTGTCAAAAGTCCTCATATCTAAACTTAATTTCATTGCTCACAGTACAGCACAGTGTGTTCTCATCTCAAGCCAAAATCAAAACCCAGGCTGTGGACTGAAGGCTCATTCTGGCCTCAGTCACATTTATTGCCTGCTGTTATGCTTACTCAGTCATGTCTCCAGCAAGCTTTTGATTCTTTTCTAAACTCCTTACACCTTCTGCAAGTGCAAGAACTGCTGCCTCCATTTGCTGTGGAGTCAGCTGTGACTTCCAGTAACACTAAGGAACACCTTTCTTTTTTTTTTTTTCTAACATGTCCTCTCCACCGACACTTTTCTCCATGACTTCCTGTCCATGGGCAGCCCGCCATTGTCATGCTGTTTCATTGGTCTGTAGTTAGTGGTAACCAGAGGTTGCGTTAACTGAAAATTGTCCTTCATTGACAGATTTTTTTTTCAGCAATGACTGAAAATTCTAAAAGCTGTCTGTTATTTGACAGATTACACTGAGGGTAATCTAGTTAGTCAGTTAAAATGACAGATGGTAATAATAGATTATGACAGAATTTTTATAAGCCTGTCTGTCAAAATGACAGATAATAAAAAAAGTCTAGTGCAACATCTGGTGGTAATATATCAGTAGACTGTATAGGCCAGGCCTATTCACTTAGTGGCCCACAGGCCACATGCGACCCAGAACCAACCTCCGAGTGGCCCAGGCCCAGTCTGTGGTTCAGCCAGAGAAGCAAAGGCCAACACGTTTCACAGAATTGCAGAAATCCATGAATTACTATAGACCGTAATTGCAACACTCCTCGTAGCCTAGCAACCATCAACCCACAATGCAGTGCATTTGTTTTGAAGTGTGGGCTCTATGACTGTGGCTAACGGTGCTAGTGGCAAGATACCAAGCCTACACCAAATGTGAACGGGTGGCGCGAATGCATGCAAAGTCAATGGAAAGAGGCACCAAGCACACGCAAAATCACACATTCACATCCGAGGGATAGTGTTAGCCTTGAGATTAAAGGTAAAGGTATCAACATTGGAGAGTAAACTGGTTTGACAATGAGACAGAAGGACCCAGGAGCTCTTACGCTGAATCAGGATGTCATTTTTATTTACCCACGGACTCCTGCCACAGACGTGCTAACAAGGCCAGGAGGCTAGCAACGTAAACACCCATCATCTTGTGAAGTTTTGGAGGTAGGGACAACTTTTTCAGGTGAGTCCCCTGTCGGATAATGTAAACCTAAGCATGACATTATTTTGGGGATTTCAGCAGCAGGTTGAACACAGCTGCAGAAGTTATAAAGGCAACTTCGCTTGTCTGCAACTCACTCAGATGGTGAAACGTGAAAAATTTGTCTGTTCGCATTTGGTGTGAAGACACCTTAAAACATGTCATTGTCAACTCTGAAGCATAAAATTGATGATGAAAATCATCAGTTTAACCCTGCCTGGACTGATATGTGTGTGTGTAATGGAATGTGTAGTTATAAAAAGAGGTTTCTACTCACACATGTGGTGATTTAAAAAAAACAAAACAAACCGCAATAGTGGATGTGCAATTTTGTTAATGTTATCAGTCTTTTCTTGGGGGTTTGTGAACTGAAATGTTTCACAGTTCATTTTTATTCAGCTAAATGCACTTTGTGATGTGCCAAGGTCAGTTATGACCAGGATGTAGTATATTTTATTTCAAAAGAAAAACAAATGTTAATACTACTAACAGTGCACACTGAGTTTTTATGCACTTTGAGATATGCCTGAAAAAGGTGTGGCCAAAATGGTTATTTACAGAATTTTATTTTTTTCATTCTATTTATTTAATTGTTGTCCAAGAGGAAAAATATTTTTACTACAAGTTCTGCTCAACCTCAGCACTGTTATTGTGTTTTTATGCACTTTTGATGTGCCTTTGTCATGTGCCAAGTGCACATTTAAAACCAAAACAATGAATAAAAAGTACATACAGTATTTTTCATCATATTGATCTGTGTTGGTTTGAAATTTGTCATATTCAACAGATTGCTGAGCATGTACGGCCCAGTTACATGTCTTGATTTCAAATTGTGGCCCAACTGATTTTGTAATAGAATAGCCCTGGTATAGGTTATACAGTGCATCCGGAAAGTATTCACAGTATTTCACTTTTTCCACATTTTGTTATGTTACGGCCTTATTCCAAAAGGGAATAAATTCATTTTTTTTCCTCAAAACACACACACTACACACAATACCCCATAATGACAACGTGAAAAAAGTTGGGTTTTTTTAGATTTTTGCAAATTTATTAAAAATAAAAAACTAAGAAATCACATGTACGTAATTATTCACAGCCTTTGCCATGAAACTCAAAATTGAGCTCAGGTGCATCCTGTTTCCACTGATCATCCTTGACATGTTTCTACAGCTTAATTGGAGTCCACCTGTGGTAAATTCAGTTGATTGGACATGATTTGGAAAGGCACACATTTGCCTATATATGGTCCTATAGTTGACAGTGCATGTCAGAGCACAAACCAAGCATGAAGTCAAAGGAACTGTCTGTAGACCTCCGAGACAGGATTGTCTCAAGGCACAAATCTGGGGAAGGATACAGAAAAATTTCTGCTGCTTTGAAGGTCCCAATGAGCACAGTGGCCTCCATCATCTGTAAATGGAAGAAGTTTGGAACCACTAGGACTCTTGAAGAACGAGGTCTTCTCGGGACCCAGTCCAGTATTCTGGGCAGGTACAGTTACATCACAAGGGGCAACGGCTCCAGCACGGGCAGCTGCAGGCACCTTGTTGGCCACTTCCTAAAGCTGGCCGGCCATCTAAACTGAGCAATCAGGGTGAAGGGCCTTAGTCAGGGAGGTGACCAACAACCCGATGGTCACTCTGTCAGAGCTCCAGCTTTGCTCTGTGAAGAGAGAAGAACCTTCCAGAAGGACAACTCTGCAGCAATCCACCAATCAGGCCTGTATGGTAGAGTGGCCAGACGGCTGCCATGTGCCTTAGTAAAAGGCACATGGCAGCCCACCTGGAGTTTGCCAAAAGGCACCTGAAGGACTCTCAGTCCATGAGAAACAAAATTCTGTGGTCTTATGAGACAAAGATTGAACTCTTTGGCGTGAATGCCAGGTGTCATGTTTGGAGGAAACCAGGCACCGTTCATAACCACGCCAGTGTCGGTGGCAGCATCATGCTGTGGGGATGTTTTTCAGCCACAGGAACTGGGAGACTAGTCAGGATAGAGGGAAAGCTGAATGCAGCAATGTACAGAGACGTCCTGGATGAAAACCTGCTCCAGAGCGCTCTTGACCTCAGACTGGGGCGACGGTTCGTCTTTCACAACTACCCTAAGCACATAGCCAAGATATCAAAAGAGTGGCTTCAGGACAACTCTGTGAATGTCCTTGAGTGGCCCAGCCAGAGCCCAGACTTGAATCCAATTGAACATCTCTGGAGAGATCTGAAAATGGCTGTGCACCGACGCTTCCCACCCAACCTGATGGAGCTTGAGAGGTGCTGCAAAGAGGAATGGGTGAAACTGCCCAAAGATAGGTGTGCCAAGCTTGTGGCGTCATATTCACAAAGACTTGAGGCTGTTATTACTGCCAAAGGTGCATCAACAAAATATTGAGCAAAGGCTGTGAATACTTATGTACATGTGATTTCTTAGTTTTTTTATTTTTAATAAATTAGCAAAAATTTCAAAAATACTGTTTTCACATTGTCATTATGGGGTGTTGTGTGCAGAATTTTGAAGAAAAAATTAACTTAATCCATTTTGGAATAAGGTTGTAACATAACAAAATGTGGAAAAAGTGAAGTGCTGTGAATACTTTCCAGATGCACTGTACTTGTTTATTCTAATAATGACTGTTATAAACAACTTCAGTATATTTGCAAGTATTTGATGAGGAGGGAGACGCATTCATCACATTTTTAGTTATAAGCAGCAGTGGCAATGCAGTCAGAGCATAGGGGGAGTTACATGACATCCATGCAGATATGAGTAAAATCTTATGGGGACAAGATTATCCTTAAAACTTTTTGAATGTGGTATTCTATTATTGTAACAGATTGTTCAGTTACATAATATGATATATGAACTTGCAACTACGAGTATTACTGCTCAACTTTTTGTGTATATAGGATTGCTGGGTTTTATCGTTTATTTTTATTTGCACTATTTTAACCAATAATATAATTAACCAGTGAAAATCAGACAGTGCTTTCGAATTGTGGTTCAACAGAATTATTTTAAAAAACAAACTCATGAAACAGGCCTGGACAAAAATGATGGTACCCCTAGAAAAGATTGAAAATAATGTGACCATAGGGAGATGTTCAACCAAGATGTCCTCTAATTAACATCACAGGTGTCTACAAACTTGTAATCAGTCAGTCGGCCTATTTAAAGGGTGACAAGTAGTCACTGTGCTGTTTGTTGACATGGTGTGTACCACACTGAACATGGACCAGAGGAAGCAAAGGAGAGAGTTGTCTCAGGAGATTAGAAAGAAAATTATAGACAAGCATGTTAAAGGTAAAGGCTATAAGACCATCTCCAAGCAGCTTGATGTTGCTGTGACTACAGTTGCACATATTATTCAGAAATTTAAGATCCACAGGACTGTAGCCAACCTCCCTGGACATGGCCGCAGGAGGAGACGGATAATATGAATGGTAACAAAAGAGCCCAGAACAACCTCTAAACACATTCATGGTGAACTCCAACGTCAAGGTACATCAGTGTCCGATCGCATCATCTGTCGTCGTTTGAGCCAAAGTGGACTTCATGGGAGACGATCAAGGAGGACACCACTGTTGAAAACAAATCATAAAAAAGCCAGACTGGAATTTGCCAAACTGCATGTTGACAAGCCACAAAGCTTCTGGGAGAATGTCCTATGGACAGACGAGACAAAACTGGACCTTTTTGGCAAGGCACATCAGCTCTATGTTTACAGACGCAAAAATGAAGCATATCAAGAAATGAACACTACTGTGAAACATGGAGGAGCTTCTGTTACGTTCTGGGGTTGCTTTGCTGCATCTGGCACAGGTTGTCTTGAATCTGTGCAGGGTACAATGAAATCTCAAGACTATCAAGGTATTCTAGAGAGAAATGTGCTGCCCAGTGTCAGACAGCTTGGTCTCAGTGGCAGGTCATGGGTCTTGCAACAGGATAATGACCCAAAACACACAGCTAAAAACACCCAAGAATGGCTAAAAGCGAAACATTGGACTATTCTAAAGTGGCCTTCTATGAGCCCTGATCTAAAGCCTATTGAACATCTGTGGAAGGAGCTGAAACATGCCGTGTGGAGAAGGCACCCTTCAAACCTGAGACAACTGGAGCAGTTTGCTCATGAGGAGTGTGCCAAAATACCTGCTGAGAGGTGCAAAAGTCTCATTGGCAGTTACAGAAATCGTTTGATTGCAGTGATTGCCTCAAAAGGTTGTGCAACAAAATATTAAGTTAAGGGTACCATCATTTTTGTCCAGGCCTGTTTCATGAGTTTGTTTTTTAAAATAATTTTGTTGAACCACAATTCAAAAGCATTGTCTGATTTTCAGTGGTTAATTTTCATAGACTTTTTATTACCACTTTTGTCAGATTCAAGTTATTTCTGTGACTATTGTGGGTTTTTCTTTCATTAACAGAGGGGTACCAACAATTTTGTCCATGTCTGTAGCCCTGGGGTGGACTCAGACTGTTGAAGCTACACCATAAAATGTTAAAAAAAATGATGTGATTGTCTAATAAAGTAACTTTTAGCTTAGAAAAATGACAGATTGAGTTTCTCAGACATTTCTGTGATCTAATTCTTTATCTCTACAAACATTAGTTAATGTTCCTTCAAGCGATATGCCCACCCTGTGGCTCAGTTAGAGGAAGTGGACCCCTGAGCCCTTTCCTAATTACCTTTTTACTTTGTAGGTTAACAGAATGTCACTCTTACACTTTCATTTTTCTTTCTTTCCACATTAAATCATTTTAAACTTCTACGCCTCCATACAAACCCAGAACTTGGTCTGGCCAACTTCTCAGAGCAACACCAGAAGTTCACAACCCGCTGGAAGGAGTAATGAAATTTCTCAAAATTTTTTTATTCCTTCCTCCTCTTGCGAGCCAAAGTTATATGCAGGGCCGTAGTGGCTGATCTGTTGGCTGGGTGGAGGTGAGATGAGCAGATGGAAAGACAAGGAGTGGAGAAGCCAACTCTTGGCATACTTTTTACCCTCGAGCATAGAGTCGTGCTGAGCAGCTGAGGACCGCTGCCCAGGAATGCAGCTGGAATCAGAGGCTTTTGCTTAGTCCACTGGTGTCCCACAGAGCTCAACACTACTTCTGTATCGCTTCCCTGATTCCAGTGAATAAACTTCTTCACTGTGCTTTATTTTTTGACTTTGTGTGGGCCTGTGTGTCTCAGGGTATGAAGAGGTGGTCAGAATTCCTAAAGGATCCGTGTTCATCCACATTCAAGAGCTCAACATCTCATTCAACTACCTTGGTAAGATGATTTTTTTTTCTGCTGCTTATCAACAACTGCAGTGCAGGAACCCATTAAAGTAGCACCACGAACTAGTAGACCAAAATGATCTTCCTCCTCCCTCCATCTCTTTTGTGTTTCAGTCCTGAAGAGTAAAAATGACCAGTACTTTATCAATGGTAAGCTGACAATTGACACGCCACGCAGGTTCGATGTGGCTGGCACTACTTTCCATTACAGACGGCCCACCGATGGGCCAGAAACTCTGGAGGCTCTGGGGCCAACAAATATGACCCTCATTGTCATGGTGAGGTTAAAAGTAAATCTCAAAACGATTCTTACATATCAGTGAACTTTTGGATAAGAAAATTGAAAATGTTTACCTTTTAATTTTATCTTTATGTCTGATAGGTGCTGGTGAGGGAGGAGAACCCGGGTATCCACTACCGTTTCAACCCCCCACTCAACAGGGACCCTCTAAATGGCTTTGCCTGGCAGTACACCTCATGGTCACGCTGCTCAGCTCTTTGTGCTGGAGGTAGAAACACATCACAACACCCAATCTAGTTTCTCTTTTTGTAGTTAAATGAACTCATAAATACTCGTATCTGTCAATCTCCATCAATAGTCTCTATAATAATCTCCATTATAATCTCCATCAACCTATACCCCAATCCTTTGCACATCATGTCATGTCTCAGACTGAACAGGGACCCAAATGTAGGACACAAACACACAGAGGCAGGAATTGAGGCATTATTAAGCAAGTGAGTAATAATCGGTGATACCTACACTGTAGGGTTTTAATCCTGCTGGGAGAGGAGAAGAAGAGAGTGAGTGGCAGGGATTCAAGCAGAGGTGAGTATATTTTAATATTTTTGCAGGTGAGACTGCTTACTTGGCTTTGGAGAGCGACTTGCAGATGAAGGTTTCCAACAGAGAGATTGCAGGCCAGAGAGGACCAGAGGTGAGAGTCCGTCACTGGGGTAGGTACAGAGTTGATCAGGGAATCCAGATCCAGACAGGGTTCATTTCTCAGGTGAGACATAGAGAGGAGCAGATCCTGGGGCAAGAAGGTGGTTGTGGAATTTGCATTGTTTTAGTTGCACTTACGTAAGGTATAGTTCCCTATTCCAGAGTGAGGCAGGGAGTTCCGGTCGGAGTTCCAGAATGGAGAGGCAAGATGTTTGTTGCAGGGTAAGCATGCACAGACCAAGGAAGACTAGTAAGCAGGCTGGCAGACACATGGGGTTCCCTGGGAGCGCAGGAGCAGAATAAAAGATGAGCAGGAGTCATAGATCTAGTATACAGGGGCCTCATGTATAAACGGCACGCACGCATGAAACCACGGCTTAAACAAACGCGACGTGAGAATCTGCGGGCCAAGCCACAAAGTTTCCACCTGCCATGAGAAGTTGCAGCTGTGCGCAAAATTCTGTTTGACTGTATCAGGTGGGTCTGTTAAACTACAAAACAGCTGGAACTCACAGAATATGTTAAAATCACATTTCCACTTCAGTTAAAATGCTTTTTCTATGAATTGGTCTGTGAAAAACATGATTATTATTGCATGATTTATCTCCATAACTCAGTTTATTGAGCGTGGTGAAACCCTGATGAACAATATCTAATTTCCCTCACATAACCTGCTCCACTCTGGACCAGCCAGCACCGCTGAAAACTGGATCCCATTTCTGTAAACTGACAGAAACAATACTAAAATTAGATAAAGATACTAAAATTTGACAGAGACTATACAGTTGACCTATGAGGCAACGTGCACAAATCATCTCTTGTGGGAGGAACTGTAGTTGGCAAAATGCACTGGCTCCAGTGCAATATGTGCTGTGAAGCAGTGACAGGGATACCTGCAGGTGAACTGTAGGGATCCACTGCAGTGGAGACATTTTGCGTACACACAGCTGTCTCAGAGTGAGATGTTTCCATGGCCTAATATCTCTGCTTGGAGATTACAATCTGGAAATAAAAGGCTTTTATATTGTGGAGCTTTGTGTGTTTTGCCTTGTTATTATGCGTAATTTGGATTCTGACACTGACAGATTTGGTATGTAACTAGTATAAATTCAGCTATAAGATTGGAGTGGTATGCAGTGGTGTTTAATTGTTATTTACTTATTTTACGAACATCACGTCTGTCTGTCTGTCTCTCGTGTGCAGATTACTGAGAGCTTTTTTGCACAGCATTTTTTTTCCCGGCTCCCCCAGCCACCCCAGCAACACTCTATGAGTAGCAATCCATCTATTGACTTTAACTTTAATGCCAGACCATTTTATTTTATTTTATTTATAAACCTAGCAGGGCTCTTAGATCCACAGACTCAGGTCAACTAGTTGAGACCAGAGTCCACACTAAACATAGAGAAGCAGCATTTAGCTGTTATGCTGCAAATGGAACAAATTGCTACTGGAGTTGAAATTTGTATTAAATGTGGAAACTTTTAAATCTAAGTTAAAAACATTTCTCTTTTCATGTGCTTATGCATGAAATTTGTACTGTTTTTTACTGTCAAAAATTCTTTTAATCATTTTAATTACATATATTCTAGTTATTTTATTCATTCCAGTGTATAATGTTTTAATACTATTTTAACCTCTTGATTTTTTTCTTTTTATTGTTCAAGCTTTTTGCTTTATCTCCTGCATGTTCTTTTTATGTATGTAAAGCACATTGGGTTGCCTTTGTGTATGAAATGTGCTATATCAGGGGTGTCCAACCATGTGCCATGGAGAGCCAAGACCCTGCAGGTTTTACCTCCAACCAGTGTCTTCAACAGCAGATTTCTGTGAACTTCTTCCCACTGATTGCTGATAAGTGAAAACACCTGCTGAAGAGACTGGGCAGAAGAGAAAACCTGCAGGGTCTTGGCTCTCCATGGCACATGGTTGGACACCCCTGTGCTATATAAATAAACTTACTTGCTTGCTTATTGGTTTGTAACACAGTACACTCAGTAAACTTTCATTTATTGTTGATTCCGGAGGGTCAGAACAAAATAAAATATTTTTTTTCTGACTGCCACCTCCCTTATCAACACTTCAGTGTCACACTCCATGAAATTATTTTTTTATGTTGCGCTTTCTCGCAGGATTGATGATCATTGTTTGACAGAAGAGTGACAGAAGGAGCGTTTCAGTCATTTACATAGCCATTAGTGGGAAGAACCGAGGCGGAGTAAAGAGATTGTGCACGTGCACCGGTTTTCACGGTGAAGTGGGATGTATAAAGAAAAGGAGTGGAGAGTCTGGCGTGCGCAGGGTTTTATGCATCTGAAAATTCCTGTGCACACATACCTTTCAGATTTTGTGAGTATGCCATCTTTCAGTATGAAAACTGTGCAGTCCTTTATACATGAGGCCCCTGGAACGTGAACTGTGGACCACGATCAGAAACAATGTCTGTAGGGAGGCCATATAGATGGATGATGTGTTGTACTAACAGCTCTGTGGTCTCTGAAGTGGTGGGGAGTTTAGGGAGAGCAACAAACTGGACAGCCTTGGAGAAAATGGTCAATGATAAGATAGTACTGTAGTGTTACCTTGAGAGAGGGGCAATCTGGTGACATAATCCAGAGCTACATTATGTATGTGCGACCAGGGACGGCTAGGGATAGGCGACTGCTGGAGAAGACCTGCTTCGTGTGAAGAGGAAGACTTGTTGGCTGAACAGATATTGCATGCACGGATGTACTCAGAATGAGTTCATCAGAAGTTGGAGCTGAGTCTGAGGAGAACTGGTGAGATAGAGCATCATATTTGACATTCTTAGAGCCAGGCCTGTAGGTGATGGTGAAGTGGAACCTACCAAAGAAGAGAGCCTAGCAAGCCTAGCGAGAGTTGACCGTCCAGAATGTGTATGTAACCTTCAGCCAGTGATGGCATTCATTGAGAGCGAACTTGACTGCCAGCATCTCTGGGTCACTGATGCTCTAGTTCCTCTCAGTGGGGGTGAGCTGCTGAGAGAAATGCACACACAGGTGGAGTTTGTTGTCAGCGACCGATCGCTGAGAGAGGACTTCCCTGACTCCACTACTGGAGGCGTCTACCTCCACCACCAACTGAAGTTTGGGGTTAACCTGAGAGAGGAGCCTCGGAATAGATGTCGCTTAAGGGTGATGAAGGCTGTCTCTGTGATTTCAGACCAGACGTTTTGTATCTTGAGAGATGTTAGCTGAGTCAGGGGCTATCACTTTATTGTAGATGCGGATGAATCTCTGGTCAAAGATGGCAAACCCCTGAAAGCACAGTAGCCCAGTCTGTTACTGTTCTGATCTTCTCTGGGTCTGGTTTTATCTGCCCACTGGAGATGATAAATCCCAGAAAGGAGGTGGAAGATGCAAAATCTCACATTTCTCAGCCTTGAGGTAAAATCGATATTCTCGCAACTGTTGTAAGACTGTCCTGACGTGGATGGTGTGGATGGAGTGAGGGAAGATTAGCATGTCATCTAGAGGTGTGAATCTTCAGTGGTCTGCAAAAATAAGATAAGATAAGACAAGATAAGATAAGATATGATAAGATAAGCCTTTATTAGTCCCACAGTGGGGAAATTCCAGGATTGCAACAGCACAGGGATAGCAACACTCAGAGCAATAATTTAGAAGATAAGAAAATAAGAGCAGTGAATATACATATGTACACATAAATATATAAATACATATACACAGTGCGGAGCATTGTAGCTAGATGCAATAAACAGCATGACTGTCTACTTAGTTATCCTACATACAGTAGTATGAATATGTACCCATATATATTGTCACCCTCCGTAACATCTGATATTGTCCTAGTTGTATACTGGAGGGGACCATTTGTGTAAGTCTGTTGCATAATAAAAAATAAAGAGTCATACATAAGATAATGCCACGGTCACCGGATCTACTACACATTATGCATGATTGACTACTCACTTTCAACTATGTTCAACACAATACTACTTTACCATGTCAGATTGTAAATGTTTTGATTTTATGTCATGGCACTGCCTCCATCGTCCATCTGTCCATCCATCCAACAAGCCCCAACAATGTCGGGTAATTGCCGAGAAGCCTACCAAACTCAGACACAGTGATCCTTAGGTGGGTCTGCATCAAGGTTGTGCTCAAGGTCGAGGTCAACAATCACAGCCTGTGAGTACATGTTATTTCAGCTTTGAGTATGCCTAGGCCAGCCATTCCCAAACTTCATGATGTTGAAGTCCACTTTTAAAAATATTTTGAGGCTCACCAGAAACTTGTTGCAAGTAATTCTCTAAATTAATAAATCCACGAAAAGAAAAATGGAAGATTAAAGAGCAAAAATAACTTAGAAAAAAAATAGCATAAAAACTCATACCCCACAGCTTTATTTTATTAGTTATTTTATTTTTAGATTCATGCATCTCATTATCAAACTTTTTAATTTTTACATTTCTAAAGAATGAAAAAATAAAAACTTTTTTTTGTAAATTGTAGAAGAGCTTGGAAGAACGAGGCGGTATGATATATAAACCAAAGTTTATTATCAGCTCTTCTAACAAGTCTCATCTAAGTGCAGAAGCAGCAGAAGGAAAAAGGGACCGAATACCTCCGACTCTCTGACTTTATACTTGCACATAACAAAAGACATGCATATCAAAGGCTGACATCCCTCATTATCTTAATCCCCCCATTGTCTTGGTACTTTCTCTCTTCGCCCTGGGGGGGTGAGGGTAGCTCCTCCGGTTTCCACTGCAGTGTCTGGGAACGTCTTTGTTCTTCACTGGCGGTTGAGAGTCTTTGTCCTTTCTGAGGTGTGAAGTCGGTTTACATATGTAATCACCAAACATTCTCACATGCTTCAACATATGTAGGTTATGGAATATATGATTAATATAGCCCACAGCCCCCCCCCAAACGACTAAGAAAGGACAATAGAAAAATTCACAGTTTAAGATAATTACTATGACATACTAACTGTTACACCTCTTGCCACAGAAGAAACTTTCCAGCAGCCATGCTCCTAAGAGAGTTCAGTGGTAATCATAACAGCATAGTAAAATCATAAGTCAGTCTTAAACTGTTACAGCACAATTAGTGAACAACTGTGGAGTAGTTTGCATCAGTCCCTGTGCTGTCTGGGTTTTAATCTTCTCCCAAAACTGCTGTGGGTTCGTTTAGGCGTCCTGCTGGGACCTTCTTGTAAGGAATCTGCAGCTTGGGAAGGAGAGTGATTAATTGTTCCCTGCAGGGGGGCTGAGTCTTTTCTCTTGGGGGGTCTACCCCGCCGAGGTGCTCTCGCCAACAGTGCAGGCTCGTCTTTCAACAAGAAGGCAGGTTTAAGTCTGTCAATGCTGACTGTTTCTTTTCTATCCCCAAAATCAAGCACAAAGTGTTTATCACCAGGTTCCAGCACTCTGAATGGCCCATCGTATGGTGGGCGGAAAGTTGGTTTTAAAGCTTCATGTCTAACAAAAACGAATTCAGCGTTCTTTAAAGCTTGTGGGACAAAAACCCGTGGAAAGGAGTGATGAGCTGGACCGGGGAGAGAGTTCGGTCCGTTGCTGCCTAAAAACCTCGGGACTGGAAGATGCCCTGGTTCTGGGTTCTCTGGTAAAAATTCACCTGGGAGCCTGAGAGGTTGTGCAAAAACTAATTCTGCTGGAGAGGCATCTAGATCCTCTTTAGGCGCAGCACGCAACCCCAATAAAACCCAGGGAAGTTTATTTACCCAATTTGTATCCGTTAGTGAGGCTCTGAGGGCGGCTTTTAAAGACCTGTGAAAACGCTCACATAACCCATTAGCCTGAGGGTGATAAGCGGTGGTGCGATGAATTGTTGCCCCTAAGCTGCTGGACATGGCTGACCAAAGCTCCGAGACAAATTGAGGTCCTCTATCGGACGTGATGTCCGATGGGACGCCGAAACGTGCCACCCAGTTTGTCAAAAAAACGCGAGCGACTTCCTCCGCTGTAGTTGACGCTAGAGGGACTGCCTCTGGCCAGCGCGTGGTGCGGTCTATCATTAACAGGTGTGTGAAACCTTGGGAGGAAGGTAGTGGCCCCACGAGGTCGACATGAACGTGGTCGAACCTTCTAGCAGGGATTGGAAAAGGCTCCAGAGGGGCTTTTGTGTGTTTATGTATTTTGGCGCGCTGACAAGAAATGCAAGTTTTTGCCCATTCTTTTATGTTTTTGCGCAGGCCGGGCCACACAAACTTTTCGGCGACCATTTTAACCGAGGCACGCACACCTGGGTGCGCGAGGGAGTGAATTGAGTTGAAAATACGGCGGCGCCATGTGGCTGGGACTAACGGGCGAGGTCGGCCGGTTGAAATATCGCATATTAGGGGGGGCACGCCGTCGCGTAAACCCTTTTCCTCCAGCCTTAACCCTGTTGGTCCAGACAGGAGTGCGCGCACGTCCGCGTCACTGCTCTGTTCCTCTGCCATGGCTGCATAATCTATCCCTGCATGGATAGGTGCTGCGTATGTGTCCGCGTTAGTGAAAAGTTCTGCGGCTGAGGCAGTATAATCTGTCTCCTCGCGCTCTGGTGATGTCACAGCGCGAGAGAGGCAGTCTGCTACCACGTTAAGTTTGCCTGCCACATGTCGAATGTCTGTGGTGAACTCTGAAATCGCAGCCAGCTGTCTTTGTTGCCTGCCTGACCATAGTTCTGAAATTTTAGCCATAGCAAAGGTGAGCGGTTTGTGGTCTACAAAAGCCGTGAAACTCCACCCTTCTAACCAGAACTGGAAGTGGCGGATGGATAAATGAAGCGCTAGCAGCTCCCTGTCAAAAGTGCTGTACTTACGCTCAGTTTGGTTTAGCGATTTGCTGAAGAATGCTAAAGGTTGCCAGATCCCGCTGACATGTTGTTCTACAACTGCCCCTATAGCTAGGTCCGAAGCGTTTGTGGTTAGTGCAATGCGGGCCGAGGGATCGGGGTGAACTAACAATGTGGCATTAGCTAGAGCGCTCTTTACTTCCGCGAAGGCGCGTTCGTGCTCCGGGATCCGTTCGACCGCGTTGGAAGCTTTCTTTTTTCTGAGTGCGTCATATAGGGGCTGCATGAGCTGAGCTGCGTGGGGGAGGAAGCGGTTGTAAAAATTAACCATTCCTAAAAATTCTTGCAGCGATTTGACCGTTTGTGGCCGTGGGAAACTTTTTATCGCGTGAACTTTGTCTGGAAGTGGAACTGTCCCTTTTGGAGAGACTTTGTGTCCTAAAAAATCAATTTGTGACACGCCGAATTTGCATTTGGCTGGATTGATTATTAACCCGTGCTCTTCTAGTCTCTGAAAAACCGTAGTGAGGTGCTGCTCGTGTTCTTCCTCAGACGAGCTGGCTACCAGCATGTCGTCGAGGTAGACGAAAACAAAAGGAAGGTCGCGTAATACCGCGTCCATCATCCGCTGAAAAGTTTGAGCAGCGCCTTTGAGGCCGAAAGGCATTCGCAGAAATTCAAAAAGGCCGAAAGGGGTTATTACAGCTGTTTTAGGAATGTCCTCTGCTCGAACTGGGACTTGATGATAACCGCGAACCAGGTCTATTTTTGAAAAAATGCGCGCACCCGCCAGATGCAGTGAAAAATCCTGAATGTGAGGAATTGGGTAGCGGTCATGCGCTGTCGCATTGTTTAATCTGCGGTAATCCCCGCACGGTCTCCAAGAACCATCGGGTTTCGGAACCATGTGAAGTGGTGAGGCCCAAGGGCTCTTCGAGCGTCTAACAATGCCTAATTTTTCAAGGGTAGTAAACTCGTCCCGAGCTATGGTGAGCTTGGCCGCGTCTAAGCGGCGAGCTTTGGCAAATACGGGTGGGCCCGTTGTGGGAATAGTGTTCAACCCCGTGTTTAGCCACAGTGGCTGAGAATTTGGGAATTGTGAGTGCTGGAAATTGGGTGAGGAGTTGTTCAAACTTACCTCCTGCCGTGGTGACGCTAGCCTGCACAGGTGGTGGAGAAACTCGGGCTGAGCAGGGAATAGAAGCAAAGGACAGTGCATTAACCAAGCGTCTATTCGCTAGATCCACTAATAACCCATGTGCACATAAAAAATCTGCGCCCAACAAGTTAAAACTCACCGCCGCTACAACAAATGTCCATCTGTAGTTGCGGCCGTGGATGTGGAGGTGCAGGCTCTTTTCGCCGAAAGTGTCAATGCTGGAGCCGTTGGCTGCCACCGCTCCGTTGCCCCGGGTGCCCATGGCTCGATCTGCTTGGGAGGGCATGACAAAACTCAGTTGAGCTCCTGTGTCAATAAGCAACTGCTTGCCGGTGTGTCCATCCGTCACATATAACAGCTTACTCTTCTCACCGAGAACCGCTGCCATTAACGGCTCTCGGCTTTTGGCGTTTCCCGAAATCGTAAATTTGCAGGGGGGAACGCATTTGCGGGCCTTCTCGGCGAAGCGGTGGTGATAATAACAGACGTCGCTCCGTCTGTTACGTTTTGGCCGTGTCGCTGTCACCGCGGGCTGGATCTGCTCAGTGGGTTGCGGCTCTTCGTGGTTCTGGGCATCAGCGTTGAGGTCTGCGGATGCTGCTGTGGGTGTCTGCTCCTTGCAGGCGTTGACGAGCCGTTGAGCTTCGTTGGCGAGCACGCGGAAGTCTTGCTGGGTGCTGCATCTCATGTTGGCGAGCGTCCCTCTCATGTGTGGCGGCAGCGTGCTGAGGAATATGAATTGGAAGAGGAAGTTGTCATTGTCCTCTTCTTTAAGCTGCAGCAAGTCCTCCATGAGGGCTTTAGGTTTGCACCCTCTGTGGCCATAGACCGCCAGGATCTTCTCGGCTCTCTCTTCAGCTGAGGGGACGTAATTTGCCACGATGGTTGCTTTCAGTGTTTCATATTTGTCTTGGGCCGGCGGCCGCCGGATCATGCTCCGCACACACCTCGAAGTGGCGGCGTCGAGTTTGGAGACGATGTGATAGAATTTCGTATCGTCAGCCGTGATGCCCGCCACTGTAAACTGGGCTTCAGCTTGTTGAAACCACGAGGCGGGGTCTTCCTGCCAGAAGTCCGGCAGCTTGACAGCAACGGCATTCGTGTAGACCATCACTGATGTGTCCACGGGGTGAGAGTGCCTTGCTTCGGCTCTCTCAGCGGCGCTGGTGCTCGGTTGAGCCCTCTCAATCCCTTCTGCTGGGGGGGAAAGTCGTCCATCTGTTCCCATGTCTGCGTGGGCGCTGGCATCTGCCTGGGTCGCCACAGATGAGTCGATCTCGGGGGAACGCCTCAGGTCCATACTCGCATCAGGGGTCACCAGTGTAGAAGAGCTTGGAAGAACGAGGCGGTATGATATATAAACCAAAGTTTATTATCAGCTCTTCTAACAAGTCTCATCTAAGTGCAGAAGCAGCAGAAGGAAAAAGAGACCGAATACCTCCGACTCTCTGACTTTATACTTGCACATAACAAAAGACATGCATATCAAAGGCTGACATCCCTCATTATCTTAACCCCCCCATTGTCTTGGTACTTCCTCTCTTCGCCCTGGGGGGGTGAGGGTAGCTCCTCCGGTCTCCACCGCAGTGTCTGGGAACGTCTTTGTTCTTCACTGGCGGTTGAGAGTCTTTGTCCTTTCTGAGGTGTGAAGTCGCTTTACATATGTAATCACCAAACATTCTCACATGCTTCAACATATGTAGGTTATGGAATATATGATTAATATAGCCCACATAAATGACCTTTTTTTAGGCCTATCTGAAGTAACTCCACAGCCAACCAGTGGACCCTGGCCCACACGTTGGGAACCACTGGTTTAGGATATACACACGTGGACAAAATTGTTGGTACCCCTCTGTTAATGAAAGAAAAACCCACAATGGTAACAGAAATAACTTGAATCTGACAAAAATGGTAATAAATAAAAATTCTATGAAAATTAACCAATGAAAATCAGACAATGCTTTTGAATTGTGGTTCAACAGAATTATTTTAAAAAACAAACTCATATGACTTCCGGTTATGGCTGCCACGTAGGACGGACGTGTCTCGCTCTGCTCTGCTCCTGGAAAAAAAAAATCGGCAAATAACTCTCTCATTTGGGACAGAACGTATCCCAGCATTTGGGCGAGGATATGTCGGCGAAGCCTAAGGCTGGAAAACCAGGAAAAGGAAAAAGCGAGCCGCCGAAACAGTCCAAATTAACGGACTTTCAGGTCTGTGACGCAGCAAACAAAACTCCATATATGGCGGAGGAGGCTGGCAACGCTGCGATTTCTGCGGGGAATGGCGCAGATGCGCTGATGGCAGCCATGAGTTCAATGAGAGCGGACTTTTCCTCTAGATTTGATGGGATTATGACAGCGTTGGAAGGAATAAGAAAGGAATTGGGTGACTGTGTAGAACGAACGGCGCAGATGGAGCTCCGTCTCGCTAGTGCTGAAGATGACGTCACCCGTCTTCAATTAAAGGTGCGCACTTTGGAAAAAAAAAAAAAAATCTCTGGAAGATAATATTTTGGATTTGGAATCTCGGTCGAGACAGAATAATTTGAGGCTGGTGGGTCTTCCAGAGGAATCAGAAGGTCGGGACGTATGTTCCTTTCTGGAAAAGTGGATTCCGGAGGTGCTGGGCAGCGAGGAGTTGCAATCAGCAGTGGTTCTGGAAAAAGCACATCGTATTGGCCCACGGAGAGATAAGGGACCGCCGAGGACCTTAATTATGAAGTTTCTTAGCAACAGAGACAGGATGAAGATCTTCAACGCTGCACGTGCTAAAGGAGAGATTAAACACCAGGACCAGCAGGTGCGGTTCTACCCAGATTTGGCCACAGGAATCCAGCAATTGAGGAAGCAGTTTGATCCCGTACGTAAGGAGCTGCGCAACCTTGGGATTCGTCATGGTGTAATCTATCCTGCGAGACTGCTGACCACGTATGAGGGCAGAACCCACATCTTCAAGACCCCAGAGGAGGCGCAGGAGTTCATCAAAAAGATCAAAGAAGAAGAAGAGACTGGTGGGAGCTAAGCATGAACAAAATATAAGGTAGAATAATTAAGCATTTGCACAGGCATCTGACTGACTTGAAGTAAATAGTAAGTTTACAAAATATAGATTGTATTATATATTAAAAAAACAAAACAAAAACAAAACAAACAAACAAACAAAAAAAAAACTATGATGTACAAAGTTGTTAAAAATTTTGGAGTTAAGTTGGAAAACTACAGAGGAGAGTTAATGTTACGTCATTAAAAGCAGTAGAGTTAGGGTGATTGGGAGGATGAAGAAGGAGTGGCTTAGGCTGTTCCCCGTGGGTGTGGAACGGTCGATGGCTATATCGGGAGACAGAATTTTTCTTTTGATTTTGGGGGGTTTGCCACAAGTGTGGGAAGGGGAAATTTGTTTGTGTGTAGTTTGTAGGATGAATGTTCAACCACTCATGTTTTTGCTTCTCTGTATGAGCATGTTTACACTGCAAGGTAATCCCAAACTCTCTATTGATCATGGACCAAAGTGTTAATCTTAATTTAACTTCATGGAATTGCAGAGGTCTACAAAATTTAAAAAAACTTAAACAAGTTATGAATAAAATAAAGGACATGGGTTCAAGAATTGTGTTTTTACAAGAAACTCATCTGATAGAGGAGGATGTTAAAAGAATTAGGAGTAGATGGCAGGGAAGTGTATTCACCTCTTCATTTTCATCCCGAGCCAGGGGAGTTATGACTCTCATACATAAATCAGTTCCTTTTCAAGTGAAAAATGTAATTGGAGACAAATTTGGAAGATATGTAATCATTCAAGGTTCTTTGCTATTAGAAAATATAAATCTTGTGAACTTATATGGTCCCAATATAGATGATCAGAAGTTCTTTGCTAATTTATTTCTCATCTTATCATCACTTACAGGGCAACATATAATAGCAGGGGATTTTAATTGTACATTGAATCCAGGTGTGGATAGATCAACAGGACTGGATTGTACGCACATTGGATGTAGGATGACTATTAATCATTTTATGAAAGAATTGAGATTGTTAGATATATGGAGAGAAATGAAACCACAAGTTAAAGCCTATTCTTGTTATTCCAGTACCTACAAGACATTCTCACGTATTGATTATTTTTTGATTTCCACAGAATTAAGGTCCAAGATTCAAAACTGCTTTTATGATAACATCGTGATCTCTGATCATGCACCCTGTTGTCTAATATATGTAGATAAAAAAATTGACAAAGGAATCAGGTAGATGGCAATTTCAGCATAAATGGCTTCAGGATGAGGAATTTGTCAAGTATATAGAAAAACAGATAGACGAGTTCTTTGACATCAATACTACACAAACATCAGCAGGTGTAAAGTGGGAGGCTTTCAAAGCTTTTATTAGGGGACATATTATTAGTTATACAGGATCAAAATCTAAGAAGACTCGAGAGGAGAGAGCTAAATTGGAACATAAAATAAAAAATCTTCAGGAAAAAGTGTATGCAGGAAGTGACCCAAGGTTGGAGAATGAATTACTGATTTTGAGAGCTGAATACGACAAAAAATCAGCGAATAGAGCTGCCTCGAGTCTACTAAGATTGAAACAATCTTTTTATGAACAAGGTGAAAAATCAGGAAAATTATTAGCATGGCAGATTAAACAATTGGAAATTAAAACACCAATTACCAGTATTATAAGTAAGGGACAGGTAGTTATAGATCCTTTAGAAATTAATAGAGCCTTTAGAGATTACTATGAAAAATTATATGATACCAAAAATGAACCTGATTTAACAAAACTAAATGGGTTTTTGAACGAACTATCTATACCGTGTATTCCAAATGAAAACAGGGAGATATTGGAGTCTAAAATTAGTCAAGAAGAAGTTGGGCTAGCCATTGATAATATGAAATCAGGAAAAAGTGCAGGACCAGATGGTCTTCCAGTTGACCTTTATAAAAAATTTAAGAATAAATTAATAAAACCTTTTTTGGAAATGGTTTTAGAAGCATTTCAAAATAATAATTTACCATCATACATAAATAATGCCTTAATTATACTGCTGCCAAAACCAGGTAAGCCCTCTAATAAATGTGAAAATATGAGACCAATAAGCCTATTAAACGCCGACCTTAAGATAATCTGTAAAATTTTAGCAAGACGAATACAAGAAATTTTACCAAATATTATTAATCGAGATCAGAATGGCTTTATAAAGGGTAGACAAGGCTTCCATAATGTAAGAAGACTATTTAATATTATTTATTTTAATAAAGAAGCACCGGATACAGCTCTCCTATCATTGGACGCCGAAAAGGCCTTTGATAGAGTTGAATGGCCCTTTCTTTTTGAAGTCCTACAAAGGTTTGGACTTGGAAATAATTTCGTAAAATGGGTTCAAATAATATACAATAATGCTACAGCAGAAATCCTAACAAATAACAATATTTCAAAACCAATAAAAATCAATAGAGGATGTCGACAAGGCTGTCCACTTTCACCTTTACTGTTTACTATGGCAATTGAACCTTTAGCGATAGCGATACGTTTACATTCACAAATATATGGAATTAAAGTTGGACCAACAGAACATAAAATCTCCCTGTACGCCGATGATATAATTTTGTTTATGTCGAATCTAAAAAAATCAATTCCAACCTTGTTGAATTTAATAAAGAATTTTGGGGAAATATCAGGATATAAAATAAATAAAACTAAATCTTCAATATTAATGCTAAATGAGACCCAGAGAAATTACCCAGCCCCTGAGGTAAATCAATTCAATGTTGTAAATCAGTTTAAATATTTAGGAATCCAAATTATGCCTAAGCTAGAATCAGTCGCCAGTGTCAACTATGAAGCCTTAATGTCAGATATCAGTGAGTTAACTCAGAGATGGATGTCACTACCAATGTCGATGATCGGGAGAATCAATATACTTAAAAGTAATATTTTACCTAAAATACTTTATTTATTTCAATACATTCCCTTATCACCACCTTTAGATCTATTCTCAAGAATAAAAAAAAAGTTAGTGGAATTTATATGGAACAACAGGAGGGCTAGATTACGTTTGTCTTTATTATATTTACCATTTGATCGTGGAGGTCTGAAATGTCCAAATTTTATGTTGTATTATTGGTCGGCACAACTGAGGTCTATGACATATTATTTTTCATCAAATGATCTCCCTCACTGGACTGAAATGGAATCATACAATTTACCTTTACCTCTTCCCATATTCATATACTCAGATTCGGCAAAAAAATTACAAAAACAAGTTAAAAATCCATTTGTAAAGCATATGATCAAAATATGGTGTGAAGCTAAAAACTATTTAAAAGAACCACAGTTATTGTCACAATTTAGTCCAATATGGGGTAATCAATATTTTAAACCAGGGAGAGCGGACGCTGTATTTAAAGTATGGAATTTAAAAGGGATACAAAAGATTCAGGATTTATATTTGCCATGTGCAGACAACATAATGTCTTTTGAAGAGCTGAGGATCAAATTTAATCTCAATAGAACACATTTTTTTAAATATCTTCAACTTAGAAACTTTATTCGATCAAATCAAAATAAAGCTCTCACTCGACCTATTTATTCATCCTTGGAAAAAATGATGATGAAAGATAGTAAAAGAAAGGGTATTATTTCAGAGTTTTATAACTCATTGACACTATCTTCAAGTGAAAATTCACTGAAAAGATTAAACTACTGGAAAGAAGATGTGCAAATTGAAATTTCAGAGGAACAATGGGAATTGGCTTGTACAGAAGCTCAAACCAAATCAATAAATGCACGCCTTAAATTGATACATTTCAAATGGTTAATGCGGATGTATGTTACACCGGAGGAGTTAAATAGATATAACAAAAATATACCAGATACATGCACAAAATGCATGGAAAGTAAAGGAACCCTATTTCATTGTTTATGGGAATGTAGATTAATAAGAATGTTTTGGGAAGAGGTGAGGGTAACAATTGAAAAAATAATCTCAAAACAAATCATATTGAATCCTAAACTGTTTTTGTTGGGTCTGTACCCAGAAAAGCATAATTTTAATAAAAGTGAAAGAACATTCATAGACCTCAGTTTGCTTAATGCCAAAAAATGTATTGCACTATTATGGAAAAAGACTCATAGACCAGATGTGACTCAGTGGTTAAGACAGATGTTAACAAACCTTCCATTAGAAAGAATAACATATATACTAAAATCAAAGGAAATTGTGTTTGAGAATATATGGAGACCTTTTATTGATTATGTAAAAAATTTAAACATAACTCTTGAAGAAGAAGGTGAATGATGTGTGTGGACCTTGTAAATTCCAAACTGGTGAACATAATATGTATACTTATGTATTGGATTGTCTAGACTAAACAGAGGAGCATTGTTGAAGATTTGATTTTGTTGGTGGTTGTTGGTGTTTTTAGTGCATTTTTTTTTTTTTTTTGTAGTACTTTAGTGTTAGTGTTTGTTTGTATCATGTTTGTTAAAAAAAAAAAAGGTTCAATAAAGATATTGTGGAAAAAAAAAAAAACAAACTCATGAAACAGGCCTGGACAAAAATGATGGTACCCTTAACTGAATATTTTGTTGCACAACCTTTTCAGGCAATCACTGCAATCAAACGATTTCTGTAACTGTCAATGAGACTTCTGCACCTCTCAGCAGGTATTTTGGCACACTCCTCATGAGCAAACTGCTCCAGTTGTCTCAGGTTTGAAGGGTGCCTTCTCCAGACGGCATGTTTTAGCTCCTTCCACAGATGTTCAATAAGATTTAGATCAGGGCTCATAGAAGGCCACTTTCGAATAGTCCAATGTTTGGCTCTTAGCCATTCTTGGGTGTTTTTAGCTGTGTGTTTTGGGTCATTATCCTGTTGCAAGACCCATGACCTGCAACTGAGACCAAGCTGTCTGACACTGGGCAGCACATTTCTCTCTAGAATACCTTGATAGTCTTGAGATTTCATTGTACCCTGCACAGATTCAAGACACCCTGTGCCAGATGCAGCAAAGCAGCCCCAGAACATAACAGAACCTCCTCCATGTTTCACAGTAGGGACAGTGTTCTTTTCTTGGTATGCTTCATTTTTGCATCTGTGAACATAGAGCTGATATGCCTTGCCAAAAAGTTCCAGTTTTGTCTCGTCTGTCCATAGGACATTCTCCCAGAAGCTTTGTGGCTTGTCAACATGCAGTCTGGCAAATTGCAATCTGGCTTTTTTATGATTTGTTTTCAACAGTGGTGTCGTCCTTGGTCGTCTCCCATGAAGTCCACTTTGACTCAAACAACGATGGATGGTGTGATCTGACACTGATGTACCTTGACCTTGAAGTTCACCATGAATGTGTTTAGAGGTTGTTCTGGGCTCTTTTATTACCATTCGTATTATCCGTCTCCTCCTGCGGCCACGTCCAGGGAGGTTGGCTACAGACCCGTAGATCTTAAATTTCTGAATAATATGTGCAACTGTAGTCACAGCAACATCAAGCTGCTTGGAGATGGTCTTATAGCCTTTACCTTTAACATGCTTGTCTATAATTTTCTTTCTAATCTCCTGAGACAACTCTCTCCTTTGCTTCCTCTGGTCCATGTTTAGTGTGGTACACACCATGTCACCAAACAGCACAGTGACTACTTGTCACCCTTTAAATAGGCCGACTGACTGATTACAAGATTGTAGACACCTGTGATGTTAATTAGAGGACATATCTTGGTTGAACATGTTCCTATGGTCACATTATTTTCAATCTTTTCTAGGGGTACCATCATTTTTGTCCAGGCCTGTTTCATGAGTTTGTTTTATAAAATAATTCTGTTGAACCACAATTCAAAAGCATTGTCTGATTTTCATTGGTTAATTTTCATAGAATTTTTATTTATTACCACTTTTGTCAGATTCAAGATATTTCTATGACCATTGTGGGTTTTTCTTTCATTAACAGAGGGGTACCAACAATTTTGTCCACGGCTGTATGCAGTAGATGTATACAGTATACAGAGAATGAAGTCAAGGTTCTTGGTGAATTTGAGGTGTGTTTATCAGGCCAGTATGAGCCATTTTGTCACTGATAGCCTGGTTTTAGGTTTAAAAATAGCATTAGTGTCATAATCACAGCAGATGATTGCAAAAAGATAAACTGAGTCTCTTAGGAAGGTTAACAGTTCATAAAGATAATTTAATTCATTGTCCACAGACATGGTAAAACCACATAGCCTAGGGATGTCTACAGTCATCAAATTAAGCTAAATTAAAAGATTCCAATTTTGGATAAGGCAGTGGTAATAATATTTTGATTACAAACAGTAAGGTAGGAAGTAATAAAGTGATTTTTCACAATGTACAAACACGTGTTTTCCAATAAAAATTTGCAGCACAAATCTCAGACCAGCTACCATGACAACACTGGAGTGTTTGTGTTGTTCTCAGGCTCTCAGACTTTTCATATATCACATAGGCAATCTCCCTTTTTTCAGTGGTCTTTGCGTGTTAATGGTCCATATTGCTTTGTCTGATAAGAGCTTTTTTTTTTTAACTGATAAACGCATTCTTGCACTTGGCATCCTTTACTTTTGTCGAGGAGAGGATGCCAGTTCTGCTGTTTTGTTTCAGTGTTTTCATCTGTTATATTTCCCTTTAAAGCCCAGCCAGAGTTCAAGTGGAAATTCAGTGATTTTCTTCTGAGATGTATTTTCAGTGCTCCAACCAGTGAACACATATTTACATTGAGATCATGGTTGATGTTCAAAATTTCTTAAATGAAACAAATTTAGTAATGTATATGGTTCTGAAATGAAGTATTTTTTTAATGTGTTTGTCTGGTATTGTTCCACCTGTGGTCAGGTATGCAGATCCAGCAGGCGGTGTGTAAGAAGCAGACAGATAATTCAGTTGTTTACAACCACTTCTGTGACAAGAAGAACAAACCCAAAGAAAAGACAAGATCCTGCAATACTGAGCCTTGTTCCCCAAAGTGAGTGGCCCTATCTCATTTTGCATCACTCTCATTTTATCCTTCAAAGACTTATGTATTTCCTTGTCAGCCATTTTATCCAAACTTCTGCTCAGGTTAATGACAGCATGTGGTACTGTATGTTTAAGGTGCATCAGTGTTGGGATTTTTTCCCCCAACTATAATCACTTATTTTCATCATAAAATATAAATTAGCTTTGTTGAAAACATACTTTTTTGGGGTACATTATAAAATTGCTTTATTATAAATCAAAACATGCCCCATCACCAGTGTTGGGCAAGTTACTAAAAAGTTACTTCTTTTCAAAAGTAATTGAGTTACTTTACCAATTACTGCATGATTAAAGTAATTAGTTACTTGGAAAAGTAACTTTCACGTTACTTTTAAATGCATACTTAAATCATCTTGCACACAGCAAGATAATTTAATTAATGGATTACATTAGGGGCTTATTAATGTCAGGCTGAAAACAGACTGCTTCAGACTTATTGCGGGAAAAATCTGAAGTAAATCAACATGATATTGCCAGTGATTTCCTCATTTTGGAGTGAGAGTTGGCAACACTGCATAAAGCTGTCCATGTTTACCTTACCTTTATGATATGGATTTAATCCAATGTGCAGTGATCCAAAGAAAATGCACATTATCCACAGTCCATATGTCTGCTGTGACAGAGACATGGTCCATTCTCTCAAATTCCTTTTCGAGATCAAAATCCATTTTTTTGATTAATCTTTATCCAGGTAGCAAGTAAATGTGTTTTAACTTCAGTTGATCACAGTCTCAGCTGTCTGATGGAAAGTGACTGTTATCACGTCTTCAGTCTGTAATGACGTATCTGGCAATCAGTTGGTTTAATTCTTGCTGGGTCACAAACTGTCCAGATGCATACCTGTGCTTGAAATCCAGCCGTGGGTATTGAGACAAGAGTATTGCCACTTTACATCCAGCTGAGGCTGTTCAGATAGCGTAAATCCACTAACAATGTATTGGTTGTAAGCATAGCATTGCACTAGCTTTGTCGGAGCTTTGTTGCGATTTTCAAGCGCTTCTGAAGATTGCAGTAGGTTTCAACCGGCATTTAGCTTCCAACCCATCAATATGCCTTTGTCCTTAACCGCTACAAAGGAAAAATAATCTATTTCCACAAAAACAAAGTAGCTTCATCTTTTCCTCCGCTCAGTAGTGAAGACTCGGCTCTGTACAACAGGTCACGTTGACTGACGGCTACATCTCAGTTGCAGTAGGGTCAGTTTGCATATTCATTTATTTGCTCAAAATTGAGCTCAGGGGCATCCTGTTTCCACTGATCATCCTTGATATGTTTCTACAGCTTAATTGGAGTCCGCCTGTGGTAAATTCAGTTGATTGGACATGATTTGCAAAGGCATACACCTGTCTATATAAGGTCCTACAATTAACATTGCACGTCAGAACACAAACCAAGCATGAAGTCTAAGGAATTGTCTGTAGACCTCCGAGACAGGATTGTCTTGAAGCACAAAACTGGGGAAGGGTACAGAAAAATTTCTGCTGCTTTGAAGGTCCCAATGAGCACAGTGGCCTCCATCATCTGTAAATGGAAGAAGTTTGGAACCACCGGCACTTTTCCTAGAGCTGGCCGGCCGTCTAAACTGAGCGATTGGGGGAAAGGGCCTTATTCTGGGAGTTGACCAAGAACATGATGGTCACTCTGTCAGAGCATCCACCGAGGATGCGTGCGTTGGTGAAGAGACCTTTCAGGGTCACAAAAGCTCGTTCAACGGCCTCGGACCACTTGAATGGGCTTTTGGTCGACGTCAACTGCTTAAGCGATTGCACCACCTTACTATAATCATGGACAAATTGGCAGTAGAAGTTGATGAAGCCCAGGAAACGTTGGAGATCCTTTCTGGACTGGGGGGCTTGGGGGTCAGCCAGTCTACTACTGCCTTAATCTTCGCCAGATTGGCCTTTACAGTGCCCTCGGCAATAATGAACCCCAGGAACAAAGTGGAGCGAGTGGAAAATTCGCACTTCTCTGCTTTGACAAAAAGCTGATTCTCCAGCAAGCACTGCAGGGAGGAACGAACGTGGACAACGTGCTCCCCCAGCGTGCAGGAAAAAGTCAGAATGTCATCCAAATATACAAAAACAAACTGGTTCACCATGACTCGCAAGACATCATTGATTAACCGCTGGAAGACGGCGGGGGCATTGGTCAGCCCGAATGGCATGACCAAGTACTCAAAATGGCCCAGCGGAGTTTTAAACGCCATCTTCCACTCGTTTCCCTCACGAATGCAAGCCAAGTGATACACATTATGGAGGTCGAGCTTGGTGAAAAAACGCGCCCATTGGATTAGCTCAAATGCCGAGTTGGTAAGGGGCAGCAAATACTTATCCTTATGGGTGATCGCGTTGAGTTCTCAGTAATCAATGCACCGCCACAACGACCCGTTCTTCTTCCTTAGAAAAATGAACCCAGTGCCGAGGGGGGGCGGACAACAGACGAATAATGCCGGCGCTAAGGGAGTCTTTTATGTAAGTCTCCATCGCCTCCCTCTATGGCCCAGATAAACTGTAGAGCTGGCTGGATGGCAGCTACGCGCCCAGGAGGAGGTCGATAGCACAGTCATAGCCCCTGTGAGGTGGTAAAGATAGGGCTCTGGACTTGCTAAAGACTTCCCCTAAGTCATGGTAGACCTCAGGCACGGAGCTGAGATCCGCCGGCTCAGCCAGAGGGGAGGAGATTGGGAGCGAAGGCGAGCATGCAGCCGATCGGAGACACGATGACAAGCAAAAGGGACTCCAGGATGAAATGGAGCCCAGATTGCAATTAATAATGAGGTTGTGTAAACGGAGCCACGGATACCCCAGGATCATGGTGGTGGTAGACTGAGCCAGGATGTAGAATTGAAGAGTCTCACGGTGATTACTGGACAGAATGACCGAAATGGGCTCAGTCTGTGTGGTAATCGCCGCGATACTGCTGCCTGAGACCGCCGAGACTGTTAAATGTGTCGGAACTTTCCTGGTGGGTAGCTGTAATTTGCGGACCATGGCCTGTTGGATGAAATTTTGCTCCGCTCCGGAATCAACCAGAGCAGAGGTTTTGAACTCAGCCCCCGTTAACTGGATGAGGGCCAGAAGTTCAGAACGACTGGGAGGATTTTGCGAGGACCCTCCCGCCAGACCCCCCTCGGTTACTGATGGGCCGGGCCTTTTGACTTCTCGGGGCATTTTGAAGCTGCATGGCCTGGCCCCCCACAATATAAACACACACCTCTCATTCGATGATGATGCTTCTCTGGAGACAGACGGAACCTGCCAAGGGCCATCAGCTCGGAGGAGGTTGACGGAGCTGTGTGAGAGGGTTAGGCGGCCGGCCAGGGAGTGTACAGGGAAGCAGTGGCTTTCTGCTCTCTCACACGCTCCCTAAACCAATTGTTGTTGTTGTTCAGACCCAGGAGGAAGGTGCTCCGAAGCGAAACGTCGTTCCACCCGGAGTCCACCGCAACGACCCGGAACTCGACAGAGAAATCAGCCACCGATCGGTCTCCCTGCCATAGCCCCATCAGCTGGCTAATTATGTTCCGCTCACTCTCTGAATGGTCGAAAGCCTCGAAGAAATCTCACACAAACTGTTCATAAGAATAGAGGGGCCCATCCGGGCCGCTCAAGATGGACTATGCCCACTTGAGCGCTCGGCCTCGCAACAACAAGGTCACGAGGTGGATCTTGTCCGAATCTTCCCTATATTCCCCCTTCACCTGCTGAAAATACATCCGGCAGTGCAGCAGGAACCCATTACACCCCCCCACCTCCCCCCGATAGGGGGCAGGTGTAGGAATGGAGATGTTCCTGCGGATGGCATACTCTGCGGGGGCAGCAGGTGCGGGAGGAGGCGCCACACCAGGAAGCCAACACAGGTGCTCGGATACAGTTGCCAGTTGTTGAGTAATAGTTTGCAACTGTTCAGATAAGAACATAACGTGGCGTTCTGTGGCATCCAAACGCGAGAGTGCTGACTGCTCGTTCGGCTGAGCACCCGCTGAGCAGTGATGGATCATTGTCATAATTCAGGCAAGTGAGGATCAAATGCTGGGCTGCCAGAACGAACACTCAGATTTGGGAGTAAAAGCACACCAGTTTATTACAGAAAATGGAGATAAATACACAACGGAAAATAAAGTTGCAGAACTAAGGAAAACAAAACACAAAAACACACAATTAAATTTCCACACAAAACTGGTGCCCGCTGGAGCACACGCTGCTTTCAGGGGAAAGAGCGGACAGAGATTTTTAGGGGCAGATTCTCCCCAATGAGGAGAGTAATGTGGGGAAGCACACTTACTCAGGAGCAGAGTAGCCTGGCATGGAACTCCTGCACAGACCAGGGGAGACAGGGGAAGGGCGTTGACCTGGGTGGATTGTCCGGTGTCTTCAATGGCCAGGCGAGCGTGATCAGCTCTGGCAGACACACCACGGAGGTGGGCAGCAAACCTGGAGAGACAGGAGGACAAACGGGTAACACAGGCAGCGGACAGAATAATGGGCTAAGAACAGTTTACTTGGTTACAGCAAACCTAACGATCCAGCGATGGTTGCTCCACATGCTGGCTCTTAAATACGCTGGTCATCAGGATGCAGCAGGTGTGTAATCACGCATGTGTGGCCAATTCTCCAGAGCCGAACAGACAGACAGGAGGGGAGGGGAGCACACTCGCCCGCCCATCACAAGTTCATTATAAGTTCAGCATCACCGTATCTATGCTCAGGTATAATGGACAACTTCACATTTTTTCATGACGCATTGTAAACTAATTCAACATGAACCTTTTCATGTGGCCTGGAGTTTTCACATACTTGTCATCTCTTTGTATGATGACTCATCTGAATCATTCCCTTCTAGCTGGTGGACAGGAGAGTGGTCGGAGTGCAGCCGCAGCTGCAATGGTGGTCTTCGGACTCGGGAGGTATTATGCAAAAGGAGGATTTCTTCAACTGAGGAGAAGATCCTGGATGACTCAGCCTGCACCCCTCCGCGCCCCTCATTCACTGAACCCTGCAGCAACCACAGCTGCCCCCCTGAGTGGCTGGCTCTAGACTGGTCAGAGGTAGATGGACGCCTAAAGTTTTTCTCTGTCTATGCACTGATTGCCAGTCAAAAAATTTGGAACTGATACTTCATTTCCTACAAAATTCATCTCAGATGAAGCAATAGTTTATTTTTCCAAGAAACCCAAATATCTGCTAGCAAAAAGAAAGAGTATCTTAACCACCAAGTACACAACAAGAGCAGTCAAATGCAACTCACTGAACATGTTTTCTGTTTCCAATATTTTTAATCCCCTGAAGCTTAAAATTCATTCCCTAGTTGAAGTTTATGGATATAGACTCCTGAACAAAATCTTAAGACCGGGGGAAAAAATTACAAATATTCATATTTTGCGCTGGTGGATCTTAACTAGATTGTAAATAGAGCTTCAAAATGCAAAAAGAAGAAGCAGGAGCAAGAGACAAAAAATAGAGAGTAGGCATTTTATTGAAAATTGCATTTAAACTCAAATAGGCTGTTCATCAGCTGATCAAAAGTTGAAGACAACAGCCCAAAACAGAACTAAAAGTGCCAAAAAAAAAAAAAAGGGTTCAGTAGGGAGTAGCTCCACCACTCTTGTTGATCACTTCAAAAATTAGTTTAGGCGTGCTTGATGTGAGTGTTTCCAGGAGGCTGGTGGGAATGTTGCTCCATGTGGTGAAGATGGCTTCCTGAAAGGCATCCATGGTCTGGAACTGATGTTCATTTTTGTAAACTTCCCTTGCTGTCCATCTCCAAACATTCTCAATGGGATTTTGATCAGGGGAATATACAGGACGGTCCGAAAGAGTGGTGTTATTCTCATGGAAGAAGTCATTTGTTAGGCAGGCATTGTGAACTGTAGCATTGTCCTGTTGAAAGACCCAGTCATTACCGCACAGACGAGGGCCCTCAGTTAAGAGGGATGCCCACTGCAATATCTCCACATAGCCAGCCACCATTTGACACCCCTGCACAACCTGCAGCACCATTGTTCCTTTGAAGGAAAAAGCACCCCAGATCATGATGGAGGCTCCTCCACTGTGTCGCATAGAAAACATCTTCAGTGGGGTCTCCTTGTCATGCCAGTAACATTGAAAACCTTCAGGATCGTCCAGGTAAAACTTTTTCTCGTCAGAGAATAAAGGTTTCTTCCACTTTTCAGTGTCTCATGTTTGGTGCTCCCTTGCAAAATCCAAACACGTAAGTTTGTGGCATGGGAGGAGACGTGACTTTTGAAAACATTTTTTTGTCCTTTAAGCCCTTCTTTTGTAGATGCCATGTTATGGTTATTGGGCTGCAGTCAGCATCAGTAAGGGTCTCAATTTGGGTTGCAGATCGGTCTGTGTGCTCACGGCCATCTTCACCACATGGAACAACGTTCGCACCAGCCTCTTATAAACACTGGCATCAAGCATGCCAAAACAAATTTTTGAAGTGATCAGCAAGAATGATGGGACTAGTCACTTGTGAGTTCTTTTTAAACACTTTTAATTTTGTTTTGAGGTTTTTTGGAGCTATGGTCTTAAACTTTTGATTAGCTGATGAACAGACTGTTAGAGTTTAAATGTTGCTACTCTCTGTTTTTTGTCACTTGCTCCTGTTTCTTCTTTTTACATTTTGAAGCTGTACTTACAACCTGGTTATGATCCATCAGCTCAAAATGTGAATACTTGTCATTTATTCCTTGGTCTTAAGATTTTGTTCAGGAGTGTACCTCAATTTTAGCTCATTCCGGCGAAACTGAAAGAAGCTAACGCAATGACGCTGCATTCATCATCCATCTGTCTGTCCGTCCACATTTCACGGGAATTGCTACTCCTCCTAGGCATTTGTCTCAATGCTAACCAAACTCACTAACAGTGATCCTCATGTTGGTCTGCATCCAGGTCAAGGTCAAATGTCAGGACATATGGGCACTTAACGTGATTTCATGAAAATTGCTCCTCCTCCTAGGCATATGCCATATTGGTCACCAAACTGACTCACAAGAATCCTCAGGTGGGTCTGCATCCAAGTTGTGCTCAGGGTCAATTGCCCTAATTCTCAACAAAGAGACACACAATGATCATCTGGTTTTTCCAGATTTATCTCAAGGTCATTGTCAAAGTTCAGGAGATCTGGGCATTTAGGATTTCATGAAAATCTTTACTCCTTCTCGGCAATTGTCCCAGTGTTCGGCAAACTCATGCACAGTGAGCCTCAGGTGGGTCAGCATCTAGGCTGTGCTCAATATCAAAGTTAAAGGTTGGGAGATCTGAGCACTCTTGGGTGATTTCATCAGGCTGGAATGCGCTACTCCATCATTTATGGTTTGATCTGGTTTCCTAACTTTAATTGCTCTCCTTCATTTCCTTTTTTTTAATCCAAGGATTTTTGTCAGAGTTTTAGTTTAATTAAAATGAAACAGAAATGTCAAATAAATCATAGTGATCAACTTTTCTCTGACATCCTGTGAAATGTAGTGGTGGTACACTTGTGAACAGACTAGTGTCTAACTGTTGTGCATGAATCAAGCATGGTCTTGAGTTACTTTGCTGCTGCCCTCTGTTGGAGAGAGTTAAGATTTAATTTTTTCGTTTTGTGCGCTTTTGACCACAGTGACCCCTACTGCAACCCCCCAATGCTTCCACTTTTTTTTTGTCCTTTTTCCACTCTGCAGTGTACACCCAGCTGCGGTCCTGGCTACAGGCACCGTGTGGTCTTGTGTAAGAGTGGTGAGAGCGGGGAAACGTTGCCAGAGTCCAAGTGCCCCAAACATGGC
Source organism: Pholidichthys leucotaenia (assembly GCA_020510985.1). Classification (NCBI taxonomy): domain Eukaryota; kingdom Metazoa; phylum Chordata; class Actinopteri; order Cichliformes; family Pholidichthyidae; genus Pholidichthys; species Pholidichthys leucotaenia. Next base: position 317,392,402 of record CM035839.1, on the reverse strand, counting down.
CGCCCCACCTCAAGGGTCCGCTGTAATCTACAGCGCTGCCCTCCCCCTCAGTGGGTGACTGGTCCCTGGGGAGAGGTAGCACTTCAACCGTTTTCTTCTTGCATACACAGATTTTGAAAGATTGATGATGTCCCTACTTTATATTTAGCTTCATAAACATTTGGCTTTTGAAGCTGGAGGAGAAAAGCAGTGCTGTAGAAGAGATTTAGAAACTGGATATTTACAGCAGCAATTGGAAATATTTCAGGAGGTTTCTGCAGCCAATCAAGAAATAATCCAACATCGAGTGTAACCCTTGTAAAACCGCCATGTGCCATCATTATGTTTTTAATTTTGTATAGAGTTAACAAAGGGCAAGCAAGCCAAGCATTAGGGTGACTGATGTGTTTTTAGTTTTCTGGTGGAGGTGAAATGAGCCAATGTGATGGTTTTGCATCCATCTGTCTGTCCATCATTCCATCCACAGTTTCCAAGAATTGCTACTCCCCTTAGGCAATTGTCTGGATGCTCAGCAAACTCACACACAATGATCCACAGGTGGGTTTGCATCCAGGTTGTGCTCAATGTCAAAGGTCAAAGCTTTGAATAAATGTCATTAAACGTTTGAATAGCATTGTCTGTTTACGTACATGTCTGTATACATGTGTATACAGAGAGACCTCGATGTGTGGTCATCAATTCATAATGAACTACTCTGTTATTGGTGGTCTTATATGAGGTGGTCTTCGCTAACCGTGGACTTGATAAAACACAGTTGACCAATGCCAGCAGATGACATGGCTCCCCATATCATCACTGACTGTGGAAATGTCACACTGGACCTCAAGCAACTTGGATTCTGTAGCTCTCCACTCTTCCTCCAGACTAAGGGTCCGTGATTTCCAAATGACAGGACTTGGCACCTGATTTAGGGAGCCATGCCATCTGCTGGTGTTGGTCCACTGTGTTTTATCAAGTCCAAAGTTAGTGCAGCCATTTACCAGGAAATTTTAGAGCACTTTGTGGTTCCCTCTGCTGACAAGCTTTATGGAGATGCTGATTTCATTTTCCAGCAGGACTGAGCACCTGCCAGCGCTGCCGAAAGTACTAATACCTGGTTTAATGACCACAGTGTCACTGTGCTTGATTGGCCAGCAAACTCTCCTGACCTAAACCCCATAGAGAATCTGGAGTATTGTCAAGAGGAAGATGAGAGACACCAGACCCAACAATACAGATGAGCTGAAGTCGGCATCAAAGCAACCTGGGCTTCTATAATGTCTCAGCAGTACCACAGGCTGATTGCCTCCATGCCACACTGCAGTGATGCAGTAATTCATGCAGAAGGAACCCCAACCAAATATTAAGTGTGTACATAGACATACTGTACTTGTCAGTCGGCCAATACTTCTCTTAAAAATCCATTTTTTAAAAAATTGATCTTATGTGATATTCAAATGTTTTGAGAAACTGAATTTTGGGTTTTCATTAGCTATAAGCCATAATCATCAAAATTACAAGAAATAAACACTTGAAATATATCACTCTGTGTGTAATGAATCTATATAATATACACTACTCACAAAAAGTTAGTGATATTCAGTTTTCTGGTGAAATTTCAGGATGCACCTAAAATGCACTATAACCTTTACAGGTGAAATTAATTTGACCTTCTCTAAACCTTTTGAATGTGCATGTCCAACTGTTCAATGTTTCAGTACTTTTTGGATAACTTGCCGTTGTCTAACAAGGTGCTTAACGCCAAAATTCACAACAGGTGTTTGCTCCATGAATCGACCAATAAATTTTCTGGTTCAGTTAGAATTGGTATTTAAACAGTCCTCTTCATCATGCTGTTCACATTTTGACATCCTGAGACCAAGACGACGGCTAACAATTGATCAACAGTATCTCGCCATTGCAAGGTTTCAAACAAGATGTTGTCAGAGGGAAGTGGCCACTGAGCTTAAGAGAGTCAGACTGTCATCAACAGGTTGCAATAGAGATACAGAGAGACTGGAAGAGTCACAGAAAGGCATAGAAGTGGACGTCCATTGGCCACATCGCATGCCGATGACTGCTTCATGTAATGTACTTTATTTATATAGCCCTTTAAAACAACCCGTAGGTGACCAAAGTGCTTTACAGAAAATAAACAGCATTAAAAACACACAGAGCATTAAAAACAAATAACATAAACAAAAAAAATAAAATAAAAACAAATGCCAAGACAAATATCACCACTACTGGGTATTAAAAGCCATCCTAAACAAATATGTCTTAAGTTCTGATTTAAAAAGGGCCAGGTCAGAGATAGCACTTAGGTCAGGGGGGGGATTATTCCAGAGCCTGGGGGCGGCAACAGAAAAGGCTCGGTCACTCCAATGTTTATACCTTGACCTAGGCACATCCAGCAAAAGCTGATTGGATGACCTCAAAGCCCTGCCTTGGTCACGGACAGTCAAAGTCTCAGACATATAAACCGGAGCAAGGCCATTAAGAGCTTTAAAAACAAAAAGCAAAAGTTTAAAATTAATTCTAAAATGGACTGGAAGCCAATAAAGTGAATAAAGGATCGGAGTAATATGCTCTCGCCTAGGTGTGTTGGTCAAAAGACGGGCCGCTGCATTTTGCACAAGCTGAAGGCGGCCGAGAGAAGACTGAGAGATGCCAGCATAAAGTGCATTGCAGTAATCAAGTCGAGACGTGACTAAAGCATGGATGGCTATCTCAAGATCATGACGGCTCAGGAAAGGTTTGGCTTTGGATAACAAACGTAATTGATAAAAACTCATCTTGACTACATTGTCAATCTGTTAATCAAATTTTAAATGGCTGTCAAAAATCACTCCCAAATTTCTGACAGCTGAACTGAGCCTTAAAGAGAGGGTACCAAAGCCAGCCGTTACAGTATCCCCAAACACAATACATTCTGTTTTTTCTTCATTTAAGTGGAGAAAATTTTGGCTTAACCACAACTTAATATCAATGATGCAGTCCAATAGAACACTTTGTGAGTTAGTTTGTTCTGGGTTCAAAGGTAAATAAAGCTGCAAATCGTCTGCATAACAGTGGAAAGACATGTTATGCCTGGCTATTATTGACCCGAGTGGCAGCATATATAATGAAAACAGAATAGGGCCAAGAATAGAGCCCTGTGGGACCCCACAGGAGAGAGAGGCACTAGAAGAGGACATGTCACCAATCATTACAGAAAAAGTTCTATTAGAAAGGTAGGATTCAAACCACTTAAGTGCAGTGCCAAGGATGCCAACATAGTGATTCAGGCGTGACAAAAGGATAGTGTGGTCCATAGTGTCAAAGGCTGCTGTAAGATCTAGCAGCACTAAGACCACAGGACATTTGGCATCAACAGACATCATAATATCACTGTGCACCTTAAGCAGGGCAGACTCAGTGCTGTGACGAGATCTAAACCCAGATTGAAACTTCTCAAAAATAGAATTGTCTTCTAAAAAAGACTGCAACTGTATAAAAACAGCTTTTTCTAAAACTTTAGATAAAAAGGGCAAATGAGAAATGGGTCTAAAATTAGATAAAACTAAAGGGTCAAGGTGAGGTTTTTTAAGAAGGGGCCTAACCACAGCATGTTTAAAAGCAGGTGGAACAAATCCTGAACTAAGGCAGGAATTAATAAAAACCAAAAGACCAGGCCCAGCAGTATTAAAAACCCTTTTCAGGATTCCAGCGGAAACAACATCCAGTGAGCAATTTGTAGGCTTCAGAGACCTTACTATATCAGCAAGTGATGATAAAGAAACCAACTCAAACTGCTCAAGCACAGCAGAGTAACCCGGGACAATAGACAAGCTTCCATTAAAACTGTTAATAACTCGTCTGACAGAGTCCACTTTATCAACAAAAAAGTGAAGAAAAGTCTCACATGTTGTAAACGAATCGTCTGTCACAGTCTGAGTGCATGGGTTTATAAAAGAGTTAATTGTGTTAAATAGCACTCTAGGACAGTGACTGCTGCTGGAAATAATATCAGAGAGATACTGAAATTTTGCCTTTTGCACTGTTCATTGTGAACAGTGCCCTGTGGAACCAGATGATGAATGCCACTCAACTCCAGGCACATTTAAGGGAGGTGAGAAGCACCCAAGTGTCACGTCAGACCATTTGAAACCATTTACATCAGCGTGGTCTGTGTGCTAGATGACCTGCAAGGGTACCTGATCACACCAGGAGCAAGCGTCATCATCTTGCATGGGCCAGGGAGAATTTACGCTGGACAAGGGATCAGTGGGACTCACTGCTGTTCTTTGAAAGTTGAGTCACGCTGAGCAGAAATGATGGCTGCCAACGATGTTGGAAACGTCAAGGAAAGCGCTATGCATCAGCCACTGTTGTGGTTGCATTAGACTCTGTGCAGGTGTGTCTAGTCCATACAGACCTGCCCTATACCTTGTGAATGGTACAGTGACAAGCTGATACTACCTGAATAACGTCATTAATCCAATCATTGTGCCCCTGCATGAACAACACAGGCCTAATTTCATCTTCATGGACAACAATGCTCTAGCTCATTGAGGTTGCATCATTAGGGAATGGCTGCTGGAGGCTGGGGTACCTCAAATGGAGTGGCCTTCACTTTCTCCAGACTTGAATCCCATAGAAAACCTATGGGATAAGCTGAGTTGCCAAGTAGAGGCTTGTAACCCTGCACCCCACAACCTCAATGACCTGAGGGCCGCCCTTCAAGAAGAGTGGAATGCCATGCCTCAGCAGACAATAAGTCGACTTGTGAACAGCATGAGACGTCATTGTCAAGCTGTAATTGATGCTCAAGGGCACATGACAAGTTACTGAGACACTGACATTTTTTGTTGTGGTATACCCACCACTGTTGTTGGCTTTTGTTTCAATAAATTGTTTGAGATGAGGAAATCACCATTGCATACTTCTACTTGAATGCCCTACTTTCATGATATAATATCACTGTAGCGTGAACTTTTTACATTTTCCATAAATTTCACTCAAAAGCCAAATATCCCTAACTTTCTGTGAGTAGTGTATAAGTTTAACTTTTTAAATTGAATTGCTGAAATAAATTTGCTTTTTGATATCAAAATTTATTGATATGCACCTGTATGATATACTAGAGGCCAGTGTAGCCTATGAATGCCTTCAGTGTTTCCAGTAATGATGCTGAGGCTTAAGTCTCAGATTTTTAGTGAAATAATAATTGTATCATTGGTATATTAAATATGTGATGTTTGTGTTTTTGTATGTGCATTGCTGTGTGTGTCAGTGTTCCACCAAGTGCGGTCTAGGTCAGGAGATGCGTACAGTACAGTGTCTGAGCCACACTGGTCAGCCGTCCAACGAATGTCTGGGGCATCAGCGGCCTTCAGCCATGCAGCAGTGCAAGAGCAGTTGTGACCCCAGTATGCCTACCAGTACAGACAACCCTGAAGGTCAGAGGTCAACCTTTAGTCCTCGTTTTCTTTCAACAGTCTGTCCATTTTTTTCATTCCTGCATTTCATACAAATAAGTGAAAGTTGTCTAAGCTTGGCATTAGTATTTGACGGTTAAAATTTAAGCTAAAATCTTAGTTTAACTTCAGTGTGTAGTTAACCTTTAATCAAGAGAACAAAAGGAAAATAAACACATACAGTAGGACAAACAGTAAAAATATACAAAAGTGATATGGTACAACGACTTCAAAGACTAGCAGATTTCTGAAGCTGTAAGGTAGAGCTGCACAATTAATCAAATCGCAATCATGATGTCAGTCTCTGCAATGATATAACTGCAAAAATACCATTTCCATTTAACTCGTATAGAAGATTTTTTGTAAACGCGGTGGCGGAGTGGTTAGCACTGCGGCAGCACAGCAACTCACCCTTGGCCGGGGGATCCTGGGTTCGATCCCAGCCCCCGACCAACAGTGATCTGTGTGGAGTTTGCATGTTCTCCCCGTGTCTGCGTGGGTTTACGCCAGGATTTCTCCGGTTTCCTCCCACATGCCAAAAACATGCAGGTTAGGTTAATTGGCATCAAACTGGGGATTCTAAATTGTCCTTAGGTATGACTGTGAGAGTGAATGGTTGTCTGTCTCTCTGTGTTGACCCTGCGATGGACTGGCGATCTGTCCAGGGTGTACCCTGCCTCCCGCCCAAAGATGCTGGGAAAGGCTCCAGCCCCCCCGCAACCCGAAAAGGATTAAGCGGAAGAAGATGAATGAGTACTGTTCAAACTTATGTTTTTGTAATTTTTGTGAAACTTGCTTGGGAAATAAGCATTAAAAATCAAGTTATTCTGCATTTTCGTTGATACCAAAATAAGAAGACTCATGCAGCCATCAGTTAAGAAAACATTAAATGCAAAAAACTGAAATCACATATTTGGGGATGTAATCACAAAACTACGTTTTTCCACAAATCAGTGAGGTAAAGGCTCTTGTTTGTCTCCCCTGCAGAGTGTAAAGATGTGAACACTGTGGCCTACTGCCCCCTGGTGCTCAAGTTCAAGTTTTGCAGCCGGCCGTATTTCAGACAAATGTGCTGCAAGACCTGCCAGTGACACTGACGCCACAGATCTCACAGCATCTACCTGCGGATCCTGTTCACTCACACGGTTAAGCCTGAAGCCCTCCCACTGAGCCTCACACAGCAGCCCTCACACTGCCTCTGCCACAGTACTGTGGGATCTAACAGTTAGGATGCTGTCCTTCAGAAGCCTGGCCTTGAACAGACATCTCTCTGGGTCAAGAGGCAGTCTGATCTGACTTTATACATTCCACTGGAGGGAAGGCTGTTAAATGGTGGAGACACAGAGAAGAAGGGAATGATCCTCTTCCTCTCTGAGTCTCTCTAATCTTTCCCTTTTTATATTTTGGTGCTACTATATTTCTTTTTGGCCACAGGACTGGTTGCATTGCAGTAAGTTCCACTTATACTTAATATGAGTTGTAAAAGTTTAGCCTTCTACGTTAACAGATGATATTTGTTTAATTTTGATATTTTAAGAATCTACCTTTTCACATAGAGGGGATATAAAAAAAATGCACACAACCCTGTTAAAATGCCAGGCTTTTGTGACATAAAAAATAATGAATATTATGACCTTTAATGCAACATTTAACCTGTACAAACCGTGCTAGTACAAATGAGCCACCCTGGACTCAACACTCGTATGTCCTACAAGTCTGTAAATGGCACACGTAAAAATGGTGAATTCCACTTGTAAGTAAATATACAATACATCCACAAGTATTGAAGATTTGCATAATCAATGCCCTAAAACTACCATATAAGGTCATGCTTCCCATATTCAGACCAGAAGTTTCATTCACAAAAATGGCTAAAAACAAACAAAAAAGCTTCTTGAGCAAAATTGAACTTCTCCTTTCTGAGCTCTCAAAAGGAAAAAATATCATTTAAGTAGCACCAGCAGTAGAATCAAAGGACCAGCAAAAATGAAATAATCCATCAAATTATAGAAGATATTTTAGTGATGCTCCTCTTAACATCAGCTGACATGAAGACACAGGTGAGCGCATGGTCATGTGTACTAAAACTGTGTTCCATTGTGCTGAGCAGTATAACACATTTCAACAATTTTGGCTTAAAATGTGCGTGTAAAGAAGTGTTAAAAATTTGCCTTTTGTTGAAATTTCACAGTATAACGTTAGTGTATATGAAAATACAGCCTACTCTTTCCTTAAAATCACTTACCAAAATGTACCCCGATCCTGAGGCGAAGCCCACACCTCATGTGAAAGCGGTGAAAATCAGAATTATATCCATCTGATCCTGTGGTTTGCATTGTGATAACTGATATTCACTTAACGATCAGCCAGCCATCACCATCACCTTGTGTGAGACACATTCCCAATGCGTTGATCTCCAGTATAAGGGACTCGTGCACTGCCCCAGCAACAACATTCAGTATCTTATATTTTGCATCTGATATGATTTGGACATTGATGGAATGATACTGCTTATAATTATTTTTAATTATTTTAATTTTAATTATAACTTTGATCAAAGTATAAAGTCTTGTTAGCTAATTATTAAGTTTATTGGGTTTACACTCTTATATTTGATTCAGACAAAATATAGAGCAATTTAATGAAAATTAATGTTAGAATAACATTTATTTACACAAAACTCTTACAACTGGTCTGGACAACTCATAAATTTTGTTAAGTGACTATACTAAATTTCAAGATACTAACAGACTGGTGAATCCCACAAGTTCACCTAAACATGTACGAACAAATCTGTTAGTACTAATGGTTCTTGCGTGAGGCCCAGTCTCCTGTATTTTCCATATGCCAGAAAAATACAAAAAAGGCATAAAATCTCTCAAACCTGGAAACGTGTTATGGTCTGATGAAACCAAAGCTTAACTTTGCCTTTGCAATTCCGAAAAGGCACGGTTTTCACAAAAACAACTCTGTGTATCACCTAAAGAACCACAGTGAAGCATAGTGGTGGCAGCATCATGCTTTGGGGTTGCTTTTATTTAGCGGGGACTGTGACTTTAATCAAGGTGGAGTGAATTATGAACAGTGTCAAATATTAGTCAGTCTTGGCTCAAAACCTTCAGATTTCTGCTAGAAAGCTGAAAATGAAGAACTTCACCTATCAGCCCGAACATCCCCAAGCATACATACAAATCAACAAAAATATGGACTTACCAGAAAATACTAAAGATTTAGAAGGGTACAGCCAGAGCCCAGATGTAAATCTAATTGATAATCTGTGGGGTGACTGAAAGAGGGCTGTGCACTTGAGATTCCATCACAATCTGACAGATTAGGAGTGCTTTTGCAAGGAGTGGGCAAATATTGGTTTGTGATGATGTGGCACACCGATAGACTCCTACCAAAAAAGACTGAATGCTGTAATTAAATAAATCAAAATGTTCAACAAAATAGTCATTTAAGGGTCTGCAAACTTATGCAGTTAGCTTACTGTATGTGTTTTAAATTTTTATATCAATCCCTTACAGACTTGTTTTTCAGTTGAATTGTACAGGTTATAGGTTACATGAAAGGTTTAAAAAAGTTTGGAAATTATTTATCTTGGTCTTTTTTTAATATCACAAAAAGCTGTTATAACATGGATGCGTACACTTCTTATCTTCGCACTACCTTTTTGCCCCTGAAAAAAAAAATGTACATGTATATTGTGAAAGGAAATATTTGACTCATTGTTTCCAGGCAGGTCTCACTTGAACACATTATTGTGTGTTATTACTTTGTTCTTCATCGGCATATTTTTTTTGAGCCCTCACTGTTATTCATCTGAAGTATGAACAGACATCAGTTTGCACAGTCAACAGATTGAGGACTTGTTATTTTACCTTTTTTTCTGGTGTCGTCTTGATGTGTCTCTGTGGAAGCTATAAATGTCTCACTGCAGTGAACCTGCCACAGTCTTGCCATTTTGGTTCCGTTTCTTCAACACTGTCACCTCAGCAGTAAAACGTGCCTGATTACTGTATGTCTGCATAGGCGGTCATACTCACCAGGACTTTTTCAGACTTCAGGATGTAATTTTGTGTTCTGGCTGCAGACCCTCACAGTTTGTACAAATTAGGGTCATTTACTGAAAAACCCTCAACTCAGTGGAAGTTCAGAGCACAGTGGGCCCAGTGAGTCGAGTCTTTCAGCACTGATACATGACCACCAAAGGAATGAGTGAAAGCCACCTAAAACAGCATTTTATAGGATCCCGAACATGGATTTTTACACACAGTATTTATCTGAGTTGTCTGTGACACAGATCTGATGTTAATAATGTGCAGGGGTGTCCGAACTCTTATTGTTGGGGACCACATACGTACAGAAAAATAGAAATGGCCAAGGCCATGAACAACATTACAAGCGGCAGTTTTTGGCAGTTTACGGTATCCATGGTAACTATGATCTTGTCACCTGTGTTTTGATATTTTTTCAACAATCTCATGATGACCAATGGACATATTTCAGAAGGTTAAAATGTTCAAACACACTATTTTGCAGTGAATGGGACCTTTAAAACAGCCGGTGGACCACATTTTGCTCCTGGGCCACGGTTTGGACATACCTCTCTTAGCTTTGAAACTCTTTTAAGCTGTTAAACCAAAGACTTCTAATTTTCTAAACCACCGCTCATCCCATTTGAGTTAAAGTTCAGAAAGGAAAAAGAGTTAAAGCAGCACTATGTAGCATGCTGACACTGGTATATTTTATATTCTTAATCCCAATAGGCAGTTACAAGGTTCTTTGTTAGTTAGTGGCTAAAGCTACCCAATGACTGGCTATTGGGACTCTAAAATATGCTGGTTGTAGTCTTTTCAGTGTTCCTACCATGACAGGAAAGATACAGGTGATGCAGGGCCACGCAGGTTATGGTGAAAGTGACGTTCACCTGGTCAAAGGCTGAGACTACCATCAGAATTTTATGGAAGCATTATTTTAAGGTGAAAATCTTACAAAGTGTTGCTTTAAGGACAGCAACAACTGCTTTGTACCAAGTTGTAAACATGTTATTTTATCTCTGCATGAGCATTAAAATATGTGACTTCACCCTGCCTCATCTGAACAAAAACTGAGTAAAAAGTAAATGCTAATCGTGGAAATGCACAGATTAATTATAAAAATATGAACTAGTAAGTGATTATAATGAAATAAATGTAAATTTATTTCATTTTAACAAATATTTACTATGGGGATTGGCTCAGTGGCTCAATTTTGGGACTCAGTCTCTAGTGGCAATTCGACGAACTGCAATTTCCACCTCTTGGGTGCTGCCACACAGACTGAATCACTTTTGTAGGGTGGTCATTTATCTTATCACACATGGATGGAGTTGTGTTTGGGCACTTAATGCAAATCACACATCCTAGAAAACCTATAACCAAAAACAACAATAAAGATTCAGCAACTCCACCTCTCCCCAAACGACAGAGCTGAAAGCACACAGACAAGACTGTCATGATCAGCTGCAGATGGGTATCTGACCGGAAAGTTGCTGGAAGAACACCTTGAAACTGAACAACCATGAGTTAAAACTCAAAACTAAAAACCTTAAAAGTCATCACAGTAATGAGTCCTCAACTGCGAATCACCGGCAAAAAAACACATCAGTGCAACCCCAAAAGCCTCCCTGTTGATGTGTTGGAAAGACACGTGTTCTGCTGATATCACTGAAACGTTTTATTCACACATTTGTGGCAATGCAGCTTCAGCTTCCTGAAGTATTTTTAGAAGTGCTGCCTTGGCATGGATTGGTCATCAGGTCTGACGCTTATCACGGTGACGTCCACTGTGCTCTGAAATCTGCTCTTCATTAAAGTTCACACTAGTCACTGCTTGAATCAAATCTGCGTGGTGCACAATGTCACATGCCGCTTAAAAAGAGAGGAAGCTATGTTATGCTTTTTATGAGAATGAGCTTGAATGTGGTTCTGTTTTTTTCTAATGGTGCTTTAGTTTGGAATGGTGCTATCATTTCACTGTTTATTGATTTAGAAATCCATTTGAGCCTTTTCTAATAGTAATACTAACCCAGAGCTGCATCCACCAGGTAATCTATTGGGGTTCCTGAGACCCACATTAACAGTTTTACATGGGAGCCATACATGACAGTGACTATTTCCAAGCACCTGGAAGATACAGTATAAGTATTCTCCAAAAAATAAGATTTTGACAGTATTGATCACACAGAACAGAGATATGAAGTACTGTATATTTGGAAAAAGTGCAGTAAGTTCTATGAAGTCAGAGTTAGCTCAACAATGGGGAAAATTGAAATTTTAAAGACTATCTGTGTGTGCTATTTATGTTTATTTATACCTGGTACCTGCATCGTTTTCTCAACTGTTAGTCTGGTGTCACAAATATTCATTTTTAAATCATTTTTCTGAGTGATTGCTGCTCCATTTAGATCTGTTGGCTTTGCATCAGTCAACAGGAAATAGTGATATTAGCTCTGCCTTTTAAATGCCCCCCCCCCCTTTCAGTTTGTAGTTGTAGCTACGATATACCTACTAAGAACCGGTCGCATTGAGATGTGTTGATACTTGGTCCAAATATGTTAATACATTTGTAAATTGAGTGTCAGAATATATGTATCCATTGTGATTAATGATGTGAGTTGTAGCTGAGCACCAAACCCATTATATCTGAATCAAAAGGAAAGACAATTATTTGTTGTTTTTTTTTGACATTGTAATATTAAAATGACATACTAGATATTGTTGAACATTATAGCTCAGTCCATTTGTCCCCCATGTAACTCTGTTAAAAATAAATTGTTTGAATATGGTGCATTGTTGATTTTTTTAAAGAATTATGACCTTTCATCAAAGTCCTTTATTTACAATTGTCAAACATACAGACACTGCAAAAATCATACCTCAGCCTCCAGACGGACGTTTAGATCATCAGTGGTGGGAGTCTATTTCTGGATCTGACTGCCTTCATGGAAATAATGACATACTGTAACTTCTTTCCTTTTTCTAAGTAAAACTGAGACATCAGTCATTAATGAATTTTCATTTAATACAATCAAATGATGTAGTTATGTCTCAGAGTGTGGAGGAACAAAATAAGTTCAGGTGAGATACGGCGAGCTGAAGGTTTGAGTTTTATTCCTCCATCATCATGAGACACACTGCAGCACCATGTGCTGTGTGTGAGCTAGTGAGGCATGTAAAGTCAGCTCTTTTATACAGACAAGAGAGAATGCATGGCACATTTACATACTGATATACATATCAGACAATACATATCAATCGCATGATTAACTGGCGCCAGACTCCTTACTCCAGGGATGACTAACAATAGTCATTGTTCTGGTTGTCCCCCGAGGGCTCTCTGTTTGTATGCAATCCCTGCTGAGCGTGAATATTATCAGTCTGCATTGTGCTGGGTGCCCACACCGCTCCCCCCAGAATGGTCAGAAGGGGTTGTGACCCCCCCCCCCCCCCCCCAAGTCGTTTGGCTCCAGCTGCAGTAGAACTGTCGGAGGGCATGTCAGTCCGTGAGGGGGATGGGGGATGGGTGGAAAGGGCAGTGTGCTCCGCTCCGAGTTCCAGCATGTTGAACGGCCGTGAATCGTGGGCACACGGGCCGGTGTGCAGTCATGCGTAATGGAACCAGACGGCGATTGGCCGGCTTTGGGAGTGAGGTGCAGGAAAAGCTCTGTACAGGAGGAGGTTGAGGGGGTGGGAGTAAGCAAGTGCCAGCCCGGGACGTCCAAGGTGTCTGGGTCATGCAAAAATTGGGTGTTGACCCGCGATGGTGAGGAACTTTTCCCATTAAACGTGGCAAAGATCCATAGCGGCTGTGAAAAAATGATATCTCTGACTTCTCTCGTGTTTTGGTCCAGCGAGGATGTGGGAAAGGCGAGCGACCAAATTCCCCGAGGATGCGTAGTGGCTGTGATAAACTGAAGCTGTGTCAGGGACTCGGCAGTTTGGCTTTAGGTGCAGGAAACAGCCCTAAAGTCATCGGGGAAAGCAATCGGCTAAATTCCCCTTGTGCGCCGTGGCTGGAAAACTCATACAAAGTCCTGTGTGCTGGCTGCACGTCCGCTCCAGGTGCGCGAGCAGCCCTGAAGGTTCCGAGGGTGGCGATTGGCTGTTTAACTCAGGCATGTGCAGCAGCAGAGGACGCTTTATCAGTCTGTGGAGCCGATTTGTCCCTGGTGCGTGGCGCGCGCCTGGAACAGTGACCACATAGCTGGCAGTTGCGCTGTCCTCATAACCCCGCAATGCGCCCGCATGGCTTCTGTGCGCAGAAGATCCATTGTCGAGAGGTGAGTCAGGGTCAGGGAGCTTGATGGAAATCAGTGCAGTCGGCGTCGATGATTGTCCCCGTTCAGGCTACTTCCTTCGTTCGCTCGTGTTGATCATGGTGCTGGTAAAAGATCAGGCAAGGGACGCACCATGACGCGTGCTGAGGCTTCCCGTCCGGGTCATCTTCGGGGTGTTCGCCTGGTGTTCCATTCTTCGTCCAGGGTCACCAGTGTGGAGGAACAAAATAAGTTCAGGCAAGACATGGCGAGCTGAAGGTTTAAGAGTTTTATTCCTCCATCATCATGAGACACATTGCAGCACTGTGTGCTGTGTGTGAGCTAGTGAGACATGTAAAGTCAGCTCTTTTATACAGACAAGAGAGAATGCATGGCACATTTACATATTGATATACATATCAGACAATATATATCAGTCGCGGGATTAACTGGCGCCAGACTCCTCTCCTTACTCCGGGGATGAAAAACAATAGTCATTGTTCTGGTTGTCCCCCTAGGGCTCTCTGTTCATATGCAATCCCTGCTGAGGGTGAATATTATCAGTCTGCATTGTGCTGGATGCCCACAAGATCACACTAGGGGTGGGGAAAAAATGATGCAACGTAGTATCGCAATATTTTGTGGTGGTGATACTGCATCAATTCAGAGAGACTAGTATCATGATACTTTATTAAAAATTATTAATAAATGTTGCAAACACAAACTTACCTATGCTGCCTCCGCGACCCGGACCTCCAGAAAAGCGGAAGAGGATGGATGGATGGATGGTAACAAAAACCAACTGACTTTTTAGTTCACTAGATGGTGCTAAATGCTCACTGTCCAATTAGGTCAGTACAGCAAAGGAGTGAATCCTGAGATCTAGCTGGGTGTTGAACAAGACAGGGATGGGAAACTGCAATATATGATATTGCAGTACACAGTGTATTGCAAGATCGTGATAGTCTCACATCGCGTGACTTCTGGTGATTCCCACCTCTAGATAAGATAAACCTTTATTAGTCCCACAGTGGGGAAATTACAGTATTGCAGCAGCAAAGGGATAGCAGCACTCAGAGCAATAATGAATAAGAGTTTAAAAAAATGGGTAGAAAACAGTATACAGTATCTCACAAAAGTGAGTGCACCCCTCACATTTTTGTAAATATTTTATTATACCTTTTCATGGGGCAACACTGAAGCTATGACACTTTGATACAATGTAGTCAGTGTACAGCTTGTATAACAGTGTACATTTGCTGTACCCTCAAAATAACTCAACACACAGCCATTAATGTCTAAACCTCTGGCAACAAAAGTGAGTACACCCCTAAGTGAAAATGACCAAATTGTGCCCAAAGTGTCAATATTTTGTGTGGCCACCATTATTTTCCAGCACTGCCTTAACTCTCTTGGGCATGGAGTTCACTAGAGCTTCACAGGTTGCCACTGGAATCTTCTTCCACTCCTCCCATGATGACATCATGGAGCTGATGGATGTTAGAGACCTTGCGCTCCTCCACCTTGCGTTTGAGGATGCCTCACAGATGCTCAATAGGGTTTAGGTCTGGAGACATGCTTGGCCAGTCCATCACCTTTACCTTCAGTTTCTTTAGCAAGGCAGTGGTCGTCTTGGAGGTGTGTTTGGGGTGGTTATCATGCTGGAATACTGCCGTGCAGCCAAGTTTCCAAAGGGAGGGGATCAGTATATCACAGTACATGTTGGCATTCATGGTTCCCTCAATGAACTGTAGCTCCCCAGTGCCGGCAGCACTCATGCAGCCCCAAACCATGACACTCCCACCACCATGCTTGACTGTAGGCAAGGCACACTTGTCTTTGTACTCCTCACCTGGTTGCCGCCACACACGCTTGACACCATTTGAACCAAATAAGTTTATGTTGGTCTCATCAGACCACAGGACATGGTTCCAGTAATCCATGTCCTTAGTCTGCTTGTTTTCAGCAAACGGTTTGTGGGCTTTCTTGTGCATCATCTTTAAAAGGAGCTTCCTTCTGGGACAACAGCCATGCAGACCAATTTGATGCAGTGTGCGGCCTATGGTCTGAGCACTGACAGGCTGACCCCCCACCCATTCAACCTCTGCAGCAATGCTGGCAGCAGTCATACATCTATTTTCTAAAGACAACCTCTGGATATGACATTTAGCACATGCACTCAACTTCTTTGGTCGACCATGGTGAGGCCTGTTCTGAGTGGAACCTGTCCTGTTAAACCACTGTATGATCTTGGCCACCGTGCTGCAGCTCAGTTTCAGGGTGATGGCAATCTTCTTATAGCCTAGGCCATCTTTATGTAGAGCAACATGTAACCCCTGCCTTATGTTAATTAGGTAAGGGAAATAATTAAGTGTAGACCAGTTGCTGGGTTCGTAAGGGTTACAATAGGGAATTAAAATGAGTGTGGAATGAAATAGCTGGAGACAAGAAATGAGCAATAACAGTTGTTATTTATAGGGAAAAAGTGAGCAATATATACAGACAATTTACCACTATACAAATATACAACGGCCGGTATGAAATAAAACCCCAAAGATGTCCTACTGAGCTCAGTGTTTGTTTGTCCTTTCGGGTTAGTCATTTGACCACTCAAGATATCTTGTATCTCCAGACTCAGGTTTCTTTTCCTCTTTTAAAGCGGCGACTTGGGTTGTTACCACTTTGAATCCTGGGCACTGGAGAGAGGAAGGGTACTCTTCAATCGAAATCCTGGTTAGATCTCAGGTCAATCTCGGTTCAGTCTCGGGTCAGGCTCGCCATCTCCATTCGGAGAGAATCCACGATCCAGAAGGTTCTTGATCGGCAACCAAAAAAAACCCTAGCCTGCACAACAATAATACCATTATTGTTTACAGCTAGAGTAATTCGTTTTCCAATCCCTTCTTATATAACACCATAGCTTAGTGTTTAAATTCTTCTCTCATATTACTATTATCACAATCCAGCAATGTAGTAATATCTTACATTACACATCTTACATCTTACATGCATGTGTTCTTTTTCTTTTCTCACAATTTCTCTGGTAGCACATGAAATACCCTTTTTTCATGTAACCAATTAAATGAATTCCTCTGTTCATCTCTACATCATTTAACCATGAAATTATGATTAATCCCTTTTAACCTTGTCTTTGTAAATCATAAAATGAAATACAATTAATCTATCACATAACCAGGGAATATACCATCCTATTACTTCCAATATTCCCTTTTAAAATCAGTAAAACCCTGTCTGAGCTACTGGGTTTAGCATAACCTATGGATTTACATAGTAGACCAACACCATATGCTTTTAGCATCAAACTACACACTGCATTCGACAGAAATAGTGCATATGAACTAAAAGTACTTCAGCATACTGTTGGGAACTGAAATCACATTTAGGAAAACCATACAGACACAAAAATAGCCTTTTCCATTGCTTTTAAACAGAAAAAATCCACTCGCGATTAGCATTAGCATAATGCTAACATTAGCATGTATTGTTTGGTTTCCACTCACCAAGATGAGGTATCAGTGTGAATACAGCAAAGGACACAGCCACAATGCCCCTCACGCTCGTGCTCCCGTCAACTTAGGATAATAAAGGTTGCAAATTAGCTTTTGGAGAGTGTTTAGATCCATTTATAGCATCTTTCTGAATGAAACTCACCAAGAAGAGGTATCAGTGTGAACCAGATTGCTCACAGCCTCTCTCTCGTCCGCTCTCATATCATGAAAGACCGAATTCCGAGTGCGCGCTTGCTGCCTCTACTCGGAAGGCGGGGCTAATATCGCTCTTAACAAATGGAAAGACCCAGATCACCCAACATGACCATGAAACGGAAATTTAAAAGTTGGATGACGAGGATCGCACTTCCTCTTCCCCAAGATAGTCAGTTTTCAAAATAAAATCACACAATTGTATTAATACAATTGACATCTGAGAAAAAAAAGGGTCATTTTCTCAGCTGGGTTACAAACAATTCTTTTTTTTCCAGATCATCAGAGAGTTCTTTGCCATGAGGTGCCATGTTGAACTTCCAGTGACCAGTATGAGAGAGTGTGAGAGTGATAACACCAAATTTAACACACTTGCTCCCCATACAGCCCTTGTAACACTAACGAGTCACATGACACCGGGGAGGGAAAATGGCTAATTGGGCACAATTTGGACATTTTCACTTCGAGGTGTGCTCACTTTTGTTGCCAGCGGTTTAGACATTAATGGCTGTGTTGAATTATTTTGAGGGGACAGCAAATTTACACTGTTATACAAGCTGTACACTGACTCCTTTACATTGTATCAAAGTGTCATATCTTCAGTGTTGTCCCATGAAAAGATATAATAAAATATTTACAAAAATGTGAGGGGTGTACTCACATACACAGTGCAAGAGCATTGCAGTTAAATGGTATTTACAGCATTGCAGTTAAATTACCCCGCAATATATAAATATAAATCTAGACAGTATCTTTCACAGTTGAATGAACTTCTCCCTACCAGGCTGCGGCGTCAACTGGGGCAGGACAGGAAACCAACCCACGGAGGAGACTGACGGCTGCCCCAGCTATGGTAGGGTCAGTTTATTTGTGCAAAAAATATCTATCCATATTAATAAAACAAGTAATGCGAGTAATGCATCTGATCAAATTTCAGTAACTGTAACGCATTGCTGAATTTTTAAACAGTAATTTCATTACACAGCACGCTACCGTCAATAATAATTGCAGTTGCATTAGTAGTGTATTGGAAGGGAATGATCCCTGCTGTGCAAAGTAGTGGAGTTAAGCGCAGTCTCTACGAGCAGTGCAGATTATAAAGTCTGACAGCAGAGATGACAGCTAAACCACCATCTTCCTATCTCACCTACTGGGTCAAGGCAGCGCCCCAGAACAGAGCTGTGACATGATTTCTGGCCCAGGAAACACACACACAGGCTCGGGTGAGATTTAAGAGTTTTATTCAGCAGCAGGTGTATGGATGAATGAGTGGGAGATGTGAATGTTATCTTGGGGACAGGAGAGCACCAAGGGCAGAACAGACACCGTACAGCCAGGCAACCCTGAGGACAGAACAGAGAACAGAGGATGAGCAATTGTCTCAGCAAGGTGGTGAAAGTAATAGTATGGTTTACTTGCAGATGTTCTGGTGGCTGGCGTTGGCAAGAGAAGCTCCCACCTGGGAGACAGCACCCAGCTGCGCTCGATGCTGTGAGGATGAGAGGAAAGGCGATGAAGGGAAGTTCTGCCGCCAGGAGGGTCCACCTGTGCACAGGGGAAGAACTGAGGAGAACAGGTAAGAGTGCCTTACTTGAGGGCAACGTGTTGCGGCGTTGGCCGAGAGGAGAAGGCGAACGCAGAGCTTGAGCGTGGAGAAGAGCTGACGGCTCCAGGCCGAGGCTGCGGGCAGAGCAGGTTAAATAGCGGCAGCCTGATGAAGCCCAGGTGTGCGCACGGCTGAAGCGGATGACAGGCGGGAGCGAGTTGTGACAAGCTGGCTTTTTTGATCAGCCTGTTCAGTCTCTTCCTGTTGGCTGCCATGATGCTGCTACCCCAGCAAACCACTCCATACATGATGGCTGATGCCACCACAGAGTCGTAGAAGGTCTTCAGGAGTGAGTGTCCCCTGTACTCCAAAAGACCTGAGTCTCCGCAGGAGGAACAGCCTGTGCTGCCTCTTCCTGTAGAGCGTATTGGTGTTTTGTGGCTAGTCCAGTTTATTGTTCAGGTGAACACCCAGGTACTTGTACGATGTCTATTCCCTTGATGTTTACTGGTGCTGGGGGGGGGGGGGTCCACGCCTGCAGCAGTCCATCACCAGTTCCTTGGTCTTCCCTGCATTGATCTGGAGGCAGTTCAGCAGGCACCAGCCCACAAAGTCCTGGATTAGTGCTCAGTACTCCAAGAAATCCCACTCAGAGATGAGGCCAATGATCGCAGAGTCATCAGAGAACATCTGTAGATGGCACTGTGTTGTGTTATATGAAAAGTCAGCAGTGTAGAGAGTGAACAGGAAAGGAGCCAGACCTGTTCCCTGGGGGGCCCCCGTACTGCAGATGATGGTGTCATACATAGTCCTGAGTCCTCACAAACTGTGGCCAGTCTGTGAGGTAGTCCAGGATCCACGATGATAGGAGTTGGTCCACTCCTGCACACAGCTGCTTGTCCCTCAGAAGCACTGGTCGAATGGTGTTGAATGCACTGGAGAAATCAAAGAACATGATCCTCACATTGCTCTCAGGCTTCTCCAAGTGGGACAGGGAATGGTGTAAGAGGAAGATCACTGCATCCTCCCCCCCGATGCTATGCTGGTAGGTAAACTGAAGTGGGTCCATCGCTGATCCCAGCAGGGGGCAGAGATGGGCGAAGAGTAGCCTCTCCAGGGTCTTCATTATGTGTGATGTGAGGGCCACTGGTCTGTAGCTGTTCAGGTCCTTGGGATGTGGAGTCTTTGGCATGGGTACCACGCAGGGTGTTTTCCACAACTGTGGTACCCTCCCCAGCTTCAGGCTGAAGTTGAAGATGTGCTCCACAATCCTGCACAACTGGTCTGCACAGGACTTGAGGAGCCTCAAGCTGATCTTGTCTGGACCTGCAGCCTTCTTTGCTTTGATCTTCTTCAGCTCAGCTCTCACCTGGGTCTTCAATCACGTATACTATTTTTAAATAAATCTGGAGAAATTAAAGACATTTTGACATTCCCAACATTCAAGATATACAGCAGATGTTTGGCATAGAAGAGAAACACAGGTGTTGTCATTGTTAAATAAAATCAGAAGGGTTGCTGCCATAAACGACTTCTCCTTCCCCCATTCTATTACGCTGAGCACCAAGCTAGAAGGCACCATTTTTATATGGTCTTTGGTATGACCTGGCCAGGACTTGAACCCCCAACCTCCCAGGTGTGGAGTGGATG
The DNA here is from genome assembly GCA_020510985.1 of Pholidichthys leucotaenia. Classification (NCBI taxonomy): domain Eukaryota; kingdom Metazoa; phylum Chordata; class Actinopteri; order Cichliformes; family Pholidichthyidae; genus Pholidichthys; species Pholidichthys leucotaenia. The sequence goes on along the minus strand of CM035839.1, from coordinate 317,371,747 downwards.
CTCCATCAACTAGGCCACCACTCCAGTAGCTGGTTCTCTGGTACCACTTAAGTGGTAATTTCAGATTTTTATTTGGATTTACACTATATTTTGCACACTCACAGAAACCCACTATATGCCTCAATTGTTTCATCAGGTTTCATGTCTAATTATCCGAAATTAAAGACAATATCAGAAAGAGCCCTACAACATCTTACAGTCCCCAAGAAAAAAAAAAATCCTAGACCCATCCATTGATTTGAATCATCTCTGAAGTTTATTGAATTTTTCCATGGCCCAAGCTCTACCTTTCTAACAGATTTTATTAAAATCAGGTCAGTATCCTGCTAAAAGATAAATTGCAATTGGCAAATGACAAATATAGCCTCCAATGACTGCACCCCTCTGTTAAAAAAAATATTGGCAAACAATAACAATAATTTGCCATTGTGGACAAGCTTTGAAAAGGGGTAGCTCAGCGGAGCAGTGGTTAGCACTATGGCAGCACAGTAAGAAGGTCACAGGATCTATTCCATCCCTGACCGTCATGGGTTTGATCCCACCCCCTGACCACTGGTGACCCTTCTGCGTAGAGTTTGCATGTTCTCCCTGTGTCTGCGTGGGTTTACTGTGGGTACTCCAGTTTCCTCCCACAGGCCAAAAACATGCAAGTTAGGTTAACAGGAGACTCTAAAAAGTGGCTCTAGGTGTGAATGTGTGAGTGAATGGGGAAGGGATTGATGCTGCACCTTGGCTGCCTCATTCATCCAGGTGGATGCCCTGAATTTCCCTCTGGGGTTAATAAAGTATAAAGTACACAAAAACAGCATTTTACTACCCTGAAGGTGAAAAAAGATAATAAACATTTCACATAATTAATCCTTAGAGCACTCAGTTTTTATTTTTTTTTTGTCATCGTTCACAATGAATCTGCATCCGGCACAGACCTGTGCCGTTTGTGCTCCAAACACCAAATTTATCATCTAAAAAGAATGCCAGTGTAACATCAAGCTATAAACTGTTTAAACAGTTGTGTGAGATTGGAGACTATTGCTGGACCCAACCACTGTCATAGACTCGGACTGGACAAGTTTACACAATTTTATATGAGTTTAAAGAAAGGCTGCTTCTTAAAGATTAAGGGCTATATTATGACAGTCTAGTCAACAATTTATTGTCTAAGGCACAAAGCACATTTATGGGCATGCTCAAATCCATTTCGCTATTTCAGCAGTGCAAAAAAAAATTTTGCGCCTGATGCAACACGCAAAAAGGCTGTCCTAATGCTTTTAATTATTCAGGTGTGTTTTGTGCGCAACGTGAAAAAAATCTCTCTCTTTACTCAAATTTCCTTTAATAAAAAGGGTTGCAAGATGAATGGCATAATACTATGACAGTATTTAAATCAGAAGACAAATCCATTTTGCATTCTGGACAATGCAGGCTCATTCATAAAGTGAAAAATGGATTTATGGACCATCCACAGCAAGGAGCTTAAAAGTAGCTTTTTTTTTAACCTTCTTGTCCATAGCCCCGCTTCCACTGGGGGGGGGGGGATATAATCATAATTATGCATGGATGAGAGCTGTACAATTCAGACATTATGACATTCTTTCTCTTTGTCCATGATTTTGATAGAGTTGTAAAAGTTCCTTCAGTTATATTATCAAAGGATACAAGACCTGGACTGGGCACACCAATGGTTCTGTCATCAGATCTTCTCTCTCTTTTTTTTTTAACAAAAAAATTGCTTCTACTTTCATTCCCAATTCATCCATCCATCCACCATCCATCCATCCATCACTTATCTGGTGGTCCAAGTCACAGGGGAAGCAGTCAGTGCAGAGAAGCCCAGAATTCCCTCTCCGCAGACCAGTCATTTTGAATCATTCTGTTAAAAGAATGACAGTGAATGAGGAAAAAACTGTCATAAATTAGATAATGATGAATGTTGCCATTGCACAGAGTTGGAGTCTATCCCAGCAACTTTGGGAGAGAAGTGGGGTACCCCTTGGACTGATGAATGAATGAAGGATGAGGTAAGGGATTATGACAGTTTTACAAAATCAGTCTGTCAAAATAGCAGACACTGAGAAATTCTAGCCTTGGTGTAGGAGCAGGCATATGTTCACATTCACACCTTTTAAATGCTCTGCTAAAATAGCAGTTGATAATGCACTGCTGCCTTCAGATCTGCTTTTTGAAGATCAAAAGCTCATTGCAATAAAATTCATCTTAATACCAACATGCCAAACTTGCGCACGCAGCGACCGGCAGCTGGTGGCTTGTCACCGGACTGCAGAACAAATCTACCTACGGGTACAAAATAAGTAAAAAAAAAACAAAAAAAAAAACTTGGTGCCGAGTCTCACCTGCTTTACATCAGTCTCCTCCTAGAAATTTTCAACATTCAGTATAATTAGACACAGAGTCGGCACCATGGAGGGTCAGTCAGGGTTTGTGCTCCCCCCAAATGAGTTACTGCCCCCCCCCAAAAAAAAAGAAGTCCTCAGACTAAGCCTTCGGCATCAAACTTTGTTTTATTAATTGATAATGTATATTTATGAAAAATCAGATTTCTGAGTCTAGGTGAATGCAGCTCCCTTCCCCTCGCAGCAGTAAATCAAGAAGAACAGGGCCATTGGTTGAATGTGACCACCAGTGGCCTCTGAAGGACCAGACCGGAGGGTGTTGATGGACAGAAACTCCAGACAGAGACACATCAACATGGAGGGAACCAGCGAGGGAACAGACAAAAGCGACTGGTAATAATGAAACATCTTCTGGGCAGCGGAAAGCGGACTTTCAGGGGTCATTTTTCTGAGAGGTTGCCTTGTCCTGGACCCTGCAAATCAGACATCTCCTACTAAACAGGTAAATTTCTGGGAAATTCCTTCTGTCTATTCATGTGGTGCTTTTAAATCAAGAGAAAAGTTAAGTTGATCATGACTGAAAGAGTTGAGATTGCTCTGACTTTTTTTTAGGGAGACTGAACAGCATATTAATACTTCATACAGCTGCAAAGGGATGTTTTCACCTAAGCAAAAAATAGCTCAAAGAGTGTTGTCTGAAAACCTCAGCTTGAAAATTGCATAACTGTAGAGAATGTGTTCAAGGATGAGGCTGAGTTTATTTCTCAGGTTCAGCTTTATTAAGTGAACACATTGCTCTATCATTTTCTAAGCAAAAGAAGAGACTGAGCAATCACATACCACACTCTTATACCCTGCAGAAGCCACACAACCTAAGTCACATGGTGCTTTAGCAAACATACAATCCCATGGTACATAATCCCAGTCACAATGCACTCTTTGATGTTCCTCTATTGTCTCTTATCCCTCGATGTTCCGGGAATCCTCCTGGGGCATCCTCTCCGAGACAAAGGCCCAAACTCACACCTCCTCGTCATCTCCTGTAGATCTCTGCAGGCCCAAACCTCTTTTGTCCCACAAGACGTGAAGCCCCCAATACACATACAGTCATACATATGTGGGAAATATGAACTCAATATATGCGCCACATAACCCCCCCCCCCCCCCCAAACATCTATTCAGGGACAAAACATAATCGGAGATGCATGGCAGAAAACATCACAACATATCACAAATCAATCCCCCAATTGCTTGGGTTTTAACCTCCTGCCATATCTGCTGTAAGCCGGCTTTGTTCCTTCTGCAGTGGCTCCCTGCATCTGTGAATCAGAATTATTAGCACATCTCTGTGGTGGCTCAGAACAATGTCTTCCCGGCGGCCTGCCACGGCGGGGGGCCCTGGCCAACTGCACGTGTTCATCAGCCAGAACGAAGGCGGGTTTGAGTCTGTTAATGCAAATCAACTCTTTTCTGTCTCCCAAATCAAGCAAAAAATGTTTCTCCCCTGTCTCCAACACTCTGAAAGGCCCGTCGTAAGGTGGCCGCAAACCTGGTCGTTGAGCATCATGTCTAACAAAAACAAACTCCGCATTTTTTAAAGCCCTTGGCACAAAAACGCGCGGAAAACTGTGATGAACTGGGCCAGGAAGGGTGTTTGATCCTGTGCCGCTCTGCAACAGCTGAGCGGGGGGGCAATTTGGTGCAGGGTTGTCCGGAAGGAATTCCCCCGGCAAACGGAGGGGTTGAGCAAAAACTAATTCAGCCGGAGAGGCTTGCAAATCCTCCTTAGGTGCGGAACGCAACCCTAATAACACCCATGGAAGTTTATCCACCCAATTTGTATCCGTAAGAGACGCTCTGAGGGCTGCTTTCAATGACCTATGAAAGCGTTCGCACAAACCGTTAGCTTGGGGGTTATACGCGGTAGTACGGTGAATCTTCACCCCCAGGCTGTGGGCCATGGATGACCAGAGTTCGGAAACGAATTGGGGACCTCTGTCGGACGTTATGTCTGACGGAACTCCAAAACGCACAACCCAAGCCGTTAAAAACGCGCGTGCAACGTCTGCTGCTGTGGTTGACGCTAAAGGAACCACTTCTGGCCAGCGCGTGGTGCGATATACCATCATCAAAAGGTGTGTGCACCCCTGCGACAACGGAAGGGGGCCCACCAAGTCGACATGCACATGATCGAAATGTTTAGCCGGGATGTGAAAAGGCTCCAAAGGGGTTCTAGTGTGCTTGTGTATTTTGGCTCGCTGACACGCTACGCAGGCTGCTGCCCATTCTTTGACCTGTTTACGCAACCCCGGCCAAACAAATTTCTCCCCCACCATTTTAATCGATGCGCGCACCCCTGGGTGCGCCAGAGAATGGATTGAGTCAAAAACGCGGCGGCGCCATGCAGCTGGAACCACAGACATCACAGATTAGAGGGGGCATACCTATCTGCTGCACCCTGTGCTCCAGCCTTAACCCTGTTGGTCCAGACTGGAGCGCGCGCACATCCGCGTCGCTAACCTGCTCCGCGGCCATGGCTGCGTAATCTAAACCTACACGGACCGGGGCTGCGAGCACTTCTGCGCCACAAACCTGGCCCGCGGCCACGGCCGCCGAGTCTGCCCCCACGGGGCCTGGCGCTGCTACCGCACGCGAAAGACAATCTGCCACTACATTATGTTTGCCCGCGACATGCTGAATATCGGTGGTGAACTCCGATATCGCGGCCAGCTGTCTTTGCTGCCGGCCTGACCAAGTTTTTTAAGTGCCGCGTACAATGGTTGCATGAGCTGCGCTGCACCTGGGAGGAAACAGTTATAAAAATTAACCATTCCCAAAAATTCCTGCAATGCTTTGACCGTCTGAGGTTGGGGAAAATCTGTTATTGCGCGTACTTTATCGGGCAGAGGGACTGCTCCTTCTGGCGAAACGAGGTGCCCCAAAAAATCTATTTGCGTCACCCCGAACTGGCACTTCGCTGGGTTAATTATTAACCCGTGCTCCGCCAGCCTCCGAAAAACCGCTGTGAGGTGGCTTTCGTGTTCGTCCTCGGACGTGCTTGCTACCAAAATATCATCCAAGTAGACGAACACGAAAGGGAGGCCGCGTAAAACTGCATCCATCATGCGCTGGAAAGTCTGCGCGGCACCCTTGAGTCCAAAAGGCATGCGCAAAAACTTGAAAAGCCCAAAAGGAGTTATTACCGCTGTTTTGGGTATGTCCTGAGTGCGGACTGGGACTTGGTGGTACCCGCGCACCAAATCTATTTTAGAAAAAATGCGCGCCCCCGCTAAATGCACTGAAAAATCCTGGATGTGCGGAATCGGGTAGCGGTCATGTGCTGAAGCGTTATTCAACCTGCGGAAATCACCGCAAGGCCGCCACGAGCCATCAGCCTTGGGGACCATATGCAGTGGTGAAGCCCAGGGGCTGTTAGAGCGTCTAATGATGCCCAGTTTTTCCAGGTTGGCGAATTCCTCGCGCACTATGGCCAGTTTAGCTGGGTCCAAGCGCCGAGCTTTTGCAAAAACAGGGGGGCCGGTGGTAGTTATAAAATGTTCCACCCCATGTTTAGCCACTGACGCCGAAAACGTTGGGACTGTGAGTGCTGGAAACTGAGTGAGCAGTGCTTGAAACTTACCACCCACAGCTGTGACGTTGGGCTGTGCAGTAGGCTGGACCACCCGGGCTGTACAGGAAATGGAGTGGAAAGACAGTGCATTAACCATACGTCTATTAGCAAGATCAACCAATAAACCATTTGAGCACAAAAAATCGGCACCTAACATGTTATTACTGACTGCAGCCACGACGAAAGTCCACTCGAATGTCCGACCGTGAAAAGACAGGGGGAGGGTCTTCTCCCTGAAGGTCTTGATTGTCGAGCCGTTCGCCGCTAACACCAGGGGTCCGCTGGAAGGCGCCAGCCGGTCAGCGTAGGAAGGTGTGATGAAGCTCAGCTGGGAGCCCGTGTCCACCAGGAACTGCCTCCCTGATTTCGCGTCTGTGATGTAGAGCAGCTGCTACCGACTCTCGGTCCTGGTGTTTCCCGAGCGCTTGAACTGGCACGGTGGAATGCACTTGTGTGCCCTCTCGGCGAAACGTCGATGATAAAAGCAGAGGGCGTCGCCTGCTCCGCGTCTCCTGGTCTCCGCCGCTGCTGACGTCAGCGAATTTGGTGCTGCAGCCTCTGGCCTCCTGCCGTCTCCCGGCGTTGCGCTCAGCTCCGCTGCCGCCGTCGTGGCCATGTGCCGTCTATGGGCGTCGACGAGTCGCTGTGCCTCCTGGCCCAGCTCGTGGTACTCTCGGTTGGTCAGCAGCTGTGAGCTGGCCTGGGTGACTCTCACCACTGACGGTAGTGTCCTGAGGAAAAGATGGGCGAAGATAAAGCTGTCATCATCATCGCCTCTCAGACTCAGCATCCTCGCCATCAGGTCCGCAGGCCTGTCTGCCTCGCCTTCAGTCAACACCAGGAGCTTCTCTGCTTGCTCTCCCAGCGAGGGGGTGAAAGCACGGATGAGGGCGGCTTTCAATGCGTCGTACTTGTCGTCGTCTGGTGGGTGGTTAGTCAGGCTCTCCACCCGCTGTGCTGTGAGGCTGTCCAGCTTTGCGACTACATGGTAGAATTTCGTTGCGTCCGCTGAAATTCCCCGAAGATGGAACTGCGCCTCGACAGTGGTAAACCAGGAGCGCGAGCTGTGCTGCCAGAAATCGGGCAGCTGGACTGCGGTAGCTGCGTTAGCCCGGTTGGCTCCTGTCGAGTCCGGTGCGTGAAGGTCATCGCCGGCCATAATTTGTCGTAGGGTCACCAGTGTAGAGAATGCGTTCAAGGATGAGGCTGAGTTTATTTCTCAGGTTCAGCTTTATTAAGTGAACACATTGCTCTATCATTCTCTAAGCAAAAGAAGAGACTGAGCAATCACATACCACACTCTTATACCCTGCAGAAGCCACACAACCTAAGTCACATGGTGCTTTAGCAAACATACAATCCCATGGTGCATAATCCCAGTCACAATGCACTCTTTGATGTTCCTCTATTGTCTCTTATCCCTCGATGTTCCGGGAATCCTCCTGGGGCATCCTCTCCGAGACAAAGGCCCAAACTCACACCTCCTCGTCATCTCCTGTAGATCTCTGCAGGCCCAGACCTCTTTTGTCCCACGAGACGTGAAGCCCCCAATACACATACAGTCATACATATGTGGGAAATATGATCTCAATATATGCGCCACAAAACTAACTTTTTTTTTTTTTTCATTTGAGAGAGTGGTCACAGTCTAAAGTTTTATTTAGAACCGCCACAGACCCAGCAGCACGGAGACCACCCACAAGTGCGACCTGTGTGACAGGGACTGCCATTCGCGCATCGGCCTGTTCAGCCACAGGCGGTGCTGTTCCAGCAGAGTAGACGTTTAGGATTCTCTTCCATGGTCATCATAGACCGACGGAGGCCGACGACTGTTAATAAATTTGATAATCTTTGCACCAGAAGTTGGTTTGGGTTTGAGCATGACCTTTAGTTAGTGAGGGTGTTTCCCTGTGTTTTTTGGAAAGTGGAGCTCCAGCCACTAGGAAAAAGCAAAATTTTTTCCTAGTGGCTAGAGGCGGACATAAAACCCACCTGTTAAATAAAGGTTTAGAGATCAGTATTTAAAATGTATTCAGTGGTGTGAAAAAGTGTTTGCCCCCTTCTTGATTTCTCTTTTTTTTTGCGTGTGTGTTTGTCACACTTAAATGTTTCAGATCATCAAACAAATTTAAATTTTAGACAAAGATAACACAAGTAAACACAAAATGCAGTTTTTAAATTAAGGTGTTCATTATTAAGGGGAAAAAATCCAAATCTACATGCCCCTGTGTGAAAAAGTGATTGCCCCAGAAACCTTATAACTGGTTTGGCCACCCTTAGCAGCAACAACTGCAATCAAGCATTTGCTATAACTGGCAATGAGTCTTTTACAGCACTGTGGAAGAATTTTGGCCTACTCATCTTTGCAGAGTTGTTGTAACTCAGCCACATTGTAGGGTTTTCTAGCATGAACCACCTTTTTAAGGTCATGCCACTGTCATGAATCGCCCTACCAGGGCAGGACTGAGGACACCAAACGCCAGCTGTGAGTTTTCAACATTTAATAACAAAAAACACAAACACTAAACAAAACACTACACTTACAAATAAAGCAAAGACATGCGGTAAGACACCGGAGAATAGGGATCCTGTCTGGAGGGAATAGATGGAGTCACACCCGAAAGGAAACAGGGCTCACGTCTGGGGAATAAACGGAGGAATAAAGATTAAACTCCAGACAGAGCGCACCCGTTCCGCTCCGCAGGAAAACACAGTAACTCAGAGTAATGACTAGTAGGATGCTGCAATGAGGCTGAGTTGCAGCGGACTTAAATAGGGCAAGGAGAAAGACACAAATTAACAACAGGTGTGGGTCACGTGAGCGAAAATAATGAGATCAAATTAATGACAGGTGTGACAGCCCGCAAAACAGAATTTGACAAGAGGAAGTACACATGGTGACTGTCAAAATAAAAGCACATATTGGAACCCCAAAAACAGAAGACACACAAAGCAATCAATAAACTCATGAAACAAAGACAAAGACCAGATAACAGTAAATGACAAGACTACTAAATGTAAAACAAAAGGAAACTAAGGTGAGGACGAGGGAGACTCTTAAACAAACACAGGCTGAGATATAAAATACAAAACCGGATAATCACAAACTAAAGGAATCAGACTAATAATGACAAAACTAAGAATACAGGGCAACTCATAAATAAACAGAGACAAATGGCAACCCAGAGAACATAATACAGAAATACATGAAATAACCAAACTAAGATAAAATAACAGGAAACTAAGCACAACAACAAACGGACAAATTCAGATAACAATACACCAATTCAGACTCAATACAAAATGAACCGAGATGAAATGTACAGACCATAATAAGAACTAACTGAAGGGTGCACCCGGTGCTCCCCCTGAACTCCGCTTCATGACAGCCACAGCATTTCAATCGAATTCAGGTCAGGACTTTGACTAGGCCACTCCAAAGTCTTCATTTTGTTTTTCTTAAGCCATTCAGAAGTGGACTTGCTGGTGTGTGTTGGATCATTGTCCTGCTGCACAACCCAAGTGCGCTTCAGCTTGAGGTCACAAACAGATGGCCAGACATTCTCCTTCAGTATTTTATGGTAGACAGCAGAATTCATGGTTCCATTTACCACAGCAAGTCTTCCAGGTCCTGAAGCAGCAAAACAGCCCCAGGCCATCACACTACCACAACCATATTTTACTGTTGGTATGATGTTCCTTTTCTGAAATGCTGTGTTACTTTTACACCAGATGTAATGGGACACACACCTTCCAAAAACTTCAACTTGTGTCTCATCAGTCCACAGAGTATTTTCTCAAAAGTCTTGGGGATCATCAAGATATTTTCTGGCAAAAGTGAAACGTACCTTTATGTTCTTTTTGCTCAGCAGTAGTTTTTGTCTTGGAACTCTGCCATGCAGGCCATTTTTGCCCAATCTCTTTTTTTATGGTGAAGTCATGAACACTGACCTTAACTGAGGCAAGTGAGGCCTGCAGTTCTTTGGATGTTGTTGTGGGGTATTTTATGACCTCTTGGACAAGTCGTCGCTGCGTTCTTGGGGTAATTTTGGTCAGCCGGCCACTCCTGGGAAGGTTCACCACTGTTCCATATTTCTGCCATTTGTGGATAATGGCTCTCATTGTGGTTTGCTGGAGCCCCAAAGCTTTAGAAATGGCTTTATAACCTTCTCCAGACTGCTAGATCTCAATTACTTTGTTTCTCATTTGTTCCTAAATTTTTTTTGGATTGCAGCATGATGTCTAGCTTTTGAGGATCTTTTGGTCTACTTCACTTTGTCAGGCAGGTCCTGTTTAAGTGATTTCTTGATTGAGAACAGGTGTGGTAGTAATCAGGCCTGGGTGTGGCTAGAGAAACTGAACTCAGCTTTCCAAAGATGTGACAAACCACAGTTAATTTGTGTTTTAACAGCGGGCAATCATTTTTTCACACAGGGCAATGTAGGTTTGTGTTAGAAAAATTCTTTCTAAAGCAATTCTTTCTGCGTTCTTTTAAGGAGGGTAAGTTAAGAACATGACTGTATAAGTTGGTGTATTTGCTGTTTAGGGTTGTCAAATACAAATTTGGGACTTTTTCTTGCAATTTTTTCCACAAAAATAGAAATAAATACATTTTTTTTTTTACATATTTTTTTCCAGACAACTTTGTAACAGTTTTGTACTTTGTTCTAGTTTTAGCAAGTAAAGTTTACTTAAGAACAATCTCAGTAAAAATGTATCCACCTTATTCCTGAGGGTGCTGCTGTAGAAACGATTATGGGTGCAACCTCCAGTTTCGGCTGAAATAGTGTTAAATCAGTCAGCAAGAGTGGAGTAGTGGGGTATTTAAAATAGCGTTTTCAAAAGTGTTTCAGATTTGTTTTGTGGTGGACATAATACACATGGCAATCCACCCAGGACAAGGGGGTTGGTGGGGAAGAAGATAGTTAGAGATGCTAACGGGGAAAGCTGAGAGAAGCCAACCAAAGATGTGCCTTTCACCCCCTGCCGCGCCAGGCTGACACCTGAGGACGCAGGGGTGCGAATGTATTGTAGCAAGACCTGCTCTGTGATGTGTGGTTCAATGTTATGTTAATGTGTGTGCATGTCTTGCAGTCTGAATGTTAATGTGTCTACCCTGAATGCTGGAGGCGGGAATTAAAGTGCATAAAGGAGTTTGTTCAGGCACTCAGGTTTTAGAGTTTCTGTGCTTATGTTGGAAGTGGAATAAAGTTCGTGTGTTGTTCAGCTTGCTGCCTCATCTGTTTCCATCTTCCACATTGGCGACCCTAAGACGTGCAATGGAGAACGAGCTGAGCACCGCCCTGGAGACAACCCAGAGGGAGAACACCAGCGTGGCATGCACTGTCACAGTCAAGCTCCCAGACTTCTGGCTTCACAATCTAACCGCTTGGTTTCTACATGTTGAAGACCAATTCGCACTCCGTGGAATCACAACGGACAACACCAAATATTATCATGTGGTTGCTACACTGGATGTGCGCGCCCTCAGCAAGTAACAAGCCTGCTCCAGGAACCAGCAGCCCAGGGGAAATACGACGCACTCAAGCAGATGCTGATTCAGCTGTATACCCTGTCAGACAGTGAGAGAGCAGAGAGACTCCTAACACGCTCAGAGTTAGGTGACAGATCAGATGCGTAGCTGATGGAGAGCATGTTAGCATTGATGATGAAGCATGATGAATGCTTCCTGTTTGCCCACCTCTTCCTCAGGAACCTACCTGCTACAGCGAGAGAGATCCTGGCCAACTCGCCGCTGCTGGTAACCAGGAACTACCACGCTCTGGTGCAGAAAGCGGACCGCATCATCTTAGCGACCAGAACTCTCACCTTGCACGCAACGACACTGGCATCCAGGAAGGACTCCAGCGAGGTTGAGGAGCCCTTGGTGGTGGCTGGGACAGACACTAATAGATGCAGGAATGGGACGCTCTGTGTCTATCACCGCCGCTTTGGCTCAGATGCCCAATTCAAGAAGCCAGGGAAACGGCACAGCCAGCAGTCAGTAGCAGCCGCGCTGCTGGCAACAGGAACAAGCTACTGTTCATCACAGACACACGTTCAGGGAGATGTTTCTTAGTGGACTCCGGCTCCCAGAAGAGCCTCATTCTGCCAGTCAGTGCAGACAGATCGGTAGGAGGCAGCGGTCCAGAGCTCACGGCCACCAACGGATCCAATATCAGGACGTTTGGCTAACGGATGCTGACGGTGTGCTTACACGGATGCAATTACCAATGGAATTTTGTGGTGGCAGCATGTTCTGTCCCCATTTTAGAGGAAGATTTTTTTTATGTGCTTATGGGTTGTTAGTCAGTGTTGCCAACAGATGTTTAGTGGATGCTGTCTCTTTTACCTCCTTGCCCTGCACAGCTCGGGGAGTTGGGCCAACAACACAGGCTAGCGTTGTAGCTCCAGGGAGTAAGTACCAGCATTTACTTTCACAGTTCCCAGGACTCACGGCTCCAACATTTTCTGCCACAGTAACCAAACACGGGGTCAAACATTTCATAACCACAAAAGGCCCACCGGTGTTCGCGCAACCTTGGTGCCTGGATGCGGTTAAACTAGCCAGCGCGAGCGAGGAGTTTACCAACTTAGAACAGCTGGGCATCATTAGGCGCTCCAACAGCCCGTGGGCATCCCCACTACCCATGGTGCCTAACGCCGATGGGTCATGGCGGCCGTGCAGCTTTTTCCGGTGCTTGAACAATGCCACGGAACACAATCGGTATCCCATCCCTCACATCCAGGATTTTTCCGTGCACCTGGCTGTGTTTTTTCGAAAGTGGATCTGGTCCGCGGTTACCACCAGGTCCCGGTGCATGCGGAGGACGTTCCCAAAACAGCGGTAATAACTCCTTTTGGCCTTTTGGAGTTTTTACGCATGTCGTTCGGGTTAAAAGGCGTGGCGCAAACCTTCCAAAGAGTGATGGACACAATGCTCCGTGACCTGCCCTTCGTTTTTGTCTACTTAGACATAGCGCATCGGAGTAGGAGCACCTCACCTATCTCAAACTACTTTTCCAGAGGTAAAAGGGCTTATCGTGGACCCAACAAAGTGCCAGTTCAGTGTGCCAGGGATTGATTTTTTAGATCACTGCATTTCGCCGGAGGGCACGATTCCACTGCCTGTTAAGGTGCGTGCCATGTTGAATTTTCCACGCCTGCAGACCGTGAAGGCCCTGCAGAAATTTGTGGGCATGGTCAACTTTTACAACCGCCCCCCCCCCAAGCAGCCCAGCTGCTGCAGCCGTTGCACGCTGTGCTCAAGAAAAAGAAGCCTGCGGAAAACATCAACTGCACCCCCCAGCAAGTCCAGGCTTTCGCAAAAGCCAAAACAGCACTCACTAACGCCGCTTTGCTAGCCCACCCTGTACTGTCAGCGTGGATAGCACTCACCACTGACGCGTCTGACGTTGCCATAGGGGCAGTGGTGGAGCAGTACGTTTCTGGTGCATGGCAGCCGCTCGAATTTCTCAGCCGCACTTTGCACAACAACAGACGCAACTACAGTACATTTGACAGAGAGTTGTTGGCCTTCCACCTGGCGACACCCAATTTCCAGTTTTGGCTGGAAGGATGTGAGTTCACTGCATTTGTTGATCATAAGCCGCTCACATACGCAATGTCCAAAGTCTCAGAACCGTGGTCAGCCCGGAAGCAACGACATTTGGCCGCGATCATGGAGTTCACGACCAACATTCAACACGTAGCCGGCAAGCTTAATGTAGTGGCTGACTGCCTGTTGTGCGCGTTAGTCTCCCCGGTCTACATGGGAATAGATTTCCTCGCCATGGCCGTGGAGCAAACCGTGGACGTGGACATTTGCGCAAGCCGGTCCGTGCCTACTGGGTCAAAGCTGGAGAGCAGGGTGGTGCAAGAAGGGTGCCCCCCCTTGCTCTGCAATGTTTCCACTGGTCACCCACGGCCGGTGGTTCTGAGCTCTTGGCGTCGCTGCGTTTTTGAGTCAGTCCACTTCCTTTCACATCCCAGCGTGCATGCCTCGGTTAAACCGGTGTGGGCAAAATTTGTCTGGCCTCACTTACACAGGGACATGAAAGAGGGGGCTGCAGCGTGCGTTGCATGCCAGCGGGCCAAAGTGCACAAGCACACCAGAGTCCCCCTCGAGCCATTTCAAATTCCGGCCAGGAGGTTCGACCATGTCCACGTGGATTTGGTGGGCCCCCTCCCACCGTCCCAAGGGTTCACACACCTTTTGACAATTGTGGGTCGCACCACACATTGGCCTGAAGTGGTCCCGCTGGCTTCCACCACGTCCATGGAAGTGGCTCGCACTTTTTTGTCAGCTTGGGCTGCACAGTTCTAATCCCCATCGAACATCACTTCCGACAGGGGTCGACAATTCACTTCGGAACTCTGGTCCACGATGGCCCAGAGCCCATGGGGTCAAAATCCACCACACCACCGCGTACAACCCCCAGGCTAACGGGTTATGCAAACGCTTTCATAGGTTGCTTAAAGCAGCGCTCAGAGCCTCACTCACGGATGCAAATTGGGTCGACCGCCTGCCCTGGGTCCTATTGGGGTTGCACTCTGTGTCTAAGGAGGCTCTGGCAGCCTCCCCGGCAAAACTCGTTTTTTCTCAGCTGCTACGGATCCCCGGAGAATTTTTACCGGAAAGCCTAGCACCCGGGACTGACCCGCCAACACAATTAGTTTACAGTACAGGGGCCACTAACATGCCGGGCCCAGGGCACCATTGTTTTCCCCACACCTTCATCTCAAAGAGCTTACAGAGCACCAAGTTCATTTTTGTTAGGCACGACGCACACAGAACCCCACTGCACCCATCATATGACAGACCGTTCAGAGTGCTGGAAACCGGGGCAAAGCATTTTGTGTTAGACTTAGGGGGGCATAAGGAAACCATCTGCATTGACAGGCTTAAGCCCGCTTTTGTGTTGGCAGATGAACAGGTGGTGTTGGCTCAAGCTCCCCGGTGCGGTGGCCCACCTACAGTACAGTGGCTCCGCAAGCTGGTGTTCCCCCTGCAGAGAACTGTTGGCTGCAGACTAGGACTTTCCCCTCCCTACCCTTTCCCCTCCACAGGAATGTGCACCGGAGACCAAGTTTGTCTCCTGCCCTTCTCAACAGCAAGACACTGTGGCAGGTCCACATTACAGCCGTTGTGTTCAGCTGGCTGCCTTGTCTGTTTCCATCTTCCACAGTTTTAATGTATAGTCCACATACATATTTTGCAGTGAAGTGGCAGATAATTTAAGCACTTGTAGTTTTTGTATTTTTGAATGTTTTTGCGTTGTTCTGGTACTTGCTGCTGTTCATGGTGTGAGAGTCCTAAACCTCAGCTAAATCTGTGCTGGCTTCAACAGCAATGCATAGATCATGTGTGGTGATCCGCTCTGCCTGCCTGTTGCCTGATCCTCCACAGCTGTGCGCACACCTACTCTCCTCATCAAGCCTGACTACTTAAGCTGTGCTGCCCTCTGGTCTGCACGGAGTCGTCAAGCTCCCTGGTCTGGTAAGACCGCTGCGCTACTTCGTCGTTCTCCTGAGATTCCTTCTCTACTTCGTCATCTCCTGAAATTCCTTCTCTACTTCGTTGTCCTCCTGAGAGTTCCAGCCCCCCAAAGCAACATAAGCCTCCTTCATCCTCATCCTCTGCTCCCCTGTGCACAGATGGAAATCCATGGCGGCGGACCTCCTCCTCCTGGCGGCAGACTGAGCACTCCCTGCACTTCACCAAGCCCTCCTTTCATTCCCTCTGCAACCAGGACTGAAGACACTGTCTCTCTGGCCGGAGCCTTCAGGAAAAAGTCTGTGCTGCTCACCAACTCGCCTACAGTAAGACTGAACATAACCATACCATCTCTCCAGAGTGTTGGCACTAACCCCCCTTGTCTCTGCTCTTCCATAGGGTTGCCAGTCTTCACGGTGCTCTGCTCGCCCCAGCTGCTACATTCATACACACACGCACACACTCATACATACACCACACAATAAAGATAATTGAGTTTATTTCTGAGTCTGTGTCTGCTTCCTGGGTCTCAAATCATGTCAGTATGCACTGAAAACTAAAAAGGACTGTTCGTGTGATCGGTGGTACAGACACAGGACAGACACAACAGCACCAGGTATGTTTTCACTTGTATGAATGTCACAGATCTGACGTTTATATATGTCACCAGATGCAAGGCTGCATGAAGTAAAAATAATAAATAAAAAAATAGTAACAGTTTGCTTCCTAAGGCTTAACTATTTAAGAAAGATATCAAATAGTTGGGGTTTTTTTGGCAGTTGTTGCACTGCATTGGAACATATGGACGTGATATTAGCAGCTTCAGTGTGCTTTAATTTTTAAATTATCACAAAATAAATCAATAAAATTTTGAACAATTGTCAGAAAAGCTCTGTACCTGTTAAGTTAAATAACAAGCATTCATTGCATGACAGCAGTATGAGCATGTTAATGTGGGCGTAAAACAAACAGCTGCAGCTGTCTAGATAGATAGATAGATAGATAGATAGATAGATAGATAGATAGATAGATAGATGTACTTTATTGATCCCAAACTGGGAAATTGCAGTGTAACAGCAGCATGACAGTAGACAACCAAATGACAGAATCACATGCATGACAAAGGGATTACCCATGGAAAGTAAAACTAACACTACTAAATAAAAAAAGTCTATCTACATCATAGCTGAATAGATGGTGACCTGTATAAACACATGAATCATACCCGCTGTACAATGCAGGACTATCAGGAGCAGAGTGAAATGTGAGGTACCGGACAGACTGTAAGGTGCAGTATAAGGTAAGATAAGATAAGATAAGCCTTTATTAGTCCCACAATGGGGAAATTCCAGGATTGCAACAGCACAGGGACAGCATCACTCAGAGCAATAATTTAGAAGATAAGAAAATAAGAGCAGTGAATATACATACTGTATGTACACATAAATATATATACACAGTGCGGAGCACTGTAGCTAGATGCAATAAACAGCATAACCGTCTACTTAGTTATCCTGCATAGTATGAATATGTGCCCATACATATTGTCACCCTCCGTAGCAACTGATATTGTCCTAGTTGTATACTGGAGGGGACCATTTGTGTAAGTCTGTTGTGTCTTTTGCATTCAACACTATTAGGTCGTCAAGTTTTTTTTGCTATCTCTGCGAGCAGCCCTGCTTAGGTTATAAAGTCTGACAGCTGTAGGTAGGAAGGACCTGCGAAACCTCTCGGTCGCGCACCTAGAATGATGTAGTCTACTGCTAAATGAGCTCCTCAGTGCATTCAGTATGTCCTGCATAGGGTGGGACTTGGACTCCAGCAGAGATGACAGTTTAGCCACCATCCTTCTCTCTCCTATCTCCTCCACTGGGTCAAGGCGTTGCCCCAGGACAGAGCTAGCTTTCTTGATTAGTTTGTTCAGTCTCTTCCTATCGGCTGCTGTAATGCCGTTGCCCCAGCAGACCACTCCAAAAGTGATGGCTGATGCCACCACCGTGTCGTAGAATGTCTTCAGGAGCACCCCTTGTACACCAAAAGACCTGAGCCTCCTCAGTAGGAACAGCCTGCGCTGTCCCTTCTTATAGAGTGCGTCGGTATTGTGTGACCAGTCTAGTTTATTGTTCAGATGAACACCCAGGTACTTGTAGGATGTCACCATCTCAATGTCTGTTCCCTGGATGTTTACTGGTGTTGTGAGGGGTTGTCCTTGCCTGTGGCAGTCCACCACCAGCTCCTTAGTTTTCCTCGCGTTGATCTGGAGGCAGTTCCAATGGCACCAGTCCACGAAGTCCTGGATAAGTCCTCTGTACTCAGCTTCATCTCCATTGGAGATGAGGCCGACAATTGCAGAGTCATCAGAGAACTTCTGTAGATGGTAGTGTGTTGTGTTGTGTGAGAAGTCCGTAGTATAAAGGGTGAACAGAAAGGGAGCCAAAACCGTTCCCTGGGGGGCCCCCTGTGCTACCGATGATCGTGTCGGACATACAATCCCTGGTTCTCACAAACTGTGGCCGGTTTGTGAGGTAGTCCAGGATCCATGATGACAGGTGCTGGTCCACCCCTGCGCACAGCAGCTTGTCCCTCAGGATCATCGGTTGGATGGTGTTGAAAGCACTGGAGAAGTCAAAGAACACGATCCTCACCGCGTTCCCAGGCTTCTCCAGGTGGTACAGGGAACGGTGAAGGAGGAAGATCACTGCATCCTCCACCCCGATGCCATGCTGGTAGGCGAACTGGAGTGGATCCATCGCTGGTCCCACCAGGGGGTGGAGGTGAGCAAGGAGCAGTCTCTCCAGGGTCTTCATCATGTGAGACGTCAGGGTCACTGGTCTGTAGCTGTTCAGGTCTCTGGGATGGGAAGTCTTTGGTACGGGTACCACACAAGATGTTTTCCACAACTGTGGTACCCTCCCCAGCTTCAGGCTCAGGTTGAAGATGTGCTCCACAATCCCACACAGCTAGTCTGTGCAGGACTTGAGGAGCTTTGCGCTGATGCCGTCCGGTCCCGAGGCCTTCCTCGCCTTGATCTTCCTCAGCTCCGTCCTCACCTGGGTCTTAGTGAGGGTCAGGTTGGGGGGCTGTGTGCTGGGAGTGGGGGGGTGTTGGTGGAGTGGGGTGTGGACAGCAGGTCTCCATGACTTTAGAGGCGGCAGTGGTTGGTGTGCAGGCAGGGAGGATGGTGGTTGGTCAAACCTATTAAAAAAAACAGGTTCAGATTGTTTGCCCACTCCCTGCCCCCCATGGTCTGGGAGGAGGTGTTCTGGAGCCCAGAGATGGTTTTGAGGTTTCTCCAGACCCCGCCGATGTCGCTCCGTTGCAGCTTGTCCTCCATCTTCTTCCTGAAGCTGTCCTTGCCTTTTCTGATCTTCCTCCTCAGCT
The DNA here is from genome assembly GCA_020510985.1 of Pholidichthys leucotaenia. Classification (NCBI taxonomy): domain Eukaryota; kingdom Metazoa; phylum Chordata; class Actinopteri; order Cichliformes; family Pholidichthyidae; genus Pholidichthys; species Pholidichthys leucotaenia. The sequence goes on along the minus strand of CM035839.1, from coordinate 317,352,888 downwards.
CCCTCTGTACGGACTTCAGCATCTCCCTGTTCCCCGACCTGAAGATCCTTTTCTTCTCTTTCAGAAGTGTTTTTATCTCAGGGTTGATCCAGGGTTTGTTGTTCGAGCAACACTGTATGGTCTTGGTGGGTACGGTGTTTTCCACACAGAAGCTGATGTAGTCCGTGATGGTGTGAGTGAGGCCGTCGATGTCCTCACCATGTGGATCGCAGAGCTGCTCCCAGGCAGTGATTTCAAAATAGTCCTTTAGAGCGTCCATTGCCTCCTCAGACCATATCTTCACCGTGCACATGACCAGAGGTTGTCTGTGTACTAGGGGTTTGTACACCGGCAGGAGATGAACCAAGTTGTGATCCGATCTCCCGAGTGGGGGGAGTGGTGATGAGGCATGTGACATACTGGGTGAACGTGGGCAGAATGGGGGACAGTGAAATATGGCTGAAATCACCGGAGATGAGGAGAAGAGCATCTGTGTGTTCTGTCAGCAGCCTACCAGTTACTGAGGGAATGGCGTCACGCGCTGTCCCCGCGTTCGCACATCGGATTTGCATAAATAACAATGCAGATCACGTGTGAGTATTCCCTCGGGAGATAGGTAGGCCGCATGCTAACAGCTAGCAACTCGATGTCTTTGCGGGAGTGCTGTTCCTTAACCGTGACGTGTCCCGGTCTGCACCAGCTGTTATTGATATACATTATCACTCCTCCGCCCCTTGCCTTCCTACTGTCTGGTGTCCGGTCTGCCCGTATTGCGTGGAAACCCTCCAGTTCAACGTTAGCATCTGTTGCTAGTTCTGTTAGCCACATCTCAGTAAACAACATCATGCTAATCTCTCTGAAGACGCTCTGGTAATGAGCCATAGCCACGAGCTCATCTGTCTTATTGAGTAGCAATCATACATTCCCCATAATAACGGGTGGAAGGACGGGTCTGTAGGGTCTGTACCTTATATTCCTCGCCTGCCGTCTTGCTCCAGCACAACATCCACGTCGCTTCTGTCTTATTTCTACCAGTATGTCGTATTCTTGCGTTAGCATCGTGGGCTGATTAAATGCTAACAGTTGGTCTCTATTGTACTGCCTCCTAAAAGCAGTGGCTCCGTCCGCTGGTTCAGGAGACATTTGGGCGATCCGTGTGTCCGAGATGGATAAGGTGTCACCGGATCAGAAAGTTTAGCAAGAGAAGCCAGATAGTAAATAGAAATAGGAAGAAATTGATCCGCTGTTGCAAAAAGGCAGCCTACTCGTGTGGCGCCGAAAGTAAGGTATGGCAGCATAGTTATGACCAGAAAACATCAGAGTGAGTTATTGTACAGTGAAATGGCATGCTGCAAGAAAGATTTCCTGTACCTAACTGTTCGACAGCAAAGCTGTAGCAGTCTGCTGGAGAAAGTGCTCCGCTGTTTGTCTAGTGTGTGGTGGAGGGGGTGATCAGGATTGTCCATGATGGATCGCAGTTAGTGTCCTCTTCACCACTGTCTCAAAGGTCTCCGGCCTGAGACCAATTACAGAGCCAGCCCTCTTGATAATCTTGTCAAGTCTGTTGGTGTCGCTGGCCCTGATACTGCTACCCCAACAGACAGCAGCGAAGAAGATTACACTGGTGACAATGGTCTGGTAGAAAAGCTCCAGCATCCTGCTGCACATGTTGAAGGATCTCAGCTTCCTCAGGAAGTAGAGTCTGCTCATCCCCTTCTTGTGCACAGCATTGGTGTTGGATTTCCAGTCCAGCCTGTTGCTGATCCTGACCCCCAGATATTTGTAGTCCTCAACCACCCCCACATCCTCCCCCCTAATCTGCAATGGCTGAGAAGGCGTCCTCTTCTTCCTGTAGTCAGTCACCATCTCTCTGGTCTTGCTGACATTCAACCTCAGGTGATTCTGCTCTGTCCATTCCACAAATCTGTCTACCAGTGCCCTGTACTCCCCCTCCTCTCCCCCTCTTATACACCCAACAACAGCTGAGTCGTCAGAAAATTTCTGCACGTGGCATGACTTGGTGTTGTACTGAAAGTCAGTGGTATATAAGGTGAAGAGAAAAGGAGAGAGCACAGTCCCCTGTGGAGCTCCCGTACCACTAACCACCATGTCAGACAAGACGCTGCCCAGCCGGACAAACTGTGGCTGGCCTGTCAGGTAGTCTGTAATCCAGGAGATCACAGAGCTATCCACCCCCATCACCCGCAGCTTCTCACCTAGCAGCAGTGGTTGGATGGTGTTAACCCCTTGCACTGTGGTCAATTTCCCTAAAAACGCCAAAAAATAACGTACCCAAAGTAAATAAAAAGCTGTTCTTCAACCCTTGGCAGGATCTTCATGGGGTTGGTCTCATTTAAAAGAAAGCACTTTGAATTTTTTGGCAAAACAGTCATAATCTCTCTAAGTGCTCCTGCCACTGAGTAACAGTCATCTAAACATACTGAACTTGAAGAAAATAAATTTCGCCTGGCTGTTTTTTTGGATACAAATGCTTGCAAATAACACACAGCTGTCAGATCCGGGCTGGAAAATGCAACAGAAATGTAGAACCAAGTGTTATCCAGCTGAGGTCAAAATTTAGTAACAGTACCACAAAAAATGAATATATTACACAGCTTTTTTCTTAGGTTGTTCCCAGGCGTTTTTGAACTGTGCCAAATTGTGCCAAATGGCACAGTTTGGAAAAATGTCTGTAACTTTTGAATGATTCAATATAGAAGCTTCATCTTGGGCTCTAATGAAAGGTGACACTCAGGGCTGTGTGTGTGTGTGTGGGGGGATTGTTTCTTCATTCATTCATGAATGAATGAAGAAACAAGCCCCCACACAAAGAAGCATGCCACGTAAAAAATGTGTGGCTTTTTTTTACAAGAAAAAAATAACCTACAGTGCACTAAAAATTATACTAAAATATCTGTAATGTAGAAGATAACAACTCCACCCCCCCCTTCCCCGCTACAGAGGACGGACATCGCCCATCGCTACATGAGGGAAAGCGGGGACGGTGCGCCGCGGTCTACTACGCACAGTTGTACTAAAATATCTGTAATAATATCTGCAATCCGCTACAGAAGAGTAGCCGGGGGGGGGGGTGTTCACGGTCCAGATGCGGCGCAAGAACCGTGTTCCGCGGCGCACGGACTGGACACGGTTCATGGGCCGCGGTCTACTACGCACAGTTGTACTAAAATATCTGTAATAATATCTGCAATCCGCTACAGAAGAGTAGCGGGGGGGGGGGGGGCCTTCACGGTCCGGACGCAGCGCACGAACCGTGTACCGCAGCGCACGGACTGGACACGGCTCGTGCGCCGCGGTCTACTACGCACAGTTGTAATTTACCGATCGGTCAAAAGTCATTTTGATTACAGTTTTCAGGGATAAAGAATAATTTAGCTTATAACACTTACCTGTCCACAACAGCAGTGTCACTGGCGAACTTCTCTTCCTCATTGTCAGACGAACATGATGCTGGTCCGCTTGTTACGGACTCGTGGTTCTGGTCACGCAACCCGGTCAAACCATAATTCTATTATTGCGGTTTTGCGTTTCCATGATTGCGGTTTTGGCGAACGATTTTTCAAAACAAATAAGAACAGTAGTAAGAAAAAAAGACTGGCGAACGCGTGTGTGTCACCCAGCCTTACACAAAACAGATTTTGCAAGGGACGCACGCTTTTGAACTTCTGTGCTTCAATTGGCTGGCTGTATTCGCAGCCGTTGGTAGGCGGGTCCTTCTTGCTAGGTTTTCAGTCATTGGTTCTTCAAGGTTTCAGAAGCCCAATTCAAGGCTCTTATTAGTCGAATGAGAGGTCAATCACATCTAAACCAATCAAAGCACTCCTTTGGCTTTCTGTTCGCGGCTGTGTCTGTAGTGGAAGAACGGAAATGCAGGGGGTTTTTTTCTCAGTGCGCACTAGGACGCACAGTGTGCGTTCTAGGGCGCCCTCGTGCACCCTAGGACGCAGAGACGTGACTGTCCGCGGTACACCAGAGTGCAAGAGGTTAAAGGCACTCAAAAAATGTGATTCTCACAGTGTCTCCTCCGCCATCCAGGTGCAGATGGACTCGTTGCAGCAGGTAGATGACAACATATTCAACTCCTAAATAGGGCTGATATGCAAACTGCAGAGGGTCCAGCCACGTCTTCACCTGCGGCCTCAGGTGGGGTAAGACCAGTCTCTCCAGGACCTTCATCACATGAAATGTGATTTTTGATCAAGATCTGTTTTTCAGTTCACATATTAAATTTGTTTCTAAGACTGCCTTCTATTATTTGCATAATATTGCCAAGATTAGGAACATCTTGTCTCAGAGTGATGCTGAGAAACTGATCCATGCTTTTGTTAGCTGTAGATTAGATTATTGTAACTCGTTATTATCAGGTTGCCCTAAAATATTTTTAAAAAGTCTTCAGTTGATCCAAAATGCTGCAGCAAGAGTTTTAGCAGGTACTAGAAAGAGAGATCATATCTCTCCAGTTCTGGCCTCCCTTCACTGGCTTCCCATAGAGTATAGAATTAAGTTGAAAATCCTTCTTCTCACTTACAAAGCTCTAAGCAATCAGGCCCCTTTTTATTTAAAAGATCTGATACTACCCTATTATCCTAACAGAGCACTACGCTCCCAAAATGCTGGATTATTTGTAATACCTAGAATCTCCAAAAGTGCAATGGAAGGCAGAGCCTTAAGTTATCAATCTCCTCTTCTGTGGAACCAGCTGCCAATCTGGATTCGGCAGTCAGACTCGATCTCTGTTTTTAAGAATAGGGTTAAAACCTTCCTTTCTGATATAACCTACAATTAGGGAGGGATCATGTGTCTCTGAATCCTCCCTTAGTTATGCTGCTAATAGGTTTAGACAGCCGGAGGACCTCCAATAATGCACTGGGCTTCACTCCTTTCTTCACTCTCAATGATATATTTTTGCTGGTCATTAACATCTGTTTGTTCTCTCCCATAGACTGAGTTCCCATCGTGCTGTTTGCTCTCTACATGTCTGTTCTTTTCGTCTTCTCTATCCCCTCACCTCCCAGCCAGTCGCAGCAGATGACTGCCTCTCCCTGAGCCTGGTTCTGCTGGAGGTTTCTTCCTGTTAAAAGAGAGTTTTTCCTCTCCATCGTTGCCAAGCACTTGTTCACAGGGGATCGCCTGATTGCTGGGGTCTTTCTGCAATTGTGGGGGTTTCCCCTACAGTTGAAAGTGCTATGAAATGACTGTTGTTGTGAAATGGCACTATATAAATAAAGTTGAATTGAATTGAATGTGAGGGCAACTGGTCGATAGTCATTCAGGTCCGATGGAGATGACTTCTTGGGGACAGGAACCAGGCAGGATGTCTTCCACAGCACCGGCACTCTCTCCAGACTCAGCCTCAGGTTGTACAGGTGTTTCAGTACTGGAGCTAGCTGGTTGGCACAGGTCCTCAGGATCCTGGCGGAGATGCCATCAGGGCCCGCTGCCTTTCGCTGACGGAGTCTCTCTAGTTGTTTCTTAACCTGGTCTTTAGTCACAGTGATGTGAGGGAGGGGCCTGGTGTCCCCTGAGGAGGGGGAGGGGGGTGAGGGGGAAGATGGAGAGAGGTGCTGCACAGGAAGGTGGGGGGAGGGGTGTGTGGGGGTCTGGCTGTGTTGTGGGGGTGACAGACGGTGAGTTGACCTATTAAAAAACAGATTCAGTTCATCAGCTCTCTCCTGCCTCCCAGATGTCTGTCTCGCTCTCCCTTGCACTGTTATTTGTTTCATTCCCTCCCACACATCTTTAGCATTGTTTTGCTTGAGTTTATCCTCTAACTTCCTCCTATAATTGTCCTTGCACCTCCTCTGTCTGTATTTACTCCGACATTAAAAACACCCAAGCACTGGTGTTGTGGTTCTTTGTGGCTCTGACTAGATTCTATGTCTGCTGTAAGGTAAATTTGATTATGTCCAACGTTGTTAGAAAAATACCCGATTCTTTGATTGAAAGATCCAAGAACAAACCGGAGATTTCTTCAATTTAAAGGATGGTACATTTATTTAGAAGTCACATGTAAAGTAAGCAGCGCTGGACCAGTTTGATGCTGTCCCCTCGAGAACGTCGTCAGACTGATCCCGACTTCCGGGGGTGGGTTACAATTCTCTTCTCGGGTGGGGGCGACTCAGTACAATGGGATGGGCTTATACGCGACTATCTGATTGGCTAGTTTAACTCTGACGTGAACAGGCCATCCGCTGTTCACGTTAGTTTCTCCTAAAATGTACTATCAAAAGTGTGTGTGAGAATGCTGTTTTTGGGTGTGTAACTAATGTGAAAAGACCTGACTTAAAAGAGAGCAAAAAGACAGAGAGAGAGCTCTATACCTTTGTCTCATTCCTGTTTTATCAATATACCATAACATAATTGTTCATAAGCATGCAAACAGAAGTGGTATGGAATATGTGTAGAGCATGATGGGAGATTACCTACAGAATTATTATTCTGGCACTAACTATACATTAACCCTTTCACTCCCCCCTTTGACATGATTTTATCATGTCAACCATGTATGGTGTGAGAGACTCTAGCAATTAACAGATGGTGAATAAGGCAGGTCCCTGCATTGTGTGTCAACCCAAGAGGCTTGCACCATTGGTTCTGCTACCCTTGCCTCCCCCCTTGTGGACACCTTAGCACGGTGCAGCAATGTCTCAGAGATGAACTGTCACCAGGTCCTGTACCTCCCTCGAGGTCTCCTCCTGATCATAGTTCTTTGTGGACGGACTCTATTCTACCCTATGACCCCTAAATGGTCCACTCCACTGGACAAAGTCCACGAAACCCTTGTCCACTGGTTGACCCTTGCCAGGGCACACATCATTCGGCTGCACTTGTCACACGGTTGCGACAGAGGTTTGACCTTCCTCTGTGTCTGCTTCCCGTATCTGCAGCTGTGGAGCACAGTTCCATCTTGTTGACACAGAAGCGAAACAACTGTGTGTCCCCGCTCTCAGAGGCACACCTCATCCCATGAGGTCTACAGGACAGTCCGGTTGGTGCAGCAGAGGGTACGTAACATCCAGTCCAGCCAGTGAACAGTTCAGTGATGCTGTCCCAGGGATGCCACCCCCCTGTCGCTGGAAATAGGTGAACATGCTGGGGTTGGTAAGGCTCGAGCTCCTGGCTCCACCTTGGATGCTGGAAGTGCGGTGGATGTGCTCGGGTACCCATCCATTCTTCTTCTGGGGACTGAAGTCATACAGTCACTCGCCCTACGACATTTTTAATGCCGTGGGCACACGTCGTGATGGTCTGGTGTTCTCCGGCATGCATCTTCCCTGTACCCTACACCTTTGATCAGGTGCCGATACAAAGGGCTCAGCCGGGGCAGGACCAATGATGGTCTGAGGGGTTGCCATCACAATGTATGGAGCCTGTACAATTTTATCCTTATTCACTACATCTGTAGTAATCTATGTGTTGTTGTAAGTTATCTCCCAGCAGCCTTGAGTGTGTGATTGTTGACTATATGAAATCTGCATGTGGTGTTTGTGTTGTGATGTGTGTGTTGGGTGATGGGACCTATATGTTCAGTGGGTAGGTAATAAACAATATTGTTCAACATTAGGAGACATCCTTATTCATGCATTGTTGTATTCAGGCATTCAGAGCTTCTAACCTTCACCCTTATTCAGATTACCTAACCGTAATTAGCATGATGGAGATAAATAACGCAAGAACCCTATAAGTCTCACACCCCTACGTCCATGTGGTGAGCTATGTATGACTTATGTGTTACCGGTAGCACATTGTGTTTACAAATACTCTGTGATCGCGCACTGGTCCTCCTCCTCGTCACTCCTAGCCTTAGGGTCTTCAGTTCCTCCTTCCCCAGGCTCAGAGAGGGGAACCAATGGGACTACCTCCTCTCGGCACTGCACCATCTGATAGCCAGGTGGGGCAGGGAATTTTTCAATAATTGCGGTGGTGATGCATTTTAAACATAAGTGGCGGATACAAGGTATGCAGCAGCATCCACATAAGGTGAGTATGGTTACTGCTGCTACCAATGACATAAATACCGAAATGACCAGAGTTTTCCATTTGCCCAGCGTTTGGTCTAACCAATTCCCTACTGGGTCTTTAACACCTTAGTAGTCTGCCAATTCTTCGGACAGGGTTTTTAGACCTGATAAGGCACGCGTTATAGTCCCGTCTGGGGCGGTGTTGTTAGGAATAAAGACGCAGCAATCCTGTGCAAACATAGAGCATACACCACCCTTTTCAGCCAATAGGAAATCCAGTGCCATCCTATTCTGGTAGGTCATCAAGGAAGTTGCAGCCAATTGTTCGTGCAGGCCAGTAATGGCATCTCTAGTCATATTGTTGAGCTTTTGTACGTTGAAATGGATGTAGTTGATGTAGCCTGTATTCTTATTGGCAGTGATTATTGCCCCAATGTATGGTATCATTGACTCAAACCCAGCTGCCACCTGATCTACTAATTTATATTGATCGGGAACACCTCTGGGTATCCCTACACCATCAATATATGTGGCGGAGCCTGCATATAGGTCAAAAGGGTTGGTTGGACTTCTCCCAACTCTACTGCGTCTTGGGTTCGATGGTGGATCAAAATTGGCTTGCTGCCATAGGTCGATATCTGATACAGATGCGGGGATTACCTTAACGGGTGCTATTAAGGACACTATGGTGCAGGTTCTTGACCAGTCATGGGGGAGGGTGTTTCTTAATTTGTAACCTCCGCAATACCAATAGACGTCTGAGTGGGCGTACTTTAGTTTGGTGGCATTTAGCCAAGTTGTGGCATTGATTAACTTTATGCACCAATCCCCCAATAAGTGTCCTACTGGGTGTCCAGTGAGGTTGTATTTTGTAATGCAGGTGTAGTTATTTGCTACGGGAGTAAAGATAGGTGGGTGCGTCCCTTGTGGTGCCAGTGGGTAGGGGGTTTCTAGATGTTTACACTTAGGCTCAGGATGTTCGGTCATATGCAAATTCATCATACAGTATGTCTCATTGTATGAGAATAGCGACGGCACAGTTAAGAGCGCCGGACGGGAAGAGGAACAGGCAATACACTCATCTCTTGTTACATATCTAGCAGTGTTGCTTATCCAATCTAACCAGTAATTCTTTTGTGCAAACCCCGTCTCAATCTCTATTGCTTTCGTAACAGGTATCTCCTGTGGGGTTAGGACAGTAATCTTTTTCTTTTCTCCATGTTTACCCTTAATCGTCTGCCAGTTATTGGTCTTGTTGATGCTTGGGCCCCCCCCCCAACCTGTAACCTGAATCTTCCCCCTGGGTCTGTTCCAGCCACCCAAGCCCCCAATGCAAACATGCCCCCTTCTGAGGAACATAGGGTTTTTAACGTAATAAAGATGGGGTTGCACTTTCCAGGGTTACATTCTCTGGGGGTTGTCCCTTTTATCAGTGACATTCGTTGTAGGAGGTTTTGCCCATTACAGACTCGTCTTTGTGCTTCCAGTGGGGTGTAGCCCCATGATCGGAGTCCAGTGTTCCATCCTACCCACTCCCATTTTAGACAGTAGTCACTCCACTCATCAGATCTTTTATAAAGAATACACATGTATTTAGTTGCCCTTTGTAACTGTTTCTGGTCTGTCCATTCTTTACAGTCCGCTATGTCGCAGAAGTCAAGTCGGATAGTGGAGGTGTTACTTTGGCGGAAAGTCAATGTTGGTATAGAGGGTCTTCCAGTTCTTTTGTTGGGTTGGTGTCCTCTTGGTTGTCTATGTAGTAGCCAGATAATGGAGCCTGCAACCAGGATGGCGATGATTGTCACCACTATAGCTCCCCGCTTCCAACTACATTCCCCTCCTTTCCTACATATGGGTCGTCTCCTATTGAGTAGATTATTCATCTCTGTCCCCCCGTGCCCCTGTTCTAAGTCCTGTGAGACTGGGTAAAATTGTACGGTCATCGTCCCTTTGTGTCCCACCCAAGTCTGCCCTTATGGTTGTCAGTGTCCGGTCTGTTGGATCTTTGGATGGTGTGCAATGAGTCTTATGGATCCAATTACTTAATCTGTCTTTCGTCAACCACACCCTTACACAGTGTGACGTCACCTCAGCCACCTTATAGGGTCCTTTCCACCTAGGAGAGGACCAGTTGATTTTATATACCTTCCTCAAAATCCAGTCGCCCACCTCCACATGTGACGTGTCGTGGTCCTGCTCTTTGGTAAGGATTTCAGCAACCTGTTGGGAGATACTCATTACAGTGTTATTCAGTTGGTTAACATATTCACTCATGTTCTCATGTTGCACTAGCACAGGTGGTGAGTCAGTGGGCTCAGTGGTAAACGGGCAAGGCATCTTCCTCCCTGTCAAAATATCATGTGGGCTGACATTCAGGATGGCATTTGAAGTCGACCTGAGGTTGAACAATACAATGGGTAGAGCCTCAACCCAGGTTAGTTTAGTGTCTGCACAGATCTTGGCCAAACCCTCCTTAATTGTCCTATTCGCTCTTTCCACCAACCCCTGTGATGAAGGGTGGTAAACGGCTCCAAACTTATGTTTGATCCCAAACATCCCTTCGACCTGTTGTAGGTCCTCATTAGAGAAATGGGTACCATTGTCTGATCTTATCACTTCAGGTATCCCAAACCTCGGGATGATTTCTCTGGTGAGCCACCTGATCACTTACCTTCCTTTTTCTGTTTTGGTAGGTGTGGCCTCTACCCACCTTGAGAAGGGGTCGATACAAACAAGCAAATACCTCTTACCCTCTACTCTCTGGTCTGCCCCCATGTCTGTGAAGTCAATGACTATTTCTTTCCATGGGGCCCCCGGGATTGGGAAACTTCCCATTCCTGTTGTCAGTGTAACCTTGGGATTGTAACTTTCACAGATTTCACATGACTGTACAAAATATCTACAAATGTCCCTTAAAAAGGGATGCCACCAGTGCTGTGAGATGAGGGTGTTCACCTTGGAGCTCGCACAGTGTCCTCTACTGTGGGCTTCCTGACACAATAAATTTAGTAGCCCTGCTGGCGCTACTATTTTACCCTCATGATTTCTCCAGAGCCCTGTGTGGTCCTTCCTGGCTCCCTTCTCCTTCCAAGCCTGTTTTTTCTGTCGGGGCTGCAGCTTCCTGTATTTCCTTGATGTTATGTATATTCAACTCTCTGTGTGGCCTATCGGCTGCCCTCTGATTCATCTGTTTCCTTGCATCATACCCCGCCACTGCCTTAGCTGCTACGTCTGCTGCGTTGTTTCCTCTCGCTATTCTGCCATTTCCTCTTTGGTGCCCTCTGCACTTGACAATTGCTACCTGTTTGGGTTCCAACAGTGCATAGTATAAGTCCAATAATTGGTCCAGGTGTTTTACTGGTGTGCCAGCTGAGGTCACAAACCCTTTTCTTCTCCAGTGGCACATGTCCACGTGTACAGCTTGTACTGCGTATGCTGAGTCTGTATATATTGTTGCAGTTTTCCCTTCTGCTAACCTACACGCTTCTACCAATGCCACCAATTCTGCCATTTGTGCTGACGCTGGTTGTGGGATGATCTGTGCCTGCTTCGTTTCCAGGCCCTCCGGGGTTTCTTGTATTACTGCAAACAAGGCTATCAGGTTGCCTGCCTGTGTGTTATGGCTATGGCCGTCACAAAATAAAACCATCTCAGCACTTTCTAGTGGTTCTGCCTGTACGTTATCATGTAGTTTCATTTCTCTTTTTGCTTCAGCAGCACAATCATGGTCTTGTGTGGTGTCTATCTGTGAGGCCATGTTTACTCCTGAGCTGGTGAAATGTATATGTGGTTTATCAAGCAGCTGCTGTAATCCTTGAGCCCTGTGTGCTAATAACGTGAATGCATTTGAGTCAAGAAGGGCCTTAACTCCATGTGTTGTGTGAATAATGGTTTGATTACCCATTGTCAGGTGTGATGTCTTTTCCACAGCTTTTCCTATAGCAGCCACATGTTTCACGCAAGCCGGATGACCTATTTCGACATTATCTAATTTGCTACTGTAGTACATTAGCACTTTTCTATCCGTGCTCGTCCCACTCTCCCCCTTCTGAAACAGAACGGCATTAACAAAGCCGTTCTTTTCATCCACATCCAGATGGAAAGGTCTGGAGTAATCAGGTGCATGTAGAGAGCATGCTAAGGAAAGAGCAGTTTTTAGTTCAATAAAATGTCCTTCTAATGCTTCTGCTTCTAATGTCCATTCCAGGGGAGCGTTGTAGTTTCTGTATCCTGCTTGAGTGATTAGTGCCCTTAGGGGCGCCACTAATCCAGTAAAGTCAGGTATAAAGTTCTTGCTGTATGTGACCAACCCCAGAAATTGCATCATTGCCTTTACAGTCATGGGTTTGGTGTGGTTAAGGATGTCAGTTTTGTGTGCAGCGGTCATACTACGCCCGGAAGTGCCAATCACCCAGCCCAGAAAGGTAACCTTCGGTCGCCCAGTTTGTAATTTGGATTTGGACACCTTGAACCCACACGCAGCCAAATGATTTAGTACTGTGGCAGTTGCGGTCATGATTGATTCAGAGTCTGGAGCTGCTATCAGAATATCGTCTACATATTGTAAGAGTGTGACCCCTTCTGGCAGTGCAAGAGACTGTAGCTGTTGTCTTAGGACATGATTAAAAATGGATGGTGAGTCAACAAAACCCTGTGGCAGCCGGTTGTATGTGTATTATGTACCGTCGTAGGAGAAGGCAAACAATTGCTGTGAATTCGGATGAAGTGGTACACAGAAAAAGGCATTTGCCAGGTCAATGCAAGAGAAGAAGTTATGGCTCGGTGAGATTGCATTTAGCATTGTGTATGGGTTAGGCGTGTCATAAAAAGTGGGTATTACCATTTTATTAATAGGCCTAAGGTCCTGAATCATGCAGTAATCTAATTTTCCTGGCTTGGGGACCGGGTTAATCGGGGTATTCCATGGGGACTTAGTGGGAACCAGAACCCCCGGTCTTTAAACAAAATGCAACCAACTTTATTGTGGTGGAGACATTGATATATCTCAGAGCTTTTACTTGTTTACAGTGTTACCATCTTAGCAGTGGTGCTAACTAATGGAACTAATGTCTACGAGGCCACTTTTTAAGGTCATCTTCTCATCCCTCGATGGGCGTGGGAAGTGGTATGATTATATTACTCTTTTTGAGGTGCAAAAGGCCATGTTCCCACATTTTTGATGCCAAAGTCATTGTTTTTTAACAGGGAAAAGTGTCCCCTTTCCGTGACAACCCCACGTTCTAAACTAGTACCGGAAGTTGCGCCCATAATTCACGCAAGGTATCATGGGGACTAGGAATAAGGTGGATTAGTTTTTTTTAATGGAAATACATGGCAAGTTTTTTTTAAGTTTGAAAAAAAATGGTCTCAAATGGTCCTTGCATGGCCTTGCTGTCATTCCATGTGGCGTGTGGCCATGTTTGGACCAAGTCCGGGCCAAAAAACAACCTTGCTATCCAAACCTCAACCATCAGCATATGTGGATAAAGATGCAAAATAAGTTGAAAATGATGGAGATGTACTTTACAAGAACTAAAACACACTCTCTCTCTCTCTCTCTCTCTCTCTCGCTCTCTCTCTGTCTCTCTGAGTGGGCGTGGTTGTGAGTGCGAGCTGGGAGCGTGTGACAGCGTGAGTGAATTGTCTCAAACCTTTCTCTGTCTTTTTGTGTTTAAGGTGTTTTTTTGTTAAATAATCTTAAGTTTCGTTGTTTTCTGTAGCTGGGGTGGGGTAGGCGTTCTGGGAGGGGGGTTTCTGCTGTCAGCTTTGCTGGTCAGCATGGTTTTGGAACGAGGCTCCGGGTTCGAGAAGCTGACACGCCGGCATGCTGTCAAACTGGCTCCGGCTGTCAGCTGCTCAGTGGAAGAATGCAGTTTGGCTGTGGGGGAGTTGGTCGGCTATGAAAGCGTTAGGTCTGCTTCTAGAATGAATAATGCCGTGGTAATTTTTCTAGATAGTGTTGAAAAAGTTAACCAGGTGGTGGAGAGCGGGGTTGTAATTAAAGACACACTGGTTCCTGTTCTGTCTCTGGTAAATTCCGTGAAGAAAATCACAATATCAAATGTCCCATCGTTTTTAAAGAATGAGCTGTTGGAGAAGGAGCTGTCGAGATACGGGCAGCTTTTGTCCCCCATTAAGCACATCCCTCTCGGTTGTAAGTCCCCGCATTTAAAACATGTCATGTCTTTTAGACAACAGGTGCTCATGATTTTAAAGAACAGCGAGGAAAGCCTCAACCTCATACAGTATTTAAGTACTGGATTGACAGCTTTGATTATACCATCCATGTCACCTCTGATAATATGAAGTGTTTCGGCTGCGGAATGGAGGGACATCTGATTCAATCATGCCCTCAGGGAGTGGGGGGTGATCGCCCGGGGGACACCGCTAGTGCAGCCTCGCAGTTGGGCGCTGCGGCCGCGGGGCCATCCGACCACGGAGCGGCTTCACTGCCCTCCGAGGCTGCTGGTGTAGCCGCGCCATCGGGCGCTTCGACCAGGGCCGCGGGGCCGTCTGGCGGCCGCGCTTCGGCCGAGACTGTGAGGCTGTCTGGTGGCGGGGCGGCTTTGCCGCCGTCCGCAGCCAGCCTGTCAATCATAAATGGAACAACAACAAAAGTTAAAGTACATCGCAGAGCTACCGCACAGACCAACATTGTGGACAAGGGTGAGATTACCGAGAGGGATCACGCTCAGGACCAGACAGATGAGCCAAATGAGGCCCAGGTAGACGGTGGGACTATAAAGATGAATATAAAACCACAGCACAGGGTGAGTGAAAAGCAAGAAGAGACAGCTACCAGGGTGGCTGAGTCAGTGTTGGAGGATGAGCATGACATTGAGATAGATGAAGAGTTATCTAAAGTTTCAGTCAAGTGGAAGAATTTTGAAAACAAACAGCAGAGGAGTAAAGTAAAAAGGGTTGTCAAAGAAATTTCTGAGGTTTCTCTGTCTCAGCCAGATTCTTATGCTGGGTCCGAGATAGAGAGTGATGGTGAAAGCAGTGATGATGTGGCCAGTGGAGGTGGTTACCCCTTCACAAAAATACAGAAGTTTTTGCAGGACACTAAGGGATCCAGAATGGTTAGAGTTGAAAACTTTTTCCCTGATCTAAAACGTTTTGTTGACTCTGCTCGAGCCTACATGAAAAATAGGGGAGAGCTTGAGCAGGAAAGTTTCACTAATCAGGAGATCTACAGACTAAAAAAGCTTGTACTAAAAGTTAAGAACCAAATTGCCCAGGATGATTAGTTTTTTATCGCTCATTCTTTCTTTTCTGTTTTTGTATTGGCTTTGCCTTCTCATACGCATGTGCAGTTTTAATTTTGGCACACTCAATATCAGTGGAGCAAGAGAAATGTCCAAACGAGTGTGTGTTTTTACTCTTGCAGAATGTAAGAAAATTAATGTTTTGTTTGTTCAGGAAACTCATAGTTCTGAGGA
Organism: Pholidichthys leucotaenia; assembly: GCA_020510985.1. Taxonomy (NCBI): domain Eukaryota; kingdom Metazoa; phylum Chordata; class Actinopteri; order Cichliformes; family Pholidichthyidae; genus Pholidichthys; species Pholidichthys leucotaenia. Next base: position 317,337,485 of record CM035839.1, on the reverse strand, counting down.
CAATGCTGCTGACTGGAGGAGGAAATTTCAAGGGGAAATTATTCTCAGTCACAAAAACAGCAGCGGTGGTGGAGTGGGTATTTTATTTTCTCGAGATTTCATTCCACTTTCTTATGACATTGATGACATAATTGCAGGGCACATTTTAAAAGTTCAAGCTGTTTTTGAGAATGTGAAAGTTGTTTTATAAATGTGTATGCTCCAACCGTAGGCACAGAAAGATTGGCCTTTTTAAATATTTTAAATGACACGATCAAAAATTGCAGTAATGATGACTTTTTATTTGTGGGAGGTGATTTTAATTGTACAGAAAATACTTTTATGGACAGGAATCACCCAGAGCCACATGCTGCATCCAAGAGAAGTTTAAAAGGTCTCATAGAAGCTCATGATCTGTGTGATGTGTGGAGGAATTTTCATGGCAAGGCTAGACAGTACACATGAAGCCATAGCAAGGACAATATTCTGTCCTTAGCTAGATTAGATAGGGTTTACAGTTTTAAGCACCATTTTAGCATTTTTAAAAGTGCGTTTATAGTCCCTGTTGGCTTTACAGATCATTCTCTGGTTCAGTGTTGTTTTTTTTATCAAGAATATAAAGTGCAGTAGTGCATACTGGCATTTTAACCACTTGCGCTCCGTTGTTCCACGGGCGGGCAAGTCTCTGCGTCCTATGACGCACGAGGGCGCGCAAGAGCGCGCTCGTGCGCCCTCGTGCGCATGACGCATGATGGTGGTGATGGTGATGTAGTAGCGTCCAAGCGCCACTCAAAAAAAAACTGCAGAGACAGCCGCGAACAGATTAGTTCATCTGATTGACCTCTCATTCGACTAATAAGAGCCTTGAATTGGGTTTCTGAAACCTTGAAGAACCAATGAATGAAAATCTAGGAAGGAGGACCCGCCTACTGTGAACGCAGGAGCCAATTGAAGCACAGAAATTCTGGCTGGGTGAAGCGATATTTACTGCTGCCACAGATGAAAACAAAGGACGCTGGACAAATCTCCTACAGACCCAGGCTCACCCAGCAGCATGGAGAACACCCACAAGTGGGACCTGCACTCATTCCAGCAGAATAGACGGAGGCCGACGACAAAAGTCGTAAATCATTCGCCAAAACGGCAATATGTAATGGAATTATGTTGATCGGGATCCACGAGCGGAGCAGCGTCGCGTTCGTCTGACGCGTGGGAAGAGATGTTCGCCACGACTCTGCTGCTTTGAAGAGGTAAGGTGTTATAAGCTAAATTATTATTTATCCCTGAAAACTGTAATCCAAAAATGACTTTTGACCGATCGGTAATTTACAACTGTACTGCGCACGAAATACGAAGTGCGTGCGCCGCGATAAACGGTTCATTTGCCGTGTTCGGACCGTGAACGCCCCCCCCCCACCCGCTGCAGAAGAGGAGGGGGGGGGGCACGGTCCGAACGCTCCTCGGTCGGCGGGAGGAAGCATATCAGTCTATTCCATCATGTAGCGATGGCCCTCTTCTGTACCGAGTGGGGGGGGGGGCGTTCATGGTCCGTTCACGGTTCCCCCCCCCCCACACACACACACACAGTAGCGAGGGGGGAGGGAGCCGCTGTGAAAACATGCAAGGAAAAAAAAAAAAAGAGTGTATTCCGTCTTGTAGCGAGGGCCGAATTTGGTCCTTGGTAGCGGGGCGGGGGGGGAACAACCCCCCGCCCACACACACACACACAGACACAGCCCTGAGTGTGACCTTTCATTAGAGCCTAAAATGAAGATTCTACATTGAATTATTCAAAAGTTACAGACGTTTTTCCAAACTGTGCCATTTGGCACAATTTGGCACAGTTCCATAACGCCTGGGAACTACCTGAGAACAAAGCTGTGTAAAATATTCATTTTTTGTGGTATTGTTACCAAATTTGGATCTCCGCTGGATAACACTTGGTTCTACATTTCTGTTGCATTTTCCAGCCGGATCGGACAGCTGTGTGTTATTTACAAGCATTTGTATCCAAAAAAACACTGTGTCCAAATTTTTTTTCTTCAAGTTCAGTATGTTTAGATGACTGTAACTCAGTGGCCGGAGCACGTAGAGAGATTATGTTTTTTTTGCCAAAAAGTTCAAAGTGTTTTCTTTTAAATGAGACCAACCCCATGAAGATGCTGCAAAGGGTTGAATAACAGCTTTCGATTTACTTTGGGCACGTTTTTTTGGGGCATTTTTAGGAAAATTGCCCGGAGTGCAAGTGGTTAACACATCACATTTATCGGATAACAGTTTTAAAACTGCTTTTATGTTTTTTTGGGAGTAATGTTAAATTAACAAAATCAATTTTTTGTTCTTTGCAGCAGTGGTGGGATGTAGGGAAGAGCCAAATAAAGAATCTGTGCCTACAGTATACCCGCAATGTCACTGGAGACTTGGCCAGGTCTGTCAGGGACCTGGAGAGAGAAGTAGTGGAGCTGCAGTCTTTGGCAGGCTCCACAGGAGAAAGAGGACATTTTGAGGCCCTTAATGGCAAAAAGTCTGTTTTAACTGACTTACTGGGCGTGGCCACTAGGGGCGCTGTGGTACGCAGTGGGTTCCACAACATCGCACTAATGGACGCTCCATCTCATTTTTTCTTGGGTTTGGAGAGGAAGAATGGTCAGAGGAGGATGATCCACTCTCTCAGCTCCGAAGACGGGCGGCTGATCCATGAGTCTGCAGAGATCCGTCGCTTTGCAGCTGCTTTCTATAAAGATCTCTTTAAGAAAGAATTTGTTGAGAAACCGCATGTGCTGAGTCATTTTTTGACGGACTTGCCGAAGGTGATGGCTTGCATGAATGCAGAGCTGGAGAGCAGGATCACTCTGCAAGAACTAGCAGTGGCGAAGACAAAAGAAGAGGAAAACAGCAGCCTTGTGTGTAGCAGAATGGAATGTATGCACTCTGTTGGACAGAACAACATCACAGCGTCCAGAAAGACAGACCGCGCTTGTGGCCCTGGAAATGAACAGGTACAATGTAGACATAGCTGCACTTAGTGAAACAAGATTGCCTGGATATGACAGCTTGGAAGACCATGGGTACATCTTCTTTTGGAGTGGGAGATCAACTCAAGAAAGGAGTGAAGCAGGAGTGGGCTTTGCAGTTAGAAAGGAGATAGCAGCAATGCTTGATGAGGAACTGGCGCCAATCAACGACAGGATAATGACTATGAGACTCCCACTACAGCGGAAGATGTATGCCACACTCATCAGTGTATATGCCCCAACAATGACCAACACAGAGGAGGTGAAGGAAGAGTTCTACAGTGATTTACGTGAGACTATCTATCAGGCATGTACCAACTGATGACAGTTACAGATACTCGTTGGAGATTTTAATGCTAGAGTTGGTTTGGACACTGAGAAATGGAAAGGAGTGCTAGGCAGTCATGGAGTAGGCAAGTGCAATGCTAATGGAGAACTTCTACTTGCACTATGTTCAGAGTACAACCTTGTGATAACCAACACTCTATTTAAGCACAAGGACACACACAAGAAGACATGGATGCACCCAAGATCCAAGCACTGGCACTTATTACACTACATCATAGTCAGGCAGAGAGACATAAGGGATGTATTGGACACCAGAGCAATGAGAGGCGTGGACTGTGGTACTGATCATGTTATGCTGAGCTCTAGATTAAGGATTTACAGACGAAAACAGCACTGCAGGACAGGTGCGAAGCCACCACGGAAGCTAAATACTAGTGCACTGAAAGGCCAAAGCAGGAAGAACTTACACAGGAAATGGATGAAAACTTGAAAGACTGGGACAGCAACAACTCAGAGAATGACATAGAAGAGAAATGGGCAACACTGAAGGATACGGTGTATCAGACTGTGAGTGATGTATTAGGCTACCCTGAGAGGAAACATCAAGATTGGGTTGATGAGCATGATGAACACCTGAAGAAACTACTAGAAGCGAGGAATACAGCTAGGCAGGAAAACCTACAGTGTAACACAAGGTCGAAGAAGATGAAATACTCAAAGGCTCAGACTGAGCTACAGAAGTACACCAGAGAGATGAAGTCCAACTGGTGGGATGAAAAAGCGAAGAAACTTCAAACTGCAGCAGACAGGAAGGACGTGAAAACATTCTTCACAGGTTTGAGAGAAATCTACAGCCCTAAACCAAGAGAATTGATCCAACTAAAGGCTATGGATGGTGAAATGGTTTTGCAGGAGAAAGACAAGATCCTGGACAGATTTGCAGACCACTTTGACCAGCTACTAAACAACCCTGGAGATCTCACTGAAGAGCCTAAAGAAGCTCTAGTGCAGCGACCAGCTGTATCAAGTCTGGATGAACCACCAAATTTTGATAAACTAATGGCAGCTATCAGGACAACACAGGATGGTAAAGCTCCAGGAAGGGATGGAATTCCAGCTGAAGTGTGGAAATTTGGTGGTGTTCAGCTGACCAACTGCCTGCACAAGCTCATCCAAGAGATATGGGATGCCCAGAAAGTACCTCAAGACTGGAAGGATGCAAGTATTGTGCCTTTGTTCAAGAAAGGTGACAGGAAAGATTGTGGAAATTACCGAGGTATATCGCTGCTAGCCACTGTTGGTAAGATTCTCTCACGTGTACTACTTAACAGACTCAGTGAACACATCTCGCAGAATGTACTACCGGAAACCCAGTGTGGCTTTAGAAGTGGAAGAAACACAATGGACATGATTTTCTGCTTGAAACAGGTTCAAGAAAAGTGTATCGAACAGAACATGCCGCTTTATGTAGTCTTCATAGACTTCAGTGAAGCCTTCGATACTGTTTCACGACAAGGACTTTGGCAGGTACTCAAGAAATATGGTTGTACAGAGAAGTTTGTCAGCCTGATCGAGGCACTCCATACAGGTATGCAAGCAAACGTGGCAATGAGTGGTTCAGTATCTAAAGACTTTTCAGTAAGCAATGGGGTGAAACAATGGTGTGTGCTGGTGCCTACACTCTTCTCGCTATATCTGGCAGCCATGCTTGAGGTGGCCTTCAAAGACACTTCAGAAGGAGTATACATTCAAACAAGGAAAGAAGCAGACTTGTTCAGTGTGGCACAGTTTAAAGCCAAGAGTAAGACATCGATAAAGGTAGTAAGAGAAATGCTCTTTGCCGACGACAGTGCTCTAGTTGCACACAGCGTGGAAGATATGCAATCTTTAGTGGAGAAATTTGCAAGAGCAGCTAGCCAATTCAGCCTCCAAATCAACATCAAGAAGACAGAGTGCCTTTATCAACCACCAAAGTTCCAATTATCAACATCACTACCAGAAGAGATCAGCATTGGTACAGAGCCACTTGTCAAGTGCAAGACTTTCAAGTACCTAGGGAGTACTGTTTCAGAGAATGCTAGGCTGGAGGATGAACTATCTCTCAGAATGGGAAGAGCGAGCGCTGTGTTTGGAAACTTGAGGGAGAGACTGTGGAACAATCGACATGTGTCTATCCATGTGAAATGCAAAGTGTACAGAGCAACAGTACTGGCTACTCTATTATACGGTGCTGAAACTTGGACTGTCTACAGAGTGCAGGTGAAGAAACTCCGCACGTAAATGATGAGACACCGTCGAGCCATAATGAACATTGCATGGAAAGACAAGATAACCAACATAGAAGTGTTGAAACGAGCTGGTCTACCATCAATGGAGGACATGCTAATACAGATGAACCTGAGATGGCTCGGACATGTTGAGAGGATGGACCACCAGCGTCTCCCTCGGCAGTTACTCTACTCACAGTTATGCAAGGGCAAACGCAATCAGGGTAGACCAAGGCTCAGATTTAGAGACACTGTAAAAAGAAACTTGAAGAAGTTGGACATAGACAGAAGTTCTTGGCAGCAGAAGGCTAAGGACAGAGCTGTGTGGAGGAATCTGATCAGACCTAAATGAAACAGTCATTGTCGCCCACGACAGACTGCTATGATGATGATGAGTGCATACTAGCATTTTAACACATCACTTTTATCGGATAACAGTTTTAAAACTGCTTTTATGTTTTTTTGGAGTAATTTTAAATTAACAAAATCAAATTTTTGTTCTTTGCAGCAGTGGTGGGATGTAGGGAAGAGCCAAATAAAGAATCTCTGCCTACAGTATACCCGCAATGTCTCTGGAGACTTGGCCAGGTCTGTCAGGGACCTGGAGAGAGAAGTAGTGGAGCTGCAGTCTTTGGCAGGCTCCACAGGAGAAAGAGGACATTTTGAGGCTCACAATGGAAAAAAGTCTGTTTTAACTGACTTACTGGGCGTGGCCGCTAGGGGCGCTGTGGTACGCAGTAGGTTCCAGAGCATCGCACTAATGGATGCTCCATCTCATTTTTTTCTTTGGTTTGGATAGGAAGAATGGTCAGAGGAGGATGATCCACTCTCTCAGCTCCGAAGACGGGCGGCTGATCCATGAGTCTGCAGAGATCCGTCGCTTTGCAGCTGCTTTCTATAAAGATCTCTTTAAGAAAGAATTTGTTGAGAAACCGCATGTGCTGAGTCATTTTTTGACGGACTTGCCGAAGGTGATGGCTTGCATGAATGCAGAGCTGGAGAGCAGGATCACTCTGCAAGAACTAGCAGTGGCGAAGACAAAAGAAGAGGAAAACAGCAGCCTTGTGTGTAGCAGAATGGAATGTATGCACTCTGTTGGACAGAACAACATCACAACGTCCAGAAAGACAGACCGCGCTTGTGGCCCTGGAAATGAACAGGTACAATGTAGACATAGCTGCACTTAGTGAAACAAGATTGCCTGGATATGACAGCTTGGAAGACCATGGGTACATCTTCTTTTGGAGTGGGAGATCAACTCAAGAAAGGAGTGAAGCAGGAGTGGGCTTTGCAGTTAGAAAGGAGATAGCAGCAATGCTTGATGAGGAACTGGCGCCAATCAACGACAGGATAATGACTATGAGACTCCCACTACAGCGGAAGATGTATGCCACACTCATCAGTGTATATGCCCCAACAATGACCAACACAGAGGAGGTGAAGGAAGAGTTCTACAGTGATTTACGTGAGACTATCTATCAGGCATGTACCAACTGATGACAGTTACAGATACTCGTTGGAGATTTTAATGCTAGAGTTGGTTTGGACACTGAGAAATGGAAAGGAGTGCTAGGCAGTCATGGAGTAGGCAAGTGCAATGCTAATGGAGAACTTCTACTTGCACTATGTTCAGAGTACAACCTTGTGATAACCAACACTCTATTTAAGCACAAGGACACACACAAGAAGACATGGATGCACCCAAGATCCAAGCACTGGCACTTATTACACTACATCATAGTCAGGCAGAGAGACATAAGGGATGTATTGGACACCAGAGCAATGAGAGGCATGGACTGTGGTACTGATCATGTTATGCTGAGCTCTAGATTAAGGATTTACAGACGAAAACAGCACTGCAGGACAGGTGCGAAGCCACCACGGAAGCTAAATACTAGTGCACTGAAAGGCCAAAGCAGGAAGAACTTACACAGGAAATGGATGAAAACTTGAAAGACTGGGACAGCAACAACTCAGAGAATGACATAGAAGAGAAATGGGCAACACTGAAGGATACAGTGTATCAGACTGTGAGTGATGTATTAGGCTACCCTGAGAGGAAACATCAAGACTGGGTTGATGAGCATGATGAACACCTGAAGAAACTACTAGAAGCGAGGAATACAGCTAGGCAGGAAAACCTACAGTGTAACACAAGGTCGAAGAAGATGAAATACTCAAAGGCTCAGACTGAGCTACAGAAGTACACCAGAGAGATGAAGTCCAACTGGTGGGATGAAAAAGCGAAGAAACTTCAAACTGCAGCAGACAGGAAGGACGTGAAAACATTCTTCACAGGTTTGAGAGAAATCTACAGCCCTAAACCAAGAGAATTGATCCAACTAAAGGCTATGGATGGTGAAATGGTTTTGCAGGAGAAAGACAAGATCCTGGACAGATTTGCAGACCACTTTGACCAGCTACTAAACAACCCTGGAGATCTCACTGAAGAGCCTAAAGAAGCTCTAGTGCAGCGACCAGCTGTATCAAGTCTGGATGAACCACCAAATTTTGATAAACTAATGGCAGCTATCAGGACAACACAGGATGGTAAAGCTCCAGGAAGGGATGGAATTCCAGCTGAAGTGTGGAAATTTGGTGGTGTTCAGCTGACCAACTGCCTGCACAAGCTCATCCAAGAGATATGGGATGCCCAGAAAGTACCTCAAGACTGGAAGGATGCAAGTATTGTGCCTTTGTTCAAGAAAGGTGACAGGAAAGATTGTGGAAATTACCGAGGTATATCGCTGCTAGCCACTGTTGGTAAGATTCTCTCACGTGTACTACTTAACAGACTCAGTGAACACATCTCGCAGAATGTACTACCGGAAACCCAGTGTGGCTTTAGAAGTGGAAGAAACACAATGGACATGATTTTCTGCTTGAAACAGGTTCAAGAAAAGTGTATCGAACAGAACATGCCGCTTTATGTAGTCTTCATAGACTTCAGTGAAGCCTTCAATACTGTTTCACGACAAGGACTTTGGCAGGTACTCAAGAAATATGGTTGTACAGAGAAGTTTGTCAGCCTGATCGAGGCACTCCATACAGGTATGCAAGCAAACGTGGCAATGAGTGGTTCAGTATCTAAAGACTTTTCAGTAAGCAATGGGGTAAAACAATGGTGTGTGCTGGTGCCTACACTCTTCTCGCTATATCTGGCAGCCATGCTTGAGGTGGCCTTCAAAGACACTTCAGAAAGAGTATACATTCAAACAAGGAAAGAAGCAGACTTGTTCAGTGTGGCACAGTTTAAAGCCAAGAGTAAGACATCGATAAAGGTAGTAAGAGAAATGCTCTTTGCCGACGACAGTGCTCTAGTTGCACACAGCGTGGAAGATATGCAATCTTTAGTGGAGAAATTTGCAAGAGCAGCTAGCCAATTCAGCCTCCAAATCAACATCAAGAAGACAGAGTGCCTTTATCAACCACCAAAGTTCCAATTATCAACATCACTACCAGAAGAGATCAGCATTGGTACAGAGCCACTTGTCAAGTGCAAGACTTTCAAGTACCTAGGGAGTACTGTTTCAGAGAATGCTAGGCTGGAGGATGAACTATCTCTCAGAATGGGAAGAGCGAGCGCTGTGTTTGGAAACTTGAGGGAGAGACTGTGGAACAATCGACATGTGTCTATCCATGTGAAATGCAAAGTGTACAGAGCAACAGTACTGGCTACTCTATTATACGGTGCTGAAACTTGGACTGTCTACAGAGTGCAGGTGAAGAAACTCCGCACGTAAATGATGAGACACCGTCGAGCCATAATGAACATTGCATGGAAAGACAAGATAACCAACATAGAAGTGTTGAAACGAGCTGGTCTACCATCAATGGAGGACATGCTAATACAGATGAACCTGAGATGGCTCGGACATGTTGAGAGGATGGACCACCAGCGTCTCCCTCGGCAGTTACTCTACTCACAGTTATGCAAGGGCAAACGCAATCAGGGTAGACCAAGGCTCAGATTTAGAGACACTGTAAAAAGAAACTTGAAGAAGTTGGACATAGACAGAAGTTCTTGGCAGCAGAAGGCTAAGGACAGAGCTGTGTGGAGGAATCTGATCAGACCTAAATGAAACAGTCATTGTCGCCCACGACAGACTGCTATGATGATGATGAGTGCATACTAGCATTTTAACACATCACTTTTATCGGATAACAGCTTTAAAACTGCTTTTATGTTTTTTTGGAGTAATTTTAAATTAACAAAATCAAATTTTTGTTCTTTGCAGCAGTGGTGGGATGTAGGGAAGAGCCAAATAAAGAATCTCTGCCTACAGTATACCCGCAATGTCTCTGGAGACTTGGCCAGGTCTGTCAGGGACCTGGAGAGAGAAGTAGTGGAGCTGCAGTCTTTGGCAGGCTCCACAGGAGAAAGAGGACATTTTGAGGCTCACAATGGAAAAAAGTCTGTTTTAACTGACTTACTGGGCGTGGCCGCTAGGGGCGCTGTGGTACGCAGTAGGTTCCAGAGCATTGCACTAATGGATGCTCCATCTCATTTTTTTCTTTGGTTTGGATAGGAAGAATGGTCAGAGGAGGATGATCCACTCTCTCAGCTCCGAAGACGGGCGGCTGATCCATGAGTCTGCAGAGATCCGTCGCTTTGCAGCTGCTTTCTATAAAGATCTCTTTAAGAAAGAATTTGTTGAGAAACCGCATGTGCTGAGTCATTTTTTTTTTTTTTTATTTAAGTTTTTGTAAAGGGTATACAGGTCATTACAGCATTGCATTGTTTACATTTTCATCACATGTTCCCTTATTTTTTGCTATTTGACAACATTGGTAGGATAGTTATTACAACACCCCCCTTTTTTTTAAGTGAAAGAAAAAGTGAAATTAAGGAGAATTAAATAAAAACAAAACAAAACAAACAAAAAAAATGAATAAACAAACAAACAGAACAGCAAAAAACAAACAAACAGAAAATTATGTAAATAAAAGTAAAAGAGCATCTGAGTAGCGTTGGAACAAAGAGCAAGACCATTATTGAAATGGTATTTGTCAAAGATTAGATCTAATGGAAGACACATATGCGATCCAGGGTTGCCAAAAGTTCATGAACCCATCCATGTCCTGTCTCAGTGCGAATGTCAACTTTTCCATCGAGTAAATGTCTTGAATCACGTTAATCCAATCTTCAGGTGTAGGACAGTCCTTCAGCATCCATTTTTTAGTTAGGGCTTTTTTACTTGCCAATATTAAAACACTGAATAAGTATTTATCTCCTCGTCTTTCCAGTGAGTCCGGTAGTAAACCCAAATACAAAGTTACAAAAGAAAAGGGAACTGTTATTTTGAATATTTTCCCCAATATTGTCTGTACGTTGGTCCAATATTGGTGGATAATTGGGCATGACCAAAACACATGAAAATGATTTGCAGTCTTTTCACCACACAAGCGCCAACAGTTCAACCCCTTATGGGTAAATTTGTTTTGTGCAGGTGTTCTGAAAAATCTTACCAAATTTTTCCATCCAAATTCTCTCCACTGCAGGGATGAGGTACTTTTCCATTGCTGTTTATTTAGCTTTTCCCATATTTCCAATTGTAAAGTGAAATTCCCCTCTTTTTCCCATCTCTCTTTTATATATGATGTGTTGTCTCCTTTTAAGTCTTGAAGACCTTGATATATTTTAGAAATGTATCTGATCCCTGGGATCCCTTTATATGCCATTAAGAAGACCTTCAGAACACCTGACTGGGCCCTTTCCAAATCCTCCTTTTTAAGTATATTGTTTATGTGGTGTCTAAGCTGAAAGAACCTGTAAAGATCTTGATTTATTAGACCTTGTTTTTTCAAATCTTCAAAACTTCTTAAAGTTTGCCCCTTAAAAAAATCGTAATATTTTATCAGCCCTTTCTCTTTCCACTCTTTAAATCTAGTGTCTGTTTTATTGGGGGTAAAGTCTTGATCATAGGCAATCCATTGCAGAAGTCGATAGGGCTCTTTAGCTTGATTCTCTCTGACTATCTTAAACCAAATTTTTAGCGGGGTCTCTATCCACGGGTTGGTGTTATTCAAGAGTTTAGTTAAGGCATTGTTCCCTATTATTGCCTGTAGGGGGATGTCACTTGTTATTTGGCATTCCATCTCCTTCCATTGTGCAGTGTAGACTGGGTTACATATCTCTACTAAAGTTTTAATTTGTGCAGCTATAAAATAGTCCCTGATATTTGGCAGCGCAAGCCCACCTTTGTCTTTGTTTAGCTGTAGGGTTCTATATCTGATTCTAGGTCTCTTACCCTGCCATATGAATCTTGAGATCCTTCTGTCCAGCTCCTGCCATGTTTTTTTGGGAGGTTCTACCGGTATTGTTTGGAAAAGGTATAGAAGATGTGGAAGTATATTCATTTTGAGTGCTTCAATTCTTTGTGCAGTACCTAAGAATGGTATCATATTCCATCTTGCTAAGTCAGATTTTATTTTAGTCACCAGTGGATCATAGTTTAGCGTTATAATTTTGTCGAGTTGTTTCGGGATATTGACCCCCAGATATTTCATAGATTCCAACTCCCAGTTAGTTTTGAGTTCATTTAGTGAAAAATGATTTTGGTCATAGTTGAATGTTAAGACTTGAGTTTTATGCATGTTTAATTTGTACCCCGATAAATCTCCATAGTCTGAAAAAACTGAGATTAGTTCTGGTAGAGAAGTGTCTGGCTGCCCTAGGTATATTAAAATGTCATCAGCAAAGAGTGCTATTTTATGTTCCTTCTGACCAAGTGTAATACCTTGAATTTCTTGATTTTGTCTTATCCATTGGCTCAGAGGTTCTATGAAGATTGCAAAGAGCAGTGGAGACAGGGGGCAGCCCTGACGACATCCTCTTTCCAGCTCAAAAGATGATGATAAATTACCGTTAATCCTTATTTTAGCTGTTGGTTTTTTATATAATGCCTGTATAGTTCTAATGAAGTTGTTATGAAAATTGAAACTGGATAAGATTCTATATAGGAAAGACCAGTCAACCGAATCGAATGCTTTTTCAGCATCTAATCCCAATATGACTGCATTTAAGTTATATTTTTTTATATGATGAATTATGTGTAAAGTGCGTCGAATGTTGTCTTGTGTCTGTCTTTGTCTTATAAAACCTGTTTGGTCTAAGTGAACTAAGTCTGTCAGTATGTTTTCTAACCTTTTGGCAAGGATAGTGGTAAAAAGCTTATAGTCCTGATTTAATACACTGATTGGTCTGTAGTTGGAGCATTCTAGTTTATCCTTTTCAGGTTTAGGTATAACTGCAATGACCCCTTCTCTCCAGGAGGGGGGGATTTCCCCTGTGTGGAGGACGTAGTTAAATGTTTTCAGGAGGAGAGGAGATAGTTGCTGTTTAAAGGTTTTGTACCATTCTGCTGTATAGCCATCTGCTCCTGGGGATTTGTTAGCTTTAAGTTTCGTAATTGCTTTTTCCAATTCTTTAGGTTGTATTTCTGACAGTAGGGTTTTATTTTGTGAATCCGTAAGTTGGGGAAGGTTTAATGTGTTTAGTAATGTCTCGGATGCGTTTTTATGTTTTTTTGTTGGAGTATAAGTTCTTGTAGTAATTCTCGAAGCTTTTAAGAATATCCTGAATTCTGAATTTTATTTCCTTTGATACTGGGTCTCTGATTTTGTAGATTGCTCTTTCCGTTTGTTGTTTCCTCAATTTATAGGCTAGTAATTTTGCCGATTTACTGCCTGCTTCATAGTGTTTTTGTTTCAGAAATGTAAGTTTCTTCTGGATTTCTATTGTGTAGATCTCATTTATTTGATTTTTAATTTCTTTAATCTTGAGCGAGCCATTAGACTGAGTGTTGTCTTTGTGTTCTTTTTCTAGGTTCTTGAGTTCTGACTCTAGTGTGATTAGTTTTTCTTGTCTCAGTTTCTTTTGGGTTGCCAGTTTTGCAATAATTTTTCCCCTTATTACAGCTTTGCACGCATCCCACAGTATTAAAGGAGATACTTCTCCATTATCGTTTTCTTCCAAATATCTGAGAATATCTGATTCCAATTCATCTTTCAGTGGTCCTTTCAGGACACTTGAATTCAACCTCCAGGAAAATGTATTATTTGTGTATTTTTGGATGTTTAAGTCCATATAGATCGGACTGTGGTCGGAGAGATCCATCAGTCCTATTTTACATGTTTTTACTCTTCCAATGTCTCTATTAAACATAAAAAAGTAATCAATCCTTGAGTAAGATGAATGTGGCGTTGAATAAAAAGTATAATCTTTTACATTGGGGTTGAATTCCCTCCAACGTCACAGATTCCCATTTCTTTTAGTAGCATCCGAGTATTCTTACTTTGGGTGTTATTTTGATGTGAAGAATTACCTGTCGCATCCCAGTATGGATTCAGTCTTAGATTGAAGTCTCCACCACATATTACTAAACCTTGGGCTTTAGTTATCATTAGGTCAAATACATTTTTATAAAATTTCCATTTAGCCCCTGGTGGTGCATATACATTCAGCAGGGTGATATCTTCTCCCTCTAGCCGCCCAGTTACCAAACTGTACCTCCCTTCTTTATCTTTGTGTTCTGATTTTTTTTCAAATGTAATTTTGGTTGATATCAATGTCGCTACTCCCCTCCTCCTCCCTGATTTATATGAAGATGAAGAGATCATTTTAAACCCTTGTCTATTGAGTTTAGTGTGTTCCACGTCTGTTAGGTGGGTTTCTTGTAAAAATATTATTTCTGCTTTGTCTTTTTTCATTTTGCGTAGAATCTTGGATCTTTTAACTGGATTCAGGATCCCTTTTACATTATATGAGGCTATTTTGGTTACACCCTGTTTCTCCATTGTATTTTCTTATTTAGTATAACAGTGTGGTGGCCCTCTTTTTTGCTACTCAGAAACTGAAAGAACATTAAGAACATAAAAAACATTAAGAACATAGTGTACGAAACTTTAAAACAAAAAACTGTCAAAAAAACTTCCTGAGCTGGGGTCTCTTTAAAGACCCAGTAAGAGCCCTGATGGAGTGTAGGTTCTGAGGGAAATTCCTCAAACTCTGTTATGTGTTGAGGGCCCTCTCTTACCCCTGTAAGTTGTCCCATGTTTTTAACGTGAATTTCAGATCCCAATCCGAATTTGTAATGATTTTTTTTTTTTTTTTTATGCCTATAGCCTATGAGATTGTGTGCACCCTCCCACCCCCATCACAGCAAACATTCACTCTAATACAGTATTTGTTAGTATGGAGAGAACATGTGGGTCATTGTTACATTTCTATTTTAACATGATTTTTTTTCCCCCTTTAAATTAAGAAGACATTTGTTTCTAATGCTATAACTGCTCCATGAAAGGTTTTACCACATGCTGATTCTGCATCTCCTTTAATGTTTGTTACCTTGTAGGAGGGGGGGGTGGAAGTGCAGAGTGACTGAAAAGAAAAAAAACAAACAAAAAGGTCGCTATTCCTTCCTGGAACTGGAAAGCTTATCTTTGTAGCTCTGGGGCTGGGTTTCCCGCTGCTGGCCCGTGGATTTTGAAGGTCTCTGAGTGGACCACGTTTGAGCTCTGATTTTCTCGCTCAGATCCGCTGCGGGTTTAAACACCGTTACCGGGAGTCCTCTCCTTGCCATGTCAGTTGTTGCTTCTTCCGCTGAATTATAGAGACATGACTCTTCACCGTAAAAGACCCTTAGCTTTGCCAGAAATGGCGTCTGAAAGCGTAGATTCTGTTCCCGTAAAACCTTTTTGGCGTCGTTATATTCCCGTCGTGTTTTAAGAACCTCAGGGGCGTAATCGTGCTCCACGAAGACTTTTCTCTCATGATGCATAAATCCTTTTTTCTGCCAAGCCCGTCTTACAACCTCTTGTTTTATTTTGAAATTGGCGAATCTTACCACCACAGAACATGGGGGCGCTTTCGGGGCTGGCTTTGCGGCTAATGTACGATGGGCTTTTTCTATCTTCAAATCGGTGGTTTGTGGAATATCCAACTTCTCTCTCAATAAGGATTCCACGCATTCCGCCACTGTGTTGAAACCATCTTCAGCTCCTTCTTTCAGACCGTGAATTCTGATGTTATCTCGTCTCTGTCTTCCTTCTTGGTCGGTTAGCTTAGCCTCCAGCCATGACTGTTTTCTGTGTAAATCCAGCACAGAATCTTCAAGCACTTTTACTCTTTCTTCAGCTTCCAAGATTCGGTTTTCGGCCTGGTCCATTCTGCTGTTCGCCTTTTTTAGATCCTCTCTGAATTCAAGAAATTCGGCCCGAAATCGTCGTATTTCGTCAAATAGCGATTTCAAGCTAATCCTTTTGTTAGCTAGGCCCAGGTCCTCGTCTTCTGAACGGAGGTCCTCCGGTTCAGATTCTGCAGCCGCTGGTCCTGACCTGGGGAATGTCAGTTTCCTCTGCTTGTGGTTAGGCATGGTGTTATTGTCTTTTGATTTTTAATCTTCCAAAAATCCGTTAGGTCTGATTTTGAGGATGTTTTCCTTGGATTGAGTCTGGGAGTTTCAGCGTTAGGTTGCTATCACCATGGCGTCCAGACCGGAAGTCGCTGAGTCATTTTTTGACGGACTTGCCAAAGGTGATGGCTAGCATGAATGCAGAGCTGGAGAGCGGTATCACTCTGCAAGAACTAGCAGTGGCTGTCCAATCTCTTCAGTGTGGAAAAGCCCCAGGGATAAACGGTCTACCATCGGAGTTCTACAGAGAGTTTTGGTCTGAGATCTGTGAGGACTTGCTGGAAGTACTGTCTGACAGTCTGCGGAAGGGTCACCTTCCCCTAAGTTTTAGGAGAGCAGTCCTCACCCTCCTTCCCAAGAAAGGCGACTTGAAAGACATTAAAAACTGGCATCCGGTGGCCCTCCTCTGTACTGACTACAAAATTCTCTCCAAAGTGTTGGCTACCAGACTGAGGAAGGTGATGGAGCAGGTCATACATGTAGACCAGACCTACTGTGTACCTGGTAGGTTGGTTACAGACATTTTTTTTAATTTGTGATGTTTTGGACCTCTCCAGCTCATTGGTCAAGGAACTTGGTCTAATTTCAATAGACCAAGAAAAGGCGTTTGACCAAGTTGAACATCCATACCTTTGGCAGACACTAGAAGCCTTCGGTTTCAGCTCAGGGGTTCATCGCCAAGATCCAGGCCTTGTATAGAGACATTGAGAGTATTCTTAAGATTAATGGTGGTTTGAGTGCTCCTTTCAAAGTTGAGAGGGGTGTCCGACAGGGCTGCCCCCTCTCAGGTATGCTGTACTCTCTTGCCATCGAGCCCCTCCTTTGTAAACTAAGGCAAGGCCTCACTGGTTTTAAAGTCCCCAACTCTGACTCTGTTTTTAAAGTGTCTGCATATGCTGATGATGTTGTTGTTTTTACAAGAAATCAGAATGATGTAGACTACCTTTTTAGAACTGTTAATTTTTTTGGTGAGTGCTACTCAGCGAGAGTGAATTGGGGTAAGAGTGAAGCTGTTGTGGTGGGGGGGAGACTACAAAAAATTGCCTTACCTGGTGACCTTTCGTGGACACAAGGTGGTTTTAAATATCTTGGTGTGTTTTTAGGAAATCAGACTTTTATTGGGAAAAATTGGGAGTGTTTTTTTTGGAAAAGTCGAAGGAAGATTAAAAAAATGGAAATGGATTTTGCCAAACTTGTCCTTCAGAGGTCGTGTTTTAATCATCAACAACTTGATTGTTTCAATGCTGTGGCATCGACTGTCTTGTCTGGACCCTCCAACCAATTTGCTGGCCAGAACGCAATCTATAGTCGTGGACTTTTTCTGGGACCATCTTCACTGGGTTCCACAGAGCATCCTGTTTTTACCGAGGGAAGAAGGTGGTCAAGGGCTCATCCATCTGACCAGCAGAGGGGCCGTCTTTCACCTGCAGTTCATTCAGCAACTGCTGAGTGGCCCTCTCGACCTTGTGTGGAGACCTATTGCCAGAGCTGTCCTGGCTCGCTGTGGAGGGCTGGGACTAGAGGAGTCATTGTTTTTAATGGACTTAAAGAGCCAAAAACTCCCAGAACTTCCCCAGTTTTATCAAAGTGCTTTTAAAATCTGGGGACTTTTTAAAAAGAACTCTCCCCAGGCTTCCTTGTCACTTTTTTGGCTTTTAAAGGAACCACTTGTGTTCGGGACCCATTTTGATGTGGGCAATGTTGTAGGACCTTCTGTTTTAAAAAAGTTCCTTTCTGCAAAGGTTACAACATTGGGACACTTGGTGAACTTATGTGGTCCTAACTTGGACAATGCTGTTGCCCTGTGCTTCGGGGATATAATTCTTCGGGTATAATTCTTCGGTCAGAATTATAATGAACTTGCTGAAAGATTGGAGAGACTGCCTCTCCGCAGAAGAACACTCTGCTATTGTTTTACACTGCAAAAACTCTGTGCGAACTGCTGATGAGCCTTTTCCTTTTAGTGTTTTATCTCCTGATTTTAAAGATGGCACTGGTGTGTTTTTAAACTCTGAACACATTAACATTTGTGACTCTTCTGGTAAAAAAAAAAATGTATGGACTTTTGGTGAAAGTTCTAAATGTGAATAAGTTAAAAGGTCGAGCTGATACACCATGGAGGAAACACTTGGGTTTGGGTTCAGAGGTGAGGCCTGCCTGGAAGGCAATCTATAAACCACCATTAACTAAGAAGGTTGGAGACCTGCAATGGCGAGTTTTACATGGTGCTGTGGCTGTAAATGCTTTTATCTCTATTTTAAACCCAAATGTTGTTGAGGTTTGTTCACTTTGTCCTCAGAAAGAGACTGTGTTCCATTGTTTTCTGGACTGTAACAGACTGCAATTGTTGTTTGTTTTTTTGGGGAAGCTGTTTTATCTGTTTGGAGAAGTATTTTCCCTGCAGATTTTTATCTTGGGTTTTCCATATAGACAGAGAAGCAAGAAAAAAAGTGAACTTTTAAATTTCATCCTGGGTCAGGCTAAAATGGCTATTTATGTTAGTAGGAAAAGAAAAATTGAACAAATGCTGGATTGTAACATCTGTTTCTCTGAGACCTGGCTTAAAGGGAACATACCGGACAGCGCGATCAGCCTCGAGGGATTTCAGCTGTTTCGTGCTGATCGCGTCACAGAGCTCTCCGGTAAGTCTATTGGAGGAGGAGTGTGCTTCTACATTAACAGCAGCTGGTGCTCTGATGTAACGGTGGTTTCACAACACTGTTCTACCGATATAGAATTTCTCTCTGTTAACTGCAAGCCATTTTATTCCCCGCGGGAGTTCGCATCATTTGTTTTGATCGCTGTGTACGCCCCTCCCGACGTGGACGCGCGCGAGGCCCAGCGCGCGCTCGCAGATCACGTCCTACATGCGGAGCGGAATTTTCCAGACTCCCTGGTTATTGTGGTAGGCGACTTTAACCAGAGCAATCTGAGTCACGAGCTCCCCCGATACAGACAGTTTATTAAATGTCCAACCAGAGGAAATAACACGCTGGATCACTGTTACACTACAGTGAAGCACGCATATCGCGCTGTTCCCCGCGCTGCGCTTGGTCTACCTGATCACGTGATGGTCCACCTCATTCCCACATACAGACAGAGATTGAAGCTCACTAAACCTGTTGTGACCACCACGAGGAAATTGACCAGTGAAGCTGGAGAGAAACTGAACACATGCATGGAAATAACTGACTGGGGCATGTTTAAAGGAGCCACACATGATCTTAATGAGTACACAGACACTGTGAACTCCTATATCAACTTCTGTGAGGAGAGCATTCTCCCATCGCGCACCAGGGTGAGGTACTCTAATGATAAGCCCTGGTTCACTGCAAAGCTCAGACAGATCAGAAAGGAGAAGGAAGCTGCGTTGAAAAGTGGAGACAGAGACTGCTACAGGGAGGTTAAATATCAGTTTAACAGAGAGCTGAGGAGAGCTAAATCTGTGTATTCTGAGAAACTCCAGCAGCAGTTCACTGCTAATGACTCGGCTTCTGTGTGGAGAGGACTGAGGCAAATCACCAACTATCGGCCTCAGGCTTCTAAAGGTCAGGATGACAAAGCCCTTTGTCAAAAACTGTCCCAACATTACGCCCGTTTTGACACCTCGTCAGCTGTGTCCAACTCCCCCACTCCACCCAGCTCCACTGCCTCCTCGGCCCCTAATTCATCAAAAGCGGCCCCCCCTCCTCCTCCTCCCCCCTGCCCTTGTCATCAGTGAGCAGGACGTGCACAGACAATTCTCCAGACTGAACCCGCGCAAGGCCCCAGGGCCGGACGGTGTGTCTCCCTCCACCCTGAGACACTGTGCGTAAGAGCTGGCTCCTGTCTTCACAGACATTTTTAACACCTCCCTTAAACTATGCCACGTGCTGACCTGCCTCAAATCCTCCACCATCATCCCTGTCCCCAAGAAGCCACGGATTACTGGACTTAACGACTACAGACCTGTAGCGCTCACCTCTGTAGTCATGAAGTCCTTTGAGCGCCTGGTCCTGTCTCACCTCAAGTCCATCACCACTCCCCTCCTGGACCCGCTGCAGTTTGCCTACCGTGCCAACAGGTCTGTGGACGACGCAGTCAACCTGGCCCTCCACTCCATCCTGCAGCACCTGGACTCCCCGGGAACCTACGCCAGGATCCTGTTTGTAGACTTCAGCTCTGCATTCAACACCATCCGCCCCACTCTGCTCCAGGACAAGCTGTCCCTGCTCGGCGTGCCTGACTCCCTCTGCAGGTGGATCACCGACTTCCTGACGGACCGGAGGCAGCATGTGCGGCTGGGGAAGTCTGTCTCGGACTCTGTTAGCATCAGCATCGGATCACCCCAGGGCTGTGTACTTTCCCCCCTACTCTTCTCCCTTTATACCAACTCCTGCACCTCCTCCCACCAGTTTGTTAAGCTGATCAAGTTTGCGGACGACACCACCCTCATCGGGCTCATCTCCAAAGGCGACGAGTCCGTCTACAGGAAAGAGGTGGCCCAGCTGGTGTCCTGGTGCAGCCACAACAACCTGCAGCTGAACGCTCTGAAAACAGCGGAGATGATTGTGGACTTCAGGAAAGTCACAACCCCCCTGCCCCCCCCCTCACCATCACAGGCTCTCCCATCACCATTGCAGATTCCTTCCGCTTCTTGGGCACCACCATCACCCGGGACCTCAAATGGGAGCCAACCATCAGCTCCCTCATCAAAAAGGCCCAGCAGAGGATGTTCTTTCTGCGGCAGCTGAGGAAGCTCAAGCTACCCACCAAGATGTTAGTGCAGTTCTACATGGCCATCATCGAGTCCATCCTCACCTCCTCCATAACCGTGTGGTACGCAGGAACCACTGCCAGGGACAGACTAAGGCTGCAGCACGTCGTGCGCACTGCTGAGAAGGTGATCGGCTGCAAGCTCCCATCTCTCCAGGACCTGTACATCTCCAGGACCTGGAGGCGTGCAGGCCGGATCATAGCCGATCCTTCACACCCTGGTCACGTACTGTTTGCCCCCCTCCCCTCAGGTAGAAGACTTCGGTCCATTCAGACTAAAACCTCCCGGCACATGAACAGCCTTTTTCCCTCTGCCATCAGACTGCTAAACATTAAGTGACTTATTGACTCTCGTGCACTATGTACAGCAGCTCATGTCGTTCATCACTGTTTTTCTGTTGCATTATCGACTGCACTGTGGTACCCCATATTATCTGCTACTTGCTAATTTATTTAAATCTGCCTTGACTAGTATTACTCATTATTATTATTATTATTATTATTATTATTACTTATTATTCTACACTTATTGCATGTTTTTAGTCTTTTAGTTTTTTAGTTTATCTCTTTATCTCATCATGTTTTTAATGTTGCAGCATGGCACCGAGACAAATTCCTAGTTTGTGTACTACATGAACAATGGCAATAAATCTGATTCTGATTCTGATTCTGAAAAGACATGCTGGTCAGCATGATCAAGACTCGAATAATGATTGATTACAATTACTATCATCTGATGCAAAATGTTGGAACTTTTGAGGCTATGTGGTGCTTTAAGCACATTCTTTGCTGTGTTAAGGAGGGGAAAATTACCTATGGTGTGGTTCTGATGTAAGAAGCAAGTTTTTGTTTTAGTTTTCTTGGTTTAGTTACTTGTGTCTTTGATTTCTTGTCAGTGAATTATTTTACTTTTCATTGCTTCTTTTAGTTGGAGTGTTTTTCTGTTGAACTTGTGACAATAAAGGTGTGTTGAAAAATCAAAAAAATATCTCTCTCTATCTCTCTCTCTCTCTAAAACTCAAAAAAAAAACTCAAACTCTCTCTCTGTCTCTCTCTGTCTGTCTCTCTCTCTCTCTTTCTCTCTTCTGCACGCTTCCTGAACACATTGGTTATTATGGGTGTTGGAAGCAGCAGCCTCTCTGACAACACAACTGTGTGAAGCAACCATAGCCTGGGTGGAGCTGGGCAGATCACAAACTGTAACACCATCATTTTTGCAACAGGTAAAAGATAATTACCCCCTTTGATGCTGTTTGTTGCTATCAGCGCTGCTCTGCTGTGGGGCAGATGAGTTGGAAGGACTAATTGTGCTCTTAACCTTGGCTGTTCACAAGTATGGTCATCATCACCCTCTGAACATCACAGCTCTGAGCTATGAGGGAAATACAGAAGTAGCAGTTCAGCCCAGTGTGGTGAGTGTGTGCATCAGTGTGTGTCAGAGCAGTTCTTGTTTCACACACTTGGTTGGTGGGAGTATGAGGAAGTAGGTTTTTTAAACTGGATGTCTTGTAGGTTGTTGGCTGCTGTGGGCTTCGATTGCCCCACTGTGTGATGGGTACAGTCTGAGGGGGGTCCACCTGTGGAATTTATCTGCACACAAGCACACTCTCTGGATGGTGGATACCTGGGGAGGAGCAGCTCACAGAAACAATGGTAATGGTACTCTCATGTGGTCTGATCAGCTGTAATGTGTGTGTACACTAATAGTTGGTGTATCTGCTGAGTCTTTCTCTGTTGCACAGGTTTTATAAAGCAGAGTTCATTGTTCAATGTTTAACTCTAATGTTTAAAAGTGTGTTTAGGACAGATTTCTAGTTGCACAAAGTGGCCGAAGCTTCTAAAGGAAAGTTCATATCTTAAGAGAGGCTTGCTGTGACTGGAGTTTCAGCCAGATCCAAGATGCAATGAGATGTTTTAAAAGATCACCTCTTCTTCTGAAATTTGGCTCCTTCACAGCAGCTACTGTAACAGAGTCAGTTTCCTCTTTTTTCAGGACAAGCCTTCTCACTGGGTCTAACTGTCAGCGACAAAATACACTAATTTCATTGTTGTGTGCTTTCAATCTGTCACAGCATTACAAATAAAAACCCACATTTAGAGAAGAGAGGGCCAGAAATTGCAGGTGATCAGGATATCCACTGCAGGAAACTGACCTTAAATGTTGTGTTTGAGCAAAAATAAGCAGAAATAATACATTATATTCAGTCTAAAGTGAACATACTGAGCCGAGCAGTGAAGCCATTAAGTGATGTTGGGGGTCTTACAAATGAAGCAACAGGAAGCAGCAGGAAGAGAACCAATAGCATGTACAAAATTTAGTTTCATAAGCAGCACTGATGAGGTGAGAGGGGGGAAGTAGACTACAGGAGAGGCCTGTAGTTTCTGTCATGACACTTCCTCCTCACACAGAGAAGAGCCCCGACACATTCAAGTCTTACTGTCAAGTCTTATTTCACAAAAAATAGGTGGTTTAATGGGTAAAGATGTTTACAATGTACAGATAATTCAGACTTCATAGCAATTTGCTCTGCAGTCTGTTATACCTTCTAGATTTTTGCCAGTATGCTGATTCAATTGTTTTCCTTTCAAAATAAAAGTCATAAACATGATATAAGCACTTCTAGCTATTCTTGTAGCTACCTACTCATTCTGTTTCTTTTTTCTTTAGTTCTTTTGTTTTCTTTTTTAACTTACATATTAGGTTCTGGTTTGATGTGGATAGGCTTTCAAATTTGACTTCTCCACTGTAAACCACAGTGACGTGCAAGTGACTGGCACTTTAGTTGTTGGTCTCAAAGCATCAAATACACATTTGCATATATAACTCAGCAGCAAGTGATTTCTCGTAACTGATAAGGGCACAAAATGCATATGTATCCAAGCTGCTAACAGTGACATCAATGAACAATCGGGAATGTCTGCTTTGTTTGGGTGTGGTTTTTGATTCATTGAACATAACAGACAAACACTGACCTGCATATATAATATTTTGTTCCTGGACTAAGTTACATAGTAATGTCAATAATAATAAATAGTTGATTTATTTAAAAATCATAGAGGTGATCAGGAAAATTGTATTCACAGAAATGTAGGAATTTATCTTTTCATTGTTCTCATTGTTCAGTTCTCAGATCTTTACACTGGTTTCCTGTCTGTCAAAGAATAGATTTCAAAATACTGCGGTTGGTTTATAAAGCGCTGAATGGTTTAGGGCCAAAATACATTTCACATCTGCTTGTCATGACCCTGGGTTTGGTGGCCCCAAACCCATTTCTGACCCCGTGGCTATTTTGGCCCATTTCATTATTTGTTTTCCATCAGGCACTTCAGGGAGCCCTTTGGGTCCTTGCTCCCTGACAGCTCGGGCATGCCTCCTCCTCCTGTCAGTATCAACAGCTGTGTCTTATTATTGGTGTCGCACACACATACACACGCACACACAACTCATTCACGTCCATTCACATGCTCAGACACTCACTCATGCACACATGGTTTCAATTATGTCCAGCCCACACTCCTTCACACCGGCGGCCTCTTTCCTCATTAGTATTGTGATTACTTAAGGTCAGTTTGAGTGGAAAGAGATCGCCGGAGCATTACGCTTCATTCATAGCAGCGTGTACCTCTGTGTTTGCTAGCCGTCATTCCGTACGCTTATTTTCAGCCTGACTAATGTAGTCTTTTCTAACGCTACTTGACTGTTGCTAGTTTTTGGTGTTAGTGGCTGTTCCTGCCACGCTCCCATCCACCGGACTGCACGGATGACCTGGGATCGCTCCAGCTTGTAAGTTAATGTTTGCCTTTCTCCTCGTGCCTTCAGCAGTTCTGTGGCACTAGGCAATCCCTCCCTCGGGCTGCTGAGCATCCAGGTGGCATCCCTGTATGTCTGGTGGCCTAAGTTTCAATCATATCAAGTCTCTGTTTATTACGTGATTGTTTGCTGGACAATATTTGGGTTTGAGTTTAATAAACTGCACAAAACTACTTATGTACGTGATTTTTCCATTCCTCCCTCTGTGCGCTGCGTAATGGCGCACGAGGGGTCATAACACTGCTAGTCCATTATGACCCACCCAGAGACCTCAGGTCATCAGAGTCAGGCCTGCTATCTGCGTCCAGAGTTAGAACCAAACATGGTGAAGCAGCATTTACTTTTTATGCCCCTCACATATGGAACAAACTCCCAGAAAGCATCAGGGTTGCTGAAACTCTCAGCTGCTTTAAATTGAGGTTAAAAACTCTCCTATTTGCCGCTGCCTTTCAGTAGTCTACAATGTACTGTGACTTTTATTTCTGTCGTATTCTATTTTAGTTTGTTTTTGTTTCTCTTTTACTTTTTTAGTTTGCTTTTAAATTCTTATGTATTCCTTTTGCAACTTGCTGTAATGCTTTATGTAAAGCACTTTGAATTGTCTTGTGCATGAAATGTGCTATACAAACAAACTTGCCTTGCCTTTGTCCTAAAAATGATAAAAGATACCATAGCTAGATGACATCAGTGCTGCTTTTTCAATCTTTTGGAAACCCCAAAATGTCGTAATTCATACTGTGTAACTGCCAGTCCAGTCTTGTTCAGCACCTGTGGATGCAGAGAGACAAATGATAGAAAAAAAATCACTGATCACTTTGATAAAAGTGAATTAAAAAAAAAAACACATTATACCATCTCCACTTAATTCTGTATACAGTTGCAGTGTAAATTATTCAGCCTCCGTTGCAAATGATGCCTTACTGACAGCTTCAACAGAGCCATACATGAGACGGCACTAGAGGTCTTTGGAAAAGAAAGGAAGAAGAACAGGCCTTGTGTAACCCTTGCATTATGTTAATTAGATAAGGGAAATTATTAAGTGTAGACCAGTTGCTAGGTTCGTAAGGGTTACAATAGGGAATTAAAATGAGTGTGGAATGAAATAGCTGGAGGCAAGAAATGAGCAATAATGGTTGTTATTCGTAGGGATAAAGTGAACAATATATACAGACAATTTACAACTATACAAATACAATGGGGAAAAAAAGTATTTAGTCAGCCACCAATTGTGCAAGTTCTCCCACTTAAAAGATGACCGAGGTCTCCAATTTTCATCATAGGTATACCTCAACTACGAGAGACAAAATGAGAAAAAAAAAATCCAGAAAATCACATTGAAGGATTTTTAATGAATTAATTGGTAAATTCCTCGGTAAAATAAGTATTTGGTCAATAACAAAAGTTCATCTCAGTACTTTGTTATATACCCTTTGTTGGCAATGACAGAGGTCAAACGTTTTCTGTAAGTCTTCGCAAGGTTTTCACACACTGTTGCTGGTATTTTGGCCCATTCCTCCATGCAGATCTCTAGAGCAGTGATGTTTTGGGGCTGTCGCTGGGCAACACGGACTTTCAACTCCCTCCAAAGATTTTCTATGGGGTTGAGATCTGGAGACTGGCTAGGCCACTCCAGGACCTTGAAATGCTTCTTACGAAGCCACTCCTTCGTTGCCCGAGCAGTGTGTTTGGGATCATTGTCATGCTGAAAGACCCAGCCACGTGACCATGAAACGGGAATTTAAAAGTTGGATAACGAGGATCACACTTCCTCTTCCCAAAATAATCGGTTTTCAAAATAAAATCACACAATTGTATTAATACAATTGACATCTGAGAAAAAAAAGGGTCATTTTCTCAGCTGGGTTACACTTGGGTAACAGACGAGGTGCTTGATCTTTGTGACAAACGCAGAGAGCTGAAAGCAGGCAAGAATAACCCTCTAGCAGCAGAAGAATACAGAATCATCATCTAGACAGTCAGAAACAAAATGTCCGAGGCCAAGGAAGAATGGCTTTCAGTGCAGTGCGATAAAGTGGATAAATGGCAAAAGGGAATAACAAGGAAGGATTTCAGACCATCAAGAAACTGACCAAGATCCAGGAGTCAAAGTCCATGGCGACTGAGAACAAGAATGGATCGCTGCTAACAGAAAACAGAGCTGTCCTTATAAGGTGAACAGAACACTGTCATGAACCGAGCCAGTGTTCTCCTCTGGGCTCGGTTCTGATCGTTCTTGGTGGCTCAGGCATTGGGGTTGTCAGGTATTGTTATGTTTTGATTTCTCATCTGTGTATTGTTTATTTCCATGCTTGTAGCCGCTGCTCTGGCCGGCGATCGTTAGGCAGCTGTTTGACCCACTTCCTGGTGGGCGCTGTCTAACATTCGCCGGTCCGACCACGGCCCCCTCTCTACAGTCATCTGTGTGCCCCGGTAATCATCTTTCCCGCCCCTCGCCCAGGTGCTGCCAATTTGTTATGCCAGCAGTGTTTGTACTTAAGCAGCTCTTTGCTAGTCAAACACCGCTGGACCATTGTACGTGTTCACACGGTTGTACTCCGCCATGTGACAGTCACGTCTCAAAAGGACTGTTTGTATGTGCTCGCTAGGAGACTGGAATTACTCGGACTGCCCCCATGCTGTGAGCAAACTGTTAGCGTTTCTGTGCGCAGTTGTGCTGCTACGCTTTATTGTAGCGTCCTCCCCCGTGCAGCACAACTGCTACGCTTTGGCTATCGCCCAGTTGTGTCCTCCCATGTCTGTTGGGCGTCCTGGAGGACTCTAAATTTAACCCGAGCTGTCCATGTCATTTTGTCTGTGTTGGTGTCAATAAATGTGTGTTTGGTGTAACTCAGCACTTAAGTCCATTCTTCCTTCTCCTCCTCCGTGCGCTGTGGAAAAGCGCATGGGGAGCGCATGACAGAATGGTCCAGCCAGCTGAAAGGATTTAGCAGGTTACACCCACACAGACCTTTTTACCTCCGCCAAGGAGGTAATGTTTTTGCCGGGGTTTGTCTGTTTGTCTGTCTGTTGGTTAGCAAGATAACTCAAAAAGTTTTGTACGGATTTCGATGAAACTTTCAGGCATTGTTGGAAATGGTACAAGGAAGAACTGATTAAATTTTGGTGGTGATCCGGATCACCGTCCAGAAGGAAACCGCCATTACGGAAAATGCCATTTTCCTGAATAACTACTGAACCACTAATCCTATCATTGTCAATCCAATTGCTAGTCATATGTTCTCATGGTCAAGGAATCTGAAAACGTACACACAAACACTGTATGGGGGGAACTGTGGCCGCCATTACGGAAAATGCCATTTTCCTGAATAACTACTGAACCACTAATCCTATCATTGTCAATCCAATTGCTAGTCATATGTTTTCGTGGTCAAGGAATCTGAAAACGTACACACTAACACTGGATGGGGGGAACTGTGGCCGCCATTACGGAAAATGTCATTTTCGTGAATAACTACTGAACCACTAATCATATCATTGTCAATCAAATTGCTAGTCATATGGTTTCATGGTCAAGGAATCTGAAAACGTACACACAAACACTGTATGGGGGGAACTGTGGCCACCATTACGGAAAATGTCCTTTTCGAATAACTACTGAACCACTAATCATATCATTGTCAAATTGCTAGTCATATGTTTTCATGGTCAAGGAATCTGAAAACGTACACACAAACACTGTATGGGGGGAACTGTGGCACTTGGCGGAGGTCTGCGCTCTCCGAGTGCTTTTCTAGTTTCATTTTTTTTTAAAACATTTTTCCTTTTTTTTCATCCACCTGTTTGTTGGAGCACATCATGTCCTGGGCTTGCCGACCTCGTCGGCGTAAGGGAGGACTGGCAGCTGGCGTTCCCACTCTGGAGGAAGAGTGGGCGGGGGATTTCATGCAGGACTTTGTGGAGGAGGCTCTCAAGTCCCGTGGTCCCAAGAAAAAATGGGAGTGTTTGCTTGGGGCCATGGGCATCCTTGAAGCGCTTCCTGGCCTCTGGAGGCGCCCACAATACGCGGAGCTGCTCTCCACGGTCTGCGCGTTCAAGCGCTCATTTCCCGGATTATCTGCAAGGACACTTCCCGCTGAGCTGAAACGGACTTATTCCCCTCATCGGCCATCCGCTTCCTCTCCAGCTCAGCCCGAAGTGCCAGCCTCAGCCCGTGCGTCTCCAGCTCCACCACAACAGCGTCATCCAATGTCAAGATGCCGGGAGAAGCCCTCCTCGTCGACAGCGCCCGCCATCGTTCCAACTGCTGTGAGGTCCACTTAACTCACCCCGGCCATGCCTACCTCCATCGTCATGGAGACGGCTCCTCCACCTGTCAGCAGAGGGGCCCATGTCACCGCTGACATGGAGAGGGATGACTGTCTGCCGTCTGCAGCTGCTAAAACCAACGACCAGGATGACAGGCATTTTTTCTTTCTATCTCATCAAATAGTATTGAATCTTGCCTGTCTCATGAGGGAGAGGCCCAGTTTAAGCAGTCCGCTGGGTCCTCTCCTCCAGCTGCAAAAATTATTTCATTTCTCCCCCTCTCCGTGTCTCCTCCCATCCCCTCCATGTCTCCTTCCCCTGAGTGCCTGTCAATCCTGGATCGGAGCTAGCGGACGGCGGAGGAGCCAGTGGCCTTGGAGGATCCTGCTCCGAAGCCAACACCGAAGTGTTTCAGGACGGCCACGCCGGTGGAGCCCCCGGCTTCTTCTTCCGGGCCGGCGCCTGATCCATCCCTGGGTGCACCGACGGACGAGGAGTGGTCAGCTCTGCTCGCCGCGCTCAACCGCCGGGTCGAAAAGGAGCACCGCAAGAGGGAGGTCCAAGGACGCGTTTCCCCGGCTGCAAGGGTTCCACCCCCCATGCCTGCTCAACCCCCAGGCTCACCATTGGACGAGGAGTGGGGGAACCTGCTCGCCATGGTCAACAGCCGGGTCGAGGAGGAAAGTCAAGAGAGAAGAGGAGACGTCCCGGAGGCTGCTGGGGAGGCCCAATGCCAGGAGAACAGGCAAGTGTTTTCTCATTTGACTTTCTCTGTTGATGAACAATTTTGCCTGCCTTCTGGTGAGGAGACTCGGGGTGTGCAGTCCCCTGAGTGCTCCGCCCCAGCGGCACGTATTATTCCCTCACCTGACCTCATCCAGCCCCTTTTGTGTGCCCCTATGAGCTTGTCTGCACTGGAACCAGGTCGCTCAAGGGGGGAGAAACCAGAGGCCCTGGAGGATCATACCCATGGGTCAGCAGAGAGGTCGCCCTCAGCCACCACGCCAGAGGAGCCGGGGGCGTGGAGGGTGGCACACGGGAGCACCAGGACTGCAATCACCATCACGCCTGTTGCGGGGACCGCCGCAGCAGAGTCATCCACCAGACCAGACCTCTAGCCGACGGGACCCGGAACGTCATCGTCGGCAGCGTTGGAGCCCTGGATGGTGGTAGAGCTTGACCACAGGCAAGTAATCTTTCCTGTAGTTCATTTGCCAGTGATTGAGAGATCTTGTTTGGCTCTTGGGAAGAGGAGTCGGGTGCGGCTCCCGGCAGCACCTGTGCTCCCCTCGCCAGGCTCTGCCGCTGCCGGTGACCCTAACCTTTCCTCCTCTCCTATTCCCATCGAGCTCCTCCTTAGGGTTGACGGAGAGGAGCTACCACCACCGGGAATGCCGATGGACGACGACGCTGGGCTAGCGGTCCCAGAGGAGGTCGACGGGGATACAGCACGGGGCGAACCAACAGAGTCTACGCACCCTAAATTGCCAGAGTTCTGGATGGCGGTGGAGCCCGAGTTCAGGCAAGTGTGCTCCATTACGGCAATAACTTCTATGTTGATGTCACACTGCCTGAATCATGGTGAGGAGGACCCGGGGCAGCTTCCAGTAGCCCCCAGGACCGCCTCACTGGGCTCTGCCACTGCCTGCGACACTGATCTCTTTTACTCCCTCTCAGGGTTCGGAGCTCTCTGACAGGGTCGCCGGAGAGCAGCTGATCCCACCAGAGGCCTCCAAGGATTGGAGGACAGCACCAGGGGTCAAGGGGAGCATGACCTCCCCCGTTGGGGAGGTCACCACCGATGCAGCCCAGCTCCAGCCGGAAATCACCGTGGGTGCAGCGGAGCCAGCCCAGTCGGGGTCCACTGCGGGTGCTGCAGAGCCTCAGCCGGAGGTCACTGCGGGTGCTGCAGAGCCACAGCCGAAGGTCACCGCGGGTGCTGTAGAGCCTCAGCTGGAGG
Source organism: Pholidichthys leucotaenia (assembly GCA_020510985.1). NCBI lineage: Eukaryota > Metazoa > Chordata > Actinopteri > Cichliformes > Pholidichthyidae > Pholidichthys > Pholidichthys leucotaenia. Next base: position 317,306,730 of record CM035839.1, on the reverse strand, counting down.
TCACCGCGGGTGCAGCAAGGCTCCCGCTGGAGTCCGTCGTGGGTGCAGTGGAGCCGGCCCGGTCGGGGTCCGTCATGGGGGCAGTGGAGCCAGCCTGGTCGGGGTCTGTCGTGGGTGCAGCGGAGCTGGCCCGGTCGGGGTCCGTCGTGGGTGCAGCGGAGTCAGCCCAGTCGGGGTCCACTACGGGTGCAGCTGAGTCCCAAGCCGGGATCACAGCGGGCGCTGCGGCTCGCTATGAGGACGCTGTGGTCCCCTTCTCCTCCCGGTCCTACGCCATGGGGGTTCCCTCCCTCCCTTCAGTCCGGTCACTCACCAGCAAGCTTCTCAGTAGGTAGGCTGCCTCCTGCCTCATCTCGCCAGCCCTGGTGGAGTTACAACGCTGGCTGACCGCCTGAGGGCCTGAGTCTCTGGGCCAGAGGGCCCGCGTTTTCCGGCAGGCCACCGGACTCTGGTCATCAACTGCCTGCTGGGCCTGGTACTCTGGGAGACTTCCCAAGCCTCCACGTCTTTGGACTTGGGGGGGGGGGTAATTGTGGACCCTGGGCAGGGCATTGTGTTCCTCCTTGCCTGTTCCCCCTACCTCCCATCCGGGTTCATGTTGTTATTCCTGTTGGGGTTGGGGGGGGGGGGGGGGGGGTTCTATTCTTTTTTGATGTTGCCATGGGTGTCTGGGAGTCCACCTCTAGAGGGAGGGGCTCTGACATGAACCAAGCCAGTGTTCTCCTGTGGGCTCGGTTCTGATCGTTCTTGGTGGCTCAGGCATTGGGGTTGTCAGGTATTGTTATGTTTTGATTTCTCGTCTGTGTATTATTTATTTCCATGCTTGTAGCTGCTGCTCTGGCCAGCGATCGTTATGCAGCTGTTTGACCCACTTCCTGGTGGGCGCTGTCGCCGGTCTGACCATGCCCCCCTCTCTGACAGTCATCTGTGTGCCCCGGTAATCATCTTTCCCGCGCCTCGCCCAGGTGTTGCCAATTTGTTATGCCAGCGGTGTTTGTACTTAAGCAGCTCTTTGCTAGTCAAACACCGCTGGACCATTGTACGTGTTCACACGGTTGTACTCCGCCGTGTGACAGTCACGTCTCAGAAGGACCGTTTGTATGTGCTCGCTGGGAGACTGGGATTACTCAGACTGCCCCCACACTGTGAGTAAACTGTTAGCATTTCTATGCGCAGTTGTGCTGCTACGCTTTACTGTAGTGTCTCCCTCATGCAGCACAACTGCTACGCTTTGGCTGTCGCCCAGTTGTATCCTCCCGTGTCTATTGGGCGTCCTGGAGGACTCTATGTTTAACCTAAGCTGTCCTTGTCATTTTGTCTGTGTTGGTGTCAATAAATGTGTTTTTGGTGTAACTCAGCACTTAAGTCCATTCTTCCTTCTCCTCCACGGCATGCGGGGAGCTCATGACAGACACTGCCAAAAACTACGTATACAGTCATGTGAAAAAATTAAGACATCTCATTAAATATTCAATTCTTTATTAAGAAATGTTCACATATCTATGTCTAACCTTGTTTTTGTTTTTATTTGCCTTTTTTAACATTTTAAATGGGAATGAATGTGGGGGTGTCCTAAAAAAGATGGGGGGGGGGTGTCCTAATTTATTCCTCACTATTTGTTTAGAATTACATTTTACAGAAAATTTGAAAAAAGTATTTAATTCATTTTTAATTGTTTAGTTGTATTACATGAATCTCCCAGTACTTTTAACATTGATATTAAATATTCATATGTCCAAATATGTAAAAAAAAAAAAAACACAGACTTATACAGGGTTTCCTAATTTTTTCACATGACTGTATAATCATAAGATAAACGTGGACCCCACTATCCTTTGGAAAGACTTCAGTGACAGAACAACAGTCCCTGAGAGTAGCCAAGTGCTGAGGGAGGAGGTAGAGGAAGCAGTGCGCTCCCTCAAAAGAGGGAAGTCCCCGGCTGTGATAACACCCCAGCCAAACTGATCAGACATGGAGGACCAGAAATGATCAAGTCACTCACAATCATCTGCCTGTGCATTTGGACAAATAAACAGTGGTCAGAAGAGTGGACCAAATCCATCATCATTCCACTCCCCACGACAGGAAACTTAAAGAAGTGCTTAAACTACCACACAATCAGTCTAATAAGCCATACTAGTAAAGCCATGCTGTGTGTCATACTCAACAGATTGAAGCCAACGGTAAAGGAAATACTCACAGAAGAACAGGCAGGATTCAGACCTGGTAGAAGCACTGCCGAGCAGGTATTCAACATCAAGCTGCTCATCGAAAAGTACCTACAACACCAACAGCAGCTGTACCACAATTTTATAGACTTTAAAAAGGCATTTGATCATGTTTGGCACAGCCTGTGGTATGTCCTATGACAATACAATGTTGACAAAGACCTCATACAACTCATTCAAGCGCTGTAATAAAACTCAGGTAGTGCAGTTCTCATGGGTGGCCAGTATGGCGACTTTTTTCAGATATCAGTAGGAGTACACCAAGGGTGTCTCCTCTCCCCTGTGCTACTCAATCTCTTCCTGGAAAACATCATGCAAGAAGCCCTCCTTCACTTTGAGACCTCAGGGACAATAGGAGGCAGGCCTGTAAGCAGTCTCAGATTTCCAGATGACATCGACCTCATGGGCCGCAATGAGTGAGAACTCCAGGAACTCGCCACCTGACTGGAGACAAGTGTCAGAGCATACAGAACGGAAATAAGCACAGAAAAAGCAAGATATTGATGAACAGAAACACACCCATCACTCCCACCAACATCACAATCAGTGGCCAGACACTGGAGGAGACAGAGATGTTCAAGTACCTGGGCGTTGTCATCATCAAAGAGGGCACAAGCGTACAAGAAATCAAGACTAGGCTGGCCATTGCACTGTCCTCTATGGCAAAGTTGGCATGCTTGTGGAAAAGCCACAACATCAGGTTCCATACAAAGTTTAGGCTGTAGAAGGCGCTTGTAGCTTCCATTGCCTTGTACAGTTGTGAATCATGGATGCTAGTAGCAGAAATGAAGCAACGCATCCAGGCTTTTGAGATGAAATGTTTCAGGAGAATCCTGAACATCTCTTATAGAGACCAAAAGACCAACAAATTTGTGTGGCAGCAAATAACAACACATGCTGGCAAACAGGAGCCCTTGCAAACAACAGTCAGGCAGAGATAACTATGGTGGTTCGGGCATGTGACACGGCATGATAGTCTCTCCAAGACAATTCTCAGGGCACAGTGGAGGGTGGAAGAAAGCATGGAGGGCAGAGAAAATCTTGGAGAGAAGGAATGGACCGCAATGGACATCCTCACCCTACTAGAAACAGCCCACGATCAAAGCAAGTGTAGAGCTATCTGCAGCTCCCAGCCTGGTACCCCAACGGTCATTGCAACCACAGGATGATGATGATGATGATGATGATGATGATGATGATCCCATCCATCCATCTTCTTCCGCTTAATCCTTATGCAAATTATGGTTATTTTCAAGTTAATATTCCTGATAAAGTGACTCCATTTCAGAAAATATAAGAGTGTATGTGAGCAAAATGAAAATGAAAATCAGTTCCAGTATTACTGGCCAGCATTATACACAGCAGCTAAAAATGTCAACCAGTTAAAGAGTATTGATAAAATATTGATGTTTTCTGCTCTGTCAAGGTTTTAACATTCAAACTGCTGCATAATTAAAACACACAACTTACTCTGAGCTGATTTTCTCCGTCACTTCTTCCACACACTTCAATTCGGCATGATGGGTGCGTGGTCACCTTTGGTGCACGGTGGTGATGTAACTGGCCTTTACGATGGGACCTCTCAATTGGGCTAAGTTGAATGCCACTCAAAAATGTTTTAGCCAATAGGGGAGAACCTCTAAAAATCCCACCCATGCATGAGGAATGTGCCAAAATGTCAAGCAAAAAACAGGAATCAACCAAAGAAAATGAAAGAAAAAAGCAAAAGTCTGGCAGTGAAAACAAAAGAATGCTTTCTCAAACAAAGAAATTCATAACTCATTTGTTAAAGTCAAGAGTTTGGCTTTTGAGATGAAATATTTTATGCAAGATTGTTCTTTTTTTTTTGATATTCAAGAAGTTTTCTTTAAAATGTTTTGATACAAATCCGTGTGCGCATTGTGCCAAAATTGCAAGTAAAAAAGCAGGAGTCAAAACCAAAGGAAATTAATCAAAAAAACAAATCTTTGGGCAGTGAAAACAAAATATTCATCAAACAAAGAATTTCGTAGCAAATTTATTTGAAGACAGGATTTTTGCTTTTGAGATTAAATAATTTATGCAAGATTGTTATTTTTTCTTGATATTCAAGTTTTCTTTCACAACATTTTGTAACAAATCTAATTCTATACACATGGCTGGGAAAATGTCACTGCCTCCTCCAGAAACTGCAGCTAGCCCTTGTTAGTACATCCATAATTGGAGTATGAAGGTGGATACACTACAGACACTCTGTTTCAGCTGCAGAGCTCTTAGTCCATCTGTCTGCAGGTGAATGGTAGACTCATTTTAGAAGTAGTTTGCTCTCCAGTGTTGATATTTTTACTCCGGTGACAGCAGAATTTCAAGGCTGATTTGCTATTGCGACTAACTCCCTTGGATGCGAATGAGCGAATCTGCGTATATTTTCGTGGTGTTGGTGTTATCGCGTTAATCGCCCATTAACTCTTCACCCCCGTTAACGGCGACAAATTTTGTGATCGCGGTGAACCGCAGTTAATGGCAGAAAGCATGAACAGTACTTTTTTGGCCTGAACTGCATTCTGTACCGAACTACGGAAGCCGCTCTGGGTAGTGACAGACACTGTACGCGCCATGCAGACATTGCAAAGTCAAACAAGTTGGATCACTGCAATGGAAATCCCCAAAATGCTGTCATGTTTAAGTTTATAGTGTTATCTGTTGGAGCGCTCACCTGGATAATTGTTATAGCCTCCTCCAAAACTTCGCCTGGATGTCAGTTGCTCTTCTTTTGAAGCCCACTAGCCAGCTAGTAGTAAACAGCTACGTGCTACGGATGTAGCGGCTACCAGCAGCTGAAGACAGACACTCCACCTGTGTCATCTTCATAGCTTTGGGTCCAACTGTCGGTAGGTGAGTAACAGTCTAAAATTCTCAAGCTGTGTTCGTAATGTCCACTCACTTCTACGTCCTGTTTTTGCTGCGTGGTTGGTGACATCATGGGCGAGATAGTTGTTTGTTTATGTTTACAATTTTTCTATTAAAAGGGAAATTGTCGGTTGTGACACATGAGGTCCATTGATTTGTGTTCAGCTGGTGGATGTTTGGTATGGGAGTGAAGCTGTGTTGAAGTGACATTACTGAGCCCTGCCTTTCTGCTGTTTTTTCCTCTGCCAGAGAGGTTATGTAATCAAGGTGGTTTGTCTGTCTGTCTGTCTGTCAACAGGATTACACAAAAAGTACTGGACTAATTTGGATGAAATTCACCAGAGGTAGCCCTTGGGCCAAGGATGAACCCATTAAATTTTGGTGATGATCTGAGAGTGCATATCTCCACCAAGGACCTTGTTTTTATTTGTGCAGCAGAATTACGCAAAAACTGCTGGATGGATTTGGATGAAATTTTCACCAGAGATGGTCTTTGGACTAGAGAGGAACCCATAACATTTTGGTGATGATCTTAGAACACATACCTCCACCAAGGCTCTTAACTTCTCACAGTGTGCTAGCAAGAATACTCTAAAACTACTCAATGGATTTGGATGAAATTTTCACCAGAGGTGGTCTTTGGGCTAGAGACGAATCAATAACATTTTGGTGATGATCCGAGAATGCATATCTCCACCAAGGCTCTTATCTTCTCACGGTGTGTTAGCAAGAATACTCCAAAACTACTGAATGGATTTGGATGAATTTTTTTTACCAGAGGTGGCCCTTGGGCTAGAGAGGAACCCATAACAGCATGAGAAACTTGAAAAATGACCAAAATTACACGCGATTAATTATTAATCACGATTAACTTAACGTTCCAAAAGAATGATGGCGATTAGAAATTTTTAATCGTCCAACACCACTAGTATATTTGTGTGTTTTTCATTAATTTTACATGTAATCATGACACACAAAAAATTTGCATCGTGTTTGGTCTGAATGCAGCTTAAGAAATGTTGAGCATTATTCATTTAGACCCTTATACATTGTGCTAGTGTTGCTGTTGTCATGTCATCACATCTGTGCAACACCTGCTTTGAGCTGCAGTGAGAGGAGACATGGGCTTAGAGCAGAGAGGGGAGATATACTGTATGTATGCTAACGTGAATGTTCTGCTCCACATGTCATGGTTCAAATAAATAGGCCGGATGACTAAAGAGATAATAAGAGTCTAGCTAAGACTGTGCAACTACTCAGCTTTTAACAAGAAGGTGATAATAATAATAATAATAATAATAATAATAATAACAGTAATAAAATGGCTAAAGCATCAAGGGTTTCTACCTGGGACTAAGATACTTACTCTTATGTTGCAGAACTTCCTAATACAGTTTAAAAATCTGCATTTTATATTCTTGTAAATGTAACAGAGTTAATAAAAGCATTCCTACTTGGCTTGCCAAGTGGGTCAACCCTCTTGATGACACAAGTAGAGTGCTGGACTCTGGAGCCGGAGGTTGTGGGTTTGAACCCCCAGTTGGGTGTCGCCGGTTGGAGCTTAACTGTTTGTCCCCTTTTACATATTCCCCCTCAGATTTTGACATCGTCTCGATGTCAGAGATGCATTTAAGATGCATTTAGATGCATTTAAGCTTTATGGGTGTCTGCCTTCTGACTATGTCAACACCAGTGAGTCCTCCCAGTAACACTTGTTGTGGTAGGGACCAAGCACCACTTGCGGGACCGACACACTGGTGGTATCTGGGGAATAGGACCAATGCACCACCATTAAATCCTGCTCACAGCGCCAGCTGTAGCCAAAGGGATGGGCAGTTAAGCCCCAACTGGCGCTGTCCAACCCCCAACATATAACATATAACAACTAAAAGGAAGTTTGACTTAAAGAGATGCTGGACTGTGATAGTGGGAGATACGTCCCTTCTTAAATCTGGATCTCAATAAAACTAAACCATTAAAAATCACCCAGAACATACAGCGGGGAAAATAAGTATTGAACACATCGGCCTTTTTCTCATTAAACATGTTTCTGATGGAGCCACTGACCTGAGATTTTCACCAGATATCAGTAACAACCCAAGTAATCCATAGATACAAAGAAATCAAGGCAACTGTGTTCACAAAACAAGTTATATTTAAGAAAGTTGAATGACACAGGGAAAAAGTATTGAACACACAAAGAAAAGAGGAGCAAAAAGGCATATGAGAGGGGGTTGAAGAGTTCATAGTTGTCAAATTTAACCATATGCTTATTTTTCAACCACAGGGATCCAAGTGCTGCAACACCGATGGAAGAAGTGTGTGCGCCAAAGGGGAGACTATGTTGAAAAATAAACCACATTTGGTCAAATTTGACCACTATGAACTTATCAGCCTATGAACATTTGAGTTCATAGGCTCAAACATTAGGAAGCCATCTCCCATTAGTGCAAATTAATTTCAGCTGGTTAAGTCCTGACTGACAGCCTTTAAAAAGTTCTGTGAATATCAGATTGTCACACCACAAAGAACTCATGATGAGTAGAAGCAAAGAGCTCTCTCTAGCTGTTTGCAACCTTATTCTTGCAAAACATAATCATAACATTGGTTACAGGCGCATTTCTAAACTGCTGAATGTTTCAGTGAGCACACAGTGAGCATCATTCAGAAGTGGAAAGAACATCATTTTACCATAAATCGGCCACAGCCAGGAGCTCCTCGCAAGACTCCATTGCTGAAGAAAAAGCATGTTGAAGCTTATTTAAAGTTTGCTTCACAACATTTAGGAAAGCCAGTAAAATACTGGGAGAATATAGTCTGGTCAGATGAGACCAAAATTGAAGTTTTTGGATGCTACAATACACAGTGTGTTTGAAAGAGAAATGGCACTGCGCATCAGCCCAAAAACATCATACCAACAGTGAAGTTTGGAGGTGGGGGCATCATGGTGTGGGAGTGTTTTTCAGCACATGGTACGTGCAGACTTCATATAATTGACGGAAAGATGAATGGACGAATGTACAGAGACATCCTTGAGAAGAACCTGTTGCCGTCTCCCAAGATGCTGAAGATGATGCGAGGGTGGACATTTCAGGAAGACAATGAGCCCAAACACAGCCAAGGAAACTCTCAACTGGCTCCAGAGAAGGAAAATAAAACTGTTAGAATGCCCCAGTCAGTTACCTGACCTGAATCCAATTGAAAATCTATAGAACAAACTGAAGATCAGAGTTCATAAAAGATACCCATGGAACCTTCAAGACTTGAAGACAGTTTTTGTGGAAGGATTGGCTAAAATCACTCTTGAGCAATGCCTGCACCTAGTTTCTCCATACAGGAGGCGTCTGGAGGCTGTTATTACCAACAAATGTCATGAATTACCCCTTGGGACAGGGAGGAGAGACTCATGAGCTGAACTGTAATTTGTGAAATTCATTGGCAAAAACAAAAAATCCAAATAGTGTACAAACACAAAAATCCAAAAGGTGCACAAAGCAAAACTTATGAGCTACAAGGAGAAGGCAGAATACACATGAATACAAACGTCTGCGCGAGGACAGGGTTCAGACGTAAATCCTTCTTAAAACACCAGCAAACAGAAAAGAGAAAACTGCCCTTAAATAGGGCCAAAAATAATTAAACACAAATAGTAACCGGTGTGAATCACATGAGCGGGCTGGGGAGAAGATGACAATCAGCTGTGGGTCATGAAGAGAGGAGACGGGGCTGACAGCTTGACAGAGGCACCGCCCACAGCCAAGGAAAAACCCGGAAGTGCCTCTGACAGCTGCAACCCCGGAGAGAGAAAGAAAGAGAAGACAATCAGCAAACACAATGTGGTAACAAATAAACCTAAATATGTAAATAACAAAACTACAATGAACGTTAACAGGAAAATAAATCATACTAAGAAACAATACAGAATATGTGAAAACAAACTAAACATAACATAACAGGAATTAGAATTCAAAAATACAACATTATACAAATAAGGGGGAAAAAAAGGCAGAGACAGAGCATGGTGGAATCCCCCCATGCTCAGATCGTGACAACAAAGGCTTTTCCACTAAATATTAAATGAATTTCACCAAGTGTGTTTGATACTTTCCGTATTTTACGGACTATAAGGCACACCGGATTATAAGGCCCCGTATCAATTAATGGTCTATTTGATGGTCTATTTTCATACATAAGGCGCACCGGATTATAAGGCACATTAAACGAGACACATTAAGCGCAACAAAACCGTCAGGTAAGTGAAATTTTATTCAACTTATTCACATTAACTCTCAACATTGTTCAGTTGTAACACAAAAAAACAGTTGGAACACATACTCTCAATATTATGGTATTCAGTTGTAACACAAAAAACCAGTTGGAACTCAAAATACAAAACAGTACACTCACTTTTTTAGTTCATTCCTCTTCCATAAATCCATCAAATTCTTCATCTTCAGTGTCTGAGTTTAACAGTTGGGCGATTTCGGCATCAAGCATGCCCGGATCCCTCTCGTCATTATCCGAGTCAGTCTCGTTTTTGGGATCCTATACACACACCGTAATATTACCTGTTGAAGCACATATTACTCCACGAGGCTCCTGACTACCGTAATGCTCCGACAATCCATCAAGCAGTGCGGCTTCATAGCTTACCAAAGTCGTACTAAAACATTTTGACAGATTTTTGAGCGCCGTGTACCACATAAAATCGGTTCGAGGTCAGTAAGCACAACAACCAAAAGTAATACATAAGGCGCACTGGATTATAAAGCGCACTGTCAATTTTTGAGAAAATTAAAGGATTTTAAGTGGGCCTTATAGTCCGTAAAATACGGTATTTCTTGTGTGATTCCACTTTATTAAATATAACTTGTTTTGTGAACATAGATGCCTTGATTTCTTTATATGTATGGATTATTTGGGTTGTTACTGATATCTGGTGAAAATCTCAGGTCATTGGCGCCATCAAAAATATGTTTAATGAAAATTTTTTTGACATGTTCAATATTTATTTTCCTCGCTGTTGTTCCTTGCATTGTTAAAAATTGTAGTCATCAGCTGATAGGCTCCATTACCTTTATTTAAAACAACCAGTTTGTTCTAGTTTTAAATGCTGGGACAACTATGAGGCCAGACAATATTTTGAGGAAAAATCACCTCACTGTGGTCTTTTGCTTTTATTTGTTATGGATCTGGGGTGGGGAGGGGGGGGGGGGCTGATGAAGAAAAAAACAGATTAGACTGAGTAGAGTTTGAAAACTGGCAGAAGAAAAATGAGAAGCTGGAATACAATAAGTTTAATCAGTTTTAATTTAAACTTGTGACTTCCGTCTGAATTTCTCTTTTAAGATTTATTTCAGTTTTGAGGAAATGCACATAGAATCTTCCTATAGACTGAGAACTGTGCATGTAGTTAGTTCACGATTTAAGAAAAAGGATCTTCCTACTGTACAACTTTAAATGTTTTATTTCTGTTTTTTTTGGGGGGGGGGATGGGGCTTGTTTTTCCACTCTCCACATGCTCTTCATCCTTAGAAGAAGTTGAAACAGAGTGGAACATTAAGGGGATAAAAATGTCAGAATTGTATAGTCAGCTGAATAGATGCTATAAACCAAGAGAAAAAATTGAAGCCATAATAAATACATATTGTAACAAGCAGTGGGTTTCAGGCAATGAAGAGGCATCTACTGCTCAGTCACCTTTTATTATGAACACTCACAAACACATCACAATGGCCGAAGCCATTAATTCGACCAACTTCCTCAGTCATGGTTTCATTCATTCATCCATCCATCTTCTTCCGCTTAATCCTTTTCGGGTGGCGGGGGGGCTGGAGCCTATCCCAGCATCTTTGGGCGAGAGGCAGGGTACACCCTGGACAGATCGCCAGTTCATCGCAGGGCCAACACAGAGAGACAGACAACCATTCACTCTCACAGTCATACCTAGGAACAATTTAGAATCCCCAGTTTTGATGCCAGTTAACCTAACTTGCATGTTTTTGGCATGTGGGAGGAAACCGGAGACAATAATGCACCAAAACTAACTAATATTAAACAGCATTACTATTACAACAACGTAAGTAAAGAACATAAAACAGAACACCAGAACCCACATAAAATCCCCTAAAAATGTCCCCCACAATCCTTCAGTCCCTGCCTCATTAGAATACCCCCCTCTATTCGGCCAATCACGTCCCAGAGAGTGCCCAGGACGCCACATTGCCCCCACCTGAGAGGATTAGCTGTCCCCAGCAATCCATGCATCAACCACAAAGTCCCGTAGATGTTGGGGGAGACGGCATTGTCTCCGAATTCTGGCCTATGGGCTCCTGCCAGCCGAGAGGGGTGGTGATGATGGTGTCTGTGACTCCTCCTTCTCAGACAGCCCGTAGCTGAAGCTCGTGGCTGGTAGGGTGCCAAGCGGTCCCGGTGAAGCACCACCACCTGGTTCATTTGGCACATGTAGCATCACTACTGTTTGGTAAAGTGTTTACATGGTGCAGTGACTACAGAAAGAAAGATTACTGCTGAAGCTAAGTTTGATATGTCTGTTAATGTTCCTGATAAAATAACAGCCTCACAGACTTTGAAGGTCCCATATTATGCATTTTCTAGGGATTTTTTTTTTTTTTTTTTTTTTTTTTACATTTTGACATCCTCAAAAATGCATAGATTTAAAGACCAAAACTTTTTGTGTGTGATTTTACCCACAAAAATCAGTGGAATTTTTTTTAGCTAACTCATTAAGATTAATAAACCCCCTAATCTGATTGGATAAAGGTTTTGTGAGGTAGTCAGGTTGTGTTTGTTCTGTTAACCTGTTGAACTCTGGTCAATATCCCTAAAAACGCCTAAAAATAACATACCCAAAGTAAATCAAAAGCTGTTCTTCAACCCTTTGCAGCGTCTTCATGGGGTTGGTCTCATTTAAAAGAAAACACTTTGAATTTTTTGGCAAAACAGTCATAATCTCTCTAAGTGCTCCTGCCACTGAGTAACAGTCATCTAAACATACTGAATTTGAAAAAAATAAAGTTCGCCTGGGTGGTTTTTTTTAGATACAAATGCTTGCAAATAACACACAGCTGTCAGATACTGGCTGGAAAATGCAACAGAAATGTAGAACCAAGTGTTATCAAGCTGAGGTCAAAATTTTGTAACAATACCACAAAAAATGAATATATTACACAGCTTTTTTCTCAGGTTGTTCCCAGGCGTTTTTGAACTGTGCCAAACTGTGCCAAATGGCACAGTTTGGAAAAACGTCTATAACTTTTGAATGCTTCAACATAGAAGCTTCATCTTGGGCTCTAATGAAAGGTGCCACTCAAGGCTGTGTGTGTGTGTGTGTGTGTGTGGGAGGGGGGGGGGGGTTGTTTGTTCATTCATGAATGAATGAATGAACAAACAAGCCCCCACACACAAAGAAACATGCCACGTAAAAAATGTGTGGCCTTTTTTTACAAGAAAAAATAACCTACAGTGCAATAAAAATTATCTAAAATATCTGCAATGTAGAGGATAACACCCCCCCCCCCCCCCCGCTACAGAAGAGCTTGGCGCACAAAAAAAATTGTGGCCATGACGGACCATTGTAATTACCGATCGGTCAAAAGTCATTTTTATTACTATTTTCATTGATAAAGAATAATTTAGCTTATAACACTTACCTGTCCACAACAGCAGTGTCGTTGGTGAACATCTGTTCCTCATTGTCAGACGAACATGAAGCTGGTCCGGTTGTTACGGACTCGTGGTTCTGGTCACCCGACCCGGTCAAACCATCTCTGCTTCCATGATTGCGGTTTTTGCGAACCATTTTTCAAAACAAATAAGAACAGTAGTAATAAAAAAAGACTGGCTAACGGCTGAGAGTGGTTAACACTACTGTTACACACAGGTCTCAATGTGAGTCACCCAGCGGCTTAGACAAAAAAGATTTTACGCACAGAACGCACGCGTTTCAATCGTCGAACTTCTCTGCTTCAATTGGCTTGTTGTATTTGCGGTCGTTGGTAGGCAGGTCCTTCTTGCTAGGTTTTCAGTCACTGGTTCTTCAAGGTTTCAGAAACCCAATTCAAGGCTCTTATTAGTCGAATGAGAGGTCAATCAAATCTAAACCAATCAAACACTCCTCTGGCTTTCTGTTCGTGGCTGTGTCTGTAGTGGAAGAACGGAAATGCAGCTTTTTTTTTTCAGTGCACACTGAGACGCACTATGACGCAGAGACGTGACCGCCCGCGGAATCCCGGAGTTCAACAGGTTAACTTAGAAAACTGAAGGTGGGGCTTGTTGGTTTGCGACATCACAAAACCCAGGAAGTGCAATTCATTCCTTTAAGAGTTTAACTAAATACAATAAAAACAGTGTATTTTTTTTTGTGAAAAGATCATTTAAAAATGTTTTTAATGGTCCCTGCATTTACCATTATGTACGATATGGGACATTTAAAGTAAGGCTCTGTTTGGGTCCCCCTCATCAGATATTTAGTAAATAAGGGCCCTCTGGTTAACATTTTTGTCCCTTTATGTACTGTACATTCTCCCTAATCAATGCAGAATCTGGGCTCAGAAAACTACCCACAGCAATGTAACTGTTCATTGAAAGTCCAGTAAATAATAAAAATTAGAGAAGAAGTCCTTTGAACCCAAAACAAGATTTTAAGATGAGACAGATGGACACAGAGATGACTTGGAAAATAGAAAGTCCCAAACTGAGAATAAGAAAAACAATGTTTGGTGTTGTCAGGGTAATGCTCTATTTCCATCCATGTCAACTGAAGCCCTCATGAACTCATACGCGTACTGTATACTGACTGTGCACCCAGATGATGTCAATTTAAGGTTTAGAGCTAAAGATGGACACTATGATTGGGCCCATGTTTTGCACTGTTATTTAAAAAAACAACAACAACAAATACCTCTGCCAAGGAGGTAGTGTTTTCATCCGTGTTTGTTTGTTTGTTTGTTTGTTTGTCAGCAGGACTACGCAAAAACTACTGGATGGATTTGGATAAAACTTTCAACAAAGGTGGCCCTTTGACAAAGGATGAAACCATTACATTTTGGTGATAATCGGAGAGTGCATACCTCCACCACGGGCCTTGTTTGTATTTGTGCAGCAGGATTACACAAAAACTACTGGGTGGATTTGGATGAAATTTTCTCCAGAGGTGGTTCTTGGGCTAGAGACAAACCCATTACAGTTTGGTGGCGATCTGAGAATGCATCCCTCTACCAAGGCTCTTATCTTCTCACAGTGTGTTAGCAAGAATACTCCAAAACTACTGTACAGCGTTTGATGCACTTTTCACCAGAAGTGGCTCTTGGCCTACCCACAAACCCGTTACATTTTGGAAGTGATCCATGAGGGACGGAAGGAGCCTTGGCAGAGGTATGCACTCTCTGAGTGCTTTTCTAGTTTTGGCCATAGATTTGAGGGGAACAGAGTGAAGTGTGCAGTTTCTACCTGTGAGTATTGCATAGAGACAAACCCAGACCATAGCATACCAAAAACAAGGTGTCTTATATGTCACACATCATACAGACCAGCGTCTTTAAGGAAAAACCAACATGCAGGAAATGAATTCACATTTGGATGCTATGAGGAAGTGACAGCACCAGTGATATTTATATGGGAAACAAATTTATTTTACTCCTTAAAGAAAAAAAATCCTTACGTTGTCTTCATCACCATGTTGTCATACAATATACAGTGGTGTGAAAAAGTGTTTGCCCCCTTCCTGATTTCTCATTTTTTGTATGTTTGTCACATTTAAATGTTTCAGATCATCAAACAAATTTAACCCCTTGAACTCTGGTCAATTTCCCTAAAAATGCCAAAAAATAATGTACCCAAAGTAAATCAAAAGCTGTTCTTCAACCCTTTGCAGCATCTTCATGGGGTTGGTCTCATTTAAAAGAAAACACTTTGAATTTTTTGGCAAAACAGTCTAATAATCTCTCTAAGTGCTCCGGCCACTGAGTAACAGTCATCTAAACATAGTGAACTTGAAGAAAATAAATTTCGCCTGGGTGTTTTTTTGGATACAAATGCTTGCAAATAACACACAGCTGTCAGATCCGGGCTGGAAAATGCAACAGAAATGTAGAACCAAGTGTTATCCAGCTGAGGTCAAAATTTTGTAACAATACCACAAAAAATGAATATATTACACAGCTTTCTTCTCAGGTTGTTCCCAGGCGTTTTTGAACTGTGCCAAATTGTGCCAAATGGCACAGTTTGGAAAAACGTCTGTAACTTTTGAATGATTCAATATAGAAGCTTGATGTTGGGCTCTAATGAAAGGTGACACTCAGGGCTGTGTGTGTGTGTGTGGGGGGGGGGGTTGTTTATTCATTCATGAATGAATGAATGAACAAACAAGCCCCCACACACAAAGAAGCATGCCACGTAAAAAATGTGTGGCTTTTTTAACAAGAAAAAATAACCTACACTACCGTTCAAAAGTTTGGGGTCACCCAGACAATTATTTTGTGTTTTCCATGAAAAGTCGCACTTATTTACCACCATGAGTTGTAAAATGAATAGAAAATATAGTCAAGACATTGACAAGGTTAGAAATAATGATTTGTATTTGAAATAATAAATTTTTCCAGATACTCAACCTGCTCAAAGGAAGGTCAGTTTTATAGCTTCTCTAACCAGCTAAACTGTTTTCAGCTGTGCTAACATGATTGCACAAGGGTTTTCTAATCATCCATTAGCCTTCTGACACAATGAGCAAACACATTGTACCATTAGAACACTGGAGTGATAGTTGGTGGAAATGGGCCTCTATACACCTATGTAGATATTGCACCAAAAACCAGACATTTGCAGCTAGAATAGTCATTTACCACATTAGCAATGTATATTAGATATTAGAGTGTATTTCTGATTAGTTTAAAGTTATTTTCATTGAAAAAAACAGTGCTTTTCTTTCAAAAATAAGGAAATTTCTAAGTGACCCCAAACTTTTGAATGGTAGTGTATAGTGCACTAAAAATTATACTAGAATATCTGTAATGTAGAAGATAACAACTCCCACCACCCACCCCCGCTACAGAGGATGGACATCGCCCGGTGCGCCGCGGTCACGGTGCGCCGTGGTCTACTACGCACAGTTGTACTAAAATATCTGCAATAATATCTGCAATCCGCTACAGAAGAGTAGCGGGGGGGGGGGGGCGTTCACGGTCCGGACACGGCGCACGAACTGTGTACCGCAGCGCATGGAGTCCAGTTTGTGCGGCGCGGTCTACTACGCACAGTTGTAATTTACCGATCGGTCAGAAGTCATTTTTGATTACAATTTTCAGGGATAAAGAATAATTTAGCTTATAACACTTACCTGTCCACAACAGCAGTGTCGCTGGCAAACTTCTCTTCCTCATTGTCAGACAAACATGACGCTGGTCCGCTTGTTACGGACTCGTGGTTCTGGTCACGCGACCCGGTCAAACCATAATTCCATTATTGCGGTTTTGCGCTTCCATGATTGCGGTTTTGGCGAACGATTTTTCAAAACAAATAAGAAGTAGTAAGAAAAAAAGACTGGCGAACACGTGTGTGTCACCCAGCGGCTAAAACAAAACAGATTTTGCAAGGGAGGCACGCTTTCGAACTACTGTGCTTCAATTGGCTCACTGTATTCGCAGCCGTTGGTAGGCGGGTCCTTCTTGCTAGGTTTTCAGTCATCTAAACCAATCAAAGCACTCCTTTGGCTTTCTGTTCGCGGCTGTGTCTGTAGTGGAAGAACGGAAATGCAGCTTTTTTTTTTTTTTCAGTGCCTCCTAGGACGCACGACGCCCTTGTGCGCCCTAGGACGCAGAGACGTGTCCACCCACGGTACACCGAAGTGCAACAGGTTAAATAGACAAAAATAACACAAGTAAACACAAAATGCAGTTTTTAAATGAAGGTGTTTATTATTAAGGGAAACAAAAATCCAAACCTACATGGCCCTGTGTGAAAAAGTGATTGCCCCCTAAACCTAATAACTGGTTGGGCCACCCTTAGCAGCAACAACTGCAATCAAGCGTTAGTGATAACTGACAATGAGTCTTTTACAGCACTGTGGACGGATTTTGGCCCACTTATCTTTGCAGAATTGTTGTAATTCAGCCACACTGGAGGGTTTTTGAGCATGAACTGCCTTTTTTAAGGTCATGCCACAGCATTTCAATCAGATTCAGGTCAGGACTTTGACTAGGCCACTCCAAAGTCTTCATTTTGTTTTTCTTAAACCATTCAGAGGTGGACCTGCTGGTTTGTTTTCAATCATTGTCCTGCTGTAGAACCCAAGTCGCTTCAGCTTGAGGTCACGAACAGATGGCCGGACATTCTCCATCAAGATTTTGTGGTAGACAGCAGAATTCATGGTTCCATTTACCACAGCAAGTCTTCCAGGTCCTAAAGCAGCAAAACAGCCCCAGACCATCACACTACCACCACCACTATATTTTACTGTTGGTATGATGTTCCTTTTCTGAAATGCTGTGTTACTTTTAAGCCAGATGTAATGGGACACACACCTTCCAAAAGTTCAACTTTTGTCTCGTCAGTCCACAGAGTATTTTCCCAAAAGTCTTGGGGATCATCAAGATGTTTTCTGGCAAAACTGAGACAAGCCTTTATGTTCTTTTTGCTCAGCAGTGGTTTTTGTCTTGGAACCCTACCATGCAGGCCATTTTTGCCCAGTCTCTTCCTTATGATGGAGTCATGAACACTGACCTTAACTGAGGCAAGTGAAGCCTGCAGTTCTTTGGATGTTGTTGTGGGGTCTTTTGTGACCTCTTGGATGAGTCATCACTGCGCTCTTGGGGTAATTTTAGTCAGTCGGTCACTCCTGGGAAGGTTCACCACTGTTCCATGTTTTCGCCATTTGTGGATAATGGCTCTCACTGTGGTTCACTGGAGTCCCAAAGCTTTAGAAATGGCTAGAAAATTAAACTAAACTTTCCAAAGATGTGATAAACCACAGTTAATTTATGTTTTAACAGGGGGCAATCACTTTTTCACAAAGGGCCATGTAGGTTTGGATTTTTTTTACCCTTAATAATAAACACCTTCAATTAAAAACTGCATTTTGTGTTTACTTGTGTTAACTTTGTCTAATATTTATATTTGTTTGATGATCCGAAGCACTTAAATTTGACAAACATACAAAAAAATTAGAACTCAGGAAGAGGGTGAACTTTTTTCACACCACTGTATAGGCTTTCTATGTGTTGCGGTTCATTAATGAGGCTTCTCTGAAAAGCCTAAGCTAAAATTGAGCTCATCTCAGCTGTGACCAACTTTATCTTGTTTCCTGGTAACAAGACTCAGCTTCCTGCTATTGCAACCATCATGGGTTATTTTCTCAAAAATGACTTTACGCACACAAGACTTTTTCTTTTGGGAGTTATCTTCATGTCTAGATCAGTGATTTTCAACCTATGTGCCGTGGCACACTAGTGTGAGAGATCATTAGGTGTGCTGTGGGAAATTATCCAATTTAACTTAATTACTCGAGTGAGTGGCTATGTTTACATGGACATAAGTAACCGGATTAAAAGCCTGATCAGAATAAAATGCTTCATGTAAACACGCCAATCTGAATATTCTAACCCGATCACGCTCATTCGGATTAAAATTTCATTCCGATTGAGAGGGGTGGGTTATGCCGATTGTCAATCCGAATGGTGCGCATGAAAACATTCCAAACACAGGGCAGAAAATATGCTTACTGCGCATGTCTATACACCAACCGCACGTCGACGTGACGTATTTCCGCCTTTGCAGCAGCTAGCGGAAAACATAGCGGGAGTAAAACAAAACTGGTCTGTATCGTCCTGCTGTCTCCCTCTTTTCGTCATATACAGAAGTATGTACTTGTAGCTTTATTACGGAGACTAGCAGAAGCAAAAGTACAGTCTGAATAACACGATACAGGTCAATTTCGACACGAAGCGGGGCTCGCTAACACCGGAAGTTGCTTCTTCTTCTATATTTTTTTAATGTCAAAATGTCGACCTGCGCATGTCAAAGTGATTTATTCCGTTCAGACCTGTGACACATGAAAACGCACATCCTAATCAGATCAGCTTTTTCAGGATCCATGTAAACAGTAAAATTCTGATTGGAATTGTAAAGAAATTTTGCCCATGTAACTGTGGCCAGTGTCAGAGTAATACCGTACTCTTTTATGAAAGAGTTTTACTCTTTTAATGAAAACCTGCTTACAAGCACAGATAAAATGAATGGATTTCATTTAAAGGTGCAGCTCTGGCAACATGTGCAGCGTGGCAACCTTGAGATGTTCCCACTCACCGAGAAACGGCATGATGTTAACACTGCTGCACTGTGCCAGGTGATTGGCACACATTTGAAAACTCTTGAGAAGTTGTTATTTTATTTCTCTTCTGACTTCACACAATGCCTTGACTGGGTTAGGAACCCATACAGCTCAGCATCAGTTGTTGGAAACGACATGACTTTACAGGAGCAAGAGGAACTCATTGAACTGAAACAAGATCATGGTTTAAAGCTAAACTTTGCTGATCTTCCTTTGGACAGTTTTTGGTTGACTGCTGCCAAGGAGTTCCCCATTCTGGCCAACAAAGCTATTTCAACATTGCTCCCATTTTCCACGACATATCTGTGTGAGCTGAGCTTTTCAAGCTTGACTGTGATAAAAACTAAAAACAGAGAGAGACTGAGAGCTGTTGAGGAAGAGCTCCGTGTGTGTCTTTCTTCCATTCCTGCCAGGATATCAGCTTTGTGTTCATCTAAACAGGCCCAGGGTTCACACTGAGTATAAATACATTTAGAAACTGTATTGCTAACTATATTTTATTATTTTTACTATGTTAGGCTATAGAGTGTCATTTTGTGTCATTTTGGTTGGTGGTGTGCCCCAGGATTTTGTCAATGTAAAAAATGTGCCGTGGCTTAAAAAAGGTTGAAAAACACTGGTCTAGATCATTGCTGTGGTTGTCCTGTGTTTTCTTTGTGAATTAGTAATGACTCAGTGGTGCTCCCTGTGATTCAGAAACCCACATTTTGGCTTTAATGTCCCAATAAACTGTTGACAAAATGGTAACATTAGGTAAAATCTTATGTCTAATCTCTGTGGATCTTTCCTCTGGTGTTTGATTTAGGCAAAATACCACTGGCAGAGTCAAAATGTGAAGCAAAGTGGTGTGGACGACATGGTCCTGCTGTCAAAGATCAACGAAGATGCCATTGTAGAAAACCTCAAGAAGCGATACATGGATGACTACATTTTTGTATCCTACAAATTGTTGGTTATTCTTGTGTTATAATGAATTCTAACAATAGGATTACTGAGAAATGAAGCTCATGGGGAAAACATCATGTTGAAATTTAGAAAATTACCATAATGTGTCAGTATAACTGCTGAAAAATACCCTTTATAGTTTATATCCACAGTATTGGCTATATATACACAAGGAATTCACTCTTCCTTATTCTGCATCCACTGTGTGACTCAACAGCTCACTTCCGTCTTCTTGGTTTGCAACTTAACCTCAAAGCCATATTAGGAAAAAGCAAAATACTTACATTAATCAAAGTAGGTGAAGTCAAACTGCAGTGACCACAAAATGTCATCCATGCAAACTCATCAGCTAAAAGCTATTAAAGAAGTTGGTTATTGGGTTTAATATTTTATATATTTATTTATATATTTGTTTGTGGTGGCACCTTGCATCGCAGTGACCCATCTGATTCTACATGTGATTAACGTTGTAGATAGGAGAAACGTAATTTTGTTCTACTGTACATGATTGGCTGTATGGACTGAATGACAATAGAGATGGCTTCTTCTTCATGTTGCTGAATCATTCTCATAACCTTCAACCTCAGGCTTTCCTCCCCCATCAGGGTACCAGCATGACTCTGTGGGAGATGATGCTGTTTGACCTTTAAACTGCTCAACAGATGCTGTCTTGCCATACATTTTTGTGATTCATTTTCTGAAATATAAACACATAAGTTGCAAGGGGCAATGCTTTTCATGCTGTACAGGGTGGGGGACTGAAAAGTTCACAGTGGTCAGATTTGACCACTTATTTTTCAACACAGTCTCCTCTTCGATCCACACATTTCTTCCATCAGTGTTGCAGCACTTGGATCCCTACAGTTGAAAAATAAACCACATTTGGTCAAATTTGACCACTATGAACTTTACAGCCATGAACTTTTCAGTGCTCCTGCCCCCCACCCCCGTAAATGCTTTGTTTGACCAATATTGTTTTGTTTAAATATTGTGTTCATTACTATGCAGAAACAAAAACAACATCATATAAATCAGTTGGTTAAACTACCGGCATGTCTTAAAGCAACACTATGCAAGATTTTCACCTTAAAATAATTCTTCCAAACTTATTTTGATAGTATATTGTGGGGAACCCACTCAGCAGTTTTCCGTCAGACTGAAAGGCAGGGCAGATCAAAGGTGCTGGGGGACAAGGGGAATTGTCATGGGGATTGATATGTTAATGCAGCACCTCAGGTAGCAGAGGAGTGTTAGTGTTGTGATATATAAAAGAGTGCCTGCAACCTGAGTGCTTATTGCTTTTGATTCTGGTGGATGTGAAGGAGTGAAGAATAAGGTTCCCTCTGCTCTGAACGCTCGGCCTGGTTATTCCTCCCTCCACACTGCTGACCCTTGATGCACAATGGAACACGAACCGAACACTCCGGAGACGACCTGGACAGGAAGTGCCAACAACGCATGCACCGTTTCGGTCAAACTCCCAGACTTTTGGCTACATGACCCAAAGTCTTGGTTCCTTCACACCGAGGTCCAGTTCGTGCTCTGGGGAATAACGGCAGATGACACCAGATACTACTACATGGTTGCAGCACTAGACGCCCGCACAACTCAGCATCTGGTGAGCCTGCTCCAAGAGCCCTCAGCCCGTGACAAATACGGTGCTCTCAAAACCGCGCTGACCCGGCACTACACGCTCTTGGTCTGTGAGAGAGTGGAGAGGCTCCTGACGCGCTCCGACTTGGGAGACAGGTCGGCGGTCGAATTGATGGAGAAGATGTTGGCGTTGATGGGCACAGATGACGGGCACTTCCTCTTTGCCCACCTTTTCCTACGGAACCCCCCGACAGCGGCCAGGGCGGTCCTTGCCAATTCGCCGCTGCTGGCCGCGTACAACTACCGGGCACTAGCCCAAGAGGCAGATCGGATCATCCTCACCACCAGAGCCCTCACAGTGAACACAGCGGCGTCGGAACCCAGCAAGACGGCCAGCGGAGGTGAGGAGCCAGCGATGGTGGCTGCAGCGGAGGCCAAGAAGCACCGGAGAGACACGCTCTGCTCCTACCACCGCCGTTTTGGAGAGGACGCACGCTGATGCGTGCCACCGTGCCAATTCAAGTTCTCGGGAAATGCCAGGGCCGGCAGTCGGTAGCAGCTGCGACCGCCGGTGAAGCAAGCAAGCTGCTCTATGTGACAGGCTCATGCTCGGGGAGACGGTTCCTCGTGGACTCCGGCTCCCAAAAGAGCCTCATCCTGCCGTCCTACACAGACCGGCTGGCGGGAACTAGCGGCCCCGAACTGACGGCCGCAAACAGCTCAGACATTAAGACTTTTGGTGAGAGGACACTGACTGTATCCCTGCACGGCCGTACATACCAATGGACATTCGTCATAGTGGCATGCAGCTTCCCCATTTTAGGCGCTGATTTTTTGTG
The DNA here is from genome assembly GCA_020510985.1 of Pholidichthys leucotaenia. Classification (NCBI taxonomy): domain Eukaryota; kingdom Metazoa; phylum Chordata; class Actinopteri; order Cichliformes; family Pholidichthyidae; genus Pholidichthys; species Pholidichthys leucotaenia. The sequence goes on along the minus strand of CM035839.1, from coordinate 317,283,892 downwards.
TGCTCACGGACTACTAGTCAATGTTGCTAACAGATGCCTGATTAACGCAATGTCTTTTGATACTTTCCCGTGTACAACTCGAGGAGCCGGGCCCACAACACTAGCCAACGTCACAGCGCCAGGGGGTAAGTTCCACACACTACTCACCCAGTTCCCAGCACTCACTGTCCCAACGTTTTCAGCGGTCGTCACTAAACACGGGGTGGAGCACTTCATTACCACCACGGAGCCACCCGTTTTCGCATGACCTCGGCGCCTGGATGCAGCTAAACTGGCCATAGTGCTCGAGGAGTTCGCCAACTTGGAAAAGTTGGACATCATCAGACGCTCAAACAGCCCATGGGCATCCCCGCTACAAATGGTTCCTAAAGCTGAGGGATCGTGGCAACCGTGCAGAGATTTCCGCAGATTGAACAACGGCACAGCGCATGACCTCTACCCGATCCCCCATATTCAGAATTTTTCCCTTCACCTCACCAGGGCACGCATTTTTTCCAAGATAGACCTGGTCCGCTGTTACCACCAGGTCCCGGTGTGCGCTAAGGACATACCTAAAATATCAGTAATAACCCCGTTTGGTCTTTCTAAGTTTTTACGCATGCCTTTCGGGTTAAATGGCACGGCGCAGACATTCCAACGCATGATGGGTGCGGTGTTGCGCGATCTGACGTTTGTGTTCGTCTACCTGGATGACATCCTGGTGGCCAGCACGTCCGAGGACGAACACGTAGCCCACCTCAGGACAGTTTTCCAGAGGTTGGAGGAGCATGGATTAATAATCAACCCGGTGAAGTGCCAGTTCGGGGTGACAGGAATAGATTTTTTGGGCCACCGCATCTCACCGGAAGGTGCGATACCCTTACCGGACAAAGTGCGTGCCGTGGCAGATTTTCCCCGGCCTCAGACGGTCAGGGTGCAGCAGAAGTTTTTGGGGATGGTTAACTTTTATAACCGTTTCCTTCCCCGCGCAGCCGAGCTCATGCAGCCGTTGTACACTGCGCTTAAGAAACGGAAACCGGCGGACAGAGTCGACTGGACTCCTGAGCAAGAGCAGGCGTTTTCCGAGGTTAAAACAGCCCTGGCGAACGCCGCACTCCTGGCGCACCCGGACCCGGCGGCTCAGATAGCACTCACTACCAACGCCTCGGACATGGCCATAGGGGCCGTCGTGGAGCAGCACGTCGCCGGTTCTTGGCAGCCGCTTGCCTTTTTTAGCAGGTCTTTGCACGACAGTGAGCGTAAATACAGCGCATTCGACAGAGAGTTACTGGCTCTCCACCTGGCCATATGCCACTTCCAGTTCTGGCTGGAAGGGCACACCTTCACTGCGTTCGTGGACCACAAGCCACTAACGTACGCGATGGCCAAGGTTTCGAAACCATGGTCAGCCCAGCAGCAGAGACAGCTGGCCGCGATCTGGGAGTTTACGACCAACACTCGCCATGTGGCTGGTAAACTCAACGTGGTGGCAGACTGCCTCTCGCACACAATAGTCGCCCCAATCTACGTGGGGATAGATTACTCAGCCATGGCCGCTGCACAGATCGGCGATGCAGACGTTCGCAAGCTCCGGTCTGGACCAACAGGGTTAAGGCTGGAGAGCAGGGTGCTGTAAGACAGGGTACCCCCCCAGTCTGTGATGTCTCCACAGGCCGCCCATGTCTGGTGGTCCCACGTGCTTGGCGCCGCAGCGTTTTTGAGTTGGTTCGCTCCCTGGCACACCCAGGAGTGCGCGCGTCAGTCAAAATGGTGGGGGCAAAGTTCGTCTGGCCGAGCCTGCGCAAACAGGTGAAAGAGTGGGCTGCAGCCTGCGTAGCGTGCCAACGAGCCAAGGTGCACAGGCACACAAAGGCCCCCTTGGAGCCGTTCCATATCCCGGCTAAGAGGTTTGACATGGACCTCGTGGGCCCCCTCCCACCATCACAGGGGTTCATGCACCTCCTGACAGTGGTGGGCCGCACCACGTGCTGGCCCGAAGCAGTCCCGCTAGCTTCCACCGCGTCCGCAGATGTGGCACGCGCTTTTTTGACAGCATGGGTGGCACGTTTCAGCGCCCCTTTGGACATCACGTCCGATCGGGCCCTCAGTTTGTTTCCGACCTCTGGTCCACAATGGCCCGGAGCCTGGGCATCACAATTCATTGCACGACCGCGTACAACCCACAGGCCAATGGGTTTTGCGAGTGTTTCCATAGGTCACTTAAAGCAGCGCTCAGGGCTTCGCTTATGGATGCAAATTGGGTGGACCGGTTGCCGTGGGTTCTATTAGGGTTGCGTTCAGCACCGAAGGAGGACTTGGCAGCCTCTCCAGCAGAGCTGTTTTTTTTCCCAGCCACTGCGGCTCCCCGGGGAATTTTTGCCGGATAACCCCGTGCCAAACACTGACCCGTCCCCGCATTCACGGCATAGCACAGAGGCAGGGACGCTACCCGGCCTGGCCCACCACTGTTTTCCCCGCGCTTTTGTGCCAAGGACCTTGAAGGACGCGTCGTTCGTATTTGTCAGGCACGATGCCCACCGGACCCCATTGCGCCCGCCCTACGATGGCCCGTTCAGAGTGCTGGAACCCGGGGACAAACATTTTGTGTTAGACTTGGGGGGTCGCCGGGAGACAATCTGTATAGACAGACTTAAGCCCACCTTTGTTGTAGCAGACGAACAGGTGGTGTTGGCCTGAGCTCCTCGGCACGGAAGACGCCCACTGAGAGCTCCCCAGACAGACACACACCCAGGAACCCCCCACCGGCACAACAGCGCCTCAGAGCTGAAGACCCCCGTTACAGCAGCTATGGACGGAGGCTGAAGCACAAAGGACATGAGGGTTAAGGCTCAGTCTGAGAGTCTGGGGGGGGGGGCAGTGTGGGGAACCCACTCAGTAGTTTTCCCTCAGACTGAAAGGCAGGGCAGATCAAAGGTGCTGGGGGACAAGGGGAATTGTCATGGGGGTTGATATGTTAATGAAGCACCTCAGGTAGCAGAGTAGTGTTAGTGCTGTGATATATAAAAGAGTGCCTGCAACCTGAGTACTTATTGCTTTTGATTCTGGTGGATGTGAAGAAGTGAAGAATAAAGTTCCCTCTGCTCTGAACGCTCAGCCTGGTTATTCCTCCCTCCACAATATCATCCTTTGATTGGGTGAATGCCACTTCCACCATAGCCTGAGTGGGCCTGCATTGCCAGAAACAGCTCTGTTCTTGGTAGGAACACTGAAAGGACCTGCAACTATAGAGACTATGACCTGAGTTCCAGCAGCCAATCATAGGGCACAACTGTAGCCACCAACAACTAAAGTACCCTGTGATTGGCTGTTAAAACTGAGATCATAGTTCAATCAATCAATCAATCAATCAATCAAAGCTTTATTTATATAGCACTTTTCATACAAAAAGTTGTCACACAAAGTGCTTCACACATTGAAATAAAACACAATTAATACACACACGCGTGCACACACACACACAGAAACTTTCGTCTGTGTGAGACTTATGACTGAGCACCAAGGGTCCAAGTGTGGAAGCGTTATCACTAGGGAGACATCACCAACAGGGAAAGTGCCAAGTCCACAGCTACAGGAACACCACCTCTGAGACCGCCCAAATCCAACCCGAGTGGTCGATACCACAGGTGTGGCGCCGCAGTGCATGATCCCCTCAGCCGGGTAGACCAGGGCAATCACAAGCCGGCACCCTGCAATCAGAAAACAGGGACAACACCCTGTGGGAGGGCTCTCTATGAGGAAACGCTGGAGCTTGGACAGGATGATAAAAAAAAATAAAACAATCAGTGATAATAATAATAATAATAAGATAATTTGTTGGTAAAAAGACTAAACAGTTAAAGTTTTGAAATGATTTATCTTGGTCTCATTTTTTTACATCACAAAAACTTGGCATTTGAATGGGGTGTGTAGACTTTTTATATCCCCTGTATGTGCTGTATAAAGCTCCTTTTGGCAAAGTAAATCTGTTTGGCACAATAAGGGAAGCAGATTTCTGTTCTGCTCACCTAGCTGCTTGACAGGACGGGGGTGGGGGGTGGGAAGGTTTCCATATTATCATCTCCGGAGTTTCGGGGTTCCATGTTATCCTCTCCAGAGTTTAAGGGTTCCATGTTGTCATCGCCTGAGTTTAAGAGTTCCATATTGTCAATTCCTGAGTTTAAAGATTTCATGATGTCAGTTCCTGAGTTTAAAATTTCCATTTTGTCATTGGCTCCTGAGTTTGGAGTTTCTGTGTTGTCTCCAGAGCAAGAAGCTCCTGTGCCATCTCCTGAGTTAAGATCTCCATGTCATCGTTTCCTGAAATTAAAGTGTCTGTGATATGATGTAGGAACTATGGATCAATATTCAGTATAAATTTATCTTCAATCATCCACATAGTTGGTTCTGTTGACTTAGAATGCTAAATAAGTGGAAAAATATTTCTAAGTGAATTCAAATTTAGCGCCGTGTTGCACTAACGTGATATCCTGAGACGTGCCTTGTTTCCGGATATGACGTCATGAGGTGAGTTTCCTCTCGGCTGATCCGTGTGCTGTCAATGTAAACAAGCTGTTTAGCTTCTATATCAGCGAAGAAATGCCAAAACGTTGCATGGCTGGGTGTTCTAATTGCTCCAGTGAACGTATAAGCCTGTTCTCATTCCCAAAAGATCCAGATCTTCTTAAAAAAATGGGCGAAGCAAGTACAGAGAACAAGGGACAAATGGCAACCAACTCCATCTTCTGTAATCTGTAGCGATCATTTCACTGCAGACAGTTTTGAGGAGGCGCCTGCTATACAGGAATCTTTGGGCTTGAAAGTTCGTTACAAACAGGTTCTAAAACCAAGTGCCATACCTACGGTTTTCAAATGAAAACCCACCGCTCAAGATGATATCAACATATCAAAACAGCGCAGAAAAACAACAGTGTCAAAACTCGCCCGGAAAAGAGTTTGTGTAATTGTTTTTTGTTTTGTTTTTTTCAACATAAGGCGATTGTGATTTTATTATATTTTTTCCGCCAAAAGTAAAATCCTCCCCTATGAATTTTGAAGCCTAGTGTTGACTTTACTCCAAATGGAACGACTTTGTGTTAAAAAAAACGTTCTATTATTTTTTTCAGTTTTCATTTTTATAAATCTCATTGCCTACTGAAACTGAATATCTGAGCATTTTTTTTTTTTTAATTTTCCCAACCACCTGATCGGGGAAATAAAAAAAATTGAAGCCAAAATTTCTGTAAACCAAGTGATTAAACTAAACGATTAAGCGACATTTTTCAACCTACATATCTGCACATTATGAAGGTAAAGACCCATACTTTTAACAATTAGGCGATTGTTATTTAATAGTTTTGTTTACAAACCCACCGATGTGACCAGAATTTCCCCAACAAGAGAAAAAAAATTAGCACACTTGATTTTATTATATTTTTTCCACCGAAAGTAAAATCCTCCCCTATGAATTTTGAAGCCGAGTGTTGACTTTACTCCAAATGGAACGACTTTGTGTTAAAAAAACGCTATATTACTTTTTTCAGTTTTCATTTTTATAAATCTCATTGTCTACCGAAACTGAATATCTTGGTCTTTTTTTTTTTTTTTTCCAATTTCCCGGACCACCTGATCGGGGAAATTTATATCTATCTGTATATTACCATTCAGTGTTTTGGAGGCTGCCAATGTCCATCTCTAACCCTTCACCATCGGACCCTTCATCCTCTGAAACATGCAAGTCATTGTTGCTTCCTGAACGATATGGTTCAAATAAATAGGGTTGCAGTCCTTCGTTAGAACCAACTCGCTCTTCTTCATCACTCAATCCTGCTTCTTCCTCAAAAACTATCAACAAATCTCTCAAATCTTCGCTAAAATCACTCACAACTTCCTCCGCTTCAGTGTACTCGGCCATGCTTGTTTACATCTTTGGTTCACCTCATTACATCACAAAATGGCGGCAGCCTTTGACCCAATTTGGGGCTGCACGGTGGCGCAGTGGTTAGCACTGTGGCAGCACAATTTTACCCTCGGCCGGGGGATCGTGGAGATCGTGGGTTCGATCCCTGCCCCCGGCCAACAGTGATCTGTGTGGAGTTTGCATGTTCTCCCTGTGTTTGTGTGGGTTTACTCCGGGATTTCTCCGGTTTCCTCCCACATGCCAAAAACATGTAGGTTAGGGAGTTAAGGGGTGCTTGCGCACGCAGTGACCGGCAGCTGGTGGTTTGTCACCAGACTGCAAAACAAATCTACCTACGGGTACAAAATAAGTAATTAAAAAAAAAAAAAATTCAACAAACGAACATCGCAATCGTCTGCATCACAATGTAATTTATGGTAGTATATGGAAACAAAATTTTATTGAATTTTTTTGTCTACACAGAAAAAAACACAATAGTTCTTCTTTCTAATGATGTCTTGGTTGAATTATGTCAGCTAATCATATTTAAGGCCCCTATGTTCTGTTGTCTCCTGAGCAAACAGTTCCTTTGTGGTCTCTAAGTCAAGAGGCTCCTTTGTGTTGTCCGGAGCAAGAAGCTCCTGTATTATCTCCAGAGCAAAAAGCTCCCATGTCACCTCCTGAGTTTAAAGGTTTTATGTTGTCATTATCTCCTGAGTTTAAAAATTCCAGGTTGTCATTATCTCCTAAGTTAAAAATGTCTGTGTTTTCTCCAGAGCAAGAGGCTCTTTCATTATTTTCTCCAGAGCAAAGAATTCTCATGTTGCTTCCTCCAGAGTGGAAAGCTCCCATGTCATCTCTTGTGTTAGAAGTTTCTGTCATTATCTCCTGAGTTAAAAGCTCCAATGTCATCTCCAGAGCAAAAAGCTCCAAAGTTATCTCCAGAGCAAAAGGCTTCTATGTTACCTCCTGAGTTTAAAATTTCCATGTCATCTCCCGAGTGTGAAATTTTCTTCTTGTCATCATCTCGTGAGTGCGAAATTTCCATGTTATCACCTCCTGAGGTTAAAGGTTCCATATTGTTACCTCCTGAGGTTGGGGGTTCCATGTTGTCACCTCCTGAGGTTGAAGGTTTCATGTTGTCACCTTCTGAGGTTGAAGGTTCCATGTTGTCACCTCCTGAGGTTGAAGGTTCCATGTTGTCAATGTCAATGTCAAACTTTATTTGTATAGTACATTTAAAAACAGCAAGGTTGGCCAAAGTGCTTTACACATGATAAAATGATAAAACATACAATAAAATGCATATGTAACAAAAAAAAGTTAAATTAATACAAACTAAAAAAAACAAAAAAAACAAAAAAAACCCCACAGGGGCCACTACATAACATGACCAGTACGATTCAAATGGAACTTGAATTAAAAGCCAGATTAAAAAGATGGGTTTTAAGTTGTGATTTAAAAAACTGTAAAGATTCTGTGTTGCATATATGGAGTGGCAGGTTGTTCCATAATCTAGGGGCTGCCACTGCAAAGGCCCTATCTGTTTTAATTTACTTTTAGGCTGCACTAAAAGCATCTAGTTGGATGACCTTAATGCTCGAGCAGGAGAATAAAAGTCCAGAAGCTTGGTTAGATGAAAAGGTGCCAAGCCATTCAAAACCTTTAAAGTAAATAAGAGAATTTAAAAATCAATTTGTCACCTCCTGAGGTTAAAGATTCAATGTTGTCACCTCCCAAGGTTAAAGGTTCCATGTTGTTACCTCCCGAGGTTAAAGGTTCCATGTTGATACCTCCCGAGGTTAAAGTCTCTGGGTTATCATGATCTCCTGAGTTTAATGTTTCTGTATTATCATTATCTCCCAAGTTTAATGTTCTTGTATTACCATTATCTCCTGAGCAAAGAGCTTCCATGTTAGCTCCCATGTTAAAGGCTTCTGAGCTCAGCGCTCTCACAGCGCTGTGTTTATCCATCTGGTGGCCCTTGGACTTTGGTAGGCCACCCGACATGCCACGTTCATCCGTCTGGTGGCCCTTGGACTTTGGTAGGCCACCCGACGTGCCGTGTTTCTCTGTCTGGTGGGCCTTGGACTCTGGTAGGCCACCAGATACATCATGCTCCTCCTACTGGTGGTTGTGGGACTTTGGCCGACCACCCGATGGACATTTTTTGCCCATGTTTATATTCTTGTTTTGCCCCGCCATGTCTATGTCCCCCTCCTCCCTCCCGTTTGGGGTGCTCTTTGCTTTGTTTGGAGGATGTCTAGAATCTGCCCTTGAGGGGGAGGTCCCATCATAATCTGGGCTGTATCATAGGAACAAGCCCACACTTTATGTTCATTCTAGTCTTTGCTTTCCTTTATGATTGTTATTATTATTTTTTAAGCCAACTTTATTGTCATTCAATCCATACAGCCAATCATGTACAGTAGAACAAAATTACATTTCTCCTATCTACAATGTTAATCACATCTAGAATCAGGAGGGGTCATTGCTATGCAAGTTGATTAAACTTGAGAAAGCAAGTTACAACTTTAGTCAACTTGAAATTTTAAGGCAGCCTTGGCACTCTTATTTAAGTTGAAACATTTTTTACAGGGTAATAACAAATAGAAAGTCCTCATAGAGTGCATACCTCTGCCAACACTTAAGAAGAAGAAGAAGCCAACTTATTGTCATTCAGTTCATACAGCTAATCATGTACAGTAGAACAAAATTACATTTCTCCTATCTACAAAGTTAATCACATTTAGAATCAGAGGGGTTGCTGCCATGCAAAGCGCCGCCACAAACAACTTCTTCTTTCCCCATTCTATTACACTGAGCACCAAGCTAGAAGGCAGGAAGTACCATTTTTATATGGTCTTTGGTATGACCTGGCTGGGGCTTGAACCCATGACGTCCCGGCTGTGGGGCGGATGCTCTACCCCTAGGTCACCACTCCGGTTATTATTTGCATTATGTTTCTCCTGTGTTTCCCCTGGTCTGCTGGGCTCATCCCCTGTTTGTCCTCATTGTCATTATTATGGTCAGGTGCGTGTACTTGTCTCCCAAAATGCTGGTTTCGGTTTTATTTCGGTCAGTCACCCAGCCCTCCCTTAACCTTTGACTTTTTGACCTCAAAAGCAATGAGTTTTCTGAGTGTGTCTAGGTCTACTCCTGTGCCAAGTTTGTTGACTGTATCTTCAGCCATTTCTGTTTTATTGCATGAACAAACGTACATGCAGACGTGCATAAACGCCCTACCCATGCACTGATTATTGTCGGTGTAGGTAATAAGATTGCGATAGCCTATAAAGATAGCCTCCTTTCTTTTTGTTTTTATCTACTGAATCTTCATTGACAGGGAAACAAAAAATGCATTATAAAAAACTGAAGTGAATATTTTAAAATGATTCAGTTTTCTGAATTTGTAGCTGTAGTCTACTGTTGTGGTGTTTCAGGGCAAAATCAAAGCCAAACAACAGGGACACACCAGAAAAATACCAGTCAACAAGATGAATATCAGCTGATGCTGATATTAAGCTGATAAGTCTGTGGTGCATTCCTTAACATAAGATAATGCTACTTTTACCTAAGTGGAATTTCTAGCCAGTTTACAACTATCTTCCCGGAGCCCCCCCCCCCCCCCTCCATAAAAAAGAAACCTGTTCTATTATTCAAGATTTCTTTAATTTCTTGACTTCACCTTCACCCTATTAAGTAAAATTTTCTGCTCAGTTCTATATTTTTGTAGCACTGGTTCAGTCATCTCACATTGCAGTACACATCATCCTTGAATTTCCTTTAACCTCCTTATTCAGACTTACATCGGCCCTGTGCTGATATCAGTTAACCCTTTCAAACAGATGCCCTACTTCACTGACAGAGAGATCGAACTCTACCAAGGAGCTGTGAGTGAATTCTTCAACATCTTCTCTGCATGATCTGCAGACTTGTGGTGCATGTGCTGCACTATGCCCTGTTAATCTGAACTAACCACAGAAGTGTTTCACCTGCAGGCCCAGTATGAGAATCCACCGCACATCTACGCTTTGACTGATAACATGTACAGAAACATGATGATCGATGGAGAGAACCAGTGTGTCATCATCAGGTGGTCACAACAGTCTTGTTACTCATCCAAAAAATTATTATATTTTTTAATTTATAGTTGCATATAATGTTTCATTGTGGGTTGTGCTGCATTTCTTCTGATGTGGTGGTAGCGGTGAGAGCGGAGCTGGAAAGACAGTGGCTGCCAAATACATCATGGGTTACATTTCCAAAGTATCTGGAGGTGGATCAAAAGTGCAGGTACATACCATACATGAAGCTGCAACTTATGACTGTTCAGGGTGACATCACTGGCAACACCATTAGGGTTCCCGCAATGCCGTGTTTTTTGTGGTTAACACTGTCACACTGTGTACGCATTTCAGCATGTCAAAGACATCATCCTACAGTCCAACCCTCTGCTGGAAGCTTTTGGGAATGCAAAGACTGTCCGCAACAACAACTCAAGTCGTTTTGTAAGAACTTTTATTTTTTTTATTAGTCCTTAGAGTTTATATTTACTGTCATGTGCCATGTTGTGTGTTCACTTAAAAGTGAATGACATGTCAGTTTATTAAGTAATTTGACATGTGATAGAATACATTTCAGACTTTTCACAAGCAGTTCCACATGACTGTTTTACTAGCTGGAATGAAAAGTTGTAGTTAGGTTTTAGGAGGAAAAAGTGACCTCTAGTGGTTGTGAAACTACATGAAGGGAGTTGGGGGCATGTTACAGCTGTAATGTGTAATGTGTAAGGTTGATCCTCCTTCTTCCATAACTAGGGATGCACGATAGTAGAATTTTTGCTGATAACCTATATTTTGAAAATAGTTTTTGCTGCTGCCGATATTGATATATGCACAGCTTTTTTCCCTCCTATTTACATCTCCTTTGTCTCATTGAGGATTAACTGCCATATGAAAACATATTCCCCAAGAAAAATAAGACAACTACAATCAGAGGCATGGAATCTTGGGTTTTATTGTATTGATATTTTATGCTCCTTCGGAAACTTTATCATGAATATTTTAAACCTTCCCTGCTTTTAACATTCTTGTTTGGACAAGGATCTTTTTATATTGCTCAAAGTTGTAAAGCAAGGAAGAAATAAATTGTTAGTACAGACAGCTGAACATCATCGTGAAAAGGACTAAAGAAAATGGTTACCTTGTGGAAATGTGAAACGACGAGGCAGAGTTTATCTCACGAGTCAGGTTTATTCACATTCTCCAACATCAGCAATACAGAAAGAGGAAGAAACCCAGACCTTCATCCCTTTTTATACCCCAGGAGCTTCAAAGCTCCAGACACATTGCATTTAATCCCAAGTCACAATGCATCCCTTTCAGATCTTATCACCTCCACCCAAAGTCACTGGCAGCCAGGAAATCCCCCACGGCCATCTCTTTGCATACCAAAGACCACATTTCACATCCTCCTGTTATCTCCGAGGAGGCTCAGTCCTTTGTTCATCTGAGACGTGAAGCATACAGTAAGCATACAGTGATATAAATATGAAGCATAAGGTGATATACATTTGTGCATATGAAACCCACATATGTGTCCCACATGACCCCCCCCCCCCCCAAACGTCTAAGATGTAACAACGGAATAACAGTCAGCCTGTCATGATAAAATCATTACACCTCAGCCCACGTGTTGCTTGGGCCTCAGTCTCCTCCCGTATCTGCTGTATGCCGGCTTCAACACTTCTGTGGCACCATCCTGCTGGGGGGCTGCTGTCTGAGGGTGAGAATTGTTAGTAAATCCCTGTGGGTGTTCTGGGGGATGCTCTCTAGGGGGTCTGCCGCGCCGAGGAGCTGTGGCCAACAGCACATCGTCATCCGCCACCACAAAGGCGGGTTTGAGCCTGTTAATGCCAATCTTCTCCTTCCTGCCCCCCAAATCTAGCAAAAAATGCTTATCCCCTGTTTCCAGCACTCTAAATGGCCCATCATAAGGTGGTCGTAGTGGCGGGCGATGGGCATCATGTCTGACAAAAACAAACTCTGCGTTTTTTAAAGCCTTAGGTATAAAAACGCGTGGAAAACTGTGGTGAACGGGGCCGGGCAGCGTGCCCGATTCCGAGCCACGCTGCAACCGCTGAACCGGGGAACATTCTGGCGCAGGATTATCTGGGAGAAACTCCCCGGGCAGCCGAAGTGGCTGCGCAAAAACTAGCTCCGCCGGGGAGGCTTCTAAATCCTCTTTAGGTGCAGAACGCAACCCCAATAAAACCCATGGTAGCCTGTCCACCCAATTTGCATCCGTAAGCGACGCTCTGACAGCCGCTTTCAATGACCTGTGAAAACGTTCGCATAACCCGTTAGCCTGCGGATTGTACGCGGTTGTGCGGTGGATCGTTACCCCCAGGCTGCGGGCCATTGCTGACCAAAATTCTGAAACAAATTGAGGGCCTCTGTCGGACGTAACGTCCAACGGGACTCCAAAACGCGCTACCCATGCTGTTAAAAACGCACACGCCACCTCCTCGGCTGTGGTTGACGCCAGTGGGACCACTTCCGGCCAGTGCGTGGTGCGGTCCACCATTGTCAGAAGGTGTGTGCACCCCTGTGACAGCGGAAGGGGGCCTACGAGGTCCACGTGAACATGATCGAACCTCTTAGCCGGGATGTGAAACGGCTCCAAAGGAGCTCTCGTGTGTCTGTGTACCTTGACTCGTTGACAGGCCATGCAGGCTGCTGCCCACTCTCTAACTTGTTTGCGCAGGCTCGGCCATACAAATTTCTCTCCCACCATTTTGACCGACACGCGCACTCCCGGGTGCGCCAGAGAATGAATCGAGTCAAAAACGCGGCGGCGCCACGCGGCAGGTACCACCGCACGCGGTCACCCAGTGGAGACATCGCAGATTAGGGGGGGCCATACCGTCTTGCAGCACCCTGTTCTCCAGCCTTAACCCTGTTGGTCCAGACTGGAGCGCGCGCACGTCTGCGTCGCTAACCTGATCCGCGGCCATGGCTGCATAATCTACCCCCACGCGGACTGGAGTCGCCACGGCGCGCGAGAGGCAGTCTGCCACTACATTAAGTTTACCCGCCACATGCTGGATATCGGTAGTAAACTCTGAGATTGCGGCCAGCTGTCTCTGCTGCTGGCCTGACCACGGTTCTGAAACCTTGGCCATCGCGACAGTCAGTGGCTTGTGATCAACGAACGCAGTGAAACGGCGTCCCTCCAGCCAGAACTGGAAGTGGCGAATGGCTAAGTGGAGAGCCAACAACTCCCTGTCGAATGCACTGTATTTTCGTTCACTATCGCGCAAAGTCCTGCTGAAAAAGGCGAGCGGTTGCCAAACCCCGGCTACATGCTGCTCCACGACTGCCCCTATGGCCACATCTGACGCGTCAGTAGTGAGCGCTATGCGGGCCGTTGGGTCTGGGTGTGCTAACAACGCAGCGTTTGCCAGGGCTGTTTTGCCTTCCGAAAATGCTCGCTCTCGCTCCGGAGACCATTCGATTTTATTTGTGGGTTTTTGTTTTTTTAGTGCGGCATATAATGGTTGCATGAGCTGCACTGCGCGGGGGAGGAAACGGTTATAAAAATTCACCATTCCCAAAAACTTCTGTAACGCTTTGACCGTTTGTGGCTGGGGAAAATTTGTTACCGCGCGCACTTTGTCAGGCAGAGGAACCGCTCCTTCTGGAGAGACGCGATGCCCCAAAAAATCAATCTGCGCCACCCCGAACTGACACTTCGCTGGGTTGATTATTAACCCGTGCTCTCCCAACCTCCGGAAAACTGCCGTGAGGTGGTTTTCGTGTTCGTCTTCGGATGCGCTGGCTACTAAAATATCGTCCAGGTAGACGAACACGAAGGGGAGATCGCGCAACACCGCGTCCATCATGCGTTGGAACATCTGCGCCGCGCCTTTAAGCCCAAACGGCATGCGCAAAAACTCGAATAGACCGAACGGAGTTATTACCGCTGTTTTGGGTATGTCCTCAGCGCGTACTGGGACCTAGTGGTAACCGCGTACCAAGTCTATCTTAGAAAAAACGCGCGCCCCCGCCAAATGAACTGAAAAATCTTGGATATGCGGGATTGGGTAGTGGTCGTGCGCTGTAGCGTTGTTCAACCTGCGGAAATCTCCGCAAGGTCGCCACGAGCCATCAGCTTTCGGGACCATGTGAAGCGGTGAAGCCCATGGGCTTTTCGAACGCCTGATGATGCCCAACTTTTCCAGGTTGGCGAACTCCTCACGCGCTATGGTCAGTTTAGCTGAGTCCAAGCGACGGGCTTTTGCAAAAACGGGCGGTCCGGTGGTATGGTAGTAAAAAAATGTTCCACCCCGTGTTTAGCCACGGCCGCCGAAAATGTTGGGACCGTGAGTGCTGGGAACTGAGTGAGCAGTGTGTGGAACTTACCACCTGCAGCTGTGACGTTGGCTTGTACTGTTGGCGGGGCCACTCGAGCTGTACAGAGAATAGAATAAAAAGAGAGTGCATTAACCAGGCGCCTGTTAGCAAGATCAACCAACAAACCATGTGAGCACAGAAAATCAGCCCCTAACATATTGAAATTCACTGCAGCTATGACAAAAGTCCACTCAAATGTACGGCAGTGTAGGGACAGAAGCAGAGTCCTCTCACCAAAGGTCTTAATCGCCGAGCCGTTCGCTGCTGACACCCTGGGACCACTGGAAGGCGCCAGCCAGTCAGCGGAGGAAGGTGTGATGAAACTCAACTGGGAGCCTGTGTCCACAAGGAAATGCCTCCCCGAGCGCGCATCCTTCAAGTAGAGCAGCTTGTTCTCCTCCCCGAGGGCCGCAGCTGCTACCGACCCCCGGTCTTGGCGTTTCCCGAGTGCTTGAAATGGCACGGTGGTATACATTTGCGTGCCTTCTCTGCAAAGCAGCGATGGTAGAAACAGAGGGTGTCTTCTCCGCGATCCTTGGCCCCCGCCGCCGCCGTCGTCGGTGGGTCTGCTACCGTCGTCTCTGGCCCCTCGCCGTCTCCGGCCATCGCGCCGCTCTCCGTCGCTGCTGCGGTGGCCGCACGCTGTTTGCTGGCATTGAGAATCCGGTGCGCCTCCTGGGCCAGCGCGCGGAAGTCCCACTGGGCCAACAACGGCGAACCGGCCAGGGTCGCTCTCGTGGCCGACGGTAGGGTTCTCAGGAAAATGTGGGTGAAGAGGAAGTCGTCTCCGTCTGAGCCCCTCAACCTCAGCATGTCCTCCATCAGGTCAACGGGCGTGCCATCTCCCAAGTCGTTCAGAGCCAGGAGTCTCTCCGCTCTCTCCTGGACTGAGAGAGTAAAGCGCTGGATGAGTGCAGCCTTCAACACGCCGTATTTGTCGTCGGCCGGTGGCTTCTCCAAAAGGCTCTGCACATGCCGAGCCGTGCGGTTGTCGAGCTTGGCAATTACATGGTAGAATTTCGTCTCATCTACCGTTATCCCCCGGAGGGCGAACTGTGCTTCGACCAAGAGGAACCAGGAGCACGGGTTGTCTTGCCAAAAGTCCGGTAGCTGGACGGTAGCGGCATACGCCTGGCTGGGAGCTCCTGACCCGGCTGGTTCGGGGGAATTTCTTTCACTCATCGTCTTAGGGTCACCAGTGTGGAAATGTGAAAGGACGAGGCAGAGTTTATCTCACGAGTCAGGTTTATTCACATTCTCCAACATCAGCAATACAGAAAGAGGAAGAAACCCAGACCTTCATCCCTTTTTATACCCCAGGAGCTTCAAAGCTCCAGACACATTGCATTTAATCCCAAGTCACAATGCATCCCTTTCAGATCTTATCACCTCCACCCAAAGTCACTGGCAGCCAGGAAATCCCCCACGGCCATCTCTTTGCATACCAAAGACCACATTTCACATCCTCCTGTTATCTCCGAGGAGGCTCAGTCCTTTGTTCATCTGAGACGTGAAGCATACAGTAAGCATACAGTGATATACATATGAAGCATAAGGTGATATACATTTGTGCATATGAAACCCACATATGTGTCCCACAACCTCATGCTTGTCACCGAGATGAGGGAGTTGGCCTCCACTGAGCAGCTTGGATCTCCTTCAGCGTCAGACCAGGAAGGCAAAGAAAGATGATCCTTTCTCATCTTTGATTCCTAGAGTATTCTGTCTAAACAGAACATTTTCTCCAGAGTAAATATTGAACACTTATGGGAAAAAAGTTGCAAATTTACAAGAAAAAAATGCAGATTTAAGATGAAAAAAATCATGGATTTATGAGAAAAAAGTAGCACATTTACGGGACAAAAAGTAGCAAATTCATGGGAAGAAAGTGGCAAATTTACAAGAGAAAGCTGCAAATTTACAAAAAAGTCAAAACTTTGAGAAAACATTTTAAAATTTAAGATGCAAAAAGGTAGTTAATTTAACAGAAGCAAATGTAAATATACAAATAAATGTAGAAAATTAATTAGAAAAGGTTACAAATTTATGAGAAAAGTTGCAAAAAAGAAAAAAAAATGCATTTCTGCTAAGTATTGGGGCTTCACATGCATTTTATTTAGTAATGTAATATATATAGGAAGGTTTATGGTTATTTGGGGGGCCATTCTCTCTTTTTTTTAGGCTGGGGGATATGACAGTCTTCAACTATTCGTTCATAATTTTTTTTTTTTGTTTTTGTTGCAGTTGATGTCTGTTTGCATGATTTGTCCATCATAACAAAGAATTTCAGGGTTATGATTCTGAATATAACACTACTTACTATATTTGTTGTATCATGAAAAAGTCCAAAAGTGTATACATTTACAGTATGTTATGTATTTATTCATTAGCCAATCGTTGACGTGTTTATGCCATAAACTTTATGGCATTACAAAAATACCCCATCTTGGTCACATCTGTGCTCTCATTTCACACCTTTAATCCACATGCATGTGAAGTATGAAACCTTAATAGCTATTTGAAGTTTTATGTAAAAACAAATATATTGTTTGAATGTAAGCTCTTTTTGTTGAGCATTAATCTAGCTCTGTTTTGTGCCTTTGATTGTAACTGCTTTATCTAAAAATAAAATAAACAGAGGACACTCTCTGAACAAGTCCAGTGTACCAACAGATCTAGATTCACCCAAACTGCGTCCTATTTTTTGGCTATATTTCACAACATAATAGGTGAAATCTATTGACACACCACTGAAACCTCATTATGACAGCTTCATGTTAGTGGTAGTTGCAGGGTTTTAGCCTTATTTGTCACTATGCAGCATTCTGAAAAAAGTCCCTCCCCCAATAAAAATGATAAAAGCATATTTTATTTGGATCCTCACCAAACTGTATTCACTCATATATCCAAAGTATGTCTATTTTTTTCCCTCCGTCAAGATCCATGCAATAATCACAGAAGAATTAATGAAAATGTTGAAAAATTCTATCTCTCAGTGTCAGCAGAAGTGACCCAAAAAATCTTGGATCTTCACCAAAATTTAATGGAATCTAGTCTGGGGCAAGAGTCATTCTCCTTTCAAGTTTAATGGAAACCCATTCAGTAGTTTTTGTGCAATCCTGCTAACTAACACAGACAAACTAACAGCAATGAACCTCCTTGGTGGTGGTAGTCAATGAGATGATTTCTCCTTCTGGACTTGAACTTTACACCTCCTGTGTTAACCAAATTTGGCTGATTTATCTTCTTTCAGCTTGCTAGATGTGTGTTTTGACTTCTTTTTTGTTTGTTTATTTTTAAACAGGGGAAGTACTTTGAGATTCAATTTAGCAGAGGAGGGGAACCAGACGGCGGAAAAATTTCAAACTTCCTGCTGGAGAAATCGAGGGTGGTGAGCCAGAACGAGAATGAGAGAAACTTTCACATTTATTATCAGGTCAGAGGCACAGTCACAGATCACTAGTATGAGATGCAAGATGTCCCATTCAAAAATTATCTTAGCTATATTGTTGTGTCCCAGTTGATAGAGGGTGCTAGTGCTCAACAGAAAGAAGGTCTGGGCATCATGACTCCAGACTATTACTACTACCTCAACCAGTCTGGAACATACAAGGTGGATGGGACCAATGACAGCAAAGAATTCCAGGAGACTATGGTACGGATGAAAATAATATGTATAAATTAATTAAAGGGTTTGTTTGTTTAGTTTATTGGTTTATTTGTCAGGGACCATGTACAGAAAAAAACATTAAACACAGGGTAAAGATGCTCTGTACCAGATTATAGCGTTCTCACTAATTTCCATCTGTAGTCCCTGGGGCAGGCAGGAAGACATTAAAAGAAAAACAGCACATATAGAAATCAATTCAGGTCGGGTTTCAGAAACTTGTTGACCCTGGAAGAAGCAGGCAGTAAGTTTATGTTAGTTTGTTGTATTTTAACAGGAATAGTGTGAACATTGCTAGAGGCTCCTGTGACAAAATTTAAATTATGTTCTCAAGCTCATTTAATTAATTATTTTGAATTACAGTAAATATTCACATTCATTCAACAGGCATTGTCTATCATCTAGGACCCAAAAGGCTAATAAAATTGAAACTGTGGAGTGTGTAAATAACGAGGCGGATTTGACTCAGTTTATTACACATCTCACACAGAAGCATAGTCAGAATGAATACTCAGCAGAGACTCTCCTCTTAAAAAGCATGGCATTCTTCTAGAAGCCTCAAACACACAAAAGGTCACATTGCATTCACTTCCTTAATCCTTTAACATCCTTCTAGAAGTTTCTAACACACAAAAGATCACACTGCATTCATCCTTCACACCTCCCTGTTATCTCCCAGGGAAACTCTGCTCTTTGTTCTTGTCTAAGATGCTATACCATTATGCACTCCCCATGTGTCACCAAACGACCCCCCCCCCCCCCGAGCGTCTTGGATAGAACAATAGAATGACAGTCCATATGCTGTGGTAAAATCATTAAACATCAATCCACATGCTGCTTGGGCTTCAGTCTTCTCCCGTATCTGCTGTAACCAGGATTCACCACCTCCGCGGCGCTGTCATGCTGGGGGGCTGATGTTCGAGGGGTAAAAGTCTGTCCGTGTGGGTGCTCTGGGGAATCTTTTCTCTGGGAAGCTCCCCGTGGGGTTCTTCCACGCCGAGGGGCCCTCGCCAACAGCACTTGCTCGTCCGCCACCACAAAAGCGGGTTTGAGTCTGTCTATGCCAATCTTTTCCCTCCTACCCCATAAATCTAGCAAAAAATGCTTGTCCCCTGTTTCCAGCACTCTGAACGGTCCATCATAAGGTGGGCGCAGTGGAGGGCGATGGGCATCGTGTCTGACAAAAACGAACTCAGCGTTTTTCAAAGTTTTAGGCACAAAAACGCGCGGAAAACTGTGGTGAGCAGGGCCCGGCAGCGTGCTTGTGTCTATGCTACGCTGCAACAGCTGAGACGGGGAGCTGCCCGGCGTGGGATTATCTGGAAGAAACTCCCCGGGCAGCCGAAGTGGTTGCGCAAAACCGAGTTCAGCCGGGGAAGCTTCCAGATCCTCTTTAGGCGCAGAACGTAACCCCAATAAAACCCACGGTAGCTTGTCTACCCAATTTGCATCCATCAGTGACGCCCTGAGAGCCGCTTTCAATGACCTATGAAAACGTTTGCATAACCCATTAGCCTGTGGATTGTACGTGGTTGTGCGGTGAATTGTGACACCCAGGCTGCGGGCCATTGTTGACCAGAGTTCGGAAACAAATTGAGGGCCTCTGTCGGACGTAATATCCGACGGGACTCCAAAACGTGCCACCCATGCTGTTAAAAATGCGCGCGCCACCTCCTCAGCTGTGGTTGCCACCAGTGGAACCACTTCCAGCCAGCACGTGGTGCGGTCCACCATTGTCAGAAGGTGCGTGCACCCCTGTGATGGCGGGAGGGGGCCCACGAGGTCCACGTGAACATGGTCGAACCTCTTAGCCGGGATGCGAAACGGCTCCAAGGGAGCCTTCGTGTGTCTGTGTACCTTGGCTCGTTGGCACGCCATGCAGGCTGCTGCCCACTCCTTCACTTGTTTGTGAAGGCTCGGCCACACGAATTTCTCTCCTACCATTTTGACTGACGCGTGCACTCCTGGGTGCGCCAAAGAATGAATCGAGTCTAACACGCGGCGGCGCCACGCGGCCGGTACCACGGGACATGGTCGCCCCGTGGAGACGTCACAGATTAGGGGGGGCATGCCATCTTGCAGCAACCTGCTCTCCAGCCTTAACCCTGTTGGTCCAGACTGGAGCGCGCGCATGTCCGCGTCACTAACCTGCTCCGCGGCCATGGCTGCGTAATCTATCCCCACACAGACTGGGGCCGCCACAGCGCACGAGAGGCAGTCTGCCACTACATTCAGTTTACCCGAGACATGCTGAATATCGGTAGTAAACTCTGAGATCGCGGCCAGTTGTCTCTGCTGCCGGCCCGACCACGGTTCTGAAACCTTGGCCATCGCGAATGTTAGCAGCTTGTGGTCAACGAACACGGTGAAACTGCGCCCTTCCAGCCAGAACTGGAAGTGGCAAATGGCCAGGTGGAGAGCCAGCAACTCCCTGTCGAATGCACTGTATTTACGTTCACTGTCGCGCAAAGTCCTGCTGAAAAAGGCGAGCGGCTGCCAAGCCCCGGCTATGCACTGCTCCACGACCGCCCCTATGGCCACATCTGAAGCGTCAGTGGTGAGCGCTATGTGGGCCGTTGGGTCTGGATGTGCCAGCAATGCGGCGTTTGCCAGGGCTGCTTTGACTTCCGAGAACGCCCGCTCTCGCTCTGGGGTCCATTCGACCTTATCCGGGGGTTTCTGTTTTTTGAGTGCAGCGTACAGTGGTTGCATGAGCTGCGTTGCGCAGGGAAGGAAACGGTTATAAAAATTCACCATTCCCAAAAATTCCTGTAGCGCCCTGACCGTTTGCGGCCCGGGAAAATCTGCTACCGCGCGCACTTTGTCAGGCAGCGGAACCGCTCCTTCGGAAGAGACGCGGTGCCCCAAAAAATCACTCCGCGTCACCCCGATCTGACATTTCGCTGGGTTGATTATTAACCCGTGCTCTTCCAACCTCCGGAAAACCGTCGTGAGGTGGGTTTCGTGTTCGTCTTTGGACGCGCTGGCTACCAAGATATCGTCCAAGTAGACGAACACGAAAGGGAGATCGCGCAGCACTGCATCCATCATGCATCGGAACGTCTGTGCAGCCCCTTTAAGCCCAAATGGCATGCGCAAAAACTCGAATAAACCGAACGGAGTTATCACCGCTGTTTTGGGTATGTCCTCAGCGTGCACTGGGACTTGGTGGTAACCGCGGACCAGGTCTATTTTAGAAAAAACGCGCGCTCCTGCCAGGTGAACGGAAAAATCCTGAATGTGAGGAATTGGGTAGCGGTCATGCGCTGTAGCGTTGTTCAACCTGCGGAAATCCCCGCAAGGTCGCCACGAACCCTCAGCTTTAGGGACCATGTGTAGCGGGGAAGCCCATGGGCTGTTTGAACGCCTGATGATGCCCAACCTCTCCAGGTTGGCGAACTCCTCGTGCACTATGGCCAGTTTAGCTGCGTCCAAGCGCCGAGGTTTTGCAAAAACGGGCGGCCCGGTGGTGGTGATAAAATGCTCCACCCCGTGTTTGGCTGCCAAAAATGTCGGGACAGTGAGTGCTGGGAACTGAGTGAGCAGTGTGTGGAACTTACCGCATGCAGCTGTGACGTTGGCTTGTGCTGTTGGCTGGGACGCTCGAGCTATACAGGGGATAGAATCAAAGGACAGTGCATTAACCAGGCGCCTGTTAGCGACATCAACCAACAAACCATGTGTGCACAAAAAATCAGCCCCCAGTATATTGAAATTCAATGCTGCTATGACAAAAGTCCACTCAAATGTACGGCCGTGTAGAGACAGGAGTAGAGTCTTCTCACCAATGGTCTTAATCTCCGAGCCGTTTGCTGCTGCCATCTCGGGGCTGCTAGATCCTGCCAGCCGGTCGGCGTAGGTCGGCAGGATGAAACTCATCTGGGCACCAGTGTCCATGAGGAAATGCCTCCCCGAGCGTGCGTCCGTCAAGTAGAGCAGCTTAT
This sequence comes from Pholidichthys leucotaenia, assembly GCA_020510985.1. Taxonomy (NCBI): domain Eukaryota; kingdom Metazoa; phylum Chordata; class Actinopteri; order Cichliformes; family Pholidichthyidae; genus Pholidichthys; species Pholidichthys leucotaenia. The sequence goes on along the minus strand of CM035839.1, from coordinate 317,261,989 downwards.
TCTCCTCCCCGAGGGTCGCGGCCGCTACCGACCCCCGGTCTTGGCGTTTCCCGAGCGCTTGAACTGGCATGGTGGTATACATTTGCGTGCCCTCTCTGCGAAGTGGCGGTGGTAGAAACAAAGGGTGTCTCCCCCGCGTTCTTTGGCCCCTGCTGCTGCTGTCGTCGGTGGCTCTGCTGCTGCCATCGATGGCTCCTCGCCTCCTCCGGCCGTCGCGCCGAGCTCCGTCGCTGCCGCAATGGTTGTGAACTCTCTGCTGGCGATGATGATCCGGTTTGCTTCTCAGGCCAGCGCACGATAGTCCCGCTTGGCCAGCAACGGCGAATTGGCCAGGGTCGCTCTCGTCGCTGACGGAAGGTTCCGGAGGAAGAGGTGGGTAAAAATGAAATGGTCATCATCCGTGCCCTTTAATCTCAGCATCTTCTCCATCAGGTCAATGGCCGACCCATCTCCTAACCCAGTCCGCGTCAGGAGTCTCTCTGCTCTCTCACCATCCGAGAGTGTGTAGTGCTGGATGAGTGCAGCCTTCAGCGTGCTGTACTTGTGGTTGGTTGGTGGCTGATCGAGCAGGCTCTCCACGTGCTGAGCCGTGCGGGCGTCGAGCGTTGCGACCACATAGTGGAACTTCGTGTCATCCGCCGATATCCCCCGGAGGGCGAACTGCGCCTCAACTAGGTGGAACCAGGAGCGCGGATTGTGCTGCCAAAAATCCGGTAGCTTGATTGCAACAGCATATGCTTGGCTGGGGGCTCCCAACGAGGCTGGCTCCGGGGATCTTTCGCCGTGTTCCATTATTCGTCTTGGGTCACCAGTGTGGAGCGTGTAAATAACGAGGCGGATTTGACTCAGACAGTTTATTACACATCTCACACAGAAGCATAGTCAGAATGAATACTCAGCAGAGACTCTCCTCTTAAAAAGCATGGCATTCTTCTAGAAGCCTCAAACACACAAAAGGTCACATTGCATTCACTTCCTTAATCCTTTAACATCCTTCTAGAAGTTTCTAACACACAAAAGATCACACTGCATTCATCCTTCACACCTCCCTGTTATCTCCCAGGGAAACTCTGCTCTTTGTTCTTGTCTAAGATGCTATACCATTATGCACTCCCCATGTGTCACCAAAAAACTACTAGTCTGATAGGTACTATGTTTGGCTACTATAACTGAAAATTAACTCATTCAGGTGGCGTTTTATCACATTAAACTTTATTAATGTTTTGAAAGCCCTGAGAGGTACCAACAGACTGGATAAAGTTGAACTTTGTTGCTGCAATAACACCCACTAGTTTGCTAAGTCCCAGTACAAAACCTCAATCTAAAACCCCCAATTTCAATGAAATTGGGACGTTGTGTACAACGTAAATATAAACAATCATTTAAAAATCCTTTTCAACCTATATTCAATTGACAACACTACTAAGACAATATATTTAATATTCAAACTGATAAACATTATTGTTTTCTGCAAATATTCACTCATTTTAAATTTGATGCTTGCAACACATTCAAAAAAAAAAAAAAAAAAAAAAATGGACAGGGGCAGTTTAAGAGTGTGAAAGTTGAGAAATGCTAAAAAAAAAAACCTTTTTGGAACATTCCACAGGTGAACAGGTTAACTGGAAACAGGTGAATGTCATGATTAGGTATAAAAGGAGTATTCTCGAAAGGTTCAGTCATTCACATCCAAGGATGGGGTGAGGTAACAATGTTTCACCACATACATTTGCAAGGAATGTGTCAGGATTGGGACATTTGCTGTGCCATGTCCTCGTTTTGAGTTGTGTTGGAGATTTTGTTTTAGTTGGGACATGAGCGCAGTCAGTGTCCTCGCGTTTTGTTGTGTTTGAGACTCTCTCATATGGTTATTATGTTTCATATTGTTATTCCTGTCATGATCTGGGTTTGGGCTTTTGTTTTGACAGCATCTTTTGTTTGTTTCCGGTTTTGCATTGTGAGTTCTTGCTTTGATTAATTATTCACGGCTGTTTTCTTGATTAGTGATTGTTCGCGGGTGTTCTTGATTTTTGTTATCTTATTTATAGAGGTCGTGTGTTGCCTTCAGCACTGCGATCTTCACGCTATCATGCTCACTCACATTTATGGGCTTGTATCTTGCTCCTGTTTCCTGTTCACATTTGGAAGTTAGTTTTTGTCAAATAAATCATGCCTAAAAGAAAGCCTGCACATGAGTCCAATCCTTTACCCTAGAAGGACTGTCATGACAGAAGATCGCCGTCAAACTTTGACTCAGCGGGCTTGAATGGTCGGGGAGAGTTAGGGAGGCTCGTGCTGGATTTGGTAGAGTGGCATAGGATTTATGAAGAGGTGGAGGAGTGGAAACCCGTGGCTTTGGAGGAGGCTTGGAGGATTGCAGCAAGCAGACCAGAGGTGCTTCAGGTAGTTTCCCCAAGACTGCGGACCTTTCTGCTTACTACCAGGCCCCTCCCATCCTCTGCAACACCTGTTTCCGTGTCACCACTGGCTTTCTCCCCAACGCCACCAACCACCTCTTCACCTGCCGCTGCCACACCAAAGCCAAAGGATCCTGCTGTCTGCCGGATTGAGTTTGTGGCATTTGTGCCCTCAGACCCCACTGCCGCCAAGGAGCTGGAGGCACACTGGCAGGTCTTGCTATCGGAGATCGAACTCCTTTTGGAATACAAACCTTGGCTTCTCTCGGAGTATGCGGCCCAGCTGTGTGGGGGTTCACTGACAAAGCTGGAGTCTGAGCCAACAAGGGAGCATTCCCTGGCTCCAGCGTCTCGCCCACCACGCCATGCTCTGGCACCCACACTTCCACGCCACTCTTCAGCGTCCACTCCTGCGCTGTGGAGCCCACCAGCCATGGAGCGCTCTTCATCGCCGGTTCCCACAGCAGCTGTCGTTTCACCTGTCATCACGCTTGCAATTTCACCTGTTATCACACCCACAGTTCCCAGTCAGACGACCTTCGGAGCCACAAGGAGGGAGTCATCTGGACCATCGGTGGCAGCAGAGCGGGAACTCAGGAAAATACCCTTTCATTTTTTTCACATCAGTTAATGATGGGTCTTGTCTGGTTCTCGATGGGGGGGCTTGGCAGCAGCCATCTGCTACTGCTGGACCCTTGCCACCTGCCTCTGCCGTTCTCTCTGCTGTCGTCTCAGTTCATCCACCCTCACCTGCATCTCCCCTCTCTGTTTCCCGAGCACCACACCAGAAAGGAGGGATGTCGTCACGCCCGATGCTCCACCAGCAGTAGCTGCCTCCACATCTGATGGGTTCCAAGCAGCTGTAGCCTCCTGGACCGGTGATCCATCAATGGCTCTGCCTGGGTCCTTGTCGGCAGTGGAGCAAGAACTCAGGCAAGTCACCTTTTTTGTGTTTTTAACATCTACACTAGAGAGGTCTTGCTTTGCTCTTGGCGGGGGGAGCCAGTTGCAGCAGCCATCTGCTTCTGGTCCCTCTCAGGCTGGCTCCACTGCTGACCAGGTTTATGTCTCTTCCTCCCCATCTGAGGTGGCTGTGTCAGGGACAAATTCCCAAATGCCTGGGTTCGAGGCCCTCCACCCTTCATTGCCTGGGCTAGCCACTGACCAGCCTACATCGTCTGGTTTTGCTGCTGATCAGCAGTCATCTGGTTTTGCCGCTGGTCAGCAGTCATCTGGTTTCGCCATTGGTCAGCAGTCATCTGGTTTTAGCGCTGATTAGCAGTCATCGTCTGGTTTCGCCACCGCTCAACAGTCATCACCTGGTCTTGTCGCTGGTCAGCCGTCCTTGTCTGGTGTCGCTGCTGGTTGACTCTCATCATGGGTGGTCGATGCTCCCCAGCTGTTGTCTCACAAGCTCCACGCTCCAGCCCCTGCGGTCCACAAGGGTGGGGATGCATCGTGCTCTCTGGTCTGGTGACCCAGGGACACAGGGAGGCCACCTGACACATCACAGTTTCTGGTCTTTTGGCCCAGGGACGCCGAAGACCACCCGACTCATCACGCTTTATGGTCTGGTGGTCCAGGGACTCTGGTCGGCCACCTGACTCGCTGAGCTCTCTGGTTTGGGGGTCCATAAACTCTGGTCAGGCCCCCAGTGCATCACACTCTTTGGTCTGGGGCCATGGACTCTGGTTGGCCCAGACTAACTGTTTTGCTTTGGGTTTTGACTTTGTGGGGAAGGGGAGGTTTTATATATGCTGCTCCAAAACCTGTATGTAGCTGAAAATGACTACCTACCTGTATGTAGCTGAAAATGACTTTTTCAGGGACGTCCCTGCTTATTTCAACAAGACAATGCCAAGCCACATTCTGTACAAGTTACAACAGCGTGGCTTCGTAGTAAAAGAGTGCCGGTACTAGACTGGTCTGCCTGCAGTCCAGACCTGTCTCCCATTAAAAATACGTGGTGCATTATGAAGTGCAAAATACGACAATGGAGACCCTGGACTGTTGAGCAACTGAAGTCGTACATCGAGCAAGAATGGAAAAGTATTCCAGAACAAAGCTTCACCAATTAGTGTCCTCAGTTCCTAAATGCTTATTGTATTGTTAAAAGGAAAGATGATGTAGCACAGTGGTAAACATGACCCTGTCCCACAGGGCTGTGTAGAGACCATTTGAGGGGCAGGGGCTCAAACTTTAAAAAAGGGGCACATGGAACAAGATTTTTTTGTTAGTTTTTTTTAGATTTTCAAAATTATAATAAAACAATCCTACCATTCCAACATTACTGTACAGTCATGACCAAAAAGTTTCATTTATCCAGCTTTGTAATGAGTTTAATTTTTATGATGATCAAATTATTTCATATTTATCTACTCTAGGCAAAATGCAGGGACAGGAGAGAGCAAAATCAAAAACCATGAATCAAATTTGAATATCACAGAAGAAAAACATAGAAAGAAAGCAAGAAGAAAGTACAAAAAAATATTAAATCTGTCAGGAAAAAAACATCCATCTATCCATCCACCTTCTACCGCTTAATCCTTTTCGGGTCACAGGAGGGCTGGAGCCTATCCCAGCATCTTTGGACGAGAGGAAAAAACAAATATGTAAGGGAAAAAAAGGTGAAGTTATAATTAGAAAGAAAGTTTGGGGAAACAACTGTATATTTACATTGCTATTTATTTATTTATTTATTTTTGAGGGGGGGGGGGGACAAAAATTGCAAGAAAAAGTCCTAAATTTGCAGTTGTCACCTCTAAGCAGCAAACAGACCAACTTGTCCAGTCATGTCCTTAACTTACCCACCTTAAAAGAGCATACAGTCCATCCATACAGTCCATCTATCCATTTTAAATACTTATCTCTAAACCTTTATTTAACAGGTGGGTTTATGTCCGCCTGATAGAATGGAATTATAAATTTCACTTTTTTCTAGTGACTGGAGCTCCACTCTGTAAAAAACACCAGGAAACACCCTCACTCATTACAGGTAATGATCAAAACCCACAAAAAAAACCTTCTGATTCAAAGATTATCACATATATTAACACTAATGATAAAATAAAATCAAAGAAATAAAACTTTAAACTGTGACCGCTGTCTCAAATGAAAAAATAAAAACGTTAGTTACGCAATTTTCAAGCAGATGTTTTAGACAACAGTCTTTAAACTCTTTCTTGCGTCTGTGAAAATGCCATCTTGCCTCTGTATGAAGGAATATCAGCCGTTCAGCCTCTTTCAAAAAAAAAGTCCAAGTAGTCTGAACTTTTTCAGTCCAAGTAGGAATAATAACAAACTTAGATCTAGTCTCTTATATTTACATAAAAAAGAATGATGCAAAATTACTATTAAACATCAACACAATAAATTATAAAAGTGATCTACTTGCTGTTAGGGGAACAGAGGGGTTGTAGAGGGTGTAAGGGAAAGGATGTGGAGGCGAGGCACGAGCGTAGGTCGACACAGGTTCTTTATTGACCCTCTAACATAAATACAGCTGGTGGACCCCAGCGTCGCCCGCTGGGGCTGTGTGTCTGGTAGGCTGGTTCTGCGTTGCTGAGGCATGTATAACAAGCTCTTTTATACACGTTATACAGACAGAGAGAATGCGTGGCACATTAGCATAGTGATTGTCGTCTAATACACATCAGTCAATACACATCATTAGCATGACATCAGCTAGCGCCCGGCCTGGACGTCCTCTCCGAGGACGCATACATAACAGTCCCGTCTGATTGCCCCCTGGGGCTCTCTGTCTGTATGTAAATTGTCCTCCGTTTCCTCCAGCCCTGATGAGTGTGAGATAGTGTCCGTCCGCAGTGTGCTGGGTCACCACAGGGTAACCACTAGCACAGTAATGTTGCATTCACTTCTACTCAGAAATCTGACTTTTCATAAATGTTCATTATCAATTAATAAAATGAAGTTTGATGCCAAAAGTTTAGTCTGGGGCTTTGGGGGGGACACAGTAACTTATTATGCGGTACACAAACCCAGAATGACCCTCCATGGCGCCAACTCTGTGTCTAATTATACTGAATGTTGAAAATTTAAATGGCCAATCAAAAGGGCACTTTAGATACTTTGGTAAAGGGGCAGGGGCTCAAGCCCCTAAAGCTCCCCACTCTGCATGAGCATGCTGTCCCAGCTTTTTTGGAATGTGTTGCAGGCATTAAATTCAAAATGAGTGAATATTTAAAAAAAAAAAAAAGTTTATCAGTTTGAACATTAAATATCTTGGCTTTGTAGTGTATTCAATTGAATATAGGTTGAAAAGGATTTGCATATAATTGTATTCTGTTTTTAATTCATGTTTTACACAATGGAATTACTTCAGTGGAATTGGAGTTTGTACTTATGTAGTCTTGCTGTTTGGATGAGAGCCACACTGTGTAGGCTTGTGTCATGAACCTGGGTTTGGTGGTTCCAAACCCAGTTCTGACTCATGGTTATTTTGCCCTATTTTACATCAGGCACTTCAGGGAGCTATTGGGCCTTCTCTCCCTGACAGCTTGGGTATGCCCTCTCCTCCTGTCAGTGCCACCAGCTTTGCCTCGTTATTGGGTGTTTTCACACACACACACACACACACACACACACACACACACACACACACACACACACACACACACACACACACAAGCAAACACATTCCATTCATTCCCATTCACACACTCAGACACTCACTCAAGCACACCTGGGATTCATTATGTTCAGCCCACGCACTTTCACACCAGCGATCTCTTCCCTCGTTAGGATTATTATTACTTTAACGATGTGTTAGTAGGAAGAGATTGTCGGAGCATTCAGCTTCAAGCACAGCAGCGTGTACCTCTGTGTTTGTTTGATTCCACTCCCTACGGATGATTTTCAGCCTGTTTACCTCTCATCCACCAGACTGCACGGACAGCCCTGGATCGCTCCTACACCGTAAGTAAATGTCAACCTTTCTCCTCGTGCCGACAGCAGCCCTGCGGCACTAGGCTTTCCCTTCCCTGAGCAATTGAGCATCCAGGAGGTGTCCCTGTATGTCTGGTGGCCTCAAAACTCATCATTTCTTACCTTCTGTAATTAGCGTGGCCATTACTGTGCTAGTTCTTTTGTGGTTTATATTAATAAAGTGCACGTTCTACTCCAGCAATTGGGTTTTTCATTCCTTCCCTCGTGCGCTGCATAATGGCACACGGGGAGTCTTGACAGAATGCTCCGACCAGTCAGAAAAAACCCAGTGGAGTAGACGTGCATTTTTTTCTTCTCAACCCCCCCCCCCCCCCCCCCCCCCCCCCAGAGCTACAACATGATGGTCTGGACAGATGAGGAACAGGAGGCACTGGACCTGCTGGAAGAGGTGCTCTTCTCTGGCCAGTGGCCGAAGCTCCCCGAGGACGTTCAGTGGGCGCAGCTCATTGCTGAAAATATCGAGCAGCGCTATCCCCATCTCCGGGTAATTCCGAGGGTGGACGATATCCTCTCATTCCTCCTTCCCTCACCGAACATGGAGCCAGAGGGGGCCTCTCTGACGTCGGAGCCACCTCCCTGTAGGAAGAAGCACTCCCGGCAGAAGAAGACATCCACCTCCCGCGGTTCTCCTGCTCCTGCGTCGCTCCCCAGGCTGATGCCTGCCTGGTCCTCGGATGTAATGACAGTGCAGGAGAAACTGGGCCTGCTTGCCCTGATTAACTGTCAGATCGAGGAGGAGCGCAGTGAGGAGGAGGAGCAGAGGCTGGCCCTGATCCCCCAGCTCAACCGTCGGGTCAAGGAGAAGTGCCGTGAGAAGGAGGAGCGGAGACTGGCCCTGCTTGCCCAGCTCAACCACTGAGTTAAGGAGGAGCGCCGTGTGAAGGAGGAGCAGAGACTTGCCCTGCTCGATCCCGGGATGGAGGAGTGCCGTGAGGAGGAATAGGGATCTCCCAGCACTCGAGCTCCTCGCGGCCACTCCGCTTCCTTCTCCGGAGAATACGGAGCTTCTTGGCACGGGTGACTCGCTGCCCAGCGCGGCATTTCGTATCCCGGATTATCTGGTTCCTGAGCCATCCGGGAGGAAGAAGAGGAGGAACTCCCACCGGTGGAAGCTTCCGGCATCGCCGACGTAGCTCGAGAAGGAGCACCAGGAGTGGAGAGGAGATGCCTCGGAGGCCACTGGGGACGTCCAGTGCCAGGAGAACAGGCAAGTTTTTCCTCATTTAACTTTCTCTTTTGATGAACAAATTTACCTGCCTCCTAGCAAGGAGACTCGAGGTGTGTAGTCCCCTGAGTGCTCCGCCCCAGCGGCATATAGTGTTCCCTCACCCAACTTCACCAAGCCTTTCTTGTGTGCCCCAACGAGCCTGCCTGCTCTGGAACCAGGTCGCTCGCTCGAGGGGAGAGGAACCGGAGGCCCAGGAGAGTCCAGCTCATGGGCCAGTGGTTAGGCCATCCTCGGCCGCCACGCCAGAGGAGCCGGTGGCATGGAGGAAGGCGCACGGGAGCACCGAGACTGCAACAACCATCACGCCTGCTGTGGGGGCCGCTGCGGCAGAGTCATCCCCTGGACCAGACCTCCAGCCGACGGGACCCCATACATCATTATCTGCATCGCCAGAGTTCTGGACGGCAGTAGAGCTTGAGCACAGGCAAGTATTCTCTCCTGCAGTTTACTTGTCATTTACTGAGAGATCTTGTCTGGCTCTTTGGGAGGAGAGTTGGGTGCAGCTCCCAGCTGCATCTGGACTCTCCTTGCTGGGCTCTGCCGCTGCCGGCGACCCAAACCGTTCCTTCTCTCCTATCTCCTTCGAGCTCCTTCGTAGTGTCGCCGGAGAGGAGCTGCCACAACTTGGCCCAAGGATTACGATGCTGGGCTCGCTGTCCCAGAGGAGGTCGATGGGGGTACAGCGCCTGGCAAACTGACGGTACCCACGCACCCCAAGTTGTCGGATTCCTGGACGGTGGTGGAGCCCAAGTGCAGGCAAGTGTGCTCCATAATGGCTGTCATGTCTAAGTCAATGTCACACTGCCCGACTCATGGTGAGGGGGGCCCCGGGGCTGCTCACAGTAGCCCTTGGGGCCACATCACCGGATTCTGCCGCTGCCAGCGACCCTGACTCGGTCTCTTTTTCTCTCCCTCCATGTTTGGAGCCCCCTGCCAGGGTTGCCGGAGAGCAGCTGATCCCGCCAGAGGCCACCGAGGATCTGGGTCCAGCGCCAGGAGCCATGGAGAGCCCTGCCTCCCCCGCTGGGGAGGCCACTGCAGGAGCAATGAGGCCTCCGATGGGGACCACCGCAGGTGCAACAGAGCCCCAGCCGGAGTCCACCGCTGGTGCAGCAGAGCCCCAGCCGGAGTCCACCGCCGGTGTAGCAGAGCCCCAGCTGGGGTCCACCTCCAGTGCAGCAGAGCCCCAGCCGGAGTCCACCACCAGTGCAGCCACATCCCAGACTGGGACCATCGCAGGTGCCACGGTCCCCCTGCTCCAAGTTTCGGAGGGCAGGGGGGCTCCTGTCCCTCGGTTTGGCCACCGAGGTTCCCAGGTGGGTAGACTTGCCTCTCTGCCTTCCCCTCCAGTTCTGGTGGCTCCATCACGCTGGTTGGCCACCCGAAAGACCTTCGGGCCTTCGGGTCGGGTGGCCCATTGGCCCGGGCAGGCTGCCGGACACTATTCTGTGGGCCGCCTGCTGGACATGGGACTTGGGCAGGCCACCCAATCAGTCGCTCCTCGCCATGCTGGGGGCCTGGGACTCTGGTCGACCCCCTGAACTTTGGACTTCTGGGGAGGGGGGTTAGTGTCCTAGGTGGGGGCTGTTAGGAGGGTCACTGCTCTATATTTGCATATTATTTATTGTATTTTTCACTGGTTGCTTCCCTCCTAACCAGTTTTCCCCCGCTTCCCACCCTGGGTATTGTTTGCTTCTGGATGGGGGGTTCCTTTGTGGTGTGTTTTTGTTTTCAGCTGATGGTACTGGGGTTTCTGGATTCCACCCCTGGGGGGGGGGGGGGAGCTGTCATGAACCTGAGTGGTTCCAAACCATGGGTTTGGTGGTTCCAAACCCAGTTCTGACTCATGGTTATTTTGCCCTATTTTCCATCAGGTGCTTCAAGGAGCTATTGGGCCTTCTCTCCCTGACAGCTTGGGTATGCCCCCTCCTCCTGTCAGTGCCATCAGCTGTGCCTCGTTATTGGGTGTTTTCACACACATACACACACATTCCAGTCATTCCCATTCACACGCTCACAGACTCACTCATGCACACCTGGGATTCATTATATTCAGCCCATGCACTTTCACACCAGCGATCTCTTCCCTCGTTAGGATTATTATTACTTTAACGATGTGTTAGTAGGAAGAGATCGTTGGAGCATTCATCTTCAAGCACAGCAGCGCGTACCTCTGTGTTTGTTTGATTCCACTCCCTACGGATGATTTTCAGCCTGTTTACCTCTCATCCACCAGACTGCACGGACAGCCCTGGATCACTCCTGCACCGTGAGTAAATGTCAGCCTTTCTCCCCATGCCAACAGTAGCCCTGTGGCACTAGGCTTTCCCTTCCCCAGGCAGTTGAGCATCCAGGAGGTGTCCCTGTATGTCTGGTGGCCTCAAAACTCATCATTTCTACCTTCTGTAATTAGTGTGGTCATTACTGGACTAGTTCTTTTGTGGTTTATGTTAATAAAGTGCACATTCTACTCCGGCAATTGGGTTTTTCATTCCTTCCCTCGTGTGCCGCGTAATGGCGCACGGGGAGTCTTGACAGGTTTGCACTTTACCATTCCCAAAATTTGTTGCCAATCAGCAATACAGTTTCATCATGCCACAGGACAGTAACTAGGATCATAGTGGACACATTTTTCGTCAGTTTTATTCAGTTTGATCTAACAGTAGTGGTTGGGAGCATAAATTCTTCAGGAAAGAAAAAATATGTATGAAAGTCATATGTTGCCATAAAACCTCTAGGGGTGGATCTTTTACTGCCACAGATGGCTAAAATATATAATGAGAAAAATGAGTTTAAAGAGAAAAATGTTGACATGTTCAAGACTGATTTTTCCCGCTGTACATGCGCACATAAATTTAAAAGTAAAAAGTTGCAAATTTACAAGAAAAGCAGCACGTTAACAGAAGTTTTTTTTTTATTTTATATTATAAAATTGTTGTATATTTAAGATGAAAAAAATCTTCCCTATTTATTATTAGTAGTTTTTTATTCAGTCATTCAAAATATAATAAATACCAACAAACATCAAATGCAGCATTTAGTATAATTAGTATAATCAAAAGCTTAGGCAGAAGCAGAATGCTTATCTATATATACCTGACCTACGTACATTCTCTTCATTATAGCTACAATTACAATAAAAACAATAAAAAGTCAGTTACCATTAAACCCACAAAAATAACAGACCAATCTTTTGAAAAGCAAAAGCAAATGACAGATTTTTAAGTTCATACTAGCATCATTTCAGAAATTTTACTCCAATCACAGAAATATATTTCCTATAAATTGTTTTTCTAGGTTTTTGCACAGTAAACTTACAAGCACCGCCAAAGTCATGCTAGCTCTCATGTATTGAAAAAAAAAGTACAGTCTGGAAGTGACATGTTGTGTGTTGTTGATCTATCCATCCATCCATCCATCCATCCATCTTCTACCGCTTTTCCGGAGGTCCGGGTCGCAGAGGCAGCAGTTCAAGCAGAGACGCCCAGACTTCCCTCTCCCCAGCCACCTGCTCCAGCTCTTCAGAGAGGATACCAAGGCGTTCCCAGACCAGCTGGGAGACATAGTCTCTCCAGCGAGTCCTGGGTCTCTGGGTCACTGGGTCTCCTCCCAATGGGACGTGCCCGAAACACCTCAAGTGGGAGGCATCCAGGAGGCATCCTGATTAGATGCCCAAAACACCTCAACTGGCTCCTTTCAATGTGGAAGAGCAGCGGTTCTACTCTGAGCCTCTCCCAGATGACTGAGCTCCTCACCCTATCTCTGAGGGTGAGTCCAGCGATCCTACGGAGAAAGCTCATTTCAGCTGCTTGTATCCGCAATCTCGTTCTTTCGGTCATTACCCAAAGCTCGTGACCATAGGTGAGAGTAGGAACGTAGATTGACTGGTAAATCGACAGCTTTGCCTTAGAACTCAGCTCCCTCTTCACCACAACAGACCGGTACAACGTCCGCATCACTGCAGATGCTGCTCCGATCCATCTGTTAATCTCTTGCTCCATTCTCCCCTCACTCATGAACAAGACCCCAAGATACTTAAACTCCTCCACTTGGTGCAGGAGCCTGTCCCCAACCCGGAGAGGACAATCCACCTTTTTCCAGCTGAGGACCATGGACTCAGACTTGGAGGTGCTGATTCTCATCCCAGCCACTTCACACTCAGCGGCAAACCGTCCCAGCAAGAACTGTAGGTCATTGCTGGATGAAGCCAACAGGACAACATCATCTGCAAACAACAGAGATGAGATCCTGTGGTCACCAAGCATGACACCCTCCGTTTCCTGGCTGCGCCTAGAAAGCCTGTGCATAAAAATTATGAACAGGGTCAGTGACAAAGGGCAGCCCTGGCAGAGTCCAACTCTCACTGGGAATGAGTCTGATCGAGTGTTGGCAATACGAAACCCCCCCCCCACCCACACACACACACACACAAAAAAAACCCCACAAGGGACGCGGTCAAATGCCTTCTCCAAGTCCACAAAACACATGTAAACTGGTTGGGCAAACTCCTACGAACCCTCGAGAATTCTCGAGAGGGTAAAGAGCTGGTCCGATGTGCCACAGCCAGCACGAAAACCACATTGCTCCTCCTGAATCCAAGGTTCGACCAACGGCCGGACTCTCCTCTCCAGTACCTTGGCATAGACCTTCCCAGGGAGGCTGAGGAGTGTGATCCCTCTAAAGTTGGAGCACACCCTCCGGTCCCCTTTTTTGAAGAGAGGAACCACCACCCCGGTTTGCCATGTCAAAGGCACTGCCCCCGACCTCCACACAATTTTGCAGAGGCGTGTCAACCATGACAGCTTTACAACCACCAGGGCCTTGAGGTACTCTGGGCGAATCTCGTCCACCCCCGGGGCCCAGCCACCAAAGAGGTTTTTACCCACCTTGGTGACCTCAGCCCCTGTGATAGGCGAGCCGTCCCTCTCGTCCACAAGCCCTGCTTCCTCTGTGGAAGGCGTATCTTCCTGTTGCCTTCAGAGAGAACAGTCGCATTTTTTCCTCCCTCCTCCTATCCTGCCTTCCTGACCTAATCCCAGCTTGCTGCGTCTGAGTGAGTGTCTGTGCCGTCTCACCATCTTGCTGATCTCAACCCAAATGGAAAATACAGAAAATGGATATAAGCTGGGCTTTAAACGCAACTGACACCACCTTTTCAAACAGAAAATTGGGCCCGGGGGAGCCCAAATATGGAGAGACCCATGGATTGGAACTCATGTGTCTGTGTGATTTGACTGAAGATGTAGAAAAAACATCTACCTGTTTTGGCTTTACGATCACAGGATTTCTGCTGATTGGGCTTTGGAGTTCTCCTGGTGTATCGAAAATTTAACTGGAAGAGCTAATCAAAATGCGGACCCGGCGGAGCTGCTTCTCAATAATTCGACCAGATGGGGAGTGCACGAAATAGCGGCAAATGACCAACATGGAATTTACCATCTGCATGCACTGTAGAGAGATGGACTCTACCGGACATGTTCATCTGTGTTTAGAAGGGGAAACATCTGGAGTCGCTTCGTGCTCTCCAGGGAATGATATGAATTTAAAGCCAGTGAATGTTAATTTGAATTGTAAGCTCAGAATATGAGAACAGGGAAAATCCTATACTCTGTCTGTGCAGATTCGGCCTTGAATCGGCGCCCCTGGATAACTCACTCCTCCAGAGTTGAGATAAGCGGATGTGTCAGCTGGCTCTGCTAACCCAAACACCGCTGCGGTGCAATAAACAGAACTCTTCAGGGACAGCGTTCATGAACTATAACATCTATCGTTGCCTAGGAGACTATTTGTTGTACTCCAGTAACTGATACACTCAACACTGCACACACACATTGACATCATCATCATACTGATATACACACACTGCTCTCCCTCCCTCTGCTGTGTGATTTGTCTACTAAATGTCTGCTAAATATGCATTGAGGGTTTTTTTGCCTGCAATCAAAATTTCGCTTACTCATTAAGCGTCAATTTGATAAAACATGTTTTTTTCTCTCGCCTATTGTGTCATATCCTCTCTCTTTTCTTTTTTTTTCCTTTCTTCTTTATGACTGGCGCCTAGCGGCTGCCCCGGCCTTGGATGCGCTCTGCAGAGCGTGCCCAAGTGCCAAGTCACGTTTCGTTACCTTGTATTCATACATGTTGTAATGACAATAAAGTTGAATCTCATCTCATCTCATCTCATCAGTGGGATTGAGGAGATCCTCAAAGTATTCCTTCCACCGCCCGACGATATCCCCAGTTGAAGTCAACAGCGCCCCATCCACATCATACACAGTGTGGACAGGGAGCTGCTTCCCCCTCCTGAGCCACTGGACAGTTTGCCAGAATCTCTTTGAGGCCGACCGAAAGTCTTGTTCCATGGCCTCACTGAACTCCTCCCACACCCGAGTTTTTGCTTCAGCAACCACCCGAGCTGCACTCCACTTGGCCTGCCGGTACACCTCAGCTGCTTCGGGAGTCCCACAAGCCAACCAAGCCTGATAGGACTCCTTCTTCAGCTTAATGGCCCCCCTCACCACTGGTGTCCACCACTTGGTTTGCGGGTTGCCACCACAAGATGCCCCAACAACCTTGTGGCCGCAGCTCTGGGCCGCTGCTTCAACAATCGAGGTGGAGAACATGGCCCATACAGACTCCATGTCTCCAGACTCCCTCAGAATGTGGTTGAAGTTCTTCCAGAAGTGGGAGTTGAACACCTCCCGTACAGGGGCCTCAGCCAGATGTTCCCAGCATACCCTCACTATACGTTTGGGTCTACCAGGTCTGAATGGCATCCTCCCCTGCCATCGGATCCAACTCACCACCAGGTGGTGATCAGTTGACAGCTCTGCACCTCTCTTTACCCAAGTGTCCAAGACATACGGTCCCAGGTCTGATAACACGATAACAAAATTGATCATCGACCTGCGACCTAGGGTGTCATGGTGCCAGGTGCACATATGGGCACCCTTATGCTTGAACATGGTATTCATTATGGACAAACTGTAGTTAGCACAGAAGTCCAATAACTGAACACCACTCGGGTTCAGATCGGGCAGGCAGTTCCTCCCAATCACCCCCTTCCAGGTTTTACTGTCGTTGCCCACATGCGCATTGAAGTCCCCCAGTAGGACATTGGAGTCTCCAAGAGGAGCACCCTCTAGCACCCTAGTCAGAAACTCCAAAAAGGATGGGTACTCTGAAACACCATCTGGCACATAGACACAAATGATGGTCAGGACCTGTTTCCCAACCCGAAGGCGCAGGGAAGCAACCCTTTCGTCCACCTGGGAAAACTCCAACATAGAGGTGTTGTTGATCATTTGCATAATTTTATAATAATCATACAAGTAATTAAATGTCAAAACATGGAAGTTTAGAAGCAGTGGATTTTTGTGAGCATCATAATTGGCTTTATTTATAACACATACGGCTCATTTTTGTAGCATGAATATTGATATTGGATTTCTAGTTGTCTTAATGATTCATTGCTATAGTTCTTCAGAATAAAACATATCAGGTAGAATCATCCATCCATCTTCTACTGCTGAATTCTTTTCAGGTCACAGGGGGCTGGAATCGATCCCAGTATCTTTGGGCAAGAGGCAGGTGTAGTAGATTTCGATTAATGGGTTTATAAGTGTTTTATTGTAGGTGTAAGTATTAATGTAAATAGGAACGTGAGTAGGAATGAAGATTTATTTTCATTACCAGCACATTAGCTTGTTGGGGCACCAGTCCAAAAGGACAATTTATTAACAATTCTTTATTTGTACTTATTTGTATTATGAATCAGTCTAAAAAAAAACAAAAAAAAAACGTGTGAGTTCTTGTCTTCTGATAATCAAGAAGATGGACATGAAATCAAACAATAACTCCCATATGTCTTTCAATAGTTTAATAAAAAAATGTCTGAATAGGTTAACACATTTGGATAACTTTAAAACAAAGAATTCAAAATGTATCATGGGCATCATAGACTGAGTTACTGAGTGTAACCTGTGAATCAAGCATTTGTGGAACCAAATAAGCCATAGTTTAACTTGTCAGTATACTGGAAATTGGAAAACCATAAAATAGCATTGGTCAAGAAAAGTGGATTCAATTTTATGAAGAAAATTATGATTAAACTATTTACAAAAATGGAAAACTGGTGTTACTCTGAAAAAGAACGTAAATTAATGAAAGGACAAAATGCATTTTGAAATTCTGATGGGATTTGCATGAAATTAAGTTTAAAGAACTTATACCAGGAATATTCTGAAGAATTAAGTTTAAATTAGACAACAGACAGTCAGCCACAGAGTCAGATCACGTCCCTGGTGGCAGCAGGACCCTCACGTGCCACTTTGATTCAGCTGGATGTCCGTGGATTCTGTTGATGGAGATGCTGATAGACAGGTTCTCCCACAAGGCTGTGCTGCTGAGAACGCAATCGGCTGATTCTTCAGCAAAGCTGGGTGAGGTGTCTCTTATGCACTGAAGAAGGAATTTGTTTATTGTACAAGGTTCAATCAGAAAGTGAAATTGGGACAAAAACACACCACAGAGCCGTTTCTTCTGATGTATTGTGGCTGGAATGAATTGGTTTAAGCTTAGAAAAAATCAAACAGAATCTTCTTGCTCGGTAATTTAAAGAAAAGGATTAAAATAACAAAAAAGTGAACTTTAAAGAAAAGAAAAAATTTTCACAGAGCATGACAGGCTCTGGGCTTTACTTGGAAGACAGAAAAAAAATGGGAGAGCAGAGAAGTCTGCTCCTTACAGGTTGACCACCGCCCCAAAACTGAAACAAAGGAAACAAAAAGCAAGTTTTTCTCGGGTGCGGCAGGATGGTACTGTTGTGTGTGAGTATGTGTGTGTATGAACGGCAGCGCCCGCCCCCAGGGTAGCGTGAGGTTGGCACAGCCCACTTGTATATAAACCAAGTTCATGTAATGAAGCTGGACTTGTTAGCTGCATGAAGACTTGCCTCCGACTCCCTCATTTCAAGACGTAACATTTGTTGACGAGGAATATAATGGATAACGCATTCAAGGACACTTCCACTGACTCCAAGAGACGGGGCGAGTTTATATGCCTTAAACAGCGGCTGGGCAAGTCCCTTCAATTCAGTTCAATTCAACTTTATTTATATAGCGCCATTTCACAACAACAGTCATTTCATAGCACTTTCAAATGTAGGGGAAACCCCCACAATTGCAGAAAGACCCCAGCAATCAGGTGATCCCCTATGAGCAAGCGCTTGGCAACGGTGGAGAGGAAAAACTCCCTTTTAACTGGAAGAAACCTCTAGCAGAACCAGGCTCAGGGAGGAGCAGTCATCTGCTGCAACTAGCTGGGGGGTGAGGGGATAGAGACGATGACAAGAACAGACATTTAGAGAGCAAACATTAAAGGGGAGAAGCCCAGTACATTATTGGAGGTCCCCCAGCTGTCTAAATCTATTAGCAGCATAACTAAGGGAGGGTTCAGAGACACATGATCCCTCCTAATTGTAAGCTATATCGAAAAAGAAGGTTTTTACCCTATTCTTAAAAACAGAGATCGAGTCTGACTCCCAAATCCAGATTGGTAACTGGTTCCACAGGAAAGGAGCTTGATAACTGAAGGCTCTGCCTCCCATTGTACTTTTGGAGATTCTAGGTATTACAAGTAATCCAGCATTCTGGGAGCGTAATGCTCTATTAGGATGATAGAGTAGTATCAGATCATTTAAATAAAAACGGGCCTGATTGCTAAGAGCTTTTGTAAGTGAGAAGAAGGATTTTAAACTTAATTCTGAACTCTATGGGAAGCCAGTGAAGGGAGGCCAAATCCGGAGAGATATGATCTCTCTTACTAGTACCTGTTAAAACTCTTGCAGCAGCATTTTGGATCAAGTGAAGACTTTTTAAAGATATTTTAGGACAACCTGATAATAAAGAGTTACAAAAAATCTAATCTAGAGCTAACAAAAGCGTGGCTCAGTTTCTCAGCATCACTCTGAGGACAAGATGCTCCTAATCTTGGCAATATTATGCAAATAATAGAAGGCAGCCTTAGAAACAAATTTAATATGTGAATTGAAAAACAGATCTTGATCAAAAATAACTCCAAGGTTCCTCACAGAACTATTAAGAGAAAGAGTAACCGCATCCAAAATAAGAGTTTGATTTGGAAAGGTATTTCTAAGGTTTTTTGGACCAACAAGAATGACTTCAGTCTTATCTGAATTTAATAGCAGGAAATTACAAGTCATCCAAGCTTTGATTTCCTTAAGACAGTCTTCTAACTTGGCTAATTGATTACTATCATCTGGCTTCATTGACAGGTATAATTGTGTGTCATCTGCATAACAAGGAAAATGTATACAGTGCTTTCTAATGATGTTGCCTAACGGAAGCAAATATAAACTAAAAAGAGTAGGGGCTAGCACAGATCCCTGTGGATCTCCATGACTGAGCTTTGAGTTGGAAGAAAACTCATTATTGACATGAACAAACTGGAATCTATCAGACAAATAAGATCTAAACCGCTGCAGCGAAGTTCCATTAAGTCCAACATTGTGTTCTAATCTATCGAGTAGAATGCTATGGTCGATAGTGTCAAAGGCTGCACTAAGGTTTAAAAGGACAAGTACAGAAACAAGTCCATTATCAGATGCGATAAGAAGATCATTAGTGACCTTCACTAAGGCTGTTTCAGTACTATGATGGATTCTAAACCCAGATTGAAACTCTTCAAATAAACCATTTCTCTGCAAGTGATCAAATAACTGTGTAGCAACAACTCTTTCAAAGATTTTTGAAATGAAAGGCAGATTAGAGATTGGTCTATAGTTAGCTAAAACTCCTGGATCCAGCGCTGGCTTTTTGAGTAAGGGTTTAATTACAGCAGTTTTAAAAGCCTGCGGTACATGGCCTAATGTTAAAAAAGAATTGATTATTTGAAGAATACGTCTGCCAATAAATGGGAAGATTTTTTTAAATAACCTGGTAGGAATAGGGTTTAAAAGACAAGTTGAAGGCTTGGATGAGGAAATTATTATATATTATAATATATTAACAGTCATTTCTGTTGAAGCTGTGTAGCCTAGCTAAGAAGTGCAAGTTTGGGGCTATCGAGGACAGCTTAGTGAAGGACAAGTTAGCCCATGGCACCAATGACACTTGGCTGCAGATGACGCTGAAAAAGGCTAAGGAGCCGCTATCGCTGGAGGAAGTGCTGGAATTGGTGAAACGAAGGGAGTCCGTGGTCCTGCGTGAGCTAATGGCTATGGCTAATGAGGGGCCAACAGCGTGCGATTTCCCGTCTAGAGTGGAGGTTTGCATGCTAGCTGGGCAGCAGGACGTGGTAACAGTACAGTGGAGCACAGAGACCGTGAGTGCTGGAGGCAGCAGCGAGGAACCAGGGTCGGAAGACGTGGCCGACAAGGATGACGTTGTGAGCCCCAGATGTGAGCAGCAGCAGCTGGTTGTGGAAGCTACATAGCGGGTGAGCAAGTTCACGCAAGCTGAAGGCCCTGGGGTGGAGCAGCAGCCACAGGACGCAGTGACGGCGCAGTGGGACACCAGGAGCAAGAGTACTGGGAGCAGCGATGAGACATCCGGGTCGGAGGATATGGCCGACGAGAACGGTGCTGAGAGCCCAGAGGGAGAACAGCCGCAGACAGCAAGTCGACACAGCGGGGCACCTGGAGCGAGGGTGCTGAGAATGGTGACGAGGTGCCCGGGTCGGACAGTGGAGCCGACGGACGCTGAGGGCCCTGACGGACAACAGCCACAGCCGGATACGGTGACAGTGCAGCGGTGCACCAGGACCGAGAGTGCTGGATACATCAGCGGGGTGCCTGGGCCGAAGAACATGATGTTATGAGCCCCGGAGGTGAGCAGTGGCAGCCGTGCATCCTGACGCCAAGGAGGGAGCTTCAGGTCTACCCGAGGTGTGGCCACTGGGGGCCGGAGTGTCTGGAGCCATGGTGACGGTGAGGCAGACGGTCATGAACAGTTTGGCAGGTGCAAAGAGACGGCACGCCAGAGAATGGCACGGCAAGCTGAAGGGGAAGAATCACCTCTTGGCGGGAAAGGACATTTTTGCCTGGGAGGGGGGCTTGCATAGCCTGCATGGCCGTAGAAAGCAGGTGTAAGCCAGCATTTCTGCATGCCCGTAGAAAGTTGCTGTTACCATGGCAACAGTAACCATGGTGATGTCTGCCTATGATCTTTGACGTCATCACCCATTCAGTGATCCCTGCCTTTGATCTTTGATGATGTGTGTGTCTGGCAACAGTAATCATGGTGTAAGCTGCGTTTGATGTTTGCCATAGAAAGCAGGTGTCAGCAAGCATGTCTACACTCGTTCAATGATGCCTGCCTTTGATCTTTGATGGCGCCATAGCGAGTGCTATGGTCTTTGATGATGTCCTAGAGAGTCCTATGATCGTGAGTGATGACTGCCTTCGATCGTTGATGACGTCATAGCAAGTCCTATGATCTGGTATGATGGCATAGCGAGTCCTATGATCGTGAGTGATGGCTGCCTTTGATATTTGATGCCCTATGATTGTGAGTGAGCTTGAGTAATGCCTGTGTTTGATCTCTGATGATGTCATAGCAAGTCCTGTGATCGTAAGTGATGACTGCCGTTGATCACACAGTCAAAGACACCTGTCTATATGTCTATATGACGTCATCTAGACGGCATTGATCTATATGACATCATAAAGACATCAAGGTAGGCATCATAGGACACTACATCATAGGTAGCCAGTCCTATTGTCTATATGACGGCATCGCCTATATGACGGCATCGCGAGTCCTATGTAGCCTGAGATCATAGGATCATCATAGGACATCAGACAGACATCATAGGCCGTCCTCTGATGTCCTATGATCATGACAGACAGACACACAGATTTCTTAAATTTATAGTGATGAAGTGTCAAGTGTCATATCTTCAGTGTTGTCCTATGAAAAGATCTAATGAGATATTTACAAATATGTGAGGGGTGTACTCACTTTTGTGAGATACTGTAGATTGACCTTGGGATTAGCACCTATGGCTAAACTTTTGGGGTCAAAAGGTCAAAGGTTTTAAACCAGTTGGGCTGTAAATGGTGTGGGTCTGCTGGGTCTGCATCTTGACTGAGTGCATTCTGGTTTTAAGGGTGATAGAGATAACATTGTTACCTCCTGGTCAGTACATGTTGCATTCATTCTTGACACCTGTACTGGTTGCCAGGTTAATACAGATATCCACATGTCGCAGGTATCTGGCACAGCTCTCAGTATGGCAATCCTTTTGACTTGATCCTAAATTTATTTCTCACACAAACGAGGTGGCATGAGTAGGTCGGTCGGTGTCGTTTACTGCCGTCCAGCTATGTCCGTGGTTTAACTCAACAGGGAATGAGGCTATGGCCACCAAGCTCAGTACTCAAGTTGGCCTTGAGACTAGCATCTATGACAGGGATGGGCAACTGGTGGCATGTGACGTCATCCACTGCGGCCTGCCAGTCGATTTCCAAAAATCAGTTATTTATTTATATCTCGTTTGAACATATTTGGAACTGCATTCTTAAATGCAGTTATAAAGTCTACCAGCAGAGGGAGCGCTAATCGAAACCTACT
The DNA here is from genome assembly GCA_020510985.1 of Pholidichthys leucotaenia. Classification (NCBI taxonomy): domain Eukaryota; kingdom Metazoa; phylum Chordata; class Actinopteri; order Cichliformes; family Pholidichthyidae; genus Pholidichthys; species Pholidichthys leucotaenia. The sequence continues at coordinate 317,239,787 of CM035839.1, read as the reverse complement.
GTAGGTGCCACTCTGTGAGTGGTCGAGCAAGAGTGACAGAGTAGTGTGCCCCGGAGTACATCTTTTAAGGTATGTATGTGTTGCATGCTGAGACCACATTAATATGGTGTGAACAGCTTAAATGTACAGAGTAGGTTGCTTTTAATTAAACGACAATAAATGCTACAGCTCCTCACTGAGGAGTATTTACAGTAACAAGTTTCAAACTGAAAGGCAAATTTATATAAGAAACGGAAAATTGACGACAGAAAAACACTTATTTAGAAAAAAACCCCAGTACAACTAAAAAGTTATAAATTTTTAAATAAAATGATGCAAATTTATCAGTAGATGCTTGCACATCTAATAGCAAAATAAAATATAGATTTGCAAAAAAGGCTAATTTAAACCAGAAATGTAGCATATTTATCAGTAAAACTATTTTTTACTTTGATCATATTCTTGTAATATTTTAAAAACATTTTTCGTCATCATCATATTTCCTTTTCTTCTTGGCTTTTTTGTTAATTACCGTCCAGAATTTCTTTTGGGCAGCGCGGTGGCGGAGTGGTTAGCATTGCGGCAGCACAGCAACTCACCCTTGGCCGGGGGATCCTGGGTTCGATCCCAGCCCCCGACCAACAGTGATCTGTGTGGAGTTTGCATGTTCTCCCCATGTCTGCGTGGGTTTACTCCGGGATTCCTCCGGCTTTCTCCCACATGGCAAAAACATACAAGTTAGGTTAATTGGCATCAAACTGGGGATTCTAAATTGTCCTTAGGTATGACTGTGAGAGTGAATGGTTGTCTGTCTCTCTGTGTTGGCCCTGTGATGGACTGGCGATCTGTCCAGGGTGTTCCCTGCCTCTCGCCCAAAGATGCTGGGATAGGCTCCAGCCACCCCCCCCCCCGCAACCCGAAAAGGATTAAGCGGAAGAAGATGGATGGATGGAATTTCTCTTTGCTCATCATTTTGATGGAGAGAATTTTAAAAATTAGGTCATGATATAATTTTAATTCTAATATGATAAAACACCGAGTAGCCTTTATTTTCATTTTCAGTTTTAATTGTGAAACTTTTGACTTTGAAGAAAATACCCCCACCCCCGAAGGTTTACATGTAAATCTGGCCCTTGGGAAGTGAGGAAAAAAATTTGTGGCCCTCACTACCACCGAAGTTGCCCACCCCTGACCTATGACTATACTTTTGGGGTCAAAAGGTCAAGGTCAGACTGCAAAATAAACTATATATCAACAACAACGACAACTAGGACCACCAAACTTGGTGCATAGATTCACCTTGGAATCCTGACCTAGAACTATGGGTTTGGGGTCAAAAGGTCAAAGGTCAAGGTTTGCATTCCCTAGGCCCTATTACTGTAGAACAAGTAAAGCTAGGGTAACTAAACTTGGTACACAGGTTCACCTTGGGATCCTGAACTGTGACTATGGGTTTGGGGTCAAAAGGTCAAAGGTTGAAGTCAAAATGCCATTTAAACTATATCTCAAGAACAATGAAAGCTAGGGTCACCAAACTTGGTACACAGGTTCACCCTGACACCATGACCTCTGTCTGTGGGTTTAGGGTCAAAAGGTCAAAGGTCTAGGTTTTAAATCTAGGGCTGGGTCTGCATCTCAGATGAGTGCATTCTAGTTTCAGTTATAGAATTAAAATAATACTGTTAAAATAATGGAGTCAATTTTTGTTCATTAATATTCCAGAAATAAGAAGTAAAAATGTTATCAAAGTGAAAATAGTCATGTTTCCCCATGTGTTTTTCATTATAAACAGCTGATCATGCGTTTGTTGTGGTCTTCAGGAGGCTATGCAAGTGATTGGGATCCCAGGAGATATCCAGGCCCAGGTGCTGCAGATCATTGCAGGTATCCTCCACCTGGGAAACATCAGCTTCATTGAGGCAGGCAACTATGGGCAGGTGGAAAGCACAGACTGTGAGTGAACACACACATGCACGCATACTGGCACGCCTTCACACGCACACAACTTGTGGACTCACAGCAACATGAGCAAATAAGAGCTCACTATGACCAAAGTGGTCCCTTGGCAGACTCTCTCCTCATTAATAGAATCTGTACACATCAGTACCACCTTGTTTATCTTCTCTTTTGTTTGCTGTCTCAGGAAGCTCCACTCAACTGATAATTGGTGTTTACTTCCAGGCTGACTTATTTAACAAACCAGAGCCACTGCCTATTCAGTTAATTTCAGCAGCATACTAGAATTGCACTCAGCAGAGATGAAGACCTGTGTCTCTCTTCTGGGATTCCCTTCCCCATTTCGTTCTCATTTTTCATAAGATATGAGCAGATATGAATCCAATCCAATCCACATTTATTTATAAAGCACTTTTAAAACAACCACAACTGACACAAAGTGCTGTACATCAACAATCAACAATAAATAAAATATAAAAACATAAGACATAAAAACAATAAAATACAACTGAAAAAATATAATACAGCACAAATAAAACAGTAGTCATACAATAAAAGCAACAAAAACAAGTAGAATCAATGACTCAAACTGGGTCAAAAGCCAAAGAATAAAAATGGGTTTTAAGATGAGTTTTGTCTGATGGACAAAGACAGATTGTTCCATAATTTAGGAGCAGCAACAGAAAAAGCTCTGTCCCCTCTGAGCTTCCTCTTTGATTTTGGTATCTCCAGGAGCAGCTGATCAGCTGACCTGAGAGACCAAGCAGGAGTGTAAGGGTGAAGAAGATAAGAGAGGTAAGGTTGAGCAAGGCCATTTAATGATTTAAAAACAAATAAACGAATTTTAAAATGAACCCTAAAGTGTACAGGCAGCCAGTGGAGGGAGGCTAAAATGGGTGTAATGTAGTCCCTCTTACGTGTCCCAGTTAAAAGACATACAGCAGCATTTTGAACCAACTGGAGACGTGAGAGGAAAGACTGGCTAACTCCACAATAAAGTGCATTACAGTAATCCAGCCGAGATATAATGAAGGCATGGATTACTGTTTCAAAGTGCTGCCTTAAAAGAATGGGTTAAACCTTTGCCAGCTGCATCAAATAAAAAAGCTGGATTTGACTACTGCACCAATTTGACAATTTAATCTAAAATCACAATCCACCTTAAAACCCAGAGTAGCAACAGTTGTCTTAACAAACTATGTCAAGGAGCCCAAGTCAACAGAGGAGGAATCACAGGAGCCACTGGGTCCAAACACCATCACTTCAGTCTTCTGTCAAGCGGTGGCCCTCACGGGCCACCATAAGACGCCAAAAGTCGCCAGTGAGGTTTGCATGATGTTTTATTAATGAACATGAACACAAGATAATACACAAAGTAACAGAAAGTACTGAGCCACGATGGGCTAAAACACACTACACTAGATACAGAGACCGTAAGGCTGATCAAGCTCACTTACGATTCAGGATAAGGACGAGGAATGATCCTAGATGTGGAATCATTAAGGAATATTGATGTCTGAGATGAGGAACGCTCGCTCAACATCTGATGAGGGATCATCGGCGAGACTGCTTCATTGTACTGCTCTTCAGCGCCAGCTTAAATGCCGGGCTGCTGATGAGCCATAAATGCAGCACAGCTGTTAGGTTTTGACAGCAGGAAGCTCCTCCGAGCGCTGTCACAATAAGAGCTCGGGGAGCCAGAAGGTAACCCTGCTGTCAAACCTGGCGGAGATGAAGCATGGCCCGAGCGCAGACGACATCAGCGCTCAGACCATGACATCTTCTTTTTCATTAAAATTTAAAAAGTTTAAAGCCATCCAAGCTTTAATGTCATCAAGACATTTAAGTGGTTTAATTGAGAAGGCCTCCTTCTGATTTAATGGTACATAAATCTGACTGTCATCATTGTAACAGTGGAAGGAGATACCATGCTTTCTAAGGATTGAACCCAGTGGAAGTAAGTAAAGGGAGAAAAGCAAAGGCCCTAAAATTGAGCCCTGTGGGACTCCACATGACAGGGAAGCCGAGGAAGATTCAAAACCAGCCAGACTTACAGACATGGTTCTATCTGCCAAATAGGACCTGAACCATTCCAATACAGTGCCAGAAATCTCCACAAGATACTGTAGACGGGATATTAAAATGTCATGGTCCACTGTATCAAAGGCGGCAGTTAGGTCAAGCAGGACAAGAATCACAAAATCACCAGAATCCGACACCAGGAGGATGTCATTAAAGACCCTTAACAAAGCTGACTCTGTGCTATGGAGGGTTTTAAATCCAGACTGGAACACCTCCAGGACATCATTCTCATCCAGAAAAGCCTTTAACTGAAGATAAACAATTTTCTCCAATATTTTTGAGAGGAAAAAGTAGCTTTGAAATAGGTCTAAAATTAGCCAACTCTGTTTGATCAAGACCAGGTTTCTTTGGCAAAGGCTTCACTACTGCATGTTTAAAATTTGCAGGAACCACACCAGAAGACAAACTGTTGTTTAAAATGGTTAAAACAGACTGACCTATGCTACATAAAACCTCTTTAAAAAGTCGAGGAGGGAGAGCATCACAAGGGGAACCTGAAGGCTTTAATATGGCGAACCACATCCTTTAATTGCAACAGGGTCACAGGCTCAAACTAACAGCAGAGCAAGGGGGTCAGGGGCAGGAGCTGGGATAAGAGCAATAATAGTGGTGACCTTATCAATTAAAAAATGCAAAAAGTCATTGCACATTTCAGTGGATGCTTCTATACTCATAGTCAGTGAGGCAGTAAGAACAGAGTCAATGGTCTTGAATAACACGTGGGTTATGATGATTGGACATAATAATATTGGACAAATGTTCCCTTTTAGCCTCTTTAACAGCACTCATAACGATGCCAGCAGTCCTTTAAAATTTGACGAGAAACCTGCAGCTTGTCCTTCTTTTTTTCCAAGCTCATGACCTTGTGACCTTGACCTTTGTCCTTGTGACTCCAAAACCCCACATGAGAAGCTGTGTACAAAATGCAGAGATCCTAGCTTCATTTTTTGTTCTCATGTTTGAGTGCAGATGATTTTCTGACCTTCACCTTTGTCTTTTTGACCCCAAAAACATAGCCACATGTGCTAGTCCCACAGTCAACCTGTATCCAAAGTTTGGTGGTTATAGCTTCGCTAGTTCTTGGAATCTGGACAAATGCACAGAGAGAAGCAACTGCCCTATGCTCTGACTCCATCAGCATAGCTAATATTTTAAAGTATGGCTTTGCTTTGGTTTCCTCCAGTGCTCGCCTTCCCTGCCTATCTGCTGGGCATTGACCCCAACAGGCTGCAGGACAAGCTGACCAGTCGGAAGATGGATTCAAAGTGGGGAGGAAAGTCTGAGTGCATTAACGTGACCCTGAACCAGGAACAGGCCACCTACACAAGAGATGCACTTGCTAAAGCCCTCTATGCACGCCTCTTTGACTACCTAGTAGAGGTAGACATGCTTCATCATGCAATACTAACACGCTATATGAAATGATATAAGTTTTTATACACCCTGCCCCTGTGTTTTATATTTCTCAACCCTCCCTTTGTCTATCTTGTCCAGGCCATAAATAAAGCCATCCGAAAACCATATGAGGAGTTCAGCATTGGAGTACTTGACATTTATGGTTTTGAGATATTCCAGGTTGGTCTGCTCAATATTTACACACGTTTATGTTCAGACATTAAAATATCACAGTGGAATTAACCTGGAATTGACTTTCTACTGTTTTCTTTGTCAGAGAAATGGGTTTGAGCAGTTTTGTATCAATTTTGTTAATGAAAAACTGCAGCAGATCTTTATTGAGCTCACTTTGAAGGCTGAGCAGGTAACTGTATTGTATTTAATGCTTTAATGCATTCTGTCTTACAGTGTGAAACAATACTAAAATGAATAGATTTCTTACTAAAAGCATTTACATTATTTTCTCTCAGGAAGAGTACGTTCAGGAGGGCATCAAATGGACACCCATTGAGTACTTCAACAACAAAGTTGTTTGCGACCTTATTGAAAATAAAGTGGTAAGCACGAAAATAAAATGTCCAGAAAGGATAAATACAGATCAAGACCACTGTCTCTAAAAGACGGCTTCATAACAAATTCACTCTTTCAGTGTTTTACACATCAGTTTGAGTATCTGGAATGGCTACAAGCAGAAAAAACACAAGATGAAAACATGATCTTGAGATCTGCCTTTGTTTCGGTATCTCTCATTAAATAAGTGGTTTTGATTTGGTTCTGGTTGTGATGTGAAACTGGAGCTCATTGGAATTATGCCACCACCCCAGCTTCATCTCCATCCGTTTTAATAATAGTGGTGAATAACCCTGTGAATGTCTAAATCAAAACACCAACAGTGGTACTACCTTGTTAACTTAGTGATTATTTTTATGGCTACTTTCTATGTAGATTACTCACCCCATAGACACTGGTGTTCCCAATTGGTTAATTAATCTACAGTCAATTCAGTATCTCAAGTTATCATGATTTATTATGCCTCGGTGAAACAGAGGCATACAGTAATCAATTAGTGCATCTGTTTGTGGCTGAGTGGGTGTGTGTATCTGTCTGTCTGTCCGCCTCTCTGTTTCAGCTCACCTGGTCAAAATTAAGTGGAACTAAAGGCTTATATCATTGTATCGCCATATTTTCTCAACTTTTAATTTGCCAGAATTGCAAGATAAGGCTTTATTTTCAAAATAAACACAAATTTAACTCACCATTTCTGTCAGTGTGTCATGATCCTGGGCACGGCTGGGCACCGTGCCCAGTCCTGAGTTAAGTTTAGTCTTTGTCTGTCTGTTTGTTTTTTTGTTTATCCTGTCCAGTTATTGTGTTATTTTGTATTTGTAGTAATGTGTACATTTTTGGGGTTATGTTGTTGGTGTTTCATTATGGTTTCCAGTTTGTGTTTTATTTTGACAGTGCTGTGCAGCTTCCGGCTGTCAAACTGTTCGGAGCTGCACAGCTGTCATTCATTCTGTTATTTTCTCCACTCATGTATCCACACCTGTCACATATCAAGAAACGGTATATAAGAGCACGACAACCTTGTCCCGTTGTTGTGTTCTACCATTGTGCCATCCTCAGATGCAGTGTCCCACTCTGAGTGTTGTTTGTGCTTCGCTGTCAAGGAGAGAGGAGAGTTTCGTCCAGGTTAATTTTTCCCTTTTTCTTCCAGCCGTGAGCCCTGCTGTCTCTCGGGTGAGCTCCGGCTGGTTCTGCCCCATTGCCCAGCATTCCCAGGCTTCCGTCCCCCCTGTGATGTCGAGCCCCTCTCTCCTCCAGCGCTTCATTATTTTGTATTTGTATGTTTAACGTTCCCTGTTTGTCTTTATATTAATAAATGTGCAGAAACCACAGTGTGCATTTGGTGTCCTTCAACAGCCCTTAAAGGGCAGTTTATGACACAATGCAGCCGTGAAAAAAGGAAATGTAATAACTATGCTGGGCCAGTAGAGGTCGGAGCGCCACATTTTTACAGCCACCCATGCTACCATGCCACAGGCACCGAGGCACAGCACCTTGGTGCTTTTTATTTATTTCGATTTCTTTTCACACAGATAGCCCTGTAGATCAGACTACTAGCATTAGCTTAGTTGGATAACCTCAGACAGTTTTCCATGTAATTTTATTTACAACTCTAGACATCCCACTAGCTGGGAGCCTGGTAAATCAGGCCACTAAAGTTAGCTTACCTGGGTGACCACAGTTGGTTTTTATGGCAGTTTTATAATCTGTTCACCCTACCAGACACCTGTGATCTCAGCTGGATCATTTACCAACACTTGCCCATGTAGCTCAATCCTAGATGTTATTTTAGCTTTTTTTTCTATCCACCTTATTCCTAGCCCCCATGATGCCTTGCGGGAATTATGGGCACAACTTCCAGTACTAGTATAGAAAGTGGAGTTGTCACAGAAACAGGACACTTTTCCTTGTTAAAAAACAATGACTTTGGCATCAAAAATGTGGGAACACGGCCTTTTGCACCTCAAAAAGAGTAATATAATGATATCACTTCCTACGACTATCAAGGGATGAGAAGATGACCTTAAAAAGTGGCCTGGCAGACTGTAGCTCCGTTAGCTAGCTCTGTTGCTAAGATGCTAACGCTGTAAACAAATAAAAGCTCTGAGATATATCAATGTTTCCACTGCAATAAAGTCAGTTGCATTTTGTTAAAATATGTTGGACATAATCAGTTTTACCTCAGAGCAGACGTAGAATCTAGTGAGAGCCACAAAGAACCACAACACCATGCTTGGGTGTTTAAATGTCGGGGTAAAACAGACAGCTGTTTTACCCCAAAATTAAAATGCTCATGCTGCTGTCATGCCGTGAATGCTTGTTATTTAACTTAACATGCATAGACCTTTCTGACAGTTGTTAAAAATTTTATTAATCTGTATTTTGTGACAATTTTAAAAATTAATGCATGTTGAAGCTGCTAATATCAAGTCTATATTGTTCCAATGCAGTGCAACGAATGCAAAAAACCCCCCACCTATTTGATCTCTTTCTTAAATCATTAAGCCTTAGGAAGCAAACTGTTGCTATTTCTTTATTTATTATTTTACTTCATGCAGCCTTGCATCTGGTGACATATATAAACATCAGATCTGTGACATTAACACAAGTGAAAACATACCTGGTGCTGTTGCTGTCCTGTGTTTGTACCACCGACCACACGAACAGTCCTTTTTAGTTTTCAGTGCGTGATCTATGCATTGCTGTTGAAGCCAGCACAGATTTAGCTGAGGTTTAGGAGTCTCACACCACAAACAGCAGCAAGTACCAGAAGTACACAAAATCATTCAAAAATACAAAAACTACAAGTACTGAAATTGTCTGCCACTTGACTGCAAAACAGGTATGTGGTCTATACATTAAAACGAATTTAAAACACTTTTAAAAACGCTATTTTTTAATGCCCCACTACTCCACTCTTGCTGATTGATTTAACACTACTTCAGCCAAAACCGGAAGTTGCGCCCATAATTGTTTCTCCAGCAGCGCCCTCAGGAATAAGGTGGATAATTTATTATACTCTGGCCGGGACGTTTCCTCAATCAGTGGTGGTCAACTGCCATTAACAGAGTTAGCCATTTACTCATTCAGGGTTGCTTCTATGCATAGTGTACCCCAGGGACCCTTCATATCCTGCCAACCACTCAAACCACGTGTTGTGGAGGAACAAAATAAGTGCAGGCGGACACGGCAAGCTGAAGGTTTAAGAGTTTTATTCCTCCATCATCAATGAGACACACTGCAGCACTGTTTGCTGTGTGTGTGCGCTGTTGTCAGTGTGCTCTGTGTGCATTAGTGAGGCATGTAAAGTCAGCTCTTTTATACAGTGATACAGACAGAGAATGCATGGCACATTAGCATATCAATTGTTATCCAATACACATCGGTCAATACACATGATTAGCATGACATTGGTTGGCACAAAAGATGCATGCATTCAGTCCCGTCTGACTGTCTCCTGTGGTTCTTTTGGTCTTATGCAAATCCCTGCTGAGCGTGAATATTATCAGTCTGCATTGTGCTGGGTGCCCACACCGCTCCCCCTAGAGCGGTCAGAAGGGGTTGTGACCCCCCCCCCCCCCCCATAGTTTGGCTCCAGTTCCGGTAGATCTGTCGGAAGGCATGTCAGTCCGTGAGGGGGATGGGGGAGGGGTGGAAAGGGCAGTGTGCTCCACTCCAAGTTCCAGCACGTTGAATGACCGTGGATCATGGGCGCATGGGCCGATGTGTTTCATGCGTAATGGAACCAGACGGCGATCCGCCGGCTTTGGGAGTGAGGTGCGGGAAAAGCTCTGTGCAGGAGGAGGTTGAGGGGGTGGGAATAAGCGAGTGCCGGCCCGGGACATGGTGTCTGGGCCGCGCAAAAATTGCGTGTGGACCCGCAATGGTGAGGAACTTTTCCCGTTAAACGTGGCAGAGATCCACAGCGGCTGTGAAAAAATTACATCTCTGACTTCTCTCGTGTTTTGGTCCAGCGAGGATGTGGGGAAGGCGAGCGGCCCAATTCCCCGAGGATGCATAGTGGCTGTGATAAACTGAAGCTGTGTCAGGGACTCGGCAGTTTGGCTTTAGGTGCGGGAAACAGTCCTAAAGTCATTGGGGAAAGCAATCGGCCAAATTCCCGATGTGCGCCGCGGCTGAGAAACCCATACAAAGTCCTGTGCGCTGGCCGCACGTCCGCTCCAGGTGCGCGAGCAGCCCTAAAGGTTCTGAGAGTGGCGGTCGGCCGTTTTTCTCGGGCCTGTGCAGCGGTGGAGAACGATGTATCAGTCTGTGGAGCCGGTATTGTCCCGTGTGTGGCGCGCGTTTGGCGCAGTGACCACATAGCTGAAAGTTGCCCAGAAGGTCCATTGTCGAGAGTTGAAGTCAGGGTCAGGGAGCTTGATGGAAATCAATGCAGTCGGTGCCGATGGTCTTCCCTGTTCAGGCTGTTTCTGTGCGTTCGCTCATGTCACTGATCAGAAGGTTGCGTGCGTCTCGGTCCCAGCGCTGCGCTCTTGGCACTGGAGGTTGCCATCATGGAGAGAGGACAAGGCACACGCGCTCCCGTGTGGGTGCGAAGGATGTAGGCGATCTCTGGTCCTCTGGGATGTACAGCGCGGTGAGAGGCAGCAGACGGTCATTCTCCCTCGTCAAAGGTCACCAGTGTGGAGGAACAATATAGTCCACAGTGCAGCAGAAGGGAGAGACAGTCCATTCACGTCAGGTCACCAGTGTGGAGGAACAAAATAAGTGCAGGCGGACACGGCAAGCTGAAGGTTTAAGAGTTTTATTCCTCCATCATCAATGAGACACACTGCAGCGCTGTGTGTGTGTGCTGTTGTCAGTGCGCTCTGTGTGCGTTAGTGAGGCATGTAAAGTCAGCTCTTTTATACAGTGATACAGACAGAGAATGCATGGCACATTAGCATATCAATTGTTATCCAATACACATCGGTCAATACACTTGATTAGCATGACATTGGTTGGCACAAAAGATGCATGCATTCAGTCCCATCTGACTGTCTACTGTGGTTCTTTTGGTCGTATGCAAATCCCTGCTGAGCGTGAATATTATCAGTCTGCATTGTGCTGGGTGCCCACAGTGTTCCTGTTTCTGATAATGCTTCATTTGGGCTTTTACATTCACACATTCATCCATCATCAGCCATCACTTTTGGAGTGGTCTGCTGGGGCAGTGGCATTACTGCAGCCGATAGGAAGAGACTGAACAAACTGATTAAGAAAGCTAGCTCTGTCCTGGGGCAACGCCTTGATCCGATGGAGGAGATAGGAGAGAGAAGGACGGTGGCTAAACTGTCATCTCTGCTGGAGTCCGAGTTCCACCCTATGCAGGACATACTGGATGCACTGAGGAGCTCATTTAGCAGCAGACTACATCATCCCAGGTGCACAACCGAGAGGTTTCGTAGGTCCTTCCTACCAACGGCTGTCAGACTGTACAACCTAAGCAGGGCTGCTCGCAGAGATAGCAAAAAGACGTAACAAACTAATAGTTTTTTTTTTTTTTTTTTTTTGAATGCAAAAGATGCAATAGACTTACACAATGGTCCTCTCCGGCATACAACTAGGAACATACCGGTCGCTATGGAGGGTGAGAATATGTATGGGCACATAATCATACCATGTAGGATAACTAAATAGACGGTTATGCTGTTTCATCCCACCTAGCAACAATGCTCTGCACTGTGTGTGTTTATATATTTACATATTTATTCCATCTAGCTACAATGCTCTGCACTGGGTGTGTTTATATTTATATATCTATATATTTATTCCATCTAGCTACAATGCTCCGCACTGTGTTTTTATATATCTACATATTATTCCATCTAGCTACATTGCTCCGCACTGTGTGTGTTTATATACTTGCATATTTATTCCACCTAGCTGCAATGCTCCATACTGTGGGTGTTTATATATTTACATATTTATTCCATCTAGCTACAATGCTCTGCACTGTGTGTTCATATATTCATATATTTATTCCATCCAGCTACAATGCTCTGCACTGTGTGTCTGTGTGTGTGTGTGTGTGTATATATATATTTTATAGTAATATGTACATATGTATATTAGCTGCTCTTGCTTGCTTGTTTTTTCTTGCCTTCTGATTGTTGCTCTGAGTGTTGCTATCCCTGTGCTGTTGCAATCCTGGAATTTCCCCGTTGTGGGACTAATAAAGGCTTATCTTATCTTATCTTATCTTATCTTAGTTTTATGTTAGTTACCTCAGATTGCCTCAGGGCTGAAGCTAACAGCTAACATTGGCATTGTGTCAATCATAGAGCTCAGCAGTAATGAAAGAGGGAGTGTGGGGTGAACTGGGGGGGGGGGGATTTTAAAGAAACATGAATTAAAACAGACTAATCTACTGCACTTTTTAAACCCACAGACGCATCACAGACATTTCATTAAGACCTCTAGGAACTGTGTCAGTATGTGGAAAAAGTACATCATATGTCCCCTTTTAAATGAAGGTATTTTATGGAGCTTTTGAAAACCCAGATTTCAGTGACGCTGTGGAGAGAGAAATAATCAGGCGAAGCGGTCCAGAGCAGAGCAGACTTTATTAATCTCTCTCTCACATTCACAAGAATCACAAGCATAAAAAAGCAGGTCATGGGCACCTCTCCTTTTATAGCATACAACTCGCTCCGTGACCTGTGGTGCTGCATTAACATAAATGCATTTGCCATTCCCATTCCCTTTGTCACTGTTCGCATCAACACACAAATCCCCCCATGACAATTCCCCTTGTCACTCAGCACATTAAAATGCAGACTGGAGGAGGATGCATAATCCTCATGCGAAAACCATCTCTCTTAGATGCACCTCTGTTATGCATCTCGGCCTGCCATGCCCTTCCGTCTGAGTGGAAACATACTGAGTGGATTCCCACCCCCCCAGAAACTCAGACTGAGCCTTAACCCTCATGTCCTTTGGACTTCAGCCTACGTCCATAGCAGCTGTAACGGGGGGTCAGCGGCTCCGAGGCGCTGCTGTGCCGGTGGGGCGCTCTTGGAGGTGCGTCCGTCTGTGGGGGGACATTGTGTGTGTGGGGGGGACACATCTTCAGCATGCCATTGTGACTGATGTGACGAGTCATTTACCTGGGGAGTTCTCAGCGAGGGTTGTCCGCACTGAGGAGCTTGGGCCAGGACCACCTGCTCATCTGCTAAAATGAAGGCGGGCTTAAGCCTGTCTATACAGATTGTTTCCCTGTGTCCCCCCAAGTCTAACACAAAATGTTTCTCCCTGGGTTCCAGCACTCTGAACGGACCATCATAGGGTGGGCGCAAGGGGGTCCGGTGGACATCGTGCCTGACAAATACAAACGACGTGTCCTTCAAGGTCTTTGGCACAAAAGCGCGGGGAAAACAGTGGTGGACCGGGCCAGGTATCGTCCCTGCCTCTGCGCTATGCAGTGAAAGCAGGGATGGATTGGTGTTCGGGCGTAGGGTTGTTCGGCAAAAATTCTCTGGGGAGCCGCAGCGGCTGGGAAAAAACCAGATCTGCTGGGAAGGCTGCCAAATCCTCCTTCGGTGCTGAACGCAACCCTAATAGAACCCACGGCAACCGGTCCACCCAATTTGCATCCGTAAGCGAAGCCCTGAGCGCTGCTTTAAACGACCTATGGGAATGCTCGCATAACCCATTGGCCTGGGGGTTGTACGCGGTCATGCGATGAATTGTGATGCCCAGGCTCCAGGCCATCGTGGACCAGAGGTCGGAAACAAACTGCGGGCCCCGATCGGACGTGATATCCGAAGGGGCACCGAAACGTGTCACCCATGTCGTCAAAAAAGCGCATGCAACGTCTGTGGACGCGGTGGAAGCTAGCGGGACTGCTTCGGGCCAGCACATGGTGTGGTCCACCATTGTCAGGAGGTGAGTGAACCCCTGCGATGGTGGGAGGGGGCCCAGAAGGTCCCCGTGAACGTGGTTGAACCGCTTAGCTGGGATCTGGAACGACTCCAAGGAAGACTTTGTGTGCCTGTGCACCTTGGCTCGTTGGTACGCTACGCAGGCTGCAGCCCACTCTTTCACCTGTTTGCACAGGCTCGGCCAGACGAACTTTGCTCCCACCATTTTGACTGACGCACGCACTCCTGAGTGTGCCAGGGAGTGAACGACTCAAAAATGCGGCGGCGCCAAGCACGTGGGACCACCAGGCGTGGGCGGCCTGTGGAGACATCACAGACTGGGGGGCCCCCTGTCTTGCAGTACTCTGCTCTCCAGCCTTAACCCTGTAGGTCCAGACTGGAGCGTGCAAACGTCCGCATCTCCGATCTGCTCAGCGGCCATGGCCGTGTAATCTATACCCACGTAGACTGGGGCCACTAATGCACGCGAGAGGCAGTCCGCCACCACGTTGAGTTTACTGGCCACATGCTGAATATCGGTCGTAAACTCCGAGATCGTGGCCAGCTGTCTCTGCTGCTGGGCCGACCATGGTTCCGAAACCTTGGCCATCACGTGCGTTAGCGGCTTGTGGGCCACGAACGCAGTGAAGGTGCCACTTCCAGTTCAAGCCAGAACTGGAAGTGGCATATGGCCAGGTGGAGAGCCAGTAACTCCCTGTTGAACGTGCTGTATTTACGCTCATTGTCACGCAAAGACCTGCTAAAAAAAGGCAAGCGGCTGCCAAGAACCGGCGACGCACTGCTCCATGTTGGCCCCTGTGGCCACGTCCGATGTGCCGGTAGTGAGCACTATCCGAGCCGCCGGGTCTGGGTGCGCCAGTAGTGCAGCGTTCGCTAGAGCTGTTTTGACCTCGGAAAACGCCTGCTCTCGCTCAGGAGTCCAGTCTACTCTGTCCGCCGGTTTCCGTTTCTTAAGCGCAGCGTACAACGGCTGCATGAGCTGGGCTGCGCGGGGGAGAAAACGGTTGTAGAAGTTAACCATCCCCAAAAACTCCTGCGCGCCCTGACCGTCTGAGGCCGGGGAAAACCTGCCACTGCACGCACTTTGTCCGGTAAGAGTATCGCAGCCTCCAGTGAGATGCGGTGGCCCAAAAAATCGATTCCCATCACTCCAAACTGGCACTTCACCGGGTTGATTATTAGCCCGTGCTCCTCCAACCTCTGGAAAACTGTCCTGAGGTGGGTTATGTGTTCATCCTCGGACACGCTGGCCACCAGGATGTCATCCAGGTAGACGAACACAAACGGCAGATCGCGCAGCACCACATCCATCATGCGTTGGAATGTCTGTGCCGCACTTTTTAACCCGAAAGGCATGCGTAAAAACTCAGAAAGACCAAACGGGGTTACTACTGCCGTTTTAGGTGTGTCCTCAGTGCGCACCGGGACCTGGTGGTACACGCGGACCAGGTCTATCTTGGAAAAAATGCGTGCCCCGGTGAGGTGAATGGAAAAATCCTGAATATGGGGGATCTGGTAGCGGTCGTGCGCTGTGGCATTGTTTAATCTGCGGAAATCTCCACAAGGTCGCCACAATCCCTCGACTTTAGGAACCATATGTAGCAGGGATGCCCATGGGCTGTTTGAGCGTCTGATGATGCCCAACTTTTCCAAGTTGGCAAACTTCTCGCGGGCTATAGCCAGTTTAGCTGTGTCCAGGCGCCGAGGTCGTGCGAAAATGGGTGGCCCCGTGGTAGTAATGAAGTGCTCCACCCAGTGTTTAGTGACGGTCACCGAAAACATCGGGATCGTGAGTGCTGGGAACTGGGTGTGTAGTGTGTGGAACTTACCCCCTGGAGCTGTGATGTTGGCTAGTGTTGTGGACCCGGCTCCTCTAGCTGTACAGGGAAGAGAATGCATTAATCAGGCGTCTGTTAGCTACATCGACTAGTAGTCCGTGTGCACACAAAAAATCAGCACCCAAAATGGGGAAGCTGCATGCCACTATGACGAATGTCCATTGGCATGTACGGCCGTGCAAGGATACAGTCAGTGTCCTCTCACCAAAAGTCTTAATGTCTGAGCCGTTTGTGGCCATCAGCTTGGGGCCGCTAGTTCCCGCCAGCCAGTCTGTGTAGGACGGCAGGATGAGACTCTTTTTTGGAGCCGGAGTCCATGAGGATCCGTCTCCCTGAGCGTGAGTCTGTCACATAGAGCAGCTTGCTTGCTTCACCGGCGGTCGCAGCTGCTACCGACTGCCGGCCCTGGCATTTCCCAAGTGCTTGAATTGGCATGGTGGCACACATCAGTGTGCGTCCTCTCCAAAACAGCGGTGGTAGAAGCAGAGCGTGTCTCTCCAGTGCTTCTTGGCCTCCGCTGCAGCCACCGTCGTTGGCTCCTCTCGTCCGCTGGCCGTCTCGCTGGGTTCCGATGCCGCTGCGTTCACTGCGAGGGCTCTGGTGGTGAGGATAAACCAATCTGCTTCTTGTGCTAGCACCCGGTAGTTGCGCGCAGCCAGCAGCGGCAAAATGGCAAGGACCACCCTGGCTGCTGTCGGGAGGTTCCAGAGAAAAAGGTGGGCAAAGAGGAAATGCCCGTCATCTGTGCCCATCAACGCCATCTTCTCCATTCATTCGACCGCCGACCCTTCTCCCAACTCGGAGCGAGTCAGGAGCCTTTCTGCTCTCTCGCAGTCCGAGAGCGTGTAGCGCCAGGTCAGAGCGGTTTTGAGAGCATCGTATTTGTCGTGGGCTGGGGGCTGTTGGAGCAGTCTCGCTACCTGCTGAGTTGTGCGTGCGTCCAGCACTGCAACCACGTAGTAGTATCTGGTCTCATCCGCCGTTATTCCCCAGAGCGCAAACTGGGCCTCGGTGTGGAGGAACCAAGACTTTGGGTCGTGTAGCCAAAAGTCTGGGAGTTTGACCGAAATGGCGCACGTGTTGCTGGCACCTCCCGTCCGGGTCGTCTCCGGGGTGTTCGCCTCGAGTTCCATTGTGCGTCAAGGGTCACCAGTGTGGAGAGAGAAATAATCAGGCAAAGCGGTCCAGAGCAGAGCAGACTTTATTAATCTCTCTCTCACATTCACAAGAATCACAAGCATAACAAAGCCGGTCGTGGGCACCTCTCCTTTTATAGCATACAACTTGCTCCACGACCTGTGGTGCTGCATTAACATAAATGCATTTGCCATTCCCATTCCCTTTGTCACTATTCGCATCAACACACAAATCCCCCCATGACAATTCCCCTTGTCACCCAGCACATTAAAATGCAGACCAGAGGAGGATGCATATCCTCATGCGAAAACCATCTCTCTTAGATGCACCTCTGTTATGCATCTCATCCTGCCATGCCCTTCTGTCTGAGTGGAAACATACTGAGTGGATTCCCACAACGCCTTCATGAGATGGTTAATTGACCCAGTGAGCAGACTCGGACTCAGGAATAGATACAATTATATTTATTAAACAACAATGAATGTGTGTGGGTGAGTGGTCTTGTAGCAGCTGGGGGAGAGCAGAACGCCGTACAACCTGGCAACCTGTTTGTAGAGATGTTGAGTGGCTCAGGTTCAGCTCGGCGGCTGCGGCCAGGAAGACAGTGTCCGCTGATCCAGCTGCTGCTGAAGGAGGTAGATGTGTACGAGGTGGAGCAATGTAGCACGGTCCACCGCCAGGAAGGAGGGAGGTCCGCCGCCACAGAACTCCGCCTGTGCACAGGGGACTGAGAGAGAATCTAGGGAGAATGTACGAGGGCTTACTTGAGCTGAGGAGGTATTCCTCCAGACGCCGGCTGGCAGGGGGCTGGAAGCTAGGACAAGGGTGGACTGAGGCTGGAAACAAGGACGTAGATAGACTGAGGCTAGGAAACTCAGGATCGACAACAAAGGCGAGAGAAGGTCTCGGGGAGAGTAGACAGATGACTCCGCACAGATCCCAGGGCAGCGTGGTTTAAATAGCCCTGGCCGTGATGAGGAGCAGGTGTGTGCACAGCTGAGGAGAATAAGCAGCCAGAGCAGACCATTACACTTCATTTCTGAAGTCTGCAACACTGAGTTCTTCATAGAAAGTTCAGTCTGAGGGGGTTTACTTAGTGACCACAAGGTGTCACCTAAACTAGTTTCCAAAAGTTCCAAATGTTTCCTTTAGGCTCATTGGACTCTGTGGAGACAAAATACTGTGACACTGCTGTTTGTTGAATTTTGGATAAAAAGAAATCATCACCCACTTCTACACAAAAATATTTATGCCTTGTAAAGTAATAGTATATGATGTGGTGTTTTGGACGCGGTGGCTAGCTGTAGGTGACGTTATCATGTGGTGAACTGGCCATGGAGCCAAACGCCGTCACCCTTTTGTATATAGTTAGTTGTGTGTTGAACAAAGGAGAGTTCGGCTCACGTCCATTGACAGCGCCTCATTTCCAGACATGACAAATTGCGACTAGGATAAACCCTAATAACTTTGAAATGAAAGCGTGCTTGGCACCCCTACAGCTGTTCCTTGCTCTACCAGGTGAGCCACCGGTCCCCTGGACCCACTGGCACGAGACAGTTCAGAATTTTATCACCGCCGCTTTAAACAATACTAACAACAAGAGACTAATGGGGTTGCTAGAATACAATCTAGGTGCCAAGGGGCTGCATGTGCTTCGATCCTTGGGCTCTGCAGACACATATGAGGACTGTGTGGCAGTGATGGACAGGTTTTTCACTGACAGGTGCATTGCAATGGCACAACGAGCAATTTTCAGCAGATGCTGTCAGCGTGCAGATGACACAATCCGGCAGTTTGTTACGGACCTCCGGGCCCTGGTGAGCAGGTGTGCTTTTGGTCACTTAGAAGATGAACAAATATGTGACAAGCTGGCTGAGAATACTAACAACAAGTGGCTGCGGAATAAACTATTTTTGGCAGAAGACAGGCTAAAACTAGACGAAGTTGTGAGAATGGCATCCCAAATGGAAACGGCCGACCAGCTAATATGGCAGCTAACGTCGCCTAACCAATAATCCCCTCGTCCGTCCCCATGAGCTCAGGCCATGACCACTGCTCCCTAGCGTGCCAGCTCCGCTTCTCCCCTCTACAACCAGAAGAAGGGTAGGAAGCAGGACAATGCAGGTGAGCACCCACACTGCGACAGCTGTGGTTCATCCAGACATCAGCCCCAATCAACCACCTGCCCAGTGAGGGGGATGAAATGCTGCCACTGCAGGAGGCTAAACCATTTTGCCAGGGTCTGTCACTCAGTCTTCACAGACTCAATGGCCCACACACCAAGCTTAGCTGCCTTTCACTCAGTTGGCGCCAAAAACTGGCCATTCAGGTGGTGCACAGTGGAGCTGGATGGCGTCAGTGTGCCACTTCTGCTGGACACGGTGGCCTTGAGGTCCCTTCTGAGTGTGTCTACAGTTAGGAAGCTGTTCCCTTAGAAAACCATTGCAGCTAATGCGGAGGACTGATTCAGTTACTGCCACATCAGAATCAGTATGATAGACCCTGTCACTTTTTCTGTGCGATACGGCTCTAGGGCCTTCCATCGTTCACTTTCCAAGTGACACGTCAGAGGGCCGATCTACTAGGCATCGACATGATCAGCAAGCTGGGTTTCTCCATCACCGACCCAATGGGCACCACTGTTCTGGCAGTCGCCTCATCCTGGCAACACCGTTGGCCAGTGTTTTTCACGGGGTTGGGCTGCCTCACCTCTTTCAACCACAGAATTCAGCCTCTCCGCCGGCTACCCCTTGCACTATGAGACGACGTCACAGCAGAGCTGCAGAAGCTATTGGACGCTGGCATCATCAAGCAGGTCGACGCATCTCCCTAGATCTCAAACTTGGTGGTGGCAAAGAAGAAGACGGGCGGCCTACGACCATGTATCGATCTCAGAATGGTGAACAAGCTGGTGATCCCTGACAAATATTCCCTGCCCACAATGGAGGAGCTGACGGCAGCATTCCATGGTTTCGAAGGTTTTTTCCAAACTGGGCCTCTGCCAGGGCTACCTACAAGTTCTCCTTCACCTGGACAGTCACAACTTCCATAACCTTGATAAGGTTATGGAAGTGTTGTCGAGACACGGCCTCACACTCAACAGGGAGAAATGCCTCTTTGGCGCAATGACCATCGAGTTCATGGGTTTCCGACTGTCTGCCAAGGGCCTGAGCCCCCTATACTCAAACGTTGAGGCGGCACTGCAGTTACCCGAACCATCATGCCCCGCACAGCTCTCATCTTTTTTGGGCATGGCGAATTTTTATGGACATTTCATTCCCCAGTACTTGGAGACGATAGAGTTGCTACGCTCCCTCCTGAAGCAGGATGCACTCTGGTTGTGAACTCCGGCGTGCTTCGCCACCATCAGCCAATTGAAAACACAACTCACCTCCCCACCAGTACTTGTCCACTTCGACCCACAAAGTCCCATGTTCATGGCGTGTGACGCCTCCAACACATCAGTAGGAGTTGTTTAATCACAACTGCAAAGCAGAACTGAGCACCCAGTGGTACTCGCCTCAAGATCACTCACTTCGGCCAGGCAGAAGTACTCAGTGCGCTCCACTGGGGGCACTACTCTGTCAGAGCAACTCCTGACACTGCTGAGTGAGTGGGAGAATTTTTGTTGTTTTTGAGTGTTTTTTGCATGTTTTTCTGTCTTTTATTTTTTGCACTTGCTGAAATGATAATCGAAACAGTGTTCTATCTGGCCTGTGCCTGGCTGTTTATCATGAATCTGTGGTGCGCAAATGGACTTTGTTTACAACCGGCGCAGCCATTCACTACCATCCCAGGTAGGCTCGCTTATTCGCTGGACTACCTGTTGAAATTGAGCCGCTCGGTGCCAGAGTCTGCACTGACATCGCTCCATGATGACAACATACCTGTGGAGTTAATCCGTATATACAAGAGGAAGCAAATATGAAGGAAAAGAGGGTCAAGAGGAGAAATAAGGAACAGACTGAGGAGGAGAGGCAGCCACTTACCTTTACCTGCCATAACCCTGTCAAACGTGCGTTCGCTAAAGAACGAAGAACTTGCAACACTGATCAGGTATGATTGGGATTACTGGCAAACCAGTCTCGTCTGTTTCACAGAGACATGGTTTTCTGAGGATGTAGACTTTGATTTCGAAGGTTTTTTTAGTGATCTGCTCTGCATGTCTGTTGCCCTAATTTCCTCCACAGCTGGTGTACACAGAGAACAAAACCAGAGATAAAACACAACCTTGAGGAAGACCTGTGTTTAAAATCGATTTGCTAGATGCAAAACCATTTAAAAACACTTGTGGCCTGTCATATAAAAAACTCTGAATCCATAAAATCAATGGATATCGTCCATTCATCTATCAGGGCTATTCAGTTACAAAACTAGTTGGGCTGTGGAGCGTGTAAATAAAGAGGCGGATTTGGCTCAGACGATTTATTACACATCTCACACAAGAAGCATAGACAGAATGACATCTCAGCAGAGACTCTTCTCTTAAATAACATGGCATTCCAATTAAAGCGCAAGATGGCAGCGCGTGCACAACGCGAGGCTCAGCGTCCTACCAGATTCTGGGGACTAGCAGTGTTATTTCTGCTCATTTTGGGTATGTTCGTTCAGAACAGCTCTGCTTTTACATCTTACACCCGAGATGAGCTTTTGAATATTGGATTACAAAGCAACGATAACGACCTTTTTATCAGCAACCTACGTCTAAATCTACGACTCATCCCGGAGCTATGGAGAACTCCCGACGCTCGGCAGGCTTCCCGGCCGACCGGAAGTGCTCGCAGGCGGCGTAGAGATCGTAAACAAAGGAGGGGTAAGCGCGGTGGGCTAAGAGCTAAGCTAAAGCTAACACCGCACCGGCTATCGCTACCCAGTATTTTCCTTGCTAATGTACGGTCTCTGGCGAGCAAAATGAGTGAACTACGGCTTCAGATCACCAACAATAAGAGACTTATGAACTGCAATATCATGATTTTTACGGAAACATGGCTTCACAGTGGAATACCCGACAATGCTATCGAGCTAGCCGGCCTACACACGCTCCGGGCAGACAGAGCAGCAGTTGACTCCGGTAAGACAAGAGGGGGGGGAGTGTGCATTTATATTAACAAGGCTTGGTGCACGAACTCTGTCACTGTTGAGAGACACTGCTCAGCTAACCTGGAGTTTCTCATGGTTAAATGTAGACCTTTCTATCTGCCACGCAAGTTCACTTGTACCATCATAACAGCCGCTTACATTTCTCCGGATGCTAATGCTAAGCTTGCTGTGAAAGAACTGCATGCAGCTATTAGCAAACAACAAACTGCACACCCAGAGGCAGCATTTATTGTGGCGGGTGATTTTAACCACTCTAACCTCAAGACAGTGCTTCCTAAATTCTACCAGCATGTCTCCTGTCACACAAGAGGGGACAAAACATTGGACCATGTTTACACCAATATTGTGGGAGCCTACACAGCAACTCCCCTCCCCCACCTAGGTCAGTCTGATCATTTATCCTTGTTCCTTACCCCCAAGTATGTACCGCTCATCAACCGGGTGAAGCCATCAGTGAGGACCATCAAAGTGTGGCCAGAGGGGGTTGACTCTGTACTCCAGGAGAAGTTTAGGAACACAGACTGGAGTATGTTCACCTCTCAGGCTACCTGTGGCTCCCACATAAACATCAGCTCTTACACCCACTCAGTCCTGGACCATATCAACACCACTATTGACAGTGTTACCACGGAAAGACAGATCACCACGTACCCAAATCAGAAGCCGTGGATGAACAGAGAAATGCGGCTTCTGCTAAAAGCACGTAACAATGCCTTTAGATCTGGTGATGCACAGGCCTACAGTTCATCCAGGGCAGATCTGAAGAGGGGCATCAAGAAGGCCAAGCACAGCTACAAGCTGAAGGTGGAGGAACATTTTGGGGACTCTGACCCCCGACGTATGTGGCAGGGCATTCAAGCTATCTCTGATTATAAGCCCAGCAACTCCATACCTATAGCCATGACTGTGCCCTTTCTCAATGAGCTAAATGACTTCTATGCTCGTT
The DNA here is from genome assembly GCA_020510985.1 of Pholidichthys leucotaenia. Lineage (NCBI taxonomy): Eukaryota > Metazoa > Chordata > Actinopteri > Cichliformes > Pholidichthyidae > Pholidichthys > Pholidichthys leucotaenia. Next base: position 317,216,901 of record CM035839.1, on the reverse strand, counting down.
TTGACAAGGACAACAATGAAAAGAACATCAATTTTCCACCCTCTGACGACCTCCACCACCTCACACTCACCCACACCGACGTCCATAACGCACTGAGTCATGTCAACGTACGTAAGGCTGCTGGCCCTGATGGCATTCCTGGGCGTGTGCTGAGGGCATGCGCTGAGCAGCTGGCAGGGGTCTTCACAGACATCTTCAACCTGTCCCTGGCCCAGGCCGTGGTACCAGCGTGCTTCAAAACCACTTCAATAGTACCAGTGCCGAAACATTCAACACCATCGTGCCTAAATGACTATCGCCCTGTGGCACTGACGCCCATAGTCATGAAGTGCTTTGAGCGACTAGTCTTGGCACAGCTCAAAAAAGGCCTGCCCCCTACACTGGACCCTCATCAGTTCGCCTACCGGAGCAACAGGAGTACAGAGGATGCGGTTTCTACAGCGCTGCACTATGTACTCTCACACCTGGATGACAAGAACACCTATGCAAGAATGCTGTTTGTTGACTTCAGCTCAGCATTCAACACAGTTATCCCCTCCAAGTTGCTCACTAAACTTGGGGACCTGGGAATCAGTACCTCCACCTGCAACTGGATCATGGATTTTCTGACCAACAGACCCCAGCATGTTAGGTCAGGCCCCAACCGTTCTTCCGTCATCACACTCAACACTGGTGTACCACAGGGCTGTGTGCTCAGCCCATTCTTCTACTCCCTCTACACCCATGACTGCAGGCCTATGTATGGATCCAATTCCATCATAAAGTTCGCAGATGACACCACGGTGATTGGACTCATCAGGGACAACGACGAGTCAGATTACAGGGCAGAGGTTGAGCACTTGGCTACTTGGTGCGCTGACAATAACCTGCTCCTTAACACCAGCAAAACCAAGGAGCTCATAGTGGACTACAGGAAGGAGAGGGAAGAGACACATGACCCCATCCATATCAATGGCATAGCTGTTGAACGTGTCCCCAACTTCAAATTCCTGGGGACCCACATCTCGGAGGACCTGTCCTGGTCAGTTAACACCACCAGCCTGATCAAGAAGGCCCATCAGCGCCTCTTCTTCTTGAGGACACTGAAGAAGAACCATCTGTCAACTGACATCCTGGGCAACTTCTACCGCTGCGTGATAGAGAGCACCCTGACCAACTGTATCACAGTCTGGTATGGGAGCTGCTCTGTCGCTGACCGCCAGGCGCTGCAGCGGGTGGTGAAAACCGCCCAACGCATTACAGGGACTCCACTTCCAGTTATAGAGGACGTCTACAGGAAAAGATGTCTGCGCCGGGCACGCAGCATTCTTAGGGACTCCAACCATCCTGCTCATGGACTGTTCCAGCTTCTCCCCTCCAGAAGACGTTTCAGAAGCCTTCGGACTAGAACCAGCAGGTTTAGGAACAGTTTCTTTCCTACAGCTGTCACGTTATTGAACTTAGTTCCCCGCTGACTCTCTTACCATCATCTCTTACCATCCTCACCTGTACATAACTGCATAACTACATAACTACATCTAACTTATTGCACATTATTTGCACATAACAGTACTCTTAACTTTCTGCACTGCTGCATATATTTGCATATATTTGCTTAAATTGCACATACTGTTAATTACCGTATATACTGCACTGCTGTCCTTTGCACTTCTGATTGGATGCTAAACTGTGTTTCGTTACCTTGTATTCATACATGTGTAATGACAATAAAGTTGAATCTAATCTAATCTAATCTAATCTAATTCCTCTAGAAGCTTCTAACACACAAAAGGTCACATTGCATTCACTTCATTCATCCTTCACACCTCCCTGTTATCTCACCAGGGAACCGCTGCTCTTTGTTCTTGTCTAAGATGTTACACAATTACGCTCTCCCCATGTGCCGCCATACCACCCCCCCGAGCATCTTGGATAGAACAATAGAATAACAGTCCGTATGCTGTGATAGAACCATTAAACATCAATCCACATGCAGCTTGGGCTTCAGTCTTCTCCCGTATCTGCTGTAATCAGGATTCACCACCTCCGCGGCGCTGTCATGCTGGGGGGTTGATGTCTGGGGGGGGAAATCTTTTCTCTGGGGAGCTCCCAGTGGGGGTCTTCCACGCCGAGGGGCCCTCACCAACAGCACTTGCTTGTCCGCCACCACGAAAGCGGGTTTGAGTCTGTCTATGCCAATCTTTTCCCTCCTACCCCCCAAATCTAGCAAAAAATACTTATCCCCTGTGTCCAGCACTCTGAACAGTCCATCATAGGGTGGGCACAATGGAGGGCGGTGGACGTCGTGTCTGACAAACACGAACTCCGAGTTTTTCAAAGTTTTAGGCACAAAAACACGCGGAAAACTGTGGTGGGCAGGGCCCGGCAGCGTGCTTGTGTCTATGCTACGCTGCAACAGCTGAGATGGGGAGCTGCCCGGCGTGGGATTATCTGGCAGAAACTCCCCAGGCAGCCGGAGTGGTCGCGCAAAAACGAGTTCTGCCGGGGAAGCTTCCAGATCCTCTTTAGGCGCGGAACGTAACCCCAATAAAACCCACGGTAGCTTGTCTACCCAATTTGCAACCGTCAGTGAAGCCCTGAGAGCCGCTTTCAATGATCTATGAAAACGTTCACATAACCCATTAGCCTGTGGATTGTACGTGGTTGTGCGGTGAATTGTGACACCCAGGCTGCGGGCCATTGTTGACCAGAGTTCGGAAACAAATTGAGGGCCTCTGTCAGACGTAATGTCCGACGGGACTCCAAAACGCGCCACCTATGCTGTTAAAAACGCGCGCGCCACCTCCTCGGCCATGGTTGCTGCCAGCGGAACCGCTTCTGGCCAGCGCGTGGTGCGGTCCACCATTGTCAGGAGGTGCGTGTACCCCTGTGATGGTGGGAGGGGGCCCACGAGGTCCACGTGGACATGGTCGAACCTCTTAGCTGGAATGCGAAACGGCTCCAAGGGAGTCTTCGTGTGTCTGTGTACTTTGGCACGTTGGCACACCACGCAGGCTGCCACCCACTCTTTCACTTGTTTGCGAAGGCTCGGCCACACAAATTTCTCTCCTACCATTTTGACCGACGCGCGCACTCCTGGGTGCGCCAAAAAGAGAACCGACTCAAACATGCAGCGGCGCCACACGGCTGGGACCACGGGATGTGGGCGACCCGTGGAGACATCGCAGATTAGGGGGGGCATGCCATCCTGCAGCACCCTGCTCTCCAGCCTTAACCCTGTTGGTCCAGACTGGAGCGCGCGCACGTCCGCATCACTAACCTGCTCCGCGGCCATGGCTGCGTAATCTATCCCCACGCAGACCGGGGCCACCACGACGCGCGAGAGGCAGTCTGCCACTACATTCAGTTTGCCCAACACATGCTGAATATCGGTAGTAAACTCTGAGATCGCGGCCAGCTGTCTCTGCTGCCGGCCTGACCACGGCTCTGAAACCTTGGCCATCGCAAACGTTAGCGGCTTGTGGTCAACGAACGCGGTGAAACTGCGCCCTTCCAGCCAGAACTGGAAGTGGCGAATGGCCAGGTGGAGAGCCAGCAACTCTCTGTCGAACACGCTGTATTTACGTTCACTGTCGCGCAAAGTCCTGCTGAAAAAGGCGAGCGGCTGCCAAGCCCCGACGACGCGTTGCTCCACGACAGCCCCTATGGCCATGTCTGAAGGGTCAAAGCTTCAGCGGTCCGTTGCAAGGTCCTCCCAGCGCTCTGTGTTAATCTCCAGGGCCTTCATGTCTCTCTTGCAGACGTCTCTAAAGCGCAGCTGTGGGCAGCCAACGTCTCTCCTGCCAGTTGCCAGTTCTCCGTAGAGGACGTCTTTGGGGATTCTGCCATCCTCCATACGGTGAACGTGGCCTAGCCAGCGGAGCCTGCGCTGCCTGAGTAGAGTGAACATGGAGGGAAGGCCGGTGCGGGACAGAACTTTTGTGTTGGGCACTTTGTCCTGCCAGGATATGTCCAGGATGTGGCAAATGCAGCGCAAGTGGAAGGAGTTCAGTCTCTTTTCCTGCCGGGCATATGTTGTCCACGTCTCACTCCCATAGAGCAGTGTGCTGATGACTCAGGCGTTGTACACTGCCATCTTCGTCTTGACAGAGAGTTTGGGATTCTCCCACACTCGTGTGGTGAGGCGAGCGAGTGTGAAGGCTGATTTTCCAATCCTCTTGTTGATCTCTGTATCAAGGGAGAGGTTGTTGCTGATCGTGGACCCCAGGTACGTGAACTGATTCACGACCTCCAACTCGTAGTCGTCGATGGTGATGGTTGGTGGTGCTTCCGTGCCTTGCGCCAAGACGTTAGTCTTCTTCAGGCTGATGGTAAGCCCGAAGTCCTTGCATGCCTGGGAGAAGCGGTCCATCAGGGTCTGAAGCTCCTGCTGTGTGTGGGTTGCGACTGCAGCGTCGTCTGCGAACAGCATGTCTCTGATTAGAGCCTCGCGTACTTTGGTTCTGGCTTTTAGGTGGGCGAGGTTGAAAAGCCTGCTGTCAGATCTTGTGTGCAGGTAGATTCTCTCTGTTGCTGTGCTGAAGGCATGCCTCAGAAGCATAGCAAAGAAAATCCCAAAGAGGGTTGGCGCAAGTACACAGCCCTGTTTCACTCCACTGCGTATGCTGAATGGCTCTGAGACGTTGCCGTCGTGCTGCACTATCCCCTGCATGTTGGTGTGAAACGATTCGATGAGGCTTTGCAACTTTGGTGGGCATCCTATCTTTGGCAGGGTCTTGAAAAGGCCCTCTCTGCTGACCAGATCGAACGCTTTGGTGAGGTCGATGAAGACGACGTACAGGGGCATGTTCTGTTCTCTGCATTTCTCCTGGAGTTGGCGGATGGAGAATATCATGCCCACCATCGATCGCTCAGCACGGAAGCCACACTGAGACTCGGGGTAGACACGTTCGGCAAGCTTCTGTAGACGAACGAGAACAACTCGTGTGTAGACTTTGCCAACAGCACTGAGGAGGGAGATACCCCTGTAGTTGTTGCAGTCACTTCTCTCCCCTTTGTTTTTGTAGAGGGTGATGATCTTGGCGTCCCTCATGTCCTGTGGTACGGCACCTTCCTTCCAACACTGGCAGAGGACGTCATGCAATGGCAGCAGTAGGGTGGTCTTGCAGTGCTTGATCAGGTCAGGGGGTATGCCATCGTTGCCAGGTGCCTTGCCAGCGGCCAAGCTATCAATGGCCTTGCTGAGTTCATCTATGGTTGGCTCGGCGTCAAGTTCGACCATGGATGGCAGGCAGTCGATGGCATCAAGGGCTGACGGTGTCACGGTGTTCTGTCTGGAGTAGAGGTCGGAGTAGTGTTCCACCCATCTCCCCATCTGCTTGTTCTTTTCTGTGATCATCTCCCCAGTGGAGGATTTGAGGGGGGCCGTCTTGCTCTGAGCCGGACCAAGTACTTTTTTGATGCCATCGTACATACCACGGATGTTCCCTGTTATGGCAGCGGTTTGAATGTCTTGGCTGAGCTGAGTCCAGTACTCGTTGGCACAGCGCCGAGCAGTCTGCTGAACTTTTCTTCTCGCAGCCCTGAGAATCTGGAGATTCTTCTCGTTTGGGTACTTCTTGTACTCAGCAAGTGCTGAGCGCTTGGCTTCAATGATGGGGATCATCTCGGTCAACTTGGCATCAAACCAGTCCTGTGACTTCGAGGTCTTCCTCCCAAAGGTAGCCAAGGCTGTGTGGTGGATGGTGTTTCTCAGCTCTTCCCACTTCTGCTTTGCAGATTCTCCTTCTTGTGGTACACCATGTTCCTTCTCAAAGGTGGAGGCAAACTGCTCAACAAGTTCTGGTTGAGCCATCTTGCTGGTGTCAATCCGTGCCTTTCCAGGCTGTCTAGCACGATGGAATTTCTTCAGCTGCAGCTTGACCTTGCAACACACCAATGAATGGTCTGTGTCGCAATCTGCACTCTGGAACGAACGGGTGATTAGCACGTTCTTCAGTGAGGTGCACCTGGTCAGGATCAAGTCCAGCTGGTGCCAGTGCTTTGAGCGCGGATGTTGCCAGGAAACCTTGTGTTGGGGCTTGGTCTTGAAGAATGAGTTTGTGATGCACAGATCGTGATATGTGCAGAACTCGAGCAGCCGCTGTCCGTTGTCGTTCATTCTGCCCACGCCAAAAGGTCCAAGACAGGAGGACCAGGAGCCATGGTCAGCACCCACTCTGGCATTGAAGTCTCCAAGGAGAATGAGTTGTTCAGAGTTGGGGATGATCCTGACAGTTGTTGCGAGATTCTTGTAGAACTCATCTTTTGCCTCTGGTGTGGCTGTCAGTGTTGGGACATACACACTGAAAAGGGTGACTGGGCCTTGAGTGGTGTTCAGGCGGAGGGTGAGGAGTCATGCAGAGCCAGTGCTGCCCGGTTCCACCATCTTCAGCAAGGTGTTCTTCACTGCGAAGCCCACTCCGTGTTCCCTGTGTTCGTCACTGCCCTTTCCCTGCCAGTAGAACGTGTAGTCCTTCTCTCTCAGTGTGCCTGCGTCAGCCAGCCGTGTTTCCTGGAGAGTGGCGATATCCACTCCCAGTCTCTTCAGCTCATTATTGATGATGGCAGTCTTCCTGTTGTCGTTGATGTCCTTGAGGTTAGCAGTGAGTCCTGTCATCATAGTGCGGACGTTCCAAGTTCCCAGTTTTAGAGTTGGTCTCTTTTGTTTTATTGTCTTGCCTGGTGCAAAGGTTCTCAGCCTGCTGTTTGGACTTCTCCTCATCCCCATGCACCCAATGAGGAAAGCAAGCTGTGGCGGGACAACACCTTATTGGCTGGGGGTTGCCCAGCTTGAGGCGGGCAGTAGCTGTCCAGTGAGATCAGATGATCCCTCCCACCGTCGGGAACAACCCCTGGCGCCGCGCTCTATGCCAATTGAGCGGTGGCTTATAACCGGTAACTGTCATTCCCCATGTTTTGTCTACGCCAAAGGCGAAGCTGAAGTGTCCTCTCCAGTGATCCGGTGTTCTACCTCCCAGCGTTGGGCGTTGGTAGGATTCAAGCCTGGGCAGGAAGATATGGAGGACAAGATGTTGCCCATGCAGCATGTCCCCCCTCTCCACGTCACTGATGAATCCAAAGGAACAGCAGGGCTGCTACAGTTTGGCACCAGCGCCGTTGCAGGAGCTGCCAGAACGATGTTGAGCACAACATAGAACTGTCTTAGGGGCTCCGACTCCGGATTTTTCCTCAGGGTTGACTCCCGAAGCCTTTCCCGTGACCGGGTATGCCGCAAGGCAGAGGAGGTTTGAAATCAGGGTTTACCTTCCCCTAGATGGGCTACCTTGCCAGGTTGACGAGCCACCATCTACCCGAAGCATCTGGTTTTAAGGCGCCAGAGATCCGCCCTCGCCTCTTCTCCTATTAGTAAAAGCAGTTCCGCCGGGCTCAGAGACTAAACCACATGGGTAGGCTAGGAGTTGGACTTAGTTGTCAGAGGCTTTTCAAGACGCATGCCATAAGGAGCATTTTATGAGCACTGGGAGCTTAACCCCAGTGCTGCTCCTGGCTATGACAACCTTGGAACTAATTTGACTATAGCACATAAAATAAATATAATTTTAGGTATGATGCAAATTTGCGACAACAGGCATCTATGGTAAAAAATGATAAAAAAAAGCACCTGTTCCCGTCTCAAGTATGAAGAGTCTTTTATTTATGCAACAAAGCTATTTTCAGTATTTTCAACTCTCATGACTGCCAAACTATCAGAAACCACTACAATGAACTATAAAAAACACATTATAAACACAGAACACAAGCAATGAACAAGAACAAAAACCTGCTGGAAACACCTCTTTCCTCCCACTCAGTTTGACTGTCCTTTCAATGCGAAGAGTGTGCATTGCTTCAGTTTATTTGTGGAATTCCCGAAAGCAATTGTGGTTTTTGTTGAGGCACAGATGAATGTTGCACTTTGCACATTTGTACACAGTCTGGCCCTTGCATTGTGGAAGTTTGCAGCGTTGCCGCCCATTTTCCACCTCTGGCCAGTGTCCCACAGCATCTGTGCGGACTTCCTGTGCAGGAATGGCCTGGCTGGACCTCAACGTTTCTTCCTCTCAAACTGCCGTTCAATGTCAGATAAAGGCCACCCCCTTTTCTTCTCCGTCAGGTCCTTCCCTTCCATGCAGAGGGCCTGTGCGATGGACGACCTGAATTCCAGCAAATCCTTCTGCTTCTTTCTGAGTACACCTTGTGACTCACAATCACGCCGATACAACAACCAGCTGTTCACAATTACCATATCCACAAAGTGAAAAAACAGCCGGTGGTAGTATTTTTTAGACCTGATGTGGATGCAGTAGTAGGCAATCAGTGCATCAAGAGCATCAACGCCACCCATGAACTTGTTATAAAGGCTGATAATGCTTGGGCATTCCACAGACACGTTCCTTTTCAGTTTTCTATCCCATCTTTGTATCATGGAAATGGGCTGGGCGCTGGCAAAAGTGCTGGCAACAATCACGCCTCTGTTGTCAATGTCCATGTCCATGTCAATGTCCATGTTATCCACCACGGCCTGCTGCTCTTCAAATGTCCCTCTTCCCTTCTTCTTCATCTCTGAGTCTGCACTGAAACTGCACCCATGCAGACGATTTTGCTGCACGGTCCCAAGGGCTGGTATCCCCTTGTTTGCAAGAGCAACAAACAGATTCAAGGAGGAAAACCAGTTGTCAAAGTACAGCAGGTGGTTGACATTAATATGGATAACTTGTGCAAGCATTCTATGTTATTTATTGTTCACGTGAACTATGGGGTAGAGTTTTAGAATGGCAGTTTCTAAAGAAAATGAGTGTGAGTGTTGAACACCATCTAAATACGGCACCTTATTTGCAGCCGCTGTGGCCGACGGGGGTTATCCATTGTGGCTGAATGTAGCAAATTAGCATCACACCGAAATCGTCGAATATCTTCAAAAATATTCGTCATAGGTACTCCACTCCTTCATGGTAGTGATAAAAGTACACAATAAGCCTGTACATATTTTTATCTTAGTACAACTTACCTGAGATTGGACAATTTTTCCACGATTGTCTTCTGAAAATGCAGACGTGGCACGAGGCGAGCGTAGCAATCAGGAAATGGATGGTGCTCCGTCTCTGACCGTTCCTACGAGAAGGGTATGTGTTGTAAGTGCATCAACCGGTAGTGGAGGAATACGGACGGTATTTTGGTTGCATTTGGAGCGGAAGCGGATTGATGCGAATTCGCAACAATCGACGTCAAGGGGTTAAAGTCATTGACTTCATGAATTTCGGTCATCTTAACTTGCCAGGTACATAATAATGAATATAAATTATTGTAATGGCTGGTCAAGTAAATCCTCAGTGATTCAGTCACTCTTGCCTCTTTCCCTGCATATGAAGTCTAACCCACACCTGTTTGCTCAGTGACTCATTGTTCCCGTTACCAGCAGGTTAAAACCACAATAAATGCCTCCACTGCTTACATACCTCTTATGCTTTTTTCCGTGTTTAAAATACTTTAATAAGCTCATACTTCTCTTGGACACCAACGCTAGCAAGACGCTCTGCCTGGTCTGCCGACTGGAATCCAGCTGAATGCTCATGTGGGCAGGGCACCACTGAGCTCCACGCGGATGACGGTCACGCGCATTGTTCGTGTGTGTGCTTGCGAACCGTCATTCCTTCATATTTTTTTCTTAAATTTATATGTCCTTGGTCTTGGCCTGGGCCCGCGGGTCACTCGGAGATTGGTTCTGGGCTGCATGTGGCCCATGGGCCGCTAATTGAATAGGTCTGACCTAGGGGGAGGGTGGCTGAACGACAGCAACAGCTGAAACAGAGGTTCAGCAGGAAACACCGGGTGAAGCGGCCCACACTCGCATTGCTAGACTGGGTTCGGAGCCGGCGTCCCAACCACACCCACAAGCTGCAGTGGTTTTGGACAACTCCGATGCAGATCACAGCACAGCTGGGCCCGGCCACCTTTTGCTTTGCTGATGGATCGCAATGGCACGCCAGCCACCTCAGGAAAGTGGCACCAACTTCGGCCCTGGATCAGGAGACGGCTGTGGACACAACGAGATCAGGCTGGGACTTCAGCGGACACAGGACAGGCAGCTCTTGAGGAACATCCGCCGGAGCTGGCAACAGCGTAACCCAAGTGCCATTCAGCCCGGGTTCAGCAGAGACCCTGCCACCTTAGGGACTTTGTGACTAATTTTTGAGTGTAGCCAGGACGTGACCGAAAACAGTGGTAGAATAATCCACTCGGTCACGCAGGCATACTGGTAGTCTACCCGGTGCCCAGGTAATCACATAAAGTTCTTTGGGGTTTTTCAAGGGGGGGGGGGGGCGGGGTTACAGTAAATGTGGCGTTTTGGACGTGGTGGCTCACAGTAGATAACGTCATCACATGGCGAACTGGCCTTGGCACCATACGGCGTCACCCTTCTGTATATAGTTAGTTGTGTGTTGAATAAAGAAGAGTTCGGCTCATGTCCGCTGTCAGTGCCTCATTTCCAGACATAACATATGACACCATAAATCGTCCCTATTTGACTGCAAACATACATCAACTTGGGATTAACTTTTTATGTATCTATGACAGACAGAATGTAGTGAAATAAACTTTTTAGACTGATTTTAGCTGTCCTGTCCTTGCAGAACCCTCCTGGTATAATGAGTGTGCTGGACGATGTGTGCGCCACCATGCATGCCAAAGGGGAGGGTGCAGATGGCACTCTACTGCAGAAACTGCAGGCTGCTGTAGGAACACACGAGCATTTCAACAGCTGGAACTCAGGCTTTGTCGTACATCACTATGCTGGGAAGGTAGGAACCAAAAATCAAAACTACCCCACTTGTAAGAGAAATAAAAACTTTTAATTCAAGTATGTATCTTGGATCTTTTGTCTTGATGTCTGAGAACATTTGAGCTTGAAATGTAAAACAATACTCAATACTGTTCTCGCAGGTTTCTTATGATATCAATGGCTTCTGTGAGAGAAATCGGGACGTCCTCTTCCCTGACCTCATTGAGCTCATGCAAAGCAGTGAATTGTGAGTCCCCTTTACCTACATGTTGACTGCAACTAAAACAGGTGTTTGAAGGGCAATGGAGTTTATGCTTTTCATTCCTTTCAGTGACTTCATACGCAGTTTGTTCCCTGAAAACCTCAACACAGACAAGAAAGGCAGACCAACCACAGCAAGCTCAAAGATTAAGGTGGAAACTGCTTTTTTTTTTCTAAGTTTAAATCTGATGTGATAGCAGTGATAAAAGAAAAAAAATATTAGATTGTAACACTGATGTTTTCAACAGAAACAAGCTAATGATCTGGTGAACACGCTGATGAAATGCACTCCTCACTATATCCGCTGTATCAAACCCAATGAGACAAAACGGCCAAAAGACTGGGAAGAGAGCAGGTGACCATGCTCACTATAACAGTAAAACTTAGCACAGGATGTATTCACAGATTAAAGGCGGTATTATATCTGTTTTTAGGGTTAGACATCAGGTTGAATACCTGGGACTGCGGGAAAATATACGAGTACGAAGGGCTGGCTTTGCATATCGCAGAGTCTTCAATAAGTTTTTGATGAGGTGAGTTATTGAGATGATTCTGTGTGTTGACTCTGGAAAAAAAAACAGAGTATAATCTACTCTAACTGGGATTGTGCCTAAGATCTGGAAAGATGCGGTGGTTGTCCCCGTTCCAAAATCCAGCTGTCCTAAAACAGTAAATGATTTTAGACCAGTTGCTTTGACTGCAATTTTAATGAAAATTTTTGAAAAACTGGTCAGATTTGAGGTCCTAAAGCAGACTGAGCATGCATTGGATCCTTTGCAGTTTGCCTATAGGCCTCACAGAGGAGTGGAGGATGCCGCTGTCACTCTGCTTAACATGCTTTTTGAACATCTGGATTTTAATGGGACACACGCCAGGCTTTTGTTTGTGGACTTTTCTTCCGCCTTTAATACAATCCAACCTCATATTTTAGTTGAAAGGCTTCTGCAACAATTTGATTTGAGTAATAATCTGGTGGGTTGGATTCTGGATTTTTTAACCAACAGGACACAGAGAGTAAGGGTCAATGGTACATTGTCTGACCAAAAGTGTTCTTCTACTGGCTCTCCGCAGGGGTGTGTGTTGTCACCACTACTCTTCATCCTGTACACAAACATGTGTCGGAGCAGACATGACAACAGACACATTACAAAGTATGCTGATGATTCAGTTGTTGTCAGTCTCCTCCAGGATGGTGAGAGTGGCCACGGCCCAGTAGTTGATGATTTTGTTCACTGGTGTGAGGATTCCTACCTGCAGCTGAATAAGACAAAAACTAAAGATATGATTATTGACTTTAGGAGGAAAACTCCCAGGCATGAAGTCACTGTACTAAAAGGTCAGACCACTGAATGTGTACAATCTTACAAATATCTTGGGACGATTATTGATAGTAATTTTAAACTTTGAAGAGAACTGTGAAAGGGTGTGCAAAAAGGGTCAGCAACATTTGCATTGTTTAAGGAAACTTGCACGCTTCCAAATTGACCGAACCATAATGACAATGTTTTATCGGGCTTTTATTGAATCTGTTTTATCCTTTTCTTTAGTGTCATGGTTTGGTCAGATAAAACTGAAACAGAGGAAATCCTTGGATCAGGTAGTTAGATGGTCCAGTCGTTTGCTTGGTGAGTCACAGCTGAGCCTGACATCCCTGTACACCAGACAGGTACAGAGGATTGCTACCTCCATTTTAAATGATGACTCCCACCCTTTGCACTGCCACTTTCAGCTTCTTCCCTCCAGACGGAGGTTTGCTGTCCCAAAAAGTAAAACCCAGCGCTACAAAAGCAGCTTTGTTCCTGCTGCTGTTAAAGAGTTGAACAAGATGTAACAATATATTGCACATAATTTAATTACCTATTTATTAATTTTATTTTATATTTACTTATTTTTGTAGGTTTTTTATTTGGGTTCTAAATCTTTTATTGGGTTTTAGACTTTTGAGTTTTTAACCTCTTTGACTAGTCTTTAACTTTTTAATATGACCCTTCTCTCTTATCTCTTTGTTTTTTCTCTTATCTCTTTGTCCTATGTCCTGATTGGTGGAGCCTTGAGTACTTTTATTATGTTTATAGTCAGCTTCATGTGTGCCTGTGTTTGTGTTCATGTTGAATGTAATTGTGGTTTGTAAATATGGATGTCACCTGACTGCAAAACAAATCTACCTACGGGTACAAGTAACCTGAACCTGAACCTGAATTGTTGGTGTGCTTGTTGATTTCAGGTATGCTATCCTAACAGCTGAAACATGGCCTTGCTGGAGGGGTCCAGAGCAGCAGGGGGTCCTTCACCTCCTCCGGTCTGTCAACATGGACAACGATCAATATCAGATGGGACGAACCAAAGTCTTTGTGAAGAACCCCGAATCGGTACAGAGCTCTTTAGACTGAATATGTGTTTATGTTTGTATTGCTCAATGTTGGAACACATTTTCATAAAAATATAGATACAATTTCACACAAAAGTATGACCAGTAAAAGCTCATCCCATCTTAGTTTGGTCAGGACATGCAATATGCTCTGAAGAATAAGCAGTATTGTCCAACTAGATCTAAAATGAAAACTGCACTTTAGTTGTCCTTCATGTCATGAATTGTTATACACACAAGCGCTTCATGATCTTGGGAGAATTAGTTTAGTAGTTTAGCTGTTTAACATGAAGCTCACTACAGGAAACCCAGAGTCTGCATGCAATTTGGCTGAGGCCAGAGGTCACCAATCTCTTTGGAAAGAGCCATTTTCCACAATTTTTGCACAAAAAAGTTCTGCATAAAGCAGCAATATGTACAGTATTTTAGCCTTAAGATGATGGTAGGGAGCCAAATTGGTATAAACTGGCCTGTAAACATTAGTAAGAGAAAGGTTTCTCCCCTTAAATTTGTATTTTTCTTTTATAAATTTGCTACTTTTCTTTTTAGTGTGCAGTGTTTTTCCTCATAAATTTGAACCTTTTTCTTGTAAATATGTAATTTTTTTCTTATAAATTTACTGCTTTTTTTCTTATAAAGTTTTGACTCATGCATTCACCCCAGTGTTTGTGTCGTTTTAGTTGCCTTAGGCATTGTGGGAAGTGTTAATGTCTCAGTTAAAGTTTTTTATAGAACTCAGAAAAGCCTTTGTATGCTGTGCTACCATCTCTTGTTTGTCAAACCAGTTATGGCTCCAGAAGTACAGTTTGCGGACTCCTGGTTTAGGTGAAGAAGTTGCCTGGTTGGCACATGCATGAGGCAACACATATTTTTTTGGCACAGTTTTTGATAACCATATTCAGTTCAATTCAACTTTATTAAGCTTCAGTAAAACAAAGCATACAGTAGTATGTCAATGCATGTGTGTGTGAGTCTGTCTGCTACCAGTTTTTTAGCGCACCCAGTCAAAATCAAGTTGGAACTAAAGGCTTGTATCAATGCATTGCTATGCTTTCTTGACTTTTAAGTTGACATAATTTCAAGATAATCCTTTGTTGTAAAGATAAACAGAAAACAACACACATTCACACTGAATCACCCAGTGTCAAAAAGTTGTAATAACTTTAACAGGCCCGTAAGTAGCAGTGAACAAGCACCGAGACATCAGCACCCAAGTGCTTTTATTTATAAAGCACCAATTCCCAGCAACAGCCATCCTACAGCACTTTCAAACTGTAGCACAAAGACCACACCAATCAGGCGATCCACTGTGAGCAAGCACATGGTGACGGTGGAGAGGAAAAACTCCCTTTTAACAGGAAGAACCCTCCAGCAGAACCAAGCTTAGGGAGGGGCAGTCATCTGCTGTGACGGGGTGAGGGGCGAGAGAAGAAGAAGAAGGAGAAGAGAGCAAACATATTGAGAGCAAACAACACAATGGGTTCTCAATTTAAGAAAGAGAGCAGACAGATGTTAATGAACAGCAAAAATGTTACAACATACAGTATATTGAGAGTGAAGAAGATAAGATAAGATAATCCTTTATTAGTCCCACAATGGGGAAATTCAAGGATTGCAACAGCACAGGGATAGCAACACTCAGAGCAACAATCAGAAGGCAAGAAAAAACAAGAGCAGCTAGTATACATATGTACATATTAATATATATATATATATATATATATATATATATATATATGTATATATATATATATATATATATATATATATATATAGACACACAGTGCGGAGCATTGTGGTTGGTGGATGTGCAGCAGAAAGTCTAAGCTCTCTCTCTGCGGATGCGGCGGGCCAGCTGGATGTCTTTGGGCATGATGGTGACCCTCTTGGCGTGGATGGCGCACAGGTTGGTGTCCTCGAAGAGACCCACCAGGTAGGCCTCGCTGGCCTCCTGCAGAGCCATGACGGCGGAGCTCTGGAAGCGCAGGTCAGTCTTGAAGTCCTGAGCGATCTCCTTCACCAGGCGCTGGAAGGGCAGCTTACGGATGAGCAGCTCCGTGGATTTCTGGTAGCAACGGATCTCTCTCAGAGCCACGGTACCGGGCCTGTAACGGTGAGGCTTCTTCACTCCGCCGGTGGCTGGAGCGCTTTTCCGAGTAGCTTTGGTGGCCAGCTGCTTCATGGGGGCTTTTCCTCCAGTAGATTTACGGGCAGTCTGCTTGGTTCTTGCCATCGCTCTTTATTATTCTGTCTTATATTTATTGTACGCCGCCTAAACTCCAGCCCAGCACCCGCATCGTTTTCGCTTCAGTTCTCCTGGTATGTCGAGTTTCTCCGTTAGCACCAGGTGGTGGTTGAGTGCTAGCTAGCTCTTCCCTGCTGTATCGTCTCCTGCTGTAAACAGAGGCTCCGTCTGCCGACTCGGGAGATCTTTGGGGTGATCTGTGTGTCCGTGATATATATAGAGTGAAAGGTGTGCCGGATCAGAAAGTTATCACCGGATCAGAAAGAAGAAGGAAGATAAAAAGATTCAGAATTGAGCCGCTGTTGCAAAAGGCAGCCAACTCGTGTGGCGCCGGAACCGGAAAAAGAAGTGAAAGACCAGCCCATCATGGGAGGTTCCCCAGCTGTCTAAACCTGTAGCAGCATTAATAAGGGAAGGTAGTCTTTAAGCTTTGTCAAAAAGGAAAGTTTTAACCCTTTTCTTAAAAACAGAGATTGAATCTGTCTCCTGAATCCAGATAAGCAGTGGGTTCCATTAGGGGTGTGCCATATTGTATCGTCCACAATAATACCGGTATAAATTTTGATCATCTTCATCATCATCATCATCATAGCAGTCTGTCGTGGGTGACAATGACTGTTTCATTTAGGTACCGGTGTAAAAACGAATATTGCGATATTTGGGGTCTGCTGCGTGATGACGTCACAACACTGTATTTCTTGTCACCAGGGCATGGGCTCCAGCTCACGTCCTCGATTTGAGTTTGTGTTTTGGGATTTTCTGTGTTCACCTTTATTATTATTATTATTATTATTATTATTATTATCATCATCATCATCATCATCATGGGTTGTCATTATTATTATTCTGTCTTGTACATTCATTTCTCTGTTGGTTTTCCTTTTTGTCTAGTTTATTAGTATCATTATTATTATCTTAGTCATGTTTATGTTTGTTCATTGTTATTCCTGTCTTTATCTATAGTTTTGGTTTGGTTTTATTGTGACAGTGCTCGGAGTTATTTTCCATCTCAGCCTAGTCTCATCCTTGATTGTCCACATCTGTGTGTAATTATGTTCATTTGTCTAGTTTATTTAAGGGACGCTGCCCCTCACCTGGGCATAGCGTCCTCGTCACTTTTAGCATTATTCCACACTTCTGCCTGCCTCTGCACATATATAGACAGGGAAGTAATTAAGACAACACAACATAGGTGGGGACAGCAATCATGACTGACAGCTGACACATGAGGAAAATGGAGGTGACAGGACGGGCGGGGCTGCACACACAACCACAGACGGAGGGCAGACAGAACATGAACGCAGGACCAGGGACTACATGACCATGAAAAATGGTAATAACAACAGAGAATCATACCAAACTAAGCTCAGACCCCAGACCAGAAGAAGAACAACACTCATTCATTCATTCATCTTCTTCCGCTTAATCCTTTTCGGGTCGCGAGGGGGCTGGATCCTATCCCAGCATCTTTGGGCGAGAGGCAGGGTACACCCTGGACAGATCACCAGTCCATCGCAGGGCCAACACAGAGACAGACAACCATTCACTCTCACAGTCATACCTAAGGACAATTTAGAATCTCCAGTTTTTGATGCCAATTAACCTAACTTGCATGTTTTTGGCATGTGGGAGGAAACCAGAGAAATCTCGGAGTAAACCCACGCAGACACGGGGAGAACATGCAAACTCCACACAGATCACTGTTGGTCGGGGGCTGGGATCGAACCCAGGATCCCCCGGCCAAGGGTGAGTTGCTGTGCTGCCGCAGTGCTAACCACTCCGCCACCGCGCATGACTAAGAAAATGAATAATAATAAACACAGAATTCCAAAATACAAACTGGGCTGAGGCAGGGAAAACAGAGAAAGTCAAAAATAAACTCAGTGTGAGCATGGTCTGGGGACCATGCTCAGAACCCTGACAGTTTAAGATGAGAAAATCACCATTGCATGCTTCTGCTTAAATGCCCTACTTTCATGACACAATATCAGTGTAGCATGAACTTTTAACATTTTCCATAAATTTCACCCAAAAGCCAAATATCCCTAACTTTTAGTGAGTAGTGTATTTTAGTAAAGGTATAAGTAAGCTGTTCATCTTGTATCCTGTGCTTACAGGGAAAGGAAAAACCAGCTTCTGTGGAAGACTAAAGTTTCTTCTGTACTTACAGTATATGTTTCCTAACTTCAGTCCAGATAGTCATATTGTCAAAAGAAGCTGAAGGGGGGGGGGGGAGGACAATGAATATTTAAGAAAACCGTAATCTAATTTTCTACCACCCCACAGCTGTTTCTGTTGGAGGAGATGAGAGAGAGAAAGTTTGACACTTTTGCCAGAACCATTCAGAAGGCCTGGAGAAGATTCATAGCCAGGAAGAAGTATGAGCAGATGAGAGAAGAGGGTGAGTTACAAAAAAAACATTTTCTCTATGTTTGCTACCAGATCGCACCATTTGAGATATAGTCATGTCTGTCTTTTTATCGTGACCTGCAGCTTCAGACATCCTGTACAACTCCAAAGAGCGGAGGAGGAACAGCATCAACAGGAACTTTGTTGGAGACTACCTCGGGCTGGAGCAGAAGCCTGAGCTGCGGCAGTTCCTGGCCAAGAGGGAGCGTGTTGATTTTGCCGATTCTGTCAACAAGTTTGACCGTAGGTTCAAGGTGAGACAGTTTATGGTTTGCCCTTTTATTAACTGCATCTAAAAAAATTAGAATATCATAATTTGTAACTTAATTGAAAAAGCTACAAACCACAATCATCAACATTTTACCAAAAGTTTGAAACACAGCATTTCACATTATTTTTCACTTTTTAGATGAATGTTTACTTTTTTTGTATAAAATTACAAAACAAAACTTTTTCAGGATTTTTGAACTTTTGAGCCAAAAATTCCTTCAACTAAAAACGTAATAGCAACTCAGCTCAGAATATGACCGAATGTATCATCACGAAAACGGTCACATTACCTATTTTTATTTCCCTGATTTCAAAAGCACTCCAAGTATGAAGGTGGGTGTTGGATCATAAATGGTGCTAACAACTATGCGCTCAACAGGCATGTGGGTTCAGATCCCACTGTTCCTTCTTTCTCACTCAAGCATTTGCTGTTTACTTCTGCATGGCTGATTTACTTCTTTTACTCATTAGAAGCACATATGCTAGGTGCTTTCATAGGGGCTTAAATTTACAGTAACATGTAGGATTTGCCACTAAAAATTGAGATTAGTGTTATGTCCACAAACCTGGGAATGAAGACGGACGAGGATGCTGTGCAGGAACTGAACTCTGTTACATAAATGGTATTAATACAGTACACACGACTGAGCACTGAGCTCCTATCTGTCTCTATGTGAAAGTGCCGGCAGAAGAGACATAACATGGCTGGCTCCTCCCTTATGTATGTCAGCGTGATGACGACACCAGCCGGCTTTGTCATCACGCCGCTCACTGTTATAAATCCCTTTTATAACATTCACCCCCCCCCCCCCGCCACTTGGAAAAAACACAGAACACTTTATTTAATTGAAACCCTCCCCAATTTAGCATATACTGTATCAAAAGCTTCTGAAATAGGGTTAGTGGGTGGACCACCACTGGACCTGATGCGGCTAAGTGGATTATTCTGCCACTTTTCTCTAGCTGTGCTCCTAACTAAACAGTCCCTTTTTCTCTGACAGTCTTCCATGGCAAAGGCGGTTCTGCTAGAGGGGCCTTGTAGTGGGCTCGTGGTGGACGCACCCCTGGTGGTGCTAATTTCAGCAGGCCCAGTTGTCATCCTTCTGAAGCCATGGCATGCTCGTCAACACTGTCCCGGCCTGGATCCCACACTAGCTGGATCGGCTCCAATGCCGCATTCCACTCCACAGCAGCTGCTCTCACTTCTCACGGACGGCCGTCCCAATCCTATTTCTAGCTGTGCCACTATCTTCATGTGTGTCAATGGTGGTGACAATGTAACAGCCGACTGTGAGCCCAGTCGCTTGGTTCCGCGGGCCTGAACCCAGTTCATCATTGTGAGTGGTGTTCTGTACGGCTGCATATTGTGTTGTGGCTGTAACGGTGTGGTACTCACGTTTGCTGCAGGGTGTCCATCAAGCTGCAGTGGCTTTGTCACATCCTGTTGGGTTGCAGCCTCAGCCTCAGCCTCAGCCATGGCTCCGGTAGACTGGTGCTGAGCGAGGATCCTGAAGCAGTCCGGCTCTTTCTCACTGTTGTCTGGTGCTGGTTTAGGTCGGGGTGATGTGTCGCTGTTGTCACAGTTAACATCCGTATTGGGGTGGTGTGTCTCGGGGTTCTCTGTGTGTGTGGGCTCCCTCTCCTGCAACTCCGCAGCGGCTCTCTGTAGTTCACGCTGGGCGAGGAATGGAGGCGAGTCCGGTTGCTGCTGTCTCTGTGTCAATTTCTTTCTCTGTGTTGTTGTCACTCTCTACGCTACATTCACTTTCTGGGCTGTGCTCTTCAGCTGCACTCACATCCGCGAAGTCTGGATATAATGGACCTGGACGGTCAACAGTCTGCCTGGGGACCGTGAGGGTGAAACTCAGTTCGCATAACGTATCCCACCCCAGAACGTTATCACCCTGGTGTGTCACCTGGAATCGGAACGCTGAAATTTTCCTTCTGCCGTACTGCACCGCGAAAGTGACGTTCCTGCCGGTCATGGAGCATCCGTCATCCAGCAGTTCCACCTCATCAGGTCACCGGATGGAGAGCCTCCTGACCGTGGCCTTGTTTACCAGGGACCAAGAGGCAGCGGTGGCCACCAACATTGGCACACTGATGCCGTCTAGCTTCACTACATGCTGAGGTCCTGACCAGCCTTCGGGGCCCTCACTGTTAAAGCTGTCTCCTTCTTCGCTGTGTTCACTCTCTGTGCTGTGCCCTTTGGCTAGCTTGCCACAGGTTAGCCCGTCTCCTAAGGGCCCAAGGGCACACGTGCTCGCTAAGACTTTGAGTTCCGTAGCATAATGCTGAGTTGACTCACCCACATGTTTTTCGCTGGGTTGTTGTTCTATGGTTTCCTTCTGTCTCACGGTGTCTAACTCAGGGCCCTCGCCGACCCCATACCCTCTCGGGGTATGGGGTCAGCGAGGGCCCCGAGGCGGCCCCGAGGTGGACTTAGCAACCGTGGCAACCATCCGTGGAACAGCAAAATGTTTGGTCAGCGACACCACATAGTGTGATGGCTCGCTCCAGCTGATTATGATCCGCAGCTGCACGCACACCTGTGCTCCATCACTGTCGGGCTATTTAACCCACTCTGCCTTCAGATCGGCACGGAGCCGTCTGATCTCCTTGGCTCATTGAGACTACTCTCATCTTCGCCTATCTCCAGAGATTTCCTCAGCCTTCATCATTCTATCAGAGTCATCCCTGGCTTCCTGCCTAATCCTCCTGGAAGGAGCAACTCTCTTCTCCCAAGTAAGCCAACCTGCTACTCACCTTTTCCTCACTCATCCCCTGAGCACAGGCGGAGTTCCCTGGCAGCGGAATCCTTCCCTTTTGGCGGCGGACTGAGCACCATCTCCATCCTCAGCTGTTCTGTGGCTACAGGCGCTGTCCTCCTGGCTGGAGCCTACGGGCCAACCTGAGCACATCACCATCTCAGCAAACAGTAAGCCTCTGTCATTCTTGCATGTTTTCTCCTGGGCATTACTAACGTCTGCTGTCTCTTTTTTATCCATAGGGTTGCCAGGTTGTACGGCGCTCTGCTCACCCCCAGCTGCCACATCACCACTGATTCACACACAAACACACACACGCACACACCAGTTAACATAATAAAAGATAATTGTATCTATTCTTGAGTCTGTGTCTGTTTACTGGGTCTATTAATCATGTCAGTTCGGCTCTGCCAAAATGACCCAGTAGACAGCGCGCTAGTGCGCTGAGTTAGCAACTTAGAGGCTCGGGTAGATCAATTAGCTTACCAGCAACAGGTTATCCTCTCCCAGCTGGTTCAAATTAATGGTAGACTGGATCAGTTGACAGGTCCGCAGTCCCCTCCACCAGCCCCAACTAGCACTCCTGCTTCCGCTAGCTCACCACCTAGCCAGGTTTCCTCTCCCCGGTTAACACCAGTTCCTACTCCCACTCGCTTTAGCGGTAAGCTAGGAGAGGCTATCGGTTTCCTGCTTCAGTGTGAGATAGTGTTCCACCGTGTGTGTTATGTCCGTGGGTTTCTACTTTAGATTACCACTCGGAGGAACAAACACAAAGACACACATGGCTGCAGGTCATTAGCTTGCTCGTTTAATCAGGCATACGCACACATACACGTTTCATTCAGTTCAATGAGCACACTCTTATACTATTGGCAATGCCACAGGGTACAGCGCCCACCAATGGGGTGGCATATGCAAATGCAACTCATACAACTCATACAACTCCCATACATCATAATGTGCCCGGGGATTTCCCCACAGATCACAGCCGTATTGGCTACATAGCTAACCTATTGGAAGGGTGAGCGTTAGCCTGGGCTTATGCCGTTATGGCTAGGGCAAGCTATGCTAATCTTACTTATAGTCAATTCATCAGCGAATTCAACGAGGTGTTTGATCATTCGGACTGTGACAGTGTGCTTACCACCCAGTTAATGAATTTAAGACAGGGTAGCAGGTCCGTAGCAGAATATGCTGTAGATTTCTGGGTGATGGCTGTGGCGGTAGGATGGGAGGATGCCTCATTGTGCAGCATTTTTGTCAAGAGCCTTAGTCCTTGCTTGTAGGATGAGCTGGCCCGCTTAGAAAAACCAGATAGCTTAACTGAGCTAATTTTCTTAGCTATTAGCGTTGATAACAGGCTGAGGGATCGGGCAGCCGAGCACAGGACTTCCGGTCACTTGGGCTTCCAGTCTCGTCGCTCCCTACAGTCCCCTCTATTGGCCCTGCCTTCCCTAGATTCCTCGGATGCACCAGAGCCTATGGTAGTAGAGCAATCCAAGCTACCATTAGCGGAGAAACAGCACCTCTGGGAGTTAGGGTTATGCCTCTACTGGGGCAGCGAAGAGCATGAGATAGTGTCCTGTCCCATTCGGCCAAAAGGGGGAGTCCGTGCGTCGCAGCTGGGGGACTCACGGACTCGCCTCAGTTAAATCCCCTCACAAAATTTCTCCTGTCCATTAGGTTCATACACAATCAAACAGAAATTGCCACTCAGGCCTTGATTGATTCGGGGGCTGAGCAGAGTTTCATCTCGGGGGAATTAGCAACCCGATTGGGACTCCTGTCCCCCTCAAACCCCCTCAAACTTATTGCCCTATCCAAAGTTGCCCTGGCAGTGGTATCCAAGCAGACCGCCCCGGTGTCAGTCATTGTTTCTGGGAACCATCGGGAGGAGCTCAGGCTGTTTGTGTTGCCAGTCTCCTCCTCTCCGGTTATCCTGGGCTATCCCTGGCTTCGGCTTCACAACCCCACGATTGACTGGTGCACTGGGAGCGTGGTTTCGTGGAGCTCCTTCTGTTTGAGTGCCTGTCTGCAATCCGCTGCCTGTTCGCCATCCATGCCCCTGTCTTCTCCTTCCACTCCTCCTCCTGATCTGTCCAGGGTTCCCCCAGAGTATCACGACCTGGGGGCCGCATTCAGTAAGTCACAAGCACTGTCTCTTCCCCCCCACCGCCCGTATGACTGCGCCATCAATCTTCGGGCTGGAGCCCTGCTGCCGTCAAGCCGCCTTTACAGCCTGTCAGCTCCGGAGCGGGAGGCGATGGAATCTTACATTAAGGAATCGCTTAACTCCGGCATCATCCGTCCTTCGTCTTCAGTGGTGGGGGCAGGATTTTTTTTGTTGGAAAGAAGGACAGCTCCCTCAGGCCGTGTATCGACTTCCGTGCCCTGAATGACATCACCATCAAGGACAAGTACACTCTCCCCCTGATGGACACGGCGTTCGATTCTCTCCAGGGGGCCTCCTGGTTTACCAAACTGGACCTTCGCAATACTTATCATCTGGTGCAGATCAGGGAGGGTGGCGAGTGGAAGACTGGCTTTCGAACCCCTAGTGGGCATTTCGAGTACTTAGTGATGCCGTTTGGGCTGACCAACGCCCCTGCCGTCTTCCAGCACCTGATTAATGATGTATTGAGGGATTTCTTGGGCTCGTTCGTCTTTGTGTACCTGGATGACATCCTGATCTTCTCGCAGTCCTTAGAAGAGCATCAGGTGCACGTGAGGCGGGTTCTGCAGCGACTTCTGGAGAACAAACTTTATGTGAAAGCTGAAAAGTGCAAGTTCCACGTCTCCCAAGTGTTGTTTCTTGGCTTCATCATCTCCTATAATCAGATCATCCCTGACCCCGGCAAGGTAAGAGCGGTGGTAGATTGGCCCACCCCCACCTCTAGGAAGCAGCTCCAACAGTTCCTGGGGTTCGCCAGTTTCTACCGCCGCTTTATCCAAAACTATAGCATCACTACTCTTCCTTTGACCCACCTCACTTCCCCCAAAGTGGCCTTCCATTGGTCAGAAGAGGCTGAAGCGGCGTTCTCCACATTGAAATCTCAGTTCTCATCTTCTCCTATTTTGACACAGGTGGATCCTGCCCTTCAGTGCCTGGTGGAGGTGGACACCTCGGACTCGGGGGTTGGAGCCATGCTGTCCTAGCGCTCTCCGGTCGATGGTGAGATCCGCCCCTGTGCGTTCTTCTCCCGCTGTCTGTCCTCGGTGGAACATAACTATGACATCAGTGACAGGGAACTCCTGGCGGTCAAGCTCGCCCTGGAGGAGTGGCGTCACTGGTTGGAGGGGGACACCCAGCCATTCATTGTCTGGACAGACCATAAGAATTTGGAATACCTGAGGACAGCCAAATGCCTGAATGCCCGTCAGGCCTGCTGGTCCCTGTTTTATGAACAATTCAATTTCACTATCACCTACTGCCCTGAGGCCAAGAATACTAAGCCGGATGCACTGTCCAGGTAGTTCACCTCGGATGCTGCGGAGGTGTCACAGCATCCCATCATCCCCTCATCCTGCGTCGTGGGCGCCCTCTCGTGGGGTATCAAGGAGAGGGTCTTGAAAGCGCAGGAGGCCGAACCGGACCCGGACGGGGGTCCAGCGGGGAGTTTGTTTGTCCCTTCTTCCGTCCAAGGTGAGGTTATTCATTGGGGCCACTCCTCCAGACTCTCATGCCATCTGGGGAGGGCTCGCACGGTGGAAATCCTCCAGAGGACGTTCTGGTGGCCATCACTCAAGAAAGATGTCGCTGAGTACATCCGCACCTGTCCCCAGTGCCCCTCCAGTAAGACATCTTCCTCTCCTCCGGCTGGTCTACTCCACCCTCTTTCTATTCTCGACAGACCCTGGTCCCACATCACCTTGGATTTCATCACCGGTCACCCACCGTCTAACCGTTACACCATCATCCTCACGATTGTGGACAGATTATCTAAGGCCGCCCACTTTGTTCCCCTGCAGGGGCTATCTACGGCGAGGGAGATGGCCGATCTGCTTGTCCAGCACATTGTGAGGTTGCACGGCATCCCCATGGATATCATCTCTGATCGGGGTCCTCAGTTTGTGTCCCGGGTGTGGAGATCGTTCTGCAATGCCCTGGGGGCCACGGTGAGTCTGTCTTCTGGTTACCACCCACAGAGCAACAGGCAGTGCGAGCGTGCTAATCAGGAGCTGGAGGCTGCGCTGCAGTGCATCACCACTGCGAATCCAGCATCTTGGAGTGCCCATCTCCCCTGGATTGAGTATGCCCACAACACCACCGTGTCCTCAGCTATCGGCATGTCCCTTTTTGAGGCCTCCCTGGGTTACAACCCCCCGCTGTTTCCCAAAGAAGAGGGGGACATTGCCATACCGTCCGTTCGAGCTCACCTGAGGTGCTGCAGAGCACAACACCACGACAGCTAACTGCCATAGGACTCCAGCCCCTTCCTATCAGGTGGGTCAGCAGGTTTGGCTTTCTACTAAGCACATTAACCTCAAGGCTAAGTCGAAAAAATTGCCACAACGGTTTATTGGTCCCTTCTCCATAGCCCATATAATTAATCCTGTGGCTGTGCGCCTTGCTCTCCCCCCTCCCTCTGCATTTGTCCTACCTTTAATGTCTCCCAAATCAAGCCTTTTTTTCCAGCCCTCTGTGTCCCCCTCCCAGGTCTCCACCTCCACCTGTGGTGATCGACGGCAACCCGGCATGGAGAGTCAACGCCATCCTGGACGTCGCGGCCTTCAGTACTTGATGGACTGGGGGGGAGGGGTATGGCCCGGAATGGAGGTCCTGGGTGCGTCCATCCTTCGTGCTGGATGATTAGCTGATCAGGGACTTCCATCGGACGCACCCAGGTAGGCTGGATCGGGCACCAGGAGATGCCCCTCGGGGGGGGGGGGGGTACTGTGATGGCTCGCACCAGCTGATTATGATCCGCAGCTGTGTGCACACCTGTGCTCCATCACTGTCGGGCTATTTAACCCACTCTGCCTTCAGATCGGCACGGAGCCATCTGATCTCCTTGGCTCATTGAGACTACTCTCGTCTTCGCCTATCTCCAGAGATTTCCTCAGCCTTCATCATTCTACCAGAGTCATCCCTGGCTTCCTGCCTAATCCTCCTGGAAGGAGCAACTCTCTTCTCCCAAGTAAGCCAACCTGCTACTCACCTTTTCCTCACTCATCCCCTGTGCACAGGCAGAGTTCCCTGGCAGCGGAATCCTTCCCCCTTGGCGGCGGACTGAGCACCATCTCCATCCTCAGCTGTTCTGTGGCTACAGGCGCTGTCCTCCTGGCTGGAGCCTACGAGCCAACCTGAGCACGTCACCATCTCAGCAAACAGTAAGCCTCTGTCATTCTTGCATGTTTCCACCTGGGCATTACTAATGTCTGCTGTCCCTGCTTTATCCATAGGGTTGCCAGGTTGTACGGCGCTCTGCTCACCCCCAGCTGCCACGTCATCACTGATTCACACACACACACACACACACACACCAGTTAACATAATAAAAGATAATTGTATCTATTCTTGAGTCTGTGTCTGTTTACTGGGTCTATTAATCATGTCACATAGTTGTCATATGTAGCCCCCTTTATTAAATTGTCAACTATCCGCCGCCCCTCTTTACCCAGGTGACCGTGTAGAACTGTTCGCATCCACAGGTCTCCAAATTTCTCCAGGTTTACAGCCTCTGTGTAGCTGGTGAACTGCTCGAACCAGCGGGGCCATGGAACATATGTAGCTCACCAGGGTCTTCCTGAAACGGCTGTGGTGGCCTCACACACGCCTCCATGGTTAAACTCTCGTTGCCAAATGTTATGTCCACAAACCTGGGACTGAAGACAGACGAGGATGCTGTGCAGGAGCTGAACTTTATTACATAAATGGTATTAATACAGTACACATGACTGAGGACTGAGCTCCTGTCTGTCTCTATGTGAGAGTGCCAGCAGAAGAGACATAACATGTCCAGCTCCTCCCTTATGTATGTCGGCGTGATGACGACACCAACCAGCTACGTCATCACGCCGCTCACTGTTATAAATCCCTTTCATAACAGTTAGGGCTAGGGTTTGGGGAGGGTGACCAGAATCAGAATCAGAATCAGAATCAGGTTTATTGCCATTGTTCATGTGATACACAAACTAGGAATTTGTCTCAGTGCCATGCTGCAACATTAAAAACATAATGAGAAAAAGGGATAAACTAAAAAACTAAAGGACTGGAAACGTGCAATAAGTGTAGAAAAATAAGTAATAATAAGTAATAATAATAATAATACTAGTAATAATGAGTAGTACTAGTCAAGGCAGTTTAAAAAATTAGCATGTAGCAGATAATGTGAAGTACCACATAGTGCAGTCAATAATGCAACAGAAAAACAGTGATGAATGACATGAGTCTGGTTGAGCTGCTGTACATAGTGCACGAGAGTCAAAAGTCACTTAGTGTTCAGCAGTCTGATGGCAGAGGGGAAAAAGCTGTTCATGTGCCGAGAGGTTTTAGTCCGAATGGACCGAAGCCTTCTACCTGAGGGGAGGGGGGCAAACAGCACGTGACCAGGATGTGAAGGATCGGCTATGATCCGGCCAGCACGCCTCCGGGTCCTGGAGATGTACAGGTCCTGGAGAGATGGAAGCTTGCAGCCTATCACCTTCTCAGCAGTGCGCACGACGCGCTGCAGCCTTAGTCTGTCCCTGGCAGTGGCTCCTGCGTACCACACAGTTATGGAGGAGGTGAGGATGGACTCGATGATGGCTGTGTAGAACTGCACTAACATCTTGGTGGGTAGCTTGAGCTTCCTCAGCTGCCGCAGAAAGAACATCCTCTGCTGGGCCTTTTTGATGAGGGAGCTGATGGTTGGCTCCCATTTGAGGTCTCGGGTGATGGTGGTGCCCAAGAAGCGGAAGGAATCTGCAAAGGTGATGGGAGAGCCTGTGATGGTGAGGGGGGGCAGAGGAGATGTGACTTTCCTGAAGTCCACAATCATCTCCGCTGTCTTCAGAGCATTCAGCTGCAGGTTGTTGTGGCTGCACCAGGACACCAGCTGGGCCACCTCTTCCCTGTAGGCGGACTCGTCACCGTTGGAGATGAGCCCGATGAGGGTGGTGTCGTCCGCAAACTTAATCAGCTTAACAGACTGGTGGGAGGAGGTGCAGGAGTTGGTATAAAGGGAGAAGAGTAGGGGGGAAAGTACACAGCCCTGGGGTGATCCAATGCTGATGCTAACAGAGTCTGAGACAGACTTCCCCAGCCGCACATGCTGTCTCCGGTCCGTCAGGAAGTCGGTGATCCACCTGCAGAGGGAGTCAGGCACGTTGAGCAGGGACAGCTTGTCCTGGAGCAGATCGGGGCGGATGGTGTTGAATGCGGAGCTGAAGTCCACAAACAGAATCCTGGCGTAGGTTCCCGGGGAGTCCAGGTGCTGCAGGATGGAGTGGAGGGCCAGGTTGACTGCGTTGTCCACAGACCTGTTAGCACGGTAGGCAAACTGCAGCGGGTCTAGGAGGGGTGTGGTGATGGACTTGAGGTGAGACAGGACCAGGCGCTCAAAGGACTTCATGACTACAGAGGTGAGCGCTACAGGTCTGTAGTCGTTAAGTCCAGTAATCCGTGGCTTCTTGGGGACAGGGATGATGGTGGAGGATTTGAGGCAGGTTGGCACGTGACATTGCTTAAGAGAGGTGTTAAAAATGTCTGTGAAGACAGGAGCCAGCTCTTTCGCACAGTGTCTCAGGGTGGAGGGAGACACACCGTCCGGCCCGGGGGCCTTGCGCGTGTTCAGTCTGGAGAACTGTCTGTGCACGTCCTGCTCACTGATGACATGGGGAGGGGGGGAGGAGGAGGAGGAGGAGGAGGGGGGGACCGCTCTTGATGAATTAGGGGCTGAGGAGGCAGAGGAGCTGGGTGGAGTGGGTGAGTTGGACACAGCTGACGAGGTGTCAAAACGGGCATAGTGTTGGGACAGTCTTTGACAAAGGGCTTTGTCATCCTGACCTTTAGAAGCCTGAGGCCGATAGTTGGTGATTTGCCTCAGTCCTCTCCACACAGAAGCCGAGTCATTAGCAGTGAAGTGCTGCTGGAGTCTCTCAGAATATACAGATTTAGCTCTCCTCAGCTCTCTGTTAAACCGATATTTGACCTCCCTGTAGCAGTCCCTGTCTCCACTTTTCAACGCTGCTTCCTTCTCCTTCCTGATCCGTCTGAGCTTAGCTGTGAACCAAGGCTTGTCATTAGAATATCTTATCCTGGTGCGCGATGGGAGAATGTGCTCTTCACAGAAGTTGATATATGAGTTCACAGTGTATGTGTACTCATTAAGATCATGTGTGGCTCTTTTAAACATGCCCCAGTCAGTTATTTCCATGCATGTGTTCAGTTTCTCTCCAGCTTCACTGGTCAATTTCTTTGTGGTGGTCACCACAGGTTTAGTGAGTTTCAGTCTCTGTCTGTATGTGGGGATGAGGTGAACCATCACGTGATCAGATAGTCCCAGCGCAGCGCGGGGAACAGCGCGATATGCGTCCTTTACTGAAGTATAACAGTGATCTAGCGTGTTATTTCCTCTGGTTGGACATTTAATACACTGTTTGTAGCGGGGAAGCTCGTGACTCAGATTGCTCTGGTTAAAATCGCCCACCACGATAACCAGGGAGTCTGGAAAGTTCCGCTCCGTAAGTTGGATGTGATCTGTGAGCACGCGCTGAGCTTCGCGCGTGTCCGCGTCAGGAGGGGCGTACACAGCGACGAGAATGAATGAGGCAAACTCGCGCGGGGAATAGAATGGCTTGCAGTTAATGAAAAGAAATTCCAGGGCGGGAGAACAGTGTTTGGAAATCACCGTTACATCAGAGCACCAGCTGTTGTTAATATAGAAGCACACTCCTCCTCCGATAGACTTACCGGACAGCTCTGTGACGCGGTCAGCACGAATCAGCTGGAAACCCTCGAGGCTGATCGCGCTATCTGGAATGTTCTCATTAAGCCAGGTCTCAGAGAAGCAGATGACAGACGAGGAAGCGAGGTCCTTGAAACGCATCAGCAGTCTTAATTCTTCTACCTTGTTCAGGAGAGAATTGGCATTGGATAGAAATATGCCAGGCAAGGCTGTTCGTGAGCCTCTTTTTCGTAGCCGAGCGAGAATCCCTCCTCTCTTCCCTCTTTTCCGCCGTCTTGCTTTTTTGGCCAAACAATGGATCAGATCAACGGCAGGAGCTAAAAAAACTGGAAGAAGGTCCATGGGGGTGAGAGTCCTGATATTTAGTAGTTCTTCACGGGTGTATGAACCGGCAGATGCACAATCAGTGAACAAAAACAGACAAATTATAAAAATTAAAGGGCAGCGATACACCATGGCGGCCGCTGTGGGCGCCATCAAACTATTTTCAGCACCTCTCACCCTCTGTCATCTCACCACATGTACGTAGTTGCTTTCACAACAGAGGTTGTGTTAACTGAAAATTGTCCTTCACTGACAAATTTTTTCAGTAATGACTGAAAATTCTGAAAGCTGTCTGTCATTTGACAGATTACACTGAGGGCAAGCTAATTAAAATCAATCAAAATGACAAATAATAATAGATTATGGCAGAATTTTCCCAAGCCTGTCTGTCAAAATAATAGATAACAAAGAGTCTACTGCAACCTCTGTTTCACAACAACCACTAGAGGTTGCCTTTTTCAAACACATAACTATAAGGCTTAATTCATTCTGGTAAAGAAACTGTTAGAGGACATTCTCTTTTTTGCTATAGGCTGCCATTGTAAATAATGTGTTCTTCTTAATGACTTACCTGGTTAAATGAAGGTGAAATATACCTGCATATGATGAGTGGTCATCATAGCCAAAAATTTTAACCACTTGCTCTGTCCTGTCTGATGTTGCTCACAGTGTTCTCTGTTTTTTATCTCCCCCTCTCTCAATCCAGTCAATAAAGAGAGATTTGATTTTGACGCCAAAAGGCATCTATCTGATTGGTCGAGAGAAGGTGAAGAAAGGGCCTGAGAAAGGACAGATAAAAGAGGTGCTGAAACGAAAACTGGAGTTTGGAAGCATCAGTGGTGTGTCTCTCAGGTAGGTCTCCAAACTACATTTCTTAACATCTTAATTGTATTTTTGTGTAAGATTTATGGTGAACTAGCATGCTACTTTGTAGGTGATTGACCCATATATGAGATGCATCTGCTGTGCGTGAGCAATTATAGTAAACCAAAAGA
Organism: Pholidichthys leucotaenia; assembly: GCA_020510985.1. Classification (NCBI taxonomy): domain Eukaryota; kingdom Metazoa; phylum Chordata; class Actinopteri; order Cichliformes; family Pholidichthyidae; genus Pholidichthys; species Pholidichthys leucotaenia. The sequence goes on along the minus strand of CM035839.1, from coordinate 317,185,611 downwards.
CACCATACTAAACTGAGACCTCAAGGAATTTCTGCTGCCACTGGTTCAGGACGGAAAAAATGAAAAAGATAATAAGACCAATGGGGACATGGGTGAGCAACATAAATAAGGCAGCTGAAACAGACAAACAAACATCTACTGAAGGGGAAAAGGGGCTATATGCAAACACCACAGTCTGTATACTAATATGGACAATGTGCTGCCAATTACATCCATTGTAGAAAATACTTCATGGATTTAGGATGCTGCCATCTTGTGGTGGTGATGTCATTGGCAACCAGAATCTGCACGATGGCAGAAACCAGTGTTGAGTTCCCACCTATATGCCTCCCATTAGTGTCTATGCAGCGGCACATAGGCAGGTCCCCCAGTCACAATCAGTCACAACCAAGCTCATCTGTGATCACACTGCCATTTTTATAATGTGATATTAAATACAACTGAGCCGATCCAAAAAACAACCACTTAAAAATCTTGAACATGCATCAGCATGATAAGAACTACTTACAAGAACAGAAACCACCGCAGAGTGCGCCGCACCAGCTGCTTGGTGACCCAACCTTCCTCTACCATTCCTCCTGGGGCGGGTGCCTCGGTGTCCTGGGGTTTGTTGGCTTCGGGGCATTTGTGCTTTGTGGGGGTTGGTGACACTGTCTTGCTTGCTCGGGGTTTCCGGGGGGGGGGGGGGGGTTTGCTGCCGCCTGCCACCCTCTTTGTGTGTTTTCTGGTGGGCCACTCGCATGCATGCACTTGCTTTGCGTGCACTCTCATACACACGTGCGCACACACGTGTGTCTCCTTTGGCAAGTATGGATGCTGGACTCGTGGTTGTCACGCCGCGCCGCTCATCAGCGGCGCCACCTGCACGCACACCTGCACATCATCAGCGGCGAGGGATTTAAGCCGCCTCGCCCTGGGCTTCGGCCTGAAGCCGTCAGACTTCCCTAAGCATCGCTGTGAGTTTCCTTTCATTCTCAGCTGATCATTCCGGTAAGAAGATCTTACCTTTTTTTCTCCTCCAAGTCTGCTCCCCTGTGCACAGGTGGATTTCCCGGCGGCGGACTACTCCTCTCCATTGCCTGTTCCTCGCTGCTGCACCGGGCCTCCCAGGTGGCTGTCTACTGGACCTCGTCCCTTGCTGTGCCAGTCATCCGTCCTGTCCAAGTAAGCTCCTCTCTCGCTCATATATCTCCTGTGTTGGTGTGTGCCCGTCACCCTTCTCCCTGTGCTTTTCCCATAGGGTTGTCCGGCTGTACGGCCTCCTGCCTCTGTGCCCGAAGCAGACGCCGCCACCAACACATTTACATCCCGCAGACACACATTCATACACTCCTGTTGTTAATAAAGCTATTTGAACTACCCTGAGCCTGTGTGTGTGCGTCTCCTGAGCCGTGCCTTATGTCAGTACGGCTTCAGCAGAGCGGCTCGGCAGACGGCGGGCTCGCACACCGGCTTACCACTCTCGAGGCTCGAGTGGATCAGATAGCCTATCAGCAACAGGTGATCCTCAATCAGTTGATTAACATAACTAACCGATTGGACCACTTGGACCCCCAACAGCCGTTCCCCCCGGCTCGTCAGGGTGGCGCGGCCCCTGCTGCTCCAGCGGCCGTCCAGCAGGCTCCGGCGGCACCGACTCGGCTCACGCCCATTCCAACCCCCGCCTGCTTTAGCGGAAAGCTCGGCGGAGCGCGGGGGTTCATAATGCAATGTGAGTCCGTGTTTCACCGTGTGCCCGGAGACTTTCCCTCAGATCATAGCCGAATTGGTTATATCGGGAATCTCCTGGAGGGGCGAGCATTAACCTGGACCTACGCCGTAATGGCGAGGCCCAGTTATGCCACCCTCACATATGACCAATTCGTGAGACGCTTCCTGGAAGTCTTTGACCATTCTCGCACCGAGACGGTCCAGGTCAATCGGCTTCTCGCCCTCCAGCAGGGAAGCCGGTTGGCAGCAGACTACACGGTCGACTTCCGGGTAGCGGCGGAGGAATTAGGCTGGGAGGAACGCTCCCTCTGTGGCCTTTTCCTCCGCAGTCTCAATGATGATCTGAGGGATGAACTGGCTGGGCGGGATATCCCTGAGACGCTAGCGGAGCTAACATCCCTAGCGATCAGTTTGGACAACAGGCTGCGCGAGCGCTCCTCGGGACGGAAGTCGTCTTCTTCTCGCCCTCGTGGAGCCTCATCGCGCCTGCCCCAAGCTCGCCCCCTGGCAACGCCGCCACCATCGCGCCCCGAGGAGTCGGAGCTGATGGTGATGGGCTGGACAAAGCTCTCCCCAGCGGAGAGACAACGCCGCCGTGCGTTAAATCTCTGCATGTATTGCGGAGATAGTCAACACACGGTAGAGCTTTGTCCACAGAAGCCAAACGGCGGGGTCCGCGAGTCACTGTAGGGGGCCTCGCGGACGTCAATCGGTTAAGTCCCCTCACACAATTGAAACTGCCCATCCGTTTCTGTCACAACTCCACTGGGCACCTCACCCACGCACTGGTGGATTCGGGCGCGGAAGGCAGCTTTATTTCTCAAAGCCTGGCAACCCGATTGGGCATCCGCTGTCAGGCATTAAGGAACCCTATCTCCCTGGTCAACCTCTCTCGTGCCTCCCTTGGGAGAGTTACACACCAGACCATCCCCGTCCCGGTTATTGTCTCTGGAAACCACCGGGAGGAGATAACCTTTTACGTCCTGCCCAACTCTGTGTCGCCCGTCATCCTGGGGTATCCCTGGCTACGCCTCCACAACCCCGTTTTGGATTGGAAGTCCGCCGGGGTGTCGGCATGGAGCACGTTCTGCATGAGCACCTGTCTACAGTCCGCTGCCTGCTCTCCGTCCGCTTCTCCCTCACCTACGGACGCTGCGCCCCTGGACCTGTCCCTGGTGCCATTGGAATTTCACGACCTGGGTATGGTATTCAGCAAATCCAAGGCGATGTCTCTCCCTCCTCATAGGCCCTATGACTGTGCAATCAACCTCCGCCAGGGGGCACACTTACCCTCTGGGTGACTCTACAGTCTATCGGCGCCGGAGAAGGAGACCATGAACTCTTACCTCAAGGAGTCGCTGAGTGCTGGGATAATCTGCCCATCGTCATCACCTGTGGGGGCAGGATTCTTCTTCGTCGGTAAGAAGGACGGATCCCTCCGTCCTTGCATTGACTATCGTGCCCTTAACGACATTACGGAGAAGGATCGCTACACCCTGCCCCTCATAGACACTGCTTTCCACTCCCTCCAGGGGGCGACTTGGTTCACCAAGCTGGATCTACGCAGCGCATACCACCTCGTCCGGATCCGGGAGGGAGATGAGTGGAAGACAGCCTTCCGTACCCCGAACGGCCACTTCGAATACCTGGTGATGCCATTCGGGTTGACCAACGCTCCAGCCGTCTTTCAGTGCCTCATCAATGACATCCTCCGGGATTTCATCGGCCTTTTTGTGTTCGTCTACCTGGATGACATTCTCATCTTCTCCAAGTCCAGGGACGAGCACCAGGTCCACGTGAGGCAGGTCCTCCAAAGGCTGCTGGAAAACCGGTTGTACGTGAAGGCCGAGAAATGCGAGTTTTACGCGAAGACAACATCCTTCCTCGGGTTCATCATCTCCCACGACCAGGTGCTTCCAGACCCAGAGAAGGTGAAGGCGGTGGTGGAATGGCCCACACCTGCGTCAAGAAAGCAGGTGCAGCAGTTCGTTGGGTTTGCGAACTTCTACCGCCGCTTCGTCCCAAATTTTGGCACCATCGTCGGCCTGCTGACCCGCCTCACGTCCCCTAAGGTCCCGTTCCGGTGGACCGAAGAGGCCGCGGCTGCCTTTCAGGCACTGAAGGCGGAGTTCTCCTCCTCCCGGGTCCTTAGCCAAGTCAACCCTGCGTTGCAGTGCATCGTGGAAGTGGACGCTTCAGACACAGGAGTGGGGGCGGTGCTATCCCAGCGGTCGCCAGATGACGGAATCAAACGGCCCTGCGCCTTCTTCTCCCGGCGCTTGTCCCCGGCGGAGAGGAATTATGACGTGGGTGACAGAGAGCTCCTCGCCGTCAAGCTCGCGCTACAGGAGTGGCGTCACTGGCTAGAGGGGGCGGACCTGCCGTTCGTGGTCCTGACGGACCACAAGAACTTGGAGTACCTTAGATCTGCCAAGCGCCTGAACGCCCGCCAGGCGCGCTGGTCCTTGTTCTTTGCCAGGTTCCAATTTACCATCACCTTCAGGCCTGGCTCCAAGAACGGCCTGCCCGACGCCCTCTCTAGGCAATTCGCCCCTGAGGAGTCGTTGGACACGGTCCACACCATCCTACCCAGGTCGTGCGTCGTGGGAGCCGTCACCTGGGACATTGAGAGCAAGATCCGGAAGGCACAGGAAGTGGAACCTGACAATGGCAGCGGACCGGAGGGGAGGCTGTCCGTGCCATCCACGGTTCGGGGGGAGGTCATCCACTGGTTACACACATCCAAGCTCACCTGTCACCCTGGCTCCTCCCGGATGATTGACCTCCTCCAGCGGTCCTTCTGGTGGCCGGGCCTGCGGAGGGACGCTGCCCGCTACGCCCGGGCCTGTCCAGTGTGTGCCACCAACAAATTGGGTAATGCCCCTCCAGCGGGTTTGCTCCAGCCTCTGCCCGTCCCTGGCAGGCCCTGGTCGCATATCGCCCTGGATTTCGTCACCGGACTCCCAGTCTCGAACACCTACGACACCGTCCTGACCATCGTGGACCGCTTCTCCAAGGCGGCACACTTCGTCCCCCTACGAGGTCTCCCAACTGCCCTGGAGACGGCGGACCTCCTAATCCAGCACGTGGTCAGGCTGCATGGGATTCCGGTGGACGTGGTCTCGGACCGGGGCCCCCAATTTGTGTCAGAGGTTTGGAGGTCGTTCTGCAACGCCCTGGGAGCCAAGGTGAGCCTCTCCTCCAGCCATCACCCCCAAACCAACGGGCAGTGTGAGCAGACCAACCAGGAGCTGGAGGCTGCGCTCCGCTGTGTCACGGCATCCAAACCAACGTCCTGGAGTAACCACCTCGCCTGGGTTGAATACGCCCATAACACCGCTCGCTCTTCTGCTACTGGGATGTCCCCCTTTAAGGCATCCCTGGGTTACGACCCCCCTCTGCTCCCGGCGGGAGAGTGAGGTAACTGTCCCCTCAGTACGGGCGCATCTCAGGCAGTTCCGCTCCATCTGGGCGTCAGCGCACAATGCGCTTTTACGCACGGCGGAGCGCAACAGAGCCGTGGCGGACCAACACAGAAGACCTGCCCCGGCATACAGAGTTGGTCAGCAAGTCTACGTGTCGACCCAGGACGTGATTTTAAAGGGCGAGAGGAGGAAGCTGGCACAGCGCTTTATGGGCCCATACCCCATCTCCAGGATCATCAACCCGGTGGCTGTGCGTGTAGCTATTCCCCCCTCCTTCCGCATCCATCCCACCTTCCACGTGTCCAAGGTGAAGCTGGCAGTCTCCGACCCCCTTTGCCCTCCTCCTGCTGCGCAACCCACGCCCCGGATGATTGATGGCCATCCGGCCTGGCCCGTCTCCTCCATCCTGGACTCCCGGCGCCGGGGTCGTGGGTTGCAGTACTTGGTGGACTGGGAGGGCTATGGGCCTGAACATCGGCAGTGGGTACCCTCGTCGTTTGTGTTGGACCCATCGCTCATCGCTGATTTCCACCGAGCGCACCCAGAGAAGCCATCGCCAGGAGGCGCTGCTAGAGGGGGGAGTACTGTCACGCCGCGCCGCTCATCAGCGGTGCCACCTGCACGCACACCTGCACATCATCAGCGGCGAGGGATTTAAGCCGCCTCGCCCTGGGCTTCGGCCTGAAGCCGTCAGACTTCCCTACGCATCGCTGTGAGTTTCCTTTCATTCTCAGCTGATCATTCCGGTAAGAAGATCTTACCTTTTTTTCTCCTCCAAGTCTGCTCCCCTGTGCACAGGTGGATTTCCAGGCGGCGGACTACTCCTCTCCATCGCCTGTTCCTCGCTGCTGCACCGGGCCTCCCAGGTGGCTGTCTACTGGACCTCGTCCCTTGCTGTGCCAGTCATCCGTCCTGTCCAAGTAAGCTCCTCTCTCGCTCATATATCTCCTGTGTTGGTGTGTGCCCGTCACCCTTCTCCCTGTGCTTTTCCCATAGGGTTGTCCGGCTGTACGGCCTCCTGCCTCTGTGCCCGAAGCAGACGCCGCCACCAACACATTTACATCCCGCAGACACACATTCATACACTCCTGTTGTTAATAAAGCTATTTGAACTACCCTGAGCCTGTGTGTGTGCGTCTCCTGAGCCGTGCGTTATGTCAGTGGTGGGACTTTTCCGGTGGAGGGGGCAGTTTGTTTCGGTTGTGTTAGTCTGGTTGTCTCTCTGTTCCTCTCCCTTTTCTTTCCCCCTCTCCACCCCTCCTTTTCTCATTATCCCCCTGTCGGGCCCTTCATGGGTGGGGCAATCTGAATAAAGTATTAAAAGCTATTACAAGAGGAGCTTATAAATAATATACAGTACATACTGTATATACAGTATGTGACACCATGTACATACTGTATATACAGTATGGGCTGTATAAAACTCCTTTTGGCAAAGTAAATCTGTTTGGCACAATAAGGGAAGCAGATTTGTGTTCTGTTCACCTTGCTACTTGACAGGACAAGGGAAAGAAAATGCATGCACACAATACAATACATAATACAAAAGACGAGAGTAAGAGAATGACAGGATAACTAACTACAGGCTTAGTCAAAGAGGAAAGTTTTTAGCCTACTTTTAAATGTACTGAGTGTGTCAGCCACCCGGACAGAGGTTGGAAGAAGATTCCAAAGGAGAGGAGCTTGGTAGCAGAAAGCTCTGCCTCCTGATCTATTTTTGGAAATGCTAGGAACCACAAGTGAACCAGAAATTTGGGAGCGTGGCGTTCTAGTTGGATGATAAGGCGCTATAAGTTCATTAAGATATGACGATGCCTGATTGTTTAAGGCTTTATAAATAAGAAGAATAATTTTAAAGTCAATTCTATATTTTATGGGAAGCCAGTACAGAGAAACCAAAACAAGAGAAATGGGTTCTCTTAACCTAGTCCTAGTCAGTACACATGCAGCAGCATTCTGAATGAACTGAAGAGTTTTTATGGACTTTCTAGGACAACCAAGAAGAGAGTTGCAATACCTTGTTACCTGGAGGTAACAAAAGCATTAATTAATTTCTCTGCATTATTTAAAGACAGGATTTGCCTGATTTTAGCAATGTTGCACAAGTGGAAGTAGGCAGTCCCAGATATTTGTCTTAAATATGTATTAAAGGACAAATCCTGGTCAAAAACTACACCTAGGTTCCTTGCAGTGGCACTAGGGGCCAGAGCAACATTATCTAGTTTGACTACTTCTTTAGATAATGCATTACTTGCGTTTTTGGGCCCAAATACAATAAGTTTGGTTTTATCTGAATTTAGCAACAGGAAGTTAGATGCCATCCAATCTTTAATGTCCCAGAGACACTCTTGAAGTGAAGCTAACTGGTTAAGATCATCTGGTTTCATTGATAAGTATAATTGAGTGTCATCTGCATAGCAGAAGAAGTTGATGGAATGATTTCTCATAATGTCACCTAAAGGTAGCATATACAGTGGGGAAAAAAAGTATTTAGTCAGCCACCAATTGTGCAAGTTCTCCCACTTAAAAGATGAGAGAGGTCTCCAATTTTCATCATAGGTATACCTCAACTATGAGAGACAAAATGAGAAAAAAAAATCCAGAAAATCACATTGAAGGATTTTTAATGAATTAATTAGTAAATTCCTCGGTAAAATAAGTATTTGGTCACCTACAAACAAGCAAGATTTCTGCCTCTCACAGACCTGTAACTTCTTCTTTAAGAGGCTCCTCTGTCCTCCACTCGTTACCTGTATTAATGGCACCTGTTTGAACTCTTTATCAGTATAAAAGACACCTGTCCACAACCTCAAACAGTCAGACTCCAAACTCCACTATGGCCAAGACCAAAGAGCTGTCAAAGGACACCAGAAACAAAATCGTAGACCTGCACCAGGCTGGGAAGACTGAATCTGCAATAGGTAAGCAGCTTGGTGTGAAGAAATCAACTGTGGGAGCAATTATTAGAAAATGGAAGACATACAGGACCACTGATAATCTCCCTCGATCTGGGGCTCCACGCAAGATCTCACCCCGTGGGGTCAAAATGATCATGAGAACGGTGAGCAAAAATCCCAGAACCACACGGGGGAACCTAGTGAATGACCTGCAGAGAGCTGGGACCAAAGTAACAAAGGCTACCATCAGTAACACACTACGCCGCCAGGGACTCAAATCCTGCAGTGCCAGATGTGTCCCCCTGCTTAAGCCAGTACATGTCCAGGCCCGTCTGAAGTTTGATAGACAGCATTTGGATGATCCAGAAGAGGATTGGGAGAATGTCATATGGTCAGATGAAACCAAAATAGAACTTTATTGTAAAAACTCAACTTGTCGTGTTTGGAGGAGAAAGAACACCATACCTACTGTGAAGCATGGGGGTGGAAACATCATGCTTTGGGCTGTTTTTCTGCAAAGGGACCAGGACGACTGATCCATGTAAAGGAAAGAATGAATGGGGCCATGTATCGTGAGATTTTGAGTGAAAATCTCCTTCCATCAGCAAGGGCATTGAAGATGAAACGTGGCTGGGTCTTTCAGCATGACAATGATCCCAAACACACCACCTGGGCAACGAAGGAGTGGCTTCGTAAGAAGCATTTCAAGGTCCTGGAGTGGCCTAGCCAGTCTCCAGATCTCAACCCCATAGAAAATCTTGGGAGGGAGTTGAAAGTCCGTGTTGCCCAGCGACAGCCCCAAAACATCACTGCTGTAGAGGAGATCTGCATGGAGGAATAGGACAAAATACCAGCAACAGTGTGTGAAAATCTTGTGAAGACTTACAGAAAACGTTTGACCTCTGTCATTGCCAACAAAGGGTATATAACAAAGTATTGAGATGAACTTTTGTTATTGACCAAATACTTATTTTACCAAGGAATTTACTAATTAATTCATTAAAAATCCTTCAATGTGATTTTCTGGATTTTTTTTTCTCATTTTGTCTCTCATAGTTGAGGTATACCTATGATGAAAATTGGAGACCTCTCTCATCTTTTAAGTGGGAGAACTTGCACAATTGGTGGCTGACTAAATACTTTTTTGCCCCACTGTATAAGGTAAACAACATTGGTCCCAGCACAGAGCCATGTGGAATTCCATAATTAACTTTCATGTTCATGAAGGATTCACCATGAATATACATAAAATGAGACCGCTCTAATAAGTAAGACTCAAACCATTAAAGGACTGTTCCTTTAAGACCAACTGAATGTTTTAGTCTTTGCAAGAGGATACAATGGTCAATGGTGTCAAACGCAGCACTAAGGTCAAGTAAAACAAGCACGGTGGCCAGTCCTTTATCTGATGCCATTAGAAGGTCATTTGTAACTTTTACGAGTGCTGTCTCAGTACTGTTATGTTTCCAAAATGCCAAATGAAACTTCTCAAATAGACAATTATTCTCTAAAAAGGCACATAACTGATTAGCAACTGCCTTTTCAGGGATTTTTAAAAGATAAGGGAGATTGGATATAGGTTTACAGTTAGTCAAGGTTCCCGAATCAAGAGTGGGTTTTTTAAGAAGGGGTTTAATTACAGCTGCCTTAAAGGACAAAGGTACATGTTCTGTTAATAAAGACATATTTATTATGTTGCGAAAATGTGCGCTAATTGAAGGCAAAAGATCTTTGAGGAGTTTAGTTGGGATGGGGTCTAAAAGACAAGTAGTTGATTTAGAGGGTGAAAAAAGTGAGTTTAAGTCAGAGGGACTAATTGGGAGGAATCTGTCTAAATATAAATGTGAGTTTGAACATGCATGTGCATCAGGAAATAAATCTTGGCTAAAAGAAGGTAAAAGATTCTGAATTTTATCTCCGATGTTAGTAATTTTTTTATTGAACCTCATAAAATCATTACTTTGAAGAGTAGTAGGAATGCAAGCATCAACGGAGTTATGACTCTGTCAGCCCAGCTACAGTGCTGAAAAGAAATCTATGATTGTTTTTATTGTCCTCTATTAATGTAGAATACTATAGTTGCCCAGCACCCAGTTTTAAGAATATATCCCATCCATCCGTCTTCTTCCTCTTAATCCTTTTGGGGTCACGGGGGGGTGGGGGGTGGAGCCTAGGTCAGCATCTTTGGGCGAGAAGCAGGGTACACCCTGGACAGATTGTCAGTCCATTGCAGGGCCAACATGGAGAGACAGACAACCATTCACTCTCACAGTCATACCTAAGGACAATTTAGAATCCCCAGTTGATGCCAATTTTCCAGGCTAAATGTGATATTACACTCTTAGTGGAATGCAATTTTGTTTCATATTTGCGCACTAGTTGTTTTAGCTTACGAGTTTGGGAGTTAAACCATGGAGCTAGTTTTCTATGTTTAATTTTCTTCTTTTTAAGAAGCGCAATCGTATCCAGTGTGGTTTGTAGTGAGACTGCTATGCTATCAGTATAGTTACAGTGTCACAAACTGAGCACCGGAGGTTTTCGCGATGCTCAGTCTTGTGGCTTTTTCTCTGTATTTACACTACCGTTCAAAAGTTTGGGGTAACTTAGAAATTTCCTTATTTTTGAAAGAAAAGCACTTTTTTTCAATGAAGATAACTTTAAACTAATCAGAAATACACTCTATACATTGCTAATGCGGTAAATGACTGTTCTAGCTGCAAATGTCTGGTTTTTGGTGCAATATCTACATAGGTGTTTAGAGGCTCATTTCCAGCAACTATCAATCCAGTGTTCTAATGGTACAATGTGTTTGCTCATTGTGTCAGAAGGCTAATGGATGATTAGAAAACCCTTGTGCAATCATGTTAGGTCTGCAATGCTGTAATTGCTGCAAATGGAGGATTCTTTGACGAAAGCAAAGTTTGAAGGAAAAAATTATTATTTCAAATACAAATCATTATTTCTAACCTTGTCAATGTCTTGACTATATTTTCTATTCATTTTACAACTCATGGTGGTAAATAAGTGTGACTTTTCATGGAAAACACAAAATAATTGTCTGGGTGACCCCAAACTTTTGAATGGTAGTGTATATATTTGTTGTATTTTGCGCCTTGGGTTTCTGTATTCTCGTATTGGTTCTTATTTTCTTGTTTATATTGTGGTTTTGTTACTCTCATTTTGTATTAGGTTGTATTTATTTCTCTGTCTGTATTTGTTGATATTTTATTCTTTGTATTTTGGACTGTCTTGTTCTTTCTCTGGGTTGACAGCTGTCAAGTGGTGTTTCTGGGTTGTGCTCCATGTGGGCGTCGCCCTGTCAGCTGTCAGCTTCCCTCGCTCTCCTCTCATCGCTCGCAGCTGATCCTTATCATTAATCATTGTTACCTCTTTGCCTGCTCATGTGACCCCACGCCTGTCGCTACTTGTATATTTGTTTTGGACCCTATTTAAGGGCAGTATTTTCTTTTCATTTTTGCCACAGTCTTAGTTATACATTCTCCTTGCCACCAGAACCCCTTCCCCATTCTGGTGTGTTTGTTCTGATTCTCCATCCATAAGTTTATCTTCTTATCTATTTGGATTTTGCTTTGATGCACTCTGGAACTTTGTATTTTGTTACCTCCGCCAAGGAGGTTATGTTTTTGCCTGGGTTTGTTTGTTTGTCTGTCTGTTTGTGACCAACATAACTCAAAAAGTTATGGACAGATTTTGATGAAATTTTCAGGAAATGTCCGAACTGGGACAAGGAAGAAATGATTAGATTTTGGGAGTGATCTGGATCACCGTCTGGATCCAGGAATTTTATAAAGGATTCTTTATCATTGGGAGATAGGGCTATTTGAGCATATGCACATGTAGCTCCACAATAACTAGTCAGGGTGATTGGAAAAAATATACAGAATAATAAGTTCCCAAGTCCAGCAATTAAATGCAATTAAATTTTTGAGTAGATCACAGCATGGGGGACTGAGCTGCCTTGGCGGAGGTCTGCGCTCTCCGAGTGCTTTTCTAGTTAATAAATGCCACAAACTGCAGTTTAGCGCATGGGTCTGTCTTTCTGCTCCGAGGGGCCAATCATGACAGAAGACTGAGGCCAGTAAAAGACCCAGTTGCTGCAGCTTGTGGATTTTTGCCTTTTTTTTTGTTGTTTCACTCACCTGTTCTGTGGGGCTACCATGTCTATCACCCTGGACTTATCAACCCTGGTATTGAGCGAAGAAGAGCAGTGGTCTGTACACATTTTCTTCTCTGGCTGTTCTGTCAGCCAACTCTGCCACTGCTGCTGCCTCTCCCTCTGCCTCGGCAATTCCTCCAGCTGCTGAAGGACTGGTCTCCTCCTTCTCAGCTCCGCTCATCACCACGTCTGCAGGGGCGGCTCCTCTACGTTCTTCTGAGGGGCCCACAACAGCTGCAGCCACAGAGAGGGCAGATTCTATGCCAGCTGCACCAGAAAACATCACGCCCCGGGAACACAGGCAAGTGTTTTAATTCATTAACGCATGAATTATCTTGTCTGATTCCCGGTGGTGAGGCTCAAACTGTGCAGTCCTCTGAGTCCTCACTGCCTGCTGCAGCTACACACCTTTTACCTTCTCTCTCTGTGTCTCCTCCTTTATCCCCTGAGTGTCTGCTGGCCCCAGGTTCAGGCCGCCGGACATTGGAGGAGCCTGCGGCCCTGGAGGATCTGGTTCCAGCCCTGCAGCCACGCTATGGATGGAGGGAGAGCACTGAGACCAAGCTGACACCTGCACCTACAAAGGAAAGTCCCCAGACTTCAGCTGAGCAAGAAGCAGCATCAGCAGGGAGCCAACCTCCTGTCGCCACGCAGGGCGAGCCACCTGCGTGGGCCACATCGCAGAGGGGTCCCAGGACTGCATTGACCACAATGCCTGCTGCAGGGGCTGCCACAGCAGAATCAGAGCTGGACCTCCAGAGGGCCGGGCCCGAGGAACCATCACCCAGATCGAAGGAGTCCTGGACAACAGTGGAGCTCGAGCTCAGGCAAGCACTCTCCTTTGTTTTTCTTGTGTCTGTTTTGGAGAGATCTTGTCTGGCTCTTGGTGGGGGGAGCCGGATGCAGCCGTCAGCTGCACCTGAGTTCACCTCGCCGGGCTTCACTGCTGCTGGTGACCCTGACCCTGTTTCTCTGCCTGTCCTGTCTGAGCTCTCCCCCAGGGTCACTGAGGATGTTCCAGCTTTGCCACATGTCTCTGTGGGTCCAGGCTTGCCGTCCGAGATCATCATGGTTCATCATGGTTTCTTCCAGCCCAGGACCCCTCCAGTAGAGGTCTTTGCGGGTGCTCCGTCCCAGCCCAAGGCCTCCAAGGGTGCAGCTTTGGCCCATTCCAGGTCCACCGTGGGTGCAGCTTTGGCCCAGTCCGGGTCCTCCGTGGATACAGCTCTGGCCCAGACCGGGCCTACCGAAGGTGCAGCTTCCTTTCCAGTGGAAAGGCTCCGTCCCAGCCCAAGGCCTCCAAGGGTGCAGCTTTGGCCCATTCCAGGGCCTCCAAGGGTGCAACTTTGGCCCAGTCCAGGTCCTCCGTGGGTGCAGCACTGGCCCAGTCCAGGTCCACTGTGGGTGCAGCTTTGGCCCAGTCCGGGCCCACAGCAGGTGCTACTTTTCTCCAGCCCAGAGCCACCGTGGGTGCTGCCTTGCTCCAGCCCAGAGCCTCCGCGGGTGCAGCTTTGCTCCAGTCCAAAGCCTCCACAGGTGCAACCATGTTGCCTGTGAGGCCCAGTAATGCACTGGGCCTCACTCCTTTCGTCACTCTCAATGAAATATTTTTTTTGCTGGTCATTAACATTTGTTTGTTCTCTCCCATAGATTGAGTCCCCATCGTGCTGTTTGCTCTCTACATGTCTGTTCTTTTCTTCTTCTCTATCCCCTCACCCCCCAGCCAGTCGCAGCAGATGACTGCCCCTCCCTGAGCCTGGTTCTGCTGGAGGTTTCTTCCTGTTAAAAGGGAGTTTTTCCTCTCCACCGTTGCCAAGTGCTTGCTGACAGGGGATCGCCTGATTGCTGGGGTCTTTCTGCAACTGTGGGGGTTCCCCCTACAGTTGATAGTTCTATGAGATGACTGTTGTTGTGAAATGGCGCTATATAAATAAAGTTGAATTGAATTGAATTGAACCATGTTCCAGTCCGGGACCACCACGGGTGCAACCTCACTCCAGTCCGGAGCCACCGTGGGTGCAACCTTGCTCCAGTCCGGAGCCATTGAGGGTGCTACTATGTCCCAGTCCGGGACCACCGAGGGTGGTACTGGCCAGTCCGAGGGTGTCGTGGTCCCTTCTCCTTTGCCAGACACTGTCATGGTTTCCCCCCCCGCCTGATGCCATCGTGGTTCCCCCTCCTCTGCCCGAGACTGTCGTGGTTCCCTCTCTTCTGCCCAATGCCGTTGTGGCTCCCTCTCCTCATCCTGACATCGTCCTGGTTTCCCCGACTCCTCCATCCTGTCCGCCATTGATTCTTCCTGTTGGGCAGCCGCCCCCTCGACCACCCTTGCTGGTCAGGTGGCTGAAAAACTCAGCTCGACCGCCTGACGGACTGAGCCGTTGGGTTGGGTGGCCCATATTCTCTGGCAGGCCACCCGACTCGTACCACCTCGCCATCCGCCTGGCCTGGGACTTTGGCTGGCCACCTGAACTTTCTAGCTCTTTGGTCCGGGGGGCCTAAGTCATTGATTTTAACTGTTGTGGGTCCTGAGCAGGGTTGTTTCGTTACCTCCTAGCCTGTTCCCCCCACCACCCACCCTGAGTTGGTTATTGTTGTGCTCCTGTTGGGGGGGGGGGGGGTCCTTATTTTTTTTATGTTACCCTGGAGTGTCAGGGAACCACCCCTTGGGAGGGGGGCTCTGTCACAAGCTGAGTACCCGAGGTTTCCGCCATGCTGAGTCTTGTGGCTTTTTCTCTGTATTTATTGTATTTGTTGTATTTTGTGCCTTGGATTTCTGTATTCTCGTATTGGTTCTTATTTTCTTGTTTATGTTATGGGTTTGTTACTCTCATTTTGCATTAGGTTGTATTTACTTCTCTGTCTGCATTTGTTGATATTTTATTCTTTGTATTTCGGACTGTTGTGTTCTTTCTCTGGGTTGACAGCTATCAAGTGGTGTTTCTGGGTTGTGCTCCATGTGGGCGTCGCCCTGTCAGCTGTCAGCTCCCTCACTCTCCTCTCATCATTCACAGCTGATCCTAATCATTAATCATTGTTACCTTTTTGCCCGCTCATGTGACCCCACACCTGTCGCTACTTCTGCATTTGTTTTGGACCTTATTTAAGGGCAGTATTTTCTTTTCATTTTTGCCGCGCGTGGGTCTGTCTCTCTGCCCCGAGGGGCCAATCATGACATACAGTATATCCGGAAAGTATTCACAGCGCTTCACTTTTTCCAGTTTGTTATGTTATGGCCTTATTCCAAAATGGATTAAATTTATTTTTTTCCCTCAAAATTCTACACACAATACCCCATAATGACAATGTGAAAAAAGTTTGGGGAAGGGTAAAGAAATATTTCTGCTGCTTTCAAGGTCCCAATGAGCACAGTGGCCTCCATCATCCATAAATGGAAGAAGTTCGGAACCACAAGGACTATTCCTAGAGCTGGCCGGTCATCTAAACTGAGTGATTGGGGAAGAAGGGCCTCAGTCAGGGAGGGACCAAGAACCCCATGGTTACTCTGTCAGAGCTCCAGCATTTCTCTGTGGAGAGAGGAGAACCTTTCAGAAGGACAACCATCTCTGCAGCAATCCACCAATCACACCTGTATGGTAGAGTGGCCAGACAGAAGCCACTCCTTAGTAAAAGGCACATGGCAGCCTGCCTGGAGTTTGCCAAAAGGCACCTGAAGGACTCTCAGACCATAAGAAACAAAATTCTCTGGTCTGATGAGACAAAGATTGAACTCTTTGGCATGAATGTCAGATGTCATGTTCAGAGGAAACCAGGCACCACTCATTATCAGGCCAATACCATCCCTTCAGTGAAGCATGGTGGTGGCAGCATCATGCTGTGGGGATGTTTTTCAGTGGCAGGAACTGGGAGACTAGTCAGGATAGAGGGAAAGATGAATGCAGCAATGTACAGAGACATCCTGGATGAAACCTGGTCCAGAGTGCTCTTGACCTCAGGACTGGGGCGACGGTTCATCTTTCAGCAGGACAACGACCGTAAGCACACAGCCAAGATATCAAAGGAGTGACTTCAGGATGACTCTGTGAATGTCCTTGAGTGGCCCAGCCAGAGCCCAGACTTGAATCCAATTGAACATCTCTGGAGAGATCTGAAAATGGCTGTGCACCGACGCTTCCCATCCAACTTGATATAGCTTGAGAGGTGCTGCAAAGAGGAATGGGCGAAACTGTCCAAAGAAAGGCGTGCCAAGCTTGTGGCATCATATTCAAAAAGACTTGAGGCTGTAATTGCTGCCAAAGGTGCATCGACAAAGTATTGAGCAATGGCTGTGAATACTTGTGTACCTGTGATTTCTTAGTTTTTATTTTTAATAAATTTGCAAAAATCTCAACAAACTTTTTTCACGTTATCATTATGGGGTATTGTGTGTGAAATTTTGAGGAAAAAAATAAATGTAATCCATTTTGGAATAAGGCTGTAACAAAATGTAGAAAAGGTGAAGCACTGTGAATACTTTCTGGTTGCACTGTATTCCCAGCTAATATTGAGCTACCCAGTCTGTTTAGATGGATCCCGTCGGATTTATAAAAAGAAAAAAACAGATTGAAATTGACAATGAAACCAAAGTTGTGGGCAGGGCAGGAATGCTGGAGCCAGGTACTGAGACTGAGTAGTCTGCTAAATTGCTGAGCACCTCAAGACAGCGTTGGAATAGGGCCACTATTAAAAACAGCTTTTCACACTGTCCGTACTGTACTAAACTATGTTTGACCCCCAAAGTCCACATCATTTGACTGGTGTGATACTTCCATGCAGTGGTCCCCAACCAAATGCCATGAAGGACCAAGACCCTGCAGGTCTTCTCGCTTCAGCAGGTATTTTCACTGATCAGCAATCAGTGGGAAGAAATTAGGTTAAATCACGTGTTGAAGACAGTGGCTGCAGGTAAAACCTGCAGGGTCTTGGCCCTCCATGGCACATGGTTGTGGAACACCTAAAACGATGAATACTTCTTTGGCTCTGGCAGGATTGGGAGCTGCGGACATTGCATTCCCCACATACCGTACCATTAGTTTGACTGTTTCTCTTCCCATGATCATTTACAACAATACTTAAAAACAGTCAGCTTTTGTCCAATGCAGAGGTCAAGTGTTTACTCTTGTGCAGATAGGAAGATATCTGCAGAGGTTTGGTGGAAAATTGGAGCTTCAGCAAGGGAGAGCTCCACTTTCGCATGGAGCAGCTTTGGATAATGAGAATGAGCTCTTACTCGCTGTTTGAAACAGGATGTAACTGAAAAGCTGGTTAAAACCCAATGGAGCCCACAAATGAGTATTAATAAATAAATTAACAGAAAACAGTCTCAACACCGAGCTTTTAATGTTTTTTCTTTCTTCAGTACAAGACAGGATGATTTCTTCATCCTGCATGAGGTCCAATATGACAGTCTTCTAGAGTCCAACTTCAAGACAGAGTTTCTCAGTTTGCTCTCTAAACGCTATGAGGAAGTGACTAAGAGAAAACTGACAATCTCCTTTGCTGACAGGTAGAGAAACAGATGACCTTATTTAACATAAAAAAACTGAAACACACAGACTCCTGACTTACATTCCTTTGATTCAGACTGGAGTTCAGAGTGAAGAAAGAGGGCTGGGGTGGAGGAACCTCTAGAGTGGTGGTGTTCCAAAAAGGCCAAGGAGACCTGGCACAGTTCAAACCTGGAGGGAAGACCCTGACTATCACAATAGGGGACGGTCTACCAAAATCCTCAAGTAGGTTAAAATCCATAATTTCAAACTCTTTTTAATTTATGGGTCAGATACACCTCAAACTCATTTCAGATGTTTCCCAAGTGTAGGGGAAAAGACTAGGATGATTTTTTTAAAGTGCAGTTTAAACAGTATGTCTCAGAAATTATAGTTACACATATTATATGTAATATATACAAATTACAGATGCACATTCATATGTAGAGCATTTCACAATTATGTTTCAAAAACATAACAAGATCAAGAAAAAAACTTCTACCCATGGATACTTTGTTACTCCTGTGTAGTAATGCTGATAACACTGGTCAACACCAAATTTAATGTCTAAGGTTTTTTTTAGCTGATTTAGGAAAATTTTGATGTGCTGAATCCAAAAATCACATTGGTTTTGCTCAATCAGGTCAACTTTTGGAATTATGGCCACATGTTGTTTTATACGTTTTTGTTTACATGTACAGGTATTTTCGTTTTATATGATGCAAAATTCTTTTTTATGTCTTGAAATTCTCTGAATTTTGAACAATGATGACATAACATTCAATTTACATGTACTTACCTTTATATAAAGGTAAGTATATGCACAGTACTAAGTAAGTACAGGTTTTTACTTAGCACCTGATCGAGAGAAACGGATGTCATTTTTGGATTCAGCAGTGCAAAATTGTCTTAAATCAGTTGAAAAAACACAGACAACTTACAAAAAAATTTTTTTGTAACCCTGTGTAATACTACACACATGTAAATGGATCTGGAGTTAGAGTCCCATGAATGCAAATGTAACTGTTCAATTATTTTATCAGAGCCAACCAGGAAGTCTGGTCCACAGTCTTATGGAGGAGGGAGAACTCATGTACCAAACAGAGGTTTGTATTTACACCTATAACATTTTTATTACTGCCTGATGAAGTATTGTAACTCTTCTGCATTTATTGTACCATTTATATCACCACAGTTAGCTCACCGATGTCTCCACTAAAGTCAAGTGAAGTTGCATTTATAAGAAAAAATAATTGTTTATCACAAATCACAAATGCATAAGCAAGGCAAAGAAGAAAAATATATAATTTGCAAGAACAGTATCAAATCTATGATAAAATCATGCAAAGACCAGTAAAAAAATCACAATTTTATGAGAAAAAAAATTCAAAAAAATTTGTGAGAAAGAAAGCATCACAAGAAAAGTGGGAAATTTATAATTAAAAAGCTGCAAATTCATGTTAAAAAGTTACAAATTTAAAATAAAGGTTCCAGATTTATGAAAAAAAAATAATTTGTAAGAAAAAAATCTGCAGATTTACAAATACGGATTCAAAATTCATAAATTGATGAGATTAACTTGCTTACTACTAATGCTGCAAGACCACTTCATTGTTTTAATACAAACTAGTGCATTGCCCGTAGAACGCAAGTATTCCTGTCTGAAACAGGTATCCCAATCAGGCTTTACAGGCCCCAATGTAGGCTGTTTGAAAGTGGAATACAAAGAGGTGTAGCCTATACAGACGTGGACAAAATTGTTGGTACCCCTCTATTAATGAAAGAAAAACCCACAATGGTCACAGAAATAACTTGAATCTGACAAAAGTGGTAATAATTAAAAATTCTATGAACATTAACCAATGAAAATCACACAATACTTTTGAATTGTGGTTCAACAGAATTATTTAAAAAAAAAACAAACTCATGAAACAGGCCTGGACAAAAATGATGGTACCCTTAACTTAATATTTTGTTGCACAACCTTTTGAGGCAATCACTGCAATCAAACGACTTCTGTAACTGTCAATGAGACTTCTGCACCTCTCAGCAGGTATTTTGGCCCACTCCTCATGAGCAAACTGCTCCAGTTGTCTCAGGTTTGAAGGGTGCCTTCTCCAGACAACATGTTTCAGCTCCTTCCGCAAATGTTCAATAGGATTTAGATCAGGGCTCATAGAAGGCCACTTTAGAATAGTCCAATGTTTTGTTCTTAGCCATTCTTGGGTGTTTTTAGCTGTGTGTTTTGGGTCATTATCCTGTTGCAAGACCCATGACCTGCGACTGAGACCAAGCTGTTTGACAGTGGTCAGCACATTTCTCTCTAGAATACCTTGATAGTCTTGAGATTTCATTGTACCCTGCACAGATTCAAGACACCCTGTGCCAGATGCAGCAAAGCAGCCCCAGAACATAACAGAACCTCCTCCATGTTTCACAGTAGGGACAGTGTTCTTTTCTTGGTATGCTTCATTTTTGCGTCTGTGAACATAGCACTGATGTGCCTTGCCAGAAAAATCCAGTTTTGTCTCGTCTGTCCATAGGACATTCTCCCAGAAGCTTTGCGGCTTGTCAACACGCAGTTTGGCAAATTTCAGTCTGGCTTTTTTATGATTTGTTTTCAACAGTGGTGTCCTCCTTGGTCATCTCCCATGAAGTCCACTTTGGCTCAAACAACAACGGATGGTGCGATCTGACACTGATGTACCTTGACCTTGGAGTTCACCATGAATGTGTTTAGAGGTTGTTCTGGGCTCTTTTGTTACCATTCGTATTATCCGTCTCCTCCTGCGGCCACATCCAGGGAGGTTGGCTACAGTCCCATGGATCTTAAATTTCTGAATAATATGTGCAACTGTAGTCACAGGAACATCAAGCTGCTTGGAGATGGTCTTATAGCCTTTTCCTTTAACATGCTTGTCTATAATTTTCTTTCTAATCTCCTGAGACAACACTCTCCTTTGCTTCCTCTGGTCCATGTTCAGTGTGGTACACACCATGTCAACAAACAGCACAGTGACTGCTTGTCACCCTTTAAATAGGCCGACTGACTGATTACAAGTTTGTAGACACCTGTGATGTTAATTAGAGGACACATCTTGGTTGAACATGTCCCTATTGTCACATTATTTTCAATCTTTTCTAGGGGTACCATCATTTTTGTCCAGGCCTGTTTCATGAGGTTTTTTTTTTTTTTTAATAATTCTGTTGAACCACAATTCAAAAGCATTGTGTGATTTTCATTGGTTAATTTTCATAGAATTTTTATTTATTACCACTTTTGTCAGATTCAAGTTATTTCTGTGATCATTGTGGATTTTTCTTTCATTAACAGAGGGGTACCAACAATTTTGTCCGCATCTGTATGTAAGCAATCACATGTTAGACTTTGACAAATATAAAAGGGAGTAAATGGCACTAAGATTTATTTGATTGTGTGAATATTAATTACAGAGTACCTAATTATTGAAAATGAATGGGACTTCCAATATTAGCGACTGTTTCAGATCCCTTGTTTATTTGTTTGTCAGATCACTTTGTGTGATCTTTTGTCACTTATTCAAGATAATAGTGCATGTTGCACTTTCGGGAATGGGAGTTGATGAGTCATCATTATAATTATTTTAGTTTATATCACTGTTCAGCAGTGTTGGGAGTAACAAGTTAACACGTTACTGTAACACCACTGCTTTTGCAGTAATGTGCTGTGTCACGAAATTACTGTTTTAAAATTCAGTAATGTGTTACAGTTACCGAAGTTTGATCAGATGCATTACTCGCGTTACTCATTTTATTAATATGGATAGATATTTTTAGCGTAAATAAACTGACCCTACCATAGCTGGCGCAGCTGTCAGTCTCCTCCGCGGATCGGTTTCCTGCCCTGCCCCAGATCATGCCGCAGCCCGGTGGGAAGAAATGCCGTGGCAGTGGCGACTTCTCATATCGAGCCCTGATCGCCTGTTGTCCGAGCGGTGAGTAGCCCCCAACAGCTCCTACTTCTGTGGTTAAACATGAGTATTTTTTGAGCAAGAAGCTCGCATTTAATGTCCACATTAAATGCATTTAAAGTTTTCTTATGCACAGACAAAAAGTGACTGTGAAGTAAAGAACAGCTTCTTCTAAGTGGTGAACTTTCATTTATCTGTGCTTTCTGCTTTATTTTATCTTATTCATTTACATGCTGTTGTGATATGCAAGTATTTCATGGAAGCAAATCCTCTAAATATGCATTTTTAATGGTCTGGTCCAGGGGTGTCAAACATGTAGCTCGTGGGCCAAAAATGCCCCACCAGGGGGTCCAAAATATTCTCTGTGAATTTACAGCTTTATTTCTAGTAAATTTCTGACTTTCTACTGATTACAATAGTTTAATTAAACCTGAGACATTTTTTCTCTGTAAGATGAGACTTTTTTCTCCATCAGTTTTCTTTTTCTTCTTTTTTCTGATGAGAACAAGTTGCCCTTGATCTTGTTATGTGTGCAAGATGATTTAAGTATGCATTTAAAAGTAACGTGAAAGCTACTTTTCCAAGTAACTAGTTACTTTAATCATGCAGTAACGCAAAAGTAACTCAGTTACTTTTGAAAAGAAGTAACTAGTAACTGTAACTAGTTACTATTTTTTAGTAACTTGCCCAACACTGCTGTTCAGTGATGGAGTTCAGTATAATGTTGAATTTCTTCTGTGTATCGTCAATAAACTCATGCAGTACTATAACAGGACACGTTTATAAATATTTGAGACCCATTGGCTGCTGCTTTACCTGTGTGCTTCCGAAGGACTGCGATCCACCGGTTCAGCGGCTGCTCCCCCGGTGCACCTGGTGTTCTTCATGCCAAATTATCCATTAGACCTACGCGATCACAGCAACTTTATGGTATAATTCTTTAAGCATTAAACCTTAAGCCTATCTTTTGTCGCTATTTGCACTATGGGTAGCATTAGTGTACATGGACTGCTGTTGTTGTTTTTCCAGCCTTATTCCTTTTCTTTTTTATATACAGTGATCCCTCACTTATCGCGGTTAATGGGTTCCAGAACCGACCGCGAAAAGTGAAAAACCGCGAAGTAGCGTCACCCCTAATGACGTCATCCATAAATAATACGTACGTTCATTCTCTCACTCTCTCTCTCTCATATGATACGTGTGTGTGTGTGTGTACGTGTACATACATACGTAGATGTAAATAAAGTGTACATAAATATGTTTTTAGAACTCTTTTATTCTTATAACAAGATACGTAACTCAAGATGAAAATGATTTACTGCACAGGTTAATGAGAGCTTTACTGCTCCTCAGGTGACGCCTCATCGTCAGGTGCTAGAAGCGCAGGATCATCGAGGGCAGCTTCCGATAGAGCTGGAGAAGCTGCAGGAGGCGGCGTAGTGGCTCGACGGGAAGACTATTTCGCACAAAATGGCACAAGAGAACAGCAAAAAGTTCCACGCGGCGAGACTAAAAGTAACACGAGCAATAAAGAGCAATGAATGCGGTCTTCCTTCCCTTAATGGGCGCTCGGCAGGGAAAGGAGGTGGGTGAAACGTCTCGGCCAATCAGCTTGCGGGGTGAAACGTCTCGGCCAATCAGCTTGCGAGATTTCCGAGCTGAGCCAACACGAGAACAGAGAACAGAGAGGTGGATTTTTTGAGCTGTGCGGCTCTCCGTGTTGATACCTGATGTTCTAATGTAGTCTCCCTGCCTTCTGCTAGCGCCCGGCCATTATTTCTCAATTTTGAATTTTTGATGAATATTTTTGAAAAATCCGCGATGCACTGAGGGCGCGAAAGGTGAAGCGCGAAGTAGCGAGGGATCACTGTATTGTGCACACCACTGAAGAGAGAGAGAAACGCCATTTCAATTCTCCTGTATGTGCTGCACGTATATCAGCTGTTCTGATAGATATGCCATCAGAACACCAATGGATCCAATTAGCTGATCGCTCGAACCACAAAGCTCAACTGTTTTCCATGATAAATCACCCTCAGGACAAAAGCACACTCCAAAAGCACACAACCCTCGGTGACCTCAGGTGAAGATGGACGACCCTCAGCGACCTCAGGTGAAGATGGATGACCTTCAGCGACCTCAGGCAAAGACGGATGACCTTTGGTGACCTCAGGCAAAGACGGATGACCTTTGGCAACCTCAGGCGAAGACAGATGATCCTCGGAGACCTCAGTCGAAGGCGAAGGACCCTTGGCGACCTCAGGCGGAGATGGAGGTCCCTCAGTGACTTCAGGCGAAGACAGCTGATGACCCTTGGTGATCTCAGGCGAAGATTCGGGCAAGAGAACAGAGACAGTCACCAAGTCAGTATCACCGGCAGCAGTGGAGCCCAGCGAGGAAAGCTCAGAAGCAGATGGCAGCTGTAACTGGCTGTCCTCACCAAAACAAGACCTCTCTAATACCAACATAGTGAAGACAAAAAAGAGGACTTCTCTTAGCTCAAGCTCCACCGCCGTCCAGCACTCTGATGATCCAGGCTGGGGCATCTCGAATCCACTCGCCCGCGGATCCCTCTCCGACATGGCTACCTCATACGGAGAGGAAGAGAGAAGCACCGGAACACAGTTATAGGCAGCAATGGAGCCCGGCAAGGAGAACTCAAGAGCAGAGGACGTCTGCAACTGATTCTCCCCACCCCAAGACAAGATTTCTCTAGCTCTGAAGGTGTAGAAACAGAACAGAGTACTTGCCTAGACTCGAGCTCCACCACTGTCCAGGACTCCAGCGTCTCTGCTGCGGTGGCCCTTGCAGCAGGCATGATGGTGGATGCAGCTTGCCAACCACCAGGTGTGGTGGCCGACGCTGGTGGAACTTCCGGCATGGCAGCAGATGCTGGAGATCGTCTCACCGATGGCGCTGAGTCCTGTGATGCTGAAATCAGGGGACAGTCTCCTGTCGGCTCAGGCTTAAGGACACAGGGGGCGATCTCCTCCCATCCAGGCCGTGGTTGTGGGGCTGGAACAAGACTCTCCAGGGCTGCAGGCCTTTCCGTCATCCGGCGGCTCCCTCCCAGGACCGGCGGACACTCAGGGAAAGCAGAGGGGAACATGGGAGAAGAGGTGAGGATAAAGGACAGGATGCAGTAGCTGGTGGTGAGGGCTCAGCCAAAGTAGATAACAGCTGGTGAGACACCTCCCCCACCCTTCCCGGGAATAAAATAGGTACTTGCCTTAAATCCCGGGTGGTTGTCGTCGCTGCTGCAGGACCAGGCAAATCCCTTCCGGGGATTGCGGAGGTCGTCTGGCAAGGGTGGAAAAACACTGGAGTCAGGGGACGCTCCGTCGTCAGCTCAGACTCCACTCCACCCGGTGAACCTCCATCCAGCTGGGATGCTAACTTCGGAAGGAGCCATGGCTTGTACTCCAGTAGATGCTCTGTCTCCAATAACAAAACCCGCCGGCACTCTTCCCGCTTCTCGTTAGATGGTGCGGGCCACTGTTCGAGAGGAGAAGGCAGGGCTGCAGCTGGGCAACAGCGACTGCCTGGAGACCTCCGTACCTGGGGATGCTTCTTCGTTGGCACAGGTACAGATGAGGAAGCATTTTCCCCCAACCCGCAGAGCATGGGTTGTGGGTTGGTGGCAGAAACGAGGAAACCCATGAGTTCTGGATGGCTCCACAGGCTCGGGCACACCTCCAGTACCTGTACCGCGCTGTCCAGGCATTCCTTGGCCACTTCGGGAGTGCGGGAGGCACGAGCCGCCGATATTATGCCCTGTAGCACACCGACAGCCCAGCACTCCACCTCGTTCAGTCCATGATTACTATTGTCCATGTTGGCTGATATACCAGCGGAAAAAAATGGACTTTAACAAAAAATATATGGGAGGGAAAAAACAAAAAAGCAAACTCACAGCAGCTGGGTCCACACTGGCAGCGTCCTTCTGTCATAACTGGCCCGGCAGGGATGAAACGAAGACCCAAACTCTAGCTGTGAGTTTGCTGAACGTTTAATAAAAAAAAAACACAAAATAGCACAAAATCACAAAAACTTACATAGACAGGAGGCGAAGATTACAAATAGGGCTGAAGCATGGAGCGCACGCTGGTAAGACCAAATAGCCCATGAGAAAATAAAGCGTGGGGCACACACAGGATACTGAATGAGAATAGACGTAGAATTAACGTCTGAACTTGGTTGAGGACACTGCGCCGAATAGCAATCCAGCAGTCTTAAATAGGACAGGGAGAATTAAACAAATTAATGACAGGTGTGGGTAACAGGAGCGAGGGTGACAGACCTAAATATTGACAGCTGTGACAACCTGCAAACTAGAGCTACAGGGGAAGTAGACAAGACACGTTGTCAAAAATAAGAGCACAGGAAATTAAGTTAAAGGAACTAATTACAGCCCGAATAATACATAGGTAGAAAATAATGACCCACCACGATAAGGACGAGATAAAAATGAATAACAATAATGATAGATATAACACTTCAAAAAGAACCTAAGGCAAAGATGGAGAAGGCTCATAAACAAACAGGAAGATGTAATTTATCATACAAAACAAAATGGCCATAAGTACATAATCTAAATAGCCAGGACTATGTATGAGAAATTAGTGTAATAAGTGTGATAAGGTACAAGGATTATTTAATTTATACATATAGGTGTGTGTGTGTGTGTGTGTGTGTGTGTGTGTGTGTGTGTGTGTGTGTGTGTGTGTGTGTGTGTGTGCGTGCGTGTGTGTGTAAACGGAGGTGTACTTCGTGGCCACAAACAAAAGGGAAAGAACTCATAGGGGCACCAGTCCAAAACTTGGCCAATTTATTAATAACTAATCTTTGTACCCTTCATCAACTAGTCTCAAATATTTGTGAATTCTTCTGTATGACCCAGAAAACAGAAAAAAATAATCAAGCAGAAACTTCTATATACCATTAACAGTTTTAATGATCAAATGCAGATTAAATGACATTACATTCAATTGATTTGTAAGCAGGTGAAATTATCAACAAGTGTCAAATATCACATCAACTGGTAACGGATTCCTGAGCATAAGGTCTATAGTTAAACCTTTGTGGAAACAAGAGAAACCAGATTTTGAATTTGTAACTGTAATGGAACAGGAGACTGTGAAGTAACTGTAACAAAAATATGCATAAAATTGGATGCAATTTTATGGAGAAAATGATAAAAACTGATTATATGAAAAAGGAAATTCTGAGTTACTCTACAAAAAAAATGGATGTTAATGAAAAGAAGAATGTTATTTTTCCTTCAGTTTTATAGCTCCTCTCATAGCTTATGGACTAACTTTTAACATGAAAAATTGGTCCTATTCAATTAAAATTAGACATCACCTTCAGCCCAGCAAATATAAAGTTGGAGTCTAGCTTACGACCAGCTGTGTCTTCCGAGTTCAGTGATGATCCCTGGGTAAATGCCAGTAGATGGCAAAGAGGGAAGACTGCCCGCAGTCCTTCCCAGTTGGTGCAGCGGTTGCTCAGACTCAGCAGCAGGGGCGACAGTGGAGCCGGCAGTAGAGTGGACAGCTGGCCCCCAGGGCAGGTGACGTCTTCTCCTAGGGAACAGGTCCTTCCCTGGCCCGCAACTTTGGGATGTCCACCGGCCGACAAGAACCACAGAACTAAAGAAAAAAAATGGATGTAAAGCGGTTCCACCCACGAAATCCAAGTTCTTCCGACGTCGTGGTACGTGGATGAGACAGTCTTGAGGAAAAAGTTCAAAAATTACTATCAGTCCACTTCAGCGGTGAGTTAAGGAAAATCAATAGAAAAAGTTAAACAGAGTAAAACAGCGTTTGAGGAGAGGGGGGAAAAAGCTTTGGCGTTTTACTCCAAGTAAGAGGGGTATGGAGCTCAAGACAGGATGATCTCTCCTCAGATACTAATGAAAAAAAACACACACAAAAGAGACAGAATTCAGACCAACAGAAAAGACTTCAGAAAGACCACAGAAAGAACTGAGAAGGTCTGACAAAAGATATGACAAAGAACAAACTGGAAAACTAGGGCGTTTTCCTCTTTTAAATGAGAGCAATTCTTTGGTCATAACATATGACTGGCAGCAGGAAGAACCAATTATCAGCTATCATGGGAGATTTGAATGGACTCTTGTCCAATAAGAAAGCGGTCCTTTGTCTGTAACGGACCAATAGAATGAAAGGGGGCATTGTCCAACAGAGAGGGGCTGGTGATTGGCTGGTACCAGTCAGATGATTTACGTAAGATTATCAGAAGAAAAACATATATTAATATTGAAATTCATATGCCAGTCGGTGCATTGTGACATGCACTACACAAAGAGCAGAGAACTTCATTAGACTTATATATATAACACTAGTCAACACCAAATTTATTACCTGCGCCAAAGAGGTTATGTTTTCATCGGCGTTGGTTTGTCTGTCTGTCTGTCTGTCTGTCTGTCTGTCTGTCTGTCTGTCTGTTTGTTAGCAAGATAACTCAAAAAGTTATGGACGGATTTTCATGAAATTTTCACAGATTGTCAGAAATGGGGTATCCTACAGATGATTAGATTTTGATGGTGATCCGGATCACCATCCACAAGAAAACCGCCATTACGCAAAATGCCATTTTTGTGAATAACTACTAAACCACTAATCCTATCATTGTCAATCCAATTGCTTGTCACATGTTTTCATGGTCAAGGAATCTGAAAACGTACACACAAACACTGTATGGGGGGAACTGTGGCGCTAAACCGCCATTACGGAAAATGCCATTTTCGTCAATAACTACTGAACCACTAATCCTATCATTGTGAATCCAATTGCTACACTTATGTTTTCATGGTCAAGGAATCTGAAAAAGGTACACACAAACACTGTATGGGGGGAACTGTGGCGCTAAACCGCCATTACGGAAAATGCCATTTTCGTCAATAACTACTGAACCACTAATCCTATCATTGTGAATCCAATTGCTACTCTTATGTTTTCATGGTCAAGGAATCTGAAAACGTACACACAAAAACTGTATGGGGGGAACTGTGGCGCTAAACCGCCATTACGGAAAATGCCATTTTCGTCAATAACTACTGAACCACTAATCCTATCATTGTGAATCCAATTGCTACACTTATGTTTTCATGGTCAAGGAATCTGAAAAAGGTACACACAAACACTGTATGGGGGGAACTGTGGCGCTAAACCGCCATTACGGAAAATGCCATTTTCGTCAATAACTACTGAACCACTAATCCTATCATTGTGAATCCAATTGCTACTCTTATGTTTTCATGGTCAAGGAATCTGAAAACGTACACACAAACACTGTATGGGGGGAACTGTGGCGCTTGGCGGAGGTCTGCGCTCTCCGAGTGCTTTTCTAGTTCAGATTATTTTCTGTGTTTTTCCACTTCGGTTTTATTTTTTATTTGAGTTTGGTGGTGTGTATTATGTTTATGAGTTTACTCCTTGGTTTTGGTTGTCTTGAACTCTGCTGCTATTTTAGTTTTGTCATTATAGTTGTAATGTTGTGCATGTGAGACTTGATTCTCATAAATTTCAGGTTTTTCTTCTAAATCATATATGAATAAAAAGTAAACATTAATAAGTTAAATATTTCCTGAGCAAGAGGAGAATAGCAAAAAAACATAAAAAAAATTTCTGAAAATGGAAAAAAATACCCATGACTGTCACCTACAGATATAAATTAGCTGTTAGTTTAAATCAGTGAAAGTGTAGACCTGCAGCCTAAAGACTGCCACTCTGGCCTGATGTAATGTATTTGCTTCATAGTAAAAATATTTCAGATTGGTCATGATCTGAAAATCAAAGACACAAAAGGTAATGTAATAAAATACATGTGATGACTTTATTCATTATCACTACTTGACTAATTTAAATGATTACAAATCAAATAAATTACATGAAGAGCCAACTTGCTCCTCCGACCCATTTTAATTTATTTATTATTTATGTTGCATGTGTGTGTCACCATCATGCACTTTTGCAGCTTTAATAAATTTTTTCAGACAAAATTAAGAAAATCAGCAGTAATTTAAACCAAAGAAACCATGGTCTGCTGCATTTTTCCAGTTAGCACAACTTGGCATCATCATTAAGCATTTTATAATTAGACATGGTGTTAACGTTACTATTAAAACAAGGTTAGAGGAAAATCCTCTGCTGCACGATGGAAAGCAAACCCACATCCCTGGCAAACAGGAGTAGCAGCTATCTGAATCTAGTTTGGAGTTAGCATTAGCAACCATGGGACTGAAGCCTAGCCACCCATCATCTGTTCTGCTGCATGCAGTCGCGCACTGCAGAGGAGAGATGGGGCGCTGACAAGCAGTGGTGAGGAGCTTTACTGAATAAATGTGGGTATGTGCATTTTAAATATCGATATAAACGATAATCAGTGTTTCAAAGAATATCAAGGAGACTACATGGCCTCCATCCAGATGGACCACAACCACTTTGCTGAACTGCTGCAGCATGTGTCTCACCCCACAAAAATAAAATAAACATTATACTAATGTAGTGTATTGTTTATTTTAATTTGATTTTGGTGTTGTCATTTTTAGAGTTTAGAAAAATATTACAATGATGTACTGTACACTCATAGTATTATTAGACTATTATAACACACACAGCGGGGAAAATAAGTATTGAACACGTTGTGGAGAGTGCAAATAAGAAACCAGACTTGCGCGACAGACGACTTTATTTCTCTCTCTCACTGCATTCATACACAGAAAAAGACTCCTCTCAATACACCAGGGTCTCTTCTTTTATATCACTCCATTCCTTCCCCCTGTTGCCTGAAATCTTGCATCACAATACATTTACACATTACAATAGGTACTGTCTGTGGCTTATCCATCCATCCATCCATCTTCTACCGCTTTTCCGGAGGTCCGGGTCGCGGAGGCAGCAGTTCAAGCAGAGAAGCCCAGACTTCCCTCTCCCCAGCCACCTGCTCCAGCTCTTCAGAGGGGATACCAAGGCATTCCCAGACCAGCTGGGAGACATAGTCTCTCCACCGAGTCCTGGGTCTGCCCCGGGGTCTCCTCCCAGTGGGACGTACCTGAAACACCTCAAGTGGGAGGCGTCCAGGAGGCATCCTAATCAGATGCCCATACCACCTCAACTGACTCCTTTCAATGTGGAGGAGCAGCGGTTCTACTCTGAGCCTCTCCCGGATGACTGAGCTCCTCACCCTATCTCTGAGGGTGAGTCCAGCAATCCCACGGAGAAAGCTCATTTCAGCCACTTGTATCCGCGATCTCGTTCTTTCGGTCATTACCCAAAGCTCGTGACCATAGGTGAGAGTAGGAACGTAGATTGACTGGTAAATCGACAGCTTTGCCTTAGAACTAAGCTCCCTCTTCACCACAACAGACCGGTACAACGTCTGCATCACTGCAGATGCTGCTCCAATCCGTCTGTCGATCTCTCGCTCCATTTTCCCCTCACTCGTGAACAAGACCCCAAGATACTTAAACTCCTCCACCTGGGGCAGGAGCCTGTCCCCAAGTCTGTGGCTTATATTATTCATATATCCATACCTAAATATGTATAGACATAAATGGAATGTTTAGAGATTGCATATGTAGAATGACCTCACGTCTCAGAGCAGGACAAGAGGTCTCGACCACCGGCGAAGATCAAGGAGCAGACGGAGTCGCAGCGGTGGAGACCTGATCGAACCTCCTGACCACCCAGGGTCAGGTGGAGGAGAGAGAGGACAATGGAGAGGGATTACGCTAATGCAGGATGTCAGCTTTGATATGCAATGTCTTTTGTTGAGTGTGGGTATAAGTATGAAGGTCTGACTGCGCTCGACCTCTTCATTCTGCTTCTGCATCGAGATGAAACATGTTAGGGACTGGAAGCTGATAATAAAACTTGATTTATAAAATCACATCGCTTCTTCATTTCAAGCTCCCTACATTGGTGACCAGACATGAGGATGGACCAAAGACGTTCTCCCGCTACAAGCTCATCAGCGGCGACCCAGGCAAACGCCGTCGCCAACGCAGACAGGGGAACGGATGGAAGACGTTCCCCCACAGCAGAATCGTCAGAGAGGGCTCAACCGAGCACCGTCCCCAGCCCCGCCGCGAGAACGGAAGAAAGGCGTTCTCGCCCGGCAGACACATCAGAGACGGCCCAGACAAGCGCCGTCACCGTCAAACTCCCAGAGTTCTGGCAAAACGACCCAAGCTCGTGGTTCCAGCAAGCTGAGGCTCAGTTTGCACTGGCGGGAATAACGGCGGATGAAACAAAATTCTACCACATTGTCGCCAGACTCGATGCCGCCACATCAAGATGCGCGCGGAGCGTGATACAACAACCGCCCGCCCACGACAAGTACAAAGAACTGAAGGCGACCCTCATCGAGAGCTTCGTCCCCTCGGCCGAGGAAAGAGCAGGGAGGATTCTGGCGATTTACGGCCACAGAGGACACAGACCGATGGCCCTCATGGAGGATATGCTGCAGCTGAGGGAGGCAGACAATGACAACTTCCTCTTCCAACATATCTTCCTCAGCACTCTGCCGTCGCACATGAGAGGGACCCTGGCCAACATCCGGTGCAGCACCCAGCAGGACTTCCGCGCGCTGGCCCGAGAAGCGCAGTGGCTCATCAACTCCTGCGGCGAACAGATGGCCACAGCAGCATCTGCAGATCTCGGCGCGGAAGCCCAGAGCAGCGGAGATCCGCAGACAACAGAGCAGAGCCCGCCCACCATGGCAGCGACACGACCAAGGCGCAGCAAGCGGAACGACCTCTGCTATTATCATCAACGTTTCACCGAGAGGGCGTACAAATGCGTGCCCCCCTGCAATTTCAAGAGCTCGGGAAACGACAAAGCCGGGAAACGTTAGCAGCTACGGCTCTCGGCGAGACAAACAAGCTGCTCTACGTGACTGACGGACGCTCCGGGAGACAGTTCCTCATCGACACTGGAGCTCAGGTGAGCTTCATCACCCCGTCCAACGCAGACCGAGTAATGGGACCCCGTGGAAACGGAGCGATGGCAGCTAACGGCTCGATCATCGACACCTTCGGTGAAAGAAACCTACCCCTGTCCATTCACGGCCGCAACTATAGGTGGACATTTATTATAGCGGCGGTGAGTT
This sequence comes from Pholidichthys leucotaenia, assembly GCA_020510985.1. Classification (NCBI taxonomy): domain Eukaryota; kingdom Metazoa; phylum Chordata; class Actinopteri; order Cichliformes; family Pholidichthyidae; genus Pholidichthys; species Pholidichthys leucotaenia. Next base: position 317,152,830 of record CM035839.1, on the reverse strand, counting down.
TTAACTTGTTGGACGCAGATTTCTTGTGTGCACATGGGTTGTTAGTTGATCTTGCAAATAGACGCTTGGTTAATGCATGTTGGTCATTTTCTTCTATCCCCTGCTCAACTTGAGTCTCTCCACCACCCGTGCAGGCCAGCGTCACCACAGCAGGAGGTAAGTTTGACCAACTCCTCACCCAATTTCCAGCACTCACAGTTCCCAAATTTTCAGCGACAGTAGCGAAACACGGGGTTGAACACTTCATCCCCACAACGGGCCCACCTGTTTTTGCCAAAGCTCGGCGCTTAGACGCGACCAAGCTCGCCATAGCACGCGACGAGTTTGCCAGCCTAGAAAAATTGGGCATTATTCGGCGCTCGAAAAGCCCATGGGCATCACCACTACATATGGTCCCGAAAACCGACGGTTCTTGGAGACCATGCGGTGATTACCGCAGATTAAACAATGCGACAGCGCATGACCGCTACCCAATCCCTCACATCCAAGATTTTTCACTACATCTGGTGGGTGCGCGCATTTTCTCTAAAATAGACCTGGTCCGCGGCTACCACCAAGTTCCGGTCCGACCGGAGGACGTTCCTAAAACGGCTGTAATAACCCCTTTTGGTCTTTTTGAATTTTTGCGAATGCCGTTTGGCCTCAAAGGCGCTGCTCAAACTTTTCAGCGTATGATGGACGCGGTATTACGCGACCTCCCCTTCGTGTTCGTCTACCTCGACGATATTCTGGTAGCCAGCTCGTCAGAGGAAGAACACGAACAACACCTCACTACAGTTTTTCAGAGACTAGAAGAGCACGGGTTAATAATCAACCCAGCCAAATGCCGATTCGGCGTGTCACAAATTGATTTTTTGGGACACAGAGTTTCACCAGAGGGGGCAGTTCCATTGCCGGACAAAGTGCGCGCAGTAGCAAATTTCCCATGACCACAAACGGTCAGATCACTACTACAAGAATTTTTAGGAATGGTGAATTTTTACAACCGTTTCCTCCCCCGCGCAGCTCAACTCATGCAGCCCCTATATGCCGCGCTCAGAAAACAAAAGCCCTCCAACGCGGTCGAATGGACCCCAGAGCGGGAACGCGCCTTCGCGGAAGTAAAAAGTGCACTAGCGAATGCCACATTGTTGGTTCACCCCGATCCCTTGGCCCGCATAGCATTAACCACAGACGCTTCAGACCTGGCCATAGGGGCAGTCGTAGAACAGCATGTTGGCGGAACCTGGCAACCGTTAGCATTTTTTTAGTAAATCTTTAAACCAAACCGAGCGCAAATACAGCACTTTTGACAGGGAGCTGCTAGCGCTTCATTTATCCATCCGCCACTTCCAGTTCTGGCTGGAAGGGCGGCGTTTCACAGCTTTTGTAGACCACAAACCACTCACTTTTGCGATGGCTAAAATTTCAGAACCATGGTCAGGCAGGCAACAAAGACAACTAGCTGCAATTTCAGAGTTCACCACAGATATTCGACATGTGGCAGGCAAGCTTAATGTGGTAGCAGACTGCCTCTCCCGCGCTGTGACATCGTCAGAGCGCGAGGAAGCAGATTATACTACCGCAGCCGCAGAACTCATGGCCAACGCGGACGCGTACGCGGCCCCAATCCACGTAGGGATAGATTACGCGGCCATGGCAGCGGAACAAAGCAGTGACGCGGACGTGCGCGCGCTCCAGTCTGGACCAACAGGGTTAAGACTGGAGGAAAGGGGTTTGCGTGACGGCGTTCCCCCCCTAATCTGCAACGTGTCAACCGGCCGGCCTCGCCCGGTGGTTCCAGCCGCGTGGCGCCGCCGCATTTTTGACTTGGTTCACTCCCTCGCGCGCCTCGGTTAAAATGGTCGCGGAGAAGTTTGTTTGGCCGGGCCTGTGTAAAAATGTAAAGGAATGGGCAAGGACTTGCATGTCTTGCCAACGCGCCAAAATACACAAACACACAAAAGCTCCTCTAGAACCTTTCTGAATTCCAGCCAGGAGGTTTGACCACGTACACGTCGACCTCGTGGGCCCACTACCGTCATCGCAAGGGTTCACACACCTGTTAACAATGGTAGACTGTACCACGCGCTGGCCGGAGGTGGTCCCGCTGGCGTCAACCACAGCTGCGGAAGTCGCTCGCATTTTTTTAACAAACTGGGTGGCGCGTTTCGGCATCCCATCGGACATCACGTCCGATAGGGGGCCTCAATTTGTCTCAGAGCTGTGGTCAGCCATGGCCAGCAGCTTAGGGGCGACAATTCATCGCACCACCGCGTATCACCCTCAGGCTAATGGGTTATGCGAGCGTTTTCATAGGTCTTTAAAGGCCGCCCTCAGGGCCTCACTAACAGATACAGACTGGGTGAATAAACTTCCCTGGGTTTTATTAGGGTTGCGTTCTGCACCTAAGGAGGATCTAGACGCCTCCCCGGCAGAATTAGTTTTTGCACAACCTCTCAGGCTCCCAGGTGAGTTCTTACCAGAACATCCAGAGCCCGGGCACCTACCAGCCCTGAGGTCCCTAAGCAGCACGGGACCGGACACGCTCCCCGGACCTGTACATCACTCTTTTCCGCGGGTTTTTGTCCCCCAAGCTTTGAAAAATGCCGAGTTCATTTTTGTTAGGCACGAAGCTTTAAAACCAACCCTCCGCCCTCCATACGACGGACCATACAGAGTGCTGGAACCTGGTGATAAGCATTTTGTGCTTGATTTAGGGGACAGAAAAGAAACAGTCAGCATTGACAGACTTAAACCTGCTTTCTTGTTGAGCGACGAGCCTGCACGGGTGGCGAGAGCGCCTCGGCGGGGTAGACCTCCCAAGAGAAAGGACTCAGCCCCCCTGCAGGGAACAAATAACCACTCTCCTCCCCAAGCTGCAGATCCCTTACAGGACGGTCCCGCCAGGACGCCAAAGCGGGCCTACAGCAGATTCGGGAGAAGATTAAAACCCAGACGACACATAGACTGATGTAAAATTGACAAAGAGTTGTTAACTATGTTGTCGGATTGTGCCGTTGCAGTTTTAAGGCTGACTTGTGACATTAATTATACTGCTGTTGTTACCACTGAATTTTTAACAGGATCATGCTGCAAAACTTGAAGGTTAACATGACTGCTGAAGATATTTTTCCTTTTTCCTGTCGAGATGTATAACAGTATAATATGTCATGGATGTTATCTTAAGCTGTAAACTTAATTTGATTGTCCTTTTCTTAGATGTTTGGGGGGGGGGCTGTGGCTTATATTATTCATATATCCATACCTACATATGTATAGACATAAGTGGAATGTTTAGAGATTGCATATGTAGAATGACCTCACGTCTCAGAGCAGGACAAGAGGTCTCGACCACCGGCGAAGATCAAGGAGCAGACGGAGTCGCAGCGGTGGAGACCTGATCGAACCTCCTGACCACCCAGGGTCAGGTGGAGAAGAGAGAGGACAATGGAGAGGGATTACGCTAATGCAGGATGTCAGCTTTGATATGCAATGTCTTTTGTGGAGTGTGGGTATAAGTATGAAGGTCTGACTGTGCTCGACCTCTTCATTCTGCTTCTGCATCGAGATGAGACATGTTAGGGACTGGAAGCTGATAATAAAACTTGATTTATAAAATCACATCGCTTCTTCATTTCAAGCTCCCTACACTGTCCTCCATTTAATCCCCCACGCTCTACGAGCAGAGGGAATATTCCCCTCCCCATCTGCTTCCAGTCTGAGATGATTATCCCAGCGTGGGTTCCCTACACTGTCAACATTTTCCTCATTAAACATACAGTTGTGCTCATAAGTTTACATACCCTTTCGGAATTTGGGATTTTCTTTGGCCATTTTTCAGACAATATCAATGATAATACAAAAACTTTTCTTTCACTCATAGTTAGTGGTTGGGTGAAGCAATTTATTATCAAACAGTTGTGTTTGCTCTTTTTAAATCATAATGACAACAGAAACTACCCAAATGACCCTGATCAAAAGTTTACATACCCTGGAAGTTTTGGCCTGATAACATACAGACAAGTTGACACACCCGAGTTTAAATGGCTACTATAGGTAACCATCTTCACCTGTGATCTGTTTACTTGTCCTGGCAGATAAGCACATCTGTCGCAAGGTCTGTGGTGGGCTTTTGCCAGTCGGTGCATCGTGACATGAACTACACAAAGAGCAGAGATAAACAAACCTATCATCTGGTCAGTCACTGCAACAGATACTGGAGTCAGTTTGTCTTGGCCTGTCCTTGCCGCTGATAATACCTCTATCTGCCAAGAATGTGCCACTAGTCTTGCAAAAGCTAGTGGTACTCAAATACTTTGCAAGCAGTTTCGTGAAATGGTCAGTCAGAGAGCAGCAACTCATACCAGCTCGGACGTCGCCCGGGTTAACAAGGTCAGGAGTTCCTGGCAGCGGAAGGCAAAGGACAGAGCTGCGTGGAAGAATCTGATCAGACCTAAATGAAACAGCCATTGTCGCCCCCGACAGACTGCTATGATGATGATGATGAATGGTGGAAAAAGTTTTTAAATGATTTATCTTGGTCTCATTTTTTTACATCACAAAAACCTGGCATTTGAACAGGGGTGTGTAGACATTTTATATCCACTGTACATAGAAGAGGCTCCCAACCCATTGACTAATCAAAGGGCTGAGTGGCTAATAACTATGGAAAACTTCAAGCCATAATGGCTGATGAGCACAAGTTGATGTCTAACCCTGGCAAAAACTCACACAAACAAAACTGTTGGGACAATGCACAATGCTACAGAGTACCTTTACTCTAGCAGACTTTATTCAGTTTTAAATGTTACCATTGTAATCCTGTTTTTTTTAAATGCATCTTGAAATTTTTCCACTGTCTCCTCAGCACACCAGAACGGAGCAGCCAAGTTTTCCAGAGGTCATCCTGCCACTCACCAGTCAGAGATCACATACTCTGCCCCACGCAAACAGGGCCGGCCACCTAGCACAGCCCTGCCTAAACTGGGATCCCAGAGGGGCTCCCGAGCCCCAGCGCAAAACCAGCATAACCAGGGGAACATGAATTTCCTCAATGTGCCAGACCAAGGCATGTCAGGGTAAGGCATCTGTGGGTGGAACAGGTTACTCACTGAAATCAGTTTGATGATTTGTCAGGACTTGTCAAGGTGAGGCCCGCTGTTTGATTGTAAAAGTGAGAGAACTAAACCAGTTTATACTGAGCTAAAGTTCTGGTGCCAGCTCCACTCTAACTGCCATCCAGCATAGACTGGAGTCTTGTCATCCAGCTGCTCAGAAGTAAATAAATATGATTATTTTGGTCCCATGAAAATTATTTAAAAAAATTTCATCAATATATAATTTTATCTGAAGAATACAAAGACTTTAATTCTGCACCTTTCTGAGCAGTTTTGTTTGTATTTTTTTAATATTTGTTTTCATGAAAATATAGTCCTGTTCACCTTTAAAGGGCCCATATTATTTAAAATGGTGTTGTGTGGGTTGGGGCCTTAAAATAAAAGAATATTAAAATGCAGTCCCTCATTCTGATGGGTCAATGATTGACCCATCAGAATGAGTGACTGCGGAGGGCTGTTAAACTGTCTATGCTCCTCTGACATTAATCTGTTGTTATAGAGCCAAAAAACACATAGGCCACAGTACCATCCACCCATTCATCCATCCATTCATCTTTTACTGCATTTTGGGGGTCCAGGTGGCGGGAGCAGCAGACTAAGCAGAGAAGCCCAGACTGTCACTCCACCCACACACCACCCATGATACCAATGATCCCTCCTGCAGGTGGTGAGCCCGCTGGAGGGCGGACCCATGTGGTTCATTTGGGCTGAGCCCAGCTGGGCCCCATAGACAGAAACCCTCTCACCGTGCACACCGCGAATACAAGATCACGTGGAGTGGAAACGTTACCCACCGCACCCAAGGCGTGGCCATTGCCATCCACTAACGGTATGTGACTTCCCTCACCACCTGGAAGCCACTAGGTCCCCGCTTGCTGTATGCTCGCTTGCGACACTCTTTTGGCTACCTTTCCATCTTTGTGGCCTACTCCCCCACGAATGTCACCAACGACCAAGCCAAGGATGCGTTCTATAAACAGCTGCACGACGAGCTATGTCGCATTTCCCGCCACAACATCCCCATTGTCCTAGGGGACATGAACACCACTGTGGGCCCCAACGGTAGCGTCTTGGAAAACATCATTGGACTGTTCCCATCTGACATCACCAACGACAATGGTGACCGCATGCTGGAGGTGTGCGCCACGCACAATCTGAAGATCCTGGGCGTCTGGTTCTAGGGCTGTGAGATATGATCAAAATTTCATATCACGATAAATGTATATGACGACACGAGCATCGTCTGCAAGCCCCCTCCTCCTACTTCGGACAAGCTGCAGCAGTATGCCGATGTGTGCATTGAAGACAGTTCAATCAGCCTAGCCTCGCCCTCAATCAGTGAGCTGTCAGATACCATCAAGAAGCTCCACTCTGGGTGAGCCCCTGGTGCTGATGGAGTTACGGCAGAGATGATGAAAGCTGCTCTCACCCCTGTCATCCCTCGGGTGGAACATCTGTGTTGTTACATTTGGGCAGAAGAATGCGTTCCCGGGGAGTGCAGGGACAGGGTCATTCTGTCCTTCTATAAGAACAAAGGTGACCGTCGGAGCACAGGCAGCTATCGTCCCATCACACTACTCTCCACCCCCGGCAAAGTAATCACTGCTGTCATCCTGAGCTGCATCCGCCCCTTGCTCCTTGCTATGCACCGCCCTCAGCTGGCTGGCTTCACCCCTCGCCAGTCCACAAAGGACTGCATCCTTGTCTTGGACATCCTTGTCCTGACACAGCAACGGAGGGAGTATCGCCAACCTCTTTATGTAGCCTACATCAACCTCAAAGCTGCCTTTGACACCCTAGACAGGAACACCCTCTGGCAACTGCTTTGCGGCATTGGAGTCCCATCCAAGTACATCAACATTCTCCGGGACCTCTACTCCAACACCGCCTGCAGGGTACATGCTGAGGGTGACATGTCAGACCCTTTTGTCACCACCTTAGGAGTTCGATAGGGATGTGTCACTGTGCCAAACCTCTTTAATATTGCGGTTGACTACTGGGTCAACAACGCGACGAAACACTGCCCCAATCTCGGAGTTGACTTCCACTCCCACTTGAAAGACTTGTGCTATGCGGATGACGTGGTGCTTTTCACCATGCATATAGACATAATCACCAAGGCACTGGAGCTGTTTCCAGAGGAAACATTGCCCTTGGGCCTTACCATCAGCTGAACAAAGACCAAGATTCAGTCCTTGTCAGACTTCTTCCCACCACCATCGTAAGTCATCACTATCAAAAACGAGCCGGTTGAGATTGTCAACGACTTTGTCTATCTCAGATCTAAGATCATCAGCTCCTGCTCATCAGACCCAGAGATTACTCACCACCTGCAACTGCCTCGCAGTGCTTTCGACCACCTTTAGAGAGTCTGGCAGAACAAAAAGATCTGCACGTTGACAAAGTTGCACATCTTTAACACCTGTGTGATCCCCATCCTCCTTTACGGGTCTGAGACCTGGACCCTGTCCGCCACAGCCACCCGTCATCTGGATACATTCCACTGGACCTGCCTCTGTAACTTCCTTGGCATCCAATGGTTCCACCACACCACAAATGATGAGGTTTACAGGAGGGCTGACTGCCCCATCCCCATCTCCACCGTCATCAGAAGTGGGAGGCTGCAGCTCTGCGGCTACATGGCTAGGTTGGATGATGGGATTCCGGCCAAGCAGGTCCTCTCCGCCAGTGCTCATCTGGCTCCCAGGGCTGGCATCACCCCCGAGGTCAGTCCAGACTGTCCTAAATGACCCAGGTCGCAATGATAAGACCTCTGGCTGACCTCATTGCCCTAGCCAAGACCGCCCTGCCTTCAGACGATTGGCCGCAATGGTCACTTAAGTGGCCAGGTGAGGATTAAGTGGCTAAGTGGCCTAGGCAATTACCTCAATTCTCACCATACTCATTCACAATAGTCCTCATCTAGGTCTACATCTAGGTTGAATTCAAGGCTAAGGTCATTGTCAAAGATCAGAAGATCTGAGCATTTATGATTTCATAAGAAACATTACTTCCCCTAGGCCATAGACCTTGACCTTAAGCACATCCTAGGTGGGTCTGTATCTAGGCTGTGCTAAAGCTCAACAGTCAGTAGATCTGAGCACTCTCGGGGTGATTTTGTCAGACTGGAATGAGCTACTCCATCACTGATGGTCTAGTTTGTCTTTAAAACTACAAAACATAACCTTAAATGTCAAAACTCAAAATAAATACCTGGAAAAAAACACACAATATGCATTTAATTCACATGCATTATAATGTCTATGTTGCTTTGAATACACTCATTACTTATTTGTTGTCATTTATATTTGAATCATTACTAAGTAAGTAACAAATTACTGTTTTTTGTCATAATTCACCCATGATCTCGCATGTATTTTTCCAATTTATCTATATTCATCACTGACTCTGCTGCCAAATGAGTGACACATGGAGTTTTAATTAGTTACCTTGCCTAGTCTACTTTTAGAGCTTAACAAAGTTTCTTGTCATGAGCTGATTTCAACCCTTTGTCACAGGAAACAGAGAACAAGAAGCATCAGCCAGCAACCTCCTCCTGTTCCTAAACCACAGCCTCGACCCCATGGTCCCCGCTGTCGGGCTCTATATCAGTATGTTGGCCAGGATACGGATGAAATCAGCTTTGAAGTCAATGATGTTTTTGACCTCATCAAAGAAGGTGTGTGGACAAAATTGTTAAAAATAAAATAAGCAGGCCCAAATTTTTTTTTTAATGTAATGGATTATAAATTGTCGCTGAAAAGTGCCTCTGCTCTTTTCTTTGCAGATTCATCAGGCTGGTGGACAGGCAGGATTCGGGGAAAGGAGGGTCTCTTCCCAGGTAACTATGTGGAAAAGATCTGATGAGGGCTTGACCGGTCCTGGTGGAACTCTATGTACTTGTTGAGATGTAACCAAAATCGGCACATACTATTGGCTAAAGAAGCATCATGGCTATGCTGTTGTCTTCATCCATAATGGAATCAGTACTGTTTAAGGACTTTGCTGACATTCAAGCACAGGCATCGTGACTCCTGAAGTCACGATAGTTAAAACAGAACTGCAAAGAGCTGCTCAGGTTTCATGTCTGTTATTCAGTAGAACAATCCTGTTGTGCACCAATGCCAAAAATGATCTTTGACTTCACCTGACAGCCCACGATGCCTTTCTTTGAACTTGGTTACAAGCGACTGTACACTTGAGCTGCAATACAAGCGTGACCTAAAAATAACTACACCGCTTTCTATTGTCTTACCTGTCTGTTTACTTGAAGCTTTTCTCAAGATCAGCATCCAGCACTGCTCAGTATTTTTGATTAAATCAAAAAAAAGATAGTTGAAAATGAAATAAATCAAGAATGCCACTGGGAGGAGTTCTGATTTTTTTAAATGTTGTTTATTTTTTGTATTTTTTAAAATCACAATAAAAATAAAATATATTTCCATGTTTTTACCCTGTAAACCTTCTTCTGTAAGTTATGTGATTTCTCCATAGCAGAAAGGACAAGGTGATTGACTGAGTTTCTGTCTATTTCCACCAATTTTGCAGTTTTCTAATTATGTTGGTTATTTGTAAAATAATGTGATTCTTTGTCATTTAATCAGCATTGGATTTTGTATATGAATAAGAAGAGAAAAATAAAATTCAGATTTCTTATTGTCAAAAGGATATTCTGTGTTCATTTAAATACGGAGGGCATAGACAGGGGTATAGCAAATGTCATTTAAATTCAGACAATTAAATCAATGCTACACTTCCACATGTAACTGTATCACTCCAGACGTTCTATTGTTTTTGTAAACAATGAAAGAGGTGAAGGTATAATTACCCTCGTGTATGGCATAAATGGATACCTTTCTCATACACACCCATGGAGTTATGTGTGCATGAACCTGTTATCAACACCAGGTGTCCAAAGTCCAGGTACAAGCAGTAGAAATTTCAGCCCAGCTGGGACTATGGATTCATACTCTTATTTGTGTGGTATGGGAGGTATCAATAATAGAAATTGGGTAGCATATGGTAGATTTAATCATCTGGTTTAATTCATATGTGGATTTTTTAATAATAAGCATGGTTTCCATTACTGTATTTTTGTGTCATTTTACTCCTTAGACTGAATTTGCTGTCATACTGTTAAAACATACAGTATTCATTTGAACTCTTAGCGTAGATATCCTCTTTAATGTTTTTTGCACAATAATATCAACTGAGCAAGGTGTAGTGTTGCATGTTATCAGCTGCAAACAGAGAGCAAGGCAGGAAAAGAACGATCAGTGTCTCAGCAGCAGACTTCATTTACAGCCCTACAGGCTGCAGTAATCGGACTGACCTCCTGACTGGTGCCTCACACCTGGTTTAACTGTAGTCTGCTTCAGAGGATAATCGGTAGGGTGCGTTTGTATGTGCTGAAGTTCCATTGAAGTTATTTTTACTTCTGCTTAGCAAGCAATATGTTGTTGTTGTTGGGGGTTTTTTTTACACATTGTGCATATTTAAACAAAAACTGCATTTTTTCTCAAGTAGAAGACTTTGCATTATTAATTATTTACTTATATTATTATTTTTATTACTATTATTTATTTATTAAGTAATATCTAAATGATACCTTGGACTCAGAGAACCTGCAATTAATCAGGAGAAGAGGCAAATTTAATAATTTAAAAAAAACAGGACAATTTGATATGAATGGACAAGCATTTTGGTAACTGATATTAACATCTTACTGTCCGTCCATCCATCCATCCGTCCATCCATCCATCCATCCATCCATCTGGGGCGTCTCCAGAAATTTTTCGGGGGGGGGGGGGGTTACATGGGGTCCACTGAAAAATTTTTGGGGGGGCACATCAAAATCAATTTAAAATATAATCACACGACTTCCGGTCTGGACGCCATGGCGACTGCAGCTTAACACTGAAGCTCTCAGACCCAATCCAGGATAACACCTTGAAAATCAAACTTAACGGATTTTTGGAGGAGTGAAAATCAAAAGACAAAATCATCATGTCTAAAGGAAAACAGAAGAAACTGAAATTCTCCAGGCCAGGACACGAACTGGAAGATCTCCGTTCAGAAGACGAGGAACTGGTGATAGCTAACAAAAGGGTTAGCCTGAAATCACTATTTGAGGAGCTACGACGATTTCGCCGAGATGTTACGGCCGAATTTCGGGAATTCAGAGAAGAATTGAAAAGGACAAACAGCAGAGTGGACCAGGCCGAGAACCGAATCTTGGAAACAGAGGATCGAATAAAAGTGCTCGAAGATTCTGTGCTAGACCTACGCAAAAGACAAGCAGCTATAGAGGCTAAGCTAACCGACCAAGAAGGAAAACAAAGAAGAGACAACATAAGAATTCATGGTCTGATAGAAGGAACCGAAAATGGTTTTAACTCAATGGCAGAATGCGTGGAATCCTTACTAAGAGAGAAATTGGATATTCCACAAACCACCGACTTGAAGATAGAAAAGGCACATCGTTCATTAGCCGCTAGGCCGGCGGCGGAAGCGCCCCCACGTTCGGTGTTGGTAAGATTTTCCAATTTCAAAATAAAACAAGAGGTTGTAAGACTGGCCTGGCAGAAAAAAGGATTTATGCACCAGGAGAGAAAAGTCTACGTGGAACACGATTACGCCCCGGAGGTCCTTAAAAAGCGCAGGGAATACAATGACGCGAAAAAGGTGTTAAGAGAGAAGAAATTGCGCTTTCAGACACCATTTCCTGCGAAGTTAAGGGTCTTCTACGGCGATGAAACGTGCCTCTATAATTCGGCGGAAGAAGCAACAGCTGACATGGCGAAAAGAGGGCTCCCGGTAACGGTATTTAAACCCGCAGCAGACCCGAGTGAGAAGATCAAAGCGCAAACATGGACAACACAAAGACCCTCAAAATCCACGGACCAGCAGCGGGAAACCCAGCACCAGAGCGTCGCGGATAAACTATCCGTTTTCAGGTTGGAATAGCGACCTTTTTTTTTTTTTTTTTTTTCTCTTGAATCAATCCGCACATCCAACCCCCCTCATACAAGGTAACAAACATTAAAGGAGATGCATATTCAGCATGTGGTAAAACATTTCATGGAACAATCATATTATTTGAAACAAATAAGTCTTTGTAATAAAAAAAAAAAAAAAAACTTGTTAAAATAGAAATGTGACAATAATCCACATGTTCTCCTCATACTAACAAATACTGTTTTTGCGTGAATGTTTGATGTGATGGGGGTGGGAGGGTGCACACAATTTCACAGGGTTTAGGCATAAAAGGAAAAAAAAAAAAAATCATTACAAGTTTGGATTGGGTTCTGAAACTCACGTTAAAAGCATGGGACTACTTTCAGTGGTAAGAGAGGGCCCTCAACACGTAACAGAGTTTGAGGAATTTCCCTCAGAGCCTTCACTCCATCAAGGCTCTTACAGGGTCTTTAAAAAGACCTCAGCTCAGGAAGTTCTTATGACAGCTTTTTGTTTTAAAGTTTTTTACACTATGTTCTTAATGTTTTTCTTGTTTTTAATGTTCTTTCAGTTTCTGAGTAGCACAAAAGAGGGCCACCACACAGTTATACTAAACAAAACAACACAATGGAGAAACAGGGTGTAACCAAAATAATTTCATATAATGTAAAAGGAATCCTGAATCCAGTTAAAAGATCCAAGATTCTAGGCAAAATGAAAAAAGACAAAGCAGGAATAATATTTTTACAAGAAACCCACCTAACAGACGTGGAACACAATAAACTCAGTAGACAAGGGTTTAAAATGATCTCTTCATCTTCATATAAATCAGGGAGGAGGAGGGGAGTAGCGACATTGATATCAACCAAAATTACATTTGAAAAAAAATCAGAACACAAAGATAAAGAAGGGAGATACAGTTTGGTAACTGGGCGGCTAGAGGGAGAAGATATCACCCTGCTGAATGTGTATGCTCCCCCAGGGGCTAACTGGAAATTTTATAAAAATGTATTCGACCTAATGATAACTAAAGCTCAAGGTTTAGTGATATGTGGTGGGGACTTCAATCTTAGACTGAATCCATACTGGGATGCTTCTGGTAATTCCCCACATCAAAATAACACCCAAAACAGGAAGACTCGGATGCTACTAAAAGAATTGGGAATTTGTGACGTGTGGAGGGAACTCAACCCCAGTGTAAAAGACTATACATTTTACTCAACTCCACATTCATCTTACTCAAGGATTGACTATTTTTTTATGTTTAATAGAGACATTGGAAGAGTAAAAACATGTAAAATAGGACTGATGGATCTCTCCGACCACAGTCCGATCTACATGGACTTAAATATCCAAAAATACACAAATAATACATTTTCTTGGAGGTTAAATTCAAATGTCCTGAAAGGACCATTGAAAGATGAATTGGAATCAGATATTCTCAGATATTTGGAAGATAACGATAATGGAGAAGTATCCCCTTTAATACTGTGGGATGCATGTAAAGCTGTAATAAGAGGAAAGATTATTGCAAAACTGGCAACCCAAAAGAAACTAAGACAAGAAAAACTATCCACATTAGAGTCAGAACTTAGGAACCTAGAAAAAGAACACAAAGGCAACACTCATTCTTCTGACTCGCTCAAGATTAAGGAAATTAAAAACCAAATAAATGAGATCTACACAATAGAAATCCAGAAGAAACTTCCATTTCTGAAACAAAAATACTATGAAGCAGGCAGTAAATCGGCAAAATTGCTAGCCTATAAATTGAGGAAACATCAAACAGAAAGAGCAATCTACAAAATCAGAGACCCAGTATCAAAGGAAATAAAATTCAGAATTCAGGATATTCTTAAAAACTTCGAGAATTACTATAAGAACTTATACTCCCACAAAAAACATAAAAACGCATCCGAGGCATTCCTAAACACATTAAACCTTCCCCAACTTACGGAGTCACAAAATAAAACACTACTGTCAGAAATACATCCTAAAGAATTGGAAAAAGCAATTATGAAACTTAAAGCTAACAAATCCCCAGGAGCTGATGGCTATACAGCAGAGTGGTACAAAACCTTTAAACAGCAACTATCTCCTCTCCTCCTGAAAACATTTAATTATGTCCTCCACACAGGGGAAATCCCCCCCTCCTGGAGAGAAGGGGTCATTGCAGTTATACCTAAACCTGAAAAGGATAAACTAGAGTGCTCCAACTACAGACCAATCAGTGTACTAAATCAGGACTATAAGCTTTTTACCATTATCCTTGCCAAAAGGTTAGAAAATATACTGACAGACCTAATTCATTTAGACCAAACAGGTTTTATAAGACAAAGACAGACACAAGACAACATTCGACACACTTTACACATAATTCATCATATAAAAAAATATAACTTAAATGCAGTCATATTGGGATTAGATGCTGAAAAAGCATTCGATTCGGTTGACTGGTCTTTTCTATATAGAATCTTATCCAGTTTCAATTTTCATAACAACTTCATTAGAACTATACAGGCATTATATAAAAAACCAACAGCTAAAATAAGGATTAACGGTAATTTATCGTCATCTTTTGAACTGGAAAGAGGATGTCGTCAGGGCTGCCCCCTGTCTCCACTGCTCTTTGCAATCTTCATAGAACCTCTGAGCCAATGGATAAGACAAAACCAAAAAATTCAAGGTATTACACTTGGTCAGAAGGAACATAAAATAGCACTCTTTGCTGATGACATTTTAATATACCTAGGGCAGCCGGACACTTCTTTACCAGAACTAACCTCAGTTTTTTCAGAGTATGGAGATTTATCGGGGTACAAATTAAATATGCATAAAACCCAAGTTTTAACATTCAACTATGACCCAAATCATTATTCACTAAGCAAACTCAAAACTAACTGGGAGTCGGAATCTATGAAATATCTGGGGGTCAATATCCCGAAACAACTCAACAAAATTATATCACTAAACTATGATCCACTGGTGACAAAAATAAAATCTGACCTAGCAAGATGGAATATGATACCATTCTTGGGTACTGCACAAAGAATTGAAGCATCCATCCATCCATCCATCCATCTTCTACCGCTTTTCCGGAGGTCCGGGTCGCGGAGGCAGCAGTTCAAGCAGAGAAGCCCAGACTTCCCTCTCCCCAGCCACCTGCTCCAGCTCTTCAGAGGGGATACCAAGGCGTTCCCAGACTAGCTGGGAGACATAGTCTCTCCACCGAGTCCTGGGTCTGCCCCGGGGTCTCCTCCCAGTGGGACGTGCCTGAAACACCTCAAGTCAAAATGAATATACTTCCACGTCTTCTATACCTTTTCCAAACAATACCGGTAGAACCTCCCAAAAAAACATGGCAGGAGCTGGACAGAAGGATCTCAAGATTCATATGGCAGGGCAAGAGACCTAGAATCAGATATAGAACCCTACAGCTAAACAAAGACAAAGGTGGGCTCGCGCTGCCAAATATCAGGGACTACTTTAAAGCCGCACAAATTAAAACTTTAGTAGAGATATGTAACCCAGTCTACACTGCACAATGGAAGGAGATCGAATGCCAAATAACAAGTGACATCCCCCTACAGGCGATAATAGGGAACAATGCCTTACCTAAGCTTTTGAATAACACTAACCCGTGGATAGAGACCCCGCTAAAAATTTGGTTTAAGATAGTCAGAGAGAATCAAACTAAAGAGCCCTATCGACTTCTGCAATGGATCGCCTATGATCAGGACTTTACTCCTAATAAAACAGACACCAGATTTAAAAAGTGGAAGGAGAAAGGGCTGATAAAATATTACGATTTTTTTAAAGGGCAAATCTTAAGAAGTTTTGAAGATTTGAAAAAACAAGGCCTAATAAATCAAGACCTTTACAGGTTCTTCCAGCTTAGACACCACATAAACAATATACTTAAAAAGGAGGTTTTGGAAAGGGCCCAGTCAGGTGTTCTGAAGGTCTTCTTAATGGCATATAAAGGGATCCCAGGGATCAGATACATTTCTAAAATATACCAAGGTCTTCAAGACTTAAAAGGAGACAACACATCTTATATAAAAGAGAGATGGGAAAAAGAGGGGAATTTCACTTTACAACTGGAAATATGGGAAAAGCTAAATAAACAGCAATGGAAAAGTACCTCATCCCTGCAGTGGAGAGAATTTGGATGGAAAAACTTGGCAAGATTTTTCAGAACACCTGCACAAAACAAATTTACCCATAAGGGATTGAACTGTTGGCGCTTGTGTGGTGAAAAGACTGCAAATCATTTTCATGTGTTTTGGTCATGCCCAGTTATCCACCAATATTGGACCAAGGTACAGACAATATTGGGGAAAATATTCAAAATTACAGTTCCCTTTTCTTTTGTAACTTTGTATTTGGGTTTACTACCGGACTCACTGGAAAGACGAGGAGAAAAATACTTATTCAATGTTTTAATATTGGCAAGCAAAAAAGCTCTAACTAAAAAATGGATGTTGAAGGACTGTCCTACACCTGAAGATTGGACTAACGTGATCCAAGACATTTACTCGATGGAAAAGTTGACATTCGCACTGAGACAGGACATGGATGGGTTCATGAACTTTTGGCAACCCTGGACCGCATATGTGTCTTCCATTAGATCTAATCTTTGACAAATACCATTTCAATAATGGTTCCGCTCTTTGTTCCAACGCTACTCAGATGCTCTTTTATCTTTATTTACTTACTTTTTCTTTTTGTTTGTTTTTTACTGGTTTGTTTGTTTTTTTTGTTATTTGTTTTTTGTTTTTTTTTCTCTTTAATTTCACTTTTTCTTTCACTTTAAAAAAAAAAAAAGGGGGGTGTTGTAAGAATTAATCTTCCAATGTTGTCAGATATCAGAAAATAAGGGAACATGTGATGAAAATGTAAACACTGCATTGCTGTAACGACCTGTATACCCTTTACAAAAACTTAAATAAAAAAAAAAAAAAACTATTTTGTATTTAAAAAAAAAAAAAAAAATATATATATATAATCACACACGGCGCCTGTCCGTGTTTGGTCTGAATGCACCTTGACAGTCTGATCTGTCCTACTTTGCTGTATTTGCTTTACTGGGAGACATAGTCACTCCAGCACGTCCTGGGTTTGCCTCGGGTTCTTCTCCCAGTGGGACATGCCTGAAACACCTCATGTGCGAGGCAACCAGAAGGCATCTTGATCAGGTGCCCAAGCCATCTCAACTGGTTCCGTTCGATGTAGAGGAGCAGCAGCTCGACTCTTAGCCTGTCCTGGATAACTGAACTCCTCGCCCTATGGGTGAGTCCAGTCACCCTGTGGAGAAAGCTCTTTTCAGCTGCTTGTATCTGCGGTTTCGTTCCTTTGGTCAGTACTCAAAGTTCATGACCAATAGGTAGGAACATAGACTGGTGCTTTGGCGCTCAGCTCCCTCTTTACCACAACAGAAAGGTGCAACAGCGTCACCGCAGATGCTGCTCCAATCCACCTATCTCCAGCTCCATTCTCCCTTCAGTCATCAATGAGACCCTGAGACACTTGAACTCGTCCACTTGGGGCAGGAGCTTGACCCCAACCCGGAGAAGACGATGTACCCTTTTCCGGCTGAGAGCCACGGACTCGGACTTGGAGGTGCTGGTTCTCATCCTGGGTGCTTCACAGTCAGTAGCAAACTGTCCCAGTGACCTGCAGGTCATTGCTTGATGAAGCGAACGGGACCACATCATCTCCAAACAGCAGAAATGAGAAACTTGACATCCAGATCATGATCATGACACCATGATCCGTTTTCAATCTAAAATTACCTATAATCAAATGTACAGCCAAGTTAAGGAAAGAATGACTCTAAATCTTATTGCAGTATGACAGCTGACAAATAAATCGATCCTGTTAGTCTGCATTTTAGCATGCTTTATCGTTTTTGCACAGTGACTCGAACCCAGTCATTCATTTTGCCCTACAACACGTTTAGACTTTTATTGTGAAAAGTCTTGACAGATGGCCCAGCTGAACCTCGCTGAGATTACAAAGGTAAGCACACTAAATCCGGGAGTTGCCACTGTGTTTACTGCCAGTTTCACGTGTTTTATTACCGTGGCATATTTTCCACATCCTAAAACACTGTGTATTTCGCCGCTGTAAGTTCACAGATTTCTCCAGTACTCTTCCTGCCGCTGAAGCCGTTTGACAAAGCGACCCACCGAGTCACAATATGCAATGGGGGGAAAAAAAAAACAAACAAAAAAAAACCGGCACCAGCTGAGCTCATTCCAGGCACGTTCCTCTGGTGACAGATGCGAAACCATCCCGGAGGGCTCGGGTGACGTCACGAACTCGCGCAGCCTGCTGGTGGAGCCCCGCCCCCTCGTGTCCACCTGCCCTTCCACCTGCAGAGGAGCGGCGCTGACAGGGACGCAGCATGGGAGGTAAGAGCAGCAACAGGCGTTACTGTCGTTTTATTAATTAAACATTTTCAAGGCCTTTTTTTTGTACTTTTGAGGTATAAAACTGTCGCGCGCACACACTCAGATACAAATGAGAAATCATACGTATATGCACTCTAATTATGCTGTAATAACTCAATATGTCAATATCTACTCCTGCTTTTACTTCCTATTTTATAACTTAGGCTAAAATCAGAGTTGGGTACTAACGAGTTACATTTACTCAACCAACTTTTTCACAAAATTGTATTCAAGTGGGCAATTTTATTGTAGGATAATTTTCACTCTTATTTGAGTATATTTGTGAAGAAAATTCTAGGCTACTTTTACTAAAGCATAGTCCATGGTCCTCAGCCAGAAAAAGGTGGATTGTCCTCTCCGGGTTTGGGACAGGCTCCTGCCCCAAGTGGAGGAGTTTAAGTATCTTGGGGTCTTATTCACCAGTGAGGGGAGAATGGAGCGAGAGATTGACGGACGGGTCGGAGCAGCATCTGCAGTGATGCGGACGTTGTACCGGTCTGTTGTGGTGAAGAGGGAGCTGAGTTCTAAGGCAAAGCTGTCGATTTACCAGTCAATCTACGTTCCTACTCTCACCTATGGTCACGAGCTTTGGGTAATGACCGAAAGAACGAGATCGCGGATACAAGCGGCTGAAATGAGCTTTCTCCGTAGGATTGCTGGACTCACCCTCAGAGATAGGGTGAGGAGCTCAGTCATCCGGGAGAGGCTCAGAGTAGAACTGCTGCTCCTCCACATTGAAAGGAGTCAGTTGAGGTGGTATGGGCATCTGATTAGGATGCCTCCTGGACGCCTCCCACTTGAGGTGTTTCGGGCACGTCCCACTGGGAGGAGACCCCGGGGCAGACCCAGGACTCGGTGGAGAGACTATGTCTCCCAGCTGGTCTGTGAGCGCCTTGGTATCCTCTCTGAAGAGCTGGAGCAGGTGGCTGGGGAGAGGGAAGTCTGGGCTTCTCTGCTTGAACTGCTGCCTCCACGACCCGGACCTCCGGAAAAGCGGTAGAAGATGGATGGATGGATGGATACTCTTTCAGTTACTTTACACTGATTTGGAAACTGGTTGAAAATGTGCTTACAAAGTGGGTAGAGTAACTAATTGTTCTCAAGTAAAGGTAGCATTACCTCATGATTTACAAGAAAAGTAGCCATCAAAAGTAAAAGTAAGAGAATATCTGTGAAAAAAAGTTACTTGAGTAGTGACTTTTGACTTTATTCTTGCCAGTTAAGTGAGGTTTTTCTTTTACATGTGTGACATTTTCCTTTTGAATTTAAATTTATTTTCTCAGATTTTTTTTTTACTGTTTCCTATACATTTTTGCAAGAAGTTTGCAACATTTTATGACACATCTGTGACATTTTCCACACAACATTTTAGCTATACATTTGCAAGAGGTTTTTTGTCAAATATGTCAATTTTAATAACTTTCAAGATTATGAGGTTTTCTTATAGATGTGTTAAAGTATAATATAAACTAGTCACATGTGCCCTTTAACATTAACAAAGGATGTATTCAAAATAGTTATAAATTGATTATTTCCTGAGCCAGAACAGAATATAATGAAAATACACTCTGAAGAGAATGCAAACTGATGAGAAAAACTTAAGTCACACTCATTTCTAATCATTGAATTCAAAAGTTACTCAGAGTATGACCAAATGTTCTTGAGTAGAACAGTGACAAACTACCCTTACGCAGAACAGAAGAGCAGATGATTTCAGCACTTATTTCAATGGAATTAATTTCACAGAAATTAATAGATACTGTGTAAAAAAAAAAAAAAAAAAAAAAAAGCTGCACTCAGTTCAATTCACCGAAATCAAAAGTAATACTTAATGGTGAACTAGATAGTATTTTCATGAAAACAAATATTTTCTTTAAATAATTCATCAACAAAATGTTTAGAAAGGTGCAGAATTAAAGTCTTTATATGTTCTTCAAAAAATACTATATTGATGAAAAAATACTTTAAAAAGACTGGTGGCGGGTCACATAGATATATAAACACAAGACAGGACATGGTTAACATGTCCATGGCAAACAGAGGCTCCATATTCTGTAGGTAATCATAATGGTTGACAGTACCTGCAACATTGTGATAACAGGATACACAAACAATTGTTCAGTGCAATGTATTGTAATCATATAAGTAAGATCTGTATTCTGTATTGTGACTAGCCTGGCTAGCAATGTCCTGTATAGTGTTTTTATATATGGCCAGTAAGGATATCACAGCGGTTACAGCTAATTGCATAACTGGAATGATGTCACTTGACTCTAAGAAGCTTTTGGGGCACGAGTAACAGCTACTAGCCAGGAGGTCAGAATGTTGTCTCTGTCACCTTTTAAGTGCAACCAAAATTAACTGAGTAAAAGTATTACAAATGTATATACAGTGGTGAAAATAAGTATTGAACACATCAACATTTTTCTCATTAAACATATTTCTGATGGAGCCAGTGACCTGAGATTTTCACCAGATATCAGTAACAACCCAAGTAATCCATACATACAAAGAAATCAAGGCAACTGTGTTCATAAAACAAGTTATAGTAATAAAATGGAATGACACAGGGAATACTGTCAGTATTGAACACATTTTGTTATGACCCGAGCGTCGGTTCTGATCGCGCTCGGGTTAAAGTTATGTCTCGCTGCCGGCCTTGACAGCTGCGGGCGGTATTTTGGCCTCTCCGGGCTCTTATTGTGAAAGTGCTCGGAGGGGTTTCCGCCTGTCAACGGTCGGTCAGCTGTGTGTCATCTGTCATCAGTCCCTGGGTTATTTAAACTGTGTGCTGGCGTCTTTACGACGCAGCAGTGTCTGATCGCTAATGGTCACGTTACTGATCGTTATTCTGTTCACTCATCGTTACGGATGCCTGGACTATCTTCACCTCGGCTGCCTAAGGGCTTGACCGTCTTTTCACTGGCATAGTAAGTGAGCTGTATAGCCTTATTCCTTCCGGTGTAATTTGTGCTGTAAGTCCCTGCTTTAGCAGTCCGAGTGCAATTATTACCTAGCTTGTCTGTGTGTGACTGTTTCCTGCCCTGGACCCATAGTGTGCTGTATTGCCTATGCTTCCTGTTCTGCAAGGACTCTGTCATCTGCTCAGCAGCTTGTGTAAACACCTTTTCACCGTAATAAAACTCACTAAAAACTCACTGGTGGACTTGTGTGCGTCTTATAGGTGGCCCGCGAGGACCATCGTGACAGATTTGGTGAAATTCATTTAATATTTAGTAGAAAAACCTTTGTTGGTAATAACAGCTTCCAGACAAGTAGACACAGGCATTGCTCAGGAGTGATTTTAGCCCATTCTTCCACACGGACTGTCTTCAAATCTTGAAGGTTCTGTGGGTGTCTTCTATGTACTCGGATCTTCAGTTCATTCCATAAATTTTCAATTGGATTCAGGTCAAGTGTTGCCTGGGCCATTCTAACAGCTTTATTTTCCTTCTCTGGAGTCAGTTGAAAGTTTCCTCGGCTGTATGTTTGGGATCATTGTCTTGTTGAAATGTCCACCCTTGTTTCATCTTCAGCATCTTGGCAGATGGCAACAAGTTCTTATCAAGGATGTCTCTGTACATTTGTCCATGCAGCTTTCCTTCAATTATATGAAGTCTGCCTGTACCATGTGCTGAAAAACATCCCCACACCATGATGCTCCCACTTGAGCTTCACTGTTAGTATGGTGTTTTTGGATTGATGTACAATGCCATTTCTCCTCCAAACATGCTGTGTGTTGTGGCATCCAAAAAGTTCAGTTTGGGTCTCTGACCAAACTATATTCTCCCAGTATTTTACTGGCTTGCCCAAATGCTGTGCAACAAACTTTAAATGAGCTTTAACATGCCTTTTCTTCAACAATCATCATGAGTTCTCTGTGGCGTGACAATCTGATATTCACAGACCTTTTTAAAGGATACCAGTCAGGACTTAACCAGCTGAAATTAATTTGTACCTGATGGGGGATGGGATGGCTTCCCAAATTCTGATGGATTTCAGCTGGTTTCTTGCCTTTTTGCACCTATTTTTCTTCATGTGTTCAGTACTTATTCCCTGTGTCCTTCCACTTTATTAAATATAACTTGTTTTGTGAACACAGTTAACTTGATTTCTTTGTATGTATGGATTACTTGGGTTGTTCCTGTTTCTTGTATCTGGTGAAAATCTCAGGTCAGTGGCTCCATCAGAAATATGTTTAATGAGAAAAATGTTGACATGTTCAATACTTATTTTCCCCGCTGTATGATTATTGTTATAAATATAGCAAAAATATATTCCATGAAAAGTACAATTAAGTAAAATTGTACATTTTTGTAAAAAAATTACTTTAGTATACGTAATTGAGTAAGTGTGACTAGATACTGTACAACCATAGCCCCAGTATTTACATTTGGGTGTCGTCCTCATCAGAACAGTACATGTGAGAATAAATAACAGCCTCATATGTCATAATCTGCCCTCCAGACAGATGAGGGTTTGTTGACAGGACTCATTAGCACAGGCAGAAGTTAGGTGCAATAATGATTTATTAACTTAAACTAAAGGTATAAAATTAGCAGCGCATGGGCTGAAAACTAAACTAAATTTGGCATGGCAAACACAAAGCTAAGACTTGGCATGGAATGAGGGCATGGATCAGAGCAGGAAACACAGACACAGAGACACAGCAGGATGATTGAAAATGACCTCTCCCTGAACAAAGCACAGAAACAAACATATACAGGGGCAGGAACAATTAACAAGACGCCGGAAAGCTGAGAACAATCAAGGGCTGAGCAATGCACACATGAGGGAGAGTGGCTATGGATACGGAAACATGAGGGAGTGGAGACAATAGGTAGACAAATATACCACAGGACCATAATAAAAACATTAGAGACAAACAGGGGTGACATAACAGACCAGGGGAGACACAGGAGACAATAACTATAAGAAATAATAATAATAGTAATACACAGAGGGCAATGTAGACGATACAAGTACAGGACAACATACAGCGACAAATGACTGGGGGAGCACAAAGGACACTAAACCATAATAATAATAATAATTTTTATTTTATTTATATTATTTTGTATACTTTATTAATCCCAGAGGGAAATTCAGAGCATCCAATTGGATGGATGAGGCAGCCACGGTGCGGTGCCAATCCCTTCAGCATTCACACACATTCACACCTCGGGCCAATTTTTAGAGTCTCCAATTAACCTAACCTGCATATTTTTAGCCTGTAGGAGGAAACCGGAGCACTCGGAGTAAACCCACACAGACACGGGGAGAACATGCAAACTCCACACAGAAGGGTCACTAATGGTCAAGGGGTGGAATCAAACCCACAACCTTCTTACTTTGCTGCCACAGTGCTAACCACTGTTCCACCGAGCTGCCCATGTAATAATAATAATAATAATAATAACCACAGAGGAACAAAAATGAACAAAAAGCATTGATGTCAGAACCTGACATCATAGCTATGATGCAAGGATTTTAAGCTCCACAACTGAAGTCTGTTTAAAGCCTTTCACTGGACTCAGTCTATTTTCAGCTCATTGACCCTGCTTTGATTACCAGCATTTAGCTTTTTAATCCTTTTCCAAACTATATGACAGAATTACTGCAAAGTTACATTTCTTTTTGTTTGCCTATGCTGCCAAAATTATTGCAATATTGCACCAAGAAGTGCAAAAAGTGTTGTAGTGTAGTTCACTCCTTTTTTACAGCCTATTCAAATTATATTCAAATGATGTTAAAGGTGCAGAAAGGCAGATAATTTGACTATCGGGAGGAGTTGAAAATAGTTTGCATGTGCCACATGATCAAATATCCTTCTTGGGGAGAAACTGACACAAACTCCCTCATTTTTCTCTGTGGGAGTCCGTCTGTGCGCCTCATTATCATCAGCTCTGCTTCTTTTCTCAGGTGTTTACTCCAGTGAGAGGGTGGCCAGAGTTTTCTCCTATGAGAGCTCAGATATTGATTGGTGTGAAGACAACTACAAACACTCGGAACATGTGGTGGAGTCCTTCAATACAGTAAGCTCAGTGTACTGAAAGAGCTGTATTTATGCCAGCATAATTATGTCTAAAATCCTGCAGCACCTTAAACAAAATTAGAAACTTGCATTGTCCTCAGCAGAGATGTGACTTTGACCTTTGATCCAAAAAGTAGCCCTGGTCAAGGCAGTCTCAGGGTCATCTCCTGTGCCACATTTGGTGATCCTGATTCTAAAACAATGGTTTAAAATGTGAAATTATATTAAAATGCTGTATAACCTTCATCCTTTACCTTTTGACCCCAAATTCAGGTCAGTTCAGAGCACCCATAGGTCAACCTTTCCTGTACATTTCGTGATTCAGCACTCATGTCAATAACATAATGGCCACAATTGTGAACAAATACAAAGACACCATGGGATTGTAACCTTTGAGACCCAAAAAGGCAGTCATTGACAAGGCTTTATGCATTGTCACAATTAAACACACCCACCCACCCATACAGTGAATTGCATCTCTTTGCACAACCACTGCTTCTGTCCTTAAAGGTAAGGTCTATACTCCCAGGCAGTGCGATAAAGTTGCTGTGCCCGGCGGAGTTGCTTTGTTTTCTTACCGGTATCCATGTCTGTGCTACAGGACTGTTTCCTTTAAGTACTTTATTCCTCCGAGTCCAAAATCATCTTCACTGATTTTTTTTTTTTTTAATTTGTTGTGGTGCCAGTGCACCTGCACAAACAAATGTGAGCTACAGTAAGTGCTGCTGATGTGATTGGCATATTTGGTGGTGAGAGGAGCAAAGCCTGGTATGAGCTGATCTACAGTTATGTGAAAAAATTAGGACACCCTATATAAGCCTGTGTGGTTTTTTTTTAACATACTTGAGCATATGGATATTTAATATAAATGTTCAAAATACTGGAAGATTTATATAATACAACTAAACAATGAAAAATGAATTAAAGATTTTTTTCAATTTTTTTGTAAAATGTAATTTTAAACAAATAGTGCGGAATAAATTAGGACCCCCCCCCCCCCATCTTTTTTAGGACACCCCCACATTCATTCCCACTTAAAATGGCTAAAATACATGTTAAACTAGAAAAGCACTCATAGAGCGCATACCTCCGCCAAGGCTCCTTCCGTTTCTCATGGATCACCTCCAAAATGTAATGGGCTTGTGTGTAGGCCTATCGCCACTTGTGGTGAAAATTGCATCCAAGTCTGTCCATTAGTTTTGGAGTTTTGTGGGTGACACACTGTGAGAAGAGCCTTGGCTGAGGTATGCATTCCCAGATCATCAACAAAATGTAATGGGTTCCTCTGTAGGTCAAGAACCACCTCTGGTGAAAATTTCATCCAAATCCATCCAGTAGTTTTTGTGTAATCCTGCTGCACAAATACAAACAAAGGCCTTGGTGGAGGTATGCACTCTCAGATCATCACCAAAATCTAATCATCTGTTTCCTGTGCCATTACACACCTTTCCTGAAAATTTCGTCAAAATCCGTTCATAACTTTTTGAGTTATGTTGGTAACAGACAGACAGACAGACAAACAGACAAACGCCAGTAAAAGCATTACCTCCGTGGTGGAGGTAATAAACTGAAGCGTTGCTGTTGTGTCCATCTCCTCCATCTCCAAACTCCCAGGCTGCGGGCGTTGCAATTCATCGCACAACCGCGTACAACCCACAGGCCAATGGGTTATGCAAGCGTTTTCATAGATCACTGAAAGCAGCACTCAGGGCTTCACTGACGGATGCAAATTGGGTAGACAGGTTGCCGTGGGTTTTTATTGGGGTTGCGCTCCTCGCCAAAAGAGGATTTGGAAGCTTCCCCGGCAGAGAGCTTGTTTTTGCGCAGCCCCTATGGCTGCCTGGGGAATTTCTGCCAAATAATCTGGCGCTGGACAGCTGCCTGTCTCAGGTTTTGCAGCGTAGCGCAAACACAGGCACGCTGCCGGGCCCGGCCCACCACTGTTTTCCGCGTGCTTTTGTGCCTAAAACTTAGAATAACGCGGAGTTCGTGTTCATCAGACACGACGACCACCGCCCTCCATTGCGCCTGCACACATGTTGAAAATGGCCCTATCTCACAATGTTAAAGAATCCTTTAAAAAATTCCTGGATCCAGACGGTGATCTGGATCATCCCCAAAATTTAATCAGTTCTTCCTTGTACCATTTCCAACAATGCCTGAAAGTTTCATGGAAATCCATCCAAAACTTTTTGAGTTATCTTGCTAACCAACAGACAGACAGACAGACAAACAGACAAACAGACAGACAAACGCCGGCAAAAACATAACCTCCCTCCTGGCCTGCGGCCTGGCGGAGGTAAAAATGCAAATAAAAACAAAAACAAGGTCAGACATAGATATGTGAACATTTCTAAATAAAGAACTGAATATTTAATGGGGCATCCTAATTACCTCCGCCAGGCCGAAAAGGCCAGGGGGAGGTAATGTTTTTGCCGGGGTTTGTCTGTGTGTTTGTCTGTCTGTCTGTCTGTCTGTTTGTCTGTTGGTTAGCAAGATAACTCAAAAACTTTTGGACGGATTTCCATGAAACTTTCAGGCGTTGTTGGAAATGGTACAAGGAAGAACTGATTAAATTTTGGGGATGATCCGCATCACCGTCTGGATACAGGAATTTTTTAAAGCATTTTTTAACACTGTGACATACGGCCATTTTCAACATGTGCGCAGGCGCAATGGAGGGCGCTGGTCGCCGTGTCTGACCAACACAAACTCCGCGTTTTTCAACGTTTTACGCACAAAAGCACACAGAAAACACTGGTGGCCTGGGCCCGCCAGCGTGCCTGTGTTTGCGTGCAGCTGTAAAACCTGACACGGGCAGCTGTCCTCCGTTGGATTATCTGGCAGAAATTCCCCGGCCAGCCATAGGCGCTGTGCATTTGGCAGAAATTCCCCGGCCAGCCATAGGCGCTGTGCATTTGGCAGAAATTCACCGGCCAGCCATAGGCGCTGCGCATTTGGCAGAAATTCCCCGGCCAGCCATAGGCGCTGCGCATTTGGCAGAAATTCACCGGCCAGCTATAGGCACTGCGCATTTGGCAGAAATTCCCCGCCCAGCCATAGGCGCTGCGCATTTGGCAGAAATTCACCGGCCAGCCATAGGCGCTGCGCAAAAACGAGCTCTCAGCCGGGGAAGCTTCTAAATTCTGTTTTGCTGCGGAGCGCAACCCCAATAATATAATATAAAACCCACGGCAACCTGTCTACCCAATCTGCATCCGTCAGTGGAGGAGATGGACACAACACCAACACTTCAGTTTATTACCTCCGCCAAGGAGGCAATGCTTTTACTACTGAACCACTAATCCTATCACCATCACATTGATTGTCATTGATTAATTGTCTGTGTTTATTGCACTGTCCCTGTCAAATAAACAAATAATCATTGTGAATCCAATTGCTCGTCATATGTTTTCATGGTCAAGGAATCTGAAAACGTACACACAAACACTGTATGGGGGGAACTGTTGCGCTTGGCGGAGGTCTGCGCTCTCCGAGTGCTTTTCTAGTTTTTTCATGTGACTGTATAAGCAGGCATCAATTTCTGGTTATGTGTAGGTGTTCACATAAATCAAAATGACATTTTTAGGGGGGTGCACAGAAATGCAAAAACTATTGTATACAGTGAGGAAAATAAGTATTGAATACAAGATAAGATAAGATAAGCCTTTATTAGTCCCACAATGAGGAAATTCCAGGATTGCAACAGCACAGGGATAGCAACACTCAGAGCAATAATTAAGAAGATATGGAAGATATAAATAAGAGCAGTGGATATACATACATACACATCAATATATAAATATATATACAAAGTGCGGAGCATTGTAGCAAGATGGAATAAACAGCATAACCGTCTACTTAGTTATCCTACATAGTATGAATATGTACCCATACATATTGTCACCCTCCGTAGCGACCGATACTGTCCGAGTTGTATATACTGGAGGGGACCATTGTGTAAGTCTATTGCGTCTTTTGCATTCAGTACTATTAGGTCGTCACGTTTTTTTGCTATCTCTGCGAGCAGCCCTGCTTAGGTTATACAGTCTGACTGCCGTAGGTAGGAAGGACCTGCGAAACCTCTCGGTTGCGCACCTAGGATGATGTAGTCTGCTGCTAAACGAGCTCCTCAGTGCGATCAGTATGTCCTGCATAGGGTGGGACTCGGACTCCAGCAGAGATGACAGTTTAGCCACCATCCTTCTCTCTCCCATCTCCTCCACTGGGTCAAGGCGCTGCCCCAGGACAGAGCTAGCTTTCTTGATCAGTTTGTTTAGTCTCTTCCTATCAGCTGCTGGAATGCCACTGCCCCAGCAGACCACTCCAAAAGTGATGGCTGATGCCACCACCGTGTCATAGAATGTCATCAGCAGCACCCGTTGTACACCAAAAGACCTGAGTCTCCTCAGTAGGAACAGCCTGCGCTGTCCCTTCTTGTAGAGTGCATCGGTATTGTGTGACCAGTCTAGTTTATTGTTCAGATGAACACCCAGGTACTTGTAGGATGTCACCATCTCAATGTCTGTTCCATGTATGTTTACTGGTGTTGTGAGGGGTTGTCCTTGCCTGCGGCAGTCCACTACCAGCTCCTTAGTTTTCCTCGCGTTGATCTGGAGGCAGTTCCTATGGCACCAGTCCACGAAGTCCTGGATAAGTCCTCTGTACTCAGCTTCACCTCCGTTGGAGATGAGACCGACGATTGCAGAGTTGTCAGAGAACTTCTGTAGATGGCAGTGTGTTGTTTTGTGTGAGAAGTCCGCAGTATAAAGGGTAAACAGGAAGGGAGCCAAAACCGTTCCCTGGGGGGCCCCGGTGCTACCGATGATCGTGTCAGACACACAGTCCCGGGTTCTCACAAACTGAGGCCGGTTAGTGAGGTAGTCCAGGATCCATGATGACAGGTGCTGGTTCACCCCTGCGCACAGCAGCTTGTCCTTCAGGATCATCGGTTGGATGGTGTTGAAAGCACTGGAGAAGTCAAAGAACATGATCCTCACCGCATTCCCGGGCTTCTCCAGGTGGGACAGAGAATGGTGAAGGAGGAAGATCGCTGCATCCTCCACCCCAATGCCATGCTGGTAGGCGAACTGGAGTGGATCCATCGCTGGTCCCACCAGGGGGTGGAGGTGAGCAAGGAGCAGTCTCTCCAGGGTCTTCATCATGTGGGACGTCAGGGCCACTGGTCTGTAGCTGTTCAGGTCTTTGGGGTCGGAGGTCTTTGGTACAGGTACCACACAAGATGTTTTCCACAACTGTGGTACCCTCCCCAGCTTCAGGCTCAGGTTGAAGATGAGCTCCACAATCCCACATAGCTGATCTGCACGGGACTTGAGGAGCTTTGCGCTGATGCCGTCCAGTCCCGACGCCTTCCTCGCCTTGATTTTTCTCAGCTCTGTCCTCACCTGGGTCTTAGTGAGGGTCATGTTGGGGGGCTGTGTGTTGGGAGTGGGGGGGTGTTGGTGGAGTGGGGTGTGGGCAGCAGGACTCGATGTCTTTACAGGCAGCAGTGGTTGTTGTGCAGTCGGGGGGGATGGCGGTTGGTCAAACCTATTAAAAAACAGGTTCAGATTGTTTGCCCACTCCCTGCCCCCCATGGCCTGGGAGGAGGTATTCTGGAGCCCAGAGATGGTTTTAAGGTTTCTCCAGACCCCACCGATGTCGCTCTGTTGCAGCTTGTCCTCCAACTTCTTCCTGAAGCTGTCCTTGCCTTCTCTGATCTTCCTTCTCAGCTCCCTCTGTACGGACTTCAGCATCTCCCTGTTCCCCGACCTGAAGATCCTCTTCTTCTCTCTCAGAAGTGTTTTTATCTCAGGGTTGATCCAGGGATTGTTGTTCGAGCAACACCGTATGGTCTTGGTGGGTACGGTGTTGTCCACACAGAAGCTGATGTAGTCCGTGATGGTGTGAGTGAGGCCATCGATGTCCTTACAATGTGGATCGCAGAGCTGCTCCCAGGCAGTGGTTTCAAAGCAGTCCTTTAGAGTGTCCATTGAATATGTCAACATTTTTCTCATTAAATATATTTCTGATGGAGCCATTGACCTGAGATTTTCACCAGATATCAGTAACAACCCAAGGAATCCATACATACAAAGAATAAATAATGAACACATTGTGGGAATGCATATTGTGGAGGAATCTGCAGACAGCGTCTCAGTCAGGAAGCAGTGATTAAACATAAGAGAAGAATAGGCAAGGACGTCATGGGGAGTTGGCAGGAAGAGGGAGCTGGGGGTTGAAGGAAAATGTATTGTGGAGTTGGATATCATGCAGTGTGATGTGAAATGTCATGCAGATGTGAGATGATCTGTGGAGGTTATAAGGAGAAACCTGGTTTGGCTGATTCAGTGCTTTTCTGTGTTTGGATGATGTGAGAGTGTTAATAAAGTTTCGTCTGCTCATAAACCTGCCTCATCATTTCCCACACTCTCCACACTGGTGACCCGAGACATATTATGGAACACGAGGCAAGAACCCCGGAGTCGGCCCGGACGGGAAGCCCCAGCAACGCGGCAAGCATCCCACAGACGGCCTAGACGGGAGCCCCCAGCAACGCGTGCACTGTTGCAGTCAAGCTACCAGACTTTTGGCAGCACAACCAGCCCTCTTGGTTCCACCACACTGAGGCCCAGTTTGCCCTCCGGGGAGTAACGGCAGACGACACCAAGTTTTTCCATGTAGTTGCAGCGCTGGACGCTCGCACACCTCAGCAGGTAGCGAGCCTGCTCGACAAAGCCCCCAGCCCACGGCAGATACGAGGCTCTCAAATCTGCGCTGATTCGGCGCTACACGCTCTCAGACTGTGAGAGAGCAGAGAGGCTCCTGAGGCGTTCCGAGTTAGGAGATGGTTCGGCCGTCGATCTGATGGAGAAGATGTTGGCTTTAATGGGCACGGACGACGGGCATTTTCTGTTTGCCCACCTTTTCCTCCGGAACCTTCCAACAGAGGCGAGAGCGGTCCTGGCCAATTCGCCGTTGCTGGCCGCACGTGACTACCGTGTGCTAGCCCAGCAGGCAGACCGGATCATCCTCACCACCAGAGCGCTCACGGTGAACGCAGCGGCATCGGAACCCAGCGAAACGACCAGAGGAGGTGAGGAGCCACCGACGGTAGCGGCAGCGGGTGCCAAGGAGCGCCAGAGAGGCACGCTCTGCTTCTACCACCGCCGCTTCAGAGAGAACGCATGCAGATATGCGCCACCGTGCCAATTCAAGCACTCGGTAAACGACGAGGCCAGCAGTCGGTAGCAGCTGCAACCGCTGGTGAAAAGAACAAGCTGCTCTACGTGACGGACTCACTCTCGGGGAGACACTTCCTCGTAGACACCGGAGCCCATAAGAGCATCATCCTGCCAACCCACGCCGACTGGCTGGCAGGACCTAGCAGCCTCGGGCTGGTAGCAGTAAACGGCTCGGACATCAAGACCTTTGGTGAGAGGACACTGGCTTTATCTCTACACGGCCGTTCATACGAGTGGTCTTTTGTCATAGCAGCTCTGAGTTTCCCAATCCTGGGAGCTGATTTTCTGTGTGTGCATGGTTTATTAGTTGATGTTGCTAACAGGCGCTTGGTTAATGCACTGTCCTTTGACTCTCTCCCCTGCACAGCTCGAGGGGCCGGGCCAGTAACACAAGCCAACGTCACAGCTCCAGGCAGTAAGTTCCACACACTGCTCACTCAGTTCCCAGCACTCACGGTCCTGACATTTTCAGCGGCCATAGCTAAACACGGGGTGGAGCACTTTATCACCACCACGGGCCGCCTGTTTTCGCACGAGCTCAGCGCTTGGACGCAACTAAACTGGCCATAGCGCGCGAGGAGTTTGCCAACCTGGAAAGGTTGGGCACCATCAGGCGATCGAACAGCCCATGGGCATCCCCGCTACACATGGTCCCTAAGGCTGAGGGGTCGTGGCGACCGTGCGGCGATTTCCGCAGGTTGAATAATGCCACAACACACGACCGCTACCCGATTCCCCACATTCAGGATTTTTCCGTTCACCTCGCAGGAGCACGCATTTTTTCTAAAATAGACCTGGTCCGCAGTTACCACCAGGTCCCAGTGCGCGCGGAGGACATACCCAAAACAGCGGTAATAACTCCGTTCGGCTTATTCGAGTTTCTGCGCATGCCATTCGGATTAAAAGGAGCAGCACAAACGTTCCAACGCATGATGGACGCGGTGCTGCGCGATCTCCCGTTTGTGTTCGTCTACCTGGATGATATCCTGGTAGCCAGTGCGTCTGAAGACAAACACATAGCCCACCTCAGGATGGTTTTCCAGAGGTTGGAGGAGCACAGGTTAATAATCAACCCGGCGAAGTGCCAGTTCGGCGTGACGGGGATTGACTTTTTGGGGCACCGCGTCTCACCGGAGGGAGCGATTGGCTTGCCCAACAAAGTGTGCGCAGTGGCAAACTTTCCCCGGCCTTAGACGTTCAGGGCGCTGCAGGAATTTTTGGGGATAGTTAACTTTTACAACCGTTTCCTCCCCCGTGCAGCTCAACTCCTGCAGCAATTGTACGCCGCGCTCAAGAGACGGAAACCCATGGATGGAGTCGTATGGACTCCGGAGCGAGAGCAGGCGTTCTCCGAGGTTAAAGCAGCCCTGGCAAACGCCGCATGGTTGGGGCACCCAGACCCAGCGGCCCGGATAGCGCTCACTACCGATGCCTCGGACGTGGCCATAGGGGCTGTCATGGAGCAACTTGTCGCCGGTTCTTGGCAGCCGCTTGCTTTTTTCAGCAGGGTTTTGCGCGACAGTGAGCGTAAATACAGCGCGTTCAACAAAGAGTTGCTGGCTCTCCATCTGGCCATACGCCATTTCCAGTTCTGGCTGGAAGGGCGCAGCTTCACCGCGTTTGTGGACCACAAGCCGCTGACGTTTGCGATGGCCAAGGTTTCGGAACCATGGTCGGGCCGGCAGCAGAAACAGCTGGCCGCGATCTCGGAGTTTACGACCGATATTCCGCATGTGTCAGGTAAACTGAATGTGGTGGCGGACTGCCTCTCGTGCACGATCGTAGCCCCGGTCTGCGTAGGGATAGATCATACAGCCATGGCCGCAGAGCAGATTAGCGATACGGGCGTGCGCGTGCTCCAGTCTGGACCAACAGGGTTAAGGCTGGAGAGCAGGGTACTGCAAGATGGCAGCACCCCCCTAATCTGTGACGTCTCCACAGGACGCCCACGCCCGGTGGTCCCGGTCGCGTGGCGCCGCCGCGTGTTTGAGTCAGTTCACACTTTGGCACACCCAGGAGTGCGCGCGTCAGTCAAAATGGTGGGAGCGAAATTCGTGTGGCCAGGCCTGCGCAAACAAGTGAAAGAGTGGGCTGCAGCCTGCGTAGCGTGCCAGTGTGCCAAAGTGCACAGACACACGAAGGCTCCTT
Organism: Pholidichthys leucotaenia; assembly: GCA_020510985.1. Classification (NCBI taxonomy): domain Eukaryota; kingdom Metazoa; phylum Chordata; class Actinopteri; order Cichliformes; family Pholidichthyidae; genus Pholidichthys; species Pholidichthys leucotaenia. The sequence goes on along the minus strand of CM035839.1, from coordinate 317,118,893 downwards.
TGGAGCCGTTTAGTATACCAGCTAAAAGATTTGACCATGTTCATGTGGACCTCGTGGGCCCCCTCCCGCCGTCGCAGGTGTGCACGCACCTTCTGACAGTGGTGGACTGCACCACACGCTGGCCAGAAGCAGTTCCGCTGGCGGCAACCACATCCGCGGACGTGGCCCGTGCTTTTTAGACAACATGGGTTGCGCGTTTTGGAGTCCCGTCAGACATCACGTCCGATAGGGGCCCTCAGTTTGTTTCCGAACTTTGGTCGGCGATGGCCCGCAGCCTGGGTGTTGCAATTCATCGCACGACCACGTACAACCCACAGGCAAATGGGTTATGCGAGCGTTTTCACGGGTCACTGAAGGCAGCACTCAGGGCTTCGTTGACGAATGCAAATTGGGTTGACCGGTTGCCGTGGGTTTTATTGGGGTTGCGTTCCGCACCAAAAAGAGGATTTGGAGGCTTCCCCGGCTGAGCTGTTTTTTTCTCAGCCGCTGCGGCTACCCGGGGAATTTTTGCCCACGCCGGACAGCTGCCCGTCTCAGCGTTTGCAGCGTAGTGCAGACACAGGCACGCTACCCGGCCTGGCCCACCACTGTTTTCCACGCGCTTTTGTGCCAAAAACTTTTAAGAACACGGAATTCGTGTTCGTCAGACACGATGCACACCGCCCGCCATTGCGCCCACCCTATGATGGCCCGTTCAGAGTGCTGGAAACAGGGGACAAGCATTTTTTGCTAGACTTGGGGGGGGGCGTCGAGAGAAAATATGCATAGACAGACTTAAGCTCGCCTTTGTAGTGGCGGACGAGCAAGTGCTGCTGGCCCGGGCCCCCCGGCATGGAAGACCCCCACGGAGAACTCCCCAGGCAAATGATTCACCAGAACAGCCACACAGGCAGAGCGAAGTTCCCCCCCCCCTCGCCTTGGCCCACCCGCAGTCAGACACACGTCCAACAGCCCCCCGCCAGCACAGAGACCCCAGTTACAGCAGATATGGGAGGAGGCTGAAGCCCAAAAGACGTAGTGACTGAAACTCTGTCTGGGGGGCTGATGTGGGAATGCATATTGTGGAGGAATCTGCAGACAGCATCTCAGTCAGGAGGCAGTGATTAAACATAAGAGAAGAATAGGCAAGGACGTCATGGGGAGTTGGCAGGAAGAGGGAGCTGAGGGTTGAAGGAAAATGTATTGTGGAGTTGGATATCATGCAGTGTGATGTGAAATGTCATGCAGATGTGAGATGATCTGTGGAGGTTATAAGGAGAAACCTGGTTTGGCTGATTCAGTGCTTTTCTGTGTTTGGATGATGTGAGAGTGTTAATAAAGTTTCGTCTGCTCGTAAACCTGCCTCATCATTTCCCACACTCTCCACAACATGAAGAAAAATAGGTGCAAAAAGGCATAGAAAGCCAAGAAACCAGCTGAAATCCATCAGAATTTGGGAAGCCATCCCATCCCCCATCAGGTGCAAATTAATTTCAGCTGGTTAAGTCCTGACTGATAGCCTTTAAAAAGGTCTATGAATATCACATTGTCACACCACAAAGAACTCATGATGACTGTTGAAGAAAAGGCATGTTAAAGCTCATTTAAAGTTTAATTAAGTGGAATGACACAGGGAATATGTATTGAACATGCTTGGTGAAATTAATATTGATATTTAGTAGAAAAGCCTTTATTGGTAATAACAGCTTTGAGATGCCTCCTGTATAGAGAAACTAGGCACAGACATTGCTCAGGAGTGATTTTAGCCCATTCTTCCAAACAAACTGTCTTCAGATCTTGAAGGTTCCTGTAGGTGTCTTCTGTGAACTCTGATCTTCAGTTCATTCCATAGATTTCCAATTGGATTCAGGTCAGGTGACTGACTGGGCCATTCTAGCAGTTTTATTTTCCTTTTCTGGAGCTAGTTGAGAGTTTCCTTGGCTGTATGTTTGGGATCATTGTCTTGGTGAAATGTCCACCCTCGTTTCATCTTCAGTATCTTGGCAGATGGCAACAGGTTCAAGGTCAAGGATGTCTCTGTACATTTGTCCATGCATCTTTCCTTCAATTTTATGCAGTCTGCTGTGCTGTGCTGTGCTGAAAAACCCCCATACCATGATAGGATGTGCAATGCCATTTCTCCTCCAAACATGCTGTGTGATGTGGCATCCAAAAAGTTCCGTTTTGGTCTCATCTGACCAGTCAGTATTCTCCCACTAATTTATTGGTTTGCCCAAATGTTGTGCAGCAAACTTTAAACAAGCTTCAACATGCTTTTTCTTCAGCGATGGAGCCTTGTGAGTTGAGTGGGCATGGAGCCCATGTCGGTTGAGTGTATTACTTATTGTTTTCTTTGAAACAGCAGTACTTGCTAACTCCAGGTCTTTCTGGAGCTCTCCACAAGTGGTCTTTGGCTCTTGGATAATGCTTCTGATATTCTGATAGTTCTTTTGACTCCTTTGACAGAAATCTTGCAAAGAACTCCTGATTGTGGCCGGTTTACAGCAAAATGGTGTTCTTTATACTTTTGAATGATGGCTCCAGCGGTGCTCACTGGGACATTCAATAGTTCAGAAAATGCACCTGCAACCAATGCTATCATTATGTTTTGCAACAATAATGTTGCAAAGGTCTGCGTTGCCCAAATGTTGCGCAGCAAACTTTAAATATAACTTGTTTTGTGAACACAATTGCCTTGATTTCTTTTTATATATGGATTACTTGGGTTGTTACTGAAATCTGGTGAAAATCTCAGGTCAATGACTCCATCAGAAATATGTTCAATGAGAAAAATGTTGACGTGTTCAATACTTATTTTCCCCCGCTGTATTTGGTCTTTTTTAAAACTATTGATCATATAGGCCCTAAAACTATCGTATAAATACAATAATTATTGTTTATCTGACAACACTGGCTGGTGATAGTCTCTCCAGAGTGTTTTGGATCTTCCCCGGGGTCTCCTCTCAGTGGGACATACCCAAAACACCTCATGCATGAGGCGTTCAGGAGGCATCCTGAGCAGATGCCGAAACTGACAGAAACAGACAGAGCTAATTACTGTAATTATTGCTTATTTATGCTGAATAAATAATAACCTGATGTTTTTCCTGTAGGTGAGCAGCTTTATTTTCTTCATTATATCTCCCATCATGCTCTACCTTCTGCATCCTTACGCCAAAGAGAGGAGCCTGGCCATCCACCTGGTCTGGATCATGATGATTTTTGTTGGTCAGTTGTTGTTTTATTTATTTACACACACACACACACACACACACACATATATATAAATATATATATATATATATATACAGTGGGGCAAAAAAGTATTTAGTCAGCTACCAATTGTGCAAGTTCTCCCAGTTAAAAGATTAGAGAGGTCTCCAATATTCATCATAGGTATACCTCAACTATGAGAGACAAAATGACAAAAAAAAATCCAGAAAATCACATTGTCTGATTTTTAAAGAATTTATTTGCAAATTATGGTGGAAAATAAGTATTTGGTCACCTACAAACAAGCAAGATTTCTGGCTCTCACAGACCTGTAACTTCTTCTTTAAGAGGCTCCTCTGTCCTCCACTCGTTACCTGTATTAATGGCACCTGTTTGAACTCTTTATCAGTATAAAAGACACCTGTCCACAACCTCAAACAGTCAGACTCCAAACTCCACTATGGCCAAGACCAAAGAGCTGTCAAAGGACACCAGAAACAAAATTGTAGACCTGCACCAGGCTGGGAAGACTGAATCTGCAATAGGTAAGCAGCTTGGTGTGAAAAAAATCAACTGTGGGAGCAATTATTAGAAAATGCAAGACATACAAGGCCACTGATAATCTCCCTCGGTCTGGGGCTCCATGCGAGATCTCACCCCGTGGGGTCAAAATGATCACGAGAACGGTGAGCAAAAATCCCAGAACCACATGGGGGACCTAGTGAATGACCTGCAGAGAGCTGGGACCAAAGTAACAAAGGCTACCATCAGTAACACACTACGCTGCCAGGGACTCAAATCCTGCAGTGCCAGACGTGTCCCCCTGCTTAAGCCAGTACATGTCCAGGCCCATCTGAAGTTTGCTAGAGAGCATTTGGGTGATCCAGAAGAGGATTGGGAGAATGTCATATGGTCAGATGAAACCAAAATAGAACTTTTTGGTAAAAACTCAACTTGTCGTGTTTGGAGGAGAAAGAACACCATACCTACTGTGAAGCATGGGAGTGGAAACATCATGCTTTGGGGCTGTTTTTCTGCAAAGGGACCAGGACGACTGATCCGTGTAAAGGAAAGAATGAATGGGGCCATGTATCGGGAGATTTTGAGTGAAAACCTCCTTCCATCAGCAAGGGTATTGAAGATGAAATGTGGCTGGGTCTTTCAGCATGACAATGATCCCAAACATACCGCCCAGGCAACGAAGGAGTGGCTTCGTAAGAAGCATTTCAAGGTCCTGGAGTGGCCTAGCCAGTCTCCAGATCTCAACCCCATAGAAAATCTTTGGAGGGAGTTGAAAGTCCATGTTGCCCAGCAACAGCCCCAAAACATCACTGCTCTAGAGGAGATCTGCATGGAGGAATGGGCCAAAATACCAGCAACAGTGTGTAAAAACCTTGTGAAGACTTACAGAAAACGTTTGACCTCTGTCATTGCCAACAAAGGGTATATAACAAAGTATTGAGATGAAACTTTTGTTATTGACCAAATACTTATTTTTCACCATAATTTGCAAATAAATTCTTTAAAAATCAGACAATGTGATTTTCTGGATTTTTTTTTCTCATTTTGTCTGTCATAGTTGAGGTATACCTATGATGAAAATTGAAGACCTCTCATCTTTTAAGTGAGAGAACGTGCACAATTGGTGGCTGACTAAATACTTTTTTACCCCACTGTATAAATAAATATATATATATATACTGTATATATATATATATATATATAAAAGCAGCATTATCCGGGGAATAAGACATGCAGTCTTTAAGATAAGATAAGATAAGCCTTTATTAGTCCCACAATGGGGAAATTCCAGGATTGCAACAGCACAGGGATAGCAACACTCAGAGCAACAATCAGAGGCAAGAGAAAAAAAAAACAAAAAAACAAGAGCAGCAAGTATACATATGTACATATAAATATAAATATATATATATATATATATATATACTGTATATATATATATATATAGACACACAGTGCGGAGCATTGTAGCTAGATGGAATAAATATGTAAATATTTATTTTGTCCTGATGATACTACAACATATCACATCAAGGACCTGCTGACCATTTTCTGCTCCTCCCAGAGTTCAGCTGGGCTGCAAAGAATATATAGCTTATGTTGACCTGACATGTCTCTCCAGAAATGTAACTACACATCGTGGCAATGTTTTGAATTGGATAGCCTCCATAAAACTGATCCCTTTCAGGCAGCACCCTACATGTGACAATGTTGGCCAATCACAGGGTGCTTTGTTAGTTGGCGGCTAAAGTCATGTCCTCTGAATGGGTAATGGGACTAAGGCTGTAAAACATGCCATTTGTCTTTTCATTGTTCCTATCAGGATCAGGAAAGTTGTCTGTTAAAGGTGATAACCATGATGGGGAGCATTTCATGACAGAATGTCATGAAATGCTCCCCATCATGGTGCACAAACAGAGACTGGACCCAAGCACTGGAGCTGTAGTTTGCAGTGATTTATTGTTGTCAAAAACAATTAACCAGACATGACATGAGCTTTGCAAATGTGACATAAACTTGGCATGACTTGACATCGCCACACCAAGGGCAGTGTGCGGCATGTATATATAGTGCAGCAAATCAACAACACCCTTGGACCATCAGTAATCAAAAACCTCAACCTAGCTGTGTGTACTTAATAGACCAGAAAATAACAAAAGGTGTGGTCAAAAAAAAAAAACAACCAAAAATCAAGACAGAAGCAAGCATGATAACATAACCATAAGAATACTAATCATCAAAACCAAACATAACCATGACCATGATAATAAAACCCAAACAAAACCAAAAATATGATACTATTAGTAAAGAAAGTCTAAACATGAACTTAAAGCAAAGACAGGGCCTGATTCATGTCCTGATAACAGGCGGGAGCAGTTGTTTATTTCTATAACATAAAAAAACAACTGCTAAGGGGCAGAAAACAACACAAGGAAACCAAAAGTAAATGATGATGACTCAAGACAGAGCACATGCTTCAGTACACACACCATCTCATTGCCCTCCGGTGCCCACTTCAGCCCCAGCCTGTCTCCCTCCAGCTCCGCAGCCACCACACAGGCTGGAGGGGAGTTCACCATCCATGCCTCAGCCTGTGCGGAGGAGGAGATGTTCCCGGGCTCCAGCTCAGTTACACAAGTTCAATCAATCAATCAATACACACTCCTCATCATTCTGCTACACTGGTTCACATGGCAGCTGCAACGCCGACGTCTACGACAGTCACCCCACTGGTTCCTATGGCAGCTGCAGTGCCAATTCCGCATTGCTCCCTGCCTCCAGTGCCACTCCCTTACCGCCGTGTTCCTCCTGTGCCACCTCCACGTCATCCCTTGGCTGTGTCTTCCCTGATTATCATGCCCGCTGTTTCACCTGTCATTACGCCTGCAGTCCCAGCTCCCACCTCTGCTACACTGGGGCCTCTGCCTGCTGCTGCATGCCAGAATGCCTCATCTGCTGCCCGTCCAGAGTCCCCAGAAGAGGAGATTGTCTCTTCAGCAGCAGAGCTGCCAGCAGAGGAGCAGGGGCTAAGGCAAGTCCTCTTTTTTTGTTTTTTTAACATCAGTTTTCGAGAGTATTGTCTTGCTCCTGGCAGGGAGACCCAGTTGCTGCTCCCATCTGCTTCTGAGCTCTCCCTGCTGAGCTCTTCTGTTGGTGGTTGTGAGGTGGACCTGTTACCTACACATGTTTCTTCCTCCCTGTGGTGGTTGCGTCAGGGATGGAGGAGCAACCCTCAACGCCTGTTTCCTCTATGGTGTACGCCGCTGCCCCAGCAGCCCCTGAGGTGCACATCACTGCTCCAGTACTTTCTGTGGTCCACACTCCCCAGCAGCAGTCATCTCCCAGTGTAGTCAGCGCTCCCCAATCATCTCCCAGTGTGGTCAGGGGCCCTCCACCTGTTGTTTCTGAGATCAGCGCACCGCAGTCACCGGTTTTGGATCAAACGGCTCCTCAGTTTGTGCTAATCAAGTCACGTGCTGCGGTCTGGGAGCCCATGAACAGGCACTCCTTGTTCCATGATTTGGTGGCCCAAGGACAGTGGGAGGCCACCTGACTCGCCATGCTCTCTGGGTTCAGGTTCAGGTTCAGGTTCAGGTTACTTTATTTGTACCCGTAGGTAGATTTGTTTTGCAGTCTGGTGACATCCATATTTACAAACCACAAATTACATTCAACATAGACACAAACACAGGCACACATGAAGCTGACTATAAACATGATAAAAAATACTCAAGGCTCCATCAATCAGGATATAAAGACAAAGAGATGAAGAAGAGAGGGTTGGGGTCCTTTGGATTTTGGGAGGCCCCCTGACCCACCTTGTTCCATGAGCTGGTGGTCCAAGGACAATGGTAGGCCACCCGACATAGCCTGCATTCCGGTCTGGGGTCTAGGGATTTTGGAAGACCACCAGTTCCGTCATGTTCTCTGGTCCAGGGGCTGCTGGATGGTGTTTGGTCCCTGATTCATTGTGCTCCCGGGTCTAGTGATCCTGGGACTCTAGAGACTATCTTTTGGACATTATTGTTTTTCGTTTTGTTTTTTTGTTGTTTTTTTTTTTTTTTAGATGCTGGGATAGGCTCCAGCGCCCCCCCACCCCCCGTGACCCGAAAAGGATTAAGCAGAAGAAGATGGATGGATGGATAGTGCGAGTTCTGTTTTTTCCCACCGTGCCCCTCCTCCTGCCCGTTTTGGTGTTTTTTTTTTAAGGGGTGTTTTTAGGGGTGGCTTTTGTGTTGTAGGGGTGTCTGGAATCCACCCGTTAAAGGGGTGATTATGTCAGATCCTGTGCATGGTCTGGGACCATGTCCACACCTCTTGTTCATGTTGTTCCTTTGTGATTATTATTATTATTATTATTATTATTATTATTTAGTATAGTTATTGTCTCCTGTGTCTCCCTGTGTTTGCTATGTCACCCCCTGTTTGTCTTTAGTGTCTTTATTATGGTCTTATGGTATAATTGTCTACCTATTGTCTCCAGTCCCTCATTTTACTGTATCCATAGCCACTCCATCATGTGTGCTCCTGTTCTGCCCTTGATTGTCATCCCAGCTGTCTCACATTTGTAATGATTAGTTACCCTATTTATGTTAGTTTGTGCATGTGCTCTGCCTGGCATCATCATCATTCACTTTTGGTTTCCTTGTGTTGTTTTCTGCCCCTGAGCAGTTGTTTATTTATGTTGTGTTTTGTTCTTTGAGTTTTCTGTTTATTTAATAAAATGTTACTCTGGAGGGCAGCACGGTGGTGCAGTGGTTAGCACTGTTGCCTTACAGCTAGAAGGTTCCTGGTTCGAATCCCCAGGTTGGCAGGGGTTGGAACCTTTCTGTGTGGAGTTTGCATGTTCTCCCTGTGCTGCATGGGTTTACTCTGGGGGCTCCGGTTTCCTCCCACCATCCAAAGACATGCATGTTAGGCTAATTGGTTGTTCTAAATTGTCCCTAGATATCTGTTTCCTATAGGCCCTAAGAATAGAGGGTTAGTATTAGTGAAAGCGCTCTGAGTGGTCTTTGTGACTAGAAAAGCGCTATATAAGTGCAGGTTAGTTAGTTAGTAGTAAGTTCAGTCTGCACCCTGGGTCCTGCTTCAACTCATCTTGTACTGCCTGGAAGGCAATTTCATGACACTTGGTGGAGGTATGCACTCTCAGATCATCACCAAAATCTAATCACCTGTTCCCCATGCCATTACACAGCTTTCCTGAAAATTTCATCAAAATACGTTCATAACTTTTTGAGTTACGTTGCTAACAGTCAGACAAACCAACAAACCGACAGACAAACCAACAAATCAACGTCACTAAAAGCATTACCTGCTCCCTTGGCGAAGGTAACAAAGAAAAAGCTCACAACGCAAAACCAGAAATAAACAAAAGATGCTGTTAAATCAAAAAACCCAAACCCAGATTATGACAGGAATAAACATGACAATATAACCATGAGAACAAAAATCATCAAAACCAAACATAACTGTGACCATGATAACAACAATAATAATAATCAACTAAGAACCAGCCAGGGACAAATCCTACGGAACATAACTAACTAACTAACTAACTAACCTGCACTTATATAGCGCTTTTCTAGTCACAAAGACCACTCAAAGCGCTTTCATTAATACTAACCCTCTATTCTAAGGGCCTATAGGAAACAGATATCTAGGGACAATTTAGAACAGCCAATTAACCTAACATGCATGTCTTTGGCATGTGGGAGGAAACTGGAGAAATCCCGGAGTAAACCCACGCAACACGGGGAGAACATGCAAACTCCACACAGATCACTGTTGGTCGGGGGCTGGGATCGAACCCACGATCCCACGATCCCCACAATCCCCCGGCCAAGGGTAAACTGTGCTGCCGCAGTGCTAACCACTGCGCCACCGTGCAGCCCCATAAGAGACATGACAATGAAAATAAGCACAATAACCCAAACTGAGCTGAGGCAGGAAAAATAATCACATAATGGAAATCAGGACTACAGACACGGCAGGGACAAATAATGCAACACAAACCAGGATAACAATAATACTAAGCACAGAAAATAACAAAAAATAAACTTAAAGCGTGAGCATGGTCCCCAGACCATGCCCTCAGCCTAACATCTATGAGTTAAAAACTTGCAAATTATATATGAAAATGTCAAAAAATAATCATAAAAAGTTGAGAAGTTATCAGAAAAGGAAATTTATTATTAAAAATCACAAAATAATGAGAAAAAATAGCAAATCTGCGATGTCTGATGTTGACAATTTTTGCAAATTTCAATTAAAATGTCTTGTGTATGAGAAAACATCACAAATTGAGTAAAGTTGAACATAAACAATAGAATAGTTGCAAATGTATTACAAAAAGTTGTAAATTTATAAGGAAAAAATCAAACAGTAGAAACTAGAGGGTACTCAGAGAGCACATACATACTTCCACCAAGGCTGTAGCTCGCAACAGTTAAGAGAAAAAGTGATCAAGAATTCACATCCTTACCCAAATCACTTCCATAATCAACAGGGTTCATCCATAGCACAAGGGCCCACCTCTGGTGAAAATTTCATCAAAATGTGTCCAGTAGTTTTTGTGTAATGCTGCTAACAAACAGACAGACATGAAAACATTACCTCTTTGGTGGAGATAAAAATGTTGCAAATTTATTTTTTTTTTAAAATGCTAGTGTAGAGGATGACTTTCACAAACGAGACTGAGTTTATTTCTCAGGAAATGTTTATTGTGAGGCTACATCCTCTATCAAGCAAAGTATCTCAGCAAAGAAACAGAACAATCATTCTTCACAGCTCTTATACTCTCCAGAGACACAAAACCCCCAACATCAAATATCACATCCCCAACCCACAGTCCTTCAGTAAACATATAGCCTCCGAGGCTCCTTGGCATCTCCATTGTCTCTCAACTCTTCAGCCTCGGGGGCTCCTGCTGGGACATTCTCTCTGACTTCCCATCTCTCAAGAAACCTCTTCACACCTCCCGAGGTCTCTGCCGGGTCAGGTCCTCTTGGCTGTTTAGACGTGAAGCCTCCAGAGTATGCACCGTCATGCCTACTAAGTATATGTGAGGGAAAATGCATACCATACATGCATACCATATATGCGCCCTAAATGTGCGCCATATAACCCCCCCCAAACGTCTAAATAAGGACAACTTACACCCCAGATGCATAGAATCATGACATATCACACAGAACGAAAAAAATTGGCACAACATATCACACATCCAACTGCTTGGGCTTCAACCTCCTGCCATATCTGCTGTGAGCAGGTCTCGCTCTGCCTGTGGCTGTCTCTTGCATCTGTGGATCAGAGTCATTAGCACATCGTTGTGAAAGCTTAGAAGAGTGTCTCCCCGGTGGCCTGCCACGACGGGGGGCCCTGGCTACTTGCACCTGTTCATCAGCTAACACAAAAGCGGGTTTGAGTCTGTTAATGGAGACTAATTCCCTCCTGTCTCCTAAATCGAGCAAAAAATGCTTTTCCCCGGTTTCTAACACTCTGACCGGTCCATCATAAGGTGGTCTTAAACCTAACCTCTGTGCGTCGTGTCTAACAAAGACGAATTCTGCATTCTTTAAGGCTTTAGGCACAAAAACGCGTGGAAAACTGTGATGAACTGGACCGGGGAGGGTGTTTGATCCCGCGTCGCTCTGCAGCAGCTGAGCGGGGGGGCGATCTGGTGCGGGGTTCTCAGGAAGGAATTCTCCCGGTAACCGGAGAGGTTGGGCGAAGACTAGCTCGGCCGGAGAGGCTTGCAAATCTTCCTTAGGTGCTGAACGCAACCCTAATAAAACCCATGGAAGCTTATCAACCCAATTTGTGTCCGTGAGAGCCGCTCTGAGGGCTGCTTTCAATGACCGGTGAAAGCGTTCGCACAAACCGTTGGCCTGGGGGTTATACGCAGTTGTGCGATGAATTTTCACCCCCAGGCTGAGTGCCATGGATGACCAGAGCTCGGAAACAAATTGGGGTCCTCTGTCAGACGTTATGTCTGACGGGACTCCAAAGCGCGCGACCCAAGCCGTTAAAAAAGCGCGCGCAACGTCTGCTGCTGTGGTTGACGCCAGGGGAATCGCCTCTGGCCAGCGCGTAGTGCGGTCCACCATAGTTAGAAGGTGTGTGAACCCCTGTGACAGCGGGAAGGGTCCCACCAAGTCGACATGCACGTGGTCGAAGCGTTTGGCTGGGATGTGAAAAGATTCTAGAGGGGCCCGCGTGTGCTTGTGTACCTTTGCTCTTTGACACACTGCGCAGGCTGCGGCCCATTCTTTGACCCGTTTACGCAGCCCCGGCCAAACAAATTTCTCTCCCACCATTTTGATCGACGCGCAAACGCCCGGATGTGCCAGCGAATGTATTAAGTCAAAAACGCGGCAACGCCACGCAGCTGGGACCACGGGGATCACAGATTAGAGGGGGCATACCTCGTTGATGCACCCTGTGCTCCAGCCTTAGCCCTGTTGGCCCAGACTGGAGCGCGCGCACGTCCGCATCATTAACCTGCTCGGCGGCCATGGCTGCATAATCTAACCCAACGCAGACCGGGGCTGCGAGCGCTTCCGCGCCGCAAGCCTGGCCCGTGTCTACAGCCGCCGAGTCTGCCCCCTGGGGGCCTGGCAGTGCAACTGCGGGCGAGAGACAATCTGCTACTACATTGTGTTTGCCCGCCACGTGTTGAATGTCGGTGGTAAACTCCGAAATCGCGGCCAGCTGTCTCTGTTGTCGGCCCGACCAAGGCTCTGAAATTTTAGCCATTGCAAATGTTAATGGTTTGTGGTCTACAAACGCGGTGAAACGGCGCCCTTCCAACCAGAACTGGAAGTGGCGGATGGCCAAATGCAGGGCTAAAAGCTCCCTATCAAATGCGCTGTATTTACGCTCGTTATCGCGCAATGTTTTGCTGAAAAACGCAAGTGGTTGCCAGCTCCCTGCTACCAGTTGCTCAACAACTGCCCCCACTGCCATGTCGGAAGCGTCCGTGGTTAGCGCCATGCGAGCTGCTGGCACCGGGTGTGCCAATAACGCAGCGTTCGCGAGGGCTGATTTGACCTGTGAGAAAGCGCGCTCCCGGTCCGGGACCATTCGACCTTAGTTGCAGGTTTTTGCTTCTTTAGTGCCACGTACAATGGGTGCATGAGCTGTGCCGCGTTGGGGAGGAAGCGGTTATAAAAATTGACCATCCCCCAAAATTCTTGCAGTGCCTTAACTGTCTGCGGTTGGGGGAAATCCGTTATCACGCGCACTTTATCAGGCAGCGGGACCGCGCCTTCTGGAGACACGCGGTGCCCCAAAAAATCGATTTGTGCTACCCCGAATTGGCATTTCGCTGGGTTAATTATCAGCCCGTGTTCTGTCAGCCTCTGAAAAACGGCTCTGAGGTGGCGTTCGTGTTCGACTTCGGATGCACTTGCTACCAAAATATCATTCAAATAGGCGAACACGAAAGGGAGGCCGTGCAATACTGCATCCATCATGCGTTGGAACGTCTGCGCGGCGCCTTTGAGGCCGAAAGGCAGGCGCAAAAACTCGAAAAGCCCGAAAGGGGTTATAACTGCCGTTTTGGGTATGTCTTGCGCGCGGACTGGGACTTGGTGATAACCGCGCACCAAATCTATTTTGGAAAAGATGCGCGCCCCCGCTAAATGTGCCGAAAAATCCTGGATGTGCGGAATCGGGTAGCGGTCGTGTGCTGAAGCATTATTTAATCTGCGGAAATCACCGCAAGGGCGCCACGAGCCGTCAGCCTTGGGGACCATGTGCAGGGGTGACGACCAAGAGCTGTTCGAACGTCTAACAATGCCCAGTTTTTCCAAGTTGGCGAATTCCTCGCGCGCGATGGCCAGTTTAGCTGGGTCCAAGCGCCAAGCTTTTGCAAAAACAGGGGGGCCAGAGGTAGTTATGAAATGCTCGACTCCGTGTTTGGCAACTGACGCTGAAAATGTTGGGACCGTGAGTGCTGGAAACTGATTGAGTAGTGCATGAAACTTACCACCCGCAGCTGTGACATTGGGATGTGCAGAAGGCAGGGCCACCCGAGCTGTGCAGGAGATAGAGTAGAAAAACAGTGCATTTACAATACGTCTGTTAGTAAGATCAACTAATAAACTGTTTGAGCATAAAAAGTCAGCACCTAGCATGTTGTTGCTAACTGCGGCTACAACGAAGGTCCACTCGAAGGTGCGGCCGTGGAGGGATAGGAGGAGCGTCTTCTCCCCATAGGTTTTGATCGTGGAGCCGTTCGCCGCTAACACCAGGGGTCCGCTGGCAGGCGTCAGCATGTCCGCGTAGGCAGGCTTGACAAAACTTAGCTGGGAGCCTGTGTCCACCAGGAATTCTTTCCCTGAATTTGCGTCTGTCACGAAAAGCAGCTTGTTCTTCGCACCGAGAGTCGCAGCTGCTACCGGCTCTCGGTCTTGGCGTTTCCCTGGCGCTGGTATCGGCACGGTGGGGCGCATCTGCGCGCTCTCTCAGCGAAGCGTCGATGGTAGAAACAGAGGGTGTTGTCAGCTCCGCTTCTCCTGGCCTCTGCCGCTGCTGACGTCAGTGGATCCGGTGCTGCAGCCTCTGGTCTCCCCTCGTCTCGCGGGGATGTGTTCAGCTCTACTGCTGCCGTCGTGGCTGCGTGCCGTCTATGGGCGTCGACGAGCCGCTGCGCCTCCTGGCCCAGCTCGTGGTAGTCACGGTTATTGAGTAGCTGTGAGCTGGCCAGGGTGACTCTCACTGCTGGCGGTAGCGTTCTGAGAAAGAGGTGGGCGAAGATAAAGCTGTCGTCATCTTCGCCTCTCAGGCTCATCATCTTCGCCATCAGATCTGCCAGCCTGTCTGCTTCCCCTTCTGTCAGCGCCAGGAGCTTCTCTGCTCGCTCTCCCAGCGAGGGAGTGAAGGCTCGAATGAGGGCGGCTTTCACTGCGCCATACTTGTCGTCTTGGGGCGGGTGGTTGGTCAGGCTCTCCACCCGCTGCACTGTGAGGCTGTCCAGCTTCGCGACGACATGGTAGAACCTCGTTGCGTCTGCTGAAATTCCCCGAAGGTGGAACTGCGCCTCCACAGTGGTAAACCAGGAGCGCGGGTTATGTTACCAGAAATCGGGCAGCTGTAGTGTGGTAGCTGCATTAACCCGGTTGGCCCCTGAAGAGTCTGGCGCGGAAAAATCGTCGCCACCGGCCATGGTTTGTCGTAGGTCACCAGTGTAGAGGATGACTTTCACAAACGAGACTGAGTTTATTTCTCAGGAAAGGTTTATTGTGAGGCTACATCCTCTATCAAGCAAAGTATCTCAGCAAAGAGACAGAACAATCATTCTTCACAGCTCTTATACTCTCCAGAGACACAAAACCCCCAACATCAAATATCACATCCCCAACCCACAGTCCTTCAGTAAACATATAGCCTCCGAGGCTCCTTGGCGTCTCCATTGTCTCTCAACTCTTCAGCCTCGGGGGCTCCTGCTGGGACATTCTCTCTGACTTCCCGTCTCTCAAGAAACCACTTCACACCTCCCGAGGTCTCTGCCGGGTCAGGTCCTCTTGGCTGTTTAGACGTGAAGCCTCCAGAGTATGCACCGTCATGCCTACTAAGTATATGTGAGGGAAAATGCATACCATATGTCACGGCTGGCCCTCACGAGCCAGCATAAGACGCCTCAGTTCAGTAAATTGCAGTTCAGTTCCTTTATTTATAAAGCACAGGACTTAGGTGTACAACATAACTTTGCCACGCAGGCTTCGTTACACAACACAACATAAATTCACAAAAGAGAGTTATGGCAGTAACGAGGAGCTCTCGTCTGCCGTAGTTAGGAAGGAACGTCAGCGAGGGAGAAGACAGTTCCAAATAAATCACTTACATGCAGCGGGATACGTCGAGGAACCCAGGGAGCATGTGGTAAGGAGACATGGGAAAGTCATAGGACTTCTGACGAGACAGCCGCGCCGTCCAGTTCACTCGCACTGACATTTAAAGCCAGCTGCTCATGATTGGAAACTCGGCACAGCTGCCCAGGTTCTGACAGCTGAGAGCTCCCGAGCGTCTGGCCAATCAGAGCCCGGGAAACCCGTGTGACGACACCAGCTGTCAAAAGCTGACAGGGATGAGGAATAACCCGAGCGCGGACAAAGCGCTCGGGATATGACAGGGCCCCTCCCTCTACGCGAACTCCTGGTCGCGCGCAACATCCAGACCCCCCCACCCCACCCCAGGGAGGGTGGAGGGGGAAGCAGGTGGAGGGAGAGCAGGGCCAACTCACAACAAGGGAACAAAAACATCGGGGAAGGGAGGGAGAGAGAAAAAAAAAGGCAGAAACCGTACATAAACGGGGACAGAGATGAATCAAAATTAAAGTCAACGCTAGATTGACATCACTCACATAACCACAAAAAAGAAAGCCAAGATGAGGGTACAAGGAACACCAGTCAATACCACAAGGCAGGATCAAGGAAATAAAAGGACAAATAATACCCTCTTCTCCAAGTTAATGTGAACAGAAAACCGTCAAAACCAAAAGACAACACAGGTGCCAAAAAAAGAGAACTAGACCCGAGTAAGGGAGTAACATAGGAAATAAACAACCACACCCTAAGGAAACATGCAATACCCATGATAGCCACGGCAAGAGAACATATGTCCATCCACGGAAAACAGTCACCTAAAACATGAAGTCCAATCCCCAGTGGGGTATTTCAGTCACAAGTCAGTGGTGGGGCAAGAGAAGGAGAGAAAAAAAAAACATTGGGGAATAGAGTAAAACAACTCCGCTCAGGAGGCCTCCCAGCACCCAGCATCCAGGCCGCCAGCAAAAGCAGCGGAACGTGCCCTAACGGCCCAGCCAAACACCGGGCTGAGGGAAACCATGTCTCCGGCGGGCGGACTAGGGCGCCAAAAGAACCATCCAGCTTGTCAGGAGGCCGGGCCCGGACGCCAAAAGGAAAGAGCCGGTCACCGGGTGGTCGAGCAGTATCGGCCTGCCAACAGAATGGCTGGGGGAAGGTCGGCGAACCGGGCCAGCCGGAATTTACCCCCGCAGTCTCAAAGGTGGGGAAAAAGGGGCCACGGCGAGGACGGGGCATGGCCTGGAAAACGCTCAGCGGCGTGTCAGCTACACAGTCTCCAGAACCCACCTGGGTCAAAACGACCATGGTGCCGAGCTCCGATTGAGCGAGAGCGGCACCCGCGTCGGACCCCGATTGGGCCGGAACCCCCATGACGTCAAGCTCCGATCGAGCGAGAGCGGCACCCGCGTCGGACCCCGATTGGGCCGGAACCCCCATGACGTCAAGCTCCGATCGAGCGAGAGCGGCACCCGCGTCGGACCCCGATTGGGCCGGAACCCCCATGACGTCAAGCTCCGATCGGGCGAGAGCAGCACCCGCGTCGGACCCCGATTGGGCCGGAACCCCCATGACGTCAAGCTCCGATCGGGCGAGAGCAGCACCCGCGTCGGACCCCGATTGGGCCGGAACCCCCATGACGTCAAGCTCCGATCGGGCGAGAGCAGCACCCGCGTCGGACCCCGATTGGGCCGGAACCTCCATGACGTCAAGCTCCGATCGGGTGAGAGCAGCACCCGCGTCGGACCCCGATTGGGCCGGAACCTCCATGACGTCAAGCTCCGCTTGAACCGGCGGAGCACTCCCGGTGGACCCCATGCCGAGAGCCGGACCCTCCAAGGTGGCACCAAGAGCAGGTTCGCCTCCAGTGACCCTGGGGAGAGGCTCAGAGGGACAAAAGGAACCGGGATCAGGATCACCGGCAGCGGCAGGGCCCGGCGAGACAGGCTCGAGCGCAGCAGATGGCTGCACCCGGCTCGCCCCCCCGAGAGACAGGCAATAATGCTCCAGAAAGAAGAGGAGGGATAGAAAATAGAGCACTTGCCTGATCTCGGGTTCTGCCGCCATCCAGGACTTCGATGCTCCGGGTTCAAACGGGAGGAGGTCGTCGTCCGGTTCCCACTCCGTCGCGACGTCATCCGCCCCTGGAAGAGGGGCTCTTGCAGCTCGAGGACCCCCCGACGTCATCGTCCACGCTGGCAGTTCATGCGGCGTGGAGGTGAGGGGCTCTCGGCCCGCTGGATCGGACTGTTCATCTGCGGAGTCCCGGGGACGCTCCGTCGTCGGCACAGGCTCCAACCAATCGTCCGACCTCCTCTGCCCAGAAAATGGCTGCGGGGCTGGGGTCTTCTGCCCGAGAGCCGCAGGCTCACTCCTCGTCTGGTGACGCTCCTCAGAGGTCGAAGCGTGCTCAGCAGGGGGAGACACAGAGGCAGCGGGTTTAATTAACATATCAGCAGGGAGTTGAGGCTCGGGGGGCTGCAAACCCCGAGCCTCACCCCCAGGAGTCAGACAGAACAAATCACTATTAGATGGAAAAAAGTGAACTTGAACTTGCCTGGCTCCCGGAGGAGCGGTGGAACCTGCCGTTGGGAACGTCATTCCATCCTCCTCCCACCGGGTGGTGGCCGGAGACTCTCTTGGAGGGGAGGGGGCCACTCGGGATGGTGTAGCCGCGCTGTCCACTGGAGCACAACTTCTCAAACTCCCAGCCGCTGGAGAAGGCGTCGAAGCGGAGGGGGCAACAGCCAAGTCAGGCCGGGCGTGACGCGCTGACAGCTCAGCGGGGAAAGCAGGCCCGGGGGGAAAGGCTGCTGGGGTCTCCTCCAGGTGAGACGCTGAAGAGACAGCAGTGGGATGAATGGGGTCAGCCCAGTGAACCGGAGCGGATTCCGGAGGGGAGTCACGCTGAGAACGTCTCTGGCCACGGTGTCGACGTCTACGACGGGCCCCGGATGGTGCGAACTCCAGGACTGGATCGAGGGAAGGATCCGGATTCCAGAGCGGGCAGCGGGAGCTCCGGTTACTCCGCCTTTGGCCTCGTTCCTCCTCGATCTCCTGGAGCGCCTCGCGGTGGACGGCGATCTCTTGTCTCCTCGCTTGGACGTCCAAGTGGTCGGTGTAGCGGGAAGACAACCGGTCGAGCGTTCTCTCAGCGCAGTCCAGGTAGTAGTGCGCTTCGGATGAGTCGTCAAGGCTGGCGGAAGCGCTGATGAAGTCATCCACCTCCTCCAGCGCCTCAGGCAGCTGGAGCCAGAGATCACTCCACCTTGCAGCCTCCTCCTCTTCGTACATCAGAATTGTCTGGCGTTGGGCAGCGATGTCGAGTCTCCTCGCGTCGACCTCGGGGTGACCGTTGTAGCGGGAAGGCAGACGGTCAAGCACCTCCTCAGCCCGGTCTAAATACCACTGTTCATTGGGCTGATAACCGAGGAGAGGAGGGGCGAGGGAGGTGTCTGGATACCCATCGAGGTCGGAGGCGATAATGAGGATTTCATCTACCTCCTCCAACGCCTTGGTCAGCAGGACGTGGGAACCCCGAGAATGACTCCGCTGAGATGGCATATTTCCAACGCCGCGTACCTGGACAGGAAGGACAAAGTTCCCAGAACGCAACTTACTGAGAACGGCGTCTCCTTCTGGCGGCTGTCTACTGTCACGGCTGGCCCTCACGAGCCAGCATAAGACGCCTCAGTTCAGTAAATTGCAGTTCAGTTCCTTTATTTATAAAGCACAGGACTTAGGTGTACAACATAACTTTGCCACGCAGGCTTCGTTACACAACACAACATAAATTCACAAAAGAGAGTTATGGCAGTAACGAGGAGCTCTCGTCTGCCGTAGTTAGGAAGGAACGTCAGCGAGGGAGAAGACAGTTCCAAATAAATCACTTACATGCAGCGGGATACGTCGAGGAACCCAGGGAGCATGTGGTAAGGAGACATGGGAAAGTCATAGGACTTCTGACGAGACAGCCGCGCCGTCCAGTTCACTCGCACTGACATTTAAAGCCAGCTGCTCATGATTGGAAACTCGGCACAGCTGCCCAGGTTCTGACAGCTGAGAGCTCCCGAGCGTCTGGCCAATCAGAGCCCGGGAAACCCGTGTGACGACACCAGCTGTCAAAAGCTGACAGGGATGAGGAATAACCCGAGCGCGGACAAAGCGCTCGGGATATGACACCATACATGCATACCATATATGCGCCCTAAATGTGCGCCATACTAGAGTTTTTACTGCTCTGATAGCATTTTGAGTTCTTACTCTTACTCAAGGTTTTTTGGGGGAGGGTATCTGTACTTAATTATACTTGAATAATAATGTCATAAGGTAATGCTTCTTTAGCTTGAGTACAGTTTTTTTCTATGCACCTCTACACTTTGGACTTTTCTGAAGCCCTAAATTCACAGCTCAGTTAAAAAAAAAAAAAGCTAACATACATATTAATTGTTACCACAATGTCAGCAAATAGTACAATGAGTATCTCCCTTTTCCTTTATCATTGTTGTTCCTCCTCTCTGAAATTTTGTCATGAATTGCCCGGGGGGGGGGGGGGATGGAGACCCAGGCGCTGAACTGTGAGTTGCAAAACGTTTAATCCAAAACACAAAAGTCCGAATTCTGGCAGGGACGCGCACAATGTAGGACATGTCTCACGGTAGCTCTGCGGGAATGTGACTATAAAATACTTTTATTAATACTCTAACTCTGTCCACCACCTACCACGGCTACGTGTTTGAAAAATTATCTGACACTCTACACCTTCAGAGCCATATCTGGATAAACAGACGAAGAACAAGCCTGTTAAATCTGGCTGATGTTGGCTGCACCACCAGCCCGCGGAGCCTGAGTCCCCTGAGAAGCCGGATGCTAATGATGATATGCTGCACAGTATTAAAGTAATGATGGATGATCTACGGACTGAAATAATCTCACAAATTTGAGTTGATAATACTGGAGCTTTTTAAAAAGGAGGTGACGACTGTCCTGAAACTACTGGAAGAAAAAGTTGCTCTGCAAAATGGAACTATAAAGCTGCATATCCACCGAATGCGTTTTTTGTTGCCCGACCGCCCTGAGCATTTTTTTTTTCAGCGTTTGTGTGCGGCGCTCTGGGGGAAAAAAAAGCCTGTGCCCTATATCCCAGCAACAGCTTGTCACTCTCAGCTCAGCATTTCGGCATTTCCTAGGGTCAGACTTTCCACTGATTTTTTTAATAGCAGTCTCTAAATAACAATGGACAGGAAACGTATTCTAGCAGCTTAGGATGTAAAATATGATGACACGGAAAGCAGGAGTCTGAGTACAGACTGGTACCGGCGTCCTATGTCCTGCCCACGCAGCAGTTCTGATTGGCTGCTTAGGTCTGACATTGACGAGCTCAGCTGCAGTCTCTGAAAAGTTGAACTTTTTTCAGCTCTGAGCGCCCTGAGCACTGCGACAAAAAACGTCCACCACCGAGAGTGTTTCAGCACCGAGGGCGCTCAGCGCTGTAAACGCTGGACGACATACAGAATGAGTGGAAAATAGTCACCCAGAGCGAAAAAAAAATGCATTTGGTGGACACGCAGCCTTAGTGACCTTGAACGCTCAGCTAATGAGCATCACAGCCAGCTAACTAGCATGCAGACTAATATGGCTTAGCTCTCTGCTACAGTAGACACTGTGAGCAAGAAATGCAAAGATTTGGAGGCGTGCTCCAGGTGGAATAACATTCGACCTGTGGGCCTTCCTGAGGGTTCAAAGGGTCCGTGACCCACAGAGTTTATGGCTGAACTCATAAAGAACCTGTTGGGACTCGAGGAAAGACCTGGGCTCGACAGGGCTCACCGCACTTTACGTGCTAAACCCAGGGAAGGTGAGCCACCGTGACCAATGGTTGTCAGGGTGACATAGTTTCAAACTAGAAATATTATTCTACGCCGTGCTGGAGAGACCTCCCCACTGCTGTACAACGGGAAAAGGGTACACATTTTTCCAGACTTTACTCCAACTGTTGCCAAACGGAGGGTGGCCTTCATCCAGGTGAGAAAAGAGCTCCATACGTGCGCTGGTGTTAAGTTCGGTCTCTGCTACCCAGCTACTCTGCACATCACCAGAACAAGCGGCCAGAAGATAGATTTGAAGACCCGGATCTGGCTTTGGAGTTTGTCAACAAAAAGATCAAGTAGAGGTCTGCACCAGAAGAGGATTGAGCTTGAGTTTGGAACACCCTGATGCTCGTTTTACTGGTTTGTAGTATTGAAGCTGGGTGCTGTACTAATACTATCTCCTTCACAGACTTGATATAACATTGACTTCATTATGTTGTTGGTACATCGGTGCTGTACTCAAAAAATATTTGCTCTGAATTTCTGTTGCTTTATTTTTTGTATTTTTTTATTTATTTATTTATTTTTACTTATTCCACTTTTCCTTTTTAAATTTTTATATTTTTTTTATTTTATTGAGAATGACATTACTGACTCTGAAGAACCCAATACTTTTGAACTCTTTCTTACTCATGGAATATTTTTCTTACAGATTTTCTTTTATTTGTATATATTGGACAGTAGTTTATTCATTTCCGCAGGTCGTCTCGTTTTGTAGCAGGCAAAAGCCCTTAGATGCATGACCAACCAACTCCTACACTCTTCCATGAGTGTGGTCAAAATGACCCCAATTAGAATGAGTGTGTTTTATGCTGTAAACTTAAGAAATTTATTTCATTTTGGTTAAAGATGATTAGTTTTATTAAATTTAGGTGATTATTATTATTATTATTATTATTATTATTATTATTTTAAATTATATTTTGGTCAACAAAAAAGGGGTCATTTTTGACCCCACATATGGAAAAGTGTGGTACTGATACAAAAAATGCAATTACTTAAAAAATATAACAATTAGATACAAATCCAAATGGCCTCATGTCAAAGACAATCTATTTGAGGAATACATAGAAGATTAAATGATAAAAAATTTAAATTGCAAAAAAAAAAACCGCTGGGGCATTTTTGACCACACTGCATCTAACAATACCTATTGTCCTCATCTGTTTACCCTCTCTGTTTACCCTTGGCATCCAGTCTGAGATGCTAATCGCAGCATCTACAGTGTTACTGATAACCGTGGTGAAACCCTTAGATGCATGACCAACCAATTCCTACACTCTTCCATGAGTGTGGTCAAAAATGACCCCAATAAGAATGAGTGCGTTTTATGCTGTAAACTTAAGAAATTTCTTTCATTTTGGTTAAAGATGATTATTTTTATTATATTTTGGGTGATTATTATTATTATTATTATTATTATTATTATTATTATTATTATTTTAAATTATATTTTGGTCAACAAAAAAGGGGTCATTTTTGACCCCACATATGGAAAAGTGTGGTACTGATACAAAAAATGCAATTACTAAAAAATATAACAATTAGATACAAATCCAAATGGCCTCATGTCAGAGACAACCTATTTGAGGAATACATGGAAGATTAAATGATAAAAAATTAAAATTACAAAGATATTGCAAAAAAACAACTGCTGGGGTAATTTTTGACCCCATTTATGCAGCTAAGGGCTAAGAAGCTACAAGTAACGACAGGTTTTGGCTTAATAGGGGGAGAAGTAGCACGCATCACTATAGGGATGCTTCTGCTAGAAGAGGTGGATGGGCTGTTCTGTTCTGAACTGGGGGGAAGGGGGGGGGGGGTTTCTTGTTCCATTAGTTCTAAAGAGAGTCGGGTTGGCATCTACCCCTTACTCCCTGACTTGTGTTTATTTTGAACTTTGTGCTTTTTTCAGTTTATTTTTATTATTATAGATGTTAAAATAGCTGTTGTTTTATGACTCAATGTAGGCAGTTATTTAACATACAGTATCTCACAAAAGGGAATACACACCTCACATTTTTGTAAATATTTTATTATATCTTTTCATGGGACAACAATGAAGATATGACATTTTGATACAATGTGAAGTAGTCAGCGTACAGCCTGTATAACAGCATAAATTTGCTGTTCCCTCAGAATAATTCAACACACAACCATTAATGGCTAAACCGCAGGCAACAAAAGTGAGTACACCCCTAAGTGACAATGTCCAAATTGTGCCCAATTAGCTATTTTCCCTCACTGGCGTCATGTGACTCATTAGTGTTACAAGGTCTCAGTTGTGAATGGGGAGCAGGTGTGTTAAATTTGGTGTTATCGCTCTCACACTCTCTCATACTGGTCACTGGAAGTTCAACATGGCACCTCATGGCAAAGAACTTTCTGAGGATCTGAAAAAAAGAATTGTTGCTCTACATAAAGATGGCCTAGGCTATAAGAAGATTGCCAACACCCTGAAACTGAGCTGCAGCACAGTGGCCAAGATCATACAGTGGCTTAACAGGACAGGTTCCCCTCAGAACAGGCCTCGCCATGGTCAACCAAAGAAGTTGAGTGCACGTGCTCAGCATCATATCCAGAGGTTGTCTTTTGAAAATAGACGTATGAGTGCTACCAGCATTGCTGCAGAGGTTGAATGGGTGGGGAATCAGCCTGTCAGCACTCAGACCATACGCCACACACTGCATCATATTGGTCTGCATGGCTGTCGTCCCAGAAGGAAGCCCCTTTTAAAGATGATGCACAAGAAAGTCTGCAAACAGTTTGCTGAAGACAAGCAGACTAAGGACATGGATTACTGGAACCATATCCTGTGGTCTGATGAGACCAAGATAAAGTTATTTGGTTCAGATGGTGTCAAGCATGTGTGGCGGCAACCAGGTGAGGAGTACAAGGACAAGTGTGTCTTGCCTTCAGTCAAGCATGGTGATGGGAGTGTCATGGTTTGGGGCTGCATGAGTGCTGCCGGCACTGGGGAACTACAGTTCATTGAGGGAACCATGAATGCCAACATGTACTCTGACATGCTGAAGCAGCCCTTCGGAAACTGGGCCGCAATGCAGTATTCCAACACGATATTGACCCCAAACACATCTCCAAGATGACCGCTGCCTTGTTAAAGAAATTGAGGGTAAAGGTGATGGACTGGCCAAGCATGTCTCCAGATCTAAATCCTATTGAGCATATGTGGAGCATCCTCAAAGGGAAGGTGGAGGAGCACAAGGTCTCTAACATCCACCAGCTCCATGATGTCGTCATGGAGGAGTGGAAGAGGATTCCAGTGGCAACCTGTGAAGCTCTAGTGAACTCCATACCCAAGAGAGTTAAGGCAATACTGAAAAATAATGGTGGCCACACAAAATGTTGACACTTTGGGCACAATTTGGACATTTTCACTTAGGGGTGTACTCACTTTTGTTGCCAACGGTTTAGACATTAATGGCTGTGTGTTGAGTTATTTTGAGGGGGCAGCAAATTACTCTGTTATACAAGCTGTACATTGACTACTTTATATTGTACCAAAGTGTCATATCTTCAGTGCTGTCCCATGAAAAGATATAATAAAATATTTACAAAAATGTGAGGGGTGTACTCATTTTTGTGAGATACTGTAGGTGGGGTTATTAGGTATACCAGTTTGAATTGTAAGGGGCTGAACAATCCAATCAAGCGCAGTAAAGTTTTGCATTATTTACGCCAGCTTTATGCCCATATAATTTATTTGCAAGAAACTCATTTGAGAGATATGGACATTGCTAGATTGAGAAAGAGTTGGGTTGGCAAAGTATATCTTTCATCCTTTTCTAGTAAATCAAGAGGTGTTGCAGTTCTCATACATAGGGATATTCATACATACATACATTCATACATGATATGATGATACATGATACATGAATATTTTTCCCATTCATTCATACATGGTGGTTTTAACCATGTCTCAGTGGGAAAAACACTACCAAACTTTCACCAGTTTGTTGACTGTCCCACCAGAGAGAACAAAACACTGGATTTACTGTATGCCAATGTCAGTGATGCATATAGTGCCACAGCTCTACCCCCATTGGCAAATCGGATCACTGCATGGTCATGTTAACACCCGAGTATGTCCCCCTTGTGCAAAGGCAGCCTGCTTATACACGGACTGTGAGGAGGTGGACACAGGAGGCTGCTGATGCACTACAGGACTGCTTTGAGACAACAGACTGGAGCGTACTCTGTGAACCACATGGGGTGGACATAGACAATATGACTGACTGCATCACAGAATACATTAGATTCTGTGAAGACATGACCATGCCAGCTCAGACTGTACACTGCTTCTCCAACAACAGATCATGGGTCACCAGTGACCTGAAAGCATTTCTGAACAGAAAGAAGAGAGCTTTTAGGGCTGGAGACAAGGAGAAGCTGAAGGGAGTGCAGCATGAGCTGAGAGAGATGCTGAGGAGGTGCAAGGACAATTATAGGAGGAAGCTGGGAGATAAACTCAGGCAAAACAACACTAAAGATTTGTGGGAGGGAATGAAACAAATACCTGGGTGCAAGGGGAGAGTTGGGCAGCCATCTGGGAGCCAGGAGAGAGCTGAGGAACTGAATCTGTTTTTTAATAGGTTCAACTCACAGTCTGTCACCCGAGCAACACAACCAGACCCCCACGCACCCCTCCCCACCCACGCTCCCGTGCAGAACCTCTCTCCTTCTCCTCCCTCCTCCTCCTCAGGGGGCACCAGGACCCTCCCTCACTTCACGGTGGCTACAGATCAGGTGGAGAAACAGCTGAAGAGACTCCGTCAGCGGAAGGCTTCGGGCCCTGATGGCATCTCCGCAAGGACCCTAAGGACCTGTGCCAACCAACTAGCTCTGCTACTGAAACACTTGTACAACCTGAGCTTGAGTCTGGAGAGAGTACCGGTGCTGTGGAAGACATCCTGCCTGGTTTCTGTCCCCAAGAAGTCATCTCCATCGGATTTGAATGACTTCCGACCAGTTGCCCTCACATCTCATGTGATGAAGGTCCTGGAGAGACTGGTCTTAGCCCACCTGAGGCCGCAGGTGAAGACGTGGCTGGGCCCTCTGCAGTTTGCATATCAGCCCCATTTAGGAGTTGAAGATGCTCTCATCTACCTGCTGCAACGAGCCCATCTGAACCTGGATGGTGGAGGAGATACTGTGAAAATCACTTTTTTTGATTTCTCCAGTGCCTTTAACACCATCCAGCCACTGCTGCTGGGTGAGAAGCTGCGGGTGATGGGGGTTGACAGCTCTGTGATCTCCTGGATTACTGACTACCTGACAGGCAGAC
This sequence comes from Pholidichthys leucotaenia, assembly GCA_020510985.1. Lineage (NCBI taxonomy): Eukaryota > Metazoa > Chordata > Actinopteri > Cichliformes > Pholidichthyidae > Pholidichthys > Pholidichthys leucotaenia. The sequence goes on along the minus strand of CM035839.1, from coordinate 317,092,176 downwards.
CACAGTTTGTCCGGCTGGGCAGTGTCTTGTCTGGAGTAGTGGCTAGTGATATGGGAGCTCCACAGGGGACTGTGCTCTCTCCTTTTCTTTTTACCTTATACACCCCTGACTTTCAGTACAACACTGAGTCATCCCACCTGCAAAAATTCTCTGATGACTCAGCTGTTGTGGGGTGTATAAGAGGAGGAGAGGAGAGGGAGTACAGGGCACTGGTAGACAGGTTTGTGGAGTGGACGGAGCAGAATCACCTGAGGTTGAATGTCAGAAAGACCAGGGAGATGGTGATTGACTTCAGGAAGAGGAAGACTCCTTCTCAGCCACTGCAGATTAGGGGGGAGGATGTGGGAGTGGTTGAGGACTACAAATATCTGGGTGTCAGGATCAGCAGCGGGTTGGACTGGAGATCCAACACCGATGCTGCGCACAAGAAGGGGATGAGCAGACTCTGCTTCCTGAGAAAGCTGAGATCCTTCAACGTGTGCAGCAGGATGCTGGAGCTTTTCTACCAGACCATTGTCGCCAACGCCATCTTCTTTGCTGCTCTCTGTTGGGTTAGCAGTATCAGGGCCAGAGATACCAACAGACTTGACAAGATTATCAAGAGGGCTGGCTCTGTAATTGGTCTCAGACCGGAGACCTTTGAGACAGTGGTGGAGAGGAGAATACTAAATAAACTGCAATCCATCATGGACAATCCTGATCACCCCCTCCACCACACACTAGATAGATAGTGAAGCATTTTCTCCAGTAGACTACTACAGCTTCATTGTTGAACAGCCAGGTACAGGAAATCTTGCCTGCCACATGCAATTTCACTGTACAATAACTCACTATGATGTTGTATTCTGACCATAGCTATGCTGCCGCACTGCACCTTACAGACTAACTGGTACCTCACATTTTCACTCTGCTCCTGATAGTCCTTCTTTATGCAATGGGATGATTCATGTGTTTATACGGGTCATCAGATACTGTATTAAGCTATGATGTATATAGGTTTTATAGCCGTGTTAGTTTTTATTTTCCATGGGTAATCCCTTTGTCTGTCATGTGTGTGTTTATGTTGTTTGGTTGTCTACTGTCATGCTGCTGTTACACTGTAATTTCCCAGTTTGGGATCAATAAAGTACATCTATCTATCTATCTATCTATCTATCTATCTATCTATCTATCTATCTATCTGTCTGTCTATCTATTCCCTTTGTTCATGTTAAAACAATTTTGGATTCAACGAGCAGGTTTGTAATTGTCTTGGGGCACATTTGTGATGTAAAGGTGGCTCTTGTGAATGTGTATGCTCCTAACTGGGATGATGAATCCTTTTTTAGACGGGTTTTCTCAATGCTGCCGGATCTGTCTGGATATGATTTGATCATGGGAGGGGATTTCAATTGTTGGATGGACCCATCTTCAGACCATTCTTCCTCTACCTTAGCACCTCAGTCAAATTCAGCCAAAGTGATTGAAGCATTTATGAAAGAGTTTAGTGTTGTGTACCCGTGGCATTTTCTCAATCCAGGCAAAAGACAATATTCATTTTTTTCACATGTCCACCGTACCTATACTCATATCGACTTTTTCTTAGTGGATAACAAGCTTCTCTCATCTGTTTCTGATTGTAAGTATGACTCAGTCTGATCATGCCTCCATTTTCATGAATGCTTATTCCCAGAAACCACCATGGCATCTGGATACACATTTACTACTAGACAGTGACTTTGTCACCTTTGTTTCTAAACAAATTGATTTCTTCTTTCAGGTAAATAAGCCTTCAGAGACCACAGCTTCTGTGTGTTGGAAAGCAATGAAGTCCTTCATAAGGGGAGAGATCATCTCTTACAATGCTTATCAGAGAAAGTCTAGGAGGGAGAAATTATCCAGCTTATCTCGGCGCATTGCGCTGTTGGACTCCTTATATGCAGCTTCAAAATTGCCTGATACATATAAAGAACGTATGTCTTTGCAAGCTGTGATGATGATGATGTTATCATGTCACAGCACACTATTGAACTTTTACTTAATTCAAGATCTAAATTTTATGAACAAGGGGATAAGACTAGTAAACTATTGGCCCATCAGTTACGACAAATATCTGCATCTAACTTGATCCCACAAATTGATACTGGTGCAGGAGTAACATCAGACCCATCAGAGATCAAAAAGCTTTTATGGAATTCTGTAAGTTTCTATACTAATTTGATTGCTCTCAGGTTTCTGTAGACCTGTTCTCTTTCTTCAATGGAATTAACATCCCTGCCCTGGATCAGAATTTGGCAAGAGAACTGGAGCGTCCCATTACAGCAAATGAGCTTGAAGCGGCAGTAAAATCATTACAAAATAGCAAAAGCCCAGGTCCTAGATGGCTATTCAGCCAAATTTTATAAAATATTCTGGAAATGGCCCCATTCCTGTTAGAGGTGTTTACAGAGTCCTTTAATACAGGTATACTCCCACAAACTTTGAATCAGGCCTGTATCTCACTGCTTTTAAAAAGGAGTAAAGATCCTTTATTGTGTGGTTTGTATCGTCCCATCAGCTTGTTAAATGTAGACTTTAAAGTGCTATCAAAGTTGCTAGCAAGGCATTTAGAAGTTGTTTTACCTGCAATTATATCCCAAGATCAAACAGGGTTTATTCGTAATAGGCACTCTTTTTTTTTAATCTTAGGAAAGTATTTAATATGATTCATAACCCCTCTCCAACTGCTCTGCCAGAAGCTCTAATTGCTCTGGACACCAAGAAGGTATTTGATAGAGTGGAATGGGATTATTTGTTTTTTTTTATTTTAGGTAAATTTGGATTTGGAAAAAAGTTTGTCTCCTAGGTGAAATTACTACATGCATCCCCTCAAGCAGCGGTTAGAACAAATGGTACAAATTCTGAATATTTTCATTTATATCGCTCTACAAGGCAAGGCTGTCCATTTTATTTGCCATTGTAATGGAACCCTCGTCCATTGCTTTACAGACTCATCCCACTATATCCGGAATAACCAGAAACAGTGTGGAACTGAAGGTGACCTTATATGTGGATGACCTTTTATTACTTTTGTCTGATTTATTCACGTTATATTCCCTCAGCCCTCTCACTCTTAGAAGCATTTTGTAAAATTTCTGGATATAAATTAAATCTTGGTAAAAGTGAGGTGTTTCCTGTCAATAGAGGAGCAAAAGAGTATCCACTTAAAAATTTACCATTTAAGATCACCAACTCTGGCTTTCACTATCTCGGAGTGCATATAGCTGGCATTATGGTTGATCTTTACAAGAAAAATTATCTTGCCCTGCTAACACAAATTAAGTGTGACTCTGAGCGATGGTCCCTCCTTAATATTTCTGTGGCTGCTAGGATCAGTACTAATGCTAATACTAATGAATATTTTTCCCCATTTCTTATATTTATTTCAGTGCATTCTGAGTTTTCTTCCCCTTGCCTTTTTTAACAAGGTAGACAGCCTTATTTTGGATTTTATCTGGAACAAAAAGTCTCCTAGACTGCGTCGGCAAGTTTTGCAGAGACCCAAGGCCTTAGGTGGAATGGCACTATCGAACCTCCTGTATTATTATTGGCCAACCAATATTAGGAATCTGAATTATTGGGTCTGATATAAGAACATGGAACTCCCTCCAACATGGTTGGTCACTGAGGCAAATTCAGCCCGTCCGGTATCAATGAAAGCTTTACTGTACTCACCTCTTCACTCTTCCACCTCTAGTTATACTAAGAATGTGGTAGTAGCCTTCTGTCTTAAAATCTGGGGTTGATTCAGACCATTTTGGCCTTCTAGCACACTCAGTCGGATCTCCTCTTGCAGCAAATCATATTTTTTCCACCATATCTGTTGGATAATTCTTTTTCTATATGGGTTAAGCTAGGCATAAGATCATTAAGAAATCTGCATGTCGACTCTGTGGTATATGGGAAACGGTACTTTATTGCGAAGTACAGTGTGGTGACGTGTACTTCCCGTCACATCACCGCACTGCCCTATACAGTGGTGTGAAAAAGTGTTTGCCCCCTTCCTGATTTCTCATTTTTTTGTATGTTTGTCACACTTAAATGTTTCAGATCATCAAACATATTTAAATATTAGACAAAGATAACACAAGTAAACACAAAATGCAGTTTTAAATGAAGGTGTTTATGATGAAGGAAAAAAAAACAATCCAAACCTACATGGCCCTGTGTGAAAAAGTGATTGCCCCCTAAACCAAATAACTGGTTGGGCCACCCTTAGCAGCAACCACCACAATCAAACATTTACGATAACTGGCAATGAGTCTTTTACAGCATTGTGGAGGAATTTTGGCCTGCTCAGCTTTGCAGAATTGTTATAATTCAGCCACATTTGAGCATGAACCGTCTTTTTAAAGTCATGCCACAGCATTCCAATCGGATTCAGGTCAGGACTTTGACTAGGCCACTACAAAGTCTTTATGTTGTTTTTCTTAAGGCATTCAGAGGTGGACTTGCTGGTTTGTTTTCAATCATTGTCCTGCTGCAGAACCCAAGTGTGCTTCAGCTTGAGGTCACAAACAGATGGCCAGACATTCTCCTTCAGGATTTTTTGGTAGACAGCAGAATTCATGGTTCCATTTACCACAGCAAGTCTTCCAGGTCCTGAAGCAGCAAAACAGCCCCAGACCACCACACTACCACCACCATATTTTACTGTTAGTATGATGTTCCTTTTCTGAAATACTGTGTTACTTTTACGGCGGATGTAATGGGACACACACCTTCCAAAAAGTTCAACCTTTGTGTCGTCAGTCCACAGAATATTTTCCCAAAAATCTTGGGGATCATCAAGATGATTTCTGGCAAAATTGAGACGAGCCTTTATGCTCTTTTTGCTAAGCAGTGGTTTTCGTCTTGGAACTCCACCATGCAGGCCGTTATTGCCCAGTCTCTTTCTTATGGTGGAGTCATGAACGCTGACCTTAACTGAGGCAAGTGAGGCCTGCAGTTCTTTGGATGTTGTTGTGGGGTCTTTTGTGACCGCTTGGATGAGTCGTCACTGTGCTCTTGGGGTAATTTTGGTCAGCCGACCACTCCTGGGAAGGTTCACCACTGTTCCATGTTTTTGCCATTTGTGGATAATGGCTCTCACTGTAGTTTGCTGGAGTCCCAAAGCTTTAGAAATGGCTAGAAAATTGAACTCAGCTTTCAAAGATGTGATAAACCACAGTTAATTTATGTTTTAACAAGGGGGCAATCGCTTTTTCACACAGGGCCATGTAGGTTTGGATTTTTTTTACCCTTAATAATAAACACCTTCAACTGAAAATTGCATTTCGTGTTTATTTGTGTTATCTTTGTCTAATATTTAAATTTGTTTGATGCTCTGAAACATTTTAGTGTGACAAATATACAAAAAAATGAGAAATCAGGAAGGGGCAAACACTTTTTCACACCACTGTATAGTGGGCGAACCACCATCTTAGGCTGTCTTTGACCAGTGCCCATCACCAAGTGCCTGCCATGTAACCACTACTTGAGTTCCATCAATAAAGTTGTGTTCACTAGCTCCAACTTGCCTCAGTAATCACCCAGGTATTTCCATACATAGCATTTGGCGATCGAGGATTAACTCATGGAGACGTGTTTCACACCATTTCATCCCTTTCTCAAGCTTACGGGTGAACCGCCGGTGCCTTGGCCCAGGTGGTTCGAGGCCTTCCAAACCTGCATTGCAGCGCTGGACCTCGGACAGCTCGACAAGCTAAGGGCACATGCGCTTCTCTTCCATAACATGGGTATCGAGGGCCAGCAAGTCCTGTGGACACTCAGAGCATTGGACTCCTTCAAGGACGTCATGGAGCTGCTAGCCAACCACTTCCACACCCTGGATAGCATGACTGTCCAGAGGATTCGTTTTTGGCAGCAACATCAGCAGGTAGATGAGCCTATCCACCAGTTTGTCGCCGACTTGAGGCAGCTAGCTAGCGAGCGCCACTTTGGGCTGTTGGAAGATGAAATGGTATGTGACCAGCTTGCGGAGTACACATGCAGCACTGCATTGCAGGCTAGGCTACTCACGGCACCCAATGACTTAACATTAGCCAGAGCTTTCGAACTAGCTCTCCAGCTGGAGGCCGCAGACAAGCTGGCTTTGGAGCTAAACTGGCGTCAGTCACAGAGGCCACCAGAGCCTCCCGCCATGGTAAATGTTGCAGACTCAGAAAGCGAGGATAGCTTGGATGATGACGTTACGGAAACCAATGCTGCCAGCCGAAGGTCTGCCCCGGCAAAACCCATGTGCAACGGTTGTGGGTCTGCACCTCACCAAAATAAGGCAAAACGCTTTCCCAGCTAGGGGAAAGCGTTGGAGATGTGGACGCTTGAACCATTATGCTAGAGTGTGCCGTGTATCTGAACCAGAGAGCCCATGGAAGAAATCACTCCGCCCACCCCCGACAACCATCCATTCGGTGTCCCCGAGCACAAACGGGTACATGTACTGCACAGTGGAGTTGGATGGCATGGAGGTGTCACTGCTGCTTGACACGGGGGCGGAGGGGTCATTGCTGAATTGGGCTACGGTGAGGAAGTTCTTCCCCCACTACAGGATTAGAGGTAACCCAGCACCGTTGCATGGCTATGGAGGTGGCAGGCTGTGCACGGTTGGGACTTTAGAGTAAGCGGTCCACTACAAGTCTGTGGAGATGGCTGAGTTCATGTTCCATGTGACAGCGCGAGGCAATAACATCATGGGCTGATTTGTTTTACCGGCTGGGTTTCGCCATTAAAGACGGTGCCGGGAATGAATGGTTGGGTTGTGCCGCTGGAACCCTCCGGTTCTGGAGGTCGAAAAGATTGTTGTGTGGGATGAAGAGCTAACAGACACTACAGCGGTCAAGCGGGACAAGTTTCACTCATGTTTGGCGCAGGAAAGTCTCAGTGCCGCCACTCAGGACATGGTAGAGGGGGGTACTGAGCGTGGTGGTGGGGCACCTGCATTGGCAAGTGACACCATTTTAGCCCCAGATGCCTCCAGAGCTTGGCCGCAGGAGGATGGAGGGTCTGCAGCTATGACGGTGACCGCTACAATGGTTTTAGAAGAGGATGGGGCCAGACTGACGAGCATGGAGTTACCGCATGCTCAGCAGCACCATGTCAGGCCAAGCCGGACCCCGCTGAGAGTTTTGGACTTGGTTCGGGTTTGGGGTGAAGAACGTCCATGGCCAAGATGGGACAGCAAAGATTGAGACCCCCGGGGGGTTGTCAATTGTGTGTGTGGTTTTGGACTTTTCTAAGGGGAGGAGGAAATGTGGTATATGGGAAACGGCACTTGATTGTGAAGTGCAGTGTAGTGACATGGACTTCCCGTCACGCCACCACACTGCCCTATATAGTGGGCGGGCCACCATCTTAGGCTCTCTTTGACTGGTGCCCATCACCAGGTGCCTGCTGTGTAACCGCCAATGTTGGGCAAGTTACTAAAAAATAATAACTAGTTACAGTTACTAGTTACTTCTTTTCAAAAGTAACTGAGTTACTTTTGAGTTACTGCATGATTAAAGTAACTAGTTACTTGGAAAAGTAGCTTTCACGTTACTTTTAAATGCATACTTAAATCATTTTGTACACAGCAAGATCAAGGGCCCTTGTTCTCAACAGAAAAAAGAAGAAAAAGAAAAATGATGAGAAAAAAGTCTTATCGTACAGAGAAAAATGTCTCAGATTTACATAAACTATTGCTATCAGTAGAAAGTCAGAAATTTACTAGAAATAAAGCTGTATATTCACAGAGAAAATTTTGGACCCCCTGGTGGGCTGTTTTTGGCATATCACAACAGCATGTAAATGAATAAGATTATCAAAATAAAACAAAAAGCACAGATAAATGAAAGTTCACTGCTTAGAAGAAGCTGTTCTTTACTGCGACAAATCACAGTCACTTTTTCTCTGTACATAAGAAAACTTACACAGTTTCTTACGCAACTTACACATTTACATAACTGCGAACATTAAATGCGAGCTTTTTGCTCAAAAAATACTCATGTTTAACCACAGAGGTAGGAGCTGTTGGGGGCTACTCACCACTTGGACAACAGGTGATCAGGGCTCAATATGAGAAGTCGCCACTGGGTTGTGGTGTGAACTGGGGTAGGACAGGAAACCAACCCATGGAGGAGACTGACGGCTGCGCTAGCTATGGTACAGTCAGTTTATTTGCGCTAAAAATATCTATCCATATTAATAAAATGAGTAATGCAAGTAACACATCTGATCAAATCTCAGTAACTGTAACGCATTACTGAATTTTTAAACAGTAATTTCGTTACACAGCACATTACTATTATGTTCATAGCTCATTTCCAGAATTCCCTGCTCTTCCCAACCCTTCTGATTTTGAGGTGTTTCTGAAGCCTTCCCTTCTGTGAGAGGTGCAGTTTCCTCTATATATTTAAATATTTTTAACCTCTCTGGCCCGTCTTTTGTAATTAAAACGGTGTGGGAGACAGACTTGGGAATGTTGATCTCAGAGGACGTTTGGGTGGATGTCCTCAGGAGGGTACACAGATCTTCAATCTGTGCTAGACATGGTTTCATGCAATGTCGGATCTTACATCGAGCTCACTATACTAAAGCCCGACTTGCAAAAATATTAGATACTGTGCCCCCCCCATGGGAACGCTGCCAACAGGCCACAGCAAGTTACACACATATGTTTTGGAGTTGTCCCTCCTTGAGTAGGTTCTGGTCTGAAATCTTTTGCATGTTGTCAAGTGTAATCAAAAAGGATATAGTTCGGGGGGGGCGCTCGTGCGCAGTAATGGAGTAGACGTGTTTTCACGAGGCTCCGTCGCAGACTTCTAAATTTTGTTTATCTTTGCTACACCTACTTACCAACTTTTTGCCTACTTACTGTCAGAGCTGTCTCCAACTAACCTCCAATCATGCCACCCAAGAGAGACGAGGTAAAATCATCAAATTCAGCCTCGGCTAGCGCTAGCAATGAAGCCATATTAGCTGCAGTTAATAAATATGGCGCTGAGCTAGCTAAAGTTTCAGCGCAGATGGAAGAGTTGAAAAAGTCCGTGGAGGGTCGTTTAAGCACAGTGGAGACGCATTTGGGCATATTACAGAATGAACATAATCAGACTGAACAACGCTTGGATAGCATGGATGTGGCACTCTCTGATGCAGATGCTCGCATCACGGCACTGGAAGCTAGCTACCGTGAGTTGCAGGTGGAAAATGGTCGGCTCAAGGCTAAGCTAAATGACTTGGAGGGGCGCTCGCGGAGGTTAAACATCAGGATCGTGGGGATCAAAGAAGGAGAAGAGAAGGGTAATCCCACAGAGTTTGTGACACGACTGCTACCGGAGTTGCTTGGCCCGAATAATCTGACCAAGCCCGTTAAAATTGACCGTGCCCACCGCAGCCTCAAACCTAAGCCTCCGGACAACGAGCGCCCACGGATGATCATCGCCAAAGTCCACAATGACCGCGACTTGGCCAATATTTTTAAACTCAGCAGACAACAGGGTCCACTCCGTTATCAAGGCAATAAAGTGTACATCTTCCCGGACTACACGGCGGAGGTTGCATCACAGCGTCAAGCCTTTAACAACGTCAAGAAGAAGCTGACTGATGCCGGCGCCAAGTGCTCTCTACGGTTTCCTGCCAAACTTCAGGTCGTTCGCAACAGTGAAGTTAAAGTGTTTAACACTCCGGCGGATGCAGAGAGGTTTGCCAACTCCCTGACTGACAGTGTATAACTGGCGAAGTGCACATTGTTTAAATTATACAGCTGTTGACGCCATTCTAATACTGCACTTTATTCTGCATTGGCCTTTTTTGATGGCATATTCTAAGTTAATTATATTGTCTTTGTGTGTAGCTTTTTTTTCAGTTAATTGATTTACATTAGAAGACTGCGCGGCTCCATTGGTGGTTTGCTGAAACGCAAAACTGTGTCCGTTACCCAGCAGTCTCCCAAGTATTAGTGGGTTTTGCCGCATTGTTCCTGTTTTTTGCGGCGTTAAGGGAATGGGTTTTTATAATATATTTTCCTTTTTTAATTTGTTCTTTGTTTGGTTTGTTTTGCCTGCCAGTGTAGCCATTTACTGCCTAAGCCCATATATTTTTTTAAAATTTAATTTTTTTTTATTTTTTTTTTTTAATGCAAGCTGGTTCCTCTGGATCAGGTGTGAGTCATCTCACGTTCACATCATGGAACTGTAGGGGTTTGGGGAAAGCTCTCAAAAGAGTAAAAGTATTTTCACATCTGAAATCATTGTCCTCTGATATAATCTTCTTACAGGAAACCCATATTCCCCCCACAGAACAGAGACGGTTGAGAGCCTTATGGATATCCCAGGTCTATCAATCTACCTTTTCCTCAAAGGCCAGAGGAGTGGCCATCTTAGTGCACAGAACTATACCTTTTGTATTCAAGTCTATGGTGACCGATCCAGGTGGGAGATTTGTGCTTGTAACAGGTACCATAAACTCTATGCCATTGGCCCTTTTAAATGTATATGCTCCAAATTTTGATAGTCCGGATTTCTTCTGTAAAATTTTTCGTCTTGTTGCAGAACAGAATAACTGTAACATTATTATAGGAGGTGATTTTAATTGTTTCCTAGACCCTCATCTTGATAGATCTTCCATTACAACTGCTCCCATGTTAAAATCTGTGCCAGTCCTAAATAATCTTATTAAATCGCTAAATTTAGTGGATATTTGGAGGCATCAACATCCCTTGGACAGACAGTACTCCTTTTTCTCCCAGGTACATGGCAGTTTTACTAGGATTGATTATTTTCTCGTTGATTCCAATTTAATTACCAACATTGTTAGTTCAGATTATAACAATATTTTAATTTCTGATCATGCCCCTGTGTCTGTTAAAATAAACTTCAACATGCTTGTGCACTCATATAATTGGAAATACAATCCGGCATTAAATTCAGATAAAGCTTTTTGTGAAAGCATCTCAAACAAAATTACAGATTTCTTACACTTTAATGATAATGGTGAGGTATCTGATTCCACACTGTGGGAAACATTTAAATCTGTTATTAGGGGTGATATTATCTCGTACCAGTCTTATAATAAAAAGGTTAAACAGAAGCGTATGTCTGAAATACAGGCCCAACTCCCTTTGTTGGAGGAATCATTTCGTATCTCAAAATCAGATGAAATACTAAAGAATATTGTATCTGCAAGACTTGAATACAGCCGCATTCTTGGTGAGCATGTTTGTAATTATATACGAAAGCTTAAACAAAAGCAATTTGAGCTTGGTGATAAAGCACACAGCGTACTCGCTAGGCAGCTGAGAGGTGTTCAAGCTGAACGGGCAATTTATAAAATTGTATCTAATGGAGAACTAATAACTGACCCTTTACAGATAAATAACACTTTTTATGAATATTATAAAAACTTATATACCTCTAAATCATCGTCATCAAAGGAAGATATACGGGGGTTCTTAAATAGATTGGATATGTCCACATTGAGTGAAAATGCCAAACAACAGTTGGATGCTGACTTCACATTAGAGGAGATCAAAGCTGCCATCCGTTCATTTCCAAATGGTAAGGCTTGTGGCCCTGACGGATTTGGCATTGAATTTTATAAAATTCACATTGATAAACTTGCTCCATTGTTGCTTCGTATGATAAACTCTTCCGTGAAGGAAGGATCATTCCCAGAGACATTATACGATGCGAACATTTGTCTACTGTTGAAGAAGGGTAAAGATGAAACAAATCTAGCTTCTTATCGCCCTCTCAGCCTTTTAAATAGTGACCAGAAAATTGTTGCAAAAGTTTTGGCAAACCGCTTGAACGAACACATTGGTTTCTTAATTCATAGTGACCAAACCGGGTTTATCCCCGAAAGGTTTGCATTTTCGAATACTCGTAGACTTCTGAACGTCATGTATTCTAACAACCCACCATATTCTGCTGTTGTCTCCTTGGATGCACAGCAGGCCTTCGATCAAATTGAGTGGGAGTATATGTTTATTACTCTTAAAAGATTTGGCTTTGGTGACAGATTTATAGCTATCGCAAAAATGCTTTATGCACATCCTAGATCATATGTACTTACTAACAACAATAAATCTGCCCCATTTTTATTACATCATGGGACCAGGCAGGGCTGTTGTCTATCGCCAATGTTTTTTGCTTTGGCGCTTGAACCACTTGCTGTTGCCATCAGGATGGAGCCTGAAATAGTTGGGTTTAGATATAGCGCATCTGAATGCACTATTGGCTTGTACGCTGATGATGTCATTTTGACACTGTCTGACATTAAACAGTCTCTTCCACCTCTTCTCGAGATCATTAGGGAATTTGGTCAGTTCTCTGGTTTTACCATTAACTGGGAGAAAAGTGTTCTCATGCCTCTTTCAGATGGTCTAGATAAAACATTTCTCAACACATTACCTTTTAAAATATCAAATGAGCACTTTGAATATTTAGGAATCACCATCCCTAGGAATCCCAAACTTATTTTCAAATTGAATTTTACAGAACTATTAAATAAGATTAGGGGCATGATTGAGAAATGGAAATTACTACCAATTTCTCTAATTGGACGAGTAAATATTGTCAAAATGATTGTACTTCCTAAATTTATATATTTATTTCAGAATCTGCCAATTTTTCTTACAGCATCTTTTTTTAAATTAGTTGATTCCATTATTATCTCCTTTATTTGGGCTGGCAAAAACCCCCGTGTCTCTAAATTACATCTCCAAAAACCCTCGGTTGAGGGTGGTCTTGGGTTGCCTATTATGAGACATTATTATTGGGCCTGCAACGCTAGGGCCTTGGTCTTCTGGTCCCAAGATAATCATAATGTGGATCAAATACCGTGTTGGCCTGCACTTGAATCTCATAACTGTCAATCCCTCATTGGTACATCTTTATCTGCTTTATTATTTAGCAAGGTCGACGTCCCTCTGAATGTGTTCAGACATGACTTTGTGCTGTACAATTCCTTCAGAATTTTGAAACAAATTAAGAAGATATTGCATCTTCCTGACCTTTCTATATATGCACCTATATGCCAAAACCCTGCCTTCAAACCAGCTTTATCAGATCCTGTGTTCAGGCAATGGTCAAATAAAGGTATTCTTTTAATAAAGGACCTGTATATCAATAAGGACTTTGCATCTTTTACACAATTACAAATGAAGTTCAATCTCCCACCTGATCATTTTTTCAGGTACCTGCAGATTAGACATTTTGTACAACAGTCTTTAACCCATTTTGTCAAACTTCCTGTACAACATGATTTCTATGAGGTTTTGAGAAAACACCCAACCTCCAAGCATTTAGTTTCAGAATTCGTTAATCTTTTCTCTTGGCCAACGTCTTCGACCCATGTCAAGGAGGCATGGACGAGGGATGCAGGTATAGAGATCTCAAATGATCTATGGGAAAGAGCCTTAGTTGGTATTCATTCATGTTCAGTAAATGCCAGACTTCAGCTAATACAATTTAAAGTAATACATCAATTACATTACTCTAAGACCCGCCTTAATAGACTTTTTCCGACCATTTCACCACTATGTGACAAGTGTAAAATAAGTGATGGTATGGCTGTGTTGTGAGACATGTATATGTTGGACACTGCATATGTGATTTAACCACGATGAAGGAGAGCCAGCCCCCTGCGGTGCGGAGCCACAGAGCCTGGACCCCCTGCGGAGGACAGGGGACAGAAGACTTCCTGACCACTGAGGCTCGGGAAGAGAGAAGGGGGAGTTATGTAAATAAAAGGCTAATGAATGTGAATAAAGAGACTTTGATATAGATGTGTGATTTCCCCCGCGAGGGAAATGGTTTGATGTGAGAAGGTTTAAATGAGAGAACTTTGGTGTGTTCACTCTTTTTGTTCGCTGCTCAAGAATAAGAGCAGACAGTGGAATGATTTCTTGAATAAACTGAAATGAAAGACAATTCGGTTTCGTTATTCAAGTCTCCCCACATTGGTGACTGACGACGTTGAGAATGAACGAAGAAATTCTCAGGGTCCCGGACTCACAGCGCTCAGAGCTGGCGAGCGCAGTGGCCGTTAAGCTGCCTGATTTCTGGCAGGATAACCCACGGTCGTGGTTTCTGCAAGCAGAGTCGCAGTTCGCGCTCGCAGGAGTAACGGTGGATGACACTAAGTTCCACCATGTCATCGCTAAACTGGACAACAGCACAGCTCGGTGCGTGCAAAGCTTGGTGGAGCAGCCACCCGCGACCGACAGGTACAGCAAGCTGAAATCCACCCTCATCAAGTTTTTCACCCCCTCGGCTGAAGTGAGGGCGAGGAGGATCCTGTCTTTGCTAGACCAAGGTGGACACAGGCCGAGCGCCCTGATGGAGGAGATGATACAGCTGAGAGGGTTGGACAACGATGATTTCATTTTTCAGTTCATCTTCCTCTCCAACCTCCCGGCGCATGCGAGAAGCACGCTGGCCGGCAAAAAGTGTCACACCCTGGAGGAGTTCCGGGAGCTGGCCCAGGAGGCAGACGGGATCCTGGACGCCTGCGGCGGGCAAGCAACCACAGCAGCGACCCAAGACAGCGGGGAGCCAGAGGCGGCAGAACCAGACTGGCCGACGATGGCGACAACACGGCCGCGACGAGGGGGAGCCAATAGCCCGGCGACAGAGGCGCGGGCACGACACAGCGGAGGAGAAGATCTCTGCTTTTACCATCGGAGGTTCGCAGAGAAGGCACGCAGGTGTGTGCCGCCCTGCATCTTCAGGAGTTCGGGAAACGGCAAGACCGGGGGTCGCTAGCAGCTTCGACCCTCGGAGAACGCAACAAGCTGCTCTACATCACGGATGCGCGCTCCGGACGAGTGTTCCTCATTGACACCGGAGCACAAGTGAGCTTCATCACCCCAACATACGCGGACCGGGTAGCTGGACCCCACGGTGACGGAGCTACAGCGGCAAATGGCTCGAACATCAACACCTACGGGAGAAGGACCTTGCCTTTATGCTTACATGGCCGCACATATGAATGGACTTTTGTAGTAGCGGCGGTGAGTTTCAACATGTTGGGCGCGGATTTTTTGTGTTCACACAATCTGTTAGTTGATCTTGCTAATAGACGGCTGGTAAATGCACTCTCTTTTTACTCTCTCCCCTGTTCAGCTCGAGTGTCCCCGCCACCAGTACAGACCCACGTCGCTACAGCAGGTGGTAAGTTTCACACACTCCTCACCCAATTTCCAGCGCTCACTGTGCCCACTTTTTCAGCGACGGTCGCGAAGCACGGGGTGAAACACTTCATCCCCACTTCTGGTCCTCCCGTGTTTGCAAAAGCTCGGCGCTTGGATGCAGTTAAGCTCGCCATTGCGCGCGAGGAGTTCGCCAGCCTGGAGAGGCTGGGCATCGTTCGTAGGTCGAAGAGCCCGTGGGCTTCGCCGCTGCACATGGTACCGAAAGCCGATGGCTCCTGGAGACCGTGCGGGGATTACCGCAGGCTAAACAACGCTACGGCACACGATCGTTATCCCATCCCGCACATTCAGGATTTTTCGGTGCACCTGGCGGGGGCGCGCATTTTTTCAAAGATTGATCTAGTTCGCGGCTATCACCAAGTCCCGGTCCAACCGGAGGACATTCCTAAAACAGCGGTAATAACCCCGTTCGGACTTTTCGAATTTTTACGCATGCCGTTTGGTCTCAAAGGGGCGGCGCAAACATTTCAGCGGATGATGGATGCCGTGTTACGCGATCTCCCTTTCGTGTTTGTGTACCTCGACGACATTTTGGTCGCGAGTACTTCAGAGGACGAACACGAAATGCACCTCACAGCAGTTTTTAGGAGGCTGGGAGAGCACGGCTTAATAGTTAACCCAGCCAAGTGCCAGTTCGGCGTTGAGCGGATTGATTTTTTGGGTCACCGCGTCTCCCCGGAGGGAGCGGTTCCGTTACCAGAGAAAGTACGCGCGGTAGCGGATTTTCCCCGTCCACAAACGGTCAAATCACTACAGGAATTCTTGGGGATGGTGAATTTTTATAACCGGTTCCTGCCCCACGCAGCTCAAATCATGCAACCGTTATATGCCGCGCTCAAAAAACAAAAGCCGACCCAGGCGGTCGAATGGTCCCCGGAGCGGGAGCGCGCGTTCACAGAGGTTAAAAAAGCCTTGGCTGACGCTGCGCTCCTGGCCCACCCAGACCCTGCAGCACGTATCGCGCTGACGACAGACGCTTCAGATTTAGCCATAGGGGCCGTTATTGAGCAACAGGTAGCCGGAGTTTGGCAGCCTTTGGCTTTCTTTAGCAAATCTTTAAGCGCGGCTGAGCGAAAATACAGCGCGTTTGACAGAGAACTGTTGGCGCTGCATTTGGCTATTCGTCATTTCCAGTTCTGGCTGGAAGGACGGTGCTTCACCGCTTATGTGGACCACAAGCCGCTCACATACGCCATGGCCAAAATTTCAGATCCGTGGTCCGGCAGGCAGCAGAGGCAGCTGGCCGCAATCTCGGAATTTACCACTGACATTAGGCACGTCGCGGGCAAATTCAATGTAGTAGCGGATTGTCTCTCACGCGCGTTCACGACCCCGACACGCGCAGAGGCAGAACGGGCCACCGTGACCGCGCCGCAGGAGAGCGGCACGGTGGCGCGCGCAGCCCCGGTGCACGTGGGTATAGATTACGCAGCCATGGCAGCGGACCAGGGGGCGGACGCAGACGTGCGCGCGCTCCAGTCTGGACCAACAGGGTTGAGGCTGGAGAGCAAGTGTTTACAAACCGGTATGCCCCCCCTGATCTGCGACATGTCGACGGGGCGCCCGCGTCCGGTGGTTCCGGCCACGTGGCGCCGCCGTGTTTTTGACTCGGTCCACTCACTGGCGCACCCGGGGGTGCGCGCGTCGGTGAAACTAGTGGCGGAAAAGTTTGTTTGGCCGTGCCTGCGCAAGCACGTGAAGGAATGGGCAAAAACCTGCATTTCCTGTCAACGGGCCAAAATTCACAGGCACACAAGAGCCCCGTTAGAACCGTTCCGCATTCCGGCCAGAAGGTTCGACCATGTGCACGTCGACCTTGTGGGCCCCCTACCGGCATCACAGGGGTTCACGTATCTTTTGACAATGGTGGACCGCACCACACGTTGGCCGGAAGTGGTCCCACTTGCGACGACCACGGCCGCGGAGGTGGCTCGCGTTTTTTTAACGGCTTGGGTGGCGCGCTTCGGGGTTCCGTCGGACATTACGTCCGATAGAGGACCGCAATTCATCTCTGAGCTGTGGTCAGCGATGGCCAACGGCTTAGGAGCCAAAATTCACCGCACTACGGCTTACCACCCTCAGGCTAATGGTTTATGCGAGCGTTTTCATAGGTCTTTGAAGGCAGCACTCAGAGCGTCGCTCACGGATGCAGATTGGGTAAATAAACTCCCTTGGGTTTTATTAGGGTTGCGTTCTGCGCCTAAAGAGGACTTAGACGCCTCCCCAGCGGAGCTGGTATTCGCACAAACTCTGAGGCTGCCGGGCGAGTTTTTACCAGAGCACCCAGAGCCCCCACCTCTCTCTGCTCTGGGACCGTTAGTTGGCACGGGGGCAGACACGCTCCCGGGTCCGGTTCATCACGCTTTTCCACGAGTTTTCGTCCCCAAGGCTTTGAAAAATGCCGATTTCGTTTTTGTCAGGCGCGAAGCCCTTAAAGCAACGCTCAAACCACCTTACGAAGGGCCATTTCGAGTGCTGGAGGCAGGTGATAAGCAATTTGTGCTAGATTTTGGGGACAGAAAAGAGACAGTCAGTATTGACAGACTAAAACCTGCTTTTGTCATGAAGGACGTGTCTGTACCGGTCGCGGTGGCGCCTCGACGAGGCAGGCCCCCGCAGAGGGCAATTAACCACTCTCTTCCTCAGTCAACAGACCCGGAGCAGAACAGCACCGCAGGCAAGGCGGGGCCAACGCACAGCAGATTCGGCAGACGGCTGAAGCCCAAGCGGCGCACAGACTGAATGTTGGTGTTGATTATTCAGTAGTGAGTAAGGTGCTATTAAATTTTGGGAATTAGTCTGTTCTTCATCGTTTGGGGGGGGGTTATATGGCTGTGTTGTGAGACATGTATATGTTGGACACTGCATATGTGATTTAACCACGATGAAGGAGAGCCAGCCCCCTGCGGTGCGGAGCCACAGAGCCTGGACCCCCTGCGGAGGACAGGGGACAGAAGACTTCCTGACCACTGAGGCTCGGGAAGAGAGAAGGGGGAGTTATGTAAATAAAAGGCTAATGAATGTGAATAAAGAGACTTTGATATAGATGTGTGATTTCCCCCGCGAGGGAAATGGTTTGATGTGAGAAGGTTTAAATGAGAGAACTTTGGTGTGTTCACTCTTTTTGTTCGCTGCTCAAGAATAAGAGCAGACAGTGGAATGATTTCTTGAATAAACTGAAATGAAAGACAATTCGGTTTCGTTATTCAAGTCTCCCCACAATGGTACTTTATGTCATTTATTTTTCTCCTGCCCCTCGCTTAAAAATTTTTGGTCTCAGATTTTTAATTTGTACAGTGTCATATATAAAAAAGTCATAATACCTGATGTCTTAACAGTAATACTTGGTTGTTCAGATCAAACTTTGCTCTGCTCACAGTCACTTCAGCATGCTATTAGGTTTGGCATGATTGTTGCGAAGAGGGTCATTCTGAAAGAATGGAAGGCCAATACGCCGCCCAGTTATATTAACTGGCTTAATGATTTGGCATCCTGCTTGTACCTTGAAGAGATTCGATATCATTTGTCTAATACTCAAGATATGTTTACTAAAATTTGGGGACCATTTATGGATCACATTAAGAAAAAGAAGACTCAGCCTGTAACATGAAAGGATTGTATCATGAAACTTGCTTAGCATGGACTGCTTACACTTTTGTAGTTATATGGGCTTTGTGTAACAATCACTTATTTCATTGTGTATTTTCTTGAGCACTGGCAGTGGGTTTTTTTTTTGGTTTTTTTTTTTTTTTTTTTTTTTTGTTCTCTTATTTTCAAAAAAACTGAATAAAATATATATTGAAAAAAGGATATAGTTCCTAATCCACTGACTGCACTGTTTGGGATATGGACTTCCCCATTTACTCTCTATCCTGTTAAAAAGGACTTAATAGCATTCACAACTCTGTTGGTCAGGAGGTTGATACTATTAAACTGGAAATCACCAATGCCACCTAATTTTACAAGCTGGATTAAAGAGGTCTTATATTTTCTTAAACTGGAAAAGATCAGATTAACCCTAGCTGGTAATGTTGCAGGTTTTGAGAAAACCTGGAAACCCTTTTTGTCCCATGTTAATAGTAATGGATGTCAGATTAATTTGAATTTAGCACTGCACTGTTTTGTTTTGTTTCATTTTGGTTTATCTCTTTCCCTCGAATTTTTAATTTCTAATTTTTATTGATCTGTGAGGGGTAGGGCCAGAAGTGGGGGGTGGATGTAGGGGTTCGTTGTTTGTTTGTTTCTGTCTGTTGACTTTAAAATAATGTATAATAATTTTGAATTTGAAAAAATATTTTTCTCATGTAAGGAAAAAACTTAGTAAACAGAGTGTTTAAAAAACGCAAAAGTCCAGCAAAGCACAAACAGAAACTTACAAAGTAGGCAGGAACACAAGGAAATCAAACAGCCTTCAGGCTGAAATGTGGGGCACATGTCAGGAGGATAGGTAGAAGCGTGGGACACACACCAGGACTACAATGATAAATGAAGCGTGGGACACATGCCAGGAAACAGTGAGAAGAACACTGCACCGAACTGCGGTGCGGTGTCCCTTAAATAGGACAAAGGAAAGTTAACACAATATGAAACACGTGGACAACCAGGGTAAGCGCAAGGATAATGAACTGAAATAGTTACAGCTGGGACAAACCATGAAACTAGCTAGGAAGAAACGGAAGTAAATAAAGAGCACTGTCAAAGTAGAAGCACAGACTGGGGTGAATAATCAAATGATAAACAGCAAATGATGATTACCCACCACGGTAAGGATAAGACACAAAATAAGTAATAATAATTAATACAAACATTTCAAAGAGTGACTAAGGTGAAGGCTCATATCTAAACACAGGAGGAAGTAATTAGAAATACAAGATGATCATAAACACAGAATATCAACAACCAACTAAGATAATAGGACAACTAACTAACTACTAACTAACCTGCACTTATATAGCGCTTTTCTAGTCACAAAGACCACTCAAAGCGCTTTCATTAATACTAACCCTCTATTCTAAGGGCCTATAGGAAACAGATATCTAGGGACAATTTAGAACAGCCAATTAACCTAACATGCATGTTTTTTGGCATGTGGGAGGAAACCGGAGAAATCCCGGAGTAAACCCACGCAACACGGGGAGAACATGCAAACTCCACACAGATCACTGTTGGTCGGGGGCTGGGATCGAACCCACGATCCCACGATCCCCACAATCCCCCGGCCAAGGGTAAACTGTGCTGCCGCAGTGCTAACCACTGCGCCACCGTGCAGCCTTAACAAACTAACTAAGACAACTCAAAACAAACTAAGACAGAGGGCAAATACAGGTAACACAATACAAATAACCCCATCACTAGATACAATACTACACTGAAGTGGGGAAAATACAGAAAATAATCAGGATGATCTTAAAATGAGAGCATGGTTCTCCACCCATGCTCAGCATCATGACAAATTTTACTTTGTGAAATCATGAAATCACACTATTTTTCCTCACTCTTCTTCTCAGGCCTTTTCTCTGCATACTTCCACATGACTCTCAGCTTTGTTGGTCAGATGTTGGATGAGCTCTCAATCCTGTGGGTGTTGGCAGTGGGATATGCCATCTGGTTCCCTCGCAAACTCTTCCCTTCTTTCATAAAAAACAGGTAAGCTGACCTTTCAACAGACAAGTCCGTTACTGGTGGCAGACTTGCATTTGGACAAGTTGCTCCGAGGTCTTTGTGTCTTGGTGATTATCCATATCTCTGTGTTTCTAAGGACTCACCCAGCTCAATGGTCCTTTAATAAGGTAAAAACAATGGCAGATTACTCACTTACCAATCCATGCAGATATCTACACCCCACCCACTGCCCGACTTTCATCCAGACGGCCGATTTGGAAAAACCCTCCCCCAGCTGACTTTACCATCCAGACAGCTTGGCAAGAGGAATGGGAAACCAAGGAGGTCCCAAACAAACAGCTGGTGATAAACCCCAACCAACAGGTCCCGGGCACCAACCTCCCAAGGAGACAGTGGTCTACACTCAATCGCTTCAGGACTGGACATGGCCCCTGCTTGGCCAGCCTTCACAGATGGGGCAGTAGCCCTAGCCCACTGTGCGCATGTGGAGAGGAGCAAACTATGGAACACATCATAGAGGCTTGCCCGCTCCAAAGACTGGAAGGAGGATTACACACCCTCCATACAGCAAACCAGGAGGCAACTGCTTGGCTTAAGGACTTTGCATTCGCTAAATAAATAAATGGCAGAGTGTTTTCAAGGCACACCACAATGAAACTTTACCTGTGCTTGTGAAAGAGCCAGTTTGACAGCTCCACTGGCTGTCATTGTCCAAACACAATGCGGTGCTGCAGTCTTCATCGCAGTGTGGCATCTAGGGGCTATAAAACTGCTGCCCCACCCAAGCTGTGTAAATATTTAACCTCAAGAAGGGAAAGAAGATTAAAAATTAATGAGCACTACCTCAAAACAATCCCACAGTCATCAATAACTTCATGTTAATTTTAGAAGCAAGAAGGCCACTCTACCTGAGCGTTGTGCAGATTAAGGAGATGCTAAAAGATCAGGTGGCCACTTAGCCAGAGCCTCAGTTTAAAATGGATTCTGATATTTTCAACAAATACAGGTTGTTGGGGGTTTTTTGTATATGACTTCATGTCATTGCATGGCACAGAGCAGCTCCAGAAACATTCATTAATAAACAGTACAATTTGTAATCATAATACTAATGTACTGCACAGCATTATGATATTAGTGTCACTGTGGAAAATGTCGTTCTTGGGGACAAACCAGAAATAGGATAGAAACTTGACTGTGCAGCTTTTCATGGCTTTATGACTATGGATTCTCTGTTTGGGTCCACAGAAAATATGTACCACAATAAAGAAATATCAGCCATAATGTAAGTGAAAGAAAAAAGCCCACCATGATACTGTAGATATTACAGCAAATAAAAATCATTTAAGCCTGAGTTACAACCTACCATATAAATTTAGATAACATACATCAGCTGCAATTTTCTGAGGCTGTGGAGGACGTGGATGTTGTAGAGAATTTGGACAGGCTGCAAGGAGTTCTTTGACACAGTTTACAATGTGTCTTGCACGTTGCAGCATCCACACCTCATGCAAGTGAGATAGGATTGATATACAGTATGTATAGATAGATAGATAGATAGATAGACAGTATCTCAGTTAAAATCCCGATTCTTTGATTGAAAGATCCAAGAATAAGCTGGAGAATTCTTCAATTCAAAGATGCAACATTTATTCAGAGGTCACATGTAAAGCAAGCAGCGCAGGGTTCAGCATGACGCAGCTCCCTCTGGAACATCACCAGACTGACCTCGACTTCCAGGTGCAACTTACATTCATCTTCTCGGGTTGGTTAAACCAACCCCGTACAATAGGATGGGCTTGTACGCAACCGTCTGATTGGCCAGTTTAACACTGACGTGAACAGGCCATCCGCTATTCATGTTATCTATCTCCTAAAATGTACTATAAAAAGTGTGTGTGAGTGTTGGTTTGAGTGTGTAACTAATGTAATAGACCTGACTAAAAGAAGTGAGAGAGAGAGAAGAAAGAGGGCTCTATAGCTCTGCCTAATTCCTGTTTATCAGAGTTTAATACAACATATTTGTTCATAAGAATGCAAACAGAATATGTATAGAATATGTGTTGGGCATAATGGGAGATCACCTACAGAATTATTATTTTGGCACTCTAACTTTTCATAAACCTTTCACTCCCCCCATTGACATGATTTTATCATGTCAACCATAAATGGTGTGAGAGACGCTAGCGGTTAGCAGGTGGTGAATAAAGTAGGTCCCTGCATTGTGCGTCAACCCAGTCAGGCAATCCAAGA
This sequence comes from Pholidichthys leucotaenia, assembly GCA_020510985.1. Lineage (NCBI taxonomy): Eukaryota > Metazoa > Chordata > Actinopteri > Cichliformes > Pholidichthyidae > Pholidichthys > Pholidichthys leucotaenia. Next base: position 317,069,093 of record CM035839.1, on the reverse strand, counting down.
TAGGCTTGCATCATTGGTTCTGATACCCTTGCCTCCCCCCTTGTGGACACCCCCAGCATGGTGCAGCGATGTCTAAGAGGGCGTACCGAGGCAACACGTCCTTGTCCAGATGAACTGCAGTCACATAATTGTCCTTGTTTACCAAGTCCTGCACCCCCACTGAGGTCTCCTCCTGATCATCATGTGAATAGTTCTTTGTCCGGTGGAGTGGATCATGTGGGGGTCAAAAGGTCGAACAGGGTCAATCCATGAAGCCCACAAAACATTTTGTCCACCAGTTGACCTTTGCCAGGGCTTGCATCGTTCAGCTGTAGTCATCACACGGTTGCGACAGGGGTTTGACCTTTCTCTGTGTCTGCTTCCTGTATCCGCAGCTGTGGAGCACCGTCCCATCTCGTAGACACACACTGGTACCATTAGAAGCAAAACAACTGTGTGCCCACACTCTCAGAGGCACATCTCATCCCATGAGATCTATAGGACAGTCTGGTGGATGCAGCAGAGAGTAGACAACATCCAGTCCAGCCAGTGAACAGTTCAGTGATGCTGTCCCAGGGATGCCACCCACCGGTAGTTGGACAGACGTAGAGCTGTTGGTGTTGATGAAGCTTGAGCCCCTGTGCCCACCGTAGCTTCCACTGTGAGGGGTAGCGTTGGAAAATGCCGTCTTCTCCGTGTGACTGATCTGGCTCCACCCTGGATGCTGGAGGCGCAGTGGGTGCGCATGGGTACCAGTCCATCCTTCTTCTAGGGACTGAAGTCGTACAGTCACTAGCCCTATGACCTCCTTTTCTATGTCGCAGGCACACATCGTGATGGTCCGGTGCCCCCCTGCATGCACCTTCCCCACACCCTACACCTTTGCTTGGGTGCCGATACAAAGGGCTCAGCCGGGACAGGATCAAAAATGGCCTGAGGGGTTGTCACTACAATGGCTGGAGCCTGTAGCGTTTTATCCTTATTCACTGCATCTGTAGTTGACACTGTGCTGTGGTAAGTTATCTCCCATTAGCCTTGAGTGTGTGATTGTTGACTATATGCAAGCTACAAGTAGTGGTTGTGTTGTGATAAGTGAGCTGGGTAATGGGATCTATGTATTCAGCAGTAGATTTGTTATGGGGAGTGAGCTGGGTGATGAGACCTATGTGTTGCAGTGTAAGTAGGTAGTAAACAAAATCATTCAAAGTTAGGAGACATCCTTAACCATACTTGTTGTATTCGGGCCTCTAGAGCTTCTAACCTTCACAATTATCCTGACTACCTAACCGTAATTAGCATGATGTGAATAATAACTCAAGAATACTACAAGTCTCACACCCCTATGTGTGTGTTGTGAGCTATGTATGATTCATGTATTATCAGTAGCACATTGTGTTTACAAATAATCCGTAATAGCGCAATGGTCTTCTTCGTCATCATCCTCCGTCTTGGGGTCTTCAGCTCCTCCTCTGGACTCAGCAATTGGTTCTATAAGGAACTATGAGATGTGCAAGATTTGCTGATGACTACCACTGTGGAAAATTGCATTTGGAGGTTTAGCTCATTTATCACTATATGTGATCCTGGCATACAACGAGCACAAAGAGTTAGAGCTTTGTTAATTCCTGCAGGCCTTGCATCATCAGGGTGTTTCCTACAGGACTGATGACGCTATGACATCTGCTGCTTTTGGTTTTATGACCTGGTTAACACCTTTCTGGGCTTCTGAATATATGGTCTATAGTGTCATACTCTGTTCCTTTTATTAGATCTACATCTGCTTAACCTTTTGCCATAACAAATTTAGAATTTGCTTCAAATTTTCTCATCCCTTTGTTTGTTAATGTTAAGACTGGTCATGTAGGAGATTTCTCGGCGTCATTGTGCACAGCCTTTTGTGCTGTGGTTACCCAGTTAAGAGACAATGTGTATGTTTCTAATTTAGGAGAATATTCTATCTTAAGGTCAGGTGTTGGTTTTCCATGGATGGCTATATTCCCCAGCAGAGGTGACAAAATGTCCAACATTTTCCAATCCATGTGTTTGGGTCTAACCAGCGGGATGTGTGGAACCCCCCATAGATTGAAATGTCTCTTATCCTCTTCAATTAGGACAATGGATGCTTCCACACATTTCTTTGTTTACCAGTCCAAGTTTTATGACCAATCTCGAGGATGGATTTGCAAATAATGGTTGTTCATAATTTGGATCAGATCCGTTCAATTGCCTATAGTACATGGGATACAGTGCTTCTTTTACAGATGTTGATTGGTATTCTACTGATAGCTTGCCATTTGCAGATTTTAACTGTTACCTTTTCTGACTTTGAAAAGTCCTGTATGTCATTACCCGAAGTTACTACTTTACATGCACCTGCACCATACGAATTTAATTGAAGTACCTTGAACCTCAGAGTCAGGTAAATGGAATATGTCTGCTATTTTCAAAAAATTTATTTTTTTTCTAATTTTCTGTATGTGTGTAGAAGTGAGTCCACTTATCTGTTTTAGTCTTAAGCATGCAGTCCAGTTTTTCTGTAGTGGGTGTGGATCATGGGCACCTCCCCCCTGCCAGCAGCCGGTCTTGCCATCACTCAGTTTCCATTGTGGGGTGCGTGCCCTCCTCCTCCACTGCTGTCCTCCCCCTTCTCCTTTTGGCTTCCTTTTATAAAAGAAACAGATTCATGGGAACCCTCAGGCTCCCCGTGTGTCAGCCATTCCATAAATAAGTGTGGGTTTTTCCTTCAAATTTTATTTTCCTTTCTTATCTAGATTTCCAACTTTGAGTCAAGAAAGGAACTGATTCAAAGCCTTTATTTAATTTTGGCTAATTAATACAAGATGGAGTAAGATTAACTCTCCACAATGCAAAGATATTCTTTGTACTGCTGTAATTGAATGTTGTGTGGATTTTTTGTCTTGTACTGCATACACCTTCATGCTGCTACTCATTTTTGCCACTCAGTGTTTAACTGCCAAGAGTTCTGTTCGGTGACATCCTATGCATACCCTCTATTGGGGAGGAACATGAGAATATGTGTTAGATTGACTTTAATTAACTGAGTATACAGTAAAGCTATAATCTTTGCTGTGATTGTTTGCTCATTACTTAATGTTAATATTCACAATTAAAAGAAATGCATTGGAAGAATGAATACCTAATGCCTCATTTCCACTTTAAGTACTTGGAAACATTTAAGATGGCTGCCTGTGTTTGTGCCTTCTTCCTGACACTCTTCAGGATTAAGCAAAATTGAATTTATTTTTTTAAAAAAGCAACAGTTGTTTTAAGCATAGAATTTTAAAAATAGTTTATCAAGCTACACTGGTTGTCTTTTGTGTGTCAGAGCTGCAGATCTTTGTGCACAGGACAGTAAATGTCAAGCGGTGGCTCTCGCGAGCCACCATAAGATGCCACACCGTCACCAGAGAGTTGTGCAAGAGTTTTTTATTAACGGTGAAGTTATGATAATACAAGCTGCTGAGGCAGTGACACACACAAGTCTACACACACTGGGAAGCGTAAGGCTAAACAGCTCACTTACTGGTCCACAGGAGGCGACGGTCATACCCCAGACAGACAAGGTAGAAAACAGTCCAAAGCATACGTAGCTCCGACGAAGAGAGACGGACACTGCTGCAGGGATGCGGCCGCTAGCGTGGGTTTAAGAAGTCCGTCACTAACGACCGCAAATGCAGAACAGCTGTTCAGGACTTGACAGCTGAGCGGAAGCCTCCCCGAGCGCTGTCACAATAAGAGCTCAGAGAGCCAGGATAACAACGCCACTGTCAAGCCCTGACAGGAATAGCCTGAGCACAAATAACATAGTGCTCGGGTCATAACAGTAGCCCCCCCTCAAAAGACGAGCTCCGAACGTCTTGTAACACCCAGCCCCCCCCCCCAACCACAGGGCGAGTGAATGGAGGAACAGGCAAGGAGGGAGCCAAACAAAACCCAACAAGGCCCCAAACAAAAAGGAAAAAAAAGAACACATCCCCCGACATATCCATCAAATTCCCCCAGAGCAATGAAGAAAAAAAAACAAGGCATGAATTACAATACAAGGGGTACAAACCATACAGAGCATAATTACCTGACACCGAAAGCTTTCCCACAGAGACCATAGACAACCTAACTCCAGAGTACATAACCCCACGTGGTGTAGAACTCATCAGAGTAAAGATCTCTTCACACACAAACTTTGAAATGCCACAATCATACTCCCAAATCACCCCTGTACATGAAACCCAGCCACAATTAAACCCAAAACAGCTTCAAACACAACAGTATCTATGAAAAAACAAGAAATACATGCTATAGCCCCTCAAGAAGAAGAGGGGAGGAAAACAAAAAAAAACAAAAGCATGCTGAAAACATACATGAGGCAATCTCAATTGCTCTAAATAACCTTACACCGTATGGTCCCAAACAGAAGACGATCGGCGGAGATCAAACGCCCCAGGCAGAGCTCCGGCAACCTCCCTGCATCCGATGGCCCACGGATAGTCACAAAAAACAGTACATGGTCAGGCGGCCTGCCCCAGTCCCAGGCCCCAAGAGACAAGTCCTCCGGTGACCGTACCAGGCCACCCAGTAGCAAACACAGTTTATCGGGTGACCGACCCAAGGCGCCAAACCAGTGGAGCAGTTCCTCAGGTGGCCGACCCGCATCCCTCAGCCACCAGAACCATGGAGGAATAGCGTGCGGCGGCCTGCCAGACAGAGAAAGTACATGAGAGCACCAGCCTGCTAGACAAAAACCTCCAACGGCCCCCAGCGCTAACGACCCCAGCTGGTGGCTCCTGAGAGAGGAATAATCAAGACAAAGGGTCCACATCACATCATGCAGCGAAGGGTCTGTGGCTCCTCCACCGATCTCGGTCCAGACCGATGCGATCGTTGCAGCTCCGCCTGTATCGGATCCCGATTGGATCACAGCTGCACCCGCGTCGGACCCCGATTGGGTCACAGCAGCGCCAACATCGGACCCCCACTGGACCTCGCCGGACCCCGATTGGGTCACTGCCGCACCAGCGTCAGACCCCGATTGGACCTCCTCGAACCCCGATTGGGTCTCAGCTGCACCTGCGTTGGACCCCCACTGGACCTCGTCGGACCCCGATTGGGTCGCAGCTGGACCTGCGTTGGACCCCCACTGGACCTCGACGGACCCCGATTGGGTCACAGCCATACCTGCGTCAGACCCCGATTGGACCTCGTCGAACCCCGATTGGGTTGCAGCTGCACCTGCGTTGGACCCCCACTGGACCTCGTCGGACCCCAATTGGACCTCGTCGGACTCCGATTGGGTCGCAGCTGCACCCGCGTTGGACCCCCACTGGGTCTCGGCAGGCCCCGATTGGACCTCGTCGGACCCCGATTGGGTCGCAGCTGCACCTGCGTTGGACCCCCACTGGACCTCGTCGGACCCCGATTGGGTCACCGGCGCACCTGCGTCAGACCCCGATTGGACCGCGTTGGACCCTGATTGGGTCGCAGCCGCACCTGCGCTGGACCTCCACTGGATCTCGTCAGGCCCTGATTGGGTCACCGCTGCACCCGCGTTGCACCCCGATTGGATCACAGCAGCACCTGCGTTGGACCCCACTGGATCTCGGCAGGCCCCGATTGGGTCACCGCCGCACCCGCGTTGGACCCCGATTGGGTCACCTCAGCCCACGCGTCGGGCCCCAACTGGGTCTGGACGGACCCCGATTGGGTCACCGCTGCACCCGTGTCGGAACCCGATTAGATCACCTCAGCCCACGCGTCGGACCCCGACTGGGTCTGGGGTCACAGCTGCACCGGCAACGACCTCCATCCCCGAACTTGGGACCTCCAGCCCCGCAACCTCGACAGACTCCAAACTGGTTACGCTGTGGAGAGGCTCAGAGGACAGGAGAGGACCGGGATCAGTATCACTGGCAGCGCCAGAGCCCAGCAAGATGAGCTTGGGCGCAGCAGACGGCCGCCCCTCGCTCACCTCCCCACGAGGCAGGCAAAAATGCTCTAACACACATCAAAGAAAAACAAAGAAGAGCACTTGCCTGCACTCGGGCTCTGGAGCCGTCCAGGACTTCGATCCAGGTTCAGGTAGAAGCTCGTCGTCGGGCTCCCACTCAGCTGCGTCAGGTTCCACAGCCGGCCTGATGGTTTCTGCAGCTGGATCCTCTCGCGCTGATGTCCACACTGATAACCCGCACGGCGTGGTGCCAGGGGACCCTCGACCCGCTGGCTCGGGCTGCTCCTCTGTGGAGACCTGGGGACGCTCGCTCAGCGGCTCAGGCTCCACACCGCAGTCCGCTCTCCTCCTCTGTCCAAAACAAGGCTGCGGGGCCGGGATAATTCCCAGAGCCGCAGGCCTCCCCCTCGTTCGACGGCGTGGATCTAACGCCGAGGTCTGCTCAGCAGGAGGAAACACAGAGGCAGCAGGTTCAGTACAGATAACTACAGCTGGAGGAGGAAACTCGGGGGGCTGCAAACCCCGAGCTTCACCCCCAGGAGTCAGACAAGACAGATCACCATGATAAGTAGGGGAGTGAATTTGAACTTGCTGTCTCCCGGAGGGAGGATGGTGCCAGCTGTAGAGGACATTGCTCCTTCCCTCGCTCGCTGGGTGGTAGGAAAGGACCCATGGACGGAGCTCGCCAGCGCAGGACTCTGATCACTCACAGCAGCTGGAGAGGGCGTCGAGGACGAGGGAGCGGCAGCCGAAGCGGGCCGGGCACAGCATGCTGACCGTACAGCAGGAGGTGGTGGCCCGAAAAAAAGGGCTGCAGGAATTCCCTCTTGATGTGACGCCGAAGAGACAGCTGACTGGTTGAGTGGGTCATTCCGGCAGCCCGGAACTGGATCCGGAACACGAGCTTGCTGAAGATGTGCTCAGCCGCGGTGCCGACGCCTACGCCGGCCCCCAGATGGTGCGAACTCCAGAAATGGATCGAGGACAGGATCGGGATCCGTAGGCAAAGAGCAGGAGTGCCTCTTCTTCTCCTTCATGCCGTGCTCCTCCTCCAGCATAAGGAATATCTCGCATTGCGCGGCGATATCTACCCTCCTCGCGTCGACTTCCGGGTGGTCGGCGTAGCGGGGAGAGAGATGACAAAGAGCGTCTTCAGCGGAGTCCAGGTACCAGTGTATGCCGTGATCGTAATCCAGGAAGGAAGCGGAGATGAGCATCTCATCCATGAATTCAAGGAACCCGTCAGCTTTTTTTTTTTTTTTTTTTTTGTTACTTATTTGTACCCGTAGGTAGACTCGGTTTGCAGTCTGGTGACAAGCCACCGGCTGCTGGTCGCTGCGTGCGCGAGCGCCCTAAACCTACATGTTTTTGGTATGCGGGAGGAAACCGGAGAAATCCCGGAGTAAACCCGCGCAACACGGGGAGAACATGCAAACTCCACACAGCTCACTGTTGGTCGGGGGCTGGAATCGAACCCACGATCCCCGCGATCCCCCGGCCGAGGGTAAAACTGTGCTGCCACAGTGCTAAACCACTGCGCCACCGTGCAGCCCGTGCAGCCCCCGAAGCTTGTGGCTTGGACTCCGAGCGCGGCCCCTCCGCGACGGCATTCCTCACACACACCGTACCCAGACAGGAAAAGCAAATGTCCAAAAAACACTAACTCACTGGTGAAAGGCGTCTCGAGTTGGCGTCACCGTAAACGCCGTTTTTTGGCAGCAGTGTACTGTCAAGCGCTCTCGCGAGCCACCATAAGACACCACACCGTCACCAGAGAGTTGTGCAAGAGTTTTTTATTAACGGTGAAGTTATGATAATACAAGCTGCTGAGGCAGTGGCACACACAAGTCTACACACACTGGGAAGCGTAAGGCTAAACAGCTCACTTACAGGTCCACAGGAGGCAACGGTCATACCCCAGACAGACAAGGTAGAAAACAGTCCAAAGCATACGTAGCTCCGACGAAGAGAGACGGACACTGCTGCAGGGATGCGGCCGCTACCGTGGGTTTAAGAAGTCCGTCACTAACGACCGCAAATGCAGAACAGCTGTTCAGGACTTGACAGCTGAGCGGAAGCCTCCCCGAGCGCTGTCACAATAAGAGCTCGGAGAGCCAGGATAACAACGCCACTGTCAAGCCCTGACAGGAATAGCCCGAGCACAAATAACATAGTGCTCGGGTCAAAACAGTAAAGCCTTGTTTACTTCTTTTACCTCAAATTATCTTTATGTTTCTCTAGTCTACTCTAGTCATGTTTGTTTTTAATTCATCTTCTTCTATAATGCTTTTTTTAACTCATCTCTGGATGACCTAGTACTCTTCTATCTGTGCCTGTCCCACTCTCCCCCTTTTGAAACAGAACGGCATTAACAAAGCCTTTCTTTTTCAACATCCAAATGGGGACCATGTAGGGGAGGATACCCACTGTGTTGCTAATTGGGGGACCCCCCTCGGTGCCTTTGTGAGTGTTGTTGTGGGCAGTATTGAAGTATTGAGCTCAATGGCCAAATTGCTGACATAGGAAGCATTGGTCCCATGGGTCCCCCCCCCCGGGGGTCTACCGTTAACAAGGCCTCTGTCTCTATTATTAAACCTCTGACCATCTCCCGTGACCCTGCAGCTGATACTGATAGTGCAGATTAGGTGGGGGGTCTGGGTAGGGTCCATATTGTTGTGATGTGAGATCCTGGGGTGCATAGATAGAGTTTGGAGGGGCATGGGTTGTGGTGGCATCTGCTTAGCAGAGGCTTTATTTTGGTTTTTACCTTATCCACGGCTTTTTCTAAAAATACTTCAGTTTGCTCAGTATGTGATTTTGGCACCTCTCTGATAGGGCTTTTAGTAAATGAGACTGCTGGTCAATTATATTGAGATGTGATTTTAGTGGTAGTTTTAGGTTCCAGTTATTCAATCCTCAAGTCTCGTGAACACGTGCTGACTACAGCTGATTCACGAATACTGTTTATGTACACTTAGAGAACATATGAGTAGTTTGCTGAATCTGGAATGGCTTGTTAGCACCAACACAGCTTCCTGGCAAAATATATATGGCTTATGCAGACTAACACTTAAATGTTCATGAATGAGATTCAATATTTGAGATGCTGTCCAAAGGTAAATGGAAAGCAACAATATAATTTATTGTACTTACATGTGCTCAGCTGATCATCTATGACCAATCTTTTGATGTCCCTTTGTTTTACATTCTGTTACTGTTGTTGCAGAGGGAGGATGGGTCACTAGGTGATGGCGTGGAGGGGGAGGGTGGACGCAGCCAATTCCAGAGGGCCTGAAGAGGGTCTCACACAGTCGCCGGGGGAGGGATGATCCACAGCCACCACCATCGTCTCAGATTAATAGAGAAACAGACAAGCCATTTGTCATGTGCGCTGCGTAATTTCTCAGCGAACATATAAATTGATGCGAGCCCAAAATTCAGTGTAAGTAACATGTTTATTTACAAAGGAAGAATGTACAAAAATGTCCAAATAACAGTCTGTGTAGAGGAACAATGGGACAGCCGGCTACAAGCTTCATTGGTTAGGTTAGATGCCTTACATGCTCCAGGCAGGGTAGGAGCAGAGAAAATAGGCAAAAATGAAGAAAGACTTACACTCATGTTGGAGTGGAAAGGCTCTGAGGAACAACATAGTTCAGTCCAGGGAAACCCAACAGTTGTGAGCCGGGGAGTCCAATGTTGACTTAAGCCGCCACACTGACTGAGCATACTGCCTCCCAATAAGTATACAATATACTAACAAAGGCAAGTGGACACAGCCGTGTGGCAAGCAGGTGCGTAACAGATGGAACCGTGAGAGTGTGTGTGTGTGTGTGTGTGTGTGTGTGTGTGTGTGTGTGAGAGAGAGAGAGAGAGAGAGAGAGAGAGAGAGTGTGCATGCATGCGTGTGAAACCATACAGCCGGTGAATGTCTGGTAAGAGGAGGAGGCGTGGCCATAGGACTAGGGATAAGGGATAAGGACCTGTAATTATATAGCGCTTTTGTAGTCTCAAAGACCACTCAAAGTGCTTCACTAGTACTAACCCTCTATTCTAAGGGCCTGTAGGAGACAGATATCTAGGGACAATTTAGAACAGGGGTCACCAACCTTTTTGAAACCAAGAGCTACTTCATGGGTATCGAGTCATGTGAAGGGCACCAGCTTGACACACTCCTCTAAAATAACAAATTGTGTGTGTATATATATATATATATATATATATATATAAATAATTATCAATAACTTAGAGTGGGTAACAGACAAGATCAATATTTTTTTTTTTGTTACTACTTATTTGTACCCGTAGGTAGATTTGGTTTGCAGTCTGGTGACAAGCCACCGGCTGCCGGTCGCTGCGTGCGCGAGCGCCCTAAACCTACATGTTTTTGGTATGCGGGAGGAAACCGGAGAAATCCCGGAGTAAACCCACGCAACACGGGGAGAACATGCAAACTCCACACAGCTCACTGTTGGTCGGGGGCTGGGATCGAACCCACGATCTCATGATCCCCGCGATCCGGCTGAGGGTAAAACTGTGCTGCCACAGTGCTAAACCACTGCGCCACCGTGCAGCCCATTCAACACTTTATTTTTATTAATCTCAGCAATTGTTCAGATGATCACTTCTACATTAAAAAATGTCCAGTTTTCACCAGTCCCTTTTAACCATAAAAAACTAAACCCTGTTAATTCATGAACTATGTTGACCCATGTTTGAAAAAGTTATGCAACATTTAAGAAAAATCAACTTTCATATTAAATAAATCTTATCACATTTTTAACTGAACAAATCTGCTGCAATTCTGCTCAAAATCTGTTACATTTAATAAACACACTTTTGTGTGTTCTTCTTCACTGGAATTATATCCATGCAGTTCTTGCCAAGAATCATGCTTGAGAAGAAGCTAAACAGCACAGAGTGTTTATATGCACGGTGGAACCGCGGCAGCACAATTTACCCTCGGCCGGGGGATCGTGGGTTCGATCCCTGCCCCCGGCCAACAGTGATCTGTGTGGAGTTTGCATGTTCACCCCGTGTTTGCGTGGGTTTACTCCGAGATTTCTCCGGTTTCCTTCCACATGCCAAAAACATGCAGGTTAGGGAGTTAAGGGGCGCTTGCGCACACAGCAACCGGTGGCTTGTCACCGGACTGCAGAAGAAATCTACCTTCCGTCAAAAAAAAAAAAAGAGTGGGCAGCAGTGGGCCACAGTCGCCCCGCAAATGAAACACACGCAGCTTCCTTTCACGGTAGTAAAAAAGAACTCTTCCTCCCGCTCACTTTGAAAATGATAAATTTTCTGTCTTCTTTTTTTTTTTGGAAAAAGAACTGTGTAGGAAACTGCACTCCACTCACATATTCACTGCCCGCTAGCTTACGCTCCACAAGCGCGAAGGTTTTGTCATGCGCACAATACTGACCTTTGAACTAGGTCAGAGTTCACATTAACTTTACGTATAATAAACATATTTTCATTTTTTTTTATTTTTAAGACCTTGTCATTTTAAAATCTATATAAATGCAAGTGTGATTTTAAAAAATAGCAGCAGAAAAAATTACATCTTAGACGCAGCTCACTTGCAAGTTGTGCTATTTTTAGAACAGGCCTGCGGGCGACTCATGTGGTCCCTGCGGGCGACATGGTGCCTGCGGGCACCACGTTGGTGACCCCTGATTTAGAACAACCAGTTAACCTAACATGCATGTCTTTGGATTGTGGGAGGAAACCGGAGCCTCCAGAGGAAACCCACGCAGCATAAGGAGAACATGCAAACTCCACACAGAAAGGTTCCTACCCCTGCCAGCCTGGGGATTCTAACCTGGAACCTTTTAGCTGTAAGGCAACAGTGCTAACCACTGCACCACCATGCTGCAGTGCTGACTAGCGGAGAGCAAGGCTCAATCTGTCAGCTGGAATTAATAAGCAAAAATCAAACCCTACAGCCACAGGTCATGGACGGGGTTGAAAACAACCCCGAACATGACACCGTTAAACAGCATGTTTTTGTCCTTTTCCATTTTATCGCATTTATTGATTATTTTGCTTTTGTTCTCACCGTTGCAGCATAAGTCTCTTATTCTTACGTTCTTTCTTTCCTTCTTCCAGTTTCTCCATATTTTCTCTTGTGTCCTGCACAAAACTTTAACAATTCATCAGCTTTCAATTTTTCTCTAAAACCAAACTTCCTTTTCCATTTTCTGTCCACTCTCACTTCCACCATGCTCATCTGCACAGCTTCTATTTATTTATATATTCATTTATTTTTATTTTATTTTATTTATTCATTTATTTGTGTATTTATTTATTTATTTATTTATTTATTCCAATTTGCAATTTTCCTTATTTCTTCATTTAAATTATCTCACCTTTATATATTGCCCACCTAGGATTTTTCTACACTTTTATTGTATAAGTAGGAATAAATCTCCTTATTTTCCCCTCTGCCCAATCTAAAGTTGAGCCTTTTCTCTTCAGCTGAATGGGCATGCCTTTGTCTGACTGCATCAAACCCGCATAGGCGGGTGAGGGAGGGCTTTATTTTGCCATGCGGAGGACTTTATGTTTGTTTGCCATGCACAGACTTAAAGCTTTCCTTTCAGCCAGAGAGATAAGGTTCCAACTTTATTAGGAAGATTTAAAGCCCTATTTGGCAGTAGATTTATGAAAGAATGCACTTCCTACATTTGGCCACATCATGGAGGCACTGTGCCGCAGCTTGAAGGCGGTTCAAGATGGCATTTACCCACACATGCGCACTGAATGCCACGTGTCCACCTCTGCCACGTGCAATTGTGAACACGCAAGATGGCCCCGGAGCCTATTGTTCACAAACCACGACTTGTTTTTCAAAGAAACTGGAGTGGTGCCTCCTTAACTTCAGCTGTAAACATGCAAGAATAACCTTACAACTTTAATTTAGCGCTCCATTTTACTACTGTTACCTCAAAGAATCTCTTCTCAGTAACCTGTTTTAAACAATTTCTGATCTCCACTCAGGAGTGGGGGTGAATTGCCTCCCTCCTTTGTGGAAAAACACACACCCGCCTTTGTTCCCCACATGGCCCAACGAGCGCCGTTAGTTAAATCATACTGTGGGAAAAGCTTAATAGATATTTCCAACCCCCGGTATTTCTCAAACCACATATTTATCCCCTAAAGACACAGAATTAACACAGACATCAGCATGCAGAATATGGACAATACAAGACAACAACTATTTTCATTATCATGGACAGTCACTCACTAAGGAATAGTTAGAAGATTCTTGCGTTGTACTGTACATTATTACTTTTATACTTAGGAACAGTCACTCACTAATGATGGTAAAAAGGTTCTTGTGCTGTACTGTAAGTTATTACTTTTAAACTTATGAGCAGACACTCACTAATGATGGTTAAAAAGGTTCTTCTGCTGTACTGTAAGTTATTGCTTTTATACTTATGAGCAGACACTCACTAATGATGGTTAAAAAGGTTCTTCTGCTGTACTGTAAGTTATTACTTTTATACTTATGAACAGACACTCACTAATGATGGTAAAAAAGTTCTTGTGCTGTACTGTAAGTTATTACTTTTATACTTATGAACAGACACTCACTAATGATGGTAAAAAGGTTCTTGTGCTGTACTGTAAGTTATCAAGTTTTTTTTTTCAGTACCAGCACCAGGCTAGCCCTGGTTCCCTTAATTTGGGAGACGAACAAGGGTCATCGTTGATCACCGCTGTTCTCTAGGCATCATTATTATTTCGGAACAGACTGCATCCGAAATACTTCACCCACGTGGCATCATTCCTTAACGGCATCAGGTCGGACACTTAACCCCCCCCCCCCCCCCCGGCATCAGGCTAATCCTGGCTATTTTAATTTGGAAGACGGGCACGGCCGTTGCCCCCTAAGCCTTATTAATTCTGGGTACAGATTGCTCCCAGAATCTCACTGACTCGTCCAACTGTAAGTAGAGGGCACTTTCACTGAAGCCTCAGCAGGTCTCCAGTACAAGAGGTACCGTATCTTAAAGCTCAGTGCTATACTGATTTAAACGATTGTGGCTTCGCTCCCCAGCGGCATCGGGTCAAACACTCTAAATGGCTCCCCCCAGCATCAGGTTACTAACCCTGGCTATTTTAAGTTGGGAGACAAACCCGGATGATCATTGACCACCCTGGCTCCCTAAGTCTTAATGTAATTAATTTAATTTAATTTTTGGTTTAGACTGACTCCAAAATGTTTTAAAAGTTGGTGGACCATACACCCGTGAATTGTACGTCCTGATCGCGACAGTCCTAAATCAGACTGATAATAGGACACTGTGCACTTTCCTTTGAAATTATTTGACTATTTGTTTAGACTTTACATGTGACTCCCAACTAAATTATAAAATTTGGAGATTGGTATACTCCTTAATCAGACAACTGTAAATTTAGTATGGCCAAAGTGCAGAAATTCATGTAAAAAAGGTTTTCTGCTTACCTTTCTGTTTGGGCGCCAAATTTGTCTAAAAAAGGTCCTTCCGATCTGTTCCCACCTCGTCTCAGAATAGTTCAATCCAGGTCACCGACACCAAATTGTTGAAATCCCGATTTTAAGCCGGAGAATTCTTCAATTCAATATTTATTCAGAGGTCACATGTAAAGCAAGCAGCACTGGGTTCAGCGTGACACAGCTCCCTCTGGAGCATTGCCAGACTGACCTTGACTTCCGGGTGCAACTTACATTCATCTTCTCGAGTTGGTTAGACCAACCCTGTACAATAGGATGGGCTTGTACGCAACCGTCTGATTGGCCAGTTTAACTCTGACATGAACAGGCGATCCGCTATTCACGTTATCCATCTCCTAAAATGTACTATAAAAAAGTGTGTGTGTGTGTTGGTTTTGGTGTGTAACTAATGTAATAGACCTAACTAAAAGAAGTGAGAGAGAGAGAGAGAGAGAGAGAGAGAGAGAGAGTTTGAGTTTTAAAAAATGTCTTTATTGCACAATTCAAAAAAATGTAAGAGCACCAATATCATTCCACCAAGTGTCTCACATTGGAAAAGTGCAAACATAAGTCATCCCCCTCCCCCACACAACACAAAGTATTCCTTGCAGTCCACCTATTCCACATTGCCAGTGGCAGTAGTCCGAGTCTTCCTTGTAGTCCGTGCAAAGACGAGCCACAGGCCTCCAGTTCTTAAGCAAGGCCAAGTCCCCTTCCTCTGGCAGCAGAGATAGCGCTGCGCGCCCGCAGCCAGTTCCGTTGTATGTCCCAGAGACATTTTCCTCATCTCAGATGGATTGTAGTCCTTAGACCATGCGGGATTTTCAAGAAAGTCATCTTTGCAGCAGGCTCGTCCAGATTGTAGAAAGAAAACGTTGGGGCATCCATGCCCTGCAGGTGAGTAAACCGTGACCTTGTAGTCCGTGCAAAGAAGAGCCACAGGCCTCCCGTTTTCAAGCCAGGCCAAGTCCAGAATCAGAATCAGAATCAGAATAAACTTTATTGCCAAGCATGTAAAAAACACACGAGGAACTTGACTTGACATTGGTGTGCATGCGCGCGACACAACGACACGGCAGCCATAATAGGCGCCTCATCAAACAGAGATAGATAAGAAAGGGAGGGGAGGGGAGGGAACACACAAGGGGGGAGGAGAGAAAAAAAACTTCGTTATCAGAATACAGCTTACAAATATTAAAGCAGATTATGATTACAATGAAAAAAAATCTCTCAATAGCACAGAGCAACAATCAACCACAAAAAACCAAAAGACCAAAAGTCAGAGAGAATCAGTGAATGGATGGGTGTAATTCAGTATGATGAATCAGTGTGTATCGTGTATGTTGAATGCAGGTGGGTGTTTATCAGTTACTGGAGGCAGCAAAATCTCTCCCAGCCGAGATGTTATGTCTTAGTGACTGAAACTCGGAAGCATGTCCTTGAGGCATGGCAGATGGAAATTTCCTGAGCCAGTCACATGTCAATGAGAGTTCAGATGCAGTCCCAGTATGTTTATGAAAGAGAAGCACAATCTTCTGTTTTGTCTTAATCCAGGAGGAAAATAGACAACAGGGCATCGAATTCAAGGTCTGATAGACACAGATCACACAGAGCATAGAATTTTACATCTCCAGCAATACTGTGTTCATAATTTCCATACATAGGCTTTAAATCCATTCCTTGGAGGCACCAAAGACGACTCCAGATGTTTCCCTTCTAGAACATGGGTAAACATGTCCGGTAGAGTCCATCCCTCTACAGTGCATGCAGATGGTAATTTCCATGTTATCATTGCCGATAGTTAGTGCACTCCCCCGTCTAGTCGAATTGTTGAGAAGCAGCTATGCCGGGACCGCTTTTAATTAGCTCTTCCAGTTAATTTTTTGATACACCAGGAAAAACTCCAGAGCCAATCAGCAGAAAATCCTGTGATCCTAGCCAAACCAGGTAGATGTTTCCACATCCTCAGTCGAATCGTGCAGACACATGCATTCCAATCCATGGGTCTCTCCATAGGGGCTCCCCCAGGCCCGAATTTATATAAAATGTTGTTAATTTTATTAAAGCCGCTCACCAAATCCATTTTTTTCGTTTGGTTCAAGATTCAGCCAGAAGACAGCGACGCAGACAAGACAGCAAACTGGGATTCTCAGTTAGGGAGGGAAGGAGGGTAAAAGAGGGAGCAAAGAAAAAGGCGTCTGTTCTCTCTGAAGGGCAGAAGCAAGTCCCCGTCCTCTGGCAGCAAAGATAGTGCTGCGCGTCGGCAGGAGACTGGTAAAGATCCAGTTCCGTGACAGTCAATTACAGTCAATTAGAAACGTCATATAAAAGTCTGATAGAACAATATCCCAAAAATGTGTAAAACAGGCAGAGGAACGACCGCCATTTATTCCTTCTGTCGGGCGCGCTTGACCCCTGTTCCCCCTGCTGCTTTACGCAGGGCTGTCAGGTGTTTCTTGAGGCGACAACGTTTCCTTTCATCCAGGAGGTCAAGACCAACCTGCCTTCTTAGCACAGTAACAGACTTAATGAATTTATCAGTGTCACTGAAGTAGTCAGTGACTTTAATGGCCTTGTTATAGGTTTCATCCAGAAAAGCATTTATTTCTTCCAGTACTGCATTTTGCCTCAATAGACTCAGTATTAGACACAGTGTCGGGATCAGATTCCATTTCCTCGTCAGCACAACTCAGCTGACTGTTTGGTTCATCTGGGCCAGTGGATTCATCATGGGCCACATTTTCCTGGACGCCACCCACAGCAGCTGACTGTCGCTGTTCCGTCCCCTGCTCTGAAATGGTAGCAGCCTCCGGAAGCACAGCCGCTGATGTCACACAGCGAGATTCTGACGCACCGTCAGTGACAGTTTGGGCGCCATCACCAGTGACGCTCCCGGCTGTAAGCTGGGCTGCAGGCGCCACAGCTGGGCTGTCCACAGAAGCACAGCAGCAGGCTCCAGAGCAGGACCGGTGGAAGGCCCCGCAACGTTGTCCGTAGTAGCGGCGGGAGCGGAGGCCACGCCGGAGAGAGCGAGAGAGAGAGGGAAGAAAGAGGGCTTGATAGCTCTGCCTAATTCCTGTTTATCAGAGTTTAACACAACATACTGTATTTGTTCATAAGAATGCAAACAGAATATGTATAGAATATGTGTTGGGCATAATGGGAGATCACCTACAGAATTATTATTTTGGCACTCTAACTTTTCATAACTCTTTCATCACAAAAGTGAGTACACCCCTCACATTTTTGTAAATATTTTATTATATCTTTTCATGGGACAACACTTAAGCTATGACACTTTGATACAATGTAAAGTAGTCGGTGTACAGCTTGTATAACAGTGTAAATTTGCTGTCCCCTCAAAATAACTCAACACGCAGCCATTAATGTCTAAACCGCTGGCAACAAAAGTGAGTACACCCCTAAGTGAAAATGTCCAAATTGTGCCCAATTAGCTATTTTCCCTCCCCGGTGTCATGTGACTCGTTAGTGTTACAAGGTCTCAGGTGTGAATGGGGAGCAGGTGTGTTAAAATTGGTGTTATCGCTCTCACACTCTCTCATACTGGTCACTGGAAGTTCAACATGGCACTTCATGGTGAAAGGAATCTCTGAGGATCTGAAAAAAAGAATTGTTGCTCTACATAAAGATGGCCTAGGCTATAAGAAGATTGCCAACACCCTGAAACTGAGCTGCAGCACGGTGGCCAAGACCATACAGCGGTTTAACAGGACAGGTTCCACTCAGAACAGGCCTCGCCATGGTCAATCAAAGAAGTTGAGTGCACGTGCTCAGCATCATATCCAGAGGTTGTCTTTTGAAAATAGACGTGTGAGTGCTACCAGCATTGTTGCAGAGGTTGAAAGGGTGCAGGGTTAGCCTGTCAGCGCTCAGACCATATGCCACACACTGCATCAAATTGGTCTGCATGGCTGTCTTCCCAGAAGGAAGCCCCTTTAAAAGATGATGCACAAGAAAGCCCACAAACAGTTTGCTGAAGACAAGCAGACTAAGGACATGGATTACTGGAACCATGTCCTGCGGTCTGATGAGACCAAGATAAACTTATTGGATTTAGATGGTGTCAAGCGTGTGTAGCGGCAACCAGGTAAGGAGTACAAAGACAAGTGTGTCTTGCCTTCAGTCAAGCATGGTGATGTGAGTGTCATGGTTTGGGCTGCATGAGTACTCCCGGCAGTGGGGAGCTGCAGTTCATTGAGGGAACCATGAATGCCAACATGTACTGTGACATACTGAAGCAGAGCTTGATCCCCTGTCTTTGGAAACTGGGCTGCAGGTCAGTATTCCAACATGATAACGAACCCAAACACACCTTCAAGATGACCACTGCCTTGCTAAAGAAACTGAGGGTAAAGGTGATGGACTGACCAAGCATGTCTCCAGACCTAAACCCTATTGAGCATCGGTGGGGCATCCTCAAACGGAAGGTGGAGGAGCGCAAGGTTTCTAACATCCACCAGCTCCGTGATGTCATCATGGAGGAGTGGAAGAGGATTCCAGTGGCAACCTGTGAAGCTCTAGTGAACTCCATGCCCAAGAAAGTTAAGTCAGTGCTGGAAAATAATAATAAAATAAACATTTTCACTTAATTCAATTCAGCTTTATTTATACTGCGCCACATCACAACAAAAGCCGTCTCGTGGTGCCACAGTGCAGAAAAAAACCACACAGTCTCAGAAAAACCCAGCAATCAGACAATCCCCTATGAGCATGCACTAAGCAACAGTGGAGAGGAAAAACTCCCATTTGGCAGGAAGAAACCTCTAGCAGAACCAGGCTCAGGGAGGGGCAGTCATCTGCTGCGACTGGCTGGGGGTGAGGGGATAGGGAGGATGGAGAGGACATACATAAAGAACATAACAGTAAGATGCCAAGTACATTATTGGAGGTCAACCAGCAGTATGGATCAGATAACAACAGAATTAAAGTGGGGTTAAGAGACACAAAATCCCTCCTTAAACGGAAGCTATATTAAAAAGGAAGGATTTTACCCTGTTCTTAAAAACAGGGACCGAGTCTGACTCCCGGACCCAGAGTGGTAACTGGTTCCAGAGAGAAAGAGCTTGGTAGCAGAAGGCTCTGCCTCCCACTGTACTTTTGGAGATTCTGGGCACCACAAGTAAGCCAGCATTTTGGGAGCGTAATGCTCTATTAGGATGGTAAGGTAATATCAGATCTTTTATATATTGGGGGCCTGATTGTTAAGAGCTTTGAAAGTGAGAAGAAGGATTTTAAACTTGATTCTATATTCTATGGGAAGCCAATGAAGGGAGGACAGAACCGGAGAGATATGATCTCTTTTTCTAGAACCAGTTAAAACTCTAGCAGCAGCATTTTGAATCAAATGAAGATTTTTTTAAGGATACTTTAGGACAACCAGATAATAGCGAATTACAATAATCTAATCGAGAGCCGACAAAGGTGTGAATCAGTTTCTCAGCATCATTCAGAGACAAGATGCTCCTGAGCTTGGCAATATTGCGTAGATGATAGAATGCAGTCTTAGAAACAGTTTTATTATGTGAATTAAAGGACAAATCTTGATCAAAAATAACTCCAAAGTTCCTCACAGAACTGTTCAGAGTGAGAGTGGCAGCATCTAAATTAAGGGCAGAATTTGAAATGGAATTTCTAAGATGTTTTGGGCCAACAAGAATGACTTCAGTCTTATCAGAGTTTAATAGTAAAAAATTACAAGTCATCCAAGCTTTGATGTCCTTAAGACAGGCATCTAACTTGGCTAATTGATTACAATCATCGGCTTGTAGTTGTGTGTCGTCTGCGTAACAGTGAAAATGTATACAGTGCTTTCTGATGATATTACCTAACGGGAGCATATATAAACTAAAAAGAGTAGGGCCCAACACAGATCCCTGTGGAACTTCGTGACTGAGCTTAGAGTTGGAAGAAAATTCATCATTGATATGGACAAACTGAAATCTATCGGACAAATAAGATCTACACCACTGCAATGGAGTTCCACTCAGTCCAACAAAGTGTTCTAATCTATCAAGTAGAATGGCATGATCGATAGTATCAAAGGCTGCAATGAGATCTAAAAGAACAAGAACAGAGACAAGTCCCTTATCAGATGCAGTCAGGAGGTCATTAGTGACCTTGACTAAGGCAGTTTCAGTGCTGTGATGAGCTCTGAAGCCAGATTGAAACACCTCAAACTAACCAACTCCCTGCAAATGGTCAGATAATTGCACAGCAACAGTTCTTTCTTGAAATGAAAGGCAAATTAGAGATTGGTCGATAATTGGCCAAAACTCCAGGATTGAGTGTCGGTTTTTTGAGTAAGGGTTTAATTACAGCAGTTTTAAAAGCCAGTGGTACATAACCCAGAGTTAAAGAAGAATTACAGTAATTATAAGAAGAATACAGCTACCAATAATTGGGAAGATAATTTTAAATAACCTGGAAGGAATAGGGTCCAAAAGGCAAGATGAAGGCTTAGATGACGAAATTATTTCATCCAACTCTAAGAGGTTGATTGGAGTAAATTTATCTAAGCAGATATCGATTGAGGGAGTTGCAGTAGTTAATGTACTTGAGTTTACAGTAGGAAGAATCTGACTGATTTAATCTCTAATAGATAAAATTTTAAGACTGAAAAAGTTCAGAAAGTCCTGACTAGAAAGCTCAGGGGGGATGCGAGGATTGACCGAGTCCTGGCTCTTTCTAAGCCTGGCTATAGTGTTGAAGAGAAACCTGGGGTTATTCTTGTTTGCTTCTATTAATGCAGAATAATAGCTTGATCTAGCTTTTCTAAGAGATTTTTTTTATAGATTAAGAAATGATTTCTCCACGCTAAGTAGAATTCATCTGAATTAGTTGAATGCCATTTCCTTTCCAATTGACGAGTTTTCTGTTTTAAGCCACGAGTTTCTGAGTTAAACCAAGGGGTTAGAAATCTCTAGTTAGACTTTTCTTTTTTAAAGGGGCTACAAAATCTAGAGTCCAATGCAGAGAGGCAGTAACACCATCAACCATGCTATCAATCACGAATGGAGCAGACTCTCCATCATTTATTTCTGTTGTGTTGACCCATGGCATAGAGGAGACAATCTGCAAAAATTTAGCAACGTCATCAGAAAGATATCTGCTGTAGTAGTATTTTTCTTTAGGAAATAAGTGATCAGAGATAATGAAATCAAAAATTAACAGACAATGGTCAGACAGTACGGGATTATGAGAAGACACTACCAGATTTTCGATATCTATACCATAACAAGTCAAAACAAGGTCCAATGTATGGTGGAAATAATGGGTAGAATTTTTTACTTTTTGAGAAAACCCCATTGAGTCTAAAATTGAATTGAATGCCTTATTAAGACAGTCACTCTACATCAACATGTATATTAAAGTCCCCTACAATAATTATTCTATCAGATTTCAGCACTAAATCAGCTAAAAAATTCGGCAAATTCCGATAGAAACTCTGAATAGGCCGTGGGAGGACGATAAACTATGGCAAAGAGAATTGGGTTCAAGCCAAGATTGCCAACAGGCCCCACACTGAGGACCAAACCTTCAAAGGAATTAAAACATAATTTTTGCTTAACATTAACTAGCAATTTAGAATGGAAAATTGCCGCCACTCCACCACCACGACCAGAACCTCTGGGGTTATGACAGTTTAAATACCCAGAAGGAGTTGATTCATTCAGACCAACATAATCATCTTGCCCAAGCCAGGTCTCTGTGAGGGATAGTAGATAGATCTGATGATCGATTAATAGATCATGAACCAGAAGAGACTTAGAAGATAGAGACTAATGTTTAATAAATCACATTTAATTTTTAAATTTTGGGGAGGAACAGAGGCCAATTTATTAATTTTATTAATTTTAGGGACTTGAGGCTGGATTAGAATTTTACCAACATTTTGTTTAATTAATTTGGGAAGTTTATGCATTCTATTTTTTAACTTTTTTTATTAACTTTGGAGGAAGCAGAAACAGGTTCTTTAAGGGAGGAGACAGGGGCAAAGTTGAAGGGTGGTGGATGAGGAGGAGCTGCAGAAGTGCGTGTGTTTTTCAAGTTACTGTATGTTGTATTTGTCCTGGGTTACAATATTTAGGGCAACGGGAGGCAGACTCAATCCCTGTAGGATTATAAATCAAAGGCTGATCCAAACGGTAAAGACCACCTGAATTAATGGGATTGATACAAGAAGTGAGAACAGAACCAGAAAAGGGCAGTTTGGCAAACCCAGAAGCTTCAGAGCGAGTAAACATGCCAGATCCCAGTCACTGTACTAAAAAACACCAAATGGAATAGAAAAGATTGTCTCTTAAAACACGTGCACCAAGTCTATTTGGGTGGATGCCATCAGGCCTCGTAAGTGATGGGCGGTTCCAAAATAAGTTAAAATTGTCAACAAAACCAATGTTAAAAATAGGACAAGTAAAACACAGCCAAGAATTAAGACTGAGAGTTCTGCTAAAACGATTGCAGCCTCGTCTGAAAGGTGCCAAAGGCCCAGAGATGAGCGCACGTCTGCCACAGTTCATAAGAGTGGACAGAAGGCTCCTGAAGTCACTTTTTAAAATCTTCAATGCTCCATCTGGGATGTTATTGCATCCCACATGCACAACGACAGTTTGTACGTGGGGGAATTCATTCAGCAGGTCAGGGATAAGAGCCTCAATGTCAGAGACTCTAGCCCCGGGAAAAAATCGAGTGATACAGCACCTGCTTCTGACGTTCCTCATGATCGAGTCACCAATTACCAGCATTGTCTAGGGGGGTTTTGTCGGTGGATTCTGACAAGGAGAGTAATTGTGAAGAGGGTGATGTTGTTGTTGCGAAGGCAGAGTGATGCGCTCTCTTCTGTCTGGAGCTGGTGTGTAATTTAACACACCCAGGGTGGTCTTTATCCGGGGTTTGCGGACATGAGCCGCCTCTGAAGGAGAGGAGGGAGGACGAGTGGCGTCCACGGGCGGACGGCCAGCTTCCAGGTGGGCAAAATCCTCCAAGAAAAGGATAACAAATCTGTTTTCCAAGGACACGGGAAGAGAAGAGGTGCGGCCCATTCTGGTCGATCGACGATGGTTATTAGCTGGTCGAACCAAGGTCCAGGGTGCGGATGGAGGATGAGAGGGACCAACCGAAGCTTTGGGTTTAGCCCCGAGATGAAACCAGTGTTTGTTGCTGAGGTCATGGACGTCTGCGGAGGCTGGAGCAGGAGTGGAGATGGAGTGGTAGATGGAGATGCGCTGAGCTCACCCAAGTAAGTAGCAGTATCCACCAGCTGCGAGACGGTAGCCGGAGCCGATGATCGCCCGAGAATGATGGTGTCGAGGTGGTCCTCGGCCTCCCGAATCTTGGAAAGGTTGGAAAGCCTCGTTTCCAGCTCAGAGACCTTACCAAGGAGCGATAAACAGCAGGTACATGTCGGAGAAGGAGCTATGGCGTTCCAGGTGCTGAGATGGATAGCCCGCCAGCTAGCCAAAAACAGCTAAAATAGCTAAAAACAAGTTAGCTGAAAGTTAGCTAAAAACAGCTAAAAAGCTAAAAACAGGCTAGCAGGAAGCCTAGCCCAGTAAAAAGCAGCCCAGCCGAGGAACGGACCTACTCGTGCATCCGAACGGGCTTTTAGGCGAGGCCGATACCGAGCTAGCAGTAAACAAAAACTAGTAACGACAAAAATTAAAAAAGATGCAAAATTAAAAATGAAATCAATAAAAAGAATCAATAAAAACAAACAAAAACGGAGAAAATAGTACTCTGACGCGATGAGTGTCAGACGCAGCTGTCACGCAGCTGTCATGCAGCTGTCATAAATCAACTTAGAGGTGTGCTCACTTTTGTTGCCAGCAGTTTAGACATTAATGGCTGTGTGTTGAGTTATTTTGAGATGAAAGCAAATTTACACTGTTATACAAGCTGTATACTGACTACTTTACATTGTATCAAAGTGTCATATCTTCAGTGTTGTCCCATGAAAAGATATAATAAAATATTAACAAAAATGTGAGGGGTGTACTCACTTTTGTGAGATACTGTATATGTATGTATGTGTACACCCCACACACACACCGGAGTGATGGCCAAGTTGGTAGAGCACCCTCCCCACAACTGGGAGGCCGGGGCTCAAATCCCGGCCGCATCATACCAAAGACTATATAAAAAATGGTACTTTCTGCCTTCTAGCTTGCCTTCTAGCATAATGGAATGGGGAAAGGAAAGTTAACGCACAGAGCTACCAGAGGACTGACACCCCCCCCCCCCCACTTCCCCACTGTAGCTTTCACTACTCACAGTAGCTGTGTGGTGAAGGGTCAGTGAAACAGAGACAGGCGCTGCTCTATACACCACCTGTGGTAGGATTCAAACCACTTAAGTGCAGTGCCATGAATGCCAACAAAGTGATTCAGGCGTGACAAAAGGATAGTGTGGTCCACAGTGTCAAAGGCTGCTGTAAGATCTAGCAGCACTAAGACCACAGGACATTTGGCATCAACAGACGTCATAATATCATTGTGCACCTTAAGCAGGGCAGACTCAGTGCTGTGACGAGATCTAAACCCAGATTGAAACTTCTCAAAAATAGAATTGTCTTCTAAAAAAGACTGCAACTGTATAAAAACAGCTTTTTCTAAAACTTTAGATAAAAAGGGCAAATGAGAAATGGGTCTAAAATTAGATAAAACTGAAGGGTCAAGATGAGGTTTTTTAAGAAGGGGCCTAACCACAGCATGTTTAAAAGCAGGTGGGACAAATCCTGAACTAAGGCAGGAATTAATAAAAACCAAAAGACCAGGCCCAACAGTATTAAAAACCCTTTTCAGGATTCCAGCGGGAACAACATCCAGTGAGCAATTTGTAGGCTTCAAAGACCTTACTATATCAGCAAGTGATGATAAAGAAACCAACTCAAACTGTTCAAGCACAGCAGAGTAACCCGGGACAATAGACAAGCTTCCATTAAAACTGTTATTAATAACTCGTCTGACAGAGTCCACTTTATCAACAAAAAAGTGAAGAAAAGTCTCACATGTTGTAAATGAATTATATTGTTATTGTTATTGTTCGGTCTTGTTTGGGTTGAGGGGCCGGGATGTCAATGTCCAGTGTGATGGCGAGATGATCCGAGATGGTGAGGTCAGTGCTGGAGATGTTGTGAATGTAGAAACCAGTGGAGCAAACCAGATCCAGGATATGTCCACGTCTGTGGGTGGGGAAAGTTATGTGTTGGGTGAAGTTGAGACACTTGAGTAAGTCCAGAAAATCGTTTGCGTATTTGCAGTCAGGGGAATCAATGTGGAGGTAGGACAGATGGTGAGGTTGCAGACAGTACTGTAATGAGTTCTGAAAGATCTGATAAGAAAGATGGATTTGGTTTGGGAGGGCGGTAGATAATTGCAATGAGGAGAGGTTTTGGGCCGGGGAGTTTAAAAGTCAGGTGTTCAAAAGAGGAAACAACGGGTATGGAGAGAGGTTGTGGATTGAGGTCATGAAGGTGAATAGCAGCAATGCCTCCTCTACGGCCTTCAGGGCGTGGGTTGTCCAGGTATGAATATCCAGCAGGGGTGGTTTGGTTAAGTGCAATGTAATCCAGGGGTTTTTGCCAAGTTTCAGTGAGACAGAGGAGATCCAGTTTATTATCAGTGATGAATTCGTTTAGAATGAGGCTTTTATTGTTAAGGGATCGTGTGTTGAAGAGGGCAAGTTTCAGGTGCTTTTGTTTTGAAAATGCGGGTGCGGAAGTCTGGATAGGGCGGAGGTTGAAAGGATTCACGTTGGGGTTGTTCTGATGACGCGTCACATTGTTGTGATGATGCAACACGGAAGTGTGGAAGCTGGTGTCCATGCAGCGATTTGACCAGAGAACGGGGATACAGTTTGTTGTGGTGAAGTGGTAATTAAACTTGTGGCGTGAACTTCGGTGGATATATCAGGGCCGGAGGAGAAGTCTGGAGCTTTTTAGTGAGGCAATGAGTTCCAAGGAGGGAGAGGTTTGGTGATTTAGCCGGAGGAGTTGCGCGGATGTGTAGCGTAGCGCCATAACTATGCCGGTGCTGAAATGATTTATGATGAAATGATTTATCTTGGTCTCATTTTTTACATCAGAAAAACCTGGCATTTGAACAGGTGTGTGCAGACTTTTTATGTCCACTCTGTGTGTGTGTGTGTGTGTGTGTGTGTGTGTGTGTGTGTGTGTGTGTGTGTGTGTGTGTGTGTTCAAACAATACTGTCATGAGAGTTTATTAATCTTGTCCATTAAACACACCTGAGAAGCCGCAGGTAGGAAAATGACAACAGGATAATTCAGTACTTTTTTACAAACTCTGGCTACACCAATGTAGGGAGATGGGGGAAAATAACAGACACTTATGTTGCCTGCCTCTGTGGCAAATGGGTGGTGTAAATAGTTAGGCTTACCCTTTTGTGATGGGAATTAGATTAACATTTTTTTCGCGCTTTACAAGTATTTTCGTTAGAGAAAAAATATTTTTTGTTAGAAAAAAAACTTATTAAAATAAACAAAAAATTAGTTTTTATCAGATTTTATCAGATAGTGTCATATTGCAGCCCTGCGATGGACTGGCAATCTGTCCAGGGTGTACCCTGCCTCTCACCCTAAGATGCTGGGATAGGCTCCAGACCCCCCGTGACCCAAAAAGGATTAAGCGTAAGAAGATGGATGGATGGATGGAGTATCATATTGCAACCGCTGCCCTTTTTTTCTCCCCACTGCCCATCGGCAACCTCAGTGGTGGCCTGCTGTGAAAGTGCCGCTGCAGCAGTGGCAATTTCAATGCGACCAGTAAGCCTTACAGATAAAAATAATCATCAAATTTATAACCAGAAGGTTTTTACAGACTGAAATACATCACTAAAATGACATTTACCTTAGCTGAATGATGAAAAAAAATCAATGTGGAACAGTTCAAGTAAAAACGTTTTAAATCCAGTTTTGTGCCGCTCCTCAGCCTGCAACATCACATCACCTTTTTTTTATAGGCTGATTCTTTTCTAAATGATTTGACTGAAGACTCCTTATCAAATACACTAACCAGCTGTCAGTAAGTCCGATTTTTTTATTGCCTGTAATGTACATAGGTTATTTACTTATGACTTGCTCATTCTTTCAATTAAAAAAAACAGCGGTTGTTTAGCCAGTACGAGACACTCTTCCATGAGCTCGACAGAGAATGTCAAGGAGACTACATGGCCTTCATCCAGATGGACTCAGCCTCTTTGCTGAACTGCTGCAGCATGTGTCTCACCCCGCATAATTAAAATAAACATTGTACTAACAGGTACAATGTTTATTTTAATTTGATTTTGGTGTTGTCATTTTTAGAATTTAGAAAAATATTACAGTGATGTACTGTACACTCATAGTATTATGTGTTAGAGTGTTATAACACATTATAACAGCTATACCTTTAGTGTTATACGACAATTTTTTTTCCCAGGGGCCTTAAAAATCATACATTTAACATGCAAACGCCTTGCAGGTGAAGCACATCACACTTCCAACCTCTTGCTTGCAGAGAATTTGTGGAGTTTGTTGGACATGTCCATCATCCTCCGTACGTGCTAACGTCCTCTAAAAATCTCAAAAAAATTCACAAGGAATACTTGTGTGGCACGTGATTTGCACACAGACAGGCCATAACAGCCCGTACAGCCTGTTGTGACCCAGGCTTTAGATTGATTACTGCTAATGGGAAATGTCCCCTAGCAAGTTTTATGTTTACTCAAGATGTGTCATGAACGGGGTTGATGTCTCAAACCCGTTCCATGATCTGTGGCTGTAGTTCGTGATTGTTGTTAATTATTCCTAGCTGGCAGGTTATTGGAGCCTCTGAGCCTGGGCTCCCTGCCAGTCTACAGCCACGCCTCCTCCTCTCCCTGCCAGGCATTCACCAAGCTGTCTGACATCACCTTTTGTGTTTACACACATACACACTCATGCATGCACGCACACATACATGCACACACACACACACACACACACACACACTCACATACGCTGACACGCACCATGCACAGACTGCCGCCGCACACTGATCCCACTTGTCTCTCATTAGTCCACGGGTATTTATGTGTGGCAGTGGGAGCACTTGGTATGGCAGCGTTCATCAGTATTCAAGTCAATACTCAAGTCTAGTCTATGTTCACTCTGCTCACATTGATGTCCTGGAGCTCGTTGGTTTTCCTTGTTTTTGGACTGTGCATGGCGTTGCTGTTTCCAGAGCCACTGTGCGCCGACCCTGCTTGTAAGTCTTCCTCTGTATTATTATTTACTGCCCTTCTTCTCTGCTCCAGTCCCGTCTAGGTGCGCGTGGGGCTTCTCCTCCTCCTGCCAACTAGCTTGTTCATCCGTGCCTTGTGTTCAGACTGTATTCTATGGACATTTTTGTATGTTATTTCTGTTAAATAAACACGTTCACTTCACCTGCATTTTGGGCTCGCATTAACTCATCTGTGCACTGCGCCATTACGCAGCGGACATGACAAGATGTGTTGACATTTCCACAGCTGCTCATTAAGAAAACACAATCCGTATAGCAGGTTTTCTTTGACAGGTTCTTAGAGTGTTAGAGAGGATGATAAAAAAAATCAATAAAGATTCAAGTGCACTACTAAAAGCAAAATTTAGGAAGCCGTATGTCTTGGGACTCATATTGT
Organism: Pholidichthys leucotaenia; assembly: GCA_020510985.1. NCBI lineage: Eukaryota > Metazoa > Chordata > Actinopteri > Cichliformes > Pholidichthyidae > Pholidichthys > Pholidichthys leucotaenia. Next base: position 317,039,997 of record CM035839.1, on the reverse strand, counting down.
CCAAAGAGGTCATGATGATACACATTGTTTTCATATTAAATGAAATCTAGTTGTAGTTTGGGTGTCTCTCAGTCTGAGTCTTTTGTCTGTCTCTGTCTGGTCACCTATAGGTCCACATTTGCACGCCTCGTCCTGGTGGTAACCGTGATTACCTCAGTGTCATCATTCGTCAAACCCACGGCCAATGCTTATGCTTTAAATTGCTTTGGACTCCACCTGCTCTACACTCTGATAGCTGAGATGAGATGGTAATAAAAAAAAAAAAAAGATGCCGGAGCAAACTGCAGTTTTATACAGTGTGCATCTTTGATTTCACAATTATTCCCCCCTCTCCTTTTCAGCTGCACTGACCAGAAGGCTCTACGACTGGCCAAGCTGTCGGTGGGTCTGTGGGTGCTTGCCATCTCCTGCTGGATTATTGACCGTGTTGGCTGCAGTTTCTGGCAGCAGATAAACTTCTGCTACCTGCACGGTATTTGGTAAATCATCACCTGTTTCTTTTTCATTTCACTGAATCAGAGCCACAGTCTTTGTTTCTTCCTAAATTCCAGTGGCCTATTAAATGAATTTTGCATGCTTTCAACCAAAAATCTTTCATGTCCAGTGTTTCTATGTGTTGATCTCCTTTTCTATCTACCATCCAGGCACATTCTGATTGTGATAGCTGTAGCCTATGGCAGCACCCTTATCGCATACCTGGATGCCAACTATGAGATCCCGTATTCACTGCCTGGACTGCAGTACTGGCCCTGTGATAAATGGGCTGTTGGATTACCTCACATTGTCCTTAATAAAAGCACCACCAAAACTGAAAAAAGGTGTTAATAACCATCAAAATATGCTGAACTTTGACAAAACATTTCAGACAGATACAAGATATTGTAAATGGAATGCCGGCAAAACAAACTCACCGACTGAAATATGTCTCCACCACAAAAACTGAAATCATGAAAGTCTAACGTGTGTGTGACTTTGAAACTGGTTTACTATAAACCACTGGTGGATTGCCGGATGTGTATCAAGGTGTTTACAGATGTCTTGACTTGATACAGAGTGATAGAAAATTATATTTTATTATCCTTGAGTAATTTCTCCATTAAAATATATGCATTTCATGAGTGCTGGATTCAGCTGTTTACATGCAAAGAGACAAATATTTTTTGTCAGGATTCAAAATCATGGCACAGATGCTTAAATCTGATGTCAGGAGGGATAGATAAATTACACCTTAGCTGGTAAGAAAATCACTCATATTTACTGAATTTGTGATATATTCTAGTTATACTGTACATGTATATAAATTTTCAGGTAGTTAAATACTTTTGAAGGCCACTGTATCTGCAATATACATGTACACACTTACTGTATCTCACTATACAGTATATTATGAAATTAAAGGATGAGATGAAATTGTAAATGTTAAAATAAAATTACTGTCATCAGTTTTACTATCATAGATGTTAAGCGTATGGGAAAAATGTAGCACATAAACAAGCCAGAAGTCACATTTCTCAGCAAGGCTTTTGAATTTACTTTTGAATTTTTGTCAGATTTTATCTAAACTGTAATGTCTGTTGGATATTCCCATGTTAACGGCGGGCAGAGCGGACATGGCAGCGTGAGTGCGGATAACGTCATTGCGCCATGCCTATATTGGGGGACTGATGGTGGGAGACTGCCTCTTTGGCGCTCCGGCTCGAGCAACACACCAGCCTGTATCCTGTGATAGTTAGCATACTAGTTATTTCTGTATGTAACACGTGCTACCAACTGTCTTTATTAAAGTCACCTTTCAGCACAGCCACTGCCTCCGCTGTACCTGTTTTAGCTGGAGCTGTTTTTCTAGATCTCAAAAAGGCTTTCGATACTGTAAACCACAGTTTGCTTTTATCCAAAATGGTATCTTTTAACTTCTCTCCAGACACATTAGACTGGTTTGCATCTTATCTCCAGAATAGAGAACAGTGTGTAAAAGTTCACCAGGATAAATCCTCACTTTTAAACAACCGTATGGGTATCCCACAAGGGTCCATTCTTGGTCCTTTACTTTTCAGCATTTTTATTAATGACTTGCCGCTACACTGCTCTGCTGCAACATGCCAACTTTATGCAGATGATGCAGTTATTTACACAGCCACCAAGACTCCAGCACAGGCTGCAGATGTACTGTCTACAAGTATGGTTGATGTCCAAGAGTGGCTCCTCCAGAACCATCTATTGCTGAACCTTCAGAAAACAGTTTCAATATGCTTTTCAATCAAAAAATATAACCTGCAATGTTTTAAAGTTAATATACATGATCATGACATCAGTTTAGTTACAGAATTCAAATACCTTGGCGTTGTACTAGATCCTCAACTCAAATTTAATCTTCATATAAAGAAAATTTCAAAAACAGTAAAAAAAAAAAATCTGAACTGCTTTAAATTAATTAGATATTACATACCTTACGAAGCAGCTGTACTGTATATGCATTCTATGGTTTTTTCTCATATATCATACTGTTTGACAGTCTGGGCTCAAGCAGCCCCTTCTACAATAAGACATATAGGTTCATTATATACATATACATATAGGTATATGTTTTTTTATTTATTTTTTTTTTTACATTATTTTTTTTTTTTTTTTTACAGGCATACATACATATAGGTTCACACCTTCACGGGCTACCTCAGCTTCTGTGTGGACAAATCCGTTCCCACCAAGACCATACGGCGTCACTCAAACAACAAACCCTGGATCAACCCTGAGATAAAAACACTTCTGAGAGAGAAGAAGAGGATCTTCAGGTCGGGGAACAGGGAGATGCTGAAGTCCGTACAGAGGGAGCTGAGGAGAAAGATCAGAGAAGGCAAGGACAGCTTCAGGAAGAAGATGGAGGACAAGCTGCAACAGAGCGACATCAGCGGGGTCTGGAGAAACCTCAAAACCATCTCGGGGCTCCAGAATACCTCCCCCCAGGCCACAGGGGGCAGGGAGTGGGCGAACAACCTGAATCTGTTTTTCAATAGATTTGACCAACCGCCCTCCCCCCTGACTGCACAACAACCACTGCTGCCTCTAAAGAAATCAAGTCCTGCTGCCCACTCCCCACTCTACCAACACCCCCCCACTCCCAACACACAGCCCCCCATCCTGACCCTGACCAGGACCCAGGTGAGGACGGAGCTGAGGAAGATCAAGGCGAGGAAGGCGCCGGGACCGGACGGCATCAGCGCAAAGCTCCTCAAGTCCTGTGCAGACCAGCTGTGTGGGATTGTGACGTATATCTTCAACATGAGCCTGAAACTGGGGAGGGTACCACAGCTGTGGAAAACATCTTGTGTGGTACCTGTACCAAAAACTTCCCACCCCAAAGACCTGAACAGCTACAGACCGGTGGCCTTGACGTCCCACTTGATGAAGACCCTGGAGAGACTGCTCCTTGCTCACCTCCGCCCCCTGGTGGAACCAGCGATGGATCCACTCCAGTTCGCCTACCAGCATGGCATTGGGGTGGAGGATGCGGTGATCTTCCTCCTTCACCGTTCTCTGTCCCACCTGGAGAAGCCCGGGAATATGGTGAGGATCATGTTCTTTGACTTCTCCAGTGCTTTCAACACCATCCAACCGATGATCCTGAAGGACAAGCTGCTGCGCGCAGGGGTGGACCAGCACCTGTCATCATGGATCCTGGACTACCTCACGAACCGGCCTCAGTTTGTGAGAACCCGGGACTGTGTGTCCGACACGATCATCAGTAGCACGGGGGCCCCCCAGGGAACGGTGCTGGCTCCCTTCCTGTTCACTCTTTATACTGCGGACTTCTCACACAACACAACACACTGCCATCTACAGAAGTTCTCTGATGACTCTGCGATCGTTGGCCTCATCTCCAATGGAGATGAAGCTGAGTACAGAGGGCTTATCCAGGACTTCGTGGACTGGTGCCATCGGAACTGCCTCCAGATCAACGCGAGGAAAACTAAGGAGCTGGTGGTGGACTGCCGCAGGCATGGGCAGCCCCTCACAGTACCAGTAAATATACAGGGAACAGACATCGAGATGGTGACATCCTATAAGTACCTGGGTATTCATCTGAACAATAAACTAGACTGGTCACACAATACTGATGCACTCTACAAGAAGGGACAGCGCAGGCTGTTCCTGCTGAGGAGACTCAGGTCTTTTGGTGTACAAGGGGCGCTGCTGAAGTCATTCTATGACACGGTGGTGGCATCAGCCATCACTTTTGGAGTGGTCTGCTGGGGCAGTGGCATTACTGCAGCCGATAGGAAGAGACTGAACAAACTGATTAAGAAAGCTAGCTCTGTCCTGGGGCAGCGCCTTGATCCGATGGAGGAGATAGGAGAGAGAAGGACGGTGGCTAAACTGTCATCTCTGCTGGAGTCCGAGTTCCACCCTATGCAGGACATACTGAATGCACTGAGGAGCTCATTTAGCAGCAGACTACATCATCCCAGGTGCACAACCGAGAGGTTTCGTAGGTCCTTCCTACCAACGGCTGTCAGACTGTACAACCTAAGCAGGGCTGCTCGCAGAGATAGCAAAAAGACGTAACAAACTAATAGTTTTTTGAATGCAAAAGATGCAATAGACTTACAAAATGGTCCTCTCCGGCATACAACTAGGAACATACCGGTCGCTATGGAGGGTGAGAATATGTATGGGCACATAATCATACCATGTAGGATAACTAAGTAGACGGTTATGCTGTTTCATTCCATCTAGCAACAATGCTCTGCACTGTGTGTGTTTATATATTTGCATATTTATTCCATCTAGCTACAATGCTCCGTACTGTGGGTGTTTATATATTTATATATCTACATATTATTCCATCTAGCTACATTGCTCCGCACTGTGTGTGTTTATATACTTGCATATTTATTCCACCTAGCTGCAATGCTCCGTACTGTGGGTGTTTATATATTTACATATTTATTCCATCTAGCTACAATGCTCTGCACTGTGTGTTCATATATTCATATATTTATTCCATCCAGCTACAATGCTCTGCACTGTGTGTCTGTGTGTGTGTGTATATATATATATTTTATAGTAATACGTACATATGTTTATTAGCTGCTCTTGCTTGCTTGTTTTTTTTTCTTGCCTTCTGATTGTTGCTCTGAGTGTTGCTATCCCTGTGCTGTTGCAATCCTGGAATTTCCCCGTTGTGGGACTAATAAAGGCTTATCTTATCTTATCTTATCTTATTATATAATCAAACCCTAAAAATCTTGGACAAAAAGCCCATTAGGTGGCATCACTGTAATATTTTAAAAAAAATACAACCTATTGAGTTTTGAGAGTTTCATTGACCTCTGTTTACTGAAATTAACTTTCAAATGTTTCCATAAATCAGCACCTGAGCCACTTGCTGGTTTCATCCAAAGACAGGACAGCAGCAGAGCCACCAGGAGTTCTGTTAACAATAACTGTAAAATATTCCACCGCAGAACCACATTTGGACAAACAGCTTTCTCTATAAAGGGAAGTCACATCTGGAACACAATGCCAAATGAAATTAAAATAATAACAGACTTTAAAACATTCACTAAAAAGGTTAAAAACTGGCTGAAAAATAAACAAGAATGTACCCATGTATGAAATGATTGTCTGCAGTGTGAGAGTGAATGAAGGGAAGGAATGAATGTGTTTGTTTATAGTGAGTGACGAAGGGAGGGAGGCCTGAAATAGGCAAATGTGTGTCAGGTTGTTATATTTGTGTATTTATAATATTTATAATTGTGTATTTATAATGTATTTATGTTTTATGTTTATAGTGAGTGACGAAGGGAGGGAGGCCTGAAATAGGCAAATGTGTGTCAGGTTGTTATATTTGTGTATTTATAATATTTATAATATTTATAATTGTGTATTTAAAATGTATTTATGTTTTTTTGCATTGATGTATGTGGTTATTGTGTATTCCTTTTCTTTCTTTTTTTTTTTTTTTACTTGTTTCTCCTTTCTAAAGCCCATCCAGGGACAAGAGTTGCAAATTAGCTAATAGCTATACACTCTGTGCCCTCCAGTTCTATAGCAAGCTGCAAGATGTAGTTGCTGCGGTACCCACTCATGCTTTCCTCACGATCGAAGGCCATTTTTTTTTTGTAACTTAGATTTTTATTCATTTTTCATCATATATAATGCATTCAGATCACATTCTACATTTAAAAAACAAAGGGGTTAGGGTAGGGAAAAATAAAAAAAAATAAACAAAATAAAAATAAAAAATAAAAAAAAATACAAAATAAAAGGGGGGGGGGACAAATGTTGGAGCATCAAGTTTTTAGTTTCCATCTCTTAATTCTTCTGGTTTTTTCAGTGTCTTTGGTTATTCTTTCAATTTCTGCCTCGTTGTTGCACTTTGTAGTGTGTCCATTTCCGCCCTTTTTTCTCCCATATTCCTTCTTGCATTCTTCGTCGATATGTTAGTTTTTCCATCATACGTATGTCCTCAACAATGTCAGTCCATTGTTCTTGGTCAGGAAGAACTTCTGATCGCCATTTTTTTGTGATAGTTTTTTTACATGCAATCAACAAGATTTTAACTAGATATCTGTCCTCAGCCTGTATAACACTGTCTTTTTTAAGATCACATAAGTACATCAGGTTACAGTTCATTGGTATATTATATCCTAATATCCTCTGTATTGTCACATGCATAGATTTCCAAAATGATGATATTTTGTAGCATTTCCAAAACATATGTGAGTGGTCTGCATTTTGAGCCCCACATCCCCTCCAGCATAAAGATTGGGTATTTGTATATTTTCCTTGAATCTGTGGTGTAATGAAAAAGCGAATCAGGTTTTTCCATCCAAATTCCCTCCATGCCCTTGAATTTGTTGATGTGTGTTGTGTTTTCCATATTTCCTGCCAGCTTTCTTCTGTTATGTTTAAATTGAGCTCTTTCTCCCATTTCTCCTTTATATAGTTACTTGTATGATTGTTTGTCATAAGTTTCTGATATAGTTTTGAAATAATTCTTATTTTATTTCCTGCATATGAGCTTAAAATAAGTTGTATAATCTCGTTCACATCTGTTTGGAGGTTATGCCTAATCTTCTTCATATAGTAATCTCTCATCTGCAGATATCTGAAAAATTCCGATCTTTCTAATTTAAATTTTCTCCTGATATTTACAAAGCTCCCGAGATCTTTTTTTCCGATATTGCCCCATGCTGTGATTCCCTTGTTCACCAGATTTTTGTATCCCCTATCTTGTTTTGCCGGTTCAAACTGACTGTCAAATGCTACCCATTTCAATAGTTTTATGTCTTCCCTTATATTATATTTTTGTACTATTTTATACCACAGTTCTAAAGTAAATTTAGTGATTGGGTCTATTTGTTTGATTTGCTTATATGCATCTTTATCCCCTATTATGCTTTGTACTGGGAGTCCCTCAATTTCCTTTTCCATTTCTTTCCATTTTGCCTCATATCCCTCGTCGCACCAACATATGATATATCTTATTTGTGCTGAGTAGTAATATTCCTTTAGACTCGGTAGGCCCATGCCTCCTTTCTCTTTTGGTAATTGGAGGGTTTTATATTTCACTCTTGGTTTTTTACCTCCCCAAACAAATCTCGATATCATCCTGTCCCACTTTGAGAATTGGGCATCTGGAATCTCTGTTGGTATAGCCTGGAAGAGGTAAAGTAATCTAGGTTGTATGCTGATTTTGACTGTCTCAATTTTTGAATTCAGATCCATATTTAAGATTGACCATCTATCAATATCTTTTTTTATTTCTTGTTCCAACCTATCATAGTTTGCTTTATATATTTTGCTTAGGTCTTTAGGTATGTTCACTCCAAGGTATTTTATTTCTTTTTGCTTCCAGTTTAGTTTGATCTTATCAGTTATCTGGTTTAGAGGGTTATAGTGGAATGTCAGTACTTGTGTTTTTGTTATGTTTATCTTGTATCCTGATAATTTTCCAAAATTTTCTATCAAGTTCATCATTTCCATTATTGATTTATCTGGTTGTTCAAGGTAAACTATAATATCGTCTGCAAATAGCCCAATCTTGTGTTCCGCCCCCTTTATTGTTACACCTTTTAATTTCTTATTTTGTCGTATCGCTTGAGCCAATGGTTCTATGAACAGAGCAAACAAGGTGGGCGATAAGCAGCATCCCTGCCTAGTTGATCTTTGTATATTTACTTTGTCTGTTAAGCTACCGTTTATCTTGATTCTTGCCACAGGTTCTTGATATAGCGTCCTTATGCATTGTACTGATTTTTCGTTAAATCCAAAGCGCTCCAGTACACTATATAGGAATTTCCAGTTAACCCTGTCAAATGCTTTTTCTGCGTCTAAACTCATTATTACTGCGCTTTTCTTTTCTTTATGTATTTGGTTAATTATATGTATTGTTCTCCTGATATTGTCATGTGTTTGGCGTCCCTCTATGAATCCAGTTTGATCATCTTCTATCAATTCCGTCAAGAATGTCTTTATTCGTTTACATATAATTGTTGTGTATATTTTATAATCTACATTTAATAAAGAGATTGGTCTATAGTTTCCGCATTGTTCTTTATCTTTCCCCAGTTTTAAAATAACTGAAATGATTGCTTCGTTCCATGTTGGAGGTATTTTGTTGTTGTTCAGCGTCCAATTAAATGATTTTAGGAGTTGTGGCATGAGTTCTTCTATAAACAGTTTATAAAACTCAGATGGGTATCCATCACTACCTGGTGATTTACCGTTTTTAAGTGACTTAATCACATCTCTGATCTCTTGTGTTGTTATTTCTGCTGTTAGTTTTTCATTTTGTTGATTTCCTATTGATGGCAAGTCCAATGTGTCTAGAAATTTTTTGATATCTTTAGTATTTGTTTCTTCAGGTTGCGAGTATAGTTCTTGGTAGAAATTATGGAAAATTTCTTCGATGTTTTCTGGGTTAACTGTGGTTTTATTTGTGGTGGGGTCTTTAATCTTGTATACATTATTCATTGTTTGTTGTTTTCTTAACCGTTTTGCCAGCAGTTTTGTGGCTTTTGGCCCCGTTTCATAATATTTTTGCTTTAGATATCTATTTTTCCTTTCAATTTCATCCATTTGTGTTTCTTTTATCTTTGTTTTTTCTTCTTTAATTTCTTGATATATTTTTGGATCATTTGTGCTTTGATGTTTACGTTCTAATTCCCTTAGTCTCTCACATCTTTGTTCATACGCTTCCAGTTTAGTCTTATTTGCTTTTCCTGTTTCAACAATTAATTTACCCCTTAACACGGCTTTTAGTGCATCCCATAATATTGTTGGGTCCACTTCTTCATTGTCATTCTCTTGGATATATTCGTTTATGTTTATTTTTATTCTTTCTTTCATTTTCTCATCATTTAACAGTCCTATGTTAAGTTTCCATGTTGTTTGTCGTTTTCTATTGTTTAAATATATTTCCATGTATATAGGATTATGATCTGATATTTCTGCCCCTCCAATCCAACAATTTCTCACCCTGTGTCTGTCACCTTCATTCATAAGGAAGTAATCTATTCTAGAGTGTACTTTATGGGCTGCTGAATAATGTGTATAGTCTTTTTCGAGTGGGTGTAGGTCCCTCCATATGTCTACCATACCCATTTCTGCCAGTGAGGTTCTTATGAACTTTGTTACATGTTTTTTTGTCTTCTTAACACTTGTTGTGTCAACTTCATGATCCATGACAGCATTTAAGTCTCCTCCACAAATTAGGACTCCTTCACTGTGTGTTGCTATGAGATCAAACAGATGTTGAAAAAAACCCTTGTCACTTTCTGGTGGGGCATAGATGTTCACTAATGTGATCTGCATACCATCTATTCTTCCCTTTATTATTACATACCTGCCTTCTTTATCCTGGATTTCCTGTTCACTTTCAAATTGTATTTTGTTTGAGATTAGTATCATAACCCCCCTTTTTGCTCCTCCCTTAAATGAACTGTAGTAGGAGTTCTTATAGCCAAATCTCTTTAGTTTCACATGTTCTGCCTTGCTCAAATGTGTCTCTTGCATAAATATAATTTCAGCTTTTTCCTTCTTGAATTTTCTTATTATTCTTTCCCTTTTAACAGGTGAGTTCAGACCATTCACGTTTAGTGTCATTATCTTAAGATTTTTACCCATATTCATGTTTTTCCATTTTTTTAACTTGTGCTCCTAGCCCCTTTAACAACAAAAATAACACATATTTATATAAAAACACATTAAAAAAACTCGACCTCCGTACTTTGGGCCTTTCTTCTGCCCACTGGTCCCTGTTGGTGGGTGGGGGGATTGTCTTCACAGAGTGAAGGGCCCTCCCTAGACTTCTAATTACTATCAAAGTAATAGTCATAAGTCTAGAAATGTCCAACAAATATCACTTAAACCTCTCCTAGCCGTCTGTTTCTCTTTTACCTTGTCTTCTTGGCCTTCATTTCTTCTGTGCCTTTCTTAATCTTTGTTATGATCTAGGCTTTCAGTTGAAAGCCTTGTAGCTTGTCCTGGGCCCGCTGCTCTACGTCTCTCCCCCTTCTTCCGCCGTTCACTCGTCTCCACTCCGTCTGTCGTGGTGCGTTCAGGGCCGCCGCTGCTCCAGCCGTCTCCTTCGGCACGCTCACCTCAAGGCCCCGCTCCATCATATCCCGCGCTGCCTCTTCGGCCGTGTTGTAGGTTCTTGTGCCTTCCTCCCAATGAATCCTCATTTTCGTTAGCGGCGTTTGGAATCTAATTTTTTTCTCTTTCAGCGTTTTTTTTAATATTGGCATATTTCTTCCGCTGCTGCACGATTTCTGTCGGGTAGTCATGGTCAAAAAATACCTGTTTGTCGCCGATTCGTATCTTTTTTTTCCATGCTTGCGTCAGGATTCTTTCCTTTATGTCATATTTCACAAAGTTTACCACAACTGACCTGGGTGGAGAGTTTGTTTTCGGGTTCTGTGCCGGGGTTCTGTGCGCCCGTTGAATCTGCAGATCCGTTTCTCCGGGTATTTCCAGTTCTTTTTTTAAGAACTGATCCATGAATTTTGTCATCGAGTTGCCTTCAATGCCCTCCGGAATTCCAAAGATGCGCATATTGCTTCGTCGGGATCTGCTCTCCAAGTCGTTTATTTTCTCCTGCATCCTCTGCGTTTGCGTCGTCAGGGTCTGTAGTTGTTCGTTTGCCTCGCTTTTCCAATCTTCTAGTTCCGAAATTCGGGTCTGCGCTTCTGTCATACACGCCCGCTGGGAGCGCAGCTCCTCCATGTTTTCCGTTAATTTACGCTCCATTTCTCTTCGGAGGTCCATGATTTCCTCCTTAATTTCTTTTTTCAGTTCCTCCTTAAGAGCCGCTAAATCCTGTTGTAGCTGTCGCTTGAATTCTCTCAACTCTTCACCCAAACTGGCGATGCCAGCGTTCATGTTGTCGAGTCTGGCGTCCTCCATTGTCACTGCTGTGGACATCTCGTTTTTTTGGGCTTTGCGTACAGCGGTTTTTCCTGCGTTGTTGGAGAGGAATTCTTCAATTTTACCCTGTTTTTGTCCTTGTGCCCGGTTCCTTCGTGTTTTCATCCCTTAGTTTATTGATTCGTTTATGTCGAGTTGGCCATTTACCGATGATTTTTAATCCGGCTAGGGAGAGCTCTTTGTTTAAGTGTTATGTCTCTCCGCCATCTTCCCGGAAGTCCACGATCGAAGGCCATTTTAATGCTCAAGTAACAGCACGCCATTCCTACCACAGCGAAAGCAATCGTAACGGTTGACTGCTCACCGAGTTTGCACTCGAGCACAGTCTGTTCTTACTAACACCTGCTTCCAGAAGGCCATGTGTAAACTCTGGACTCACAGATCTCCAAGAGGTGTACTATCTCAAATCAACTTCATCTTATGCTGAAAACGCTGGCGCAATAATGTGAATGACTCTCAAGTGCACTCTTCATCAAATCCTATCGGTAGTGACCACAGAATTGCCACCATGATGACAAGACTGAGTGTATGTTCTTGTAAGAGCCCACAAATGAAATGGCTTAATTGGTTTACCTTAGCTTATGATCCAGACCTTGCCATGTCATCTGATGGAAAAATAGTCGAAGAGTACCAGTCTTCCGGCTGACGACCAGTCATTCATTTCTCGTGGAAGTCTGCAATAAAGTGGGAGCAGATCTTCTACCTAGAAAACAACAAAAGGAGTCCCCACTATCAGCTTGCCCTGCTGTTGAGGAGGCTCGCCATGCCACTATTGAGGCCAGTGTTCAATCAACTCAAGCTGCCCAAGATGCTCTGAGTTCTGTTTATAAAAACCAAGAGCAACTCAGAGTTCAAACCATTCTATCATGGTTTGAGGGCAAACACCTGGACAGATACAAAAGGCACATGGATACTTGTAAAAAGCTATCTAACAAAACATCCCAGATGGTGTTCATTCAAGGCAAAGACCATCTGTCGCTATGGAAGGACCATTTTCAATGGCTCCTTTCCCCTGACAGCTCTCCTCCAGAAGGTCCAGTTGAGATCCTCCAACTCTTTGAAATAAACCAGCAAATCAAAACCAGCCCATTCAGTCAAGCTGAGATTGACATCTCTGTTGAGCAAATTAAAAAGGGCCATGTACCAGGGATTGGTGGCTTTCCTATTGAGCTATGGAAGCTTCCAAACATGAGGAAACTACTCTGTATGTTCTATAACGACACTCCATCAGGCAATAGACCAAAGGAATGCAGTCTTTCCTGCATCATTCTGATTCCTAAGAAAGGAAACCTGATGCTGACTGACAACTACAGAGGAATCAGTCTATCCCAAATTGCCTCTAAAGTCTACAAACAGACTGCTGCTTAATAGGTTGAGACCTATAATGGATGAATTCCTGCAACCAAATCAAAACAGCTTCCATCAGTTCCGCTCTACTGTCGTCCAGATCCTAGCTCTCCGGCATATTATTGAAGAGCTCATAAATCATCATAAAGAATGAGTGATAGTCTTCATAGACTACAAGAAGGCAGTTGATTCTATCAGATGGTACACAATGTTTTCCATCCTCCAGGCCTATGGCATTCCATGGCATTCCTATGGCATTCCGTCGGCCTTCAGTTGAACGCAAGCAAAACAAAATGGATGCACTTAAACCCGACGTCTGTCCAGGACCTGCATACACTTGGCACCTCTGTTATCGAGAGAGTAGACGACTTCCAATATCTTGGTAGCTGGACGAATACTGCACATGACATCGAATGCAGAAAGGCTAAGGCCTGGGGAGCTCTCAATGCCCTCTCCAAAATCTGGGCTGCTCCCCTGCCCAGAGACACAAAAATAAAGGTGTTTAAAGCATCTGTTGAATCCATCCTTATCTATGGATCACAGTCTTGGTCACTGACCAAAACACAAGCACAGTCTTTGAACAGCACATATACCAGAATACTAAGAAGGGTTCTTAACGTCAGCTGGCAGGACCATTGGTCAAATGATCTACTTTACGGCTCCCTCCCAAGGCTTTCGAACGTCATAGCCAAGCGTCAGATGGCACTGTGCGGTCATGTCATCCACCACGCCCATCCAGCTACCCAAGTATTACTCTGTGAACCTGAGGCAAGACGTAAAGTTGGAAGACCCCGTACCACCCTAAAAATGGTCCTAGAGAGAGAGACTGGGATACCAGCTGGAAACCTTAGGGCAGCCATGTTAGACTGGCAGGCCTGGAAACAGATATCATTTCAAGTCACCAGCTTGCCGGAAGACTGACTGACTGACTGAATAGTTGTCATAAACCTGCCCTTTAAGGGCTGTTGAATGACACCAAATGCTCACTGTGTGTTTTGCAAATTTATTAATATAAAGACACACAAGTAACTAAACAACATATACAAATGATGGATGGTGCGAGAGCTGGAGGAGAGCGGAGCTCGATGTCGCAGGCAGGCATAAGCCTGGGAACGCCAGACACAAATAAAGACAAACACTGACCTGGACGGAGCTCACCCGTTCTCCTCAACAGCAGCCCAGAACACTCAGAGTACACTGAGGACATCCCACGGAATAGAAGGACGCGACAACCAACACGGTTCGTCGTGGCCTTAAACACCATTTCAAAACTGGCAGCAGGTGTGGAACATGAGTGGCAAAGAATTATAATTAATTTGCGAGCCAGTTTGACAGCTGGGAGCTGCACAGCGCTGTCAAAAGCAAAGCATAGCCTAAAGACACAACCAATACAGAATGTCAATAATAAAACAGGAACCGTCTAGCAAACAGAAAAAATAATGAAACAAATAAACAGAAAACGACTAACTAAAACTAAAGACTGCCCCCCTGTCCCCCAGATCGTGGCAATAGTTAATAGATAATTAGGTAGTTAATCTTTCAAAATTCCCAGTTAACTGCTAATTTGCAAGGCCTTAACAAGTATATTCTCCAAAACAATTTTACAGTATACTGTAGTTCGACACTATATTTTTAAAATGCTCCAGACCATTTTTTTGATCATTCAAGTAATTGATCACAATTTTGTCAACAATATGTTTTTCATCTAGGATTTTATGTAGAAGAATTTGTTATTTAATTATTAATTTATTCCAAAATAATAGCTAATTTAAACATGCAAATTAAATATACGTTAAAAACAGAGCCAGGCCAGGTGTTTGCTGCTGATTATAATATCCTCCATATCTGTTACTGCAAATAACAGATGAATTCATAAATGTGCTTGAATGTGTAGTAAGTTAAGACAGAGTGAATGATTTTTTTCCCCCTGTATTTAAAACAAATTTCTATTTTTCATAATATGAATACACATTGTCAGATTTGAAGTGCTGTGTGGCTTAATCTTAAAATAAAACTGTTGTTTTTCTACAGACAATTACTGCTGTTGTTTTTCAGCACATAAAATGAACTGTGACAGAGAAATGTGTTAATGTGGACTGGACATACTGTATATGATACATGTACATGCTACAATGCTCTGCACTGTGTGTTCATATATTCATATATTTATTCCATCCAGCTACAATGCTCTGCACTGTGTCTGTGTGTGTGTGTGTGTATATATATATTTTATAGTAATATGTACATATGTATATTAGCTGCTCTTGCTTTTTTTTTTTTTTTTTTTTCTTGCCTTCTGATTGTTGCTCTGAGTGTTGCTATCCCTGTGCTGTTGCAATCCTGGAATTTCCCCGTTGTGGGACTAATAAAGGCTTATCTTATCTTATCTTATCTTATGAGAGCCGTTCATTAAAAATTTCCCCTGGCTCATTTCCCCTGGACTGAGAGGACCCAGACTTGGCACAAGTTATTAGTCTTTGTCGACATAGTGTGATATATGTATTTGGGGTACTTTATTATGAAGTGCAGTGTGGTGATGTGGACTTCCTGTCGTGTCACCACACTGCCCTATATACAGTAAGGGATGGGCGTCATCTTACGGCTTCTTTGCCGGATGCCTACGCTGGTGCATATCAAGTACTGCTCTGTATATAGTTCATCAGTAAAGCTGTGTTCGCCAACCATCATCTTCAGGTTCAGGTTACTTTATTTGTACCTGTAGGTAGATTTGTTTTGCAGTCTGGTGACATCATCTTGCCTCATTCATCACGCAGGTATTTCCATAACATGCCATTTGGCGATCAAGGATTAACTCATGGAGGCATGCATTACACCACTTCGTCCCTTCCTCGAGCTCCCGGGAAAACCACCAGTTTCATGGCCACATTGGTTGGAGGCCTATCAGATGTATATTACGTCGCTAGACCTCGGAAAGCACTATAAAGTGAGGGCACGGGCGCTTCTCCTCCACAACCTGGGTATTGAAGGCCGGAGGGTCCTACGGACGCTTAGCGTGGTGGACTCATATGAGGAAGTTGTGGAGCTGCTAGCTAAATGTTTTTCCACCCCAGACAGCATGACTGTTCGAAGGATTCATTTTTGCCGGAGATGCCAGTGTGTAGGTGAGCCAGTATGTCATTGACTTGAAGCAGCAAGCCAGTGAGTGTCGTTTTGGACCGCTTGAAGACGAGATGGTACGCAACCAACTAGCAGAGCACACGTACAACACTGAGCTGCGTGCTAGGCTATTAGTGGCGCCTAATGACTTGACGTGAGCTGAAGCAGTGGAGCTAGCTCTCCAGTTGGAAGCCATTGATAAGCTAGCTGTGGAGCAAAATTGGTACCAGCCACAGAAGACGCCAGAGCTGCCCGCCTTAGCTAATGTTGCAGACCCTGATAGCTCAGATAGCTCGGGCGAAAATTATTGGGAAATCAATCCTGCCAGCCAAAGGTCTGCCCCGGGAAACTCCTCTTGCAGGGGTTGTGGGTCTGTGACGCACCGCCATAAAGTAAAGAAATGCCTGACAAGAGGAAAATGTTGTAGCAGATGTGGACGCTTGAATCACTACACCAGGGTGTGCCATTTGTCTTACCTGAGGAACCCAAGGGAGAAATCATCCCGTTCACCCTTGACGGACACTGGGAAAGAACGGTACGAAGAGCTAAAGGACACCCTCCCTTTCAAGTCAACCAGTTCTCGCACAGTGTTGGTACCCATGCCAATGAGCAACACCATGTTAGCTCCAGTTGCCTCCGGCACTTGGCCACAGTTGGGTGGAGGATCTGCAGCTACAACGGTGTACACTACAATGTTTATTGAAGAGGACGGGTCCAGACCAACGAGCATGGAGTTACTGCATGCTCAGCAGCACATCGAGCCAAGTAAAATTCCACTTTGGGTTATGAACTTGGTTCAGGTTCAGGGTGATGAACGTCCATGGCAAAGATGGGCCAAACGACAGCCAGCAAAACATCAAGTACGTCTGTGGATTGTAGCGAAGTTGGGAGCGACGTGTTTCCGGTTGTCCAACGGCTCGGTGAGGCATGCCAACCAGCTGCGGCGTGTCCAGGAGGTCACTCCAGGTGGCAAGGCTGGACAGGAGTAGGTGATTGCGGTGTGGGATCTGGGCTCCATCGTCCAGAAGATCACCCATCGCTCCGAAGGTTTGCTGCTTCCAGGGGTGCGCCCCCACCCCCCACCCCCCAATGCCGGTTCCATCTTTCCAACCCAACTGACTGTGCGGTAGCACTTTATTTGTAGTTTGTTGTTATTGTGTGTTCAAAATGTTTAGTTTAGGAGCATGGCAGAAATTTTTAGTTTGAAATAAAGACTTTTAGTATAGTGGCAGAATAACCCACTGTGCCGTGTGGGCTGTGTGGCAGTCCCCCCACCAGTCCTATTTTAGGTTGCTTTGTGTGAATGTGTTAGGCCATTTAAGTACATTAGTTCTCATTATTTTAGAGTGTAATTTTCATTCTAAATTGGGGTGGGTTTCTATTGTGTGTGTGTTTTTGGACTTTCTAAGAGGGGGAGGAAATGGGATATATGTATTTGGGACACTTTATTGTGAAGTGGAGTGTGGTGACGTGGACTTCCTGTTGCGTCACGGCACTGCCCTATATAAGGGATGGGCGCCATCTTAAGGCCTCTTTGCCGGATGCCTACGCTGGTGCATAGCGAGTACTGCTCTGTATATCTGTATATAGTTCATCAATAAAGCTGTGTTCGCCAACTATCATCTTGCCTCGTTCATCACCCAGGTATTTCCATACATAACACATAGGTATCACCAAGGGTCACACATTTTTCCAGTTGCTTTATGCAGCTATGGAGACCTTATCTGTAGAAATCTGCAGGTTGCATCTGAAGCCACAACTTGACCTTGGAAATCAGCATTTCATTGTCTTGGTAGTGCTTTCCCTTCAAAAATGACTTCATGGATTTCCGGTGGCGTCATGTGGTAGAGGGCAGCGAGAAAAGTTGCTCAAGTAGAAACCAATTAAAACTAGTGATTAACTAAAGAGAAAACAGCAGTAAGTGAGTAAACCTAGAAAATTAGTCGATAAACAAAGTCCATGGAAAATATGGTGAAGATAGGGAAGCCCGGAAAGAAGGACGATGCAAAAGAAAATTGCACTGAGTTAGCGGAGGAGACAAGCCTGGAGACAGAGAGAGCTAGGCAGCGGAGAGCATGGTTCGGTCATACTAGAGGAGCTGCGCAAATTAAGACAGGAACATGCCGAAGCAGCAGGTGACAACAAAAGATCAATGGTTAGACTCGAAAAGAACATGAAAGACCTTATGGACAGAACAGCATACCTGGAGTAAAGAGCAGGGCACATGGAGGAAAGAACTGGAACTACAGAAGACAAGATGACGTGGCTGGAGCACTCCACTGCCTTTCGGACTGCTAAACTGTCTGAAAAATGATGATTTGGAGTCAAGAATGAAGCGCAACAATATATGGATACATAGCATCCCAGAAGGAGCAGAGAAGAACGACACCATCGGCTTCACAACGGGACTTATTAAGTCCAAAATCCAAAATACAGGTGACCTGGAAATATGCCTTGAGCAGGCACACCGCTCACTGGTGGCTAAAGGATAGTAGGGGCCACCAAGAGTGAGCATCGTGCGCTTCTTGGACTACAAGGTAAAGTAAAGGACTATATGATAAGGCATGTCTGGAAACAGAAGACTATATATGAGGGGCAAACCATCTATTTTAATCAATACTATACAACAGATCTTCAAAAGAAGAGGAAACAGGTGAAAGAAATAATCAAAAAACTGAAGGAGAAAAACATGAAGGCACAGTCCCCCTATCCAGCACAATTGAAAGTTTTTCTGGACTCAGGGGAAAAGACATTTGTCACACTAATGGAAGCAGCACTCATGTTAGCGGGCATGGTGATTAACGTGGAGGAGGACAGGATGGAGAGGCTGCAGAAAATGATGGTGCAGAGCAGCTGGCCCACTACAACAAGACCAAGAGGGAAGCAGGGGCGGTCCCACATCACAGAAGAAGACTGTGGAGTAAAGTCACCATGTGCATTGGTATGGTAACACATAATTTTAGAAAATGATAAGGTTCAAATGCAAAAAAACCAACAGCTAATTATAAGAGGGAAATGATAATCAAAATCATATCTGCCTTCTCTGTGGATGGTGAATAGGAGAGGAGCTAGTTTTACACTACTTATTAAACAGGCAGAAATATTGGTTTTATTAGGAGTGAAATTAAAATTTTGAGTTCAACTTTAGACAACTGTTAGGAAGTTGTAGATGCATATAGTGCTTTTCCCCAGTGAGGAAACGCCACGACTCTCTGAAGATGGGACTTTTGGAAGACAGTTCTTGTTCAGGTTTTGGTTGTTATTGTATATATATTAGTTCTGGCTCTGATAGAGATG
This sequence comes from Pholidichthys leucotaenia, assembly GCA_020510985.1. Classification (NCBI taxonomy): domain Eukaryota; kingdom Metazoa; phylum Chordata; class Actinopteri; order Cichliformes; family Pholidichthyidae; genus Pholidichthys; species Pholidichthys leucotaenia. Next base: position 317,020,806 of record CM035839.1, on the reverse strand, counting down.
TACATGTTTTGTTTTTTGACTGTGTATTGTTTTGTGATTGTTCTATGAGGTGTAGAGCTTATGAGTCTCATGTGGAATTTTATGAATAAGCTAAATTTTGTATCGTATAATGTACATGATCTGAATCATCCCATTAAGAGGAAGAAGATACTGAGCCAACTGAAAAAACTACAATGTTCAGTAGCCTTACTACAAGAGACACACTTGACAGAGACTGAGCATAGAAAATTAAAAACGGAACAGGTAAATCAGGTATTTTATGCTCCATATGGCAAAAGAAGAGGGGTAGCTATTTTAATTAGTAAAGATACAGCATTTAAGGTTGAAAAAGAGGTAAAGGATAAAACGGGACAATATATACCACTGGTCAACACCAAATTTATTGTCAAAGTTTTTTTAGCTGATTTAGGACAATTTTGATGTGTTGAATCCAAAAATCATATTGGTTTTGCTCAGTCAGGTCAACTTTTTGAAGTATGGCCACATGTTGTTTTTTACGTTTTTGTTTACATGTGCAGGTATTTTCACTTTATATGATGCAAAATTCTTTTTTATTTCTTGAAATTTCTCAAACTCTGAAGAGTTTGCATGCACCAGTTTATGACATGATGTCATAAATTGTCATGACATCATGTCATGACAATTTATGACATTGTCATGATGGCTGATTACCGTTGGACTCTGAAGAAAGACATCCCTGCCGCTGAGCATTCTAGAGGTTCGAATAAACAGAAGTTGAAGCTCTGAATTTTGAACAATGATTACCTAACATTCAATTTACATGTACTTTATCAATGTCTACTATTCAATTTACAGTAATTGAAGTTTGAAACATTTAATCAATAAATTGTGTTAGAAAGCAATTTTTTTCTCTTAAAAATCTATTTTGGATGAGAAATATTAACAAAAATCAACCGATAATGTCACAAAAATGTAATCGATTTAGTCAGAAGATCAGATTTTTTTTTACCTGATCGAGAGAAACGGATATCATTTTCGGATTCAGCGGCGCAAAATTGTCTTAAATCAGTTGAAAAAACACAGACAACTTACAAAAAAATTATTTTTGTAACCCTGTGTAATGATTGTAGGAATTATAGATGACATGACTATTTCAGTTCTTAATGTACGGTGCATCCAGAAAGTATTCACAGCGCTTCACTTTTTCCACATTTTGTTATGTTACAGCCTTATTCCAAAATGGATTAAATTCATTTTTTTCCTCAAAATTCTACACACAACACCCCATAATGACAATGTGAAACAAGTTTTTTTTTTTAGATTTTTGCAAATTTATCAAAAATAAAAAACTAAGAAATCACATGTACATAAGTATTCACAGCCTTTGCCATGAAGCTCAGAATTAAGCTCAGGTGCATCCTGTTTCCACTGATGATCCTTGAGATGTTTCTACAGCTTAATTGGAATCCACTTGTGGTAAATTCAGTTGATTGGACATGATTTGGAAAGGTACACACCTGTATATTGCTCCTTTTCCACTAGTACCCAGTCGGCCTTACTCTACTCGACTCCACTCGACTCGGTTCAGTTCTGTTTCCATTACAGGTGGGTATGTCTGGGGTGGGTGGGATTTTTTTACAGCAAGGCAGTGCCTTACTCCCGTGACGTAAAACACATGACCCAAGCAAAACATAACATGGCAGCTGTACAAGGCGACTCCTCGGTCTCTGGCTTTTTGTCACCATAAAGGCCAAAAAGGACCACCAGAGAAGGCGACAGGCAGCGAGATGAAACACTCTGGAAAAGTACTGGAGCATCTGGGAAGCCATAGAGCAGAAGACGTGAGGATACGAACTAGATCACATATGACAGTAAGCTAATGATTGCTAATGCTAGTTTGCTTTAAGTACATCATACTACATTGTAATGTCTGCAAGTTATCGCTACTAGGTAGTAAAATATGTATGCTTTGTGTGTGTGTTTCAGATGGCTCTGTTGTGGGAAAATTACTGCTTCAAACCGTCGGTCTGGACGTTCAAGACAGCCTCTCACTGATGTCACCCCAGCTTCACAAACGATCAGTGGTTATAGAACTTAAGAATGTCTGTAGAAACGTTGCAATGTTGCATGTGCAAAAAATTGCTCTGATCTATGTGAAAATCATGGAGAGACTGTTGAAACATAATGTCATGTAGTTGCTCCAGCAGCACTGAGTCTGTGGTGGTGTCATGGCAAAAACTGTTCAGCTGACACAACTTGATTGCCAGGTTGTAGTTATGGGGTTATATTAGCCACAAAATATATACATTATTCAAAAGGTAAACAGTACTGAGTTAGGTATAATAAGATATATTTGACAATTATGATGCATTTTAGGCCAAAACAAACTTGATCTAGGATTAAAAGCAGTTAAAATAATGGTCACAAGGTTACATGGAAAATACTTGATTTAGTAGATACATATAGCTACTGTAGAAATATATACTGATTATACTGAAATTGTGGCAGGCTAGTCCAGCTTACTCAGATTAAAGGAACACTTTTTAATCTGAGTAAGCTGGACTAGCCTGCCACAATTTCGATATCCAGCTTATTTTTTCCCATTAAAATCTGATGTGTTTTCAAAGTGTTCCCTTTATTTTTTTGAGCAGTATATATTCTCTGCATCAACAATGTACTATACTGTATTCATGTAGTATTGCACTGGGAATTTTGACAATAAACCTTTGAAATTTTTGCAGATGTGTCTTTTTTGTTTTATATGTGAAGGTTACCACCAAGTGACATAATTAAATTCTAAAAGATTGGAAAAGCTGTGTAAGAATAATCCAGCGGTTTGAGAAATCACTTTTGGTTTAGTGTAAGTCTGTCAACAGAATTATGAACCATAAAGCAGTTTGTGTTAAAATGTTAAATCCCATTAAACCCTAACCCAGGGGTGTCCAATCATGTGTCATGGAGGGCCAAGACCCTGCAGGTTCTCTCTTCTACCCAGCAGGTGTTTTCACTGATCAGCAGTCAGTGGAAGAAATTCAATGGAATCTGCTGATGAAGACATTGGTTGGAGGTAAAGCCTGCAGGTCTTGGCCCTCCATGGCACATGGTTGGACACCCCTGCCCTAACCCATTATGATAAAGTACAGATGCTAATATGGCCCAGAATTCCTCCATACACTGGTACTATCACTAAAGTGTGTAGTGTCTTCTGCGGTGGCACATCGAACAATACAGTCTTCAGTAAATAAAATAAATGTTTTGGTTACTTTTTCTTAAAAATGAGCCAGTATTCTCAAAGTCACCAATAAATGGTTTGTACTGTTGACTCTTTTCCCACATGTGCCTTAACAGACAAAATAGAAAATCATGATGCAAACACATAAGTCACTAAATTGTTTATTACAATCGGCAGCAAATTCCAGATTATTCAGAATGCGTAAAATTCAAACTGTAAAAAAAAAACTTTGAATGGGTCACACACGCTGGCCATGCTGCCTCACTGAGAAGCAGCTGGGATGTGCCGCTCATACTGGTCCCGGTTCACGAGATCTTCAGCCTGTATCTCTGTAAATAGTGAGGCAAGGTCCGGTTTGGAGTGGATCATTTTCCTCTTGCCTAGACAAAAGACAGAAATGGGTGGTGGTTAATTAATGCAAGTTTAAAACATATTTGGGAAATACACTTGTTGCTAAAGGCCAGCGGTGGAATGTGACAAAAAAGTGCTTCATTGTTGTATTTAACCACAATTTTCATGTAGCTGCGCTTCAGTAGATTTTACAAGGGTTGGGTTATATTTAAAATCATTTGTTTTTACTGTGGCCTCAGCAATCAGAATGAATTAATACATTCACTTGAATGGAATCTAGTACTTTAACTGAGGGTGTGCATCACCGAGTATGGAGTCACTCAGTCAAAATATGGAATTTTTATCAATAAAAGTTTAGCCACCACTCTGTCACCAGTGTGTCTCTTCTTGCCCTGGCTTCAAGTGTGGCCGGTGTTTTGTACTTGTATTACTACAATATAAAAGGAAGCACTACAATGGGTCTCAAATATTTGTAATGTGTCCTGCTATTATAATACTGCATTAGTTTATTGATGATAGACTATAAACTACACATATAAACTGAATTATATTGATGACTGAACAACTCCCATTCCCCAAAGTGCAACATACAGTTATGAACATAACCCACAAAGGATCACATAAGTGATCTGACAAAAACATAAATACATTAACAAGTGGTTTATTTTACAGTTGATGTGCCATTCATTTTCAGTTATTCTGTAATTAATATTTACACAATCAAATAAATCTCAGTTCATTCCCTTTTATATTAAGTGGAAATTGTGCTACTTTAGTTCTGGCACTTTACCTATAAAAGCAAAGGATTTCAGTACTTTCCACAGTGGCAAGGTCCATTGTGGGGTGGCTGTTTTCCTTTCCTCTTGCCTAGACCAAAGACAGAAATGGATTGTGGTTAGTTAAAGCAAGTTCAAAACATATACAGGCACATCTCAAAAAATTAGAATATCATGAAAAAGTTCAATATTTTTTGTCACTCATTTCAGAAAGTGAAACCCATATATAAATTCATTACACGGACAGTGACATATTGCAAGTGTTTATTTATTTTAGTTTTGATGATTATGGCTTACAGTCCATGTTAACCAACGTTTCAACGCCCAACATTTCTATTTAAAAACTATTTTTTAAAATTAATTTTATGTAATATTCTGATTTTTTGAGAAACTGTATTTGGGGTTTTCAGGGGCTATAAGCCATAATCATCAAAATTAAAATAAATAAACACTTGAAATATATCACTGTGTAATGAATCTATATAATATATGGATTTCACATTCTGAAATGAGTGCCAAAAAATATTGAACTTTTTCATGATATTCTAATTTTTGGAGATGTACCTGTATTAGGGAAATACAGACGTGGACAAAATTGTTGGTACCCCTCTGTTAATGAAAGAAAAACCCACAATGGTCACAGAAATAACTTGAATCTGATAAAAGTGGTAATAAATAAAAATTATATGAAAATTAACCAATGAAAATCAGACAATGCTTTTGAATTGTGGTTCAACAGAATTATTTTAAAAAACAAACTCATGAAACAGGCCCGGACAAAAATGATGGTACCCCTAGAAAAGATTGAAAATAATGTAACCATAGGGACATGTTCAACCAAGATGTGTCCTCTAATTAACATCACAGGTGTCTACAAAACTTGTAATCAGTCAGTCGGCCTATTTAAAGGGTGACAAGTAGTCACTGTGCTGTTTGTTGACATGGTGTTTACCACACTAAACATGGACCAGAGGTAACAAAGGAGAGAGTTGTCTCAGGAGATTAGAAAGAAAATTATAGACAAGCATGTTAAAGGTAAAGGCTATAAGACCATCTCCAAGCAGTTTGATGTTCCTGTGACTACAGCTGCACATATTATTCAGAAATTTAAGATCCATGGGACTGTAGCCAACCTCCCTGGACGTGACCGCAGGAGGAGACGGATAATACGAATGGTAACAAAAGAGCCCAGAACAACCTCTAAACACATTCATGGTGAACTCCAAGGTCAAGGTACATCAGTGTCAGATCGCACCATCCGTCGTTGTTTGAGCCAAAGTGGACTTCATGGGCAACGACCAAGGAGGACACCTCTGTTGAAAACAAATCATAAAAAAGCCAGACTGGAATTTTCCAAACTGCATGTTGACAAGCCACAAAGCTTCTGGGAGAATGTCCTGTGGACAGACGAGACAAAACTGGAACTTTTTGGCTTGGCACATCAGCTCTATGTTCACAGACGCAAAAATGAAGCATACCAAGAAAAGAACACTGTCCCTACTGTGAAACATGGAGGAGGTTCTGTTATGTTCTGGGGCTGCTTTGCTGCATCTGGCACAGGGTGTCTTGAATCTGTGCAGGGTACAATGAAATCTCAAGACTATCAAGGTATTCTAGAGAGAAATGTGCTGCCCAGTGTCAGACAGCTTGGTCTCAGTCGCAGGTCATGGGTCTTGCAACAGGATAATGACCCAAAACACACAGCTAAAAACACCCAGGAATGGCTAAGAGCGAAACATTGGACTATTCTAAAGTGGCCTTCTATGAGCCCTGATCTAAATCCTATTGAACATCTGTGGAAGGAGCTGAAACATGCCGTCTGGAGAAGACACCCTTCAAACCTGAGACAACTGGAGCAGTTTGCTCATGAGAAGTGGGCCAAAATACCTGCTGAGAGGTGCAGAAGTCTCATTGACAGTTACAGAAATCATTTGATTGCAGTGACTGCCTCAAAAGGTTGTGCAACAAAATATTAAGTTAAGGGTACCATCATTTTTGTCCAGGCCTGTTTCATGAGTTTGTTTTTTAAAATAATTCTGTTGAACCACAATTCAAAAGCATTGTCTGATTTTCATTGGTTAATTTTCATAGAATTTTTATTTATTACCACTTTTGTCAGATTCAAGTTATTTCTGTGACCATTGTGGGTTTTTCTTTCATTAACAGAGGGGTACCAACAATTCTGTCCACGTCTGTACACTTGTGAAAGTCAGTGGTGGGATGTGACAAAAATGCTTCGTTTCCCTGACCAGTGAGCACCCCAGGATCCAGTCTGTACATGTACGAGTACATTTTCAATCCAGGGATGTATGGTGGAACAGAAACAGCATGAAAACACTGTTCCAACACTTTTTTTTGAAAATCCACAGAATAGGTGTGTGGGTCTATTATGAGGCTTTTAGAAAATTATATGAATCACTTTATAAATCACTTTATAAATCACTGGTTTGACAATGCACTTGAATATGTTGAGATTTTGGATCCTGGGGTCCTCTTGACCTGTATCCAAAATATAAACACGACATGCTGAGGGAGGCAGACCCCTGGCATGTGGAAACAGATTCTAGAAAGAAAATACATACAACTTAATGCACAGCACCAAAGTGCAACACATACACAAAGCAGGACTTTAACCGGATTAGCATATTTCATCGTTTTGCTCTCACAAGCAAATACTTCGGACAAAGCAAGCGCGAATCAGCAGAGTTGGCTACTAGCTAACACTCGTTCGCCAGCACAGGACGGCATTGTATTGCTCAAAAAAGTGAGCTGACCACCAACAGGATAAATAAGTGAAAAGATGCACAATATCACAAATCACTCACCATCGATGGTTCTCTCACTTTCATCTTCAGCCTGTCTGTGGTCCGGTTCTATGCTGGGCTGCCATCTGTTTCGGTGCGGGTCGCATGTCGCTCTGGATACTGATATCTGCCACCAAGCACAGAAAACTCTGCACCTCTTCATTGGACCACGGTGTAGATTTCCGCGAAACCCGAGAAGCCATCTCTATTAATATCGTATTTACTAGGTGACCGAGTTTACTCCCGTGAACTTTTGCAAATGGTAGTTTGGAGATTCTTCAGAAGACGGACGTTTTCATGACGTTATGCCCTGACCAATCAGTGGCCTGCAGTCTGTTGACGTCACATTTTCGGCCCAACTTAGCGCGGCTGTACCCTGGCCTCGAGTCAGTACTAATGGAAAAGGCCAGAAACCGAGCCAAGTAGAGTAGAGTAGGGCCGAATGGGTACTAGTGGAAAAGGGCTATATATAAGGTCCCACAGTTGACGGTGCATGTCAGAGCACAAACCAATCATATGGAATTGTCTGTAGACCTCCGAGACAGGATTGTCACGAGGCACAAATCTGGGGAAGGGTAGAGAAAAATTTTCTGCTGCTTTGAAGGTCCCAATGAGTAGAGTGGACTCCATCATCCATAAATGGAAGACGTTCAGAATCACCACAACTCTTCCTAGAGCTGGCCGGCCATCTAAACTGAGCAATCGGGGAGAAGGGCCTTAGTCAGGGAGGTGACCAAGAACCCGATGGTCGCTCTGTCAGAGCTCCAGTGTTCCTCTGTGGAGAGAAGAGAACCTTCCAGAAGGACAACCATCTCTGCAGCAATCCACCAATCAGGCCTGTATGGTAGAGAAACGGCACCTGAAGGACTCTCAGACCATGAGAAACAAAATTCTCTGGTCTGATGAGACAAAGATTGAACACTTTGGCGTGAATGCCAGGCATCATGTTTGGAGGAAACCAGGCACCACTCATCACCAGGCCAATACCATCCCTACAGTGAAGCATAGGGGTGGCAGCATCATGCTGTGGGGATGTTTTTCTGCAGCATGAACTGGGAGACTAGTCAGGATAGAGGGAAAGATGAATGCAGCAATGTACAGAGACATCCTGGATGAAAACCTGTTCCAGAGCAGTCTTGACCTCAGACTGGGGTGGCGGTTCATCTTTCAGCAGGACAACGACCCTAAGCACACAGCCAAGATATCAAAGGAGTGGCTTCAGGACAACTCTGTGAATGTCCTTGAATGGCCCAGCCAGAGCCTAGACTTGATTCCAATTGAACATCTCTGGAGAGATCTGAAAATGGCTGTGCACCAACGCTTCCCACCCAACCTGATGGAGCTTGGGAGGTGCTGCAAAGACAAATGGGCCAAACTGCCCAAAGATAGATGTGCCAAGCTTGTGGCATCATATTCAAAAAGACATGAGGTTGTAATTGCTGCCAAAGGTGCATTAACAAAGTATTGAGCAAAGGCTCTGAATACTTATGTACACATGATTTCTTAGTTTTTTATTTTTAATAAATTTGCAAAAATCTCAAAAAACTTTTTTCACATTGTCATTATGAGGTATTGTGTGTAGAATTCTGAGGGAAAAAATAATTTAATCCATGGTGGCATGAGGCTGTAACATAACAAAATGTGGAAAAAGTGAAGCTCTGTGAATACTTTCTGGATGCACTGTATATACAGTATATGCTATATAATGCTCCTTTTGGCAAAGTAAAACTGTTTGGCACAATAAGGGAAGCAGATTTCTGTTCTGCTCACCTAGCTGCTCACCTACTTTCTGGATGCACTGTATATGCACAAAATGAGGAGAAAGAGACATTCTTTAAACTGATATTTAATGTAATAACTAGTGATGTAAAGGGGATGATAGTGATGGGGGGGGGGGGGGATTTCAACACAGTACAAAATAGCAAATTAGACAGACTTCCTCTAGACCAGGGACCAAGCACAAAAAAATCCAGTTTTGAATTATATTACTAAAGAATTGGGTCTTTCTGATCCATGGAGGGATAACAACCCAAAAAGGAGAGATTATACATTTTAGTCAAATCCACATGGTAGCTATTCAAGGATAGATTTCTTTTATGTATCACAACAACATATACACAGAGTACTGAAATGTGGTATTGTAGAGGGTGAAAGGGAAGGATGTGGAGGACAGGCTCGAGCATAGGTCGACACAGATTCTTTTTTGACTCTCTAACATATATGCAGCCTGTGGACCCCAGCGTGGCCCGCTGGGGCCGAGTGTCTGGTAGAAGAGCCTCCCAACTCTCTCTGCATTCTGCTTATATAGCTTTAATGGTATGCATAGAGAGCTGGGTTGGTGCATTATGCTTGTGTGTGTACAAAGAGAATGTGTGACACATTAACATAACACTTGGTACATTCATGACAATACATTCACCCCCCGGCCCTTCATGCTGTGGCTTGGAGCAGCAGGGGCAAAGGTGCCTCATTGTCTGTCTAGTTACTCCTTAGGGGGCTACCCCCTTCAGTCCATTGTTCTGCCCCTCTTCACTGCTTCTGGGTGTGAGAGGATGTCCACCCGCTGTATCTAGTATCACCACACAGCCCCCCCCCGAACACCCAGAAGGGGCCGTGACCCCCCCCCCCCCCGTTGTTTGGGCTCAAGTTGACGCCCATGGAGGCTGCAGCGGGGAGTTGCCACTCCGGTCGGACTGGCCTGCTGGTGAGGAGTGTTGGAGGGCATGTAAGTCCGTGGGGGGGAAAGGGGGAGGGGTGAAAAACACTGTCTGCTCTGCTCCAAGTTCCAACATGTGACGGCGGTAGTTCGTGGGCGCAGAGGGTCCAGTGCGCGTTGTGCGTAATGGAACAAAGCTGGCAATTGGCAGGCTTTTGGGACAGAGGTGCGGGCACAGCGATGTGAAGGACGAGGGGGAGGTGGGTGGGAAGCAATGGAGTGCTGGCCCGGGACGTCAAAAGTGTCTGGGCCGCTTAAAAATTGCGTGCAAATCAGCCTCGTGTGAGGGACTTTCCCGGTAAACCTGACGGTGATCCGCAGCAGCTGTGAAAAAAAAATTTTGTCTCTGACTCCTCATGCGGGCCCAGTCCTGCGAGGATGTGGGGAAGGCAAATGGCCAAATTGCCCAAGGATGCATAGCAACTGTGAAACAACTGAAGCTGTGTCAGGGACTTGGCAGTTTTGCTTTAGGTGCAGGAGCAGCCCTAAAGGCATCGGGGAAAGCAATCAGCTGATCATGGAGAGCCCCACACAGCCCCCCCACCAAAAAAAACCCCAGAAAGGTCACTAACCCCCCCCATCCTTTGGACTTGAGTCGGCACCCATAGCGGCTGTAGTGGGGGATCGCCTATCCAGTCGAACTGCCTTGCTGGCGAGGTATACAGGAGGGCACGTCAGTCTGTGGAGGGAAAAGGGGAGGGGGAGAAAACACATTAGCCTTCCGAGTGCAGGTCCCTGCAGAGGGATCACCAACTTGCGGAACCACCAACGGTGGGCACCCGCGTCGGGGAGCTTGGGTCAACACCACCTGCTCGTCTGCCAACACAAAAGCGGGCTTCAGCCTGTCGATGCAGACAGTCTCCCTACGCCCCCCCAAGTCTAACACAAAATGCTTCGCTCCAGGTTCCAACACCCTGAACGGTCCGTTGTACGGTGGGCGCAGCGGGGTCCGGCGCGCATTGTGCCTGACAAAAACAAAGCTGGCGTTCTGTAAACTCTTGGGGACGAAAGTGCGGGGAAAACAATGGTAGGCCGGGCCCAGTACGTTAAAAGCCTCCATACTGCGCAAAAATTGTGCGGGCGGATCAGCCTCGAGCATGGGGTTTTCCGGTAAAAACTCTCTGGGGATCCGCAGCGGCTGAGAAAAAACGAGTTCTGACAGGGAGGCTGCCAAATCCTCCTTAGGTGCGGAGCGCAACCCTAAAAGAACCCAGGGCAGGCGGTTGACCCAATTTGTGTCTGTGAGCGAAGTTCTGAGCGCTGCTTTAAGCGACCTTTGAAAATGCTCCCATAACCCATTAGCTTGGGGATTGTATGCGGTAGTGCGGTGAATTTTGATCCCCAGGCTCTGGGCCATCACGGACTAGAGTTCCCAAACAAATTGTGGACCCCTGTAGAAAGTGATGTGTGACTGGTATCCGAATCATGCAACCCAAGTCGACAAAAAAAGCACGAGCCACTTCTGCGGATGTGGTAGAAGCCATCGGGACCACTTCAAGCCAGCACATGGTGCAGTCCACGATTGTTATAAGGTGCGTGAAACCTTGTGACGGCAGGAGGGGTCCCACTAAATCCACGTGAACATGGTCGAACCTCCTGGCTGGGATATGGCATGGCTCGAGGGGGGCTCTGGTGTGCTTGTGCACTTTGGCCCACTGGCATGCAATGCAAACTGCAGCTCACTCCTTCACGTCCTTGCGCAAGTGCGGCCAGATGAATTTCGCCCCCACTAGCTTCACCGAAGCACACACTCCCGAATGCGAAAGGGAGGGGACCGACTCAAAAACATGATGGTGCCAAGAGCTCAGAACCACCGGGCACGGGCGGCTGGTAGAGACGTCACAGAGCAAGGGAGAGCACCCTTCTTGCGCCACCCTGCTCTCCAGCCTTAACCCAGTAGGTGCAGACTGGAGCGTGCAAATGTCCGCATCCCCGACTTGCTCCGCAGCCATCATAGGGAAATCTATTTCCATGTAGACCGGGGAGACTAACGTGCACAACAGACAATCAGCCACGACATTGAGCTTACCGGCAATGTGCTGAATGTTGGTTGTAAACTCCGAGATCGCGGCCAAATGCCGTTGCTGTCAGGCCGACCACAGTTCCGAGACCTTGGACATCACGTACATCAGCGGCTTATGGTCCATGAATGCGGTGAACTCAGACCCTTCTAACCAAAACTGGAAATGGTGCGTCACCAGGTGTAGAGCCAACAACTCTCTGTCGAACGTGCTGTATTTGCGTTCGCTGTCACGCAAAGTCTGACCGAAAAATGCGAGCGGCTGCAACAAACCGGAGATGTACTACTCTACCACTGCCCCTATGGCGACATCAGACGCATCTGTAGTGAGCGCTATCCATGCTGACAGATCCAGATGAGCTAGCAACATGGCATTTACCAGCACTGTTTTGGCATTCGGGAAAGCCTGGACTCGCTCAGGAGTCCAGTCGACATTTTCCGCGGGCTTCTTTTTTTGGCATGGCGACAGGCAGCGTTGGGCATTCGAGCTAAAACAGTGATGATAAAAACAAATCTGACATGTTTCGGGACCCAGGAGACAGACACTGACACGGGCAAAGTAGTGAACAATAATCTTTATTAGAGTGAAAGGGTGTGTAGTGCAAGTGAGAGAGCGTGGATAGTATCCTGGTCACTGGAACTGAGCACTCTGGACGGAGACCCGGCAACCCTGGAACATATAAGTACAGACCATTACTTTTGTCCCACGCTAATGACAAGCTATCAGTAGTGAGGCTTACTTGGAAGAAGTGCAGGTTACGTCCTGCTGAGAACCAGCGGCCGTGCAACGTGGAGGTGAAGGCGTCCGGTAACGAGCTGAGGCTTCCACCTGTGACTGAGGCGAGGACAGGTCTTCCAGTGACTCCGGCTGTGACACCACAGACCGGGGCGATGACAAACCAGCTGATGACAAGACGAGTGATTCCACAGAGCGTGGTGACGATGATAATCCAGACGATGACAAGGCGGGTGATTCCACAGAGCGTGGTGACCATGACAATCCAGACGATGACGAGGTGAGTGATTCCACAGAGCGTGGTGACGATGACACAACAGATGACGATGACCCAAACTCCACCAGTAACGGTGGCCAGTACTCCTGTAACTGATACAGTAATAATTCAGGAATTTGTGGAGCCAGACGTACCGGTAGTCATGGTGGTAGCGAGCCGCTACGTGAGCGAGTTGGCGTAACCCCATCAGCTGGGGACGCAGGTCCGCCGCCAAGGGAGTCCGCCTGTGCACAGGGGTAGAGGTTAGGAGTAGAGTAGCAAACAGCTCTCTTACGTGCTTGACTTTGAACTGAAGTCCTTGACGAGGCGAGAGACGTTCTAGACGAGGCCAGAGAAGATTCTGACAAGGCAGTTCCTGACGAGACAGTTCCTGATGAGACAGCTTCTGACGAGACAGCTTCAGACGAGACAGCTTGTGCGCGTGTTTCCTGGGCCAGCTATCATGTCAGTACGGCTCCAGCACAGCGGCCCAGCGAACAGCGGGTACGTACGCCGACTCTCCATCCTTGAGGCTCGGGTGGACTTAATTCTTCATCAACAGCAGGTCATCCTAAATCAGCTAACTAACCGGTTGGATCGCCTCGATCCTCCGCAGGCGCTCCTTCCGTCCCAGCTCGGCGGGTCAGTTCCTCCCGCTCCTCAAACCAGCTCCTCTGCCCCGGGTCCGCCGAACCGTCTCACTCCTATTCCCACCCTCGCGCGCTTTAGCAGAAAGCTCGGCAGAGCACGCGGGTTTATTATACAGTGTGAGACGGTGTTCCAGCGCGTGCCCAGAGACTTCCCATCAGACCAAAGCTGAATTGGGTACGTTTCAAATCTTCTGGAAGGGCAAGCGTTAGCCTGGGCTTACGCCATTATGGCGAAGTCCAGCTACGCAACCTTGACCATACCCAGTTCGTGCAAGATTTTTTCGAGGTCTTTGATCATTCGGATCGCGATAGCGTGTTGGCCGAGCGGCTACTTAGCCTTCGCCAGGGTAGCCGCTTAGCGGCTGACTACGCTGTCGACTTCCGGGTGGCGGCGGAAGAGGTTGGTTGGTGTGATGCTGCCCATTGCAGCCTATTCATCCGAAGTCTAAATTCTGATTTGCGGGATGAACTCGCCAGCCGGGACCAGCCGGATCGGCTGCCAGAATTAATTTCTTTGGCCATTAGTTTGGATAACAGGCTGAGGGAGCGGGCCGCCGAGCGGAAATCATTCAGCCGCTCGCGCGGAGCTCCTATCCACGCTCCTCAGTCTCGCCCCCTGGCGTTGCCTCCTTCGGAGGTCGCCAACGATCCCGATGCCATGACCATCGGGCGGGCTAGACTTTCTTTAGCGGAGAAACAGCGCTGCCGGGAGCTGGGTCTCTGCATGTATTGCGGAGACGACCAGCATCCCTTGGAAGCCTGCCCGGTGAAGCCAAAAGGGGGAAATCCGCGAGTCACTGTAGGGGGCCTCGCGGATGTAACCCAGTCAGATCCCCTCTCAAAATGTCAGGTTCCAATTAGACTCTGCCACAACTCCATTGGTCATGCATCTCACGCACTGGTGGACTCGGGGGCCAAACAAAGTTTTATTTCTAAGAGTCTGGCAACCCTCCTGGGCATCCAATGCCAAGCCTTGCCCACTCCTCTTCATCTCGTCGCTCTCACCAGTTTTCCCCTGGAGAAGGTCACTCATATAACCAAGCCCATCTCCGTCATTATCTCCGGCAATCATCGTGAGGACCTTAGCTTTTATGTCCTTCCCACCTCTGTGGCGCCCATCATCTTAGGCTACCCATGGCTATGCCTCCACAACTCTGTTTGATTGGCAGACCGGTTGCATCCTATCTTGGAGCACCTTTTGTTTGGGAACCTGTCTCCAGTCTGTGGCCTGTGCCCCGTCTGTGCCTCCCCCCCACCCTTGACCCCGCCCCGCCAGACCTCTCTGCAGTTCCACCGGAGTTTCACGACCTGGGTCTTGTGTTCAGCAAGTCTAAGGCGTTATCCCTCCCACCCCATCGCCCTTATGACTGTGCCATTGATCTCCTGCAGGGGGCGCCTCTCCCATCTGGCCACCTTTACAGCCTGTCTGCCCCGGAACGGGAGGCCATGGACACCTATATTCGGGAATCCCTCAGTGCCGGAATCATTCGCCCCTCTTCATCCCCCCTGGGTGCTGGGTTCTTTTTTGTGACGAAGAAGGATGGGTCCTTAAGGCCATGTATTGACTTTAGAGCCCTTAATGACATCACTGTGAAGGATCGTTATGCTCTGCCACTAATGGACTCAGCCTTCAATTCCCTCCAGGGGGCGTCCTGGTTCTCCAAGTTGGACCTCCGCAGCGCTTATCACCTCGTCCGGATCCGGGAGGGTGACGAGTGGAAGACGGCCTTCCGAACGCCCAGCGGTCACTTTGAATACCTTGTCATGCCGTTTGGGCTCACCAACGCTCCTGCTGTCTTCCAACGCTTGATCAATGATGTCCTTCGTGATTTCCTGGGGGTCTTCGTTTTCGTCTACCTGGATGATATTTTGATCTTCTCCCGATCCCGGGAAGAGCACCTTGTCCATGTGAGGCAGGTCCTTCAACGCCTTTTGGAGAATAAGCTGTACGTCAAGGCTGAAAAGTGCGAATTTTTCACCAATACTACCTCCTTCCTGGGCTTTATTGTCTCGCACAATCAGCTCCTCCCTGACCCGGCCAAGGTTAAAGCAGTGGTCGAGTGGCCTACCCCCTCCTCGAGGAAGCAGGTTGAGCAATTCTTGGGGTTCGCTAATTTTTACCGCTGCTTTGTTCCTGGGTACAGCTCCATCACCCCCCCTCTGACCGGCCTCACTTCGCCTAAGGTGCGCTTTCAGTGGACGACGGAAGCGGAGACGGCCTTCGAGACCCTTAAAAGGGAATTTGCATCCTCCCGGGTCCTTTCTCTTGTGGATCCAGCGCGGCAGTGTTTTGTCGAAGTGGATGCGTCTGACACTGGGGTCGGGGCGCTTTTGTCTCAGCGCTCCCCGACGGATGGGGCGCTGCTCCCCTGCGCTTTCTACTCCAAGCGTTTCTCCTCAGCCGAGGGTAATTATGACATCAGCGACAGAGAGCTCCTGGCCGTGAAGCTCGCGCTGCAGGAGTGGCGTCACTGGTTGGAAGGGGCAACTCAGCCTTTCGTGGTCTGGACCGACCATAAGAACTTGGAATACATCAGGACGGCCAAGCGCCTGAATGCCCGCCAGGCGCGCTGGTCGCTGTTCTTTGCTAGGTTCAGATTCACTATTACTTACCACCTGGCATCCAAGAATAAGAAGTCAGATGCGTTGTCCAGACTATTCGCCCCAGAAGCACCAGAAGACGGGGTCCATACTGTTGTTCCTGCTTCATGCGTCGTGGGGGCTGTTTCCTGGTCCATCAGAGACAGGGTCCTGAAGGCATTGGAATCCGAACCTGACCCTGGCGGCGGGCCAGCGGGGAGATTGTTTGTGCCCTCATCGGTCCGAGGTGACGTCATTCACTGGGCTCATACCTCTAAGCTCGCATGCCATCCTGGTGTCTCCCGGTCGGTGGATCTCCTCCAGCGGTCCTTTTGGTGGCCCGGGCTCCGGGAAGACGTCTCCAACTACGTGCGCGCCTGCCCTCAGTGTGCCATGAATAAGTCGTCTAATTCTTCCCCTGTGGGTCTTCTCCACCCCTTGCCGGTCCCCGGTAGGCCCTGGTCACACATTGCCTTGGACTTTGTCACCGGCCTGCCTGTCTCCAACTCATATAATACCATCTTGACTGTTGTGGACCGGTTCTCCAAGGCGGCCCACTTTGTGCCTCTCCCCGGGCTTCCCTCGGCGCGCGAGACAGCCGATCTTTTGGTGCAGCATGTGGTCAGGCTGCATGGCATCCCAGCTGACATCATCTCTGATAGGGGGCCACAATTCGTGTCCAAAGTCTGGAGGAGCTTCTGTAATGCTCTGGGAGCCACGGTTAGCCTGTCTTCGGGACATCATCCACAATCAAATGGGCAGTGCGAGCGCACCAACCAGGAGCTGGAGGCTGCTCTGCGCTGCGTCGCCTCCTCCAGTCCCTCTTCCTGGAGCATTCATCTTCCCTGGATGGAGTATGCCCATAACTCCACTTTGTCTTCAGCCATTGGGATGTCCCCCTTTCGGGCGTCCCTAGGTTACGATCCCCCGCTGTTCCCTGAGGAAGAAGGTGAGGTGGCAGTCCCCTCCATCCAGGCCCACCTGAGACGGTGTCGACGGTTATGGACTAAGACGCGCCAGGCCCTGATACACGCGGCATCGCGCAACTCCAAATCTGCTAATTGCCGCAGGAGGCCCGCGCCACACTACCAGGTGGAGGAGGAGAGGAGGAGGCGTGGCTATAGGCTGACAGGGAGCCAGGCCCAGGGCTCCAATAACTACCAGTTGGAAATAATTATCAAATAATCAAGAACTACAGCCACAATTACGGAACGGAGCTGAGGAACCAACCCCATCCGTGATAAGCTGAAGCATTGTTCATGTCATATACAGAAGGAGAATCAAAAAACGGACTGATATCAAAAGTATATAAGGCACTACAATATGAAACCGATGTTAATAATTTAGATGTCAAAGAGAAATGGGAACTGGAAGCTAATGAAATAATAACTAATGAGGATTGGGAGGAAACATTTAGATCTGGACATAAATTAACTAGAAAAGCACTCAGAGAGCACATACCTCCGCCAAGCCTCCTTCAGTCTCTCATGGATCACCTCCAAAATGTGATGGGTTTGTGTGTAGGCCTAGAGCCACTTGTGGTGAAAATTGCATCAGTGTCTGTCCATTAATTTTGGAGTATTGTGGCTGACACACTGTGAGAAGAGCCTTGCTGAGGTATGCATTCCCAGATCATCACCAAAATGTAATGGGTTCCTCTCTAGCCCAAGAACCACCTGTGGTGAAAATTTCATCCAAATCCATGAAGTAGTTTTTGTGTAATCCTGCTGCACAAATACAAACAAAGCCCTCGGTGGAGATATGCACTCTCAGATCATCACCAAAATCTAATCATCTGTTCCCCGTGCCATTACACACCTTTCCTGAAAATTTCGTCAAAATCCGTTCATAACTTTTTGAGTTATGTTGGTAACAGACAGACAGACAGACAGACAAACCCCGATAAAAGCATTACCTCCTTGGCGGAGGTAATAAGAGTCCAACATGGAGAAAGTTTGATTGGAAGGTGAAAATGCATTATTTTAACACTCCATTTATCATTTCAAAATTTAGTAATACCTCAGACCTATAGTCATGTGAAAAAATTAGGATACCCTGTATAAGCCTGTGTGGTTTTTTTTTTTTTTTACATATTTGGACATATGGATATTTAATATCAATGTTTAAAATACTGGAAGATTCATGTAATACATCTAAACAATTAAAAAGGAATTAAACACTTTTTTCAAATTTTCTGTAAAAATATAATTCTAAACAAATAGTGAGGAATAAGTTAGGACACCCCCCATCTTTTTCAGGACACTCCCACATTCATTCCCACTTACAATGGCTAAAATAATTGTAAAAAAAAATACAAATAAAAACAAGATTAGACATAGATATGTGAACATTTCTTAATAAAGAACTGAATATTAAATGGGGCATCCTAATTTTTTTACATGACTGTATGTTGGAGGGATTATGGGATGATAGGGGATTTCACCCACATATTTTGGGATTGTCCGAAGATCTTAGAGTTTTGGAAAAGTATAGAAAAAGAAATAAAGAAAGTTTGGGGTTTTGATTTACACCTTAATCCAACCCTATTTATACTTGAGATAATGCCTGAGGACCTGAAAGACAGAGAACACAGCTATTTACTGGGAGTTCCACTCCTGATAGCAAGAAAAATGATGACAACTTCTTGGCTGAAACCACATCCCCCACCATAATTCAATGGAGCAATAGAGTAAAAAAGGTCTTTACTATAGAAAAAATTACAGCTGGATGTGTGTGTGTGTGTGTGTGTGTGTGTGTGTGTGTGTGTGTGTGTGTGTGTGTGTGTGTGTGTGTGTGTGTGTGTGTGTGGGTGGGTGTGGGTGTGTAGTGCCCGCCCCCTAGGGTGGCGTGAGGTGGGCACAGCCCCTCTGTATATAAACCCCAAGTTCAGTATAATAAAGAGAGTTCCATGTTGCATGAAGTCTCACCTCCGACTCCTTCATTTCAAGATATAACATTTGGCGACGAGGTAAATTGGAGTTATTTCAAATAATGAGTAACGCGTGCAGAAACTCTTACACTCGCTCCAAGACCAGGGTCAAGTTTTACAGCCTTAAACAGCGGACGGGGGAGTCCCATAAGTCATTTTTGTCGAGGCTTCGTAACCTAGCTAGGAAGTGTGAGTTTGGAGGACGGCCTAGTGAGGGATAAGTTATCCCATGGCACCAATGATATGTGGCTAAGGATGAGGCTGGCAATGACTAGGGTACCACCATCGATGGAGGAAGTGCTGGAGTTGATGGAAAATTGGGAGGTCTGGGGCCCATGCGGGCCACCGGCTAAAGCTAGCAAGTGGCCGACCACATGCGATTTCCCGCCGAAAGCGGAAGTTTGCATTCTAGGTGGGCAGCCGCTTGTGGAAGCTACGCAACAGGAGAGCGAGACCATGCAGGCCGAAGACCCCGGGGAAGAGTGACAACCGCAGAACACGGAAACGGCGCAGGGGGACACCTGTAACGAGGGTACCGACAGCAGCGACGAGGCGTCTGTGTCGGAGGGTATGGCCGACGAGAGCGGTGCTGAGAACCCAGAGGGAGGACATCCGCAAACAGAGAGTGGAACCAACGGGAGCGGCGCTGAGAGCCCAGAGGGGGAGCAGCAGCAGCCGGACTTGGTGATAACGCAGCGGTGCGTCCTGGAGGAGGGTGCCGAGAATGGGGACGAGATGCCCGGGTCGGAGGATAGGGCCGACGGGAGTGTCACCGAAGGCCCCGAGGGACAGCAGCCGCAGCTGTGTACGTTGACAACACAGCAAAGCACCAACATTGGAGTGCCCACTCCACGCTCTCAAAGGGAGAGCTGCCAGGAGGCGGGGCCGGGACAGGTTGTAGAAATGTTCCCAGTCACTGAAGACAGCAGGCCAACTGTGGAGCCCAGTCTGGTGTGCGATCACGGCGCTGACGGTTCGAACACCATGGTGTACGAAGACAGCAGAGAGGAGGTGCAGCAGGAACCAACCCCGCTGTTGAAACTTGAACAGCAGGAGACCGAGACCGTGAGTACCAAGGCAACGGACAACTCCGGGAGTAAGCAGCAGCAGCCGTGCACCACGGAGGTCGGGCAGTGCCTCAGTGCTGGAGTTCCATACGCCTGGGACGAGGACGCTGGACGGTATGGTGAGGCGCCTGAGGCAGCAGATGACACCGCCGAACAGACTTTGTTTCTCTCCGTGATGTGGCAACTGGGGGCCAGAGTGTCTCGAGCCATGACGGCGGTGCGTGAGGCAGTCGGGAGCGGCTCATCGTACACAGAGAGGCGGCGCACCAAATGGCACGGCAAGCTGCAAGGGAAGAAGCTCCTTATGGCTATCAACAGCAACATTGACAAAATTATCCTCCACTTCATAAACCACCGACAAAGCCCCCCCAGACGACATTGGTAATTGGTGACTCAATTATGAGGAACGTCAGAAGCAGGTACTGTGTCACTAAATTTTTTCTTGGGGCTAAAGTGTCTGGCATTGAGGCTCTTACCCCTGACCTATTAAATGAATTCTCCCATGCTAAAACTGTCATTGTACATGTTGGATGTAACAACATCCCAGATGAAGCGTCGGAGATCTTAAAGAGTAACTTCAGGAGCCTTCTGTCCACTCTTATGAACTGTGGCAGACGTGTGTTTATCTCTGGGCCTTTGGCACCTTTCAGACAAGGTTGCAATTATTTTAGCAGAACTCTCAGCCTTAATACCTGGTTGTGTTCTACATGTCCTACTTTTAACATTGGTTTTGTCGACAATTTCAACCTGTTTTTGGAACCGCCCATCACTTATGTGGCATCCATCCAAATAGACTTGGTGCACGTGCTTTAAGGGACAATCTGTTCTATTCCATTCAGCGTTTTTTAGTACAGCGACTGAAATTTGGTCTGCCAACCAGCCCTTCTTTGTTTCCACTTCTCATATTAATCCTATTAATCCAAATAATCCTCACTGTTTAGATCAGTCTTCAATTTATAAACAAAATGTTGGTAAAACTCAAATTAAATATCAAGTCTCTAAATTTAATAATTTGACCTCTGTTCCTCCTCATAATTTAAAAATTAAACGTGGTTTGTTAAATATTAGGTCTCTAACTCCCAAGTCTCTACTAGTTCATGATCTATTAATTGATCATCAGATTGATTTAATATCCCTTACAGAGACTTGGCTAGGGCAAGAGGATTATGTTGGTTTAAATGAATCAACTCCTTCTGGTTATCTAAACTATCATAATCCCAGAAGTTCTGGTTGTGGAGGTGGAGTAGCAGCAATTTTCCATTCTAAATTACTAGTTAATGTAAAGCAAAAATCATGTTTTAATTCCCTTGAGGGCCTGGTCCTCAGTATTGGGCATGTTAGCAATCTTAGCTTAAACCCTATTTTCTTTGCCATAGTTTTCCATCCTCCCTCAACCTACTCAGAGTTTTTATCTGAATTTGCAGCTGATTTAGTGCTGAAATCAGATAGAATAATTATAGTAGGGAATTTTAATATACATGTTGATGTAGATAGTGACTGTCTTAATAAGGCATTCAATTCAATATTAGACTCAATGGGGTTTTTCCAGAAAGCAGAAAATTCTACCCATTATCTCCATCACATATTGGACCTTGTTCTGACTTATGGTATAGAAATAGAAAATCTGGTAGTGTCTCCTCATAATCCTGTACTGTCAGACCATTGTCTGTTAACCTTTGATTTCACTATTTCTGATTATTTGACTCCTAAAGAAAAATATTACTACAGCAGATGTCTTTCAGATGACGTTGTTACCAATTTTTTGCAGATTGTCTCCTCTATACACTGAGTCATGCACTGAGTCATGTCAATGTACGTAAGGCTGCTGGCCCTGATGGCATTCCTGGGCGTGTGCTGAGGGCATGCGCTGAGCAGCTGGCAGGGGTCTTCACAGACATCTTCAATCTGTCCCTGGCCCAGGCCGTAGTACCAGCGTGCTTCAAGACCACTTCAATAGTACCAGTGCCGAAACATTCAACACCATCGTGCCTAAATGACTATCGCTCTGTGGCACTGACGCCCATAGTCATGAAGTGCTTTGAGTGACTGGTCTTGGCACAGCTCAAAAAAGGCCTGCCCCCTGCACTGGACCCTCATCAGTTCGCCTACCGGAGCAACAGGAGTACAGAGGATGCGGTTTCTACAGCGCTGCACTATGTACTCTCACACCTGGATGACAAGAACACCTATGCAAGAATGCTGTTTATTGACTTCAGCTCAGCATTCAACACAGTTATCCCCTCCAAGTTGCTCACCAAACTTGGGGACCTGGGAATCAGTACCTCCACCTGCAACTGGATCATGGATTTTCTGACCAACAGACCCCAGCATGTTAGGTCAGGCCCCAACCGTTCTTCCGTCATCACACTCAACACTGGTGTACCACAGGGCTGTGTGCTCAGCCCATTCCTCTACTCCCTCTACACCCATGACTGCAGGCCTATGTATGGATCCAATTCCATCATAAAGTTCGCAGATGACACCACGGTGATTGGACTCATCAGGGACAACGACGAGTCAGATTACAGGGCAGAGGTTGAGCACTTGGCTACTTGGTGCGCTGACAATAACCTGCTCCTTAACACCAGCAAAACCAAGGAGCTCATAGTGGACTACAGGAAGGAGAGGGAAGAGACACATGACCCCATCCATATCAATGGCATAGCTGTTGAACGTGTCCCCAGCTTCAAATTCCTGGGGACCCACATCTCAGAGGACCTGTCCTGGTCAGTTAACACCACCAGCCTGATCAAGAAGGCCCATCAGCGCCTCTTCTTCTTGAGGACATTGAAGAAGAACCATCTGTCAACTGACATCCTGGGCAACTTCTACCGCTGCGTGATAGAGAGCACCCTGACCAACTGTATCACACTCTGGTATGGGAGCTGCGCTGTAGCTGACCGCCAGGCGCTGCAGCGGGTGGTGAAAACCGCCCAACGCATCACAGGGACTCCACTTCCAGCTATAGAGGACGTCTACAGGAAAAGATGTCTGCGCCGGGCACGCAGCATTCTTAGGGACTCCAACCATCCTGCTCATGGACTGTTCCAGCTTCTTCCCTCCAGAAGACGTTTCAGAAGCCTTCGGACTAGAACCAGCAGGTTTAGGAACAGTTTCTTTCCAACAGCTGTCACGTTATTGAACTTAGTTCCCCGCTGACTCTCTTACAATCATCTTTTACCATCCTCACCTGTACATAACTGCATAACTACATAACTACATCTAACTTATTGCACATTATTTGCACATAACAGTACTTTTAACTTTCTGCACTGCTGCATATATTTGCATATATTTGCTTAAATTGCACATACTGTTAATTACTGTATATACTGCACTGCTGTCCTTTGCACTTCTGATTGGATGCTAAACTGTGTTTCGTTACCTTGTATTCATACATGTGTAATGACAATAAAGTTGAATCTAATCTAATCTAATCTAATCTATACCATGGGTCAACACAACAGAAATAAAAGATGGAGAGCTTGCTCCTTCCGTAATTGACAGCATGGTAGATAATGTTACAGCCTCTCTGCATCAGACTCTAGACTTGGTAGCCCCTTTAAAAAAGAAAAAGTCTAAACAGAGATTTCTAACCCCTTGGTTTAACGCAGAAACTCGTAGCTTAAAACAGAAGATTCGTCAATTAGAAAGAAAATGGCATTCCACTAATTTATTCATCTTCATTCATCTTCTTCCGCTTAATCCTTTTTCGGGTCACGGGGGGCTGGAGCCTATCCCAGCATCTTTGGGTGAGAGGCAGGGTACACCCTGGACAGATCGCCAGTCCATCACAGGGCCAACACAGAGAGACAGACAACCTTTCACTCTCACAGTCATACCTAAGGACAATTTAGAATCCCCAGTTTTGATGCCAATTAACCTGACTTGCATGTTTTTGGCATGTGGGAGGAAACTGGAGAAATCCCGGAGTAAACCCACGCAGACACAGGGAGAACATGCAAACTCCACACAGATCACTGTTGGTCGGGGGCTGAGATCAAACCCAGGATCCCTCGGCCAAGGGGGAGTTGCTGTGCTGCCACAGTGCTAACCACTCCAACACCGCGCCGCCCTCCACTAATTTAGATTAATTCTATTTAGCATGGAGAAATCATCTCCTAATTTATAAAAAATCTCTTAGAAAAGCTAGAACAAGTTATTACTCTGCATTAATAGAAGAGAATAAGAATAATCCCAGGTTTCTTTTCAACACTATAGCCAGGCTGATAAAGAGTCAGGACTCTGTCATTCCTCACATCCCCCTAGAGCTTTCTAGTCAGGACTTTTTGAACTTTTTCAATCATAAAATTTTATCTATTAGAGATAAAATCAGTCAGATTCTTCCCACCGTAAACTTAAGTACAGCAACTACTACAACTCCTTCAACTGATATCTGTTTAGATAAGTTTACTCTAATTGACCTTTTAGAGTTTGATAAAATAATCTCCTCATCCAAGCCCTCTACTTGTCTTTTAGACCCTATTCCTACCAGGTTATTTAAAAAAGTCTTCCCATTTATTGGTAGCTGTATTCTTCAAATAATCAATTCTTCTTTAACTTTAGGTCATGTACCACAGGCTTTTAAAACTGCTGTAATTAAACCCTTACTCAAAAAGCCAACGCTTGATCCAGGAGTTTTGGCTAACTATCGACCAATCTCTAATCTCCCTTTCATTTCAAAAATCTTTGAAAGAGTTGTTGCTATGCAATTATTTGACCACTTGCAGGGAAATGGTTTATTTGAAGAGTTTCATTCTGAGTTCAGAATTCATCACAGCACTGAAACAGCCTTAGTGAAGGTCACTAATGACCTCCTTATCGCATCTGATAATGGACTCATTTCTGTACTTGTCCTTTTAGATCTTAGTGCAGCCTTTGATACTATCAATCATGATATTCTACTTGATAGATTAGAACACTATATTGGACTAAATGGAACTTCGCTGCAGTGGTTTAGATCTTATTTGTCAGATAGACTTCAGTTTGTTCATATCAGTAATGAGTTTTCTTCCATCTCTAAGCTCAGTCATGGAGTTCCACAGGGATCTGTGTTAGGCCCTACTCTTTTTAGTTTATATATGCTTCCGTTAGGCAACATCATTAGAAAGCACTGTATACATTTTCATTGTTATGCAGATAACACACAATTACAGTATACCTGTCAATGAAGCCCGATGATTGTAATCAATTAGCCAAGTTAGATGCCTGTGTTAAGGAAATCAAAGCTTGGATGACTTGTAATTTTCTGCTATTAAACCCAAATAAGACTGAAGTCATTCTTGTTGGTCCAAAAAACCTTAGAAATACCTTTCCAAATCAAACTCTTAATTTGGATGCCGCTACTCTTACTCTGAATAGTTCTGTGAGGAACCTTGGAGTTATTTTTGATCAAGATTTGTTTTTTAATTCACATATTAAATTTGTTTCTAAGACTGCCTTCTATCATCTACACAGTATTGCCAAGATTAGGAGCATCTTGTCTCTGAATGATGCTGAGAAACTGATCCACGCTTTTGTTAGCTCTAGATTAGATTATTGTAACTCGTTATTATCAGGTTGTCCTAAAATATCTTTGAAAAGTCTTCAGTTGATCCAAAATGCTGCTGCAAGAGTTTTAACTGGTTCTAGAAAGAGAGATCATATCTCTCCGGTTCTGGCCTCCATTCATTGGCTTCCCATAGAGTTTAGAATTAAGTTTAAAATCCTTCTTCTCACTTACAAAGCTCTTAATAATCAGGCCCCCTTTTATATAAAAGATCTGATACTACCCTATCATCCTAACAGAGCACTACGCTCCCAAAATGCTGGATTACTTGTCATACCTAGAATCTACTCCTCTGCCCCCCCTCACCCTCTCAGGCTCTCCCATCACCACTGCTGATTCCTTCCGCTTCCTAGGCACTACCATCACCAGGGACCTCAAATGGGAGCTGACCATCAGCTCACTCATCAAAAAAGCCCAGCAGAGGATGTTCTTCCTGCGGCAGCTGAGGAAGCTCAAGCTACCCACCAAGATGTTAGTGCAGTTCTACACAGCCATCATCGAGTCCATCCTCACCACCTCCATAACCGTGTGGTACGCAGGAGCCACTGCCAGGGACAGACTAAGGCTGCAGCGCGTCGTGCGCACTGCTGAGAAGGTGATCGGCTGCAAGCTCCCATCTCTCCAGGATCTGTACATCTCCAGGACCCGGAGGCGTGCTGGCCGGATCATAGCCGATCCCTCACACCCTGGTCATGTACTGTTTGCCCCCCTCCCCTCTGGTAGAAGACTTCGGTCCATCCAGACTAAAACCTCCCGTCACATGAACAGCTTCTTCCCCTCTGCCATTAGACTGCTGAACACTAAGTGACTCTCGTGCACCATGTACAGCAGCTCAACCAGACTCATGTCAATCATCACTGTTTTCTTCCTGCATTACCGACTGCACTATATAGTTCTCCACAGTATCTGCTGCTGGCTAATATATATTTTAACTGTTGACCAGTATCACTTAATCTTATCCTACACTTTATTACATGTATAGTTTATTTCTCTTATCTTATCATGTTTAATGTTGCAGCATTGTACCGAGACAAATTCCTAGTTTGTGTACTACATGAACAATGGCAATAAACCTGATTCTGATTCTGATTCTGATTCTGATTCTAATCTCCAAAAGTACAATGGGAGGCATAGCCTTCTGCTATCAAGCTCCTTTCCTGTGGAACCAGTTACCAATCTGGGTTCGGGAGTCAGACCCGATCTATGTTTTTAAGAATAGGGAAAAAACCTTCATTTTCAATATAGCCTATGATTAGGGAGGGATCTTGTGTCTCTTAACCCCCCCCCCCCCTTGTTTTGCTGTTAATAGATTTAGACTGCCGGGTGACCTCCAGTAATGTACTTGGCTTCTCTCCGTTAATGTTTGCTCTCTTTATGTCTATTCTTTTCTTCTTCTCTATCCCCTCACCCCCCAGCCAGTCGCAGCAGATGACTGCCCCTCCCTGAGCCTGGTTCTGCTAAAGGTTTCTTCCTGTTAAAAGGGAGTTTTTCCTCTCCACCGTCGCTAAGTGCTTGCTCACAGGGGATCGTCTGATTGCTGGGGTCTTTCTGCAATTGTGGGGTTTTCCCTACATTTGAAAGTGCTATGAAATGACTGTTGTTGTGATATGGCACTATATAAATAAAGTTGAATTGAACTGAATCGAATTATTAAAGACATGTTTGACAAGAAGAGGGACTTTGACCCTGGGGGCAGACAGCGGCCAGGTGTGAAGACACCATGGGGCTGTCCTGGGCCTCTGGTTAAAGACATTTTTGGCAGGGAGGGGAGCATCGACCCTGGAGGGAGACGACGGCTAGGGGCACATATGCTGTTGGGTTTGCCCAGTCCCTCCATGGCTAATTAAAAGGTGGTGGTTGCCCAGGGGCATTGGGGTTACCTGAGAAATTTTATTTGTGTAAATATCTGTGTACATTTTTAATAAAATGTGTTTATATATATACGTATATATATATATATATATATATATATATATATATATATATATATATATATATATATATATATATATATATATATACACAGTATATATATATATATACACAGTATATATATATATATATATATATATATATATATATATATATATACAGTATATACGTATATATACGTATATATATATATAGTGGAGTGTGTGAAATCACAGGCAGATTCATTTCAGACGATTTATTACACACTCACATCTTTCAAGCACAGAACAGAATGAACTCTCAAGCAGAAACTCTCCCCTTAAGTTTCATGGCATTTACATCACACACAACATGACATTTGCATCACACTGCATTCAACAACCTTCATCCCTGACTCCTTCCTGCTATCTCCCCAGGAATCTCCTGCTCTTTGTTCTCCCAAGCTTATCACTGTCTCCTGTCTGAGATGCTAGATAATCTGGCTCACATAAGGTGCTACCCCCCCCCCCAGCATCTTAGATAGGACAATAGAATAACAGTCCACATGCTGTGATAGAACAATTGAACATCAGTCCACATGCTGCTTGGGTTTCCGTCTCCTCCCGTATCTGCTATAACTGGGGTTTACCGCCTCCGCGGTGCTGCTCTGCCGGTTGGGGGCTGCTGGAAGTGTGTCTGACTGCGGGTGGGCTGTTGCTGGGGAGGGGGGAACTTCGGTCTGTCCGTGTGGCTGCTCTGGAGAATCGTCTCCCTGGGGAGCTCTCCGTGGGGGTCTTCCACGCCGAGGGGCCCTAGCCAACAGCACTTGCTCGTCCGCCACAACGAAAGCGGGTTTGAGTCTGTCTATGCCAATTTTTTCCCTCCTACCCCCCAAGTCTAGCAAAAAATGCTTATCCCCTGTTTCCAACACTCTGAACGGTCCATCATAGGGTGGGCGCAATGGAGGGCGGTGGGCATCGTGTCTGAAAAAACACGAACTCCGTGCTCTTCAAAGTTTTAGGCACAAAAACACGCGGAAAACTGTGGTGGGCAGGGCCCAGCAGCGTGCCTGTGTTTGCGCTACGCTGCAAAAGCTGAGACGGGGAGCTGCCCGGCGCGGGGTTATCTGGCAGAAATTCCCCAGGCAGCCGTAGTGGCTGCGCAAAAACGAGCTCTGCCAGGGAAGCTTCCAGATCCTCTTTTGTCGTGGAGCGCAACCCCAATAAAACCCATGGCAGCCTGTCTACCCAATTTGCATCCATCAATGAAGCCCTGAGTGCCGCTTTCAGTGATCTATGAAAACGCTCGCATAACCCGTTGGCCTGTGGGTTGTACGCGGTTGTGCGGTGAATTGTAACACCCAGGCTGCGGGCCATCGCGGACCAGAGTTCGGAAACAAATTGCGGGCCCCTGTCGGACATAATGTCCGACGGGACTCCAAAATGCGCCACCCATGCTGTTAAAAAAGCGCTCGCTACGTCTGCGGACGTGTTGCCGCCAGCGGGACCGCTTCTGGCCAGCGCGTGGTGCGGTCCACCATTGTCAGGAGGTGCATGCACCCCTGTGATGGCGGGAGGGGGCCCATGTGAACATGGTTGACCCTCTTAGCCGGAATACGAAACGGCTCCAAGGGAGCCTTCGTGTGTCTGTGTACCTTGGCTCGTTGGTACGCCACGCAGGCTGCGGCCCACTCCTTCACTTGTTTGCGCAGGCTCGGCCAAATAAACTTCTCTCCCACCATTTTGACCGACGCGCGCACTCCTGGGTGCGCCAGAGTGTGAACCGACTCAAACACGCGGCGGCGCCACTCGGCCGGGACCACCGGATGCGGGCGACCCATGGAGACATCGCAGATTAGGGGGGGGCCGCCATCCTGCAGCACCCTGCTCTCCAGCCTTAACCCTGTTGGTCCAGACTGGAGCGCGCGCACGTCTGCATCGCTAATCTGCTCCGCGGCCATGGCTGCGTAATCTATCCCCACGCAGACCGGGGCCACCACGGCTCACGAGAGGCAGTCCGCCACTACATTCAGTTTACCAGACACATGCTGAATATCGGTAGTAAACTCTGAGATTGCGTCCAGCTGTCTCTGCTGCCGGCCCGACCACGGTTCTGAAACCTTGGCCATCGCGAATGTTAGCGGCTTGTGGTCCACAAACGCGGTGAAGCTGCGCCCTTCCAGCCAGAATTGGAAGTGGCATATGGCCAGGTGGAGGGCCAGCAATTCTCTGTCGAACGCGCTGTATTTACGTTCGCTGTCGCGCAAAGTTCTGCTAAAAAAGGCGAGCGGCTGCCAAGCCCCGGCGACGCGCTGCTCTACGACAGCCCCTATGGCCACGTCTGAAGCGTCGGTGGTGAGCGCTATGCAGACCGTCGGGTCTGGTTGCGCCAGCAGTGCGGCGTTTGCCAGGGCCGCTTTAACTTCCGAGAACGCCCGCTCTCGCTCTGGGGTCCATTCGACCCTATCCGCGGGTTTCTGTTTCTTGAGCGCAGCATACAATGGTTGCATGAGCTGCGCCGCGCGGGGAAGGAAACGGTTATAAAAGTTCACCATCCCCAAAAATTCCTGCAGTGGCCTGACCGTCTGAGGCCGGGGAAAATCCGCCACGGCGCCCACTTTGTCAGGCAGCGAGATCGCTCCTTCAGGAGAGACGCGGTGTCCCAAAAAGTCAATCCCCGTCATGCCGAACTGGCATTTCGCCGGGTTGATTATTAACCCGTGCTCCTCCAACCTCCGGAAAACCGTCGTGAGTTGGGTTTCATGTTCGTCTTCGGACGCGCTGGCTACCAGGATATCGTCCAGGTAGACGAACACAAACGGGAGATCGCGCAGCACTGCATCCATCATGCGCTGGAACGTCTGTGCCGCTCCTTTTAACCCGAATGGCATGCGCAGGAACTCGAATAAACTGAACGGAGTTATTACCACTGTTTTGGGTATGTCCTCAGCGCGCACTGGGACTTGGTAGTAACCGCGGACCAGGTCTATTTTGGAAAAAATGCGCGCTCTGGCGAGGTGAACGGAAAAATCCTGTATGTGGGGAATTGGGTAGCGGTCGTGGGCTGTGGCGTTGTTCAACCTGCGGAAATCCCCGCATGGTCGCCACGATCCTTCAGCCTTAGGGACCATGTGTAGCGGGGAAGCCCATGGGCTTTTGGAGCGCCTGATGATGCCCAACCTTTCCAGGTTGGCAAACTCCTCGCGCGCTATGGCCAGTTTAGCTGCGTCCAAGCGCCGAGTTCTTGCAAAAACGGGCGGCCCGGTGGTGGTGATAAAGTGCTCCACCCCGTGTTTAGCGATGGCTGCCGAAAACGTCGGGACCGTGAGTGCTGGGAACTGAGTGAGCAGTGTCTGGAACTTACCGCCTGTAGCTGTGACGTTGGCTTGTGCTGTTGGCTGGGTCACTCGAGCTATACAGGGGAGAGAATCAAAGGACAGTGCATTAACCAGGCGTCTGTTAGCAATATCAACCAGTAAACCATGTGCACACAGAAAATCAGCCCCCAGTATATGGTAATTCAGTGCTGCTACGACAAAAGTCCACTCATATGTACGGCCGTGTAGAGATAAGAGCAGAGTCCTCTCACCAAAGGTCTTAATATCTGAGCCGTTTGCTGCCAACATCCCGGGGCCGCTAGATCCTGCCAGCCGGTCAGCGTAGGTCGGCCAGATGAAGCTCTTCTGGGCTCCGGTGTCCACGAGGAAACGCCTTCCCGAGCGTGCATCCGTCAAGTAGAGCAGCTTGTTCTCTTCACCGAGGGTCGCGGCTGCTACCGACCCCCAGCCTTGGCGTTTTCCCGAGCGCTTGAATTGGCATGGTGGCGCACATCTGCGTGCTTTCTCTCCGAAGCAGCGGTGGTAAAAACAGAGCGTGTCTCTCTGGTGCTCCTTGGCCCCTGCTGCCGCTACCGTCGGTGGCTCCTCGCCTCCTCTGGTCATCTCGCTGGGCTCCGCCGCTGCCGCGTTGACTGTAATCACCCTGGTGGTGATGATGATCCGGTCTGCCTCCTGAGCTAGCGCACGGTAGTCACGCACGGCCAGCCACGGCGAATTGGCCAGAACCGCTCTCGCTACTGTCGGAAGGTTCCGGAGGAAGAGGTGGGCAAACAGAAAGTGCCCGTCGTCCGTGCCCATCAACGCCAGCATCTTCTCCATCAGGTCTACAGCCGAGCCATCTCCTAACTCGGTCCGCGTCAGGAGCCCCTCTGCTCTCTCACAGTCCGAGAGCGTGTAGTGCTGGATGAGCACAGCCTTGAGCGTCTCATATTTGCTGCTGGCTGGTGGCTGATCGAGCAGGCTCGCTACCTGCTGAGCTGTGCGGGCGTCGAGCGCTGCGACCACATAGTAGAATCTGGTATCATCTGCCGTTACTCCCCGGAGGGTGAACTGGGCCTCGGTGAGGTGGAACCAAGAGCGCGGGTTGTGCTGCCAGAAATCCGGTAGCTTGACTGAAATCGCACACGCGTGGCTGTAGGTTCCAGTCCGGGCTGTCTGTGGGATGGCTGCTGCCTCGCTGTAGCTTCCTGACCGGGCCGGCTCCGGGGATCTTGCCTCGTGTTCCATAATACATCTTGGGTCACCAGTGTGGAGTGTGTGAAATCACAGGCAGATTCATTTCAGACGATTTATTACACACTCCCATCTTTCAAGCACAGAACAGATTGAATTCTCAAGCAGAAACTCTCCCCTTAAGTTTCATGGCATTTACATCACACACAACATGATATTTGCATCACACTGCATTCAACAACCTTCATCCCTGACTCCTTCCTGCTATCTCACCAGGAATCTCCTGCTCTTTGTTCTCCCAAGCTTATCACTGTCTCCTGTCTGAGGTGCTAGATAATCTGGCTCACATAAGGTGCTACAATACATATATATACTGTATATATATATATATTATTTGCTGGTGTGCATGGGTGTGAATGTCATGATTATGGTGTTGTACAGAGACATGGTCCGATTTGAATTATTTTATGTGAATGTGGTAAGTTTGTTTTAATGCAATATGTTATTCCCCTGGTTCTTAGCGTGTGATTCGGGTTTTAAATTTGGGTGGTTTTCAGTGGTGTGTTTGTCCATTTTTCTAAGTGGGGAGGGAATGTTGGATGTGTGTGTGTGTGTGTGTGTGTGTGTGTGTGTGTGTGCGCGCGCACGCGTGTGTGTGTGTGTGTGTGTGTGTGTGTGTGTGTGTACCAGTGCCTGCCCCCTAGGGTGTGACATAATGTCCGGTTCAGGAAACACGCACGCAGGCTCAGGGTAGATTTAACAGCTTTATTCAACAAGCAGGCGTGTATGGATGGATGTGTGAGATATGAATATGTGATGAGGGTGAACGCCGATGCACAGGAAGCAGAGCGGTGCGCCGTACAGCCGGGCAACCCTATGGAGAGAACAGAGGACAGGGGTAAAGGGCACCACACCTAGACAGGTATAATGAGCAGAGTGCTGCTTACTTGTAGGCGACAGGTGGCTGGCGTTGGCCAAGGGAGAAGCCCGGGAGACAGCATCCTGCAAAGCCTGTGACGACAGTGAGGGTTGGATGGCGATGACAGGGTATCCGCCGCCAAGGAATCCACCTGTGCACAGGGGAGAAGACTTGCAAAAGGTAAGGGATAAGATGCTTACGTAGAAGCGTGGCTTAGCTGTCGTTGAGTGACGATCCAGCTGCGAAGATGTGCCGATGCAAACAGACGGCTCCAGACGGCTGCACTGGGCTGAGTGGGCTAAATAGCCCGCGGCTGACGAGGCGCAGGTGTGCGCGCAGCTGAGGCAGATGATGAGCGGCGAGTCGTGACAGGGTGGTGTGAGGTGGGCACAGCCCCTCTGTATATAAGCCCCAAGTTCAGTATAATAAAGACAGTTCCATGTTGCATGAAGTTTCGCCTGTGACTCCCTCATTTCTAGATATAACAAAAACTACAACTGAAACTAGAAAAATTTGAGACAAGATGGAAACCAATAATACAAATAATGTCAGAGCTCTAAATACCTCCCACTTTTTTGAGTTATTTTGTTTGGAGAAGTATTTAAGGCTGTTTCTCATTTTTCTGCACTTATTTTCTTACAAACACCTGAATTTGATTTGTGAGTACACTTATTGGTACTATTGAACTACCTACAAAAAATTCAAATAAATGTTATTGGTATCTCTGTAACACTGCCAAGAACTGCTACAAAAGGTAGTATTTGATGTATATGAGGAAGTAAGGTAGAATAGGTTTAAGCGGACTGTAAATGAGACAGGTGTGACTTTTATGTACATCTTCATGTATTTTACAGTTAGGCCCAGAAATATTTGGACAGTGACACAAGTTTTGTTATTTTAGCTGTTTACGAAAACATTTTCAGGATACAATTATATAATCAATATGGGCTTAAAGTGCAGACTCTCAGCTGTAATTTGAGAGTATTCACATTCAAATTGGAGCAAGGGTTTAGGAATTACAGCTCTTTAATACGTAGCCGCCTCTTTTTCAAGGGACCAAAAATAATTGGACAATTGACTCAGAAGGCTGCAAAAAAAAATAACAAGGCTGCATGGGCTCTTCCCTCGTTAACCTGTCATCAATTAAGCAGTTAAAAGGTCTGGAGTTGATTCCAGGTGTGGCGTTTGCATTTGGAAGCTGTTGCTGTGAACACACAACATGCGGTCAAAGGAGCTCTCAATGGAGGTGAAACAGACCATCCTGAGGTTGAAAAAAAAAAGAAATCCATCAGAGAGATAGCAGAAATGTTAGGAGTGGCCAAATCAACAGTTTGGTACATTCTGAGAAAAAAGAGTGCACTGGTGAGCTTGGGAACTCAAAAAGGCCTGGATGTCCACGGAAGACAACAGTGGTGGATGATTGCAGAATCCCTTCACAACATCCACTCAAGTGAAGAACACTCTCCAGGAAGTAGATGTATCAGCGTCTAAGTCTACCATAAAGAGAAGACTTCATGAGAGTAAATACAAAGGATTCAGCACAAGGTGCAAACCATTAATCAGCCTCAAAAATAGAAAGGCCAGAATTGACTTTGCCAAAAAACATCTGAAGAAGCCAGCCCAGTTCTGGAACAGCATTCTTTGGACAGATGAGACTAAGATCAACCTGTACCAGAATGATGGGAAGAAGAAAGTTTGGAGAAGAATTGGAACAGTCTCA
Organism: Pholidichthys leucotaenia; assembly: GCA_020510985.1. NCBI lineage: Eukaryota > Metazoa > Chordata > Actinopteri > Cichliformes > Pholidichthyidae > Pholidichthys > Pholidichthys leucotaenia. The sequence continues at coordinate 316,986,141 of CM035839.1, read as the reverse complement.
TGATCCAAAGCACACCACATCTTCTGTAAAACATGGTGGAGGCAGTGTGATGGCATGGGCATGCATGGCTTCCAATGGCACTGGGTCACTTGTGTTTATTGATGATGTGACAAAAGACAGAAGCAGCCAGATGAATTCTGAAGTGTATAGGGATATACTTTCTGCTCAGATTCAGCCAAATGCAGCAAAGTTGATTGGACGGCACTTCACAGTACAGATGGACAATGATCCAAAACATACTGCAAAAGCAACCCAGGAGTTTTTTAAAGCAAAGAAGTGGAATATTCTGCAATGGCCGAGTCAATCACCAGATCCCAACCCAATCGAGCATGCATTTCACTTGTTCAAGATAAAACTTAAGGCAGAAAGACCCACAAACAAGCAACAACTGAAGACAGCTGCAGTAAAGGCCTGGCAAAGCATCACAAAGGAGGAAACCCAGCGTTTGGTGAAGTCCATGAGTTCCAGACTTCAGGCAGTCATTGCCTGCAAAGGATTCTCAACAAAATATTGAAAAGTAACATTTTACTTAGGGTTATGTTTATTTGTCCAATTACTTTTGAGCCCCTGAAATGAGGAGTGTTTGTATAAAAATAGCTACAATTCCTATATGTTTAATCATATATTTTTGTTCAACCTCTTGAATTAAACCTTAAAGTCTGCACTTCAATTCCGTTGTAGTTGTTTCATTTCAAATCCAATGTGGTGGCATGCAGAGCCCAAATCATGAAGATTGTGTCACTGTCCAAATATTTCTGGGCCTAACTGTAGTTGTGCTGAATAAATAAAGAATTTAAAAAAATGACTTCATGGCTGGAAAGAAGTGGAAGTCAGATGGTGCGAGGTTGGGAGAGTAAGGGGGTGAGGAAAGGATTTCATAGCTGCAAGACCATGCTTCCGTCTGGGCAGCATGTGCTGGGGGTTGTCTTGCAGGAGGAGGACACCTTTGATCAGCATGTCAGGCCTCTCAGTTTTGACGGCCTTTTGCAATTTCTGCAGCAAGTATAGTAAGTCCCAGTAATTGCTGTACCCTTTGCCTGGAAATCCATCATCAGTACTCCTCATTCGTCGGCCTCCGTCGGTCTATGATGACCATGGAAGAGAATCCTAAACGTCTACTCTGCTGGAACAGCACCGCCTGTGGCTGAACAGGCCGATGCACACCGGTGTTCTACCTTCCAGCGTTGGCCGTTGGTAGGATTCAAGCCTGGGCAGGAAGATATGGAGGACAAGATGTTGCCCATGCAGCATGTCCCCTCTCTCCATGTCACTGATGAATCCAAAGGAACAGCAGGGCTGCTATAGTTTGGCACCAGCGCCGTCGCAGGAGCTGCCAGAACGATGTTGAGCACAACAGAGAACTGCCTTAGGGGCTCCGACTCCGGATTTTTCCTCAGGGTTGACTCCCAAAGCCTTTCCTGTGACCGGGTGTGCCGCAAGGCAGCAGAGGTTTGAAATCAGGGTTTACCTTCCCCTAGATGGGCTACCTTCCCAGGTTGACGAGCCACCATCTACCCGAAGCATCTGGTTTTAAGGCGCCAGAGATCCGCCCTCGCCCCTTCTCCTATTAGTAAAAGCAGTTCCGCCGGGCTTAGAGACTAAACCACACGGGCAGGCTAGGAGTTGGACTTAGTTGTCAGAGGCTTTTCGAGATGCACGCCGTAAGGAGCATTTTATGAGCACTGGGAGCTTAACCCCAGTGCCGCTCCTGGCTATGACAACCTTGGAACCACACAGTACTCCTAGCTGCTCCCAAAAGACCATGAGCATGACCTTGCACGCCAAGGGTTGGACACATTCATTTTTTGGAGGTGGTGAGGCATAATGCTATCATTGCTTCAACTGAGCTTTAGTCTCTGGATCACAGTGATGGACCCATGTTTCGCCCTGCATGATTAGTATGTAAAAGAAGTCCTCCTGGTTTTCTTGACACATGGCCAAAAGAGCCTGGGAGCATGTAACATTCCTGCTTCTGGAAAGGTGTAACCAACTGGGGAATCCATCACAAAGACAATTTCCACATGATTTTTTTTCCACAGACCCCACACTGATCATGACATCTTGGGCTAGCTGGAGAATAGTTTTATGGAAAATCTCCAAAATGGTGGCCTTCATTGCTGGATGATGTCTTCATCAACTATGCACTGTGGGAGCCCGGGAATGTTTGCCATTTCCACCGATGTCTGACCATACTTCAACTGTCGATGCCAGTGCTTGACTATATCATAGATGGAGCATCCTCCCAATAAGATTATTTCATCTCATCAAGCATCTCCCGTGGTGTGTGGCCTCTCAAGTACAGGAACCTGATGACCGCTCTGCATTCAACTGGCTTCATTATCACACGTTACTCCAACTTAGCATCTGTAAAAGAGAAACTCTTAGGGGTTCAGAGTTGCAAATTACCATGTGGCTTATAGAGATATGTATTATTATATACGTGCAATTTCAGCCTCCAGCAATAACTGGAAGTGGGTCAGGGGGACTCTTTAATGAGTAGTCCTTGTAGTAAATAAATAAATGTTTGCAGTGTGATGTTCCCTCATACTCAGCACCACAATTACCTGTTTTAGCTTAGTCACATTTAAATATTAGTTAAACACAGAGCACAACCAATAATATTGTGCAAATCTGTTTCATCAAACTGACCCAGTACAGGCCGTTTGGCTGCATTTTGTTGAGAATATTCCGGGACATTGTGCCTACATTCATGATTCTGACAAACACAGCAGCAGATACAATAGCTTTAACACACAAACATACACAGATATTCCTTGGACTTTACTGTGTAACAGCAACCTCTTGTGGAGAAATGGAATCTTAATCACCAAAATCAGGAAGGGTTAGCAATAATCTCACACAGACATATTCAGTATAAATACTCCCTATGGCTTTTATCCCACATTTCACCATGAGGTTCAACAAAGACACATTTTTATTGGCTAAGACATGTTTGTGCTCACCAATGTTTTCTTCAGATTTTATTGAAGGCTTTGTATATAGGGATTCAACTATATTTTCACATAGATGTATCAGATGTTTAAGTGACACTCTGGTAAAAATCAAGTTTTTTCTGTTGTTAACATGTCTGTAACATGTTTTTTGTGACTTACAAGACATATTCAGAGCAAAATATCACTGCAGTCCCAAGTCTGTGTTTTTTTGCTGTGAATTTCTAGTTAGGGAACGCCCCCCCACAAACAGGCGAGTTTGGACAGATCGTTTCTAGTTACGTAAGCATTCCTACTTAGCCTGATTGGTTATAACATTACCCAATCAGACGGATACTCTTGGCTACCTTGGGGGAAGAGAGAGGAGATGAGGAGCAGGCCGAAAGAGAGCGGAGAGAGGAGAGAGGAGAGGGGAGGGAGACCCGGTCTGAATGTTTGAGCACCTGGCGAACTGCTCTCGGCAAGCTGCTCTAAGCTCACTTCGTTGGCGGTCGGAGCTGCGGAATGTGAACCATCCATTGGGCCACTTTTGGTAAGCAGAACTGGCGCCAGCTCGCAGCAGTTGCTGGCGGACAGGGTGCTGCACGGTCTCACCACATGCAGCGTCCCATCCACTGACGACTGCAGTGAGCTGGTGCCAGTTCTGCTTACCAAAAGTGGCCCACTGGGCGGCTCACATTCCAGTCTCCAAGTGGGGCCGGGCAGCGACTTTCCGCTCCACCGAGAATAACTCTTCCTCAAATTGGATCGCCTTCTCAGAGCCTTGGCTCAAAGTCCTCTTCTTCCAGCTATTGGTGGGCGGGAGTATGGGTGGAGCTAATTAGAATATTCATAGATCTGTGCATACTTAAGTAGGTGGAAGATGTAAAAGCTCTTTCCAAGCAATTCTAAGGCAATGAAATTTTTTGTGTATAAAAAGCCACAATATACTATTTTGGGCAACACACTTTTTTTTTTTTTTTGATGGTGTTTTTGGTGGGTTTCGAGCCGTTGGAGTGCATCTTTAAGCATCAATGAATAAAAGACGTGTGTATGTTTGTGTGGAATTTCCTGAGTACTTGTGTGTTTCTGTGTCTGACAGCCAGATTCTTTTCCTCAGATTTAATTGAGAATGAGCCTGGCTCAGCTGAAGTGTACAGAGACAGAAAGGAGGCACCAAACCAGCAAGAGAGTGGTGACCTTCTGTCTTCTAACCGCGCCCCCGGTAATCTCACATCTAAGTGTGAGCACTGCAAAGATTTGACTCCAATGGGCTGTGACTCCAGTCTGTATGAAAGAAATGTCAAAACCTGCTTTCTTGTCAGATGGCACATTTAAATCTGACATTCAGTAAGGATAAGGACCTGTATTTATATAGCGCTTTTAAAATAAATGCAACATAATGTAACATAAATGTAACCACTTGTAGTGTCACTGTTGTGTCCATAATTATGAGAATGATGAGGAAGCAGAACTCGGTTAACAGGGCTTTATTCAGGATAACTGTATAACTATATACAAAGACTTACGGCACTCGCCTGCATGCCAGGTGGCTCCAAAGAGGCAGAGCCTCTTCCGCCCACTTCCTTTATACTCCGAGTGGCGTCACTACCGGAAACCGGCAGTTAGCCACCCCGGTCCACCCACGTCCAACCCGGCCGCCATCTTACTAGTACCAGCCTATTTACATATGTTACATCCCCCCTCTTAAAAAAAATGTCAGGCACACAAATAACCCACCCTAATTTGTCACCCGTCTCACGCACTAACAGGAGAAACATATTGTGGAGGAACAAATAAGTTCAGGTGAGAAGCGACGAGCTGGAAGGTTTCAGAGTTTTATTTCCTCCATCATAAGACACACTGTAGCACTGTGCGCTGTGGCTGTGCTGTGTGTGTGTGTCGTGCTGTGCTGTGTGTTGTGTGTCTTTGAGGCATGTATAGTAAGCTCTTTTATACAGACAAGAATGTATGGAACATTTGCATATTGACATACATGTCAGTCAATACATATCAATCACCTGATTAACTGGCGCCAGACTTCCTCTCCTTAATCCGGGGATGTATAACAATAGTCCATTGTTCTGATTGTCTCCTAGGGGCTCTCTGTCCGTATGCAAATTGTCGTCTGCTTAGTGCAGGCTGGCTGAGTGTGAAGATTGAATGTCCATGTAGATTGTGGTGGGTCACCACAATATGTACAAAAACAAATGAACACCTATCCGCTCACACAACTAAGGCTGGGGGGCCAGATAGACTACCAGCGCCCCTACACGGCTGAGCGGGTTACTCTGCCGCTAGTTAGAACAACAAAACGAAGTAACATAAGGCCGTGTCTCTAACTGCAAAATAACCCCCATTCTTATTGTTGTGTATGTAAATAGGCTGTATGAGTAAGATGGCGGCCAGGTTGGTTATGGGCTAGATCGAGGTGGCTGCTGCCGGTTTCCGGTGGTGATGCCGCCCATGGTATAAATGAGTGGGCGGATGAGGCTCTGCCTCTTTCGTCGCAGGAGCCACCTGGTCAGCAGGCGTGTGCCGTGAGCCTATGTACGTATGTAACGGATGCCAACTAGCACTGTTCGGCGTAGAACGTTAGTAAAAAAAAAAAAAAAACTCCCTCCCGAAAGGCCTCATACAGTATCGGTAGCGCTGAGCTATCGGTCGGACCTTTAGCTCAGCGCGATCGTGCTGTGCCTCCCATGCTCGAACTGTGTAGTTGACTGGTAGGTCGCGGGTTCATGTCCCGAGTGGGCGAACTGCGCAGGATGATCTCAGTAACAATGGTGCCGTGAACCCGGGATGGGAGTGAGGTTTAAGGGGGAGAGTGTAACGGATGCCAACTAGCACTGTTCGGCGTAGAACGTTAGTAAAAAAAAAAAAAAAAACCTCCCTCCCGAAAGGCCTCATACAGTATCGGTAGCGCTGAGCTATTGGTCGGACCTTTAGCTCAGCGCGATCGTGCTGTGTCTCCCATGCTCGAACTGTGTAGTTGACTGGTAGGTCGCGGGTTCGTGTCCCGAGTGGGCGAACTGCGCAGGATGATCTCAGTCACACGTATACTAAACTCTGTTTAATAAAGCGTAAAACTGCAGCAACCGTGTGTTTGCTTTATCCCAATTATGGACATAACATTTGGCAACGAGGTAAAAGCGGGAATGGATAAGTTTGTTGCTGAATTTCATCCGTTTCTGGAGGCGCCAGGCAGGCCGCCCGTGCTGTGGCCTCATTGGTTTTCTGCTTTTACCAACTACCTCATGGTCTTGAACCTCAGCAAACGGGAGAGGCTTCGCGCAAGGGCTGTGTTAGTCCATAAGTTGGATGCTGAGGGGCAGAGAGTGTTGGAAAGCCTGGGTGGGGCCGACAGTTCCGATGGCGTGGTGGAATTGAGGGCATGCCATTTTTGCGCTGATGAGAGCATCACGGTCCAGCGCATCCATTTTCGACAGCGCCGCCAGCGTTTAGGAGAGCCGGTGACGATGTTCATTGCCGAGCTCTGAAGGCTGGCAAGAGGGTGTGAGTTTGGACGCCTAGAAGAGGAGATGATTCGGGATCAACTGGCGGAAAACGTTTGTAATGAAGTGGTCCAGTCCAGGTTATTGGAGTTTCCAGGAGAGTTGACACTGGCCACGGCTGTTGAGCTTGCCCAGCGGTTTGAGGCAGCAGAGATCATCGTGAGGGGCCTGCCTGAAGGGGCCTTTCTAATGGCCCTTTTCCACTAGCCCAGCACACTCACCACGTCTTGATTCACTTCGACACGGTTCAGCTCGGTTGTGTCTCCATTACAACCGTGTTAAGCTGGGGTGGGCAGGATTTTTTTTACAGCAAGGCGGCGCCACACTCCCATGACGTAAAACACGCGACCCAAGCAAAACATAACACATGCATCATGGCGGCTGTACAAGGTGACTCCTCGGTCTGTGGCTTTTTTCACCGTAAATGCCAAAAAGGACCGCCAGACACGGGTACAGGCAGCGAGATTAAACACTCTGGAATAGTTCTGCAGCTTCTGGGAGAGCCAAAGACGTGAGGATACAAACTAGGTCATATATGACGGTAAGCTAATGTTGCTAATGCTAGTTTGCTATAAGTACGTCGTACTACACTTTAATGTCTGCAAGTTATCGCTGTTAGGTACTAAAATATGTACGCTGTGTGTGTGTGTGTTTCAGATGGCTCTGTTGTGGGGAAATTACCGCTTCAAACGGTCGGTCTGGGCATTCAGCACAGCCTGTCACTGATGTCAACAGCCTGTCACTGATGTCAACACAGCTTCACAAATGATCAGTGGTTTTAGAGCTTAAGAATGTCTGTAGAAACGTTTATTTCCTGTGCAACAAATTGCTCTGATCTGCGTGAAAATCATGGAGAGACTGTTGAGACATCATGGACGTACCTGCTTCTGCAGCACTGAGTCTGAGGTGGTGTCATGGCAAAAAATGATCGGCTGACACAACTTGATCGCCAGGTTAATGACTATATTAGCCACAAAATATATATTCAAAAAGTAAACAGTACTGAGTTACGTATAATAAGATATATTTGACAGTTATGATGCATTTTAGGCCAAAACAAACTTGATCTAGGATTAAAAGCAATTAAAATAATGCAGTCACAAGGTTACATGAAAAATACTTGATTTACTAGATACATGTACTGTAGAAATATATATTCTCTGCATCAACAATGTACTATACATTCATTCATGTAGTATTGCACTGGGAATTGCACTGACAATAAACCTCTGAAGTTTTTGCAGATGTGTAGCGGCCTGATTCAACCCCCACAACACAGAGACAGAACACAGAGACAGTCAGCTCGCACTCCTGGGTTTTTTTCCGCTGCATGCTGCGTTTACAGCTGTGAGGTTAAAGTGTCATCCATGCATTGTGTTCATGCATCCTGTCTGTACCTCTGTTATGCAAATGCCCAGATTGACTGCTGTGAATGCCTTTGATGTATTGTCTGAATTGAGTATATATGCTGCACTGTGCTGTAAATCTGCCTCTCATTCTCTCACTCTGATTCTGCATCTGCTGCGAGACACACACACTGTCTCCTCTTTGAGAGCTGGAGGAACGAAGCTGCAGCCTGCTCAAGCCATGGGCTGCAGCCGAGTTCTGATGAAGGCGGGTGATAATAAAGCTATTTAAAAATCCAACGCTGCCTTTATTTTATCATCCTCTTCACTGGTGACCCCGGAATGCACACGTTTTGTGCAAATGCAACCTTCTGATCTGAACAGCCACGCTGGCGACCCGAGACTGAAGAAAACGAGCGGCCAGCGAACGCAGCACCCGGGCATGAATGCTCCGTCGCAGCGGCCTGACTGGTCTGCCCTCCCTGCTGCCTCAGGGAGGCCTCGACGCAGAGCTCACGGCGGGCGAGCTGCTCTCAGGACATCAACCAAGACCGGGTAAGCGGCAGAGAACGTCATGGCGCGCCCTCGCCGAGATCGGCACATCCACGCGGGACCGGCCGCGCAGCTCCTCCACATCAGAGCACATGCGGGCGACTCCCATGGCCGACGGAGCACACGTGGACCTGAACGCACCATGACTAATCTGCAGCCACGGTTCGTCAGAGATGTTTTTCGGCGCAGACTGCGCCGATCTACACCAAGTTTCCGACCCTGATTTCCTCTCCTGCGGGCCCACCCACGCACGGAGCCCCGGCACGCGCACCGGGGGTGACGAGGACGGCGCACCACGCACGGGACAAATACGGCTTTTCCGACCGCCTTCCTTCTGCTGCACACTGGCCCTTCAGGCTTGCTTGTACACCTGAGGCCCGCAGCTTGCTCACGGGATTTTATGGTCTTAGCCATGGCACACAAGGGGAATTCAGCTGTCTGCGGTTCCCGAGGCTGTAGGGTTACGTCTGCCCTAAAGTCAACACGCCAGTCCCTCTGCTTTTATTTTTTTTCTTGCCGCCGCTCCTGCTTTTCTTCATGGCCACGAGAGGAGTCAGAGACTAATTTTTTTTCTTCTTCTGATCTCCGCATGTTCAGACGGGACATCGCAGAGCAGCAAGCACTTTTGGTGTGACTCGAACAATTTTCCCGCGCCCGGTCAGCATTTGCTACCCCCTCTCCCCCTCCTCCTGCACAGAGCTTTTCCCTGCTTGCTGCCCAAACTGCAACATCGAGGTCACGGTCCCCTACCGTGCCCTCTGAGGGGGAGCAGTGTAGCAGCCTGATTCAACCCCCACAACACAGAGACAGAACACAGAGACAGTCAGCTCGCACTCCTGGGTTTTTTCCGCTGCATGCTGCGTTTACAGCTGTGAGGTTAAAGTGCCATCCATGCATTGTGTTTATGCATCCTGTCTGTACCTCTGATATGCAAATGCCCAGATTGACCGCTGTGAATGCCTTTGATATATTGTCTGAGTTGAGTATATATGTTGCACTGTGCTGTAAATCTGCCTCTCATTCTCTCACTCTGATTCTGCATCTCAGAATCAGAATCAGAATCAGAATCAGCTTTATTGCCAAGTATATTTACAAGTAAACACACAAGGAATTTGACTTGACATAAGACGCGCACGTTAGGCGCATCCAATGACGCGTCGCCATACAAGGCGCCTGTCAACAGTGGAGGTAAAGAGGGGGGAGGAGGGGGAGGAAAACACAATAGGAGAGAGAAAAAACATAGTAATCAGAATAAACGCTCATATGTGAGCCAAATTTTGACTACACAGAAAAAAACCCTCATGCATTAGCATACAATAGAATTCACAAGACACAAGACACAAGAGAGCAGTGTACAGTATCTTTAATCAGTTCATGAATCAATGTGTGTGCGGTGTTGAGCAGTGTTGATGATAATAAGAGAGACCCAAGGACCCTTGGCAGAAGATGTTTTGTCTGTCTGGCGCCCAGTCTTATCTGGCGCTGCAGCTGGCTGTCCAAGGCCTTGTGCTCATGATTTTGAAAAAAAAACACAGACTGCAGACAGCCAGGAGGAATTTTCATGGGGAATAATAGTGCCAAATAGGACTGATCACAGAGAAGACTTGTATTTCTTCTGTAGATTCAGTACATTAATCCTTCATTGCGCAGCTTTGAATTCGTCGTGGAAAGACCTGAGCGAACCCATGATGTAATCCACCTTACGAGACAGTTCTCCAGTAGTCGCTATCATGGTCTTCTCCAGTTTCTCAATTTGTTGGATGCACCTCGCCTGGCCAGCATTTTGATAGGTTGAATCCATCTTCAGCAATTTGCGGTAAACCAAGACAATTCCTGTCCCAATCAGAATTATCCCAATCACCAAGATTACGAAGATAAACAGATCTTCAATATCTTCGATAGAAAGATTAGAGAGACACAGCATTTTCCATTTACCCGTGTCACATAGATAGCCCACTGGAGCCGTTCCAGCGGGGCAGACAGCTTCCCCCGGAGCACTTTTCCTTGTTGAAAAAATAGTGTCAATTGTGTTCAAAGCCCAGCTTATTAACTCCATAATTTCTTTTCGGCGGTCGCAGTTAGACGCAGGCAGACAACAGCAAGCTGGGATCTAGTAATAACAGGAGGGGAGGAAAAAATCAGCAGGAGAGAAGAAAAAAGCGTCTGCTCTCTTGGGAGGGCGGAAGTAAAATCTGTGTGTGTGTCTGCTGCGAGACACACACACTGTCTCCTCTTTGAGAGCTGGAGGAACGAAGCTGCAGCCTGCTCAAACCATGGGCTGCAGCCGAGTTCTGATGAAGGCGGGTGATAATAAAGCTATTTAAAAATCCAACGCTGCCTTTATTTTATCATCCTCTTCAGATGTCTCTTTTTTATATGTGAAGGTTACCACCATGTGGCACAAATTAAATACTGAAAGTTTGGAAAAGCTAAGATCAATCCAGCAGTTTGAGAAATCACTTTTGGTTTGGTGTAAGTCTGTCAACAGAATTATGAACCATAAAGCAGTTTGTGTTAAAATGTTAAATCCCATTAAACCTAATCCGGGGGCTTCCAATCATGTGTCATGGGGGGCCAAGACCCTGCAGGTTCTCTTCTACCCAGTCTCTTCAGCAGGTGTTATCAGCAGTCAGTGGAAGAAGTTCAGTGGAATCTGCTGTTGAAGACACTGGTTGGAGGTAAAGCCTGCAGGGTCTTGGCCCTCCATGGTGCATGATTAGACACCCCCACCCAAACCCATTATGATGAAGAGCAGATGCTAATATGACCCAGAATTCCTCCATATACTGGTACTGTCACTAAAGTATGCAGGGTCTTCTGCGGTGGCACATCCAACAATACAGTCTTCAGTTAATAAAATAATTGTTTTGGTTACTTTTTTCTTAAAAATGAGCCATTATTTTCAAGGTCACCGATAAATCCTTTGTACAGTTGACTCTTTTCCCACCGGTGTCTTAACAGACAAAATAGAAAGTCATGATGCAAACACATAAGTCACTAAATTGTTTATTACAATCAGCAGCAAAATCCAGATTATTCAGAATGTGCAAAATTCAAACTGTAAAAAGAAAAAAAAAAGAAACTGGAATGGGTCACACACGCCAGCCACGCTGCCTCACTGAGAAGCAACTGGATCGGCCCCTTGTACTGGTCCTGGTTCAGCAGATCTTCAGCCTGCATCTCTGTAAATAGTGAGGCAAGGTCCAGTTGGGGTGGACAGTTTCCCTCTTGCCTAGACAAAAGACAAATGGGTGGTGGTTAATTAAAGCAAGTGTAAAACATATTTGGGAAATACACTTGTTGCTAAAAGCCAGTGGTGGAATGTGAATTAATGAATGAATCTTTATTTCGGATTGATTAAAAGTAAAGATTAAAAGAAAATAGAATAATATAACAAAGGGGAAAAAATCTAACAAGGTCAAATTAAACAATAACTCCTCTGATTATACAGTTCAACATAAGTCATCTGAAATGGGTGATGGCTGAAGCTGCAGCTTATATTGCCCACCCATATTCCATCCAAGAATTCAAAAGAAAAACAAAACAGGAGGGATTACAATTTGAATGTGACAATAAAGTACTTTGTTGTTGTATTTAACCACAATTTTCATGTAGCTGCGCTTCAGTAGATTTTACAAGGGCTGCGTTACATTTAAAATCATCTGTTTTTACTGTGGCCTCAGCAGTCAGAATGAATTAATACATTCACTTGAATGGAATATAAGATAAGATAAGATAAGCCTTTATTAGTCCCACAATGGGGAAATTCCAGGATTGCAACAGCACAGGGATAGCAACACTCAGAGCAATAATCAGAAGGCAAGAAAAAAAAAACAAGAACATCTAGTAAACATATGTACATATTACTATAAATGTATATATATAGACACACAGTGCGGAGCATTATGGTTGGTGAATGTGCAGCAGAAAGTTTAAGTTCTCTCCCCGCGGATGCGGCGGGCCAGCTGGAAGTCTTTGGGCATGATGGTGACCCTCTTGGAGAAGAAGAGACCCACCAGGTGGGCCTCTCTGGTCTCCTGCAGAGCCATGACGGCGAAGCTCAGGAAGCGCAGGTGGGTCTTGAAGTCCTGAGCGATCTCCCTCACCAGGCGCTGGACGGGCAGTTTACGGATGAGCAGCTCCGTGGATTTCTGGTAATGACGGATCTCTCTCAGAGCCACGGGCCTGTAACGGCGAGGCCTCTTCACTCCGCCGGTGGCCGGAGCGCCTCTCCGAGCAGCCCTGGTGGCTAGCTGTCTCCTGGGGGGCTTCTTCCTCCAGTAGATGTTACGGGCAGTCTGCTTGGTTCTTGCCATCGCTCTTTATTATTCTGTCTTATATTTCTTGCACGCCGCCTAAACTCCAGCCCGGCACCCGCGTCGTTTTCGCTACAGCTCCCGGTATGTCGAGTTTCCCATTAGCACCGGGCGGCGGCCAAGTGCTAGCTAGCACTAGCTCCTCCCCGCTGTAGCGTCTCCCGCTGTAAACAGTGGCTCCGTCCGCCGACCCGGGAGATCCCCGGGGCGATCCGTGCATCCGTGATATATATACAGAGTGAAAGGTGTAGAAAGAAGAAGGAAGATAAAAAAAGGCTGTTGCAATGGGCAGCCGACTCGTGTGGCGCCACCGGTCCGGCGGAACCGGAACCGGAAAAAAAAAAAAATATATAGTACTTTAACTGAAGGTGTGCATCACCGAGTGTGGAGTCACTCAGTCAAAATATGGAGTTTTTATCAATAAAAGTTTGTCTTGTCTGTAAAAGTGTCTCTTGTTGCCCTGGCTTCATGTGTGAGCGGTGTTTTGTACTAGCATTCCTAAAATATAAAAGGAAGCACTACAATGGGTCTCAAATATTTGTAATGTGTCCTGTTACTGCATGAGTTTATTGATGATAGACTATAAACTACACATATAAAGTAAATTATATTGACGACTGAACATCTCACATTCGCCAAAACATACAGTTATGAACATAACTCACAAAGGATCACATAAGTGATCTGACAAAAAAATAAATACATTAACAAGCAGTTTATTTTACAGTTGATGTGCCATATTCACACAATCAAATAAATCTCAGTTCAGTCTCTTTTATATTAAGTGGAAATTGTGCCACTTTGGTTTTGACACTTTACCTATAAAAGCAAAGGATTTCAGTACGTTCCACAGTGGTGAGGTCCGTTGTGAGGCAGCTGCTTTCCTCTTGCCTAGACGAACGACAGAAATGGATGGTGGTTAGGTTCAAGCAAGTTCAACACATATACAGGCACATCTCAAAAATTAGAATACCATGAAAAAATTCAATATTTTTGTCACTCATTTCAGAAAGTGAAACCCATATTAGATTCATTACAGGGACAGTGATATACTGAAAGTGTTTATTTTAATATTGATGATTACGGCTACAGCCCATATTAACCAATACCTCAGTGGCCAACATTTATATTTAACAAACTATTTTTTTTTTAATTTAAGTTTTTGTAAAGGGTATACAGGTCATTACAGCATTGCATTGTTTACATTTTCATCACATGTTCCCTTATTTTTTGCTATTTGACAACATTGGTAGGATAGTTATTACAACACCCTTTTTTTTTAAAGTGAAAGAAAAGTGAAATTAAAGAGAATTAAATTAAAAAAACGAATAAACAAACAAACAGAACAGCAAAAAACAAACAAACAGAAAATTAAGTAATTAAAAGTAAAAGAGCATCTGAGTAGTGTTGGAACAAAGAGCGGGACCATTATTGAAATGGTATTTGTCAAAGATTAGATCTAATGGAAGATACATATGCGATCCAGGGTTGCCAAAAGTTCATGAACCCATCCATGTCCTGTCTCAGTGCGAATGTCAACTTTTCCATCGAGTAAATGTCTTGAATCACGTTAATCCAATCTTCAGGTGTAGGACAGTCCTTCAGCATCCATTTTTTAGTTAGGGCTTTTTTACTTGCCAATATTAAAACATTGATTAAGTATTTATCTCCTCGTCTTTCCAGTGAGTCCGGTAGTAAACCCAAATACAAAGTTACAAAAGAAAAGGGAACTGTTATTTTGAATATTTTCCCCAATATTGTCTGTACATTGGTCCAATATTGGTGGATAACTGAGCATGACCAAAACACATGAAAATGATTTGCAGTCTTTTCACCACACAAGCGCCAACAGTTCAACCCCTTAAGGGTAAATTTGTTTTGTGCTGGTGTTCTGAAAAATCTTACCAAGTTTTTCCATCCAAATTCTCTCCACTGCAGGGATAAGGTACTTTTCCATTGCTGTTTATTTAGCTTTTCCCATATTTCCAATTGTAAAGTGAAATTCCCCTCTTTTTCCCATCTCTCTTTTATATATGATGTGTTGTCTCCTTTTAAGTCTTGAAGACCTTGGTATATTTTAGAAATGTATCTGATCTCTGGGATCCCTTTATATGCCATTAAGAAGACCTTCAGAACACCTGACTGGGCCCTTTCCAAATCCTCCTTTTTAAGTATATTGTTTATGTGGTGTCTAAGCTGAAAGAACCTGTAAAGATCTTGATTTATTAGACCTTGTTTTTTCAAATCTTCAAAACTTCTTAAAGTTTGCCCCTTAAAAAAATCGTAATATTTTATCAGCCCTTTCTCTTTCCACTCTTTAAATCTAGTGTCTGTTTTATTGGGGGTAAAGTCTTGATCATAGGCAATCCATTGCAGAAGTCGATAGGGCTCTTTAGCTTGATTCTCTCTGACTATCTTAAACCAAATTTTTAGCGGGGTCTCTATCCACGGGTTAATGTTATTCAAGAGTTTAGGTAAGGCATTGTTCCCTATTAACGCCTGTAGGGGGATGTCACTTGTTATTTGGCATTCAATCTCCTTCCATTGTGCAGTGTAGACTGGGTTACATATCTCTACTAAAGTTTTAATTTGTGCAGCTATAAAATAGTCCCTGATATTTGGCAGCGCGAGCCCACCTTTGTCTTTGTTTAGCTGTAGGGTTCTATATCTGATTCTAGGTCTCTTGCCCTGCCATATGAATCTTGAGATCCTTCTGTCCAGCTCCTGCCATGTTTTTTTGGGAGGTTCTACCGGTATTGTTTGGAAAAGGTATAGAAGACGTGGAAGTATATTCATTTTGACTGCTTCAATTCTTTGTGCAGTACCTAAGAATGGTATCATATTCCATCTTGCTAGGTCAGATTTTATTTTTGTCACCAGTGGATCATAGTTTAGTGTTATAATTTTGTCGAGTTGTTTCGGGATATTGACCCCCAGATATTTCATAGATTCCAACTCTCAGTTAGTTTTGAGTTCACTTAGTGAATAATGATTTGGGTCATAGTTGAATGTTAAAACTTGGGTTTTATGCATGTTTAATTTGTACCCCGATAAATCTCCATAGTCTGAAAAAACTGAGATTAGTTCTGGTAAAGAAGTGTCTGGCTGCCCTAGGTATATTAAAATGTCATCCGCAAAGAGTGCTATTTTATGTTCCTTCTGACCAAGTGTAATACCTTGAATTTCTTGATTTTGTCTTATCCATTGGCTCAGAGGTTCTATGAAGATTGCAAAGAGCAGTGGAGACAGGGGGCAGCCTTGACGACATCCTCTTTCCAGCTCAAAAGATGATGATAAATTACCGTTAATCCTTATTTTAGCTGTTGGTTTTTTATATAATGCCTGTATAGTTCTAATGAAGTTGTTATGAAAATTGAAACTGGATAAGATTCTATATAGAAAAGACCAGTCAACCGAATCGAATGCTTTTTCAGCATCTAATCCCAATATGACTGCATTTAAGTTATATTTTTTTATATGATGAATTATGTGTAAAGTGCGTCGAATGTTGTCTTGTGTCTGTCTTTGTCTTATAAAACCTGTTTGGTCTAAGTGAATTAAGTCTGTCAGTATGTTTTCTAACCTTTTGGCAAGGATAATGGTAAAAAGCTTATAGTCCTGATTTAATACACTGGTTGATCTGTAGTTGGAGCATTCTAGTTTATCCTTTTCAGGTTTAGGTATAACTGCAATGACCCCTTCTCTCCAGGAGGGGGGGATTTCCCCTGTGTGGAGGACATAGTTAAATGTTTTCAGGAGGAGAGGAGATAGTTGCTGTTTAAAGGTTTTGTACCATTCTGCTGTATAGCCATCTGCTCCTGGGGATTTGTTAGCTTTAAGTTTCATAATTGCTTTTTCCAATTCTTTAGGTTGTATTTCTGACAGTAGTGTTTTATTTTGTGATTCCGTAAGTTGGGGAAGGTTTAATGTGTTTAGGAATGTCTCGGATGCGTTTTTATGTTTTTTGTGGGAGTATAAGTTCTTGTAGTAATTCTCGAAGCTTTTAAGAATATCCTGAATTCTGAATTTTATTTCCTTTGATACTGGGTCTCTGATTTTGTAGATTGCTCTTTCTGTTTGTTGTTTCCTCAATTTATAGGCTAGTAATTTTGCCGATTTACTGCCTGCTTCATAGTGTTTTTGTTTCAGAAATGTAAGTTTCTTCTGGATTTCTATTGTGTAGATCTCATTTATTTGATTTTTAATTTCTTTAATCTTGAGCGAGCCATTAGAACAGGGGTGTCCAACCATGTGCCATGGAGAGCCAAGACCCTGCAGGTTTTACCTCCAACCAGTGTCTTCAACAGCAGATTTCTGTGAACTTCTTCCCACTGATTGCTGATAAGTGAAAACACCTGCTGAAGAGACTGGGTAGAAGAGAAAACCTGCAGGGTCTTGGCTCTCCATGGCACATGGTTGGACACCCCTGCATTAGAATGAGTGTTGTCTTTGTGTTCTTTTTCTAGGTTCTTGAGTTCTGACTCTAGTGTGATTAGTTTTTCTTGTCTCAGTTTCTTTTGGGTTGCCAGTTTTGCAATAATTTTTCCCCTTATTACAGCTTTGCACGCATCCCACAGTATTAAAGGGGATACTTCTCCATTATCGTTTTCTTCCAAATATCTGAGAATATCTGATTCCAATTCATCTTTCAGTGGTCCTTTCAGGACATTTGAATTCAACCTCCAGGAAAATGTATTATTTGTGTATTTTTGGATGTTTAAGTCCATATAGATCGGACTGTGGTCAGAGACAGCCATCAGTCCTATTTTACATGTTTTTACTCTTCCAATGTCTCTTTTAAACATAAAAAAGTAATCAATCCTTGAGTAAGATGAATGTGGCGTTGAATAAAAAGTATAATCTTTTACATTGGGGTTGAATTCCCTCCATACGTCACAGATTCCCATTTCTTTTAGTAGCATCCGAGTTTTCCTATTTTGAGTGTTATTTTGATGTGAAGAATTACCTGTTGCATCCCAGTATGGATTCAGTCTTAGATTGAAGTCTCCACCACATATCACTAAACCTTGGGCTTTAGTTATCATTAGGTCGAATACATTTTTATAAAATTTCCATTTAGCCCCTGGTGGTGCACATACATTCAGCAGGGTGATATCTTCTCCCTCTAGCCGCCCAATTACCAAACTGTACCTCCCTTCTTTATCTTTGTGTTCTGATTTTTTTTCAAATGTAATTTTGGTTGATATCAGTGTCGCTACTCCCCTCCTCCTCCCTGATTTATATGAAGATGAAGAGATCATTTTAAACCCTTGTCTATTGAGTTTAGTGTGTTCCACGTCTGTTAGGTGGGTTTCTTGTAAAAATATTATTTCTGCTTTGTCTTTTTTCATTTTGCGTAGAATCTTGGATCTTTTAACTGGATTCAGGATCCCTTTTACATTATATGAGGCTATTTTGGTTACACCCTGTTCCTCCATTGTATTTTCTTATTTAGTATAACAGTGTGGTGGCCCTCTTTTTTGCTACTCAGAAACTGAAAGAACATTAAGAACATAAAAAACATTAAGAACAGTGTACGAAACTTTAAAACAAAAAACTGTCAAAAAAACTTCCTGAGCTGGGGTCTCTTTAAAGACCCTGTAAGAGCCCTGATGGAGTGTAGGCTCTGATGGAAATTCCTCAAACTCGGTTACGTGTTGAGGGCCCTCTCTTATCCCTGTAAGTTGTCCCATGTTTTTAACGTGAATTTCAGATCCCAATCCGAATTTGTAATGATTTTTTTTTTTTTTTATGCCTATACCCTATGAGATTGTGTGCACCCTCCCACCCCCATCACAGCAAACATTCATTCTAATACAGTATTTGTTAGTGTGGAGAGAACATGTGGGTCATTGTTACATTTCTATTTTAACATGATTTTTTTTTCCCTTTAAATTAAGAAGATCTTTGTTTCTAATGCTATAACTGCTCCATGAAAGGTTTTACCACATGCTGATTCTGCATCTCCTTTAATGTTTGTTACCTTGTAGGAGGGGGGATGGAAGTGCAGAATGACTGAAAAGAAAAAAAAACAAAAAGGTCGCTATTCCTTCCTGGAACTGGAAAGCTTATCTTTGTAGCTCTGGGGCTGGGTTTCCCGCTGCTGGCCCGTGGATTTTGAAGGTCTCTGAGTGGACCACGTTTGAGCTCTGATCTTCTCGCTCAGATTCGCTGCGGGTTTAAACACCGTTACCGGGAGCCCTCTTCTTGCCATGTCAATTGTTGCTTCTTCCGCTGAATTATAGAGACATGACTCTTCACCGTAAAAGACCCTTAACTTCGCCGGAAATGGCGTCTGAAAGCGTAGATTCTGTTCCCGTAGAACCTTTTTGGCGTCGTTATATTCCCGTCGCTTTTTAAGAACCTCAGGGGCGTAATCGTGCTCCACGAAGACTTTTCTCTCTTGATGCATAAATCCTTTTTTCTGCCAAGCCCGTCTTACAACCTCTTGTTTTATTTTGAAATCGGAGAATCTTACCACCACCGAACGCGGGGGCGCTTCTGCTGCTGGCTTTGCGGCTAATGTACGATGGGCCTTTTCTATCTTCAAATCGGTGGTTTGTGGAATATCCAACTTCTCTCTCAATAAGGATTCCACGCATTCCGCCACTGTGTTGAAACTATCTTCAGCTCCTTCTTTCAGACCGTGAATTCTGATGTTATCTCGTCTCTGTCTTCCTTCTTGGTCGGTTAGCTTAGCCTCCAGCCTTGACTGTTTTCTGTGTAAATCCAGCATAGAATCTTCAAGCACTTTTACTCTTTCTTCAGCTTCCAAGATTCGGTTTTCGGCCTGGTCCATTCTGCTGTTCGTCCTTTTTAGTTCCTCTCTGAATTCATGAAATTCAGCCCGAAATCGTCGTAATTCATCAAATAGCGATTTCAAGCTAATCTTTTTGTTAGCTAGGTCCAGCTCCTCGTCTTCTGAACGGAGGTCCTCCGGTTCAGATTCTGCGGCCGCTGCGCGTCCTGACCTGGGGAATGTCAGTTTCTTCTGTTTTTGGTTAGGCATGGTGTTTTTGTCTTTTGATTTTTATTCTTCCAAAAATCCGTTAAGTCTGATTTTGAAGATGTTTTCCTTGGATTGGGTCTGGGAAGTCCGGGAAGACCGGAAGTCCCAACAAACTATTTTTTAAAGTTAATTTTATGTAATATTCTAATTTTTTGCCAAATTGAATTTGGGGTTGGGCTTGGGGACCTCTTGGGGCTTGGGGACCTCTGCCAAGCGCCACAGTTCCCCCCATACAGTGTTTGTGTGTACGTTTTCAGATTCCTTGACCATGAAAACATATGACTAGCAATTGGATTCACAATGATAGGATTAGTGGTTGAGTAGTTATTCATGAAAATCGCATTTTCCATAATGGCGGGTTTCTTCTGGACGGTGATCCGGATCACCACCAAAATCTAATCATCTGTAGGATACCCCATTTCTGACAATCTGTGAAAATTTCATGAAAATCCGTCCATAACTTTTTGAGTTATGTTGCTAACAAACAAACAGACAGACAGACAAACCAATGCCGATGAAAACATAACCTCCTTGGCGTAGGTAATAAACGCTTGAAATATATCACTGTCTGTGTAATGAATCTATATAATATAAGGATTTCTCTTTCTGAAATGAGTGACAAAAAATATTGAAGTTTTTCATGACATTCTAATTTTTGGAGATGTATCTGTGTTAGGGAAATACACCTGTGAAAGTCAGTGGCGGGATGTGACAAAAATGATTCGTTTCCCTGACAAGCACTGCAGGATCCACAGAATAAGTGTGTGGGTCTATTCTGACGCTTTAGAAAATTATATGAATTTATTTATTTATTTAGCGAATGCAAAGTCCTTAAGCCAAGCAGTTGCCTCCTGGTTTGCTGTATGGAGGGTGTGTAATCCTCCTTCCAGTCTTTGGAGCGGGCAAGCCTCTATGATGTGTTCCATAGTTTGCTCCTCTCCACATGCGCACAGTGGGCTAGGGCTACTGCCCCATCTGTGAAGGCTGGCCAAGCAGGGGCCATGTCCAGTCCTGAAGCGATTGAGTGTAGACCACTGTCTCCTTGGGAGGTTGGTGCCCGGGACCTGTTGGTTGGGGTTTATCACCAGCTGTTTGTTTGGGACCTCCTTGGTCTCCCATTCCTCTTGCCAAGCTGTCTGGATGGTAAAGTCAGCTGGGGGAGGGTTTTTCCAAATCGGCCGTCTGGATGAAAGTCGGGCAGTGGGTGGGGTGTAGATATCTGCATGGATTGGTAAGTGAGGAAAATCTTTAACTTTTTGGAGCATCCTTTGAGTTAATGCTGCTCGCCGGATGTGTGGAGGGGCTATGTTTGACAGTACAGAGAGCCAGGGGAGTGGTGTTGAGCGGATTGTTCCAGTTATAGTTCTCATGGTTGAGTTGAGCTGGGTGTCTACATGGTGTGTGTAAGATGACCTGGACCAGACAGGGGCACAATATTCTGCTACAGAGTATGAAAGGGCCAGTGCTGAGGTGCGCAGGGTGGAGACTGCCGCCATGAATTATATGAATGACTTTATAAATCACTGGTTTGAAAAAGCACTTTTAATATGTCGAGATTTCGGCTCCTGTGGTCCATTTCACCAGTCGGCGGCGGCGGCGGCCTCCGTCGGTCTATGATGACCATGGAAGAGAATCCTAAACGTCTACTCTGCTGGAACAGCACCGCCTGTGGCTGAACAGGCCGATGCGCGAATGGCAGTCCCTGTCACACAGGTCGCACTTGTGGGTGGTCTCCGTGCTGCTGGGTCTGTGGCGGTTCTTCCTGCTGGTCCTTTTTTCATCTGCTGCAGCAGTCAGTCTCTCTTCACCCGCCTTGAGCTGTCTGGTCAGGGTGCCTCTCCATTTGGAGCGGTCCGTTGCAAGGTCCTCCCAGCGCTCTGTGTTGATCTCTAGTGCCTTCATGTCTCTCTTGCAGACGTCTCTAAAGCGCAGCTGTGGGCGGCCAACGTCTCTCCTGCCAGTTGCCAGTTCTCCGTAGAGGACGTCTTTGGGGATTCTGCCATCCTCCATACGGTGAACGTGGCCTAGCCAGCGGAGCCCACGCTGCCTGAGTAGAGTGAACATGGAGGGAAGGCCGGCGCGGGACAGAACTTCTGTGTTGGGCACTTTGTCCTGCCAGGATATGTCCAGGATGTGGTGAATGCAGCGCAAGTGGAAGGAGTTCAGTCTCTTTTCCTGCCGGGCATATGTTGTCCACGTCTCACTCCCATAGAGCAGTGTGCTGATGATGCAGGCGTTGTACACTGCCAACTTCATCTTGACAGAGAGTTTGGGATTCTCCCACACTCGTGTGATGAGGCGAGTGAGTGTGAAGGCTGATTTTCCAATCCTCTTGTTGATCTCTGTATCAAGGGAGAGGTTGTTGCTGATCGTGGACCCCAGGTATGTGAACTGATTCACGACCTCCAGCTCGTAGTCATCGATGGTGATGGTTGGTGGTGCTTCCGTGCCTTGCGCCAAGATGTTAGTCTTCTTCAGGCTGATGGTAAGCCTGAAGTCCTTGCATGCCTGGGAGAAGCGGTCCATCAGGGTCTGAAGCTCTTGCTGTGTGTGGGTTGCGACAGCAGCGTCATCTGCGAACAGCATGTCTCTGATTAGAGCCTCGCGTACTTTGGTTCTGGCTTTCAGGTGGGCGAGGTTGAAAAGCCTGCCGTCAGATCTTGTGTGCAGGTAGATTCCCTCTGTTGCTGTGCTGAAGGCATGCCTCAGGAGCATAGCAAAGAAAATCCCAAAGAGGGTTGGCGCAAGTACACAGCCCTGTTTCACTCCGCTGCGTATGTTGAATGGCTCTGAGACGTTGCCATCGTGCTGCACTATCCCCTGCATGTTGGTGTGAAACGATTCGATGAGGCTTTGCAACTTTGGTGGGCATCCTATCTTTGACAGGATCTTGAAAAGGCCCTCTCTGCTGACCAGATCGAACGCTTTGGTGAGGTCGATGAAGGCGACTTACAGGGGCATGTTCTGTTCTCTGCATTTCTCCTGGAGTTGGCGGATGGAGAATATCATGTCTACCGTCGATTGCTCAGCGCGGAAGCCACACTGAGACTCGGGGTAGACACGTTCGGCAAGCTTCTGTAGACGAACGAGAACAACTCGTGCGTAGACTTTGCCAACAACGCTGAGGAGGGAGATGCCCCTGTAGTTGTTGCAGTCGCTTCTCTCCCCTTTGTTTTTGTAGAGGGTGATGATCTTGGCGTCCCTCATGTCCTGTGGTACGGCACCTTCCTTCCAACACTGGCAGAGGACGTCATGCAATGGCAGCAGTAGGGCGGTCTTGCAGTGCTTGATCAGGTCAGGGGGTATGCCGTCGTTGCCGGGTGCCTTGCCAGCGGCCAAGCTATCAATGGCCTTGCTGAGTTCGTCGATGGTTGGTTCGGCGTCAAGTTCATCCATGGATGGCAGGCAGTCGATGGCATTATGGGCTGACGGTGTCACGGTGTTCTGTCTGGAGTAGAGGTCGGAGTAGTGTTCCACCCATCTCTCCATCCGCTTGTTCTTTTCTGTGATTATCTCCCCAGTGGAGGATTTGAGGGGGGCCGTCTTGCTCTGAGCCGGACCAAGTGCTTTCTTGATGTCATCGTACATACCACGGATGTTCCCTGTTATGGCAGCGGTTTGAATGTCTTGGCTGAGCTGAGTCCAGTACTCGTTGGCACAGCGCCGAGCAGTCTGCTGAACTTTGCTTCTCACAGCCCTGAGAATCTGGAGATTCTTCTCGTTTGGGTACTTCTTGTACTCAGCAAGTGCTGAGCGCTTGGCTTCAATGACGGGGGTCATCACGGTCAACTTGGCATCAAACCAGTCCTGTGACTTCGAGGTCTTCCTCCCAAAGGTAGCCAAGGCTGTGCGGTGGATGGTGTTTCGCAGCTCTTCCCACTTCTGCTTTGCAGATTCTCCTTCTTGTGGTACACCAAGTTCCTTCTCAAAGGTGGAGGCAAACTGCTCAACAAGTTCTGGTTGAGCCATCTTGCTGGTGTCAATCCGTGCCTTTCCAGGCTGTCTAGCACGATGGAATTTCTTCAGCTGCAGCTTGACCTTGCAACACACCAATGAATGGTCTGTGTCGCAATCTGCACTCTGGAACGAACGGGTGATTAGCACGTTCTTCAGTGAGGTGCGCCTGGTCAGGATCAAGTCCAGCTGGTGCCAGTGCTTTGAGCACGGATGTTGCCAGGAAACCTTGTGTTGGGGCTTGGTCTTGAAGAACGAGTTTGTGATGCACAGATCGTGATATGTGCAGAACTCGAGTAGCCGCTGTCCGTTGTCGTTCATTCTGCCCACGTCAAAAGGTCCAAGACAGGAGGGCCAGGAGTCGTGCTCAGCACCCACTCTGGCATTGAAGTCTCCAAGGAGAATGAGTTGTTCAGAGTTGGGGATGATCCTGACAGTTGTTGCGAGAGTCTCATAGAACTCGTCTTTTGCCTCTGGGGTGGCTGTCAGTGTTGGGGCATACACACTGACGAGGGTGACTGGGCCTGGAGTGGTGTCTAACACCTGGCATGTGGAAACACATTCTAGCATTAAATTGCACACAATTTAATGCACAGCACCAAAGTGCAATACGTACACAAACCAGGACTTTAACCAGGATTAACATATTTCATCGTTTTGCTCTCACAAGCGAATACTTAGGAGAAAACAAGCGCGAATCAGCAGAGTTGCCTACTAGCTAGCTAGCTAGCTACTAGCTAAAACTCGTTAGCCAGCACAAAACGGCGCTGTATGGCTCAAAAAAGTGAGCTTACCACCAACAGGATAAATAAGCGAATAGATGCACATTATTACAAATCACTCACCATCGATGGTTCTCTCACGTTCATCTTCAGCTTGTCCGTAGTCCGGTTCTATGCTGGGCTGCCATCTGTATTGGTCCGGATCACTCCTCTCACTATGGATAAGATAAGATAAGATAAGATAAGATAAGCCTTTATTAGTCCCACAACGGGGAAATTCCAGGATTGCAACAG
This sequence comes from Pholidichthys leucotaenia, assembly GCA_020510985.1. NCBI lineage: Eukaryota > Metazoa > Chordata > Actinopteri > Cichliformes > Pholidichthyidae > Pholidichthys > Pholidichthys leucotaenia. The sequence goes on along the minus strand of CM035839.1, from coordinate 316,961,503 downwards.
CACAGGGATAGCAACACTCAGAGCAACAATCAGAAGGCAAGAAAAAAAAAAACAAAAAAAAAAACAAGCAAGCAAGAGCAGCTAATATACATATGTACGTATTACTATAAAATATATATATATACACACACACACAGACACACAGTGCAGAGCATTGTAGCTGGATGGAATAAATATATGAATATATGAACACACAGTGCAGAGCATTGTAGCTAGATGGAATAAATATGTAAATATATAAACACCCACAGTATGGAGCATTGCAGCTAGGTGGAATAAATATGCAAGTATATAAACACACACAGTGCGGAGCAATGTAGCTAGATGGAATAATATGTAGATATATAAATATATAAACACACCCAGTGCTGAGCATTGTAGCTAGATGGAATAAATATGTAAATATATAAACACACACAGTGCAGAGCATTGTTGCTAGATGGAATGAAACAGCATAACCGTCTACTTAGTTATCCTACATGGTATGATTATGTGCCCATACATATTCTCACCCTCCATAGCGACCGGTAAGTTCCTAGTTGTATGCCGGAGGGGACCATTGTGTAAGTCTATTGCATCTTTTGCATTCAAAAAACTATTAGTTTGTTACGTCTTTTTGCTATCTCTGCGAGCAGCCCTGCTTAGGTTGTACAGTCTGACAGCCGTTGGTAGGAAGGACCTACGAAACCTCTCGGTTGTGCACCTGGGATGATGTAGTCTGCTGCTAAATGAGCTCCTCAGTGCATTCAGTATGCCCTGCATAGGGTGGAACTCGGACTCCAGCAGAGATGACAGTTTAGCCACCGTCCTTCTCTCTCCTATCTCCTCCATCGGATCAAGGCGCTGCCCCAGGACAGAGCTAGCTTTCTTAATCAGTTTGTTCAGTCTCTTCCTATCGGCTGCAGTAATGCCACTGCCCCAGCAGACCACTCCAAAAGTGATGGCTGATGCCACCACCGTGTCATAGAATGACTTCAGCAGCGCCCCTTGTACACCAAAAGACCTGAGTCTCCTCAGCAGGAACAGCCTGCGCTGTCCCTTCTTGTAGAGTGCATCAGTATTGTGTGACCAGTCTAGTTTATTGTTCAGATGAATACCCAGGTACTTATAGGATGTCACCATCTCGATGTCTGTTCCCTGTATATTTACTGGTACTGTGAGGGGCTGCCCATGCCTGCGGCAGTCCACCACCAGCTCCTTAGTTTTCCTCGCGTTGATCTGGAGGCAGTTCCGATGGCACCAGTCCACGAAGTCCTGGATAAGCCCTCTGTACTCAGCTTCATCTCCATTGGAGATGAGGCCAACAATCGCAGAGTGATCAGAGAACTTCTGTAGATGGCAGTGTGTTGTGTTGTGTGAGAAGTCCGCAGTATAAAGAGTGAACAGGAAGGGAGCCAGCACCGTTCCCTGGGGGGCCCCCGTGCTACTGATGATCGTGTCGGACACACAGTCCCGGGTTCTCACAAACTGAGGCCGGTTCGTGAGGTAGTCCAGGATCCATGATGACAGGTGCTGGTCCACCCCTGCGCGCAGCAGCTTGTCCCTGTTGAAAGCACTGGAGAAGTCAAAGAACATGATCCTCACCATATTCCCGGGCTTCTCCAGGTGGGACAGAGAACGGTGAAGGAGGAAGATCACCGCGTCCTCCACCCCAATGCCATGCTGGTAGGCGAACTGGAGTGGATCCATCGCTGGTTCCACCAGGGGGCGGAGGTGAGCAAGGAGCAGTCTCTCCAGGGTCTTCATCAAGTGGGACGTCAAGGCCACCGGTCTGTAGCTGTTCAGGTCTTTGGGGTGGGAAGTTTTTGGTACAGGTACCACACAAGATGTTTTCCACAGCTGTGGTACCCTCCCCAGTTTCAGGCTCATGTTGAAGATATACGTCACAATCCCACACAGCTGGTCTGCACAGGACTTGAGGAGCTTTGCGCTGATGCCGTCCGGTCCCGGCGCCTTCCTCGCCTTGATCTTCCTCAGCTCCGTCCTCACCTGGGTCCTGGTCAGGGTCAGGATGGGGGGCTGTGTGTTGGGAGTGGGGGGGTGTTGGTGGAGTGGGGAGTGGGCAGCAGGACTTGATTTCTTTAGAGGCAGCAGTGGTTGTTGTGCAGTCAGGGGGGAGGGCGGTTGGTCAAATCTATTGAAAAACAGATTCAGGTTGTTCGCCCACTCCCTGCCCCCTGTGGCCTGGGGGGAGGTATTCTGGAGCCCCGAGATGGTTTTGAGGTTTCTCCAGACCCCGCTGATGTCGCTCTGTTGCAGCTTGTCCTCCATCTTCTTCCTGAAGCTGTCCTTGCCTTCTCTGATCTTTCTCCTCAGCTCCCTCTGTACGGATCTGCCACCAAGCAGAGAAAACTCCGCACCTCTTCGTTGGACCATGGTGTGGAGTTCCGCAAAACCTACAACGCTGTCTGTATTAATATCGTATTTACTCTGTGACTGAGTTAGTCCATGAAATATTGCAAATGGCGGTCGTGTAGATTCATCAGAAGACGGTTGCTTTCGTGACGTTACGGACTGACCAATCAGCGGCGACCAGGCTGTTGACGTCACATCTCGGCACGACTCAGCACGATTGTACCCTGCCCTCGAGCAGGCACGAAAATAGCGCCTGTTAAACCATGTTGGGGCTAGTGGAAAGAGCAACAAAAAAGCGTGCTGAGCTGTCCCGTGTTGGGCTAAGCGGGGCTAGTGGAAAAGGGCCTTAAGTGAGGATGATTCTTGCTCTAAGGCACCGAGTTGGGACCCTAATGACGGTGACGCCGGAGGTGACACGTATGCCACTGCGGTGAAGATAAGATCTGCCCCTGGTACACCTCGTTGCTGTGGGTGTGGGTCCCCTGTTCACTGCTATAAAGCCAGTGTGTGCCCAGTAAGAGGAAAGCGATGTGGCAAGTGCGGTCTGTGGGACCACTTTGCCAGGACGTGCGACAAACGAACGTAGAAGCCATGGAAGAGAACCAGGTGCGGCGCAGAAGTCTCCAACTATTGTACATACAGTCTCCCCAGTGACAACGGGGAGGATTGGCTGTGATGTCATGCTCGACAGTGTCATGGTTCCACTGTTGGTTGGCACAGGTGTTGTTATCTCGGTGATGAACCTGGCGACCGTGAACAGTTTGTTTCCCCACTGACAGATTAAACATCAAGAGAGGGACTATTATGGCCATGGACTGAACAGACTGGCTGTGGTGGGCTTTATGGAGGTAGAGGCCCGCTACGGGTCATCGTGGTGCCCCAAGCCTGCATTCATGTCACCGCTGCGGGGGTTAACATCATGGGGTGTAACCTATTTTATAGCCTGGGTTTTTCTATCTCCAATGTGTCGGGTGAGAAGTGGTCGGGTTGCGGACTGTGGAGCCGGCCGACCCCGCTGATGGATGGCGTGGAGGTGAGGGAATAGGACTGGCTGGACATGTGTCATGAAGGAGAGCACGTTTGGCGCTGTGCGAGGCTGCCGCGGGTTAGACCCGATGCCAGTCTGTTTGATGCCCAAACCGGGGGTGCGGGGTGGCACGACGGGACCCCGCTGACGACCTGTAAGGACGAGGCGCCCACGCTGGATCCAGAAGGAGTGGGACCAGAGAGCGGGTTGTTACATCGCTCGGGAAGGTGGTCAGCCATGGGTAACATGGACCGGGCCCAGGAGTTGACCGGACCGTTGATGGAGACCAGTCAGACCCAACATCACCAGAGGAGGAGGTCATGGGCTTCCCTGCAGGTCGGCGACATGGTGCGGCCCAGGGTTGAGGCCCGGATGAGAGGTGAACATGGCTTGCGCAAGTGACGCAATAACAGGAGGCGGTTCCGAGTGCAGGCCGTTCGGAGTGACAGGTATCTGCGCTTGTCTGACCAGACCTGGATGCATCCAAATGAGCTGCACAGGGTGCAGAAGATGAAGTGGCACGGTGGGACCCCTAAGGTCAAGAGACAGAGGCGTCTGGAGAAAGACCCACCTGAGGACTTAGAGAACTGTTTTAGTTTCTGTCTGTTTTTCTCCCCAGTCCAGATGTGTTTATTTCTTTATTTATGTTTGTCTGCTGCTGGTTTGGTACCCTGGTTTAATTAAAAAAAAAAAAGAAATGTGCTTGATGGAGGGAAGTTTTCTATTATTGTGATGTGCACTGATTAAATTTTGGCCTGCGGAGTTTGTGTGTGTAAATTATGTGATTTTGCTAATTTGGGGGTGAAATTTTATTAGAATGTTATTTGTGTGCCCAGGTTTGGAGTGGTGGGGTGTGTTTGGCCCATGTGAATTGTTTATTATTGAGTATTTACTGTCATGCGGTGACCCTCGCAGATCACCATAAGACGCCAAGAGTCCAATGAGTTTTGCGATGATGGTGATTTATTAACACACAAGACAGGACAAGACTGTGAACCGTTCTCAGCAAAAACACATAAATCAATACATGGGCTCGCAGGGCTGACCCAGCCACTACGAGTTAAACTGTGACAAAGCATGAGATAACGAACCTGACATGAAGGTCAAAACGACGCTCTGACAAGGATAGTTGACAATAACTGACAAGGTGTTGACCATACTCCTGCAACCTTACTGCCGCTAGTGCCCGCTTTATGAAGGCGAACACTAACGAGCAGTAATGACACAGCTGACCAGCCTTGACAGGCGGAAGCCCCACCGAGCACCTTCACAATAAGAGCCCGGTGAGGCCAGAATACAACCCACAGCTGTCAAGGCCGGCAGCGAGCTGATCCCAGCCCGAGCGCGATCAGAACCCAGCGCTCGGGTCATAACAGTACCATCCCTCCGAGGGCGGGCTCAGAACGCCCGAAGGACCACCCTGCCCCCACCCCCACCCCCCAGGGTGGGTGGCTGGGGGTAGGAGCGGAGGGAGAGAGACCAAACCCAGAAACAAAACAGTGACAAGAAAAATGACATACAGGACAATGACAAGAATAACTACTCAGGTTTAAATCAAAAAATGCACATGGAGAAAACGAAAAACCAGAACTACTGGGTCAGACATACTAAACGCAAGACTATGACAAAATACCAAATATTCAAAATCAGACAAAATACAGAGAAAAACAAGGCAACAGTAGAACATAACACATGCTAGGGCAATTGCAAGACATAACCAAGCACAAAATACACAGGACAGCAAGGACGAGAAAAAAAAACAAAATAGAACAATCACTGTGATGAATCAACCCAGAAAAACCACTTCCCCCCCCCCCCCCACCGACAGTTTATGCTGACCAGCGGAGACCAAGCGCCACAGGAACAGTTCAGGTGGTCTCCCCGCGTCCAACAGCCGGCGGGTGGTCATAGGATACGGACCATGACCAGGTGGCTCACCACAGTCCAACGCCCAGCATGTCCGTTCCTCTGGTGGTCGAACCAGGTCGCCCGAAGGCACACACAATACATCGGGTGGCCGACCCGAGGCACCGAACCGGCGAAACAGTTCCTCAGGCGGCCAACCCGTGTCCCTCAGCCACCAGTCCCGAGGAAAAACAGCCCGCGGCGGCCTCCCTGACGAGGACAAAACTCGGGAGAGCCGGAGCGAGCGAGCAGGAGCCCCCACAGCCCCCGGCGGGGATGCACAGGGGCGGTGAAAGGTCTGCAGCTCCTCCCCCGTCTGTGGACCACGCTGGCGCTGCACCTCCGCTGGACCCCGATTGGGTCCCAGCTGCACCCACGTCGAGCCCCGATTGGGCTAGAACCGCACCCGCAGTGGACCCCGATCGAGCCTCTGGTGCACCCACGTCGGACCCCGATTGGGCCAGATCCGCACCCACGGTGGACCCCGATTGGGCCAGAACCGCACCCGCGGTGGACCCCGATTGGGCCAGAACCGCACCCATGTCAGACCCCGATTGGGCCACAGCAGCCTCCACAACGGACCCCGACTGGGTCAGTGCAGCTCCGCTGATGATCTCCACCCCCGAACCTGGGACCTCCAACCCAGTGACTCCGACTCATTCCACGCCGGCGACACTGCAACAAGGCTCAGAAACAAGAAAACCGGGATCAGAATCACCGGTAGCAACAGAACCCAGCGAGACGAGCTCGGGCGCAGCAGGCGGCTGCTCCTCACTCGCCTCCCCAAGAGGCAGGCAAAAATGCTAAAACACAGGGGACAGAGACAAGCGGGAGCACTTGCCTGCACTCGGGTTCTGTTGCCACCCAGGACTCCGACAATCCAGGTTCAGGGCAGCGACTCTCGTCAGCAGGCTCAAACTCAGCTGCGTCGGGCTCCACAGCTGGCAGGATGTCATCTGCAGCCTGAGGTTCCTCCCGCGCTGCTGTCCACGCCGATGACCCCTATGGCGTGGGGGCAGGGGACCCTCGACCCACTGGCTCAGACCGCTCCGGCGAGGAGACCCGGGGACGCTTCTTCGTCGGCTCAGGCTCCGGGCCGCAGTCCGCTCTTCTCCTCCGTCCATGACGTGGCTGCAGGGCCGGACCCAGGCTTTCCAGCACTGCAGGCCCCCTCTTCATCCGACAACGTTGGCCTGGCGTCGCGGACCGCTCAACCGGGGAGAACACAGAGGCAGCAGGTTTAGTTATTTTCGCTACAGCAGGTGGAGGGAGCTCGGGGGGCTGCGAACCCTGAACTCCGCCCCCAGGAGTCAGACAAGGCAGATTATAATCAAGATGTAACAAATTATCATGCACTTGCCTTTCTCCCAGGGAAGAGATGGTTCCTGCTGCAGGGGACGTTGTTCCTCCTTCTCCCCGCTAGATGGCGACAGAGGGCCCCCTGGATGGACAAGGTGGGGCCGCTCTCAGAGGTTCGCTGACGGGCTTCGCCGGCAGCGGTTCCAGCCGGGGATTCTGCTGAGGAATACTTGGGCCGTTGCGCCGACGTCGTCGTCGGCCCCCAGACAGCGTGAACTCCTGGACCGGTTCCGGGACAGGAACGGGACTCCAATGCGGGTAGCGAGGATGCCTCCTCCTCTGCTTCCTGCTTCTTTCCTCCTCCAGCCCACGGAGTTTCTCGCGCTGCATAGCGAGTTCATCTCTCCTCATCACCACCTCTGGGTGATTGTCATAATGGAGAGGGAGATTGTCCAGGAGTTCCTCAGCGCAGTCTAGGTGCCAGCGCATATAGCGGGAGTTGACGTCGAAGGTAGCGGCGAGGAGCGTCCCGTCGACATACTCCAGCGCGCTCGCTAGCTCTTTGCCCAGGCGCCGACCGCGGCCCCTGGATGACGGCATTCTCCTAGACGTTGACACCCAAACAGGGAAGAACAATTGTCCAATTACTGCAAAAACTCACGGTGAAAGACGTCTCGGTGTGGCGTCTCCGTTTAGACGTCCTGGCAGGAGTATACTGTAATGTGGTGACCCTCGCGGATCACCATAAGACGCCAAGAGTCCACCAGTGAGTTTTGCGATGATGGTGATTTATTAACACACAAGACAGGACAAGACTGTGAGCCGTTCTCGGCAAAAACACAAATCAATACATGGGCTCGCAGGGCTGACCCAGCCACTACGAGTTAAACTGTGACAAAGCATGAGATAACGAACCTGGCATGAAGGTCAAAACGACGCTCTGACAAGGATAGTTGACAATAACTGACAAGGTGTTGACCATACTCCTGCAACCTTACTGCCGCTAGTGCCCGCTTTATGAAGGCGAACACTAACGAGCAGTAATGACACAGCTGACCAGCCTTGACAGGTGGAAGCCCCACCGAGCACCTTCATAGTAAGAGCCCGGTGAGGCCAGAATACAACCCACAGCTGTCAAGGCCGGCAGCGAGCTGAACCCAGCCCGAGCGCGATCAGAACCCAGCGCTCGGGTCGTAACATTTACATACCCAACATTCTGGATTATGCCCAGTGTGTGTGTGGGGGGGGGGTGAGTGTTGTGGGGAGGGGGCGCCAGTAGCTGTTATTTGTCCTGTAATTATGTGTTTTGTGTGGAGCTGTTCTGGGATTGTTTTATTTTAATTACCTCTGCCAAGGAGGTTATGTTTTCATCGGCATTGGTTTGTCTGTCTGTCTGTCTGTCTGTCTGTCTCTTTGTTAGCAACATAACTCAAAAAGCTATGGACGGATTTTCATGAAATTTTCACAGATTGTCAGAAATGGGGTATCCTACAGATGATTACATTTTGGTGGTGAGCAGGATCACCGTCCAGAAGAAAGCCGCCATTACGGAAAATGTGATTTTCGTGAATAACTACTGAACCACTAATCCTATCATTGTCAATCCAATTGCTAGTCATATGTTTTCATGGTCAAGGAATCTGATTTTGTTATTGTAGTTACACAGCTTTGTTTTGTGTTCGGCGGCAGAATAATCCGCCCAGCCGTGTGGGGGTGCTGGTAGTCTACCTGGCCCCACAGTTAGTTGTGTGCATGGATAGGTTGTTTATTTGTCTTTGTAACTGTTTTGTCTTAGTGTGTGAGTCGGGAAGCAAATTTTGGGGGGGACTATTTGTGCGTTTGGCACAAATTTCTTTGAAGAAAATGGTGTGTATGTAAATAGGCTGTATGAGTACGATGGCGGCCGAGTTGGTTATGGGCTAGACCAGGGTGGCTACTGCCGGTTTCCAGTGGTGACACCGGCTATGGTATAAAGGAGTGGGCGGAGGAGGCTTTGCCTCTTTCATCGCGGGAGCCACCTGGTCAGCGGGCATGTGCTGTGAGCCTATGTACGTATACTAAACTCTGTTTAACAAAGCTCCGTAAAACTGCAGCAACCGTGTGTTTGCTTTATCCCAATTATGGACATAACAATTATACTATACATAACACCCAAAACCACAATACATATACTACTGGCGGCCCCCACCCCAACTCCCACCCCACATTGGGCACACAGAACAAAATAACATTGGGACATTCAATTAAAATGGGTCAAATAAACCAGGTGGGTTCAAATTCACCACTGTGTGGAGAGAGGAATAACCAGGCAGAGCGGTCCAAAACAAAGCAGGCTTTATTCATTTCTCTCTCTCACATCATCCAGAATCACAAGCATCAGAAAAAAGTCCCAGGTCGCAGGCACCTCTCCTTTGATAGCCTACGACCCGCTCAGTCACCTGCGGTGCTGCAGTAACATGAAAGACTTTGCAATTCCCATTCTCTTTGTCACTGTTTGCATCAACACACCAACCCCCGCATCAACACACAAACCCCCCATGACGATTCCCCTTGTCCTTCCTTCTGAATGGAAACATACTGAGTAGGTTCCCACACTGCCCCCCCCCCACCGAAACTCAGACTGAGCCTTAACCCCCATGTCCTTTGGGCTTCAGCCTACGTCCATAGCAGCTGTAACGGGGGGTCTGCGGTTCCGAGGCGCCGCTGTGCTGGTGGGGGGCTCTTGGGGGTGCGTCCGTCTGTGGGGGGACATTGGGAGGGGGGGGAAACATCTTAAGCATGCCATTGTGACTGATCTGATGAGTCATTTAACTGGGGAGTTCTCAGTGGGGATCGTCCGTGCCGATGAGCTTGGGCCAACACCACCTGCTCATCTGCTAAAACGAAAGCAGGCTTAAGCCTGTCTATACAGACTGTTTCCCTGTGTCCCCCCAAGTCTAACACAAAATGTTTCTCCCCTGGTTCCAGCACTCTGAACGGGCCATCGTAGGGCGGGTGCAAGGGGGTCCGGTGGGCATCATGCCTGACAAATACGAACGCCGCGTCCTTCAAGGCCTTTGGCACAAAAACGCGTGGAAAACAATGGTGGACCAGACTGGGTACTGTCCCTGCCACTGCGCTATGCAGTGAAAGCGGGGATGGATCAGTGTTCGGCGCGGGGCTGTCCGGCAAAAATTCCCCTGGGAGCCGCAGCGGCTGGGAAAAAACCAGCTCTGCTGGGGTGGCTGCCAAATCCTCCTTCGGTGCAGAACGCAACCCTAATAGAACCCATAGCAACCAGTCCACCCAATTTGCATACGTAAGCGAAGCCCTGATCGTTGCTTTAAGCGACCTATGGAAACGCTTGCATAACCCATTGGCCTGGGGGTTGTATGCCGTCGTGTGATGAAGTGTGACGTCCAGGCTCCGGGCCATGGTGGACCAGAGGTCAGAAACAAACTGCGGGCCCCGATCGGACGTGATATCCGAAGGGGCACCGAAACATGCCACCCATGTCGTCAAAAAAGCGTGTGCAACATCTGCGGACGTGGTGGAAGCTAGCGGGACTGCTTAGGCCAGCGCGTGGTGTGGTCCACCACTGTCAGGAGGTGCACGAACCCCTGCGATGGTGGGAGGGGGACCACGAGGTCCACATGAACGTGGTTGAACCTCTTACCCGGGATATGGAACGGCTCCAAAGGGGTCTTTGTGTGCCTGTGCACTTTGGTTCGCTGGCACGCTACGCAGGCTGCAGCCCACTCTTTCACCTGTTTGCACAGGCTCGGCCAGACGAACTTTGCTCCCACCATTTTGACTGACGCGCGCACTCCTGGGTGCACCAGGGAGTGAACCAATTCAAAAACGCGGCAGCGCCAAGCACATGGGACCACCAGGCTCGGGCGGCCCGTGGAGACGTCACAGATTGGGGGGGGGGGGGGGTGTCTTGCAGTACTCTGCTCTCCAGCCTTAACCCTGTTGGTCCAGACTGGAGTGCGCAAAAGTCCGCATCTCTGATCTGCTCAGCAGCCATGGCCGTGTAATCTATCCCCATGTAGACTGGGGCCACTAATGCGCGCGAGAGGCAGTCTGCCACCACGTTGAGTTTACCAGCCACATGCTGAATGTCAGTCGTAAACTCTGAGATCGCGGCCAGCTGTCTCTGCTGCCGGCCCGACCATGGTTCCAAAACCTTTGCCATAGCGTACATTAGTGGCTTGTGGTCCACGAACACAGTGAAGGTGCACCTTTCCAGCCAGAACTGGAAGTGGCATATGGCCAGGTGAAGAGCCAGTAACTCCTTGTCAAACGCACTGTATTTACACTCACTGTCACGCAAAGACCTGCTAAAAAAAGCAAGCGGCTGCCAAGAACCTGCGACGCGCTGCTCCACGACGGCCCCTATGGCCACATCCGACGTGTCGGTAGTGAGCGCTATCCGAGCCACCGGGTCTGGTTGCGCCAGCAGTGCGGCGTTTGCCAGGACTGTTTTAACCTCGGAAAATGCCTGATCTCGCTCAGGAGTCCAGTCGACTCTGTCCGTTTCCGTTTCTTAAGCGCAGCGTACAACGGCTGCATGAGCTGGGCTGCGCGGGGGAGGAAACGGTTGTAAAAGTTAACCATCCCCCAAAACTCCTGCAGCACCCTGACCGTCTGAGGCCGGGGAAAATCTGCCACTGCGCCCACTTTCTCCCATAAGGGTATCGCGCCCTCCGGTGAGATGGGGTCACCCAAAAAATCGATTCCCGTCACCCCGAACTGGCACTTCGCTGGGTTGATTATTAATCCATGCTCCTCCAACCTCTGGAAAACTGTCCTGAGGTGAGCTACGTGTTCATCCTCGGACACGCTGGCCACCAGGATGTCGTCCAGGTAGACGAACACAAACGGCAGATCACGCAACATCACATCCATCATGCTTTGGAATGTCTGCGCCGCGCCTTTTAACCCGAAAGGTATGCATAAAAACTCAAAAAGACCAAACGCAGTTATTACTGCCATCTTAGGTATGTCCTCAGCGCGTACCGGGACCTGGTGGTAACCGCAGACCAGATCTATCTTGGAAAAAATGCGTGCCCCAGTGAGGTGAATGGAAAAATCCTGAATATGGGGGATCGGGTAGCGGTTGTGCGCTGTGGCGTTGTTCAATCTGCGGAAATCTCCGCACGGTCGCCACGATCCCTTGGCTTTAGGAACCATATGTAGAGGGGATCTTCATGGGCTGTTTGAGCATCTGATGATGCCCAACTTTTCCAAGTTGGCAAACTCCTCGCGCGCTATGACCAGTTTAGCTGCGTCCAGGCGACGAGGTCGTGCGAAAACGGGCGGCCCCATGGTGGTAATGAAGTGCTCCACCCCGTGTTTAGTGACAATCGCCGAAAAAGTCGGGACCGTGAGTGCTGGGAACTGGGTGAGTAGTGTGTGGAACTTACCCGCTGGAGCTGTGACGTTGGCTAGCATTGTGGGCTCGCTCCTCTAGCTGTACAGGGGAGAGAATCAAAAGACACTGCGTTAATCAGGCGTCTGTGGAATGACGTCACGTGGGGCACTGGACGTAATGGCGGCTCTCTAGCTGATCTCCAACAAGCCCACAAAGTAAATGCATTAAATGGGATAATTTTACGGTTCCTACTTCAATAATTTTAAGCTCCAGCACTGCAGTTAGACGTATTTCTCTTCTCAGAGCGGTGAAAAGGACAAATTAAATACAATGGCTACGTCAAAATATTTCAAGACTACAGGCCATGCTGCAAGCAGGAGAAACCATCCACAGGAGGAGGAAGATGCACTGAATGATAGCCCCCCCATCAAATTTACCGACTCAGATGGCCAGCCTCGACAAAGTATTTGAAGAAATTACTAAAATGAATGTTACATTGTGAGGCGTAGTGACAGATGTATTGACCATTAAAGAAACGGTGTCGGAGTTGAAGATGGCAGTAGCGGCCTTGCAGGTGAGATTGGATGAAGCCAAGGCACGCATTGCCCATGTGGAGGAAACCTCTGACAAGTTGGTGAGTGATGGGAATAACCAGGCCAAACAGGTGGAGGACATGCAGAGACGAATGCAAGCTCTGGAAAATTACAGCAAGAGGAATAATGTACGTTTAATGGGGCTAAAACAAATGCATGGGAAGAATGGGACGTTGCTGAGTTGTGTGCAAAAAATCATATCTGAATGTCTTGGTATTGAAAACGGTGAGGAACTGGAGATTGAACAGGTTTATCGGACTCTGGTACCTGTGCCTAATACAGACAGGCCACCCAGAGCAGTGCTGATCCGCTTCCTGAGGCAGTCGGCAAGAGATAAAGTGATAAACGCTGCTAAGGCAAAATGCGGCATTGAATGGGAGGGATGCCGACTCTCCTTGTTTCCGGACTTGACCAAGGAGCTGGCAGAGAGGAGGAAGACATTTACATTTTTGAAGGGGAAACTTATACGGAGCTCAATGTGAGGTACACGCTGGTGTTTCTGGCAACACTGCGTTTCAGATGGGATGGGAGCGGAAGAAGATGGATGGATGGATGAATGGGAAGAATGTGAGCTTCACTACAGCAGCAGCCACAGAGAAGTTTATCGAGAGATGCGTGTTGGAGGTGAAGCATAATTCAGTATGGAGTAAGGTGAGTTTTGTGAACATTATCCCCAAAATAATTATAATTAGGATATACTGGACAGAGGATTGCAGTGTAATATGAATATAAGTTAAATATGGTGGAAAAATGTGTTAAATTTATGACATGGAATATTAATGGATGTGGAAAACCAGTTAAGAGGAGAAGAATCCTTTCCTATTTAAAACATAATCAGGCAGATATAATTTTTATTTAGGAAACACATTTGGAGGGGGAGGAAGTTATAAAATTTAAAAAAGGATGGGTGGGTCATATTTTCTATAGTTCATTCAATAGTAAACGTAATGGAGTTATGATATGAGTTAATAAAAATATAGGTTTTCTCTTATAAAAACAGACAAAAGATAAAGAGGGAAGGATAATCTGTATGCAGGCATTGATAGAAGGCTACCAGATGGTGTTATGTAATATTTATGTCCCCAATATGTCAAACCCTCAGTTTTCATCTGAGGGTTTGACAGGTAAATAGTATATAGAGGGTCATCAGGTAAATAGTATATTAGGGGATACGGAAGGTCAAATTATTTTGGCGGGGGATTTTAATGAAGTGATGGACCCAGTGGTTGATAGAAGTAAACGTAGTGGTCCTATAATGACCCCAGACAGAGAGGCAATTCATATGTTAATTAGAGATGTAGGCCTTATAGATATATGGAGGCTGACCAATCCTAATAATAGAGAATACACTTTTTTCTCACATCGTCATAAATCCCACAGTAGAATTTATTTTTTTATGGCATCCCCCCCTTTTAAATAAGGTTGTAAACTGTAACATCTATACAGCTGCCCTCACAGATCATGCCTCAGTTGAACTGAGTATCAAGATGGATTGTGATGTTGAAAGGAAAGGAAGATGGAGAATGAATACATTTTTATTACAAGATCAAGTTTTTAAAAAAAGATTAGAAGAGGACCTTAAGTTATTTTTTGAGGTCAGTGTGGGTAGCATAGAAGACAGTGGTGTGGGAAGCCTCCAAGGCAGATGTGAGAGGAAAACTGACTGCACAAGCAGATAGATAGATAGATAGATACTTTATTTCGAACAAAAAAGTATAACAAAAACAAAACAAATGTCAAATGCAATAAAGTAACAGTATACAGTGTTCGAAAGGGAGAAGGAAGAAGTGAACACTTATTAATTCCATCTCCTCTTTTCCATAAATACACCCATGTGAATTATATACAAATTACCACCTTTAAGACCCCAAGTAAACAATTTACTGTATTTTGTACATATCAACATTAACACCCATCCATCCTAACATACATTGATGTCCATACATCAAAACCAGCCTCAAACAACACAGATATACACAGTGCTGTCCCACCCACCATTCCATAGTGTCCCATAATGTCCCAGAGTGAGCATAGTGAATCGTACATATAAATACTACCCTTCTAACATATATCCTTTCAGCAAATAATGTTTATACCTCTTTTTGAATTGATTTCTGTTTGTACATAGTTTCAGTTCTGGCTCCAGACTGTTCCACAAATCCACCCCACAGACAGATATGCACATACTTTTCTTGGTTGTTCGTATCTTGGGTTTTGTAAAGTTTAAGTCTCCTCTCAAATTATGATCATTGTCTCTTTTTTTAAATATTTTTTGTATATTAGTTGGGAGTTGATTATTAATTGCCCTGTACATTACTTGTGCTGTCTTAAATTTAACTAAATCGATGAACTTTATGACATGTGACTTTAAAAACAACGAATTGGTATGGTCTCTATATCCTACATTGTTTATTATCCTTATAGCTCTGTTTTGTAATGTGCATATTGACTGTAGGTTGGTCTTGTAGGTGTTTCCCCAGACTTCTACACAGTAGTTAAGATAAGGTAAAAACAGTGAATTGTACAGTAAGACCAATGATTTATAGTCCAAGATGTGTCTTGTCTTCCCCAGTATCCCTATACATTTTGCTAACTTGGCCCAGATGTGACTGATGTGAGGTTTCCAGCAGATTTTATTGTCTAGCGTCACCCCCAGAAACTTATTTTCCTGTACTGTTTCTATTCTGGTATCATCTATCGTTACCATTATTTCATGATTTATTTTATAATTTCCAAATAACATAATCTTTGGGTTTTTTTAGATTTAGAGATAATTTATTTTTGTTGAACCACTGCGTTAACTTTTTCATTTCAGTTGTGACCACCTCTAAAACCTGCTGCAAATTCTCACCAGTGCAAAGGATATTTGTGTCATCCGCAAACAAAATAAATTTCAGAATTTTTGATACTTGGCATATGTCATTTATATACAAAATAAAGAAACTGACCCCTGGGGCAGTTAAAAAGAAGAGGGAGAAGTTAAATAAAACTCAAGAATTGGAAAAAGAAATTAAAATAAAGGAAATTAAGTTATCAGAAGTTTTTTCAGACTCAATGTATCAAGAACTTTGTAAGCTTAAATTCCAGCTATATGATTTTTATAATAAGGACGCAGAGTATGCGCTGTACCGATTAAAGTCCAGTTTTATGAAGGGGGTGAAAAAATAGGTAAATTGCTCTCTAGGCAATTGAAAGAAAGATGTAATTTTAATATGATTCCAATAATTAAACAGGGGGATGAACTTACAGTATTTCATTCACTAAAAATATTAATGTGTGGTCTATATTAATCATATATCCCATAACCTACATATGTATAAGCATGTGAGAATGTTTGGTGATTACATATGTAAAGCGACTTCACACCTCAGAACAGGACAAAAGCTCTCAACCGCCAGTGAAGATCAAAGAGCATCCGAGGCGCTGTGGTGGAGACCAGATAGGTCGCCCTGACCCCCCCCAGGGCCAGGTGGAGGGGTACGAAGACAAAAGAGGGGATTAAGATAGTGAGGGATGTCAGCTTTTGATATGCATGTCTTTTGTTATGTGCGAGTATAAGTTCATAGAGCCGAAGGTGTTCGCTCTCTCACTTCTTCTGCTGCTGCACCTAGATGAGACTTGTTAGAGGAGCTGATAATAAACTTTGGTTTATAAATCACATCGCCTCGTTATTTCAAGCTCTTCTACACTGGTGACCCTGACGCGAGGATGGACCAGAGGCGTTCCCCCGCGATCGACTCATCTGTGGCGACCCAGGCAGACGCCGGCGCCCATGCAGACAGGGGAACAGATGGACGACGTTCCCCCACGGCACAAGTAATAGAGAGGGCTCAACCGAGCACCAGCGCCGCTGAGAGAGCCGAAGGAAGGCACTCTCACCCTGCGGACACATCAATGACGGTCCACACAAACGCCGTCACCGTCAAGCTGCCGGACTTCTGGCAGGAAGACCCCTCCTCGTGGTTTCAGCAAGCTGAAGCCCAGTTTGCACTTGCAGGCATCACGGCTGACGATACAAAGTTCTATCACATCGTCGCCAAACTCGACGCCGCCACTTCGAGATGTGCGCGGAGCATAATCCAGCGGCCGCCGGCCCAGGACAAATATAAAGAACTGAAAGCGACCATCGTGGCAAATTTCGTCCCCTCAGCCGAGGAGAGAGCCGAGAGGATCCTGGCGGTCTACGGCCACAAAGGATGCAGACCCAAGGCCCTCATGGAGGATTTGCTGCAACTTAAAGAAGAGGACAATGACAACTTCCTCTTCCAATTCATATTCCTCAGTACGCTGCCGAGAGGGACGCTTGCCAACATGCGATGCAGCACCCAGCAGGACTTCCGCACACTGGCTCACGAAGCTCAACGGCTCGTCAACGCCTGCAAGGAACAGACACCCACAGCAGCATCCGCAGACCTCAACGCTGATGTCCGGAGCCACGGGGAGCCACAAACCACCGAGCAGAATCAGCCCGTGGTGACAGCGACACGGCCAAGACGTAACAGACGGAGCGACGTTTGTTATTACCACCCCCGCTTCGCCGAGAAGGCTTACAAATGCGTTCCCCCCTGCAAATTTCACGATTTCGGGAAACGCCAAAGCCGAGAACCGTTAACAGCGGCGGTTCTCGGCGAAAAAAGCAAGCTTTTATATGTGACGGACGGACACACCGGCAAGCAGTTCCTTATCGACACGGGAGCTCAACTAAGTTTTGTCATGCCCTCCCAAGCAGACCGGGCCATGGGCACCCGGGGCAATGGAGCGGTGGCAGCCAACGGCTCCATCATCGACACTTTTGGCGAAAAGAGCCTGCCCCTCCGCATCCACGGCCGCAACTACAGATGGACATTTGTTGTAGCGGCAGTGAGTTTTAACTTGTTGGGCGCAGATTTTTTGTGTGCACATGGGTTATTAGTTGATCTAGCGAACAGACGCTTGGTTAATGCACTGTCCTTTGCTTCTATTCCCTGCTCAGCTCGAGTTTCTCCACCACCCGTGCAAGCCAGCGTCACCACAGCAGGAGGTAAGTTTGATCAACTCCTCACCCAATTTCCAGCACTCACAATTCCCAAATTCTCAGCCACAGTGGCTAAACACGGGGTTGAACACTTTATTCCCACAACGGGCCCACCCGTATTCGCCAAAGCTTGGCACTTTGACGCGACCAAGCTCGCCATAGCTCGGGACGAGTTTACCACCCTTGAAAAATTAGACATTATCAGGCACTCGAAAAGCCCCTGGGCGTCACCACTTCACATGGTCCCGAAATCCGACGGTTCTTGGAGACCATGCGGCGATTACCGCAGATTAAACAATGCAACAGCGCATGACCGCAACCCAATTCCTCACATTCAAGATTTTTCACTACATCTGGCGGGTGCGCTTTTTTTTCAAAAATAGACCTGGTCCGCGGCTATCATCAAGTCCCAGTTCGAGCAGAGGACATTCCTAAAACAGCTGTAATAACCCCCTTCGGTCTTTTTGAATTTTTGCGGATGCCTTTCGGCCTCAAAGGCGCCGCTCAAACCTTTCAGCGGATGATGGACGCGGTATTACGCGACCTCCCCTTCGTGTTTGTCTACCTCGACGATATGCTGGTAGCCAGCTCGTCTGAGGAAGAACACGAGCAGCATCTCACTATGGTTTTTCAGAGACTAGAAGAGCACGGGTTAATAATCAATCCAGCCAAATGCAAATTCGGCGTGTCACAAATTGATTTTTTAGGACACAGAGTTTCTCCAAAGGGGGCAGTCCCACTGCCAGACAAAGTTCACGCAGTAAAAAGTTTCCCACGGCCACAAACGGTCAAATCGCTGCAAGAATTTTTGGGAATGGTTAATTTTTACAACCGTTTCCTCCCCCACGCAGCTCAGCTCATGCAGCCCCTATATGACGCGCTCAGAAAACAAAAACCTTCCAACGCGGTCGAATGGACCCCGGAGCGCGAACGCGCCTTCGCGGAAGTAAAAAGTGCCCTAGCTAATGCCACATTGTTGGTTCACCCCGATCCCTCAGCCCGCATTGCGCTAACCACAGACGCTTCAGACCTGGCCATAGGGGCAGTTGTAGAACAACACGTCAGCGGAATCTGGCAACCTTTGGCATTTTTCAGCAAATCGCTAAACCAAACTGAGCGTAAATACAGCACTTTTGACAGGGAGCTGCTAGCGCTTCATTTATCCATCCGCCACTTCCAGTTCTGGTTGGAAGGGCGGCGTTTCACGGCTTTTGTAGACCACAAACCGCTCACCTTTGCGATGGCTAAAATTTCCGAACCGTGGGCAGGCAGGCAACAAAGACAACTAGCTGCGATTTCAGAGTTCACCACAGACATTCGACATGTGGCAGGCAAACTTAACGTGGTAGCAGACTGCCTCTCTCGCGCTGTGACATCGCCAGAGCACGAGGAGACAGATTATACTACCTCAGCCGCAGAACTCTTCGCCAACGCGGACACATACGCAGCCCCAATCCATGCAGGGATAGATTATGCAGCCATGGCGGAGGAGCAAAGTAGTGACGCGGACGTGCGCGCACTCCTGTCTGGACCAACAGGGTTAAGGCTGGAGGAAAGGGGTTTACGCGACGGTGTTAGTTAGTTAGTTAATCCCTTCACACCTGAAGGTGTATATGGGCGGCGTCTATCTCCGTTTCTCTGACCCTAGGCCACACAGCTACTGTAAGTAGTGAAAGCTACAGCGGGGGGTCAGTCCTCTGGTAGCTCTGTGTGTAACTTTACTTTTCCCATTCCATTATGCGGAGCACCACGCTAGAAGGCAGAAAGCACCATTTTTATACGGTCTTTGGTATGACCCGGCCGGGATTTGAACCCCTGCCTCCCGGGTGAGGGGCGGATGCTCTACCAACTGAGCCACCACTCCGGTAGGTGCGCGGTACGCGACGGTGTGCCCCCCCTAATATGCGACATCTCAACCGGCCGACCTTGCCCGTTAGTCCCAGCTGCATGGCGCCGCCGTATTTTCGACTCGATTCACTCCCTCGCGCACCCAGGTGTGCGCGCTTCGGTTAAAATGGTCGCCGAAAAGTTTGTGTGGCCTGGCCTGCGCAAAAACGTAAAAGAATGGGCAAAGACTTGCATTTCTTGTCAGCGCGCCAAAGTACACAAACACACAAAAGCCCCTCTAGAGCCTTTTCAAATCCCTGCTAGAAGGTTCGACCACGTTCATGTCGACCTCGTGGGACCACTACCTTCCTCCCAAGGTTTCACACATCTGTTAACAATGATAGACCGCACCACGTGCTGGCCGGAGGCAGTCCCTCTGGCGTCAACCACAGCGGAGGAAGTCGCTCGCGTTTTTTTGACAAACTGGGTGGCACGTTTCGGCGTCCCATCGGACATCACGTCCGATAGGGGGCCTCAATTTGTCTCGGAGCTTTGGTCAGCCATGGCCAGCAGCTTAGGGGCGACAATTCACCGCACCACCGCTTATCACTCTCAGGCTAATGGGTTATGCGAGCGTTTTCACAGATCTTTAAAGGCCGCCCTCAGAGCCTCACTAACGGATACAAATTGGGTAAATAAACTTCCCTGGGTTTTATTGGGGTTGCGTGCTGCGCCTAAAGAGGATTTAGACGCCTCCCCAGCAGAATTAGTTTTTGCACAACCTCTCAGGCTCCCAGGTGAATTTTTGCCAGAGAACCCAGAGCCAGGGCATCTTCCAGCCCCAGGGTTTTTAGGCAGCAACGGACCGGACTCTCTCCCCGGACCGGCACATCACTCTTTTCCACGGGTTTTTGTCCCCCAAGCTTTAAAAAAAACGCTGAATTCGTTTTTGTTAGGCATGAAGCTTTAAAACCAACCTTCCGCCCACCATACGATGGGCCATTCAGAGTGCTGGAACCTGGTGATAAGCATTTTGTGCTTGATTTTGGAGATAGAAAAGAAACAGTCAGCATTGACAGACTTAAACCTGCCTTCTTGTTGAGAGACGAGCCTGCACGGTTGGCGAGAGCACCTCGGCGGGGTAGACCCCCCAAGAGAAAAGACTCAGCCCCCCTGCAGGGAACAAATAATCACTCTCCTCCCCAAGCTGCAGATTCCTTACAGGAAGGTCCCACCAGGACGCCCAAGCGGACCCACAGCAGATTCGGGAGAAGATTAAAACCCAGACGGCACAAGGACTGATGCAAACTACTCAACAGTTGTTCACTAATTGTGCTGTAACAGTTTAGGACTGACTTGTGATATTACTATGCTGTTATGATTACCACTGAACTCTCTTAGGAGCATGGCTGCTGGAAAGTTTCTTCTGTGGCAAGAGGTGTAGCAGTTAGTATGTCATAATAATTATCTTAAACTGTGAATTTTTCTATTGTCCTTTTCTTAGTCATTTGGGGGGGGGCTGTGGTCTATATTAATCATATATCCCATAACCTACATATGTATAAGCATGTGAGAATGTTTGGTGATTACATATGTAAAGCAACTTCACACCTCAGAACAGGACAAAAGGTCTCAACCGCCAGTGAAGATCAAAGAGCATCCGAGGCGCTGCGGTGGAGACCAGATAGGTCGCCCTGACTCCCCAGGGCCAGGTGGAGGGGTACGAAGACAAAAGAGGGGATTAAGATAGTGAGGGATGTCAGCTTTTGATATGCATGTCTTTTGTTATGTGCGAGTATAAGTTCGTAGAGCCGAAGGTGTTCGCTCTCTCACTTCTTCTGCTGCTGCACCTAGATGAGACTTGTTAGAGGAGCTGATAATAAACTTTGGTTTATAAATCACATCGCCTCGTTATTTCAAGCTCTTCTACAAATGAGGTTTTTTATTGGTACTATAAAAAATTGTACAGTTCAACTGTATTTATAAATGTAGAGCAGGAGGAATTACTAAAGTTTTTGACTAATGTAGAGGCACCTAAGTTGCAGGCTAAGATGGCTGAAGGGTTGGAATCCCCAATTACGGAGAAGGAGATAAAAATGTCAATTTTACATATGAAGAATGGGAAATCACCTGGAAATGATGGTCTTCCAGTAGAATACTATAAGGAATTCATAGATATTCTCTCCCCAATATTAAAGAAAGTGTTTGAAGAAATATTTTTCAAGGGAAGGTTCCCTCCAACATTTAATGAGACTTTGATAACGTTAATTCCTAAACTGGATCGGGATGTAACTGATCCCTCAAACTATAGACCTATAAGTTTGCTAAATGTGGATTGTAAAATACTGACAAAAAATTTAGCTTTAAGATTACAAAAGGTATTACCAAGTATTATTCATCCTGACCAAGTGGGTTTTGTGAAAAATAGATCATCTTCTGACAACATAAGAACACTATTACATCTGATATGGCAGAGTCAATCAAAAAGATGTTCCTATAGCTGCTGTTTCTTTAGACGCTGAGAAGGCTTTCAATAAGGTGGAATGGGAATTTCTTTTTTCAGTTTTGTCACACTTGGGAATAGGACCTGGTTTTATTAAATGGGTGAAAGCGTTGTATAAAGAGCCAAAAGCTGCAGTGATGACAAATGGAGTAACATCTTCCTTTTTTATGCTTTCTAGAGGGACACGACAAGGTCTTTAAGCCCTCTGCTGTTTATAATTTTTTGGGAAATATTAGCAATAGCCATTAGGACTAATCCACATATTCAAGGGGTTGAGGGAGGTGGCACAGAATATAAACTACTGCTTTATGCAGATGATATTTTGGCTACAATAACAAACCCATTGACCTCTCTGCCGCATTTAATGGACACTATACAATCTTTTTCAAAATTATCAGGTTATACAATTAACTGGAATAAGTCAGAGACTATGCCAATTTCAAAAAGTTGTTCCTCTAATATGTTAAAGAAATTTAACTTCAAGTGGATTCCAGAAGGAATGAAGTATCTAGGGATAAAACTGAGTCAGGACTCGGAGGGGATATCTCAGTTAAATTTCAATCCTTTGTTGCAAAAAATGAAAATAAACTTGACTAAGTGGGAAAAGATTAAACTTAGTCTATGGGGCAAAATAAATATTATAAAGATGGTGATCGCCCCTCAGTTTAACTACATTGTCACAATGTTATCAATTAAAATACCAGATATAATTTTTCAAAAGCATGAAAATATGGTTAAACATTTTTTGTGGGAGGGGAAAAGACCAAGAATTAGATTAAGTAAACTGTTTGCTCCTAAGGAGAAAGGTGGGCTCGGCCTGCCCAACCCTAGACTGTATTGTTTGTCTTTTGAATTAGCTAAATTGGCAAAACACTGGAAGTCTGTGGACAGAACGGGTTGGGTAAAGATAGAGTTAGAACTGTGCTCCCCATTCAGTGTCTTTGATATGTTCTCTCAAATTCTAGGAAATATAAAAAAATCCCATCTTTAGTCATGCAAGAGATGTCTGGGATAAATGTCATAGAATGTATAAGTTGTCAATGTATGTTCAGAAGTATTCATCATTGTGGAATAATCCTGCAATCTGTATTGGGAAGACGACTATATACTGGGAGCAGTGGTGTTCCAGTGGCATATGTATTATAGGAGATCTATATAGTGATGGAATATTCTTATGAAAATTTAATTCACCGATATGGTTTAGAGGGTAAGGGTCAATTTTGGAAGTACTTACAGAAAAGAAATTGTGTGATGTCTGTTTTCAAAAAGGTTGATAACAGCTTCAGCTCTTTTTTTGACCTACCACTGAAACGCCACACAGCTTCACAGTTCTATAAAATCACTAATAACTTTATAAGTAATGATTGTATAAATATGAAAAGGCTTTGGCAGAAAGATTTAGGAGAGGAAATTAATGATGACAGATGGTGTAGAATTGTGGAAGAATGTGGAAAATTTGTGAAAGAAGCTAAAGGGAAGTTTACTCAGTATAAAATATTGTATAGGTATTACCATACCCCACTGAGATTGTACAGAATGAAATTGGCAAAAAATAATTTATGTTGGAAATGTCAGACGACAGTGGGAACATTTTTGCACTGTCTTTGGGATTGTTCTCGGATAAGGCTATTATGGGTTAGAATACTATCAATTACTGTATGTCTGAATGGTATGGTTCAAGAATTCCTATGACTCCTGCTCTTTGTTTGCTGGGGGACAGATCACAAATGTTAAATATTTCAAAATTGGACTTTTCAGTTATCATGGTCGGTTTAATCATGGCATCAAGGATTATACTGAGACACTGGAGAACAATGGAAGTTCCAACAGCAAGAGAATGGACAGATGCAATGGTGGAGACAGCATCATATGAACAGATGCTCAGTAGACTGAATGGAGAGATGGGGGATGAGACCTCAGCGTGGGATCGTCTTTGGATATACTGTATATGAAAACAACCTTTGACTAATGGTTTAGGATAAATTTTAGTGATTTGCCAAGAGATAACCATGTCCTATTTTATATATTAGTACTTTGTATATTCACCATATGTATGACAAGCTGTCTGGTATTATCTTTTTATTATGCATCATGTACAGGGCCTTCCAAAGAAAACTAAATAAAAACTTAAATTTCGGGGTTCCACTTCCGGGTCACCAAGGGATGGCAGCATAGAGCGTGGTCTCCTGACCAAAAGCAAGAAATTACTTTGAAAAAGTCAAATTAAAACCGACAAAAACTAGTCGCCCTGAGTACCTCAAGGCCCTGGATGTTGTTGGGCTGTCATGGTTGACACGCCTCTGCAACATTGCGTGGAGGTCGGGGGCAGTGCCTTTGGCATGGCAAACCGGGGTGATGGTTCCTCTCTTCAAAAAAGGGGACCGGAGGGTGTGCTCCAACTTTAGAGGGATCACACTCCTCAGCCTCCCTGGGAAGGTCTATGCCAAGGTACTGGAGAGGAGAGTCCGGCCACTGGTCGAACCTCGGATTCAGGAGGAGCAATGTGGTTTTCGTCCTGGCCGTGGCACATCGGACCAGCTCTTTACCCTCTCGAGAATTCTCAAGGGTTCGTGGGAGTTTGCCCAACCAGTTTACATGTGTTTTGTGGACTTGGAGAAGGCATTTGACCGTGTCCCTTGTGTTTTTTTGTGGGGGGTGCTTCGGGAGTATGGGTTATCGGGCTTGTTGTTACGAGCTATTTGGTCTCTGTACGACCGTTGTGAGAGTTTGGTTCGTATTGCCAACACTCGGTCGGACTCATTCCCAGTGAGAGTTGGACTCCGCCAGGGCTGCCCTTTGTCACCGATCCTGTTCATAATTTTTATGGACAGGATTTCTAGGCGCAGCCAGGGAATGGAGGGTGTCATGCTTGGTGACCACAGGATCTCATCTCTGTTGTTTGCAGATGATGTTGTCCTGTTGGCTTCATCCAGCAATGACCTACAGCTCTTGCTGGGACGGTTTGCCGCTGAGTGTGAAGCAGCTGGGATGAGAATCAGCACCTCCAAGTCCGAGTCCATGGTCCTCAGCCGGAAAAAGGTGGATTGTCCTCTCTGGGTTGGGGACAAGCTCCTGCCCCAAGTGGAGGAGTTTAAGTATCTTGGGGTCTTGTTCACGAGTGAGGGGAGAATGGAGTGAGAGATTGACAGATGGATTGGAGCAGCATTTGCAGTGATGCGGACGTTGTACCAGTCTGTTGTGGTGAAGAGGGAGCTTAGTTCTAAGGCAAAGCTATCGATTTACCAGTCAATCTACGTTCCTACTCTCACCTATGGTCACGAGCTTTGGGTAATGACCGAAAGAACAAGATCGCGGATGCAAGCGGCTGAAATGAGCTTTCTCCGTAGGATTGCTGGACTCAACCTCAGAGATTTTTTAGATTTTTTTAGATTTAGTATACTTTATTGATCCCCAGAGGGGAAATTGAGGGTCATCCACCACCTGGATGGATGAAGCAGCCACGATACGGCGCTATCCCTTAACCATTCACACACACATTCACACCTAGGGCCACTTTAGAGTCTCCAATTAACCTCACCTGCATGTTTTTAGCATGTGGGAGGAAACCGGAGAAATCCCGGGGTAAACCCACGCATACACGGGGAGAACATGCAAACTCCACACAGATCACTGTTGGTCGGGGGCTGGGATCGAACCCACGATCCCACGATCTCCACGATCCCCCGGCC
The DNA here is from genome assembly GCA_020510985.1 of Pholidichthys leucotaenia. NCBI lineage: Eukaryota > Metazoa > Chordata > Actinopteri > Cichliformes > Pholidichthyidae > Pholidichthys > Pholidichthys leucotaenia. Next base: position 316,935,935 of record CM035839.1, on the reverse strand, counting down.
AAGGGTAAACTGTGCTGCCGCAGTGCTAACCACTGCGCCACCGTGCAGCCCAAGAGATAGGGTGAGGAGCTCAGTCATCCGGGAGAGGCTCAGAGTAGAACCGCTGCTCCTCCACATTGAAAGGAGTCAGTTGAGGTGGTATGGGCATCTGATCAGGATGCCTCCTGGACGCCTCCCACTTGAGGTGTTTCAGGCACATCCCACTGGGAGGAGACCCCGGGGCAGACCCAGGACTCGGTGGAGAGACTATGTCTCCCAGCTGGTTTGGGAACGCCTTGGTATCCTCTCTGAAGAGCTGGAGCAGGTGGCTGGGGAGAGGGAAGTCTGGGCTTCTCTGCTTGAACTGCTGCCTCCGCGACCCGGACCTCCGGAAAAGCGGTAGAAGATGGATGGATGGATGGAAAAACTAGTCATAACGTCGACAAAGGAGAGGAGATGCCTCCAAAAGTGAGAAATAAATCAACCATTGTGGTGACATCCACAGAAACTGATGTGCCGCAACATCAAGAAGCTAATGCTAACCCTACCACTGCTAACCAGGGAGAAAACGACGCAAATGAGGATGAAGGAGAGGTGACTAACAATACAATACTCAAAGAACTGCATGAATACAGACAAGAGATCATGAGAGAATTTGCCAAGACAAACTCAAGACTGGATGAAGAGGAGAAAAGAATTGTGGGGAATGAGGAAAGGCTGCAAGACATGGAAGGAGTGGTTGCAGGAATGCTAAAACTGCAAGAACAACTTCAGGAGAAATTAACGGATCAGGAATGCAGGTCGAGAAGAGACAACATCAAGATTTATGGAATTCCCGAACAAAAAGAAATGGACCCAAAGACAATGATTACATTTATAGAGAAAGTGCTTAGAGATAATCTCGGCATCCCTGATACTGTAAACCTGAACACAGAGAGGGCGCACCGAGCACTCGCCCCTCAGCCCCCACCTGGAGCCAAGCTGAGATCTATCCTTGTCAAATTCCAGAGCTTTAGAACGAAAGAAGAAGTAATCCGTTTGGCATGGCAGAAAAAAGGCTTTACTCTGGATGGTCATAAGATAAATTTTGATCATGATTATGCCTCAGTAATTCTACATAGACGGAAAGTATATGCCGTGGCGCGACGAGTCCTGAAAGAAAACAAAATACGATTTCAGACTCTCTATCCAGCTCGCCTGAGAGTATACTATGAAGAAGGGCAGATAATGTATGACACAGCGGAAGAGGCAACAGCAGACATGGTTAGCCGTGGCCTGCCGGTGAAAGTGATTGAGCAACCAGCAACGTTGTGGGAGAGGATTCAGCGAGGAGCCTGGCAGCCAGTGTGGACCAAACAGACCACCGCGGCCGGGAACACGCAGAGCTTCAAGCAAAAGCTGCAAGCATTTAGACGCACAGCAACAGAGGATACAGGTTGATCTGGTCTTTTTTGATTAAAGATTAGAAATAAATTAGACAGATACAGACGTGGACAAAATTGTTGGTACCCCTCTGTTAATGAAAGAAAAACCCACAATGGTCACAGAAATAACTTGAATCTGATAAAAGTGGTAATAAATAAAAATTCTATGAAAATTAACCAATGAAAATCAGACAATGCTTTTGAACTGTGGTTCAACAGAATTATTTTAAAAAAACAAACTCATGAAACAGGCCTGGATAAAAATGATGGTACCCCTAGAAAAGATTGAAAATAATGTAACCATAGGGACATGTTCAACCAAGATGTGTCCTCTAATTAACATCACAGGTGTCTACAAACTTGTAATCAGTCAGTCGGACTATTTAAAGGGTGACAAGTAGTCACTGTGCTGTTTGTTGACATGGTGTGTACCACACTAAACATGGACCAGAGGAAGCAAAGGAGAGAGTTGTCTCAGGAGATTAGAAAGAAAATTATAGACAAGCATGTTAAAGGTAAAGGCTATAAGACCATCTCCAAGCAGCTTGATGTTCCTGTGACTACAGTTGCACATATTATTCAGAAATTTAAGATCCACGGGACTGTAGCCAACTTCCCTGGACGTGGCCGCAGGAGGAGACGGATAATACGAATGGTAACAAGAGCCCAGAACAACCTCTAAACACATTCATGGTGAACTCCAAGGTCAAGGTACATCAGTGTCAGATCGCACCATCCGTCATTGTTTGAGCCAAAGTGGACTCCATGGGAGATGACCAAGGAGGACACCACTGTTGAAAACAAATCATAAAAAAGCCAGACTGGAATTTGCCAAACTGCATGTTGACAAGCCACAAAGCTTCTGGGAGAATGTTCTATGGATAGACGAGACAAAACTGGAACTTTTTGGCAAGGCACATCAGCTCTATGTTCACAGATGCAAAAATGAAGCATACCAAGAAAAGAACACTGTCCCTACTGTGAAACATGGAGGAGGTTCTGTTATGTTCTGAGGCTGCTTTGCTGCATCTGGCACAGGGTGTCTTGAATCTGTGCAGGGTACAATGAAATCTCAAGACTATCAAGGTATTCTAGAGAGAAATGTGCTGCCCAGTGTCAGACAGCTTGGTCTCAGTCGCAAGTCATGGGTCTTGCAACAGGATAATGACCCAAAACACACAGCTAAAAACACCCAAGAACGGCTAAGAGTGAAACATTGGACTATTCTAAAGTAGCCTTCTATGAGTCCTGATCTAAATCCTATTGAACATCTGTGGAAGGAGCTGAAACATGCCGTCTGGAGAAGGCACCCTTCAAACCTGAGACAACTGGAGCAGTTTGCTCATGAGGAGTAGGCCAAAATACCTGCTGAGAGGTGCAGAAGTCTCATTGACAGTTACAGAAATTGTTTGATTGCAGTGATTGCCTCAAAAGGTTGTGCAACAAAATATTAAGTTAAGGGTACCATCATTTTTGTCCAGGCCTGTTTCATGAGTTTGTTAAAATAATTCTGGTGAACCACAATTCAAAAGCATTGTCTGATTTTCATTGGTTAATTTTCATAGAATTTTTATTTATTACCAGTTTTGTCAGATTCAAGTTATTTCTGTGACCATTGTGGGTTTTTCTTTCATTAACAGAGGGGTGCCAACAATTTTGTCCACGTCTGTATATAAGAAAAGAACTACGAAAATTTTGGTCGGAGGAAGGGACAACGAGGGGACACTGAACTATTTATATGGCTGATGTCATAGTGGAGGGCCCTCTAACACACTGGAGGTGTAGAGGCTATCCCTCAAACCAGCAACGGGTCAGTAAATCGACCTTAGGGTTGGAAGTTAGTTTTGGAATCTGTTCAGTGTTCAGAGTTTGTTTTTGTTATTCATTGTGTTGTTCCTTTTCCAAGGGAGTGCTTACAGGGAACTGAGGTTAAATGTAAATATTTGAATGCAAGGAGAACCGGTTGAAATTGTTTCTTTGAATGTAAATGGAGTTCTGAATCCTATAAAGAGGAATAAGATTTTGACAAAACTAAAACGAGAAAAGGCACAGACTGCCTTCCTTCAAGAAACCCATCCATCCATCCATCTTCTTCCGCTTAATCCTTTTCGGGTCGCGGGGGGGGGAGGCTGGAGCCTATCCCAGCATCTTTAGGCGAGAGGCAGGGTACACCCTGGACAGATCGCCAGTCCATCGCAGGGCCAACACAGAGAGACACACAACCATTCACTCTCACAGTCATACCTAAGGACAATTTAGAATCCCCAATTTGATGCCAATTAACCTAACTTGCATGTTTTTGGCATGTGGGAGGAAACCGGAGAAATCCCAGAGTAAACCCACGCAGACACGGGAAGAACATGCAAACTCCACACAGATTACTGTTGGTCGGGGGCTGGGATCGAACCCAGGATCCCCCGGCCAAGGATGAGTTGCTGTGCTGCCGCAGTGCTAACCACTCCACCACCGCACTGCCCCTTCAAGAAACCCATCTGAGTCAATCTGAACATGCAAAATTAAAAAGGCAGGGCTTTAAATTTGTTTTTGTTATGACCGAGCGCCGGTCCTGTCCGCGCTCGGGCTATGTATATTCGCTGCCGGCTTTGACAGCTGTGGGTTATATTCTGGCTTCACCGGGCTCTTATTGTGAAGGCGCTCGGTGGGGTTTCCGGCTGTCAAAATCGGTCAGCTGTCTGTCATCACTGCTCGTTAGTGTTCGCCTTTATAAGGCGGGCACTGACGGCAGTTAGATGGCAGGAGTATTGTCAGACATCGGCTAAACCTCGTCATGTCAGGTTTATGTGTATATTCTCGTGCTAATGCTTGCTCTTGTCATGTCATGTCTTAGATCGTAAGTGGCTGGGGTTAGCCTTACGGTCCCATACTCTATGTTTAGTTTATCTTCGTCACAGTCTATCATAGTCTTGTGTTACATCTTGTGTCTTTTTAATAAATTACCATCATTGCAAAACTCACCGGTGGACTCTTGGCGTCTTATAGTGATCCGCGAGGGTCACCGCATGACAGTTTTCTCCTCTTCTTATAAAGCTGACGTTTCAATGACGTCACACTTGAAAAAATTAAAGGGGCAAAAATCAGCTGATCTCCAAGGAAAATTAAAACGATTACAACGGTTAGACAGTAATAAGAGTAATTCAAAAGTAAAAGAGGAAATAAAAAAGATTAAAAGTGAAATTGATAACATCTATACGCAGGACACCCAGAAAAAATTGTTTTTCTGAAGCAAAAATACTACGAAATTGGGAGTAAGTCGACTAAGTTACTAGCATATAAATTACGTAAACAGAGAGTAGAAAACACAACTTATAGAATAAAACATCCCCAAACGAAGAGGGTTGAAAACAAGCATTTTTTAAAAGCACTGAACTTGCCAACAATGACAAATACACAAAATGAAAAATTAGTCCAACCAATAGCAACCAAAGAACTAAATCTGGCCATTTCCAAATTAAAAGTGGGGAAGTCCCCAGGCTCCGACGGTTACACTGCAGAGTGGTATAAATATTTTAAAGAAGAATTGTCCCCTATACTATTAAAAACCTTTAATTGGATTATACAAAATGTTGAAATCCCTCCATCTTGGAAAGATGCAGTTATTTCTGTCATACCCAAGGAGGATAAGGACAGACAGGATTGCAGTAGCTACCATCCCATTAGTGTTCTTAACTTGGATTATAAATTATTCACAGCAATAGTGGCTCAAAGACTTGAAAAATTCCTACCTGAACTGATACATTTAGACTAGTGTGGATTTACCCAGCAAAGACAGACCTTAGATAATATAAGACACTCCTTACATGTGATAGGACAAATAAATAAGGAAAAGACCAAGGCCATCATTGTAGGATTAGATGCCGAAAAGGCATTTGATTCAGTCAGATGGTTATTCCTCTATAAAGTATTGGAAAAAATTTGGCTTTAATGAAAATTTTATCACATTAATACAATCCCTTTATGATAAGCCAAGGGCTCGTGTAAAGGTCTACGGAGATCTTTCTAATTCCTTCCTCCTGGAGCGAGGAACGAAGCAGGGATTTCATGCCCGATTTCACCCCCTCTTTTTGCTCTTTATATTGAGCCCCTTGGCCAATTGATAAAACAGACTGGGGAGATTAAGGGGATTACAGTAGCTGGGAATGAACAAAAAGTTGCAATGTTTGCAGATGATGTACTTGTTTTTTTGGAGGAGCCTGAAGAATCTTTTATGAAGTTGATGTCTGTATTAAACAGCTTCGGGAAGTTATCCGGTTACAAATTAATTATATCTAAAACTCAGGTGATGACCCTGAATTATAAAGTTTCAAAATCTCTTAAGGAAAAATATAATCTTGACTGGGATGCTGTCTCCCTAAAATATTTAGGCATAATTCTCACTAAAGACATCTCTAGACTGTCTCAAGCAAATTATGACCCACTATCATTAGCAATAAAATCAGACATAAACAGATTGAATCTTGTACCCTTTCTCAATTTAAACTCAAGGATTATTGCAGTGAAAATGAATATAGTTCCCCAATTGCTATATTTGTTTAGAACATTACCTATTGAAGTGAGTGACAATCAATTCAAGGAACGGGACAGATGGATTTCACGCTTTATATGGCAGGGGAAGAAACCAAGAATATGCTATACTGTTTTACAATTAAGGAAAGAAAAGGGTGGAGCAATGCTTCCTTGTTTGAAATACTATTATTATGCTTCTCAAGTTATTCCTCTATTATATTGGTGTAACCCAGACTTCCAAGCCAACTGGAAGATAATAGAATCCAACATATCAGCTATATTCCCCTTACAAACTGCAATCTCAGATAAAAGATTAGCTGACCAATTACAGGGTCTAAACCCTTGGATTGAACACACACTTAAGGTATGGCATAAAGTAGTGAAAACCTGTGAAATAGGAAACATGCTAAGAAATTTCAGATGGTGTGCTTATGACACGGATTTTCAACCCAACAAAAGTGATAAAAGATTTTAAACTTGGACAAAAAAGGGCTAACAACGTACCTCACCTTTACAAGCAAAGGAACACTACAGAATTTCCAGTCCCTACAAACCAAATTTGGTCTTGAGCAAGTAGACTTCTTCAGGTACCTCCAAATACGTGATTATTTTAACAAGCATAGCAAATCTCTAAACCTATCTTCAACAGAGTCACACTTTTTTAGAATTTTACAGTCAGCTTATGACACTTCAATGAAAAAGGCAATTTCTAAGTTATGTAATGGGATGCTAAATGCAAGGAACGATGATACGATACACATTAAGAATAAGTGGGAACATGAAGTGGGAATGGGCATTTCTGATGAGAATTGGGAAAAAAAATTGTATCTTTTCAATGGTCCTCCACAAACTCATCGGTATGGAGAGAACACTGTTGGAAAAATGTGATAAGATTTTTTAAGACTCCTCACCAAAGTAAATATAGAAACATAAATAATGAGTGTTGGAGAAGGTGTGGATCTGTTGAAGCAAATCATTTTCATATATTCTGGGAATGTCCGGTTTTGCATCAGTATTGGTCTGGAATGCATAAAGCTTTAAAGGATATCTTCAAGGTAAACATTGCAAATGACTTTTTAAATTTATATGTGGGTCTTGTTCTAACTCTGGACAGAAGAGGGGACATAAAATTGCTGCAGGCGCTTTTAGCAGCCAGTAAGAAATCAATTACTAGAAAATGGTTAAACCCAGCCCCACCCACACTCAATGATTGGTTTGGAATAATTTTGGAAATCTTCAAAATGGAAAAATTGACATATTTGTTAAGAATTCAAAGGGAAAAATTTTATTCAATTTGGAACAAGTGGATTCATTTTATATCCCCTATTCAGAATGACTTTGTATGACTTCAGATGTAAACATCCTTGTTGAATCACCTTACTAAGACTGAAATTTTGTTTATCTATTCTTCCAGATGGGAAGAAGGAATGACTGTAAGCCCCCAGTTCCGTTTGTTTGTTTTTTGTTTTTTTTTTGTTTGGTTTTTTTTTGGTTCTTTTAATTTTGTGTTCCTATAAAACAATAAGAGGACTACGATACAAATGTCTGAATGCTATATTTGTAAAGATGGTATCCTTTTCTAATAAAAACATAAATGGAAAAAAAACAAAAGTTAAATTTCAAAAAATCAGGTGTCTGTTAGCCACATCGACTAGTAGACCGTGTGCACACAAAAAATCAGCGCCCAAAATGGGGAAGCTGCATGCCGCTGTGACGAATGTCCATTGGTATGTATGGCCGTGCAAGGATACAGTCAGTGTCCTCTCACCAAAAGTCTTAATGTCTGAGCCATTTGCGGTTGTCAGCTTGGGGCCGCTAGTTCCCGCCAGCTGGTCTGCGTAGGATGGTAAGATGAGATTCTTTTGGGAACCGGAGTCCACGAGGAACTGTCTCCCCAAGCATGAGTCTGTCACATAGAGCAGCTTGCTGGCTTCACCAGTGGTTGCAGCTGCTACCGACTGCTGGCCCTGGCGTTTCCCGCGTGCTTGAATTGGCACGGTGGCACGCATCGGTGTGCGTCCTCTCCAAAACGGCAGTGGTAGAAACAGAGCGTGTCTCTCCGGTGCTTCTCAGCTTCCTCTGCAGCCACCTTCGTTGGCTCCTCGCCCCCGCTGGCTGTCTCGCTGGGTTCCGACGCTGCTGCATCCACTGCGAGGGCTCTGGTGGTGAGGATAATCTTGCGCTAGTGCCCGGTAGTTGCGCATGGCCAGCAGCAGCAAATTGGCAAGGACCGCCCTGGCCGCTGTCGGCAGGTTCCAGAGGAAAAGGTGGGCAAAGAGGAAATGCCCGTCATCTTTCACCCTTTCACACCCTTTCCGGTTCCGGCGCCACACGAGTTGGCTGCCTTTTGCAACAGCAGCTCAATTCTGAGTCTTTTTATCTTCCTTCTTCTTTCTGATCCGGTGATGGCTTTCTGATCCGGCACACCTTTCACTCTATGTGTATCACGGACACACAGATCGCGCCCGGGGGTCTCCCGAGTCGGCGTACGGAGCCTCTGTTTACAGCGGGAGATGATGCAGCGGGGAGGAGCTAGCTAGCACTCAGCTGCCACCCAGTGCTAACGGAGAGGCTCGACATACCGGGAGAGCTGAAGCGGGAGCGACGCGGGTGCCGGGCTGGAGTTTGGGCGGCATGCAGGAAATATAAGACAGAATAATAAAGACCGATGGCAAGAACCAAGCAGACCGCCCGTAAATCTACTGGAGGAAAAGCCCCCAGGAAGCAGCTGGCCACCAAGGCTGCTCGAAAAGGCGCTCTGGCCGCCGGCGGAGTGAGGAGGCCTCACCGTTGCAGGCCCGGTGCCGTGGCTCTGAGAGAGATCCGTCGCTGCCGGAGGTCCACGGAGCTGCTCATCCGTGGGCTGCCCTTCCAGCGCCTGGTGAGGGAGATCGCTCAGGACTTCAGGACCGACCTGCGCTTCCAGAGCTCCGCCGTCATGGCTCTGCAGGAGGCCAGCGAGGCCTACCTGGTGGGTCTCTTCGAGGACACCAACCTGTGCACCATCCACGCCAAGAGGGTCACCATCATGCCCAAAGACATCCAGCTGGCCCACCGCATCCGCGGAGAGAGAGCTTAGACTTTCTGCTGCACATCCACCAACCACAATGCTCTGCACTGTGTCTATATATATATATATATATATATATATATATATATATATTAATATGTACATATGTATACTAGCTGCTCTTGTTTTTTTTCTTGCCTTCTGATTGTTTCTCTGAGTGTTGCTATCCCTGTGCTGTTGCAATCCTGGAATTTCCCCATTGTGGGACTAATAAAGGCTTATCTTATCTTATCTGTGCCCATCAGCACTAACATCTTCTCCATTAACTCAACCGCTGACCCGTCTCCCAACTCAGAGCGCGTCAGGAGCCTTTCCGCTGTCTTGCAGTCTGAGAGCGTATAGCGCCGGGTCAGCGCAGTTTTGAGAGCCTCGTATTTGTCGTGGGCTGGGGGCTGTTGGAGCAGGCTCGCCACCTGCTGAGTTGTGCGTGCGTCCAGTGTGCAACCACGTAGTAGTATCTGGTGTCATCTGCCATTATTCCCCGGAGCACGAACTGGGCCTCGGTGTGGAGGAACCAAGACTTTGGGTCGTGTAGCCAAAAGTTTGGGAGTTTGACCGAAACGGCGCACGCGTTGCCGGCACCTCCAGTCCGGGTTGTCTCCGGGGTGTTCACCTCAAGTTCCATTGTGCGTCAAGGGTCACCATTGTGGAGAGAGGAATAACCAGGCAGAGCGGTCCAGAACAAAGCAGGCTTTATTCATTTCTCTCTCTCACATCATCCAGAACCACAAGCATCAGAAAAAAGTCACAGGTCGCAGGCACCTCTCCTTTTATAGCCTAAGACCCACTCAGTTACCTGCGGTGCTGCAGTAACATGAAAGACTTTGCAATTCCCATTCTCTTTGTCACTGTTTGCATCAACACACTAACCCCCACATCAACACACAAGCCCCCCATGACGATTCCCCTTGTCCTTCCGTCTGAGTGGAAACTTACATACTGGGTGGGTTCCCACAACTACCATAATTACTCACTGAGCCACCGCCCCTCTAACTACAAAATTTAACACATAAATACTAATTGAATAAAACACTCTGAAACTCAGCACAAAATGGGCATAACACCACACAGGCCAATAAAATTGTCATGCAAGCACTCAACTCAGGCTCACAACTACACAAATCACTATGCCTACCACACTCACGCTTTCTTTTTTTTAAAGTAAATCTACCGAGGCACCAAATAGTAAAACAACACATACAGGACTAGGGTAAACACCACAGACACACAAAACCAAAAGACCCTCAGTCCTTGGATGGGTCCCTCTCCAGGTGTCTCTGTCTCTTCACCTCAGGGCCCCTGCTGCACCGTCTCCTCTCCACTACCGACAGCCGCGGATCCCTCGGGTGTCTCCAGATGTGAATAGACCCACACTGATCTGCCTCCATCCAGCCAGGCTCCACCTGGAACCTCCTCTGGTCATCCCGCTGCTCGTGTGGACTGTGATCCCATCGTACTCAAGCATCAATCTTGATCTTCAAGGGAGCCCTCTTCCTTTCATCCAGATCACCAATCCTGCGACAGGCCTCCGTCACCGATCACTCTGGCTCGCGGGCTCGTCTCGATCTCCTCTTGGCAGGCCGTCACTGGGAGCACTTTATGATCACCATGCTCTGTGGTCTAGCCCCGTTTTCTCCCAGCGTTGGTGCCTCGTCCTCACAAGCCTCAATGGGGGTCCCGTCGTGCCGTCCGGCACCTTCGTCCAGGGCAGCCTGCATAACGGCATTGGTTCCAGCCCGAGACGGCTCCGCGTGGCGCAGAGTGTGCTCTCCCTCTGTCACTTTGTCCAACCAGCCTGAATCCCACACCTCAACACCCTCCACGACTCGAACAGATCGGCCCCACAGTCCAGACCATTCAAATCAAATCAAATTTTATTGTCATATTGCTGTACATACAACTGTAGTGCAGGCAAGATGAAATTGTGTTTCTCTCGGCATCCATATAAGAAGCAGCATGATTTAAGACACACTCCCACATAGCTCCACCCCCCACCCCCACCCCCCCATCCATTCACACATCCCTGAGACATACTTGGGGAAAAAGAATAACTAACTATAATATACAAAATGTCTGTAGGTGCAGTAGTGTGTATGAGAGATTCCGGGTCAGCTGTTCAGCATCCTGACAGCTTGTGGAAGGAAGCTGTTGATCAGTCTGGTGGTTCTGCCTCCGATGCTCCGGAATCGTTTACCAGATGGAAGAAGTTCAAAGTGTTTATGCAGAGGGTGAGAACGGTCCTTGACAATGTTCAGTGCCCTGCTCCTACAACGGTTCTGAAAAAGTTCTTGGACAGAGGGGAGGGAGACTCCAATTACCCTCTCCGCCCCCTTGACTATCCTCTGCAGGGCTTTTTTGTCTGACATACTGCAGCTGGAGTACCATGTAGCAATGCAGTACATCAGAACACTCTCCACCATACCTCTGTAGAAGGTCCTGAGGATGCAGATGGGGAGAGAGGCCTGTTTGAGTTTCCTCAAGAAGTGTAGTCTCTGCTGAGCCCGCTTCCTGATCTCCAAGGAATTCTTGCTCCAGGTCAGGTCCTGCGAGATCTGCACTCCGAGGAACTTGATGTTCTCTACTCTCTCCACTAAACGGCCGCCGATGCTGAGGGGGACGTGCTCAGGCTGTGACCGCCGGAAGTCGATAATCATCTCCTTTGTTTTGTCCACGTTGAGCACCAGATTGTTCTCCCTGCACCAGCCCTCCAGGTCTCTCACTTCTTCCCTGTACATTGATTCCTCATCCCTCTGAATAAGTCCCACCACCGTGGTGTCATCTGCAAACTTAATAATCTGGTTCCCCTCGTGTCTGGATACACAGTCATGTGTTAGAAGTGTAAACAACAGTGGAATGAGTACACAGCCTTGAGGGGATCCGGTACTCAGCGTGACAGAGTTGGAGATGTTGTTTCCAACCCGGACAGACTGAGGTCTCTCAGTCAGGAAATCCAGGATCCAGAGACATGTGGCGGTGTTCAGACCGAGAAGAAGTAATTTCTCCATCAGTCTCTGGGGAATAATGGTGTTGAATGCTGAACTGAAATCAATGTACAAGAGTCTGGCGTAGGTGTCTTTCTGGTCCAGGTGGGTGATGACAGAGTGTAGGGTGGTGACTATAGCATCCTCCGTGGAGCGGTTTGAACGATATGCAAACTGGAGCGGGTCGTGTGATGCAGGGAGGCGGGCTGTAATGTGTGGTTTGACAAGCCGTTCAAAACACTTCATCACAATTGGTGTCAGTGCAACAGGACGATAGTCATTCAAACAGGACACCACTGGTTTCTTTGCCACCGGTACAATGATAGAGGTCTTGAAGCATCTGGGAACGATGGCCTGACTCAGGGAGATGTTATAAATGCCAGTCAGGACATCCGCCAACTCACTCACGCAGTCTCGGAGCACACGTCCCGGGATGTTGTCTGGACCTGCAGCTTTGTGTGGGTTGACTCTGGTTAGGGTCCTCCGTGTGTCCGCTGTGTTGATGGTAAAAGCTGGTCCGACCGATGGTGGGGGTGGGCCAGCCCTCCCTCTGATTGTCGAGTTTGATGCTTCAAAACGTGCAAAGAAGTCGTTAAGCCTGTCTGGAAGCGAAGCGTCATCATCATCGACCCCCTGCCTAGACTTAAAGCCCGTCAGTGTCCGAACTCCCTGCCACATCTGCTTGGTGTTCCTAGTGTCAGAGAGGTGTCCCTGGATTTTCTCCGCTTAGGCGCGCTTTGCCGCCTTAATTCCCTTTGAAAGCGCAGACCTGGCTGAGCGGAGGGCGATCCTGTCCTTCGCACTGAAGGCTGCATCTCTGGCTGTAAGCAGCAAGCGCACCTCTGCAGTCATCCGGGGCTTATGATTACCCCGCATAGTGATGGTCTTCACTGTAGTGAAATCCTCTGTGCACTTCGCGATGTAGCTGGTGACCGTATCAGCATACTCCTCCACATCTGTCTTGTCTTCCTGGGAGGCTGCTATTTTGAAGACCTTCCAGTCTGTGTGCAGAAAACAGTCTTTCAGTGCAGAGGTTGCACTCTCTGGCCAAATCCTGATTTGTTTCACTGCTGGCCTGCTGCGCTTCAATAAAGGTTTGTAGACAGGCAGCAGCATCACGGACATGTGATCAGAACGGCCGAGATGGGGGCGGGGTATCGCTTTATATGCATCTGTGTTTGTGTACACTAAGTCCAACATATTCTCTCCTCTGGTCTTAAAGTCTACACATTGTTTAAACTTGGGGAGCACAGTCTTTAGGCTGGTGTGGTTAAAATCCCCCGCAACCACCACAAAACTGTCCGGGTGTGAAGTTTGGATTTCACTGATCGCATTGTGCAGTATCTGTCGTGTTATTAAAACACTGCGTGAGTCCAACTGTAGTTTGTAACGTCACTTTTTATTGCACCAAATGTCAACCTCGCTGCTAGTCTGTCACTCTCCCGCCAGTCGCCCCCGTGACGTCATCCCTGCGCAACTTTGTAGTTCTTTCTAAATAACTCAATTACACCACATCTCCCCTTTCTAGTATCAATGGGTAGACTGCCATTGATTCAACAGACCTTAGAGGATTATTCTGCCTCTGTGGCTGGAAGATCTGGTCCTACCTAATACCATTCACACACACAACAGTCACACTGCAGTTTACCCTTAGCACTGTACAATATGTGCAAAATCAAGTACAATACTTCGATCCTAAACCCTGTACTGTTCTGTCCTCACTCTGAACTCTGAACTTGAACATTTACATTGAAAAGAGTGCAAAATCAGAAAAATAGTGCAATACATTTGCAGCCTTTTTTTTTCACTATTATTTTCAAAAGTTCAATCTTCATAATTGTTTATAAGTCCAACCGGGTTGGTTTTACAACCGTTCTCCCAGACCTGGTTCTAAGAGTAGGAGTAGATGGTGGTTCAGGAACGTTCTGCTGTGATGATGTTGCTGCCGGTTGTTCAGCTGAAGGTTGTTCTGGAACACCTTCCGGGAACTGCTCTGCTACAGCACTGTTGCTCTGCTCCGATGAGGAGTTCCAGGGGATGAGATGACGACGGTTTCGCCTGATGGTCCCATGGGGTCCCTCCACCAGATAAGAGCGCGGTGTGGTGTGATTTCCGATGACAGCACCTGCTGCTCCTTGATCGGTCACCCACACGTCCTGTCCTGGAGTGAGTCTGTTGAGATGATTTGCACGGTGTCTCAGGTTGTAGCGTTGTGCATCCTTTGTTTTCCTCTTCCCTTCGTTCAGCATAACAGCATTTCTATCCGGAAGAGCAGGACTTAACAACGCAGGAAGAATAGGCACAGTTGTACGAAGCCGCCTTCCCATGAGCAGTTGAGCTGGGCTATACCCATTTTGGAGAGGGGTAGCCCTGTAGGCCAGTAAAGCAAGATAAGGGTCATCTGACTTCTTCAAAAGCCCCTTCACTGTCTGTACTGCACGTTCCGCTTCAGCATTGCCCTGGGGATATTTTGGGCTGCTGGTTACATGCTGGAACCCGTACAACTTTGCAAATGCTGCAAAAGCTGCTCCAGAGAATTGTGGCCCGTTGTCTGTCACCAGGGTCTCACAGATTCCATGACGTGCAAAGATTGACTTAAGGTGGTGGATCACATCATTAGATCTTGTGGGAGTTAGCAGGGCAATCTCCACATATCTTGACATGTAGTCCACTACTAGCAAGTAGGTCTTGCTCCCTAACATGAACAAGTCTGCTCCCAACTTCTGCCATGGTCTGTCTGGGTATGGTGTTGGCATCAGTGGCTCCCTGTGGTTCTGTCTCTCCTGACAGCATGCTCTGCAGTTGAGAACCAACTCATTCAGCTGCTGACTCAACCCCGGCCACCATACTGACTGTCGTGCCCGTTCTCTACACTTAACCACACCCTGGTGTCCTTCGTGCAGCTTGGCGAGAACATCATTTCTCATGGTTGAGGGTATGACGAGCCTTTCTCCCTTTAGCAGTAGACCATCTTGGACAGTAAGGAATGCTCTGTCAGTCCAGTATAGCTTGAGTGCAGGTTCATTTATGCCATGAGCTGGCCAGCCTTCTGCACACAGCTGCATCACTCGAGCACACACACTGTCCCTCTGCAGCTGCTCTCTCAGCTCCTCCAGATAAGCAGTGCTTGCAGGTAGGTTCTCCATCACCATATCCACGTAGATATTTGTGTCCTCGAACAGCTCTTTGTCAGCTGATGTCCCTTTTCTTGTGACAGGCGCTCGCGACAATGTATCAGCTGTCCACAGGCACTTCCCTGGCACATGAGATATGGAGTAGGAATAGCGCATAAGACGCATTCGAAAGCGTTGTATCCGAGGGGGTAGAACATCCAGTGCTTGAGACCCCAGGAGACTCAGGAGAGGCTTGTGATCTGTCTCCAACTGGAAGTGTTTTCCAATGAGGAAGTTGCTGAACCTCTCGCAAGCCCAGGTCAGGCTCAAAGCCTCCTTTTCCACTTGTGCATATCTCTGCTCGGTGGGCGTGAGAGACCGCGACATGAAGGCTACTGGTCTCCACTCCTCACCCCAGTTTTGTAGCAGGACTCCTCCAAGTCCATAAGACGATGCATCTGCCGTAACTTTGCATTCTCTGTTAGGATCATATACGGCTAGCACTGGTGGCGACGTCAGGGCATCCTTTAAGTCCTGGAAGGATTTAGCCTGGTCAGCGCCCCACACCCAGCAGTTCTTCTTTGAAAGGAGATCTCTGAGGGCTTTATCCCTCTCAGCTAGCTGCGGGATAAACTTGCCTAGCTGGTTTACCATTCCAAGGAAAGATCTTAGTTCACTCACTGTTTTTGGCTCAGACATTTCCCTCACAGCCTCCGTCTTGCTTGGGTCTGGACTGATGCCGCTGGCGGAGATCACGTGGCCTAGGAAGGTCACCTCAGACTTTGACAGATCACACTTGCCAATGTTAAGTGTGATACCTGCCTTCTGAATCTTTCTTAGCACGGTATAAGATAAGATAAGATAAGATAAGCCTTTATTAGTCCCACAACGGGGAAATTCCAGGATTGCAACAGCACAGGGATAGCAACACTCAGAGCAACAATCAGAAGGCAAGAAAAAACAAGCAAGCAAGAGCAGCTAATATACATATGTACATATTACTATAAAATATATATATACACACACACACACACAGACACACAGTGCAGAGCATTGTAGCTGGATGGAATAAATATATGAATATATGAACACACAGTGCAGAGCATTGTAGCTAGATGGAATAAATATGTAAATATATAAACACCCACAGTATGGAGCATTGCAGCTAGGTGGAATAAATATGCAAGTATATAAACACACACAGTGCGGAGCAATGTAGCTAGATGGAATAATATGTAGATATATAAAAACACAGTGCGGAGCATTGTAGCTAGATGGAATAAATATATAGATATATAAATATAAACACACCCAGTGCAGAGCATTGGGCTCTGCACTGGGTATGCAGGCGAGCATCATGCTCCTCTTGCGTGCGACCCCACACCAGCACGTCGTCAATGTGACAAACCACGCCTTCGAGCCCTTCTGTGACCTCCGTCACCATTCTGTTCTGAAAGTGTTCAGGGGCGGACGCAATGCCAAAAGGTAGCCGTTTGAAATAATAGCATCCAAAGGGCGTGATGAACGTTGTCAGTTTCGCTGAATCTTCTGTCAATGGGATTTGCCAAAACCCCATATTTGCATCCAGCTTACTAAATATTTTGGCTCCAACCAGTCTCCCAAGTGTTTCCTCTACTGATGGTAGAATGAACTTTTCTCTACACACGGACTCATTGAGGTTAGTGAGATCGACACATATTCTTCGCACAGGATCCATCTTGTTCTTTCTGGGCACTACCACGATGCCAGCACACCAGTCTGTAGGCTCCTCAATTCTGCATATCACCCCGAGGCTTTCCATGCGGGACAGCTCTTGCTTGACTTTGTCCATTAGTGGCAATGAGATCCTCCTTGGTGTCTTGAGTGAAAATGGTTTGGCACCTGGTTTGAGCTTGATGGCATATGCCTGGCGCACCTCACCTAGTCCACTGAATAGTTTTGGATAGTTCTCCTTTAATGTCTCTATAGTGACACTGTCAAGGCGTGCAACAAGCCCTAGTCTGCAGCTCACGGACCTCCCTAGCAGGGCAGTGTGCACATAACGGACAACATACACTTCCTCCATCTCCTCTTTCTCACCAATTCTCAACAACAGCTTGGCAATGCCCACAACATCAAGTGGCCTCCTCCCCGGTCCCAGGAACGGCTTAGGTGCTTTGTGGAGCGCAGGTGGGTTTTCTCTGAGTATTTTCTGGAACACAGCATGTGGCAAAACTGTGACATCAGCACCCGTGTCAATTTTGAATGTCACGCTGCTGTCATGAATGTCAATGTTGACCATCCAAGGATCACCGTCTGTTGTAACACTGCCGAGGAAGATGGCATCCTCATCCTCTTCCACCTCAAGTACAGATTTTACGGTCTTGCACACACGTTTATAGTGACCCTTTCTCCCACAAGCATGACAGTTCACTTCATTTGCAGGGCACTCCCGTTTTGAATGTGATGGAGAGCTGCCACATTTATGACATTTTAACTGTGTCCCCTTTTCCTTGCTGTTCTGAGTACTGTGCGGTTTGAGAGCATGCTGAGGTTTGTTTTTAGCAGGCTTTCTACTTCCCTTGAGCACTCTATCAACAGACATTGCCTCACTTGCCTGAGTTCTGGTGTCTCCTCTCAGAGAAGCTTGCTGCTTTTTCACCTCCTCACTCTGCCGTGCCATCCTGATTGCCTTCTCCAAAGTCAGCTCTGCATCTAGCTGCATGCGTTCAGACAGCCTCTTGTCTAACAGACTGACGACGAGTCTGTCCCGAAGTAGCTCATCATGCAGCACACCATAATTGCAGTGTTCAGCCAGCGCATATAGTGCAGTGACAAAAGAATCTACTGTCTCACTTTCTCTCTGTTTTCGCAGGTTGAATTTGGCACGTTCATAAATTACATTTTTTTTTAACCACAAAGAAGCTTTGAAAGCCGTCACGCACCGCTTCATACGAGCTGCGTTGAGCATCAGTCAGAGCCAGCCCACGTAAAACATCATCCGCCTCATCTCCCATGCAATATATCAGAGTGTTAACCTGATTCTCTTCAGAGCTTGCATTCAGGTTACTTGCCAGGCGAAATCTGTCGAATCTCCGGATCCATTTGGCCCACTCCTGCGGCTTAGAAAAGTCGAAGGGCTCCGGCGGCTGGATGTTGAACGTAGCGCACGGACCCGCTGCCACAGCGGCTCCTGGAGCGGTTGCTAACCCTCCATTTGCATCTTCGTCTCCACTCATCGTGTCCGCAAACTCCCCTCTCTTCCTCCGCGGTGTACAAACGATCCTTTTCTTTCCGGGCTTACCTCTCTACGTTAACTACAGGACTTCTGACACCATGTCGTGTTATTAAAACACTGCGTGAGTCCAACTGTAGTTTGTAACGTCACTTTTTATTGCACCAAATGTCAACCTCGCTGCTAGTCTGTCACTCTCCCGCCAGTCGCCCCCGTGACGTCATCCCTGTGTGACTTTGTAGTTCTTTCTAAATAACTCAATTACACCACAGTATCCTGAGTGCCTTCTTAGCATTAGCTTTAGGATTAGGGCTCGGCGCTATGTAAACACCAGCTACAAACACGTTGCTGAATTCCCTTGGCAAATAATAAGGCCGACAATTTACAATAAGGAACTCCGCCAACGGAGAGCAGTGTTTAGACACTAACGTGGCACTAACGCACCAGTTCTTGTTAACATAGACGCATAGCCCCCCCCCCCCCCCCCGCCTCTTACCGGAGCTCGCCGTTTCCCTGTCGGCATGGAACATCGCCATATCTTCCAGTTGAATGGCCTCGTCAGGAATGTTGCTGTGGAGCCATGTCTCGGTAAAAACAAACACACAGCAGTCCCTCCACTCTCTCCGGGTTTCTCTCAGCAGACGCAGTTCGTCCACCTTGTTTTCGAAGGCGCGGACGTTAGAGAGAAGAAGCGACGGTACCGCCGGTCTGGAGGGGTTAGCCTTTAGCCTAGCATGGATCCTGGCCCTTTTTCCTCGCTTTTGCTTGCGTTGGCTCCGCTTCCGCTTCCTCCTCTCTCGGGTAGCTTCCATCGGGGACTCCGCCAGAATTCCATGCTGGCGTAGAATGTCCAAATCACAACCGATCGCCACGATTCTTGCAGTGTGCAGTACCTTGATGTTTAATAAGGTCTCACGGTTGTAAGTTTTACAGAATGTACGTCTGGGATGATTAAAACGCTCACACTCGCTTATGCCAAGAGAGGCCGCTGCATCTAGGCGCGCCGCCATCTCACTGCAATTCTTCACCTAAAACGTTAGCGATGGACAACCCAAGACTGTAAAATAGGTTACAACCCATAACGTTAACCCCGGATGCTGAAACATTGATGCGAACACTGGGTGCCACACAGTCCTTATACCGGGCCTCCATTTCCACATAGCCCAAAATAGCCAACCTCTTCCGTCCATAATCATAATACTCTTCATAATGCCTTCTGCACTGTAAAAACGATAACTAGCAGTTGTTGATCTGAGTACAATTTAAAAACTGATGTGACTCAAAAGTGAACGTCTGCTGTATGTAACCATGAAAAACTTGTTGTCTCAGCATGTCTGTCTCTAACTGCCTCTACACTCGTATTTTCTTGTCAGCTCAACAAAGACATGAGAGTAGGCATTAGAGCGTATCTCTGATGCACCTCTCTCACCTGATATACGTTAGTTGCGCATGCGTATTACACAAAACCTTTCAGTCTGCTGAGCGGGAAAGACGCCCACGAAGCAGTGGCGACAGTACCTGAAACGAGTTTATTACGAGCATTTTTTTTTTATTGGACGAGTTTTGTCTCATCCGTCGTGTGGACGATTCCTCGACATCGACTCCTGTCGTGGCCTTGGCTGCATGTAAAGCAAGAACATTAACGGTCCACAAACTTGGTAAGTGTGTTTTTGTGACTACATTGACATAATTTTTCACGGTCGTATTATTTCGCAATAAAGAACGAGTTGTTAGTTTAAAACACTGTAAATGTGGACATAAAGAAAGCTTAGTAGGCTAGCAGTGTTGCTGTGTGTGGGCAGTCTGTTTATTTTTTTTTTTTTTTTTTTTTTTTTACTGACGTACCACCTGTAATTGATAACCGCAGCACATCCGGGTAACTGCGTGGTCACGTGGCGCGGAAAAGTGGGTCATGTCATAGCGTAGTGAAAACAAACCCACATTGCAGTGTCGGAGGTGTGATAAGTTAGTTGGATTGGGTCGATTTCTGCGTTAAAATGCCGTCATCATGCGTGATATAAGGCTGCACCAACCACAACATGATGAAAGACAGAAAGTTGAGTTTCTACAAGCTTCCCAGTCGAGACAGAAGCCCTGAGAGGAGAAACAAATGGGTTTCTGTTGTTTGCATCATCATGCAAACAACAGAAGGCCCTTTTCCACTAGCCCCGCTCAGCCCCGATTTGAAAACCCGGCTCTACTCACTTCGGTTCGGTTCGGCCTCAGTTGCTTTTCAACTACTGCTGGCGCACCTGCTGGCACACCTGCTGTGGGTGGGATTTGTTGAACAGCAGGCGGCGCCACACCCTCGTGACGTGAAACACACGTGACTGAATCCTCCACAACAAACATGGCTGATGACGAGGAGAGAAGGAAGGAGGAATGACTGTGACATGAAACTGGTTAAATCTATGGTGCTGACTTGATGTGCTGTGTGAGAGTCATGGAGAAACGTTTGACACTACATTGGATGATGCAGTAGATGAACCAGTGGTGGCAGCGGCACAGAGAGCAGAGGAGCAGGGTGGTGATATTGTAGCGAACTCAATATAAGCACCCTACTTGGCTTGACAAGTGGGTTGACCCTATTGGCGAGACAGGTAGAGTGCGGGACTCCAGAGCGAGAGGCATGAGTTCAAATCTCCCGGTGGGACGTCACCATGTCAAGCTGCACGTTACAATATAACACGAGATGCTGTGATGCAATACTTGTCTATTTTGTCCACATTTATGTGCATACATATTTCAAAAATGTTTTTTGTAAATAAAATGTTGTGCATGGTCCATCTATCTGTCCTCTTGTTCATAACGCTTATCTGTTAAGAAGGTGCGAAGCCATCAGCCTTATGATGAGTCCACACTTCTGTTGTGATAATTGCTCACGCTGAGCGCTCTGACAGCCCCGTACGCTGTGGGGGTCACACACGACGTGTTCCTCCCCACACTCTCAAATTTTTTTCCCGTATATTTTTCTCTTTGGCATACAGAAATGGCAATACGCCCGTATTTGCTAAAATTGCATTTTCCCCGTATTAAAATACAGCGAAACCGTATCACTTGACAGGTACGTAATTACATGCAGAAACACCGCACAGGCCATCTTCACAAAAATCCAGCTCGACAAGCCACTTTTGCTTAGGTGGAAATGCAAATTGAACTATAAATCATGTGCTGATACATGTCATATTTCCCCATGTAAAGGTCTCCCACTTTTACTTACAAACTGATTTTTAATTTTTGGGAAAAGGGAATATAAATTTTGCACTTGTTGGTAATAACAGTTGTGTGCAACAAAAACACAGTTGTGTATCCTTGTCCAATCTGTCTACTGTTATTAGTGCCAAATTTTTGCTAGATTCCTTCTTAATTTATTAAATTTTGACTGGTGATGCAACATTCAACTTACACGTACTTACCTTTATCAGTGTCTACAAGTTCAAGCACACCTGTACAACTGCTTATAACATAAAAAATGTACCCGTTCAAGAGAAATGGATTCAGCATTGCAAATTTGTTTAAAATAAAAAAAAAACCTACCAAGACATTATGTTTCGTTGTGTTGTTAAAAATTAAATTACCATTAGAAGGCTATGCACCTGACCTGATGAACAGCAGCATGTGGAGTGAACAGAGAATGGAATGTGTATGTAATTATTGGCTTTTCTCATACGGTGTCATAACAGATAAACCAGACTTTTGATGCAAACAATACAATTTTATTCCAGAAGCAAAATTTACAAACAAAAAAACAGACTGGGCGATGACATCTCTGCGAGCTCTTCCCTTCGTAACGCAGCGTCCTGCTCCAGGGCTTCACGCGCATCTGCCCGCACATCTGCGGCCACCTGTCGCAAATGCTGCATGTACTCCTGATTCTTGCTGCTGGTCATGTTGCCGTTCCAAGAGCCGCATCTCTTCGTCATGCATGTTGACCATCGCTAATGTAAGGTCAGCGATGGGAGTTATCTGTTTTCGTCTTGCCTAGATGGAAAGACAGAAAGGCATGGTCGTTAAAGCTGGATCACTACATATATTATGGAATTACACAGGTGAAAGTCTGTGGTGGAATGTCACTATTATATTATGCTTCATTGCTGTATATAAGCTGAACTGTCATGTTGCTGCCCCTCAGTAGAGCAGATTTTGCAACACGCAGGGTGCTGTCTTCGGCTGCAGCCCCCCTGCAAAACTAAAAAGGATTAAGATTAAGAATATGGATGGATGGATGGGTAATGTTTAAACTAGTTGCTTGTAGTGTGGCCGCAGAAATCTGAATGGGTTAATACAGTCAGCTGACACAAAGCATTTCAATGAAGCATGTGGATTTCAACGGCAGTTCATGAGCTTTAGTTGTTTTTATAAAAGAGGAGTTACAACAGCACCAATCACCACACCTAAAAATGGTTGTGGAACACCGATAAGTGAAGACCAAAGAATAACCTTTTTGTACATTTAAAAAGACATTTTCAGTTAATTAATATGCAGCTACAGGAAATTGCATTAATCAATTTGGTACATAACTTGTTAGGCTCCAGCCCCCCCGCGACCTGTAAAGGATTAAGCGGTAGAAGATGGATGGATGGATGGATGGATTTTCGACCCTGGTTTCCGCTGCTGGACCTGTTTCAACCAAAAAAAAAATCGTGGTTGTTGTGCCTTACCGGCACTTGAACGTGATCCAGATGGAGCTGGTGATGTGGAGTTGATCCAGCTGGCGCTCAGCCAGATGCACACGCAGACGCTGCGCCAGGAGAGTCCGCTGTGTCCATCATCTCCACTGAGGTGGACCCCTGTGATATGAACTGCGATTCTAGAAAGAAAATGCACGCAATTTAAAACTTAACACCAAAGTGCAACATGTACACAACACTCTCAAGCTTTTAACCGGAATACAATAAGCGTAATTCAGCGTTTTGTTCGCGCTAATACTTAACACAAAGCAAGCGTGAATCTGCAGTTGGCTGCAAAACAATAGGAAAGCCTCAGTAACAACCATTACCCACAATCTAACAACCTTCCTATTTCTCAAAAACAGTGAGCTTGGCACAGAAAGGATAAAGTGGCGAACAGATGCGCAATATCAAATAAACACTCACCATCCACGGTTTCCAAGGCCGTGACCGTGACTGTGACCGTGACAGTGACGTGTCGAGCCCAATGTCTCTCAGCGAACCACTTCCTCTCCTTCCATCCGCTCAACTTCGGGCAATGTGGTCCTTCACTGCTCAGTAATCGCTTTTCAGCTTTTTCAGCTTCTCCCGACACTGTTTGGCAGTACGGATGTGCCCTTGAGAAGCCATCTGCTCGGACACCTGCATTTCGAGTAGATCCGTCCAACTTGCGCTGGATGCGATCGTCGCCTAATATAGAAAGAAAATTGCGCACCTCCTAATATATAATATTAGGAGTATATTATTATATAAGTATATTATACAGTATATTAATATAATATAAAGTATTAAAGGGGCGCACTGTGTTCACTGCTGAACAATTACAAATGGCGGTCGTGGAGTAAATTCAGCAGAAAAAGTCGCTTTATGACATTACAACCTGACCAATCCGCAGCGACCAGTCTCTTAAAGTCATATCACAGCCCTACTCAGCCCTACTCAGCCCGGTTAGACCCTGCCCTGGATCAGGTACGAAAAAAGTACCTGCTAACCGGTGC
Organism: Pholidichthys leucotaenia; assembly: GCA_020510985.1. Taxonomy (NCBI): domain Eukaryota; kingdom Metazoa; phylum Chordata; class Actinopteri; order Cichliformes; family Pholidichthyidae; genus Pholidichthys; species Pholidichthys leucotaenia. The sequence goes on along the minus strand of CM035839.1, from coordinate 316,911,962 downwards.
TGGGGCTAGTAGAAAAGCACCTAAAGCAGGCTGAGTGGTGCGGTGTAGGGCCAAGTGAGGCTAGTGGAAAAGGGCCTAGAATGATGATGGGAGCAAGTGGTCTCCAGCCAAAAGCAGGGTTGTGTGTTGTGACCACTTTATCACAGGTAAGTCCTTATGGGGCAAAATATTAGTTTTTATTTTGTGCGTGTGTGTAATCTGTGAAGAATGCAATCATTGCATTAGCCAGAAATACATCACATTTTAAAGTTGATACCTGGAAGCGTAATATAGATGCATCAATCCTACCCTTTTTTTTTTACTAATAATATATTCCAGGGAAGCCAGTCAAGAAGGACATGGAGCATCCTGACTACATTCCCTGTATATTGCCATCACAAAAAGGTAGCTATGAGCATGCCAAACAACAACTGCAGAGGTATGAGAGGACACAAAAGAGGAGAAAACTGGTAAAATCACCTGTTTTTATTTTCCATGTGTGTTCATGGCCTTACCAACTCCCGTATATATAATGTTTTGAAATACTGTTATCATCATGATGTCTGTAGTTTTGGCGACAATAATGCACTCAGTAATGCATTATTGTCATGTAATCATGTGCCTGAAAAACTCTATACTGCCGTGACACTAAAGCCCCTCGTTTTTCCAAGGTTCCAAGTTTGAATCCTTAATGGGTTCTTAATACCAGTTATTTTGGTACCATTTTTTTGCCTCCTGGAATATGGGATATCTGAAGAACAAAAAATAAAGGAGTCACTAAGTAATGAGTACACTCAATTATTTATTTCAATAAAGAACAAGGTGCATCAGACACCAAATAACATTTGAATGTCATATTTTGTACATGACAATGACAGACTGTTTAACATTTGAAATCAAATAAAATGTGCATTTATTTTAGTAGCCCCTGTCACACTGAGCATGCAGGGAATAAATTATGACTTTGAAAATTGCATCACAGTTTGTGCGATGCAAATCATAAATTGAGCAGTAGATGTTGCAACATCTGTCAATCCAAGCCCTGACTCCTAATGATGCCAGGGATTGGGTTGACAGAGACCACAAAATCTCCTGCTCATAGTAGAGTGGAGATACCACACACACTTTTTTCACAAAATCTGCTGAAGAATTACTATTTGATTACATGACAATAATGCATTACTGAGTGCCATATGTCACTTGTGGGGTTCAACGAGTTAAAATTTGGATATATTTCAATAGCCCCTGTCAGACTAAGCATGGTTTCATAAATGGCATATTTTGTACATTACAATGACAGATTTTGTGACATTTGAATTGTGAAGTTGCTTAAAATGTGGATTTATTTAACAAGCCCTTGTCACACTGAGCTTGATTAGAGAAGTGGAATATTTGGTACATAATAACTATTTCATGTTGCCCTTGACACTGAGCGTGATATTTCACATATTTTTTGATAACAATGAATGGCATATTTTTCATATGACATAAGCCAATAAATGTTTTTTAAAAGTGTTCAGTTTGCATGTTCATTTATTTTCTTAATATGCACAGGTACATAATTGTTGCAAAGAAATATACAAATCAAGAATAAAATCTGGGGAGGGGTGGGGTGGGGGATAAATAAGGCGAAAGGCGCTTGGAAAATAAAGACATCATTGCTAGTACAGAAACATTAACCTGTGTAGTTGTATTACCACAGCAACAGCAATTTGCTGTGGTAATACAAAAGTTTCCACAAAAGTTTCCACACCCTTTCTTGGCCCTAAATGCTCTGGGTGACCGATTTTCACGCTCTAGTACATGCAGTTCCGTGAGTATTCGTCCCCGATTCGGGTCAGTGGCGGCGATTGTTGTCAAACAGCTGCTGGACCGGAACTACGCCGCGGCGCGCAATGCATTCTGGAACCCTGAAAAACCCTATAACATCAATGGTCACATTTGTGTGCCGAAAATGCACGCTCAATTTATCGGTCAATATATGAGCTTTAAAGATGAGGGCAATTTCGTTGTAGTTTGTTAGCAGGCAGAAGAGGCTAGCCTTGTTTTAGCCTAGCTTACATGTCTTGACTAGCCTTGCCTTGACCCTCACCTCGGATTTACACCGGACGGCAGCGCTACGGTTTTGTTCCGTCATACACGCGACGTCAGTTTACACCAGCAGCGTCTCAGAAGCGGAGCGTCTCGAAGCTGAGCATAAACAGTGAATGGCTGGGTCCACTAACTGCAAGCGTAACACCGTAACTTGTACTTAGTGGAAATAGCCATTCACTGTTTATGCTGACGGAACAAAACCGTGGCGCTGCCGTAACGCGGCACGGCCACGTCCGGTGTAAATCCGGGGTCAGAAGAGAGGGAAGGGACGCTCCACATCGTCCTGTCCTGTATGTACATTTTTCATCAGAAGATGGCAGCATAGGATAAGGAATGAATAAGGGATAAATTAAAATCTGTAATTTGTTGAGCCAAATTACAAAATTAGTCAGTTTTCTTCTGATGCGTTGCTTTCTGGGCGGTCTGGTGGTCAGAATGTATTTCTGTAACACACAAAACTATGTTTTATTTCTTTTGCTATCATTTGCTAAATTAAAATTACTGCATATTTATTTCACTTTGTGATTAAGCCAGGACTTCCCCCTGTATCATACCTTATCATGTACAGGAGCATGGTGTTGTCAGTGCCTCAGGATATCGTATCATATTCTATAAATATCATATATCATATTGCTAACACTGTGAAGTTGTAATATCAATTGTCTTTTGTTATTTCGCAAATGAATGGGTCTGCAACAAAACTGAATGTCACATGACCTTTGTGTTTCAGGAGTTTATCATATGCAGTGCAAATTTTGCAAGTTCACAAGCTCCAGTCAAGAAGTTCTCCTGAAACATTGCCGTCTTCATCACGGAAAAGGTGCTTCCTGGCCTTGTGTTCATATAGACTGTGTTTGTGTATTCAAAACACCTGGTGCACTGAGGTCACACCTCTCTAGGTGTCACAAGACTGTGAGAATTCATGAGAATTCAACCTTTCAGTGTGAATTGTGTGATTACAAAGAAGTTTGCAGTTCTCAAACTTTTCTTAACCATCTTGGACAGCATTTAAAAAATCGTGAAACTGTAAAATGTCCCTTTCTTAATTGTACATTTGAAACAAATATACGCTCATCCCTTAGTTCTCATCAAAGTCGAAACCATAAAAATTGTACACTCAAAGATTTTCAAACTAGAGTGAGAGCTGATATTGAATATGGATTAAATTCTGAAGCACTATCCGATGGTGAAGCAGGGACATCATCATCATCTCATCTTCAGAGCTCCAGACCAGATGACCTTGAAGAGATTTCAGAAGTTGTAGATCCTGAGACACTGCAGCACAAACTGGCTTGTCTCTTTCTGTCTATGCAGACAGTGTTACATGTTTCTAGAGATTCAACACAAAAGATTGTAGAAGATCTGCATAACTTGCTGTCTTTTTCTAGCATTCAGACTCTTAACAGTGTCAAAGATATCCTTGCAAAGCATAACATTGAGACAAGTGATTCTGTTTTGGAAGAAATTCATAGAGCAATAGTTGAGACTAACCATCTTGTTTCAACAACATCAGCTAAAGGTTCCTTGTCAACAGATCATAGAAGAAACTTATATTTCAAGAACCACTTTAATATTATTGAAACCACTGAATATCTTTATAGCACAACCCATAAAGAAGCTTATGTTTATGTACCCATCACTAAGGTACTTGAGTCTTTGTTAAGGTGTGCTGATTTTGTCGACCAGATTGTCTCTAATCAGCAAACTTTACCTGGACATTTTCAGTCTCATCAAGATGGAAAATATTACAAAGAAAATAGGCTATTTGGACAGCAAGACCTTTCTTTCAGTTTGGCATTGTATATTGATGAGTTCGAGATATGTAACCCGCTGGGCACCTCCAGAAAAATTCATAAGATAACTGCAGTATATTGGGTTCTTCTGAATTTGCCAGCCAAACTCAGATCAAGTCTCACTTCAATTCAACTTGCTGTCTTAGGAAAAAGTGAGGATGTCAAACGATATGGCTATGAAAAGTTTCTTGAACCACTGATTAATGACATAAGGTTCCTAGAAGAACATGGAATTTTTGTTGAAGTTGTGGGTCAGTTTGTCAAGGGGGCTATATTTTGTGTGTGTGCAGATAACCTTGCGGCCCACAGCCTTGCAGGCTTTCAAGAAAGCTTTAATGTTGAAAAATTTTGTCGTTTTTGTTTGATAAGCCGGAACCAAATTGCAGCTGCTGAATTAAGCGATTTTCCATTGAGGGATATTGGTCACCATAACACTGTTGTGGAAGAGCTTATGCAGAATGATCATCTTCAAAGTATTTGTGGGGTAAAAAATGACTGTGTGCCGAGGAAAAATTTACTTTTCTTTCATCCAATCACTGCATTTCCTCCAGATGTTTTGCATGACTTTTTTGAGGGGGTTGTCCCTGTGGAACTGTCCTTGTGTTTGAAACATCTCATCTCCAAAGGTTACATTACATTTGATGTATTGAATGACTGCATAAAATCATTCCCTTACAAGTTTTCAGACAAAACAAACAAACCACAAAAAATCCCAAAAGCGAGCTTTGAAAAAGGAACGGATTGGTGGTAATGGACATGAAAACTGGACACTACTGCACTTACTTCCTTTCATAATTGGAAATAAGATACCTGAGCAGGAGCCTGCATGGGAGATTTTAATGGACCTTAAGGAAATTGTTGACATCGCGGTGTCAAACAAGCTCTCGGAGGAAGCTCTGTTTTACTTTTCATCTAAACTACGTGATCATCGCAAGTTGCTTGTCCACACCTTTCCAGAGTTCAAATTAAAGCCGAAACACCATTTCATTGACCACTACCCGGACCTCATCCGCTGTTATAGGCCGTTGGTGGAATTATGGACAATGAGATTCGAAGCTAAGCATAGCTTCTTTAAAAAAGTGATTCATGACGCCCATAATTGGAAAAACGTTCTGCTCACTCTTTCCTCAAAACATCAGCAAATGATGGCATTGCATTTGGACAGCCAGAAAGTTTTCACACCACAACTGTATGTTGAGTCTGTAAAAGTGGTCAGGGTTTCAGAACTGGAAACTTCACTTCAGTGTGAAATTCAGAAGAAGTACCCACATCTTGACAGTGTTTCTTTGTCTAAATCAGTTCACTTGCATGGAACTCGGTATGCTGAGGGCATGATTGTATCTACTGGACAGTCCAGTGGCCTCCCAGAATTCCACCAGATTGTGACCGTTCTTGTTGATGCTGAGCAAGTGACACTCATATGTAAAAGACTTACCTCTTGGTACATCGATCATTTCAGATCATACGAGCTTGTTGAAGGCCACTGTGTTGAACTCATACTGCTGGAACAAGAGTTGCTGGCAGATTATCACCCTCTTGCAGCCTACACAGTCGCCGGAAAGCTGATGGTAACCACAAGGACGTTCATTCTTCAGTGAAGCATCTCAGGATATGGTATGTAGTGTGACAAAATGTTTTCCTTTTGTTCATGTCATATTTATATCTGTGGCTCTTCATCCTTACAGTAAAGTTTGATTACACAACCCTGGACTGACACTTCTAATATTCTGAGATGAAATGATAAGATAATCAGTTATAAGTAAATCTGGGAAAACATCTGTGATGTATCAGATTATCAGACACTTTCAACTTGGGTTTCACTAGTTTCTCTCATCACTTTTCAGGCCTTGTTACTTCGTGTGGTTATCTCTCCAAAAGAAGCCCGGCGACTCAAGCTTTCTGAAGTACCAGAATCTGTGGACCAGCTCGTTGATGTCATTAAAGAAAGGCTTGAACTTCAAGGTGATTTTTTAGTGCAGTTTGAAGATCCAGACTTTGGAAATGCACTATGCAATTTGACAACAATGTCTGAACTACCAGCTGAGCATGCAGTTCTGCATATTGTTTGGGACAGTGATTCTTCTTCTCTTAACCAGTGTATTGGTTCAGTGTCCTCCCTCGATACAGCCAGTGTCCACTCTGGTGATATCAGGTCCAGATGGACTGATTCAATCCAGACCAATTTAAGGCATGTCACACAGTGGCCCTCTCCTTTCCCTATCCCTAAGTTATCATATGATGTGGAACTACAGTTGCGAAAGGGCAACGAGACTTACGAGAAGTCAAAGAAGGGCCTTGATGTCACCAGAGAAATTAAAATGGAAATTCTGGATAAAATTGCACAGGCTATTTTTGAAATCAAAAGCTACCCTGAGAAAGATGAACTGGAATCTGTTGCCTCTTCACTGGTTCTCAAGTACCCATGCTTAAAGGAACCAGGTAGCATCACAGGCTATGAGGGATGGAAAACAAGCATCAAGTACAAGCTCGGAAACTTCAGATCTAAGCTGCGCCATCCAGGCTGCAATGAGGTGGATGTAAACAGTAAAAGAAAAGGGGGCACTGAGGACAATAGTCCATTCACCCTGAAAAGGCCCAGACGTGGGGAGGTTAATCATGTCCCAGATTATCCTCAACACCACAGTGATTTTACTCTTGAAGAGGAAAGGCTTCACCTAGTTGAAGAAATGAAGAAGAAAAAAAGGGATCAAACACTGATACAGCACAAGATGGAGCTGACATTTTCCCTTAGACGCAAAGAGATCGTTGAGGGACAGCCCATGGTATCAGAGGTCCAGGAGAGGTGGCCAGCGCTGTTTTCATGTGAGCAGGTAAGGCTGAGATTGTTGTTATGTGTTTCACATGCTAATTTTATTGACTACAAATAAGTAGGAGTGATTTATTCTTATCAGCTGTATATTATATCACTGGAAATGGCACACAAAATATAGATGCATAAGAACACGCAGGAAAACATTGAAATGTGGATGTGCTTGATGATGTGGTTTGGTAGATCGGTTCTATAGATTTTGCTGTTTGTTTTATTATAGGCAAATAATATGGCATAGATTTTGAACAAGACTGCTACATTTCAATTGTCTTTACTTTTAAAGTTGTGGCTACAAAAAAATACATCATTTCAGATTTCTCAAGAATTCTGTCGGATCACAAGCAAAGATCTCCTGGAGTCTTTCAGAGGATCCCTTGACATTTATGTGCCTCACCTGCTGAGACTGTACCGGGCGAGGAAGGGGGCTTTTGGCCAGAAAATGGAGGATGTCCTTGATGCACTTGATGAAAAGGTAATTTACTGTAAATGTCTGTAGCTAATGTATGCATAAATAAATAATAAAGAATCATTTCATTTACATGCAGACCATCAAACTGCTGAGTTTTTCAGGAAAACAGTGGAGTCATCAGAATGTCAGCAAATGCAAAGGGTTCATTGTCAATATTTAATAACTGAATTTGAAAATGTCTTTCTCTATGCTGATTTGCTTAGATGTAAGCAGTAAATGAATGAAAGGTGTCTAACATGATCTGACCTGAAGTGTTTGATTTTTTGTAAAAATAAAGATAGCACTGTACTAATTGAATGATGCTTGTGTTTTTTTCGAGACCTCAGACATTCTGACTCATAGAAAAACAGCGGCTCTGAGAGGACTCCCCATCTTTGTCCGAGATGACACTTCTAAGTTTTTCCTGCAGTGTTCAGTAAGTATTCTTAAGTTAGTTCAAAACTGACTGAATGATTTCATAGCCATTGCTTTTCATTATGAGCATATTTATTATTACATTACCTTTTTCTAATCAATTAGGCTAAAGATTCTTTTTTTTTTTTACTCTATACAAAGAGCAACCCTGACCTATTAGACACTGACATAATGCACGGCTCAGGAGACACACACGCAGGCTCAGAGTAGATTTAACAGCTTTATTCAACAACAAGAGTGTGTGGCTGCGTGTCTGTGAGGTGTAGATGTATTGGTGGTGGACGTCTGCGTCAGGCGCGGAGGCAGGTAGCCGTGCAGCCGGACAACCCTATGGGAGAGAGCACAGGGAGAAGGGTAACGGGCACCACACCAATACAGGGAATTAACAGGATGTGCTGGCTTACTTGGTTTGGGCAGGTGGCTAGCGTTGACAAGGGCGTAGCCCGGGAGACAGCGACCTGGAGCGCCTGTGACAGCAGCGAGGATGCGGCGGTGAGGAGACGTGGTCCACCGCCGGGAGATCCACCTGTGCACAAGGGAGAAGACTGGAGAAGAAGGTAAGAGATGCTTACGTGGGTAATCTTGCTTGAAGAAGGGGGTTCCTTTCAGCAAGGGAGGCCAACGAGATCAGACGGCTTCAGGCCGAAGCCCAGGGCAAAGTGGTTTAAATCCCTCGCTGCTGACGAGGTGCAGGTGTGCGCGCAGCTGGCGCCGCTGATGAGCGGCGAGTCGTGACAGTACTCCCCCCTCTAGCAGCGCCTCCTGGCGATGGTTTCTCCGGGTGCGCTCGGTGGAACTCAGTGATGAGAGAGGGATCCAACACAAACGAGGGACGCACCCATTGTCTCCATTCGGGTCCATAGCCCTCCCAGTCCACCAAGTACTGTAGCCCGCGACCCCGGCGCCGGGAGTCCAGGATGGCAGAGACTGTCCAGGCCGGGTGGCCACCTATCATCCGGGGTGCGGGCAGCGCTGCAGGTGGAGGGCAGAGGGGATCAGACACCACCGGTTTCACCTTGGAGACGTGGAAGGTGGGATGGATGCAGAGGGAGGGGGAAATAGCCACATGCACAGCCACCGGGTAGACAATTTTGGTGATGGGGTATGGGCCAATGAAACGTTGGGTCAGCTTTCTCCTCTCACCCTTTAAATTGACGTCCTGTGTGGATACCCAGACTCGTTGGCCCACCTGGTAGGCAGGGGCAGGTCTCCTGCGCCGGTCCGCCGTGGACTTGTTGCGCTCCGCCGTGCATAAAAGCGCATTGCGCGCCGTGGACCAGAAGGAGCGGCACCGCCTAAGGTGTGCCTGGACCGAGGGGACAGCTAACTCGCTCTCCTGCGCAGGGAACAGAGGTGGATCATAGCCCAGGGATGCCTTAAAGGGGGACATCCAGTAGCAGAAGAGCGAGATGTGTTGTGGGCATACTCCACCCAGGCGAGATGTGTGCTCCAGGACGCGGGCTTCGACGCAGTGACGCAGCGGAAAGCAGCCTCCAGCTCCTGGTTGGTCCGTTCACACTGCCCGTTGGATTGGGGGTGATGGCCGGAGGAGAGGCTTACTTTGGCTCCTAGGGCGTTGCAGAAGCATTTCCAGATGTCCGAGGCAAATTGAGGGCCCCGATCAAAGACCACATCAACCGGTATCCCATGCAGCCTGACCACTTGCTGGATGAGGAGATCAGCCGTCACCAAGGCAGAGGGGAGCCCCCATAATGGCACAAAGTGGGCGGCCTTGGAGAAGTGGTCAACGATGGTCAGAACTGTGTCGAAGTTGTTGGAGATGGGGAGACCGGTGACGAAGTTGAGGGCGATGTGCGACCAGGGCCTACCAGGGACGGGCAGGGGCTGGAGCAGGCCCGCGGGGGGAGCGTTACCTGACTTGCTGGTGGCGCAAACGGGGCAGGCCCGGGTGTAGCGGGCAGCGTCCTTCCGCAGCCCCGGCCACCAGAAGGAGCGTTGGAGCAGGCCGATCATCCGGGAGGACCCAGGGTGGCAAGTGAGTTTGGATGTGTGGAGCCAGTGAATAACCTCCCCCCGGACAGCAGATGGAACGAAGAGCCTCCCCTCCGGTCCACCGCAAGGGTCCGGTTCCGACTCCTGCGCCCTCCGGATCTTGCTCTCGATGTCCCAGGAGATGGCCCCCTCGACGCACGACCTGGGCAGGATGGTGTGGACTGCGTCCTCTGACGCCTCAGGGGCGAATTGCCTGGAGAGAGCGTCGGGTAGGCCGTTCTTGGAGCCCGGCCGGAACGTGATGGTAAAGCGGAACCTTGCAAAGCACAAGGACCAGCGCGCCTGGCGGGCATTCAGACACTTGGCAGTTCTTAAATATTCCAAGTTCTTGTGATCAGTGAGGACCACGAAAGGCAAGGCGGCCCCCTCCAGCCAGTGGCGCCACTCCTGAAGCGCGAGCTTGATGGCGAGCAGCTCTCTGCCCCCCACGTCATAATTTCGTTCCGCCGGGGACAAGCGCCGAGAGAAGAAGGCGCAGGGCCGTTTGGCCCCGTTAGCAGGTGACCGCTGGGACAACACCGCCCCCACCCCTGTATCCGAAGCGTCTACCTCGACGATGCACTGCAGCGCGGGGTCGACCTGGCTGAGGACCCGGGAGGAGGAGAATTCCGCCTTCAGCGCCTGGAAGGCCGCTGCGGCCTCTTCAGTCCACCGGAACGGGGTCTTCGGGGAGGTGAGGCGGGTCAGAGGGCCGACGATGGCTCCAAAGTTTGGGACGAAGTGGCGGTAGAAATTGGCAAACCCGATGAATTGCTGCACCTGTTTCCTCGAGGTAGGTGTGGGCCAATCTACCACCGCTTTAACCTTCGCTGGGTCTGGGAGCACCTGATCGTGGGAGATGACGAAACCCAGGAAGGACGTTGTCTTGGCATAAAATTCACATTTTTCAGCCTTCACATATAACTGGTTCTCCAGCAGCCTCTGAAGGACCTGCCTCACGTGGACCCGGTGCTCGTCCTTGGATCTGGAGAAGATGAGGATATCATCCAGGTAGATGAACACGAAAAGGCCGATGAAGTCCCGGAGCACGTCATTGATGAGGCGCTGAAAGACGGCTGGGGCGTTGGTCAACCTGAACGGCATAACCAGGTACTCAAAGTGGCCGTTCGGGGTACGGAAGGCTGTCTTCCACTCGTCTCCCTCCCAGATCCGGACCAGGTGGTAAGTGCTGCGGAGGTCCAGCTTGGTGAACCAGGTCGCCCCCTGGAGGGAGTGGAAGGCGGTGTCCATTAGGGGCAGGGTGTAGCGGTCCTTCTCCGTGATGTCATTGAGGGCGCGGTAATCTATGCAGGGGCGAAGAGAACCGTCCTTTTGGGAGACGAAGAAGAACCCTGCGCCTATTGGAGATGACGAAGGGCGGATTATCCCAGCACTGAGCGACTCCTTGAGATAGGTGTTCATTGCCTCCCTCTCCGGCGCTGACAGGCTGTAGAGACGTCCCGAGGGTAATGGAGCCCCCTGGCGGATGTTTATGGCACAGTCGTAGGGCCGGTGTGGAGGAAGGGACATCGCCTTGGACTTGCTGAAGACTGCGCCCAGGTCGTGGAACTCTGAGGGCACCAAGGTGAGATCCGGGGGCGCGGCATCCTTGGCAGAGGGAGGAGAGGATGGGGCGCAGGCTGCGGATTGGAGGCAGGTGCCCATGCAGAAGGGACTCCAGGCTGCCACTCTTCCGGTCTTCCAGTCCAGGACAGGGTTGTGGAGGCGGAGCCATGGGTATCCGAGTATTACCGGTGAGACAGAGGGTGACAGGACATAGAAGGTGATGTCCTCCCGGTGGTTTCTGGAGATGATGACCGGAACAGGGATCGTCCGGTGAGTCACTTTCCCCAGGGAGACACGGGAGAGGTTGACTAGGGCGAGAGGAGTAGCAAGAGGGTGGCAACGGATGCCCAATCGGGTTGCCAGGCTTTGTGAAATAAAGTTTCCCTCCACGCCTGAGTCCACCAGTGCGTGCGTGAGATGCCCTGTGGGGTTGTGACAGAAACGGATGGGCAGCGTCAAATGAGTGAGGGGAGTTAACCGATTAGAGTCCGCGAGGCCCCTACAGTGACTCGCGGACCTCCCCGTTTGGCTTTTCCGGACAATGCTCCACGGTGTGCTGGCTGTCCCTGCAATACATGCAGAGGCTCAACTCACGGCGGCGTTGTTTCTCCGCTGGAGGGAGCTTTGACCGGCCCATCACCATCGGCTCCGACTCCTCGGAGGACTCTGGTGGTGGTAATGCCAGGGGGCAAGCTTGGGACAGGTGCACCGAGGCTCCTCGCGAGCGAGAAGTGGACTTCCGCTCCGAGGCGCGCTCGCACAGCCTGTTGTCCAAGCTGATGGCAAGGGAAGTCAGCTCCGCTAGCGTCTCCGGGATATCCCGGCCGGCCAGCTCATCCCTCAGACCGGAGTTAAGGCTGCGAAGGAAGATGCCGCAGAGCGAACGCTCTTCCCAGCCAACTTCCTCCGCTGTGACCCGGAAGTCGATCGCATAATCGGCGGCCGATCAGCTCCCCTGTTGGAGACTGAGGAGGCGATCGACCTGGACACTCTCCATACGCGAGTGATCGAACACTTCCAGAAACTGATGCACAAACTGGCCATAGGTGAGGGTGGCGTAGCTGGGCTTTGCCATTACGGTGTAAGTCCAGGTAAGCGCCCGACCCTCCAGGAGGTTCCCAATATAGCCAATCCGGCTGTGGTCTGAGGGAAAATCTCTGGGAACGCGGTGGAACACTGACTCACATTGCATGATAAACCCCCGCGCTCCACCGAGCTTGCCGCTAAAGCGGGCGGGGGTTGGAATGGATGTGAGTCGTGTCGGCGCGCCTGGAGCAGGCTGGCCGGCCGCCGGAGCAGCGGGAGCTGCGCCACCCTGACGAGCCGGGGGGAACGGCTGCCGGGGGTCCAGGTGGTCTAATCGGTTAGTAATGAGGGTTAATTGGTTGAGAATCACTTGTTGCTGGTGGGCTATTAAATCCACCCGAGCCTCGAGGGTGGTAAGACGGCGTGCAAGCCCGCTGTCTGCCGAGCCGCTCGGCTGAAGCCGTACTGACATAATGCACGGCTCAGGAGACACACACGCAGGCTCAGAGTAGATTTAACAGCTTTATTCAACAACAAGAGTGTGTGGCTGCGTGTCTGTGAGGTGTAGATGTATTGGTGGTGGACATCTGCGTCAGGCGCTGAGGCAGGTAGCCGTGCAGCCGGACAACCCTATGGGAGAGAGCACAGGGAGAAGGGTAACGGGCACCACACCAATACAGGGAATTAACAGGATGTGCTGGCTTACTTGGTTTGGGCAGGTGGCTGGCGTTGACAAGGGCATAGCCCGGGAGACAGCGACCTGGAGCGCCTGTGACAGCAGCGAGGATGCGGCGATGAGGAGACGTGGTCTGCCGCCGGGAGAGCCACCTGTGCACAGGGGAGAAGACTGGAGAAGAAGGTAAGAGATGCTTACGTGGGTAATCTTGCTTGAAGAAGGGGGTTCCTTTCAGCAAGGGAGGCCGACGAGATCAGACGGCTTCAGGCCGAAGCCCAGGGCAGAGTGGTTTAAATCCCTCGCCGCTGACGAGGCGCAAGTGTGCGCGTAGCTGGCGCCGCTGATGAGCGGCGAGTCGTGACAGACACACCTGTTCCCACTGGAGTACCTTTGCATGATTTAGGTTTTTTGGGAGAAAGTGGCTTTATTCATCCAAAGGTGATTATTAATGTTTATCCTGTACCTTTTGAATAAAGCCATTGACTCATTTTTTTAATATGAACTCTTCCAGCTGCATAAAGAGAGTGATGACTAAGAAAATGGTATATCAATGATCTTTGATATACCACTGACATATTTCCCTCATTATTTAATTATTTTATATGTTGGTAGAGATGTATTCTGTCTCTCAGTTGTCATTAACTGTAAGTCATGTATCCGTGCTTTTTCCATAGGCTAGCGACACAGAAGAACAAGTTATCAGGGATGCGACTGTTGCAATCCTCTCTGTTCATGAAGATGATGATGCACTGAATGCAGTTAATGTGGCTGTTGTGCTGGAGGGGGCCATCATCCTGCAAGACTTACCAGACCTCTGCACTGCCTTTGCATATCTGTTTGGCCTCTTGTACACAATGAACATTGACTATCCAAAGGAGATGTTCTACACTTTTGAGGCTGTTCAGTGCATCTTTTTTGACCTTGGTTCTCGATGCTCACAGCGCATAAGGTCGCTGAGAACAAAGCTTCAGCTGTAAATGGAAAGCACAAAATGTTGCAAGTGTCTGTGCCAGTTCACATATAGTGCCTGTTTGTTACATGTTAACTTAGCTTAATGGCTGCATATGTCATAATTTTACAATTGCAGTTCCTATAATCGTTGTTGTTGTGGCCTAACCATGTTCATTGTCACTGTTGTCACTCTTGTCTCTTACATGCTTGCATTTTATTGAAGAAAGAATATTGAAGCCAGTGCTGTAATTTTTTTTTTTTTTTTTTTTAAGATTCTTTTATGTGGCACTGATTTTAACAGTTTTAAGTTAAATAAGAGTGGACAACAGTTGTGTTAAGGCCAAGTGAGTTTTATGTACAGAGATAGACAATACTGTCTACAAACAGAAATGTTTGCACATGTATAAAGCCAGACACATGTTCAAAATGCCTTTGCTGCCTTTAAAGAATAAAGGCAAAGTTTGAGCTATGCTTTGAGCATTATTTTCATACATTACATATACATAATACATAATTTTTTATGTTAATGCAACAAGAATATCTGCTTTTATTAAAAGTGGAAAGACAGCATTAAAACAAGAATTTCATTGTTAGTCTCTCAATAATATTTGAATTGGTATAAACACACAGTTTTATCATATTGAAGGAGGAATTCTTTGTTTATTCCATAAAATAATATACGTATGATTAAAGTAAAAATGCGTGGTATTTCAATAAGAAATTTGTTGCCGTTTCCACCAAAATATTCTTTTTAAGTAAACTAAAAACTCCAAGTTAGCAGAACTCATATCTTAACTTCGGAGCTTAAGTTTAGTCAACAACTTCATAAATTGTTGAGAAAACTCAAAAATCTATCGCGTCATGTTACCTTGATAATTTGAGTTTTCTCAGCCTTTTTTTTTTTACAGTGTGATCTGCCGGTGGGGAAACAGTCTCTCCATGGTTGCCAGGTTCAGGACGGAAATCACCTCTCCGTATCCACCAAAAGCGGGATCTCGATGCCATGTAGCGTGACGGTGCAGCCGATCCTCCCTGTCGTCTCTGGGGAGATGGTATGCACAACTGTTGGAATCTTCTGCGCAGCACCTGGTTCACCCCTACAGCTCCTGCGTACGAAGTTTTCGCACACCCTGGCAAAATGGTTCAAAACACCGCACTTGCCGCAACGCTTTCCTTTCGCCGGGCACATCCTGGACTTATAGCGGTGCTCAGTGGACCCACACCCATAACACTTCAGCGTACCAGGGGCAGACCTTGTCCTGACCACGGAGGCAAAATCTTCCTCTCCGCACTCGCGATAACAAGGGTCCATGATCAGTGCCTCAGCATGAGACTCATTGTTCTCCAGAGAAGCCCCTTCAGTAAGGCCCCTCGCGATGGACTCTGCCGCCTCAAACTGTTGGGCAAGCTCGACAGCCTCAGCTAACGTCAACACCCCTGGGTGTGTCAACAACCTGGACCGGGCCGCCGGGCAGCAGATGTGCTCTGCCAGCTGATCCCAAATCATCTCGTCCTCCAGGGCCCCAAACCTGCATTCCCTTGCCAGCTCATGGAGATGCACCAAAAATCTTCTTACCAGCTCTCCCGACCGCTAGCGGCGCTGTCGAAACTGAATGTGCTTCACAGTGACGTTTTCTGGTACCCTAAAGCACCGCACCATTAGCTTCACTACTTGGTCAAAGCTGTCAGCACCTCCAAGGTTCTCCAAAATTCTCTGCCCTTCCATTCCCAAATTATGGCCCAACACAGCTCTCGCTCGGAGCTTCTTCATCTCGCCCAGGTTTAAGACAACGAGATAATTGGTAAAGGCAGCAAACCAACGAGGCCACGGCACAGGTGGCTCGCCCGGGGCCTCCAAAAAATGGCCAAAAGCTGGCCATAGAACGCTCCATTACCACTTTTACCTCGTCGCCAAATGTTGTGTCCATAATTCTGAGAATGACGAGGAAGCAGAACTCGGTTAACAGGGCTTTATTCAGGATAACTGTATAACTATATACAAAGGTTAACGGCACTCGCCTGCATGCCAGGTGGCTCCACGACGAAAGAGACAGAGCCTCTTCCGCCCACTTCCTTTATACTCCAAGTGGCGTCACTACCGGAAACCGGCAGTTAGCCACCCCGGTCCACCCACATCCAACCCAGCCCCCATCTTTCTAGTACCAGCCTATTTACATGTTACAGTCACATCTCCACAGGCTAATTTAAAGTTCACATGGACTTAAAGGAAATGCAACAAAAGAATTCTTGAATTACGTTAGATTTTTGTTTAATAAGAAATATTTGCAAATAAACATCAATAAACAGTCAATCAGCAGTGTAAATTTTACCAAACACTTCCTGCTGGTGCTCATGTTGTGGATTATATGCAGGTTTTTGAACATGTAGTGTTGAACAAAAAAATGTTTTTTTCCGGACATGATCGAACCTACAGATAACCTACAGAGTCAAGGTGTGGGTAGGGCAGTTGCATCCTTCTGACCGTTTGTCCAAACTAACTTGAGAAAGAATGAAGCTAGAGTCACCAAACTTGGCATACGGGTGAATCACAGGCTTAGCATGTGTTGCTGTTTTTAGAGTCACAAGGTCGAAGGTCAAGGTCACAGGGGCACACAAGGTAAAAACCATTTTAGCCAATAGTGGCTTATAACCTTTGAACTTGCCTTATGGTCCCTTTATTATCAGGTTTATTGCTAGCAGAATTTGAATATCAGCTATAATGTTGTACGACATCTAAATATGAAATAACCTTGACCCTGCCTTTGACTCTGAAGATTCATGGGCTCTGATTCTAGTTAATGTGCACATTCCCATTACCTTAGGGAGTGAGATACTTAGAATTTATCATTGACTTCCACCCAGTCAGGATATCAAATGAAATCAAATCAACCTTTATTGTCATATTGCTGTACATACAACTGTAGTGCAGGCAAGATGAAATTGCGTTTCTCTCGGCATCCATATAAGTAAAAAGAACATAATTTAAGACACACTCACACACACCCTCACCCTCCACCCCTCACAGCCATTCACACTTCACTGAGACATACTTGAAAACTAACCAGAACTATAATATACAAATAATATACATAATGTCCATAGGTGCAGTAGTATGTATGAGAGATTTCGGATCAGCTGTTCAGCATCTTAACAGCTTGTGGAAGGAAGCTGTTAATCAGTCTGGTGGTTCTGCCTCTGATGCTCCGGAATCGTTTGCCAGATGGCAGAAGTTCAAAGTGTTTATGCAGAGGGTGAGAATGGTCCTTGACAATGTTCAATGCCCTGCTCCTACAATGGTTCTGAAAAAGTTCTTGGACAGAGGGGAGGGAAACTCCAATTACCCTCACAGCTCCCTTAACTATCCTCTGCAGGGCTTTTTTGTCTGACATACTGCAGCTGGAGTACCATGTTGCAATGCAGTACGTCAGAACACTCTCCACCACACCTCTGTAGAAGGTCCTGAGGATGCAGATGGGGAGAGAGGCCTGTTTGAGTTTCCTCAAGAAGTGTAGTCTCTGCTGGGCCCGCTTCCTGATCCCCAAAGAATTCTTGCTCCAGGTCAGGTCCTGCGAGATTTGCACTCCGAGGAACTTGATGTTCGCCACTCTCTCCACTAAACGGCCGCCAATGCTGAGAGGGACGTGTTCAGGCTGTGACCGCCGGAAGTCGATAATCATCTCCTTCGTTTTGTCCACGTTGAGCATCAAATTGTTCTCCCTGCACCAGCCCTCCAGGTCTGTCACTTCTTCCCTGTACATTGATTCCTCATCCCTCTGAATAAGTCCCACCACCGTGGTATCGTCTGCAGACTTAATAATCTGGTTCCCCTCGTGTCTGGATACACAGTCATGTGTTAGAAGTGTAAACATCAGTGGACTGAGTACGCAGCCTTGAGGGGATCCGGTGCTCAGCGTGATAGAGTTAGAGATGTTATTTCCAACCCGGACAAACTGAGGTCTCTTGGTCAGGAAATCCAGGATCTAGAGACATGTGGCGGTGTTCAGACCAAGAAGAGTAATTTCTCCATCAGCCTCTGGGGAATAATGGTGTTGAATGCTGAACTGAAATCAATGTACAGGAATCTGGCGTAGGTGTCTTTCTGATCCAGGTGGGTGATGACAGAGTGCAGGGTGGTGACTATAGCATCCTCCGTGGAGCGGTTTGAACGATATGCAAACTGGAGCGGATCATGTGATGCAGGGAGGCAGGCTGTGATGTGTGGTTTGACAAGCCATTCAAACACTTCATCACAATTGGTGTCAGTGCAACAGGACAATAGTCATTCAGACAGGACACAACTGGTTTCTTTGCCACCGGTACCATGGTAGAGGTCTTAAAGCATCTGGGAATGATGGCCTGACTCAGGGAGATGTTATAAATGTCAGTCAGGACATCCGCCAATTCGCTCGCACAGTCTTGGAGCACACGTCCTGGGATGTTGTCCGGACCTGCAGCTTTAGATGGGTTGGCCTTGGTTAGGGTCCTCCTTGTGTCCGCTGTGTTGATGGTGATAGCTGGCCCAACCGATGGTGGAGATGGGCCAGCCCTCCCTCTGATTGTCGGGTTTGATGCTTCAAAAAGTGCAAAGAAGTTGTTGAGCCTGTCTGGAAGCGAAGCGTCGTCATCATCGACCCACTGCCTAGACTTATAGTCTCTCAGCGCCCGAACTCCCTGCCACATCCGCTTGGTGTTCCTAGTGTCACAGAGGTGTCCCTGGATTTCCTCCGCATAGGCATGCTTCGCCGTCTTAATTTCCTTCGAGAGCGCAGACCTGGCTGAGCGGAGGGCGATCCTGTCCTTCGCTCTGAAGGCTGCATCTCTGGCTGTGAGCAGCGAGCGCACCTCTGCAGTCATCCAGGGCTTATGGTTGCCACGTGCAGTGATAGTCTTCACTATAGTGACATCCTCTGTGCACTTCACGATGTAGCTGGTGACCATTTCAGCATACTCCTCCACATCTGTCTTGTCTTCCTTGGAGGCTGCTATTTTGAAAACCTCCCAGTCTGTGTGCAGAAAACAGTCTTTCAGTGCTGAGGTTGCATATGGCTCCAGGGTGTGGGTCTGTGTCTCTATTGAGTGCGATTCTAGTGAGTTTCTAAAACTGTTTGTTTTAGAAACTCATACAGGAGGAGGTTGTGCTCACAAGAAGGCTGTCCTTCAACAAGCAACTGAAATATGATCAATCAGAAGAATGTGGACTTCAGTGGAGGAGGAGGTGCTTAAATGGATTTAAGTAATGAAGAGTCTCACTGGACAACATACCAGACAGGAAATGTGACAACTATTTAGTATAACATAGTTTTTAACTGTGGAGAGAAGAAGAATGGACGTCAGTAAAAGCAAGACAGAATACATGTGTATAAATGAGACGTAGACAGGTGTAACAGTGAAGATGCAATGAGTAGAGATTGAGAAGGCAGATGAGTTTAGATACCTGGAGTCAAAGATTCAAGGATTTTTATTTGTCAATACTTCTATATATACAGGACACACAGTAGAATTGAAATGCCATTTCCCTGTCTTAGTGGTGTGTGCAATATATAAGACAAGAAGGAACAAGGATGGAAAACAACAACAATCTATGTACAGTAATGCTACCCATAGTGCAAATAGCAGTAAAAACATAGCAATCCTATGCACAGTAAACCATAATATGAGTGTAATATGCAGCAGGACGGTGCTGCATATTACATATTATACTACTTATATAAACGTACTTATGTTTGTGAAGGCTGCAATGAGAGGGAATAATATGTAAATGCAGCACCATAATATGAGTGTATATTTTATAGTAATATGTACATATGTATATTAGCTGCTCTTGCTTGCTTGTTTTTTCTTGCCTTCTGATTGTTGCTCTGAGTGTTGCTATCCCTGTGCTGTTGCAATCCTGGAATTTCCCCGTTGTGGGACTAATAAAGGCTTATCTTATCTTATCTTATCTTATCTTAATACCGGTAAATTGCAAGTTTAATGCGGTAACGGGGGTGCAGACAGTGAGAGATTGGTCTGTGCATGATCAGTATTGCAATGACAGATAGCAGCAGGTATGGCATTTTGACATGTTTCAAACTAAGCAGGATCCAAGGAGCAGAGACCACAACAGATTTGCAGGTAAAGTGCAAGATAGGTGATTTATTTACAACAATTGTGATGATAGTGCCAGGACAGAAGCCCTATAGTGGGGGAAAGAGAAAAGGAGACGTTAACATCAAGATAATCTCTGGAAACGTACTTATGTTTGTGAAGGCTGCAATGAGAGGGAATAATTACGTGTTCTGCTTGCAGGTGGAGATTCGAGGAAAAGGAGAGCTGAGACTGCAGGCAGGGTGGTGATGGCTCCGAAGCAAAAGGTGAGCAGGGGGTTTTCCAGAACACTGGGAAAAACATTGGTGGAAGAGGGGGAGGTGTGGACGAAGGTTGACAGTTCTCCTGCTTGACTTACAGGTAGTGTCCCAGGGGCAGAGCTGAGGAGACGTGGCACCAAGATCCAGAGACAAGCACAACAAGCAGGTGTGTAGAATGGGCTTACATGGCTTCAAGGATGCTGGGGGGGGGGGGGGGCTGACGCTGGGTTGCAAGCGAGCTGGAGCACACACAGGATGTAACACACAGTTCCAGGGTACAGCAGGTGATCTCGTGGCAGGGCTGTGGCGTTGAGACAATCCCACAGGGAAATGATGCCAGCTCACCCCTTAAGTAGGGTAGAGCCCGGTAGCTGCACAGCTGAAGAAAATGGGAGATGATTAAAGACAGTGTGTGTGTGTGTGTGTGTGTGTGTGTGTGTGTGTGTGTGTGTGTGTGTGTGTGTGTGTGTGTGTGTGTGTGTCTGTGTGTGTCTGTGTCTGTGTCTGTGTGTGTGTGTGTGTGTGTCTGTGTGCTTGCTCACGGCATGCCATGACATGACAGTGCCCCTCCCTCATGGAACGTCTCCTGGCATTCCACGGGGCTTGTCTGGGTGTTGACGATGGAATTCGCTGACCATGATGGGGTCGACGATCAGGGAGCGAGAGATCCAGAAACATTCCTCAGGGCCATACCCCTCCCAATCAACCAGATACTGAAGGCCCCAGCCCTTGCAGCGAACATCCAGGATGCATCGGACCAGGAAGAACAGAACAGGAATGGAACAGGACCTCCGTCGATGAACCTGGGACAAGGAGCGAGTTTGGTGGGGGGACAGAGGGGACTGGAGAACACAGGTTTGATGCAAGAGACATGAAAGGAAGGATGGACATACAGAGTGGGAGGCAAGTGAAAGTGGACAGAAGATGGGTTGATGATACAGGTTATGGGAAAGGGACCAATAAACCTGGGTGACAACTTTCTTGAATCAGTCTTAAGCGGGATGTCGTGTGTGGAGAGCCATTCCTTCTGTCCCACAGAGTATTTGGGGGCTGGGGTCCTTCGCCAGTTGGCTATGGCAGAGTTCTGGCTGGCGGTGCACAGTAGGGCTGCTCTGGTGGATCGCCAGATGCAGCGGCAGCACCGTATGTGGTGCTGAACAGAGGGGACAGCAATCTCTACCTCGGTGACAGGGAGCAAGGAAGGGATATACCCTACTGATGCCTTGAAGGGTGTAACATCCGTGGCAGCAGATGAAGCACTGTTATGGGCGTACTCAATCCAATGCAGGAACGTGCTCCAGGTAGTAGGGTGTTGAGAGGCAACTCAGCAGAGAGATGCCTCCTGCTCCTGGTTATCTCACTCGCACTGCACATTGCTTTGGGGGTGGTAGCCTGAGGTGAGGCTTGTGGATGCTCCAAGGGCTTGGCAGAAGGCTTTCCATACGCGTGATGTGATTTGTGGACCCTGGTCTGACACAATGTCCGTGGTTATTCCGTAAAGGCGAAACACTTGACGAAGCAGAATACTGGTAGTTTCCTTGGTGGAGGTGAGCTTGGGTAGGGCGAGAAAGTGTACGGCCTTAGAGAATCTGTCCACTACCGTAAGGATCACAGTGCTGCCCTTGGAGGTTGGGAGGCTGGTAACAAAGTCCGCGGCTGTGTGTGACCATGGGTGGCTCAAGGTGGGCAGGGGCTGCAGGAGGCCAGCAGGGGGCGAATTAGACGACTTCCCAGCAGTGCAGGTGGTGCAGGCCCGAACATATTCCCAAGCGTCAGTACTGAGGGACGGCCATTAGAAGGCTCGGCAAAGGTGGTGGATAGAGCGACCCTCTCCAAGACAGCAGGTGAAATGAGTCATGTGGACCCAATGGATAACGTCTCCTCGCACCGATGTAGGAACATACAGTCTGCCCCAGGGTCCCCCACTGGTGTCAGGTTCCATCAGCTGGCCGGCGCACACCTTCCTCTCCACTTCGAAGGAAACTATGCCCACAGCATACAAAGGGGGGAGAATAGGTTCTATGATGGGGTCCTGGCAACGGGGGAGAAGTGGCGGGAGAGGGCATCCGGTTTGATGTTCTTGGTTCCTGGCCGGCGTGAAGTTAAATCTACTGAAGAACAAAGCCCACTGGGCCTGGCAAGGGTTCAGGCACTTAGCTGACTTGAAGTATTCGAGACTGCAGTGGTCAAGTCCACACCAGGAACGGTTGCGCTGTTCCCTCCAGCCAATGGCGCCATTCCTTTAATGCCAGAATGACCACCAGGAGCTCCCAATCCCCCACATCGTAATTCTGCTCTGACGGGCTGAGGCGTTGGAAAAAAAAGGCGCAGGGGCGCAGCTTGCCGTCGGAGGGGGAACGCTGAGACAGGACCGCCCCCCACGCCACAATCAGATGCATCCACCTCTACAATAAACTGAAGCACTGGATCCACCTGGGCGAGGATGGGTGCCTGGGAAAACAAGGCCTTTAATTCGGTGAATACTGTCTCTGCTGCATCCGACCACCTGAAGGAGTTCTTAGGGGACGTCAATTGAGTCAATGGGGCTGCCACCCAACTGTAGTTCTTAATAAACCTGTAAAAGTTGGCATATCCCAGGAAGCACTGCAGCTGCTTACGAGTAGTGGGGGTAGGCCAGTCCATGACAGCTTGGATCTTTGCGGGGTCTGGTTTTAATTGGCCCTCCGTGATGATGAAACCAAGAAAGGATGTAGTGGTGGTGAAGAATTCACATTTCTCGGCCTTCACATACAGTTGGTTCTCCAATAGCCGCTGCAGTACCCATCTGGCATGGACTCTGTGTTCCTCCATGGAGCGGTAGAAAATCAAAATGTCATCTAGGTAGACAAAGACAAGTTTAATAAGTCTCTCAAAACATCATTGATTACAACCAAAACTGTACCTATAACTAGTGATTGCTCTGTGGCATATGCATATACTGTATATATATATATATACAGTATATACTGTATATATATATATACTGTATATATATACGTATATGTGTGTGTGTGTGTGTGTGTGTGTGCCCGTGCATTACAAACTACACTCCACCTCTTGTCTGTTGCTGTTTGTTGTTGCTGTGAGGTGCTTGGATGCATGTGTGTGTACGCATACACAGCACTTCACTCGTATGACATTTTAATGTTTTACTTTGTAACACCTTAACTCCTGCACTTTAGCATATCCACTTTGTACAGTTTCATTGTGTTATGTATGTAAACGAGAACCAAGGATGAGGCTGGATGTTGAACTGAGCACGACTTTATTGTTGACTCACTCTCACAGTACAAATGCTCCCGTCAAGCAGAGGTCAGATCAAAGAGTCCGCCCCTCCTCCTCACATCCCTCTTATACCCCGGGTGGCGGTGAAACTGGAATGGTGGAGCCACCACCCATGTCACACAATTATATGTCCCAAAAAAAAAACACAACACTTTTCCCCCCTCTTCAAAAAAATGGTCCAAAATACACACATGCAATCGAGACCCTCCTCAATTTGGAACCTGAATCACACGCTAACACTATAACATACATACAAAACAACTAAAGCTAGGGGGAACAGGTGGACTACTGTTCCACCACCACACGGCTAGATGGATTATTCTGCCGTCTCTACTAAAACACAGTACAGTAAACAGAAAACTGCCATGTTCCTAAAATAAACAGTAGAAAACACAAAACAATCCCATTAATAGAACCAATATACAGTTGGGTAAAAAAGTATTTAGTCAGCCACCAATTGTGCAAGTTCTCCCACTTAAAAGATGAGAGAGGTCTCCAATTTTCATCATAGTTATACCTCAACTATGAGAGACAAAACGAGAAAAAAAAATCCAGAAAATCACATTGTCTGATTTTTAAAGAATTTATTTGCAAATTATGGTGGAAAATAAGTATTTGGTCAATAACACAAGTTCATCTCAATACTTTGTTATATACCCTTTGTTGGCAATGACAGAGGTCAAACGTTTTCTGTAAGTCTTCATAGGGTTTTCACACACTGTTGCTGGTATTTTGGCCCATTCCTCCATGCAGATCTCCTCTACAGCAGTAATGTTTTGGGGCTGTTGCTGGGCAACACGGACTTTCAACTCCCTCCAAAGATTTTCTATGGGGTTGAGATCTGGAGACTGGCTAGGCCACTCCAGGACCTTGAAATGCTTCTTACGAAGCCACTCCTTCATTGCCCGGGCAGTGTGTTTGGGATCATTGTCATGCTGAAAGACCCAGCCACGTTTCATCTTCAATGCCCTTGCTGATGGAAGGAGGTTTTCACTCAAAATCTCACAATACATGGCCCCATTCATTCTTTCCTTTACACCAATCAGTCGTCCTGGTCCCTTTGCAGAAAGACAGCATGGGGGTGGAAACATCCATGGTGTTCTTTCTCCTCCAAACACGACAAGTTGAGTTTTTACCAAAAAGTTCTATTTTGGTTTCATCTGACCATATTACATTCTCCCAATCCTCTTCTGGATCATCCAAATGCTCTCTAGCAAACTTCAGATGGGCCTGGACATGTACTGGCTTAAGCAGGGGGACACGTCTGGCACTGCAGGATTTGAGTCCCTGGCGGCGTAGTGTGTTACTGATGGTAGCCTTTGTTACTTTGGTCCCAGCTCTCTGCAGGTCATTCACTAGGTCCCCCCGTGTGGTTCTGGAATTTTTGCTCACCGTTCTCGTGATCATTTTGACCCCACGGGGTGACATCTTGCGTGGAGCTCCAGATCGAGGGAGATTATCAGTGGTCTTGTATGTCTTCCATTTTCTAATAACTGCTCCCACAGTTGATTTCTTCACACCAAGCTGCTTACCTATTGCAGATTCAGTCTTCCCAGCCTGGTGCAGGTCTACAGTTTTGTTTCTGGTGTCCTTTGACAGCTCTTTGGTCTTGGGCATAGTGGAGTTTGGAGTCTGACTGTTTGAGGTTGTGGACAGGTGTCTTTTATACTGATAACGAGTTCAAACAGGTGCCATTAATACAGGTAACAAGTGGAGGACAGAGGAGCCTCTTAAAGAAGAAGTTACAGGTTTGTGAGAGGGAGAAATCTTGCTTGTTTGTAGGTGACCAAATACTTATTTTCCACCATAATTTGCAAATAACTTCTTTAAAAATCAGGCAATGTGATTTTCTGGATTTTTTTTTTTCGCATTTTGTCTCTCATAGTTGAGGTATACCTATGATGAAAATTGGAGACCTCTCTCATCTTTTAAGTGGGAGAACTTGCACAATTGGTGGCTGACTAAATACTTTTTTGCCCCACTGTATAATAATAACATAGAACCCGGTTATCCCCATTCCAACATCATGCAATAAACACATTGTCCCACCATCAGTCTGCCCCAGTAGAGGAACCACCCCCCGGAAAACCATCAGACAGTCCCCCTCCAGTGCAACTTCTTTTCTTCGCACCCGGGGATGACCCACATCAAAGCCCAAACACCTCCTTCTCCTCTTTGGTGGGCCACAACTCATTAGGATGCCTCCAGATAGCTGGAGGTAACCATCCTCTCTAACAGCCACCACATGCGCCGCCCCTGGTCATCTTGTCACTGGCATTTGCCTCAAACATCTCTCGACTGGGCCTCTTCTCTGGGTCGGACCACATCCGCGACCCCCAGAGGATCCCAACTCGGCTTCCAGTGTCCCTGTTTGGCACGTCGTTTTATCGTGTCAGCCGGTCCTGCCCCACTTGCTTTCATTTTCGTTGCCAGCAAAGTCGTTGTGACCCCTTGCTCCTCAGTACCTTCCAGCTGAACTCCAGGAGCAGAATGGGCCATCCACTCGGCTCCACCCAGCGTCACGGGCGTCCCACCGCGCCACCCAGTTCCCTCAACTAGGGTTACTTGGGCTCGGGCACTGGGACCCTCCCGCAATGGCCCTGGGTGGGGTTGGTCCTGCTCATCGTCCAGAATACTAGGCCAAGGTTCGTCCCATACAGCATCATCCATCACTCACGAAACCGGCCGGTCCCACAAACCACGGTCCAACCACTCCTCTCCAACGCTGCTGGTGATGGTGAAGTCCAATCTATAAAAAAAAGGTCACACCCCATAATATTCTCACCGCAGGCAGTCACGATGAACTTCAGGTTGGACACCTCCGCCGACTTGTACCAAGCCATCAGTTCCACCAATCCTACTGTGGCCAATCGTCTTCCACCATACCCACACAGCGGTGCTGAATAACCTCTCACTCGGTAATATGGGAAGAAACTCCTCACGGTAGACCAATTCAACAAGGATCTCACCACACCCATGTCACTCACTAGCAGCACCGCTACCCCATCCAATTCCACCATACAATAGGTACGACCATCAGTGCATGGGGAAACAGTGTGGATGACCGTGGGAGCTGAAGCCGGGGGGTCCACATTATGTCTTCAGTCCCCTCGCTCGAACTTATTATATGCCCTGGCAAAATGATGCAGGAGTCTGCACTTGCTGCACCGTTTTCCTCTTGTTGGACACCCTCTAGCCTTATAACGGTACTTGGTGGACCCACAACCCAAACACCTGTGCGATCCTGGGGCGGACCTTATCTTCACAGCGTTAGCATTCTCCTCCTCATCCTCCACGCCATCATCGCTGTCCAGGTCCACTGCCTGCACCGTCGACTGTGATTCAAAATAGTAGATTAGTTTATTTGACAGGGACAGTGCAATAAACATAGACAATTAATCAAAGACAATCAATCTGATGTGTTGCACATAGAGTGTATAGCTATTAGCTAATTTGCAACTCTTGTCCCTGGATGGGCTTTAGAAAAAAGAATCAAGATAAAAAATATACACAATAACCACATACATCAATGCAGAAAAATTATAAATACACAATTATAAATATTATAAATATTATAAATACACAAATATAACAGCCTGACTCACATTTAACATAAATATTATAAATATTATAAATACACAAATATAACAGCCTGACTCACATTTAACACATATAACATAACTCACATTTGCCTATTTCAGGCCTTCCTCCCTTCGTCACTCACTATAAACAAACACATTTATTCCTTCCCTTCATTCACTCTCACTTTGCAGACAATTAATTCATACATGAGTACATTCTTGTTTATTTTTCAGCCAGTTTTTAACATTTTTAGTGAATGTTTTAAAGTCCGTTATTATTTTAATTTCATTTGGCATTGTGTTCCAGATGTGACTGCCCTTTATAGAGAAAGCTGTTTGTCCAAATGTGGTTCTGCGGTGGAATATTTTACAGTTATTGTTAACAGAACTCCTGGTGGCTCTGCTGCTGTCCTGTCTTTGGACAAAACCAGCAAGTGGCTCGGGTGCTGATTTATGAAAACATTTGAACGTTAATTTCAGAAGACAGAGGTCAATGAAGCTCTCAAAACTCAATAGGTTGTATTTTTTTAAAACATTACAGTGATGCCACCTAATGGGCTTTTTGTCCAAGATTTTTAGGGTTTGATTATATAATGAACCTATATGTCTTATTGTGGAAGGGGCTGCTTGAGCCCAGACTGTCAAACAGTATGATATATGAGAAAAAACCATAGAATGCATATACAGTGCAGCTGCTTCGTAAGGTATGTAATATCTAATTAATTTAAAGCAGTTCAGATTTTTTTTTACTGTTTTTGAAATTTTCTTTATATGAAGATTAAATTTGAGTTGAGGATCTAGTACAATGCCAAGGTATTTGAATTCTGTAACTAAACTGATGTCATGATCATGTATATTAACTTTAAAATGTTGCAGGTTACATTTTTTGATTGAAAAGCACATTGAGACTGTTTTCTGAAGGTTCAGCAATAGATGGTTCTTGAGGAGCCACTCTTGGACATCAACCATACTTGTAGACAGTACATCTGCAGCCTGTGCTGGAGTCTTGGCAGCTGTGTAAATAACTGCATCATCTGCATAAAGTTGGCATGTTGCAGCTGAGCAGTGTAACGGCAAGTCATTAATAAAAATGCTGAAAAGTAAAGGACCAAGAATGGACCCTTGTGGGATACCCATGCGGTTGTTTAAAAATGAGGATTTATCCTGGTGAACTTTTACACACTGTTCTCTATTCTGGAGATAAGATGCAAACCATTCTAATGTATTTGGGGAGAAGTTAAAAGATACCATTTTGGATAAAAGCAAACTGTGGTTTACAATGGCGAAGCATCGCTCTCTCGCCAAGCTCTCATGACAATTTGTCTGCTACTTCACACTGCTGAGCTAACTCGATGGCCATGGCAAACGTCAGCTCCCCCAAATGTGTGAGGAGCTTCAACCTTGCCGCCAAGACAAGGGTATGTTCCGCCAACTGGTCGCAGACCATCTCTTCCTCTAATGCTCCAAACTGGCAGTCCCCACCAGCTGACATAGGTCTACAACATACCACTGCACTGACTCGCCGGTCCGCTGGCGGCGCTGCCGAAACTGAATCCTCCAGACGATGACATTTTCCGGGGCACGAAAATGTCACACCATTAGCTCAACCACATCCTCAAAGCTATCACTGTCACCCAAGGTACTAAGGATACGCTGTCCCTCCATTTCCAAGTTGTGAACCAACAGCGCCCGAGCCCGCAACTTCTCCAGTTTACCGAGGTTCAGTGCCACCAAATAGCTCTGGAATGTAGCGAACCACCTTGCCCAAGGAACTGGCAGCTCACTGGAAACCTTTAAAAATGGCCGAATAGTAGCAACTCTCACGTCCATACTTTTATCCTTGTCGCCAAATGTTATGCATGTAAACGAGAACCAAGGATGAGGCTGGATGTTGAACTGAACACGACTTTATTGTTGACTCACTCCCACAGTACAAGCGCTCCCATCAGGCAGAGGTGAGGTCAAAGAGACCGCCCCTCCTCCTCACAGCCCTCTTATACCCCGGGTGGTGGTGGAACCAGAAAGGTGAAGCCACCACCCGTGTCACACAATAATATGTCCCAAATAACAACACAGCATATTGCAGTTGTTCTGCTCGTGTATGATTGCTTGTTTGTGTGTTTTTGTGACCCACCGGGGAACTACAGATGCAAATTAGCAGTATTGCTAAATCTGGCATACTTACATTTGTATTAATGTTCATTAGTATGTAATGTCCCTTTCAAATAAACATTAAACTTAAACCATTAGTCTCTGGAACACTACTGGAGCATTGGTCAGACTGAAGGGCGTAACCAGGTATTCAAAGTGGCCCATGGGTATACTAAAACCGGTCATCAACTCATCCCCCTCCCTTATACAGATCAGATGGTACGCATTCCTCAAGTCTAATTTGGTGAAAACTAGGGCTGTCGCAGTACAGGAATTTCCCCTGTAGTGACTTTGGACAGCTCAACACTGTGGTATGCAGTATTATTACTTCCGCCAAGGAGGTAATGTTTTTACCGGGGTTTGTCTGACTGTTTGTCTGTCTATCTTTTACCAACATAACTCAAAAAGTTATGAACGGATTTTGACGAAATTTTCAGGAAAGGTGTGTAATCGCTCGAGGAACAGATGATTAGATTTTGGTGATGATCTGAGAGTGCATAACTCCACCAAGGGCTTTGTTTGTATTTGTGCAGCAGGATTACACAAAAACTACTGGATGGATTTGGATGAAATTTTCACCAGAGGTGGTTCTTGGCCTAGAGAGGAACCCATTATATTTTGGTGATGATCTGAGAATGCATACCTCAGCCAAGGCTCTTATCTTCTCACAGTGTGTTAGCAACAATACTCCAAAAGTTATGAACGGATTTTGATGAAATTTTCAGGAAAGGTGTGTAATGACACGGGGAACAGATGATTAGATTTTGGCGATGATCTCAGAGTGCATACCTCCACCAAGTTCTTTGTTTGTATTTGTGCAGCAGGATTACACAAAAACTACTGGATGGATTTGGATTAAATTTTCACCAGAGGTGGTTCTTGGGCTAGAGAGGAACCCATTATATTTTGGTGATGATCTGAGAATGCATACCTCAGCCAAGGCTCTTATCTTCTCACAGTGTGTTAGCAACAATACTCCAAAACTGATGGACAGACTTTGATGTAATTTTCACCACAAGTGGCTATAGGCCTACACACAAACCCATTACATTTTGGAGGTGATCCATGAGAAACGGAAGGAGCCTTGGCAGAGGTATGTGCTCTATGAGTGCTTTTCTAGTTGCAAATGTTTTTAGGACACTGTGGATTCAAACATGGTTTATAACTTATGTGGCAAATGAGGGAAGCCGTGAGAGTGCAGCTCTGCTTTCAACTTTATGTACGTGTGTGACAACTGTGCGGCACTCCACTCTTCCTACAGGTATGAACTGCTGATACTGTTAAAAAAAAACGATCATTTTCATAAAGCAGTGGCGGTAACTACAGGGTGTGTGGACTGGAGACTGCAGCGACATTCAGTTTAGGAATGTCCAGGACCCTGCGTGGCTCTTGTCTCTGTGATTTTTGCCGCTATCCGAAAAATCACGTTCAAATAAGCTGCTCTCAGAGCTCATACACAGGAGCATACACAGTCAGGATCATACACGCTCCGCTCAGAAGGAAATAACACGCTTTGCGCCCGAGTCCAAACACTTTCACCACTAACTGCCTGCTGGAGTCCATCTGGAGAGAGTGCCCCAAACGGTGCTGTCGCTGTCAGCACCCGGTGGCAGCAGCACCATGTGCTGTAGAAACTTCTAGAGTACCGGGTGCAAACATGCTGTTAGCAATAAAAATACACTTCATTTAACAATTTCTTTAATAATCAATGGGGGCACATAAGTGAACGAGATATAGCCACACACAAAAAAAGTGAACACCGCGGTTGTTGCGGTTGGTCGTTTTCCTCTGCGGTAGGCATGTCCATAGCGCGGTACTACATAATTGTGGTTATCACGACAGCCCTAGTGAAAACTGTTGAATCTTGGAGGAGTTCGTAGGCTAAGTTCATTAATGGTAGTGGTTATTTGTCCTTGATGGTGATGGCATTTAACCCATGGTAATCGATACAAGGCCTGAACGTACTATCCTTCTTACCCATAAAGAAGAAGCCAGCCCCTACTGGTGAGGATGAGGGTCTGATGATCTCAGCCTGAAGTGAATCTTTGATGTACATCACATCTGCTGGTGGGGAGTTGCGCCCCCTGCTGGAGGTTGGTGGCACAGTTGTTCTGTGTGAGGGTAGAGCCAAGGCTTTAATTTTGCTGAAAACACAGTTGAGGTCATGAAACTCCATGGGCACAGGGGATAGGTCAGGGGGTGTCTCTGGGCTAGGGCTAGGGGGCAAGATGGGCGACCAGGGGGCAGAAAGGAGGCAAGAGGATAAGCAGAAACTGCTCCAGGAATGTATTTTATCCACAGTCCAGTCAATGGAGGGGTTTTGCAGTCTCAGCCAGGGGAACCCTAAGATTAATTCAGCAGAGCAGGTAGGTAAAACTAAAAGTTGGAGGTGTTCCTGATGGTTGCCAGATACCATAATAGAAATGGGAATAGTCATCCTAGTAAAGGTGGCTACCCTAGAACCAGACAGAGAGACTACAGGCGTAGGTGTGACAGAGATCATCCTGCGCAGTTCGCCCCACACGGGACACGAACCCGCGACCTCTCAGTCAACTAACACAGTTCGAGCATGGGAGACACAGCACGATCGCGCTGAGCTAAAGGTCCGACCGATAGCTCAGCGCTACCGATACTGTATGAGGCTTCGGGAGGGAGGTTTACTAACGTTCTACGCCGAACAGTACTAGTTGGCATCCGTTACACTCTCCCCCCTAAACCTCACTCCCATGCCGGGTTCACGGCACCAGTGTGACAGAGATCATCCTGCGCAGTTCGCCCCACACGGGACACGAACCCGCGACCTCTCAGTCAACTAACACAGTTCGAGCATGGGAGACACAGCACAATCGCGCTGAGCTAAAGGTCCGACCGATAGCTCAGCGCTACCGATACTGTATGAGGCTTCGGGAGGGAGGTTTACTAACGTTCTACGCCGAACAGTACTAGTTGGCATCCGTTACATAGGCAAGGTCATCTTAACAGTGGGGATTTGGAGCTGGGACACCAATCTGTCAGAAATAAAGCTTTGATCCACCCCTGAATTAATTAGGGCGGAGGTGGAATGTTCATTTGAATTAACCTGGATTAATGTGGGCAAGGTAAACTTCAGAGGGGCCTTGGGTGTTGACTCCTCGCCCATCAGTCCCCCTACTGTTACTGGCGGGAGGAGTCATTTGAGCGTTCTGGGCAGTCAGCAACTAAGTGCCCGGAAGTACCACAATAAAAGCATAACCTTACATCCCTCCTACGCTGACGTTCAGCGAGCGAATATGAGTGCAACCGAGCTGTATAGGTTCAGCGACTTCCAGTGCAGAAATCAAAGGGTGTGCCAGGAGGCGGGATGTGGGGGACGCAGCACGAGGAGGAGGAACAACAGCGGGATGGGGGTGCCCAGAGACTCGGTCACGGAGGTAGTTGTCACGCCAAATGGCCAGGGAAATTCAGGTGTTGAGCGAGGATTGTTCATCTCTGGCTGCAAACTCATCCCTGAGTGTGGAGTTTAGCCCCCACAGAAAAACACCACCTGGGCTCAGCAGTGAGAATGCAGAAGTGGATGGACTAATCAGCTACAGTTTGGGTGCTCTGTTTGTAACTCAGCAGATTAGAAATGTCCCCCTCCCAATTCGTGTGGCCAAAAACATTCTCAAACTCACAGTTAAATTCATGATAAGAATAAACGGGGCTGCCAGAACCGCTAACAAATGCCTGCGCCCATTCTAGGGCGAGGCCCTCCAAAAGTGTGATTATGTAGCTCACTTTGCTTTGGTCCGTCAGAAAATCAGCTCAAGTTCTTTGAAAAACTAATTGACACTGTAAGAGGAACCCTTTGCAGCCTCCCATCCCCTGCCGTAGCGGGCAGGAGTTGGGATGGAAAGGGCTCAGCTGGCAGACATGGATTTGGTGGGTGGAGCGGCAGCAGTCGACGGGGGGAGTCAGCTTCCTGAACCAGGCGAAAAAGCGGAAGCTAGCTGATTCATAAATTGGGTCAGCTGTTCAATCTTCACCTCGAGCACGGTGAGACGTTCTAAGGGAGAACTTGATGTGGCTTCTATTGGGTCCTGAGATTGGTGGGATTGTAATGACATGTTTCAAGCTAAGCAGGAATCAAGGAGCAGAGACCACAACAGATTTGCAGGTAAAGTGCAAGGGAAGTGATTTATTTACAATTGTGATGATAGTGCCGGGACAGGAGCTCTATAGAGGGGGAAAGAGAAAAGGAGACGTTAATATCAAGATAATCTCTGGCAACATACCTATGTTTGTGAAGGCTGCTGTGTGAGGGAATAATTACGTGTTCTGCTCGCAGGTGGAGATTCGAGGAAAAGGAGAGCTGAGACTGCAGGCAGAATGGCGACGGCTCCGAAGTGAAAGGTAAGTAGGGGGTTTTCCAGAACTGGGAAAAAAATGTTGGTAGATGAGGAGGAGGTGTGGATGAAGGCTGACAGTTCTCTCGTGGCAGGGTAGGCTGTGGCGTCGAGACAATCCCACAGGGAAATGGGGAGCACTTCCGCCCATCTTCAGACACAGTCTGGAGAGAGAACGATGTACTATGTCTTCTTTGCTGCTGAACATTTACCTGTTTTACATGTCAGTACTCGATAAAACTTACCAATTACTACTTCTTAAAGCTATGCTGTACCTTTCTGTTTGTTTTCCAAACTATTATGATGTAAATTCAGACATTTATATTGAGTTATAAAGAGTCCTTCTGCAGCAGTAGACGGCAGGATCAAAGGCTGCAAGCAGAGTAGCTTGTATTTTGGAAGCTCGTGGTAAATGGGTTTAATTTACCCGCGCTGTGTCTTGCAGGCATGTCGCTAGGCTCCTTAGTTTTATGTACAGCAGTGGATATGGCTGCTACACACTTTATATGTTACAGAAGAGGTTTGCAATAAGTGTCCATATATATGTGATTGTTAATGAACAAGAGACAGTTTGGGGTTTACATAAAATGTTTATTTCAGTTATGCAAACAGGTAAATGTGAATAATGTGCTTTTCTGAGATGTTGTGGAGCGTGTAAATGAAGAGGCAGATTTGTTTCAGACGCTTTATTACACACTCTCACATTCTCAAGCATAGTAAGAATGACATTCAAGTAGAAGCTCCTCTCTTAAATACCATGACATTCTTCTAGAATCTTCTCACACACAAAAGATGATCTTCTCGTCCAATCGCAATCAACCCACTCATCCTTAACACCTCCCTGTTATCTTACTAGGGAACCCCCGCTCTTTGTTCCTTTCTAAGATGGTATACAATTAGGCTCTCCCCAGGTTGCCACAATGTGTTTTTATATTGAGTGACTTTGAGGATCTGTGTGTACATTCTAACAGTGTTATGGTCCAGAATAATTCTTGCAGCTATAAATGTAGTTTGCTAAAGTACAGGTGCATCTCAATAAATTAGAATGTCAACAAAAAGTTGATTTATTTAGGTAATTCAATTAAAAAAAAATTAAACTTCTATATTATATAGTCATTACACAGAGAGTGATATATTTCAAGTGTTTATTTATTTGAATTTTGATGATTATGGCTGACCGCCCATGGAAACCCCAAATTCAGTTTCTAAAAAAATTAGAATATTACATAAAATTAATTTTAAAAAATAGTTTTTTAATAGAAATGTTGGCCAACTGAAAAGTATGTCCATGTACACACTCAATACTTGGTCGGGGCTCCTTTTGGATTAATTGCTGTGTCAATGTGGCATGGCATGGAGGTGATCAGCCTGTGGCACTGCTGAGGTGTTATGAAGGTCCAGGTTGCTTTGATAGTGACCTTCAGCTCGTCTGCATTGTTGGGTCTGGTGTCTCTCATCTTTGTCACAACTCGCTCCCGCCTGTCATCCGCTCCAGCCGTGCGCACACCTGGGCTTCATCAGGCTGCCACTATTTAACCCGCTCTTCCCGCAGCCTCGGTCTGGAGCCGTCAGCTCTTCTCCACGCTCAAGCTCTGCGTTCGCCTACTCCTCTCGGCCAACGCCGCTACTCATCGCCCTCACGTAAGGTATTCTTACCTGTTGTCTTCAGTTATTCCCCTGTGCACAGGTGGACCCTCCTGGCGGCAGAATTTCCCTTCATCGCCTTTCCTCTCATCTCCCCTGCATCAAGCGCAGCTGGGCGCTGTCTCCCAGGCGGGAGCTCTTCTTGTCAACGCCAGCCACCAGTACATCTGCAAGTAAGCCACGTTATAACTTTCACCGCCTTGCTCTGACAATTGCTCACATCCTACTCTCTGTTCTGTCCTCAGGGTCGCCTGGCTGTATGGTGTCTGTTCTGCCCTCGGTGCTCTCCTGTCCCCAAGACTACATTCACATTTCCCACTCACTCATCCATAAACCTGCTGTTGATAAACTCTTAAATCTTACCCGAGCCTGTGTGCGTGTTTCCTGGGCCAGAAATCATGTCAATCTTCCTCTTGACAATACTCCATAGATTCTCTATGGGGTTTAGGTCAGGAGAGTTTGCTGGCCAATCAAATACAGTGATGCCATGGTCATAAAACCAGGTTTTGATATTCTTGGCAGTGTGTGGGGGGTGCCAAGTCATGCTGGAAAATGAAATCAGCTTCTCCATAAAGCTTGTCAGCAGAGGAAAGCATGAAGTGCTCTAAAATTTCTTGGTAGACGACTGCACTGACTTTGGGCTTGATAAAACACAGTAGATCAACACCAGCAGATGACATGGTTCATCAAATCATCACTGACTGTGCAAACTTCACACTAAGCCTCAAGTAACTTACATTCTGTGCCTCTCTACTCTTTCTTCAGACTCTGGGACTTTGATTTCCAAAAGAAATGCAGAATTTACTTTTATCTGAACAGAGGTCATCTGCTGGTGTTTATGTTTTAAACTTGCTTTAATTAACCTCCACCCATTTCTGTCTTTCGTCTAGGCAAGAGGAAAATGATCTATCCCAAACCGGACCTTTCGTCACTATTTACAGAGATGCAGGCTGAAGATCTGGTGAACCGGGACCAGTGTGAGCGGCACATCCAGTTGCTTCTCAGTGAGGCAGCGTGGCCCGTGTGTGTGTGACCCATTCTATAGCCCCATTTCCACCAGTATCACCTTGGCTTTACTTTTTTTTACTTGGTTCTGTTTTTCGCCATTTCCACCTAAGTCCTCACGGTTTAACCGGTACGATTTTCGTGCCTGTTCAGAGGCAGGGTATAGCCGAGTGAAAAGCGAGGTGTGATTTGACATCAATCGACTGCTAAACGCTGATTGGTCAGGGCGTAATGTCACAAAACGCGTCCGTTTTCTGTTTTCTGTTGAAGCTACATGACCGCCATTTGTAATTTCAGCGAGTAACCGCGGTGACTGGATTCACAATTGTGTTCTCATATAACGATGTCCACGCGCAAGTTTATTCCATGAACAAACGAGGAGGTGCAGACTTTTCTGTCCCTCGTAGCCGATGACTACATCCAAAGCGAGTTGGATGGGGCAACTCGCAATGAAAAAATATACCAGGAGGTGTCCGGCCTGCTAGCAATGGCAGAGAATTTGGACTCGACATGGCCACGCAATTGGAAAACGGTGACGGTAAGTGTTGTTTTGTTATTGTGCGTCTTCTCGCCTTTCGGTCAAAAGCGCACTTTATTTAAGCAATAAAGAAAGTTGTTTGATTGTGGGCAATTGTGGTGATGGCTAGCCCGCTAATAGCTAGCTACCTCTGTACCTTGCTGCTACCTCGCATCAAGCTGCAGAATCACGCTTTTATTTCAGTATTCACGTGAACAAAACGCTGACGTAAGCTTATTGTATCCTGGTTAAAAAGTTTTGTGTTTGCGGTACATGTTGCACTTTGTTTGTGAGCTTTATTGTGTGTTTTTTCCTTCTATACACAGTTTTCAAATCCCGGGGGTCCGCCTCACTGGACCACAAGCTCCATCACCATCCGGCATCTCCCGGTCAAGTGCTGGTAAGGCACAACAAAATGAAGATTACCACCCGGTTGTTTTTATATGTGATTGTTATTTTCTATAGATGCATAATAAGGAATTTAAAATGTCTTTCTAGGTTTATAAAAATACTAGATTCAGGGGTGTTCATAGCCACAGTGTCCCAGTGTTATAGGTGTGTTGGTGGTGGAAATACTGTTGTATTTTCACAAAAAAAAAAAAAAAAAAAAGGAGCACATGTACCGACTTCAAATCAACACACTTGATTGAAATTCTTCACGTCAGCTAACACTATTAACCCATTCTGATTTATGAGGCCACAGCGCAAAGAAATTCTTTTAAAAATAACCCATTAAATCAAAATACTTTTTACAATTAATCCTTTTTGAAATGAAGGGGAGCCTAACCACAGCACCACAGAAGTTGCACAGTCCACTCTACTGAGGGGCAGCAACATGACAGTTGAGCTTAAATACAGCAACGAAGCATCCCACCACAGGCTTTCAACAGTTTAATTCCATAATATTTTTTCTGACATGTTTTGATCCAGTGTTATCTAAATACAATGACTTCTGTCTTTCATATAGGCAAGCTGAAAAGGTCCAACAACATTGCAGACCTTGCATCACTGATGGCCCAGAATCATGCTGAGGAGATGCGGATCCATGAAAGGATGCTCGAACAGCGTGAAAGGATGCTCGAACAGCATCAACGGCAGCACGAACAGCGCGAAAGACACCTGCAGTTAGCCCAGGAGCAGGAAGCTGCATTAAGAAGGGATGAGCTGACAGAGACGGCTTCCTTCCACGGAGCCTTCCTAAACCATTTTGGCAGTCTGGTCGAAGTACTGAAAGCTCCCCATTTGTAAACATGTTTTGGGAATATTTGTAATGTAATAAAATGTTAGTCTTTTGGATAAAAGTGTGGTTTGTATATTATAACACTGGGTGATAAAGGTGAATAATTACATACACATTCCATTGCCTCATATGACCCTAATCCTGCTGTTCAGCCATAAAGGTGTCAAGATTTTTAATGGTAATGTAATTGTTATTGTTAAATTTAATAAATATTACCACTGCTGTATCCATTGCTCTACATTGGGTACAGTTTTTAAGTAAAATTGTAAGCAGTTGCACAGGTGTAATTTACATTCAGCAGTAGACACTGATAAAGGTAAAAGTCGAATTAGGTAAAAGGTAAGTACATGTGAATTGAATGTTCTATCGGCATTCCAAATTCTGAGAATTCCAATACATTATAAGCAGTCTAGTATAATATAAAGCGAAAATACCCATACATGTAAACCCAAATATAACATTTTCGATGTTGTAAACGTTGACATGAATATGATAAACCTATGCTATTGTGATTCAATAGATCCATAGTGATCTTTGGTTTGAAAAAGAAAATTATAATTTGGTGTTGGGCAGTGTGACAATGTCACAGTATTTAATAGGATTAAAAAAAGTTTCATCATAAAATTTCTAGGTTCATTGGCAATTCCATCAAACCAAAAGTGAGTTGTCTAGCTGCAGCATTTTTTTGAGTCATTTCTACGTTGTTTTAGTGTGTAATTAGCCACCACTGAACAGATAACCGTTATAAATAACAATAGATGGGAAAAATGATACTCAAATGATACACAATGGGCCTAGATTTGGATTGGCTTTTTTATAATATTATAAATTATTTGGTAAGTTAAAGTTAACTGGAAGTATAACAAGTTTCCACATATAATTCCAAGGTCAATTGGCAATTCCATCAAGCCAAAAGTGAGTTGTCTAGCTGCAGCATTTTCTTTGCAGTCATTTTCTACGTTGTTTTAATGTGTAATTAGCCACCACTGAACAGATAACCCTTATAAAGAACAATAGATTGTAAAATGATACTCAAATGATACACAATACAAAAAATGGGCCTAGATTTGGATTGGCTTTTTTATAATATTTTTAATTATTTTGTAAGTTAAAGTTAACTGGAAGTATAACAAGTTTCCACATATAATTCCAAGGTCAATTGGCAATTCCATCAAACCAAAAGTGCGTTGTCTAGCTGCTGCTTTTTTGGGGAAGTCAGTTTATCATCAGTGTATCATTATTACACAATACACAAAATGGGCCTAGATTTGGATTGGCTTTTTTATAATATTATAAATTATTTGGTAAGTTAAAGGGGTTTAGGATTAAGCTTCTGCATTATTTTAAATTACTCCGGTGTTTTCGCATTTAATTAACCGTCTGTTAACATTTAACCGTTTTGAACAACAGAGGCGACGTAGATGAAAAGTGCACAACATTTTATTTAAAAAACACATTTGGACTTCCGGTCTGGACGCCATGGCGACTGCAGCTTAACACTGAAGTTCTCAGACCCAATCCAGGATAACACCTTGAAAATCAAACTTAACGGATTTTTGGAGGAGTGAAAATCAAAAGACAAAATCATCATGTCTAAAGGAAAACAGAAGAAACTGAAATTCTCCAGGCCAGGACACGTATCGGCCGGAGAATCCGAACTGGAAGATCTCCGTTCAGAAGACGAGGAACTGGTGATAGCTAACAAAAGGGTTAGCCTGAAATCACTATTTGAGGAGCTACGACGATTTCGCCGAGATGTTACGGCCGAATTTCGGGAATTCAGAGAAGAATTGAAAAGGACAAACAGCAGAGTGGACCAGGCCGAGAACCGAATCTTGGAAACAGAGGATCGAATAAAAGTGCTCGAAGATTCTGTGCTAGACCTACGCAAAAGACAAGCAGCTATAGAGGCTAAGCTAACCGACCAAGAAGGAAAACAAAGAAGAGACAACATAAGAATTCATGGTCTGATAGAAGGAACCGAAAATGGTTTTAACTCAATGGCAGAATGCGTGGAATCCTTACTAAGAGAGAAATTGGATATTCCACAAACCACCGACTTGAAGATAGAAAAGGCACATCGTTCATTAGCCGCTAGGCCGGCGGCGGAAGCGCCCCCACGTTCGGTGTTGGTAAGATTTTCCAATTTCAAAATAAAACAAGAGGTTGTAAGACTGGCCTGGCAGAAAAAAGGATTTATGCACCAGGAGAGAAAAGTCTACGTGGAACACGATTACGCCCCGGAGGTCCTTAAAAAGCGCAGGGAATACAATGACGCGAAAAAGGTGTTAAGAGAGAAGAAATTGCGCTTTCAGACACCATTTCCTGCGAAGTTAAGGGTCTTCTACGGCGATGAAACGTGTCTCTATAATTCGGCGGAAGAAGCAACAGCTGACATGGCGAAAAGAGGGCTCCCGGTAACGGTATTTAAACCCGCAGCAGACCCAAGTCAGAAGATCAAAGCGCAAACATGGACAACACAAAGACCTTCAAAATCCACGGACCAGCAGCGGGAAACCCAGCACCAGAGCGTCGCGGATAAACTATCCGTTTTCAGGTTGGAATAGCGACCTTTTTTTTTTTTTTTTTTTTTTCTTTTCTCTTGAATCAATCCGCACATCCAACCCCCCTCATACAAGGTAACAAACATTAAAGGAGATGCATATTCAGCATGTGGTAAAACATTTCATGGAACAATCATATTATTTGAAACAAATAAGTCTTTGTAATAAAAAAAAAAAAAAAAAACTTGTTAAAATAGAAATGTGACAATAATCCACATGTTCTCCTCATACTAACAAATACTGTTTTTGCGTGAATGTTTGATGTGATGGGGGTGGGAGGGTGCACACAATTTCACAGGGTTTAGGCATAAAAGGAAAAAAAAAAAAATCATTACAAGTTTGGATTGGGTTCTGAAACTCACATTAAAAGCATGGGACTACTTTCAGTGGTAAGAGAGGGCCCTCAACACGTAACAGAGTTTGAGGAATTTCCCTCAGAGCCTTCACTCCATCAAGGCTCTTACAGGGTCTTTAAAAAGACCTCAGCTCAGGAAGTTCTTATGACAGCTTTTTGTTTTAAAGTTTTTTACACTACGTTCTTAATGTTTTTCTTGTTTTTAATGTTCTTTCAGTTTCTGAGTAGCACAAAAGAGGGCCACCACACAGTTATACTAAACAAAACAACACAATGGAGAAACAGGGTGTAACCAAAATAATTTCATATAATGTAAAAGGAATCCTGAATCCAGTTAAAAGATCCAAGATTCTAGGCAAAATGAAAAAAGACAAAGCAGGAATAATACTTTTACAAGAAACCCACCTAACAGACGTGGAACACAATAAACTCAGTAGACAAGGGTTTAAAATGATCTCTTCATCTTCATATAAATCAGGGAGGAGGAGGGGAGTAGCGACATTGATATCAACCAAAATTACATTTGAAAAAAAATCAGAACACAAAGATAAAGAAGGGAGATACAGTTTGGTAACTGGGCGGCTAGAGGGAGAAGATATCACCCTGCTGAATGTGTATGCTCCCCCAGGGGCTAACTGGAAATTTTATAAAAATGTATTCGACCTAATGATAACTAAAGCTCAAGGTTTAGTGATATGTGGTGGGGACTTCAATCTTAGACTGAATCCATACTGGGATGCTTCTGGTAATTCCCCACATCAAAATAACACCCAAAACAGGAAGACTCGGATGCTACTAAAAGAATTGGGAATCTGTGACGTGTGGAGGGAACTCAACCCCAGTGTAAAAGACTATACATTTTACTCAACTCCACATTCATCTTACTCAAGGATTGACTATTTTTTTATGTTTAATAGAGACATTGGAAGAGTAAAA
Source organism: Pholidichthys leucotaenia (assembly GCA_020510985.1). NCBI lineage: Eukaryota > Metazoa > Chordata > Actinopteri > Cichliformes > Pholidichthyidae > Pholidichthys > Pholidichthys leucotaenia. The sequence continues at coordinate 316,870,183 of CM035839.1, read as the reverse complement.
ACATGTAAAATAGGACTGATGGATCTCTCCGACCACAGTCCGATCTACATGGACTTAAATATCCAAAAATACACAAATAATACATTTTCTTGGAGGTTAAATTCAAATGTCCTGAAAGGACCATTGAAAGATGAATTGGAATCAGATATTCTCAGATATTTGGAAGATAACGATAATGGAGAAGTATCCCCTTTAATACTGTGGGATGCATGTAAAGCTGTAATAAGAGGAAAGATTATTGCAAAACTGGCAACCCAAAAGAAACTAAGACAAGAAAAACTATCCACATTAGAGTCAGAACTTAGGAACCTAGAAAAAGAACACAAAGGCAACACTCATTCTACTGACTCGCTCAAGATTAAGGAAATTAAAAACCAAATAAATGAGATCTACACAATAGAAATCCAGAAGAAACTTACATTTCTGAAACAAAAATACTATGAAGCAGGCAGTAAATCGGCAAAATTGCTAGCCTATAAATTGAGGAAACATCAAACAGAAAGAGCAATCTACAAAATCAGAGACCCAGTATCAAAGGAAATAAAATTCAGAATTCAGGATATTCTTAAAAACTTCGAGAATTACTATAAGAACTTATACTCCCACAAAAAACATAAAAACGCATCCGAGGCATTCCTAAACACATTAAACCTTCCCCAACTTACGGAGTCACAAAATAAAACACTACTGTCAGAAATACATCCTAAAGAATTGGAAAAAGCAATTATGAAACTTAAAGCTAACAAATCCCCAGGAGCTGATGGCTATACAGCAGAGTGGTACAAAACCTTTAAACAGCAACTATCTCCTCTCCTCCTGAAAACATTTAATTATGTCCTCCACACAGGGGAAATCCCCCCCTCCTGGAGAGAAGGGGTCATTGCAGTTATACCTAAACCTGAAAAGGATAAACTAGAGCGCTCCAACTACAGACCAATCAGTGTACTAAATCAGGACTATAAGCTTTTTACCATTATCCTTGCCAAAAGGTTAGAAAATATACTGACAGACCTAATTCATTTAGACCAAACAGGTTTTATAAGACAAAGACAGACACAAGACAACATTCGACGCACTTTACACATAATTCATCATATAAAAAAATATAACTTAAATGCAGTCATATTGGGATTAGATGCTGAAAAAGCATTCGATTCGGTGGACTGGTCTTTTCTATATAGAATCTTATCCAGTTTCAATTTTCATAACAACTTCATTAGAACTATACAGGCATTATATAAAAAACCAACAGCTAAAATAAGGATTAACGGTAATTTATCATCATCTTTTGAACTGGAAAGAGGATGTCGTCAGGGCTGCCCCCTGTCTCCACTGCTCTTTGCAATCTTCATAGAACCTCTGAGCCAATGGATAAGACAAAACCAAAAAATTCAAGGTATTACACTTGGTCAGAAGGAACATAAAATAGCACTCTTTGCTGATGACATTTTAATATACCTAGGGCAGCCGGACACTTCTTTACCAGAACTAACCTCAGTTTTTTCAGAGTATGGAGATTTATCGGGGTACAAATTAAATATGCATAAAACCCAAGTTTTAACATTCAACTATGACCCAAATCATTATTCACTAAGCAAACTCAAAACTAACTGGGAGTCGGAATCTATGAAATATCTGGGGGTCAATATCCCGAAACAACTCAACAAAATTATATCACTAAACTATGATCCACTGGTGACAAAAATAAAATCTGACCTAGCAAGATGGAATATGATACCATTCTTGGGTACTGCACAAAGAATTGAAGCAGTCAAAATGAATATACTTCCACGTCTTCTATACCTTTTCCAAACAATACCGGTAGAACCTCCCAAAAAAACATGGCAGGAGCTGGACAGAAGGATCTCAAGATTCATATGGCAGGGCAAGAGACCTAGAATCAGATATAGAACCCTACAGCTAAACAAAGACAAAGGTGGGCTCGTGCTGCCAAATATCAGGGACTACTTTAAAGCCGCACAAATTAAAACTTTAGTAGAGATATGTAACCCAGTCTACACTGCACAATGGAAGGAGATCGAATGCCAAATAACAAGTGACATCCCCCTACAGGCGATAATAGGGAACAATGTCTTACCTAAGCTTTTGAATAACACTAACCCGTGGATAGAGACCCCGCTAAAAATTTGGTTTAAGATAGTCAGAGAGAATCAAACTAAAGAGCCCTATCGACTTCTGCAATGGATCGCCTATGATCAGGACTTTACTCCTAATAAAACAGACACCAGATTTAAAAAGTGGAAGGAGAAAGGGCTGATAAAATATTACGATTTTTTTAAAGGGCAAATCTTAAGAAGTTTTGAAGATTTGAAAAAACAAGGCCTAATAAATCAAGACCTTTACAGGTTCTTCCAGCTTAGACACCACATAAACAATATACTTAAAAAGGAGGTTTTGGAAAGGGCCCAGTCAGGTGTTCTGAAGGTCTTCTTAATGGCATATAAAGGGATCCCAGGGATCAGATACATTTCTAAAATATACCAAGGTCTTCAAGACTTAAAAGGAGACAACACATCTTATATAAAAGAGAGATGGGAAAAAGAGGGGAATTTCACTTTACAACTGGAAATATGGGAAAAGCTAAATAAACAGCAATGGAAAAGTACCTCATCCCTGCAGTGGAGAGAATTTGGATGGAAAAACTTGGCAAGATTTTTCAGAACACCTGCACAAAACAAATTTACCCATAAGGGATTGAACTGTTGGCGCTTGTGTGGTGAAAAGACTGCAAATCATTTTCATGTGTTTTGGTCATGCCCAGTTATCCACCAATATTGGACCAAGGTACAGACAATATTGGGGAAAATATTCAAAATTACAGTTCCCTTTTCTTTTGTAACTTTGTATTTGGGTTTACTACCGGACTCACTGGAAAGACGAGGAGAAAAATACTTATTCAATGTTTTAATATTGGCAAGCAAAAAAGCTCTAACTAAAAAATGGATGTTGAAGGACTGTCCTACACCTGAAGATTGGACTAACGTGATCCAAGACATTTACTCGATGGAAAAGTTGACATTCGCACTGAGACAGGACATGGATGTGTTCATGAACTTTTGGCAACCCTGGACCGCATATGTGTCTTCCATTAGATCTAATCTTTGACAAATACCATTTCAATAATGGTTCCGCTCTTTGTTCCAATGCTACTCAGATGCTCTTTTATCTTTATTTACTTACTTTTTCTTTTTGTTTGTTTTTTACTGGTTTGTTTGTTTGTTTTTTTGTTGTTTGTTTTTTGTTTTTTTTTTCTCTTTAATTTCACTTTTTCTTTCACTTTAAAAAAAAAAAAAAGGGGTGTTGTAAAAATTAATCTTCCAATGTTGTCAGATATCAGAAAATAAGGGAACATGTGATGAAAATGTAAACACTGCATTGCTGTAACGACCTGTATACCCTTTACAAAAACTTAAATTAAAAAAAAAAAAAAAAAAACACATTTGACATATGTATGCACATGAACACTGAACAAATGAAATGATCTCTGAATGATCTCTGCTTCATATGCAGCTGCTTCAGATTCCTCCTGGGCAACCGCTGTTCTCCTCTCCTGCTCCAGCGTGTGTTGTCTCAATCCACGTCGTCTTCTCCTGTAAAATTCTCTTGTCTCGTTAAAGATATTCATTGTGTTAAAAACCAACAGAAGAATAGTGACCACCGTGGAAATCCTCCGCTCGTAATCCGCTATTTTTTTCTTTGTTGTGGAGGAGTCGGTCGCGTCCTTTACGTCAGCAGAGTGTGGCACCGCCTCAATCCCGCCCACCCCCAGCAATACTCAGCTTTCCACGGTTGTGATGGAGGCACAGCCGCGGGAGAAACAAGTAGTAAAGAAAAGAAAAGAGTAGAGCAAAACTATATAGTGGAAATGTGGCATAAGTTTTTGGGGTTTTTTTACAGTTTGAATTTTGCACATTGTAAATAATCTGGAATTTGCTCCTGATTGTAATAAACAACTTAGTGACTTATGTGTTTGCATCACGATTTTCTATTTTGTCTGATAAGAACACTGTTGGGAAAAGAGTCAACAGTACAAACCATTTATCAGTGATGTTGAAAATAATGGCTCATTTTTAAGAAAAAGTAACCAAAAACATTTATTTTATTTACTGAAGACTGTATTGTTGGATGTGCCAGTGCAGAAGACACTGCACACTTTAGTGATAGTACCAGCATATGGAGAAATTCTGGGCCATATTAGCATCTGGATTTCCTAATAATGGGTTAGGGCAGGGGTTTCCCATCATGTGCCATGGAGGGCCAAGACCCTGCAGCTTTACCTCCAACCAGTGTCTTCAACAGCAGATTCCACTGAATTTCTTCCACTGACTGCTGATCAGTGAAAACACCTGCTGAAGAGACTGGGTAGAAGAGAGAACCTGCAGGGTCTTGGCCCTCCATGGCACATGATTGGACACCCCTGGGTTAGGGTTTAATGGGATTTAACATTTTAACACAAACTGCTTTATGGCTCATAATTGTTTTGGCAGACTTACACAAAACCAAAAGTGATTTTTCAAACCGCTGGATTGTTCTTAGAAAGCTTTTCCAGTCTTTTAGTATTTAATTTATGTCACTTGGTGGTAACCTTCACACAAAACAAAAGTGGAGATACATCTGCAAAAAGTACAAAGGTTTATTGTCAAAATTCCCAGTGCAATACTAATACTGAATACATGTACATTGTTGATGTAGAGAATATATATTTATAAAGTATCTATATGTGTATATCCAGTAATCCATCCATCCATCTTCTACCGCTTTTCCGGAAGTCCGGGTCACGGAGGCAGCAGTTCAAGCAGAGAAGTCCAGACTTCCCTCTCCCCAGACACCTGCTCCAGCTCTTCAGAGAGGATACCAAGGCGTTCCCAGACCAGCTGGGAGACATAGTCTCTCTAGTGAGTCCTGGGTCTGCCCCGGGGTCTCCTCCCAGTGGGACATGCCCAAAACACCTCAAGTGGGAGGCGTCCAGGAGGCATCCTGATCAGATGCCCATACCACCTCAACTGGCTCCTTTCAATGTGGAAGAGCAGCTGTTCTACTCTGAGCCTCTCCCGGACGACTGAGCTCCTCACCCTATCTCTGAGGGTGAGTCCAGCGATCCTACAGAGAAAGCTCATTTCAGCTGCTTGTATCCCCTCATGGATCGTCACCTTATCATGGTTGGGGGGGTTGCATGCCCTAGTGATTGCAGGAGCTATGCTGTCTGGGGCAATTTGCCTCTGATAGGGTCACCCAAGACAAACTGGTCCTGGGTGAAGGGCCAGACTAAAAACGATCCAACAGACTCTCATGATAAATACTAGAACAAGGATTCAGTGGACCCTGCCCAGTATGGGGTTACCGGGGCCCCACCCTGGAACCAGGCATGCCTGGGGGAGGGGCTCGATGGCTAGCGTCCGGTGGCCAGGTTTCTGCCCATGGGACTGGCCGGGCTCAGCCCGAAGGAGTTACATGGGTCCGCCCTCCAGTGGGCTCACCACATGCAGGAGGGATCATGGGGGTCCGGTGCTATGTGGATCAGGTGGCGGTCAAAGGCAGAGATCTTGGCGGACTGATCCCAAGCTTCCTAAACTGGCTTTTGGGGCATGGAATACATCCAGTAAATCCATGTATTTTCCATGTAACCTTGTGACTGCATTATTTTAATTGCTTTTAATCCTAGATCAAGTTTGTTTTGGCTTAAGATGCACTATAATTGTTAAATATATCTTATTATACCTAACTCATTACTGTTTATCTGTTGAAATACATGTTTTACGGCAAATATAACCCCGTAACTACAATATGGCACCTGGCAATCAATTTTTGGCTGCTGATCACTTTTTTGCCACGACACCACCGGCTGGAGCAGGTATGTCTCAACAGTATCTCTGTGATTTTCACACTGATCAGAGCAATTTGTTGCACAGGAAGCTAAACATTTCTACAGACATTCTGAAGTTCTGTAACCACTGCGCGTTTGTGAAACTGGAGTGACATCACTGGGAGCCTGTGTTGAAAACCCAGATCCATGGTTTGAAGCGATAATTTTGCCACAAGAGAGCCATCTGAAACACACACACGGCATACATATTTCAGTACCTAATAACGATAACTTGCCGACATTACAATGTAGTACGGCGGACTTAAAGCAAAGTAGCATTCGCAATCATTAGCTTACCTTCATATGTGATCTAGTTTGTATCCTCATGTCTTCCGCTTTATACTACTCTATATGGCTTACTAAACGCTCCATTACTTTTCCAGAGTGTGTCGTCTCGCTGCCTATAGCCTTCTCTGGGTCTTCTTTTTTGCCTTTACTCTGGCAAAAAGCCAGACAATGAGCAGTCGCCTCGTGTTCTGCCATCTTGTGTTTTGCTTGTGTCACTTGTTTTGCCACCTGCTGTAAACAAATCCCACCCACCTTAGGCAGTACTCTGGTTTAATGGAAACAAAAGCGAACTGAGTTGTGTAATGCTATGTAGAGGTGAGTTGGGCTATATAGGTACTAGTGGAAAAGGGGCTTTAGTGTCCCAGAGTCACTTGTGCTTTTTGAGCCCACACTTAATAGTGTCCACCTAGAGCCACTGAGCATTGGGGCAGGATTAATAGAGATTCACCAGGCAGAGAGACGTTTCATTAAGGTGCTACTGTCAAACCACACCAATCACAGTGTTAGTTTTCCCGGCTTAACCATCTTAGGCAGTGTAGAACCAATTGACAAAGTTGTAGAAACAGACGGTCCCAGTAATGACAGTGAGACAACCTATGTTGATGTCATTGACTCTGTTCTACATTCCACTCATGACCAGGGGTCACCAGGGGTGACCAGGAGTCAAGCCCTGTGGCACCCACTCGTCGATGTTAGCCATCTGACAGACAAACAACAGTGTGAGGTGAAACAAATGTTGTTTGAAGAATCGGGTGCTTTCGCTCATGATGATGAAGACATAGGTAACATTCCAAGTCTGCAAATGACCATTAGTCTTAAAGGTGACATTCCAGTCCAGTGTACGTATGCCTCTATTCCTAAGCCCCTCTACACAGATGTAAAACTGTGACATAATTGGCAGACCCAGGGAACAGACACAAGCTCAAGAGTAGGTTCAATCATCTTTATTGTCTGTTTGTGTGTGGATGCGTGAGTGTGTAGTGAATGTGGATGTGAGTGCGTGGATCCGTAGACTCATAGCCGCTGGGAGTGAGCAGAGCGCCGTGCAATCTGGCAAACCTAAAACAGGGCAGAGGCATGGTGTTGGCACAATTCAACACTGGAGTGTATTGGTGGAGTAACTGAGGCTTACTGTTTCAGCTGTGGTGGAGACTGAAGGTCCGCCTGGAGGCAATCCCGAAGGACAGCATCTGCCACCCAGTGCTGCTGACGAGAGACGGTGTGAAGGTGAGAGGTTGGCGTAGTCCGCCGTCTGGAGGAAAGGATTCCGCCGCCTGGGAGTTCTGCCTGTGCACAGGGGACAATGCTGAACAGGTCAGTAGAAAGATGAGCTAACTTGGAATTTGAGGAGAATCCTTCCAGGTAGAAGCCGACACGGCAGGGATGACGAGGGCTGAATGGTTGGCTGTACGAAGAGCGCAGAGCTTCACGTAGCCAGGGAGAACAGACGGCTCCATGCCGATCTTGCAGGCAGAGCAGGTTATATAGCCCGTGAGTGATGGGGAGCAGGTGTGTGCGCAGCTGTGGCAGATAATGGCAGAGAGCGAGTCATCACAAACAGTACATACAAGACTTGCTTGCTAAAGGATGGATAGTAAAATCAAAGTCACCATTTGCGGCACCAGTAGTCTCCATCAGAAAAAGAGATGGTACTCTTAGGCTCTGTATCGACTACAGACTATTGAACCAGAAAACAGTGCCAGACCACCACCCATTACCTCGTTTTCGAGACCTCCTTGACACCCTTGGATGCCACAGCTGGTTCAGCATTCTTGACCAGGGTAAAGCCTACCATCATGGTTATATGGCTGAGGGTTGTTGCCATATGACTGCTTCCATCTCTCCTTAGGGGCTTTATGAGTGGGTGAGAATACCATTTGGTCTGTGCAATGCTCCTGCTGCTTTTCAGCACAGTATGGAGGAAATGCTTGACACCCTACGTGATGACTGTTGCATTCCTTATCTTGATGACATCCTTTGCTATTCACAGTCCTTTTCTGATCATCTTGAAGCCGTTCGATGAGTCCTCAGAGCCCTACAGTGTCACAGCGTTAAGCTACGCCCACAAAAGTATGAGCTCTTTAAGCAAGAGGTTAGGTATGTGGGGAGGTTGGTCTCAGCTAATGGTGTGAAAGTTGATCCTAAGGACGTTGAGGCCACCACAGTGGGAGAAGTCGGAAAGTTACTTGGCTTCCTGAGTTATTATCAAATGTACATCCAAGACTTTTCCCCACATCACCAAACCATTGTATGGTTTGTTGCAAGTGAAAAGGGACCCTGAAGTGGCACGGGGGTATAACAAAAGAAGGGTAAGAGAGCTCAGTTACCCTCAAAGACACCTGTGCAGTGGACTAATGACCACCAGCACATTCTTGAACAACTCATTGACATCCTTTCACATCCTCCTGTGCTAGCATACCCTGATTTTGAGCTTCAGATTGTTCTGCACACTGACGCCTGTGATAAGGAGCTTGGTGCTGTCTTGTATCAGCGGCAAGATGGAAAGCTGAAAGTAATCGCATATGGCTCTCAAACTTTGACCCCTGCTGAAAAGAACTACTGCCTTCACTCTGGGAAGCTGGAGTTCTTGGCATTAAAATGGGCAGTATGTGATTATCTGTTTTATGAACTGCACTTCACGGTGTATACCGACAATAATCCGCTAACTTACGTGATGAGCACAGCAAAGTTAAATTCAACTGCTCATAGGTGGGTGGGAGAGCTTGCTGATTTCAGGTTTAACATCAAGTACAGGCCAGGTAAAATCAATGTGGATGCGGACACTCTCTCGCGCCTCCCACTAGACATCGACAGCTATGTAGTTGAGTGTACTGAAGAACTCAGTAACGATATTATTCATGCCACATGGGAGGGGAGTGAAGCTGCTAAGAAGCAAGACATTGCATACATTGCTGCCCTTAACCTAACCCATGGGTCTGGGCCACACACAGACACTCCATTACCTACCACAAGTCACACAGAGTTAACCAGAGCACAAAGGCAAGATTTGGCCATAGGTGAACATTAGCCTTAAAGAGTCAAAAAGGGCTTTGACAAATGATGACAGAAACAGAGTAAGTGGTCCGATTAAAAGACTCCTGCATGAGTGGGGTAAACTGTACATTGATCATGAAGTGCTGTACAGGAAAGCTGGTGGGAGACAGCAGTTTGTTTTACCAGCTGAGTTCTGTCCCCTTGTTTTGAAACATCTTCATGATGACATGGGCCATTTGGGGTCAGAGAGCGTCATTAGCCTTGCTAGGGATCGTTTCTATTGGCCCTTCATGAAAAAGGACATTGAGGCTTATGTCACCAGAAAATGATCCTGTACCACACAAAAGAAACCAGCCACTCATGTCAGAGCCCCGATGGGAAACATCACCACCAGTATGCCTTTAGAGGTAGTGTCCATAGACTACTTGCACTTAGAACAGAGCAAAGGAGGCTATGAATATATTCTCGTAGTAGTCGACCACTTCACACGGTTCTCTCAGGCATACCCTACACGAAACAAGTCAGCAAAAACTGCAGCAGAGAGGATTTTCAATTATTTCATCCTCCGCTTTGGATTCCCAGCTCAACTGCATCACGACTAGGGTCGTAAATTTGAATATGCCTTGTTTAAAGCCCTGCGACAACTGGCTGGAGTCACTCACTCCAGAACGACTCCATACCACCCACAGGGAAATCCAGCCGAAAGGTGCAATCGAACATTACTTCAAATGCTCGGGACACTGGAGGAAAAGGAGAAGGGAAACTGGAAGGAGCACTTACCACAAGTCGTGCATGCCTATAATTGCACTAAGCATGAAGAAACAGGCTTCTCACCTCACTATCTGATGTTTAGTCGTCATCCCCGCCTCCCAGTTGACTTGCTTTTTGGACTCCCAGCTGTAGAGAACATTGAAACGCCTCAAAGTTATGCACAAAAATGGTCTGTGAGAATGAAAGAGGCTTACCGCATTGCTATAGAGAATAGCCAACAGTCCAGTGCACGAGGAAAAAATTATAAATAAAAAGATGTACTTTACTTATCTCAAACTGGGAAATAACAGTGTAATAGCAGCATGACAGTAGACAACCAAACAACAGAAACACATGCAGACAAAGGGATTACCCATGGAAAGTAAAACTAACACTACTATAAAAACCTATATACATTATAGCTGAATATATGGTGACCCGTATAAACACATGAATCATACCCGCTGCACAATGCAGGACTATCAGGAGCAAAGTGAAATGTGAGGTACCAGTTAAACTGTAAGGTGCAGTATGGCAGCATAGTTATGACCAGAATACAACATCATAGTGAGTTATTGTACAATGAAATGGCATGTGACAGGAAAGATTTCCTGCACCTGGCCGTTCGACAGCGAAGCTGTAGTAGTCTACAGGAGAAAGTGCTCTGCTGTCTGTCCAGTGTGTGGTGGAGGGGATGGTCAGGATTGTCCATGATGGATCGCAGTTTATTTAGTGTCCTCCTCTCCACAACTGTCTCAAAGGTCTTCGTCCTGAGACCAATTACAGAGCCAGCCCTCTTGATAATTTTGTCAAGTCTTTTGGTGTCGCTGGCTCTGATACTGCTACCCCAACAGACAGCAGCAAAGAAGATACTGCTGGCAACAATGGTCTGTAGAAAAGCTCCAGCATCCTGCTGCACACGTTGAAGGATATCAGCTTCCTCAGGAAGTAGAGTCTGCTCATCCCCTTCATGTGTGTGTGACAGAGATCATCCTGCGCAGTTCGCCCCACACGGGACACGAACCCGCGACCTCTCAGTCAACTACACAGTTCGAGCATGGGAGACACAGCACGATCGCGCTGAGCTAAAGGTCCGACCGGTAGCTCAGCGCTACTGATACTGTATGAGGCTTTGGGAGGGAGGTTTTACTAACGTTCTATGCCGAACAGTACTAGTTGGCATCCGTTACACTCTCCCCCTTAAACCTCACTCCCATGCCGGGTTCACGGCACCAGTGTGACAGAGATCATCCTGCGCAGTTCGCCCCACACGGGACACGAACCCGCGACCTCTCAGTCAACTACACAGTTCGAGCATGGGAGACACAGCACGATCGCGCTGAGCTAAAGGTCCGACCGGTAGCTCAGCGCTACCGATACTGTATGAGGCTTTGGGAGGGTGGTTTTACTAACGTTCTATGCCGAACAGTACTAGTTGGCATCCGTTACATGTGCAGCATCGGTGTTGGATCTTCAGTCCAGCCCATTGCTGATCCTCACACCCACATATTTGTAGTCCTCAACCACCACCACATCCTCCCCCCCCCTAATCTGCAATGGCTGAGAAGGCATCCTCTTCTTCCTGAAGAAGAGGATCTTGGATCGTCACTTCCTTGTGGTAACGTATCGTCACTTCCTGTTTTGCTGTCTGCCTGTGTGGTTTGCTCTCCAGCCACTAGCTAGCCACTAGCTATGGCTACTAGCTCTCTTTCCTCTCCTCCTCTGGTGTGCTCTCTCTGTCAGATGTTTAGCTACACCTCTGCCTCTTTTAGTGATAACGGTAAATGTAATAAATGTTGTCTTTTTGACGCGCTCGAGGCGAGGTTGTCTGATTTGGAATCCCGGCTCCGCTGCATTGAAACACCGTCTGCGCCAGTTAATCTCGACGGACGCCCCTTAGCTGCAGCGGAGTAGCTAGCTTAGGCCCCCCTGTCAGCAGTTCCCCGGCTCTCCTCAGCAGCGAGGAGACTGAGTGGGTGACGGTAAGAAGGAAGCCTAGTCGCAAAGCCCCGGTACACCACCAACCTGTTCACGTTTCTAATCGTTTTTCCCCGCTCAGCGGCACACCCGCTGAGGAAAAAACTCTGATCATTGGCAACTCTGTAGTCAGAAACGTGAACCTAGAGACTCCAGCGGCCATAGTCAAATGCATTCCTGGGGCCAGATCAGGCGACATCGAGTCAAATTTGAAAATGCTGGCTAAAAGTAACTGTAAATATTCCACAATTGTTATTCACGCCGGCATTGACATCCGTCTCCGGCAGTCGGAAGTCACGAAACTTAATATAGAATTGGTGTGTGACTTTGCAAAAACGATGTCTGCCACTGTAGTATTCTCTGGGACCCTCCCCAATCTGACCAGTGATGACATGTTTAGCCGCTCGTCATCCTTGAACCGCTGGCTGTCTGTGTGGTGTCCTAAAAATGACGTGGGCTACATTGACAATTGGAGCTCTTTTTGGGGAAAACCTGGTCTTATGAGACGAGACAGCATTCATCCCACTTTGGATGGTGCTTCTCATTTATCTAACAATCTGGCATCTTTTTTATCCAAATTTCCAAAACCCTGACTACTCAGAGTTGGGACCAGGAAGCAGAGTTGCAGTCTTGCCTCTCTGCAGCTCCTCTTCATCCGCCACCCCTCAGCTTAGCCCCTGTCTTCCCCATCAGAGAATCATTGTCTGCTCCCTCCAAAGTAAATAAAAATATAATGCATAAGCATCCCAAAGTGATAAAGCAAAATATTGGTAAAACTCAAATTAAACATAAAGCCTCTAAATTGAATGAATTGGCCTCTGTTCCTCCTCATAATTTAAAAATTAAATGTGGTTTATTAAATATTAGGTCTCTAACTCCCAAGTCTCTGTTAGTCCATGATCTGTTAATTGATCATCAGATTGATTTAATTTCCCTTACAGAGACTTGGTTAGGGCAAGAGGATTATGTTGGTTTAAATGAATCAGCTCCCTCTGGTTATTTAAACTGTCAAAATCCCAGAAATTCTGGTCGTGGAGGAGGAGTAGCAACAATTTACCATTCCAAATTACTAGTTAATGTAAAACAAAAAACATGTTATAATTCCTTTGAGGGCCTGGTCCTCAGTATTGGGCACTTTAGCAATTTTAGGTTAAACCCAATTTTATTTGTCATAGTTTATCGTCCCCCATCAACCTACTCAGAATTTTTATCCGAATTTGCTGATTTCTTAGCTGATTTAGTGCTGAAATCTGATAGAATAATTATAGTAGGGGACTTTAATATACATGTGGATGTAGATAGTGACTGCCTTAATGTGGCATTTAATTCAATATTAGACTCGATTGGGTTTTCTCAGAAAGTAGGAAATTCTACTCATTACCTCCACCATACATTGGACCTTGTTCTGACATATGGCATAGAAATAGAAAATCTCGTAGTGTCTCCTCATAACCCTGTACTGTCAGACCATTGTCTGTTAACCTTTGATTTTACTATTTCTGACTATTTGGCTCCTAAAGAAAAATATTATTACAGTAGATGCCGCTCAGATGATGCTGTTACCAAATTTATGCAGATTGTTTCCTCTATGCCATGTGTCAACACAACAGAAATAAGCTATAGACAGCTTGCTCCTTCTGTAATTGATAACATGGTGGATAGTGTTTCAGCTTCTCTGCATCAGACTCTAGACTTGGTGGCCCCCTTAAAAAAGAAAAAGTCTAATCAGAGATTTCTAACTCCTTGGTTCAACACAGAAACTCGTAGCTTAAAACAGAAGACTCGTCAATTAGAAAGAAAATGGCGCTCCACTAATTTAGATGAAATCCATTTAGCTTGGAGAAATCATCTTTTAATTTATAAAAAATCTCTTAGAAAAGCTAGAACGAGTTATTACTCTGCATTAATAGAAGAGAACAAGAATAATCCCAGGTTTCTTTTCAGTACTGTAGCCAGGTTGACAAAGAGTCAGGACTCTGTCAATCCTAGCATTCCCTTAGAGCTTACTAGTCAGGACTTTATGAACTTTTTCAATAATAAAATTTCATCCATCAGAGATAAAATCAATCAGATTCTTCCCACAGTTAACTTAAATACTGTAACTACTACAACTCCTTCTATTGATGTCTGTCTTGATGAGTTTACTCCAATCGACCTTTGTGAGTTAGACAAAATAGTTTCCTCATCCAAACCTTCAACTTGTCTTTTAGACCCTATTCCTACCAGGTTATTTAAAGAAGTCTTCCCACTTATTGGTAGCTTTATTCTTCATATAATCAATTCTTCATTAACTTTAGGCCATGTACCGCAGGCTTTTAAAACGGCTGTAATTAAACCCTTACTCAAAAAGCCAACGCTAGATCCAGGAGCTTTAGCTAACTATAGACCAATCTCTAATCTCCCTTTCATTTCAAAAATCTTAGAAAGAGTTGTTGCTACGCAATTATTTGACCACCTGCAGGGAAATGGTTTACTTGAAGAGTTTCAGTCTGGGTTTAGAAACCATCATAGTACTGAAACAGCCTTAGCGAAGGTCACTAACGACCTCCTCATTGCATCTGATAATGGACTAGTTTCTGTACTTGTCCTTTTAGACCTTAGTGCAGCTTTTGATGCTATCGATCATAATATTCTACTTGATAGATTAGAACACTATGTTGGACTTAATGGAACTTCGTTGCAGTGGTTTAGATCTTATTTATCTGATAGGTTCCAGTTTGTTCATGTAAATAATGAGTTTTCTTTCAACTCAAAGCTCAGTCATGGAGTTCCACAGGGATCTGTGCTAGGCCCGACTCTTTTTAGTTTATATATGCTTCCGTTAGGCAACATTATTAGAAAGCACTGTATACATTTTCATTGTTATGCTGATGACACACAATTATACCTGTCAATGAAGCCAGACGATAGTAATCAATTAGCCAAGTTAGAAGCCTGTGTTAAGGAAATCAAAGCTTGGATGACTTGTAATTTCCTGCTATTAAATTCAGATAAGACTGAAGTCATTCTTGTTGGTCCAAAAAACCTTAGAAATTCCTTTCCAAATCAAACTTTCAGTTTGGATGCGGTTACTCTTTCTCTTAATAGCTCTGTGAGGAACCTTGGAGTTATTTTTGATCAGGATTTGTCCTTCAATTCACATATTAAATTTGTTTCTAAGACTGCCTTCTATCATTTGCGTAATATTGCCAAGATTAGGAGCATCTTGTCTCAGAGTGATGCTGAGAAACTGATCCACACTTTTGTTAGCTCGAGATTACATTATTGTAATTCTTTATTATCAGGCCGTCCTAAAACATCTTTAAAAAGTCTTCAGCTGATCCAAAATGCTGCAGCAAGAGTTTTAACAGGTACTAGAAAAAGAGATCATATTTCTCCGGTTCTGGCCTCCCTTCATTGGCTTCCCATAGAGTTTAGAATTAAGTTTAAAATCCTTCTTCTTACTTACAAAGCTCTAAACAATCAGGCTCCTTTTTATTTAAAAGATCTGATACTACCGTATTATCCTAACAGAGCACTACGCTCCCAAAATGCAGGATTACTTGTAATACCTAGAATCTCCAAAAGTACAATGGGAGGCAGAGCCTTCAGTTATCAAGTTCCTCTCCTGTGGAATCAGCTGCCAATCTGGATTCGGGAGTCAGACTCGATCTCTGTTTTTAAGAATAGGGCTAAAACCTACCTTTTTGATATAGCCTACAATTAGGGAGGGATCATGTGTTTCTGAACCCTCCCTTAGTTATGCTGCTAATAGGTTTAGTCAGCCGGGGGACCTCCAGTAATGCACTGGGCCTCACTCCTTTTCTCACTCTCAATAAAATATTTTTTTTGCTGGTCATTAACATTTGTTTGTTCTCTCCCATAGATTGAGTCCCCATCGTGCTGTTTGCGCTCTACATGTCTGTTCTTTTCTTCTTCTCTATCCCCTCACCCCCCAGCCAGTCGCAGCAGATGACTGCCCCTCCCTGAGCCTGGTTCTGCTGGAGGTTTCTTCCTGTTAAAAGGGAGTTTTTCCTCTCCACCGTCGCCAAGTGCTTGCTCACAGGGGATCGCCTGATTGCTGGGGTCTTTCTGCAACTGTGGGGGTTCCCCCTACAGTTGATAGTGCTATGACTGTTGTTGTGAAATGGCGCTATATAAATAAAGTTGAATTGAAATTGAATTGAATTGAATTGAAGTCAGTCACCATCTCTCTGGTCTTGCTGACATTCAGCTTCAGGTGATTCTGCTCTGTCCACTCCACAAATCTGTCTACCAGTGCCCTGTACTCCCCCTCCTCTCCCCCTCTTTTACACCCCAAAACAGGTGAGTCGTCAGAGAATTTCTGCAGGTGGCATGACTCAGTGTTTCAACCCAGCCAGTCAAGGCGGATGGCCGTCCTCTATGAGCTATGGTTCTGCTCGAGGTTTCTGCCCGTTAAAGGGAAGTTTTTCCTCACCTGTGTCGCCACAGTGGTGCTCTTAGGGGTCTCTGCTGGGTTCTATAAATTTGACAGCATGACCTACACCCACTCTTTTCTGTAAAGTGCCTTGAGATGACCTGTGTTGTGATTTGGCGCTATATAAATAAAATTGAATTAAATTGAATTGAATTGTTGTACTGAAAGTCAGTGATGTATAAGGTGAAGAGAAAAAAGGAGAGAGCACAGTCCCCTGTGGAGCTCCCGTATCACTAACCACCATGTCAGACAAGACACTGCCCAGCCGGACAAACTGTGGTCTGCCTGTCAGGTAGTCAGTAATCCAGGAGATCACAGAGCTGTCGACCCCCATCACTCGCAGCTTCTCACCCAGCAGCAGTGGCTGGACGGTGTTAAAGGCACTGGAGAAATAAAAAATTGTGATTCTCACAGTATCTCCTCCACCATCCAGGTGCAGATGGGCTCATTGCAGCAGATAGATGACAGTGTCTTCAACTCTTAAATGGGGCTGATATGCAAACTGCAGAGGGTTCAGCCATGTCTTCACCTGTGGCCTCAGGTGAGCTAAGACCAGTCTCTCCAGGACCTTCATCACATGAGATGTGAGGGCAACTGGTCGATAGTCATTCAGGTTTGATGGAGATGACTTCTTGGGGACAGGGACCAGGCAGGATGTCTTCCACAGCGCTGGTACTCTCTCCAGACTCAGGCTCAGGTTGTACAGGTGTTTAAGTACCGCAGCTAGCTGGTTGGCACAGGTCCTCAGGATCCTGGCGGAGATGCCATCAGGGCCCACCGCCTTCCACTTACGGAGTCTCTCCAGCTGTTTCTTAACCTGGTCTGTAGTCACAGTGATGTGAGGGAGGGGCCTGGTGTCCAACGAGGAGGAGGAGGGGGTGAGGGGGAGATGGAGAGAAGTGCTGCACAGGAGGGTGGGGGAAGGGTGTGTGGAGGTCTGGCTGTGTTGTTGGGGTGAAAGACTGAGTTGACCTGTTAAAAAACAGATTCAGTTCATCAGCTCTCTCCTGACTCCCAGATGTCTGCCTGACTCTCCTCTTACACCCAGTTATTTGTTTCATTCCCAGCCACACATCTTTAGCTTTGTTTTGCCTGAGTTTATTCTCCAACTTCCTCCTATAATTGACCTTGCACCTCCTCAGCATCTCTCTCAGCTCATGCTGCACTCCCCTCAGCTTCTCCTTGTCTCCGGACATTAAAGTTCTCTTCTTTTTGTTCAGAAGTGTGTTAGAAAAATACCCGATTCTTTGATTGAAAGATCCAAGAACAAGCCAGAGATTTCTTCAATTTTAAGATGAAACTGCGGCGGCATAAAAAAATAAAGGCAGCGATGAAGTTTTTAGTTGGTTTTATTAAATCATACCGCTGTCACGAGCTCCGCTCCCAGCGCCGTGCATGCGCGCCGGGAGCGAGCCCAGCGGCTCTCAGAGAAGGAGGACACAAAGTCTGTGTCCAGCAGCAGCAGTTGAGGAAGTGGAATTGAGAGAGTGAGTTACAGAACCTGTGCAGTATTTATACCCAACTCAGACAATACATCAAAGCGGATTCACAGCAGTTGGTACGATCAAAGGGACTGCAGAACAGGCATGAGACATTTGCATTTGAAAGACCTACATAACAATAGGCAGATTGCTGTCCTCTGCTCCAGCTTGCAGGACAAAGAGGTTACAAGGCACATCTACATATTGATCTGTCTCTAGGTCACAGTAAGGACAGGACGCATGAACACTATACATGAATGGCACATTACATCACAATACATGAATGGCACATTACATCACAATACATGAATGGCACATTACATCCCAGTAGTGCAGCGGGAAAAACCAAGAGAAGAGAGCTGACTGTCCTTAATCTATTGTGGGGGTTAACCGAACCACCACACGCTCCCCCCCCAGAGGGCACGGCAGGGGGCCGAGACCCCGATAATCCATCTATGGGAGCGAGCTGTGGGAGAAGCTCGCTGCAGGCGGAGGGGGAGGGAGGAGGGGGGTAGTAAGTGCCGGCAGGGGGACGATGAAATCGTCCGAGCCGCGCAAAAATTGCTTGCTGCTCCGTGCGTCGAGGGGCTGTCCCGTTGCACGTGCGGAGATCACAAGAAGAAAAATTTGTCTCTGACTCCTCTCGTGGCCATGAAGAAAACAGGAGTGGCGAGGCTGCGTAGCGGCTGTAAGAAAAAAATAAAAGCCGAGGGACTTGGCGTGTTAAGTCTTCGGGAAAAGCTGACGGCTGAATCCCCTTGTGCACCGTGGCTGAGACCGTTAGAGAATCCTGTGAGTGAGCTGCGTGGTTGCTTCAGGTGTGCGAGCAGCCCTGAAGGTTCTGTGTGTGGGCGGCGAAGGATGCTGGCGGTCTGTGGAGCCGAATCTGTCCCGTGCGTGGTGCGCCGTCCTGGTATCTCCCTGGTGCGCGCGCGGGGATTCCGTGCGTGGGTGGGCCGCTGGAGTGGCGAGTCAGGGTCCAGAATCTTGGTGGAGATCGGCGCAGACGGCGCCGATAATATCCAGGTTGAACTATGGCTGCAGATTGGCCATGGTGCGTTGGAGCGGTGAGAGGAAATAGACGATCTTTTGTCCCTCAGGCTCGTGCAGATGCGTTGGAGCGGTGGGAGGGAATAGACGATCTTTGTCACCGCTCGGCCGTGGTGCGTTCAGGTCCACGCGTTGCGTTCTCCGCCGGCCATGGAGGCCGCCGTCGTGGAGAGGGGACGAGGTGCCTGCGCTCTCGTGTGGAGGAGCTGCGAGCGCGGCCGGTCCAGCGTGGATGAGCAGATCTCAGACGTGCAGATCTCATCATGAAGAACGGGTCACCAGTGCAGCTGTCCAGGTCAGAAGGTTGCTTTGCACAAAACATGTGCATGTTCGGGGTCACCAGTGAAGCGTTCACTGGCAGCGTGTTGTTTTCTGCCTTCAGGTCATGGTGCATTGGGGCGGCAAGAGGGAGGAGACGTCTTGTGTCCCTCGGCCGGTTCAGCGTGGATGTCCAGACCAGAAGGTTGCGTCGCACAAAGCGTGTGCGTCTTCGGGGTCACCAGTGCAGCGGCATGAAAAAATAAAGGCAGCGATGGAGTTTTTAGTTGGTTTTATTAAATCATACCGCCGTCACGAGCTCCGCTCCCGGCGCCATGCATGCGTGCCGGGAGCGAGCCCAGCAGCTCTCAGAGAAGGAGGACACAAAGTCTGTGTCCAGCAGCAGCAGTTGAGGAAGTGGAATTGAGAGAGTGAGTTACAGAACCTGTGCAGTATTTATACCCAACTCAGACAATACATCAAAGTGGATTCACAGCAGTTGGTACGATCAAAGGGACTGCAGAACAGGCATGAGACATTTGCATTTGAAAGACCTACATAACAATAGGCAGATTGCTGTCCTCTGCTCCAGCTTGCAGGACAAAGAGGTTACAAGGCACATCTACATATTGATCTGTCTCTAGGTCACAGTAAGGACAGGACGCATGAACACTATACATGAATGGCACATTACATCACAATACATGAATGGCACATTACATCACAATACATGCATGGCACATTACATCACAATACATGAATGGCACATTACATCCCAGTAGTGCAGCGGGAAAAACCAAGAGAAGAGAGCTGACTGTCCTTAATCTATTGTGGGGGTTAACCGAACCACCACAAAACATTTATTTAGAAGTCACAAGTAAAGCAAGCAGCGCTGGGTGCAGCGTGACGCAGCTCCCTCTGGAGCATCGCCACAATGACCACGACTTCCGAGTGCACGTTACAGTTATCTTCTCGGGTTGGCGAGTCGGACCAATCCCCTGTACAATAGGATGGGCTTGTACGCGACCGTCTGATTGGCCAGTTTAACCCCGACGTGAACAGGCCATCCGCTATTCACGTTACCGATCTCCTAAAATGTACTATTAAAAGTGTGTGTGAGAATGTTGTTTTGGGTGTGTAATTAATGTGAAAGACCTGACTAGAAAGAGAGAGAGCTCTATAGCTTTGACTCATTCCTGTTTATCAGTTTACCATAACATATTTGTTCATAAGCATGCAGACAGAATATGTATGGAATCTGTGTAGAGCATAAAGGGAGATTACCTACAGAATTATTATTTTGGCAATAACTTTCCATTAACCCTTTCAAGTGCTTTCAGGTCACTGGTGACCCATGGTCTGTTGTTGGAGAAGCAATGTACAGTCTAAGCTGGCATGGTCATGTCTTCACAGAATCTGATGTATTCTGTGATGCAGTTGGTCATATTGTCTATGTCCACCCCATGTGGTTCACAGAGTACGCCCCAGTCTGTTGTCTTGAAGCAATCCTGCAGTGCATCAGAAGCCTCCTGTGTCCACCTCCTCACAGTCCGTGTATAAGCAGGCTGCCTTTGCACAAGGGGAACATACTTGGGTGTTAACATGACTATGCAGTGATCCGATTTGCCAATGGAGGATAGAGCTGTGGCACTATATGCATCTCTGACATTGGCATACAGTAAATCCAGTGTTATGTTTTCTCTCGTGGGACAGTCAACAAACTGGTGAAAGTTTGGTAACGTTTTTTCCCAGTGAGACATGATTAAAATCACCCCTGATGGCCATAAATGCGTCTGGGTGCTTCTCCAATAACGTGGCCGTAGTGGAGCTGATGACGTCACAGGCTACTGCTGCATCAGCTGATGGACAGACGTAGACAATAATTACTAAGGCACACTTCATTTCTCGTGGCATATAATAAGGTCACATACTCACAGCCAGCAGTTCAATGTCCGGGCTGTAGCACTTTTCCTTCACATAAATGTGTTCAGGATTACACCACCTTTCATTCATAAGAAGTGCCACTCCTCTTCCCCTCTTTTTCCTGCTACTTATCACATCTCTGTCCCACCGTATAGTCTTGAAGCCAGGTATCGCTACGTTAACATCCGGGATCTGTGAGTGTAACCACGTCTCTGTGAAACACATGATACTCCACTCACAATATTCCTTTGGCATCCTGACCAGCGCTGTAAGCTCATCTGTTTTGTTTCCAAGCGATTGCATGTTCCCAGTGATGACCATCTGTACAGCCGGCTTATGCTTCCTCCTCCTCACCTTAGTTCCAGCCCTTATGACCAACATGTTAAAAGGGTTGTCTTGCAGCCTGGTGACAGGGTTAGTATGCAACATGAGTGAAAGAGGGGGTCCCGGAAAGCTCAGGTCATACTTGGAACAGACTGTACATGCTGTAAAAAAACAAGTGAATGAAAGCCCCATTTAGAAAGTTTGCCCAGAGACTGGTGACAAGAAAGTCCGCACCCTTCACAGAAACCTACTCCACCTCGTCGATGACTTAACTGTAAGCATCACTCCTGAAGCAAAGAACAAGACACCAACTAAAGAGAGAAAGAGAGACAAAAGTCATGTTCAACATCAAAGTGACAGAGAATGGAATCAAAGCAGTGACCAATCAGACTCTGAGGACGATATACCAAGAACAGAGTATTATTTGAGGTTACCACTGTCATCTGGACCACAGAGACCAAGTGCGAGACCTACCTGTGTCACTTGCCAAGATTCAGTGACTCCTCCACTGTCTACACACAAACGAGATGTGAGACCATTGATTAACCCCCAAACAACCAGACAGGTGCTGGCTAATGACGAATGGTCAAATGAACGTGAACAAACAGAGAACAATGGGAATAAAAAACTGTCGGAACACATGGAACAGGTTGAAAAGGAGGAACAGGTTGTATGTGACACTAACAGTGAGGGAATGGAAACCCAGGATGAACCCCTAAGAAGATCGACGCGATCCAGGAGACCACCCCAAACACTGACTTATGAGTCTCTTGGCCATCCATCTCACCAACCACAGGCCACAATCAATCATGCTGGGTTTACCACTCCACCACCCTTTCCAGCCTGGGGAATACACTCATTCCCAGTGTCACCATACACACCTTATCAGGCACTGCCTTATACATTTATGATGCCATATAGTATTCCAATTTTTGCATACTGATTAACAAACACTTGCACTTAGTTTTATTGTACTAAAGCAAAGCAAACACGTGTAAAATGTTTGAGGGTTTGACAGTGTTTTTATACAAAGTAATGGTAATTTTGATTGTGTCAGGAGCCACCTTAATTTGTTGGGGAGCGTGTGGTGCACCCAAATATGTGCCACCATATTTGTGTTTATTTGTAATTTAATTTGTGAAAAGGGGTTTTCTCTAGTGAGTCAGTTTAATTTTATTTTATTGAAAATGGAGAATTATCCTTTAATAACTTTGTGTCTAATATTCACATCGGAAACGGACAATAAAATCACTAAATTTTGTCACACAAGGTTTGCGATTACACGGACACGAACAGCAGAGGTGCAGCATGAATCCAGCTTCAAGCAGCATTCAGGTGTAACCGTTGACGCCGGAGTAGATGCGCCCAGATTGTATTAAGGGGGTCCACTTCCGCCCATCTTCAGACGCAATCTGGAGAGAGAACGGTGTACTCCGTGTCTTCTTTGCTGCTGAACATTTACCTGTTTTACAGATCAGTACTCGGTAAAACCTACCAATTACTACTTCTTAAAGCTGTGCTTTACCTTTGTTTGTTTTCCAAACTATTATGATGTAAATTCAGACATTTATATTGCATTATAAAGAGTCCCGCTGCAGCAGTAGACGGCAGGATCAAAGGCTGCAAACAGAGTAGCTTGCATTTTGGAAGCGTGTGGTAGATGGGTTTACTTTACCCGTGCTGTCTCTTGCAGGTACTGTATGTCACTAGGTTCCTATGTTTAATGTACAGCAATGGGTATGGCTCCTACACACTTTATATGTTACAGAAGAGTTTTTCACTAAGTGTCCTTATATGTATATGTGATTGTTAATGAACAAAAGATGGTTTGGGGTTTACATAAAATGTGACCCATGCTGGTAAAATGAGTCGGAATACGCACCACGTCATTACGAGCTGCAGGCACGAGAAGTCATAAATCATGACTCTTTCTTTGTTTGCTAGCAACAAGTCCTGGGAAAACCCCCATGAGTGTCTGGTATCATTGTGTGACGTATTAGAGGTTCACACAAGGAGAGGAGCAGATGGCTGCGACAAAACAGGCTTTATTGAAGACACAACACTGAACACAGACAGGAGGGGAGGTCATTCTCACAGACCTCCGTTTCAATAAGGGTTGCACAAACTCATAATCATTCTTGCTCTAATTCTACCTATAACACTGCTGGGTCATTATGACGCCGTTATAATGACACAGCAATATAATGACTCAGTAATAACATTTTAACACACACGAAAATAACATCCTCTGCTGGCAAAGCATGCTGGGAAAATCCCCGCCCCCCTTAACACAGGCCCAACGTTACACTACCCCCCCGCCCCCCCCCGGACTGGTTTCTGTCCCCAGAATAATAGAAGTCCAACTCAAAAGTCCAACACGAATCCGTCCAGGTGTCGGGGCGGCCTCCATTGCCGGCGACCAGCACGTACAGGCCCACCAGTGTCCATCAGTGTCTCGGTCGGAGAATCTGGTCGGGGTGAAGGCTCCAGCTCGACCACCAGCGGGGCGGATGGCAGGTACGGGGCGAGACGGTCACAGTGGAGTACCACGACCCGGTCCCTTTTCTTTAGCCTCACCCTGTACACCACATCCGACAGTCTCTGTAGAACCATGCACGGTCCGGACCAATGGCTCGCCAATTTCGGTGACCGTCCTCTTTTCCTCTCCGGGCAGAAAACCCAGACTCGATCTCCTGGTGCACAGTCCCCCCCTGGCAACAGGAGTCATGTGCCGCTTCTGCCGACTCCCCGCCGCTGCCAGGGCCTCCCAGGCAGGCCGCTGGCCCACGTCCGGCCACTGCCGAACCCGGGAAATGACCAGATCTCTGTCCTGCTCGCTCTGCAGCTGCTGCACGCCGAGGGCCTCTGTGACGTCACCGCTGGGGGGAGCTGCCTGATTATCCGAGGGGAACTGTGTGCCGCTGTGTTATTCCTGCTCACAGTGGTCCGGAGAGCAGCAGCCCATGGGACGGCCTGGTTTCGATCCTCTGCCCACTGGCAGTGACGACAGTCCAACAGCTCCCGCAGCTGGCGTGTCTGTCCCGATTCCAGCCCGCTGCAGCTCTGCTGGAACAATTCCTCGACCGCTTGCTGCGTCTCTGCTGACACGTTGACCCACTCCGCTGTGATCCTCCCCCTTGCTGTCTCTATCTGTGATCGTACTCTCTCTGCTCATGCTGGTGGCGCTGTTGTGTCCAGCTCTTACGGTGACCTGCCCGGTTCGGCCCGTCCTGGCAGTCCCTTGATCACGCAGGCCTCCGGATTCCTCCTCCGGGTCCCGCTGCAGAGCGTGATGGTCCGAGTTCCCAGCCGGAGGGACGATCTGGCGGTGTCAGTCTTTGTGCCCCATGCTGTGAGCAGATTGAGTCCAATAATGCAGGAGTCTTGGATGTCAGCCAGCCAGAACGGGTGGTTTGTGTTCTGGCCGGCCGCCCCCACCACAAGAACTTTTCGCCCTCCCAATCTGGTGCACTCACTGGTGGCTGTGGTGACGCAGCGCCCGGTGGGTTCCCACCCCTGTGGTTCTGTCTCGTCCATGCCTGGCAGCACACTGGGTTGGGCCAGGGAGATGGTAGAACCGGTGTCGATCAGGGCCCGGATCGGCGTGTTGTCCAGGCTGCACTGTAGGTACATCCCTGGCGAGTGTCCAATTCGGCCCACACGCGGTGACAGCTCATCGGTTTGTCGTGGGGTGGGTGCAGGGCAGTACTGCACGATGTGTCCTGGCTCCCCGCAGCGGAAGCACCCTTCCTCACGCCGCCACGGCCATCTTCTCCATGGGTGCACCGCTATGGTCTGCCGCAGCTCCTCCTCCTCCTCCTCGCTCTCAGCCATGGCCTGGAAGGCTCTCTGACTAGGTGCCGATGCATCAGCTGTACAGTTCGTTAGTGGTTCCACCCGCTCTGCTACTGCCACAGCAGTCTCCCAGCTGCTCGCGGCATTAATCTGGATGTGGCTCTGGAGCTTGGCCGGGTGGAGACCCTGGATGATGTTCCGGAGGGCGAGCTTCTCCACTACTTCTGGCTCGAAATCCAGGTAGCTGCACCGTGTCAGCAGCCATATGTCCGCTGCGTAGGCTCCCAGGCTCTCCCAGCTGCCTCGCCGACGGTTGGCCAGCTGTTCCTCTGCGTGCTCAGCATTGGCCGCTCTCCCAAACCGCCTCAAGAGCGCTCCTTGTAGCGCTGGCCAGCTGCGGCATTCCTCGGGCCGGAGATCGGACAGCGTGCGGAGAGCCCTTCCCTCCAGGGCCAGCACGGCCTGCACGGCGGTCTCTTCGGGTGGCCAGCCGTTCAGCGCAGCAGCCAGCTCGACCTGGACCAGGCAGTCGTCCAGCAGGGTTTCACCATTGAAGCGGGGAATCTTGGCCCACTGCCGGATGGGTAGGACGGTCGCCTCTCGGTCGATCGCCACTCCTGGTCGCAGTGGAATCGTCGGCCCGTCCTGCCCTGAAAAGGGCGGGGAGCAAGGCTGGTTTGCTCTGCTCAGCCCGCCCTGCCTTGAAAAAGGCAGAAGGCGGGGTACACTGGTCCCGTCGGGTCTGCTGCTCCGTTCATCCTGGCGAGCAACTCCGGGGGTCAGTGTCTCAGCTCTGTCGTCCATCCCCAGCTGAGTGATGAATCGCTCCAGCTGCTGGATCTCCACTCGGATCCTGGCTTCCATCTGCTCCATATCCCACTTCTGACACCAGTGTGACGTATTAGGGGTTCCCACAAGAAGCGGAGCAGATGGCTGCGACAAAACAGGCTTTATTGAAGACACAACACTGAACACAGACAGGAGGGGAGGTCATTCTCACAGACCTCCGTTTCAATAAGAGTTGCACAAACACATAATCATTCTTGCTGTAATTCTACCTATAACACTGCTGGGTCATTATAACGCAGTTATAATGACACAGCAATATAATGACACAGTAATAACATTTTAACACACACAAAAATAACGTCCTCTGCTGGCAAAGCGTGCTGGGAAAATCCCCGCCCCCCTTAACACAGCCCCGATGTTACAACTGGAAAGCATAGAAAACGTACTTTCTAAAAATACATGTTTTTGCGGAAGACATAATTCTTGAACGAACGAACGCAAGTTTTAAACCTAGCCAAAATATTAAAAAAAATGTCTTTTTCCGGGTCCATTTTTGCACACTTCCTATAAATTAAATATAATTTTGAAGGTCTTTCAGTACAGAATATGGAAAAAATGTTACTTCAGTTTTGATAATTTCCTCAAAGTGACTCATTTTGCCAGCACGGGTCACAAACGTTTATTTCAGTTATGCAAACAGGTAAATGTTAATAATGTGCTTTTCTGAGATGTGTGTTTTATATTGAGTGACTTTGAGGATCTGTGTGTACATTCTAACAGTGTTATGGTCCAGAATAATTCTTGCAGCTATAAATGTAGTTTGTTCGAGTACTCCTGTAATGTACTACAAATGATAGTAGCTTTGAAGCACTTATTTAAAAGTGGTAATATGTACGTTTGTTTTAGTTGAAGTTGAATATTCAGGGTTTTAAGTACATTTACTGTGAGAAATGTTTGTGACTGACAAGGTGTGTGTTTGAATATATGGACTCTTATGGACATTTATGCACTTTAATGAACATGTACACACAGAGATGTTTGTTTATTGATACTGGCTTAATAAGATGCAATCTGGAGAGAGAACGGTGTACTTTGTGTCCTCTTTGCTGCTGAACATTTACCTGTTTTACAGGAAATCCTTTTTGTTGCGGGTTTGCCACACCCGGGACCCGTAACAGATGCATTCTGTGTTGAAGGTTAGCTTCATTAACAAGCTAGCAACATATGGAACATGTAGGAACAAGCTAACAGTAGTGGGGTACAGGCAAATAGGCAGGTGTTATGTATGGGAATTGGACTTTGGGGTTTGCTGTAGCCCCGCCGGGGTGGGGGGAATGAGTGACGTCTGGTAGGCTACGGCTGGGATATAAATTGGAATGTGAACTCAATAAAGACCAGTTGAATGCTCACAGAGAAAGCTCTCTGTTCTCCGTTATTTTAGAATCTAACATTTGGCGATGAAGGAAAACAAATGGGCGCGTGCGTCATGGAGCCACCTCCGTTCCTTCAGTACCAGGGTGCGCCAGCCATACCATGGGCGCAGAAGAGTATGTTTTTTTTTTTTTTTTTTTTTTTTATTTAAGTTTTTGTAAAGGGTATACAGGTCGTTACAGCAATGCATTGTTTACATTTTCATCACATGTTCCCTTATTTTCTGATATCTGACAACATTGGAAGAATAATTCTTACAACACCACTTTTTTTTTTTAAAGTGAAAGAAAAAGTGAAATTAAAGAGAAAAAAACGACTTGATTTTGTTGGTGGTTGTTGGTGTTTTTAGGACATTTTTTTTTTTTTGTAGTACTTTAGTGTTAGTGTTTGATTGTTTGTATCATGTTTGTTAAAAAAAAAAAGGTTCAATAAAGATATTGTGGAAAAAAAAAAGAGAAAAAAACAAAAAAACAAAAAACAAAAAACAAACAAACCAGCAAAAAACAAACAAAAAGAAAAAGTAGGTAAATAAAGGTAAAAGAGCATCTGAGTAGCGTTGGAACAAAGAGCGGAACCATTATTGAAATGGTATTTGTCAAAGATTAGATCTAATGGAAGACACATATGCGATCCAGGGTTGCCAAAAGTTCATGAACCCATCCATGTCCTGTCTCAGTGCGAATGTCAACTTTTCCATCGAGTAAATGTCTTGGATCACGTTAATCCAATCTTCAGGTGTAGGACAGTCCTTCAACATCCATTTTTTAGTTAGAGCTTTTTTGCTTGCCAATATTAAAACATTGAATAAGTATTTTTCTCCTCGTCTTTCCAGTGAGTCCGGTAGTAAACCCAAATACAAAGTTACAAAAGAAAAGGGAACTGTTATTTTGAATATTTTCCCCAATATTGTCTGTACCTTGGTCCAATATTGGTGGATAACTGGGCATGACCAAAACACATGAAAATGATTTGCAGTCTTTTCACCACACAAGCGCCAACAGTTCAATCCCTTATGGGTAAATTTGTTTTGTGCAGGTGTTCTGAAAAATCTTGCCAAGTTTTTCCATCCAAATTCCCTCCACTGCAGGGATGAGGTACTTTTCCATTGCTGTTTATTTAGCTTTTCCCATATTTCCAGTTGTAAAGTGAAATTCCCCTCTTTTTCCCATCTCTCTTTTATATAAGATGTGTTGTCTCCTTTTAAGTCTTGAAGACCTTGGTATATTTTAGAAATGTATCTGATCCCTGGGATCCCTTTATATACCATTAAGAAGACCTTCAGAACACCTGACTGGGCCCTTTCCAAAACCTCCTTTTTAAGTATATTGTTTATGTGGTGTCTAAGCTGGAAGAACCTGTAAAAGTCTTGATTTATTAGGCCTTGTTTTTTCAAATCTTCAAAACTTCTTAAGATTTGCCCTTTAAAAAAATCGTAATATTTTATCAGCCCTTTCTCCTTCCACTTTTTAAATCTGGTGTCTGTTTTATTAGGAGTAAAGTCCTGATCATAGGCAATCCATTGCAGAAGTCAATAGGGATCTTTAGTTTGATTCTCTCTGACTATCTTAAACCAAATTTTTAGCGGGGTCTCTATCCACGGGTTAGTGTTATTCAAAAGCTTAGGTAAGGCATTGTTCCCTATTATCGCCTGTAGGGGGATGTCACTTGTTATTTGGCATTCGATCTCCTTCCATTGTGCAGTGTAGACTGGGTTACATATCTCTACTAAAGTTTTAATTTGTGCGGCTTTAAAGTAGTCCCTGATATTTGGCAGCGCGAGCCCACCTTTGTCTTTGTTTAGCTGTAGGGTTCTATATCTGATTCTAGGTCTCTTGCCCTGCCTTATGAATCTTGAGATCCTTCTGTCCAGCTCCTGCCATGTTTTTTTGGGAAGTTCTACCGGTATTGTTTGGAAAAGGTATAGAAGACGTGGAAGTATATTCATTTTGACTGCTTCAATTCTTTGTGCAGTACCCAAGAATGGTATCATATTCCATCTTGCTAGGTCAGATTTTATTTTTGTCACCAGTGGATCATAGTTTAGTGATATAATTTTGTTGAGTTGTTTCGGGATATTGACCCCCAGATATTTCATAGATTCCGACTCCCAGTTAGTTTTGAGTTTGCTTAGTGAATAATGATTTGGGTCATAGTTGAATGTTAAAACTTGGGTTTTATGCATGTTTAATTTGTACCCCGATAAATCTCCATACTCTGAAAAAACTGAGGTTAGTTCTGGTAAAGAAGTGTCCGGCTGCCCTAGGTATATTAAAATGTCATCAGCAAAGAGTGCTATTTTATGTTCCTTCTGACCAAGTGTAATACCTTGAATTTTTTGATTTTGTCTTATCCATTGGCTCAGAGGTTCTATGAAGATTGCAAAGAGCAGTGGAGACAGGGGGCAGCCCTGACGACATCCTCTTTCCAGTTCAAAAGATGATGATAAATTACCGTTAATCCTTATTTTAGCTGTTGGTTTTTTATATAATGCCTGTATAGTTCTAATGAAGTTGTTATGAAAATTGAAACTGGATAAGATTCTATATAGAAAAGACCAGTCAACCGAATCGAATGCTTTTTCAGCATCTAATCCCAATATGACTGCATTTAAGTTATATTTTTTTATATGATGAATTATGTGTAAAGTGCGTCGAATGTTGTCTTGTGTCTGTCTTTGTCTTATAAAACCTGTTTGGTCTAAATGAATTAGGTCTGTCAGTATATTTTCTAACCTTTTGGCAAGGATAATGGTAAAAAGCTTATAGTCCTGATTTAGTACACTGATTGGTCTGTAGTTGGAGCACTCTAGTTTATCCTTTTCAGGTTTAGGTATAACTGCAATGACCCCTTCTCTCCAGGAAGGGGGGATTTCCCCTGTGTGGAGGACATAATTAAATGTTTTCAGGAGGAGAGGAGATAGTTGCTGTTTAAAGGTTTTGTACCACTCTGCTGTATAGCCATCAGCTCCTGGGGATTTGTTAGCTTTAAGTTTCATAATTGCTTTTTCCAATTCTTTAGGATGTATTTCTGACAGTAGTGTTTTATTTTGTGACTCCGTAAGTTGGGGAAGGTTTAATGTGTTTAGGAATGCCTCGGATGCGTTTTTATGTTTTTTGTGGGAGTATAAGTTCTTATAGTAATTCTCGAAGCTTTTAAGAATATCCTGAATTCTGAATTTTATTTCCTTTGATACTGGGTCTCTGATTTTGTAGATTGCTCTTTCTGTTTGATGTTTCCTCAATTTATAGGCTAGCAATTTTGACGATTTACTGCCTGCTTCATAGTATTTTTGTTTCAGAAATGTAAGTTTCTTCTGGATTTCTATTGTGTAGATCTCATTTATTTGGTTTTTAATTTCCTTAATCTTGAGCGAGTCAGTAGAATGAGTGTTGCCTTTGTGTTCTTTTTCTAGGTTCCTAAGTTCTGACTCTAATGTGGATAGTTTTTCTTGTCTTAGTTTCTTTTGGGTTGCCAGTTTTGCAATAATCTTTCCTCTTATTACAGCTTTGCATGCATCCCACAGTATTAAAGGGGATACTTCTCCATTATCGTTATCTTCCAAATATCTGAGAATATCTGATTCCAATTCATCTTTCAATGGTCCTTTCAGGACATTTGAATTTAACCTCCAAGAAAATGTATTATTTGTGTATTTTTGGATATTTAAGTCCATGTAGATCGGACTGTGGTCAGAGAGATCCATCAGTCCTATTTTACATGTTTTTACTCTTCCAATGTCTCTATTAAACATAAAAAAATAGTCAATCCTTGAGTAGGATGAATGTGGAGTTGAGTAAAATGTATAGTCTTTTACACTGGGGTTGAGTTCCCTCCACACGTCACAGATTCCCATTTCTTTTAGTAGCATCCGAGTCTTCCTGTTTTGGGTGTTATTTTGATGTGGAGAATTACCAGAAGCATCCCAGTATGGATTCAGTCTAAGATTGAAGTCCCCACCACATATCACTAAACCTTGAGCTTTAGTTATCATTAGGTCGAATACATTTTTATAAAATTTCCAGTTAGCCCCTGGGGGAGCATACACATTCAGCAGGGTGATATCTTCTCCCTCTAGCCGCCCAGTTACCAAACTGTATCTCCCTTCTTTATCTTTGTGTTCTGATTTTTTTTCAAATGTAATTTTGGTTGATATCAATGTCGCTACTCCCCTCCTCCTCCCTGACTTATATGAAGATGAAGAGATCATTTTAAACCCTTGTCTACTGAGTTTATTGTGTTCCACGTCTGTTAGGTGGGTTTCTTGTAAAAATATTATTCCTGCTTTGTCTTTTTTCATTTTGCCTAGAATCTTGGATCTTTTAACTGGATTCAGGATTCCTTTTACATTATATGAAATTATTTTGGTTACACCCTGTTTCTCCATTGTGTTGTTTTGTTTAGTATAACTGTGTGGTGGCCCTCATTTGTGCTACTCAGAAACTGAAAGAACATTAAAAACAAGAAAAACATTAAGAACATAGTGTATAAAACTTTAAAACAAAAAGCTGTCAGAAGAACTTCCTGAGCTGAGGTCTTTTTAAAGACCCTGGAAGAGCCTTGATGGAGTGAAGGCCCTGAGGGAAATTCCTCAAACTCTGTTACGTGTTGAGGGCCCTCTCTTACCCCTGTAAGCTGCCCCATGCTTTTAACGTGAGTTTCAGAACCCAATCCAAACTTTTAATGATTTTTTTTTTCCTATTATGCCTAAACCCTGTGAAATTGTGTGCACCCTCCCACCCCCATCACATCAAACATTCATGCAAAAACAGTATTTGTTAGTATGAGGAGAACATGTGGATTATTGTCACATTTCTATTTTAACAAGTTTTTGTTTTTTTTATTACAAAGACTTATTTGTTTCAAATATTATGACTGTTCCATGAAATGTTTTACCACATGCTGAATACGCATCTCCTTTAATGTTTGTTACCTTGTATGAGGGGGGTTGGATGTGCAGATTGATTCAAGAGAAAAAAAAAAAAGGTCGCTATTCCAACCTGAAAACGGATAGTTTATCCGCGACGCTCTGGCGCTGGGTTTCCCGCTGCTGGTCCGTGGATTTTGAAGGTCTTTGTGTTGTCCATGTTTGCGCTTTGATCTTCTCACTCGGGTCTGCTGCGGGTTTAAATACCGTTACCGGGAGCCCTCTTTTCGCCATGTCAGCTGTTGCTTCTTCCGCCGAATTATAGAGACACGTTTCATCGCCGTAGAAGACCCTTAACTTCGCAGGAAATGGAGTCTGAAAGCGCAATTTCTTCTCTCTTAACACCTTTTTCGCGTCATTGTATTCCCTGCGCTTTTTAAGGACCTCCGGGGCGTAATCGTGTTCCACGTAGACTTTTCTCTCCTGGTGCATAAATCCTTTTTTCTGCCAGGCCAGTCTTACAACCTCTTGTTTTATTTTGAAATTGGAAAATCTTACCAACACCGAACGTGGGGGCGCTTCCGCCACCGGCCTAGCGGCTAATGAATGATGTGCCTTTTCTATCTTCAAGTCGGTGGTTTGTGGAATATCCAATTTCTCTCTTAGTAAGGATTCCACGCATTCTGCCATTGAGTTAAAACCGTTTTCGGCTCCTTCTATCAGACCATGAATTCTTATGTTGTCTCTTCTTTGTCTTCCTTCTTGGTTGGCTAGCTTAGCCTCTATAGATGCTTGTCTTTTGCGTAGGTCCAGCACAGAATCTTCGAGCACTTTTATTCGTTCCTCTGTTTCCAAGATTCGGTTCTCGGCCTGGTCCACTCTGCTGTTTGTCCTTTTCAATTCTTCTCTGAATTCCCGAAATTCGGCCGTAACTTCTCGGCGAAATCGTCGTAGCTCCTCAAATAGTGATTTCAGGCTAACCTTTTTGTTAGCTATCACCAGTTTCTCGTCTTCTGAACGGAGATCTTCCAGTTCAGATTCTCCGGCCGATACGTGTCCTGGCCTGGAGAATTTCAGTTTCTTCTGTTTTCCTTTAGACATGATGATTTTGTCTTTTGATTTTCACTCCTCCAAAAATCCGGTAAGTTTGATTTTCAAGGTGTTATCCTGGATTGGGTCTGAGAACTTCAGTGTTAAGCTGCAGTCGCCATGGCGTCCAGACCGGAAGTCGCAGAAGAGTATGTTTGAGGTATATGTGACGGCGGCTGGACTCGGTGATATTACCGAAGAGAGGTTCAACAAGAAGCACAGAGCAAGGGACCACGGCCTGGGAGAAGTGGATCAGATATGGGTCAAGCACCCGGTCCGAGCCCACAAGCTGCAACTGCTATGGACGGGACCATGACAGATCGCGAGGCAGTGGGGCCCGGTCACATCTGAACTCGACAAGGGGCCTAGGTGGCAGGCCAGCAGACTAAGATGTTCCTTGACTGGACAGAGGACTTTGGACATTACTGGGCATCTCGGTGAGAGCTGGGACTGGTGGGTCCCAACTGGTGAGGACTCGCAGGCCAGACCGACGGTGCCAGGTGCAGGGTCCCCTCCTAGGGGACGCCCGGCTAGAGTGCGTCGGCAGCCTAAATACCTTGATGACTTTGTTGTAAAGACTGTAATGTATAGTGCCGGTTGGGACTAGCGGCAGAATAACCCGCTCCAACTTGGCAGGGCGTCCTGGCAGTCTACCCAGGCGCCCGCAGGTGTTCACTTGTTTATAGTTCAAAAAAAAAGTGTATACCTGTGTTGATTGTTTCACAATCTTATGCTTGTTGATTGCATAAAGGGATGGGTTCTGGAACTTGAGTGTGTGTGTGTGTGTGTGGAGGAGGGGGGTGGAATGTTATGTATGGGAATTGGACTTTGGGGTTTGCTGTAGCCCCGCCAGGGTGGGGGAAATGAGTGACGTCAGGCAGGTTACGGCTGGGATATAAATTGGAATGTGAACTCAATAAAGTTCAGTTGAATGCTCACAGAGAAAGCTTTCTGTCCTCCATTATTTTATAATCTAACAGCAAGCTAGAGGCGGAGCGCCAAAGACCAGGGGCCTCATGTACAAAGACTTGCGTGGATTTCCTACTGAAAGATGATGTACGTTTAAATAAAGAAAACACTGTAAGCAACAACAAAAAAAAAAAATCCAGATGTATGAAACAGTGCATACGCAGGAATCCAAGCACATTTCTTTTGTACATCCCAATCTACTTGAAATTGAATGCACATGAGGAAATACTGGACTCCTCCCTTGACACGCTTCCATTTGAATATGCAATTACATGCAAAAAGATATGCAAATAGAGAAATACAATCCCTGCATGTTTGATTCTCCTGTATCCATGATCAAAAATAATGGATTTAATGGAATTTCACAGACTGTGAGTTGGAGATGCTCCTGAATGAGGTAGAGATGTGTAAAAATGTTTTGTTTGGCACACTGTCTTCCGACATTAGTGCCAGATACAGGTAATTCAATAGCCTGCTCACAGCCCTATAAGATTAGTTTACTGTTTTCCTTTATTCAGACAGGGATGAGCAGGAGATGTTTGTTTAACCTCGACATGTTTTGACTGATGTCTGCAGTCCTCCTCAGAAGCATCAGCTGATCGCTGTGATTTGTGACCAGCCGGGTGGATCAGCTCGTTGAATAAAGGAAAACAGTATTGAAAAAGAAGACAACATGAACCTATTTAGTGGGTAGCCACGGTCACCTGTCAGTTGAAACCAGACAAACAAACAAAGTCCCTCATGGTCATGTACAGTGAAACCCAATTCATAAAAAGGTCGCACCTCAGGATGTTATCGCCATGCGTTGCTACCTAGAAGGTGAACAGTGGGAGGACTTTGGACCCGTAACGATCCGTCAGCGTGATGGTTCCTACGAGGCTGATTCTGGCGTGCCCCTATCCATAAAGCTCCGCTGCATCCTTCCCAACTGGTCGCCAAGGGAAGAATCTCTTCACTGTGACCCAGTTCATCAGCGATCTTGTAACAGTGGTATCCAGTAGTAATGGTAGGCTGACGTTGAGTTGAGGTGGTTTTCTTTTCTCTTGCCAAGTGAGTCTCCAGCTTTCCAGAATTTTAAAGTTGGAAATTTCAGGGGAGACAGCATATCTACTGATCTACTGAAGGGTTTGCGAGAGCATAGGTGTTGTGTGCCTAGATCTTGGGCAGCTTGGATGTGATGATGTAAAAGATGCTTGTTTTCTTCAGTGGCCTTCTTCACAAGCATGTGTGTTTGGTGTTTTCTATGAAGGGAAGGAGGAGTGATGCCAGATAAAACAGGCAGGTAATCCACAGGTGTGGCATGAAGGCAGCCTGTGATTATCCTCATGGTCTCATTGAGTGTGACGTCCAGCTTCTTAGTGTGAACACTCCTACTCCAGACTGAATAGGCATATTCCACTGCGCTGTATACCAGTGCAAGTGCTCCAGTATGGGTTGTGCTTGTATAGGCTCCCCATGAAGAAGCAGCAAGGCGCAGCAGGAAATTGTTCCTTGATAATACTTTAGCAAGCAGAGAGACAAGATGGTGCTTGTAGGTAAGTTGTCTGTCAAGTTTGACTGCAAGGTATGTTGGCATGGGGGTGTATGGCAAGGTTGAATCTCCCAGGGTGATATTGAGCTGGCAGTTAGCATCCCTGTTAGCAAGGTGGAATGCTGTAGCGATAGTTTTTTTCCATGCTGAGTTTCAGCCTCCATGTCCTTAGGTAGTCCGAGGTGGCAGCAATGTCTTCAGTGAGAATTTCCTCCATCTTGGACCAACTGACATTGGAGTACAGAAAAGCAAGATCGTCAGCATAGCTGTACTGTAGGAGGTTGTCTGGTGTAGATCGCTAATGTAGTTGTTGAAGAGGGTAGGTGCCAGAACAGAGCTTTGGGGGATGCCATTTCTCAGCTGGTGGAGTCTACTGACTTGTCTATCACTGGTCTTAAGGATGAAGCTGCAGTTCAAGATGATTGTAGCAATGAACTGTATGATATGACGGTCAGGAACCATCCGCAGAAGCTTTAGAATCAGCCCTTGGTGCCATACGGTGTCATATGCTGCTGTTAGATCGACCAGGAGGACACCTGCCTTATGACCTTTTTCATAAGCTTCCTCGATGACATCTGTGAGCTGTACAACTTGTTGGACAGTGCTGCATCCTGTGACAGTGATCTGGCTTCACAGCTTACATGACATTGCTTAGTGACTTTGGGAATCATACGAAAGAAGAAGAAGGCAGGCTGATGTCACTGAGCCTCACTGTGCACCACTTGTACACTGCATTGCTAGAGTCCACTGCATAAATGGTAGTTGTCAAAGGCAGTTCAATTGAACTGGGTGGTGAGCTCGTTGTTGACCATGCTGAACGGCTCACTTTGGCAAAATGGTTAAACTTGCTGCAACGCTAGCATTGCTGCCCCCTGGCCAGGCAGAAGCACGCCCGCATTTGGTGCGCAGGGGAACCACAATTACCACACACTCAATGTTCCATGATGTCCTGTTGTCCTGTGGTGTTCACCTCGGCATGCTCCAAGCAGGTCGTGGTGTTAATGGGTTCTTCTGCCAGGATATCTGTAATTTCCCAGTTTGGGATCAATAAAGTCTGTCCATCCATCCATCCGTCCGTCCGTCTGTCTGTCTGAGCTAGCGGGGTTTCTTGTTGCTATCTGTGCCCACAGTTACAACCAAACATGGTGAAGCAGCAGTTACTTTTTATGCCCCTCACATATGGAACAAACTCCCAGAAATCATCAGGGCTGCTGAAACTCTCAGCTGCTTTAAATCGAGGTTAAACACTCATCTATTTGCTGTTGCCTTTCAGTAGCCTACAATGTACTGTAACTTTTATTTCTGTCATATTCTATTTTAGCCTGTTTTTGTTTCACTTTACCTTTTAGTTTGGTTTTAAATTCTTGTTTTTGTAAAATATATGTTTGAACTTTAAGGAAGGGTTTGAGGCTCCCCTGAGGAGTGGGTTTGAGGCCCTCCCGATAAAAGGAGTTTGAGGCCGTTTAAAGGGATTGACAAAATCTAAGGGTATTTGGGGTTGAGGAGCAGGTTTGAGCCCCCCCCCCCCCCGAAGAAAAGGAGTGAGTTAGAAGCCCCCTGATAAAAGGAGTTTGAGGCTCTTTAAAGGGATTGACAAAACCTAAGGCTATATGGATTAGTCAAAACATTGTCCATGTTTTTTTTTCCACGTATAAGAAATGAAAGGAATGGAGGTTCAAGTCCTTCTAATGTATAGATTCCTTTTGCACCTTGCTGTAATGCTTTAATGTTTTTATGTAAAGCGCTTTGAATCATCTTGTACACGAAATGTGCTAAACAAATAACCTTGCCTTGCCTTGTGAAGCACCTAGCTGTGATGTTACTTGATTGGCGGCCTCCAGCTGCAACATTAACTCCACCACTTTTGCTAGCGGCAGGTCATCTGGCACCATTAACAGCTTCACCTGCAGCCTTGGGTTGTTGATGTGCTCCGCTAGCTGGTCTCACACCATCTCATCCTCTAGCTGCTCAAACCTGCATGTGCTCACCTCCAGCTCCCTGTCGGTGTTGGCGGAACTTAATTCACCTCACCAGCACACTCTCTGGCATTGCAAAATGTCCGGCTAGCAGGGCGACTGATTCATTGTATGTATCTGCAGGTCCCAACGTTCTAAACACACGGTGTCCCTCGCTGCCCAGGCTATGAATCAGCAAAGCATGTAAACAAAGCATGCTAACCTTAACTAGATCCATAGCCGACAAGTATGTCTGGAATGACTCAAACCAACGAGGCCATGGGATGGGCGGCTCACCTGGGGTTATGAGGAACGTTGGTAGGTAGGGCTGTGCAATATGACATATTACAATATACATTTTCTGTAAATTCTATAGTTTATATATGATAACCAATAAAAAGGATCATCTCTTTTCTACATTTTAAATTACATACTGAAAAAAATCAATTGTACAAATTGTACAACTCATCTTTGATCGAGTCCCGGATGATTTCCCCTCTGACCACAGTTGGATAGGTTACGTTACTGGGTTTCTCGACGAGCATGCCCTCTCATGGGCCCAAGCTATTATCCAGGGGCTGAACACTGACTCTTACACGTTCAACCGTTTTGCAGAGGAATTCACCTGGGTGTTTGATCACTCCGAGTGTGAAGGGACAGCGGCCTCCCAACTCATGACAATTCGCCAAGGGGTTAGATCAGCAGCCGAGCACTCCACCAACTTCCGGGTCCTCACGGCTTCCACGAGCTAGGATGACGTCGCGCTGTGCTCAGCTTGAACTTACAGCCTTAATTCCACTCTCCGCAATAAGCTTGCCCGTTTTCGGGAAGAACCGAAGTCACTTGTTACACTTATTGCCCTCGTGATTAAGCTGGATAATAGCTATGAGAGCGCTCGAGACAACGGTGGGCCAAATCTCAGCCGGTAGCTCACTTGCCCCGCACGCGGCTCCTCCCCTCCTGTCCTCAGACTCACCGGAACCTATGACCGTAGACCGATATAAACTTCCTTGGGCCAAACGACAGCAACGCCATGAGTCTGTGTCTCTACTGTGGGCACTCAGGTCATTTGGTTGATTGGTGTCCCATGAAGGGAAAAAATACTGCCCATTTGTCGCATTAGGGGGATTAGCGGGCAATACATCTGAGCCCCTACGAACACATTTCACACTACCCATTAGGTTTTTACTCAAACACACTGAGCATGTTTGTTCAGCTCTTATTGATTCTGGGGCTGAACAGAACTTTATTTCTGAGAGTCTGGTGACTTGACTAAAAATACCTTGCAAGAAGCTTCAGCAGCCCATAGGGGCAGTCGCTAACCTATGTCTCAGGCCTCCCACTACTGAACTCCTGGATCTCACCAGTGTACCCTCTATCTATCATGATTTAGCACCCCTTTTCAGTAAGACTAAAGCACTGTCCCTCCCTCCTCACCAACTCTACGATTGTGCTATTGAGCTCCAACAGGGGGCACAGTTACCCTCCAGCCACCTATATAGCCTCTCTGTCCCTGAGAGGAAGGCTATGGATAAATATATCAAGGAGTTCGTGAGCGCTGGTATCATCCGTCCCTCATCATCTGCCCTGGGAGCCAGATTCTTCTTTGTGGGTAAGAAGGGCGGTTCACTCAGCCCATGTATTGATTTCTGTGAGCTCAACAACATCACAGTCAAGGATAAATATGCTCTGACTCTGATTAACTCTGCCTTTGACCAACTCCAGGGTTCCACCAAACTGGACCTCAGAAACGCTTACCATCTGGTCCAAATCTGGGAGGAAGACGAGTGGAAAGCAGCATTTCATACCCCCACTGGCCACTTCGAGTACCTAGTCATGCCCTTTGGCCTCACCAACGCCCTGGCGGTATTCCAGCGCTTAATTAATGACATCCTGCGGGATTTTCTGGGTACATTTGTATTTGTTTATCCCGATGACATCCTTATTTTCTCTCGTTCCCTGGCAGAACACAAGGTCCATGTGCAGAGGGTGCTCCAATGGCTCCTGGAGAACCAGCTGTTTGTGAAAGCAGAAAAATGTGAGTTCCACACCACCACCACCTCTTTTCTGGGATTCATTATTTCTGAGGGCCAGATCAAACCAGACCCAAAAAGGTGCAGGCAGTAACAGATTGGCCCATACCCACCTCCAGAAAAGCCTCCAACAGCTCTTACGTTTTGCTAATTTCTACCAGAGGCTTTTCAGAAATTACAGCACTGTAGCCTCCCCACTCACCTGCCTGACATCCACCAAGCTACCCTTCATTTGGTCAGATGAGGCCAACACAGTATTCTCCACCCTCAAGACCAAATTCACTGACGCCCCCATCCTTACTCAGCCCGACCTGGAACGGCAGTTCATTGTGGAGGCGGATGCCTCGGACACTGGGGTAGGGAAGGTCCTCTCCCAGCGCTCCGCCACTGATAATAAGATCTACCCTTGTGCCTTTTTCTCTCGGGGGCTGTCCCCCACCGAGAGAAATTACAACATCGGTGACCAAGAACTGCTGGCAGTTAAGCTAGCACTGGAAGAGTGGTGCCACTGGCTGGAGGGTTCTACTCGGCCATTCCTGGTATGGACTGATCACAGGAACCCTGGAGTACATCAGCATGGCCAAACGACTCAATTCACGCCAGGCCAGGTGGGCACTATTCTTTGACCTTCACCATAACCTGTAGACCCGGTTCAAAGAATACTAAGCCCCCACGGCCTCTCCAGACAGTTCCCTCCCAACACTATTCCACCCACTGAGGAAACAATCATTCCCACCTCTGCCATCATTGGAGTCCTCTCTTGGGACATTTTGCATAAGGTGAAGGAGGCTCAGGTCACTGATCCAGGATCTGGGGGTGGGCCACCAGGCTGTCTGTTTGTTCCTGCTGCTGTTAAAGGGGAGGTCATTCACTGGCTTCATGCGGCTATATTTTTCTGCCATTTGGGGGTAGCCAAAACCCTGTCCTGCTTTCACTACATGTTTTGATGGCTGACCATGGACCATGATGTATGTGAATATATCAAGGCGTGTCCACAGTGCTCAGCAGGCAAGTCCCTCACCCCCACCCCCACCGGGGTTCTCCATCCCCTTCCCATTCCCAACCGCCCCTGGTCCAACATCGCCTTGGATTTTGTCACTGTCACGTGGGATGAGACGCTGTGTCATCCGGCGCTCAGACCATATTCCCCTCAGCCCTGTTCTTTCTGCGCCCGGCGCCAGTCCTCTGCTCGTCATTCTACATTATTTGTAAGTGTACCACTGTATGAGTATTCGTGCTTTTTGGCCCCACAAGGCAGTGTTCCTTATCCCCTGTTCCCTGTTACAATAAAACATCGCAAACTCACTGGCTCGCCCTCGGCTCTCATTGTGTGGCTCGCGAGGGCCACACGTAACAGTAAGTCACAGCCAGACGAGTTGCCGGCGGCCGTGAGTTTGCTGCCTTGGACTGTAGCCCTTACCTGTCTAGGTACCGTCGCCGAAGCATGCCGTCACGGAGGTCCCGCACTCAGGGTTCGAGTGATGTCCTCGCAGACGCCCTTGAGTGCGTGGATGACGTCCTCAACACCGCTTCCCTCCTTAACTTCAGTAGCGACGTGCACCGGTACTTAGACCAGGCTGAGGAGGTGCTCGATTATCTTCCCCGCTTCGCCTGTCATCCTGAGGTGAGCGTGAGGAGATTAGACATAGCCGCACAGCGGGAAATACTCCGTGGGTTGGAGGGAAATCCCGGCAGGAAGCCGAAGAGGAGGAGACGTCACCCTTCGCTTCGGGATCCCGTTCCTGCCTCCACTCCGGCCCAGGAGTTCGCACCATCCAGGGGGTTTTCCCCAACCAGCACGACGTCACTCGGGATTCCCCTGGAGGATCTGCAGCTGACAGCCATTAAGGTCCGGGACCGAGTGGCTGCTGCTCGCTCCGCTGTGCACCCGTCCTCAGTTAGTAAGCATGTACCCCGTCCGGATCCAGTTCCGGGTCGCCGCAAGGTCTCATCCTCCCATGCAGTTGTCACTCCTGCGCCTCGTCTGAGAGGAGATCCCGCAGCCTCGTTTCCTGAGCCTCCTCCCTCCGCTGTCACGCCAGCACTTCGGGCCCGGCTCATCTCGGCTGTCACCCCCTCCTCCTCGACGCGCTCCCCGGCTGCTGTGTGCGTCCAGAGTCCTGACCTGGCGAGCTTCCTCCTGGAATCTACACGAGTGGCTCCCAGACGTCCTCTCAGGGGGTCCTCCGTTACCATCCGGCGGGGAAAGGGAGGAACAACGTCCACTACAGCAGGCACCATCCAGCCTCCAGGAGACAGACAAGTCCCAGTTTTTTCACATTCACCCTGTGATTTGCCCTGTCAAACTCCTGGAGGTGGAGTTCGGGGTTCGCAGCTCCCCGAACTCCCACCACCTGCTGTAGCTTTAGTCATTTATCCTGCACCCTCTGTGTCTCCCTCCGCTGAGCGGTCCCCGGCGCCAGGCCAACGTTGTGGAATGAGGAGGGGGTCTGCGGTTCTGGACAGCCTGGTTCCGGTTCCGCAGCTACGCCGTGGACGGAGGAGGAAGACGGATTGCTACGTGGAGTCTGCGCCGACGACCAAGCGTCCCCGTGTCTCCACAGAGGGGCGGTCCGGTCCAGCGGGAAGAGGTTCTCCTGCCATCACGCCGTGTGAACTGTCAGCGTGGGCACCGGTGCCGGAGGAATCACAAGCTGCGCTGTCCATCATGCCAGCTGCGGAGCCCAATGCAGCTGAGTGGGAGCCTGACGATGACCTCCTGATGCTGGATCCCAGATCTTCGCAGTCCTGGACGGCGTCAGAACCCAAGATCAGGCAAGTGCTCTATCTTATCTTTCTTCTCCTTTCCTTAGAGCACTTTAGCCTGTCTCTAGGGGAGATGAGCCGGGTGCAGCCGTCCGCTGAGTCCGAGCTTATCTCGCCGGGTTCTGGCGCTGCCGGTGATCCTGATCCCGGTTCTGTTTTCTCTCCTGAGCCTTCTCCCAGGGTCGCCGGCGAGGAGCTGCCATCACTCATGGTGCC
Organism: Pholidichthys leucotaenia; assembly: GCA_020510985.1. Taxonomy (NCBI): domain Eukaryota; kingdom Metazoa; phylum Chordata; class Actinopteri; order Cichliformes; family Pholidichthyidae; genus Pholidichthys; species Pholidichthys leucotaenia. The sequence goes on along the minus strand of CM035839.1, from coordinate 316,827,378 downwards.
AGAGGGTCCAGGTTCGACGTCGGAGGTCGATTCTGGTGCGGCGCCGGCCCAATCGGGGTCCGACGTGGGTTCGCCCAAGACCCAATCGGGGTCCGACGTGGGTTCGCCCGAGACCCAATCGGGGTCCGACGTGGGTTCTGCACCAGCGGTGTCCAGGTCCGGTGAGGGAGCTGCAGATTCCCTGCCGTCTGACGTTGGACCACCTCGTCATCAGCTCTTCCCCAAGCCTCTTCCACTAGGGTCTATTTGGACCTCTCCCTCTCCCCTACGGGCCTGGTGGTTGAGCGATGCGGGTCGGCCGTCGGAGGGTCTGCCATGCCCTTTCGGCTCGCTTGTGCGGCTGCCCGACCCGCTAGACTTTCTGTTCGGCGATCTGGTTCGGCCTCCCGAGGAACTGTGTTTTCTGACCTGGGGTTCGGGTAGGCCGCTGGAACTTTTCCCTTCACCCCTGCTAGCGGTATGGACGCTGGGTGCGGGGAGACCCCCCGAACTGAATGTCTGTTGCTGTGCTTATGTTTGGGTGGGTACAGCTAAGCTGTCATTATTGTTCCGCGTTTAGCGTGATTTTTTTGGGGGGGGGGTTTCCCCTCCTGTGTGAGGGATGGCTGTATGGTTAATTTTCGCCCTTGGGAGTTCTCCTTTCATTTTGGGGCTCCGGGGTTGATTTTCTTTGTTTGACCTGTACATGGTTATGGAGTATTGTGGTTTTTTTGTCTTCCCTGTTTGTTGGGCTGTTATTTCCGCATTTATTCTCTGCCTGTATGGGTTTTTCTCTCATGTTGTATTTTATGGAGTATTGTGTTTGGGTTTTTCCCTTGTACTCTATATTGGTTTATTGTCTGTTTTTTTTTTTTCCTTTCTCTGGGTTTTTTTCCTCATGTTGTATTTTATGGAGTATGGTGTTTGGGTTTTCCCCTTGTACTCTGTATTGGTTTATTGTCGATTGTTTTTTTGTTTTTTTTTCCTTTCTCTGGGTTTTTTTTCCTCATGTTGTATGGAGTATTGTGTTTGGGTTTTTCCCTTTGAACCCTGTATTGGTTTATTGTCGGGGTTTTTTTTTCTCCCCGTTCTCTGATTCTCTCCCTCCTGACCTGCGCCCCATCCGCCCACCCTAGGTGGGGGGGGAGGGGTCTTGGATGTTACGGGTCATTCGTAGTCCGACCGTGAGGGGGGGGCTGTGTCACGTGGGATGAGACGCCGTGTCATCCGGCGCTCAGACCATATTCCCCTCAGCCCTGTTCTTTCTGTGACAGCGTCTCAGCGGGCTCCCAGCTGTCAGTTACGGGCCGGCTGGAGCCCAATTAACCCTCATCAGCTGAGGCGCTGCTAATGAGCATAAGAAGGAGCAGCTCTGATCATTCGGGGCTGTGACTTAGCACATCGAAGGCTGGAACCCCTACGCCCGGCGCCAGTCCTCTGCTCGTTGTTCTACATTATTTGTAAGTGTACCACTGTATGAGTATTCGTGCTTTTTGGCCCCACGAGGCCGTATTCCTTATCCCCTGTTCCCTGTTACAATAAAACATCGCAAACTCACTGGCTCGCCCTCGGCTCTCATTGTGTGGCTCACGAGGGCCACACGTAACAGTCACCAGGCTACCACCGTCTTATGGTTTCACCGTCACCTTGACGATCGTATACAGGTTCTCCAAGGCAGCACATTTCATCCCCCTGCACAAGTTACCATCAGCCTTGGCGACAGCTAACCTACTTACCAACCACGTCATCAGGCTACATGGTATCCTGAGGGACATCATTTTGGATTGGTGGTCCTAGTTCATCTCACAAGTGTGGAAGGCTTTCTGTAAGTCCATCAGGGCCACGGCCAGTTTGTCCACTGAGTACCACCCCCAATCTAATGGGCAGTGCAAGCGGGCCAACCAGGAGCTGGAAGCATTCCTGCGGTGCATCATGACATCTGACCCTGCGTCATGGAGCACCTACCTGCTCTGGATGGAGTATGCCCATAACTGCCACGTCTGCTGTCATGGCTGTGTCCCCCTTTGAGGCGTCACTGGGATATAACACCCCACCCCCCCGTCCATCATGGAGGAAGAGATCGCCGTCCCCAGCGTCGCCAACCATATGGCCAGATGCCGCTGTTTTTGGTGGAACACCAAAGCAGCACTCCTTCAATCGAGAGAGGAGAACATCAAAAGGGCCAACCGGAAGAGGATCCTTGCCCCCACATATTTAGTGGGTGACAAGGTATGGATTTCCACCAAGACCTTTCCCTTGAAATCTGACTCAAAGAAACTGTCTCCTCACTCTGTTGGTCCATTCACTATCTCCTCCATTGTTAATCCTGTTTCTGTGCAACTCAGCCTTCCTCCCTCTCTTTGCATCAGCCCCATTTTCCACACCTCCCAGGTCAAGCCAGTGTTTGCCAGCTCCCTGTGTCCGCCATTTAAACTCCCACCACCTAAATTGGTCAATAGCGGCCTGGTCTACGCAGTCACCCACATCGTTGATGCTCGCCACCAGGGTCAGGGCATACAGATTTTGGTGGATTGGAAGGGCTATGGTCCTGAGGAGAGATCATGGATTCCCAAGTCATTTATTATGGATGATTCTCTCATCAGGACCTTTTATGAACACCACCCCGACAAGCCTAGGGTGATGCCAGGAGGTGTCCGTTGAGCGGGAAGTACTGTCATGGTCTGGGTTTTCTCTGTCTCCTTGCCTCTCTCTCCCTCTCATTAGACTCCTTCCCTGCAGCCTTGTGCTTCACCTGTGGTTAATCAGTGGAGGCCTTTAAATAGGACGCTCTCCCTTCACTCTGCCTGGTGACGTTGACCTGTACACAGCCTGATCTGATCTGAGCTCCATTTCATTCTGCTTTGCCATGTTTTGTGACTTTTGGTTACTCTAGACCCTGAGACTCCATGCCCATTTGAAATTGCTTGCCAGCCTGAGTTCTTGCCTAATGTGCCTCGACCCTAGCCTGCCTCTGGACACTGGAATTAGCCTCTTGGACTGGACTTGGAATATCTTGGACTGTACACTTCCCCATTTCCCCACATAAGTCGACTTACCACCATGATCCCTTCTGCTCTTCGTGCTCCCTCCCCAGCACACAGACCTGGCCAGCCTGTCCACAGCATCCCCTGGTGACTTCCCCACAGCACCTCAGCACGCTTCTCCCTGGCAGCCTGTTTCACCAGCGTGGAGGACCTTCCTCTGCTCCCAGCTGCTCACCCCTGCTGAAGCATAAGCATAACTGAATAACTTTTACAAACCCACTAACTGCTTCAGTTAAATTAACCTCTCCCTCTGCTCTCCCCCCACAGGGTTGCCAGACTCTCACATCTTCACTTTGCACATTTACCTGTACAATCCTTGTAATAAAAGATCATTGTTCACATCTATTATCGCTTTCTCCTGATTCTGCTTTTGGGTCACCCCCCCCCCCCCCCATAACACTGTCATTGCCCACGTGCGCATTGAAGTCCCCCAGTAGGACAATGGAGTCTCCAAGAGGAGCACTTTCCAGTACACCAGTCAAAGACTCCAAAACGGGCAGGTACTCTGAAACATTATTTGCCGCATAGGCGCAAATGATGGTCAGGACCTGTTTCCCAATCTGAAGGCGCATGAAAGCAACCTTTTCGTCCACTGGGGAGAACCCCAACATAGAGGAGGCCAGACAGGGGATATGAGAATACTCACCCCTGCTTGACATCTCTCACCCAGGACAACTCCAGAAAAGGTCAAGGTCCAACCCCTCTCAAGGAGACTGGTTCCAGAACCTGAGCTGTGCGTCGAGGTGACCCCAACTATATCTAGCAGGCATCGTTCAACCTTGTGAACAAGCTCAAGCTCCTTCCCCACCAGAGAGGTGACATTTCATGTTCCAAAAGCCAGTTTAGTAAGCCGGGGATTGGACCGCCAAGGTCTCTGCCTTCGACTGCCACCCAGTCCACATAGCACTGGACACCCATCTCCCGCAGGTTGTGAGCCCACTGGAGGGCGGACCCATGTGGCTCGTTCAGGCTGAACCCGGCCGGGTCCCATGGGCAGAAACTCGGCCACCAATCACTTGTAGTCGAACCCCCAGGTCCTTGTGCTAAATATGAAATTATGAGATTTAGGGTCAGCTCTAGATCACAATATGTATTCTGGGTCACCTTTTCATCTTTACAAAACAGCCTTGGGAGAGGCATGTGCTCTCTGAGTGCCTTCTAGTTCTTTGTCATGTAAACTTTTTTGTCATGTAAACAGTGGCAGCCATCTTGGTAATGGAAAATTCCTCAAAATGTGTTTCTCCCTCTGGATTAATTCATATCAGAGAACCCTGTTTGACAGCCACATCATCTGTCATAGGTAAATTATGCCCCAGATCATGTCCATTGGTCTATTTTTACCTCCGCCAAGGGAGGAGGTAATGTTTTTAGTGGCGGCGGTTTGTTGGTTTGTCTGTTGGTTGGTTTGTCTGTCTGTTAGCAACATAACTCAAAAAGTTCAGGGTTTCCTCTGGTAACATTTCTGGGTGGTGGCCCGCTGCGCCAGAAAATTTACCGCCATGCCAAGGAGATATGAATTTAAGAAAAATATATGAAGCAATGACTTTCCACAAGCGCGCACATGAACAACGCGCATGGCCGTCATCCGTGTGGAGTTTAGAAGCACCCCGCCCATGCGAGCTTTCCAGTCAGTCAGCAGGCAGTGTTTCGCTAGCGGCACCAGCATCTTCATGGAAAAGGAGTGAAAACCAGGAAGTCAAACAACAGAAATGGACTCTGTTTGAAGAGAAACTTTGTGAAGAAGTCCACCGTTTCTTTGTTGGTGAAAATCCTGGCGCGTCAGCACCTTGGCGCTACCTATCGGGCAGGAGTGAAACTACAAATGATGGTTGTGTGCATGTGCCAACCGCTTGGCCTGGGGAGATGAAAAAAATGAGCATGTACAGCGCCGCAAGCATGCCGGGCTCATCCAAAGCATACGCGGACCAAGGCAGGCTAGAGGGGAAATGCAACATGAATAAGGCTTGACTATCCAACAGAAACATGAGTTTATTAAAGTACTTTAAACAAGAAAAAAAAATCAGAAGAGGTATGTAAGCACTGGAGGCATTTATCATGGTTTTAACACGCTGGAAATGGGAGCAATAACAGAAGAGTTGCTTAGCTAAGAGATGTGGTTAGAATTCAAATGCAGCCGGCTTCATATGAAGGGAAAGGCAAGGGGGACTGATGAATTGCTGAGGATATATTTCACCAGCCACTACAATATTAAGTTATATTCCCAATTATGCACCTGGCAAGTTAAAATGACCAAAATTCACGAAGTCAGTGACTTTAATCTGTCAGCAGCCTTCAGACAAATTAAACGTGCTGTAGCAGAGACAAAATGCATATTATAGAGACTTGGGTGAGTCAGCAGACAGCGTCTCAGTCAGGATGCAGTGGTTAAACATAGGAGGACAATAGTCAGGGACATCATGGGGAGTTGGCAGGAAGAAGGAGCCGGGGGGTTTAAGGGGAATGTATTGTGATGTTAAATGTCAAGCAGTGTGATGTGAAATGTCATGCAGATGTGAGATGAGCTGTTGGGTTTATAAGGAGAAACCGTGCTTGGCTGTATCATGCTTTTTCTGTGTATGACTGATGAGAGAGTGTAATAAAATTCGTCCGTTCGTAAACCTGCCTCCTCATTTCCCACACTCTCTACACTGGTGACCCTGGACGTATTATGGAACATGAGGCAAGAACCCCGGAGTCGGCCAGGACGGGAAGCCCCAGCAGTGCGGCAAGCATCCCACAGACGGCCCGGACGGGAACCCCCAGCAACGCGTGCGCTGTTTCAGTCAAGCTACCGGACTTTTGGCAGCACAACCCGCGCTCTTGGTTCCACCACACCGAGGCCCAGTTCGCCCTCCGGGGAATAACGGCAGACGACACCAAGTTTTATTACGTGGTGCAGCGCTGGATGCTCGCACAGCTCAGCAGGTAGCGAGCCTGCTCGACCAGCCCCCAGCCCACAACAGGTACGAAGCTCTCAAGGCTTCGCTGACCCAGTGCTACACGCTCTCAGACTGTGAGAGAGCAGAGGGGCTCCTGAGGCATTCCGAGTTAGGAGATGGTTCAGCTGTCGATCTGATGGAGAAGATGTTGGCGTTAATGGGCACGGACAACGCGCATTTTCTGTTTGCCCACCTTTTCCTCCGGAACCTTCCAACAGAGGTGAGAGCGGTTCTGGCCAATTCGCCATTGCTGGCCGCGCATGACTACCGTGCGCTAGCCCAGGAGGCAGACCGGATCATCCTCACCACCAGAGCGCTCACAGTCAATGCGGCGGCATCAGAACCCAGTGAGACGACCAGCGGAGGCGAGGAGCCACCGACGGTAGCGGCAGCGGGGGCCAAGGAGCACCAGAGAGACACGCTCTGCTTCTACCACCGCCGCTTCGGAGAGAACGCACGTAGATGTGCGCCACCGTGTCAATTCAAGCGCTCGGGAAACGCCAAGGCCGGCAGTCGGTAGCAGCTGCGACCGCCGGTGAAGAGAACAAGCTGCTCTACGTGACGGACTCGCACTCAGGGAGGCATTTCCTCGTAGACACCAGAGCCCAGAAGAGCATCATCCTGCCAACCTACGCCGACCGACTGGCAGGACCTAGCGGCCCAGGGCTAGTGGCAGTAAACGGCTCGGGTATTAAGACCTTTGGTGAGAGAACACTGGCTTTATCTCTACACGGCCGTACATACGAGTGGACTTTTGTCATAGCAGCACTGAGTTTCCCAATCCTGGGAGCTGATTTTCTGTGTGCGCATGGTTTACTAGTTGATGTTGCTAACAGGCCCCTGGTTAATGCACTGTCCTTTGACTCTCTCCCCTGTACAGCTCGAGGGGCCGGGCCAATAACACAAGCCAACGTCACAGCTCCAGGCGGTAAGTTCCACACACTGCTCACTCAGTTCCCAGCACTCACAGTCCCGACGTTTTCGGCGGCCATCGCTAAACACGGGGTGGAGCACTTTATAACCACCACCAGGCCGCCCGTTTTCGCACGACTTTGGCGCTTGGACACAGCTAAACTGGCCATAGTGCACGAGGAGTTTGCCAACCTGGAAAGGTTGGGCATCATCAGGCGTTTGAACAGCCCATGGGCATCCCCGTTACACATGGTCCCTAAGGCTGAGGGGTCGTGGTGATCGTACGGTGATTTCCGCAGATTGAACAACGCCACAGCACACGACCGCTACCCGATTCCCCACATTCAGGACTTTTCCGTTCACCTTGCCGGAGCACACATTTTTTCTAAAATAGACCTGGTCCGCGGTTACCACCAGGTCCCAGTGTGCGCAGAGGACGTACCCAAAACAGCGGTAATAACTCCGTTTGGCTTGTTCGAGTTTCTGCGCATGCCATTCGGTTTAAAAGGAGCGGCACAGATGTTCCAGCGCATGATGGATGCGGTGCTGCGCGATCTCCCGTTTGTGTTCGTCTATCTGGATGATATCCTGGTAGCCAGTGCGTCCGAAGACAAACACGTAACCCACCTCAGGACGGTTTTCCAGAGGATGGAAGAGCACAGGTTAATAATCAACCCGGCGAAGTGCCAGTTTGGCGTGACAGGGATTGATTTTTTGGGGCACCGCGTCTCACCGGAGGGAGCGTTACCCTTGCCTGACAAAGTGCGTGCCGTGGCGAACTTTCCCTGGCCTCAGACGGTCAGGGCACTGCAAGAATTTTGGGGATGGTGAACTTTTATAACCGGTTCCTCCCCTGCGCAGCTCAACTCATGCAGCCATTGTACGCCACGCTCAAGAGACGGAAACCCACGGATGGAGTCGAATGGACTCCGGAGCGAGAGCAAGCGTTCTCTGAGGTTAAAGCAGCCCTGGCAAACGCCGCACTGTTAGTGCACCCACACCCGGCGGCCTGGATAGCGCTCACTACCGACGCCTCGGACGTGGCCATAGGAGCCGTCGTGGAGCAACGTGTCGCCGGTTCTTGGCAGCTGCTTGCTTTTTTCAGCAGGGCTTTACGCGTCAGTGAGCGTAAATACAGCGCATTTGACAGGGAGTTGCTGGCTCTCCACCTGGCCATACGCCACTTCCAGTTCTGGCTGGAAGGGCGCAGCTTCACCGCGTTCGTGGACCACAAGCCGCTGATGTTCGCGATGGCCAAGGTTTCGGAACCATTGTCGGGCCGGCAGCAGAGACAGCTGGCCGCGATCTCGGAGTTTACGACCGATATTCAGCATGTGTCGGGTAAACTGAATGTGGTGGCGATCTGCCTCTCGCTCGCGGTAGTGGCCCCGGTCTGCGTAGGGATAGATTATACAGCCATGGCCGCGGAGCAGATTGGCGATACGGACGTGCGCGCGCTCCAGTCTGGACCAACAGGGTTAAGGCTGGAGAGCAGAGTACTGCAAGAGGGCAAGCCCCCCTAATCTGTGACGTCTCCACCGGACGCCCGCGCCCGGTGGTCCCGGTCACGTGGCATCGCCGCGTGTTTGAGTCAGTTCACACTCTGGCGCACCCAGGAGTGCGCGCGTCAGTCAGAATGGTGGGAGCGAAGTTTGTGTGGCCAGGCCTGCGCAAACAAGTGAAAGAGTGGGCTGCAGTCTGCGTAGCGTGCCAACGAGCCAAAGTGCACAGACACACGAAAGCTCCTTTGGAGCCGTTTAGTATACCAGCTAAAAGATTCGACCATGTTCACGTGGACCTCGTGGGCCCCCTCCCGCCATCACAGGGGTGCACGCACCTTCTGACAGTGGTGGACCGCACCACACGCTGGCCAGAAGCAGTCCCGCTGGCGGCAACCACGTCCGCGGACGCGGACACGCATGCTTTTTTGACAACATGGGTGGCACGTTTTGGAATCCCGTCGGACATCACGTCCGATAGGGGCCCTCAGTTTGTTTCCGAACTTTGGTCTGCGATGGCCCGCAGCCTGGGTGTTGCAATTCATCGCACAACCACGTGCAACCCACAGGCCAATGGGTTATGCGAGCGTTTTCACAGGTCACTGAAAGCAGCACTCAGGGCTTCGTTGACGGATGCAAATTTGGTAGACCAGTTGCCGTGGGTTTTATTGGGGTTTTATTGGGGCTGCGTCCCGCACCAAAAGAGGATTTGGAGGCTTCCCCGGCAGAACTGTTTTTTTCTCAGCCACTGCGGCTGCCCGGGGAATTTTTGCCATATAATCCCGCGCCGGACAACTGCCCGTCTCAGCGTTTGCAACATAGTGCAGACACAGGCACGCTGCCTGGCCCGGCCCACCACTGTTTTCCAAGCGCTTTCGTGCCAAAAAGAACACGGAGTTCGTGTTCGTCAGGCGCAATGCCCGCTGCCCTCCATTGTGCCCACCCCATGATGGCCCCGTTCAGAGTGCTGGAAACAGGGGACAAGCATTTTTTGTTAGACTTGGGGGGTCGTCGGGAGAAAATATGCATAGACAGACTTAAGCCCGCCTTTGTAGTGGCGGATGAGCAAGTGCTGCTGGCTCGGGCCCCTCGGCGTGGAAGACCCCCACTGAGAACTCCCCAGGCAAACGATTCACCAGGACAGCCACACGGGCAAAGCGGATTCCCCCCCCCTTGCCATGGCCCACCCACAGTCAGACACACATCCAGCAGCCTCCCGCCGGCACAGAGACCCCCGTTACAGCAGATATGGGAGGAGACTGAAGCCCAAAAAACATGAGGACTGAAACTCTGTCTGGGGGGGTAGTGTAGCAGAGACAAAATGCATATTATAGAGACTTGGGTGAGTCAGCAGACAGCGTCTCAGTCAGGATGCAGTGGTTAAACATAGGAGGACAATAGTCAGGGACATCATGGGGAGTTGGCAGGAAGAAGGAGCGGGGGGGGGGGGGGGGGTTAAGGGGAATGTATTGTGATGTTAAATGTCAAGCAGTGTGATGTGAAATGTCATGCAGATGTGAGATGAGCTGTTGGGTTTATAAGGAGAAACCGTGCTTGGCTGTATCATGCTTTTTCTGTGCATGACTGATGAGAGAGTGTAATAAACTTTGTCTGTTTGTAAACCTGCCTCCTTATTTCCCACACTATCTACAGTGCCAGCATTTGGATTTCAAAATAAGGGAGGTTTTTCTTGGCGGTAAGGAGATTTCTAACAAAAACTATAAATATATAGAAATATTATAACAGAAATAATAGCATCCTTGGTCATTTAAGTTAATTTAAATAATTAAATACAATTTTATTAATATTTTTTTCTTTGTAATGAGAGTTAAATTATTGTTCTGTTCTGACTGCAAAGTTATGGTCAAAAATATAAATTGTTATAAGGAAAAAGTAAAAAACAAATACCACAGTGTTTAAAATTTATTTAAAAAAACAGTAATTTTATTTGAAAAAAAAAACAGACAAAAATAAGCCATTATGGCAGATGATAAAATAAAGGCAGCGAGCTGAGGTTTTAAGCAGGTTTATTAAATCACACCGCCATCATAGGAATTCCGCTCCAGCCCAGTGTGAGCAGACTGGAGCGGGGTCCTCAGGCTCTCCAGCAAAGAGACACAAGATGTGTGTGTCAGCAGCAGCAGTAGAAGAGAGAGTGAGTTACAGAATATGTGCGGTATTTATACCAGTTACAGACAATGCATGAAAGGGCATTCACAGCAGTGGGTATGGCATTTGCATTTGAGAGACACAGTGAGAACAGGAAGCATGAACACAATGCCTGAATGGGACATTAACATCACAATACTGAGCCGAAACAAGCCAGAAGGAGCGGGGCTGCCTGTAGACATTAATACACACATTTCACTGTTCTGTTATTTGCTCTAGCCGAGCACTGTGTCTGTCTCAGTCTGTTGTGGGGGTCACGCCACACCGCTCCCCCCCAGAGGGCTCGGCAGGGGGCCGAGACCTCGATAGTTCAGCTTTGGCAGCGAGCAGGAAAAGCTCTGTGCAGGCGAAGGTGGAGGGGGGTGGGGGTAGTAAATGCCGGCCGGGGACGGTGAAATCGTCCGGGCCGCGCAAAAATTGCTTGTTGTTCCGCGATGTCGAGGGGCTGTCCCGTTGAACGTGCGGAGATCACAAGAAGAAAAATTAGTCACTGGCTCCTCTCGCGATTAAGTCCTGCAAGGATTAACAGCGGCCGTGAAGAAAAGACGAGGCTGCGTGGCGGCTGTAATAAAAGCAGCGGGACTGGCATGTTGACTTTAGGTGCAGGCACAACCTTAAAGCTCTCGGAAACCGCAAACCGCTGAATTTCCCTTGTGTGCCGTGGCTGAGACCATTAGCAAATCCTTCGTGCATGCTGCGTGCGTGCTTCAGGTGTGAGGGCAGCCCTGAAGGCTCTGTGTGCAGCAGCGAAGGATGCTGGCGGTCTGTGGAGCCGCATTTGTCCCGTGCGTGGTGCGCCGTCCTCGTAACTCCCCAGTGCGTGTGCCGGGGCTCCGTGCGTTGTTGGGCCAGCTGGAGAGGAGACAGGGTCAGGGAGCGTAATCATCCCTGTTCGATGTGTTGGAGCGGTGAAAGGAAGTAGATGATCTTTGTCCCTCGCGCTCATGCAGATTGGAGTGGTGAGGGGGAGGAGACGATCTTTGTCACTCGCTCGGCCATGGTGCGTTCAGGTCCACGCGCTGCATTCTCCGTCGGCCATAGAGGTCGCCGTCGTGGAGAGGGGACGAGGTGCATGTGCTCTCGTGTGGAGGAGCTGTGAGCGCGACCGGTCCAGCGTGGATGTGCTGATCTAGGCGTGCAGATCCCACCATGGAGTTTGCTGCGGCTTTCCCGGTCGTGGGTGATGTCCTGAGAGTTCACTGAAGCAGAAGGCAGCTGCTGCGTTCACTTGTCGTCGGAGCATCACGGCCGGGTGCTGCGTTCGCCGGCAGCGTGTTTTTTTCAGCGTCAGGTCACCAATATGGCAGATGATAAAATAAAGGCAGCGAGCTGAGGTTTTAAGCAGGTTTATTAAATCACACCGCCATCATAGGAACTCCGCTCCAGCCCAGTGTGAGCAGACTGGAGCAGGGTCCTCAGGCTCTCCAGCAAAGAGACAGAAGATGTGTGTGTCAGTAGCAGCAGTAGAAGAGAGAGTGAGTTACAGAATATGTGCGGTATTTATACCAGTTACAGACAATGCATGAAAGGGCATTCACAACAGTGGGTATGGCATTTGCATTTGAGAGACACAGTGAGAACAGGAAGCATGAACACAATGCCTGAATGGGACATTAACATCACAATACTGAGCCGAAACAAGCCAGAAGGAGCGGGGCTGCCTGTAGACATTAATACACACATTTCACTGTTCTGTTATTTGCTCTAGCCGAGTGCTGTGTCTGTCTCAGTCTGTTGTGGGGGTCACGCCACACCATAAAATAATCCACAAATGTACAATAAAGTTTCAAATGTACAAGAAAAGCCAATTTTACAAGAGGAAATTACAAATTTGAGGAAAATGGTTTCAAATTTAGATAAATTTACAGAGAAAAGTAGAAAACTATAAGAAAATTGTTATACATTTTGGAGAAAAACCTCAAACCTTCAAGCCTTGGTTGTACAATACTTCAAACTGTAAGTTCCATATGCACGGTAGTGGCTCAGGAGGTAGAGCAAGTCATCCAATTACCGGATGGTTGACGGTTCAAATCCCGCTCTCTCCAGATATCCTGCTGTTGTGTCCCTGGGCAAGACACTTTACCCACCTTGCCTCCAGTGTCCATGACACTTGGTATGAATGTTTATAAATGTGTGGTGGTGGCCAGAGAGGCCGTTGGCCTGGATTGGCAGCCATGTTTCCGTCAGCCTGCCCCAGGGCAGCTGTGGCTACAGTAGTAGGTTGCCACTACCATTGTCTGTCTGGAGTGAATGAATAATGTATCTGTAAAAAGTGTCTATGATAAAGCGCAATATAAATCTAATGCATTATTATATGCAAAGTTACTGTGTAAAAAGAAATAAATAGTATAAAATTAACATATTCATACATATGTGTTTTCTGCCCCCCCCCCCCCCCGCCGGGAAAAATATGTTGCCACCATGCCAAGGTCTTTAAGCCAGAGGAAACACTGAAGTTATGAACGGATTCTGATGAAATTTTCAGGAAAGGTGTGTAATGGCATGGGGGACAGATGAGTAGATTTTGGTGGTGATCTGAGAGTGCATACCTCCACCAAGGGCTTTGTTTTTATTTGTGCAGCAGGATGACTAAAAAAACTACTGCCTGGGTTTGGATGAAATTTTCAACAGAGGTGGTTCTTGGGCTGGAGAGGAATCCATTACATTTTGGTGAAGATCCGAGAATGCATCCCTCCGCCAAGGCTCTTATCTTCTCACAGAGTGTTAGCAACAATACTCCAAAACTACTAAATGGATTTGGATGAAATTTTCACCAGAGGTGGTTCTTCAGCTAGAGAGGAACCCATTACATTTTGGTAAGGATCTGAGAATGCATACCTCCGCCAAGGATCTTATCTTCTCAGTGTGTTAGCAACAATACTCCAAAACTAATGGACAGATTTTGATGCAATTTTCACCAGAAGTGGCTCTAGGCCTACACACAAACCCATTACATTTTGGAGGTGATCCATGAGGGATGGAAGGAGCCTTGGTGAAGGTATGCACTCTGAGTACTTTTCTAGTTAGCAATGTAGTTTGCTGTAACCATTTTGTTTAGACATTTTATTTATTTATTTAGTCATTTGAAGTGGATTAACAATGTCATAATTTGGATATGAAATTTGGGATAATAGCATTTATAAAGACTGAAATGTTTCTTAATCCATGACAGAAGAGAGCTGGACAAACTGTCTGAGCACATCTATTCATTTGGCTGTAATAAAACTTTGTGATGTGTGAAATCAACAGTGTCTCCTGCATGTTAAAAGGGGGGGATTTAAAGGTTGATATCTCAATAAAAGTGACATGACACTGTCATGTCTGCCAAGTTGAGGGGCAATTTGAATCTCCTCCTAAGAGGCAGGTCGGATCACTTTGAGCAGCGAGATGAGAAGGGGAGAGACTTCAATCCAGTGAGAGAGAGGTGACCTTCTGTCACATAGTTGAGGCCCATAATCTCACATGACAGTCATTGTAGAGACTTGACTGCAATGGGCACCCACTCTTTGATTCTACATAAAAGACGTTTCTTAAATCAGAGGAACCGCTGCTTTCTTCTCGGAGGTTTGAAATGAAACAGTCTTCTTTTGTAGGTGTTCTGAAATCTTCAAATGTAATTAATTGTGGTTTAGATTCATTTCTTATTATGATGTCCTGCTTTGACACTGAACTTCAAGAGGGGAATTTGTTTTTGTTCTATTGTTGCCTGACCAATAGTGATGAGGTTGATTGTTAAACAACCTACAGATTATTTGGGTGGTGACAGTTCTGGGCCTTGGGCTTCTCCTTGGCCTTCACCACACCTTCGTCCACAAGTCCTGCTTTCACCGCGGCCACTTATATGACCTCTACCTCTCAGGAGAGACCTCAATCACAGATTTTGCTACTATTGGTCTATTAGTGGTAGTTCACTATATAAAAATTTAGAAACATTAAGTAACCTCACCAGTAGGACAGTTCTGTAAAAACAATGAGAAGTTATACGAAAAGTATAGTCTGACAAACCTTACAGCAGGAAACATTTACTTGATTCAAATTTTGACAATGCCATAAGTAAATATGCATTTGGGGTCACACACAACTCCATCGGTCACAATAAGACTACCACTAAACATAAAAATTGTGCAACTTCTTGTAAATGTGTTGTAAAAGGGTATTAGTGCGATGATCAGCCGAGCGTGCTCCCCCTCCCCTCCTGTTCCTGTCTTCCCGGCTCCGGAGTATTAACTACATCTGTGTGATTACACACCTGCCACTTCTGAATTACCCAGCATATTTAAGAGCCAGCGTGTGAGGAGCTCACTGCTGGATCATTAGGTTTGCTACCTGTAATCTTGTCCATGCTGTATTGTTTTCCATGGTTTGATCTGTGTTTCACTCCTCGTGTCTTCCTCTCTCCTCAGGTTTGCTGCCACCTTAGCGGTGTGTACTCCGGGGCTGATCACACTCGCCTGACCCAAAAGACACCACAACGTCCACCCAGGTCACCGTCTTCCCCCTGTTACCCTGGTCCACGCAGGAGCTCCCTGCCAGGCTCCTCTGCTCTCAGAGTAAGAGTGTTCTCCTCTTGTGGAGATTCTGTCCCTAATAATCTCCCTCTGCTCTTTCCTGTAGGCTGCATGTGCTCCAGCAGGCACCGGCTTTGTGTGCAAATTTAAGAGTGTTTTTGTTTTTGCGCTTTTCCTTAGTTTTTTTTTTTTTTTTTTTTTGTTACTTATTTGTACCCGTAGGTAGATTCGGTTTGCAGTCTGGTGACAAGCCACCGGCTGCTGGTCGCTGCGTGCGCGAGCGCCCTAAACCTACATGTTTTTGTATGCGGGAGGAAACCGGAGAAATCCCGGAGAAAACCCACGCAACACGGGGAGAACATGCAAACTCCACACAGCTCACTGTTGGTCGGGGACTGGGATCGAACCCACGATCTCATGATCCCCGCAATCCCCCGGCCGAGGGTAAACTGTGCTGCCACAGTGCTAAACCACTGCGCCACCGTGCAGCCCAGTTAGTTGTTCACTTTTATTTAGATTTGTGTGTTAGGTTTTGTTTTCACAATAAACTGGTGAATTTTTTATATCTGAGTCTGAGTGTTCATTCGCTGTGGCAGCTCTGCGTTTGAGCCTCTCTTGTCCTGAATCATGACAATTAGTATGTCAAGAAATTATCTAATTTTCACTGAAGGAATAAAAGTTTTTGTGCACTAAATTGGATTTGTCAAATAAAAAGCTACAACTCTGCAAATCTGTGATAAAATATTCTCAGTAAATTAAAATCAGTTCCCATGGTCAATGATGAATGTAGGTTCTCATGTCATATTGTATTTTGGGATGAATCCATTTATTAATGTGGATATTAACCCTTTATTGGACGAAGAATCATATTTGGGAACTTCAGGAGGCATAATATATTCTAATACAATAATAATAATAATAACATTAATAACAATCATTAAAACAATCTTCCGGAGTGGTGTCCGAATTGATAGAGCATCTGCCTCACAACTGGGAGGTCGTGGGTTCAAGCCCTGGCCAGGTCATACCAACGACCATATAAAAATGGTACTTCTCACCTTCTATCTTGGTGCTCAGCGTCATAAAATGGGGGAAGGAAAAGTTGTTTATGATGGTGCCTTGCATGGCAGCGGCCCCCCTGATTCTAGATGTGACTAATATTGTAGATAGGAGAAATGTAATTTCGTTCTATTGTACATGATTAGCTGTATGGATTGAATGGCAATAAAGTTGGTTGCTTCTTCAATAATGGTCTAGAGTTGAAACTTTTAATTTTCAAATACATCAATGAGTGGCATATAAAGGGCTACCTTTTTGACTCCCACTCTTATCAAAAATAAAATCACCTACAGTTGTCTATTATTATCTGGTGTGGCCCAGTTGTGTGCAGTGTTGGGCAAGTTACTAAAAAATAGTAACTAGTTACAGTTACTAGTTACTTCTTTTCAAAAGTAACTGAGTTAACAGTTACTGCATGATTAAAGTAACTAGTTACTTGGAAAAGTAACTTTCATGTTACTCTTAAATGCATACTTAAATCATCTTGCACACATAGCAACACCAAGGGCCCCTTGTTCTCATCAGAAAAAAAGAAGAAAAAGAAAACTGATAAGAAAAAAAGTCTCAGCTTACAGAGAAAAAATGTCTCAGATTTACACAAACTACTGTAATCAGTTGAAAGTCAGAAATTTACTAGAAATAAAGCTGTAAATTCACAGAAAAAAGTTTAAAATCCCCTGGTGGGCCGTTTTTGGCCCACGAGCCATATGTTTGACACCCCTGGACCAGCCAGGGCCAAAATGCATATTTAGAGGATTTATTTCCATGAAATTGTTGTAGATCACAAGAGCATGTAAATGAATAAGATAAAATAAAACAGAAAGCACAGATAAATGAAAGTTTACCTTAAGCTGTTCTCTACTGTAACAAATCAGTCGCTTTTTCTCTGTATGGTAAGAAAACATTTACACAACTGTGGACATTAAATGCAGCTTCTTGCTCAAAAAATACTCATGTTTAACCACAGAGGTAGGAGCTCTTGGGCACTACTCACTGCTTGGACAACAGGTGATCAGGGCTCGATATGAGAAGTCGCCACTGCCATGGCATTTCTTCCCACCGGGTGCGGTGTGAACTGGGGCAGGGCAGGAAACTGACCCACGGAAGAGACTGACGGCTGCGTCGGTTACGTAGGATCAGTTGATATTTATTTGCGCTAAAAATATTTATCCATATTAATTAAACAAGTAACGCATCTGATCAAAGTTCAGTAACTGTAACACATTACTGAATTTTTAAACAGTAATTTCGTTACACAGCACATTACTGTAAAAGCAGTGAAGTTACTCCCAACACTGGTTGTGTGGCATTTATTTTGCCTTGTGAAAGTTTATAAGAAAGGTTGTTTTGTGGGTGACACACATGGTGAGCTCACATTTCCACAGAGATATGACTGCATGCGTATTGGGGGTTTCACGTCTGGAAGGACAAAGGACTCGAATCTGCAGAAGATAACGAGGAGGTGTGAGATTTGTCTTTTTGCCCCACAGAAGATGCCCCGGAGGGATTTCTGGTTCATCAAGGAATGAGAGACAATGGTGAAGGTTCAAAGGGATGCTTTGTGACTGTATGTTTACTGAAGCACCATGTGACTTGAGTTCTGATGCTGGAAACATATAAAAGGGTGATGTGAGATGATTCTTCCTCTTCCTCCTGCTTTGAGAATGCTAGACGATGTGTTTTGTCAATAAAGCTGAACCTGAGAACTAAACTCAGCCTCATCATTCGAGCAGATCCTCTACACTGGTGACTTACGACAAAGAATGAGCAGACAGAATTCTCCCGAGCGGGGCTCGGCGGAAGCCAGCCTGATGGCCGCCTCCACGATCCGGCTGCCCGATTTCTGGCAGCACAGCCCACGCTCATGGTTTAGCGCAGTCGAGGCGCAGTTCAACCTCCGGAGAATCTCCAACGACGACACAAGATTCTACCATGTGGTAGCAAAGCTGGACAGCAACACGGTCCAGAGAGTGAAGGATCTGGTTAATCATCCACCAGACAGCGACAAGTACAGCGCATTGAAGGACGCGCTGATCAGCCATTTCACCCCTTCGGTCCAACAGCGAGCAGAGGGGCTCCTGACGTTGACGGAGTCAGAGAACGATAGACCTGCGGACCTGATGGTGAAGATGCTGAGGCTGAAAGACTCTGAGGATGGCGAATTCATTTTCGCCCACCTTTTCCTTCGGACCCTGCCGCCAGCAGTGAGAGTGGCCCTGGCAGAGTCGCCTCGATTGGCCACGTGAGACTACCATGGGCTGAGCAAAGAGGCGCAGCGGCTTGTCGACGCCCACAAGCGGAGTGCAGTTTCGGCCGTGGCAGCTAGCCCAGGAACGGCGTCCGGAGACAGCGCAGATCCAGCGGCCGCGGCGCCAGACGCACCAACGATGGCGGCAATGGGGACCAGGCAGCGCGGAGCGGAGGACGGCCGGTGCTTCTACCACCGCCGTTTTGCAGAGAGGGCGCACAAGTGCGTCCCGCCGTGCAACTTCAAGCGCCAGGGAAACGCCAAGACCGAGGGCCGGTAGCAGCTGTGACCCTCGGCGACGAGAACAAGCTGCTTTACCTGACGGATGCACACTCGGGGAAACAGTTCCTCGTGGACACGGGCTCCCAGCTGAGTTTCGTCACACCCACCTACGCGGAACGGCTGATGCCATCTAAAGCTCCCTGGGTGTCAGTGTCAGCGGCGAACAGCTCCACGATTAAAACGTTCGGTGAGAGGACCATGCTTCTGTCCTTACAGGGCCGTTCATTTGAGTGGACTTTTATTGTAGCAGCAGTCAGTTTCAACATGTTAGGGGCTGATTTTTTGTGTTCACATGGTTTATTGGTTGACCTTGCTAATAGACGTCTGATTAATGCGCTGTCTTTTCATTCTATCCCCTGCACAGCTCGGGTGGCCCCGCCGACTGCACATGCCAGCGTCTCAGCTGCGGGTGGTAAGTTTCACACATTGCTCACTCAGTTCCCAGCACTCATAGTTCCCACGTTTTCGGCGACGGTGGCTAAACATGGGGTGGAGCATTTTATCACCACCACCGGGCCTCCCGTCTTTGCAAAAGCTCGGCGCTTGGACCCAGCTAAACTGGCCATCGCGCGCGAGGAGTTCACTAATCTGGAAAAACTGGGCATTGTTAGACGCTCCCAAAGCCCCTGGGCTTCGCCGCTACACATGGTCCCAAAAGCTGATGGCTCGTGGCGACCTTGCGGCAATTTCCGCAGGTTGAGCAACGTTTCAGCACATGACCGCTATCCGATTCCACACATTCAGGATTTTTCTGTTCATTTGGCGGGGGCGCACATTTTTTCTAAAATAGACTTGGTGCGCGGTTACCACCAGGTTCCAGTGCGTGCGCAGGATGTACCCAAAACAGCGGTCATACTCCTTTCGGCCTTTTTGAGTTTTTGCGCATGCCTTTTGGCCTCAAGAGGGCCGCGCAGACTTTCCAACGCATGATGGATGCAGTTTTACGCGACCTCCCTTTCGTATTCGTTTATTTGGACGATATTTTAGTAGCCAGCACGTCCGAAGGCGAACACGAAAGCCACCTCTCAGAAGTTTTTCGGAGGCTGGCAGAGCACGGGTTAATAGTTAACCCAGCGAAGTGCCAGTTTGGGGTGGCGCAGATTGATTTTTTGGGGCATCGCGTTTCGGCAGAAGGAGCGGTTCCTCTGCCCGATAAGGTGCGCGCAATAACAGACTTTCCGCAACCTCAAACGGTCAAGGCACTACAGGAGTTTCTGGGGATGGTTAATTTTTACAACCAGTTCCTCCCAAGCGCAGCACGGCTCATGCAGCCATTGTACACTGCGTTAAAAAAACAAAAGCCCGCAAATAAAGTTGAATGGTCCCCGGAGCGGGAGCGCGCTTTTGCCCAGGTCAAATCAGCCCTGGCAAACGCAGTTTTGTTAGCGCACCCAGTTCCAACGGCCCGCATGGCGCTCACCACTGATGCTTCCGATGTAGCAGTGGGGGCGGTAGTTGAACAGTTTGTGGCAGGTACCTGGCAACCTCTCGCGTTTTTCAGCAGGACTTTGCGCGATAGTGAGCGTAAATACAGTGCGTTTGACAGGGAGCTTTTGGCCCTACACTTGGCCATCCGCCATTTTCAGTTCTGGTTGGAAGGGCGACGTTTCACCGCGCTTGTGGATCACAAACCGCTAACGTTTGCGATGGCCAAAATTTCAGAACCCTGGTCAGGCCGGCAACAAAGGCAACTAGCCGCAATATCGGAGTTCACCACTGATATTCAGCATGTCGCGGGTAAACACAATGTTGTGGCAGACTGTCTCTCGCGTGCGGTAGCAACACCAAGCCCCATGGGGGCAGACTCTGTAGCCGTGGCCGCGGGCCCGGGCAGCGACGCGGGAGCGCGCGCAGCCCCGGTCTGTGTAGGGTTAGATTATGCAGCCATGGCCGCGGAGCAGGTTAACGACGCGGACGTGCGCGCGCTCCAGTCTGGACCAACAGGGTTAAGGCTGGAGCACAGGGTGCAGCAAATTGATATGCCCCCACTAATCTGCGATGTCTCCACGGGACGACCCCGTCCCGTGGTGCCAGCCGCGTGGCGTCGCCGCGTTTTTGACTCGGTCCATTCTCTCATCGATTAAGTTGGTGGGGGAGAAATTTGTTTGGCCCAGGTTGCGCAAACAGGTCAAGGAATGGGCAGCGGCCTGCGTAGCGTGTCAGCGAGCCAAAATACACAGACACACTAAGGCTCCGTTAGAACCTTTTCACATCCCCGCTAAGCGTTTTGATCACGTGCATGTTGACTTGGTGGGCCCGCTCCCACCATCACACGGGCACACACACCTTTTGACGATGGTGGATCGCACCACGCGTTGGCCAGAGGTGATTCCTCTGACATCAACCACAGTGGAAGAAGTTGCGCGAGCATTTTTAGCAGCGTGGGTTGCGCGTTTCGGTGTACCGTCGGACATAACGTCCGACAGAGGTCCCCAATTTATTTCCGAACTATGGTCATCAATGGCCCGCAGCTTGGGGGTGAAGATTCATCGCACCACCGCGTATAACCCCCAGGCTAATGGTTTATGCGAACGCTTTCACAGGTCATTGAAAGCAGCCCTCAGAGCGTCGCTGACGGATACAAATTGGGTGGACAAACTTTCCATGGGTTTTATTGGGGTTGCGTTCTGCACCTAAGGAAGATTTGCATGCCTCCCCAGCTGAGTTAGTCTTTGCACAACCTCTCCGTTTGCCGGGGGAATTTCTCCCCGATAATCCCGCACCAAATGGCCCCCCTGCTCAGCCGTGGCAGAGCGACTCGGGAACAAACACACTCCCTGGCCTGGTCCATCACAGTTTCCCACACGTTTTTGTGCCAAAGGCTTTAAAAAATGCAGAGTTTGTTTTTGTTAGACATGATGCTCAGCGTCCAAGTTTGCGACCGTTTTATGACGGACCGTTCAGAGTGCTGGAGACCAGGCAGAAGCATTTTCTACTAGATTTAGGGGGCAGAAGGGAGTTGATTTGCATAAACAGGCTCAAACCCGGTTTTGTTTTGGCTGATTAACAAGTGCAGCTCGCGAGGCCCCCCCGCCGTGGCAGGCCGCCGAAAGGACATTCTCCAGACTCTTCACAGAAACGTGCTAACAGCTTTAATCCACAGATGCAGAGAGATGCTGCAGGGGTAGCAAAGCCAGGTTGCAGCAGATTCGGCAGAAGGTTAAAACCCAGGCAGTTGGTGGATTGATTAGTGATATGTGGAGTGTTTTGTGTTTTTCTTTTCTTTTTTTTTTTTTTATGCCATGCATGTTTTGCCCTTAATAGACGTTTGGGGGGGGGGTAGTGTGGGTGACACACATGGTGAGCTCACATTTCCACAGAGATATGACTGCATGCGTATTGGGGGTTTCACGTCTGGAAGGACAAAGGACTCGAATCTGCAGAAGATAACGAGGAGGTGTGAGATTTGTCTTTTTGCCCCACAGAAGATGCCCCGGAGGGATTTCCGGTTCATCAAGGAATGAGAGACAATGGTGAAGGTTCAAAGGGATGCTTTGTGACTGTATGTTTACTGAAGCACCATGTGACTTGAGTTCTGATGCTGGAAACATATAAAAGGGTGATGTGAGATGATTCTTCCTCTTCTTCCTGCTTTGAGAATGCTAGACGATGTGTTCTGTCAATAAAGCTGAACCTGAGAACTAAACTCAGCCTCATCATTCGAGCACATCCTCTACAGTTTCATACATTTGTATGACTAAATTTATTACCTCCCTCAATCAGAGCTAATCTAGCAATTTGTCTCTCTGTTAGCAGGATTACACAAAAACTGCTTAACAGATTTTGATGAAATTTTCACCAGGTCAAAGGATAGACCCACTAGATTTTGGAGGTGATCCGACAGGCCATACTGCCGCCAAGGCCTTATCTTCTCGTAAGGCCTTATCTTCTAGCAATTTGTTAGGAGGATTACACAAAACTACTGGACAGGTTTGAATGAAGCTTTCACCAGAGGTGGCCCTTGGGCTACAGATGAACCCATTAGATTTTGGAGGTGATCCATGAGCACATACCTCCACCAAGGCCCTATCTAACAATATACGGATGAAGGGAAGGACAGACAAAGGGAGGGAAGGAGAGATGGAGCCATGGTGGAGGTATGCCCTCTCTGAGATTTCTCTAGTTTTCATTTTAGGTTGAAATACTTTAAATGTTTTTTTATAATGCATATTTCTTTGATTCCTGGGCATTCAAGCTGGATTCATGCTGCACCTCTGCTGTCCACATACGTGTAACCAGAAACTTTGTGTGACGAAATTTACGTCATCGTCTCCACTCCGCTAGCGTCCGCAGTGCTCGACCGCAGACGACCACGTGCAGCCCAAATTTTGTGACCACACCGCCTGCCCATGACCTGAACGCGTTGAAAAGCGCACGCGCAAGACTGAATGTCCCATTCACGAGGTGGCGATATCAGCACAGAATACCAAGACAAAGTAGACGAAGAAGACAACGAGGAAGTGGAAGACGAGAATAAACATACATGAATCATACATAAATACTTAAGCAGCAGCAGCATCTTTGTGGAAAAGGAGTGAAAACTGGGAAGTCAAGCAGCAGAAAGCAAGCAGCATTTCTTCGTTGGTGAAAATCTTGGCACGTCAGCGCATTGGTGCTACCTATAGGGTCGGAGTTAAACTACAAATGATGGTTGTGCGCATGCGTGAAATGCTTGGCCTGGGTAGATGAAAAAAGTGAGCATGAACAACGCTGCGTGTGTGCCAGGCTCGTCCAAAGCGCACGCAGACCAAAGCGGACTAGAGGGGAAACACAGCATGAATAAGGCTTAAAGGAAGATTAGATGGCAACAAAAGCAAAACAATCAGTATCACCAAAAATTTCACAATCTTGTATCCCAAATTATTGAATTTAGACATTTATGTTCTTGTTTTGAGCAGACTGGGCAGAGCGTCAGTGGGGACCCAGGTGTGACAAAGAACACCGGTGTATCCAACACAGAACATGCCGGGAGAAGCAGCAGCCCGAATGAGCAGACCACAGTCCTTTGCGGGGAGGCACGCCCAGCCTGCCCAGTCAGTGGTAGACAGGAGTCCCCGCTTCTGTTTCACCCATGTGGTATCACTGTACTTTGCAGGACCGTGAGTCCCCCATCCTATGTGAATGTCTAAAAATTAAAACAGGGCATGCCAGGAGAAGCAGCGGCCCGACCGGACAGACCACGGTTCTTCGTGGGGAGGCACGCCTAGCCTGCCCAGTCAGTAGTAGATGGGAGTCCCTGCTTCTGCTTCACCCATGTGGTACCACTGTCCTTTGCAGGACCGCGAGTCCTGCAAAAATTAAGAACTTAATAATAATGCTGCCATGATTGTGGAGTGGAATGGCCAGAATGACTTAACGACCAAATGCAGGACACAAAAATGCCCAAATAACGACATAAATCATTTTTAGTTAAATATTTACTGGCATGTGCAACACTGACCAATGGTTGCAGTCAAATAGGTCCTTCTGCTGTGTATAATAATGTTGGATGTTTTGTAGTTTGTTTTGTACCAGATTATTAAGTTTGCAGATGACACCACGGTGGTGGGACTTATTCAGAGGGATGAGGAATCAATGTACAGGGAAGAAGTGAGAGACCTGGAGGGCTGGTGCAGGGAGAACAATCTGGTGCTCAACGTGGACAAAACGAAGGAGATGATTATCGACTTCCGGCGGTCACAGCCTGAGCACGTCCCCCTCAGCATCGGCGGCCGTTTAGTGGAGAGAGTAGAGAACATCAAGTTCCTCGGAGTGCAGATCTCGCAGGACCTGACCTGGAGCAAGAATTCCTTGGAGATCAGGAAGCGAGCTCAGCAGAGACTACACTTCTTGAGGAAACTCAAACAGGCCTCTCTCCCCATCTGCATCCTCAGGACCTTCTACAGAGGTGTGGTGGAGAGTGTTCTGACGTACTGCATTGCTACATGGTACTCCAGCTGCAGTATGTCAGACAAAAAAGCCCTGCAGAGGATAGTCAAGGGGGCGGAGAGGGTAATTGGAGTCTCCCTCCCCTCTGTCCAAGAACTTTTTCAGAACCGTTGTAGGAGCAGGGCACTGAACATTGTCAAGGACCGTTCTCACCCTCTGCATAAACACTTTGAACTTCTTCCATCTGGTAAATGATTCCGGAGCATCAGAGGCAGAACCACCAGACTGATCAACAGCTTCCTCCCACAAGCTGTCAGGATGCTGAACAGCTGACCCGGAATCTCACATACACTCTACTGCACCTATGGACATTTTGTATATTATAGTTAGTTATTCTTTTTCCCCAAGTATGTCTCAGGGATGTGTGAATGGATGGGGGGGTGGGGGTGGGGTGGGGGGTGGAGCTATGTGGGAGTGTGTCTTAATCATGCTGCTTCTTATATGGATGCCGAGAGAAACGCAATTTCATCTTGCCTGCACTCCAGTTGTATGTACAGCAATATGACAATAAAGTTTGATTTGATTTGATTTGATTTGATTAGTTAATTTGGTTGATTACAGTTTTAAAAACCCTTTAATGACAAAATATTGTTCATTCATCTTCTTCCGCTTAATCCTTTTCGGGTCACAGGGGCGCTGAAGCCTATCCCAGCATCTTTGGG
Source organism: Pholidichthys leucotaenia (assembly GCA_020510985.1). Classification (NCBI taxonomy): domain Eukaryota; kingdom Metazoa; phylum Chordata; class Actinopteri; order Cichliformes; family Pholidichthyidae; genus Pholidichthys; species Pholidichthys leucotaenia. The sequence continues at coordinate 316,802,149 of CM035839.1, read as the reverse complement.
CGAGAGGCAGGGTACACCCTGGACAGATCGCCAGTCCATCACAGGGCCAACACAGAGAGACAGGCAACCATTCACTCTCACAGTCATACCTAAGGACAATTTAGAATCCCCAGTTTTGATGCCAATTAACCTAACGTGCATGTTTTTGGCATGTGGGAGGAAACCGGAGAAATCCCGGAGTAAACCCACGCAGACACGGGGAGAACATGCAAACTCCACACAGATCACTGTTGGTCGGGGGCTGGGATCGATCCCAGGATCCCCCGGCCAAGAGTGAGTTGCTGCTGCCACAGTGCTAACTGACCGTCTGAGGCAGAGGGAAAATTCGCTACGGCGCGCATTTTGTCAGGCAAGGGTATCGTTCCCTCTGGTGAGACACAGTGCCCCAAAGAATCAATCCCCGTCACGCCGAACTGGCATTTCGCCGGGTTGATTATTAACCCGTGCTCCTCCAACCTCCGGAAAACCGTCGTGAGGTGGGTTACGTGTTCGTCCTCGGACGCACTGGCCACCAGGATATCATCCAGGTAGACGAACACAAACGGGAGATCATGCAACACTGCATCCATCATGCTTTGGAATGTCTGTGCCGCTCCTTTTAATTCGAAGGGCATGCGTAAAAATACAAACAAGCCAAACGGAGTTATTACCGCTGTTTTGGGTATGTCCTCCGCGCGCACTGGGACCTGGTGGTAACCGTGGACCAGGTCTATTTTAGAAAAAATGCGTGCTCCGGCGAGGTGAACGGAAAAATCCTGAATATGGGGAATCGGTTAGCGGTCGTGCGCTGTGGTGTTATTCAATCTGCGGAAATCACCGCACAGTCGCCACGATCCCTCAGCCTTAGGGACCATGTGTAGCGGGGATCCCCATGGGCTGTTTGATCGCCTGATGATGCCCAGCCTTTCCAGGTTGGCAAACTCCTCGCACGCTATGGCCAGTTTAGCTGCATCCAAGCGCCGAGGCCGTGCGAAAACGGGCGGCCCGGTGGTGGTGATAGTGTTCCACCCCGTGTTTAGCGATGGCCGCCAAAAACGTCGGGACCATGAGTGCTGGAAACTGAGTGAGCAGTGTGTGGAACTTACCGCCTGTAGCTGTGACGCTGGCTTGTGTTATTGGCCCAGCCCCTCGAGCTGTACAGGGGAGAGAATCAAAAGACAGTGCATTAACCAGGCGCCTGTTACCCACATCAACTAGTAACCCATGTGCACACAGAAAATCAGCTCCCAGGATTGGGATACTCAGTGCCGCTATGACAAAAGTCCACTCATACATACGGCCGTGTAGGGATAAAGTCAGTGTTCTCTCACCAAAAGTCTTAATACCCGAGCCGTTTACTGCTACCAGCCCGGGGCCGCTAGGTCCTGCTAGCCGGTCGGCGTAGGATGGCAGGATGAAGCTCTTCTGGGCTCAAGTGTCTACGAGGAAGCACCTCCCCGAGCGCGAGTCCGTCATGTAGAGCAGCTTGTTGTCTTCACTGGCAGTTGCAGCTGCTACCGACTGCCGGCCTTGGCGTTTCCCGAGCGCTTGAATTGGCACAGTGGCGCACATCTGCGTGCGTTCTCTCCGAAGCGGCGGTGGTAGAAGCAGAGCGTGTCTCTCTGGTGCTCCCTGGCCCCCGCTGCTGCTACCGTCGGTGGCTCCTCGCCTCAGCTGGTCGTCTCACTGGGTTCTGACGCCGCCGCGTTCACTGTGAGGGCTCTGGTGATGAGGATGATCCGATCTGCCTCCTGGGCTAGCGCACGGTAGTCACGCGTGGCCAGCAACGGCGAATTGGCAAGAACCGCTCTCGCCTCTGTTGGGAGGTTCCGGAGGAAAAGGTGGGCAAACAGAAAATGCCCGTCATCCGTGCCCATTAACGCCAACATCTTCTCCATCAGTTCGACCGCCGAGCCATCTCCTAACTCGGAGCGCCTCAGGAGCCTCTCTGCTCTCTCACAGTCCGAGAGTGTGTAGCGCCAGGTCAGCGCAGCCCGGAGAGCCTCGTATTTGTCGTGGGCTGGAGGCTGTTCGAGCACGCTCGCTACTTGCTGAGACGTGCGAGCATCCAGCGCTGCGACCACATAGTAATACTTGGTGTCGTCTACCGTTATTCCCCGGAGGGCGAACTGAGCCTCGGTGTGGTGGAACCAGGAGTGCGGGTTGTGCAGCCAAAAGTCCAGTAGTTTGACCGAAACAGCGCACGTGTTGCTGGGGGTTCCCATCCAGGCCGTCTCTGGGATGCTTGCCGCGTTGCTGGGGCTTCCCGTCTGGGCCGACTCCGGGGTTCTTGCCTCATGTTCCATAATTTGTCAAAGGGTCACCACTGTGGAGAGTGCAAATAACGAGAGTGATTCATGCAGCAGATGACTTTATTCACTCTCTCATCAGTCATACACAGAAAAAGCATTTCTCAATACACCATGGGTTCTCCTTTTATACCAACCGCTCACCTCACATTTGCATGACATTTCACATCACAATATGTTCATCCTTTCTCCCCCCAACTCCTTCTTCCTGCTATCTCACCATGATCTCCCTAGCTATTGTTCTCCTCTGTTTACCCTCTGCATCCAGTCTGAGATGATTAACCCAGTCTCTACAATATACTGTATATGTTATATATATTAACACAGAGGTGGAAAAGATATAATATTATAGTGTTGTAAGATATAATGTTATATATACATTATCCATCCATCCATCCATCTTCTACCGCTTTTCCGGAGGTCCGGGTCGCGGAGGCAGCAGTTCAAGCAGAGAAGCCCAGACTTCCCTCTCCCCAGCCACCTGCTCCAGCTCTTCAGAGGGGATACCAAGGCGTTCCCAGACTAGCTGGGAGACATAGTCTCTCCACCGAGTCCTGGGTCTGCCCCGGGGTCTCCTCCCAGTGGGACGTGCCTGAAACACCTCAAGTGGGAGGCGTCCAGGAGGCATCCTAATCAGATGCCCATACCACCTCAACTGACTCCTTTCAATGTGGAGGAGCAGCGGTTCTACTCTGAGCCTCTCCCGGATGACTGAGCTCCTCACCCTATCTCTGAGGGTGAGTCCAGCAATCCTACGGAGAAAGCTCATTTCAGCCGCTTGTATCCGCGATCTCATTCTTTCGGTCATTACCCAAAGCTCGTGACCATAGGTGAGAGTAGGAACGTAGATTGACTGGTAAATCGACAGCTTTGCCTTAGAACTAAGCTCCCTCTTCACCACAACAGACCGGTACAACGTCCGCATCACTGCAGATGCTGCTCCAATCCGTCTGTCGATCTCTCGCTCCATTTTCCCCTCACTCGTGAACAAGACCCCAAGATACTTAAACTCCTCCACTTGGGGCAGGAGCCTGTCCCCAACCCGGAGAGGACAATCCACCTTTTTCCGGCTGAGGACCATGGACTCGGACTTGGAGGTGCTGATTCTCATCCCAGCCGCTTCACACTCAGCGGCAAACCGTCCCAGCAAGAGCTGTAGGTCATTGCTGGATGAAGCCAACAGGACAACATCATCTGCAAACAACAGAGATGAGATCCTGTGGTCACCAAGCATGACACCCTCCATTCCCTGGCTGCGCCTAGAAATCCTGTCCATAAAAATTATGAACAGGACCGGTGACAAAGGGCAGCCCTGGCGGAGTCCAACTCTCACTGGGAATGACTCCGACCGAGTGTTGGCAATGCGAACTAAACTCTCACAACGGTCGTACAGAGACCGAATAGCTCGTAACAACAAGCCCGATACCCCATACTCCCGAAGCACCCCCCACAAAAATCCACGAGGGACGCGGTCAAATGCCTTCTCCAAGTCCACAAAACACATGTAAACTGGTTGGGCAAACTCCCACGAACCCTCAAGAATTCTCGAGAGGGTAAAGAGCTGGTCCGATGTGCCACGGCCAGGACGAAAACCACATTGCTCCTCCTGAATCCGAGGTTCGACCAACGGCCGGACTCTCCTCTCCAATACCTTGGCATAGACCTTCCCAGGGAGGCTGAGGAGTGTGATCCCTCTAAAGTTGGAGCACACCCTCCGGTCCCCTTTTTTGAAGAGAGGAACCACCACCCCGGTTTGCCATGCCAAAGGCACTGCCCCCGACCTCCACGCAATGTTGCAGAGGCGTGTCAACCATGACAACCCAACAACATCCAGGGCCTTGAGGTACTCGGGGCGAATCTCGTCCACCCCCGGGGCCCGGCCACCAAGGAGATTTTTAACCACCTTGGCGACCTCAGCCCCTGTGATAGGCGAGTCATCCCCCTCGTCCCCAAACCCTGCTTCCTCTGTGGAAGGCGTATCAGTGGGATTGGGGAGATCCTCAAAGTATTCCTTCCACCGCCCGACGATATCCCCAGTTGAAGTCAACAGTGTCCCATCCGCACCATACACAGTGTGGACGGGGAGCTGCTTTCCCCTCCTGAGCCGCCGAACAGTTTGCCAGAATCTCTTTGAAGCCGACCGAAAGTCTTGTTCCATGGCCTCACCGAACTCCTCCCATACCCGGGTTTTTGCTTCAGCAACCACCCGAGCTGCACTCCGCTTGGCCTGCCGGTACACCTCAGCTGCTTCGGGAGTCCCACAAGCCAACCAAGCTTGATAGGACTCCTTCTTCAGCTTAATGGCCCCCCTCACCACTGGTGTCCACCACTTGGTTCGGGGGTTGCCACCACGAGATGCACCGACCACCTTGCGGCCGCAGCTCTGGGCTGCCGCTTCAACAACAGAGGTGGAGAACATGGCCCATTCAGACTCCATGTCTCCAGACTCCCTCGGAATGTGGTTGAAGTTCTTCCGGAGGTGGGAGTTGAAGACCTCCCGGACAGGGGCCTCAGCCAGACGCTCCCAGCACACCCTCACTATACGTTTGGGTCTACCAGGTCTGAATGGCTTCCTCCCCTGCCATCGGATCCAACTCACCACCAGGTGGTGATCAGTTGACAGCTCTGCACCTCTCTTTACTCGGGTGTCCAAGACATACGGTCGCAGGTCTGATGATACGATAACAAAATCGATCATCGACCTGCGGCCTAGGGTGTCCTGGTGCCAGGTGCACATATGGACACCCTTATGCTTGAACATGGTGTTCGTTATAGACAGACTGTGGTTAGCACAGAAGTCCAATAACTGAACACCACTCGGGTTCAGATCGGGCAGGCCGTTCCTCCCAATCACCCCCCTCCAGGTTTCACTGTCGTTGCCCACATGCGCATTGAAGTCCCCCAGTAGGACAATGGAGTCTCCAGGAGGAGCACCCTCCAGCACCCCAGTCACAGACTCCAAAAAGGGTGGGTACTCTGAAACATCATTTGGTGCATAGGCACAAATGATGGTCAGGACCCGTTTCCCAACCCGAAGGCGCAGGGAAGCAACCCTTTCGTCCACCGGGGAAAACTCCAATATAGAGGCAGCAAGGTGGGGCGATACAAGAATACCTACCCCTGCTCGTCGCCTCTCGCCCGGGGCAACTCCAGAAAAGGCCAAGCTCCAGCCCCTCTCCAGGAGACTGGTTCCGGAACCGGAGCTGTGTGTTGAGGTGAGGCCGACTATATCTAGCCGGTATCGCTCAATCTCGTACACCAGCTCAGGCTCCTTCCCCACCAGAGAGGTGACATTCCACGTACCAAAAGCCAGTTTAGAAAGCTTGGGATCAGTCCGCCAAGGTCTCCGCCTTTGACTGCCACCTAATCCACATAGCACCGGACTTCCATGATCCCTCCTGCAGGTGGTGAACCTACTGGAGGGCGGACCCATGTAACTCCTTCGGGCTGAGCCCGGCTGGGTCCCATGGGTGGAAACCCGGCCACCAGACGCTAGCCTTCGAGCCCCTCCCCCAGGCCTGGCTCCAGGGTGGGGCCCCGGTAACCCCATACCGGGCGGGGTACACTGAATCCTTGATATACAATTTATCATGAGAGTCTGTTGGATCGTTCTTCGTCTGGCCCTTCACCCAGGACCAGTTTGTCTTGGGAGACCCTATCAGAGGCAAATTGCTGGGGTCCTGATTGCTGGGGTCTTTCTGCAACTGTGGGGGTCCTCCCTACAGTTGATAGTGCTATGAGATGACTGTTGTTGTGAAATGGCGCTATATAAATAAAGTTGAATTGAATTGAATTGAAATTGCCCCGGACAACATAGCTCCTGGGATCACTGGGGCACGCAAACCCCCCCACCACGATAAGGTGACGATCCATGAGGGGGGGTATATATACATTATATATAACATATATATAACATATGTGTGTGTGTGTGTGTGTGTGTGTGTGTGTGTGTGTGTGTGTGTGTGTGTGTGAGTTGGGGGCTGAAATTCACAAGACAGTCTCTTGAAGCCGGTGGGATAAAATGATAAAAATTTGGGCCCGATTCGAGCTCCAGAACCAGGTCTTCCTTAGAAGGCCTTAAGTTCCTGCTGAACTGAACAACCCCTTATGGTCATGTGATGGGAATTCTATGATCATGACCTTATATTCTATGACATATAAGGAGTTGTTCAGGTCCTACTGAACTGAACAACTCCTTATATGGTCATGTCACCGATCACTGCACTAGTAATTAAATAAATTAAGGAGATGCTTGGTGCTTGTCAAGAGTTAATTGTGGTTTGAGTATATTCATAACAGAGAAGCTCAAACCAATGATCTGCATAATTCATTCATATTCTAAAAGTTGAGCTTATAATAATAAAAAAAAAAACAAATGCTATAACTTATGCTGTTAGTTTTTGAAAAGTTGAGTCTTATCTAGCACATTTGATTGAATCAAGGAGGGTTTTATTTCTGAGTGATACATCTGCCTTTGTTGAATCAGTAAGAGAAATTAACCTCTTTGCTCATGTTATTGATTTTGCAATTGCCAGGGTGAGATAAATAACTAAACTATGAAAATCATGCAATCCAATCCTGATTAATCAATTACCTTGGTGTGCATTTTACAATTGAAACAGAGCTGTGGCTATTGGGACAGGCTCGCTGTCACTCGAGACATCCACCAGAAAATGCTTTAATTGTATTTGCAGCCAGGAAAGTTCCCCGCCTCTTGCTTCTTCTGATTGGTCCTTTTCAAGAGTACTGAAATTCTCTGCTCCCTGATTGGCCGAGAGAGCTTTCTGTTTTGGTTGCTTGCCAGTGTGGTAGGGGAGGGGGCCGTCTGCCTTCCGCTATGGGCTGGATTGACACACAATGAGAAGCAGGGGAGACGCTCCATTAACGCCGCTGTAAATAGATATACCATAGACGGAGGCGAGAGAAACATGGAGAACCAGGTAAAGTGGCTTTGTGTCTTCCTGTAGAACATGAACTTTTAAGGGTGGAAATGGTAGAAAGCTGCTCGCTGGTAGGGCAGGAGTGAATCCTCTGTTCTGCTAGCCAGAGGGGAAAAAATACCCCTGCTGCTAATGAACTCGTATTTGTTTGGCAGTGGAGCTATGTTAGCTGGGCACTCATACATCGGTATTTACTGCTAGCTAGCCTCAGTCTGTAGGACTGGTTTGCTGTAGCCACAACCGGACACACAGAAATTCGCATTACTCCTTGCTGCTTTTAAACAGCCTACACACCTAGTTAAATACAGTAGAGAGCATTTCATTTCACTGTTTTCACCCAGTCAAGCTAAGCTAATCTGCTCACTAGGAGAGAGTCGGCCGTTGGCTAAAAGCTAAAGAGCGCCGGGGAAAAGATTTGTCCTCTCAGGTTGGTCTGGAGGGGCGGGTGTTGTCCTCCCTGCCAGCGGCCTCAAATCTTCACATCCACAGCAGATATAAACAGGGGTTTGCGTACAAGGATTCCATGTTACTCCCTTATTTTCCAACAGTTGTCTTATGTGTAAATTGTTGGTCAAATTCGTGTAAGCACGGTGTGAAGCAGGCAGGTTCACTGTAGGCAATGTTGAATCCAGTTAGGATGACCACCCTTGCATTGCCAGACCATTTATAAAGGAAAGACGTCGGTGATTAAGTTGCCATTGTAATGACTGCTCTGTCGAACTATGATATTTTAGCATTTTACGTTTGCACAGTTAACATTATTAAAATCTGTACGGTTGGGAGGAAAGTGCCTAAACCAAATGGCATATCTGTTGCAAATGTGTTTACTGTCGAAATGCCCGAGGCTGCGCAGGGTTTAACTTCAGAAGGTTAACACACACACGAAAGTGGCTGAACCACTTACAGGAGCTAGTTCCTGTGCAGCTTTAGACCTTTGATGTTTTAACTACGTATGCGTGAGTGTCCAGAGGAAGGTTTCTGCTACAAGTTCAAACTGTTCTGAAGTTGTACCTCTGTTATACTGAACACTGTCTTTTTAGATCTGTGAGGTTTGAATGACAAGTTAAAAATCTCTACTTTACAAGCACTCCTGGCATTATAATTTTTCTGTTTATTGGTAAACTAAAACAGTGCAGACAAACTTGGCCTTCATTGATATTCTAGAATCTAGATAAAACATGTTTCAGTGAGCTGTTGTCATCTTGAAGGCTGCAGTTTTTCGTCCCTATTGGAAAGCTTTGCATCTCGTTGCCCATGGGTCCTTAAAAGGTCTTAAATTGAAAATTAAGGACTTAATTATACTGTACATACTTGTATAGAATAGGCTTTATTGTCGCTGTACAGTTGTACAGCACAACAAAATTATGGGTGCCCCACCAGGCCACTGCACAATAAACTAAGTGAGAAGAATTTCAGATAAAACAGTTACAGAACACACGATTAACCATACGACGGAGGTAAAGGTAAAAGTAAAAATAACAAATAGCCCATTGATACATACACAGGTACGGTAGTGGCTTTGCGGGTGGAATTATGTACCTAGGAGGTACATAAGCTATCTGTTAAGGGTCTTAAAAATGCCACACAAGACAAACAAGATTACTTTATTTTCTTCCTTTTTTAAATACAGAAATTAGTGGAACTTAACAGCAATCATTCAGTTAATAACATGCTTAAATGACTTTATTACAGCTTGAATAACTGAATTAACTTGTTTCTTTTGTGACAACGTTGATTAAGAGGAAGTGTAAATTTTAATGAGCTGGACTGATAACTGATTCCAGTGAAAGCACCATAGGTGCTGATGCCTCGGTGCAGACAGACAGATACACTGAGTCACCACCATATGCCTCTTGCACATTGAGGTGTAATAAACTAAGAAAAGAATACATTAAACATAAACTTGAAAGTAGACAAGTAGTAGTTGGTTCCAAGGTTGTCATAGCCAGGAGCGGCACTGGGGTTAAGCTCCCAGTGCTCATAAAATGCTCCTTACGGCGTGCGTCTCGAAAAGCCTCTGACAACTAAGTCCAACTCCTAGCCTGCCCGTGTGGTTTAGTCTCTAAGCCCGGCGGAACTGCTTTTACTAATGGGAGAAGGGGCGAGGGCGGATCTCTAGCGCCTTAAAACCAGATGCTTTGGGTAGATGGTGGCTCGTCAACCTGGGAAGGTAAACCCTGATTTCAAACCTCCGCTGCCTTGCGGCACACCCGGTCACAGGAAAGGCTTCGGGAGTCAACCCTGAGGAAAAATCCGGAGTCGGAGCCCCTAAGGCAGTTCTCTGTTGTGCTCAACATCGTTCTGGCAGCTCCTGCGACGGCGCTGGTGCCAAACTATAGCAGCCCTGCTGTTCCTTTGGATTCATCAGTGACGTGGAGAGGGGGGACATGCTGCATGGGTAACATCTTGTCCTCCATATCTTCCTGCCCAGGCTTGAATCCTACCAACGCCCAACGCTGGAAGGTAGAACACCGGTGCGCATCGGCCTGTTCAGCCACAGGCGGTGCTGTTCCAGCAGAGTAGACGTTTAGGATTCTCTTCCATGGTCATCATAGACCGACGGAGGCCGACAAAAAGTAGACAAGAAAAAAAATCACAATAACATTAAGTCCAAAATAATAAAGCAACTCAAAAGGTGGGGCATGAGCGTTCTATTCAGTTTTATTTGTATAGCGCCTAATCACCACAAAAGTCATCTCAAAGTGCTACTATATACATAAGGCACGAATCATAAGTAATGCAGTCAAAAGGCCAACGATTCCCTATGAGCAAGCACTAAGCAACAGTGGGAAAGAGCACACAGCCTGAGGTTGAGTGTTGTGCTAGAAATAACTAACAAAACCTTATGGGTAGTCCTTTTTCCCAAATCTATTGCAGTCTATTATCTTTGAATTGATAATTGAAGATAAACAAACAGTACTCATTCAAATAGTAATGGACATATTTTTTTCCTGTAAGATAAATATAATGGGTTTTAATTATTTTGTCACTTCATTTTTTTAAAATTTGTAGTATAGTTTACACAGATTTTCACCTTGAAATATTTTAAGCTTCCTGTTAACGTATTCAGTCCAGTAATTTTTGTGTGCTAGTCTTTGAATTGTAGACATCAGTAAAATCACTGATTTGTGTTCTTGGTAAACTGGATTTAGTTGAAGTATTTTTTTAAATTAATCCATTTATTTGAATGGAAGTAAAATCCAAGTTCCTGTTAAAATGATCAGTTTTTACCAGCGGGAGAAAAAGAGCATTTTGTAATCCTAAAGACTGCAGTGATATTAGCGGTCCTCATCAAAGGTAAGAAAGCTGTTTATTAACGGATGGATTGTTGCACATAAATGAGCTAATTATTCCGTTTAAAAAGAATAGAAAACAGTGGTAATCTACACTACCGTTCAAAAGTTTGGGGTCACTTAGAAATTTCCTTATTTTTGAAAGAAAAGCACTTTTTTTCAAAGAAGATAACTTTAAACTCGTCAGAAATACACTCTATACATTGCTAATGTGGTAAATGACTATTCTAGCTGCAAATGTCTGGTTTTTGGTGCAATATCTACATAGGTGTATAGAGGCCCATTTCCAGCAACTATCACTCCAGTGTTCTAATGGTACAATGTGTTTGCTCATTGTGTCAGAAGGCTAATGGATGATTAGAAAACCCTTGTGCAATCATGTTAGGTCTGCAATGCTGTAATTGCTGCAAATGGAGGATTCTTTGACGAAAGCAAAGTTTGAAGGAAAAAATTATTATTTCAAATACAAATCATTATTTCTAACCTTGTCAATGTCTTGACTATATTTTCTATTCATTTTGCAACTCATGGTGGTAAATAAGTGTGACTTTTCATGGAAAACACAAAATAATTGTCTGGGTGACCCCAAACTTTTGAATGGTAGTGTATTTTGCATAAATCACCACTGAGGAGGTACTTTCTGCGCAGCCAGAGTTTTAGAGTTGAACTGATGTTGGCACACATTACCTCTATGCTAACAGTCTGTGCAGTGATCTGTGGACACCAGACTTTATCAGAGAAAAAAATCAATCAGAACAATAGGATCAGACTGAAGACCTTTTTATCTGATGAACCATCAGTCCCTTTGACTCAAAAAAACACCTCATTCTTAATATAAAAGATTGTTGCACACGTTAGCATCGCGGCAAACAGCAGTGCTGTCATTTCAGTGAAGTGTCAGTCAGCTGTTGAAGATGTCATAAATTAAAGCGGGCAATCTCTCCTCGTTTTAACCAGGTAAAATATACCACTACAGTCAGGGTAATATAATAATGACCGCCCTTATATCAGTTTTTAGTTTTGGTCTAATAATTATCCATTAACTTGGTGTTGTAAAATCACTTCACAGTAACTTATGCAGACCTCTGAGCATGGGCTGTTGGGGGGGGGGGGGGGGGGAGGAGGGGAAGTTGCACTGCCACCTCTAGTGGCTCGGCATAGTTATTACAATACCTTTTTTGCGCAGCTCCATTACACAGCAATGGTGAGTTAAATTTGTGGTTATTTTGAAAACAAAGCCTTATCTCCAAAGTGTGGCAAATTAAAAATCGAGAAAATATGGCAATACAATGATACAAGCCTTTAGTTCCCCTTAATTTTGACCGGGCGACCTGAAACAGACAGGTGGCCAGATACAACCACAGACGCATTGAGCGATTACCGTATGCCTCTCCGTTTCACCAAGGCATAATATTTGGACAAAATTTTAGAATATGGTTGCAAAGTTTTTGCTTTTTTCCAAATGTAAGGTCTTAAATTTGACCAAGTGTCTCTTAAAACTCTTAAAGGTGAACAGTACTGTATTTTCATGAAAACAAATATATGATAGAAAGATACATCAAAAATGTATAGAAAGGTGCGGAATTAGTCTTTGTATTCTTCACACACATATCTGTGTGTGTGTGTGTGTGTGTGCCAAGTCTGTGCATCTGTCTGTGTGTTCCACACATATCTCTTGAACCGTTCCTCAGACTGACGTCAGATTTTATAAGTGCTTTGCTGAGGTTACGAGGGTGTGCATCCCTGAGTATGGAGTTGCTCAGTCAAAATATGTAATTTTTATCAATAAAAATTGTGCATACGTGATTGCGTACGTCTAATGGATAATTCGGGGAATGCCAGCTACCGCTCTATCTCATGCCCAGGCTTCTCGAAGTGTGGCCAGGGTTTTGGGTTAACCACAGGTATCAGTAACCACAGCGGTCTGTGAGCAAACCAGACTAAAGAGAATACTTAAGATTTAATGCTTAAAAAAATATAGCATAAAGTTGCTGTGATTACATAATTCTAATGGATAATTCAGCATGGAGAACACGAGGTGTGTGTGTGTGTTGGGGGGGGGGGTTGCTGGCGGGGACCCATGCTGCCGCAAAGGACATCACTGGCACACGGGTAAAGCAGCAGCTGAGACTTCCGTTGACTGGGCAGGCTGGGCTTGGCTCCCTGCGAAGGACTGCGATCTGCCGGTTCAGCTGCTGCTTCTCCAACACCGGTGTCCGACCGGGCGTTCCACGATTGTTCGCGGGGAGGCATGCCCAGCCTGCCCATTCAGTGGTAGACGGCAGCCTGGACTGCTGTCTAACTATTTACAGACAAATGGGCAACACTGATGCAATAGTGTTGCCCATAAAATATAAAATGATGTACTACAATGTGTCTCAAATATTTGTAAACGTGTCCTGTTATAGTACTGCATGAGTTTATTGATGATAGACTATAAACTACACATATAAACTAAAACATAATGATGACTGAACAACTCCCATTCCGCAAAGTGCAAAATATACTATTATGAATATAACTCATAAAAGATCACACAAACAAGTGATCTAACAAAAAATAAATGTGGTTCTTAAACAGTGGCTAATATTTGATGTCCCCTTCATTTTCAGTTATTCTGTAATTAATATTCACACAACCAAATAAATCTCATTTCAGTCACTTTCATATTTGTCAAAGTCTAACGTGTGATTGCCTCCATATAGGCTACACATCTGTATTCCACTTTCAAGCACAGCCTACATTTGGGCCTGTAAAGCCCGATTGGGCTACCTATTTCAGACAGGAGTACTTGCCTTCTAAGGACTTGCACTAGTCTATCTATAAATGCACCAAGTCTCCGTCTGTGTGTGTGTGTGTATGTGTGTGTCTGTTCCAAGCATATCTCTTGAACTGTTCCTCAGACTGACCTCAGATTTTATAAGTGCTTTGCTGAGGTTACAGGGGTGCGCATCCCCGAGTATGGAGTTACTCAGTCAAAATATGTAATTTTTATCAATAGAAGATTCGCCACTGTTCTGTCACCGCTCTGTCCCTTCACGCCCTTCAGTGTGTGCGGGGTGTCGGATTGACTCCGTGCTGATTGGATAATACACAATGTCACGACCATGCTGATTGGGTAATACGCAGCATGATGACCAGTCAGTCACCTCATCATTTCGCAAACAAGAAAGGAAGTGAAAAGTGACAAATTTGATGACAGAATAGTGAAGATGTAATGCTTAAAAGATTATACTGTAATCTAGGGCTGTGCGATATGACAAAAAAATTTGTCACGATATAAGTCATATCACAATAACGATATATATCCCGCTATAGATTTTCTGTAAATTCTACAGTTTAGATAATCACATAAGAGGGACCATTTTTTAACTTTTTTTTTTTTTTACATGTACTGTTTTCCCTCATAATTTTGCAGTGTTATAAAATTGTTTTGTAATGTGCATTTGAGACTTGATTCTCATAAATTTCAGGTTTTTCTTCTAAATCATATTTGAATAAGAAGTAAAAATTAATAAGTTAAATATTTCCTGAGCAAGAAGAGAATAGCAAAAAAAACATAAAAAATTTCTGAAAATGGAAAAAAATACCCGTGACTGTCACCTACAGATATAAATTAGCTGTTAGTGTAAATCAGTGAAAGTGTAGACCTGCAGCCTAAAGACTGTCACTCTGGCCTGATGTAATGTTTTTGCTTCATAGTAAAAATATTTCAGATTGGTCATGATCTGAAAATCAAAGACAAAAAAGGTAATGTAATAAAATACATGTGATGACTTTATTCATTAACACTACTTGACTAATTTAAATGATTAGAAATCAAATAAATTACATGAAGAGCCAACTTGCTCCTCCGACCCATTTTAATTTATTTATTATTTATTTTGCATGTGTGTCATCATCATGCACTTTTGCAGCTTTAACCACTTGCACTCCGGGCAATTTTCCTAAAAATGCCAAAAAATAACGTGCCCAAAGTAAATCGAAAGCTGTTATTCAACCCTTTGCAGCATCTTCATGGGGTTGGTCTCATTTAAAAGAAAACACTTTGAATTTTTTGGCAAAAAAAACATAATGTCTCTACGTGCTCCGGCCACTGAGTTACAGTCATCTAAACATACTGAACTTGAAGAAAAAAAAATTGGACACAGTGTTTTTTTGGATACAAATGCTTGTAAATAACACACAGCTGTCCGATCCGGCTGGAAAATGCAACAGAAATGTAGAACCAAGTGTTATCCAGCTGAGATCCAAATTTGGTAACAATACCACAAAAAATGAATATTTTACACAGCTTTGTTCTCAGGCTGTTCCCAGGCGTTATGGAACTGTGCCAAATTGTGCCAAATGGCACAGTTTGGAAAAACGTCTGTAACTTTTGAATAATTCAATGTAGAATCTTCATTTTAGGCTCTAATGAAAGGTCACACTCAGGGCTGTGTCTGTGTGTGTGTGTGTGTGGGCGGGGGGTCGTCCCCCCCCCCCGCTACCAAGGACCAAATTCGGCCCTCGCTACATGACAGAATACACTCTTTTTTTTTTTTTTTCCTTGCATGTTTTCACAGCGGCTCCCCCCCCCCCTCGCTACTGTGTGTGTGTGTGGGGGGGGAGGACCGTGAACGGACCGTGAATGCCCCCCCCCCCTCGCTACAGAAGAGGGCCATCGCTACATGATGGAATAGACTGATATGCTTCCCCCCCGCGGACCGGGGAGCGTTCGGACCGTGGCCCCCCCCCCCCCGCCCCTCGTCTGCAGCGGGGGGGGGGGGGGGGGGGGGGCGTTCACGGTCCGAACACGGCAAATGGACCGTTTATCGCGGCGCACGCACTTCGTACTTCGTGCGCAGTACAGTTGTAATTTACCGATCGGTCAAAAGTCATTTTTGGATTACAGTTTTCAGGGATAAATAATAATTTAGCTTATAACACCTTACCTCTTCAAAGCAGCAGAGTCGTGGCGAACATCTCTTCCCACGCGTCAGACGAACGCGACGCTGCTCCGCTTGTGGATCCCGATCAACATAATTCCATTATTGCCGTTTTGGCGAATGATTTACGACTTTTGTCGTCGGCCTCAGTCTATTCTGCTGGAATGAGTGCAGGTCCCACTTGTGGGTGTTCTCCATGCTGCTGGGTGAGCCTGGGTCTGTAGTAGATTCGTACAGAGTCCTTCTGCAGCAGTAAATATCGCTTCACCCAGCCTGAATTTCTGTGCTTCAATTGGCTCCTGCGTTCACAGTAGGCGGGTCCTCCTTCCTAGATTTTCATTCATTGGCTCCTCAAGGTTTCAGAAACCCAATTCAAGGCTCTTATTAGTCGAATGAGAGGTCAATCAGATGAACTAATCTGTTCGCGGCTGTGTTTGCAGATTTTTTTTTCAGTGGCGCTTGGAGGGCACACCACCTACACCATCACCATCAATATCCTTATCATGCGTCATGCGCACGAGGGCGCACGAGCGCGCTCTCGCGCGCCCTCGTGCGTCATAGGACGCAGAGACTTGCCCGCCCGCGGAACAACGGAGCGCAAGTGGTTAATAAATTTTTTCAGACAAAATTAAGAAAATCATTCATGACTTCCGGTTATGGCGGCCACGTAGGAAGACGTGTTTCACTCTGCTCTGCTCCTAAAAATAAAAAGTTAGCTAAAACTCTCTCAATTGGAACAAAAACCTATCCCAGCGTTTGGGCGCGGATATGGTAAAGCCTAAGGCTGGGAAATTAGGTGGAGGAAAAAGTGAATCGTCGAAACAGTCCAACCTAACAGACTTCCACGCTCGTGACGAAGCAGAAAAATCCCCAAAGACAATGACGGAGGAGGGAGCTAGTGGCGGAGCGGTGACTGCTGAGGGGACGAGTGCGGTGCTCGCTGCCATCAGCTCCATGAGAGCAGACTTTTCGTCTAAATTCGATGGAATTATAGCAGCGATAGAAGGAATGAGAAAGGAAATAAGCGACTGTATGGAACGAGTATCGCAGGCGGAGCTCCAAATCTCCAGCGCTGAGGATGACGTCATCACCAGCCTACAATTAAAGGTGCAAACATTGGAATTAAAAAATAAATGTCTGGAAAATAATGTCCTGGACTTAGAATCCCGGTCGCGACGGAACAATCTGAGGCTGGTGGGCCTCCCGGAGGGACGGGATGCATGTTCCTTTTTGAAAAGTGGATTCCAGAAGCGCTGAACAACGCGGATCTGCAGTCATCAGTCGTCTTAGAGAGCGCTCACCGAATCGGCCCACCGAGAGATAATAAGACACCACCGAGGACGCTGATTATGAAGTTCCTCAGCTACAGAGACAAGATGACGGTCACCAACGCGGTGCAAGCTAAAGGAGAAATTAAATACCAGGATCAACAGGTGCGGTTCTACCCAGATTTGGCCACAGGAATTCAACAATTAAGGAAAGAGTTTGACCCCGCCTGTAAAGAGCTGCGTAACCTCGCGATTCGTCACGGAGTGATTCATCCGGCAAGACTGCTGGTCACATATAAAGGGAGAACCCATATCTTCAAGACCCCTCAGGAGGCGCAGGAGCTTATCAAGCAGATCCAAGGAGAGACTGGCGGGAGCTAAGCATGAAGCATGAACAAGATATAAAGGTAGAATATTTAGGCATTTGCACAGGCATCTGACTGATCTGAAACATATAGCAAGTTTACAAAATATAGATTGTGTTATATATAAAAAAAAAAACAAAAAAAAAACCTATGATGTACAAAGTTGCTATAAAATTTTGGAGTTAAGTTGGAAAAACTACAGAAGAGAGTTAATGTTATGTCATTAAAAGCAGTAGAGTCAGGGTGATTGAGAGGAGAAAGAGTGGTTTGACTGATCCTCGCGGGTGTGGAGCAGTCACTGGCTATAGCGGGAGACGGAGTTTTTTTTTTATTTTGGGGGGATTACCACGAATGTGGGGAGGGGGAATTTGTCTGTGTGTAGTTTGTGGGATGAGTGTTCAACCATCCATGTTTTTGCTTCTCTGTATGAGCATGTTTATATTGCGAGGTAATCTCAAACTCTTTATTGATCATAGACCAAAGCGTTAATCATAATTTAACTTCATGGAATTGCAGAGGTCTACAAAATCTAAAAAAAACTTAAACAAGTTATGAATAAAATAAAAGACATAGGTTCAAAAATTGTGTTTTTACAAGAAACTCATCTAATAGAGGAGGATGTAAAAAGAATTAGGAGAAGATGGCAGGGAAATGTGTTCACCTCATCATTTTCATCCCGAGCTAGGGGAGTTATGACTCTCATACATAAAACAGTCCCATTTCAAGTGAAAAATGTAATTGGAGACAAATTAGGAAGATATCTAATCATCCAAGGATCTTTGTTATTAGAAAATATAAATCTGGTGAACTTATACGGTCCCAATATAGATGATCAAAACTTCTTTGCTAATTTATTTCTTATTTTATCATCACTTACAGGGCAACATATAATAGCAGGGGATTTTAATTGTACATTGAATCCCAGTATAGATAGATCAACAGGTCTGGACTGTACGCACAATGGATGCAGGATGACCATTAATCATTTTATGAAAGAATTGAGATTGCTAGATATATGGAGAGAAATGAAACCACAAGTCAAAGCCTATTCTTGTTATTCTAATACCTACAAGACATTCTCACGTATTGACTATTTTTTGATCTCCACAGAATTAAGGTCCAAGATTCAAAACTGTTTCTATGATAACATCCTGATCTCTGATCATGCACCCTGCTGTCTAATATATGTAGATAAGAAATTGACAAAGGATCCAGGTAGGTGGCAATTTCAGCATAAATGGCTTCAGGATGAGGAATTTGTTAAGTACATAGAAAAACAGATAGATGAGTTCTTTGATATCAATACTACACAAACAACGGCATGTATAAAGTGGGAGGCTTTCAAAGCTTTTATTAGGGGGCATATTATTAGTTATACAGGTTCAAAATCTAAGAAGACTCGAGAGGAGAGAGTCCAATTGGAACATAAAATAAAAATTCTTCAAGAAAAAGTGTATGCAGGAAGTGACCCAAAGTCAGAGAACGAATTACTGATTCTGAGAGCTGAATATGACAAAAAAAAATCAGCGAATAGAGCTGCCTCGAGTCTTCTAAGATTGAAGCAATCTTTTTATGAACAAGGTGAAAAATCAGGGAAATTATTGGCATGGCAGATTAAACAATTAGAATTTAAAACACCAATTACCAGTATTATAAGTAACGGACAGGCAGTTGTAGATCCTTTAGAAATTAATAGAGCCTTTAGAGATTATTATGAAAAACTATATGATACAAAAAATGAAACTGACTTAACAAAACTGAATGGGTTTTTGGACGGATTATCTATACCGTGTATTCCAAATGAAAACAGGGAGATACTGGAGTCTAAAATTAGTCAAGAAGAAGTTGGGCTAGCCATTGATAATATGAAATCAGGAAAAAGTGCAGGACTAGATGGTCTTCCAGTTGACCTCTATAAAAAATTTAAGAATAAATTAATAAAACCATTTTTGGAAATTTTTAGAAGCATTTCAAAATAGTAATTTACCACCATACATGAATAATGCCTTAATTATACTGTTGCCAAAACCAGGTAAACCCTCTAATACTTCACTTCCGCTTCTGAGAGAGAGCAGACGCTTTTCTTCCCTCTCCCTCCTAATCCTCTCCCTTCTGATCCCAGCTTGCAATGTCACTCTTCTCCTGGCTGAATCTTAATCCAAATGGAAATTATGGATCTGGAAAGCGGCTTATATGCGATTGTCACCACTTTAAAAAGTAGAAGATCGGGTCAGGGGGAACCCAAGGGAGACTCATGGTATTGGAATTCATGTGTCTGTGTGATTCGACTGAGATTGAACTGATCACAGGATCTTCTGTTTGGCCCCTGGAGTTTTCCTAGTGTATCGAAATTATCTGGGTGAGCTAATCAAATGCGGACCCCGGCGTAGCTCCCTTAACAAATTCAACAATTCGTCCAGCTGGGGGGAGCACTGACTGTCAGCGGCAGGATTAACATGGAATTTACTATCTGGCATGCATTGAAGAGAGAACGAACTCTCTGGACATGTTTTACCTATGTTTCGGTAGGTGGATAACATCTGTGGATCGCTGAGTGCTCTCCAGAGAATGATCTAAAGTATGATTCAAGCCTGTATGAAATTGAAGCACAAAATCGAAGAGAGAGAAATTTTTTATTCTCTGAGTGCACTGTGCAGATTTGACCTTGTGTTTTGGTGCCTTTGTTTACATTCCTCCTCGATGAAGATAACGCCGGAGAAGTGGCTTATGTCTACCCATACATCAACAATCAGTTGTTGTCGTCAGCGGATTGGCCTCTCAAGGACATTGCCCATGTGCCTTCTGCAAGGAAGAGGAAAAGAGAGACAGACTCTGATCTCTGACTTGTTTATAAGTCACATGATTATAACATCTATCCACTGCCTGGAGGCGCCCTCTGCTGCTCACTAACAACTGTTACACTCACACTACACAATGACATGCAAATATACACACACTGCTCTCCCTCCCTCTGCTGTGTGATTGTATCTATTGTCTGCTAATGTGCATAGAGGGTTTTTTTCTGTGTAATCAAAATTTGGCTCATGAGCTTATATGAGCTTATACGAGCGTGATTCTGATAACTATGTTTTTTCTCTCTGCCTATTGTGTTCCCCCCCCTTCCCCCCTTTACCCCCACTGCAGACAGGCGCCTCTATGGCTGCCGTGTCATTGGATGCGCCTAATGTGTGCGCCCAATGTCAAGTCAAATTCCTTGTGTGTTTACTTGTAAATATACTTGGCAATAAAGCTGATTCTGATTCTGATTCTAATAAATGTGAAAACATGAGACCAATAAGCCTATTAAATGCTGACCTTAAGATAATCTGTAAAATTTTAGCAAGACGACTACAAGAGATATTACCAAATATTATTAACCAAGATCAGAATGGCTTTATAATGGGAAGACAAGGCTTCCATAATGTAAGAAGACTATTTAATATTATTTATTCTAATAAAGAAGCACCGGATACAGCTCTCCTATCATTGGACGCCGAAAAGGCCTTTGATAGGGTCGAATGGCCCTTTCTTTTTGAAGTCCTACAAAGGTTTGGACTTGGAAATAATTTCATAAAATGGGTTCAGATAATATACAATAATGCTACAGCAGAAATCCTAACAAACAACAATATCTCAAAATCAATAAAAGTCAATAGAGGATGTCGACAAGGCTGTCCACTTTCACCTTTACTGTTTACTATGGCAATTGAACCTTTAGCGATGGCAGTACGTTTACATCCACAAATATATGGAATTAAAGTAGGACCAACAGAACATAAAATCTCCCTGTATGCCGATGACATAATTTTGTTTATGTCGAATCTTAAAAAATCAATTCCGACCTTGTTAAATTTAATAAAGAACTTTGGGGAAATATCAGGATATAAAATAAATAAAACTAAATCTTCAATATTAATGCTAAATGAGACTCAGAGAAATCACCCAGCTCCTGAGGTAAATCAATTCAATGTTGTAAATCAGTTTAAATATTTAGGAATCTAAATTGTGCCTAAGCTAGAATCAGTCGCCAGTGCCAACTATGAAGCCTTAATGACAGACATTAATGAGTTACTTCAGAGATGGATGTCACTACCAATGTCGATGATCGGGAGAATTAATATACTTAAAAGTAATATCTTACCCAAAATACTTTATTTATTTCAATACATTCCTTTAGAACCACCTTCAGATCTATTCTCAAGAATTAAAAAAAAGTTAGTGGAATTTATATGGAACAATAGGAAGGCTAGATTACGTCTGTCCTTACTATATTTACCATTTGATCGTGGCGGTCTGAAATGTCCAAACTTTATGTTGTATTACTGGTCAGCACAACTGAGGTCTATGACATATTTATTTTTCATCAAATGATCTCCCTCACTGGACTGAAATGGAATCATACAATTTACCTTTACCTCTTCCCATATTCATATACTCAGACTCGGCTAAAAAATTACAGAAACAAGTTAAAAATCCAATTGTAAAGCATATGATCAAAATATGGTGTGAAACCAAAAAAATATTTAAAAGAACCACACTTATTGTCACAATTTAGCCCAATATGAGGTAATCAATATTTTAAACCAGGGAGAGCGGATGCTGTATTTAAAGTATGGAATTTAAAAGGGATTCAAAAGATTCAAGACTTATATTTGTCATGTTCAGATAACATTAGGCGCTTTTCCACTAGCCCAGCCCAGCCCCGATTGAAAACCCGACTCTACTCACTTCGGTTCGGTTCGGCCTCAGTTGCTTTTCAACTACTGCTGGCACACCTGCTGGCACACCTGCTGTGGGTGGGATTTGTTGAACAGCAGGCGGCGCCACACCCTCGTGACGTGAAACACGCGACCGAATCCTCCACAACAAACAAAATGGCTGATGACGAGGAGAGAAGGAAGGAGGAAGGAGAGAGGAATGACTGTGACATGAAACTGGTTAAATCTATGGTGCTGACTTGTACTCTGCACAATCTGTGTGAGAGTCATGGAGAGACGTTTGACACTACATTGGATGATGCAGTAGATGAACCAGTGGTGGCAGCGGCACAGAGAGCAGAGGAGTAGGGTGGTGATATTGTAGCGAACTCAATATAAGCACCCTACTTGGCTTGCCAAGGTTGACCGTATTGGCGACACGGGTAGAGTGCGGGACTCCGGAGCGGGAGGCGTGAGTTCGAATCTGCCGGTGGGACGTCGCCATGTTGAGCTGCACGTTACAATATAATACGAGATGCTGTGATGCAATACTTGTCTATTTTGTCCACATTTATGTGCATACATATTTCAAAAATGTTTTTTGTAAATAAAATGTTGTGCATGGTCCATCTACCTGTCCTCTTGTTCATAACGCTTATCTGTTAAGAAGGTGCGAAGCCATCAGCCTAATGATGAGTCCACACTTCTGTTGTGATAATTGCTCACGCTGAGCACTCTGACAGCCCCGTACGCTGTGGGGGTCACACACGACGTGTTCCTCCCCACACTCTCAATTTTTTTCCCGTATATTTTTCTCTTTGGCGTACAGAAATGGCAATACGCCCGTATTAGCTAAAATTGCATTTTCCCCGTATTAAAATACGGCGAAACTGTATCACTTGACAGGTATGTAATTACATGCAGAAACACCGCACAGGCCAGCTTCACAAAAATCCAGCTCGACAAGCCACTTTTGCTTAGGTGGAAATGCAAATTGAACTATAAATCATGTGCTGATACATGTCATATTTTCCCATGTAAAGGTCTCCCACTTTTACTTACAAATTGATTTTTAATTTTTGGGAAAAGGGAATATAAATTTTGCACTTGTTGGTAACAACAGTTGTGTGCAACAAAAACACAGTTGTGTATCCTTGTCCGATTTGTCTGCTGTTATTAGTGCCAAATTTTTGCTAGATTCCTTAATTTATTAAATTTTGACTGGTGATGCAACATTCAACTTACACGTACTTACCTTTATCAGTGTCTACAAGTTCAAGCACACCCGTACAACTGCTTATAACCTAAAAAATGTACCCGTTCAAGAGAAATGGATTCAGCATTGCAAATTTGTTTAAAATTAAAAAAAAAAACCCTACCAAGACATTACGTTTCGTTGTGTTGTTAAAAATTAAATTACCATTAGAAGGCTATACACCTGACCTGATGAACAGCAGCATGTGGAGTGAACAGAGAATGGAATGTGTATGTAATTATTGGCTTTTCTCATACGGTGTCATAACAGATAAACCAGACTTTTGATGCAAACAATACAATTTTATTCCAGAAGCAAAATTTACAAACAAAAAAACAGACTGGGCGATGACACCTCTGCGAGCTCTTCCCTTCGTAACGCAGCGTCCTGCTCCAGGGCTTCACGCGCATCTGCCCGCACATCTGCGGCCACCTGTCGCAAATGCTGCATGTACTCCTGATTCTTGCCGCTGGTCATGTTGCCGTTCCAAGAGCCGCATCTCTTCGTCATGCATGTTGACCATCGCTAATGTAAGGTCAGCGATGGGAGTTGTCTGTTTTCGTCTTGCCTAGATGGAAAGACAGAAAGGCATGGTCGTTAAAGCTGGATCACTACATATATTATGGAATTACACAGGTGAAAGTCAGTGGTGGAATGTCACTATTATATTATGCTTCATTGCTGTATATAAGCTGAACTGTCATGTTGCTGCCCCTCAGTAGAGCAGATTTTGCAACACGCAGGGTGCTGTCTTCGGCTGCAGCCCCCCTGCAAAACTAAAAAGGATTAAGATTAAGAATATGGATGGATGGGTGGGTAATGTTTAAACTAGTTGCTTGTAGTGTGGCCGCAGAAATCTGAATGGGTTAGTACAGTCAGCTGACGCGAAGCATTTCAATGAAGCATGTTGATTTCAACGGCAGTTCATGAGCTTTATTTGTTTTTATAAAACAGGAATTACAACAGCACCAATCACCACACCTAAAAATGGTTGTGGAACACCGATAAGTGAAGACCAAAGAATAACTTTTTTGCACATTTAAAAAGACATTTTCAATTAATTAATATGCAGCTACAGGAAATTGCATTAATCAATTTGGTACATAACTTGTTAGGCTCCAGCCCCCCCGCGACCTGTAAAGGATTAAGCGGTAGAAGATGGATGGATGGATGGATGGATTTTCGACCCTGGTTTCCGCTGCTGGACCTGTTTCAACCAAAAAAAAAAATTGTGGTTATTGTGCCTTACCGGCACTTGAACGTGATCCAGATGGAGCTGGTGATGTGGAGTCGATTCCGCTGGCGCTCCGGCAGACGCAGACGCACACGCAGACGCAGCGCCAGGAGAGTCCGCTGTGTCCATCATGTCCGCTGAGGTGGACCCCTGTGATATGAAATGCGATTCTAGAAAGAAAATGCACGCAATTTAAAACTTAACACCAAAGTGCAACATGTACACAACACTCAAGTTTTTAACCGGAATACAATAAGCGTAATTCAGCGTTTTGTTCGCGCTAATACTTAACACAAAGCAAGCGTGAATCTGCAGTTGGCTGCAAAACAATAGGAAAGCCTCAGTAACAACCATTACCCACAATCTAACAACCTTCCTATTTCTTAAAAACAGTGAGCTTGGCACAGAAAGGATAAAGTGGCGAAAAGATGCGCAATATCAAAACAACACTCACCATCCACGGTTTCCAAGGGCGTGACCGTGACAGTGGCCGTGTCGAGCCCAATGTCTCTCAGCAAACCACTTCCACTCCTTCCGATCCGCTGAACTTCGAGCAATGTGGTCCTTCACTGCTCGGTAATCGCTTTTCAGCTTCTCCCAACACTGTTTGGCAGTACGGATGTGCCCTTGGGAAGCCATCTGTTCGGACACTTGCATTTCAAGTAGATCCGTCCAACTCGTGCTGGATGCGATCGTCGCCTAATATAGAAAGAAAATTGCGCACCTCCTAATATATAATATTAGGAGTATATTATTATATAAGTATATTATACAGTATATTAATATAATATACCGTATTAAAGGGGCGCACTGTGTTCACTGGCTGAACAATTACAAATGGCGGTCGTGGAATTAATTCAGCAGAAAAAGTCGCTTTCATGATGTTACGACCTGACCAATCAGCGGCGACCAGTCTCTTAAAGTCATATCACAGACATACTCAGCCCTACTCAGCTCGGTTAGACCCTGCCCTGGATCAGGTACGAAAAAAGTACCTGCTAACCGGTGCTGGGGCTAATGGAAAAGCGCCTAAAGCGGGCTGAGTGGTGCGGTGTAGGGCTAAGTGAGGCTAGTGGAAAAGCGCCTATAATGTCTTTTGAAGAACTGAGGATCAAATTTAATCTTAATAGAACACATTTTTTTAAATATCTTTAGCTTAGGAATTTAATTCGATCAAATCAAAATAATGCTGTCATCTGACCTACTTACTCATCCTTGGAAAAAATTTTGACGAAAGATAGTAAGGGAAAGGGTATTATTTCAGAGTTTTGTAACTCATTGACACTATCCTCAAGTGAAAACTCAAAGAAAAGACTGAATTATTGGAAAGAAGACCTGCAAACTGAAATTTCAGAGGAACAATGGGAACTGGCTTGTACAGAAGCTCAAACCAAATCAATAAATGTACGCTACCGTTCAAAAGTTTGGGGTCACTTAGAAATTTCCTTATTTTTGAAAGAAAAGCACTTTTTTTTCAATGAAGATAACTTTAAACTAATCAGAAATACACTCTATATATTGCTAATGTGGTAAATGACTATTCTAGCTGCAAATGTCTGTTTTTTGGTGCAATATCTACATAGGTGTATAGAGGCCCATTTCCAGCAACTATCACTCCAGTGTTCTAATGGTACAGTGTGTTTGCTCATTGTGTCAGAAGGCTAATGGATGATTAGAAAACCCTTGTGCAATCATGTTAGGTCTGCAATGCTGTAATTGCTGCAAATGGAGGATTCTTTGACGAAAGCAAAGTTTGAAGGAAAAAATTATTATTTCAAATATAAATCATTATTTCTAACCTTGTCAATGTCTTGACTATATTTTCTATTCATTTTACAACTCATGGTGGTAAATAAGTGTGACTTTTCATGGAAAACACAAAATAATTGTCTGGGTGACCCCAAACTTTTGAACGGTAGTGTATGTCTTAAATTGATACATTTTAAATGGTTAATGCGGATGTATGTTACACTGGTGGAGTTAAATAGATATAACAAAAACATACTAGATACATGCACAAAATGTATGGAAAGTAAAGGAACCCTATTTCATTGTTTATGGGAATGTAGGAAAATTAGAATGTTTTGGGAAGAGGTGAGGGTAACAATTGAAAAAATAATTTCAAAACAATTCATATTGAACCCTAAATTGTTTTTGTTGGGTCTGTATCCAGAAAAGCATAACTTTAATAAGAGTGAAGCATTCATAGACCTCAGTTTGCTTAATGCCAAAAAATGTATTGCACTACTGTGGAAAAAGACTCATAGACCAGATGTGACTCAGTGGTTAAGACAGATGTTAACAAACCTTCCACTAGAAAGAATAACATACATACTGAAATCAAAGGAAACTGTGTTTGAGAATATATGGAGACCTTTCATTGATCATGTAAAGAAATTAAACATAACTTCTGAAGAAGAAGGTGAATGATGTGTGTGGACCTTGTAAATTCCAAATTGGTGAATGTATAATATGTATTCTTATGTAATGGATTGCCTAGACTAAACAGAGGAGCATTGTTGAAGACTTGCCTTTGTTATTGGTTGTTGGTGTTTTTAGTACATTTTTTTTTAATTACTTTAGTGTTAGTGTTTGATTGTTTGTGTTATGTTTGTAAAAAAAAAAAAAGGTTCAATAAAAAATATTGTGGGGAAAAAAAAAGGAAAATCATTCATCTTCTCCCGCTTAATCCTTTTCGGGTCGCAGGGGGGCTGGAGCCTATCCCAGCATCTTTGGGTGAGAGGCAGCGTACACCCTGGACAGATCGCCAGTCCATCGCAGGGCCAACACAGAGAGACAGACAACCATTCACTCTCCCAGTTATACCTAAGGACAATTTAGAATCCCCAGTCTGATGCCAATTAACCTAACTTGCATGTTTTTGGCATGTGGGAGGAAACCGGAGAAATCCCGGAGCAAACCCACGCAGACACGGGGAGAACATGCAAACTCCACACAGATCACTGTTGGTCAGGGGCTGGGATCGAACCAGGGATCCCATGGCCAAGAGTGAGTTGCTGTGCTGCCGCAGTGCTAACCACTGCGCCACCGCGCTGCCCATTAAGCAGTAATTTAAACCAAAGAAACCATGGTCTGCTACATTTTTCCAGTTAGCACAACTTTGCATCGTCATTAAGCTTTTTATAATTAGACGTGGTGTTAACGTTACTTACTTACTATTAAAACAAGGTTAGCGAACAATCCCCTCTGATGCAGCACGATGGAAAGCAAACCCACATCCCTGGCAAACAGGAGTAGCAGCTATCTGAATCTAGTTTGGAGTTAGCATTAGCAACCATGGGACTGAAGCCTAGCCACCCATCACACATCTGTTCTGCTGCATGCAGTCGCGCACTGCAGAGGAGAGATGGGGCGCTGACAAGTAGTGGTGAGGAGCTTTACTGAATAAATGTGGGTATGTGCATTTTAAATAACGATATAAACTGTTATGGTTCGAGTACTGATCTCGTCCGTGCTTGAGCCATGCACCATTCCCGGCCATCTGGCGGCTGTGTGCCCCTTCTGCTCTCCGAGCTTTTATTGTGACAGCGCTCGGAGGGGCTTCCGGCTGTCAAAGCTGTCAGCTGTGTCACATTTCATCTCATCAGCGGCTCCTTACTTAAGAGGGCAGTTGGGAGCGAAATGTGCGGCAGTCTCATCAAAAACCTGTTCATCATCGGACGTTAGTGAGCACTCCTTTGTTCGGACGCTGACCCTTATTCCTCTATGTTCGTAAGTGTATTTCCTTAAGTATTCATTTCCCATTGTCATTGTCGGTATTCCGTTGTAGTGTGTTTTAGCCCCCCGTGGCTGATTCATTCATTCACCACAAATTCTGAACTAAACCATTTCTGTCCTTTGTGCAAAATTAGTTAATTGATGGTGGAAGCTTACATTCATTCATTCATTCATTCATTCATGAATGAACAAACAAGCCCACACGCACAAAGAAGCATGCCACATAAAAAATGTGTGGCTTTTTTATACAAGAAAAAATAACCTACAGTGCACTAAAAATTATACTAAAATATTTGTAATGTTGAAGATAACAACGCCCACCCACCCCCCACCCCCCGCTACAGAGGACGGACATCGCCCATCGCTACATGACGGAAAGCGGTGACGGTGCGCCGCGGTATACTATGCACAGTTGGACTAAAATATCTGCAATATATCTGCAATCTGCTACAGAAGAGTAGCGGGGGGGGGGGGGGCGTTCGCAACATGTTGTGATAACACACAGTTGTAATTTACCGATGGGTCAAAAGTCATTTGGATTACAATTTTCAGGGATAAAGAATAATTTAGCTTATAACACTTACCTGTCCACAACAGCAGTGTAGCTGGCAAACTTCTCTTCCTCATTGTCAGATGAACATGACGCTGGTCCGCTTGTTATGGACTCGTGGTTCTGGTCACGCGACCCAGTCAAACCATAATTCTATTATTGCGGTTTTGGCGAACGATTTTTCAAAACAAATAAGAACAGTAGTAAGAAAAAAAGACTGGCGAACGCCTGTGTGTCACTCAGCCTTACACAAAACAGCTTTCGAACTTCTGTGCTTCAATTGGCTGGCTGTATTCGCAGCCGTTGGTAGGCGGGTCCTTCTTGCTAGGTTTTCAGTCATTGGTTCTTCAAGGTTTCAGAAACCCAATTCAAGGCTCTTATTAGTCGAATGAGAGGTCAATCACATCGAAACCAATCAAAGCACTCCTTTGGCTTTCTGTTCGCGGCTGTGTCTGTAGTGGAAGAACGTAAATGCAGCTTTTTTTTTCCTTCAGTGCGCCCTAGGACGCACAGTGTGCGTCCTAGGGCGCCCTCGTGCGCTCTAGGATGCAGAGACGTGTCCGCCCGCGGTACACCGGAGTGCAAGAGGTTAAAGATAGACCATATTGTACCGAGGGAAATTCAGATTCTCAGGAAAATTGCCACTTATCAATTAATCGTTAATTGATTGATAAGATGAATCAATTAACAATTAATTAATTAATTGATAACTTGCATCTCTAGTTCATGTCTTATCGAGAGTGGGGAGGATAAGCAGGAAGCTGCTGCTCTCATCTGTGCTCTTCACATGCGCTGCACAGAGGCTCTCCGTGTTTTTGAGTCGCTGTCACATGTAACGCATCGTTGACAGCGTAATAAATAATTTTAATAATATATATTTTCCTTTCATGAAAGCATGTGTTTCTTTTGAGAAATGTATCCAATAAACAATAATTTGAAAAATAAAATAATTAAAATGAACTTCATTAATTTCCATGTATTTTGAGATATAACTGCAGGGAGCCACAGGATGGGGGCTGAAGGGCCATGGGTTGTCGACCCCTTGGCTATGCAGTTGGTATGACAGAATGAGGAGCCACTTTCAAAAGCGTAATTAAACTTACAGTAGATATAAAAAGTCAGCACACCCTTGTTCAAATGCCAGGTTTTTGTGATGTAAAAAAATGAGACCGATATATCATTTCAAAACTTTTTCCACCGTTAATGTGACCTATAATCTGTACAACCCAATTGAAAAACAAACTGAAATCTTTTAAAGGGAAAAATAAAAAATATTTTTTTTAATAACGTAGTTGCTTTAATATGCACACCCTGTTATAACTGGGGATGTGACTCTGTTTAGAATTAACCAATTGTGTTCAAACTCATGTTAAATGGGAGTCAGCATACACCTGCCACCATTTAAAGTGCCTCTGATTAACCCCAAATAAAGTTCAGCTGTTCTAGTAGGCTTTTCCTGATATTTTTGTAGTCGCATCTTACAGCACAAGCCATGGTCCGCAGACAGCTTCCAAAGCATCAGAGGGATCTCATTGTTCAAAGGTATCAGTCAGGAGAAGGGTACAAAAGAATTTCCAAGGCATTAAATATACCATGGAACACTATGAAGACAGTCATCATCAAGTGGAGAAAATACGGCACAACAGTGACATTACCAAGAATTGGACGTCCCTTTAAAATTGACAAAAAGATGAGACGAAAACTGATCAGGAAGGCTACCAAGTTGCCGACAGCAACACTAGCCATGTTTACATGGGCACAAGTAACCGGATTAAAAGCCTGATCGGAATAAAAATGCTTCATGTAAACATGCCAATCTGAAGATTCTGACCTGATCACACTCCTTCGAATCAAAATTTCCTTCCTATTGAGACGGGTGGGTTATGCCAATTGTTAATCTGATTGGTGTGCATATAAACACTTAGACCAAAGTTTGGGTAGAAAATATGTTTACAGCGCATTTTTATACGTCAGCCACATGTCAACGTGATGTATTTCAGCCTTTATAGCAGCTAGCGGAAGACATGGCGGGAGTAAAACAGAGCTAGTCTGTATTGCCCTGCTGTCTCCCTCTGTTCGTCATATGCAGAAGTATGTACTGCTGGGCTTGTAATTTCATTACAGAGATCAGCAGAAGCAAAAGTACAGTCTGAATAGCGCAATACAGGTAAATTTCAAAAAGAGAAAGATCCAAAGCGGGGTTCGTTTACATTGGAAGTTGCTTCTTCTACCGTTTCCGGAATGTCAGACATTTCTGCGCATGTCAAAATTATTTAGTCCATTCAAATGTGTGACACATGTAAACGCACGTCATAATCGGATCAACTTTTTCAGGGTCCATGTAAACAGATGAAATTTTGCACATGTAAACATGGCTACTGAAGGAGCTGCAGGAATTTCTGTTAAGTACTGGCTGTCCAGTACATATGACAACAATCTCCCATCTTTTTCGTGTGTCTGGGCTATGGGGTAGGGTGGCAAGATTGAAACCTTATCTTACGAAGAAAAACATCCAAGCCCGGCTACATTTTGCAAAAACACATTTGAAATCTCCCAAACGCATGTGGGAAAATGTGTTATGGTCTGATGAAACCAACTTTGTTGAACTTTTTGTCCATAATTCCAAAAGGTTTATTTGGCGCAAACACAACACTGCTCATTGCCAAAAGAACACCATACCTACAGTGAAGCATGGTGGTGGCAGCATCATGTTTTGGGGCTGTTTTTCTTCAGCTGGAACTGGGGCCTTAGTCAAGGTGGAGGGAATTATGAAGAGCTCCAAATACCAAATAGTGTTGGCACAAAACCTTCAGGCTTCTGCTACAAAGATGAAGATGAAAAGGCGCTTCATCTTTCAGCATGACAGTGACCCAAAGCACACATCCAAATCAACAATAGAATGGCTTCACCAGAAGAAGATTAAGGTTTTGGAATGGCCCAGACCTGAATCCGATCGAACATCTGTGATCTGAAGAGGGCTGTGCACAGGAGATGCCCTCGCAATCTGACAGATTTGGAATGTTTTTGCAAAGAAGAGTGGGCAAATGTAGGCAAATGGGCAACATGTAGGTTTAGGACGCTCGCGCACGCAGCGACCAGCAGCCGGTGGCTTGTCACCAGACTGCAAGCCAAATCTACCTATGGGTACAAATAAGTAACAAAAAAAAAAAAAAAAAAATATTGCCACATCAAGCTGTGCCACACTGATACACTCTACCCAAAAAGACTGAGTGCTGTAATAAAAGCAAAGGTGCTGCAACAAAGTATTAGTTTAAGGGTGTGCATATTTATGCAACCAGGTTATTGTAATTTTTTTTTATTTTTCCCGTTAAAAGATTTCAGTTTATCTTTCAATTGGGTTGTACAGGTTATATGTCACATTAATGGTGGGAAAGGTTTTGAAATGATTTACTGTATCTTGGTCTCATTTTTTTACATCACAAAAAACCTGGAATTTGAACAGGGGTGTGTAGACTTTTTATATCCACTGTATTCACCCACTCTATTTACAATACTTTTTATTGGGGTGCAGCCACTGGACTCTTTGTAAGGTGATGATAATGATAATGATAATGATGATGATGATAATAATAACCATAATAAGCTCTAGAGAAGTAGATGAGAGGGTATAAACACATCTCAAAACACAACTATTAGTGTGGCTTGTTTTTTTTGTGTCTTTTCTTAGAAAACTTTGACGTTTATTGTAATCGTTCATTTGCTGAGAGAGATTACCATGGTCATGGGGGTGTTATTTACATGGCAGCTGGGAGTTCATTGTTTTCATGGGAGCCAGGGTGTCTGCCAAAATCTGTATTTTCCCCTCGATTGAGATTGGAGCTCTGTGTGTAAGGAATGAAAAGAGGGCATGCACATGCCAATTTAATATCATTAGATTTTTGTTGTGTTTTTGTCCCATATACTGAATTTGATGAAGTTTGACTAAATAATTGTCTCCACTCAACCTTTTGTCAGTTTTTATTACTTTATTAGAACTGAATAACACAGGGTTACAAAAATATTTTTTTTTGTAAGTTGTCTGTGTTTTTCAACTGATTTAAGACAATTTTGCACCGCTGAATCGGAAAATGACATCCGTTTCTCTCAATCAGGTGCTAAGTAAAAACCTGTACTTACTTAGTACAAATTGAATGTTGCGTCATCATTGTTCAAAATTCAGAGAATTTCAAGACATAAAAATATTGCATCATATAAAGCGAAAATACCCGTACATGTAAACAAAAACGTATTAAAAAAACGTGGCCATAATTCAAAAAGTTGACCTGATTGAGCAAAACCAATATGATTTTTGGATTCAGCACATCAAAATTGTCCTAAATCAGCTAACAAAAACTTAGACAATAAATTTGGTGTTGACCAGTGTAATTGAATTAATTAAAAAATTAAAAATTTGCAGTTTAATAAATGTTGTACTGTGCACCGTGTTCCAAATTATTATGCAAATAGGATTTTAGTGTCATAAACATTCAATTTTTTGTTTTTCAATTAAACTCATTGATGGAATTGTGTCTCAGGGCTCTTTGGATCACCGATATCATCAATCTTAGACACCTGTCATAATTAGTTTGCCAGGTGAGCCCAATTAAAGGAAAACCACTTAAGAAGGATGTTCCACATTATTAAGCATGTCACAGGTTCCAGTGAAAAAGGATCCAGTGTTTCTTCTGGCTTAAAGACCTTGGCGTAGTGGCAACATATTTTTCGGGGGGGGGGGGGGGACTCATGACACCATTGTAAACAGAATATGTTAAATTTTATACTATTTATTTCTTTTTTTTTTTAACTTTGGACAGCAACTTTGCATATGGAACTTACCATTTAAAGTGTTGTACAACCAAGGCTTGAATGTTGGAATATTGGGCCAGTTGGGGTCCCACCCAGACATCCTGTGTTTGGAATTTTTAGTGGTGTCATCCTTCTCTCCTCCCTCTGCTCTCACCCCTCCTGGACCCTCTGCCTGAACACTTTCCTCTCCTTGACACCTCTCTTCTGTCTCATCTTTCCCTCTCTGAGCTCTGTCTATGGTGGTATACAAACAGGTTTGAAAATATTAAGTGTCATGTTTTGTCCTGCAGGATTTTTTTTGGTCATGGTTTACATAAATGATAAAATGTGTATTTTTTTGTATTTTTATTCTAGTATTTCTTTTTTTTCCATTGAGAGAGTAGGGAAGGGAAGAGAAAACCCCCCCATTCATAATAGTAATTTACTCATGCATACTTAAATTATATGATCAGAGGTAGGTATAGTAGCCAGAAATTCTACTCAATGTAAAAGCAGTGCTTTAAAATTAATAATTACAAGTAGACAACCAAAAATTTCTAGTTAAGGGTTCAAACAGCACCTACTTAAAAACTTGAGTAATGACTTCAGTGTTTCCTCTGGCTTAAAGACCTTGGCGCGGTGGCAACATATTTTTTGTCCCGGGGGGGTGGGGGAGTAAACATACTGGAATATGTTAATTTTATACTATTTATTTCTTTTTTAAAATTTTACACCGTAATGTTGCATATGGAACTTACCATTTGAAGTATTGTACAACCGAGGCTTGAATATTGGGCCAGTTGGGATCCCACCCAGACATCCTGTGTTTAGACTTTTTAGTGGTGTTATCCTTCTCTCCTTCCTCTGCCTGAACACTTTCTTCTCCTTGGTTCCGCTCCTCTGACTCATCTTGCCCTCTCTGAGCTCCGTCTAATTCAGGTTCTCTCTCTGTCTATGGTTGTATACAAACAGGTTAGAAAATATCAAGTGCCATGTTTTGTCCTGCAGGATTTTTTTGTCATGGTTTACATAAATGACAAAAATGTGTATTTTTTTGTATTTTTACCTCCGCCAAGGAGGTTATGTTTTCATCGGCGTTGGTTTGTCTGTCTGTCTGTTTGTTTGTTTGTTTGTTAGCAAGATAACTCAAAAAGTTATGGACGGATTTTCATGAAATTTTCAGAGATTGTCAGAAATGGGGTATCCGACAGATGATTACATTTTGGTGGTGATCCGGATCACCGTCTGGATCCAGGAATTTTTTAAAAGATTTTTTTAATTAATTAATTTATTTTTTTTTATTTAACATTGCGAGATAGGGCCATTTTCAATATTTTTTCAATATTTTTTTTTTGTGCATGTAACTCTGCCAAAAAATCATCACAACACTTGGAAAAAAAAAAAAAATACAGGACAACATGCCCACAGGGGAACTGTGGCGCTTGGCGGAGGTCTGCGCTCTCTGAGTGCTTTTCTAGTTATTCTAGTGTTTCTCTTTTTCCATTGAGAGAGTAGGGAAGGGAAAGAAACATTCATAATAGTAATGTACTCAAGCATGCTTAAATTATATGATCAGGTGGGTATAGTAACCAGAAATTCTACTCATGTAAAAGCAGTGCTTTGAAATTAATAATTAAAAGTAGACAACCAAAAATTTCTAATTGAGTTAAGGGTACAAAGAGCACCCTCTTAAAACTTGACTAATGACTTCAGTCTTGAAGGTTTAAGGTTTTTCTCCAAAATTTATAAAAATTTTCTTGTAGTTTTCTACTTTTCTCTGAAAATCTAAAGTTGAAACCATGTTCCTCAAATTTGTAATTTCCTCTTGTAAAATTGACTTTTCTTGTACATTTGAAACTTTATTATAAATTTGTGGACTATTTTATGACTAATTTTTGTCAGCCGCTGAAGGACCTCAGTTTAGAGCTAGCGTTTTTAGCTGTTGCTTTGTTACTGCCGCTGGAGAATAAAAACGGCACGCCTGCTCGTGTGAGAAAAGAGAGAAATTGCCAGTCTCATAACTTAATATTGTAGTAGCTGGTGAAATATATCCTCAACAATTCATCAGTCCCCCTGCCTTTCCCTTCATATGAAGCCGGCTGCATTTGAATTCTAACCACATCTCTTAGGTAAGCGACTC
Organism: Pholidichthys leucotaenia; assembly: GCA_020510985.1. Lineage (NCBI taxonomy): Eukaryota > Metazoa > Chordata > Actinopteri > Cichliformes > Pholidichthyidae > Pholidichthys > Pholidichthys leucotaenia. Next base: position 316,766,668 of record CM035839.1, on the reverse strand, counting down.
TTCCATTATGGCGCCCGTTTCCAGCGGGTTAAAACCATGATAAACGCCAGTGCTTACATACCTCTTATGATTTTTTTTTTTCATGTTTAAAGTACTTTAATAAAGTTATGCGTTTAGAGTACTTTAATAAACTCATGTTTCTGTGGGACAGTCACGCTTAGCAAGACACTACTGACTGACTGGAAAACTCGTGTGAGCGGGGCGCTTCTAAACTCTGCGCGGATGACAGCCACGCGTGTTGTTCGTGTGCACGCTTGCGGAAGGTCATTGCTTCATATATTTTTATTAATAAAATCATATTGGCTTGGTGTGGCGGTACGATTTCTGGCGAGGCGGACCGCCACGGGGAAATGTTGCCAGAGGAAAAACCCTGGACTTCAGTCTTGAAGGTTTGAAGTTTTTCTCCAAAATTTATAACAATTTTCTTATAGTTTTCTACTTTTCTCTGTAAATGTATCTAAATTTGCAACCATTTTCCTCAAATTTGTAATTTTCTCTTGTACATTTGAGACTATTATAAATTTGTGGATTATTTTATGGTTAATGTTTATTCTTTTTTAATCCAATCCAACTTTATTTATAAAGCTCTTTAAAAACGACAGTTGACACAAAGTGCTGTACATCAACGATAAATAAAATATAAAAACAATAAAATACAGCTAAAGTTCAAAACAGCACACACAAAACAATAGTCATACAATAGAGACAATAAGAAGAAAAAACGGGCCTTCGCCCCCCCGCACGCCCGTGGAACCCGCTGCCCGTCGTCCCTCGCTGGCTTGGAAAATGTGCCGTCATCACTGCATGGGCTGCATGAATAATAAAGTAAACAATTTGGCACAGATCTTCCTGTGAGCAGTAAGTGGCACTATCCCTTTTGTCAGATATTTTTATTTAGGAGTGCACGGAGTGGGACAAATCTCCGCCCGTCGTCCCTTTCTGGCTCGGAAAATGTGCCGTCATCACTGCAAGGGCTGCATGAATATTAAAGAAAACCATTTGGCGCAGCTCTCCCAACTCCCACTTCCAACACACAGCCCCCCATCCTGACCCTGACTAAGTCCCAGGTGATGACGGACCTGAGGAAGATCAAGGCGAGGAAGGCGTCGGGACCGGACGGCATCAGCGCAAAGCTCCTCAAGTCCTGTGCAGACCAGCTATGTGGGATTGTGGAGTACATATTCAACCTGAGCCTGAAGCTTGGGAGGGTACCACAGCTGTGGAAAACATCTTGTGTGGTACGTGTACCAATGACTTCCCACCCCAAAGACCTGAACAGTTACAGACCAGTGGCCTTGACGTCCCACATGATGAAGACCCTTGAGAGACTGCTACTTGCTCACCTGCGCCCCCTGGTGGGACCAGCGATGGATCCACTCCAGTTCGCCTACCAGCATGGCATTGTGGTGGAGGATCCGGTGATCATCTTCCTTCACCGTTGTCTGTCCCACCTGGAGAAGCCCGGGAATGTGGTGAGGATCATGTTCTTTGACCTCTTCAGTGCTTTCAACACCATCCAAACGATGATCCTGAAGGACAAGCTGCTGTGCTAAGGGGTGGACCAGCACCTGTCATCATGGATCCTGGACTACCTCACTAACCGGCCTCATTTTGTGAGAACCCGGGACTGTGTGTCTGACACGATTATCGGTAGCATGGGGGCCCCCCAGGGAACGGTTTTGGCTCCCTTCCTGTTCACCCTTTATACTGCGGACTTCTCACACAACACAACACACTGCCATCTACAGAAGTTCTCTGATGACTCTGCGATCGTTGGCCTCATCTCCAATGGAGATGAAGCTGAGTACAGAGGGCTTATCCAGGACTTCGTGGACTGGTGCCATTGGAACTGCCTCCAGATCAACACGAGGAAAACTAAGGAGTTGGTGGTGGACTGCCGCAGGCAAGGACAACCCCTCACAGCACCAGTAAATATACAGGGAACAGACATCGAGACGGTGACATCCTATAAGTACCTGGGTGTTCATCTGAACAATAAACTAGACTGGTCACACAATACTGACGCACTCTACAAGAAGGGACAGCGCAGGCTGTTCCTACTGAGGAGACTCAGGTCTTTTGGTGTACAAGGGGCGCTGCTGAAGACATTCTATGACACTGTGGTGGCATCAGCCATCACTTTTGGAGTGGTCTGCTGGGGCAGTGGCATTACAGCAGCCGATAGGAAGAGACTGAACAAACTGATCAAGAAAGCTAGCTCTGTCCTGGGGCAGCGCGTTGACCCAGTGGAGGAGATAGGAGAGAGAAGGACGGTGGCTAAACTGTCATCTTTGCTGGAGTCCGAGTTCCACCCTATGCAGGACATACTGAATGCACGGAGGAGCTCATTTAGCAGCAGACTACATCATCCTAGGTGCACAGCCGAGAGGTTTCGCAGGTCCCTCCTCCCAACGGCTGTCAGACTGTACAACCTAAGCGGGGCTGCTCTTAGAGATAGCCTAAAGACGTGACAACCTAATAGTTTTGAATGCAAAAGACTTATACAATGGTCCCCTCCGGCATACAATTAGGAAAATACCGGTCGCTATGGAGGGTGAGAATATGTATGGGTACATAATCATACTATATAGGATAACTAAGTAGACGGTTGTGCTGTTTCATCCCATCTAGCAACAATGCTCTGCACTGTGTGTGTGTTTATATATTTACACATTTATTCCATCTAGCTACAATGCTCCGCACTGGGTGTTTATATATCTACATATTATTCCATCTAGCTACAATGCTCCACACTGTGTGTGTTGAAGCACGCTGGTCGCCATGGAAACAGTTCTGTACTATCTACATGTACTGTCAATCAGCCCTAGTGATTCCTTCATGTATTTTTTTTTCTGCTAGTGAAAGAAAAAGAGAGAAAAAATTTTTCAGCAATTCTTCCTTTTAAAAATAGGGGCGCTAAAACTTTTGTTTGTTATTTTTATGTAGACATGTTTGGTGCAGGACTAATATCAATCGTCGAAAATGTAGTGCAAATTGTTGCAAGTTTGCCCCATGTATAAATGTCTGTTATTGAAATGCAATGAGTGGGTTTCCATGGCAACTGTGCTTATCGCAGGACAAAAGTGACTTCCACCAAAGGTAGTCCAATGCACTCTGAGGAACCACTGAAAAGGTCATGTCATCGTGACTACTTGTCTTTGTGCAAAATTAGAAACAATTTTGTGCAGTACCTCATGTCAGCAGTAGGTGTGGGTGTGACAGTTTTGTGAATATTGATATCAATCAATCAATCAATGCATCAGATTTATATAGCGCTTTATCATAGACACTCAAAGACGCTTTACAGAAATTAAGGGTCATCCACCACCTAGATGGATGAAGCAGCCACAATACGGCGCCATCCCTTTTAACTATTCACACACACACACACACACACATTCACACAAAGGGCCACTTTAGAGTCTCCAATTAACCTAACCTGCATGTTTTTGGGATGTGGGAGGAAACCGGAGAAATCCCGGGGTAAACCCACGCATACACGGGGAGAACATGCAAACTCCACACAGATCACTGTTGGTCGGGGGCTGGGATCGAACCCACGATCCCCACGATCCCCTGGCCAAGGGTAAACTGTGCTGCCGCAGTGCTAACCACTGCGCCACCGTGCAGCCCAAACAGACATACAGATATACAGACACGTTCAGAGTGGGATCAGTATGATTTGTGCAAAGATTTTTCCAAATCAAGCGAGAATTGTCTGAGCTGTAACTGTCATGTTTTGTTTGGCAAGAAAGCCACTGAAGAACGGCAGTTGCCATGAAATCAGTTCTGTACTATGTGCATGTACTATCAATGAGCCCAAGTCATTCCTTCATGTAATTTTGTTAAGCTGGTGAGAGAAAATTTAAAAAAAAACAGTCGTCAGTAATTTTTTCTTTAATCATTAGGGGGCGCTATGAGTTTTGTTTATTATTTGTGTATAGACGAGTTTGTGGAAGGGAGAATATTGATCGTATAAAATTTGTTGCAAATTGTACAAAGTTTGTCCATTTTACAAGGGTCTAATGTTGTTACCACTAGGCGGCGCTAAAACTTTTGTTATTTTATATAGTAGTGTTCAGGGTGGGACTCTTATCCATTGTCGAAAATTTGATGAAAATCAGACAAAGTTTGTCCAAGATACAACTTTCTGAAATTTCATGGCAAGTAGTCAACCGGAAGTAAGTGTACTTCCCTGTAAGTTATGTGTTGTCCACCGATATTGGACTACATATGACAGTGACCTCAACATATGTTTAAAAATTTAGACCTCCAAAACCTTCCCACCCCTCCCCATATGCTCATGGATTGAATGGCGAGGAGGTTGTGTCCATGTTAACACGTTTGATGTTATACTATTGTTGATGTTCAGTGATTATCATGGCTGTGTTCTGATGAATCTCAGAAAATTTCACATCATTCTGCCCAGCCGCTTGTGAGTAATAAATGAAACAGTTTTCAGCAATTCTTTCATTAACCACTATGTGGCGCTATATCGGTTGTCAGGTATTTTGATGTCATTGCGTTCGGGGTGGGAGTATTTTCCTTCATGGAAAGTTTTGTGGACATGGGACCAGTTTTGCACGAGTTACAGGTGGTTGAAGTTGTAAGGGGAGGAGTCAAACTTTGTCATGGCAACACTTTCTTGTCAGTTATGTGTTGTCCACCCATATTGTACTATATGTGACAGTAACCTAAACCTATGTTCCAAATTTCATGACTCCAGGACGTTCCCACACCTCCCCATAAGCTCACGGATTGAATGGCGAGGTGGGCGTGTCCATGTTAACACATTTGATGTTATACTATTGTTGATGTTCAGTTATTATCATGGCTGTGTTCTGATGAATCTCAGAAAATTTCACATCATTCTGCCCAGCCGCTTGTGAGTAATAAATAAAACAGTTTTCAGCAATTCTTTCATTAACCACTATGTGGCGCTATATTGGTTGTCAGGTATTTTGATGTCATTGCGTTCGGGGTGGGACTATTTTCCTTCATGGAAAGTTTTGTGGACATGGGACAAGTTTTGCCCGAGTTACAGGTGGTTGAAGTTGTAAGGGGAGGAGTCAAACTTCGCCATGGCGCCATGGCAACACTTCCTTGTCAGTTATGTGTTATCCACCCATATTTTTTTTTTTTTTTTGTTACTTATTTGTACCCGTAGGTAGACTTGGTTTGCAGTCTGGTGACAAGCCACCGGCTGTTGGTCGCTGCGTGCGCGAGCGCCCTAAACCTACATGTTTTTGGTGTGCGGGAGGAAACCGGAGAAATCCCGGCGTAAACCCGCGCAACACGGGGAGAACATGCAAACTCCACACAGCTCACTGTTGGTCGGGGGCTGGGATCGAACCCACGATCTCATGATCCCTGCGATCCCCCGGCCGAGGGTAAAACTGTGCTGCCACAGTGCTAAGCCACTGCGCCACCGTGCAGCACCGTGCACCATATTGAACTATATGTGACAGTAACCTAAACCTATGTTCCAAATTTCATGACTCCTGGACGTTCCCACCCCTCCCCATAAGCTCACGGATTGAATGGCGAGGAGGGCATGTCCATGGTAACACGTTAGATGTCATACTAATGTTGATGTTCAGTTATGATCATGGCTGTGTTCTGATGAATCTCAGAAAATTTCACATCATTCTGCCCAGCTGCGTGTGAGTAATAAATAAAACAGTTTTCAGCAATTCTTTTGTTATCCACTATGTGGCGCTATATCGGTTGTCAGGTATTTTGAGGTCATTGCGTCCGGGGTGGCACTATTTTCGTTCATGTAAAGATTTGTGGACATCGGGACAAGTTTTGGCCGAGTTACAGGTGGTTGAATTTGTAAGGGGAGGAGTCAAACTTCGCCATGGCGCCCTGGCCACGCCTTTTGAGATTTTGACTTAATTTATATAATTTTTAATGGCCAATGCCTGTAGATGCCCCCATGTAAAAATGAGCTCAATTGGATCAGGTTCCTAGGACAAGTGCGTTAAAATGTGAGGTGTGACTTTTTTCCGAATTGGAGGTGGGGCGAATTTGAGGCAAGATGGCGGCCTTCCTGTTGGCGGTGGTTATGGGCCACAATGATGTTTTTTGCATGTCTTGAGGTGATTCACACCTCACCCAAATTTGATGTGTCTACGGCAAAGTTTATGGTCTCCAATCTCCATAGACCTTGCACGTTTGGCCCCACCCACAAAAATGAGGGGTGGGGGGGCACATATGTTTTCCAGTTTATCGAATTTTTTGCCGGGTCTGAGGGGTTGGCCAAAAAAAATCACGTTTTGGTTAACGTTCAGAGGGTGAAAAATGCGATCATTTAGGCAGAATAATAATAACGAAAAAAAATAAATAAACGCAAGCAGATACAATAGGGCTTTCGCCAACTGACGTCAGTGGCTCAGGCCCTAATAAAATCAATGTCTCAAACTGGGTCAAAAGCCAGAGAATAAAAATGGGTTTCAAGAGGAGTTTTAAAACTGGACAGTGAAGAGGCCTGCCTGATGGACAAAGGCAGATTATTATAAAATTACTGTTTTTTTTTAATAAATTTGAAACAGAATGTGGCAGCATTTTTACTTTTTTCCTCATACAGTTTAAACTTTTGACCATAATTTTATAGAGTCAGAACAGAACAATAATTTTAACTCTGAATTCAAAGAAATATAATTATTAAAATTATACTTAAAGAAATAAAATAACTTAAATGACCAAATATGCAGTTATTTCTGTTATAATATTTTTTTTTAGAAATCTCATCAACCAGACAGCAGGAAAAACTTCCCTTATTTTGAAATCCAAATGTTGGCACGTTTAGTTTCTCTGTAGGCTGCTGACGGATTAAAGTCACTGACTTCGTGAATTTCAGTCATCTTAACTTACCAGGTACATAATAATGAACACAAATTATTAGTTAATATTGTAGTACCTGGTGAAGTAAATTCTCAGCAATTCATCAGTCACTCTTGCCTTTACCTGCAATGAAGCCTAACCAGACCTGTTAGCTAAGCGACGCCTTATTGTTGTTCCATTTACCAGCGGGTTAAAACCACCATAAATGCCTCCACTCTCTTGTACTTTTTTCTGCGTTTAAAGTACTTTAATAAGCTCATGTTTCTCTTGGACAGCAATGCTAGAGAGCCTGCAGAAATGGCCACGCAGGCGCCGCACGGGCGGGTGCTTCCGCGCGGATGACAATCACGCGCATTGTTCGTGTGTGCGCTTGTGGAGCGTTTCTTTCATATTTAATTTTTCTTCAATTAATATATTTTAGGTGCGGCGGTAAACTTCCTTAGTGCAGCAGGCCACCACACAGAAATGTTACCAGAGGAAACCCTGCGTTCTGAACTGCTCTTTATAAACTGGAGAAATGAGTTTTTGTTTTTACTGAATATGTTGAACATAATTAATGCTGGCCTGTGAAACTGTCCTTTATAAATTTAAAGAAAAAAACTATCCCATGATATTGTGAAGAATATGGTTATTGTAAAAATTCACAGAAATATTGTGACATCATTTTTAGGCCATATTGCCCATCCCTACTGCTAACCAATGCTCACAAGCAGAAACGGTTGCAGTGGGCCCAGAAATACATGAAGACTAATTTTCAAACAGTCTTGTTTACTGAGGAGTGCCGTGCAACCCTGGATGGTCCAGATGGATGGAGTAGTGGATGGTTGGTGGATGGCCACTGTGTCCCAACGAGGCTGCAACATCAGCAAGGAAGTGGCGGAGTTATGTTTTGGGCCAGAATCATGGGGAGAGAGCTGGTAGGCCCCTTTAGGGTCCTTGAAGGTGTGAAAATGACCTCGGCAAAGTATATAGCTTCTGACTGACCACTTTCTTCCATGGTACAAAAATAACTGTGCCTTGCGTAGCAAAATTATCTTCATGCGTGACAATGCACCATCTCATGCTGCAAAGAATACCTCTGTGTCATTAGCTGCTATGGGCATAAAAGGAGAGAAACTCATGGTGTGGCCTCCATCCTCCCTTGACCATAACTCTATTGAGAACCTTTGGAGCATCCTTAAGCAAAAGATCTATGAGGGTGGGAGGCAGTTCACATCAAAACAGCAGCCGTGGGAGGCTATTCTGACATCTTGCAAGGAAATTCAAGCAGAAACTCTCCAAAATCTCACAAGTTCAATGGATGCAAGAATTGTGAAGGTTGTATCAAAGAAGGGGCCCTATGTTAACATGTAACTTGCCCTGTTGAGATGTTTTTGTTTGAAATAGGTTTTGATTTCAGTAAATATGACCTCCTAATACTGCAAATTCAACAAATGACCATTTTCAGTTCTTTACAACCAAAAAAATGTTTTGAAACTCTGTTGTGCATAATAATTTGAAACAGTGCATTTTGACTTTTTTTATTTTTGCAAAAAAAAAAGTTTTTGGGAGGTTTGTTCAATAAAATTTGAATTATGCTTTAACGGTTGATGACTTGAAAATTATGCTGTCATTTGCATTGACTATTTAGGAAAATCAGAGCCAAATATCACTTGCATAATAATTTGGAACATGGTGTATAGTGTGTACCATGTGCTGGTGCATCTCAGTAAATTACAGATGTCATGGTTTTTATTTCATTTTTAAAACCATTACCAATATCATAAATTTATCTTTTAGTTATATTACAAAAAATAACTTTCACGTTCTAATTTACTGAGATGCACTAGTTGACTGTTTTAACAGGAAAATAAATTGTGAGCTGCTTTATCTGTTGCATGTTGAACATTATCACAGTACCCCGGAAATCTAGGCAAACCCAGTATGATCTGGGCTTCCTCTGTTGTCTGTTACCTCAGTATTAACTTGAGTTTGGTCTGCTTTCGCGTCTTGTGGCGAGTTGAAGGCAGGGACTGATTTTTAGGCTCATGTAGTCTTTCTTTGCTCCGGTCAGTTTCTCCGCTATGTTAATTTGAAGCAGGTGGACCTTCAAGCTTGCATGCTATTAGAAATTGCTGTGGTGGTGAGGCACTCCGACGTAACCCGTAAGGGTGAGTTTTTTTCGCTCTGCACAGCGCATGCGCTCTGGGGGGCTTGATGTGGTCTTCTGCTTTTTCAGTTGAAATGTGGCAGTGGATGACCAAGTGCGGCCCCGCCTGGGCAGCGACACCACTACATTTCATAGAATAAGCTCCTATTGAAAAGGACTGCTGAGTTGTCAATTAATTGACAACTAATTCAATTTAGTCAACTAAATTCTTATCGACAATTAATCAAAAGTCGGCAGCACGGTGGCGCAGTGGTTAGCACAGTGGCAGCACAGCAAGAAGGTCATGGGATCGATTCCACCCTTGACCATCGTGGGTTCGATCCCACCCCCAGACCATTGGTGACCCTTCTGTGTGGAGTTTGCATGTTCTCCCCGTGTCTGCGTGGGTTTACTCCGGGCACTCCGGTTTCCTCCCACATGCCAAAAACATGCAAGTTAGGTTAATTGGCATCAAAACTGGGGATTCTAAATTGTCCTTAGGTATGGATGCGAGAGTGAATGGTTGTCTGTCTCTCTGTGTTGGCCCTGCGATGGACTGGCGATCTGTCCAGGGTGTACCCTGCCTCTCGCCCAAAAGATGCTGGGATAGGCTCCAGCCCCCCCGCGACCCGAAAGGATTAAGCGGTAGAAGATGGATGGATGGATGGATGGAATTAATCAAAAGTCAATTAATCATTAACATCCCTAGTAAATATATAATTTATTTTTACTTTGAAAAAAGTTTTTTTTTGGTCTTCAATAAAGATCATTTTTACAAATAAATCCATCCATCTTTTCAACTCTAATTTCTCAGTCTTGAATTATATCAAATTTTTTATAATTGGAACACAAACTAGTTTTTTCATTATACCCACCACAGCAAAGTTCATCAGTCTGTTTGACGTTTCTAATGTCACCAGTATAGCTTTTATATTTCTGATTGGAATGATTTCATGTTTATACAGTAGCTTTAACTCGTCAATACTATGGACAAGTTTGATTTAGAGATAAATCTAATGAGGGGTGTCGCTACATTTCTGATTGAATTGACTTCCTATTTATACAGATGTTTTAACTCAAATGAGGGGTTCCACTTTTGGGGACGGGGACTTATTTTTTCCCAGTCCATTTTATGTTGATCACGGTTCTCATTAGGGGCCCCTGATATGGGGATTTGTGGAGCTTGCTCACTAAAGTTCTTTCATTCTTAATAAATTAACCTGTTTGTAAATTCTGAATTGTCTTTTCCATCAAATGTGATAAAATAATGAAAAGTACAATTTTTCAGAGTTGACAGGGTTTCCTCTGGTTACATTTCCATGTGGTGGCCCACCGCCCTTTGGGAAGTATGCCGCCACACCTATGATAAATTAATTTAAGAAAAATTAAATTTTAAAGAAACGCTCCGCACACATGCACATGAACAACACGTGTAACTGTCATCCGTACAGAGGTGCCCCGCCCACCCACATAACCGTTTCTGCAAGCAGAGAGTGTCTCTTTGGTGTTGCTGTCCGAGAGAAGCATGAGCTTATTAAAGTACTTTAAACATGGAAAAAAGTACAAGATCTATATATGCAGTGAAGGCATTTATGGTGGTTTTAAAAGGAACTCCGATTATATTGGCATGTTAGCTCTATATGCTTTATTTTTATGTTACTAACATAACTATAATATAATTTTTTAAAAAATAATTTCCAGTTTTATATATTTTTAAAAAACTTTATTACGATGTAAATCGCCATTATTGTTTACGTCGCAATGCATTCTGGGTAGTGACGTAGAAAGGTTGCAGCCGTTTTTTCTGTCTTATACAAGCCAAGAAGCGACGCTCCTAACTACTGCCATTTGTCAGTGAAAATGCCACATTGCGCAGCTTTTGGATGTAATTTCCAATCAAAGGGAAATAAAGAGAGCAGGGTAAGCCTCCATAGCTTTCCTAAAGAGGGAAAGTGGAGGAAAAAGTGGGGCGGCAGCGGCTCAGCAGGTAGAGCAGGTCGTCTAATAACCCGATGGTTGGCGGTTCGCATCACGCTCTCCCCAGATATCCTGCCGCTGTGTCCCTGGGCAAGACACTTCACCCGCATTGCCTCCAGTGCCCATAACACTGGGTATGAATGTGTAAAAATGTTTAAATGCTCGGTGGTGGCCGGAGAGGCTGTTGGCGTGGATTGGCAGCCACATTTCCCTCACTCTGAGTCTGTGATCACGCGCTGTACGCTGTGATAATAACACAATATCGCTCAAAGCGCACAAGCGTGTGCTTTGCGCACCAGTGTTGCGGATGAAATAAGGGAACCCAGTGTGGAGGCACGGAATAATTGCAGGCAGGACACGCGAACAAGTTTAAAAGGGTGTTTATTTCATACTCCAGCGCTGTGGAGCGAGCCCTTTTTTTTTTTTTTTATTACTTATTTTGTACTAACCACAGTGCGCAGTGGGCAGCAGTTTACCTTCGGCCGGGAGATCGCGGAGATCGTGGGTTCGATCCCTGCCCTCGGCCAACAGTGATCTGTGTGGAATTTGCATGTTCTCCCCGTGTTTGCGTGGGTTTACTCCGGGGTTTCTCCAGTTTCCTCCCACATGTCAAAAACATGCATGATTGGCAGCCACATTTCCCTCACTCTGAGTCTGTGATCGCGCGCTGTAACGCATGCCTGATAAAGCTGACATATGTATTAATCACGCTGTGATAATAGCACAATATCGCTCAAAGCGCGCGCATGAGACATGTCTGTGATCGCACACTTGTGTTGACTGTTCCTGCCTTTCCTCTCCTAACTGTGGTTTTGGGACGCAGGGGAGATGCATCTTCCTCTGCGGTCAATTCCCGAGTAAATCTCACTCTTGTGGCCGCAATCCCCCGGCCGAAGGTAAACTGCTGCCCACTGCGCACTGTGGTTAGTACAAAATAAGTAATAAAAAAAAAAGGGGGCTCGCTCCACAGCGCTGGAGTATGAAATAAACACCCTTTTAAACTTCAGTTCGCGTGTCCTGCCTGCAATTATTCCGTGCCTCCACACTGGGTTCCCTTATTTCATCCGCAACACTGGTGCGCAAAGCGCACGCTCGTGCGCTTTGAGCGATATTGTGTTATCACAGCGTACAGCGCGTGATCACAGACTCAGAGTGAGGGAAATGTGGCTGCCAATCCACGCCAGCAGCCTCTCCGGCCACCACCGAGCATTTAAACATTTTTACACATTCATACCCAGTGTTATGGGCACTGGAGGCAATGCGGGTGAAGTGTCTTGCCCAGGGACACAACGGCAGGATATCTCAGGAGAGCGTGATGTGAACCGCCAACCATCGGGTTATTAGACTACCTGCTGAGCAGCTGCCGCCCCACTTTTTCCTCCACTTTCCCTCTTTAGGAAAGCTATGGAGGCTCACCCCGCTCTCTTTATTTCCCTTTGATTTGAAATTACATCCAACAAATTACATCCAACATCCGCAATGTGGCATTTTCACTGACAAATGGCAGTAGTTAGGAGCTTCGCTTCTTGGCTTGTATAAGACAGAAAAAACGGCTGCAACCATTCTACGTCACTACCCAGAATGCATTGCGACGTAAACAAAAATCGTAATAAAGTTTTTTAAAAATATATAAAACTGGGAATTATTTTCAAAAAAATTATATTATAGCTATGTTAGTAACATAAAAATAAAGCATATAGAGCTAACATGCCAATATAGTCGGAGTTCCTTTTAACCCGCTGGTAACTGGAACAACAATGAGGAGTCGCTTAGCTAACAGGTCTGGTTAGGCTTCATTGCAGGTAAAGGCAAGAGTGACTGATGAATCGCTGAGGATTTACTTCACCAGCTACTACAATATTAACCTCTTGCACTCCAGGATACCACGGGCGGTCACGTCTCTGCGTCCTAGCGCGCCCTCGTGCGCCCAAGGACGCACACTGTGCATCCTAGGGTGCACTGAAAAAAAAAAAAAGCTGCATTTCCGTTCTTCCACTACAGACACAGCCGCGAACAGAAAGCCAAAGGAGTACTTTGATTGGTTTAGATTTGATTGACCTCTCATTCGACTAATAAGAGCCTTGAATTGGGTTTCTGAAACCTTGACGAACCAATGACTGAAAACCTAGCAAGAAGGACCCGCCTACCAACGGCTGCGAATACAGCAAGCCAGTTGAAGCAGAGAAGTTCAAAAGCGTGCGTCCCGTGCGTAAAATCTGTTTTGTGTAAGCCGCTGGGTGACACACACGCATTCGCCAGTCTTTTTTTTCTTATTACTGTTCTTATTTGTTTTGAAAAATCGTTTGCCAAAACCGCAATCATGGAAGTGCAAAACCGCAATAATGGAATCATGGTTTGACCGGGTCGCGTGACCAGAACCACGAGTTGTAACAAGCGGACCAGCATCATGTTCGTCTGACAATGAGGAAGAGAAGTTCGCCAGCGACACTGCTGTTGTGGACAGGTAAGTGTTATAAGCTAAATTATTCTTTATCCCTGAAAATTGTAATCAAAATGACTTTTGACCAATCGGTAAATTACAACTGTGCGTCATCGCCACATGACAGACCGTGGTGACCGTGAAGGCCCCCCCCCCCCCCCCCGCTACTCTTCTGTAGCGGATTGCAGATATAGTGCAGATATTTTAGTACAACTGTGCGTAGTAGACTGCGGCGCACCGTCCCCACTGTCCATCATGTAGCGATAGACGATGTCTGTCCTCTGTAGTGGGGGGGGGGGGAGTTGTTATCCTGTACATTACAGATATTTTAGTATAATTTTTAGTGCATTGTAGGTTATTTTTTCTTGTAAAAAAAAAGCCACACATTTTTTACGTAGCATGCTTCTTTGTGTGTGGGGGCTTGTTTGTTCATTCTTTCATTCATTCATGAATAAACAACCCCCCCCCCCCCACACACACACAGCCCTGAGTGTCACCTTTCATTAGAGCCCAAGATGAAGCTTCTATATTGAATCATTCAAAAGTTACAGACGTTTTTCCAAACTGTGCCATTTGGCACAATTTGGCACAGTTCAAAAACGCCTGGGAACAACCTGACAAAAAAGCTGTTTAATATGTTCATTTTTTGTGGTATTGTTACAAAATTTTGACCTCAGCTGGATAACACTTGGTTCTACATTTCTGTTGCATTTTCCAGCCCGGATCTGACAGCTGTGTGTTATTTGCAAGCATTTGTATCTAAAAAAAACACCCAGGCGAAATTTATTTTCTTCAAGTTCAGTATGTTTAGATGACTGTTACTCAGTGGCAGGAGCACTTGGAGAGATTATGACTGTTTTGCCAAAAAATTCAAAGTGTTTTCTTTTAAATGAGACCAACCCCATGAAGATGCTGCAAAGGGTTGAAGAACAGCTTTTGATTTACTTTGGGTGCGTTATTTTTAGGCGTTTTTAGGGAAATTGACCAGAGTGCAAGGGGTTAACTAATAATTTATGTTAATTATTATGTACCTGGCAAGTTAAGATGATTGAAATTCACGAAGTCATTAGCTTTAATCCGTCGACAGCCTTCAGAGAAACTAAATGTGTCAACTTTTGCATTTCAAAATAATTAAGGTTTTTCCTGCTGTCTGGTTGGTGAGGAGATTTCTAAAAAAAAAAAAAAAAAAAAAGCTATAAATATATAGAAATATTATAATAATGAAATAACTGCATCTTTGGTCATTTAAGTTAATTTATTTCTTTAAATATAATTTTAATAATTATATTTCTTTGAATTCAGAGTTAAAGTTATTGTTCTGTTCTGGCTCTACAAAATTATGGTCAAAAGTTTAAACAGCATGAGGAAAAAAATAAATTTTTTTGTCACATTCCGTTTCAAATTTATTAAAAAAAAACAAACAGTAATTTTATAATAATCTGCCTTTGTCCACCAGACAGGCCTCTTCACTGTCCATTTTGAAACTCTGCTTAAAACCCATTTTTATTCTCTGGCTTTTGACCAAGTTTAAGACATTGATTTTATTTGTTCTTATTGTCTCTATTGTATGACTATTGTTTTGTTTGTACTGTTTTGTACTTATGCTGTATTCTATTGTTTTTATATTTTATTTATTGTTGATGTACATCAATATGTGTCAACTGTTGCTGTTTTTAAAGAGCTTTATAAATAAAGTTGGATTGGATTAAAAAAGGATAAACATTAACCATAAAATAATCCACACATTTGTAATAGTCTCAAATGTACAACAAAAGTCATAATTTTACAAGAGAAAATTACAAATTTGAGGAAAATGGTTGCAAATTTAGATACATTTACAGAGAAAAGTAGAAAACTATAAGAAAATTGTTACAAATTTTGGAGAAAAACCTCAAACCTTCAAGACTGAAGTCATTACTCAAGTTTTTAAGTAGGTGCGCTTTGTACCCTTAACTTAACTAGAAATTTTTGGTTGTCTACTTTTAATTATTAATTTCAAAGCACTGCTTTTACACGAATAGAATTTCTGGCTACTATACCCACCTCTGATCATATAATTTAAGTATGCATGAGTAAATTACTATTATGAATGTTTTTTTTCCCCTTCTCTTTCCTACTCTTCGTCAGTGGAAAAAAAAAGAAAACACTAGAATAAAAATATAAGAAGTACACATTTTGGTTATTTATGTAAACAATGAAAAAAATCCTGCAGGACAAAACATGACACTTAATATTTTCTAACCTGTTTGTATACCACCATAGACAGAGAGAGAACCTGAATTAAATAGAGCTCAGAGAGGGAAAGATGAGACAGCAGAGAGGAGCCAAGGAGAGGAAAGTGTTCAGGCAGAGGGTCCAGGAGAGGTGAGAGCAGAGGGAGGAGAGAAGGATGACACCAGTAAAAAGTCCAAACACAGGACATCTGGGTGGGACCCCAACTGGCCCAATATGCCAACATTCAAGCCTTGGTTGTACAATACTTCAAATGGTAAGTTCCATTATGCAATATTGCTGTGCAAAAAAAAAAAAAAAAAAGAAATGGTGTAAAATTAACATATTCCGGTTACAATCATGTCATGTGTTTTTTGTCCCCCCCACCCCCTTGCCGGAAAAATATGCTGCCTCCGCACCAAGGTCTTCAAGCTAGATGAAACACTGGTTGGATCTTCAGTTTAGTTGAATATATACAAATTCTCTTACTGAAAGGAAAAAAAAAAAGCATAGAAATTATAATGTCATTACGTAGTCACCTAATTGACTAGTCTTAGAGGCACAGTCTCATTTTGTGTATTTTTCCCTACAAGATTTTTTTTTCCCCTACTGTGAAATCTTTTCTCTCCTTTTCTGGCTCACTGTCATCGCAAATTTTATGTATACTTATCACGACCCTGATTTTGTGGACTCCGCTTTGGGGTGGGGGTGCCGGTGATTGGATGGCCTTCATGACTGGGTGTGGTGAAGTCTGGAGTTTAAGGGCATTACTGCCACAGAATGTCTGGGCCGAGTGCCAGGCAGAGGTGTGTGTGTACACGTACTGGAGAGTGCCAGACCCGCTCATCTGAATCCTGCCCCCTCTAATCCCTCCTCTCAGTCCCAGCTCACGAGCTCCTCTGTGCAGGGGCCAAATCCCTGCATTCTTCCCTGTACATGAGTGGCTTTCTGTCCCCCACCAGTCTTTTACTCCCCCCTTGTTCCCTTTTACTCTCAAGCTCCTTACCCTCTTCATTCTGCTTCCTCCTTTAACAGCACAGTGTCGTTTGCATGGCTCATTGCTGTCAGGGAGAGGTAGCGCATCACCATGATTCTCAACTTTACAAGCATTTTGAGATCAGCGGGCTTGGGCTCCTAATCACTGCCTTTCCAATTTGAGCACCCAGACATCAGTCCTGCTTTGTGTTGGACCAGCCCTTCTCCTTTTAAGCATCAAGTCCAACAAACTCACTGTAGAGATTAAAGGTTTTGTTCAAGGTGTAATCACGAACCAATATTGAATAATGAGCCCTGGGATTAATCTCACTACTAGTTTTGCTTATGTTTATTTCATAAGCTACGTCAGCTTGCAAGGTGTCTTTGCTGGTGTAATTCATCACTGCCACAGGCAACAGGAACCGTTTAGTGGTTCTTTTTTTAAATATTGTTCAGTTCGATTTTAGTTTTTCTAAATAATTAGTGAGTTGTAAATCCTCAACTTGAATATAAAAGATTGATATAGAAATTACTAAAAAATGTAGCATTTAAAAATTAATTTTAAATCCCAATACTACAGTTTTTTTCTGATTAATTTTAATGTAAACTACACAGATGTTTTGTAAACAATTGTAAATAAAAAATAATGACTGGATAAAAAGTCCTGTGTAACAGTACTGCTGTACCATTTTATCTGTCTGTCAGGAGTTTCCATCCACTGCTATTACATGTACAGATGTGACAGTTGACATACAGTGGCTTGCAAAAGTATCCCCTCAGCATTTTTCCTATTTTGTTATGTTGCAGCCTGATGGTACAGTCGTTAACGCTGTATCCCATAATGTGAAATTGAAAACAAAATTTTAGGATTTTTAAGCCTTGGTGAAAACGTAGGCAATACGGTAATCAGTCTGTGTGTGTGTGTGTGTGTGTGTGGGGTTGGTTGGTTGGTTGGTTGTGTCTGTCTGTTACCAGCTTTTCAGTGCGCGCAGTCAAAACTAAAGGCAACTAAAGGCTTGTATCATTGTATGGCCATATTTTCTCAATTTTTAATTTGCCAGAATTTCAAGATGAGGCTTTGTTTTCAAAATAAACACAAATTTAATTCACCTTTACCGTCAATGGAGCTGGGAAAACAGGTATAGTAATAACTATGCCGGGCCACTAGAGGCAGCAGTGCAACTTTTTTACAGCACATGGATGACTTCCTGTCACAGTTATAAACTAGAAAAGCACTCGGGAGAGCGCAGACCTCCGCCAAGCGCCACAGTTCCCCCCCATACAGTGTTTGTGTGTACATTTTCAGATTCCTTGACCATGAAAACATATGACTAGCAATTTGATTGACAATGATATGATTAGTGGTTCAGTAGTTATTCACGAAAATGACATTTTCCGTAATGGCGGCCACAGTTCCCCCCCATACAGTGTTTGTGTGTACGTTTTCAGATTCCTTGACCATGAAAACATATGACTAGCAATTGGATTGACAGTGATAGGATTAGTGGTTCAGTAGTTATTCCGGAAAATGGCATTTTCCGTAATGGCGGCCACAGTTCCCCCCCATACAGTGTTTGTGTGTACATTTTCAGATTCCTTGACCATGAAAACATATGACTAGCAATTGGATTGACAATGATAGGATTAGTGTTTCAGTAGTTATTCAGGAAAATGGCATTTTCCGTAATGGCGGCGACAGTTCCCCCCATACAGTGTTTGTGTGTACGTTTTCAGATTCCTTGACCATGAGAACATATGACTAGCAATTGGATTGACAATGATAGGATTAGTGGTTCAGTAGTTATTCATGAAAATGGCATTTTCTGTAATGGCGGTTTTCTTCTGGACGGTGATCCGGATCACCACCAAAATTTAATCAGTTCTTCCTTGTACCATTTCCAACAACGCCTGAAAGTTTCATCGAAATCCGTCCAAAACTTTTTGAGTTATCTTGCTAACCAACAGACAGACAGACAGACAAACAGACAAACCCCGGCAAAAACATTACCTCCTTGGCGGAGGTAAATAGCAGTTACTGAAAAAAACATGTATTCAGCAACTACGCCTATTCATTTTGCAAATTTATGAAAAAGAAAAAACTGAAATATTACATGTACATAAATATTCAGACACTTCAGACACAACAGTTGAAATTTAGCTCAGGTTCCTCCCATTTCTCTTGATCATTGCTGAGATGTTTCTGTACATTGGAGTCCACCTGTGAAAATAAATTGATCTTTTAATAGCTTTTTGTTGCTGTATGTGCATATTCATAGGTGTATGCAGCGTTTTTTTTAATATGGTTGTATATTTACCTATGCTTCTGATTATTGACGTTCATATGGTTTGTATATTTACATTATGTGTATCTACATATATGCATACATTGATGCCATTATTTTTTAATTTAATTATTTTTGATTAATCTATGCAAAAATAGATGTAATGGTATAGAAATTATTATTTTTAACTTACTATTGGCTGTAAAGCACATTTGTGTGGGTGATTAGTAATAGGTCTATAAGTGGATAAAATAAGAGCACATGTATGTTTGAGTGTTGGCTATGTTTATTTTGTGTATAATATGTACTACTTGTTGTTGTTCTTTGTGTTGGACCACCTCAAAAACTACAACCACGTCATGAAAACTTAAGCTTCATGGACCTTACCATCTATTTTCAGTAGATTTTTTCCTCCGGTAAGGCTCTCTCATGCGGCCGCTATGTTAAGATGGTAAGAACAGTTGCACCACTCATACATCATACAAACGTATAGTAAACATAACCGAGCCAGAGTTGAAGCCAACCTTTCCAATCGGGCAAAAACTGAGGGCTTCGCTGTGCGAAGTGATCACACTGTTAAAAAGGAGCAGACTTTTAGCCTCAGTTGAGACAAACTTTATATGGTGAGTGGACCCCAGCTCTTCGCTTCACTGTTTTCAGCTGTCCCCTCTGTGTGAGCATGCAGATGGACAGAAGGAGTGCTGTGTGCCTGCTGAAATGTTGTGCAGGTTATGTTAAAAAAAAAAAAAGCACACACACACAATCGTGGCCAAAAAACTTGGTGTGTTCATTTTTTCTTATAGTACAATTTGACATAAATTTTTTTGCTCACCAGTCACTGTGGCTAGGGATTTTCCATAGTTACTAGCCACTCAGCCTTTCCACTAGCCACAATTTTGTGGTTGGAAAATTATGTTTAATATGATCAAATTTGACAATCATATGCTAAAATTTACTTGAACTAAATTTCTAACCTTCTAAAATAGGGGCGGGAATCACAAGGGACCTTTTGATTCAGATCACAATACTTGGGTCACTGTTCGATCCAATCACGATTCAGCAATAATCTCAATATCGCGATCTCGAGTATCACGATACCATATACTTCAGATTTTTTTCGCCTTATTCAGCGTCAAATCATGTCCCATAGTAAAACTGTTGGCATCTCTTTCATGTAAAGTATTCATTCCAAATGGGCAGCAACTGGACAATTTCACAGTAAATTATTTTTTAAATTAAATAGTAAATGGCATTAACTTATCAGGGTTTCCTCTGGTAACATTTCCGTGTGGCAGGCCGCCACCCTTGGAAATATGCCGCCATGCCTATGATATATTAATTGAAGAAAAAATATGAAAGAATGACGTTCCACAAGCGCGCACACGAACAATGGTGTGTGACTGTCATCCGTGTAGAAGCGCCCTCATGGCCATTCTAGTTTGCAGAGTGTCTTTCTAGCGTTGCTGTCCAAGAGAAGCATGAGTTTATTAAAGTTCTTTAAACACTGAAAAAAGCACAAGAGGTCTGTAAGCAGTGGAGGCATTTACAGTGCATCCAGAAAGTATTCACAGCGCTTCACTTTTTCCACATTCGATGTTACAGCCTTATTCCAAAAGGGATTAAATTGATTTTTTTCCTCGAAATTCTACACACAATACCCCATAATGACAGTATGGGGGGGCAAAAAAATTTTTTTTTGAGGTTTTTGCAAATTTATTTACAATAAAAAAACTAAGAAATCACATGTGCATAAGTACTCACAGCCTTTGCTCAATACTTTGTTGATGCATCTTTAGCAGCAGTTACAGCCTCAAGTGTTTTTGAATATGATGCCGCAAGCTTGGCACATCTATCTTTGGGCAGTTTTGCCCATTCCTCTTTGCAGCACCTCTGAAGCTCCATCAGGTTGGGTGGGAAGCGTTTGTGCACAGCCATTTTCAGATCTCTCCAGGGATGTTCAATTGGATTAAAGTCTGGGCTCTGGCTGGGCCACTGAAGGACATCCACAGAGTTGTCCTGAAGCCACTCCTTTGATATCTTGGTTTTGT
Source organism: Pholidichthys leucotaenia (assembly GCA_020510985.1). Classification (NCBI taxonomy): domain Eukaryota; kingdom Metazoa; phylum Chordata; class Actinopteri; order Cichliformes; family Pholidichthyidae; genus Pholidichthys; species Pholidichthys leucotaenia. Next base: position 316,745,761 of record CM035839.1, on the reverse strand, counting down.
GCTTATGGTCGTTGTCCTGCTGAAAGATGAACTGTCGCCCCAGTCTGAGGTCAAGAGTGCTCTGGAGCAGGTTTTCATCCACGATGTCTCTGTACATTGCTGCATTCATCTTTCCCTCTATCCTGACTAGTCTCCCATTTCCTGCCGCTGAAAAACATCCCAACAGCATGATGCTGCCACCGCCATTGGTGTAGTTATGAGCGGTGCCTGGTTTCCTCCAAACATGTCGCCTGGTATTCCCGCCAAAGAGTTCAATCTTTGTCTCATCAGACTAGAGAATTTTGTTTCTCATGGTCTGAGAGTCCTTCAGGTGCCTTTTGGCAAACTTCAGGTGGGCTGCCATGTGCCTTTTACTAAGGAGTGGCTTCCGTCTGGCCACTCTACCATACAGGCCTGATTGGTGGATTGCTGCAGAGATGGTTGTCCTTCTGGAGGGTTCTCCTCTCTTCACAGAGGAACAGTGGAGCTCTGACAGAGTGATCATTGGGTTCTTGGTCATCTCCCTGAGTAAGGCCCTTGTTCCCTGATTGCTCAGTTTAGACGGCCGGCCAGCTCTAGGAAGAGTCCTGGTGGTTCCAAACTTCTTCTATTTACGATTGATGGAGGCCATTGTACTCATTGGGACCTTCAAAGCGGCAAAAATTTTTCTGTACCCTTCCCCAGATTTGTGCCTCAAGACAATCCTGTCTTGGAGGTCTACAGACAATTTCTTTGACTTCATGCTGGGTTTGTGCTCTGACATGCACTGTCAACTGTGGGATCTTATATAGACAGGTGTCTGCCTTTCCAAATCATGTCCAATCAACTTAATTTACCACAGGTGGACTCCAGTTAAGCTGTAGAAACTTCAAGGATGATCAGTGGAAACAGGATGTACCTGAGCTCAATTTTGACCTTCATGGCAAAGGCTGTGAATACTTACGTACATGTGATTTCTTAAGTTTTTTTATTTTTAATAGGTTTTTAAAAATCTTAAAACTTTTTTCCACATTGTCATTATGGGGTATTGTATGTACAGTTTTGAGGATAAAATGAATTTAATCCATTTTGAAATAAGTCTGTAACATAAAATGTGGAAAAAGTGAAGCTTTGTAAATACTTTCCGGATGCACTGTATGGTGGTTTTAACTAGCTGGTCACGAGAACAATAGTGGAAGAGTCACTTAGCTAACAGGTGTTGTTAGGATTCATTGCATGAAAAGGCAAGAGTGACTGATGAATTGTTGAGGATTTACTTCACTTAACTAATGTATGTTCTTTATTATGTACCTGGCAAGTTAAGATGACCAAAATTCACGAAGTCAATGAACATCAGCAGCCTTCAGACAAACTAAACATGCCAACATTTTGATTTCAAAATAAGGGAGGTTTTTCCTGCTGTCTGGTTGGTGAGAGTTCTGAAAAACTAAATATATAGAAATATTATAACAGAAATAACTGCATTTTTGGTCATTTTAGTTGATTTATTTCTTTAAATATAATTTTAATAATTATATTTCTTTGACTTCAGAGTTAAAATTATTGTTCTGTTCTGGCTCTGCAAAATTATGGTCGAAAGTTTAAACTGTATGAAGTTAAAAAAAAATTGCCACATTCTGTTTCAAATTTATTTAAAAAAAACTTATTTTATAATAATCTGCCTGTGCCCATCAGACAGGCCTCTTCACTGTCCAGTTTTAAAACTCCTCTTAAAACCCATTTTTATTCTCTGGCTTTTGACCCAGTTTGAGACATTGATTTTATTTGTTCTTATTGTCTCTATTGTATTACTATTGTTTTGTTTGTGCTGTTTTGTACTTATACTGTATTTTATTATTTTTATGTTTTATGTATTTATTTTGTATTTATCATTGATGTACAGCACTTTGTGTCAGCTGTAGCATTTAAGTATGCATGAGTAAATTACTAGGATGAATGTTTTTCCCTTCCCTTTCCTACTCTGTCAATGAGTACACTAGAATAAAAAATACACACAAAACTAAGAAAATTGTTACAGATTTTGGAGAAAAACTTCAGACCTTCAAGACTGAAGTCATTACTCAAGTTTTTAAGTAGGTGCTCTTTGTACCCTTAACTGGAAATTTTTGTTGTCTACTTTTAATTATTAATTTCATAGCATTGCTTTTACATGAGTAGAATTTCTGGCTACTATACCCACCTCTGATCAATAGCTATTCACTCATTCACACACTGATGGCGGAAGATGCAAAAACAAATGCTCTTAAAATAAATGTTTGGCCATAATTCAAAAAGTTGACCTGATTGAGCAAAACCAATGTGATTTTTGGATTCAGGCACATCAAAATTGTCCTAAAGCAGCTAAAAAAACTTAGACAATAAATTTTGTGTTGACCAGTGTTATAAAACAGCAAATACTAAATGATGATGCTAAGTTGTGCTAATTGGAAACATTATAGCATCTCAGACTGTCATTTCTTTGGTTTAAATTACTGCTGAGCTTCTTAGTTTTGTCTGAAAACAATTTATTAAAGCTGAAAAAGTGCATGATGGTGTCACATACACAGAAAATAATAATAAATAAAGCAGGTCGGAGGAGCAAGTTTGTGCTTAATATAATTTATTTGATTAGTGGTGATAATGAGTAAGGCTAGTCATCACACGCATTTTATTACATTAGTGTTTGTGTCTCTACTTGAACATTCAGCACACTCAGCTTGAGCTGGAAGCAGAACAATTGGCATAGGGGCAGAGAGCCCCTCGGGGGACAACCAGTTAATCATGCTATTGATATGTATGGAGTGATATCAATATGTAAATGTGCCTTGCATTCTCTTTTGTCCTATTGTTATACATCCCCGGAGCAAAGACAGGAATTCCGCGCCAGTAATCAAGCAATTGATATGTGTTGACTGTTATGTAAATGTGCCATGCATTCTCTCTTGTCTGTATAAATGTGCTCACTCAAAGCTGACTTGCAACGCACTCTGGGCTCACTCACAGCGCCATCATGACCAATCTGAAATTTTTTTACTAAGAAGCAAACAGGTTAAATCAGGTCAATTTTCATTGATTTAAACTAACAGCTAATTTGTATCTGTAGATGGCAGCGATGGATAATTTTCTCATTTTCAGACATTTTTTTTGTTTGTTTGTTTTTTGCTATTCTCTGGCTCAGGAAATATTTAACTTATTAATGTTTATTTTTTATTCATATGATATGATTTAGAAGAAAAAAATCAAATTTATGAACATCAAGTCTCAAGTGCACATTAAAAACTATTTTTTAACAACACTACAAAATTATGAGGGAGAAAAGGTGCATGTAAAAAAGTAAAAAAAAAAAAAAAGATGTCCTTTTTATGCGATTATCTAAATTGTAGAATTTACAGAAAATGCATATCGGGATATGTATCGTTATTGTGATATAAGAATACTGATATCGATATGAAATTTTGGTCAAATCGCACAGCTCTACCCACCCCTATTTTAAAATGTAAATGACCCTTATACATACATAAAAATAGGAGAGAAACACTGTTTAATTATTTATGAGAAGCAGTAAATACTGTAAAACAGTAGAGAAAAATATTTGCAATGTGAGAGTAAAGTAGAGGTAGATTTGGGTCCATCCCAGTTCTCATTTGTACCCCTTCCCCTTTGTCTACACCTACTCTGTGGCCCTTGACGGCTAAAAATTACCCCTATGAATAGGGTCACCCCTTCAGGCTGTACCACGTCATTAGTAGTTGCTGATCGATTTAACCTAAATGGACACTACATGTTTTCACAACCCCCCGCCCCCCCCCGAAAGAATAGAAAATTGATGAGGAAAAAAGTCTTATGGAGAAAAATGTCTCAAATTTACATGAATAATTCTAATCAGTAGGAAATGTCAAAAATTTACTAGAAAGAAAGCTGTAAATTCAGAGAAAAATTTGGATGCCCTGGTGGACAGGTTTAGACCAGCGGGCCATATGTTTGACACCCTTGGACCAGCCCATTAAAAATACATTTTTAGAGGGTAAAGGGCTACCCACACCAAACACGATAATGGTATCTATAAAATTATAGTTTTAAAAATCGTTCCAAGTAAGCGTCCACACCAATTAATGATATTGCTCTAACAGCAGAGCCAAACATGAGCTGCACACTCCACACCGGCTTCACCCCGCCACATATGTGTTTGTCCTGCTGCAGAATGAGACCGTTTATGCTGCTGCTGCATAGGGGTGGGAATCTTTAGGTACCCAGCAATTTGAGCCGATTATGATTCTCAATACATCTTTTTTTCAATTCAGGATTTTTTCCCCCTCCCACTGCGTTACAATTTCTTACTTTTATGAAACATTTTCAATGGCCCATGAATTTACTTCTGATATCTTTTCAGTGTTTCCTCTGGCTTAAAGACCTTGGCACGGTGGCAACATATTTTTCGGGGGGGGGGGCAGAAATCACATGACATGATTGAAACCGGAATATGTTAATTTTACACTATTTCTTTTTTTTTTTTAATTTGCACAGTAATATTGCAAAATGGAACTTACCATTTGAAGTATTGTACAACCAAGGCTTGAATGTTGGCATATTGGACCAGTTGGGGTCCCACCTAGATGTCCTGTGTTTGGACTTTTTACTGGTGTCATCCTTCTCTCCTCCCTCTGCTCTCACCTATCCTGGACCCTCTGCCTGAACACTTTCCTTTCCTTGGCTCCTCTCTTCTGTCTCATCTTTCCCTCTCTGAGCTCTGTCTAATTCAGGTTCTTTCTCTGTCTATGGTGGTATACAAACAGGTTAGAAAATATTAAGTGTCATGTTTTGTCCTGCAGGATTTTTTTTCATTGTTTACATAAATAACAAAAATGTGTATTTTTATTCTAGTGTTTCTTTTTTTCCATAGGCAAAGTGTAGGGAAGGGGAAAAAATTCATAATAGTAATTTACTCATGCATGCTTAAATTATTTGATCAGAGGTGGGTAGAATAGCCAGAAATTCTACTCGTGTAAAAGCAGTGCTTTGAAATTAATAATTAAAAGTAGACAGCCAAAAGGGATTCAAAAGATTCAAGACTTATATTTGTCACATTCAGATAACATAATGTCTTTTGAAGAACTGAGGGTCAAATTTAATCTTAATAGAACACATTTTTTTTTAAATATCTTCAGCTTAGGAATTTTATTCGATCAAATCAAAATAATGTTCTCACCTGACCTACTTATTCATCCTTGGAAAAAATTTTGACGAAAGATAGTAAGAGAAAGGGTATTATTTCAGAGTTTTATAACTCATTGACACTATCCTCAAGTGAAAACTCACAGAAAAGAATGAATTATTGGAAAGAAGACCTGCAAATTGAAATTTCAGAGGAACAATGGGAATTGGCTTGCACAGAAGCTCAAACCAAATCAATAAATGTACGTCTTAAATTGATACATTTTAAATGGTTAATGCGGATGTATGTTACACCGGTGGAGTTAAATAGATATAACAAAAACATATCAGATACGTGCACAAAATGTATGGAAAGTAAAGGAACCCTTTCATTGTTTATGGGAATGTAGAAAAATTAGAATGTTTTGGGAAGAGGTGAGGGTAACAATTGGAAAAAATAATTTCAAAACAATTCATATTGAACTCCAAACTGTTTTTGTTGGGTCTGTATCCAGAAAAGCATAATTTTGGAAAAAGACTCATAGACCATATGTGACTCAGTGGTTAAGACAGATGTTAACAAACCTTCCACTAGAAAGAATAACATACATACTGAAATCAAAAGAAAATGTGTTTGAGAATATATGGAGACCTTTCATTGATTATGTAAAGAAATTAAACATAACTTCTGAAGAAGAAGGTGAATGATGTGTGTGGATCTTGTAAATTCCAAATTGGTGAATGTATAATATGTATACTTATGTAATGGATTAACAGAGGAGCATTGTTTGACTTGCTTTTGTTAATGGTTGTTGGTGTTTTTAGTACATTTTTTTAAATTTTATTTTTAAATTACTTTAGTGTTAGTGTTTGATTGTTTGTGTCATGTTTGTTAAAAAAGGTTCAATAAAAAATATTGTGGGAAAAAAAAGTAGACAACCAAAAATTTGTAGGTGAGTTAAGGGTACAAAGAGCACCTACTTAAAAACTTGAGTAATGACTTCACTCTTGAAGGTTTGAGGTTTTTCTCCAAAATTTATAACAATTTTCTTATAGCTTTGTACTTTTCTCTATAAATTTATCTAAATTTGCAACCATTTTCCTCAAATTTGCAATTTTCTCTTGTAAATTATGACTTTTGTTGTACATTTGAGACTATTATAAATTTGTGGATATTTTATTTCTAATTTTTATCTTCATTTATAAAGCGCTTTAAAAATGACAGTTGACACAAAGTGATGTACATGAATGATAAATAAAATACAAAAACAACAAAATACAGCTAATGTACAAAACAGCACAAACAAAACAATAGTCATCCAATAGAGACAATAAGAACAAATAAAATCAATGTCTCAAACTGGATCAAAGGCCAGAAAATAAAAATAGGTTTTAAAATTGGACAGTAAAGAGGCCTGTCTGATGGACAAAGGCAGATTATTATAAAATTACTGTTTTTTTTAATAAATTTGAAACAGTGTGGCAAAATTTTTGCTTTTTTCCCCTCATACAATTTAAACTTTTGACCATAATTTTATAGAGCCAGAAAAGAACAATAATTTTAACTCTGAATTCAAAGAAATAGAATTATTAAAATTATTTTTAAAGAAATAAATTAACTTAAATGACCAAATATGCAGTTATTTCTGTTATATTTTTATATATTCATAGTTTTTTTTTTTTTTTTTTTTTTAGAAATCTCATCAACCAGACAGCAGGTCAAACCTCCCTTATTTTGAAATCCAAGTGTTGGCACGTTTAGTTTCCCTGAAGGCTGCTGACGGATTAAAGTCATTGACTTTGTGAATTTCAGTCATCTTAGCTTGCCAGGTACATAATAATGAACATAAATCATTAGTTAATATTGTAGTAGCTGGTGAAGTAAATCCTCAGCGATTCATCAGTCACTCTTGCCTTTCCCTGCAATGACGCCTAACCAGACCTGTTAGCTAAGCGACTCCTCTTTGTTGTTCCAGTTACCACCGGGTTAAAACAACCATAAATGCATCCACTGCTTACATACCTCTTGTACTTTTTTCCGCGTTTAAAGTACTTTAATAAGCTTATGCTTCTCTCAGACAGCAACGCTACAGAAACACTCGCATTATATGGCTCTGACTCTGCCTGCAGACTAAAATGGTCACTCGGGTGGGCGGGGTACTTCCACGCGGATGACGGTCAGGCGCGTTGTTCGTGTGCGCGCTTGCCGAGCGTTTCTTTCATATTTTTTTTTTTCTTAAATTATCATAGGTGTGGCGGCATACTTCCAAGGGCAGCGGGCCGCCACACGGAAATGTTACCAGAGGAAACCCTGCTTTTAATGTTTATAAAACAAACGTGGAAAGTGCAACTGTAGCAGCACATTTGCTGCTATAATACAGACTTCAGAGTATCCTGAATTTTAACAAATAAAGCTGGGTTCACACTAATATTTGGACCAACTTTTACTGATTTGAAAAATCAGAAATCAGTCCAAACGTTGGTGAAATTACGTTCGTGAACACACACCAACTTTTACAAACTTTTACAAACTTACAAACTTTTGCTAGCATTTGCCAGCGTTGCATTCAGCATTGTCAAACATTTTGCCAACTTAGGCTAGTGTATGTGTAGCAGTTGCCAACTTAGGTTAACTTAAGTAAAGGAATGCTCAGTGCAGTTAAGCTGACATCAACGTCAGGTGACTCTCATATAAAGATCAGCATTTGTGGAGGCTTCCTGCCATCCTGGACCTGCTTTTTTGGGTGCATTCACTACAGCGTTTGGACCAACTTTTACTGACATTTTGGCAAACGTCTGGCTCTGCTGGCAAAAGTTGATAAAAGTTGGTGTTTGTTGGCAAACGCTGGTGAAAGTTGTATTTGTTGAGAATTTTCAGCATGCTGAAAATTTGCTGATGTTTGGAAATAAACGTTGGTGAAAGTTGTGCTCAATTTGTAATAGTTCCTGAGCGCTGGGCTAAGTTATGCAGAGTTCACCTAAGTCAGCCTAAGTTGAGCTTCATTGGCAAACATTGACTGAAATGCTGCTGAAAACAGGTATTTTTAGACCAAAACTCAGTTCAGACATGCAGGAACGGAAGAGAAATAGAGCTAAGTGGGAGTTTAAAAAAAATGAAAATGTATACAGTGGGGCAAAAATGTATTTAGTCAGCCACCAATTGTGCAAGTTCTCCCACTTAAAAGATGAGAGAGGTCTCCAATTTTCATCATAGGTATACCTCAACTATGAGAGACAAAATAAGAAAAAAAAAATCCAGAAAATCACATTGTCTGATTTTTAAAGAATTTATTTGCAAATTATGGTGGAAAATAAGTATTTGGTCACCTACAAACAAGCAAGATTTCTGGCTCTCACAGACCTGTAACTTCTTCTTTAAGAGGCTCCTCTGTCCTCCACACGTTACCTGTATTAATGGCACCTGTTTGAACTCATTATCAGTATAAAAGACACCTGTCCACAACCTCAAACAGTCAGACTCCAAACTCCACTATGGCCAAGACCAAAGAGCTGTCAAAGGACACCAGAAACAAAATTGTAGACCTGCACCAGGCTGGGAAGACTGAATCTGCAATAGGTAAGCAGCTTGGTGTGAAGAAATCAACTGTGGGAGCAATTATTAGAAAATGGAAGACATACAAGACCACTGATAATCTCACTCGATCTGGGGCTCCACGCAAGATCTCACCCTGTGGGGTCAAAATGATAACGAGAACGGTGAGCAAAAATCCCAGAACCACACAGGGGGACCTAGTGAATGACCTGCAGAGAGCTGGGACCAAAGTAACAAAGGCTACCATCAGTAACACACTACGCTGCCAGGGTCTCAAATCCTGCAGTGCTAGACGTGTCCCCCTGCTTAAGCCAGTACATGTCCAGGCCCGTCTGAAGTTTGCTAGAGAGCATTTGGATGATCCAGAAGAGGATTGGGAGAATGTCATATGGTCAGATGAAACCAAAATAGAACTTTTTGGTAAAAACTCAACTTGTCGTGTTTGGAGGAGAAAGAACACCATACCTACTGTGAAGCATGGGGGTGGAAACATTGTGCTTTGGGACTGTTTTTCTGCAAAGGGACCAGGACGACTGATCCGTGTAAAGGAAAGAATGAATGGGGCCATGTATCGTGAGATTTTGAGTGAAAACCTCCTTCCATCAGCAAGGGCATTGAAGATGAAACGTGGCTGGGTCTTTCAGCATGACAATGATCCCAAACACACCACCCGGGCAACGAAGGAGTGGCTTCGTAAGAAGCATTTCAAGGTCCTGGAGTGGCCTAGCCAGTCTCCAGATCTCAACCCCATAGAAAATCTTTGGAGGGAGTTGAAAGTCCATGTTGCCCAGCGACAGCCCCAAAACATCACTGCTCTAGAGAAGATCTGCATGGAGGAATGGGCCAAAATACCAGCAACAGTGTGTGAAAACCTTGTGAAGACTTACAGAAAACGTTTGACCTCTGTCATTGCCAACAAAGGGTATATAACAAAGTATTGAGATGAACTTTTGTTATTGACCAAATACTTATTTTTCACCATAATTTGCAAATAAATTCTTTAAAAATCCTTCAATGTGATTTTCTGGATTTTTTTTTTCTCGTTTTGTCTCTCATAGTTGAGGCGTACCTATGATGAAAATTGGAGACATCTCTCATCTTTTAAGTGGGAGAACTTGCACAATTGGTGGCTGACTAAATACTTTTTTACCCCACTGTATGTAAGAGGACAATGTAGAGCAAGGTTCTCCAATCTGGGGCTCCTGGAACGTTCAGGTTTCTGTGGGAAATTTTCTAATTCCACTTCTTAATTGGTCTCAAGATTTGCAAATAATTTGCTGTTGTTGATTGGTTACATGGGTGTCTACAGAACACATGCACAACAATGACAAATTATTTGCAAGTCTTGGGACCAGTTAAGAAGTGAAATTAGAAAATTGCTCATAGAAACCTGAACATTCCAGGAGCCCCAGGTTGGAGACCCCTGATATAGAGTATTTGTTTGGTGATAACATGGTGTGCATGACATGGTTTTTTTCTTTTTTCTTTTTCTTTTCTTTTCTTTTTTTTTTTTTAATGTATGGGATATACTGTATATCATCAATATATATACAGTATATTGCAGGTGATGGGTGTGGTTTCGTGGGTGGTTTCTTGTATTTGCAGTGTTATTTTTCTACCACCAGGCTGTGATGTTGCGCAAACATGACTTTTGCCAGTACAGATTACTGGTTGTCTTGGGAAAGAACAGCCATTTTTGTTGTTGTTTTGTTGTTTTTGTTGTCTGAAAAAACATTTTCTGGGTCTGCAGAATAAAAGTTTTTCATGAAATTTTCAGGCAGAGTCTGTCTACTTTCTGCCTGATGTATATATTTACTCTCCCAAAAATGTGACCGCCCAAAAGAAAAAAAAAAATCTCATTGAAAAATTTACTGTTCTTAATTTTCTGCTCTGTGTGGAATCATTGTCCAGGATTTATTGGTTCACTTCTATTGTGGGAATCAGACAGCACTGATGTGGTGTCAAAAAGTAAATGACATTTAATGGGATTTTATGTTATTTTAATGGAGAGAGGTGTAACAGACAAAATATAATCACCCGTCATTTTATTTATATGATGATTCATTAATACTTTTTTAAAATTCCATCCGCATTTTAATTGCGGACTTAGTGTTGGAGTCTATAGCATTTTTTTTTTTTTTTTTTAGACAAATGAATGACTGACCGAACGTTCAGGGGAAAAGGGTATGCAGAAGTAACTGCATAGGAATATAAAATGAAAATAAATACTGAAACGTATGCCCAAGGGAAATGTGTTCACTTCAGAAGCAGGTCCAGAATGGCAGGAAGCCTCTACAAACACTGATCTTTATATGAGCGTCACCTGACTCTGATGTCAGCTGAACTGCGCTGAGTATTGCTCTGATTTTTCAAAATTTTTCAAAATGTCTATAAAAGTCAGTCCAAATGACGTTTGTATTTCCAAACGGTGGTAAATTTTCAGCGGGCTGAAAATTTTCAGAGAACACAGCTTTTGCCAGCGTTTGCCAACAAACACCAGCAATCATTAACTTTTGCCAGCAGAGCCAGCCGTTTGCCAAAATGTCAGTAAAAGTCGGTCCAAACGTTATAGTGTGAATCCACCTTAAGACTTACAACAAAGATTCTGTTATGTGCAACAAGTAACTGAGTCTTTCACTCAGAAATACTGAGAATTTCTAACAGAAATGTTAAAATTTCTAATGAAAGTTCTCCAGTTATGTGCCATAAGCAGTCCCTCCAGGATTTCGCAAGATTTTTTTTTAATTATTGTTGCAGTAAGTTGCGGGGCTCTCCTTGGGGATTTTTTTCTGAATCGCGCGTTGTCCTGTGTCCAAACTGGAGATTCACAGCTTTAAAACTCATTGACAAGATGTAGTGACTTTTACCTCTAAAGATGTATAAAAATGTTACAATGCTAGCTGTAGTATTAGATTCGCTCGTTTGTTTGTTGTGTTGCGACATCTCTTCTCACACGCGCTCCCGAGATGGGGGTGCTTTCAGGCAGGCGGACGTTTTTCAATGCAAACCCGGCACTTCATACACGCGGTCATTACGGACACTTGAGGAGACGTTCACCGGCGGGCCGGGGGAAATGGAGGAAGGAACGATGTGGTAAAACTCGCAGGTGAGTGTTTTGTGGGTTTTTTTGTTTTGTTTTTTAATCACACACTGTTTTTTTGCTTATGTGTTCTGTATATACTCACTGTAAACATGGAAGTGAGCATGGTGCAGCACCGCATTGATTGGTCAGACTGATGACGTACGCGTTTGCACATTACTCAGGGACGAATTTAATTGGCAGAAGCTGACAACAGTTGGCCAAAATTTTGGAAAGTGGTGGTGATTGGACAAAATTCAAATTATGCAGGACCTGCTGAATTCATGGGAATTGGTACAATCGCAACATCGCAAAATCCTGGAGGGACTGAATCAGTAACTGAGCCCTTCAACCAAAAACCCAGAACATTTTGCTGTATCAAAATCACATTTACCTTTTATACAGAAATATGCAGTTACCGTTACAAATGATTTGGTGGCAATGGATGTCCATGCATCAAACGTGATGGCACACCTGCCCGCTGTCTTCAGTGATTGCATGACTTTGGCCTTGTTGTAGAGAGTGGGGATGACTGTGTCGGCAACAGGTCAAGTGTACTCCTGACCAAGTGAGCACCCCAAGTGGACCCTGGAATCCAATCTGTACAAGTACATTTTCAATCCAGTGATTTACAAACTGATGCATAATTTTCTAAAGCCTCATTCAGAACACTATAGTCCCACATACCTATTCTGTGGATTTTCATCTGGGGGGCAGCCAGAGGTGATGAGCAGCGGCGGTGGAGAAAAAAAGTCTTTTGAAAGTTGAAACAGACCCAAAACTTTCTCTGGGTCACCTTAGTTATCATCTTGCATATATATATATATATGTACAGTATATATGTGTATATATATATATATATATATATATATATATATATATATATATATATATATATATATATATACATATTTTTTTTTATACTTGCTGGTGACTGGGAAAAGTCTTTTCAACAGTTTTACACAAAATATTCTGACAGTGTACCTCAGCTGTACAGTGTGCATCATAGTGCGAAAGCCCTAGTTCTCGATGATGGAATGGGGCGGAATCCTTGCCAATAAATGTGGCAATAGATTTTGCAATTCGCTTTGCCCTTTCCGGGTTGTGTGAAAGTTTTGACATCGTTTGCTCAATGGTTCTCTGGGGGCCTCTTTCCACCAAACTGGTTCCAGTGCTAGTTTGGTTCTGGGGCTGGTGCTAGTGCTTAACCAGTTCTTCTGGAGTGGCTCATAAGAACCAGCTGGTTTTCCACCGATACGGAGCTAGTCGGGGATTACGTCAGGGCTACGTCATTACGTAGTGTGAAGTGCCCAACCCCCGCAGAACACCAGAGAAGACGGAAGGTGGCGGTATGCACCTCTCACTTGTTTGCTATCCGCCAGTAACCGAGAGAAGAAGAAGAAGTAGCAGCGTTAGCTTGTCAACATGTAGGAGCTTGCTGTCTCTTTGGGAGCGCTGCTTTTATTCCAAACCTGTATTACCATCCAAAAACAGTTTTATTCTTAATGGCAGAGAACGGCGGCTACGTTTAAGAACACCGGTAATCATCAATATTTCAGTTATCAGCCGTTGTTAGATAAAGTCTGTAGCACGAGCATTGACTACACTTTTAAACATAATATTTATGTCATTTCTGTAATAGGTGGTGTTACGGCGCATTACGAGATAGAGGTTGCCTGTTATGTCATGCCAAAAAGTGATCAGCTGTCCAAAAAAATGATCGCCAGGAGCCATATTGTTATGGGTTTATATTAGCCGGTAAATATATATATTTCAACAGATAAACAGTACTTGGTTAGGTATGACAAGATATATTTAACACTTATGATGCATTTTGAACCCTAAACAAACTTGATCTGGGATTAAAAGCAATTAAAATAATGCAGTCACAAGGTTACATGGAAAAATGTATAGATTTACTGCATATATACATGAAGATACTGTATAAATGCATATTCTGTGCACCTCCAAACTACAAAGATGTGAAAGGTATACCCTTCTGTACTTGTGTCTTCTATTCTGGTTAAAGTACTGATTCAAGTTTTTATTCATGTCGGGGTAACAAGAGACAAGACTGTAAAGTGTTCAAAGTTCTTTTCCCAGAAATGATCTTGTCCAGAGCTGACAGAATGTCATGTGGGACGTTGTCAAAACAAGATAAACTCATCATTTTTGAAGCTGGCAACTTGGAACATTTTCCATAGAAAAAGTACATAGATTTAAAGTTTGTTGCTGCTTGTTCTTTAAAAAATGTGAAAAAAGTTGTCAAAAATATGAGTAAGTCCACAAATACCTGATATATTGTCCAATACCTGAAAAAATGAACTTAAGTGCAGTAATTCAGTACTTGTACTTTCACTTCCCACCACTACAATGTTATAGTGATTTGCATTGGCCTAAATAACTTTATATTTCATGCATATGAAATGTAAAGTCTTTAACTTTTTAATATGACCCTTCTCTCTTATGTTTTTTCTCTTATCCCTTTGTCTTATGTCCTGATTGGTGGAGCCTTGAGCACTTTTATCATGTTTCTAGTCAGCTTCATGTGTGCCTGTGTTTGTGTTCATGTTGAATGTAACTGTAGTTTGTAAATATGGATGTCACCTGAGTGCAAAACAAATCTACCTACGGGTACAAATAAAGGAACCTGAACCTGAATATGTTTGGTGTGAGGATAACAATGTAGAAGCAGAAAAACACTTAAGGAAAGAAAGCTTTTATTTCCAAAATGTGCAATAACTTCAGACTGCTACATATGAAATATTATGTACACACAGACAAAAATATCAATGCTGTGATAGTTACTTTTTATACAGTCCCTCAAGCACAGACAAAACACGTCCCATCAGTCCAACAAGGGTGTTGGTCTGCTTTGCAGCAAAGCAAAGTTCAGCTGCTCCTCCCTCCTGCTCTGCTCCTGCTGTCTCATCTGACCGTAGTCAAGAAGGAGGTCCATGTTTGTGTCACACTTCTGTTTCCCTGTTTTAAAGTACAAAAATAAGCAATATAAAATAACCACACACTGAAAAATGCAGGAATCGTCAATCCAAGATTGAATGTGTCTATTCAACATCCATTTACTGTTAGTGGCATCACAACATTCAATTCAAGTGTATGACTGGTTTAATTCACTCCCTCCTTTGTGTGCCTGGGTCATGATCCATCCAGGTGGATGCCCTCAATTTCCCCTATGGGGATCAATAAAGTACACAAAATCAAAATGATCTGAACATAAATTACCTAATCTGGTCTGATTAGAAGAGCAGGAGGAGGACAAGCTTGGTGCTGGACACCACAGGTCTGGCTGGTTCTCCCTCATCATCCAGCTGTGATAAATCTGTAAATATATTTAAAAAAAAAGTGTTTTAGTTTGTGCAGTGAACAACTTAAGCCTTCCATTAAATGTGCAGACATAGAATACAATTTTATTCAATATCAATGGTAGCAAAGCTTACATGTCTGATTGTGGAACAGAAGAATAGGAATAGATGAAACTTCATTGTACTGTACAGTTGTACAGTACAATGAAACTGTAGGTGATCCACCAGGCTAGTGCGCAATAGATTAAATACACTTACACAACATACAATTAAATGAGTGAAATTAAAAAAAAAAAAAAAATGGCCCAAGATTATGGAAATATTACCAAAGTAGTAAAAAAGACGATGTTACTAGTGTCTGGTAGAAAAATCTCCCATGACATAACGCAAGGCACCCATTCATACACAGTATTCATACCACAAAAAGCGTATTTTGCGCTGGATGTCTTTATAAAAAAAAGTATTCTGTAAGATGCTAAGATTTCTGTTCTAGTTTCTCAAACGCGCATTTCTGTATGGCGAGGAAACGTTCGTATTAAAAACAGTTAGCTTGTTAGCATAGCTAACCGAAAATACTATGGCCACAAAAGTGAGTAAAAAAAAAAAAAAAAAATCCGCACTTTGGCCGTTACATATCAATACAAGCGATATACATTTGTCAGCAGAGACGACCTGTTCATTTCTTTATGGCAAGGAGAAACGTTTGGTCATAGTAAAAGTACTGTTAGCTTGTTAGCATAGCTAACCGAAAATACTATAGCCACAAGAGTGACTAAAAAAATATCCGCACTTTGGCTGTTACATATCAATACAAGCGGATATATACAGTATGTATACATACTGTATATTGGTTAACGTCTGGCATTTTAAAGACAATACACTTACCAGCGTGTTTTAAGCAGTTTGTTGTCCAGACTAATCCATGGCAGTGATGATGGTCCGGCTGGCAGACCTGTCCTCCAAAACAGTTCAGATGAGTGGCCCCCTCCAGCTGATCTTGTACTTCTGCTTATGTCCATAGAGCCAAGAAATGTGTCTCCTCTTCCCTCTAAAATCTGTTTGGTTTTGGAATCCGTTGCATGCTCCGCTGTTTGGAAAGCAACATGGCGGTCAGTAATGTTTTGAAGCTGGTCAGTTAACCACGCCCATGGCTGTGGACGTAACCAACGTAAACTGGTGCTGCCTTTGGCCCAGCTAGGAGTTGGGGCCACGATAGCCCCACTTTTGGGAGCCCGGGACTGGTGCTTTAGTCAGTGGAAAACCAAAGAACTGGTGCTGATGATGCTCTGGCTCCAGTTAAGCACTGGAACCGGTTTGATGGAAAGAGGCCCTGGTTGGTGCGGCAGCCACAACTGTCCCCCCCTCCCCCTTTCTGTCTGTCTGTCGGATGGAAACGTGCAATATGTTTTGCATGTTTGTTGTGTTTCCGAAATATTTTAGTTTAGTCTGCCAGAGCTTACATATGGTATGGGTCTTCTTCAAGTCTTTTTTTCCCCTTTGACTTCATAAAAGCCAAAGTCAGTCCCTCCAGGATTTCGTGGGATGTTTTTATGATTGTTCTCATAGTTCTGATAGTCTCTCAGAGACTCGATCTCTGTTTTTAAGAATAGGGTTAAAACCTTCCTTTTTGATATAGCCTACAATTAGGGGGGGATCATGTGTCTCTGAACCCTCCCTTAGTTATGCTGCTAATAGGTTTAGACAGCCGGGGGACCTCCAATAATGCACTGGGCTTCATTCCTTTCTTCACTCTCAATGAAATATTTATTTTTTGCTGGTCATTAACATCTGTTTGTTCTCTCATATAGATTGAGTCCCCATCATGCTGTTTGCTCTCTACACGTCTGTTCTTTTCATCTTCATCACCTCACCTCCCAGCCAGTCGCAGCAGGTGACTGCCTCTCCCTGAGCCTAGTTCTGCTGAAGGTTTCTTCCTGTTAAAAGGGAGTATTTCCTCTCCACCATCACCAAGCCCTTGCTCACAGGGGATTGCCTGATTGCTGGGGTCTTTCTGCAATTGTGGGGGTTTCCCCTACAGTTGAAAGTGCTATGAGATGACTGTTGTTGTGAAATGGCGCTATATAAATAAAGTTGAATTGATGATGGAGACCACTGTGCACATTGGGACCTTCAAACCAGCAGAAATTTTTCTCGACCCTTCCCCAGATTTGTGCCTCGAGACTGTCTTGGAAGTCTACAGTCAATTCCTTTGACTTCATGCTTGGTTTGTGCTCCGACATGCACTGTCAGTTGCTTAGTTTACTGTTTTTATATTTTATTTATCGTTGATGTACAGCACTTTGTGTCAACTGTCATTTTTAAAGAGCTTTATAAATAAAGTTGGATTGGATTAAAAAAAGATCACACACTGGGTGGAACAGAAAAACTGCAGTGGAATGGCCCACCCCTGGTATAGAAGCAGGCTAGAAAATACCAAGTGTCCTGTTTTGTCCTGCAGGATTTTTTTTTCATGGTTTACATAAATAACCAAAATGTGTATTTTTTTTGTATTTTTATTCTAGTGTTTCTTTTTTCTTTGCCATTGACAAAGAGTAGGGAAGGGAAAAAAAACATTCATAATAGTAATTTACTCATGCATACTTAAATTATTTGATCAGAGGTGGGTATAGTAGACAGAAATTCTTCTCATGTAAAAGCAGTGCTTTGAAATTAATAATTAAAAGTAGATGACCAAAAATTTCTAGGTGAGTTAAGGGTACAAAGAGCACTCACTTAAAAACTTGAGTAATGACTTCAGTCTTGAAGGTTTGAGGTTTTTCTCCAAAATTTATAACAATTTTCTTATAGTTTTCTACTTTTCTCTGTAAATGTATCTAAATTTGTAACCATTTTCCTCAAATTTGTAATTTTCTCTTGTACATTTGAGACCATTATAAATTTGTGGATTATTTTATGGTTAATGTTTATCTTTTTTTAATCCCATCCAACTTTATTTATAAAGCTCTTTAAAAATGACAGTTGACACAAAGTGCTGTACATCAACGATAAATAAAATATAAAAACAGTAAAATACAGCTAAAATACAAAACAGCACAAACAAAACAATCGTCATACAGTAGAGACAATAAGAACAAATAAAATCAATGTCTCAAACTGGGTCAAAAGCCAGAGAATAAAAATGGGTTTTAAGAGGAGTTTTAAACTGGACAGTGAAGAGGCCTGTCTGATGGACAAAGGCAGATTATTATAAAATTGCTGTTTTTTTAATAAATGTGTAACAGAATGTGGCAATTTTTTTACTTTTTTCCTCATACAATTTAAATTTTTGACCATAATTTTGTAGAGCCAGAACAAAACAAGAACCCTGAATTCAAAGAAATATAATTATTAAAATTATATTTAAAGAAATAAATTAACTTAAATGATCAAATATGCAGTTATTTTTGTTATAATATTTCTGTATATTTATAGTTTGTTTTTTTTTAGAAATCTCCTCACCAACCAGACAGCAGGAAAAACCTCCCTTACGGTTGTTTAGTTTGTCTGAGGGCTGCTGGTGGATTAAAGTCATTGACTTTGTGAATTTCAGTCATCTTAACTTGCCAGGTATATAATAATGAACACAAATTATTAGTTAATATTGTAGTAGCTGGTGAAGTAAATCCTCAGCGATTCATCAGTCACTCTTTCTTTTCCCTGCAATGAAGCCTAACCAGACCTGTTAGCTAAGCGACTCCTCATTGTTGTTCCAGTTACCAGTGGGTTAAAACCACCATAAATGCCTCCACTGCTCATCTCTTGTACTTTTTTCTGTGTTTAACGTACTTTAAATAAGCTCATGCTTCCCTTGGACAGCAGCGCTACAGAGACACGCTCTGCCTGCAGAAACGGGCGGGCAAGGCGCTTCCGCCCGGATGAGAATCACACATGCTGTTTGTGTGTGCGCTTGCGGAGCGTTTCTTTCATATTTAATTTTTCTTCAATTAATATGTTTTAGGCACGGTGGCAAACTTCCTTAGGGAGGCGGGCCGCCACACAGAAATGTTACCAGAGGAAACCCTGCACAAGAAGAAAAATAACAAAGACAAACTGCAAACCACTGTTTGTACTGTCATCCAGGGTCCTTCTGAATAACAGCCCCACTTCTAATTATCTGTCCAGACAAAAGTACCTGTTCTGACGTGTGCTTTCTTCGTGGTGCCTTGTTTATAATCACTGCACTTTTAAATAATGGCGCTTACGTACATGGGCATGGTGTTCTGTTGAGTTGCTTTTTAAAAAAACACTGGCGCCTATTGGTCTGGCATGCATACTGCAATGTTTTCTATACTTCTTGCAGCTCTGTGTTAACAAGAAATGTTCCCATAAATCTGAGGATTCTTTTTTAAATGTAAAGGAACAACTTTTCAGGAAAACTCTTGTGTAAACATAGCCTTAAAATGCCATACCATATGCTGGATCAATATCAAATATTAAATGGCTAGTAATAAATTATAAATCATTGATCTCAGTCATTTAAACCAAGGGTGTCCAATCATGTCCCATGGAGGACCAAGAACCTGCAGGCTTTACCTCCAACCAGTGTCTTCAACAGCAGTTTCCACTGAATTTCTTCCCACTGATTGCTGATAAGTGAAAACACCTGCTGAAGAGATTGGGCCGAAGAGAAAACCTGCAGGGTCTTAGCCCTCCATGGCACATGATTGGACACCCCTGATTTAAACAAAAGTGTTTGTACAGTATTTGAACTCATCCACTCTGTGCTTCCCTTTTCAGTGCACTGTGCAGGTGAAGTTGGAATTAGGTCATAGAGCTCAGCTGAGGAAGAAGGTTACATCAGAAGGCTTCACTCATGACTGGATGGTGTTTGTCCGTGGCCCAGAAACTGGTGACATCCAGCACTTTGTCGAGAGGGTTGTCTTCCGCCTCCATGACAGCTTCCCTAAACCCAAAAGAGGTAGGATGGTAACAGGCACACAGTTTGCAGAACAACTTTATTTTAAGGGTCAAAAATATAATGAAATTTTTAATTTACAATTAAAAAGGTTTCAGATTTACCCACAAGTCCCAAATTCATGAGGAAAAAGCTACAAATTTGTTGGGGTGGGTGGGGGACGCCTGATGAAAAAACACATTTCAAACAAAGATGGTATAAATTTACAATAATAGTCACAAATTTACAAGGAAAAATTCTGATTTACAAGAAAATAAGCTGCACAATTTACAATAAAAGTGATGCAAATGTAAGACAAAGGAAAAAAAAAATTCTCTTATTTTTGCTGGTCTATTTATTATTATAACCCAAATGCTTTTGCAGCCTTTATACAGAACACAGTGCAGTTACAGCAGTTTTACCTTCATTTTAATTTCACATATATTTTTATTATACCACACACAGCAAAGTTGTTGAGGGTACGTTTTTGATCCCGTCCATTTGACATTTTATGTTGTTGCCGTACTAGCTTCTACATTTCTCATAGGATTGACTTTAAATTTATACAGAAGCTTTAAGTCATCAATACCTGGGGCTTATATGATTTTTAGACACGTCTAATGAGAGGTTCCATGTGTTTTGGGGAGGGGTCTTTATGTTGTCGCCACTATAGTTCCCACATTTCTGATCGGATTGACTTGGTATTTATACAGAAGCGTTGACTGAAATGAGTTCCGTTTTTGGGGAGGGGGCTTATTTTTTTTCTAGTCCGTTCTATGTTGATCACAGCTCTCATTAGGGGCCCCTGATATAAGGATTGGTGATCCGATTCGGATTGCGATCCTTGGGTCACAATTCGATCCTATCACAATATTGCGATAATCGAGTATCACGATCCCATATATTTCAAATTTTTTCACCTTATTCAACCTCAAATCATGTCCCAAAGTAAAACTGTTAAAAAAAGTTAACTATTGATAATAAAGTATTCTCAGGCCTTCGTTTTCTGCAGAGACACATCTTTGCACACGGGGAGGGTGGTCGACGGTGCTGTTTGGAATCAGGGATGGCAATTTTCCGCCGATCCGCGGATTTCTGCCGATTTATTTTCAAATTGATCATTTCAGTGAATCGTCTAAATCCATTGAGAAAATTTTATGGGGGGTAAGGTACCTTATTGTTACCGATTTTAGCGAAAATCAACACGATTACATAAACGCTCGGCGCTTCCCCGGAAGTAGTCTCCCTCGATAACCCGGATGTGTTGTGTTCAAGCTACTGCTGTATTGTAAACAGCCCTGCGATTGGATAGTTGCAAACGATTGGACCAATCAAATGGCTCGTTGTATGCTTTGTCAAAAATTCATGGCGGCGTGTTCTCAGGGATGTGATTTTCTGCTAATTCGCCGAATTCCGCTTTATTTTATCTTCCAGGAAGATAAAGTACGTTAAGTACGTTAGCAGCTTGTGGTCCACGAACGCAGTGAAGGTGCGCCCTTTCAGGCAGAACTGGAAGTGGCGTATGGCCAGGTGGAGAGCCATTAACTCTCTGTTACTGGCGGCGTACAACGGCTGTATGAGCTGGGCTGCGCGGGGAAGGAAACGGTAATAAAAGTTAACCATCCCCCAAAACTCCCGCAGCGCCCTGACATTGATGTTGAGGAGAAAAAAATAGCAAAACAATTTAGTTAGATTACTTTTATGATTCCAAACAGTTTGAAATTGACAGTGCACAGTGGACATTGACTCATAAATTTTGAATATTTCTGAGACTTGGCTACATCAGTGATTGTGCAAAATGAACTGCTCAAGACTCAATGGAGATTGAAACTGGTGATCTGAAATGAATGCTGCATGTGATGGATAATGCTTGTTGGAATATTTTAGGAATTCTATCTTCTTGGAACACAAGTCAATATTATACAGTAATAAGTGGCATTCAGCTGTTTGTTTTATGTCATTTAAGCACAGTTCTGGTACTTAAAAAATCATAAAAACCCAGGAGCTTCGGGGGGCTTTGCCCCCCTTGCCCCACCACCACCACCGGGGCTCTGCCCCGGACCCCGCTGGGGGACTGTGTCCCCCAGACCCCCTGCTGAATTTTCAGATAATTTCCCCAACCCCAAATCACATCCCTGGTTCGTGTTGGAATTCTGAGCTTTCGGTATTGTTTTCAGTGGAATTATGAGATTTTTATCGAAGGATCAGGAGTCATCAGTGCTAGAAATAGACAAAAGTGTCAAAAATAAGTTCCGATGGAATTGGCTTGACAGAAAAGTGACGGTAAAGGTGAAAATTGGCTCAAAGTTCGACGAGGTAACAGAAACACTCGGACAATTTCTGAAGAAACCAGAAAAGGAGATGAAGTTCAAAGTTCAGAGACTGACACAGCTTGCTGCCAAAAGGAAGAAAGTTTCACATTAGAAGTGACTTGGTTAACTGTAGAACTGTTAAATATGTTGGACTAAAGACAGTGAGACAACATTGAAGAAAAAATAAGTTAACTTTTCATTAAATTTAATGATTTATCTAAGTCTAGTATTTCATTTTTTTTTTTATCATTTTTTTCAGTCTAAATTACTTCTGTTTTACTGAAAACCTCCCAACTTCAGGGGGGCTGCGCCCCCTCATAAGTCAATCGACCAAATTAGATTTCAGCTGGAATCAGAATTTCCTGTTGCCATCCCTGTGGAATAGATTCCCAATCCAGATACGTCTAGCTAATTCTGGACTCTTTTAAAAAGCAGCTGAAAACTTTTTTGTTTAACAAGGATTTCCGTTGAGTTTCAACTGCTTTTTAATGGCAAGTCTGATATTTTTAAATTATTTTAATCTTGTGTTTTAACTTGTTTTCGTATTTTTAAAATTATTTTTTATCTGTCAACTTCCTTTCATTTTATTGTGCAGTATGCTGTGATTATATGTCTCTGAAAAGTGCTTCATAAATAAACTATACTTACTTGACGCTCAGTAAAAAAGCTCCGCGTCGGTGTCTCTTTAGCTTAGCCCTTGCTAATGCTACTCCGAGATGTGTGTGGTTCGCCGTATTCTGAGTGTTTTTTCTTTTTTCGTGCATCGCTTCTTGCGGGTTGTGTGTCATGTCAAGGTCTTTCCTTCCATCTTTGTTATAAAATCCAAAAAAGGCCCGACATTTGAGCTAACTACTTCCTAACTTTCAAAGCTAGCTGCAAATCAGAGACAAGCTATGACTTCACTTGACTGGGTGTTTGCTTTGTGCCATCTAGTGGACTGAAAACGCCATTAACTGATTACCCAAAAGTATGTGTGCACATCTATCTACTAGAAAAGCACTCGGAGAGCGCAGACCTCCGCCAAGCGCCACAGTTCCCCCCATACAGTGTTTAACATCATAAATATTAATCCTACATTTATTTTGTCTAACTTTATAGATTCCTTGACCATGAAAAAAATGCCATTCGCAAGTGGCATATATTAGCTATACTGTGATGCTTGTTTTTTACCTCCGCCAAGGAAGTTATGTTTTCATCGGCATTGGTTTGTCTGGCTGTTTGTTTGTTAGCAAGATAACTCAAAAAGTTATGGACGGATTTTCATGAAATTTTCACGGATTGTCAGAAATGGGGTATCCTACAGATGATTAGATTTTGGTGGTGATCAGGATCACCGTCCAGAAGAAAACCGCCATTACGGAAAATGTGATTTTCGTCAATAACTACTGAACCACTAATCCTATCATTGTCAATCCAATTGCTAATCATATGTTTTCATGGTCAAGGAATCTGAAAACGTATACACAAAGACTGTATGGGGGGAACTGTGGCGCTTGGCGGAGGTCTGCGCTCTCCAAGTGCTTTTCTAGTTTGTTTTTTTTTCCCAGACGGTGATCCGGATCACCACCAAAATCTAATCATCTGTAGGATACCCCATTCCTGACAATCTGTGAAAATTTCATGAAAATCCGTCCATAACTTTTTGAGTTATCTTGCTAACAAACAGACAGACAAACCAACGCTGATGAAAACATAACCTCCTTGGCGGAGGTAATAAATTACGAAATCTCTGTGTGTCTGTCTGCTCCACGCATATCTCTCAAACTGTTGGTCAGACTGGCCTCAGATTTTAAACATGGTTTCCTGAGGTTACGAGGGTGTGCATCTCCGAATATGGAGTCGTTTAGTCAAAATGTGTAATCTTTATCACCAAGTTTAGCCACCGCTGTGTCTCATGCTCAGGCTTCTAGAAGTGTGGGCGGAGTTTAGTTTCGGATTGACTCCACCACAGCGCTCCATGTGCAAAACAAGGAAGTGAAACGTAACAAATTTGAATAGAAAAAGATAATACTTAAGATTTAATGCTTAAAAAGTTATACCCTAAAGTTGCTGTGATTGCATAGGTCTAATGGATAATTCAGCGTGGAGAACATGAGGTGCTGCTGGGGGGGGGCAACAGCAGCTGAATCGCTGGCACCACGGGTAAGCTTCGTGTGCAAAACAAGGAAGTGAGATGCAAAAAATTGGATCAATAAAAAAAACAAACCGCTTACAATAGAGCTGCAGTGCTCACATTGTTATTTTTAGTAAAGTGGAAAAAAAAAAGATAATGCATGGCATGTGCTTTTTCCCTGAGGCTGATTTATCATGGAAAACAGCTGAGCTCTGTGGTTCCAGCGATCAGCTGATTGGATCCACTTTTTTTATTTTTTTTTTTTACCAAAGGCAAAAAAAAACATCGGGGGAAGACCCTACAACCTTTGCTTCACGACATAGCAACCATACGTTGGATAAATTTTCAGCATGAGACACCTTTTTTCCAGTTTACAAAATTTTTCACTGGGTCTGGGGTGTGTGTGAGGGAAGAAAAATGCATTTTGGCTAACATTTAGAGGGTCAAAACTGCGATTGTTTAGGTGGAATAATAATAAATAATCTCACATCAATAAAAACAAACGCTTGCAATAGAGTGACGGCGCCCAGTCTAACAAAATATTGCTAAAATATAAAATGATGCACTACAGTCAGTCTCAAATATTTGTAAACGTGTCCTGTTACAGTACTGCATGAGTTTGTTGAATATACAAAGAAGAAATTCAGTATTACACTGAAGTCACCACTGAACAGTGATATAAACTAAAATAATTATGATGACTGAACAACTCCCATTCCCCAAAGTGCAAGATACACTATTATGATAAGTGATAAAAGATCAGACAAATAACTGTTCTGACAAACAAATAAACAAGGGATCTGAAACAGTTGCTAATATTGGATGTCCCATTCATTTTCAATGTTTAGGTATTCTGTAATTAATATTCACACGATCAAATAAATCTTAGTGCCGTTTACTCCCTTTTATATTTGTCAGAGTCTAACATGTGATTGCCTACATATAGGCCACACCTCTTTGTATTCTACTTTCAAACACAGCCTACATTTGGACCTGTAAAGCCTAACTGGGATACCTGTTTCAGACAGGAATACTTGCGTTCTACGGGCGTGCACTAGTTTTTAAAAAAATAAAAGATCAATTCGTACGTTTATAGATCGACGCATTGTTGCCAGTGCCAAGTATTGCGATCCATCACTGAATCGATCTTTCTCCCCACCCCTACCTGATATGCAGATGTGTGGGGTATGTGAGCTTGTTGTTAGTCCCAGGAAATTGATACAAACTCCTCACAAGTCATGCTAACAAGTGACATAGCTTCCCCTCATCCCCCCTCAAATCGTGTACTAATTATTAATCTATTTTTCTATGAATGGGTTCTCTCTGTGTTACCTTCTTTTTATTTTTGTAATATTATTTTTGTAATTTTTTGTTACCACAATTTTTTTTTTCTGTATGGAATTCTGTTTATTAGAATAATGTGAATTTAAAATTACATGAACAGTCACTGCCACTGACCTCTCTGATTCTGTTTGCAGTATGCAAGGAGCCGCCATATAAAGTAGAGGAGTCTGGCTACGCAGGCTTCCTCATGCCCATTGAAGTTTACTTCAAGAATAAGGTGAGAACACCTGGTTAATTTAATGCAGGCTTTACTGATTTTGCTTTTGTCAGGTAATCTCTTCCGTTACTCTTCATGAGAGATGGTAGCTCTTTTGTGACACTATATTTTACTGCTTATCTGAGGTTTATTTTGGGATTTTTATGTTTAAAAAAAAGTGTTTCTCTAAGACTATATTTAAAATGCATGCTCCAAAATCTGAACCAAGAATCATTGACACACAAGCTACTAGGGCTGTGCGATATGACCAAAATTTCATATCACTATACAAGTAATCTTATTTGATGATAACGTTGTATATCACAATATAATTTTCTGTAAATTCTATAGTTAATATATGATAACCAATAAAAAGGACATCTCTTTTTCTACATTTTAAATTACATAGTGAAAAAAATCAATTGTACAAATTCATCTGTCATTAATTTTATGCATTTTTTTCCTCTTAATTTTGCAGTGTGTTATAAAATTGTTTTTTTAATGTGCATTTGAGATTTGGTATCGTCCGCGTACTTCATGGTGGTTGGAATACAGTAGTGGGCTTAGCACGCAGCCCTGGGGGGAGCTAGTGCAGAGAGACAGTGCAGAGGAGTGGTGGGGGCCAAGTCTGACTGTTTGTAGGCAGTTGTTGATAGTTTTTTTTTTTTTAATCCGGGGGGGAGGGGTCTCGAGGAGGTGCAATTTATTGATCAGGATGTCCAGGTTGATGGTGTTGAAAGCTGAGCTGTAGTCCACAAAGAGCATCCTCACGTAGCTCCTTGGGTTCGCCAGGTGGCTTAGCACTCTGTGGAGAGTGGTGGCTATGGTGTCTTCCGTAGACCAATTCTCCCTGTAGGCGAACTGGTGGGGGTCAAAGGAGGGGGGAAGACGGTCCCTGATGTGCTGGGACACCAGTCGCTCAAAAAACTTCATGACTACAGACGTGAATGCTATGGGTCTGTTGTTGTTCAGGCTGTCAACTGTGGACTTTTTGGGGATGGGAATGATTGTGGAGGCCTTGAGGCAGGAAGGGACGGTGGCATATGTCAGGGAGAGGTTGGAACAGCTTGGTGAAGATCTCTGCCAGTTGGTGTGCACATGCTTTGACCACTGCTCCTGGGATGCTGTCAGAACCGGCAGCTCTGCGGGGGTTCACTGCTCTGTTGACTCCTCACCTCATGCACCTGTAGAGAGAGGGGGGATCTGGAAGAGGTGCAGTTTATTGATCAGGATGTCCGGGATGATGGTGTTGAAAGCTGAGCTGTAGTCCACAAAGAGCATCTTCACGTAGCTCCTTGGGTTCTCCAGGTGGCTCAGCGCTCTGTGGAGAGTGGTGGCGATGGCGTGTAGATCAGTTCTCCCTGCAGGCAAACTGGTGGGGGTTGAAGGAGGGGGGAAGACAGTCCCTGATGTGCTGGAACACCAGTCGCTCAAAACATTTCATGACTACAGACGTGAGTGCTATGGGTCTGTTGTCGTTCAGGCTGTCAACTGCGGACTTTTGGAGGATGGGAATGATTGTGGAGGCCTTGAGGCAGGAGGGGACAGTGGCATGCGTCAGGGAGAGGTTGGAACAGCTTGGTGAGGATCTCTGCCAGCTGGTCTGCACATGCTTTGACCACTGCTCCTGGGATGCCGTCGGGACCAGCAGCTCTGCAGGGGTTCACTGCTCTCAGTTGACCCCTTATCTCATGCACCTGTAGGGGAGGAGGAGGAAGGGGGGATCTGGAAGAGGTGCAGTTTATTGATCAGGATGTCCGGAATGATGGTGTTGAAAGCTGAGCTGTAGTCCACAAAGAGCATCCTCGCGCAGCTCCTTGGGTTCTCCAGGTGGCTCAGCGCTCTGTGGAGAGTGGTGGCGATGGCGTGTAGATCAGTTCTCCCTGCAGGCAAACTGGTGGGGGTTGAAAGAGGGGGGAAGACAGTCCCTGATGTGCTGGAACACCAGTCGCTCAAAACATTTCATGACTACAGACGTGAGTGCTATGGGTCTGTTGTCGTTCAGGCTGTCAACTGCGGACTTTTTGGGGATGGGAATGATTGTGGAGGCCTTGAGGCAGGAGGGGACAGTGGCATGCGTCAGGGAGAGGTTGGAACAGCTTGGTGAGGATCTCTGCCAGCTGGTCTGCACATGCTTTGACCACTGCTCCTGGGATGCCGTCGGGACCAGCAGCTCTGCAGGGGTTCACTGCTCTCAGTTGACCCCTTATCTCATGCACCTGTAGGGGAGGAGGAGGAGGGGGGGGATCTGGAAGAGGTGCAGTTTATTGATCATGATGTCCGGGATGATGGTGTTGAAAGCTGAGCTGTAGTCCACAAAGAGCATCCTCACGCAGCTCCTTGGGTTCTCCAGGTGGCTCAGCGCTCTGTGGAGAGTGGTGGCGATGGTGTGTTCCGTAGACCAGTTCTCCCTGCAGGCAAACTGGTGGGGGTTGAAAGAGGGGGGAAGACAGTCCCTGATGTGCTGGGACACCAGCCGCTCAAAACATTTCATGACTACAGACGTGAGTGCTATGGGTCTGTTGTCGTTCAGGCTGTCAACTGCGGACTTTTTGGGGATGGGAATGATTGTGGAGGCCTTGAGGCAGGAGGGGACAGTGGCATGCGTCAGGGAGAGGTTGGAACAGCTTGGTGAGGATCTCTGCCAGCTGGTCTGCACATGCTTTGACCACTGCTCCTGGGATGCCGTCGGGACCAGCAGCTCTGCAGGGGTTCACTGCTCTCAGTTGACCCCTTATCTCATGCACCTGTAGGGGAGGAGGAGGAGGGGGGGGATCTGGAAGAGGTGCAGTTTATTGATCATGATGTCCGGGATGATGGTGTTGAAAGCTGAGCTGTAGTCCACAAAGAGCATCCTCACGCAGCTCCTTGGGTTCTCCAGGTGGCTCAGCGCTCTGTGGAGAGTGGTGGCGATGGTGTGTTCCGTAGACCAGTTCTCCCTGCAGGCAAACTGGTGGGGGTTGAAAGAGGGGGGAAGACAGTCCCTGATGTGCTGGGACACCAGCCGCTCAAAACATTTCATGACTACAGACGTGAGTGCTATGGGTCTGTTGTCGTTCAGGCTGTCAACTGCGGACTTTTTGGGGATGGGAATGATTGTGGAGGCCTTGAGGCAGGAGGGGACAGTGGCATGCGTCAGGGAGAGGTTGGAACAGCTTGGTGAGGATCTCTGCCAGCTGGTCTGCACATGCTTTGACCACTGCTCCTGGGATGCCGTCGGGACCAGCAGCTCTGCAGGGGTTCACTGCTCTCAGTTGACCCCTTATCTCATGCACCTGTAGGGGAGGAGGAGGAGGGGGGGGATCTGGAAGAGGTGCAGTTTATTGATCATGATGTCCGGGATGATGGTGTTGAAAGCTGAGCTGTAGTCCACAAAGAGCATCCTCACGCAGCTCCTTGGGTTCTCCAGGTGGCTCAGCGCTCTGTGGAGAGTGGTGGCGATGGTGTGTTCCGTAGACCAGTTCTCCCTGCAGGCAAACTGGTGGGGGTTGAAAGAGGGGGGAAGACAGTCCCTGATGTGCTGGGACACCAGCCGCTCAAAACACTTCATGACTACAGACGTGAGTGCTGTGGGTCTGCAGTCATTCAGGTTGTCAACTGTGGAATTTTTGGGGATGGGGATGATGGTGGAGGCCTTGAGGCGGGAGGGGACAGTTGCATACGTCAGGGAGAGGTTGGAACAGCTTGGTGAGGATCTCTGCCAGCTGGTCTGCACATGCTTTGGCCACTGCTCCTGGGATGCCGTCGGGACCAGCAGCTCTGCAGGAGTTCACTGCTCTCAGTTGACTCCTCACCTCATGCACCTGTAGCGGGGGTGCTCAAACCTGGCGACAAAGCTGTTAAGCTCCTCTGCCAGTGTGAGGCTGCTGTCTGATGTTGGCAGGCACTGGCCCCTGTAGTTGGTGAGGGTCTGGATGGCCCTCCACATCTGTCAGGGTTGTTGTCTGTGAGGAAGCCCTCCACCTTCCTCCTGTAGGTGCCCTTCTGCCTGAAGGCTGAGTTGCGGGCTCTGATCAGAGCCTGGACCTCACTGGTCATCCAGGGTTTCCGGTTTGGAAAGACCCGGATGAGTTTGGTGGCGGTCACATTTTCTATAGAGCATTTAATGTAGAAGAGGACAGACTCGGTGTAGGAGTCCAGGTCCTGCTGTTCAAAGATGTTCCAATCTGTGCAGCTAAAGCAGTCCTGTAGCTGGAGGAGAGCATTTTCAGGCCAAGTTTTGTTTGTTTGGTTTGGGGGGGGGACTCTTCCTCAGGGGCGGTGTAAGCAGGTATTAGAAGCAGGGAGAGATGGTCTGATTGTCCAAGGCGGGGGAGGGGTATTGCTTTGTAGGTGTGCTTGTCCAAGGCGGGGGAGGGGTATTGCTTTGTAGGTGTGCTTGATGTTGCTGTAAACATGGTTCAGTGTTCTTTCCCATCTTGTGGGACACTTAACGTGTTGGTGGAATTTGGGGAGCACAGTCTTTAAGCATGCTTTGTTAAAGTCCCCTGCAATAATGTGGACTGTGTCGGGGTGATCTTTCTGTTGCCTGCTAACAATGAGCTGGAGGTGGCTAAGTCCTAAGCTAATGCTAGCATCTGGAGGGATGTAAACAGCTGTTACAATTACTGCCGTTAGCTCGCAGGGTAGATAGAAGGGCCTACACAGAAAGGACATGGCCTCTAAATCCGGTGAACATGGGCTTTCAGTTATTCTTCTGTTATTACACCAAGTCTGAAGCACAAAAACACCAAGCCCACCACCTCTGCCCTTACCAGAATCGGCGTTGCGGTTGAAACTGTGTGTAATTTGGCCGGGTGATTCCACAGCGGTGTCAGGAATACATGGGTGAAGTCAAGACTCAGTCACAATCAGAATACAACAGTCCTGGACGTAGCAATTGTAGACGATCTCTGATCGCAGCTCATCCATTTTGTTGGTGAGAAAAATTGAAGGTAACGGTCGTTTGGTGCATTGTTTGCACAGTTGGGCTCAGAAACCAGCCTTGATGCCTCGTTTCTTCCTTTTTTCTCGTCACCGTCTGTGCCTCTTGCTGGGCCTGATAACAATCCACGGAGCACCCGGAGGTCTGGCGATTTCCTCAGGGATATAGTATTGATTGCTGGAATAAGCGCTAGGGATGTCGGAGTTAAGTTGGCGGCCAGTGCCTAGAAGTTCCTGGTGACTGAAGGTAATTAGTCCGTCACAGGAGGAGGACAAAAAAGGCAGAAAAAACACAAAAACGGGCACAGTAGGCCAGAGCGTCTAGCCACAGCGTGTGGTCAAGCAGCCAGCTTTTGCAGAATCAGCTGTAACTCTCCCCCAAAGGTAAACCCATGTTATGTCTTTGTTCCTGTCGTTTTCCATGCTCCTGTCTGGTTTGTACTTTAAGTTTCATTCTTTTGTTTACGTGTCACTTTTAGCATCTTCTAGCCTCTGAGCTGGGAAAGCAGCAGCTGCTGATGGCGTGACACACTTCTTCTGCTCGGTTCTGGACAGAATTTAGCATGCTCTTTTAGCGTGATACTTTTGCAAGTGTTTTATCAAGTTGGTGGTGTTAAAATTGTAACTGCTGGTACCACACAGCAAACATACTGAGGCGAGTCCCACAGATGGGCTCCAGTGACACGTGTTGCTTCTGTTTACAGAAGCCACATACAGCGTGGCTGAGAATGTGATCATGCCTTCATTTTAATATTATTAATGTATTAGATCGTAAATTACTTTTATTCCTTACCAATACCGATCCAGCCATTTTGCCTGGATCGAACCCGATACCAATACAGCGGATTGGATCGGCTCATCCCTAGTCATTAGTAGTTGCTGATGGATTTAACCTAACCTGTTTTCGCCAGGGAAAAAAAGAAAAAGAAGACTGATTAGAAAAAAGCCTTGCCTTAAGGAGAAAAATGTTTCAAGTTTATATGAACTTTTCTAATCAGTAGAAAAGGTCAGAAATTTACTAGAAAGAAAGCTGTAAATTCACATAGAGAAGTTTGGACCCCCTGGTGGCCAGTATTGGACCGACCCATCAGAAATACATATATAGAGGGTAAATGACAACTTCTTGCTCTAAAAATAATCACGTTTAACCACAGAGGAAGGAGCTGATATGGGGGGGCAAAGGGATTAGCTACTTACCGCTGGGATAACAGCGGATCAGGGACAGTTTTCCTGGTAATCTGATTGCTGAGAGGGGGACAGGTGTGTTCTGTTGGCTGCAGGATGGGAGACTGACCTGCAGAGTAGACTGTCCACAGCTTCTCCAGACTCTGTCCATGGTGACAGTGGATCAGTGATCACACACTGTGCAGATAGTGCTTATGGGAGTTGTAGTTTCGTTGTATCACATTGCGATAGGCTTATTATTTTTAGATGCCATTTGAGAGAACTACAGCCTGCCAAAGTGGCTAGTGGGAGTAGGTGTCTTACCAGCCACTGCTGAAATTCACTGGCCAGTTGGCCAGTATTAATGTCACAGCAAAAAAACAGTCATTGCAGTAATCAAGACATGTGTATATAATACTAGGTATTGTTCATTTCTTTTTGAATCGGACATTTAAAAGGCCCTCAGTGGACATCAGAGTTTTAATAACATCTCACACAGTAATGAAGACATAATATCCAGTTTTCTTAATCTTGCTCTCAGCTGAATGGGGGGGGGGGAGCCAAATGACTGCTGAGAGCACATGTTATAGATGGGGGTGGGATCGATGGATTGATGTTTCATGATACTTTATGGTGATGATGCTGAATCGATTTACAGACACAATATTGTGATACTTCATTAAAAAAAAAATATTAACTGTTACAAATACAAACTTACCCATTTAGGTACCAGAGTAATAAAACCCAGTTGACTTTTCAGTCCATTACATGGTGCTAGGGATGGGTCAAAAGATTGATTCACCATAGTAGCACAATAGTTGACACTCGCATTGATGTACCGATCCCTAAATGCACATACCAATCTTTTATTAATCATATATTGGCGCATGCGCATGCAGTGACCAGCAGCTGATGATATAGTGCGTGTGTGTGTTTTTTGTACTTTTTTACGTTTTTAGAAAATCCTCTGTGTCGTTTCTGCCCTGGAGCGTTTGTGGAATATATGGCGAAGAGCTCCCTGGTATCTACAACATGGATTTCCTCTCCTCTCTCGCACTGCTGCTATCTGTGCTGTGGCTCTTTGTCTCTGAGGTAAACGCGTTCGGCCCCATGGCGAGCAGAATAGCGGGCAGAATACAATATTCCAGGGACGTGTTGCTACGCTTTAACACAGCTGATGCAGCGTCTCTGATTGAGCCCAAACTTCAACTGCCGGACTTTATTTTGAGAGACGGACACAGCGGTGAAAAGAGAAGCGGCAGGAGGAAGCGTGGAAGACGTGGAGGTGTGAAATTGCGCCTTAGGAGACGTCAGTTTGGTAACATTCCTCTTCCTTCGATCATTTTTGGGAATGCACAGTCTGTGAGAAACAAGGTGGAGGAAATTCAAGGCAATGTACGTTACCAGAAGGATTTTAAGAACTGCTGCGTCATGGCTTTCACTGAATCTTGGCTTACTGCGCATGATCGAGATGCAGACCTGTGGATTGACGGCTTTGGAGCTCCGCTGCGCTCGGATCGAC
The DNA here is from genome assembly GCA_020510985.1 of Pholidichthys leucotaenia. Classification (NCBI taxonomy): domain Eukaryota; kingdom Metazoa; phylum Chordata; class Actinopteri; order Cichliformes; family Pholidichthyidae; genus Pholidichthys; species Pholidichthys leucotaenia. The sequence continues at coordinate 316,712,229 of CM035839.1, read as the reverse complement.
AGGAAGAGGTAACTGGGAAGCATCAGGGGGGCGGCGTATGTTTATACATTAATAAGCAGTACTGCACATCTGTCACGGTCAGAGAGCGCATCTGTACACCCGATGTGGAGTTGCTGTCTGTGTCACTACGCCCCTTTTATTTGCCTCGAGAGTTTCCCCAGCTTTTCATCACAGTTGTGTACATTCATCCGAGGGCAGACGCTGACTCCGCCTCCAGCACCATCTCTGATGTGGTGCAGCGGCTGCAGTCAATTTCTCCAGAGGCGCCAAACTTCATTCTTGGGGATTTTAACCATGTTTCTTTAAAGAAGACACTTAAAAACTTTCATCAGTATGTCTCCTGCCCAACCAGGCGAAAAAAGACATTGGATCTGTGCTATGGATCCATAGAGAGGGCCTATAAATCACTCCCCCTTCCTCCTTTAGGATCATCAGATCACAACTGTGTTCATTTGCTGCCCACATATAAAACTGCTCTCAGAAGAGGCAAGGTGGAGATGAGAGACATTGATGTGTGGACAGAAGATTCAGAGCACAGCCTCCAGGAATGCTTTGACTGTACAGACTGGAAGATGTTCATAATGGCCTGTGGGGATGACTTGGACTCTCTGGCTGAGCTCACATGCTCATACATGGCTTACTGTCAAAATAAGATTGTTCCACGTAAACGTGTCAAAATATACCCCAACAACAAACCATGGGTTACTAAATCAGTTAAATCCTGCTTACAGAGGAAAGCTCTTGCCTTTAAACAGGGGTCTGTTTCTGAGCTACAGGTCGCCACCAAGGAGCTGAAGGCCGAAATTTTAAGAGCAAAACAGAATTATAAATCAGAGTTGGAAAGCAAGATGGCAGCAAATAAACTTGGTTTGGCCTGGGCCAGTATGAAAACTATTGCAGGCCTTCAGAGCACAGAGCGCAGTAATCGTGTGTTTTTAGATGGTTTTAGTTCAGACACAGAGCTGGCTAATGCTCTTAATTGTTTTTATGGTCGTTTTGACTCCTTTGATTTTAGCACAGAAATCCAAGATTTGAAACAGAAACTCAAAGACAATCAGCACTTTAATATTGAGATGCAGGATGTTAAAAGGGAGTTCCGCGCTGTAAAAGTGAACAAAAGTCAGGGCCCTGATAATATATGTGGGCGCCTGGTAAAATCCTGTGCACATGAACTGAGTCCTATATTTCATTACATTTTCAATAAGTCCTTACAGACACAACATGTGCCTAAGATCTGGAAAGATGCCGTGGTTGTTCCCGTTCCAAAATCCAGCTGTCCTAAAACGGTAAATGACTTTAGACCAGTTGCTTTGACTTCAATTTTAATGAAAATTTTTGAAAAACTGGTCAGATGTGAGGTCCTAAGGCAGACTGAACATGCATTGGATCCTCTGCAGTTTGCCTATAGGCCTCACAGAGGAGTGGAGGATGCCACTGTCACTCTGTTTGACATGCTTTTTAAACATCTGGATTTTAATGGGACACGCGCCAGGCTTTTATTTGTGAACTTTTCTTCTGCCTTTAATACAATCCAACCTCATATTTTAGTTGAAAGTCTCCTGCAACAATTTGATTTAAGCAATAATCTGGTGGGTTGGATTCTGGATTTCTTAACCAACAGGATGCAGAGAGTAAGGGTCAATGGCACATTGTCTGACCTAAAGTGCTCTTCTACTGGCTCTCCTCGGGGGGGTGTTGTCACCACTACTCTTCATCCTGTACACAAACATGTGTCGGAGCAGACATGACAACAGACACATTATAAAGTATGCTGATGACTCAGTCATTGTCAGTCTCCTCCAGGATGGTGAGAGTGGCCATGGCCCAGTAGTTGATGACTTTGTTCACTGGTGTGAGGATTCCTACCTGCAGCTGAATACAACAAAAACGAAAGATATGATTATTGACTTTAGGAGGAAAACTCCCAGGCACAAAGTCACCATACTAAAAGGCCAGACCACCGAATGTGTACAATCGTACAAATATCTTGGGACGATTATTGATAGTGGATTGAACTTTGAGGTGAACTGTGAAAGGGTGTGCAAAAAGGGTCAGCAAAATTTGCATTGTTTGAGGAAACTTGCACGCTTCCAAATTGACCGAACCATAATGACTATGTTTTATCGGGCTTTTATTGAATCTGTTTTAGCCTTTTCTTTAATGTCATGGTTTGGTCAGATAAAACTGAAACAGAGGAAATCCTTGGATCAGGTAGTCAGATGGTCCAGTCGTTTGCTTGGTGAGTCACAGCTGAGCCTGACATCCCTGTACACCAGACAAGTACAGAGGATGGCCGACTCGATTTTAAATGATGACTCCCACCCTTTGCACTGCAACTTTCAGCTTCTTCCCTCCAGACGGAGGTTTGCTGTCCCAAAAAGTAGAACCCAGCGCTACAAAAACAGCTTTGTCCCTGCTGCTGTCAAAGAGTTGAACAAGCTATAAAAATTATATTGTACATATTTTATATTTACCTATTTTGTAAGATGTGTGCCTGTGTTTGTGTCTATGTTGAATGTAATTAGTGGCTTGTAAATATGGATGTCACCAACTGCAAAACAAATCTACCTACGGGTACAAATAAAGTAACCTGAACCTGAACCTGATATTGTGTGTATATATATATATATATATATAATATGGTTTCGCAATACTTAAGAATCATAGGTACCATAGATTCCTCTACAAGTTCTTGGGAAACTTTGGATGTTCTGCCAGTTTTGTTTGTGTGATCAAGGCGCTGCATTCCAATGTGCAAGCCCGTCTGTGCATTAACGGAGATCTTTCAAGACCGATTGAGTACAACAGCGGGGTGATGCAAGCTCGCACCAGCCCTGTTTGGGATATACACAGGAGTCATGCTTTACCTGTCTTACAAGGGTATTGAGCCGAGATTCAGCATCAAGGTTCTCTTTAGTACGATGGTGACATCTTTGACATTAGACGACTAAAATCCAAAACAAAGACACTGACTGAGTATATAAGAGAAGCTCAATATGCCAATGACATTGCTGTATTTATCAACAGCAGCAGAGCATTACAATGCCTGCTCTCTGCCTACAGCGATCTGTCAAAGCGAATGGGTCTTTGAATCATCATTAAGAAAATGGAAACCATGAGTGTAGGTGAACAGGCTGACTTCTTTATTGATGGGCATAAGCTGAAAAGAGTGGATTGTTTTTAAATACCTCGACAGCTATGTCGCCAAAGACTGCAAATTATACGAGGAAATAACAGCAAGGGTCCAGGCTGCGATATGTGCAGTTGGAAGACTCGGAGACAGTGTCTTTAACTGTAGAGATTTAACAACAGAAACAAAGCTCAAGGTGTACAACCAGTGCATTATTCCGCTTTTAACATACGGAAGCGAGACCTGGACCCTATACCGTCACTGGATACAGACTTTAAGAACTGTCTTAACGGTGGCACCTAAGATCCATTCTCAAAATTAGCTGGGATGACTTCATCACGCACGAGGAAGTGTTGGACCGTGCCAAAGCTGCTGATATTGAGATAGTGTTAATCAAAAATGGATTGCGCTGATGAGGACATGCTGTCTGTGCGCCGGATGACTGGCCTGTTAAAGTGCCTCTCTTTGGGGAGCTAGCTGAAGGATCTAGAAAAGTTGGTCGCCCGCTTCTGGCCGATACCCTCAAGGACATCCTCCCAACGGGGTGGAGTATTGGACACTTGGAGAGACCCTGCAAAGGACCGACTAGCCTGGAGCAGGCTAGTTCGGAATGCTTGTGATGTCACTGATAAAGACAGAAGGCATAGAAACGCTGTGAATAGAGCGAAATGCAAAGAGAGGGAAAACACCCAAGTAATCTCACCATTTGTATATTGCCCGTATTAGGAGATATAGTATATATATTTTGCATCGTGACTCAAGTATCACAATACAATTCCCACCCCTAGTAATAGAGGTAAATTTGTGCAGTCTAGATGTAGCTCACCACTTTTGGTGTAAACCTAGAATGAGCAATAGTGAATGTATAGCCCTTAAAGTCAGTCCCTCCAGGATTTCGCGGGATGTTTTTATGATTGTTGTGGCCCAAAAAGCCTGAATTCGTGGGAACTTTTTTAAAAAGTTGCGATAAAAGTTACAATGTTTTGAGGTTTTTTTTTTTTTTTAAACACTAAAAGTTGTGGGAAGAATTACAAATTTTAAAGCAGATGTTTTTTTTCCAGGTTACTGCAGTGATATTCTATATAACAATACAAGAAAAGCACAGAATTGTCGAAAATTTCCTATTACATTGATTTGTAGATTAAGCAGAAACTTCTGCTATATAGAAAAACTCTTGTGCAACAGCAAATACAGACTTTAAAGCAATATCCATTACAACAGCTAAATTGCATTGAATGCGTGTTAAAAAGTATAGATTTGGAAATTATTGGCAGCACCTTCATTTGAAAACTCCCTACGGTCCCCAATCATTCGGTACTGATCGGAGAGGAAAAAATTATTTATTCTGTTGCTCTGTATTGTCTATTGGAGTCTGTTTTTCTGGGAAAAAAAATATAGACAATATTCTCTCTTTTCGTGCCCAACTTCTACCTGTCTATCTAATGTACGTCTTGACACACACACACTTGTGTCTTCAGACAGGCATCTTTCATTTACGGTGGGGGGGTTGCCGGGGGCGCACGTTTGTCTATGTCCAGACCAGAGATTCGCAGCTTTAAAGCTCATTGACAAGATGTAGTAATGATTTTACCTCTAAAGATGTATAAAATGTTCAAGCATTGGCTGTAGTGTTAGATTTGCTCGTTTTGTTTGTTTTATGGCGTCTCTCCTCACGCGCGCTCCCGCGACGGGGTGCTTTTGGGGCAGGTGGACGTTTTTCAGCACAAACCCAGCACTTCGTACACTCGATCAGGCTGGAGAAGTGGCGAGACGTCTACTGGCAGGCTGGGGAAGACAGAGGAAGGAACGGTGTGGGAAACCTCGTGGGTGAGTGTTTTTGGTTTTTTAAAATCACACATTGTTTTTTGCTGATGTGTTCGGTTTATACTCACTGTAAACACGGAAGTGAACATGGTGCAGCGATGCATTTGATTGGTTAGACTGAGCATTTGATCGCCACTCAGAGACAAATTTGATTGATGAAATTGGCAAGAATTGCCGGAAAGTTGCGGTGATTGGACAAAGTTGCAAGGTCACACAATAGTCGCGCTGATTGGCTGATTTCGCGTGAATTGACACGATCGCAACATCGCAAAATCCTGGAGGGACTGTAAAGTAAAGCATGGACATGATGGGGTAATGATTCAGGTTCTGCAAAATGTGTTGAGCTGTTTTTTCTCCAAAATTTGCAAGAGGATCTAGGGTTTTTTAAAATGTTGGTTCTTGGTCCTGACTTGATTGCTTTGGTCTTCAGTTCATGCTTGTCTGTAATAGTAACACAAATCTTTACTGAATTTTTTTTTTTTAATTAATTTATTTTTTTGCTAGTGATGTAAATAAACTGACTGTGGAAAATCTAAGCTTGCATTAAACATTTAAAATAAAAATCATAATTAAAATGCACAATTTGTTTTTATTAAGGTAGTGTTTTAGAGCTGTGTGTGCATTAGAGTACAGTCATCTTCTGCAGTTCTTCATAATAAATATTGAACCTCTGGAATACATCCAGGATTGTTTCAGCCTCCTTTATCTGCAAGTAATTTATATACAAAAGAAAAACCTGTCAGGATGGTCATAAAGATGTAGAAAGGAAATGGGGGAAGATAAATATTAACTATTAAAGAGATTACTTACAAACTTGGTTTACTGATCATAAAATCTTCAGCAGCTAATTATTCAGCATTAAACATCTCTCCACTCCTGCACAGGTCCTCTTAGGAATGTATGTACCAGCTTCTCATTTGTGTGTTCTGCTTTTGGGGTTCATTCAGCCAGATTTTCACCATGTACTGTTAAATTTGTAGATGTTGAGTGCTAGCTGTGTGCAGAAATGCACAAGCAGCACTGCAGAAAGACTTTGTGCACCATGTGTTGTGAAAGGCCAGTTAAAACAGACATGTATAATCTTCTTTCTTCCAATTCAGGAGGAACCAAAAAGGGTGTGTTTCAACTATGATTTGTTCCTTAACTTGGAGGGAAACCCACCGGTCAACCACCTGCGCTGTGAGAAGCTCACCTTCAACAACCCCACCAAAGAGTTCAGGAGAAAGCTGATTAAAGCAGGAGGGGTGAGGCTGCCTGAACCACTGGCACACTGCCTGGTTGAATTACTGGAGTAAATAGAGTAAACAGTAATTGCTACCTCATACATTTTTTTTCCCATGCAGAGCTGTTGATTCTGGAATTGTTTTCGTGTGCTGTAACTTAAATGTATTATTTAAACAGTGTTATCAATGCACTGGGTCCGCAGTTCTTGAAAATTCTTAGTAATCTTCTTTATGATTTGACCAATTAAGGTGTTTGAAATGTCTTTGTCTACATTTTTTGTGATTGCTTCATGCGTTTGCCTTTCCACTAAAAATTACAGTCATGTTCCCAAAAAACTTTTTTTGGTGCTTTTAGTCAGTTGTTCCTATTAGAAAGACAACCACCAAGATGGCAACACTAAAGTAAATTCAGTGTTGTCATCTTAAATTTGTGAACAAAAACTTTCATGTTGAATGCCAAATTGAGTCATGACTCAGATGTTGACTTTGCTTAAAGGCCCTGTCACACCTAGGCAATTTAGGCAGCATTTGCCAAACGTATGAAAAATTTGGAGAATACGCTGGTGTACGGGGAATCAGTTATGGGTACGTTTTGTATAAGTTAAGAGCACACTGAAGCACGCTGGTATATGGCATTGTACGCCGAGCTCCTCTGAAAATTTTCAGCATGCTGATAATTTTCCAACATATCCAGCATATGGCTGAAATGTCCTGCATATGCGGAACATAAATTGTAGGGAAGTTATGCGTTCATTCACACACGTTACTTGTAAGTGACTCATAAGTTTCTCATAAGTCGAAACACGTTGAGATAAATGTCTAGCGTTCCCAAAACTTATTTCTAACACACAAGTAACACTCTTTGAACCTATGTGTATTGTGTAACTTATTGAACAGGTTTCTGACTTACAGCTACCGTATAATGGCATATTTCAATAGATAGATGGATATATGTACTTTATTGATCCCAAACTGGGAAGTTACAGTGTGACAGCAGCACGATACAGTAAGATGACCCAAACCAACAGAAATACACACAGCATAATAGAAAAGGAGTTACCCAGGGAAGTAAAGTGCATCCAGAAAGTATTCGCAGCACTTCACTTTTTCCACATTTTATGTTACAGCTTTATTCCAAAATGGATTAAATTCATTTTTTTCCTCAAAATTCTCCACACAATACCCCATAATGACAACATGAAAAGTATTTTTAGATTTTTGCAAATTTATTAAAAATAAAAAAACTAAAAAGTCACATGTACATAAGTATTCACAGCCTTTGCTCAATACTTTGATCCACCTTTGGCAGCAATTACAGCCTCAAGTCTTTTTGAATATGATGCCACAAGCTTGGTACACCTATCTCTGGGCAGTTTCGCCCATTCCTCTTTGTAGCACCTCTCAAGCTCCATCATGTTGGATGGGAAGCTCGATGCTCAGCCATTTTCGTATCTCTCCAGAGATGTTCAATTGGATTCAAGTATGGGCTCTGGCTGGGTCACTCAAGGACATTCACAGAGTTGTCCTGAAGCCACTCCTTTGATATCTTGGCTGTGTGCTTAGGGTCGTTGTCCTGCTGAAAGATGAACTGTTGCCCCAGTCTGAGGTCAAGAGTGCTCTGGAGCAGGTTTTCATCCAGGATGTCTCTGTACATTGCTGCATTCATCTTTCCCTCTATCCTGACTAGTCTCTGGGTTCCTGCCGCTGAAAAACATCCTCATAGCACAATGCTGCCACCGCCATGCTTCACTGTAGGGATGGTATTGGCCTGGTGATGAGCAGTGCCTGGTTTCCTCCAAACATGACGCCTGGCATTCACGCTGAAGAGTTCAATCTCTGTCTTCTCAGATCAGAGAATTTTGTTTCTCATGGTCTGAGAGTCCTTCAGGTGCCTTTTGGCAAACTCCAGGCAGGCTGCCATGTGCCTTTTACTAAGAAGTGGCTTCCGGACTTCCGGTTATGGCGGCCACGTGAGAAGGGCACGCATCACTCTGCTCTGCTCCTAGAGAAAAAAAATTGGCAAATAACTCTCTCATTTGGGACAGAACGTATCCCAGCGTTTGGGCGAGGATATGTCGGTGAAGCCTAAGGCTGGAAAATCAGGTAGAGGAAAAAGCGAGCCGCCGAAACAGTCCAAATTAACGGACTTTCACGTCCGTGACGCAGCAGATAAAGCTCCAGATATGGCAGAGGAAGCTAGCAGCGGTGCGGTAACTGCGGGCAACGGCACAGGTGCAGTGCTAGCTGCCATTAGTTCAATGAGAGCAGACTTTTCCGCTAAATTTGATGGGATTATGGCTGCGTTGGAAAGAATGAGAAAAGAATTGGGTGACTGTGTAGAACGAATGGCGCAGGTGGAGCTTCGTGTCTCCAGTGCTGAGGATGACGTCACCGGTCTTCAATTAAAGGTGCGCACTTTAAAAAAAAAAAAAAAAATAAATGTCTGGAAGATAATGTCCTGGATTTGGAGTCCCGGTCGAGATGGAACAACTTGAGGCTGGTGGGTCTACCGGAGGGAACCGAAGGTCGGGACCCATGTTCCTTTTTGGAAAAGTGGATTCCGGAGGCGCTGGGCAGCGCGGAGCTGCAATCATCAGTCGTTCTAGAAAGCGCACACCGAATCGGCCCACCGAGAGATAAGGGACCACCGAGGACGCTTATTATGAAGTTCCTCAGCAACAGAGACAGGATGAAGATCTCCAACGCTGCGCGAGCCAAAGGAGAGATTAAACACCAGGACCAGCAGGTGCGGTTCTACCCAGATTTGGCCACAGGAATCCAACAATTGAGGAAGCAGTTTGATCCCGTACGTAAAGAGCTGCGCAACCTTGGGATTCGTCATGGTGTAATTCATCCTGCGAGACTGTTGACCACGTATGGGGGCAGAACACACATCTTCAAGACCCCAGAGGAGGCGCAGGAGTTCATCAAGAAGATCCAAGAAGAGACTGGTGGGAGCTAAGCATGAACAAAATATAAGGTAGAATATTTAAGCATTTGCACAGGCATCTGACTGATTTGAAGCAAATAGCAAGTTTACAAAATATAGATTGTATTATATATTTAAAAAAAAAACTCTATGATGTACAAAGTTGTTAAAAATTTTGGAGTTAAGTTGGAAAACTACAGAAGAGAGTTAATGTTATGTCATTAAAAGCAGTAGAGTTAGGGTGATTGGGAGGATGAAGGAGTGGCTTTGGCTGATCCTCGTGGGTGTGGAGCGGTCGATGGCGATATCGGGAGACGGAACTTTTCTTTTGATTTTGGGGGGATCACCACAAATGTGGGAAGGGGGAATTTGTTTGTGTGTAGTTTGTAGGATGAATGTTCAACCACTCATGTTTTTGCTTCTCTGTATGAGCATGTTTACACTGCAAGGTAATCCCAAACTCCCTATTGATCATAAACCAAAGCGTTAATCTTAATTTAACTTCATGGAATTGCAGAGGTCTACAAAAGTTAAAAAAACTTAAACAAGTTATGAATAAAATAAAAGACATGGGTTCAAAAATTGTGTTTTTACAAGAAACTCATCTAATAGAGGAGGATGTAAAAAGAATTAGGAGTAGATGGCAAGGAAGTGTGTTCACCTCATCATTTTCATCCCGAGCCAGGGGAGTTATGACTCTCATACATAAATCAGTTCCATTTCAAGTGAAAAATATAATTGGAGACAAATTTGGAAGATATTTAATCATTCAAGGATCTTTGCTATTAGAAAATATAAATTTGGTGAACTTATATGGTCCCAATATAGATGATCAAAAGTTCTTTGCTAATTTATTTCTTATCTTATCATCACTTACTGGGCAACATATAATAGCAGGGGATTTTAATTGTACATTGAATCCCGGTATAGATAGATCAACAGGACTGGACTGTACGCACAATGGATGTAGGATGACCATTAATCATTTTATGAAAGAATTGAGATTGCTAGATATATGGAGAGAAATGAAACCACAAGTTAAAGCCTACTCTTGTTATTCCAATACCTACAAGACATTCTCACGTATTGATTATTTTTTGATCTCCGCAGAATTAAGGTCCAAGATTCAAAACTGCTTTTATGATAACATCGTGATCTCTGATCATGCACCCTGCTGTCTAATATATGTAGATGAGAAATTGACAAAGGAACCAGGTAGATGGCAATTTCAGCATAAATGGCTTCAGGATGAGGAATTTGTTAAGTACATAGAAAAACAGATGAGTTCTTTGATATCAATACTACACAAACATCAGCATGTGTAAAGTGGGAGGCTTTCAAAGCTTTTATTAGGGGACATAGTATTAGTTATACAGGTTCAAAATCTAAGAAGACTTGAGAGGAGAGAGTCCAATTGGAACATAAAATAATTCTTCAAGAAAAAGTGTATGCAGGAAGTGATCCAAGGTTGGAGAACGAATTACTGATTTTGAGAGCTGAATATGACAAAAAATCAGCGAATAGAGCTGCCTCAAGTCTTCTAAGATTGAAACAATCTTTTTATGAACAAGGTGAAAAATCAGGAAAATTATTGGCATGGCAGATTAAACAATTAGAATTTAAAACACCAATTACCAGTATTATAAGTAATGGACAGGTAGTTATAGATCCTTTAGAAATTAATAGAGCCTTTAGAGATTACTATGAAAAATTATGAGATACCAAAAATGAATCTGACTTAACAAAACTAAATGGGTTTTTGAATGGACTATCTATACTGTGTATTCCAAATGAAAACGGGGAGATACTGGAGTCTAAAATTAGTCAAGAAGAAGTTGGGCTAGCCATTGATAATATGAAATCAGGAAAAAGTGCAGGACCAGATGGTCTTCCAGTTGACCTTTATAAAAAATTTAAGAATAAATTAATAAAACCTTTTTTTGGAAATGGTTTTAGAAGCATTTCAAAATAGTAATTTACCATCATACATGAATAATGCCTTAATTATACTGTTGCCAAAACCAGGTAAACCCTCTAATAAATGTGAAAATATGAGACCAATAAGCCTATTAAATGCCGACCTTAAGATAATCTGTAAAATTTTAGCAAGACGAATACAAGAAATTTTACCAAATATTATTAATCGAGATCAGAATGGCTTTATAAAGGGAAGACAAGGCTTCCATAATGTAAGAAGACTATTTAATATTATTTATTCTAATAAAGAAGCACCGGATACAGCTCTTCTATCATTGGACGCCGAAAAGGCCTTTGATAGAGTCGAATGGCCCTTTCTTTTTGAAGTCTTACAAAGGTTTGGACTTGGAAATAATTTCATAAAATGGGTCCAGATAATATACAATAATGCTACAGCAGAAATCCTAACAAATAGCAATATTTCAAAATCAATAAAAATCAATAGAGGATGTCGACAAGGCTGTCCACTTTCACCTTTACTGTTTACTATGGCAATTGAACCTTTAGCGATGGCAATACGTTAACATTCACAAATATATGGAATTAAAGTTGGACCAACAGAACATAAAGTCTCCCTGTACGCCGATGACATAATTTTGTTTATGTCGAATCTTAAAAAATCAATTCCGACCTTGTTGAATTTAATAAAGAATTTTGGGGAAATATCAGGATATAAAATAAATAAAGCTAAATCTTCAATATTAATGCTAAATGAGACCCAGAGAAATCACCCAGCCCCTGAGGTAAATCAATTCAATGTTGTAAATCAGTTTAAATGTTTAGGAATCCAAATTGTGCCTAAGCTAGAATCAGTCGCCAGTGTCAACTACGAAGCCTTAATGACAGATATTAATGAGTTACTTCAGAGATGGATGTCACTACCAATGTCGATGATCGGGAGAATCAATATACTTAAAAGTAATATCTTACCTAAAATACTTTATTTATTTCAATACATTCCCTTAACACCACCTTTAGATTTATTCTCAAAAATTAAAAAAAAGTTAGTGGAATTTATATGGAACAACAGGAGGGCTAGATTACGTCTGTCTTTATTATATTTACCATTTGATCGTGGAGGTCTGAAATGTCCAAATTTTATGTTGTATTATTGGTCGGCACAACTGAGGTCTATGACATATTATTTTTCATCAAATGATCTCCCTCACTGGACTGAAATGGAATCATACAATTTACCTTTACCTCTTCCCATATTCATATACTCAGATTCGGCAAAGAAATTACAAAAACAAGTTAAAAATCCATTTGTAAAGCATATGATCAAAATATGGTGTGAAACTAAAAACTATTTAAAAGAACCACACTTATTGTCACAATTTAGCCCAATATGGGGTAATCAATATTTTAAACCAGGGAGAGCGGATGCTGTATTTAAAGTATGGAATTTAAAAGGGATTCAAAAGATTCAAGATTTATATCTGCCATGTGCAGATAACATAATGTCTTTTGAAGAGCTGAGGATCAAATTTAATCTTAATAGAACACATTTTTTTAAATATCTTCAACTTAGGAACTTTATTCGATCAAATCAAAATAAAGCTCTCACTCGACCTATTTACTCATCCTTGGAAAAAATGTTGATGAAAGATAGTAAAAGAAAGGGTATTATTTCAGAGTTTTATAACTTATTGACACTATCCTCAAGCGAAAACTCACAGAAAAGATTAAACTACTGGAAAGAAGATCTGCAAACTGAAATTTCAGAGGAGCAATGGGAATTGGCTTGTACAGAAGCTCAAACCAAATCAATAAATGTACGTCTTAAATTGATACATTTTAAATGGTTAATGCGGATGTATGTTACACCGGTGGAGTTAAATAGATATAACAAAAACATACCAGATACGTGCACAAAATGCATGGAAAGTAAAGGAACCCTATTTCATTGTGTATGGGAATGTAGAATAATTAGAATGTTTTGGGAAGAGGTGAGGGTAACAATTGAAAAAATAATTTCAAAACAAATCATATTGAATCCTAAACTGTTTTTGTTGGGTCTGTACCCAGAAAAACATAACTTTAATAAAAGTGAAAGAACATTCATAGACCTCAGTTTGCTTAATGCCAAAAAATGTATTGCACTACTGTGGAAAAAGACTCATAGACCAGATGTGACTCAGTGGTTAAGGCAGATGTTAACAAACCTTCCATTAGAAAGAATAACATACATACTGAAATCAAAGGAAATTGTGTTTGAGAATATATGGAGACCTTTTATTGATTATGTAAAAAATTTAAACATAACTTTTGAAGAAGAAGGTGAATGATGTGTGTGGACCTTGTAAATTCCAAACTGGTGAATATAATATGTATACTTATGTAATGGATTGTCTAGACTAAACAGAGGAGCATTGTTGAAGACTTGATTTTGTTGGTGGTTGTTGGTGTTTTTAGTGCATTTTTTTTTTTTTGTAGTACTTTAGTGTTAGTGTTTGATTGTTTGTGTCATGTTTGTTAAAAAAAAAAAAAAAGGTTCAATAAAGATATTGTGGGAAAAAAAAAAAAAAGAAGTGGCTTCCATCTGGCCACTCGACCATACAGGCCTGATTGGTGGATTGCTGCAGAGATGGTTGTCCTTCTGGAAGGTTCTCTCTCCACAGAGGAACGCAGGAGCTCTGACAGAGTGACCATCAGGTTCTTGGTCACCTTCCTGACTAAGGTCCTTCGCCCCCAATCGCTCAGTTTAGATGGCCGACCAGCTCTAAGATGAGACCTGGTGGTTCCGAACTTCTTCCATTTACAGATGATGGAGGCCACTGTGCTCATTGAGACCTTCAAAGCAGCAGAAATTTTTCTGTACCCTTCCCCAGATTTGTGCCTCGAGACAATCCTGTCTTGGAGGTCTACAGACAGTTCCTTTGACTTCATGCTTGGTTTGTGCTCTGACATGCACTGTCAACTGTGGGACCTTATATAGACAGGTGTGTGCCTTTCCAAATCATGTCCAATCAACTTAATTTACCACAGGTAGACTCCAGTTGAGCTGTAGAAACATGTCAAGGATGATCAGTGGAAACAGGATGCACCTGAGCTCAATTCTGAGCGTCATGGCAAAGGCTGTGAATGCTTATGTACATGTGATTCTTAGTTTTTTATTTCTAATAAATTTGCAAAAATCTCCCAAAAAATTTTTTCACGTTGTTTAATCCATTTGGGAATAATGCTGTAACATAACAAAATGTGGAAAAAGTGAAGCGCTGTGAATACTTTCCGGATGCACCGTAAAAATGCTTAGATAACTTTATATACTACATAGGCTACTACTAGGTTGAATAGATGATGATCCTTATGAATCTATGGATAGTACCGACAGTACAAAGAAGGATTATGAGGCCCATGGTGAAATGTAAGGTACCAGTTAGACTTTAAATTGCCATATGGCAGCATTGTTATGACCAAAATTCAACATTGGAGTGAGTTTTTGTACAGTGAAATGGCATGTGACAGGAAAGATTTCCTGTACCTGACTGTTCAGTAGTGGAGCTGTAGCAGTCTGCTTTAGAAAGTGCTCCGCTGTCTGTGCAGTATGTGGTGGATGGGGTGATTAGGATTGTCCATGATGGGAAACAGTTTGTTCAGTGTCCTCCTCTCCACCATAGTTTCAAAGGTCTCCAGCCTGAGACCAATTACAGAGCCAGCCTTCTTGATAATCTTGTCAAGTCTGTTGGTGTTGCTGGCTCTGGTACTGCTACCCCAACACACAACAACAAAGAAGATGGCGCTGGCAACGACTGTCTGATAGAAAAGCTCCAATTCAGGAGGAACCAAAAGGGTGTGTTTCAACTATGATTTGTTCCTTAACTTGGAGGGAAACCCACTGGTCAACCACCTGCGCTGTGAGAAGTTCACCTTCAACAACCCCACCATAGACCCTGTTTACATGGTCACGAGTAAACCGATTGCAATCAGCTTTCTGGAGTTACTTGATTATTCAAACTGTCATGTAAACAGAGTAATCCAATTATCTTTATCAGTTCAAGACCCTGTTTACATGGTAATGAGTAAACCGATTACAATCAGCTTTCTGGAGTTACCTGATTATTCAAACTGTCATGTAAACGGAGTAATCCGGTTACGTTTATCGGTTTACTCATGACCATGTAAACAGGGTCAAAGGCTTGTTAACAGTTTATGAGAAAACAGATTAATGCACCTAGTTTATTTACCCAGTAAACCGTTTACTCAGTGCATGTAAACACCATAAGCTGTTTATTACCTTTTATGGGTAACCCCCACAACAGCCACGGACAAGCAGAGCGCTCAGCTGGAGCAATTATCGTAGCAGCGTGATCTATGGACTGATAACAATATGTTGATGTGCCTTGTAACCTCTTTTGTCCTACAGCTCCGGAGCAGAGGCGAATTCCGGCCAGTAATCTTCCTATTGTTAGGTGTGACTCTCAGATGCAAATGTCCATACCTACTGCTGTGAATGCATTGTCTGTAGTGGGGTATAAAAACTGCATATGCTCTGTAACTCTCTCTCTCTCTCTGACAACTGCTCATCTGACTACACGCCTTGCCTGAGAGTCTCCGGGCTCGCTCTGGCGCGCATGCACGGCGCTGGAGTGAGTTCTCGTGATGGCGGTATGATTAATAAACTCCCTTAAAAACTCTCAGTTCGCTGCTTATTATTTCATGCCGCCACACTGGTGACCCCGAGAAAGCACACGCTTTGTGCAACGCAACCTTCTGGTCTGGACAGCCACACTGGTGACCCGACCAAGAAAAGAACACGCTGGCAGCCCCCGGCGGTGACTCTCCGATGACAAGCGAACGCAGCAGCCTGACGCAAATGATCTGCCCTCCCTTCTGCTACAGGGAGACCGCGACGCAGAGCCACCACCAGACGAAACTCTCCGGAGCTCATCCACAACCGGGAAAGCTGCAGACAGCGTCATGGTGCGACCCTCATCTGAGAACGGGACATCCACGCTGGAACCGGCCGAGGGACACAAAACGCCTACTCCCTCTAACCGCTCCAACGCATCTGCACGAGCCCGAGGGACAGAGATCGTCTACTCCTTCTCACCGCTCCAACGCACCATGACCCGACACAGCGAACGACGCAACAGCTTACAGGGATGACCATCGGCGCCGACGACGCTGATCTCCAGCAAGCTCCCTGACTCGCCTCTACAGCGGTCCTGCCATGCACCGAACCCCGCACGCACACCGGGGGGTTCCGAGGACAGCGCATCCCGCACGGGACAATATCGGCTCCACACAGACCGCCATCGTCCTTCGCCGCTGCACACAGAACCTTCAGGGCTGCTCACACACCTGAAGCACGCACGCAGCTCGCTCACAGGATTTTCTAATGGTCTCAGCCACGGCGCACAAGGGAATTCAGCCGTCAGCTTTCCCCGAGGACTTTAGGACTGCGCGTGCACCTAAAGTCAACACGCCAAGTCCCTCACAGCTGCAGCTCCTTTTTTCTTCATGGCCGCGAGAGGAGTCAGTGACTAATTTTTTCTTCTTACAGCTGCTGTGGACCTCCGTACGTTCAACGGGACAGCCCCTCAACATCGCGGATCCACAGGCAATTTTTGCGCGGCCCAGACAATTTCGCCGTCCTGGGCCGGCACTTGCTACCCCCACCCCCCTCCCTCCACCGCCGCCTGCAGCGAGCTTTCCCCCGCAGCTTGCTCCCAAAGCCGGACTATCGAGGCCTCAGCTTCCCGCTGAGCCCTCTGGGGGGGGGAGTGTATGGGTAACCCCCATAACAGCCACGGACAAGCAGAGCGCTCAGCTGGAGTAATTAACGTAGCAGCGTGATCTATGGACTGATGACAATATGTTGATGTGCCTTGTAACCTCTTTTGTCCTACAGCTCCGGAGCAGAGGCGAATTCCGGCCAGTAATCTTCCTATTGTTATGTGTGACTCTCAAATGCAAATGTCCATACCTACTGCTGTGAATGCATTGTCTGTAGTGGGGTATAAAAACTGCATATGCTCTGTAACTCTCTCTCTCTCTCTCTGACAACTGCTCATCTGACTACACGCCTTGCCTGAGAGCCTCCGGGCTCGCTCCGGCGCGCATGCACGGCGCTGGAGTGAGTTCTCGTGATGGCGGTATGATTAATAAACTCCCTTAAAAACTCTCAGTTCGCTGCTTATTATTTCATGCCGCCACACCTTTATCAGTTTACTCCAGTAATCAGTTTACTCATGACCATGTAAACATTGTCACAGAGTTCAGGAGACATGACCGGCTGCACACATTGAAGGATCTCAGCTTCCTCAGAAAGTAGAGTCTGCTCTTCCCCTTCTTGTATGCAGCATTGGTGTTAGCTTTCCAGTCCATTGCTGATCATGACACCCAGGTATTTGTAGTCCTGCACTACCCCCACATCCTTTCCCCAATCCGCAATGGCTGTGAAGGTGTCCTCTTCTTCCTGAAGTCAGTCACCATCTCTCTGGTCTTGCACACGGTAAGCCCCAGGTGATTCTGCTCAGTCCACTCCACAAATCTGTCTACCAGTGCCCTGTACTCCCCTCTTATACACCCAACAACAGTAGAATCATCAGAATTTCTGCAGGTGGCATGACTCGGAGTTGTACTGAAAGTCATTGGTGTATAAGGTGAAGCAGCGTTGGCTCACAGGAGGAACCCAGATAAACTGGTCTTATTCATCTATTCAGACAAAGTAAAGAGATTTCCTACCTTGACATGTTAAGACTGTGATGGTTTCTGTGAAGACTTGGTGACACCTTTACTAATTAAGAGCTGACTTGATCCACCTGCTCTCTGTTTTGATCATCTCAGCTGGTGCTGCAGTGCATACACACAGAGAGAGCTACACACGTACTTGTTCGTGTGGTGGACGTGTCCGAGGATATTATGAAGATCCAAATCGCTGTTTAGCCTTCCTTGTCATGTTTTCTACCTTTGACTGCAGTCTGTACCATCAGCTGTCCAGTGCTGTTCTGATAGATGTGCCAAAAATGTCAGAACGCTGGAGGAGGTGGATCCAATCAGCTGATCGCCTGAAGCACAGAGCTCAGCTGTTTTCCATGATAAATCATGCTTTGCTCTCCTTTGGCTGCTGCTTGCTGATGTTTTTGGGTTCACACCGACAAAAGCACACTCCATGTATTATCTTTTTTTCTTCCACTTTATTGAAAATAAACTTTTTATCGCCATCAGTTCACATGCCTTTGAGTCAGGTTGTGACAACTGTCATCTGACATTCGTGACATCACATCAGCTGTTTTAGACGCGACCGACCTGACAGATTTGACAGCTCTGCAGTCTTCTTTGGAGGGGAGAATCATGTCAGTTGAACAGAGATGCTCTCCTCGTACACCTAAGATTCATGGATCAGGAGACTAAGGTAGTTTGGCATGACTGCGCTATGCATAAGTTAGGGCAGGGGTGTCCAATCATTTGTCATGGTGAGCCAATACCCTGCAGGTTTTCTCTTCTACCCAGTCTCTTTAGCAGGTGTTTTCACTTATCAGCAGTCAGTGGGAAGAAATTCAGTGGAATCTGCTGTTGAAGACACTGGAGGTAAAGCCTGCAGGATCTTGGCCCTCCGTGGCGCATGATTGGACACCCCTGAGTTAGGATAAGCTATACATAAGTTATGCACAAGTTAGATTATGGTTGGGCATAAGTTGTGAATGCAGGCAACACGCTAAGCATTTGTTGGTTTAAATTATAAGTTATTCTTGGTCGTAGTTAATTACTCTAGATCAACTCAGTGTAAATATAAACTATATATCACCAGAGTGGTGGCCTAGAGGTAGAGCACTGCCCCACAACCTGGATTCTGATTCTGATTATGAAAATATTCTATATGTTACTAATATGTATATGTCAAATTCGTTATGGATACGCAGTGCATACGGACAAAATTGAAAACTTCAACATATGCCAGCGTTTGAACAATTTTTATATGTTTGGCAAACACTGCCTAAATCGTCAAGGTGTGACAAGACCTTAAGGTGCAGATAGTCCACTTATTTTTTTACATCCCATAATTTCTCATTAGACTAGCTGCTACACGTTCCAGGATTTTATGATTGAAATGTTTTTTCTTGCCCACTGTTTTTTGTTCTATGTATGCTTGCCCCTTTTATTACCAAATTCTAGGAACATCAGATGTCTGAGTAATGAGGTCAGAATGGCAGCATTGGCACATTAACTGGAATGCAGTCAAATGGGGAAGTGTGATCATTCTGATCTCATTATCTGGATATCCGACATTGCTGGAACATGGCATCAGAATCAGCAAACATTTCCTCTTATTTGATGCTGAATCAGTTGTCTGTTTTAATCCCCAGAGGTACTTCACAAACTAAACCCACTGCTTGTGGGTAATGCTGAGCTTTCACGTCTGGATCCAGAAAGGCCAAAGGATTTGTATCTTTTTGGTTTCAGGTGCTAGTGGTTCCTGAGGGGGCTGAAGCTGTGTCAAGGCCCAGTCCGGACTACCCCATGCTCCCCACCATCCCACTTTCTGCCTTTTCAGATCCCAAGAAGGCCAAGACCGCTCATGTGTCCAAGGTTGGTTAAGTGGTCACTTTGCTCAATTGAAATGCTTAATCTGGAATTCTTGGTCATAGTTAATTACTCTAGATCAACTCAGTGTAAATATAAATAATATATCACCAGAGTGGTGGCCTAGAGGTAGAGCATCCGCCCCACAACCTGGAGGTCGGGGTTCAAGGCCCTTCCGGGTCATGCCAAAGACCATATAAAAATGGAACTTCCTGCTGTCCAGCTTAGTGCTCTGCAAAAATGGAACAGAGGAGGGAAATGTGGGCAGCAGTGGCTCAGGACGTAGAGTGGGTTGTCTAATAACCGGTGGGTTGGCGGTTCGAATCCTACTCTCTGCCGTTGTATCCCTGTGCAAGACACTTTACCCACCTTGCCTCCAGGGTCCATGACACTGGGCGTGAATGTGTATAAATATTTGGTAGTGGTCGGAGAGGCTATTGGCACGGCTTGGCAGCCACATTTCCATCAGTCTGTCCTAGGGCAGCTGTGGCTACAGTAATGGCTTACCACTGCCACTGTCTGTGGAGTGAATGAATAGTGTATCCATTGTAAAGCATCTTTGAGTGTCCATGAAAAAGCGTTATATGAATGTGATGCATTGTTGTTGTTATTATATGTAATTAAATCACTCTTCAAAATGTGCCAATTTAGGAACTTGTCTAGAATGTGCACATCAACAAAAACAGGAAACTGAAGCTTTTTAGCTCATTCCGACAAAGCTGAAAAAAGCTAATGTGATGACGCAGCGTCCATCCATCCACATTTCACAGGAATCACTGCTCCTCCCAGGCATTTGCCCGATGCTCACATCAAGGTTGTGCTCAAAGTCAAAGGCCAGGAGAGCTGGCAGGGTTCCCACGGGTGCTTGAATTTTAATGTTGTGTTTTCAAGGTTGTTAAAGTGCTTGAATTTTGCGAAAGGTGCTTGAAAGTTCTTGAAATTCTAAGTGCATTTCTTTCACAACAAATGGCTTCCTGACTGAATAAATAGTTTGCTATAGTTTGCTTATTAGATGGAGAAATGAAGTAAATTGTATAACCTAAAATGAAGACTGCGACCTGGCCCCCCTTAGGTGTGCAGGCGCAGTGAATATGGGAGGTTACCAGTGCAGTGCTGTGTCTTTTAATTAGCTTTGGTTAGAAAATGACAATGGCTAAGAGACTAGAACCAACTCGATCAGTAGCTGTATGCAAATATGTAGACTACAGCTTTAATGGGAGAGTCTGTGTCCTGGAGTCACATAAAAGGTCAGTAGCTGTAGTAGTAAGATAAGATAAGCTTTTATTAGTCCCACAGTGGGGAAATTCCAGGATTACAGCAGCAAAGGGATAGCAGCACTCAGAGCAACAGTCAACAAGATAATAAGAACTGGTTAGCCAAAGCAGTAGATCAGGGGTCAGCAACCTTTACCACTCAAAGAGCCATTTGGACCTGTTTCCCACAGAAAAGAAAACACTGGGAGGCACAAAAACCCTTTTGACACTTAAAATGAAATAACACTGCATATAACTTTTTTTTCCCTTTATGCTATGTATAAACAAACTATAATGTGTTGCATTTATGAAATCAGGGAACTCCTGCAGAGAAAACAAAATTACATTTCTGCATGCAACAAAAACATTTTGAACTCCGAAAAAAAAAAGACATTGGGTTGAAGGTTGACATTGGGTTGAAAGGAGAGTGCTATTTCTAGCACTGATGACTCCTGATCCTTCGATAAAAATCTCATAATTCCGGTGAAAACAATACCGAAAGCTCAGAATTCCAACACGAACCAGCGATGTGATTTGGGGTTGGGGAAATTATCTGAAAATTCAGCAGGGGGTCTGGGGGACATAGTCCCACAGCGGGGTCCGGGGCAGAGCCCCAGTGGGGTGGGAAGGGGGGCAAGGGGAGCAAAGCCCCCCGAAGCTCCTGGGTTTTTATGATTTTTAAGTACCAGAACTGTGCTTAAATGACATAAAACAAACAGCTGAATGCCACTTATTAATGTATAATATTGACTTATGTTCAAAGAAGATAGCATTCCTAAAATATTCCAACAAGCATTATCCATCACATGCTTTAACACTTGATCAAATCAAAATCAGTTAATTTTATCTGTTCCATAATAGAAATAAAATTCCAACATACCATTACTTTTTATAATTTAAGCATTCATTTCAGATCACCAGTTTCAATCTCCATTGAGTCTTGAGCAGTTCATTTTGCACAATCACTGATGTAGCCAAGTCTTAGAAATATTCAAAAGTTATGAGTCAATGTCCACTGTGCACTGTCAATTTCAAACTGTTTGGAATCATAAAAGGGGATGGTTAACTTTTATTACGGTACCGTTTCCTCCTTCGCGCCAGCCCAGCTCATACAGCTGTTGTACGCCGCCAGTAACAGAGAGTTAATGACTCTCCACCTGGCCATACCGATTACCGGAAGTGGCCATACGCCACTTCCAGTCCTGCCTGAAAGGGCGCAGCTTCACTGCGTTCGTGGACCACAAGCCACTAACGTACTTAACGTACTTTATCTTCCTGGAAGATAAAATAAAGCGGAATTCGGCGAATTAGCAGAAAATCACATCCCTGAGAACACGCCGCCATGAAGCTTTGAAAAAGCATACAACGAGCCATTTGATTGGTCCAATCGTTTGCAACTATCCAATTGCAGGGCTGTCAAGCTACTGCAATACAGCAGTAGCTTGAACACAACACATCCGGGTTATCGCGGGAGACGACTTCCGGGGAAGCGCCGAGCGCTTATGTAATCGTGTTGATTTTCGCTGACGGTGATTAAACTTTAACACGTTTTTTTTTAGATTTTACAAGATCACCATAATCTTCAAATTTAGAATTACATTTTAAAAACTAATGAACTAAAATAAAATACATTTTAATTAAATACTCATTATTTATTTTCCAAAGCCACAGGGAGCCGCAGCAGAGGGATGAAAGAGCCACATGCGGCTCCGGAGCCACGGGTTGCCGACCCCTGCAGTAGATGAATATACATATGTACAAGGATATATAGACAGTGCAGGAGCATTGCAGCTAGATGGAATAAACAGCATTACAGTATATGTCGCATTTGAATCAACAGTGTTGTTGCCACCCTCAATAATGATTGCTGTTGTCCTAGTTGTGTATTGGAGGGGACGATCTCTATTGTGGAAAGTTGTTACATTTAGTACATGTAACACGACCTCTACGAGCAGCCCTGGATAGGTTATAAAGTTTATAGGTAGGAAGGACCTGCGGGACCTCTCTGTCGTGCATGAGGATGACACAGCCTACCACTAAATGAGCTCCTCAGTGCATTCAGCGTATCCTGCATGGGGTGGTACTCGGACTCCAGCAGAGATGACAGTGTAGCCACCATCCTCCTCTCACCTAACTCCTCCACTGAGTCGAGGCATCGCCCTAGCCTGTTCAGTCTCTTCCTGTTGGCTCCTGTGATGCCACTGCCCCAGCAAACCACTCCAAATGTGATGGCTGATACCACCACCAAATCGTAGAAGGTCTTCATGAGTGCCCCTTGCACTCCAAAAGACCTGAGTCTCCTCGGGAAGAACAGCCTGTGCTGCCCCTTCTTGTAGAGCACGCTGGTGTTGTGTGACCAGTCCAGTTTATTGTCCAGGTGAACACCCAGGTCACCATCTCAATGTCTGTTCCCTGGATGTTTACTGGTACTGTGGGGGGGTTGTCCTTGCCTGCGGCAGTCCACCACCAGTTCCTTAATTTACCTTGCATTGCTCTGGAGGCAGTTCCGTAGGCACCAGTCCACAAAGTCCTGGATAAGTCCTCTGTACTCCATCATCCCCATCAGAGATGAGGCCTTCAATCGCAGAGTCGTCAGAGAACTTCTGTAGATGGCAGTGTGGTGTGTTGTGTGAAAAGTCAGCAGTGTAGAGGGTGAACAGGAAGGGAGCCAGAACTGTTCCCTGGGGCACCCCCGTGTTGCAGATGATGGTATCAGACACACAGTCCTGAGTTCTCACAAACTGTGGTCGGTTTGTGAGATAGTCCAGGATCCACGATGACAGGTGCTGGTCCACCCCTTTGCTCAGCAGCTTGTCCCTCAGGATCACTGGTTGGATGGTGTTGAAAGCACTGGAGAAATCAAAGAACATGATCCTCACGGTGCTCCCAGGCTTCTCCAGGTGGGACAGGGAACGGTGTAGGAGGATCACTGCATCCTCCATCCCGATGCCATGCTGGTAGGCAAACTGAAGTGGATCCATCGCTGGTCCCACCAGGGGGTGGAGGTGGGTGAGGAGCAGCCTCTCCAGGGTCTTCCATTAGGTCTGATGTGAGGGTCACTGGTTTGTAACTGTTCAGGTCCTTGGGGTGCAGGGTCTTCGGTACGGGTACCACACAGGATGTTTTCCACAGCTGTGGTACCCTCCCCAGCTTCAGGCTCAGACTGAAGATGTGCTCCACGATCCCACACAGCTGGTCTGCGCAGGACTTGAGGAGGCTCGAGCTGATGTCGTCCGGACCTGCAGCCTTCCATCCCTTGATCTTCCTCAGCTCTCACCTGGATCTTTGTGATGGTTAGTGGTTAGGTTGGGGCAGGGGGGCTGTGTGCTGGGAGGGCGGGGTGTTGGGTCTGTGGGAAGAAAAACAGCGGGGGATGTACGGTGAGGGGGGCCCTGGGCAGCAGGACTAGAGGAAGGTGGGGGGCAGCAGTGGTTGGTGGGCAGGCGGAGAAGAGGGCGGTTGGTCAAACCTGTTAAAAAACAGGTTCAGGTTGAGTAAGTTAGTAGTCAGGTTAGTAGTTGAGAATATTCAAAGAGCATTAATGCTAATTTCTGTATGCCACTCTGAGCCTTCTGTCTGATAAATGTGATGTGGTAGTACTATCTGTGTGTTATGGCACGCTCTTATTCGGGCTGGGCGATATGAAAACATTCCAGTCACGATAATTTTTTCACACATTGGTCGATATCGATGTATATTGTGATAAAAATCAAATCATTATTTCTGTCAAGCTTAAAGGTTCATTTTTACTCCTGAAGCCTGCTTCATGCTGCATTTCCCCTCTAGTCTGGTTTGGTCCACGTACACTTTGGATGAGCCCGGTACGCACGCGGCGCTGTTCATGCTCACTTTTTTCATCTACCCAGGCCAAGCGGTTGATGCATGTGCACAACCATCATTTGTAGTTTCACTCCTGCCTGATAGGTAGTACCAAGGCGCTGGCGTGCCAGGATTTCCACCAACGAAGAAATGGCGGACTTCTTCACAAAGTTTCTCTTGAAATATAGAGTCCATTTCTGCTGTTTGACTTCCTGATTTTCACTCCTTTTCCACGAAGATGCTTCTGTCGCTGTGAAAGAAAGTTTGTATGTATGATTCATGTAGTTTTGGTTCTCGTTTTCCGGCTCCTCATTGTCTTTTTCGTCTACTGATGTATGCTGTGTCGATATCGCTACCTCGTGAATGGGATGTTCAGTCTTGCGCATGTGCTTTTCAACACATTCAGGTCGTGGGCAGGCGGCGCGGTCACAAAATTTGGGCTGCACACGGTTGTCCACGGTCGAGCACTCTGGACACTAGCGGAGTGGAGACGAGGACATAAATTTTGTCACACAAGGTTTCCGGTTACACGTACGCGGACAGCAGAGGTGCAGCATGAAGCAGGCTTTAGATGTGAAATTATAACAAGATTCATTTTAAATATTTATTTTCTGTCAGAAGTTGAACTTGACAAATGTAGTGTAGAACATTATACAACTGTATTTCAAATAATTATAAAACATAAAATAAAAATATTTTATAATAGTCTGCTCACCAACTTACCCATAGCTGAGTGAAGTATATGCCCAAAGCGCTGCAGCCATGTCCACTTGTTTAGTGATGTGGTCTTCACTATATTTGTCCCGCTCTCTGTCGTGATGCATACTTGTTTGTCTTCACTCAATCTCCAGGATGTAAGTGCTTCAATCAGTCCTAAAGGAATGACTTCACCTGTGTTGTTTTCAGGAAAGTTTGAAGACATTTGCTTTTCAAATTCTAATCTTGATCCAGTGAGGCTCATATATGGTTCAGATGTGCAACTTGACCACAAATCTAACGTAGTAGTGAAGTATGGCATACTTTGCAGTTCCTTTTCAACTGTTTCTCTATATTCCGTGTACAGCTGGGGAAGTGTCATCTGGGAGAAATATGTATGTCCAGGGAGTTGGTAATGAGGGTCAGTTACTTTCAACAGGATGGCACTGCTTCAGATAAGAGATTTGTAGTGTTAAACTGATTTTGTGGGAACGTGCCTGCGACACAGTTTGCAGTGCACACTAAGCTGTTTCTTGTTAGACTTTTAATTGCCAAAATATCTCCACATTGCTGAATTCCTCAGACCCTTCTTTTCAACAATCTCCTTGTCTATTGAGCATTGGGCGGCATCTGTTTTGGTGTCTTCTTTGGTAACACTGTCACTGGACTTTTCTTGTCTCCTACACAGCTGGGCTAGCCCAAACATTAGCAGGTATGCTAACTGCTAAGCCCCAGCTGCGTGCTGGCGCTACACGTGTACGCACACTATTGTGTGCGTCAGTTGAACGTGACTTCCAGCCACATGATTGGTTCGGTGCGGTGTATTTTCATTTTCATTGGCTTTTCGTGTTGTCTGTCAAAACATGAAACAAATGAGTTCTATCGACCATGTATTATGTCTCTATCGAGGAAAAGCTATTTTGCGTTAATTATCATTATCATTTTATCGCCCAGCCCTAGCTCTAATACGGAATATGAAGTAAACTTGGCCAACATTACTTAATAGTTACTGTAATGTTAGTAAATTCTCACTCCTGAAAATTAGACTAGCCCTGTACACAGAGGTTGGCAAGACTAATGAAAGATTGGGCTCAATTAAAAGAAGCATTGCCTTATAATTAATTACTGAAATATATAAACAGCCATCAATGATGACTTGAGTAAGAGTACAAAAAGTATTGGGTAAAAAGGTACTTGAATAATAACTTCACTGTCCACACGGTTTGAGTTTTTGTCTTAATTTTGCAGTTTCTTTTAAATGTATTTTTACCTCATCAATACATCTTTCCACACAAATTGGTAATGTTTTCTATGTAAATTTGCAACTTTTTTTGCTGATAATTTTTTTTTAATAGATTTTAAAAAAAATTGAGGCATTTTTCATGTAAATTTGTGACTTTTCTCATACATTTGTAATTTTTTCCCAAAACTTACAATCTTTTTGTATAGAATAATTTCAGCACGGTCAATGAAACAAGTCTTCAGGATCTTAATTAGTTGTTATCTTTTAGTTAGTTTAATGTTTATTTGAAAGGGACATTACATACTAATGAACATTAATACAAATGTAAGTATGCCAGATTTAGCAATATTGCTAATTTGCATCTGTAGTTCCCTGGCGGGTGACAAAAACACACAGTCATACACGAGAAGAACGTCTGCAATAAACTGTACAAAGTGGATATGGTGCTACGAAATAAAACTTTCAAATGTCGCACAAGTGAAATGCTGTGTATGCATACACACACATGCGCCCAAGCACCTCACAACAACAGCAAACAACAGCGATGAACAAGAGGTGGGGCATATGTGTGTGATGGACGCACAGGCACATATGCGCATGCCACAGAGCAACCACTAGTTATGTGTACAGTTTTGGTTGTTAAAAAGCCAATTTATACAGTGAGTCTTAAAAGTGTTTAGTGTGGTACATTCTCTGATTGCAGGTGGTATATTATTCCAGATCTTGGTACCCCTCACTGATGGCACAGATTGACAAATGTGGTGCATCTGTGGGGGACCTCATAGTTTCCTCTAGTCAGTCCCTCCAGGATTTTGCGGGATGTTTTTATTGTTTTTATTTGTTGTGGGCCCAAAAGCCTGAATTCGCGGGAGCTTTTTAAAAAAGTTGCAATGTTTTTAGTGTTTTTTGCACTCAAAGTTGTGGAAAGAATTCCAAATTTTAAAGCAGATGCTTTTTTCCAGTTTACTGCAGTGATATTCTAACAATACAAAAAAAGCACAGGATTGTCAAAAATTTCCTATTATAGTGATATGTAAATTAAGCAGAAACTTCTGCTACACAGAAAAACTCTTGTGCAACGGCAAATACAAACATACCGAGCGGAGAGGCAAAAATAAATAATTTATTCTGTTGCACTGTATTGGCTATTGGAGTCTGTTTTTCTGAAAAAAGGAAAAAAATACAGAGAATATTCTCTCTCTTTCCATACCTACCTGTCTGTCTGCTGCATGTCGGTCTTCACACACATACGTACATCTTTCATTTACAGCAGGACGGCGAGGGGGGTGGGTGTGTTTGTCCATCCAGACCAGAGATTCAGTTTCAAAGCTCATTGACCAGATGTAGTAATGATTTTACCACTAAAGATGTACAGTGGGGTAAAAAAGTATTTAGTCAGCCACCAACTGTGCAAGTTCTCCCACTTAAAAGATGAGAGGTCTCCAATTTTCATCATAGGTATACCTCAACTATGAGAGACAAAATGAGAAAGAAAAAATCCAGAAAGTCACATTGAAGCATTTTTAATGAATTAATTGGTAAATTCCTCGGTAAAATAAGTATTTGGTCAATAACAAAAGTTCATCTCAATACTTTGGTATATACCCTTTGTTGGCAATGACAGAGGTCAAACGTTTTCTGTAAGTTTTCACAAGGTTTTCACACACTGTTGCTGGTATTTTGGCCCATTCCTCCATGCAGATCTCCTCTAGAGCAGTGATGTTTTAGGGCTCTCGCTGGGCAACACAGCTCCCTCTAAAGATTTTCTATGGGGTTGAGATCTGGAAACTGGCTAGGCCACTCCAGGACCTTGAAATGCTTCTTACGAAGTCACTCCTTCGTTGCCCGGGCGGTGTGTTTGGGATCATTGTCATGCTGAAAGACCCAGCCACGTTTCATCTTCAATGCCCTTGCTGGTGGAAGGAGGTTTTCACTCAAAATCTCACGATACATGGCCCCATTCATTCTTTCCTTCACATGGATCAGTCGTCCTGGTCCCTTTGCAGAAAAACAGCCCCAAAGTATGATGTTTCCACCCCCATGCTTCACAGTAGGTATGGTGTTCTTTCTCCTCCAAACACGACAAGTTGAGTTTTTACCAAAAAGTTTTATTTTGGTTTCATCTGACCATATGACATTCTCCCAATCCTCTTCTGGATTATCCAAATGCTCTCTAGCAAACTTCAGACGGGCCTGGACATGTACTGGCTTAAGCAGGGGGACACGTCTGGTACTGCAGGATTTGAGTCCCTGGCGGCGTAGTGTGTTACTGATGGTAGCCTTTGTTACTTTGGTCCCAGCTCTCTGCAGGTCATTCACTAAGTCCCCCCATGTGGTTCTGGGATTTTTGCTCACCGTTCTCATGATAATTTTGACCCAACGGGGTGAGATCTTGCGTGGAGCCCCAGATTGAGGGAGATTATCAGTAGTCTTGTATGTCTTTCATTTTCTAATAATTGCTCCCACAGTTGATTTCTTCACACCAAGCTGCTTACCTATTGCAGATTCAGTCTTCCCAGCCTGGTGCAGGTCTACAATTTTGTTTCTGGTGTCCTTTAACAGCTCTTTGGTCTTGGCCATAGTGGAGTTTGGAGTCTGACTGTTTGAGGTTGTGGACAGGTGTCTTGTATACTGATAACGAGTTCAAACAGGTGCCATTAATACAGGTAACGAGTGGAGGACAGAGGAGCCTCTTAAAGAAGTTGTTACAGGTCTGTGAGAGCCAGAAATCTTGCTTGTTTGTAGGTGACCAAATACTTATTTTACTGAGGAATTTACCAATTAATTCATTAAAAATCCTTCAATGTGATTTTCTGGATTTTTTTTCTTCTCATTTTGTCTCTCATAGTTGAGGTATACCTATGATGAAAATTGGAGACCTCATCTTTTAAGTGGGAGAACTTGCACAATTGGTGGCTGACTAAATACTTTTTTGCCCCACTGTATAAATGTTCAAACACTGGCTGTACTGCAGTGTACTCTCCTCACGCGCGCGCCCGTGACGGGGTACTTTTGGAGCAGGCACATTTTTTTCAACACAAACGCAGCGCTTTGTACATATGGTCAGGACAGAGACATGGTGAGGCGTCCACCGGCAGGCTGGGGGAAACGGAGGAAAGGGCGGTGTTGAAAACCTCGCGGGTGAGTGTTTTTTTTTTTTTTTAAATCACACACTCTTGTTTGCTGATGTGTTCCATTACTCACTGTAAACTATAAACTCACTGTGAACACGGAAGTGAACGCGGTGCAGCGATGCATTTTCTTGGTTAGACTGTTTCAGTGCCAGTTAGAGACAAATTTGATAGGTTAAATTTGGCAGAAGTTGACGAGGATTGGCCAAAATTGCGGGAAAGTTGTGGTGATTGGACAAAGTTGCAAGGTCATGCAGTAGTTCCACTGATTGGCTGATTTTGCATGAATTGATGCAGTCACAACATCGCAAAATCCTGGAGGGACTGTCTAGTGATTGCTCTGGTGGTTGTACCGGTGACGGTCCTCAGTTCAACATATTCTCCTGGGGTGGGGGTGGAGGGGTACATAACCATTTAATATTTTATAAATTGAACAGGCAAATTTGAGAGTTTTATAATTTTCAAAAGACAGACAATTGTACAGTGGTGTGAAAAAGTGTTTGCCCCCTTCCTGATTTCTCTTTTTTTTTTTTGTCACACTTAAATGTTTCAGATCACCAAACAAATTTAAATATGAGACAAAGATAACACAAGTAAACACAAATTGCAGTTTTTAAGTGAAGGTGTTTATTATTAAGGGTAAAAACAAAATCCAAATCTACATGGCCCTATGTGAAAAAGTGATTGCCCCCTAAACCTAATAACTGGTTGGATCACCCTTAGCAGCAACAACTGCAATCAAGCATTTGCGATAACTGGCAATGAGTCTTTTACAGCACTGTGGAGGAATTTTGGCCCCCTCACCTTTGCAGAATTGTTGTAATTCAGCCACATTGGAGGGTTTTCAAGCATGAACCACCTTTTTAAGGTCATGCCGCAGCATCTCAATCAAATTCAGGTCAGGACTTTGACTAGGCCACTCCAAAGTCTTCATTTTGTTTTTCTCAAGCCATTCAGAGGTGGACTTGCTGGTGTGTTTTGGATCATTGTCCTGCTGCAGAACCCAAGTGCACTTCAGCTTGAGGTCACGAACAGATGGCCGGACATTCTCCTTCAGGATTTTTTGGTAGACAACAGAATTCATGGTTCCATTTACCACAGCAAGTCTTCCAGGTCCTGAAGCAGCAAAACAGCCCCAGACCATCACACTACCACCACCATATTTTACTGTTAGTATGATGTTCCTTTTCTGAAATGCTGTGTTACTTTTACATCAGATGCAGTGGGACACACACCTTCCAAAAAGTTCAACTTTTGTCTCGTCAGTCCATAGAGTATTTTCCAAAAAGTCTTGGGGATCATCACGATATTTTCTGGCAAAACTGAGATGAGCCTTTATGTTCTTTTTGCTCAGCAGTGATTTTCGTCTTTGAACTGTACCATGCAGGCCATTTTTGCATGAATATCATTGCAGTAAACTGGGGGGGAAAAAAAATCTGCTTTAAAATTTTTAATTCTTCCCCACAACTTTTAGAGCAAAAAACCACTAAAAACATTGCAACTTTTATCACAATTTTCTAAAAAAGCTCCCACAAATTCAGGCTTTTTGGGCTGCAACAATCATAAAACCATCCCACGAAATCCTGGAGGGACTGTTACAATCCAAATTTATAATTTTCCTCCCAGCTGAAGGTTATAATTACTTTTGTAATTAGTTTGATACCTGTTATTAAAACGTTGGCCAACTAAAACTGTGGTGGTTTCTGGTTTCCAGCAACAGGGTGGCCTAGGAGGAAGTCAAATTCCAGGTCTGAATTTTTGTCCCAGTCCACCCCTCAGTGCACTGTTTGTTAATGCACAGAGCTACCAGAGGACTGACCTCCAACTGTAGCTTTCACTACTTACAGTAGCTGTGTCCTAAGGGTCAAAGAAACGGAGATAGGCGCCGACCCTATACACCACATGGTGTCCCATTTGCTGTGGAAGGGAATTAACTCAACCCCTCAGTGCACTTAAGATGTGGTGGTTTATAATATTTTCTGGTAATATTAAGAATTTAAAAAAGTTTGAAACACATTCTAAGCTGCTCTTTATAACCTGGAGAAATAAGAGTTTTTGTTTTGTTTTTACTATGTTGAACATAAAAAACACTGGCCTGTGAAACTGTCCTTTATAAATTTAAAAGAAAAGACTGTATTCCGCAATATCATGGAGAATTTCGTTATCGTGAAAATTCACAGAAATATCGTGATATCATTTTTAGGCCATATCGCCCACCCCTAGTGCCAAGAGAGGAAGTGTGGTACTGTATGAGAAAGTCAGGAGGCAATTTTGAAATTCACACTGACCAGTTACAGACCTCTTCAGCAGTAGAAGAGCATGTTATACACCACACCAGCATGACTGGGAACTAGAAAGTAAAGATGCGCTTCATAAAAATGCTTTTTGAGAAATTTTGAGCCTTATTCTGTCGGAGGTCAGAGTTGAAGGTTTGAAAAGAACATGTCTGATGGTGGTGGTGTTTTTCTTTGTCCAGGAACCAAGCAAAGAAGGAAGCGGTGGCAGCAGCAAAGGGCCCAAACCACACAAGATGACCAAGGAGCACCGTGAACGACCAAGAAAAGATTCTGAGAGCAAAGCCACATCAAAGGGGGACAACGACCGAGATGGAAGTGGCAAAAGTGGCCGCGATCCCTCCGCGTCCTCATCCTCATCCTCATCTTTAAAAAAGCCACCAGACATCAAAGTGAAGGATGAAGTTAAGGTCTTACCCAAAGCTGCCTTCAAGGAGCCTAAACTCACCCTGAAGGAGTCAAAGATGGAAGGAATGTCTCCTAAAGGAGGAGGGTCTGGGAGTGGAGGTGGTGGTGGGGGAGGAGGTGGTGGTGGGCCAACAGAGTCTAAAGCACCAGGGAAGCGACCCTCAACAGTGGAGTCTCCCAAACCCAGTGCTAAGAAGCAGAAAAAGGGAAGCTCTGAGGGACAGAAGGGGCCAAACAGCAGTTCCTTCACAGGAACCTCCCCGCGGGTGTCCTCCTCTACTGCAGCCAGCCAGTCCTACACCGAGAAGAAGCCTTCGAAGGAAAAGGGTCGTTGGGCCAAAGGAAAGAATGATGCTCAGGAGCTAAAGGAGCCGAAAAAACTTCCAGAATCAGAAGAGTCAGTTTCAGAGGATGAAGCGTCTTCAAAATCAGAGGTATGAAGACACTTGGGACAGATTTACTAAGGCAGTGCAAATTAGTGAGTACACAATTTAGAGAGTGCCTAAGGGAGTAGCTAATTTTTGCAAGTGATCTACTAACAACACACAAAATTATGAAAAAAAAGACACAGTGACTTCATTTCAGTAATAACCACCCACCCACCAAGAGCAGTGCAAAATTGCGCACAGGTACACCTAGTGAGGAAGCGGGTCGTCAATATAGGAGTATGTGAATTTGTGAACAGCATGAGATGTCATAGTGTATATACACTACTCACAAAAAATTAGGGATATTTGGCTTTTGGGTGAAATTTATGGAAAATGTAAAAAGTCCATGCTACAGTGATATCATCAAAGTAGAGCATTTAAGTCGAAGCATGCAATGGGGATTTCCTCATTTCAAACAATTTATTGAAACAAAAGCCAACAACGGTGGTGGGTATACCACAACAAAAAATGTCACTGTCTCAGTAATTTGTCATGTGTCCATGAGCATCAATTACAGCTTGACAATGACGTCTCATGCTGTTCACAAGTCGACTTATTGCCTGCTGAGGCATGGCATTCCACTCTTCTTGAAGGGTGGCCCTCGGACCATTGAGGTTGTGGGGTGCAGGGTTACGAGCCTGTACACGGTGACTCAGCTAATCCCAAAGGTTTTTTTTATAGGATTCAGGTCTGGAGTAAGTGCAGGCCACTCCATTTGAGGTACCCCAGCCTCTAGCAGCTGTTCCCTAATGATGTGACCTTGATGACCTGGAACATTGTCGTCCATGAAGATGAAATTAAGCTGGTGTTGTTCATGCAAGGGCACAATGAATGGATTAATGATGTTATTCAGGTAGTATCAGCTTGTCACTGTACCATTCACAAGGTGTAGGACAGTTCTGTATTGACTAGACACACCTGTCGAGACTGTAACACCACCACCACAGGCTCATCTGGTGACAACAGTGACTAATGCATAGCACTCTCCTTGACATCTCCAACATCGTTGGCAGCCATCATTTCTGTTCAACCTGACTCGACTTTTATCAGAACAGCACTGAGGCCCACTGGTCCCTTGTCCAGCGTAAATGCTCCCTAGCCCATGCAAGACGATGATGCCTGTGCCTGGTGGTGTGGTCAAGTATCCTTGCAAGTCATCTAGCACAGACTACGCTGATGTAAACTGTTTTGAATGGTCTGACGTGACACTTGGGTGCCTCTCACCTCCCTTAAATGTGCCTGGAGTTGAGTAGCATTCATCATTTGGTTCCACAGGGCACTGTTCACAATGAAATGGTCACCAGCGTGGGATGTGGCCAATGGACGTCTACTTCTATGCCTTTCTGTGACTCTTTCAGTCTCTCTTTGTCTCTGTTGCAACCTGCTGATGACACTGTGATACTCCCATTTCCCTCTGAGAACATCCTGTTTGAAGCGTCGCAGTGGCGAGGTACTGTTGATCGATTGTTAGGTGTCGTCTTGGGTCTCATGATGTCAAATGTGAACAGCATGATGAAGAGAACTGTTTAAATACTAATTCTAACTGAACCAGAAAATTCATTGGTCGATTAATGGATCAAACACCTGCTGTGAATTTTGCCATTAAGCACCTTGTTAGAGAACAGCAAGTTACGCAAAAAGTATTGAAATATTGAACAGTTGGAAATGTGCATCCAAAAGGTCAGAGAAGGTCAGTAAGTTCACCTGTAACGGTTATAGTGCATTTTAGGTGCATCCTGAAATTTCACCTGAAAGCCGAATATCCCTAACTTTTTGTGAGGTGTGTGTGTGGTGTCGGCGTTAATCACCAGTTAATGCTTCACCCCCATTAACGGTGACAGATTTTGTGATCACAGTTAACTGCAGTTAACGGCAGAAAGCGCGAACAGTACTTTTTTGGCCTAGTTGCACTCCGTACCGATAGCCACTCTGCAGCTATAGACTGGCCGCACCATACAGACATTGTGAAGTCAAACAAGCTGGATCACAGCGATGGAAATCCCCAAAACACTGTCGTGTTTGAGTTTACAGCATTGTCGGTCAGAGTTCTCACCTGGATAGTTGTCACAGCCTCATCCAAAACTTCACCTGGATGTCGGTTGTTCTTCTTTGGAAGCCGCCTAGCAGTTTAAACAACTACATGCTACGATGTAGCGGCTGCTGGCAGCTGACACGACAGACAATCCACCTGTTTCATCCTGATAGCTTTGGGTCCAGCTGTCGGCAGGTGAGTACCAGTCTAAAATTCTCAAGCTGTGTTCGTAATGTCCATTCACTCCCACACCCTGTTTTTGCAGTGTGGTTGGTGATGTCACGGGCGAGATGGTTGGTTGTTTATGTTTACAGTTTTTCTATTAAAAGGAAAATTGTGCTTGTTGTAACATACGAGGGCCATTGTTTTGTGTTGAGCTGCTTAAAAGCGGTGGATGTTTGCTATGGGAGTGTAGATGCCGAATTGTGTTGCAGTGAGGTTATTGAGCCCTGGTATTCTGTTGTTTGCACTTGCAGTAGTACTTTTGAGGATTTTCTAGAGAATATTCTGGATAGTTTTTGTCATTTTGTATATGTTGAGAGCTTTAATAAACCTGCATGTGAAGAAAGCAAGCATATTTGTCCACTCCCATGTTTATAACAGTATGAGAAACTTGAAAAATTACCAACTTAAGATACACTGTATCTGAATGGAAAACACACGCAATTAACACGTTATTAATCATGATTAACTCAGCGTTTCAAAAGATTAATCACGATTAGAAATTTTAATCGTCTAACACCACTTGTATATTAACAGTCTTATTGCTTTCTTCCTAATATTGTGCATCCTGATCTGGGAGAGAGAACTAGATGGAAGAGGGAAATGAATAACCATTCTATGTATAGATGGCAAA
The DNA here is from genome assembly GCA_020510985.1 of Pholidichthys leucotaenia. Classification (NCBI taxonomy): domain Eukaryota; kingdom Metazoa; phylum Chordata; class Actinopteri; order Cichliformes; family Pholidichthyidae; genus Pholidichthys; species Pholidichthys leucotaenia. The sequence goes on along the minus strand of CM035839.1, from coordinate 316,676,457 downwards.
AAGAAACAAATCTAGGAATGTGGATAAAGGAAAAGAAATCGGATAAAGGAAAGAAAGGAAATCGACCATGTGGAAGAGGTTTTGGTACTTTTCCAATACCTGAGCAAGGGGGAGTCTAGTGGATGGAGAGGAGAGGAAAGCTCTGGCCTCAGTCTGAACCTCCGCAGAAAAGAGGAATAAAAAAGGTCACTGTCCACAGACACATCTGTATGTCCACTCCAAGTAGGAAGGGCTACACAGACATGAGGTCGATTTTATGGATACAGATTCATTTAGTAGGCTATATGTAAACAAATGAAATTAAAATAACATCTGCTGGTTGATGTCCAGTTCAGCACGACACTGATCTCTGTGAGACCGTTTATATTTGTATAATCTATTCTTCTGTCATGTTAAATGAAGCAACATGCAGAGAGAAAATTTTATCTTCTGCCATGCACCCTCTGTACAAGCTGGTGTCTCCTCCTGGCACCAACTATTGCTGCTGTGTCGGGCGCAAAGGAGTTAAGACATGCTTTTTGGGGGGCATTAAATCCTGATGCAATTAGCAGGAAATCGACAACTGCATCCATCCATCCCTTCTACCTCTTTTCCGGAAGTCCGGGTCGCGGAGGCAGCAGTTCAAGCAGAGAAGCCCAGACTTCCCTCTCCCCAGCCACCTGCTCCAACTCTTCAGAGAGGATACCTAGGCGTTCCGAGACCAGAATCAGAATCAGAATCAGAATCAGGTTTATTGCCATTGTTCATGTAGTACACAAACTAGGAATTTGTCTTGGTACAATGCTGCAACATTAAACATGATAAGATAAGAGAAATAAACTATACATGTACCTGACCAGCTGGGAAACATAGTCTCTCCAGTGAGTCCTGGGTCTGCCCCGGGGTCTCCTCCCACAGGGACGTGCCCGATACACCTCAAGTGGGAGGCGTCCAGGAGGCATCCTGATCAGATGCCCATACCACCTCAGTTGGCTCCTTTCAATGTGGAGGAGCAGTGGTTCTACTCTGAGCCTCTCCCGGATGACTGAGCTCCTCACCCTATCTCTGAGGGTGAGTCCAGCAATCCTACGAAGAAAGCTCATTTCAGCTGCTTGTATCCACGATCTCGTTCTTTCGGTCATTACCCAAAGCTCATGACCATAGGTGAGGGTAGGAACATAGAATGACTGGTAAATTGACAGCTTTGCCTTAGAGCTTAGCTCCCTCTTCACCCCAACAGACCGGTACAACGTCCGCATCACTGCAAATGCTGCTCCGATCCATCTGTCAATCTCTCACTCCATTCTCCCCTCACTCGTGAATAAGACCCCAAGATACTTAAACTCCTCCACTTGGGGCAGGAGCTTGTCCCCAACTCGGAGAGGACAAGCCACCTTTTTCCAGCTGAGGACCGTGGACTCAGACTTGGAGGTACTGATTCTTATCCCAGCCGCGTCACACTCATCAGCAAACCGTCCCAGTAAGACCTGTAGGTCATTGCTGGATGAAGCCAGCAGGACAACATCATCTGCAAACAACAGAGATGAGATCATGTGGTCACCAAGCATGACACCCTCCATTCCTTGGCTGCGCCTAGAAATCCTGTCCATGAAAATAATGAACAGGATCGGTGACAAAGGGCAGCCCTGGCGGAGTCCAACTCTCACTGGGAATGAGTCCGACTGAGTGTTGGCAATATGAACCAAACTCTCACAACGGTCGTACAGAGACCAAATAGCTCGTAACAACAAGCCCGATACCCCATACTCCTGAAGCACCCCCCACAAAAAAACGCAGTCGAATGCCTTCTCCAAGTCTACAAAACACATGTAAACTGGATGGGCAAACTCCCACAAACACTCGAGAGTTCTCGAGAGAGTAAAGAGCTGGTCCGATGAGCCACGACCAGGACGAAAACCACATTGCTCCTCCTGAATCCAAGGTTTGACCAACAGCCGGACTCTCCTCTCTCGTACCTTGGCATAGACCTTCCCAGGGAGACTGAGGAGTGTGATCCCTCTAAAGTTGGAGCACACCCTCCGGTCCCCTTTCTTGAAGAGAGGAATCACCACCCCGGTTTGCCATGCCAAAGGCACTGCCCCAGACCTCCACACAATGTTGCAGAGGCGTGTCAGCCATGACAGCCCTACAACATCCAGGGCCTTGAGGTACTCAAGGCGAATCTCATCCACCCCCGGGGCCCAGCGACCAAAGAGATTTTTAACTACCTTGGCAACCTCAGCCCCTGTAATACAGTAGGTGAGTTGTCCGCCTTGTCCACAAGCCCTGCTTCCTCTGTGGAAGGCATGTCAGTGGGATTGAGGAGATCCTTGAAACATTACTTCCACCGCCCAACAATATCCCCAGTCGAAGTCAGCAGCGCCCCATCCACACCATACACAGTGTGGACAGGGAGCTGCTTCCCCTTCCTGAGCTGCCAGACAGTTTGCCAGAATCTCTTCGATTCTAACTGAAAGTCTTGTTCCATGGCCTCACCAAACTCCTCCCATACCCGAATTTTTGCTTCAGCAACCACCCGAGCTGCACTCCGCTTGGCCTGCCAGTACACCTCAACTGCTTCGGGAGTCCCACAAGCCAACCAAGCTTGATAGGACTCCTTCTTCAGCTTAATGGCCCCCTCACCACTGGTCTCCACCACTTGGTTCTGGGGTTTCCACCACGAGATGCCCCGACAACCTTGCAGCCACAGCTCTGGGCAGCTGCTTCAACAATAGAGGTGGAGAACATGGCCCATTTAGACTCCATGTCTCCAGACTCCCTCGGAATGTGGTTGAAGTTGTTCCGGATGTGGAAGTTGAAGACCTCCCGGACAGGGGCCTCAGCCAGACATTCCCAGCACACCCTCACTATACGTTTGGGTCTACCAGGTCTGAATGGCATCCCCCCTGCCACTGGATCCAACTCACCACCAGGTGGTGATCATTGTACAGCTCTGGACCTCTCTTTACCCGAGTGTCCCAGACATTTGGTACATAGGCACAAATGATGGTCAGGACCCATTTCCCAACCCGAAGGCGCAGGGAAACAACCCTTACTGGGGAAAAACTCCAATATAGAGGCAGCAAGCTGGGGGGATACAAGAATATCCACCCCTGCTCGTTGCCTCTCGCCTGGGGAAACTCCAGAGTATGTCAAGCTCCAGCCCCTCTCCAGGAGACTGGTTCCAGAACCGGAGCTGTGTGCTGAGGTGAGGCCGACTATATCTAGCCGGTATCTCTCAACCTCATGCACCAACTCAGGCTCCTTCCCCACCAGAGAGGTAGCATTCCACGTCCCAAAAGCCAGTTTAGGAAGCCTGGGATCAGACCGCCAAAGTCTCCGCCTTTGACCGCCACCTGATCCACATAGCACCGGACCCCCATGGTCCCACCTGCAGGTGGTGAGCCCACTGGAGGGCGGACCCATGTAACTCCTTCGGGCTGAGCCCGGCCTGGTCCCATGGGCAGAAACCCAACCACCAGACGCTAGCCATCTAGCCCCTCCCCCAGGCCTGGCTCTAGGGTGGGGCCCTAGCAACCCCATATCGGGCGGGGTACACTGATTCCTTGTTCTAGCGTTCATCATGAGTGTGTTGGATCGTTCTTAGTCTGGCCCTTCACCCAGGACCAGTTTGTCTTGGGTGACCCTACCAGAGGCAAATTGCCCCGGACAACATAGCTCCTGGGATCAGTAGGGCACGCAAGCTCCCCACCACGATAAGGTGATGATCCATGAGGGGGTCTTTTGGATCGTTCTTAGTCTGGCCCATCACCCAGGACCAGTTTGTCTTGGGTGACCCTACCAGAGGCAAAGTGCCCCGAACAATTGCAAACCTTAGTAAATCACCTTGCACCAGTCATTTAAATGCTCTCCTCCTTCAAGTTTGCGCTTGCTCCTGCAAGTACATATGCACTGAGGCAGGTGCAAAATTAACATTGTCCATGCCTTTCCACCGCTAACTTTGCGCTATGCCCTTTAGTAAATTTCAACAGTACTTTTTTAACATCAAAAGAAGGTTTTACGCTGGCACAGCATGTTAGTAAGTCTTGATGAGATGAAAGCTGTATGAATTAGCTCATACAATAAATATTAAACTTGGTGTGGAGTTGTACATATCGTTTTTGGTTCTCTTCATGTCTTTTGTTCCATGAGTTGTCTTCCTCGCTTGGACTCATTTTTTTTCTCTTTTTTTTATCACAGCAGTCTGCTCCATCCAGTCCTTCCAACTCCAGCTCCAGTTCTGAATCAAGTTCAGATTCAGACTTTGAGCCAGGACACAAACAAGGGCAAGGTACGTTTCTATTCTATTTTTGATTTCTTCTTTTTTTTAACCACAGCCCTTTCTAAAACATTGTAAAATAGAAATATAACTGGCAGTAAGGATAATGTAATTATTTCTTTTTTTTTTTTTTTGAATTAACATGAGAGATTTCAAATTTTGAAAGATGAAAGTTCTTATAACCCCTGGTGGAAGGTGTGATTAACTCTTTGTAACCCTCTCAGGCCCCCTACGATCTATGGTAGAGGAGATTCAGTCAGAAGAGTCAGATGATGATGACAGCAGTTCAGAAGAGGAGACGCCTGTCAAGACCAACCCACCAAACCGTGACTCTCGGTGAGTCTTTCCAGAGCCTCTGTTTCTTTGTTGAAGTTACACCTCAATTATATATAACACTGAATGATGTAGTGCCAGGTGAGCTGTTGTAGGTAAACTCATATTAAGTGGGTTTTTTTTTTTTTTTCCATTCTGGCAAAGCAGAGTTGAGCTGATGCCATGGTGCTAGATCTGTTTTCAGTCTGTCTGTGTATCCATCTATCACTCCACAACTCATGAGAATTGTGATTTCTCCTGGGCAGTTGCCCAAGGGGGTAAAGGTCAGGGTCAGCTGGGGTTGTCGCGGTAGAGGAATTTCCCCTGCGGTGATGGTGGACAGCTCAACACCGTGATATGCAGTATCATAGCACATGTTTTCAGGACCCTGTGGTCCTAAACGGGGTCCATAACTTATGTGGCAAACGATGGAAGCTGTAAGAAACTTGCTGCGGCTCCGCTCTCAACTTCATGTGCGTGTGTGACAATTGTGCGGCGCTATGGTCTTACTAGGCATGAACTGCTGATTCTGTAAAAAAAAGAAAAAAGAAAAAAAAAAGGATAATTTTCATAAAGTAGTGGTGGAAACTCCAGTATTTCAACTACAGCGTGTGTGGACTGGAGATTACAGTGACATTCAGTCACTATCAGATATCAGTGACTATCAGATATCATAGATGTCAGTGACTAACATTATCAGATATCAGTGACTTTATTTTTTAAACTGGCCACTCTGATCATATTTTTGCACCTTTATTCTGAATAATTTGCACATAATTAGCATAAACAGGACAGCCTCTATACAGCCCTGTGTGGCTCTTGTCGCCGTGATTTTTAGATTTTTGCCGCTGTCCGAAAAATCACATTCAAACAAGCAATGCACTATGCAGTAGTTCTTTCGCTTTCGAAGCTCAATTATAAGCACTCCGCTCAGAAGGAAATAACACACTTTGTGCCCTTTCAGTGTTCACTGTCACGGCTGTATTATTTAGCAAGGAGTCCAAACGCTTTGACTGCCTGCTGGAGTCCATCTGGAGCGAGAGTGCCCCTCCACACGGTGCTGACGCCGCCAGCACCCGGTGCTATGGAAGCTTCCACAGTACTGGGTGTTGCTGCCGTTAGTATCGAGTGCAAACATGGTGTTGGCAATAAAAATACACCTAACATTTATTTATCAGTAGGGGCACTTAAGTGAATGAGATATAGCCAGACACACAAAGTGAACACCATGGTTGTTGCGGTTGCTCATTATCCTCTGCGGTAGGCTTGTCCATAGCGCGGTATTACATAATTGCGGTTATCGCGACAGCCCTAGGGTCAGCCATCAGGAGATCTAGGCACATGGTTTTGCGAAAATTCCCACTCCCTTCAGCAGTTTTCCGGAAGTTCACCAAACTTGCACACACTGATCCTCAGGTGGGTCTACATCCAGGTTGTCCTGAAGGCCAAAAGTCATAAGATATCATGTGCCAGTTCAAATTCAAACAGAACTAGAATATATAGGGTGGGGCGATATGGGTCATAAACCATATCTCAATATAATGATTTGATTACTTGATACATAAACTGTATGTGTCATGTAAACTACAAAGGATGTTGACCCCCCCTCCCCCCCAAAAAAATGGATAGAAAATATATATATATATACGTTAGTATTGAGATATCGTCCAGCCCTAGTGCTGCATATGTGTCTAAATAGAGAAGGCTCATCAAGCTGGAAAGAGTTCATGGACGGTGTGGCTTCTTCTTTATTGCCCTGCTAAGTTTTCTGGACTGTTTTTGCTTGTGTAAGAAAGAAAGTAAGATTAGGCCAGTGAAATGAAAATATTAAATAGCTGTTATAACAGTTTCTTTAAGGGGTGGGTGGGGGGCATCTTAAAAAAAATTGTTTTTTTGGGCCCGATTTTAAGATAGAAGCAGAAATGACAAGTAACATGTTATATCTAAAGTAAAAATTATCAAAAGTTGTAGTTACCTCAGACAGCCACAATACCTAGTATGTTAAAATTCAAACTTTGGCTATTTATTAACATGTTATAACCCTTGCGGAAAAAATACTTCTGGTCTGTGTTTTTAAAATAACAATATCAAGTCCTAAACATTTGAACTTGACTTTGAAACATTTTACACTGTATCTGAAATGTTACCTTTGTTAATGTCCTCTAAATATTGTTTTACACCGTGCTGTCAACATGTTGATCATTTTGTACATGTCTCAGGGGATTGACTTGTTTTTGTGGGGAATCCCTGGAGAGCTCCAGTTTTTTATCCCCTGCCAGTCGAAGCCCAAAAGGGTGAAAGAGCCCATTGGGCGAAGACTGAAGGGGGATTATGTTATGGGTCCGTCCATTCATCCGTCTGTCCCACTTTTGTGAAATCAGCTCCTCCTACAGTTTTGGTCCAATTGTGTTGAAACTTGGTATCATGGTTTGATATACACTGAGGATGCGCTTATTGCAGTTTGGATCTGATGATTTTTGTGGGAATTGTGGCCCCTGACCTATGACCTCCTGTTTCACCTCACTTCATAGACAGTAACTGTCTTGTGAAATCAACCCCTCCTACAGTTTTGTTCTGATTATTTTGAAACTTGGTGCCAGGGTTTGATATACTCTGATGTGCGTATTGCAATTTCACTATCATCAGATGACCTTGAGAACGAAGGTCAGAGGTCAGATTTGTCCATAAATCTTCTAAACACAATAACTACTGAAAGAAATGATGTAGGCGTAGAATACAGTAGTTGTATCTAATACACATCTTGGACGACTTGTACACCCTCACCTGACTGTGGGTTTGGGGTCAAGGGGTCAAAGTTCAAAGTTAACATTGCAGTTGCCCTATGGTAAATGGTAAATGCTGCATTTACTATTACTATAAAACAACTAAAGCTAGGGCCACCAAACCTGGTATACAGGTTCACGCTGGGATACTGACCTCTGACTATGGGTTTGTGGTCAATGGGTCACATGTCAAGGTTACCATTCCCTATGCCTTATTACTGTACAATGAGTAAAGTTAAGGTCACCAAACTTGGTACACAGGTTCACCCTGTGACCGTGAAGTGTAACTATGGTTTTGGGATCGCAAGGTCAAAGGTCAGCATTAAAATGGCTTAGAAACTATATCACAATAACAAAGAAAGCTAGGGTCACCAAACTAGCTACACAGGTTCACCTTGGGATTCTGACCTCAGACTGTGGGTTTGGGCTCAAAAGGTCAAGGTTATAATTTTTTATGCCTTATTACTGTACAATGAGTAAAGCTAGGACCACCAAACCTGGTACACGGGTTCAACTTGGGATCCTGACCTCTGACTATGGGTTTGGGGTCAACTACGAGTTGTATGCTTTGTTGTATATTCGTGGATGATGGGCTTATCATAATTTGGGTCTGCGACAGTAATTATATTGAAAAGTTGAACACTGCTCTCTGTCAGTAAGTATTGGGATCTTCAAAGAAAATGGAGGCAGGGGATATTGCACTTGCCTCAGAGTGCTCTTGTGGTACTTTTTCATTAGCTGCTTTTTTCATTTCATCCCTGGAGGTCATCGCTTGTTTCTGTCTGTCTCTGTTTGACCTGTGACCTCACCCTCATCAGACTCAGCCTGGACAGCGAGAGTGACAGCAGTGATGGCTCACATCAACCCAGTCGAGACACTGCCCCACCCCCACAGAAACATAGCTCCACCAATAACAAAGTGAGTCGTTCAGATATCACTGCATACCATGCTTTCTCTGACACATCGACAAACTGAAATAATTTGATAAGATTATAAACCAAGACCACACTGAAGTATAAGGTTGTTTGATAGAAAGCAATCAAAACAAACAACCCATCTTGTAAGGGAATACAGTTGCACTGGGGTTGTTTTGAATTTCATAATACACTTTTTTTTGTCAAAAGCAAGGCTCCTGTCAATCATAGAACGATTCAGTTTGCTAACATTAAAACCACAGTTGCAGCATTTCCACTTAAATTTCAGCTGTATTCAATTATTTCATCACTGTGTACCATAGTCACATAGTCTCACATCACTGCTTCTGAATTGAATTTTTCTTTCTTTCTTCACCCTTTTCTTTGCTTTCTCCACTCTTTGTACGACAGGTGTCTGTAAGAAAAAGTCCAGATTCTACATTTCGCTCAGAGAAGATGATGAAGAAGGGATACGACAAGGTAGGAAGGGTAAATCAAACTTTTTATGCCTAAATTCACACACATGCTGCATTCTTTGCGTGTTTGAATTAATTTAGAATAGGATGATTTTGACCACTGAATTTATCCTTTTATGACTTTGATTAAGTTGAATCCCACACTGACTAAACATAGAGATAGAGACAGGCAAAACTTTTGGCAAACTCAGTAATATATAGATGCATTTTTAAAGACCAAAAAAATGTGTTTTTATGCCGCCTCAGATTGCTGTATGTAAAGCTCTGTCTTAAACAGTCAAATTTCAGCCTGCTCGTTAATATTAATAAGCCATAAGCTGATTAGGTAAGTTTTTATGACTGAGCAATTCACAAGGAGACACAGTGCATTTGTCTCATTAACTTGGAGACCTGAAGGTGAGACTTGGTAGAATATGACTTCAAAAAACTGAGGAAGTACAATCTGTTTTTCTTACCTAAACAGAGCTAAACTCTGTTTAGGTATATTCAATTATGACTCTGGCTGAATCTCTACTTTCTCTAGCACATTAACATACTGTGCTGTCACTGGACTGAACTGCACTAGCACTTTGATATTCTGTGCTGCTAATTTAACTTTTTATAGCACTCCAGCTTCTGCTTCACTATATTATGGGTCAGTCCGTCCATTTGTCCCGCTTTTGTGAAATCAACTCCTCCTACAGTTTTGGGCCGATCATTTTGAAACTTGGTACTATGGTTTGATTTACACTTAGGATGCGTATGTTGCAATTTTGTTCTGATCAAATGATTTTTGCAGGAATTGTAGCCCCTGACCTATGACCTCCTGTTTCACTTCATAGACAGTTAAGTTGGATTCATGCTGCAGCTCCACTATCCGCATACGTGCGACCGGAAACCTCGTGTGATGAAATTTACGTCATCATCTCCAGTCTGCTAGTGTCTGCGGGGTTCTTCTGCGGACGACCGCGTGCAGCCCAAAATTTATGACCGTGAGGCCTGCCCGCGACCTGAATGCGTTGACAGCGCATGTGCAACACTGAACATCCCATTACAAGGTGGTGCTACCAACACAGCATGCAAAAACAAAGTAGACGAGGAAGACAATGAGGACGCGGAACACGAGAATAAACATACATGAATCCTTTTGCAGCAGCAGCTTGAGTGGAGAAGAGCCCTGAAAAATGGTAGTTCTTCCTTTACCTTGAAACAACCGCCATTGTTGTTTCTACAAAAAAAAAAAAGTGTCGCTCTTGTGTTTATAGCCGGTGAACAAACTGGCGTGTTAGCACATTTGCGCTACCCATAGGGCTGGGGTGAAACTACAAATAACAGTTGTGTGTATGTATCAACTGCTTGGCCTGGTAGATGGAATAAAAGTGAGCATGAACAACGGTGCGTGCGCGCTGGGCTCTTCCAAAGCACACCAGAGGGAAAATGCAGCATAAATAAGGCTTTACTGTCTCTTACAGTTTTGGTCCGATTGTTTTGAAACTTGGCACCATGGTTTGATATATGCTGAGGATGCGCATATTGCAATTTGGTTCTGATCAGTTGATTTTTGCAGGAATTGTAGCCCCTGACCTATGACCTCCTGTTTCATAGACAGTAACTGTCTTGTGAAATCAACTCCTACAGTTTTGGTGCGATTGTTTTGATATACTTTGATGATGTGCATGTTGTAATTTCACTCACAACGGATAACCTTGAGGTCAGAGGTCAGATTTTCCCTAAATCTTTTACAGTAGTTGTATCTAATGCACATCTTGGACGACTAACACCCTCACCTAACTATGGGTTTTGAGTCAAAGGGTCAAAGGTCAAAGTTAACATTGCAGTTGCACTATGGTAAATGCTACATTTACTATTAAACAAGTAAAGCTAGGGCCACCAAACCTGGTACACAGGTTCACCTTGGGAATCCTGACCTCAGACTATGGGTTTGGGGTCAATGGGTCGAAGGTCAGTGTTAAAAATTCCCGATGCCTTATTACTGTACGACAAGTAAAGTGAGGGATACCAAACTTGGTACACAGTTTCACCCCGTGACCCTGAAGTGTGACGATAGTTTTGAGAGCCCAAGGTCAAAGGTCAACATCAAAATGCCTTATAACCTATATCTCAACAACAAAGAAAGCTAGGGCCACCAAATCCAGTACACAGGCTCACCTTGGGATCCTGACCTCTGACTATGGGTTTGGAGTCAAAAAGTCAAGGTTCGCATTCATTATGCTTTATTACTGTACAATGAGTAAAGCTAGGGCCACCAAACTTGGTACCGGTACACAGGTTCACTCTGTGACTCTGAAGTGAGACTGTGATTTTGGGATTGCAAGGTCAAAGGTCAACATCAAAGCGCCTTATAAACTACATCTCAACAACAAAGAAAGCTAGGGTCACCAAACCTGGTACACAGGGTCACTCTGACACCATAACCTCTGACTACTGGTTTGGGGTCAGAGGTCAAGGTTGGCACTCCCTACGATCTCTTACTATAGAACGTTTAAAGCTCTCTAGGGTCACACACTTGCTACACGGGTTCACCTTGGGATCCTGACCTACAACTATGGGTTGTATACTTTGTTGTATATTCGTAGATGAAGGGCTTATCATAATTTGGTTCTGCCACAGTAATTCTATTGAAAAGTTGAAAACTGCTGTCAGTAAGTATTGGTATCTTCAAAGAAAAGGGAGGTAGGGGATATTGCACTCGCCTCAGTGCTCTTGTCTATTTCCCGTGGTGCTGGTGTGGGCTGGGGGAATATTTATTTGTGTAATAATAATGCATCAGATTTATATAGCACTTTTCATAGACACTCAAAGACACTTTACAATGGATACATTATCCATTCACTCCACAGTGGTAGTGGTAAGTTACTACTGTAGCCACAGCTGCCCTGGGGCAGACTGATGGGGAATGTGGCTGCCAATCTGCGTCAGTGTCCTAAACACTGGAGGCAAGGTGGGTAAAGTGTCTTGCCCAGGGACACAACAGCAGGATATCTGGGCAGAGCGGAATTCGAGCCGCCAACCCTCCGGTTATTAGACAACCCACTCTACCTCCTGAACCATTGCCGCTCACATTTGCCTCCTCCTTTCCATTTTTGCTGAGCACCAAGCTGGATGCAGTGTACACAGGTGCACAGGAAAATGACAAATAAATCCTGAATAAAAGTAGCATGTATTTCTCTCTGAAGGAAGTCTTTAAAAAAGTTTGTGTGCGTACACACAATGGATATAAAAAGTCTACACACCCCTTTTCAAATGCCAGGTTTCTGTGTTGTAAAAAAGTGAAACCAAGATAAATCATTTCAAAACTTTTTCCACCATCAATGTGATCTATATCCTGTACAACCCAATTAGAAAAACAAACTGAAATCTGTTACGAGAGAAATGGCATTTCAGTTCTCCTGTATGTCCTGTATGTATAGCTGTATTGACAAATAAAATCTTTGAATTGAAATAAAGGGGAAAAATTATAAACTTACAGTAACCTGGTTGCATAAATATGCATACCCTTAAATTAATACTTTGTTGCAACACCTATGGCTTTTATTACAGCTCTGTCTTTTTGGGTAGGAATCTGTCAACATGGCACATCTTGATGTGGCAATATTTGCCCACTCTTATTTGCAAAAACACTCCAAATCTGTCAGATTGTGAGGGCATGTCCTGTGCACAGCCCTCTTCAGATCACCCCACAGATGTTTGATCGGATTCAGGTCTGGACTCTGGCTGGGCCATTACAAAACCTTAAAGGGGTCATTGCCTGAAAAATGGTGTGTTTGTAGGTTTTGACTGTCTGAAATGAGTCTACTGGTCACCCAATTACCCAAAAATTTTCAAAGCCGTCAATTCTCTTAAAAACACACAGCTTTTATCTTGTTTTTCTCTCCCAGAAATGGCAGAAATGTTTAACGTTTTTGTGGAAATCATATACGTCATGTTTTGAAAAAGCCAACCCACCTTTCGTCCTTGAGACCAGCCCACTGCTCTATTATTAGCCCGTCTAGCATCGTCAGCATAGTCAGTCATGTATATGGAAGTGGTGCTCAAGGTAGCCTTTTAGCCCCGGAGCTATAAGCCCCCAAGCTAACACTGGTAACTGGAAGCTCAAGCTGAGTGCGGCTTATATTGCTATTTTATTCAGATCTTAGTCACCTGAATAACCATCCCTGTTACCACCTGGTTCACCGGTGCACAATGTGCCTTGTGTTGCTCCGGCCCATCTCCCGATGGTTTCGCAGTGGGTTGCCGGCATGCCAGTCATGGGGAACTGAGAGCCAGCAGCCCCAGGCAACATCCTTGGGTCGCGGGAAGTGCCTGTGCCTTGCCCTGGGTATTCTCTCACGGGTATTCTCTGGACATACTCTCACGGGTAGCGTGGAGGAGCTGCTTCATGATGGGACAGACAAACACCCCCCCCCACCCCCAGTCTTTCCTGGCTGGCTGACCGTGGGAGAGGAGCGGAGTACCATGGAGCGAGACGTTGCCCTTTGAGATCTCTTGGCTCAGCCACTGGCCTCAGTTTGCAGTGATCGGTGGAGCACGCAGTGCTGGCAATTTAATGTGGCGTCTTGGCGGGGTTGTTGGGTGGGTCGGGATGATGCAAGATGCGCAAACGACTGCTGATCGGTGAAGCAGCACTCCTCATCCAAGGTAGAAGGAGCCGGTGACCGAACACCGGCAAGAAACTACTTGACTAATGGCTGACATAAGAGGGAGTGCGGCGTTGAACAGCTGAAGTCTGTTTCTTAAAGTGACAGGCTGTAAATCGGTGTTTGAAGAAAGCCAAGAAAAAAAAAAAAAAATTGCTTCAGTAATTAAAAAATTAATGAAAATGTGAACAAAATATGTCACAAGCACTTCATTAAGACATGAGTGAGCTGTTAATATGTGTAAAAAGTGCAGTCAATGACCTGTTTAATCTTCTTCTGATGAAGCCATTCTTTTTTGATTTGGATGTGTGCTTGGGTCATTGTCGTGCTGAAAGATGAAGTTCATCTTTCGAGCAGAAGCCAGAAGGTTTTGTGCCAACACTGACTGGTATTTTGAACTGTTCATAATTCCTTCCACCTTGACTAAGGCCCCGGTTCCAGCTCATCTTTTCATCAATTTTGGAGGGACGTCCAGTTCTTGGTAATATCACTGTTGTCATATTTTCTCCACTTGATGATGACAGTCTTCATTGTGTTCCATGGTATATTTAATGCCTTGGAAATTCTTTTGTACCCTTCTACTGACCGATACCTTTGAACAGTGAGGCCCTCTGATGCTTTGGAAGCTCTCTGTGGACCATGGCTTGTGCTGTAAGATGCGACTCCAAAAATGTCAGGAAAAGCCAACTAGAAAAGCTGAACTTTATTTGGGGCTAATCAGAGACACTGTAAATGGTGGCAGGCGTGTGCTGACTCCATTTAACATGAATTTGAATGTGATTGGGTAATTCTGAACACAGCCACATCCCCAATTATAAGAGGGTGTGCAGATTTATGTAACCAAGTTATTGTTAGTTTTTTATTTTTCCCCTTAAAAGATTTCAGTTTGTTTTTCAATTGGGTTGTACAGGTTATAGGTTACATTAATGGTGAAAAAAGTTTTGAAATGATTTGTCTTGGTTTCATTTATTACATCACAAAAACCTGGCACTTGAACAGGTGTGTGCAGACTTTTTATATCCCCTGTGTGTGTGTGTGTGTGTGTGTGTGTGCGTGCGCGTGCACACGCGCACTACTCCGAAAACGTTTCAGGATACACCTAAAATGCACTACAACCTGCACAGGTGAACTTAATTTGACCTTCTCTAACCTTTTAAATGTACATGTCCAACTGTTCAGTGTTTTGGTACTTTTTGCATAACTTGTTGTTCTCTAGCAAGGTGCTTAATGGCAAAATTCACAACAGGTGTTTGATCAGTGAATCGACCAATAAGTTTTCTGGTTCAATTAGAATTGGTACAGTCCTCTTCATCATGCTGTTCACATTTTGACATCGTGAGACCAAGACGACACGTCACAATTGATCAGTAGTACCTCGCTATTGCGAGGCTTCAAACAAGATATTCTCAGAGAAATGTGGCCACTGAGCTTTGAGTGTCAGTGTGTCTTCAGTAGGTTGCAACAGAGATGCAGAGAGACTGGAAGAGTCGCAGAGAGGCAGAAGTGGACGTCCTTTGGCCACATCCCACGCTGATGACCGCTTCATTGTGAACAGTGCCCTGCGGAACCTAATGATTGCCACTCAACTGCAGGCACATTTAAGGGAGGTAAGAGGCACCCAAGGGTGATGTCAGACCATTCAAAGCCATTTAGATCAGCGTGGTCTGCGTTCCAGACAACCTGCAAGGGTGCCTGACCGCACCACCAGGCTCAGGTGTCATCTTCTTTCACGGGCCAGGGAGCATTTACACTGGACGAGGGACCAGTGGGCCTCAGTGCTGTTCTCTGATGAAAGTCGATTCACGATGAGCAGAAATGATGGCGGCCAACGATTTTGGAGATGTCAAGGAGAGCACTATGCATCTGCCTTTGGTGCTGGTAGTGTTAGTCTGGGCAGGTGTGTCTAGTCATTACAGAACTGCCCTACACCTTGTGAATGGTACAGTGACAAGCCTATACTACCTGAATAACATCATTAATCCATTCATTGTGCCCTTGCATGAACAACACAGGCCTAATTTCATCTTCATGGAGGACAGTGCTGCAGCTCATCAAGGTTGCATCATTATGGAACAGCTGTGTGAGGCTGGGGTGCCTCAGATGGAGTGGCCTGCACTTTCTCCAGACATGAATCCCATAGAAAACCTATGGGATCAACTGAGTCACCGTGTAGAGGTTCGTAACCCTGCACCCCACAACCTCAATGGCCTAAGGGCCACCCTTCAAGAAGAGTGGAATGCCATGCCTCAGCAGACAATAAGTCGACTTGTGAACAGTATGAGATGTCGTTGTCAAGCTGTAATTGATGCTCAGGGGCACATGACAAGTTATTGAGACATTGACATTTTTTGTTGTGAAATACCCACCACTGTTGTTGGCTTTTGTTTCAATAAATTGTTCGAGATGAGGAAATCACCATTGTATGCTTCTACTTAAATGCCCTACTTTCATGATATATCACTGTAGTGTGAACTTTTTACATTTTCCATAAATTTTACCCAAAAGCCAAATATCCCTAACTTTTTGTGAGTTGTGTGTGTGTGTGTACTTGTGTACAGTGGTGTGAAAAAGTGTTTGCCCCCTTCCTGATTTCTCTTTTTTTTGTATGTTTGTCACACTTAAATATTTCAGATCATCAAACAAATTTAAATATTAGACAAAGATGACACAAGTAAACACAAAATGCAGTAACACAAAATGCAGTTTTTAAATGAAGGTGTTTATTTTTAAGGGTAAAAAAAAAATAAAATCCAAACTTACATGGCCCTGTGTGAAACACTGATTGCCCCCCCCCCCCAATTCCCCCATTAAAACATAAGTTAACTGTGGTTTATCACATCTTTGGAAAGCCGAGTTCAATTTCTCTAACCACACCCAGGCCTGATTACTTGTTCTCAATCAAAAAATCACTTAAATAGGACCTGCCTGACAAAATGAAGTTTACCAAAAAATCCTCAAAAGCTAGACATCATGCTGTGATCTAAAGAAATTCAGGAACAAATGAGAAACAAAGTAATTAATCTATCAGTCTGAAAAAGGTTATAAAGCCATTTCTAAAGCTTTGGGACTCCAGCGAACCACAGTGAGCACCATTATCCACAAATGGCAAAAACATGGAATAGTGATGAACCTTCCCAAGAGTGGCCGGCAGACCAAAATTACCCCAAGAGTGCAGCAACGACTCATTCAAGAGGTCACAAAGACCCCACAACAACATCCAAAGAACTGCAGGCCCCACTTGCCTCAGTTAAGGTCAGTGTTCATGACTCCACCATAAGAAAGAGGCTGGGGAAAAACGGCCTGCATGGCTGAGTTCCAAGATGAAAACCACTGCTGAGCAAAAAGAACATAAAGGCTCATCTCAGTTTTGCCAGAAAACAACTTGATGATCCCCAATACTTTTGGTAAAATACTTTTGGTAAAATACTGTGGACTGATGAGACAAAAGTTGAACTTTTTGGAAGGTGTGTGTCCCATTACATCCGGCGTAAAAGTAACACAGCATTTCAGAAAAGGAACATCATACCAACAGTAAAATATGGTGGTGGTAGTGTGATGGTCTGGGGTTGTTTTGCTGCTTCAGGACCTGGAAGACTTGCTGTGGTAAATGGAACCATGAATTCTGCTGTCTACCACAAAATCCTGAAGGAGAATGTCCAGCCATGTGTCCGTGACCTCAAGCTGAAGCGCACTTGGGTTCTGCAGCAGGACAGTGATCCAAAACACACCAGCAAGTCCACCTCTGAATGGTTTAAGAAAAACAAAAAGATTTTGAAGTGGCCTAGTCAAAGTCCTGACCTGAATTTGATTGAGATGCTGTGGCATGACCATAAAAAGGTGGTTCATGCTCAAACCCTCCAATGTGGCTGAATTACAACAATTCTGCAAAGATGAGTGGACCAAAATTCCTCCACAGCACTGTAAAAGACTCATTGCCAGTTATCACAAACACTTGATTGCAGTTGTTGCTGCTAAGGGTGGCCCAACCAGTTATTAGGTTTAGGAGGCAATCACTTTTTCCACACAGGGCCATGTAAGTTTGGATTTTTTTCTCCTTAATAATAAACACCATTTAAAAACTGCATTCTGTGTTTACTTGTTATCTTTGTCTAATATTTAAATATGTTTGATCTGAAACATTTAAGTGTGACAAACATACAAAAAAAAAGAGAAATCAGGAAGGGGGCAAACACTTTTTCACACCACCGTATAATATGTGTGTGTGTGGGGGGGGGGGCAGTGGCTGAGGAGGTAGAGCGGGGTCGTCTAATAACCGGAGGGTTGGCAGTTCGAATCCCACTCTCCCCAGACATCCATTGTGTCCCTGGGCAAGACACTGTTCCCACCTTGCCTCCAGTGTCCATGACTGGGCATGAATATGTATAAATGTTCGGTAGTGGTCGGAGAGGCCGTTGGCACGGATTGGCAACTACATTTCCGTCAGTCTGCCCCAGGGCAGCTGTGGCTACAGTAATAGCTTACCTCTACCATTGTCTGTGGAGTGAATGAATAATGCATCCATTGTAAAGCATCTTTGAGTGTCTATGAAAAGCGCTATATTGATCTGATGCATTTTTATTGTTATTATATACAGTGGTGTGAAAAAGTGTTTGCCCCCTTCCTGATTTCTCATTGTTTTATCTTTGTCGCACTTAATTGTTTCAGATCATCAAACAAATTTAAATATTAGACAAAGATAACACAAGTAAATACAAAATACAGTTTTTAAATGGAGGTGTTTATTACTAAGGGGAAAACAAATCCAAACTTACATGGCCCTGTGTGAAAAAGTGATTTCCCCCCTAAACCTAATGACTGGTTGGGCCACCTTTGGATAAGCCCGGCATACACGTGGTGCTGATCCTGCTCACTTTTTTCATCTACCCAGGCCAAGCGGTTGACACATGCACTCAACCATCATTTGCAGTTTCACTCCTGCCCGATAGGTGGCACCAATGTGCCGATGCACCAGGATTTTCACCAACAAAGAAATGCTGCTTGGTTTCTGCTGCTTGACTTCCTGGTTTTCACTCCTTTTCCATGAAGATGCTGCTGAATTATGCATGTATGATTCTTGTATGTTTTATTCTCGTTTTCCACTTCCTCATTGTCTTCTTAGTCTACTTTGTCTTGTATGCTGTGCCGATGTCACTACCTCATGAATGGGACGTTCATGTTCAGCATGTTCAGTCTTGCACATGCTCTTTTCAACGTGTTCAGGTCGTGGGCAGGTGGTGTGGTAACAAAATTTGGGCTGCACATGGTCATCCACGGTCGAGCACTGCGGACACTAGTGGAGTGGAGACTATGATGTAAATTTCGTCACACTGTGGAGTGTGTGAATAAAGAGGCAGGTTTATGGACAGACGATTTATTCCACACTCACACATCTCTCAAGCACAGAAGAGACTGAATGATTACAGCACGATCTCCACTTTTACCCAACTCACTCTTCACACGTTTACATGGCATTTCATCACACAGCATGACATTAACATTACACTGCTTTCAACCCCCGATGTTCCTGACTCCTTCCTGCTCTATCCCAGGAACCCCCTGGGCATTGTTCTCCCATGTTTATTCACTGTCTCTGTCCGAGATGCTGCATAACCTGACTCCCCCCCCCGCCCCCCCCCCCAGCATCTTAGATAGAACATCAGTCCACACGCTCTTTTGGCTTCAGTCTCCTCCCATATCTGCTGTAACTGGGGTTTACCGCCTCCGTGGCGCTGCTGTGCCGGTGGAGGGGGAGCTGCTGGGAGTGTGTCTGACTGCGGGTGGGCCGTGGCGAGGGGGGGTGGGGGACTTCGGTCTGTCTGTGTGGCTGCCCTGGTGAATCGTTTCCCTGGGGAGCTCTCCGTGGGGGTCTTCCACGCCGAGGGGCCCTAGCCAACAGCACTTGCTCGTCTGCTGCTACAAAGGCGGGTTTGAGTCCGTCTATGCCAATTTTCTCCCGCCGACCCCCCCCAAGTCTAGCAAAAAATGCTTATCCCCTGTTTCCAGCACTCTGAACGGTCCATCATAGGGTGGGCGCAATGGAGGGCGGTGGGCGTCATGTCTGACGAACACGAACTCCGCGTTCTTCAAAGTTTTAGGCACGAAGGCATGCGGAAAACAGTGGTGGGCCGGGCCCGGCAGCGTGCCTGTGTTTGCACTACGCTGCAAAAGCTGAGACGGGCAGCTGTCCGGCGCGGGATTATCTGGCAGAAATTCCCCGGGCAGCCGTAGAGGCTGCGCAAAAACCAGCTCTGCCGGGGAAGCTTCCAAATCCTCTTTTGGCGCGGAGCACAACCCCAATAAAACCCACGGCAACCTGTCTACCCAATTTGCATCCGTCAGTGAAGCCCTGAGTGCTGCTTTCAGTGATCTATGAAAACGATTGTATAACCCATTGGCCTGTGGGTTGTATGCGGTTGTGCAATGAATTGCAACACCCAGGCTGCGGGCCATCGCGGACCAGAGGTCGGAAACAAATTGAGGGCCCCTGTCGGACGTAATGTCCAACGGGACTCCAAAACGCGCCACCCATGCTGTTAAAAAAGCGTGTGCCACGCCCGCGGACGTGGTTGCCGCCACCGGGACTGCTTCTGGCCAGCGTGTAGTGCGGTCCACCACTGTCAGGAGGTGCGTGCACCCCTGTGATGGCGGAAGGGGGCCCACGAGGTCCATGTGAACATGGTCGAACCTCTTAGCCGGTACCCGAAACGGCTCCAAGGGGGCCCTCGTGTGTCTGTGTACCTTGGCTTGTTGGCACGCCATGCAGGCTGCAGCCCATTCTTTTACTTGTTTGCGTAGGCTCAGCCACACGAACTTCTCTCCCACCATTTTGACTGATGCGCACACTCCTGGGTGCGCCAGAGTGTGAACCGACTCAAACACGCGGCGGCGCCATGCGACCGGGACCACCGGACGCGGGCGTCCCGTGGAGACATTGCAGATTAGGGGGGGGCATGCCGTCTTGCAGCACCCTGCTCTCCAGCCTTAACCCTGTTGGTCCAAACTGGAGCGCGCGCACATCTGCATCGCTAATCTGCTCCGCGGCCATGGCTGCGTAATCTATCCCCACATAGACCGGGGCCACCACGGCGCGCGAGAGGCAGTCCGCCACCACATTCAGTTTGCCCGACACATGCTGAATATCGGTAGTAAACTCTGAGATCGCGGCCAGCTGTTTCTGCTGCCGGCCCGACCACGGTTCTGAAACCATGGCCATCGCGAACGTTAGTGGCTTGTGGTCCACGAACATGGTGAAGCTGCGCGCTTCCAGCCAGAACTGAAAGTGGCGTTTGGCCAGGTGGAGAGCCAGCAACTCTCTGTCGAACGCGCTGTATTTACATTGACTGTCGCACAAAGTTCTGCTGAAAAAGGCGAGCGGCTGCCAAGCCCCGGCGATGTGCTGCTCCACGACAGCCCCTATGGCCATGTCTGAAGCGTCGGTGGTGAGCGCTATCCAGGCCGCCGGGTCCGGATGCGCCATCAGTGCGGCGTTTGCCAGGGCTGCTTTAACCTCCGAGAACGCCCGCTCTCGCTCCGGGGTCCATTCGACCCCATCAGCGGGTTTCTGTCTCTTGAGCGCGCCGTACAATGATTGCATGAGCCGCGCCGCGCGGGGAAGGAAACGGTTATAAAAGTTCACCATCCCCAAAAATTCTTGTAGCGCCCTGACTGTCTGAGGCCGGGGAAAATCCGCCACGGCGCGCACTTTGTCGGGCAACGGGATCGCTTCTTCTGGAGAGACGCAGTGCCCCAAAAAACAATCTCCGTCACGCCGAACTGGCATTTCGCCGGGTTGATTATTAACCCGTGCTGCTCCAACCTCCGGAAAACCGTCCTGAGGTGGGTTACGTGTTCGTCTTCGGACTCACTGGCTACCAGGATGTCGTCCAGGTAGACGAACACGAACGGGAGATCGCGCAGCACTGCATCCATCATATGCTGGAACATCTGTGCCGCTCCTTTTAACCCGAATGGCATGCGCAGGAACTTGAATAAGCCGAATGGGGTTATTACTGCTGTTTTGGGTACGTCCTCCGCGCGCACCGGGACCTGGTGGTAAACACGGACCAGGTCTATTTTGGAAAAAATGCGTGCTCCGGCGAGGTGAACGGAAAAGTCCTGTATGTGGGGAATCGGGTAGCGGTCGTGTGCTGTGGTGTTGTTCAACCTGCGGAAATCATCACACGGTCGCCACGACCCCTCAGCCTTAGGGACCATGTGTAGCGGGGATGCCCGTGGGCTGTTCGATTGCCTGATGATGCCCAACCTTTCCAGGTTGGCGAACTCCTCGTGCGCTATGGCCAGTTTAGCTGCGTCCAAGCGCCGAGGTCTTTCGAAAATGGGCGGCCCGGTGGTGGTGATAAAGTGCTCCACCCTGTGTTTAGCGATGGCCGCCGAAAACGTCGGGACCGTGAGTGCTGGGAACTGAGTGAGCAGTGCGTGGAACTTACCGCCTGGAGCTGTGACGTTGGCTTGTGCTGTTGGCCACGTCCCTCGAGCTATACAGGGGAGAGAATCAAAGGACAGTGCATTAACCAGGCGCCTGTTAGCAACATCCACAAGTAAACCATGCGCACACAGAAAATCAGCTCCCAGGATCGGGCAACACAGTGCTGCTATGACAAAAGTCCACTCGTACGAGCAGCCATGTAGAGATAAGACCAGTGCTCTCTCAATGAACGTCTTAATCTCTGAGCCGTTTACTGCCACAAGTCCGGGGCCGCTAGGTCCTGCCAGCCGGTCAGCGTAGGACGGCAGGATGACGCTCTTCAGGGCTCCGGTGTCGACGAGGAAGCGTCTCCCCGAGCGCGATTCCGTCACGTAGAGCAGCTTATTCTCTTCACCGGCGGTCGCAGCTGCTACCGACTGCCGGCCTTGGCGTTTCCTGAGCGCTTGAACTGGCACGGTGGCGCGCGTTCTCTCCGAAGCGGCAGTGGTAGAAGCAGAGCGTGTCTCGCTGGGCTCCGCCGCCGCCGCGTTGACTGTGATCGCCCTGGTGGTGAGGATGATCCGGTCTGCCTCCTGGGCTAGCGCACGGTACTCACGCACGGCCAGCAACAGCGAATTGGCCAGAACCGCTCTCGCCTCCGTTGGAAGGTTCCAGAGGAAAAGGTGGGCAAACAGAAAGTGCCCATCGTCCGTGCCCATTAACGGCAGCATCTTCTCCATCAGGTCGACGGCCAAACCATCTACTAACTCGGTCCGCCCCAGGAGCCTCTCCACTCTCTCACATTCCGAGAGCGTGTAGCGCTGGGTCAGCGCAGTCTTGAGCGCCTCGTATTTGTTGCGGGCTGGAGGCTGATCGAGCAGGCTCGCTACCTGCTGGGCTGTGCGAGCGTCCAGCGCTGCTTCCACATGGTAGAACTTGGTGTCATCTGCCGTTACTCCCCGGAGGGCGAACTGGACCTCGGTGTGGTGGAACCAAGAGCGCGGGTTGTGCCGCCAAAAGTCCGGTAGCTTGACTGAAACCGCGCACGCGTTGCTGGGGGTTCCAGTCCGGGCTGTCTGTGGGATAGCTGCTGCGTCGCTGGGGCTTCCCAACCGGGCCGGCTCCGGGGTTCTTGCCTCATGTTCCATAATTCGTCTGGAGTCACCAGTGTGGAGTGTGTGAATAAAGAGGCAGGTTTATGGACAGACGATTTATTCCACACTCACACATCTCTCAAGCACAGAAGAGACTGAATGATTACAGCACAATCTCCACTTTTACCCAACTCACTCTTCACACGTTTACATGGCATTTCTCATCACACAGCATGACATTTACATTACACTGCTTTCAACCCCCTATGTTCTTGACTCCTTCCTGCTCTATCCCCAGGAACCCTCTGGGCATTGTTCTCCCATGTTTATTCACTGTCTCTGTCCGAGATGCTGCATAACCTGACTCCCCACAACACGACATTTCCGGTTGCACATACATGGACAGCAGAGGTGCAGCATGAATCCAGCTTTAGCAGCAACAACTACAATCAAGCATTTGTGATAACTGGCAATGAGTCTTTTACAGCACTGTGAAGGAATTTTGGCCCACTCATGTTTGCAGAATTATTGTAATTCAGCCACATTGGAGGGTTTTTGAGCGTGAACCACCTTTTAAAGGTCATGCCACAACATCTCAATCAGATTAAAGTCAGGACTTTGACTAGGCCACTCCAAACTCTTCATTTTGATTTTCTTAATCCATTCAGAGGTGGACTTGCTGGTGTGTCCCTGCTGCACATGGTTCCCAAGTCCGATGGTTCGTGGCGGCCGAGCGGCGATTTCCGTTGCTTGAACAATGTCACCGAACACAACCATTACCCCATCCCACACATCCAGGATTTTTCTGTGCACCTGGCCGGAACGTGCATTTTTTTCAAAAGTGAATCTGGTCCGCGGTTACCACCAGGTCCCAATTCATGCCGAGGACGTCCCCAAAATGGTGGTAATAACTCCCTTCGGTCTTTTCAAATTTTTACATATGCCTTTCGGATTAAAGGGCACAGCACAAACTTTTCAAAGGATGATGGATGCGGTGCTCCGTGACTTGCTGTTCGTTTTCATCTACTTGGATGACATTTTGGTGGCAACCGCGTCGGAAGAAGAGCACCTCACCCATCTCAAGCAAGTTTTCCAGCGGTTGGAAGCACACGGGCTGATTGTTAATCTGACGAAGTGTCAGTTTGGGCTGCTGGTAATCGACTTCTTGGGCCACCATATCTCGCCAGAGGGTGCAATCCCGCTGCTGGATAAGGTATGCGCAGTGTCAGATTTTCCACGTCCGCAGACCGTGAGGGTGCTGCAGGAATTTTGGGGGATGGTCAAGTTTTACTACGGCTTCCGCAGCCCAGCTGCTGCAACCACTGAACGGCATGCTCATAAAGAAGAAACCCGCAAATAGCATTAGCCATGGTTACATGGGCAAAATTTCTTCAATCTGATTACAATTCCGATTAGAATTTTACTGTTTACATGGATCCTGAAAAGCTGATTCGATTAGGACGTGCGTTTGCATGTGTCACACGTTTGAACGGACTAAATCATTTTGACATGCGCACGTCGACATTTCGACATTCTGAAAATAGTAGAATAAGAAGCAACTTCCAGTGTAAACACACCCTGCTTCGTGTCTTTCTCTTTTTGAAATGGGCCTGTATTGTGTTATTCAGACTGTACTTTTGCTTCTGCTGGTCTCCGTAATGAAGCTACAAGTACATACTTCTGCATATGATGAACAGAGGAAGACAGCAGGACGATACAGACCAGTTTTGTTTTACTCCCGCTATGTCTTCCGCTAGCTGCTGTAAAGGCGGAAATATGTCACATCAACGTATGGCTGACGTACAGACATGTGCAGTAAACATATTTTCGACCCAAGCTTCGGAATAAGTGTTTATATGTGCACCATTCGGATTAACAATCGGCATAACCCACCCCTCTCAATCAGAATGAAATTTTGATCTGAATGAGCGTGATTAGGTCAGAATATTCAGATTGGCGTGTTTACATGAAGCATTTTTATTCCAATCAGGCTTTTAATCTGGTTACTTGTGTCCATGTAAACATGGCTATTGACTGGACCCCCGATCGGGTCCAGGCTTTCGAAGGTGCCAGTGCGGCTTTGCTGGCCCACCCAGCCCCGTCAGTGCGAATAGCACTCACCACAGATGCATCGGATGTCGCGGTAGGAGCCATGGTGGAGCAGTATGTCTCCGGTTCGTGGCAACCCCTCGCCTTTTTCAGCCATACTTTGCGCGACAACCAGCGCAAACATAGCACTTTTGACAGTCATTTTCAGTTCTAGCTCGAAGGTCGCGAATTTACCGTGTTTGTAGATCACAAACCACTAACCTATGTGGTGTCCAAAGTCTTGTAACAATGGTCAGCTCGGCAGCAACAGCACTTGGCTGCAATTTCAGCGTTCACAACCAACATCCAACATGTAGCCGATAAACTTAACATTGTGGCGGACTGCCTGTCGTGCGCACTGGTCTCTCTGGTCTACGTGGGTATTGATTTTTCCGCAGTGGCTGCCGACCAAACCGGGGACGCGGACATTCACACGCTCCAGTCCGCAGGTACCAGATTAAAACTGGACAGCAGGGTGGTACAAGAAGGGTGCCCCCCACCCCCGCTCTGCGACGTCTCCACCGGTCTTCCCTGCCCGGTGGTTCCGAGCTCTTGGCACCACCGCGTTTTTGAGTCCGTCCACTCCTTTTCACATTCTGGCGTACATGCTTCGGTTAAGCTGGTGGGGTCCAAATTCGTCTGGCCTTGCTTACGCAGGGACGTGAAAGAATGGGCCGCAGCATGCATCGCGTGCCAACAGGCTAAGGTGCAGAGGCACACCAAAGCCCCCCTCGAGCCTTTTCAAATTCTGTCCAGGAGGTTTGACCACATACACGTGGATTTAGTGGGTCTCCTTCTGCCGTCGCAGGGGGTTGACGCACCCGACAGTCGTGGACTGCACTATGCATTGGCCAGAGGCGTTTCCGCTGAATTCCACCACATCTGCCGAGGTAGCCCGTGCGTTTTTGTCATCTTGGGTCACACAGTTCGGATCCCTGTCGGACATCACTTCCGACAGGGGTCTGCAATTTGTTTCGGAACTCTGGTCCGCGATGGCCGAGAGCCTGGGGGTCAAAATCCACCGCACCACTGCATACAACCCACAGGCTCATGGTTTGTGTGAGTAGTTTCACAGGTTACTTAAAGCAGCGCTCAGAGCCTCACTAACGGACGCAAATTGGGTCGACCGCCTGCCTTGGGTCCTACTGCGGTTGCGCTCCACGCCTAAGGAAGATTTGGCAGCTTCCCTGGCAGGGCTTGTTTTTTCTCAGCCGTTATGGATCCTGAGGGAATTTTTGCCAGAGAGCCCCATGCCCAGTTCCGACCCGTCCGCGTGCCCTTTTTCCGGGGCAGAGGCTGGCAGCGTACCAGGGCCAGCACACCATTTTCATTTTCGTTAGGTACAACGCCCACAGAACACCGCTACATCTGCCGTACAACGGCCCGTTCAGTGTGTTGGAAATGGGGGCGAAACATTTTGTTAGACCTTGGTTGGCATAAGGAAACTATCTGCATAGACAGGCTGAAGCCCTCTTATGTGTTGGCAGATGAGCAGGTGGTGCTGGCCCAAGCTCCCCGTCGCGGATGCCCACCTACAGTGGGTCCGCAGGTTGGTGTTCCCCCTACAGACAACTATTTTCAGGAGACTAAATCTTTCCCCTCCTCACCCCTTCCCCCTCCAGAAGACTGCTCGCCAGAGGCTGAGTTTTTCTCCTACCCAACATGACAGCAAGGCACTTCGGCCGGCCCGGCAGCTCCACGTTACAGCTGTTACGGGCGCTTACTCAAGCCCAAAAGACCGGAGGGTTAAAGCTCCTTCTGGGTGTTGGGGGCGCTGTGTGGTGACACAACAGGAGATCACACTCCACCCAGGACTTTGGGAAATTGGGAGAAGGCGGTGAGGGATGGAAATGAGGAGAAGAAGGAAGAGGAACCAAGGATGGGTGCCAGAGCGCTAGGGGGTAATAAACCAAATGAAGATGCGCCTTTGCTTCCGGTATGTCAGGTGTGAACCTATTGTGTGGGGTGGAAGACGTTGTTCACACCTTGGGTATGCTGGGCACGAAAATATTGTGTTGAGTCATGCTCTGTTATTGTGAATGTTAATGTGTGTACTCCGGGTACCAAGGGTGGGAATAAAGCTGTAATAAAGAGATTGGCTCTGGGACCCAGGTCAGTCTGTTCTGCTTTTTGGAGGAAATAAAGCGTGTGTCTTTAGCTGCTCATGTCTCATCTAATTCATCCTCCAAATTATTACCTCCGCCAGGAGGTTATGTTTTTGCCAGGGTTTGTCTGTCTGTTTGTCTGTTGGTTAGCAAGATAACTCAAAGTTTTGGACCGATTTCGATGAAACTTTCAGGCGTTGTTGGAAATGGTACAAGGAAGAACTGATTAAATTTTGGGGATGATCTGGATCACCGTCCACATGAAAACCGCCATTACGGAAAATGCCATTTTCGTGAATAACTACTGAACCACTAATCCTATCATTGTCAATCCAATTGCTAGTCATATGTTTTCATGGTCAAGGAATCTGAAAACGTACACACAAACACTGTATGGGGGGGGAACTGTGGCGCTTGGCGGTGGTCTGCGCTCTCTGAGTGCTTTTCTAGTTTTTCAAAAGGCCATTTTCGTGAATAACTACTGAACCACTAATCCTATCATTGCCAATCCAATTGCTAGTCATGTGTTTTCATGGCCAAGGAATCTGAAAACATACACACAAACACTGTATGGGGGGAACTGTGGCCGTCATTACGGAAAATGCCATTTTCGTGAATAACCACTGAACCACTAATCCTATCATTGTCAATCCAATTGATAGTATGTTTTCATGGTCAAGGAATCTGAAAACGTACACACAAACACTGAATGGGGGGAACTGTGGCCGCCATTACGGAAAATGCCATTATCGTGAATAACTACTGAACCACTAATCCATCATTGTCAATCCAATTGCTAGTCATATGTTTTCGTGGTCAAGGAATCTGAAAACGTACACACAAACACTGTATGGGGGAACTGTGGCGCTTGGCGGAGGTCTGCGCTCTCCGAGTGCTTTTCTAGTTTTTTTTTTGTGATTCACAAGTATTTTTGTTGGAAATAGATATTTTTCATTAGGAAAAACTAGAAAAGCACTCAGAGCGCAGACCTCCGCCAAGTGCCACAGTTCCCCCCATATAGTGTTTGTGTGTACGTTTTCAGATTAATTGACCATGAAAACATATGACTAGCAATTGGATTGACAACGATAGGATTAGTGGTTCAGTAGTTATTCACAAAAATGGCATTTTCCGTAATGGCGGTTTTCTTGTGGACGGTGATCCGGATCATCCCCAAAATTTAATCAGTTCTTCCTTGTACCATTTCCAACAACGCCTGAAAGTTTCATCGAAATCGGTCCAAACTTTTTGAGTTATCTTGCTAACCAACAGACAGACAGATAAACCCCGACAAAAACATAACCTCCTGGCGGAGGTAAAAATATTTAAACAAAATTAGTTTGAATAAGGTAATCATATTGCGTTCACTGATCTTTTTTCTCCCCACTATTGATCGGCATCCTCAGTAGTGGCCTACCATCAAAGTGCTCCTGCAGTGGCATTGGCTTTCAATGCGAGTAAGCCTTATAGATAAAAATAATCATCAAATTTATAACCAAGGAGGTTTTTGCAGACTGAAATGTATCCCTAAAAAGGCACTGACCTTAGCTAAATGATTTAAAAAAAAAAAAATCACTCTGGAGCAGCTCAAACTAGAAAAGCACTCAGAGAGCGCAGACCTCCGCCAAGCGCCACAGTTCCCCCCATACAGTGTTTGTGTGTACGTTTTCAGATTCCTTGACCACGAAAACATATGACTAGCAATTGGATTGACAATGATAGGATTAGTGGTTCAGTAGTTATTCACGAAAATGGCATTTTCCGTAATGGCGGGCACAGTTCCCCCCCATACAGTGTTTGTGTGTACATTTTCAGATTCCTAGACCATGAAAACATATGACTAGCAATTGGATTGACAATGATAGGATTAGTGGTTCAGTGGTTATTCACGAAAATGGCATTTTCCGTAATGGCGGCCACAGTCCCCCCCCCCCCCCCCCCCCATACAGTGTTTGTGTGTACGTTTTCAGATTCTTTGACCATGAAAACATATGACTAGCAATTGGATTGACAATGATAGGATTAGTGGTTCAGTAGTTATTCACGAAAATGGCATTTTCCGTAATGGCGGTTTTCTTGTGGACGGTGATCCAGATCATCCCCAAAATTTAATCAGTTCTTCCTTGTACCATTTCCAACAACGCCTGAAAGTTTCATCGAAATCGGTCCAAAACTTTTTGTGTTATCTTGCTAACCAACAGACAAACAGACAGACAAACCCCGGCAAAAACATACCCTCCTGGCGGAGGTAATAAAAATGTTTTAAATCCAATTTTGTGCCACTCCAAGCCTGTGCAACATGACATTTTTTTTTTTTTTAAGTTGTAGGCTAATCCTTTTCTAAATGTTCTGAATGAAAACTCATCAATTATACTAACTAGAAAAGCACTCGGAGAGCGCAGACCTCCGCCAAGCGGCACAGTTCCCCCCATACAGTGTTTGTGTGTACGTTTTCAGATTCCCTGAGCATGAAAAGATATGACTAGCAATTGGATTCACAATGATTATTTGTTTATTTGACATGGACAGTGCAATAAACAGACAATTAATGAATGACAATCAATGTGATAGTGATAGGATTAGTGGTTCAGTAGTGTAAAACGGGGCTATAAGGGACGGCGGGTTAATAAGGGACACTTTTCTGGGAAATGTTTTAAATGTAATTCTGCTTTTTTTATTTTGAGCAGGACGCTGAGTTGTGTTGTTATTGTCAAATATCCATGAATCCTTCATCAAATCTAGGCGGAAGCAAAATTAAAAAAGCAGAATTACATTTAGAAAAGTGTCCCATATTACCCCGCCGTCCCTTATAGCCCCGTTTTACGGTTGTAAAAGCATTGCCTCCTTGGCGGAGGTAATAAACTGAAGTGTTGGTGTGTCCATCTCCTCCACTGATGGATGCAGATTGGTTAGACAGGTTGCCGTGGGTTTTATATTATATTGGGGTTGCGCTCCGCGGCAAAACAGAATTTAGAATCTTCCCCGGCAGAGAGGTCGTTTTTACGCAGCGCCTATAGCTGGGCGGGGAATTTGTGGCAAATAATCGAGCGGCGGACAGGTGGCCGTGTCAGGTTTTGCAGCGTGGCGCAAAAACAGGCACGCTGGCGGGCCCAGGCCAGCAGTGTTTTCCGCGTGCTTTTGTGCCTAAAACGTTGAAGAACGCGGAGTTTGTGTTGGTCAGACACGACGACCAGCGCAATGTGCGCAGCGCCTATGGCTGGCGGGCCCAGGCCAGCAGTGTTTTCCACGTGCTTTTGTGCCTAAAACGTTGAAGAACGCAGAGTTTGTGTTGGTCAGACACGACGACCAGCGCAATGTGCGCAGCGCCTATGGCTGGCACAGGCACGCTGGCGGGCCAAGGCCACCAGTGTTTTCCGCATGCTTTTGTGGCTAAAACGTTGAAGAAGGCGGAGTTTGTGTTGGTCAGACACGATGCCCAGCGCCCTCCATTGCGCCTGCGCACATGTTGAAAATGGCCGTATGTCACAGTGTGGAAAAATGCTTTAAAAAATTCCTGTATGCAGACGGTGATGCGGATCATCCCCAAAATTTAATCCGTTCTTCCTTGTACCATTTCCAACAATGCCTGAAAGTTTCATTGAAATCCGTCCAGAAGTTTTTGAGTTATCTTGCTAACCAACAGACAAACAGACAGACAAACAGACAAACACACAGACAAACCCCGGCAAAAACATTACCTCCTCCTGGCCTTTCGGCCTGGCGGAGGTAACTAGAAAAGCACTCGGAGAGCGCAGACCTCCGCCAAGCGCCACAGTTCCCCCCATACAGTGTTTGTGTGTACGTTGTCAGATTCCTTGACCATGAGAACATCTGAGTAGCAATTGGATTCACAATGATAGGATTAGTGGTTCAGTAGTAAAAGCATTACCTCCTTGGCAGAGGTAATAAACTGAAGTGTTGGTGTTGTGTCCATGTCCTGCATCTGCAAACTCCCAGGCTGGGGGCGTTGCAATTGAATGAATGAATGAATTAATCTTTATTTCGAATAGATTAAGAGTACAGGTTAAAAGAAAGTGAATAATATAACAAAGGGGGTAATAAAATCCAACAAGGTGAAATTAGACAATAGCTCCTCTGATTATACAATTAAACATAAGTTATCCGAAATATGTGATGGCTGAATCCGCAGCTTATATTGCCCACCCATGTTCCATCCAAGAATTCAAAAGAAAAAACAAATGAAGTCATGACACAACTGCGTACAACCCACAGGCCAATGGGTTATGCGAGCGTTTTAGATCACTGAAAGCAGCACTGAGGGCTTCACTGACGGATGCCAATTAGGTAGACGGGTTGGCGTGGGTTTTATTCAAAATTCAAACGTTTATTTCAAACTCAGGGTTCATATTAAATGCAGAACTAAAAGGAGTAGGAAATAAATAAATAAATAAAAGTATATACACATCAGCAGACAGTCGGCGGTCTTGTAACAACAATAACATACAATATTGGACTCAGTATAAAATGGAACGCCACCACTTGCAAATGCTGGAGTGAAGTGTGAGTGACGAGTTGACAATTGCTGATATACAGTGGGGTAAAAAAAGTATTTAGTCAGCCACCAATTGTGCACTTTCTCCCACTTAAAAGATGAGAGAGGTCTCCAATTTTCATTATAGGTATACCTCAACTATGAGAGACAAAATGAGAAAAAAAAAAATTCCAGAAAATCACATTCTGATTTTTAAAGAATTTATTTGCAAATTATGATGAAAAATAAGTATTTGGTCAATAACAAAAGTTCATCTCAATACTTGTTATATACCCTTTGTTGGCAATGACAGAGGTCAAACGTTTTCTGTAAGTTTTCACAAGGTTTTCACACACTGTTGCTGGTATTTTGGCCCATTCCTCCATGCAGATCTCCTCTAGAGCAATGATGTTTTGGGGCTGTCGCTGGGCAACACGGACTTTCAACTCCCTCCAAAGATTTTCTATGGGGTTGAGATCTGGAGACTGGCTAGGCCACTCCAGGACCTTGAAATGCTTCTTACGAAGCCACTCCTTCGTTGCCCGGGCGGTATGTTTGGGATCATTGTCATGCTGAAAGACCCAGCCACGTTTCATCTTCAATGCCCTTGCTGATGGAAGGAGGTTTTCACTCAAAATCTCATGATACATGGCCCCATTCATTCTTTCCTTTACACGGATCAGTCGTCCTGGTCCCTTTGCAGAAAAACAGCCCC
Organism: Pholidichthys leucotaenia; assembly: GCA_020510985.1. Taxonomy (NCBI): domain Eukaryota; kingdom Metazoa; phylum Chordata; class Actinopteri; order Cichliformes; family Pholidichthyidae; genus Pholidichthys; species Pholidichthys leucotaenia. The sequence goes on along the minus strand of CM035839.1, from coordinate 316,644,158 downwards.
AAAGCACGATGTTTCCACCCCCATGCTTCACAGTAGGTATGGTGTTCTTTCTCCTCCAAACACGACAAGTTGAGTTTTTACCAAAAAGTTCTATTTTGGTTTCATCTGACCATATGACATTCTCCCAGTCCTCTTCTGGATCATCCAAATGCTCTTTAGCAAACTTCAGACGGGCCTGGACATGTACTGACTTAAGCAGGGGGACACATCTGGCACTGCAGGATTTGAGTCCCTGGCAGCGTAGTGTGTTACTGATGGTAGCCTTTGTTACTTTGGTCCCAGCTCTCTGCAGGTCATTCACTAGGTCCCCCCGTGTGGTTCTGGGATTTTTGCTCACCGTTCTCGTGATCATTTTGACCCCACGGGGTGAGATCTTGCGTGGAGCCCCAGATCGAGGGAGATTATCAGTGGTCTTGTATGTCTTCCATTTTCTAATAATTGCTCCCACAGTTGATTTTTTCACACCAAGCTGCTTACCTATTGCAGATTCAGTCTTCCCAGCCTGGTGCAGGTCTACAGTTTTGTTTCTGGTGTCCTTTGATAGCTCTTTGGTCTTGGCCATAGTGAAGTTTGGAGTCTGACTGTTTGAGGTTGTGGACAGGTGTCTTTTATACTGATAACGAGTTCAAACAGGTGCCATTAATACAGGTAATGAGTGGAGGACAGAGGAGCCTCTTAAAGAAGAAGTTACAGGTCTGTGAGAGCCAGAAATCTTGCTTGTTTGTAGGTGACCAAATACTTATTTTCCACCATAATTTGCAAATAAATTCTTTAAAAATCAGACAATGTGATTTTCTGGATTTTTTTTTCTCATTTTGTCTCTCATAGTTGAGGTATACCTATGATGAAAATTGGAGACCTCTCTCATCTTTTAAGTGGGAGAACTTGCACAATTGGTGGCTGACTAAATACTTCTTTGCCCCACTGTAAGATGATTTTTACATGGCAGCAACCTTCTCATCAAACTGTAAATATTGTTACGTATCAACTCGCCAAAAGACGGAATGTTCACAGACACAAACATCTTGCTTGCACTCGAGCTTCGTGGTACATCTAATCTTTATCTTTATTGGGGTTGCGCTCCGCGGCCAAAGATGATTTGGAAACTTCCCCGGCAGAGAGCTTCTTTTTGCGGAGCTACTATGGCTGACCGGGGAATTTCTGCCAAATAATCCAGCAGCGGACAGCTGGCCGTCTGAGCTTTTGCAGCGTTGCGCAAACACAGGCACACAGCACGCTGGCGAGCAGCTTGTTTTTGCGCAGCGCCTATGGCTGACCGGGGAATTTCTGCCAAATAATCCGGCGGCGGACAGCTGCCCGTCTCAGCTTTTGCAGCATCGCGCAAACACAGGCACGGTGGCGGGCCCAGGCCACCAGTGTTTTCCGCGTGCTTTTGTGGCTAAAACGTTGAAGAACGCGGAGTTTATGTTGGTCAGACACGATGACCAGCGCCCTCCATTGCGCCTGCGCACATGTTGAAAATAGCCGTATGTCACAGTGTTGAAGAATGCTTTAAAAAAATTCCTGTATCCAGACGGTGATCCGGATCATCCCCAAAATTTAATCACTTCTTCCTTGTACCATTTCCAACAACGCCTGAAAGTTTCATGGAAATCCGTCCCAGACTTTTTGAGTTATCTTGCTAACCGACAGACAGACAGACAGACAACAGACTAACGCACAGACAAACCCCGGCAAAAACATTACCTCCTCCTGGCCTTTTCGGCCTGGTGGAGGTAACCAGCTGTTAGTCAGTCCGATTTAATATATATATATATTTATTGTCTGAAATGTGCACAGGTTATTTATGACTTGCTCATTCTTTCAGTTAAAAGCAGTTGTTTGACCAGTACGAGACACTCTTCCATGAGTAGTCAAAGAATATTAAGGAGACTACATGGCCTTCATCTAGATGGACCACAACATCTTTGCTGAACTGCTGCAGCATGTGTCTCACCCCGCATAAATAAAATAAACATTATACTAATTTAGTGTAGTGTTTATTTTAATTTGATTTTGGTGTTGTCATTTTTAGAATTTAGAAAAATATTACAATGATGTACTGTACGCTCATAGTATTATTAGACTATTATAACACACACAGCGGGGAAAATAAGTATTGAACACGTCAACATTTTTCTCATTAAACATACAGTTGTGCTCATAAGTTTACATACCCTTTCGGAATTTGGGATTTTCTTTGGCCATTTTTCAGACAATATGAATGATAATACAAAAACTTTTCTTTCACTCATAGTTAGTGGTTGGGTGAAGCAATTTATTATCAAACAGTTGTTTGCTCTTTTTAAATCATAATGACAACAGAAACTACCCAAATGACCCTGAACAAAAGTTTACATACCCTGGAAGTTTTGGCCTGATAACATACAGACAAGTTGACACACCCGAGTTTAAATGGCTACTATAGGTAACCATCCTCACCTGTGATCTGTTTTTGTCCTGGCAGATAAGCACATCTGTCGCAAGGTCTGTGGTGGACTTTTGCCAGTCGGTGCATCGTGACATGCACTACACAAAGAGCAGAGATAAACAAACCTATCATCTGGTCAGTCACTGCAACAGATACTGGAGTCAGTTTGTCTTGGCCTGTCCTTGCCACTAATAATACCTCTATCTGCCAAGAATGTGCCACTAGTTCAGCAAAAGCTAACGGTACTCAAATACTTCGCAAGCAGTTTCATGAAATGCTCAGTCAGAGAGCAACTCATATCGGCTCGGATGTCGCCCAGGTTAACAAGGTCAGGAGTTCCTGGCAGCGGAAGGTGAAGGACAGAGCTGCGTGGAGGAATCTGATCAGACCTAAATGAAAGTCATTGTCACCCCCGACAGACTGCTATGCTGATGATGATGATAAAAAGTCAGTGAGTTTCTGAGCTCCTGACCAGACCCCTGAATGTTTCATCCAGTGCTGCACTGATGTTGCTGGATTCCAAGCCATGGGGAAAGCAAAAGAATTATCAAAGGACCTGCAGGAGATGATGGTTGAACTTTATAAAACAGGAAAAGGATATAAAAAGATATTCAAGGAATTGAGAATGCCAGTCAGCAGCATTCAAACTCTAAGAAGTGGAAAATGAGGGATTCTGTTGAAATCAAGCCACGGTCAGGTAGACCAACAAAAATTTCAGCCACAACTGCCAGGAAAATTGCTCGGGATGCAAAGAAAAACCCTCAAATAACTTTAGCTGACATACTGGACTCTGGGGGGAAAAAAAGTGGTGTGGCTGTTTCAAGATGCACTATAAGGAGGCACTTCAAGAAAAATGGGCTGCATGGTCTAGTTACCAGAAGAAAGCCATTACTACGCCAATGCCACAAAGCAGCCTCATTACAATATGCCAAACAGCACAGAGACGAGCCTCAGAACTTCTGGAACAAAGTTGTTTGGAGTGATGAGACCAACGCTTTCTGGCCACAACCATAAACGCTACATTTGGAGAGGAGTCAACAAGGCCTATGATGAAACGTACACCATGCCAGCTGTGAAACATGGAAGTGAATCGCTGATGTTTTGGGGGGGACGGTGAGTTACAAAGGCACAGGGAACTTGGTCAAAATTGATGGCAAGATGAATGCAGTAAGTTATCAGAAAATACTGGAAGAAAATTTGCACTCCTCAGCCTGGAAGCTACACATGGGACGCACTTGGACATTCCAACATGACAATGATCGAAAGCACAAGACCAAGTCAACCTGTTGTTGGCTACACCAGAAAAAAGTGAAGGTTCTGGAGTGGCCATCTCAGTCTCTTGACCTCAATATCATTGAGCCACTGTAGGGAGATCTCAAACGTGCAGTTCATGAAAGACAGCCTAAGAATTTACAGGAACTGGAGGCTTTTTGCCAAGAAGAATGGACAGCTTTACTATCTGAGAAAATAAAGTGCCTCATCCACAACTACCACAAGACTTGAAGCTGACATTGATGTTAAAGGCGGCAATACACAGTATTTTCCTTCTCTGGAGCAAGTTGTTTCCTTGGCTGCGTGTTTGGATCATTGTTTTGTTGAAATGTCCACCCTCGTTTCATCTTCAGCATCTTAGCAGATGGCAACAGGTTCTTATCAAGGATATCTCTGTACATTTGTCCATTCAGCTTTCCTTCAATTATATGAAGTCTGCCTATACCATGTGCTGAAAAACACCTCCACACCATGATGGGATGTGCAGTGTCATTTCTCCTCTAAACATGCTGTGTTGTGGCATCCAAAAAGTTCAATTTTGGTCTCATCTGACCAGACTATATTCTCCCACCATTTTACTGGCTTGCCCAAATGTTGTGCAGCCAACTTTAAATGAGCTTCAGCATGCTTTTTCTTCACCAATGGAGTCTTGCAAGGTGAGTGGGCATAGAGCCCAGGTTGGTTGAGTACATTACTTATTGTTTTCTTTAAATCAGCAGTACCTGCTAACTCCAGGTCTTTCTGGAGCTCTCCGCGAGTAGTCTTTGGCTCTTGAATAAGTCTTCTGATAATTCTTTTGACTCTTCTGTCAGAAATCTTGCCAGGAGCTCTTGGTCGTGGCTGGTTTATGGTAAAATGATGATCTTTCCATTTCCAAATGATGGTTCCAGCAGTGCTCACTAGAACATTCAGCAGTTTAGAAATGCACCTGTAACCATTGCCATCATTATGTTTTGCAACAATAAGGTTGCGAAGGTCTAGAGCAGGGATGGACAGTTATTTTTTCCATGGGGCCACATGAGAAACAAAATATTGTGGAGGGCCGGACCAAAAGGCTGAACTCAATTATGCATAATATTAATTGCATTTCTTTATAAAAAGCACATAGCATTGTTTTGACAAGCTGGTAAGACTGGTAAGAGTATATGTTATTATTAAGCAATGAAAAAGTGAAGTTGCCTTACAAAAAATGTCATTTATCAATTTTCACAAAACAATGGTAAACAAAATGTGAACATTTTTACCATTGTGACTCATTATTAGTGATCATTTTCAGTCGCATTCACCCCAAAACACATTTTGAGTTTCATATACTGTTGGAAAGAGGTTCTTAGCTTTCTAAAGACATCACAATATTGTCTTTGTACTCTAAATATTAAGCAAGATACATCATATTATAGTAATGATTGTCACTGAACTGTGAGTTTGAGGAAAAGGCCTCCAAAGAAAGTGTCTCAGTTCACTGCTAGTTGGTGCATTTACATGCCTACATTTGTAGTCTAACCACCTCACTTGGTGTTTTTCAGTTCTTTTTTCTTGTTCAGTGAGAGAAATCTAGTCTCTGCTGGGCTTTAACGAGTGCATCAAAGTCAGGTTGAATGTCTGAGGTGGAGATGCGAAGCACAGCTGACAGATGATCATCCGTGAGAGAGGATCTATACCTGGATTTGGTAAACTTCGTCACTGAGAATGTTTGTTCACATATGTAGGTAGAGCCAAAGAGAACTAGCATCTTCTGAGCATGTCTCCATGTTTGGAAAGTTCTCTTCCTTGAGAGAAGAGTAAAAATCCAGCAGTGATCCTGACTTAAAGTGCTCTGCCAGTATCGCATCAGACTGCAGGTCAGTTAGTTCCAGCTGAACATCACTGGGTGCATTATCCACACTGCAGGTAAAGGGAGAGGAAATCATGTGCATTTCATCCTCAATTGTTCTGAGATCTTCAAATCGCCTTAAAACTACCAGTCTGTCCCATTTCAACCCCAGCGTGTCCTTGCATGCATTTACCTCTGTGAACAGATCGCTCCCTGCCGTCGTCCCTTTCATTGACCGCATTGCTGCCAGCTCCTTCGTAATTTTGAAGTCCGTTATCCCACGGACAAATACGAGTAATTGGGCTGTGTCACGGACATCACAACTCTCGCCCATAGCCAAGTAAATAAATACTTAGCAGTCCATGTTTTGTTGAAAACCCTGCATTTGGCATCTATCTTTCTTTTTTTTTTTAGCGTGTGTGGGCATTTTTGAGGGCTAAAGTCATCTGCTTGTGACAAGGTAGATTCAGTCATGCGCAGTATTGATTTACGTATTGCGTCATTATGTGCGGGAATAAAAAAACAGCTTCAAAATAAAAGCAGCGCAGCTTTAGTCCATGCATTAGGTAAAATTTTAAAATGTATTTATTTTGAAATTTACAGTTAACCTCACGCAGGCCGGTCGGAGTCAACCAAAGGGCCGTACAGTGCCCAGGTCTGGTCTAAAGAGCTCTTTGCTTCTACCTATCATGAGTTCTTTGTGGTGTGGCAATCTGATATTCACAGACATTTTCAAAGGCTATCAGTCAGGACTTAACCAGCTGAAATTAATTTGCACTGATAGGGAATGGGATGGCTTCCTAAATTCTGATGGATTTCAGCTGGTTTCTTGGCTTTCTGTGCCTTTTTACACCGCTTTTTCTTCATGTGCTTAATACTTATTCTGTGTCATTCCACTTTATTAAGTATAAGATAATCCTTTATTAGTCCCACAATGGGGAAATTCCAGATAAATACAGTGGTGTGAAAGTGTTTGCCCCCTTCCTGATTTCTCATTTTTTTCCTATGTTTGTCACACTTAAATGTTTCAGATCATCAAACAAATTTAAATATTAGACAAAGATAACACAAGTGAACACAAAATGCAGTTTTTAAATGAAGGTGTTTATGATTAAGGGTTAAAAAAAACCCTGTGGTTTATCACATCTTTGGAAAGCTGTGTTCAATTTTCTAGCCCTTTCTAAAGCTTTGGGTCTCCAGCGAACCACAGTGAGAGCCATTATAATGTGGGGTCTTTTGTGACCTCTTGGATGAGTTGTCACTGTGCTGTTGGGGTAATTTTGGTTGACCGCCTACTCCTGGGAAAGTTCACCACTGTTTCATGTTTTTGCCATTTGTGGATAATGGCTCTCAATGTGGTTTGCTGGAGTCCCAAAGCTTTAGAAATGGCTTTATAACCTTTTACAGACTGATAGATCTCAGTTACTTTGTTTCTTATTTGTTCCTGAATTTCTTTGGATCACAGCATGATGTCTAGCTTTTGAGGACCTTTTGGTCTACTTCACTTTGTCAGGCAGGTCCTATTTTTTTTTTTTTTTTTGGTAACTTAGATTTTTATTCATTTTTCATCATATATAATGCATTCAGATCACATTCTACATTTAAAAAACAAAGGGGCTAGGATAGGGAAAAATAAAAAATAAAAAAAATAAAAAATAAAAGGGGGGGGGGACAAATGTTGGAGCATCAAGTTTTTAGTTTCCATCTCTTAATTCTTCTGGTTTTTTCAGTGTCTTTGGTTATTCTTTCAATTTCTGCCTCGTTGTTGCACTTTGTAGTGTGTCCATTTCCGCCCTTTTTTCTCCCATATTCCTTCTTGCATTCTTCGTCAATATGTTAGTTTTTCCATCATACGTATGTCCTCAACAATGTCAGTCCATTGTTCTTGGTCAGGAAGAACTTCTGATCGCCATTTTTTTGTGATAGTTTTTTTACATGCAATCAACAAGATTTTAACTAGATATCTGTCCTCAGCCTGTATAACATTGTCTTTTTTAAGATCACATAAGTACATCAGGTTACAGTTCATTGGTATATTATATCCTAATATCCTCTGTATTGTCACATGCATAGATTTCCAAAATGATGATATTTTGTAGCATTTCCAAAACATATGTGAGTGGTCTGCATTTTGAGCCCCACATCCCCTCCAGCATAAAGATTGGGTATTTGTATATTTTCCTTGAATCTGTGGTGTAATGAAAAAGCGAATCAGGTTTTTCCATCCAAATTCCCTCCATGTCCTTGAATTTGTTGATGTGTGTTGTGTTTTCCATATTTCCTGCCAGCTTTCTTCTGTTATGTTTAAATTGAGCTCTTTCTCCCATTTCTCCTTTATATAGTTACTTGTATGATTGTTTGTCATAAGTTTCTGATATAGTTTTGAAATAATTCTTATTTTATTTCCTGCATATGAGCTTAAAATAAGTTGTATAATCTCGTTCACATCTGTTTGGAGGTTATGCCTAATCTTCTTCATATAGTAATCTCTCATCTGCAGATATCTGAAAAATTCCGATCTTTCTAATTTAAATTTTCTCCTGATATTTACAAAGCTCCCGAGATCTTTTTTTCCGATATTGCCCCATGCTGTGATTCCCTTGTTCACCAGATTTTTGTATCCCCTATCTTGTTTTGCCGGTTCAAACTGACTGTCAAATGCTACCCATTTCAATAGTTTTATGTCTTCCCTTATATTATATTTTTGTACTATTTTATACCACAGTTCTAAAGTAAATTTAGTGATTGGGTCTATTTGTTTGATTTGCTTATATGCATCTTTATCCCCTATTATGCTTTGTACTGGGAGTCCCTCAATTTCCTTTTCCATTTCTTTCCATTTTGCCTCATATCCCTCGTCGCACCAACATATGATATATCTTATTTGTGCTGAGTAGTAATATTCCTTTAGACTCGGTAGGCCCATGCCTCCTTTCTCTTTTGGTAATTGGAGGGTTTTATATTTCACTCTTGGTTTTTTACCTCCCCAAACAAATCTCGATATCATCCTGTCCCACTTTGAGAATTGGGCATCTGGAATCTCTGTTGGTATAGCCTGGAAGAGGTAAAGTAATCTAGGTTGTATGCTGATTTTGACTGTCTCAATTTTTGAATTCAGATCCATATTTAAGATTGACCATCTATCAATATCTTTTTTTATTTCTTGTTCCAACCTATCATAGTTTGCTTTATATATTTTGCTTAGGTCTTTAGGTATGTTCACTCCAAGGTATTTTATTTCTTTTTGGTTCCAGTTTAGTTTGATCTTATCAGTTATCTGGTTTAGAGGGTTATAGTGGAATGTCAGTATTTGTGTTTTTGTTATGTTTATCTTGTATCCTGATAATTTTCCAAAATTTTCTATCAAGTTCATCATTTCCATTATTGATTTATCTGGTTGTTCAAGGTAAACTATAATATCGTCTGCAAATAGCCCAATCTTGTGTTCCGCCCCCTTTATTGTTACACCTTTTAATTTCTTATTTTGTCGTATCGCTTGAGCCAATGGTTCTATGAACAGAGCAAACAAGGTGGGCGATAAGCAGCATCCCTGCCTAGTTGATCTTTGTATATTTACTTTGTCTGTTAAGCTACCGTTTATCTTGATTCTTGCCACAGGTTCTTGATATAGCGTCCTTATGCATTGTACTGATTTTTCGTTAAATCCAAAGCGCTCCAGTACACTATATAGGAATTTCCAGTTAACCCTGTCAAATGCTTTTTCTGCGTCTAAACTCATTATTACTGCGCTTTTCTTTTCTTTATGTATTTGGTTAATTATATGTATTGTTCTCCTGATATTGTCATGTGTTTGGCGTCCCTCTATGAATCCAGTTTGATCATCTTGTATCAATTCCGTCAAGAATGTCTTTATTCGTTTACATATAATTGTTGTGTATATTTTATAATCTACATTTAATAAAGAGATTGGTCTATAGTTTCCGCATTGTTCTTTCTTTCCCTGGTTTTAAAATAACTGAAATGATTGCTTCGTTCCATGATGGAGGTATTTTGTTGTTGTTCAGCGTCCAATTAAATGACTTTAGGAGTTGTGGCGTGAGTTCTTCTATAAACAGTTTATAAAACTCAGATGGGTATCCATCACTACCTGGTGATTTACCGTTTTTAAGTGACTTAATCACATCTCTGATCTCTTGTGTTGTTATTTCTGCTGTTAGTTTTTCATTTTGTTGATTTCCTATTGATGGCAAGTCCAGTGTGTCTAGAAATTTTTTGATATCTTTAGTATTTGTTTCTTCAGGTTGCGAGTATAGTTCTTGGTAGAAATTATGGAAAATTTCTTCGATGTTTTCTGGGTTAACTGTGGTTTTATTTGTGGTGGGGTCTTTAATCTTGTATACATTATTCATTGTTTGTTGTTTTCTTAACCGTTTTGCCAGCAGTTTTGTGGCTTTTGGCCCCATTTCATAATATTTTTGCTTTAGATATCTATTTTTCCTTTCAATTTCATCCATTTGTGTTTCTTTTATCTTTGTTTTTTCTTCTTTAATTTCTTGATATATTTTTGGATCATTTGTGCTTTGATGTTTACGTTCTAATTCCCTCAGTCTCTCACATCTTTGTTCATACGCTTCCAGTTTAGTCTTATTTGCTTTTCCTGTTTCAACAATTAATTTACCCCTTAACACGGCTTTTAGTGCGTCCCATAGTATTGTTGGGTCCACTTCTTCATTGTCATTCTCTTGGATATATTCGTTTATGTTTATTTTTATTCTTTCTTTCATTTTCTCATCATTTAACAGTCCTACGTTAAGTTTCCATGTTGTTTGTCGTTTTCTATTGTTTAAATATATTTCCATGTATATAGGATTATGATCTGATATTTCTGCCCCTCCAATCCAACAATTTCTCACCCTGTGTCTGTCACCTTCATTCATAAGGAAGTAATCTATTCTAGAGTGTACTTTATGGGCTGCTGAATAATGTGTATAGTCTTTTTCGAGTGGGTGTAGGTCCCTCCATATGTCTACCATACCCATTTCTGCCAGTGAGGTTCTTATGAACTTTGTTACATGTTTTTTTGTCTTCTTAACACTTGTTGTGTCAACTTCATGATCCATGACAGCATTTAAGTCTCCTCCACAAATTAGGACTCCTTCACTGTGTGTTGCTATGAGATCAAACAGATGTTGAAAAAAACCCTTGTCACTTTCTGGTGGGGCATAGATGTTCACTAATGTAATCTGCATACCATCTATTCTTCCCTTTATTATTACATACCTGCCTTCTTTATCCTGGATTTCCTGTTCACTTTCAAATTGTATTTTGTTTGAGATTAGTATCATAACCCCCCTTTTTGCTCCTCCCTTAAATGAACTGTAGTAGGAGTTCTTATAGCCAAATCTCTTTAGTTTCACATGTTCTGCCTTGCTCAAATGTGTCTCTTGCATAAATATAATTTCAGCTTTTTCCTTCTTGAATTTTCTTATTATTCTTTCCCTTTTAACAGGTGAGTTCAGACCATTCACGTTTAGTGTCATTATCTTAAGATTTTTACCCATATTCATGTTTTTCCATTTTTTTAACTTGTGCTCCTAGCCCCTTTAACAACAAAAATAACACATATTTATATAAAAACACATTAAAAAATCTCGACCTCCGTACTTTGGGCCTTTCTTCTGCCCACTGGTCCCTGTTGGTGGGTGGGGGGTTTGTCTTCACAGAGTGAAGGGCCCTCCCTAGACTTCTAATTACTATCAAAGTAATAGTCATAAGTCTAGAAATGTCCAACAAATATCACTTAAACCTCTCCTAGCCGTCTGTTTCTCTTTTACCTTGTCTTCTTGGCCTTCATTTCTTCTGTGCCTTTCTTAATCTTTGTTATGATCTAGGCTTTCAGTTGAAAGCCTTGTAGCTTGTCCTGGGCCCGCTGCTCTACGTCTCTCCCCCTTCTTCCGCCGTTCACTCGTCTCCACTCCGTCTGTCGTGGTGCGTTCAGGGCCGCCGCTGCTCCAGCCGTCTCCTTCGGCACGCTCACCTCAAGGCCCCGCTCCATCATATCCCGCGCTGCCTCTTCGGCCGTGTTGTAGGTTCTTGTGCCTTCCTCCCAATGAATCCTCATTTTCGTTAGCGGCGTTTGGAATCTAATTTTTTTCTCTTTCAGCGTTTTTTTAATGTTGGCATATTTCTTCCGCTGCTGCACGATTTCTGTCGGGTAGTCATGGTCAAAAAATACCTGTTTTTCGCCGATTCGTATCTTTTTTTTCCATGCTTGCGTCAGGATTCTTTCCTTTATGTCATATTTCACAAAGTTTACCACAACTGACCTGGGTGTAGCGTTTGTTTTCGGGTTCTGTGCCGGTGTTCTGTGCGCCCGTTGAATCTGCAGATCCGTTTCTCCGGGTATTTCCAGTTCTTTTTTTAAGAAATGATCCATGAATTTTGTCATCGAGTTGCCTTCAATGCCCTCCGGAATTCCAAAGATGCGCATATTGCTTCGTCTGGATCTGCTCTCCAAGTGGTTTATTTTCTCCTGCATCCTCTGCGTTTGCGTCGTCAGGGTCTGTAGTTGTTCGTTTGCCTCGCTTTTCCAATCTTCTAGTTCCGAAATTCGGGTCTGTGCTTCTGTCATACACGCCCGCTGGGAGCGCAGCTCCTCCATGTTTTCCGTTAATTTACGCTCCATTTCTCTTCGGAGGTCCATGATTTCCTCCTTAATTTCTTTTTTCAGTTCCTCCTTAAGAGCCGCTAAATCCTGTTGTAGCTGTCGCTTGAATTCTCTTAACTCTTCACCCAAACTGGCGATGCCAGCGTTCATGTTGTTGAGTCTGGTGTCCTCCATTTGCTCTGCTGTGGACATCTCGTTTTTTTGGGCTTTGCGTACAGCGGTTTTTCCTGCGTTGTTGGAGAGGAATTCTTCAATTTTACCCTGTTTTTGTCCTTGTGCCCGGTTCCTTCGTGTTTTCATCCCTTAGTTTATTGATCCGTTTATGTCGAGTTGGCCATTTACCGATGATTTTTAATCCGGCTAGGGAGAGCTCTTTGTTTAAGTGTTATGTCTCTCCGCCATCTTCCCGGAAGTCCTCAGGCAGGTCCTATTTAAGTGATTTCTTGATTGAGAACAAGTGTGGCAGTAATCAGGCCTGGGTGTGGCTAGAGAAATTGAACTCAGCTTTCCAAAGACATGATAAACCACAGTTAATTTATGTTTTAATAGGTGGGGCGATCACTTTTTCACACAGGGCCATGTAGGTTTGGATTTTTTCTACCCTTAATAATAAACACCTTCATTTAAAAACTGCATTTTGTGTTTACTTGTATTATCTTTGTCTAATATTTAAATTTGTTTGATGATCTGAAACACTTAAGTGTGATAAACATACAAATAAAAGAGAAATCAGGAAGGGGGCAAACACTTTTTCACACCAGTGTAAATATAGCTTGTTTTGTGAATACAGTTGCCTTGATTTCTTTGTATGTATGGATTACTTGGGTTATTAGTGATATTTGGTGAAAATATGTTTAATGAGAAATGTTGACGTGTTCAATACTTATTTTCCCTGCTGTATAGCTTTATTGTGTTATACCATGATTTTTCTTCCCAGGGGCCTTAAAAATCATACATCTATCATGCAGTTGACTTGCATGTGAAGCACATCACACTTCCAACCTTGTATTCAGAGAATTTGTGGAGTTTGTTGGAAAATGTTCATCATCCTCCGTACGTTCTTATATGCTCTAAAAATTTCCAAGTAACACTTGCATGGCACATGATATTTGGCCCAAAATCTGCACGCAGACATGCCGTAGCAGCCCGTATGGCCGGTTGTGACTCAGGCTTTAGGAAAAATTCTGTATTGAAGTCTGTGGGAAGGGAAAAATAATTTTTCCATCCTGATCGAATTTTGCCACAAGACATGTTGCTTGTCAATTTAAAAAATATTTTTAGGGCTGCACGGTGGCACAGTGGTTAGCACTGCGGCAGCACAGTTTACGCTTGGCCTGGGGATCGTGGGTTCGATCCCAGCCCCCGACCAACAGTGATCTGTGTGGAGTTTGCATGTTCTCCCCGTGTATGCGTGGGTTTACCCCGGGATTTCTCCGGTTTCCTCCCACATGCCAAAAACATGCAGGCTAGGTTAATTGGAGACTCTAAAGTGGCCCTAGGTGTGAATGTGTGTGTGAATGGTTAAGGGATAGCGCCGTATCGTGGCTGCTTCATCCATCCGGGTGGTGGATGACCCTCAATTTCCCCTCTGGGGATCAATAAAGTATAAAGTATAAGTATACTAAAGTATACATGTGATTAAATTTGAAGGATGTCATACAGTATAATAAGAGTAATATTTAGTTTTGGGTTTTTTAAACCGTTTAGTGCACTTCATCTCGGACTGTACTCATCGGCAAACATGATTATGGCGGTTCCCCTCTCAAAGCTCACCTCCTTTGTTTCTGCCTCAGGAAAGAAGCATTCATGGAGAAGAAAAACAGTCCAAATTAGGGATGCACAGTAGTAAAATTTTTTGCAGATAGCCAATATGCCGATAATTTAAAACTAGTTTTTTCCAATACAGATATATGCACTTATTTTTTTCCCGCCTATTTACATCTCCTTTGTCTTACAGTGATGATTAACTGGCATATAAAGACACATTCCCTAAGGACAATAAGCCAACTCCCTGACCTTAATATGAAAATAAATGTTAGATATTTTCAGACAAATGTGTGAGGGAAGGGAGTCTCTGTATACCTTTATAATATACAGATTCCACTTGACAGCTCTTATCAGATTCCTCTGTCTTGCCACTTTGCTGTAGTTAGCAGCACGCTACCTCAACTGCAGCATCTGTGATCTTGGGGTGTAGCCAGCTTTGAATGATGATCATCACAGCGCTGTCTCCTATGGTTGGTCAGGTTATATATCCAGTTTTAGTTTGTCAATCTTGTTTCCATGGGACCAGGCATTTGTAAGAAAAAGACTAGGCAGCTTTGGTCTGTTCGAAGCTCTGTTAGCCAAGCTAAGCAGCCAAACTGGTTACCCCATTTCTGTTAACCTTCTCGCTTCCGTCTCCAGAGACTGTAAATGCCAGTGGCCTGTTCTCCCAGTGTGCAGTAGTTCCTCTCTGCTGTAGAAGATGTTTGATATACTTCAACAGCGCTTAACCAGAAACAGTAATACAAGTAACAACCACACACAGCATTGTTTGAGGGAGTACAGAGTAGGGCAGTAACAAATGATTATTTTGGTAGTCAACTAATCTAATGACTATTTTTTCGGTCTTGTCCACCATCTCTGCTTCCAGTTAGCACACCTCTTGTTTGGGGCTCTAGTGCATGTTTTACCTCACCTGTTTAAGCCTGCACATCTGTGAAAATCACCTTGTTGTCAGTCCCTACTTATCAATGGTCACAGAAGTCCTCTCGGCGCCACACCAGTAGGCTGCCTTTTGCAACAGCGGCTCGATTCCGAGTTTTTTTTCCCTTCCTCTCTCTTTTGATCACTTTTTTTTTTCACCCCACTTCACGGACACACAGATCGTCCCAAATGTCGTCCGTTTTTTTTCCCTTCCTCTCTCTTTTGATCACTTTTTTTTTTTCACCCCACTTCACGGACACACAGATCGTCCCAAATGTCTCCTGAGCCGGTGGACGGAGCCACTGTTTATAGCAGGATACGATACAACAGGGAAGAGCTGCTAGCATTTAACCGCCACCCGGTCCCACTGGAAAAACTCGACATACCGAGAGAATTGAGGCGAAAGCGTCGCGGCTGCCGGGCTGGAGTAAGGCGGAGGACAAAAAATATAAGGTACAGACCCTCCCTTCCATCTGTTGTCATGGGAAATGTACGGTCGATACTGGGAAAGTTAGATGAGCTAGCGGCTATCTCCCGTTATGATAGCACTTACCGGGAGTGCTCTCTCCTTTTGTTTACTGAGACGTGGCTAACTGAACTAGCAGCAGATGCTAACATTGAGCTGGAGGGTTTTCACATGATACGAGCTGACCGAACACCAGAGAGTGGCAAAGCTAGGGGCGGTGGAGTGATAATGTATGTTAACAACAACTGGTGCAGACCGGGACATATCACTGTTAAACAACGACACTGCAGCAAAGACATTGAGTTGCTAGCTGTTAGCATGAGGCCTACATATCTCCCGAGAGAACACTCACACGTGATCTGCATTGTTGTTTATGCAAATCCGACGGCGAACGCTGGGACAGCGCGTGACGTCATCCATTCAGTAACCAGCAGGCTGCAGACAGAACACCCAGATGCTCTTCTCCTCATCTCAGGCGATTTCAACCACGTTTCACTGTCTCCCATTCTGCCCACTTTCACCCAGTATGTCACATGCCACACTAGAGACAATAAAACACTGGATTTGTTCTACGCAAACACTAAGGAGGCGTACACCTCATCACAACTCCCCCCACTTGGGAGATCGGATCACAACTTGGTTCATCTCCGACCGGTGTACAAACCCCTAGTGCACAGACAACCTCCGGCCATGCACACTGTGGAGTTATGGTCTGAGGAGACAATGGACACTCTAAAGGACTGTTTTGAAGCCACTGCCTGGAAGCAGCTCTGCGATCCACATGGTGAGGACATCGATGGCCTCATTCACACCTTCACGGGCTACCTCAGCTTCTGTGTGGACAAATCCGTTCCCACCAAGACCATACGGCGTCACTCAAACAACAAACCCTGGATCAACCCTGAGATAAAAACACTTCTGAGAGAGAAGAAGAGGATCTTCAGGTCGGGGAACAGGGAGATGCTGAAGTCCGTACAGAGGGAGCTGAGGAGAAAGATCAGAGAAGGCAAGGACAGCTTCAGGAAGAAGATGGAGGACAAGCTGCAACAGAGCGACATCAGCGGGGTCTGGAGAAACCTCAAAACCATCTCGGGGCTCCAGAATACCTCCCCCCAGGCCACGGGGGGCAGGGAGTGGGCGAACAACCTGAATCTGTTTTTCAATAGATTTGACCAACCGCCCTCCCCCCTGTCTGCACAACAACCACTGCTGCCTCTAAGAAATCAAGTCCTGCTGCCCACTCCCCACTCCACCGACACCCCCCCCACTCCCAACACACAGCCCCCCATCCTGACCCTGACCAAGACCCAGGTGAGGACGGAGCTGAGGAAGATCAAGGCGAGGAAGGCGTCGGGACCGGACGGCATCAGCGCAAAGCTCCTCAAGTCCTGTGCAGACCAGCTGTGTGGGATTGTGACGTATATCTTCAACATGAGCCTGATACTGGGGAGGGTACCACAGCTGTGGAAAACATCTTGTGTGGTACCTGTACCAAAAACTTCCCACCCCAAAGACCTGAACAGCTACAGACCGGTGGCCTTGACGTCCCACTTGATGAAGACCCTGGAGAGACTGCTCCTTGCTCATCTCCGCCCCCTGGTGGAACCAGCGATGGATCCACTCCAGTTCGCCTACCAGCATGGCATTGGGGTGGAGGATGCGGTGATCTTCCTCCTTCACCATTCTCTGTCCCACCTGGAGAAGCCCAGGAATATGGTGAGGATCATGTTCTTTGACTTCTCCAGTGCTTTCAACACCATCCAACCGATGATCCTGAAGGACAAGCTGCTGCGCGCAGGGGTGGACCAGCACCTGTCATCATGGATCCTGGACTACCTCACGAACCGGCCTCAGTTTGTGAGAACCCGGGACTGTGTTTCCGACACGATCATCAGTAGCACGGGGGCCCCCCAGGGAACGGTGCTGGCTCCCTTCCTGTTCACTCTTTATACTGCGGACTTCTCACACAACACAACACATTGCCATCTACAGAAGTTCTCTGATGACTCTGCGATCGTTGGTCTCATCTCTAACGGAGATGAAGCTGAGTACAGAGGGCTTATCCAGGACTTTGTGGACTGGTGCCATCGGAACTGCCTCCAGATCAACGCGAGGAAAACTAAGGAGCTGGTGGTGGACTGCCGCAGGCATGGGCAGCCCCTCACAGCACCAGTAAATATACAGGGAACAGACATCGAGATGGTGACATCCTATAAGTACCTGGGTATTCATCTGAACAATAAACTAGACTGGTCACACAATACTGACGCACTCTACAAGAAGGGACAGCGCAGGCTGTTCCTGCTGAGGAGACTCAGGTCTTTTGGTGTACAAGGGGCGCTGCTGAAGTCATTCTATGACACGGTGGTGGCATCAGCCATCACTTTTGGAGTGGTCTGCTGGGGCAGTGGCATTACTGCAGCCGATAGGAAGAGACTGAACAAACTGATTAAGAAAGCTAGCTCTGTCCTGGGGCAGCGCCTTGATCCGATGGAGGAGATAGGAGAGAGAAGGACGGTGGCTAAACTGTCATCTCTGCTGGAGTCCGAGTTCCACCCTATGCAGGACATACTGGATGCACTGAGGAGCTCATTTAGCAGCAGACTACATCATCCCAGGTGCACAACCGAGAGGTTTCGTAGGTCCTTCCTACCAACGGCTGTCAGACTGTACAACCTAAGCAGGGCTGCTCGCAGAGATAGCAAAAAGACGTAACAAACTAATAGTTTTTTTGAATGCAAAAGATGCAATAGACTTACACAATGGTCCTCTCCGGCATACAACTAGGAACATACCGGTCGCTATGGAGGGTGAGAATATGTATGGGCACATAATCATACCATGTAGGATAACTAAATAGACGGTTATGCTGTTTCATCCCACCTAACAACAATGCTCTGCACTGTGTGTGTTTATATATTTACATATTTATTCCATCTAGCTACAATGCTCAGCACTGGGTGTGTTTATATTTATATATCTATATATTTATTCCATCTAGTTACAATGCTCCGCACTGTGTTTTTATATATCTACATATTATTCCATCTAGCTACATTGCTCCGCACTGTGTGTGTTTATATACTTGCATATTTATTCCACCTAGCTGCAATGCTCCGTACTGTGGGTGTTTATATATTTACATATTTATTCCATCTAGCTACAATGCTCTGCACTGTGTGTTCATATATTCATATATTTATTCCATCCAGCTACAATGCTCTGCACTGTGTGTCTGTGTGTGTGTGTGTGTGTGTGTGTATATATATTTTATAGTAATATGTACATATGTATATTAGCTGCTCTTGCTTGCTTTTTTTTTTTTTTTCTTGCCTTCTGATTGTTGCTCTGAGTGTTGCTATCCCTGTGCTGTTGCAATCCTGGAATTTCCCCGTTGTGGGACTAATAAAGGCTTATCTTATCTTATCTTATTAACGAAGATGAAAAAGAGATTGCTACTGCTGTAATTCAGTCATTTACTGCATTCAACACATTAGCCATAACTTAAAACAGCTCGGTCCTCAGCAGCTATCCTCTAAGAGAGCTTGTCAAACAGGTAAGTTAACAAACAGCATGTACTAACAATATAGTCATTTTTCTAAAGCTTGAAACAGTTGGCCATTGAAAATAAGCAGTGCTAACTTTCTTTACTTGGGCAGCTCGGTGGTGCAGTGGTTAACACTGTGGCAGCACAGTAAGAAGGTCACGGGATCGATCCCACCCCCTGACCATCGGTGACCCTTCTGTGTGGAGTTTGCATGTTCTCCTCGTGTCTGTGTGGGTTTACTTCTGGTACTCCAGTTTCCTCCCACAGGCCAAAAAACATGCAAATTAGGTTAACTGGAGACTCTAAAGTGGCCCTAGGTGTGAATGTGTGTGTGAATGGTGAAGGGATTGGCGCTGTACCGTGGCTGCCTCATCCAGGTGGATGCCCCAAATTTCCCTCTGGGGATTAATAAAGTATACAAAATAAATTTAAAGGCATCGGCCGGACGAAATTTCAATATCGCTAAATCATATCTTAAATTTGTGTGTGAGACGAGCTAATTTGAACCGCACATGTTTTGGTGTCAACAAATGTCGCATAAGGTGACAATGCGCTATTGAAGTATGATTTCCTTGAGAGCTGTCTGTCTGCCAAGCGATCAGCGGCTAAAATGGCCACTGGCTGTGTGACGTCAGGTCAGGGAGCGACCTGAGTAGGAGGAGGAGCACGCTGAGGAGCACGCGGTGAGTGTTTATGAATTTCCCCTGCCTGGGAAAATCAGAACCGCATGGGTGAATTTCGTTCAGAAAACGCGAAAAAATTGGAATTATGTCGCAAAATCACCCAACATGTGCATTAGACATTTTGTTGACAGCGATTTTGAGAATAAGATGCAATTTGAAATGAAATTAGCCAAAACTTTGCTGATAAAAAAAATCGGCTGTTCCAACTATATATCCGTTCATTTCAAAGTCCCACTCTCAGACAAGTGTCAGTGACAGTGGTGTGAAAAGCAAGGGTGATCTACCGATGCGATCTGCTGTCAGAAAGAGAAGTAAACAGGGTAATTTTTCTTTTTTAAATATTCACTGCCAATATTTACTAAAATTATTTACAAGCAATGAATTTCATTGCCTTAACAACTTATCAAATATTAGAATTTTAGGGTATTCATACTTATCAAATATGAAATATTCAGTGCTGTATAGGGAGGTGGTTGTGCCTGTTTGCTCAAGTTATATTTCTATATATGTAATCCAATTTGACACCTCTGGAATGAAATTATGTTGATCTACTGTTTTTGCAGATGTTATCCACTGTCACTCAACCTTCAAATACTGTGGATTTTTTTTTTGAATTTGATTATTCAGCAATTGTCCTCATTGCAGTCATCCATGTGAGGTAACAAGTCACACTAAAGGCTCTCTGTTGGTGATCAAACAACATTGTCCACATTGTGTTGAGGATCTATCCTGGCACAGCCAGCTGATGATCAGGGACATCCCAGCTGGTAACATACAGCTTTCATCCGCCATTCTCTTCACTGGTGCGTCATATGTCAAGGTCCTCAGAGTTCTAAATGCAGCCGGTATCGTCGGAATTTCCACGACCACTTACAAGGAGCTTTCGATTTCTAATTTTTATTAAATTAATTTTATTTCAGAATATGTGGATGATCTGATGAATACTCTTTTCGACAAAACCTTGGTTGATCCAACCCACTTATTGGAGCAGTGGCACTCTGTACAAGCCAGAGTTCCAGCAACATTGAGTGCCAAATTTCAGCGTCCCATCAAAGCTGATGCTGTTGAGCAACATGTATCTAGATTTTCAAAATCAAACATGTAAAAGTAGAATAAATTTCCAATTAGCAATGAAAGTTCAGCTTTCAATTGTTAGGGAAGCAACATATTTTGCTAAGACAAAAAAATATAAGCCTAAGATTTTTAGAGAAATGTGCTTTTAAAAATTGCACACGAATTTTACACCATAAAATGGTAGAAAAATTACTCTAATGTATATGAGATCCGACTTTGATGAATGCTGAAATATTAGAATTATAAAATTGACATGCACATTAATAAACTCAATATATGATTTTAAAAAACTTTATTTAAATAACATTGATCACAAATCTAATCTTGGTAGGCAAAATCCCTTGTAGTGATCAGATGGGAATGTTTCTCTGATGAGGCTCACAGCACAGGCAGGCAACATAACCCTCAATACCTCCTGGCAGCACCGAGATTCAGTTGATGTTGGCATAAAGTTGCATTTCTCACAAGTGCACCTGTTAAAAAAAATGGTATAATCAGATGCTTATAATAAACTAATGGCTCGTGGGAGTGCTATATAAATTGGTCTATGAAGTTTGATTAGAAAATATTTAAAACACGTAAAAAATTTTGACCAGAAAGAGAAGTTATAGGAAAACAATAATGAATCACAGTAATCATGATCCATGATGGATCATGTTGATCCATCAATCTCCTAAGAGAATTATGTAGCTTTTGAGACTAGGATTAACATGATGATGATTAACAACTTCTCCTAACAAGCTCGTAAAGTACACATCCCTCACATACATTATCCTTTTATTTCCAATGATAATGTTTCTAAATGTTTCTAATGTTTATAAGTCGCCAAGTAAGGCAGCGAGGGAAAAATTGGCAGTTTTATTTTGATAATTAAGTGTGTGACCATGCATATCGCCTAAATAAAAAATTTCAAAGCATATTTTACCAATATAAATCGGCGAGCCTCTCGTTCTTGCCTCTCGTCCTCTCGTTCTGCTCCGGTCGCTGTTTCGTCCGCGTCTTCCGCCGCACCCGCGGGCTCGAACAAATACGGCTGAATAACCCCATCAGCACCACCCAAAACTACTTCATCATCAGATTCGTCAGTTTCAATATCATCACTTATATTGCGGTCGTCATACTCGATAAAATAATCGCTGTCCGAATCACTCTGCTGTCGTTCAGCCATTTCTGCAGGCCAGTGATCATCCATTTCCTGCAGCCATTTCCTGTTTCTCCCTGACCTGACGTCACTGCTGCACGCCCCTATCGAGAGATGGCGGTACTGCAGCATCACTAAGTGAAATATGGGCTATTAACAAATAAAGTCATTTATGGAGGCTGGTGACACATTTTAAATCACGGGAATGGCCAGAATGGAATATTTTCATACAATCAGTTTATTGGTTCAATAAAAAAATGTCACCGTCCGAGGACTTTAAAAAAATAAATCTGACCAAGCAGAAGCAGCTGTAACGTCACAGCTCCGGGGTGTCTCCATTTCAGATGCTCATGCATCATTGTAGTGCTGCCATAAGATGTCTGCTTTGCAGAGTCTGCATTTTGCTTTTTTCATTTCTTCATTTTCAGTAAAATGTTCCCATAGTTTAGAAAGTTTGGGTCTCACTTTTTTTTTTTTTAGATCTTCTTCTCCATGTTTATCTTTCTGCTTCACCATGCTATGCTCCCCTTCTTCTTCGCTAGAAATTGTTCATGCATGCCGGACAACAGAAGCACTACTGCCCACAGCAATTGCATACAAGTGGGCATGTCCTTCAGCCAGTAAGTCTTTTTATCACAGGATTTATTCTGATAATGTAGTGTTGACTGCTATTATATACACTGAAGTATAGAGAAGGTCAGACGGAGTTGCACTGTGTCTTTGTGGATCTAGAGAAAGCATATGATAGGGTACCAAGATGGGAAGCGTGGTACTATATGAAGAAGTCTGGAGTGGCAGAGAAGTATGTGAGGGTGGTGCAGGACATGTATGAGGACAGCGAGATGGTGGTGAGGTGCACTGTAGGAGTGACAGATGGATTCGAGGTGGGGGTGGGCTTAACATCAGGGATCGGCTCTGAGCCCCTTCTTGTTTGCCATGGTGATGGACAGGCTGACAGATGAGGTCAGGCAGGAGTCTCCATGGACCATGATGTTTGCAGACGACATTGTGATCTGTAGTGAGGATAGGGGGCAGGTGGAAGAGAACCTGGAGAGGTGGAGATGAACTCTGGAGAGAAGAGGAATGGAAGTCAGAAGCAAGACAGAATACATGAGTGTGAATGAGAAGGAGGCAGGTGCAACGGTGAAGATGGAGGGAGTAACGGTTGTTAAAGTAGATGAGCGTAAATACCTGGGGTCAACCATCCAAAGCAATGGAAAATGCTCAAGAGAGGTGAAGAAAAAGAGTGCAGGCAGAGTGGAGTGGGTGGAGACGAGTGTCAGGGTGATTTGTAACAGAAGGGTAGCAGCAAGAGTGAAAGGGAAGATTTACAAAATGGTTGTGGGACCTGCTATGATGCATGGTTTGGAGTCGGTGGTGCTGACAAAAAGACAGGAGGTGGAGCTGGAGGTGGCAGAGTTAAAGATGCTAAGATTTTCATTGGGAGTGACAAGGAGGAGCAAGATTAGAAATGAGTATATCAGGGGGACAGCTCAGGTTTACCGGTTTGGAGACAGAGAGACAAGTCTGAAATGGTTTGGACTTGTGCAGAGGAGAGAGTGGGTGGATATATTGGACAAAGGATGTCGAAGATGGAGCTGCCAGGCAGGAGGAAAAGAGGAAGATCAGAGAAGACTCATGGATGTAGTGAAGGAGGACATGGAGAGGGTTGGCGTTACAGAGGAAGATGCAAGGAATAGAGGGAGATGGAAACAGATGAGCCGCTGTGGCGACCCCTAAAAGGAGAAAGAAGAATAGCTGACCACTATTAGCCTTGTGATATGGGGTGGCCTATTTACAGATCCTGGCCTTTGAAGGAGGAGGAAAACATTTTGACATGAAACTGTAAGACAATGAAAGGTTTTTTGGTTTTTTTTGTTTGTTTGTTTTTTTTTTTTTTTTTTGCAAAAGTAGCATAAGATGCCATTTTAGACAATTTAGATTTGTTTTTTATAGGGGATTTATATCCACCGGAGTGCGTATTTAAATTGACACACATGTACAGCTTATGGAAAAATTCGATCAGGATTGATCGATGGAATATTTTCTCTCCTGCCATTCACTCCAATGGAGTTTTTTTTTTTTGTGTGTGTGTGTGTGTGAAATTTGGTCCCATATGCGGAAATAAGGAGGACATGACTTAGGTTGTCTATACCGTCATGATTGTGGAGCAGAATGGCCAGATCAAGTGTATGAGGGGGGACTGAAAAGTTCATAGTGGTCAAATTTGACCAAATGTGGTTTATTTTCAAACGCAGGGATCCAAGTGCTGCAACACCGCTGAAAGAAGCGTGTGGACCGAAGGGGAGATTATGTTGAAAAATAAATTACATTTGGTCAAATTTGACCACTATGAACTTTTCGCACGCACGCACGCGCGCGCGCGCGCACGCACACCCACACACACACACACACACCAGGTAGCACAAACACAGTGGAGAGGCAAGGCCAGCAGATCGGGCTGTTTGTAGCCGGAGAGCAGCCAGCTGGGGAAAGAGTGCCCCGCTGATGCTGCTCACGCAGCTCAGGTCCTCTCTGCAGTTACTAAACAGCAAGTTGGTCCTATACATTCCACTTTACATTGATTCTGTGCATGGTCATTTGTGCATAATTTCACAGTATTTTTAACACTAGAAGTCCCAGAAGTTGGCCCTCTTGTGGCCTCTTGTTGGTCCCCTTATGGGTTTTCTAGGTAAAAAGGCCAAATGGCCCCTCTCTGGGACTTCTGGTGTATGTATTTTACTTTGCTATGCTGTGTTAGGGCTGAAACTGTCAAACGGTTGTCACCAACAAATCCTCTGGAGACCTATGGTTTCCCCATGATGGAGACACAATAGGTGAGAGGCCCAAATACAGGAACAGCCCTTAACTCTTAGAGCACTCAGCCTATTTTGGCATTATTCACAATGAATCCTGCATCCGGCACTGATGTGTGCTCTAAAAGTGCCTTCACACCAAACGCGAACGGGCAAATTTTTCGCCCAGCACGATTACATTATATCCATCCATCTTCTACCGCTTTTCTGGAGGTCCGGGTCACGGAGGCAGCAGTTCAAGCAGAGAAGCCCAGACTTCCCTCTCCCCCGCCACCTGCTCCAGCTCTTCAGAGAGGATACCAAGGCGTTCCCAGACCAGCTGGGAGACATAGTCTCTCCACCGAGTCCTGGGTCTGCCCCGGGGTCACCTCCCAGTGGGACGTGCCTGAAACACCTCAAGTGGGAGGCGTCCAGGAGGTATCCTAATCAGATGCCCATACCACCTCAACTGACTCCTTTCAATGTGGAGGAGCAGCGGTTCAACTCTGAGCCTCTCCCGGATGACTGAGCTCCTCACCCTATCTCTGAGGGTGAGTCCAGCAATCCTACGGAGAAAGCTCATTTCAGCCGCTTGTATCCGCAATCTCGTTCTTTCGGTCATTACCCAAAGCTCGTGACCATAGGTGAGAGTAGGAACGTAGATTGACTGGTAAATCGACAGCTTTGCCTTAGAACTCAGCTCCCTCTTCACCACAACAGACCGGTACAACGTCCGCATCACTGCAGATGCTGCTCCAATCTGTCTGTCGATCTCTCGCTCCATTTTCCCCTCACTCGTGAACAAGACCCAAGATACTTAAACTCCTCCACTTGGGGCAGGAGCCTGTCCCCAACCCAGAGAGGACAATCCACCTTTTTCCGGCTGAGGACCATGGACTCGGACTTGGAGGTGCTGATTCTCATCTCAGCCGCTTCACACTCAGCGGAAAACCGTCCCAGCAATAGCTGTAGGTCATTGCTGGATGAAGCCAACAGGACAACATCATCTGCAAACAACAGAGATGAGATCCTGTGGTCACCAAGCGTGACACCCTCCATTCCCTGGCTGCGCCTAGAAATCCTGTCCATAAAAATTATGAACAGGATCGGTGACAAAGGGCAGCCCTGGCGGAGTCCAACTCTCACTGGGAATGAGTCCGACCGAGTGTTGGCAATACGAACCAAACTCTCACAACGGTCGTACAGAGACCGAATAGCTCGTAACAACAAGCCCGATACCCCATACTCCCGAAGCACCCCCCACAAAAATCCACGAGGGACGTGGTCAAATGCCTTCTCCAAGTTCACAAAACACATGTAAACTGGTTGGGCAAACTTCCGCGAACCCTCAAGAATTCTCGAGAGGGTAAAGAGCTGGTCCGATGTGCCATGGCCAGCACGAAAACCACATTGCTCCTCCTGAATCCAAGGTTCGACCAACGGCCGGACTCTCCTCTCCAGTACCTTGGCATAGACCTTCCCAGGGAGGCTGAGGAGTGTGATCCCTCTAAAGTTGGAGCACACCCTTCGGTCCCCTTTTTTGAAGAGAGGAACCACCACCCCGGTTTGCCATGCCAAAGGCACTGCCCCCGACCGCCACGCAATGTTGCAGAGGCGTGTCAACCATGACAACCCAACAACATCCAGGGCCTTGAGGTACTCATGGCGAATCTTGTCCACCCCCGGGGCCCGGCCACCAAGGAGGTTTTTAACCACCTTGGCGACCTCAGCCCCTGTGATAGGCGAGTCATCCCCCTCGTCCCCAAACCCTGCTTCCTCTGTGGAAGGCGTATCCGTGGGATTGAGGAGATCCTCGAAGTATTCCTTCCACCGCCCGACGATATCCCCAGTCGAAGTCAACAGTGTCCCATCCGCGCCATACACAGTGTGGACGGGGAGCTGCTTTCCCCTCCTGAGCCGCCGGACAGTTTGCCAGAATCTCTTTGAGGCCGACGGAAAGTCTTGTTCCATGGCCTCACTGAACTCCTCCCATACCCGGGTTTGTGCTTCAGCAACCACCCGAGCTGCACTCCGCTTGGCCTGCCGGTACACCTCAGCTGCTTCGGGAGTCCCACAAGCCAGCCAAGCTTGATAGGACTCCTCCTTCAGCTTAATGGCCCCCCTCACCACTGGTGTCCACCACTTGGTTCGGGGGTTGCCACCACGAGATGCACCGACCACCTTGCGGCTGCAGCTCTGGGCCGCCGCTTCAACAACCGAGGTGGAGAACATGGCCCATTCAGACTCCATGTCTCCAGACTCCCTCGGAATGTGGTTGAAGTTCTTCCGGAGGTGGGAGTTGAAGACCTCCCGGACAGGGGCCTCAGCCAGACGCTCCCAGCACACCCTCACTATACGTTTGGGTCTACCAGGTCTGAATGGCTTCCTCCCCTGCCATCAGATCCAACTCATCACCAGGTGGTGATCAGTTGACGGCTCTGCACCTCTCTTTACTCGGGTGTCCAAGACATACGGTCACAGGTCTGATGACACAATAACAAAATCGATCATTGACCTGCGACCTAGGGTGTCCTGGTGCCAGGTGCACATATGGACACCCTTATGCTTGAACATGGTGTTCATTATGGACAGACTGTGGTTAGCACAGAAGTCCAATAACTGAACACCACTCAGGTTCAGATCGGGCAGGCCGTTCCTCCCTATCACCCCCCTCCAGGTTTCACTGTCGTTGCCCACGTGCGCATTGAGGTCCCCCAGTAGGACAATGGAGTCTCCAAGAGGAGCACCCTCCAGCACCCCAGTCACAGACTCCAAAAAGGGTGGGTACTCTGAAACATCATTTGGTGCATAGGCACAAATGATGGTCAGGACCCGTTTCCCAACCCGAAGGCGCAGGGAAGCAACCCTTTCGTCCACCGGGGAAAACTCCAATATAGAGGCAGCAAGGTGGGGGGATACAAGAATACCCACCCCTGCTTGTCGCCTCTCGCCCGGGGCAACTCCAGAAAAGGCCAAGCTCCAGCCCCTCTCCAGGAGACTGGTTCCAGAACCGGAGCTGTGTGTTGAGGTGAGGCGAACTATATCTAGCCGGTATCTCTCAACCTCGTACACCAGCTCAGGCTCCTTCCCCACCAGAGAGGTGACATTCCACGTACCAAAAGCCAGTTTAGAAAGCTTGGGATCAGTCCGCCAAGGTCTCCGCCTTTGGCTGCCACCTAATCCACATAGCACCGGACCCCCATGATCCCTCCTGCAGGTGGTGAGCCCACTGGAGGGCGGACCCATGTAACTCCTTCGGGCTAAGCCTGGCCGGGTCCCATGGGTGGAAACCCGGTCCCCAGACGCTAGCCTTCGAGCCCCTCCCCCAGGCCTGGCTCCAGGGTGGGGGCCCGGTAACCCCATACCGGGCGGGGTACACTGAATCCTTGATATACAATTTATCATGAGAGTCTGTTGGATCGTTCTTAGTCTGGCCCTTCACCCAGGACCAGTTTGTCTTGGGTGACCCTATCAGAGGTAAATTGCCCCGGACAACATAGCTCCTGGGATCACTGGGGCGCGCAAACCCCCCCCACCACGATAAGGTGACGATCCATGAGGGGAGATAAGGTGACGATCCATGAGGGGAGGGGATTACATTATAACTCAATGTAAACACACGAATAGACATCAATTCACCGTCTGAGTGAGATGCAGACAGGCAAAGTTGCCTTTACATCGTCTGCAGTTGTGTTCAACCTACTATAGAAATCCCCAAAATAATGTCATGTTTTGGTTTACATTGTCCAACCGGGGGGGGGGGGGGGGGGGCCTCACCTGAAAAAGCTGTCCCTATCTCCAAAACTTTACAAAATGATGGGTGTTTCCGTTGCTAGCTTGCTAGCCTTGTTAGCACTTCCGTGGTAGGAATCCGTGGGTAAATAACTCCCGATTCCCGACATCCTGATTCAGCTGAAGTGCTCCCGGTCCTTCTGTCTCCAGGTGAGTGGCATCATGGTCTCATTTTGAAACTAGTTTACAGTGATCCCTCACTTATCGCGGTTAATGGGTTCCAGAACCGACCGCGAAAAGTGAAAAACCGCGAAGTAGCGTCACCCCTAATGACGTCACCCATAAATAACACATACGTTCATTCTCTCACTCTCTCTCATATGATACGTGTGTGTGTGTGTGTGTAAGTGTACATACATACGTAGATGTAAATAAAGTGTACATAAATATGTTTTTAGAACTCTTTTATTTTTATAACAAGATACGTAACTCAAGATGAAGATGATTTACGTACTGCACAGGTTAATGAGAGCTTTACTGCTCCTCAGGTGACGCCTCATCGTCAGGTGCTAGAGGCGCAGGATTGTCGAGGGCAGCTGCAGGAGGCGGCGTAGTGGCTCGACGGGAAGACTATTTCACACAAAAAGGGACAAGAGAACAGCGAAAAGTTCCACGCTGCGAGACTAGCGATAAAGAACAATGAATGCGGTCTTCCTTCGGTGGGTATGGGCGCTCTGCAGGGAGAGAAGCTGGGTAAAACGTCTCGGCCAATCAGCTTGCGAGGTAAAACGTCTCAGCCAATCAGCTTGCGAGATTCCCGAGCAGTGAAGAGGTGGGCGGAGAGGAGTGGAGCGGTGGTCAGAGAGGTGGATTTTGAGTTGAGCGGCTCTCCGTGTTGATACCTGATGTTCTAATGTAGTCTCCCTGCCTTCTGCTAGCGCCCGCCCATTTTTTCTCAATTTTGAATTTTTGATGAATATTTCTGAAAAATCCGCGATGCACTGAGGGCGCGAAAGGTGAAGCGCGAAGTAGCGAGGGATCACTGTACTCTCCAGTGTTGATAGTCAAAATCTCAAAGCTAGCGCTATCCCTTGGACATGAATGCACAATTTTGCGTATGCTGACCTCTTTCCATTGACTTTGCATGTATTCGCGCTGCCCGTTCATGTTTGGTGTGAAGGCACCTTAAGGGTTAAGAAGTTCCTGGCCTCCTCAATTGTTTTTCTTTTTTTTAAATTTAAGTTTTTGTAAAGGGTATACACGTCATTACAGCATTGCATTGTTTACATTTTCATCACATGTTCCCTTATTTTTTGTTATTTGACAACATTGGAAGAATAATTATTACAACACCCCCTTTTTTTTAAGTGAAAGAAAAAGTGAAATTAAAGAGAACAGAAAAAAAACAAAAAACAAACAAACAAAAGAGCAAAAAACGAACAAACAAGCAAGAAAATTAAATAAATAAAAATAAAAGAGCATCTGAGTAGCGTTGGAACAAAGAGCGGTGCCATTATTGAAATGGTATTTGTCAAAGATTAGATCTAATGGAAGACACATATGCGATCCAGGGTTGCGAAAAGTTCAAGAACCCATCCATATCCTGTCTCAATGCGAATGTCAACTTTTCCATCGAGTAAATGTCCTGAATCACGTTAATCCAATCTTCAGGTGTAGGACAGTCCTTCAACATCCATTTTTTAGTTAGGGCTTTTTTACTTGCCAATATTAAAACAGTGAATAAGTATTTCTCTCCTCGTCTTTCCAGTGAATCCGGTCGTCGGCCTCCGTCGGTCTATGATGACCATGGAAGAGAATCCTAAACGTCTACTCTGCTGGAACAGCACCGCCTGTGGCTGAGCAGGCCGATGCGCGAATGGCAGTCCCTGTCACACAGGTCGCACTTGTGGGTGGTCTCCGTGCTGCTGGGTCTGTGGCGGTTCTTCCTGCGGGTCCTTTTTTCATCTGCTGCAGCAGTCAGTCTCTCTTCACCCGCCTTGAGCTGTCTGGTCAGGGTGCCTCTCCATTTGGAGCGGTCCGTTGCAAGGTCCTCCCAGCGCTCTGTGTTGATCTCCAGTCATGTCTCTCTTGCAGACATCTCTAAAGCGCAGCTGTGGGCGGCCAACGTCTCTCGTGCCAGTTGCCAGTTCTCCGTAGAGGACGTCTTTGGGGATTCTGCCATCCTCCATACGGTGAACGTGGCCTAGCCAGCGGAGCCTGCGCTGCCTGAGTAGAGTGAACATGGAGGGAAGGCCGGCGCGGGACAGAACTTCTGTGTTGGGCACTTTGTCCTGCCAGGATATGTCCAGGATGTGGCGAATGCAGCGCAAGTGGAAGGAGTTCAGTCTCTTTTCCTGCCGGGCGTATGTTGTCCACGTCTCACTCCCATAGAGCAGTGTGCTGATGACGCAGGCGTTGTACACTGCCATCTTCATCTTGACAGAGAGTTTGGGATTCTCCCACACTCGTGTGATGAGGCGAGCGAGTGTGAAGGCTGATTTTCCAATCCTCTTGTTGATCTCTGTATCAAGGGAGAGGTTGTTGCTGATCGTGGACCCCAGGTACGTGAACTGATTCACAACCTCCAGCTCGTAGTCGTCGATGGTGATGGTTGGTGGTGCTTCCGTGCCTTGCGCCAAGACGTTAGTCTTCTTCAGGCTGATGGTAAGCCCGAAGTCCTTGCATGCCTGGGAGAAGCGGTCCATCAGGGTCTGAAGCTCCTGCTGTGTGTGGGTTGCGACTGCAGCATCGTCTGCGAACAGCATGTCTCTGATTAGAGCCTCGCGAACTTTGGTTCTGGCTTTCAGGCGGGCGAGGTTGAAAAGCTTGCCGTCAGATCTTGTGTGCAGGTAGATTCCCTCTGTTGCTGTGCTGAAGGCATGCCTCAGGAGCATAGCAAAGAAAATCCCAAAGAGGGTTGGCGCAAGTACACAGCCCTGTTTCACTCCGCTGCGTATGTTGAATGGCTCTGAGACGTTGCCATCGTGCTGCACTATCCCCTGCATGTTGGTGTGAAACGATTCGATGAGGCTTTGCAACTTTGGTGGGCATCCTATCTTTGGCAGGATCTTGAAAAGGCCCTCTCTGCTGACCAAATCGAACACTTTGGTGAGGTCGATGAAGGCGACGTACAGGGGCATGTTCTGTTCTCTGCATTTCTCCTGGAGTTGGCGGATGGAGAATATCATGTCTACCGTCGGATCGCGCAGCGCGGAATTCACACTGAGACTCGGGGTAGACACGCTCGGCAAGCTTCTGTGGACGAACGAGAACAACTTGTGCATAGACTTTACCAACAACGCTGAGGAGGGAGATGCCCCTGTAGTTGTTGCAGTCGCTTCTCTCCCCTAGAGGGTGGTGATCTTAGCGTCCCCCATGTCCTGTGGTACGGCACCTTCCTTCCAACACTGGCAGAGGACATCATGCAATGGCAGCAGTAGGGCGGTCTTGCAGTGCTTGATCAGGTCAGGGGGTATGCCGTCGTTGCCGGGTGCCTTGCCAGCGGCCAAGCTATCAATGGCCTTGCTGAGTTCGTCGATGGTTGACTCGGCGTCAAGTTCATCCATGGATGGCAGGCAGTCGATGGCATCAAGGGCTGACGGTGTCACGGTGTTCTCTCTGGAGTAGAGGTCGGAGTAGTGTTCCACCCATCTCTCCATCTGCTTGTTCTTTTCTGTGATCATCACCCCAGTGGAGGATTTGAGGGGGGCCATCTTGCTCTGAGCCGGACCAAGTGCTTTCTTGATGCCATCGTACATGCCACGAATGTTCCCTGTTATGGCAGCGGTTTGAATGTCTTGGCTGAGCTGAGTCCAGTACTCGTTGGCACAGCGCCGAGTAGTCTGCTGAACTTTGCTTCTCGCAGCCCTGAGAATCTGGAGATTCTTCTCGTTTGGGTACTTCTTGTACTCAGCAAGTGCTGAGCGCTTGGCTTCAGTGACGGGGGTCATCTCGGTCAACTTGGCATCAAACCAGTCCTGTGACTTCGAGGTCTTCCTCCCAAAGGTAGCCAAGGCTGTGCGGTGGATGGTGTTTCGCAGCTCTTCCCACTTCTGCTTTGCAGATTCTCCTTCTTGTGGTATACCAAGTTCCTTCTCAAAGGTGGAGGCAAACTGCTCAACAAGTTCTGGTTGAGCCATCTTGCTGGTGTCAATCCGTGCCTTTCCAGGCTGTCTAGCACGATGGAATTTCTTCAGCTGCAGCTTGACCTTGCAACACACCAATGAATGGTCTGTGTCGCAATCTGCACTCTGGAACGAATGGGTGATTAGCACGTTCTTCAGTGAGGTGCACCTGGTCAGGATCAAGTCCAGCTGGTGCCAGTGCTTTGAGTGCGGATGTTGCCAGGAAACCTTGTGTTGGGGCTTGGTCTTGAAGAACGAGTTTGTGATGCACAGATCGTGATATGTGCAGAACTCGAGCAGCCGCTGTCCGTTGTCGTTCATTCTTCCCACGCCAAAAGGTCCAAGACAGGAGGGCCAGGAGTCGTGGTCAGCACCCACTCTGGCATTGAAGTCTCCAAGGAGAATGAGTTGTTCAGAGTTGGGGATGGTCCTGACAGTTGTTGCGAGATTCTCGTAGAACTCGTCTTTTGCCTCTGGTGTGGCTGTCAGTGTTGGGGCATACACACTGACGAGGGTGTGTTCAGGCGGAGGGTAAGGAGTCGTGCAGAGCCAGTGCTGCCCGGTTCCACCATCTTCAGCAAGGTGTTCTTCACTGCGAAGCCCACTCCGTGTTCCCTGTGTTCGTCACTGCCCTTTCCCTGCCAGTAGAACGTGTAGTCCTTCTCTCTTAGTGTGCCTGCGTCGGCCAACCGTGTTTCCTGGAGAGTGGCGATATCCACTCCCAGTCTCTTCAGCTCATTATTGATGATGGCAGTCTTCCTGGTGTCGTTGATGTCCTTGAGGTTAGCAGAGAGTCCTGTCATCATAGTGCGGACGTTCCAAGTTCCCAGTTTTAGAGTTGGTCTCTTTTGTTTTATTGTCTTGCCTGGTGCGAAGGTTCTCAGCCTGCTGTTCGGTCTTCTCCTCATCCCCATGCACCCAATGAGGAAAGCAAGCTGTGGCGGGACAACACCTTATTGGCTGGGGGCTGCCCAGCTTGAGGCGGGCGGTAGCTGTCCAGTGAGATCCGATGATCCCTCCCACCGTCAGGAACAACCCCTGGCGCCGCGCTCTATGCCAATTGAGCGGTGGCTTATAACCGGTAACTGTCATTCCCCGTGTTTTTTCTACGCCAAAGGCGAAGCTGGAGTGTCCTCTCCAGTGATCCAGTGTTCTACCTTCCAGCGTTGGGCGTTGGTAGGATTCAAGCCTGGGCAGGAAGATATGGAGGACAAGATGTTGCCCATGTAGCATGTCCCCCCTCTCCACGTCACTGATGAATCCAAAGGAACAGCAGGGCTGCTACAGTTTGGCACCAGCGCCGTTGCAGGAGCTGCCAGAACGATGTTGAGCACAACATAGAACTGCCTTAGGGGCTCCGACTCCGGATTTTTCCTCAGGGTTGACTCCCGAAGCCTTTCCCGTGACCGGGTATGCCGCAAGGCAGCGGAGGTTTGAAATCAGGGTTTACCTTCCCCTAGATGGGCTACCTTCCCAGGTTGACGAGCCACCATCTACCCGAAGCATCTGGTTTTAAGGCGCCAGAGGTCGGCCCTCGCCCCTTCTCCTATTAGTAAAAGCAGTTCCACCGGGCTCAGAGACTAAACCACATGGGCAGGCTAGGAGTTGGACTTAGTTGTCAGAGGCTTTTCGAGACGCATGCCATAAGGAGCATTTTATGAGCACTGGGAGCTTAACCCCAGTGCCGCTCCTGGCTATGACAACCTTGGAACCGAATCCGGGAGTAAACCCAAATACAAAGTTACAAAAGAAAAGGGAACTGTTATTTTGAATATTTTCCCCAATCTTGTCTGTACATTGGTCCAATATTGGTGGATAACTGGGCATGACCAAAACACATGAAAATGATTTGCAGTCTCTTCACCACACAAGCGCCAACAATTCAACCCCTTATGAGTAAATTTGTTTTGTGCAGGTGTTCTGAAAAATCTTAACCAAATTTTTCCATCCAAATTCTCTCCACTGCAGGGATGAGGTACTTTTCCATTGCTGTTTATTTAGCTTTTCCCATATTTCCAGTTGTAAATTGAAATTCCCCTCTTTTTCCCATCTCTCTTTTATATATGATGTGTTGTCTCCTTTTAAGTCTTGAAGACCCTGGTATATTTTAGAGATGTAGCTGATCCCTGGG
The DNA here is from genome assembly GCA_020510985.1 of Pholidichthys leucotaenia. Lineage (NCBI taxonomy): Eukaryota > Metazoa > Chordata > Actinopteri > Cichliformes > Pholidichthyidae > Pholidichthys > Pholidichthys leucotaenia. The sequence continues at coordinate 316,609,633 of CM035839.1, read as the reverse complement.
ATCCCTTTATATGCCATTAAGAAGACCTTCAGAACACCTGACTGGGCCCTTTCCAAATCCTCCTTTTTAAGTATATTGTTTATGTGGTGTCTAAGCTGAAAGAACCTGTAAAGTTCTTGATTTATTAGACCTTGTTTTTTCAAATCTTCAAAACTTCTTAAAGTTTGCCCTTTAAAAAAATCATAATATTTTATCAGTCCGTTCTCTTTCCACTTTTTAAATCTAGTGTCTGTTTTATTAGGAGTAAAGTCTTGATCATAGGCAATCCATTGCAGAAGTCGATAGGGCTCTTTAGTTTGATTCTCTCTGACTATCTTAAACCAAATTTTTAGCGGGGTCTCTATCCACGGGTTAGTGTTATTCAAAAGTTTAGGTAAGGCATTGTTCCCTATTATCGCCTGTAGGGGGATGTCACTTATTTGGCATTCCATCTCCTTCCATTGTGCAGTGTAGACTGGGTTACATATCTCTACTAAAGTTTTAATTTGTGCAGCTTTAAAATAGTCCCTGATATTTGGCAGCGCAAGCCCACCTTTGTCTTTGTTTAGCTGTAGGGTTCTATGTCTGATTCTAGGTCTCTTGCCCTGCCATATGAATCTTGAGATCCTTCTGTCCAGTTCCTGCCATGTTTTTTTGGGAGGTTCTACCGGTATTGTTTGGAAAAGGTATAGAAGACGTGGAAGTATATTCATTTTGACTGCTTCAGTTCTTTGTGCAGTAACCCAAGAATGGTATCATATTCCATCTTGCTAGATCAGATGTTACTTTTGCCACCAGTGGATCATAGTTTAGCGTTATAATTTTGTTGAGTTGTTTCGGGATATTGACCCCCAGATATTTCATAGATTCCATCTCCCAGTTAGTTTTGAGTTTGCTTAGTAAATATTGATTTGGGTCATAGTTGAATGTTAAAACTTGGGTTTTATGCATGTTTAGTTTGTACCCCGATAAATCTTCGTACTCTGAAAAAACTGAGATTAGTTCTGGAAAAGAGGTGTCCGGCTGCCCCAGGTGTATTAAAATGTCATCAGCAAAGAGTGCTATTTTATGTTCCTTCTGACCAAGTGTAATACCTTGAATTTTTGGATTCTGTCTTATCCATTGGCTCAGAGGTTCTATGAAGATTGCAAAGAGCAGTGGAGACGAGGGGCAGCCCTGACGACATCCTCTTTCCAGCTCAAAAGATGATGATAAATTACCGTTAATCCTTATTTTAGCTGTTGGTTTTTTATATAATGCCTGGATAGTTCTAATGAAGTTGTTATGAAAATTGAAACTGGATAAGATTCTATATAAGAAAGACCAGTCAACCGAATCGAATGCTTTTTCAACATCTAATCCCAATATGACTGCATTTAAGTTTTATTTTTTTATATGATGAATTATGTGTAAAGTGCGTCTAATGTTGTCTTGTGTCTGTCTTTGTCTTATAAAACCTGTTTGGTCTAAATGAATTAAGTCTGTCAGTATATTTTCTAACCTTTTGGCAAGGATAGTGGTAAAAAGCTTATAGTCCTGATTTAATACACTGATTAGTCTGTAGTTGGAGCATTCTAGTTTATCCTTTTCAGGTTTAGGTATGACTGCAATGACCCCTTCTCTCCAGGAGGGGGGGATTTCCCCTGTGTGGAGGACATGGTTAAATGTTTTCAGGAGGAGAGGAGATAGTTGCTGTTTAAAGGTTTTGTACCACTCTGCTGTATAACCATCTGCTCCTGGGGATTTGTTAGCTTTAAGTTTCATAATTGCTTTTTCTAATTCTTTAGGTTGTATTTCTGACAGTAGTGTTTTATTTTGAGACTCAGTAAGTTGGGGAAGGTTTAATGTGTTTAGGAAGGCTTTGGATGAGTTTTTATGTTTTTTGAGGGAGTACAAGTTCTTATAGTAGTTCTCGAAGCTTTTAAGAATATCCTGAATTCTGAATTTTATTTCCTTTGATACTGGGTCTCTGATTTTGTAGATTGCTCTTTCCGTTTGTTGTTTCCTCAATTTATAGGCTAGTAATTTTGCCGATTTGCTGCCTGCTTCATAGTATTTTTGTTTCAGAAATGTAAGTTTCTTCTGGATTTCTATTGTGTAGATCTCATTTATTTGTTTTTTAATTTCCTTAATTTTGAGTGAGTCATTAGAATGAGTGTTGTCTTTGTGCTCTTTTTCTAGGTTCTTAAGTTCTGACTCTAATGTGGTTAGTTTTTCTTGTCTCAGTTTCTTTTGGATTGCCAGTTTTGCGATAATCTTTCCCCTTATTACAGCTTTGCATGCATCCCACAGTATTAAAGGGGATACTTCTCCATTATCATTTTCTTCCAAATATCTGAGAATATCTGATTCCAATTCATCTTTCAGTGGTCCTTTCAGGACATTTGAATTCAACCTCCAAGAAAATGTATTATTTGTGAATTTTTGGGTACTTAAGTCCATATAGATCGGACTGTGGTCGGAGAGATCCATCAGTCCTATTTTACATGTTTTTACTCTTCCAATGTCTCTATTAAACATAAAAAAATAGTCAATCCTTTAGTATGATGAATGTGGCGCTGAGTAAAATGTATAATGAATGAATGAATGAATGAATTTATTTCGGATAATACAGTACAGGTTAAAGAAACTGTATAATATAACAACAAGGTCAAATTAGACAAAGACTCCTTCTACTAAACAATTCCACGTGAGTTATCCGAAATGGGTGATGGCTGAAGCCGCAGCTTATATTGCCCACCCATATTCCATCCAAGAATTCAAAGAAAAAAGAGTAAACAAGAGTGATTACAATTTAGAACAAAGCTAAGACAAAGTGTGACTGAGAGAGAGAGGAAAAAAAGAAAAAAAAAGCTAAGCTAAGTTAAGCAGTTACTATTCGAGACAAATCTAAGACAGTATGTCACAGAGAGAAAAAAAAAAAAAACTAAGCTACAACACAACACAGGCTGGATATGTCAATCCTTATGTGAGTTTACATGTCGTCTTGTAAATATGTTTGGAGTATTTCTTCCTTTAGTTTTTGTTTAAATTGTCCAAGCTTTGTACATGATTTTAATTCAGGTCCATAATCGTTCCATAATCTGACTCCTTGCACTGAAATACAGTGTTGCTTGGTGGTTGTTCTCACTGTAGGCTTTTGAAATATACATGTTCCTCTGAAGTGATATCGTTTCTCCCTTGTTTGGAACAACTTTTGGATATTTGCAGGCAGTGATAAATTCTTCACTTTGAACATTATTATTGCGGTTTTAAAGTCAACCAGATCTTTCAACTTGAGAGTTTTTTGTTTAAGAAAAAGTGGGTTTGTTGGTTCCCTGTAAGCTGCTTTGTTTATTATTCTAATAGCTCTCTTTTGAAGCATGAAGAGTGGATATATGTTTGTTTTATATGTATTTCCCCATACTTCATTACAATATGTCATGTATGGGAGTATTAATGAATGATACAAGGTGTATAGTGTGGGTTGATTCAGCAAATATTTCACTCTGTTTAATATTGCAATTGATTTGGAGACTTTACCTTTAATATAATTAATATGTGACTTCCAACACAGTTTGTTATCAATTATTACTCCAAGGAATTTGGTTTCAGATACCCTTTCAATCTCTACACCATTTACACTGAGTTTGGGTACTGGATTGTTGTGATGGTTGTTAAAGACTATAAATTTTGTCTTACTTAAATTGAGCGTTAATTTGTTTGAATCAAACCACAGTTTAAGCTTTCCTAATTCCTTCCCGAGTGTATCCAGAAGTTGTTCCAAATTGTTTCCACTGCATAGCAGATTAGTGTCATCGGCAAACAATATTAAGTCCATTTTTTCTGAGACTTTACATATATCGTTTCTATACATATTGAATAATAATGGTCCCAAAACTCAACCCTGTGGGACTCCACAGGTGACCTTCAGCAACTCTGAGTTTTTGTTGCTAACACATACATACTGATATCTATTCTTTAAGTAACTACTTAACCAGGACAGTGCTACACCTCTAATACCAGAATTTTGTAGTTTCTTTAATAATAAATTATGATCTACTGTATCAAATGCTTTTTTAAGATCTAGGAATACTCCAACTGAATACTCTTTATTTTCAATGGCTGTTATTTTTTCTGTAAATTCCATTAGGGCATATGCAGTTGTCCTCTTGTGTCTGAACCCATATTGCTGCTCACATAATAAATCATTCTTCAGTATGAAGTTGTCAATTCTCTCATAGAATATTTTTTCAAGTATCTTGGAAAATTGTGGTAATAGTGAAATTGGTCTATAGTTTGAGAGTTCCCCTCTGTCGCCCGTCTTGTATATCGGAATTACTTTAGCTATTTTCATTGCATTGGGAAATATACCTGATTGAAGAGACAGGTTGCAGATATACGTCAGTGGTTTTACTATGCATTCGATAACAGTTTTGACTAGTAGCATGTCGATACCATCACAGTCAGTAGATGTTTTACTTTTGAACGATTTAACAATTTCAATGACCTCTCTTTCGTCTGTGTTCTTTATGAAGATGGAGTCTTTTACAGCAGTGTTATTGCATATTGTATCACCTGTTGGCACCGTAGTGGGTATTTCTCGGGCCAGTTTAGGTCCAATGTTAACAAAAAAATTATTTAATTCATCTGCAGGTGAAGCGATATTCACACTCTGAGTCGTTTTATTATTTTTTGGAATATTAGTTGGGTAGCTTTTATTTCTGCTTTTATTTCCAAGGATACTGTTGAGTATTGTCCATGTATTTTTAATATTGTCTCTGTTTTTCTCCAGTTCTTTACTGTAATAGTCTCTTTTACTACATCTTATTATATATGTTAACTTATTTTTGTATGTTTTATACCACTGCTCTGCTTCTTTTGTTCTTTTCTTTAGGAAAGCTTTATAATGAATTTTTCTTTTTACACGCCTTTTGTAGTCCTTTGGTTAACCATGGCTTATTAGCAAATTTGTGTTTAAGCTTTTTTATTACTAATGGGCAGTTTTTTTCATAAAGAGTGGTTACAATGTTTATAAATGTGTCATAGGCTTCATGTACATCTGATACATAGACTTCTGTCCAGTCTTGCTTCAGCAAGTCCTCTTTAAGAGAACTGATTGCACTTGGTGATTTGTGTCTGAACGATTTTGAAGTTTTTTCTGCGTTGGGCCCTGTGTGGCCATGTCCTTTACACTGGGGTTGAATTCCCTCCACACATCACAGATTCCCATTTCTTTTAGTAGCATCCGAGTTTTTCTACTTTGAGTGTTACTTTGATGTGGAGAATTACCCGATGCATCCCAGTATGGATTCAGTCTTAGATTGAAGTCTCCACCACATATCACTAAACCTTGGGCTTTAGTTATCATTAGGTCAAATACATTTTTATAAAATTTCCAGTTAGCCCCTGGTGGTGCATATACATTCAGCAGGGTGATATCTTCTCCCTCTAGCCGCCCAATTACCAAACTGTATCTCCCTTCTTTATCTTTGTGTTCTGACTTTTTTTCAAATGTAATTTTGGTTGAGATCAGTGTCGCTACTCCCCTCCTCCTCCCTGACTTATATGAAGATGAAGAGATCATATTAAACCCTTGTCTATTGAGTTTAGTGTGCCCCACGTCTGTTAGGTGGGTTTCTTGTAAAAATATTATTCCTGCTTTGTCTTTTTTCATTTTGCCTAGAATCTTAGATCTTTTAACTGGATTCAGGATCCCTTTTACATTATATGAGATTATTTTGGTTACACCCTGTTTCTCCATTGTGTTGTCTTATTTAGTATAACAGTGTGGTGGCCCTTTTTTATGCTACTCAGAAACTGAAAGAGCATTAAGAACATAAAAAACATTAAGAACATAGTGTAAAAAACTTTAAAACAAAAAACTGACAGAAGAACTTCCTGAGCTGAGGTCTTTTTAGTGACCTTAGAAGAGCCTTGATGGAGTGTAGGCTCTGAGGGAAATTCCTCAAACTCTGTTACGTGTTGAGGGCCCTCTCTTACCCCTGTAAGTTGTCCCATGTTTTTAATGTGAATTTCAGATCCCAATCCGAACTTGTAATGATTTTTTTTTTTTTTATGCCTATACCCTATGAAATTGTGTGCACTCTCCCACCACCATCACAGCAAACATTCACGTTAATACAGTATTTGTTAGTGTGGGGAGAACATGTGGATCATTGTCACATTTCTATTTTAACAAGTTTTTTTTTTTTTAAGACTTATTTGTTTCTAATATTATGACTGTTCCATGAAATGTTTTATCACATGCTGATTCTGCATCTCCTTTAATATTTGTTACCTTGTAGGAGGGGGGTTGGATGCGCAGACTGACTAAAAAAAAAAAAAACGTTATACCCTCCTGTAAACTGCCAGTTTTTCCTTGTAGCTCTGACGCTGGGTTTCCCGCTGCTGGCCCGTGGGTTTTGAGGGTCTCTGTGTGGACCACGTTTGAGCCTTGATTCTTTCGATCGGGTCTGCTGCGGGTTTAAACACCGTTACCGGGAGTCCTCTTCTCGCCATATCTTCGGTTGCTTCTTCCGCCGAGTTATAGAGACATGTCTCTTCCCCGTAGAAAACCCTCAGCTTCGCCGGAAATGGCGTCTGGAAGCGCAGTTTTTTCTCTCGTAGTACCTTTTTAGCGTCGTATTCCCGACGCTTTTTAAGGACCTCCGGGGCATAATCGTGTTCCACGAAAACTTTTCTCTCTTGGTGCATAAATCCTTTTTTCTGCCAAGCCAGTCTTACAACTTCTTCTTTTTTTTTGGAGTTGGAAAACTTCACCACCACCGAACGGGGAGGCGCTTCCGCCGCCGGCCTAGGGGCTACTGTACGGTGCGCCCTTTCTATCTTCAAGTCGGTGGATTGGGGAATATCCAACTTCTCTCTCAGTAAGGATTCCACGCATGCCGCCATTGTGGAGAAACCATCCTCGACTCCTTCTTTCAGACCGTGATTTCTTATGTTGTCTCTTCTCAGTCTTCCTTCTTGGTCGGTTAGCTTAGCCTCTAGTCTTGACTGCCTTTTGTGTAAATCCAGCACAGAATCTTCCAGCGCTTTTATTCTTTCCTCTGCTTCCAAGATTCGGTTCTCGGCCTGGTCCACTCTGCTGTTTGTCCTTTTTAATTCTTCTTTGAATTCACGAAATTTGGCCCAACACTCTCGGCGAAATCGTCTTAATTCATTAAATACCATTTTCAAGCTAACCTTTTTGTTAGCTTCATTCAGCTCCTCGTCTTCTGAATGGAAATCCTCCGGATCAGATTATTCGGCCGATGCGTGTCCTGGCCTGGTAAATGTCGGTTTCTTCTGTTTTCCTTTAGGCATGATGACTTTGTCCTTTGATTTTCACTCTTCCAAAAATCCGTTAAATCTGATTTTCAAGGTATTTTACTGGATTGGGTCTGGGAGCTTCAGCGTTAAGCTGCAATCACCATGGTGTCCAGACCGGAAGTCCCTCAATTCGTTTTTTATTCCTGGTGATGGAAACGGGGCTCTAGATGTCAGTATTGTAACTGCATCTCTGCTTTTGTGGTCCACATATTGAAATAATGTATTTTTAGCCCATTTCAGCAACGCCGACAGGAGCTAATTCAATGAATTTTTGTCTGTCCGTCCATCTGTACACATTACACGAGAATGGCTTCTTCTCCTAGGCATTTTCCCCAATGCTCATCAAACTCACATACAATGATCCTCAGGTGAGCCTGCACCCAGTTTATGGTCAAGGTCAAAGGTCAGGAGATCTGGGTACTTGGGTGTGGTGTTGTAGGTGTACAGTGAAAAAGTTAAACGGATAACACAAAAATCGATTACTTTTTTTTTTTTGGCTTTCATGTCAGCCAACTGAAATATAAATATACATTTATGCTAGAATTTTAGAAAAATTTATTCATTCAATGTAGTAAGAGTTTTTACCCGTAAAATCAATACAAGGTGGTGCAAACTTTTTTTTATATCCTATTATCCCAAGTTTATCATCTGTATAATCAGTAGTCTTATGTCTTCACAGTGAAATCTTTTTTTTTTCTTTCATAAACGTGAATTTTAAACAAAGCTAGCATTTTATTCTGTCTGCCATGCTCTTTTTACCATGTACTGGGTACATGGTAGCTGCCCATTTTTGCCCATTTAGCACGGTGGTGCAGTGGTTAGCACTGTTGCCTTACAGCTAGAAGGTTCCTGGTTCGAATCCCCAGGTTGGCAGGGGTAGGAACCTTTCTGTGTGGAGTTTGCATGTTCTCCCTGTGCTGCGTGGGTTTACTCCGGGGGCTTCGGTTTCCTCCCACAATCCAAAGACATGCATGTTAGGTTAATTGGCTGTTCTAAATTGTCCCTAGATATCTGTTTCCTATAGGCCCTTAGAATAGAGGGTTAGTATTGGTGAAAGCGCTTTGAGTGGTCTTTGTGACTAGAAAAGCGCTATATAAGTGCAGGTTAGTTAGTAGTTAGTTAGTAATGTACAAGTTCAGTTTTCAACCTAATACTTCAACAACTATTATCCATAAGGAATAAAGATTGTGGCTGATTACCGTTCTGTAGGCATCAGGTCTTTGTGTGAGCTTTTATCTCATGGTTGTTGATAGTGTAATTATGTTGACGGGTCTCTCATGTGAAAATTAGTAATCAAAAGAGCATCTGGTTTGTACTAGATAGATCGCAGTTTCTGCTCAGGTCATTTCCTGCAAGGCCAAAATGGTGTCATTTGTTAATCAGTTACCTACTGTTCTGCATCAGGTACAGCTTGAGGCAGCAAATTTATTAGTTTAGTTACTGAGTGATTTATTGATTCATTGCAGCTTTGTCCTAAACAGAGCCACTGCTCACCAAAGCTTTAGAAATATTGCGTATAATCTAGAAATATTCAGGTTTTGTTGATTCAAGCATGACTGAAATATCTAGATGGGGTATGAGTAAAGCAGGCCAGTCTATGATGCTCTTATTTCACTTCTACCATATTATAGAGGAAGCTTATGACAAATGTTGGAGGGGGCGGCAAAAAACTAGTGCAGCCATAGATGACTGCTGTACGTACTAGATACAGTGGGGTAAAAAGTATTTAGTCAGCCACCAATTGTGCAAGTTCTCCCATTTAAAAGATGAGAGAGGTCTCCAATTTTCATCATAGGTATACCTCAACTATGAGAGACAAAATGAGAAAAAAAAATCCAGAAAATCACATTGTCTGATTTTTAAAGAATTTATTTGCAAATTATGGTGGAAAATAAGTATTTGGTCAATAACAAAAGTTCATCTCAATACTTTGTTATATACCCTTTGTTGGCAATGACAGAGGTCAAACGTTTTCTGTAAGTCTTCACAAGGTTTTCACACACTGCTGCTAGTATTTTGGCCCATTCCTCCATGCAGATCTCCTCTAGAGCAGTGATGTTTTGGGGCTGTCGCTGGGCAACACGGACTTTCAACTCCCTCCAAAGATCTTCTGTGGGGTTGAGATCTGGAGACTGGCTAGGCCACTCCAGGACCTTGAAATGCTTCTTACGAAGCCACTCCTTCGTTGCCCGGGCGGTGTGTTTGGGATCATTGTCATGCTGAAAGACCCAGGCACGTTTCATCTTCAATGCCCTTGCTGATGGAAGGAGATTTTCACTCAAAATCTCACGATACATGGCCCCATTCATTCTTTCCTTTACACGGATCAGTCGTCCTGGTCCCTTTACAGAAAAACAGCCCCAAAGCATGATGTTTCCACTCCCATGCTTCACAGTAGGTATGGTGTTCTTTGGATGCAACTTCGCATTCTTTCTCCTCCAAACACGACAAGTTGAGTTTTTATCAAAAAGTTCTATTTTGGTTTCATCTGACCATATGACATTCTCCCAATCCTCTTCTGGATCATCCAAATGCTCTCTAGCAAACTTCAGACGGGCCTGGACATGTACTGGCTTGAGCAGGGGGACACGTCTGGCACTGCAGGATTTGAGTCCCTGGCGGCGTAGTGTGTTACTGATGGTAGCCTTTGTTACTTTGGTCCCAGCTCTCTGCAGGTCATTCACTAGGTCCCCCCGTGTGGTTCTGAGATTTTTGCTCACCGTTCTCGTGATCATTTTGACCCCACGGGGTGAGATCTTGCGTGGAGCCCCAGATGGAGGGAGATTATCAGTGGTCTTGTATGTCTTCCATTTTCTAATAATTGCTCCCACAGTTGATTTCTTCACACCAACCTGCTTACCTATTACAGATTCAGTCTTCCCAGCCTGGTGCAGGTCTACAATTTTGTTTCTGGTGTCCTTTGACAGCTCTTTGGTCTTGGCCATAGTGGAGTTTGGAGTCTGACTGTTTGAAGTTGTGGACAGGTGTCTTTTATACTGATAATGAGTTCAAACAGGTGCCATTAATACAGGTAACGAGTGGAGGACAGAGGAGCCTCTTAAAGAAGTTGTTACAGGTCTGTGAGAGCCAGAAATCTTGCTTGTTTGTAGGTGACCAAATACTTATTTTACCGAGGAATTTACCAATTAATTCATTAAAAATCCTTCAGTGTGATTTTCTGGATTTTTTTTTTTCTCATTTTGTCTCTCATAGTTGAGGTATACCTATGATGAAAATTGGAGACCTCTCTCATCTTTTAAGTGGGAGAACTTGCACAACTGGTGGCTGACTAAATACTTTTTTGCCCCACTGTAATTAATTTAGTATCCAGACTGGATTATATTTCCTGTATAATACTGCAGAAATTCTTTTTTTTAACGCTCTCTTCTCCTCTTTAATCTCCTATTAAACTCTGCAGGCCTACACAGAAGAACTGGTGGACTTGCACCGCAGACTAATGGCACTAAGAGAACGTAATGTCCTACAGCAGGTGTGTGTCTGTCTATAGGTCTTTCTGACATTATGATGTGCATAAAACGACACTTCAAAAAAATGCAGGCATCACATGTGGAAAGTTGGTACCAAAATAAATTGTGAATACATCTAGTTCACTGTGATTTTGCCCTGACATAAACTGTTCTTGCTGTCCTTCAGATTGTCAACTTGATCGAGGAGACGGGCCACTTCAATGTGACCAACACCACCTTTGACTTTGACCTCTTTTCACTGGATGAGTCCACTGTCCGCAAACTACAGAGCTACCTGGAGGCGACGGCCACGTGACAGGAAGCAGAAGCTGGCATGTGGATGGCGGTGGCAGAGGTAGCCTCCCCACTGCTTTCACTCTTTGAGGAGGCAAACAGCCACATCTGTCGCTGCCCTCTCATAGGCCTGACTGAATTACCGAACAACTACCCGACAAACAGAAACACGCAAACAAACGCAAGCACACACAAAGACAACACCATCCTTACATGACACTGGGGAGGAGACTGGAGGAGGGGAGTGATAGCCGGAGTGACGGAACCTCTGAGGTCTGCTGTCAGGATTTTCTACACACATCTCTTGAGTCAGTGCAGAGCAGTGGAATTCACCCCCACCCACCCTCCCCCGACCTCCTGCACTCAAATTGCTCCTGCCTTTGCAGACCTAATGCTTCCCCTCCTCCTCTTCCTCCCTCTTCATGCACACTCTTTCCTCAGTAGAAACACTCCAGTTCCCTCCGCCCTGTTAGCTGGAGCTCATTTCTCTCCCGACATAGTTTTGAGTCTTGTTTGTGCATGCATGTGTGTATGTGAGTCGTATGAGTGCAAAAGTGCTGTGAGGTTTCAGAGGGGATCCTGTCTTTGTGGTTACTGACTTTTTTCTGTTTGTGAAGCTCGAGCACAAGCAGTTTTTCTCCTTCTCCAAGCACACATAAACAAATACATAATTGTCGTAGTACTTCTTTATTGGTGTTTGAGGACTGTTGGGAATGGTTTATAGCACTCTATAATACAAGTGAACGCGGATATAAATGCTTATTAATATCATGAAGGGACCAAAATATAGAACAGTCCTGGTTCTTTGAGATTCTTCGTCCTTAAAGCTTGGGAAATAAAAGCTGAAATTTAGTCTTCTGCATCTTTTCATCAGTCTGGTACTCACAGTTCAGAAGTTGCCAAAATAATTTGTCTTATAAGTTACCTGATCATAGTGGGAACAGCCGCATTTGAAGGTGGAGTGAAATGGCGGTTACAGAAAAGGTGGAAAGATGTGATTTCATTCATAATACATGCTCTACATAAAAACAATAAGTGCCTCAAAGATGTACTAACAAATTAAAAGAGAGAGCTGGTTGCTAACAAACCAATCCCCACCCCCAATAATGCATTTGAGTGTACTGGCACATCAACTCGGCTGGCTTGAAAGTTAGGGGGGAAAAATGAGTAACCATCAAAGGAGTTCTTCTATAGTGTGCTATAAACCACTTTTCAAAAGTTAGCATGCTAAGTGTGCGGTTGATAAAACGTGATACCCAGATTGATTTGCCTCTCAGGTCCTTCCGTGCTAACACTTTACACAAAGGCTCTGAGACATGTGCTGTATGAGTGTGTGAGACTCGTTTCATTTTTTTTTTTCCTGTTTGAACATCTGAAAACACGTTCTGTTGAGTTTACCCCCTCTACTTCCTCACACTGAAAGCTGAGCCTTGACCTCCCACCAATAGCTTCCCCTTCCCACTGAAGGCCTCTCACTCCATCCCTCCTCCTCCTCCTCCTCCTCACTTATTCCCATAGTGGCGTGCATGAAAGGGCTGGATTGCTTGCAGCCGCAGCAGTGGAGGATCACTTCTGAATTGCCTTCAAAGTGGTGGGTAGGGCAGGGTCGGTTTGGGGAGGGGGGATTAAAAAGCCGTGAAAAAGTAGCCATACTTGTCTCCCAGAATCCAAAAAGAAAAAAATAGGGGCCACGCTTTTTTACATTTTATTTTTCTACAAGTGCATTTTGTGTATTTATTCCCAGATATCCTGTGAGCTATGAATGTATATCGCTTTTACTTTTCTATGGCTAGAAACAGCCCCACTCTAGTGCCTTTTTCTGCGACTTAACAGTGTGAGGGGGGTGTGCGCTCTGTTATCCTGTCCGTACAGATTAAAGATCACCCCCCCCCCCAAATCCACCGCCTTTGGGCAAACAAGTGTTAATTGGGATGCCTGAATATCCAGTATTGTCTTAATGGTTTCCATCCCTGCTTCTTTTCATTGTCTTTGTGCACGGTTATCTAGCTGTTTTTTCATGAAGGATGGGGATGCTTTTTTATGTATTTGCTTTACAAGATTTCACTCGGCAGTTCTTTTTTATTGAAGAAAAAGAAGAAGCAGTAGATGCTGTATGATTATTTTTTTCCTCCCAATAATTAGCTCTGCATTCAGTTGCTTCATTTGTGTTGTGTGTTTTTGTGGGGTGGGTCGAGGATCCCTCTTTAGAAATATTTGAGCCAACGTTGGAGCTCTCGATACTAGTCACCATGCACTTAAACTTTATCAATTCATTTCTTGGTAGAAAATTAAGTTTAAGAACTCAGTCTGTGCTTTATTCCTTCACAGCCTGCATCATTAGTGGGTCACTTTAGGATGAAGGTCTCACAAAGCTGGCTTATGTGGTAGTAGTAGTAATAATAATAATGATAATAATAATAATAATAATAATGAACATAACAGCTTTTCTTGGTTTTACTCATTAATTTCTCATTTAATATCAGTATAACAAGTTATGAACTTTGTTGAAAGAGCAGCATGCTGGCTGGACCTGATTAAAAAAGTTTTGATAGTTTGATAATTATTATCAATTATTACGTTTTCTTTATACAACCCTCTAATGACAAAGTTTTTATGTGAACAGCATTGGAAAACATTGTTGATGTTCTGTTTTTTTGTAGTTTTTCTAATAACATTTATGTCAATGCCACTAAGTTCACGACAAGCTACTTCTGGTTTATCTTTGAGGGTCTAGTTCAAGGAAATTACCATGTCAGAGTGAAACCAGTAATGCTGCGGTTTGTCATCCTACCCTGCATTACACTGCCTTTTATTAGTATGTAGCACAAAAGCAAGATGGTTGTAATTATCAGACTGGTTGTGCAATAATTGCATAAAACTTATTTTTCCACCAGTGCTTATTTATTGCTTCTTGGAGGAACACTTAGTGTTTTTATAAACTCATAACGTGAATGAAAATAAATTGTGCATTCATAATTCATTTCAACAATTGTTAAAGATGCTGTTTTCTCTGCAGAGGGCAACAATTTTTCTTCCATACCAGAGTGCAAAGTGGCACATTTGAGATGATTACTGTTTAAATCCAATTTTAATAATTGCACCAACCCCAAGTAGTTGTACCAGACTTAATTGGTGTTATCGTTGTGACTGCTTCCAGTCTAATGTGATTGGAAGAATTTACAGTATCTCACAAAAGTGAGTACACCCCTCACATTTTTGTATTTTATATCTTTTCATGGGACAACACTGAAGATATGATTCTTTAATACAATGTAAAGTAGTCACTGTACAGCTTGTATAACAGTGTAAATTTGCTGTCCCCTCAAAATAACTCGGCACACAGCCATTAATGTCTTAAACCGCTGGCAACAAAAGTGAGTACACCCCTAAGTGAAAATGTCCAAATTGTGCCCAAAGTGTCAATATTTTGTGTGGCTACCATTCTTTTCCAGCACTGCCTTAACACTCTTGGGCATGGAGTTCACTAGAGCTTCACAGGTTGCCACTGGAATCCTCTTCCACTCCTCCATGACGATATCATGGTGTTGGAGACCTTGCGCCCCTCCACCTTGCATTTGAAGATGCCCCACAGATGCTCAATAGGGTTTAGGTCTGGAGACATGCTTGGCCAGTCCATCACCTTTACCCTCAGTTTCTTTAGCAAGGCAGTGGTCGTCTTGGAGGCGTGTTTGGGGTCATTATCATGTTGGAATATTGCCCTGCGGCCCAGTTTCCAAAGGGAGAGATCATGCTCTACTTCAGTATGTCACAGTACATGTTGGCATTCATGGTTCCCTCAATGAATTGTAGCTCCCCAGTGCTGGCAGCACTCATGCAGCCCCAAACCATGACACTCCCACCACCATGCTTGACTGTAGGCAAGACACACTTGTCTTTGTACTCCTCACCTGGTTGCCGCAACACACACTTGACACCATCTTAATCAAATAAGTTTATCTTGGTCTCATCAGACCACAGGACATGGTTCCAGTAATCCATGTCCTTAGTCTGCTTGTGTTCAGCAAACTGTTTGCAGGCTTTCTTGTGCATCGTCTTCAGAAGGGGCTTCCTTCTGGGACAACAGCCATGCAGACCAATTTGATGCAGTGTGCAGCGTATGGTCTGAGCACTGACAGGCTGACCCACACCCCTTCAGGCTCTGCAGCAATGCTGACAGCACTCGTACGTCTATTTTCAAAAGACAACCTCTGGATATGACGCTGAGTACGTGGACTCAACTTCTTTGGTTGACCATGGCGAGGCCTGTTCTGAGGGGAACCTGTCCTGTTAAACCGCTGTGTGGTCTTGGCCACCGTGCTGCAGCTCAGTTTCATGGTGTGGGAAATCATCTTATAGCCTAGGCCATTTTTATGTCGAGCAACAGTTCTTTTTTTCAGATCCTCAGAGAGTTCTTTGTCATGAGGTTCCATGTTGAGCTTCCAGTGAGCACTATGAGAGAGTGTGAGAGCGCACACCTGCTCCCCATTCACACCTGAGACCTTGTAACACTAACGAGTCACATGACACCAGGGAAGGAAAATGGCTAATTGGGCACAATTTGGACATTTTTACTAGGGGTGTACTCACTTTTGTTGCCAGCGGTTTATACATTAATGGCTGTGTGAGTTATTTTGAGGGGACAGCAAATTTACACTATTATACAAGCTCTACACTGACTACATTGTAGCAAGGTGTCATATCTTCAGTGTTGTCCCATGAAAAGATATAATAAAATATTTACAAAAATGTGAGGGGTGTACTCACTTGTGAGATACTGTAACTGTAATTTTACTGTGTCAGGTGTCCAATTTTTGTACTGCATTCAAGTTCACTAAATGGCTGTGTAGTAGGGCTGGGCATTATATCGAGTTTTAGTAATATATTTGTAGATTTTCCATCAAAGATATAGGATGGGCAATATTGTATATATCGAGATAATGGACTGCACATTCTGACTAGTATTTGAAGAAATTGGCACAAATGCAAATGAACTTTCAAAAAACAAGTATGTAACTCTTATTTTTTTTCTCAGCAAACTTTCAAAGTAAAAGCAAGCGCTTAACTAAATAATTGATTGTTGTCTCAGACATAAAAGACAAAAATGGTCAATAAATTGGCAGCTGTTAGACCTAAAAAAAGGCCACTCAACTTGTATTGTGGGGAAAATCTGAATTATTTAACGAGTCTGTTAATTGTTTAGCCACATTTGTACAAGTTTAAGCAAAAGGAGGAAAAACATAATTGCACTTTTGTTACATATTGTTGGCCAGAACGAAAGAGCCTTCTTTAAGGTGAGCTGTTAATTTATCTTTTTGTTAACATGCTGAGTATTATGCAGCTATTTCATCAGCTGACATTTGATCAGCTTTTACAAATAAGGGTTTTTATGCAAAACACACATTTGAAAAGGGACAGCTCACCATTTAGTCCACTTTTCAAACGTATATATGTATTGTGTATTGAAATTAGGGCTGTGCGATAATGACGATACATATCGAGTGATGTGATTTAAAAAAAAAAAAAAAATCTGCCATTTCATATAAAACTGTATCGTTTATATCGGGATTTAAAGACACATACCCCGTTTCTACTTGTCACTGTCCCTCCCCTCCCCCGCAGTGCGCCAGGTGTGTAGGTTCCAGTCGTTAGCACGGCAGCTAACTCCAAGCTAATGTTTTGGTCAAATAGCCACTACTTCTGTTTGCCAGGGATGTGGGACTTTTTCCCACCGTGCTGCGTCAAGAGAGGATAGTCCTCTAACCTCGTTTTAATTGGAGGTAAGTAATGTTAACACCATCACACTGAAATTATAAATCAGCAAATGCTAAATGACAATGCTAACTTGTCACTAATAAGAAACATTACAGTGCATCAGACCATTGTTTCTTTGGTTTAAATTACTGCCAAATTTCTTAATTTTGTCTGAAAAAAATTACCAAAGCTGTAAAAGTGTGTTACAGTGGCTGCATACACACAAATAAATAAAATAAAACGTGCCGGGAGAACAAACTTTTTTCAGTATGTAATTTAAAATGTAAAAAAAGAGATGGTCCTTTTTATGTGGTTATTATATAAATATACAATTTTCAGAAAATGTACACTAGCATTCAAAAGTTTGGGGTCACCCAGACAATTTTGTGTTTTCCATGAAAAGTCACACTTTTATTTACCACCATGAGTTGTAAAATGAATAGAAAATATAGTCAAGACATTGACAAGGTTAGAAATAATGATTTGTATTTGAAATAATTTTTTCCTTCAAACTTTGCTTTCGTCAAAGAATCCTCCATTTGCAGCAATTACAGCATTGCAGACCTTTGGCATTCTAGCTGTTAATTTGTTGAGGTAATCTGGAGAATTCTGACGCAATGAGCAAACACATTGTACCATTAGAACACTGGAGTGATAGTTGCTGGAAATGGGCCTCTATGCACCTATGTAGACATTGCACCAAAAAACAGACATTTGCAGCTAGAATAGTCATTTACCACATTAGCAATGTATAGACTGTGTTTCTGATTAAAGTTATCTTCATTGAAAAAAACAGTGCTTTTCTTTCAAAAATAAGAAAATTTCTTAGTGACCCCAAACTTTTGAACAGTAGTGTATATCGTGATATCTATTGCCATCAGATAAGATTACTTATATCGTGGTATGAAATTTTGGTCATATCGCACAGCCCTAAATGAAATATAGAATAATTACGTTGGAATAGAAATTTTTTTTAACCATAACTCCCAGCCCTACTGTGCAATAATGAGCAATAATCAGTCCACACTCTACTAATAATGTTTCTGTTTTTTGCAGCCAAAGCTGTTCATAAATAACAGGATTGTCACAATCTCGACTGTATACCGCGTTCCAAATTATTATGCAAACAATATTTGTCTCTGATTTTCCTAAATAGTCAATGCAGATGATAGTCAGTACAATTTTCAAGTCATCAACCGTTGGAGCATAATTTGAATTTTATTGAACAAACCTCCCAATAATAACTATTTTTTGCAAAAAAAAAAAAAAAAAATCAAAGTGCACTGTTCTAAATTATTATGCACAACAGAGTTTCAAAACATTTTATTAGTTGTAAAGAACTGAAAATGGTCATTTGTTGAATTTGCAGCATTAGAAGGTCATATTTACTGAAATCAAAACCTATTTCAATCAAAAACATCTTAACAGGCCAAGTTACATGTTAACATAGGACCCCTTCTTTGATACAATCTTCACAATTCTTGTATCCATTGAACTTGAGTTTTTGGAGAGTTTCTGCTTGAATTTCTTTGCAAGATGTCAGAATAGGCTCCCACAGCTGCTGTTTTGATGTGAACTGCCTCCCACCATCAAAGAGCTTTTGCTTGAGGATGCGCCAAAGGTTCTCAATAGGGTTGAGGTCAGGGAAGGATGGGGGTCACATCATGAGTTTCTCTCCTTTTATGCCCATAGCAGCCAGTGACACAGGGATATTCTTTGCAGCATGAGATGGTGCATTGTCATGCATGAAGATAATTTTGCTACAGAAGTTCTTCTTTTTGTACCATGGAAGAAAGTGGTCAGTCAGAAACTCTGTATACTTTGCAGAGGTCATTTTCACACCTTCAGGGACCTTAAAGGAGCCTACCAGCTCTCTCCCCTTGATTCCGGCCCAAAACATGACTCTGCCACTTCCTTGTCAACATCGCAGCCTTGTTGGGACATGGTGGCCATCCACCAACCATCCATTACTCCATCCATCTGGACCATCCAGGGTTGCACAGCACTCACCAGTAAACAAGACTGTTTTAAAATTAGTCTTCATGTATTTCTGGGCCCACTGCCACCATTTCTGCTTGTGAGCATTGGTTTGGGGTGTCCGAATAGTAGGTTTATGCACAACTGCAAGCCTCTGGAGGATCCTACACCTTGAGGTTCGTGGGACTCCAGAGGCACCAGCAGCTACAAATACCTGTTTGCTGCTTTGTAATGGAATTTTAGCAGCTGCTCTCTTAATCCGATGAATTTGTCTGGCAGAAACCTTCCTCATTATGCCTTTATCTGCATGAACCCATCTGTACTCTGAATCAGCCATAAATTTCTTCATAGTACGATGATCACGCTTAAGTTTTTGTGAACTATCTAATGTTTTCATACCTTGTCCGAGGCATTGCACTTTTTGACGCTTTTCAGCAGCAGAGAGATCCTTTTTCTTTCCCATATTGCTTGAAACCTGTGACATGCTTAATAATGTGGAACATCCTTTTTAAGTAGTTTTCCTTTAATTGGGCTCACCTGGCAAACTAATTATGACAGGTGTCTAAGATTGATATCAGTGATCCAAAGAGCCCTGAGACACAATACCATCCATGAGTTTAATTGAAAAACAAAACATTGAATGTTTATGACACTAAAATCCTATTTGCGTAATAATTTTGGACGTGGTGCAAGTTGGATATCAATTGAAATGATACCACAATCTCAACCTTAAAACTCAAAGGTTAAACTGACAATATACACCCACACCCCCAATGTCACTTCTGGCAGGTATGCCATAAGGGAACACACGCACACGTGTCAAAGTGCGGCAAGTCCGCATGACCTCTTCCAAGGGCCCACTCACAATGAGTCCATGGCAGCCTACTGCTGACATTGGTTTTAGAGCAGCCAGGGCGAAGTTCTGCCAACGCTTGTACATCACATTGTAATAACACTGACATGCGTGGCTTTCCTTTATCGGAAGCACCGGTGAGGAGTTTGTGAGCAGTGCAGTGTCAGAGACGGCACAATAGAGACCATCCATCCATCTTATATCACTTTTCTGGAGGTCCAGGTCACAGAGGCAGCAGTTCAAGGAGAGAAGTCCACACTTCCCTTTCCCCAGCCACCTGCTGCAGCTCTTCTGAGGATGCCAAAGCGTTCCCAGGACAGCTGGGAGACATAGTCTCTCCAGTGTGTCCTGGTTCTGCCCCAGGGTCTCCTCCCAGTGGGATGTACCCGAAACACCTTAAGTGGGAGGCGTCCAGGAGGTATCCTGATCAGATGCCCAAACCACCTCAGCTGGCTCCTTTTAATGCGGAGGAGCAGCAGTTCTACTCTTAGCCTCTCCCGGGTGACTGAGCTCCTCACCCTATCTCTGAGGGTGAGTGCAGCAGTCCCACGGAGGAAGCTCATTTCAGCCGTAGTCATTACCCAAAGCTCATGACCATAGGTGAGGGTAGGAACGTAGATTGACTGGTAAATTGACAGCTTTGCCTTAGAGCTCAACTCCCCTCTTCACCAGGACAGACCGGTACAACATCCACATCACTGCAGATACTGCTCCGATCCATCTATTAGTCTCTCGCTCCATTCTCCCCTCACTCGTGAATAAGACCCCAAGATACTTAAACTCGTCCTAAACTGGCAATAGAGACCAACAGGGTAAACACTTCAACTTCAGTCTTTGTGGCTTGAGTCATTTTTTTTCTGGTAGGGCTGTGTCTCATAGCTGCTGTGTTGTAAAATGATTGATGGGACAAACTATTGCATACGTAGTGTACATATGTGTGTGATTTGTACATGAGAAGCCAGACCTTTTGTTAATTCATTTAAATTTGACAAAAAGGCCTTGTGTGCATGGCAAACAAATAATGGCAGTTGACACCCTAGGGCTGGGCGATATGAAAAAATTCCAGTCACGATAAATTTTTTTCCATATTGATTGATATATATTGCAATATGGATCAAATCACTATTTCTGTCGAGCGTAAAGTTCCTTTTTACTCGTGAGATGTGAAGCTGTCTTTCTGTTTGACTATGGTCCTGTGAATCTCCTTGGGTTGCACATGCGCTTGAAAGGTGCTATATAAATAAAGTGAACTGAATTATAACAAGATTAATTTTAAATATTTATTTTCTGTCAGAAGTTGAACTTGACAAATATAGTGTAGAACATTATACAACTGTATTTCAAATAATTATAAAATATAAATATTTTATAATATTCTGCTCATCAACTTACCGATAGCTGAGTGAAGTACCATGCCCAAAGCACTGCAGCCTTTGTTCCACTGTCTGTCATAATGCAGACTTGCTTGTCTTCACTCAGCGTCCAAGATGGAAGTGCTTCAGTCAGTCCTAAATGACTCCACCTGTATGGTCTTCAGGAAAGTTTGAAGACATTTGCTTTTCAAGTTCCAATCTTGATCAATGAGGTGGGCTTGTATATGGTTCAGATGTGTGACTTGACCACAAATCTGACATAGTAGTGAAGTATGGCAGACTTTGCAGCTCCTTTTCAGCTGTTTCTTTACATTCAATGTACAGCTGGGAAAGTGCCATCTGGAAAGAAATATTTACAGCCAGGGAGTTGGTAACGAGGGTCAATTACTGATCAGCCACTTAAATTTGACATTCTGTCCGCACTACTGAATTCCTCAGACCATTCTTTTCAACAATCTTCTTGTCTGTTGAGCACTGGGCAGCGTCTGTTTCCGTGTCTTCTTTGATAACGTAGTCACTGGACTTTTCATTAATGTTTTCTGTCATTTTCTTTATAACCACACTCCAACTTCTACATAGCTGCACTAACCCAAACATTAGCAGATGTGCTAAGCCTCGGCCATTGTTCTTACGCACCTATGCACACTGTTGTGTGCGTCAATCCAATGTGACTTCCAGCCACGTGATTGGTTCGGTGCGGTATATTCTCATTTTCATTGACTTTTTGTGCTGTCTGTCAAAGCACAGAACAAATGAGTTCTATCGAAAATGTGTTATCTCTATCAAGGAAAACTTATTTTGCAATCATTATCTTTATCATTTTATCGCCCAGTCCTATGACGCCCCTCCCAGGTTGGGGTGCCACTCTCTCAGCTCAGTATTTGTTCCAGTAAGCTCACTGTCTCCTTCCCATATCCCAGTAAAACAAACAAAGCACTTTACCCTCATACTCAGTCCCATCTCATTCTCACTTGATTGGTTATATTTTGGCTGTGATAGCTGGGTAGATTGCTAATGTTAGCTTGGGCAGACATCTTTGGTCGGGTCTTCTATCTGAGAAGACACTGCACTGGCCAAATGGCCCAACAGATCAGCTTAGCTGGCAGTCGTAGTCAGGTTATATAATTAATTTTCTGTATGTTCTGTCAACTAGTACACATTCCTGTTCCCGGCTGGATCAACTGCCAACACTTGACTAATGCAGTTTGTATTATTATTAGGTTTTATTTTAGCTTATTTTACTGTAGTTTATTTATTATATGCCGGTTGAGATGACTCCTCAACTGGCCATGATTAGCTGATGTTAGCAGAACTAGGCATTCAGTTATTCAGGGTTGTTTCTGTGTTTATTATACCTCAGGGATGGCCATATCCTATCAACACCACACACCCCTGTCCCTGTGCATTATTTGTGCTTTTACTGCACATTTTCATATTCAGCCAATTTTACATTAGTTAGCTCAGGTTGTATCCAACAACTGGATTCATTTGCTAGCCAGCTAACACTAGCTTCAGCATGTCATCAAATCCTGGATCTCAGAAGTGACAGAGGCGAGTGGGTGGGAAGAACTGTGGCTTCTTAACATTTAAAGGAAAATACACTGAAACAGGTCATTCTGAGGAAGCTGCTTAAGCTAGGTGGGAAATTGTGCTGCAATATTTAAACCCTGAGGTACTTTGACCAAAGCACGTCATTGAAATTAACCTCTGGTGGCCGTGTCATCATGTGGAAAAAGTGCAAAATATGTCTGCTTTAAATGAGGTATCATGGCATCAAACCAGTGACACTTGGGTAATTTAGCCATCTGTGCAAAAGTCGAGAATCAAATGGAATCATGACCTAAAAAGTCAAAGATTAGATCAAATTGAAAATTTAGAGGATCGTGACACCTTTAATAAATAAGCATAGAGGCAAAAAATCATGGTTATTTCCTTCTTTATATATACAGTGTCATACCAATATTAATATAACTGTAGCTTTTTACTTTAACATTTTATAGTACTTTGTCATTTATGTTTGTGCCTTCTTTCATTTTACTTTGTATCTTTTTTTTTTTTACATTTTCTATATATTTGTAAATTATTGATTGGTTTCACTGTGAAATCATCCTATTACTTTAATCATTTATTTGTGACAGTGAATCTAAACTCAGCGTCTTCTCATGTTGGTAGTTGAACCAAGTCAGAGCCTGTTTTGTGAGACCCTTTTTAGGTTTTTTTTTTTTTTTCTTCGTAGCCACAAAAAAACCTTACTGAATACTTGATAAAAGTAATTTCTGTGTCTTCATTTAGGCCCCCAAATGTTTGTTACTGTGGCCCATCTAGGCCACTCACACACACAAACACAAGCCTGCTGTGGGTCACCCCTTCAGTGAGCGATCTCCTCCCTGCTAGTCTCCTCTTCCTGGCGGCAGTGTTTTTATTGTGATGCTTTGATAGCTTTAATACTTTGCTCGCTCTCTCTCTCGGTTGCCTGCCCGGCTCGGCAACACATACACGCTTCTTCCGCCATTACTGTCAACTCAGTCTGAGCACAGAAAATGTTGCTCAAAAAGGAGGGGGAAAAACTGGATCCACGCCACCTTATGTGCCCTGCAGAAACCCTCTCTCTCTCTCTCTGTCTCTCTCTCCCCTCCCTTGTCACCTTCATTTTCCTAAGGTGTGCCTCCGTCAACAGAACTTCAGGCTGTGATTACTGAGAGTGACTTTTGCAGCTGTGCGAGTGACGTTTAGTGCATCTGTGTGTGTTTGTCAGCGATAGGAGAGAACGTAAAAAAAATTAAAGTAAAAAAAACCTTTCCTTTTTTGTCTGCTGTGCAACGGTGTGGGAACTTTTAAGTCCTAGTTCATGAACTCTGCCCTTTGACCAGGCGCTCATTCAGCCCCCCATGGTGGCGGTGGGGAGGGGGGAGGTCATAGTGGGAGACACTCTACTCACAGTCAATGTTTTATTTATGGACCTCTGCACTTTTGGCTGTGATAACTTCAGTAATTAACTAGTTACCTAAACTGTATTTTTGAGGATTTTATACAATATTTACACGCAATACAATATGAATTGAGTTTGTTTTCTTTGCCAACCATTTGTCTCTTATTTAATTGTCTTTGTTTTGGCATGTATTGTCATTATTATTTACAAACAAACATGTCTGTTGAAACTATTTTAGACATAAAATGTTAAGGGGGAATCTCCCTGTATGTTTTTGTGTACCACCATTTCAATGACAGGGGAGAAGCACGTGTTTGAGAACTGTTTGCCGATCGAGTTGAACTCGTCACCCATCTGCTATGAGCTCACCTGAACTGGGTGGAAGACACTGGTTCAGGGAGCTGAAAAATGCTGAAATCTTCAGGGTCATGTCAGGTTTTGAGTTAAGATTCTCTTTGGTAGACATTCATAAATGTGTACCCAAACAGGAACTGCTGAATAATTTTGTTTTGTTAGGAAACCTTAAGCCCAGAGGAACACATCATAGGAAAAAAGAGTTGCAACTGGAGAGGGTTGTTTTTGAAGTAAATGGCAAACTATTGATTTGTTTTACTGTAGATACTGTACATTAGTGTGATATTTGGCTTTGATCAACATAAAAACAATAAATTAATTAAAATTCTAAGATCGCCACAAGAATTGTCAACCCAAGACATGAATTGCAGCCTGAATCAATGTTGATTTTAAACTATTCTTGATGCCTCCGCTATTGTAACGGTTAAAGCAGCAGTGCATTACAGCAAAGTTTCTCGTTGCTTTAACATTAGGCAACATTAAATGAAATGTAAAGCAGCCACTTCAACACTCTCTCTCCCCTTTGTAACCCTGAGCACCAGGCTGTAAGAGCTGACACTATATTATATATAATATGTGTTTAATACAGCAAAGGTAGACTATCTACTGTGTGGATCTTTAGAGAAGGAGGAGAAAGCAAAAATACTGAAAAAATGTGTGTGGGGGGAGGGTGGGCGGGGGCATGTGTTTCCTGTGTCAGTGGTGTCATAACGTTTCTGTGACAAGGGGACAGGGTTGCCTGTATTTATAAAGTTTTTTGTTTTATTTTGAGTGGGGGGAGGGGGGGTCTGAAATGTGTTTCATGTATGTGGTTAATGCTACAAACTGTAGGAAGAACAAATGAACTGGATGGCAGAAGAACAATTAGGTATTTTTAAAAAGGAAAAGCTTGGCATTACAATGCCACCATGTGGCCATATGATGCAAGTTAACGATGACAAAACATGTTATTTTAATGTTATTGTTTATTTTGAAATCATATTAATAAAGTCATTAAGTACTGTTGTTCCTGTGTGTCCAGTCATTGACTGCCGGGTGACCCTGTGCAGGGTTCGGCAAAAGTTCATGTGACGGCGACTGCAGTCTGCGGGGTTAAAAGGACAAGCAGCAGGCCGGGTAATAATACCCATAATGCACTGACCATCTATCGAGGAAATGTCACTATGGGGAGGGACGGTTATTGGCAAGAGGCTGATCGATTCGCAGATAAAACCTTTTTAGCAGAATAGGTTTTGACATGTCACAGGTGTAAAAACAGTTAAATATGGCTGGATGCATTTTAGCCTCCTCAGTTTCACATTCTTGGTGCTGGTCATACAAGGTCACTGAGCAGAGGTGATACTCAGATCGCTGCTCATATGTAGTAAAATGCCTTTGAAAACATTAATTATGGAACAAACACTGATGATTACAATCATTTCTGAAGCATCTTTATATGTCCCAATACAAAGATTGAAGCGGTGTGGTCTAATGAAAATAGACAGAATCAGTCGGTTTGATACAGCATGCCACTAACGAGGACTGTGGGGAAAACATTACGTTCATTGTGGTGCTCCACACGTAATTTGAATTGAATCACAAGACGGTATAATCATGTGATTTTAAAAAATATCCCGTGTTTAAAAAAAGACTATTGTAGAGAGCTAATCCAAGCTGTGCTGTAACATATTTTTATTACAAGCTAAGCAGACGCTCCTGTTGGTTTTATCAATACGCACAGATGCTGCCAGTTGGGGAACCCTCCCTTAGAGTTATGATGTTCAGCGTTTGGTGAAACTGCTTTAAAATATGTTTTAATTACCAGCTGTGCAGCTTTTGTTGTCAATAAATGAGTTTGTTTTTAGTATAGAGTGCTACTTTAGGGGCTTACGGGGCTTGACATTGGCACCAGCCAACAGAGCTGATCCCAGTGAATCCACTGCACGACTATTTTAAACCCCCAAAGTCTCATGAGCTCTTTTACTTATAATTTTTTTTTTAAAAAGAGTTACAGGAAATGTCACAAATGTACCATAAGCAAGTTGAAAATTTAAGAGGACACACATCTGCAATTTGCAATAATGAAGTTGCAACTTATCATTTAAAAAGTGACAGTTTTATAAGCAGGGGAAAATGCAAGAAAAATCCTTCACAAATTTGTGGGAATAAAGTTGAGCATACTTGCACATGTACAAGTAAGCTGTCACATTTTTATGATTAATGAATTAAAAATTTACTACAAGGAAGCTGCAAATTTGTGAGAATGTTGCAAATTTGATTTTTTTTTCTCAAATTTTGTATTGTGAAGTTGCAAATTTGAGGGGAGAAAAAGTTACAAATTTAAGAGGAAAAAACAAATGTGTTAACAGCCAAAGCCAAATTTTCATATTGCTGAATTTAAAAAAAATCTACTACTAATGTTGACAGGCCAGTTTATTCTCATAACTGAGTCTAATTTTAAGGGTCAGGTGTGCTTTGTGGCTCCATATAAACCAGTGTTGCTTAAAGTGGCTCTCATTGTGGAGGTTTGACCCTTTGCTTAGTCCATTTTTATGGCACCAGAGTAGGCTTTGATGAAATTAATCTAACATTCCCACTATAAACCTGAAGGCTATTAAAAAATGTTGGGTGGCTACTAAAACTACTATCTACAGTGGCTGGTGAGGACGGAAACACGATACTGTGATATTTTCTAGACATTTCCTAGCTGTAAAGTGTTGTGATTTGTTTTATGTTTTGTTGGGCAGGATGGTGATGTGGCGGTAAGCACTACTGCCTCACAGTAAGAAGGTTGTGGGTTCAGATCCACCAACCAGCGGGTTGTGTGGCATTTGCATGTTCTCCCCATGCTTGTGTTTTTACTCTGGGTGCTATGGTTTCCTCCCACAGTCCAGAAACATGCAAGTTAGGTTAAATAGAGACCCAAGTATGAATGATGAAGGGATTGGCACTCCACAGTGGCAGCCTCATCCACGTGGATACCCAGGGGTATTGGACTGGGGTGGGGGGGGGGGTACTCTTTACCCAGGGCCCACTGCAGGGAGGGGCCCTCAAAAAGCCTGTAATGAAAACGTTTTTCTGTGTTGCATTCTTTTAATTTCTAATTAATTAATGTCACAGTAAAATTCACCCTGGGTGAATGAAGCGTTTGAGGGACTGAATTTTGCATTAACAGTAATGATGGATGTTGTCTGAGGCCGCTATCACCCCTTTAAAAAGGTGCAAAATGGTTTAGTCCACACACCTGCACCTGGTTGATTCAACTGCAGGACCAGTCACAGCAGCCTGCAGCACGTCTGCTTCCTCAGCCAGCTTAGTGCATCGTTACCCTAAACCGTGCCGTTCATATTTATTTATTGCTTTGTGAAAGTACACGAAGTAGGTGATATTTTTTAACAAGGGGGTTGTGGGTGATATTCTTACAGTTAGCATTTGGAAGAACGATAAGGTATAAATGTAGTTTCAGTACAAATTTTCAAGAATAAAGGTGCAAAAATATGATAAAAGGTAATTTACAACTTAAAAGCCATATATTTACTATAAGCAAGTCCCAAATTTATGAGAAAAACATTCAATTTTCTGATTTCTAGGCACAGCCAGGGAACAGAGGGTGTCATGCTTGGTGACCGCCGGATCTCATCTCTGTTGTTTGCAGATGATGATGTCCTGTTGGCTTCATCCAGCAATGACCTACAGGTCTTACTGGGACGGTTTGCCGCCGTGTGTGAAGCGGCTGGGATAAAAATCAGTACCTCCGGGGGGGCGCTAGTGAGCCATGCTGGAGTAAAGACGTGTCCCTCAGTGCTCCCGCAGACTTTTGGACATTTTACTTTTAAAAACGAAGTTTCTTTGGTAAAGCTCAATACAGACTCGTCACCTATCATTGTCGGACTCTCCTGCCCACTTTTATCGTCATGATGGATAAACTTCAGAAGTTTAAATTCGACGCTACCGACAAACCCAATAGGCCCAACACGAGGCTGCAAGCCGAGCTGGAAAAGAATGACGAACCACAGAGCGCAGTGCCAACGTTGACCACAGACGAAGGCTTTAAAACTCAGATTTTGGCATCCTTAAGAGAAGACATCACACAAATTATACGGGAAGAATTTAAGAATGCCTTAGCTAACGATTTTGCCTCTCTCAAAGCCGAAGTCCAGGCTGTACGTTCAGAAATAGCTAGCAACACCACCTCCGTTAGCGCACGATTTGGCACAATTGAAGCTAACATTCAAGACGTGAAAGACGGCTTGTCTACTTGGTCAGATGATATAACTGGGCTTCAGAGCTCGGTGAAAGAGCTCCAAAGTGAAGTGAAGTCACTGTGGAGCAAATGTGAGGATCTGGAGGGGAGAATGAGACGTGGAAATATCCGCATTGTCGGTGTCGATGAGCAAAACCCCTGCAATCCAAACGAGGTGGCTAAAATTATTAAACAAGCCTTATCCATGGACCGAGAAGTGAAAGTTGATCGATCTCATCGTACACTAGCACCACGGACCGCGGGAGCAGACAGACCCCGAGTGATAATCGCCAAGATGCACTATGATGGAGATGCAGCGGATATTTTGAGAAGAGCCAGGGAAAAGGCACCTTTGATGTATAACGGTAACAGGATCAGCATCTTCCCTGACTACACGGCAGGTGTTGCTAAAGCCCGGGCTGCCTTTTCAGATGCACGGAAGGCGCTACGAGGCCGACGTGATGTGCGCTTTGGTTTTTTTTACCCCGCAAGATTCCGGATCACTTTCGGGAATGAGAGTCAGGACTTTCATGATCCAACAAAGGCCATGGACTACATAAAGAACAATATCCTGGCCGAAGCTGATGATCCTTGAGGTACCATGTTTGGATTATATAGCGTGAGTCCACAGGTTATGATTGCAGTGGGTGCGTAATCTGTTAAAATATGTTTTTGTTTTTTTTTATGGTGACAAGAATAATACATTTTTTTTTCCTATCCTGTATTGCTATAGTGTATTGTGTTGAGTATTTTGAAAATTTTCATTTAATGTTGTTCCTTATCATAATTTAGTCTGCAGGGGCCTGAGCTCCTTTAGTAAATTTGTTTTGCCGATTTAATTTCTGCTCCTTTTTTTTTCTTTGCTGTGGACACAGCCTACCATAGCAGGTTGTGTATTTAGCTGCTAATATACAGTGGCTAGGGACTTAATCCCACCATTTAGTATTTCGTTTGTTCGATATACATTTTGTTTTTGTGTTTCTTGCGTTCTGATCCCTTTGTTCCCCGGGGATCACATATTATTTAAAAGAGCAACAGAGTCACTATTTGTTACTTACTGGAACCATATTCTCTGTCATGAAGTCTTTTCCACTTCGATGCAACATTCCTATGTGAAGTAATATTCCCTATGTTGTTTCTGCTGTACTCTCGATCATGGGCCCGCCTCTGCCTCAAAACAACTTTTATGATGCCCTATACTGTAACTATCTGCACCACAGTACTTAAGTTATGAGCCCATTGACAATTATAAGTTATAATGTGAAGGGTCTAAATAGCCCCATTAAAAAGAAGAAAATATTATTACAGCTTAAACGTTTGAAGTGTCAAGTAGCACTATTACAAGAAACCCATTTGTCCGATGATGAGCACCTGAAATTAAAGAAATCCTGGGCAGATAAGGTGTATTTCTCATCTCACCGCTCAGGTAAAAGAAGAGGGGTTGCAATATTAATACATAGACAAGTTAATTTTGTTGATACATTTGTACATGCAGATGGAGAAGGTAGATTTATTCTGGTAAATGGGCTGCTTGATGGCATACCTGTCTCCCTAATTAATGTGTATGCCCAAAATGAGGACCAACCAGGCTTCATCAAATTACTATTTAACAGAATCACGGAGTATAGTGTTGGTCTTTTACTCATGGGGGGAGACTTTAATTGTGTAATGTCACAACAAGATAGACAACCTCCACCTAAAGCATCCATATCCAAGATGGGCAAGATGCTTAAATATTTGACTGCTGAAGCAGGAATGGTTGATGTATCAAAATTACCAAAAGAAAGAAATTTTACATTTTACTCTAACAGTCATGCATCCTATTCAAGGATTGATTATTTTTTCACTTCTAAAGCTGAACTCCATAGAGTTGAAGACATAACCATCATGCCCATTACAATCTCTGATCATGCCCCAGTGGTTCTTCAGTGGGACATGGGATTGACACCAACTTATAAACAATGGAGATTGAACGCCTCTCTTCTTAATGATAAAGATTTCATTACTCTCATTAAAACAGAGCTCAAGAACTATCTTGATATAAATGATACACCTGGCATGTCTCCTCTTGTACTTTGGGACTGTGCAAAAGCCTATTTAAGAGGCTGTATAATTTCTTATGCTACTGCAAAAAGGAGGCAAAAAATGGCTAAACAAACAGAATTGGAGCATAAAATTAGGGAGCTCGAACATAAGCATAAACGAGGGATGGCGTCTAATCTCTTAACTGAACTCAAAGCAGCCCGCTCAGAGCTACAAGAGCTACCATCAGAGAAGATCGAGGGAACTTTACGTTTTGCCAAGCATCAGCATTATGAACATGGAAATAGAGCGAGCAGGCTTCTGGCTTTAAAATTACGTAAACAACAATCTTCTAATATTGTACATAAAATAAAATCTGGACACAAATATATAGTAAAGCCTAAGGAAATAGCTGAAACATTCGGAGAATTTTATAAATCTCTCTACCAAGATACTGATACATGCCCTGATGAGTCCAATATTGCTCAATTCTTACAGGATATTAATATACCTCAGTTATCTGGCGAAATTGCTGCAAATTTGGATGAACCAATCCAAGATTGGGAAATAAAACAATGTATTTTATCTCTCAAAAATAATAAATGTCCTGGTCCAGAGGGATTTATCAATGAGTTTTATAAATGTTTCCATGAAGAACTTATTCCACTCCTCTTAAAAGCTTATCACCATTCATTAGAAACAAAAACAATGGCTGTGTCATGGGCAGAAGCTACTATAGTGGTATTACAGAAGGAAGGTAAAGATCCCACTGATTGCAGCTCTTACAGGCCATTGTCTATGTTAAATGGAGATGTTCTTATCTTGAAGGGTGTATTGGCACGGTGACTAAATGACATAATAACTAACATTATTCATCCAGACCAGACTGGGTTTATTGTCTGGAGACATTATGCAAATAATTTACGTCGTTTGTTTAATATCTTATCATACCAAAAACAAAGCAAAACCAAGACAGTTGTATTATCACTGGATGCCCAAAAGGCTTTTGATAGAGTGTCATGGAAATATCTTATTCAAACATTAAAAAGATTTAATTTCGGCCCTAAATTTATTGACTGGATTGAAACCATATACTCTTCACCTCAAGCAGCTGTGAGAGTTAATGGGTTTCGATCTACAAGGTTTAACTTGGAGCGTGGTTGCAGACAAGGGTGTCCTCTGTCACCCTTGCTCTTTGCTTTAAGTATAGAGCCAATGGCCCAACTCATTAGAGATGACAATAATATTAAAGGGGTGCTGATTGGCAAAGAAGTACATAAAATATCACTGTACGCGGATGATGTCCTACTGTATCTGACAGAGCCATCCTGTACAATTCCATGTTTAATGAAAATTATATCAACATATGGATATTTCTCAGGATATAAAATTAATGTTGATAAAACTGAGGCAATGGACATTTTGGACAATATTTCACCAGAGTTTAAACAACAAAGTGGCTTTTGTTGGCCTAAAGAAGGTATAAAGTATTTGGGCATCTATGTTCCCCTTTCATTAGACAAGATATTTGATGCAAATTATGGTAGGATAATTAGTACTATAAAAAATGACCTAAACCGTTGGTCATCATTGCCTTTGTCTCTCCTAGGTCGCATAGAAGCCATTCGTATGAATGTTCTGCCTAGGCTTTTATATCTGTTTCAAATGTTACCAATACTAATACCTAAGTCAACATTTGAAGAAATGGACAAAACATTCTCAAAATTTATATTATATACGGATAAAATATAAAACACTTCAAAGACTTAAGGAAGAAGGGGGGCTTAACCTGCCAAACTTGAAATATTATTTTTGGGCTTCACAATTAAAACCATTGATTTCATGGATGCAGAATGACATTCATACGAGATGGGTGGACATTGAACAAAACCTGAGCCTCAAACCACTACAAGCTTTGCCTTTTGCTAATATTCCAGTAGTGGGCTTATCAAGGTGGACTAAAACCACACTTGATATCTGGAAGAAGGTTGGAATTGCCTTTAAGTTACCAACTAGTCTATCTGCCTTGTCTAGTATCGGGCATTTAAAATCCTTTATACCAAGCAGATTGGATACGAACTTTCTCAAGTGGGCTGATCATGGGCTTATTTACATACATCAGTTAGTCGATAAGGATGGTTTTGTATCGTTTGAATATTTGAGAAGACGCTTCCAACTCCAAAAAAATGATTTTTTCAGATATCTGCAAATACGATCTTTTTTGGTTTCTCATAAAGAGTGGGATAAAGTGCTAGACCCATCACTCATTGAACATTTTTTAATTCAAACTCAAAAACACAAAGAGGATAAAAAAGTGATCTCAAAGTTATACAAAATATTTGGTTTAATGGCTCAAAATAAACCTATTCTGGCAAAACAAAGATGGGAGGCAGAGGCGGGTCAAATTTTCTCTGATCAAATGTGGGAAGAGGTATGTACAGTGGCGCATAAGACCACAAATTCAAATACATGGAGGGAATTTAAATGGAAGATATTTAGTAGATATTTCAGAACACCAGATATTGTGGCCAAGATGACACCAAATGTTCCAAGCCTGTGTTGGAGAAATTGTGGTACAGAAGTGCCTAATCACACACACATTTTCTGGTCGTGCCCTAAAATGCAAACATTTTGGGATGAGGTATACAAGGCAATAAATCATGTGTTTCAAGTTACAATACCAAGGGACTTGGCAGTAGCAGTTCTTGGCATCACCCCTCCGGAAGTGCATGGGAGAGCACCAGCATACCTCCTAAACATACTTTTTGTAGCAGCCTTGAAATGTGTCACTGCCTCTTGGATGAAAACAGACCCACCCTCCTTCAATGCATGGCTTCAAAAAGTACAAGAACTTTATCACATGGAGAAGATTAGTTACACACTGAGACTCCAATTACCTACTTTTAAATCAAGATGGCATCCAGTAGAAGTCTCTTTATTGTAGTTGCTCCAGGTGGCTATTAAGCACTTGGTTTTATTTTTTTTTTTTTTGACAGATGCTGTTTCTCTTATATTGATGTGGAATTTGTGTATTAAATAGTCTTGACTACATATGGTAATTATATCTGTAATGACTCTGTTGTTAAAAATTTTAA
This sequence comes from Pholidichthys leucotaenia, assembly GCA_020510985.1. NCBI lineage: Eukaryota > Metazoa > Chordata > Actinopteri > Cichliformes > Pholidichthyidae > Pholidichthys > Pholidichthys leucotaenia. The sequence continues at coordinate 316,576,006 of CM035839.1, read as the reverse complement.
TAAAATATAAGTTCTAAAAAAAAAATCAGTACCTCCAAGTCCGAGTCCATGGTCCTCAGCCGGAAGAAGGTGGATTGTGCTCTCCAGGTTGGGGAAAAGCTCCTGTCCCAAGTGGAGGAGTTTAAGTATCTCAGGGTCTCATTCACGAGTGAGGGGAGAATGGAGGGAGAGATTGACAGATGGATCGGAGCAGCATCTGCGGTGATGCAGACGACGTACCGGTCTGTTGTGGTGAAGAGGGAGCTAAACTCTAAGGCAAAGCTGTCGATTTACCAGTCAATCTACGTTGTACCCTCACCTATGGTCATGAACTTTGGGTTATGACCAAAAGAATGAGCTCGCGGATACAAGTGGCTGAAATGAGCTTTCTCCGTAGGATTGCTGGACTCATCCTTAGAGATCGGGTGAGGAACTCAGTCATCCGGGAGAGGCTCAGAGTAGAACCGCTGCTCCTCCACATTAGCCACGGTTACATGAAAAAAATGTCTTCAATCTGATTACAATTCATATCAGAACTTTACTGTTTACATGGATCTCGAAAAAGTTGATCCGATTAAGATGTGCGTTTTCATGCGTCACGTTTGAATGGACTAAATCATTTTGATATGCGCACAATTATCCGATATTCTGGAAATAGTAGAAGAACCACCAACATCCGATGTAAACAAACCTTGCTTTGTGTCTTTCTCTTTTTGAAATGGATCTGTATTGTTATTCAGACTGTACTTTTGCTTCTGCTGGTCTCCGTAATGAAGCTACAAGTAACATACTTCTGCATATGACGAACAGAGGACAGCAGGACGATACAGACCAGTTTTGTTTTTCTCCCGCTATGTCTTCCGCTAGCTGCTGTAAAGGCGGAAATATGTCACATCAACATATGGCTGACGTACAGACATGTGCAGTAAACATATTTTCTGCCCAATCTTCGGAATAAGTGTTTATATGCGCACCAATCGGATTAACAATCGGTATAACCCATCCATCTCAATCGGAATGAAATTTTGATCCAAATGAGTGTGATTGGGTCAGAATATTCAGATTGGCATGTTTACATGAAGCATTTTTATTCCGATCAGGCTTTTAATCCGGTTACTTGTGTCCATGTAAACATGGCTATTGAAAGGAGCCAGTTGAGGTGGTTTGGGCATCTGATCAGGATGCCTCCTGGACGCCTCCCACTTGAGGTGTTTCGGGCACGTCCCACTGGGAGGAGACCCCGGGGTAGACCCAGGACATGCTGGAGAGACTACGTCTCCCAGCTGGCCTGGGAACATCTTGGTATCCTCTCTGAAGAGCTGGAGCAGGTGGCTGGGGAGAGGGAAGTCTGGGCTTCTCTGCTTGAACTGCTGCCTCCGTGGCCCGGACCTCTGGAAAAGCAGTAGAAGATGGATGGATGGACATTCAATTTTCATGAGAAAAAGCAGCTTCCAAATGGCAACCCCCTACACACATTTCTAAGAAAAAAAAATTCTGAAATTTACAACGGTAAAGTCACAAATTTACAAGAAAAAAAGTTTTCCTGAAACATTTTAATATATATATAAAAAACCTTTTTTCCTCATAAATCCCCAATTTTTTAATTTTTTCACCAATTAGTGAGGGTTTTGTTGTAAATATTTTTCTTGGAAAGTTAAATTTAAAAAAAAAAATTGCAACTTTTTCCTGATAAATTTATTGCTCTTTTTCCTATAAATTAGCCATGTTTTATGATAAACTTGTTACCTTTCCTATAATTTTTTTAATATAAAATTTGCAACTTTTTCGTTGAATTTTCATTATTTTTCTTGTCCATTTGCTACTATCCTCTCTCTGATATACTAAGTTTCCCTATATAAACTAGGCAGTGGCTATGGATACGGAAGCTGTATCCCTGTGCAAAATTCCTCTTGGGTCTGAAGAGTTGACAGTCCAACAAAACCCTTTCAGATCAACTCCAAGCCCGCTGCTGCTGTGGCTTAGGTAGGTGGTATGTTGGGCCTGTGATCAGAAGGATACTGGTTTGCATCCTGCTATCGGCACCTTGTCCAAACCATTTTACTTTATATGAGATGAAATTTAGAGTTAAAATTAAGAGGTTAACCTTAGGATTTGGTAGTGGGCAAGATTAAAAAGGTAGTAAATAGATACTGATTAAAATTTTGAAACAAATAAATGCCTCAGATTTCTGTACCTGTAACCTTATGCTTTTAAAATACGCATTAATAGAACATACTGGCCAATCAGATTCGAGCCATATCTGTAACAAGAATTCTATGGGTACGGTTCCGTATCCATAGCCACCACCTATAAACTATCCTTTAAGTCTTTATGGGGATGAAGGAGGGCAGGTTAACAGATGAGGATTTTGGCTCATTTTGCTGAAAAGAGGAGTAGACTTTTTAAGTTGGGGTTTTTTTTGCAAATATTTATTTATTTGAATGCAGGCTTAATATTTTATTTCTTGAAAAACAAGCTTTTTCTTATTTTTGCAAAGATTTTTTGTATTTTGAACAGATTAATTTTTTAATGGCGACTGCCCATTTTTTGTCACTGACTTTTGCATAATTAATGATGAAGACCATGGCGTCTGTGTGAGTTGATAATTTTGTGGAAATCTGTGGGGTATTAAATATGTCCATGAGTGTATAGGTATTAAAATAAAGGTGCTCTACTAGCCAAAAATTGGAAGTATACAAAAGAATAAGACCAATGGAATAGAAAATATAAATAAGCGTGTAAATTAAAAATACTACAGGTCCATTCTCAAAAGTGCATTATAGACACAGAGGTTTGGAAATACTGATGACAGTAAATATATTCTCAAAGACAGATAACTCATATGCTAGCGCTAAATTGTTCATAACAGTGGAGCTTACTAACCAAGGCTTTTAATGGAAATGGCCCCATCTTAAACAATGGAATGTAAAATTCAAAATTTGGTTTGTGTTTGAGTGGCTCACACAGTGCTGCACCTGGGGCCCAAAATTTTGTGCTACACCCCTGTGGATACCCTTGAATTTCCCTCTGGACTGTAACAAGCAAAAAGTAAAGTATAGGTTTCAGTTTACCTTTATTTGTATAAGATCAATTCACGAGTCATCTCGTAGTATTTTAAATGATAGGCAAGTAAGGCCCCATAAGCTTGGAGCATCCAGATATTGTGCTCATGTACAACCCCAATTCCGGTGAAGTTGGGACGTTGTGTAAAATGTAAAAAACAAAATATAAGGATTTAAAAATCCCTTTCAACCTATATTCAATTTAGAACACTACAAAGACCAGAAATTTAATGTACAAAATGATAAACTTTATTATTTTGTTGCAAATATTCACTCATTTTGAATTTGATACCTGCAACATGTTCAAAAAAGCTGGAACAGAGGTAAGAAAAGACCGGGACAGTTGCAGAATGCTCAAAAAAAAAACCACCTTTCTGGAACATTCCGCAGGTGAGTGGCATGATTGGGTATAATGGGAGCATCCCCGAAAGGCTGTCGTTCACAAGTAAGGATGGGGCAAGGTTCACCAGTTTGTGAGCAACTGCGTGGAAAAATAGTCCAACAGTTTAAAAACATTTCTCAACAATTACAACTGCAAGGAATTTAAGGATTTCATCATGTATAATCCATAATACTGTGGGGGCATGGTGGGGGGTTTCTCCACCCAGAGAGGGCAGGGGGAAGGGGGAACAATGGACCAAAGGGGGAGGTGTCACGGGGGGGTGGTATCAGACGGGACTGTTGGGTCAATGCACCCCCCGGGCAGAGTGAGAGCTACCACAGCTGGGTAGGAGGAGGGTGTGAGAGCGACCCGGAGTAATGTCATGTTAATGTGCCACACATTCCTTTGTTCAAACTACAATGTGTTACGGTCAGAAGTTCTGGGTCTTGATGCATGGAAGTAAAGATATAAAAGTTTAATGCACAGAGACCCGGGATTGCTGTTTTGCTGTACTTCATGTTGGAGATGGAATAAAGTTTGTGTCGTCTAGCTCGTTGCCTCGCCTGCCTCCCTTCTCCACAGTGGTGACCCTAAGACGTGCCATGGAAAGCGAGCCGAGCGTCGCCCCGGAGGCTGCCGGGAGGGAGAGCACCGGCGGCGCGTGCGCTGTCTCAGTCAAGTTCCCAGACTTCTGGCTTCACAGCCCGACTGCGTGGTTCCTGCACATAGAAGCCCAGTTTGCACTCCGCGGGATAAAAACGGATGACACAAGATATTACTACGTGGTCGCTGTGCTGGATGCGCGCGCCACGCAACAGGTGACGAGCCTGCTACAGGAGCCGCCGGCCCAAGGAAAATATGAAGTGCTCAAAAGGATGCTTCTCCAGCTCCCAGAAGAGCCTCATCCTACTGGTCAACGCAGACCGGGTGGCAGGAGGCAGGAGGCAGCGGTCCCAAGCTTATGGCTGCTAACAGATCCACCATCAGGACATTTGGCGAACGGACACTGACGATTTGCTTACACGGGCGCAACTTTCAGTAGAACTTTGTTGTAGCCACATGTTCCGCCCCCATTTTGGGCATAGGTTTTCTATGTGCTTATGGGTTGTTAGTTGAGGTTGCTAACAGGGGATTAGTGGATGCTGTCTCTTTTGCCTCTCTGCCCTGTACAGCTCAGGGAGCTGGGTCGACAACACTGGCTAACGTTATAGCTCCAGGGGATAAGTACCAACAGTTACTTGCCCAGTTCCCAGCACTCACGGTCCCGATGTTTTCGGCTACGATAACGAAACATGGGGTCGAACATTTCATAGCTACGAGAGGGCCGCCGGTATTCATGCGACCTCGGCGCCTGGACTCAGCTAAACTGACCAGCGTGCAAGGAGTTTGCCAACTTAGAGCAGTTGTCTATCGTCAGGCGCTCCAACAGCCCGTGGGTATCCCCGCTACACATGGTGCCTAAAGCTGACAGGTCGTGACAACCGTGCAGCGATTTCTGGCGCTTGAACAACGCCACGGAACACGATCGCTATCCTATTCCACACATACAGGATTTTTCCGTGCACCTGGCCAGGGCACGTGTTTTTTCCAAAGTGGATCTGGTCTGCGGTTACCACCAGGTCCTGGTGGTCACAGAAGACATTCCAAAAATGGTGGTAATAACGCCTTTCAGCCTTTTCGAGTTTTTACGCATGCCGTTTGGATTTAAAGGCGCTGCGCAGACCTTCCAGAGGATGATGGACGCAGTGCTGCATAACTTGTTCTTTGTTTTCATCTACTTAGACGACATTCTGGTAGCCAGCACATCCGAGGAGGAGCACATCACCCATCTCAAGACAGTTTTTCAGAGATTGGGAGCGTATGAGCTGATAGTCAACCCGCCGAAGTGCCAGTTCGGTGTGCCAGTGATTGATTTTTTGGGCCACCACATTTCACCAGAACCGGAGTGGTGGCTCAGTTGGTAGAGCATCCGCCCCACACCCGGGAGGCAGGGGTTCAAATCCCGGCCGGGTCATACCAAAGACCATATAAAAATGGTGCTTTCTGCCTTCTAGCGGGGTGCTCCACATAATGGAATGGGGAAAGTAAAGTTACACACAGAGCTACCAGAGGACTGACCCCCCGCTGTAGCTTTCACTACTTACTGTAGCTGTGTGGCCTAGGGTCAGAGAAACGGAGATAGGTGCCGCCCATATACACCTTCAGGTGTGAAGGGATTAACTAACTAACATTTCACCAGATGGTGTGATCCAGTTACTGGATAAGGTGCACGTGGTGTCGGATTTTCCACGTCCGCAGACCATGAGAGCACTGCAGGAGTTTTGGGGAATGGTCAATTTTTATAAATGTTTCCTTCCCCGAGCAGCCCAGCTGATGCAGCCATTGTATACTATGCTTAAAAAAAGAAGCCCACGGAAACCATTGACTGGAGTCCCGAGCGAGACCAGGCTTTTGCAAATGCCAAAACAGCGCTGACGGATGCCACGTTGCCAGCCCACCCGGAGCCATCCACATGGATAGTGCTCACTATGGATGCCTCTGATGTTGCCATAGGGGCAGTGGTGGAGCAGTGCATCTTAGGTTCGTGGCAGCTGCTAGCATTTTTTAGCCGAACCTTGCGTGACAACAAACGCAAATACAGCACATTTGAGAGGGAATTGCTAGCTCTCCCCCTGACGATGCGCCATTTCCAGTTTTGGCTGGAAGGGTGCGAGTTCACCGCGTTCGTAGACCATAAGCTGCTGACGTATGCGATGGCCAAGGTCTCGGAACCGTGGTCGGCCCGGCAGCAATGGCATTTGGCTGCAATTTTGGAGTTTACTACCAACATTAAACACGTTGCTGGTAAGCTCAACATCGTGGCCGATTGCCTGTCACGCGCATTAATCGCCCCACTCTATATGGGAATTGATTTCCCTGCCATGGCTGCGGAACAAGCCGGGGACACAGACATTTGTGTGCTCCAGTCTGCGCTAACTGGGTTAAGGCTGGAGAACAGGGTGGTGCAAGAAGGATGCCCTCCCTTGCTCTGTGACGTCTCCACTGGCCGCCCATACCCGGTGGCTCCGAGCTCTTGGCACTGTCGCGTTTTTGAATCGGTCCACTCCCTTTCGCATCCGGGAGTGCGCGCTTTGGTGATGCTTGTGGGGGTGAAATTCGTCTGGCTGCACTTGTGCAAGGAGGTGAAAAAGTGGGCTGCAGCTTGCGTTGCATACCAGCGGGCCAAAGTGCACAAGCACACCAGAGCCCCCCTCGAGCCGTTCCAAATCCCGGCCAGGAGGTTTGACCACGTCCACGTGGATTTAGTGGGACCCCTCCCTCTGTCACAAAGTTTTACGCACCTTTTAACAATTGTGGACCACACCACGCGCTGGCCTGAAGTGGTCCCGCTGGCTTCTACCACGTCCGCAGAAGTAGCGCACGCTTTTTTGTCGGCTTGGGTTGCACGTTTCAGATCTCCATCGGACATCACGTCCGACAGGGGTCCACAATTTGTTTCGGAACTGTGGTCCACAATGGCCCAGAGCCTGGGGGTCAAAATTCACCGCACTACCGCGTACAACCCCCAGGCTAACGGCTTATGCGAGCGTTTTCATAGGTCGCTTAAAGCAGTGCTCAGAGCTTCACTCATGGACACAAATTGGGTCGACCACCTGTCCTGGGTTCTTTTAGGGTTGCGCTCCGCACCAAAGGAGGATTTGGCAGCCTCCCTGGCAGAACTCGTTTTTTTCTCAGCCGCTGCGGATCCCCTGAGAGTTTTTACCGGAAAACCCCACACCCGAGGCTGATCCGCCTGTGCAATTTTTACACAGTACGGAGGCTGTGAGCGTACCGGGCCTGGCCCATCATTGTTTTGCCTGCACATTCGTCTCAAAAAGCTTGCAGAATGCCGGTTTTGTTTTTGTCAGGCCCGCCATACAACAGACCGTTCAGGGTGTTGGAACCTGGGGCAAAGCATTTTGTGTTAGACTTGGGGGGACGTAGGGAGACTGTCAGCCTGCTTTTGTGTTGGCAGATGAACAGATGGTGTTGGCCCAAGCTCCCTGGCGCGGACGCCCACCATTGGTGGCTCCGCAGGTTGGTGAGCCCTCAGCAGGGACCTGCACTCATGAAGATTATGTGTTTTCCCCCCTTCGTTTTGCCCTCCACAGACTGATGTGCCCTCCTGTACATCTCGCCAGCAGGGCAGTTTGACTGCTACAGCCACTGTGGGCGCCAGCACAAGCCCAAAGGACGGGGGATTAGTGCCCCTTCTGGGTGTTCAGGGGGGCTGTGTAAGAGTATGATGGGGGTTTCTCCACCCAGAGAGGGCAGGGGGAAGGGGAAACAGTGGACCAAAGGAGGAGGTGTCACGGGGGGGTATCGGACGGGACTGTTGGGTCTATGCACCCAACGGGGAGAGTGAGAGCTGCCACAGCCGCTGGAAGGAGGGTGTGAGAGCGACCCCAGAGTAAAGTCATGTTAATGTGCCACACATTCCTTTGTTCAAACTACAATGTGTTACGGTCTGAAGTTCCAGGTCACGATGCATGGAAGTAAAGATATAAAAGTGGAATGCACAGAGACCCGGGATCGCTGTTTTGCTGCACTTCGTGTTGGAGAGGGAATGAAGTTTCTGTGTCGTCCAGCTCGTTGCTTCGCCTGCCTCCCTCCTCCACAATATCACCAAAAGATTCAGAGAATCTGGAGAAATTTCTGCCTGTAAGCGGCAAGACTGTAAACCAGCATTGAATGCCCGTGACCTTAAATCCCTCAAGCAGCACTGCATTAAAAACTGACGTCATTCTGGAAAGTACAAGTGCATCTCAATATATTAGAATGTCATTGAAAAGTTAATTTATTTCAGAAATTCAATTTAATAAGTGAAACTCATATATAGATTGACTAGCAGCAATACCTGCTCAATGTGGCATGCATACTGTAGTTTAGTCATCATGAAACTACAGTAGCCAATTGGAAGCAAGTTTTGGCTTCATATATTTACCAGTGAGACGATGCATTTGTTATGCAGTGATCAGCCATAATTCTAAAAAAATTGCAACAGCAAAATAAACTTGCTGCATCATCATCCCCTCACTCTCACAACAATTGCAATCAAGCGTTTGCAATAACTGGCAATGAATCTTTTACAACACTGTGGAAGAATTTTGGCCCACTCATCTTTGCAGAATTGTTGTAATTCAGCCACATTGGAGGATTTTTGAGCATGAACCGCCTTTTTAAAGTCATGCCACAGCATCTCAATCAGATTTTGACTAGGCCACTCCAAAGTCTTCATTTTGTTTTTCTTAAGCCATTCAGAGGTGGACTTGCTGGTGTGTTTTGGATCATTGTCCTGCTGTAGAACCCAAGTGTGCTTCAGCTTGAGGTCACTAACAGATGGCCGGACATTCTCCTTCAGGATTTTTTGGTAGACAGCAGAATTCATGGTTCCATTTACCACAGCAAGTCTTTCAGGTCCTGAAGCAGCAAAACAGCCCCAGACCATCACACTACCACCACCATATTTTACTGTTCAAGGTTCAAGGTGACTTTATTAATACCCGTAGGTAGATTCTTTTTACAGTCTGGAGAGGGCATCTCAAACACACAATTTTGAACATCAAAACATTAAAAACACAGGACACATACATCAGACAATTTAAAAACAGCACAGACTAAAGACATGGACACGTACTCCAGAAACTTACTGAACGTGTTTAAAAAGACTAAAAATAGATAGATAAAAAACCCAACTAAAATAAATAAAAGAACCCGTAGCAAACCAGATAAAAGCATTATACCACACCAGAAACCAGTAAAAAAGTAGATAAGACCACATAAAAAGGCCAGACCCAAGAGTTTAAATAAAATGCATTAAGGCCTGTTTAAAAGAACGATAGCAGCAGGAACAAAGCTGTTCCTGTACCGTGTGGTTCTGCATCTGGGGACTTTGAACCTCCGTCCAGAGGGTAAAAGCTGGAACTCACTGGCCAAGGGATGGGAGTCATCAGCTGTGATAGAGGTGGCCAGCCGCTGTACCTGCCTGGTGTACAGGGCCTCCAGACTCAGCTGTGACACCCCCCCCCCCCCCCCCAATGAGACGACTGTGTGGTCTATATTACTCATATATTCCATACCTACATATGTTAGGACATGTGAAATGCTTAGTGACTGCATATGTAAGGAACTTCACACCTCTGAAAGGACAAAGGAATCTCACCCGCCGTGTGAAGAACAAAGACGTCCCAGGGCGCAACGGCGGAGACCGGAGGAGTCACCCTCACCCCCCAAGACGAGGAGAGGAGTTCCCATCACCTCCCAAGATGAGGAGAGGAGATAACAGGACAATGGGGGGATTAAGATAACGAGGGATGTCAGCCTTTGTAATGCCTGCCTTTGATGTGTGCCTGTATTTAATCAGCGAGCTGGCAGAACTCTGCCTCTTTTTACCTTCTGCCACGCTCTGCACCTGATGAGACAAGTTAGGAGAGCTGTTCATTAAAACGCTGCTTTTAAACAAAATCGCCTCATTATTTCCAGCTCCTCTACACTGGTGACCTTGACGCGAGTATGGACCGGAGGCGTTCTTCTTCAAGCGACTCATCCGTGGTGACTCAGGCAGACGCCAGCAACTACGCAGACGAGGGAGCGGACGAACAACCGTTCCCTCCGGCAGAAGGAATTGAGAGAGCTCAACCGAGCTCCAGCACCGCTGTGAGAGCCGAAGCAAGGCACCCTCACCCAGCGGGCACAACAGTGATGGTGTGCGCGAACGCCGTCACTGTCAAGCTGCCAGACTTCTGGCGAGAAGACCCCGCCTCTTGGTTTCAGCAGGCTGAAGCCCAATTCATACTGGCGGGCATCACGGCAGACGATACGAAGTTCTATCATATCGTCTCCAAACTCGACTCCGCCACTTCGAAGTGTGTGCGGAGCTTGATCCGGCGACCACCGACCCGGGACAAGTACGAGACGCTCAAGGCGACCATTGTGGCGAACTACGTCCCGTCAGCGGAGGAAAGAGCTGAGAAAATCCTGGCGATCTACGGCCACAGAGGGGGCAATCCGAAGGCCCTCATGGAGGATTTGCTGCAGCTCAAGGAAGAGGACAATGACAATTTCCTCTTCCAGTTTATTTTCCTTAGCACGCTGCCGCCACACATGAGAGGGACACTCGCCAGCATGAAGTGCAACGACCACCAAGACTTCCGCACACTGGCCAATGAGGCTTACCGGCTCGTCAACGCCTGCAAGGAGCTGACACCCACAGCGGCATCCGCAGACCTCAAAACCGACGCCCTGAGCCATGGAGAGCCACAACCCGCGGAACAGACCCAGCCCACGGTGACAGCGGCACGGTCCAAACGTGACAAACAGAACGACGTCTGTTATTACCACCACCGCTTCGCTGAGAAAGCCCGCAAATGCGTTTCCCCCCTGCAAATTCGCGATGTCGGGAAACGCCAAAGCCGAGGGCCGTTAACAGCAGCGGTTCTCGGCGAGAAAAACAAGCTGTTGTACGTGACGGATGGACACACAGGCAAGCAGTTCCTCATCGACACAGGAGCTCAGCTGAGTTTCGTCATGCCCTCCCACGCAGATCGAGCCATGGGCACCCGGGGCAACGGAGCAGTGGCAGCCAACGGCTCTGACATTGACACGTTTGGCGAAAAGAGCCTGCACCTCCTCATCCACGGCCGCAGCTACAGATGGACATTTGTTGTAGCGGCGATGAGTTTTAACTTGTTAGGCGCAGATTTTTTGTGTGCACACGGGTTATTAGTGGATCTAGCAAATAGGCGCCTGGTTAATGCACTATCTTTTGCTTCTATTCCATGCTCAGCTCGAGTTTCTCCACCACCTGTGCAGGCCAACGTCACCACGGCAGGAGGTAAGTTTGAGCAACTCCTCACCCAATTTCCAGCACTCACAACCCCCAAATTCTCAGCCACTGTAGCTAAACCCGGAGTTAAACACTTCATTCCGACAACGGGACCTCCCGTTTTTGCCAAAGCTCACCGCTTAAACGCGGCCAAGCTCAACATAGCACGGGACGAATTTGCAACTCTCGAAAAATTGGGCATTGTTAGACGCTCGAAGAGCCCCTGGGCTTCACCACTTCACATGGTTCCGAAATCCGACGGTTCTTGGAGACCGTGCGGAGATTACCGCAGATTAAACAATGCTACAGCGCATGACCGCTACCCAATCCCTCACATTCAGGACTTTTCACTGCATCTAGCGGGTGCGCGCATTTTTTTCAAAGATAGACTTAGTCGGGGACTTCCGGTTATGGCTGCCACGTAGGACGGACGTGTCTCGCTCTGCTCTGCTCCTGGAGAAAAAAAATCGGCAAATAACTCTCTCATTTGGGACAGAACGTATCCCAGCATTTGGGCGAGGATATGTCGGCGAAGCCTAAGGCTGGAAAACCAGGAAAAGGAAAAAGCGAGCCGCCGAAACAGTCCAAATTAACGGACTTTCAGGTCTGTGACGCAGCAAACAAAACTCCATATATGGCGGAGGAAGCTGGCGGCGGTGCGATGTTTGCGGGGAATGGCGCAGATGCGCTGATGGCAGCCATGAGTTCAATGAGAGCGGACTTTTCCTCTAGATTTGATGGGATTATGACAGCGTTGGAAGGAATAAGAAAGGAATTGGGTGACTGTGTAGAACGAACGGCGCAGATGGAGCTCCGTCTCGCTAGTGCTGAAGATGACGTCACCCGTCTTCAATTAAAGGTGCGCACTTTGGAAAAAAAAAATAAATCTCTGGAAGATAATATTTTGGATTTGGAATCTCGGTCGAGACAGAATAATTTGAGGCTGGTGGGTCTTCCAGAGGAATCAGAAGGTCGGGACGTATGTTCCTTTCTGGAAAAGTGGATTCCGGAGGTGCTGGGCAGCGAGGAGTTGCAATCAGCAGTGGTTCTGGAAAAAGCACATCGTATTGGCCCACGGAGAGATAAGGGACCGCCGAGGACCTTAATTATGAAGTTTCTTAGCAACAGAGACAGGATGAAGATCTTCAACGCTGCACGTGCTAAAGGAGAGATTAAACACCAGGATCAGCAGGTGCGGTTCTACCCAGATTTGGCCACAGGAATCCAACAATTGAGGAAGCAGTTTGATCCCATACGTAAGGAGCTGCGTAACCTTGGGATTCGTCATGGTGTAATCTATCCTGCGAGACTGCTGACCACGTATGAGGGCAGAACCCACATCTTCAAGACCCCAGAGGAGGCGCAGGAGTTCATCAAGAAGATCAAAGAAGAAGAAGAGACTGGTGGGAGCTAAGCATGAACAAAATATAAGGTAGAATAATTAAGCATTTGCACAGGCATCTGACTGACTTGAAGTAAATAGTAAGTTTACAAAATATAGATTGTATTATATATTAAAAAAACAAAACAAAAACAAAACAAACAAAAAAAAAACTATGATGTACAAAGTTGTTAAAAATTTTGGAGTTAAGTTGGAAAACTACAGAGGAGAGTTAATGTTACGTCATTAAAAGCAGTAGAGTTGGGGTGATTGGGAGGATGAAGAAGGAGTGGCTTAGGCTGTTCCCCGTGGGTGTGGAACGGTCGATGGCTATATCGGGAGACAGAATTTTTCTTTTGATTTTGGGGGGTTTGCCACAAGTGTGGGAAGGGGAAATTTGTTTGTGTGTAGTTTGTAGGATGAATGTTCAACCACTCATGTTTTTGCTTCTCTGTATGAGCATGTTTACACTGCAAGGTAATCCCAAACTCTCTATTGATCATGGACCAAAGTGTTAATCTTAATTTAACTTCATGGAATTGCAGAGGTCTACAAAATTTAAAAAAACTTAAACAAGTTATGAATAAAATAAAGGACATGGGTTCAAGAATTGTGTTTTTACAAGAAACTCATCTGATAGAGGAGGATGTTAAAAGAATTAGGAGTAGATGGCAGGGAAGTGTATTCACCTCTTCATTTTCATCCCGAGCCAGGGGAGTTATGACTCTCATACATAAATCAGTTCCTTTTCAGGTGAAAAATGTAATTGGAGACAAATTTGGAAGATATGTAATCATTCAAGGTTCTTTGCTATTAGAAAATATAAATCTTGTGAACTTATATGGTCCCAATATAGATGATCAGAAGTTCTTTGCTAATTTATTTCTCATCTTATCATCACTTACAGGGCAACATATAATAGCAGGGGATTTTAATTGTACATTGAATCCAGGTGTGGATAGATCAACAGGACTGGATTGTACGCACATTGGATGTAGGATGACTATTAATCATTTTATGAAAGAATTGAGATTGTTAGATATATGGAGAGAAATGAAACCACAAGTTAAAGCCTATTCTTGTTATTCCAGTACCTACAAGACATTCTCACGTATTGATTATTTTTTGATTTCCACAGAATTAAGGTCCAAGATTCAAAACTGCTTTTATGATAACATCGTGATTTCTGATCATGCACCCTGTTGTCTAATATATGTAGATAAAAAATTGACAAAGGAATCAGGTAGATGGCAATTTCAGCATAAATGGCTTCAGGATGAGGAATTTGTCAAGTATATAGAAAAACAGATAGACGAGTTCTTTGACATCAATACTACACAAACATCAGCATGTGTAAAGTGGGAGGCTTTCAAAGCTTTTATTAGGGGACATATTATTAGTTATACAGGATCAAAATCTAAGAAGACTCGAGAGGAGAGAGCTAAATTGGAACATAAAATAAAAAGTCTTCAGGAAAAAGTGTATGCAGGAAGTGACCCAAGGTTGGAGAATGAATTACTGATTTTGAGAGCTGAATACGACAAAAAATCAGCGAATAGAGCTGCCTCGAGTCTTCTAAGATTGAAACAATCTTTTTATGAACAAGGTGAAAAATCAGGAAAATTATTAGCATGGCAGATTAAACAATTGGAAATTAAAACACCAATTACCAGTATTATAAGTAACGGACAGGTAGTTATAGATCCTTTAGAAATTAATAGAGCCTTTAGAGATTACTATGAAAAATTATATGATACCAAAAATGAACCTGATTTAACAAAACTAAATGGGTTTTTGAACGAACTATCTATACCGTGTATTCCAAATGAAAACAGGGAGATATTGGAGTCTAAAATTAGTCAAGAAGAAGTTGGGCTAGCCATTGATAATATGAAATCAGGAAAAAGTGCAGGACCAGATGGTCTTCCAGTTGACCTTTATAAAAAATTTAAGAATAAATTAATAAAACCTTTTTTGGAAATGGTTTTAGAAGCATTTCAAAATAATAATTTACCATCATACATAAATAATGCCTTAATTATACTGTTGCCAAAACCAGGTAAGCCCTCTAATAAATGTGAAAATATGAGACCAATAAGCCTATTAAACGCCGACCTTAAGATAATCTGTAAAATTTTAGCAAGACGAATACAAGAAATTTTACCAAATATTATTAATCGAGATCAGAATGGCTTTATAAAGGGTAGACAAGGCTTCCATAATGTAAGAAGACTATTTAATATTATTTATTTTAATAAAGAAGCACCGGATACAGCTCTCCTATCATTGGACGCCGAAAAGGCCTTTGATAGAGTTGAATGGCCCTTTCTTTTTGAAGTCCTACAAAGGTTTGGACTTGGAAATAATTTCATAAAATGGGTTCAAATAATATACAATAATGCTACAGCAGAAATCCTAACAAATAACAATATTTCAAAACCAATAAAAATCAATAGAGGATGTCGACAAGGCTGTCCACTTTCACCTTTACTGTTTACTATGGCAATTGAACCTTTAGCGATAGCGATACGTTTACATTCACAAATATATGGAATTAAAGTTGGACCAACAGAACATAAAATCTCCCTGTACGCCGATGATATAATTTTGTTTATGTCGAATCTAAAAAAATCAATTCCAACCTTGTTGAATTTAATAAAGAATTTTGGGGAAATATCAGGATATAAAATAAATAAAACTAAATCTTCAATATTAATGCTAAATGAGACCCAGAGAAATTACCCAGCCCCTGAGGTAAATCAATTCAGTGTTGTAAATCAGTTTAAATATTTAGGAATCCAAATTATGCCTAAGCTAGAATCAGTCGCCAGTGTCAACTATGAAGCCTTAATGTCAGATATCAATGAGTTAACTCAGAGATGGATGTCACTACCAATGTCGATGATCGGGAGAATCAATATACTTAAAAGTAATATTTTACCTAAAATACTTTATTTATTTCAATACATTCCCTTATCACCACCTTTAGATCTATTCTCAAGAATAAAAAAAAAGTTAGTGGAATTTATATGGAACAACAAGAGGGCTAGATTACGTTTGTCTTTATTATATTTACCATTTGATCGTGGAGGTCTGAAATGTCCAAATTTTATGTTGTACTATTGGTCGGCACAACTGAGGTCTATGACATATTATTTTTCATCAAATGATCTCCCTCACTGGACTGAAATGGAATCATACAATTTACCTTTACCTCTTCCCATATTCATATACTCAGATTCGGCAAAAAAATTACAAAAACAAGTTAAAAATCCATTTGTAAAGCATATGATCAAAATATGGTGTGAAGCTAAAAACTATTTAAAAGAACCACAGTTATTGTCACAATTTAGTCCAATATGGGGTAATCAATATTTTAAACCAGGGAGAGCGGACGCTGTATTTAAAGTATGGAATTTAAAAGGGATACAAAAGATTCAGGATTTATATTTGCCATGTGCAGACAACATAATGTCTTTTGAAGAGCTGAGGATCAAATTTAATCTCAATAGAACACATTTTTTTAAATATCTTCAACTTAGAAACTTTATTCGATCAAATCAAAATAAAGCTCTCACTCGACCTATTTATTCATCCTTGGAAAAAATGATGATGAAAGATAGTAAAAGAAAGGGTATTATTTCAGAGTTTTATAACTCATTGACACTATCTTCAAGTGAAAATTCACTGAAAAGATTAAACTACTGGAAAGAAGATCTGCAAATTGAAATTTCAGAGGAACAATGGGAATTGGCTTGTACAGAAGCTCAAACCAAATCAATAAATGCACGCCTTAAATTGATACATTTCAAATGGTTAATGCGGATGTATGTTACACCGGAGGAGTTAAATAGATATAACAAAAATATACCAGATACATGCACAAAATGCATGGAAAGTAAAGGAACCCTATTTCATTGTTTATGGGAATGTAGATTAATAAGAATGTTTTGGGAGGAGGTGAGGGTAACAATTGAAAAAATAATCTCAAAACAAATCATATTGAATCCTAAACTGTTTTTGTTGGGTCTGTACCCAGAAAAGCATAATTTCAATAAAAGTGAAAGAACATTCATAGACCTCAGTTTGCTTAATGCCAAAAAATGTATTGCACTATTATGGAAAAAGACTCATAGACCAGATGTGACTCAGTGGTTAAGACAGATGTTAACAAACCTTCCATTAGAAAGAATAACATATATACTGAAATCAAAGGAAATTGTGTTTGAGAATATATGGAGACCTTTTATTGATTATGTAAAAAATTTAAACATAACTCTTGAAGAAGAAGGTGAATGATGTGTGTGGACCTTGTAAATTCCAAACTGGTGAACATAATATGTATACTAATGTATTGGATTGTCTAGACTAAACAGAGGAGCATTGTTGAAGACTTGATTTTGTTGGTGGTTGTTGGTGTTTTTAGGGTATTTTTTTTTTGTTGTAGTACTTTAGTGTTAGTGTTTGATTGTTTGTATCATGTTTGTTAAAAAAAAAAAAAAAAGGTTCAATAAAGATATTGTGGAAAAAAAAAAAAAAGATAGACTTAGTCCGCGGTTATCACCAGGTCCCAGTCCGAGCTGAAGACGTTCCTAAAACGGCGGTTATAACCCCTTTCGGCCTTTTTGAATTCTTGCGAATGCCTTTCGGCCTCAAAGGTGCGGCCCAAACTTTTCAACGTATGATGGACGCGGTCCTACACGACCTCCCCTTTGTCTTCGTCTACCTCGACGACATGCTGGTAGCCAGCTCATCCGAGGAGGAACATGAGCAGCACCTCACTACCGTTTTTCAGAGGCTGGAAGAGCACGGACTAATAATCAATCCAGCCAAATGCAAATTCGGCGTTTCGCAAATTGATTTTTTGGGACACAAAGTCTCCCCGAAGGGGGCAGTTCCGCTTCCAGACAAAGTTTGTGCGATAGAAAGTTTTCCACGGCCCCACACAGTCAAATCGCTACAGGAATTTTTGGGGATGGTTAATTTTTACAACCGTTTCCTCCCCCACGCAGCTCAGCTCATGCAGCCCCTATATGACGCGCTCAAAAAAAAGAAGGCTTCCAGCGCGGTCGAATGGACCCCGGAGCGCGAACGCGCTTTCGCGGAAGTTAAAAACGCTCTAGCTAACGCCACAATGTTAGTTCACCCAGATCCTGCGGCCCGCATTGCACTAACCACAGATGCTTCAGACCTGGCCATAGGGGCAGTTGTAGAGCAACTTGTCAGCGGGGCCTGGCAACCTTTAGCATTCTTTAGCAAATCGCTAAACCCAACTGAACGCAAATACAGCACTTTTGACAGAGAGCTGCTGGCGCTTCATTTGTCCATCCGCCACTTCCAGTTTTGGTTAGAAGGGCGGAGTTTCACGGCTTTTGTAGATCATAAACCGCTCACCTTTGCTATGGCTAAAATTTCAGAACCATGGTCGGGCAGACAACAGAGACAACTAGCTGCGATTTCAGAGTTCACCACAGACATTCGACACGTAGCAGGCAAACTTAATGTAGTAGCGGACTGTCTCTCTCGCGCTGTGGCACCGCCAGAGCGCGAGGAGACAGATTACACTGCCTCAGCAGCGGAACTCTTCACTAACACAGACACATACGCAGCACCTATCCTTGAAGGAATAGATTATGCAGCCATAGCAGAAGAACAAAACAGCGACGCGGACGTGCGCGCGCTCTTGTCTGGACCAACAGGGTTAAGGCTGGAGAAAAAAGGGTTACGCGACGGCGTGCCCCCCCTAATATGCAATATTTCAACCGGCCGACCTCGCCCGTTAGTACCAGCTGCTTGGCGCCGCCGCATTTTTGACGCAATTCACTCCCTCGCACACCCAGGTGTGCGCGCCTCGGTCAAAATGGTTGCTGAAAAGTTTGTGTGGCCAGGCCTGCGCAAAGACGTAAAAGAGTGGGCAAAAACTTGCATTTCTTGTCAACGCGCCAAAATACACAGACACACAAAAGCCCCTCTGGAGCCTTTTCCAATCCCTGCTAGAAGGTTCGACCACATCCATGTCGACCTAGTGGGACCACTTCCTTCCTCCCAAGGTTTCACACACCTGCTAACAATGATAGACCGCACCACGCGCTGGCCAGAGGCAGTTCCTCTAGTGGCAACTACAGCGGAGGAAGTCGCTCGCGTTTTTCTAGCAAACTGGGTGGCACGTTTCGGCGTCCCATCGGACATCACGTCCGATAGGGGGCCTCAATTTGTCTCAGAGCTCTGGTCAGCCATGTCCAACAGCTTAGGGGCAACAATTCATCGCACCACCGCTTATCACCCTCAGGCTAATGGGTTATGCGAGCGTTTTCACAGGTCCTTAAAGGCCGCCCTCAGAGCCTCACTAACGGACACCAATTGGGTAAATAAACTTCCCTGGGTTTTATTGGGGTTGCGTGCTGCACCTAAAGAGGATCTAGACGTTTCCCCTGCAGAATTAGTCTTTGCTCAGCCTCTCAGACTCCCAGGTGAATTTTTACCAGAGAACCCAGAGCCAGTCCCAAGGTTTTTAGGCAGCAACGGACCGGACTCTCTTCCCGGTCCAGCTCATCACTCCTTTCCACGAGTTTTTGTCCCTCAAACTTTAAAAAAAGTGGAATTCGTTTTTGTTAAGCATGAAGCTCTAAAACCAACGTTACGCCCAGTATTCGATGGCCCTTACAGAGTGCTGGAACATGGTGATAAACACTTTGTGCTTGATTATGGGGACAGAAAAGAAACAGTCAGCATTGACAGACTTAAACCTGCCTTCTTGTTGAAAGACGAGCCTGCACAGTTGGCACGAGCACCTCGGCGAGGTAGACCCCCCAAGCGAAAAGTCTCAGCCCCCAGGCAGGGAACAGATAATCTCTCTCCTTCCCACACTGCAGATTTCCCACAAGAAGGTCCCAGCAGGACGCCTAAACCAACCTACAGCAGTTTTGGGAGAAGAATTAAACCCAGGCTGCACAGGGACTGATACCAACCACTCCACAGTTATTCTCTAATTGTGCTGCAACAGTTTAGGACCGACTTATGATTTTACTATACTGTTATGATTACCACTGAACTATCTTAGAAGCATGGCTGCTAGAAAGTTCTTCTGTGGCAACAGCTGTAACACGTAGCATGTCGTAGTAATTGTTCTAGACTGTGAATCTTTCTGTTGTCCTTTCCTAGTTGTTTGGGGGGCCTGTGGTCTATATTACTCATATATTCCATACCTACATATGTTAGGACATGTGAAATGCTTAGTGACTGCATATGTAAAGAACTTCACACCTCTGAAAGGACAAAGGAATCTCACCCGCCATGTGAAGAACAAAGACGTCCCAGGGCGCGATGGCGGAGACCGGAGGAGTCACCCTCACCCCCCAAGACAGGAGTTCCCATCACCTCCCAAGATGAGGAGAGGAGATAACAGGACAATGGGGGGATTAAGATAACGAGGGATGTCAGCCTTTGTAATGCCTGCCTTTGATGTGTGCCTGTATTTAATCAGCGAGCTGGCAGAACTCTGCCTCTTTTTACCTTCTGCCACGCTCTGCACCTGATGAGACAAGTTAGGAGAGCTGTTCATTAAAATGCTGCTTTTAAACAAAATCGCCTCATTATTTCCAGCTCCTCTACAGACTGGA
The DNA here is from genome assembly GCA_020510985.1 of Pholidichthys leucotaenia. NCBI lineage: Eukaryota > Metazoa > Chordata > Actinopteri > Cichliformes > Pholidichthyidae > Pholidichthys > Pholidichthys leucotaenia. The sequence continues at coordinate 316,555,719 of CM035839.1, read as the reverse complement.
CCATTTAATGATCTGGGCCAGTGAGTTTCTATCTTTGAGGGGCAGGTTTCTAAACCATGACACTAACGAGAAAGATAAAACTGATTCAATAAAAGCTCGATAAAAAAGTGTTATGATAGTCCTATCTACATGGAAATGGGACAACCTCCTCAAACAAAACAGGCGCTGGTGTCCCTTCCTGTTTATGGCCTCACAATTCAATTTAAAATTCAAAGTATTATCAATAATTGTACCCAGATATTTATAAAATGTGACTTGTTCCACTATTTGTTCCTTAATCTTAGTCGGTTCAGGTGTGTTGGCATTTCACCTAAAATCAATGACCATGTCTTTAGTCTTGCCTATATTCAGTTGTAGGTGCGAGTCCTCACACCATTGGACAAAGTCCTCTGTGATCGGGCCATGACTGTTTTCAGTCCCTTGGAGCAGGCTCACAATTACAGTCATCTGCATATTTTAAAATAAGTCTATTTTTAAAAGCACTCTGACACATATTAGTGTACAGAATAAATAAAAAGGGTGAAAGCACACACCCTTGTGGAGACCCAGTGGAGGAACACACCTTGTCTGATAAAAAGCCATTAACTTTAACCCTCTGTGTCCTGTCTGTTAAAAAGTTTAAAATCCAGCCCACAAGATTATTACTTAGATTAAAATGCTCTAAAAGTCTCCAAGTTAAAATGTGTGGCTGAATTGTATTAAAAGCAGACGAAAAGTCAATGAATAAAAGCCGTGCATGAGCCCCACTCCCCTCCAGATGTTTAAAAAGCAGGTTAAGGAGCGTAAGAGTCGCGTCCTCTACTCCCCTCTTAGGCCTATAGGCAAACTGCAAAGGATCAAGTACATTCTCTGTATTTTTAAGAATTTCTGAACGAACCAGTTTTTCCAAGATTTTCATAACATGAACAGCTTCTTCCCCTCTGCCATCAGACTGCTGAACAGGACTCATGACAATTATCACTGTTTTCTTTTTGCACTACCGACTGCACTGTGTAACTCCACAATATCTGCTGCTTGTTAATATATTTAAAAATTGCATAGATTAGTATTACTTATTCATATTCTACCTTTTATTGCATGCATAGTTTTTTATTTTTATCTTTAGTGCTACTCCATGTTTAATGTTGCAGCATTGCACCGAAACAAATTCCTAGTTTGTGTACTACATGAACAATGGCAATAAATCTCATTCTGATTCTGATAATTATAGAAGTCAGAGCCACTGGTCTAAAATCATTTAGTGTTGTGGGGCGACTAGATTTAGGAACCGGGACCACGACGGCGTTCTTCCAAATCCTGGGGACATGCTGCGTTTCCAAGGATCTGATGAATGTCTTATGAAAGACTGGACTCAGTTCTTTTGCACAGGTTTTGATTAACCGACCACAAATGTTGTCAGGTCCTGGACTTTTGTTGACTTTTGTGGAACGAAAGGATCTTTCAACGTCCTCCTGTGTCACAGAGAAATGCCTGCTGTCACACAATTCAAAGCTTAGCGCCTGTATTTCTCTGCTAAAATCAAACATGTTAAAACGATTATAAAAACCATTAAGAGCATTAGCAAATTCAATATCTGAGCTAAAACCATTTAAAGTGACACTAGTACTACTGGTTCTAGTGTTCTGGAGAACAGTGATCATTTTCATACTGGACCAGGCTGAGCCCAAGTTATTGGAAGCCATTTTGTTCTCCAGTAAGGTTTTATAGCTCTGTTTTGCCTTTAAAATCTCTATTTTCAGCTCTTTAGTGGCTATATGTAAGTCCAATGCCCCCCCCCCCCCCCTTGTTGAAAAGCTTGCTTCTTTTTCTTTATGGAGGACTTAACAGACTTGTTAACCCAAGGTTTATTATTAGGGTATATTCTGGCCCTCTCACTGGGTAAAAGCATATCCCTGCAGAATGCTGAATGTGAGCAGACGACCTCCGTCAGTTCGTCCAAGTCTTTACATGATTCCTCAAACACTCCCTAGTCCAGGCAGTCAAAACACTCCTGCAGAGAACACAGCATTATCTGTCCACACTTTCACCTCCTTGGTTTGGACTTTCTCCCTCTTTAAAACAGTCTTATAAGTGGGGAGAAGATGCACGCAGTTGTGATCTGCAGAGCCCGGGGGGGGGGGGGGGGGTGATTTAAAAGCGTCTTTAACAGACCCATAACACCGGTCAAGTGTCTTGCCACATCTAGTTGGACAAGAGACATATTGATAAAAGTTGGTTAGGGTCTTTTCCAGTGACACATGGTTAAAATCACCCAGTACAAAATTGGGAGCCTCTGGTAGATGGTCTGCAGTTTCTGTATAACCTCATATATAGTGCGGGAGGCGGAGGCGGCATCTGCCTTGGGGTGAATATATCAACTGTTATAAGAATCTGAGGAAACTTGCGGGGCAAATAAAACGGGCGCAGAGACACAGACAGGAGTTCAACGTCTGGCACACATACAGTGGGGCAAAAAAGTATTTAGTCAGCCACCAATTGTGCAAGTTTTCCCACTTAAAAGATGAGAGAGGTCTCCAATTTTCATCATAGGTATACCTCAACTATGAGAGACAAAATGAGAAAAAAAATCCAGAAAATCACATTGAAGGATTTTTAAAGAATTTATTTGCAAATTATGTTGAAAAATAAGTATTTGGTCACCTACAAACAAACAAGATTTCTGGCTCTCACAGACCTGTAACTTCTTTAAGAGGCTTCTCTGTCCTCCACTCGTTACCTGTATTAATGGCACCTGTTTGAACTCGTTATCAGTATAAAAGACACCTGTCCACAACCTCAAACAGTCAGACTCCAAACTCTACTATGGCCAAGACCAAAGAGCTGTCAAAGGACACCAGAAACAAAATTGTAGTCCTGCACCAGGCTGGGAAGACTGAATCTGCAATAGGTAAGCAGCTTGGTGTGAAGAAATCAACTGTGGGAGCAATTATTAGAAAATGGAAGATATACAAGACCACTGATAATCTTCCTCCATCTGGGGCTCCACGCAAGATCTCACCCCGTGGGGTCAAATTGATCACGAGAACGGTGAGCAAAAATCCCAGAACCACATGGGGGGACCTAGTGAATGACCTGCAGAGAGCTGGGACCAAAGTAACAAAGGCTACCATCAGTAACACACTACGCCGCCAGGGACTCAAATCCTGCAGTGCCAGACGTGTCCTCCTGCTTAAGCCAGTACATGTCCAGGCCCGTCTGAAGTTTGCTAGAGAGCATTTGGATGATCCAGAAGAGGATTGGGAGAATGTCATATGGTCAGATGAAACCAAAATAGAACTTTTTGGTAAAAACTCAACTTGTCGTGTTTGGAGGAGAAAGAATGCTGAGTTGCATCCAAAGAACACCATACCTACTGTGACGGATGGGGGTGGAAACATCATGCTTTGGGGCTGTTTTTCTGCAAAGGGACCAGGACGACTGATCCGTGTAAAGGGAGGAATGAATGGGGCCATGTATCGTGAGATTTTGAGTGAAAACTTCCTTCCATCAGCAAGGGCATTGAAGATGAAATGTGGCTGGGTCTTTCAGCATGACAATGATCCCAAACACACCGCCCGGGCAACGAAGGAGTGGCTTCGTAAGAAGCATTTCAAGGTCCTGGAGTGGCCTAGCCAGTCTCCAGATCTCAACCCCATAGAACAGGGGTGTCCAACCAGGTGCCATGGAGAGCCAAGACCCTGCAGGTTTTCTCTTCTACCCAGTCTCTTCAGCAGGTGTTTTCACTTATCAGCAATCAGTGGGAAGAAGTTCACAGAAATCTGCTGTTGAAGACACTGGTTGGAGGTAAAACCTGCAGGGTCTTGGCTCTCCATGGCACATGGTTGGACACCCCTGCCATAGAAAATCTTTGGAGGGAGTTGAAAGTCCGTGTTGCCCAGCGACAGCCCCAAAACATCACTGCTCTAGAGGAGATCTGCATGGAGGAATGGGCCATAATACCAGCAACAGTGTGTGAAAACCTTGTGAAGACTTAAAGAAAACATTTGACCTCTGTCATTGCCAACAAAGGGTATATAACAAAGTACTGAGATGAACTTTTGTTATTGACCAAATACTTATTTTTCACTATAATTTGCAAATAAATTCTTTAAAAATCAGACAATGTGATTTTCTGGATTTTTTTTTTCTCATTTTGTCTCTCATAGTTGAGGTATACCTATGATGAAAATTGGAGACCTCTCTCATCTTTTAAGTGGGAGAACTTGCACAATTGGTGGCTGACTAAATATTTTTTTACCCCACTGTATCTGTTCTCTGACAGTGACAGAGCTGCAGTATCGTCTGTTCACATAGACACCCCCCCCCCCCCTTGTGTTTTCCCTGTCACCTCAGCGTTGTGGTCCAATCGGTACGGGTTCCCAAACCATCCAGGAACAGATCCGAGTCCTGGTCTTGCTCACTAAGCCACGTTTCAGTAAACGCCAGGACACAGCACTCCTTAAAATCCTTTTGGAAACGAACGTTCCCCTGAAGCTCATCACTCTTGTTCCTGAGGGACTGGACGTTGGCCATGATGGAGGGCAGAGGAGTCCTGCTGAGCCGCTGTCTCCTTAGGCGCAGTTTAACACCTCCTCATCTCCCCCTTTTCCTTCTCTTCCTCACGCCGCTGGTGAGAAGCCATGGTTCCTCTGGATACATGCTGGCACTCGTAGTGTAGTGTCCATCATTTGGGTGTTCATTTGCAACAACATGTCACGAGTGTAAACATGACGTGTCCTCTGTGGGATGACAGCTCCACTGACATCAGCCACCGACAGAAAGTACATTAAAAATCCCAACAGGGCCAGATAAAAAAGATCCATGTCAGAAAAGCATCGGATGAGTACTCTGACTCACAAAATGGTCACTGGATTAACATAAAAACATTTAAGAACACTAAAAAACGACATAAAAGACTCGGACAGAGACGCCAACTTTCCGCTGCTGGTCGCTGCGTGCGCATGTTAGTATGATGTTCCTTTTCTGAAATAATGTGTTACTTTTATGCCGGATGTAATGGGACACACACCTCCACAAAAAGTTCCAACTTTTGTCTCGTCAGTCCACAGAGTATTTTCTCAAAAGTCTTGGGGATGCGGATCATCAAGATGTTTTCTGACAAAATTGAAACGAGCCTTTATGTTCTTTTTGCTCAGCAGTGGTATTCATCTTGGAACTCTGCCATGCAGGCCATTTTTGCCCAGTCTCTTTCTTATGGTGGAGTCATGAACACTGACCATAACTGAGGCAAGTGAGGCCTGCAGTTCTTTGGCTGTTGTTGTGGGGTCTTTTGTGACCTCTTGGATAAGTCATCGCTGTGCTCTTGGGGTAATTTTGGTCAGCCGGCCACTCCTGGGAAGATTCACCACTGTTCCATGTTTTCGCCATTTGCGGAACGCCATGTGTCGCACATTGTGGCAAACACTTTTTCACACCACTGTATACAGTATGAACTAAAATTACTTTTTTGACACCATTCTTAATATGTAATGCAATAAAATTCTTAAAACTACTTAATTTTACTTGCTATGACCCATTTTACTACTTAGGTCACTAGCTTTCCAATGATACCAAAGAAACCCGGGCACCTTTTTGGGACCAATATAGTACAGTTCATGGACTAACTGGCCATGAAAATGTATGGCGCATTAAGAAGCACAAAATAGGACAACAGAGACCCCAGACTGTGGAGCAACTGAAGTCGTACATCAAGCAACAGTGGGAAAGAATTCCACCTTCAAAGCTTCAACAATTAGTGTCCTCAGTTCCTAAATGCTTATTGTACACTGCTACGTTATCTGTCCCACCCAGATCTGATCCTGCCGGTCCACAGATTGAACTGTCGACCTATCACTCTCCAGTCCACATCCCTAACCATCAGGCCACCACTGCCTAGTGTTGCGTGTTGGTGAAAGGAAAAAGTGATGTAACAGTGGCAAACATGTCCTTGTCCCGGCTTTTTTGGAACGTGTTGCAGGCATCAAATTCACAGTGAGTGAATATTTGCAAATGAAGTTTATCAGTCTGAACATTAAATATTTTCTCTTTGTAGGATATTCAATTGATTATAGGTTGAAAAGGATTTTTAAATCATTTTGTTTTTATTCATGTTTTACACAACATCCCAACTTCACTGGAATTGGGGGTGTAGTAGTGTTACCCTATAATATACTCAAGTATAATCACTTAAAAAAATTCCTGCCAAATAGTGGCATTAGATTCTACAAATTTTCCCTATTTTTGCTTTACAAGAAAAAATAGGGAAACATTGCAAACATTTCTTCAAAAAATTAAAATTTAGCATTTTTTAATGTAATTTTACCTTTTCTCAAAAATTGCCTTTATTGTAATTTAGTAAGTATAAATTTGAGCCATTTTGTAATGTTAATATTTCTTTTACATCCACAACCATTTTGTGATATATTTGTGACAAACCTTTCTTATAAATTTGCCACTTTGAGGCTTTTCTCTTAAACACGTTTGTAGTTCCTATAGTCTTTTGCCTTTGTATATAATCCAAATTATAATGTCTCAGTAGATACAGTATGTATAGGTCTAAACATCTACCGAGCCAGAATAGTTGAATACCTGGAAAATTCACTAAAATAACTAAAGATGGAGTCATTTCAGGTGAAATATAAACAAGCACATCTGACGACTTTTCAAATAAGTCAAATTAAAAGCAACTCAGAGTATGGCCAAATGCGCTTGATTCAAAGTAGTTTTTTCTTCATAAATGCAGTCAAGAAACAAGTTAAAAATTATCCTGTAATAAAACTAAATATGGTGCAATTATTTTAAAAAATACTTGAGGTTAATCAGACCTATGGGTGCTGTCAGTGAAGAAATAAATGGCTGCACTGACTAAGATAATGGGACAAATCGAAATTATTTCATACTGTACTTGGACACTTCATAACATCTCCATAACAGCACCTGTCATCATGGATCCTGGACTACCTCACGAACCGGCCTCAGTTTGTGAGAACCCGGGACTGTGTGTCCGACACGATCATCAGTAGCACGGGGGCCCCCCCAGGGAACGGTGCTGGCTCCCTTCCTGTTCACTCTTTATACTGCGGACTTCTCACACAACACAACACACTGCCATCTACAGAAGTTCTCTGATGACTCTGCGATCGTTGGCCTCATCTCCAATGGAGATGAAGCTGAGTACAGAGGGCTTATCCAGGACTTCGTGGACTGGTGCCATCGGAACTGCCTCCAGATCAACGCGAGGAAAACTAAGGAGCTGGTGGTGGACTGCCGCAGGCATGGGCAGCCCCTCACAGTACCAGTAAATATACAGGGAACAGACATCGAGATGGTGACATCCTATAAGTACCTGGGTATTCATCTGAACAATAAACTAGACTGGTCACACAATACTGACGCACTCTACAAGAAGGGACAGCGCAGGCTGTTCCTGCTGAGGAGACTCAGGTCTTTTGGTGTACAAGGGGCGCTGCTGAAGTCATTCTATGACACGGTGGTGGCATCAGCCATCACTTTTGGAGTGGTCTGCTGGGGCAGTGGCATTACTGCAGCCGATAGGAAGAGACTGAACAAACTGATTAAGAAAGCTAGCTCTGTCCTGGGGCAGCGCCTTGATCCGATGGAGGAGATAGGAGAGAGAAGGACGGTGGCTAAACTGTCATCTCTGCTGGAGTCCGAGTTCCACCCTATGCAGGACATACTGGATGCACTGAGGAGCTCATTTAGCAGCAGACTACATCATCCCAGGTGCACAACCGAGAGGTTTCGTAGGTCCTTCCTACCAACGGCTGTCAGACTGTACAACCTAAGCAGGGCTGCTCGCAGAGATAGCAAAAAGACGTAACAAACTAATAGTTTTTTGAATGCAAAAGATGCAATAGACTTACACAATGGTCCCCTCCGGCATACAACTAGGAACATACCGGTCGCTATGGAGGGTGAGAATATGTATGGGCACATAATCATACCATGTAGGATAACTAAGTAGACGGTTATGCTGTTTCATTCCATCTAGCAACAATGCTCTGCACTGTGTGTGTTTATATATTTGCATATTTATTCCATCTAGCTACAATGCTCAGCACTGGGTGTGTTTATATATTTATATATCTACATATTATTCCATCTAGCTACATTGCTCCGCACTGTGTGTGTTTATATACTTGCATATTTATTCCACCTAGCTGCAATGCTCCGCACTGTGTGTGTTTATATACTTGCATATTTATTCCACCTAGCTGCAATGCTCTGCACTGTGTGTTCATATATTCATATATTTATTCCATCCAGCTACAATGCTCTGCACTGTGTGTCTGTGTGTATATATATATATTTTATAGTAATACGTACATATGTTTATTAGCTGCTCTTGCTTGCTTGTTGTTTTTCTTGCCTTCTGATTGTTGCTCTGAGTGTTGCTATCCCTGTGCTGTTGCAATCCTGGAATTTCCCCGTTGTGGGACTAATAAAGGCTTATCTTATCTTATCTTATCTTATCTCTGCAAACGAGTTTAACATACTTTTATTCAGTAACTGATGACAAGAGTATTCACATTTCTGGAGGTACAAACAGGCATTTAGCATAGTTGTACTCATTCCAAACTTTACAACCCTGACAACAGACAACTGCTTTTAAGGTTCAGGCTCATTCAGTTCCGTGTCAGGGGTCTTAACAGCTTCTGTGGACCGTTAAAAGAAAAAGTAGCGTATAATTATTTTTTACACAAAGACAATTTCACCACCTGTATGTATTCATGTAAGACATGAAGATTCCTTCCCCGACACTCTGAATCACCGTCATTTCCCTTAAGCAGCTACCTTTAACCGCCGAACCAATCTTCCACCTCGCACCGTCTGAGTTCACGACATCCCTGGGGTATCATATGTATATACAACTAACAGATGTACAAAATAACCTCTTTGGAGCACAGTAACCACTTAGAAATGCACATCTCAACAGTGTAAAATGTCGCTAAGGATATCGAAGGTGTGCACTCAAAACCTCGAAGCACTTCAACATTTGCACAAGCAATGATGACCGAACAAGAAGAAGTTGAATGCAGCTGATATTGTTCTCCAATGGAACTGACGTATAGGTTATGTACATTCCTCTTAGTCCTCGTGAGAGTGCAAAAAGCTCCAATGGCTGAAAAACAAAACCTGAAGGCAAAATATATTTACAATAGGTTTCACAAAATGACAGCAATAAATCAGAATATCTGACTTCAACAGTTAAAAAAATAGCAGATATGGCTTAAAAGAACAATGGGATAGCTTCAAATTCAACATTGAACCTTTCTTATGAGTACACATGCACTGAACATTTTTTTTTCCTTTAAATCAAAGCCGACAGACAAGAGAAAGTCTGAAAAATTTGCTCTTAAATTCAGGAATTCGTGTGAAGTTTTTTCCAGGGTTCTGATGCTCATTCAGTAAACATAAAACTTTGGTCAAATGAAAATAAATAAACACAGTTTATCCAGTTAAAATATTCTGTTACTGTCTATTTTGGGATCAAGTATTACAGTAGGTTAAACGGCTTCTTACAGCTGCTGTTACTTCATCTGTTACATATTAAAAATCCTTCCACAGATACAAATAAATAGCTGAATTCAACCTTTTAGCGTAAAAAAAAAATCATAAAGCTGTTTTTTTTTTTAAACAATGCTTTCTGCTTAGTTCTTGCTGTACAACAATCAAATGTAAACTGAGACGTGACAACTTAAGGCAATAAAAACATCGATACAAGATCCGAGCGGCAGCAGGGAGAGCTGGGATGAACGCAGGAGCCGCACATCTACTTAGGAGGCAGCTGGTTGTCGGGGGTCGTCGGGGTCACCACCTCCTTGTAAAAGTTGTCAATCTGATCCTTGTACATCTTCACGACTACCGGACGCTTCAGCTTCATGGTCGGGCCTGGGGGAGCAACAGAACGACCAAATTTAGCTGCAGGTTCAACCTTTCATCCATTCTGCTAAATTTGTCTTTTAGGATTCACTAAAACTGGTTCAAGGCTGAATTTATGCACCATTTAATATGTATGCTGATGGATTTTAATATGCAAATAAATGAGAAACTCAGAGTTTGAGATTGGTGTTTTTTCCCTCACTTCTATCACTATCTTGATAGTAAAATATTTAAAATCCAGAACTTGTTCCAGGAAGAAAGAAATGGATTATTATCTATGAACATAAAAATATATAGGTGATGGTTCATTTTGGTGACATGGGGAAATACTCCAACCACAGAGTACATGACTGTTGATTTGGAAAGCTACGCTGTGAACAAGAAGCTGATTTTTGTTATTTTTGGTGTATAAAGGATGGAAGAAGCAGGAGGAGAAAAGACAACAAATTAACTCTGAGTGAAGCCCTATTGCCACCAGGCTGTTACTACCTGGAGACCTGCGGTAGTTTGTAATAACAGCGGTGGACAGCTGACATATTAATCCAGTGTACACACACCATGCCTATCATTTATTAAGTAAAAACGCCAGCACAAATTTCCTACCATATTTTAGAGAAAACGGACATTATGGGAGAATCTTGAAGGGGGCAGTGGCTCAGGAGGTAGAGCGGGTCGTCCAATAACCAGAGGGTAGGCCCTCCCCAGCCATCCTGCTGCTGTGTCCCTGGGTAAGACACTTTACCCACCTTGCCTCCAGTGTCCATGACACTGGGTATGAATGTGTATAAATGTTCGGTAGTGGTCGGCGAGGCCGTTGGCGCAGATTGGCAGCCACGTTTCTGTCAGTCTGCCCCAGGCTACAGAGGCAGCTTACCACTATCAGTGTTTGTCTGGAGTGAGTGAATAATTGACTCACTGTAAGCACTTTGAGATGTCACTTGACATGTAAAGCGCCATACAAATCTAATCCATTATTATTAATATTATTCCTGCACAAATGCACATCTTATAAATTAAAGTCTTTTTTAAATTTTTGTTTGTTCTTGCTCCGTTTTCTGTATTTGTCCCTGGAACAATCACAGTGGCTGCAGTGGATATAATGATTGAGAATATTTTGGAAGTAAATTCGTGCAACTCTTCAGCATTTTTGATGCCATTGCTCATTGTCACCTGGTCTCACCAGATGTTAAGCAGGACCTTGATGACATATCTGGGGATTAATGCCAGTAAATTCTAGTGGAACACAGACTGTTTATCCTGCGTGAATGTGCTGCACACACAGATGGCTTTGTGTCATGTCTAAATCACCACAAGTCCACCACTAATGCTTGTCCAGTGCGAGTAGGGTTTTAGATGAACATCCTAGGCCACCACGCTCCAGAGTGGTGGCCTAGGGGTAGAGCATCCGCCCCACAACCGGGAGGCCGGGGTTCAGATCCCGGCCGGGTCATGCCAAAGACAATGTAAAAGCGAACTAGCTGCCACCCAGCTTGGTGCTCAACGATAATGGAACGGAGGAGGGAAATGTTGGTTACCCAGCCACAGTGGGTGCACAAGTCAAGTGCAGTCCTTACGCCGGTCCCAAACCCGGATAAAATGGGCAGGGTTGCATCAGGAAGGGCATCTGGCATAAAAGCTCAGCTTCAACTGTAAGAGGACCCACCCCAACTGTGGGACTAATTGTGTCCTTTAAAAATAAATATGGATGATGATGATGCTGAAAGCTGAGGCCCTGGTGACACGAGACAGCACCTGTGAATACAGTGGTGTGAAAAAGTGTTTGCCCCCTTCCTGATTTCTCATTTTTTTTGTATGCTTGTCACACTTAAATGTTTCAGATCATCAAACAGACTTATTAGACAAAGATAACACAAGTAAACACAAAATGCAGTTTTTAAATGAAGGTGTTTATTATTAAGGGGGAAAAAAATCCAAACCTACATGGCCCTGTGTGAAAAACTGATTGCCCCCTAAACCTAATACGGACGTGGACAAAATTGTTGGTACCCCTCTTAATGAAAGAAAAACCCACAATGGTCACAGAAATAACTTGAATCTGACAAAAGTGGTAAATAAAAATTCTATGAAAATTAACCAATGAAAATCAGACGATGCTTTTGAATTGTAGTTCAACAGAATCATTTTAAAAAACAAACTCATGAAACAGGCCTGGACTAAAATGATGGTACCCCTAGAAAAGATTGAAAATAATGTGACCATAGGGACATGTTCAACCAAGATGTGTCCCAACATCACACGTGTCTACAAACTTGTAATCAGTCAGTCGGCCTATTTAAAGGGTGACAAGTAGTCACTGTGCTGTTTGGTGACATGGTGTGTACCACACTAAACATGGACCAGAGGAAGCAAAGGAGAGAGTTGTCTCAGGAGATTAGAAAGAAAATTATAGACAAGCATGTTAAAGGTAAAGGCTATAAAACCATCTCCAAGCAGCTTGATGTTCCTGTGACTACAGTTGCACATATTCAGAAATTTAAGATCCACGGGACTGTAGCCAACCTCCCTGGACGTGGCCGCAGGAGGAGACGGATAATACGAATGGTAACAAAAGAGCCCAGAACAACCTCTAAACACATTCATGGTGAACTCCAAGGTCAAGGTACTGTACATAAGTGTCAGATCGCACCATCCGTCATTGTTTGAGCCAAAGTGGACATCATGGGAGACGACCAAGGTGGACACCACTGTTGAAAACAAATCACAAAAAAGCCAGACTGGAATTTGCCAAACTGCATGTTGACAAGCCACAAAGCTTCTGGGAGAATGTCCTATGGACAGACGAGACAAAACTGGAACTTTTTGGCAAGGCACATAAGCACTATGTTCACAGACGCAAAAATGAAGCATACCAAGAGAAGAACACTGTCCCTACTGTGAAACATGGAGGAGGTTCTGTTATGTTGTGGGGCTGCTTTGCTGCATCTGGCACAGGGTGTCTTGAATCTGTGCAGGGTACAATGAAATTAAGACTATCAAGGTATTCTAGAGAGAAATGTGCTGCTCAATGTCAGACAGCTTGGTCTCAGTCGTAGGTCTTGAGTCTTGCAACAGGATAATGACCCAAAACACACAGCTAAAAACACCCAAGAATGGCTAAGAGCGAAACATTGGACTATTCTAAAGTGGCCTTCTGAGCCCTGATCTAAATCCTATTGAACACCTGTGGAAGGAGCTGAAACATTCCGTCTGGAGAAGACACCCTTCAAACCTGAGACAACTGGAGCAGTTTGCTCATGAGGAGTGGGCCAAAATACCTGCTGAGAGGTGCAGAAGTCTCATTGACAGTTACAGAAATCGTTTGATTGCAGTGATTGCCTCAAAAGGTTGTGCAACAAAATATTAAGTTAAGGGTACCATCATTTTTGTCCAGGCCTGTTTCATTAGTTTGTTTTTTAAAATAATTCTGTTGAACCACAATTCAAAAGCATTGTCTGATTTTCATTGGTTAATTTTCATAGAATTTTTATTTATTACCACTTTTGTCAGATTCAAGTTATTTCTGTGACCATTGTGGGTTTTTCTTTCATTAAGAGGGGTACCAACAATTTTGTCCACGCCTGTAAGTGGTTGGGCGACCCTTAGCAGCAACAACTGCAATCAAGCATTTGCGATAACTGGCAATGAGTCTTTTACAGTCTTTTGCACTGTGGAGGAATTTTGGTCCACTCGTCTTTGCAGAACTGTTGTAATTCAGCCACATTGGAGGGTTTTTGAGCATGAACCGCCTTTTTAAGGTCATGCCACAGCATCTCAATCGGATTCAGGTCAGGACTTTGACTAGGCCACTCCAAAATCTTCATTTTGTTTTTCTTAAGCCATTCAAAGGTGGACTTGCTGGTGTGTTTTGGATCATTGTCCTGCTGCAGAACCCAAGTGCGCTTCAGCTTGAGGTCACAAACAGATGGCCGGACATTCTCCTTCAGGATTTTTTGGTAGGCAGCAGAATTCATGGTTCCATTTACCACAGCAAGTCTTCTAGGTCCTGAAGCAGAAAAACAACCCCAGACCATCACACAACCACCACCATATTTTACTGCTGGTATGATGTTCCTTTTCTGAAATGCTGTGTTACTTTTACACCAGATGTAATGGGACACACACCTTCCAAAAAGTTCAACTTTTGTCTTGTCAGTCCACAGAGTATTTTCCCAAAGGTCTTGGAGATCAGCAAGATGTTTTCTGACAAAACTGAGACGAACCTTTATGTTCTTTTTGCTCAGCAGTGATTTTCGTCTTGAAACTCTGCCATGCAGGCCATTTTTGCCCAGTCTCTTATGATGGAGTCATGAACACTGACCTTAACTGAGGCGAGGCCTGCAGTTCTTTGGATGTTGTGGGGCCTTTTGTGACCTCTTGGATGAGTTGTCGCTGCGCTCTTGGGTAATTTTGGTCGGCCGGCCACTCCTGGGAAGGTTCACCACTGTTCCATGTTTTCGCCATTTGTGGATAATGGCTCTCACTGTGGTTCACTGGAGTCCCAAAGCTTTAGAAATGGCTTTATAACCTTTTTCAGACTGATAGATCTCAATTACTTTGTTTCTCATTTGTTCCTGAATTTCTTTGGATCACAGCATGATGTCGAGCTTTTGAGGATCTTTTGGTCTACTGCACTTCTGATGTTTTATGGCTGTTGGCAAACAGCTTGTAGGTGCATTACCGCCACCTTCTGGAATGGAGTGTGATTCGAAATGGCATTACTCTCCTATATCCTTGAAATTAGTCCTGTAGCCCTAATAAACCTAAAAACTGCCTTATAGACCGCATCCCCTGAACTTCTCTGCATAATCTCTTTCATACTGAGCTGGGTTTTGCTCCTGTATAGACTGTCCACCAGTGCTAACTGTGCAAACTCATACTTCGGACAGTGCATAAATATATAGTGGGGCAAAAAAGTATTTAGTCAGCCACCAATTGTGCAAGTTTTCCCGCTTAAAAGATGAGGTCTCCAATTTTCATTATAGGTATACCTCAACTAAGAGACAATAAGAAAAAAAAAATCCAGAAAATCACATTGAAGGATTTTTAATGAATTAATTGGTAAATTCCTCGGTAAAATAAGTATTTGGTCAATAACAAAAGTTCATCTCAATACTTTGTTATATACCCTTTGTTGGCAATGACAGAGGTCAAACGTTTTCTGTAAGTTTTCACAAGGTTTTCACACACTGTTGCTGGTATTTTGGCCCATTCCTCCATGCAGATCTCTAGAGCAGTGATGTTTTGGGGCTGTCGCTGGGCAACACAGACTTTCAACTCCCTCCAAAGATTTTCTATGGGGTTGAGATCTGGAGACTGGCTAGGCCACTCCAGGACCTTGAAATGCTTCTTACGAAGCCACTCCTTCATTGCCCGGGCAGTGTGTTTAGGATCATTGTCATGCTGAAAGACCCAGCCACGTTTCATCTTCAATGCCCTTGCTGGTGGAAGGAGGTTTTCACTCAAAATCTCACGATACAT
Organism: Pholidichthys leucotaenia; assembly: GCA_020510985.1. Taxonomy (NCBI): domain Eukaryota; kingdom Metazoa; phylum Chordata; class Actinopteri; order Cichliformes; family Pholidichthyidae; genus Pholidichthys; species Pholidichthys leucotaenia. The sequence continues at coordinate 316,540,359 of CM035839.1, read as the reverse complement.
GGCCCCATTCATTCTTTTCTTTACACGGATCAGTCGTCCTGGTCCCTTTGCAGAAAAACAGCCCCAAAGTATGATGTTTCCACCACCATGCTTCAGTAGGTATGGTGTTCTTTCTCCTCCAAACATGACAAGTTGAGTTTTTACCAAAAAGTTCTATTTTGGTTTCATCTGACCATATGACATTCTCCCAATCCTCTTCTGGATCATCCAAATGCTCTCTAGCAAACTTCAGACGGGCCTGGACAAGTACTGGCTTAAGCAGGGGGACACGTCTGGCACTGCAGGATTTGAGTCCCTGGCGGCGTAGTGTGTTTCTGATGTAGCCTTTGTTACTTTGGTCCCAGCTCTCTGCAGGTCATTCACTAGGTCCCCCCATGTGGTTCTGGGATTTTTGCTCACCATTCTCGTGATAATTTTGACCCCACGGGGTGAGATCTTGCGTGGAGCCCCAGATCGAGGGAGATTATCAGTGGTTTTGTATGTCTTTTATTTTCTAATAATTGCTTCCACAGTTGATTTCTTCACACCAAGCTGCTTACCTATTGCAGATTCAGTCTTCCCAGCCTGGTGCAGGTCTACAGTTTTGTTTCTGGTGTCCTTTGACAGCTCTTTGGTCTTGGCCATAGTGGAGTTTGGAGTCTGACTGTTTGAGGTTGTGGACAGGTGTCTTATACTGATGACGAGTTCAAACAGGTGCCATTAATACAGGTAACGAGTCTTAAAGAAGAAGTTACAGGTCTGTGAGCCAGAAATCTTGCTTGTTTGTAGGTGACCAAATACTTATTTTACTGAGGAATTTACCAATTAATTCATTAAAAATCCTTCAATGTGATTTTCTGGATTTTTTTTTTCTCATTTTGTCTCTCATAGTTGAGGTACACCTATGATGAAAATTGGAGACCTCTCATCTTTTTAAGTGGGAGAACTTGCACAATTGGTGGCTGACTAAATACTTTTTTGCCCCACTGTATGTTCAACTGTTTCGTCGTTTCCACAATAATCATATTTTCCATTTGGGTGTTTTTTCATTATAACTAATGTACTATTCAGCCCTGTGTGACCTAATCTTAACCTGGATATGATGTCCTCCTCCTTCCTACTCCTGTGAACTTTAACTCCCCCTACTTTCTTTTGTATGCCATACAGGCTCCGTCCTTTACTGCCTTTGTCCCACTGTTCCTGCCACTTCTTTTTAATTTGCATTTTGATAATGCTCTTGACCTCTGCTTTACTATGTTTCACATTCCAACTAACTTGACTCATCCTAGTTGCCCTTTTTGCACATTTATCTGCTAGCTCCTTCCCCTCCACTCCAATGTACGCCGGGATCCAAATGAATCTGATGTCCACACCTGCCTTTGAAATTCTCCCTACTGAATGTACAATTTCCATCACCAAATCCTGTCTTGACTCTGAATGCATTTGCCCAATACTTTCCATTGCGCTGCTAGAGTCAGACCCTTATCAAAACCTTTCTGGGCTTTACTTCTTCCACCCAGCCCAATGCCAAACAGATTGCCAAAAGCTCACCAGTATACACAGCCAAGTCATCACTAACCCTTTCCTTCTTCATGACATCTAATTCTGGAATGATGAATGCTATTCCCACAATGTTCTTTGTTGATTTAGATGCATCCGTATAAATCTTTATAAAGTCAGGATAGCTACCGTCTAAATAGTTGACCTCATTCTTGTTTATCCTCCCTCTTATGTCATTTGTTAAAAGTCTAAAATCCAACTTTACTTCTTCCAGACACCATGGTGGTTCTGCAGAAAGACGGACTGTTGGACATACTGCTTTATCGGCAACCCTTAGCTCCCTGACTTTATTCTCTATTGTCCATCCAAAGCTTCTCATTTGTCTCTTTTCCTTCTCTTGGCAAGGTTTCAGTACACTGTGTACTGGGTGACTGTCACTAAATCCTCTGATGTTGGCTCAGTATGTAGCTGCTATTTGAGTTCTTAACTCCAGAGGCATCTCACCCATCTCCACCTGGAGTGCTGCTACTGGAGTAGTTTTTATGGCCCAACAGCATAACCTCAGAGCTTGGTATTGAATTATATCCAATTTTTTGAATAATGTTTCTGAAACTGATCCATACATAACACACCGTAATCAAACACTGACCTAACTAACGCCGCATAATGTTTTTAAAGCACCTCTACTTGCTCTCCATTCTCTTCCCCTCAAACATCTAATAATATTTAAAACCTTAGATTTTGCCACAATTTTCTCAACATGAATCTTCCAAGAACAACCCTTATCAAACCACACACCCAAATACTTGAAACACTCAGTTTCTATGTTTTGATCATATATTTTAAGATCAACTTGATTGTTTACTCTCTTCCTCGTGAAGACCACAGCCTTTGTTTTTCCCACCGAAAACCTAAATCCCCATTCCACTGCCCAAGCCTCAACTTCAATCGCCTGCTGCAACTTTTTAACAATAAATGATATATTTTTCCCCTCTTGTCCACATGGCACCATCATCTGCAAACAAAGAGACACCAACAGAACCCTTAACGCTAGAAAAAATGTCATTGAACATGACTGAAAACAAAATGGGACTAATAGTGCTGCCTTGTGGGGTTCCATTTTCTATCATTTGGCTTGAGCTATACTGCTTCCCTATTCTTACCGAAATTTTCCTGTCACTCAAAAATTTTTTAATCCATCTTTTCATTCTCCCTCTAATGCCTAGCTTATGTAGTTTGACAATCAGCCCCTCCTTCCACATCAAGTCATACGCCTTCTCAACATCCAGAAACACTGCAACCACACCTTCCTTATTCACTTGGGCCTTCCTAATCTCATGTTCCAGACAGACAGCAGGATCGGTAGTACTTCTCCCTTTTCTAAATCCGCTTTGGTAACTTTTTAATGCCTCTCTAGACGCCAGATAATATGTTAACCTCTCGTTAATCATTTTTTCCATAGTTTTACCAACATGGGATGTTAAAGCGATTGGTCTAACTCTCCTAAACCTGGATTTTTACCGGGCTTGCATATTGGAACAACAACCGCCTCTTTCCATGAAGTAGGCAATATCCCTTTTCCCAAACCTTGTTGTACAACTCTAATATCTTTTTACCAGTGTCACTCAGGTTTTTAATCATTTTATACATCACTTGGTCTTTTCCTGGAGTTGTCTTACAGACTTTCCTTAATGTATGATTTAATTCAGACATTGAAAACTCCCGATTTAGCCCATTCTCAAATTCTGCCTCATCTTGCAACGCTCCCACATTTAATTTTGTTTGCTCTCTTCCACTTTTTTTCCCCCACATAGCTCAAATTATCTGCACTACTTATTTTACTGAAAATTTTAACTAAATGCTCTGCCTTTTCATTGTATTCAATACATTTTTTAATACTTTAAAAGCTTTGTTCAGACTCTTAACTGCTTCAGAACACTCTGGAGTCCACCAAGGAACTAGGTTTTTCCTTTTTCCCCCTACCTCTTCTTGGGATGGTTTCCTTTGCTGCTTTAATGATAGCTGTCGTGATTCCTGCATTCATCTCTTCCACTGTCTGATTTAGATTTACTTCCTTCAATTTGCTCTCACTTAAAATTGTAAATTTTCCTCAATCTGCCTTATCAAATGCCCACCTCTGGTCTCTTCCTTCTTGATCTATGTCATTTCCTATTCCAATATCAACCACTATTGGGTAGTGATCACTTCCTATAGTGCTTTCCCTTGTTACCCTCCACCTGCACCTTCCAGCTAAGCTTTGTGAAATCAAAGTAAGATCAATGGCTGATTCTGTCCCCCTTGCCAAATTCACCCTAGTGCCCGAACCTTCATTCAAACACACCAACTCCTTGTCCTCCATTATCTCTTCTATAACCTCTCCGCTAGTGTCATCGTGCTTCCCCCATAGTGTACTATGTGCATTAAAATCCCCACACCAGACCACTCTCCCCCTCCAGTCCTGGAGAATTGACTCCAACTCGCTTTTAACTAACTGCTTACATGGACTGTAGAAATTGATTATTTTCATACTGCCTTCTTTAGTCCATACCTCGATGACAATTACTTCCAGCTCTTGTACTGTGACCAGCTGTCTATATTTAACCCCTTGTCTAACAAAAACTGCACAACCCCCACCACCCCCGTCCTTCCTATCCTTACGCATTCCAGAATATCCCTTAATAGTGAAATCTAGTGATGGCTTAAGCCATGTCTCCTGTACACAAATAATATCCGGTTTTGTTGTCAGTTTCTGAATAAATCCTTTAAATTCCTGCCTGTTTGCAATCAGACTCCTTGCGTTCCACTGGAGGATGGTTGTCATGAATTAACCTGTTGGCTGCCTTCTACAGCTCCCTCTTCTTGACTCAGTTCTGCATGCATCTTCTCCCAGGATAGATCTTTGGTATTAAAGAATTTTGCTGCCGCTTTCACAATGATCTTTATTTTCTCAGTTCTAGTCTTAGCCTGCTCCGAGCAGTTGATGACATAGGCTAGAAATAGAACAAGCTTATATGTTGTGATATTAGTCTGACAATTTTGTGGTTTTACTTCCTTGCTATTGACAATGCGTTCTTCGTTCTCCTGTCGATTCACGACCTTTGCTGCTTCTGCGTATGTCAACTTCCTCTCTACTCTTGCTTGCTGAATTTCTACTGCCTGTTTTCTCACTATACAGCCTCCATATGCTGCTGTGTGACTCCCTCCACAATTACAGCATTAATTATGCTGTCTGTGCTGTCATTTCCACATTCTCCATAACTATGCTCACCACCACAGCTTCCACACCTCTGCTTTCCTTTGCACACACTAGCAATATAAGATAAGATAAGATAAGCCTTTATTAGTCCCACAACGGGGAAATTCCAGGATTGCAACAGCACAGGGATAGCAACACTCAGAGCAACAATCAGAAGGCAAGAAAAAACAAGCAAGCAAGAGCAGCTAATATACATATGTACATATTACTATAAAATATATATATATACACACACACACACACACAGTGCAGAGCATTGTAGCTGGATGGAATAAATATATGAATATATGAACACACAGTGCAGAGCATTGTAGCTAGATGGAATAAATATGTAAATATATAAACACCCACAGTACGGAGCATTGCAGCTAGGTGGAATAAATATGCAAGTATATAAACACACACAGTGCGGAGCAATGTAGCTAGATGGAATAATATGTAGATATATAAAAACACAGTGCGGAGCATTGTAGCTAGATGGAATAAATATATAGATATATAAATATAAACACACCCAGTGCAGAGCATTGTAGCTATCCATCCATCTTCTACCGCTTTTCCGGAGGTCCGGGTCGCGGAGGCAGCAGTTCAAGCAGAGAAGCCCAGACTTCCCTCTCCCCAGCCACCTGCTCCAGCTCTTCAGAGGGGATACCAAGGCGTTCCCAGACTAGCTGGGAGACATAGTCTCTCCACCGAGTCCTGGGTCTGCCCCGGGGTCTCCTCCCAGTGGGACGTGCCTGAAACACCTCAAGTGGGAGACGTCCAGGAGGCATCCTAATCAGATGCCCATACCACCTCAACTGACTCCTTTCAATGTGGAGGAGCAGCGGTTCTACTCTGAGCCTCTCCCGGATGACTGAGCTCCTCACCCTATCTCTGAGGGTGAGTCCAGCAATCCTACGGAGAAAGCTCATTTCAGCCGCTTGTATCCGCGATCTCGTTCTTTCGGTCATTACCCAAAGCTCGTGACCATAGGTGAGAGTAGGAACGTAGATTGACTGGTAAATCGACAGCTTTGCCTTAGAACTAAGCTCCCTCTTCACCACAACAGACCGGTACAACGTCCGCATCACTGCAGATGCTGCTCCAATCCGTCTGTCGATCTCTCGCTCCATTTTCCCCTCACTCGTGAACAAGACCCCAAGATACTTAAACTCCTCCACTTGGGGCAGGAGCCTGTCCCCAACCCGGAGAGGACAATCCACCTTTTTCCGGCTGAGGACCATGGACTCGGACTTGGAGGTGCTGATTCTCATCCCAGCCGCTTCACACTCAGCGGCAAACCGTCCCAGCAAGAGCTGTAGGTCATTGCTGGATGAAGCCAACAGGACAACATCATCTGCAAACAACAGAGATGAGATCCTGTGGTCACCAAGTATGACACCCTCCATTCCCTGGCTGCGCCTAGAAATCCTGTCCATAAAAATTATGAACAGGATCGGTGACAAAGGGCAGCCCTGGCGGAGTCCAACTCTCACTGGGAATGACTCCGACCGAGTGTTGGCAATACGAACTAAACTCTCACAACGGTCGTATAGAGACCGAATAGCTCGTAACAACAAGCCCGATACCCCATACTCCCGAAGCACCCCCCACAAAAATCCGCGAGGGACGCGGTCAAATGCCTTCTCCAAGTCCACAAAACACAGGTAAACTGGTTGGGCAAACTCCCACGAACCCTCAAGAATTCTCGAGAGGGTAAAGAGCTGGTCCGATGTGCCACGGCCAGGACGAAAACCACATTGCTCCTCCTGAATCCGAGGTTCGACCAACGGCCGGACTCTCCTCTCCAGTACCTTGGCATAGACCTTCCCAGGGAGGCTGAGGAGTGTGATCCCTCTAAAGTTGGAGCACACCCTCCGGTCCCCTTTTTTGAAGAGAGGAACCACCACCCCGGTTTGCCATGCCAAAGGCACTGCCCCCGACCTCCACGCAATGTTGCAGAGGCGTGTCAACCATGACAGCCCAACAACATCCAGGGCCTTGAGGTACTCGGGGCGAATCTCGTCCACCCCCGGGGCCCGGCCACCAAGGAGATTTTTAACCACCTTGGCGACCTCAGCCCCTGTGATAGGCGAGTCATCCCCCTTGTCCCCAAACCCTGCTTCCTCTGTGGAAGGCGTATCAGTGGGATTGAGGAGATCCTCGAAGTATTCCTTCCACCGCCCGACGATATCCCCAGTTGAAGTCAACAGTGTCCCATCCGCACCATACACAGTGTGGACGGGGAGCTGCTTTCCCCTCCTGAGCCGCCGAACAGTTTGCCAGAATCTCTTTGAAGCCGACCGAAAGTCTTGTTCCATGGCCTCACCGAACTCCTCCCATACCCGGGTTTTTGCTTCAGCAACCACCCGAGCTGCACTCCGCTTGGCCTGCCGGTACACCTCAGCTGCTTCGGGAGTCCCACAAGCCAACCAAGCTTGATAGGACTCCTTCTTCAGCTTAATGGCCCCCCTCACCACTGGTGTCCACCACTTGGTTCGGGGGTTGCCACCACGAGATGCACCGACCACCTTGCGGCCGCAGCTCTGGGCCGCCGCTTCAACAACAGAGGTGGAGAACATGGCCCATTCAGACTCCATGTCTCCAGACTCCCTCGGAATGTGGTTGAAGTTCTTCCGGAGGTGGGAATTGAAGACCTCCCGGACAGGGGCCTCAGCCAGACGCTCCCAGCACACCCTCACTATACGTTTGGGTCTACCAGGTCTGAATGGCTTCCTCCCCTGCCATCGGATCCAACTCACCACCAGGTGGTGATCAGTTGACAGCTCTGCACCTCTCTTTACTCGGGTGTCCAAGACATACGGTCGCAGGTCTGATGATACGATAACAAAATCGATCATCGACCTGCGGCCTAGGGTGTCCTGGTGCCAGGTGCACATATGGACACCCTTATGCTTGAACATGGTGTTCGTTATGGACAGACTGTGGTTAGCACAGAAGTCCAATAACTGAACACCACTCGGGTTCAGATCGGGCAGGCCGTTCCTCCCAATCACCCCCCTCCAGGTTTCACTGTCGTTGCCCACGTGCGCATTGAAGTCCCCCAGTAGGACAATGGAGTCTCCAGGAGGAGCACCCTCCAGCACCCCAGTCACAGACTCCAAAAAGGGTGGGTACTCTGAAACATCATTTGGTGCATAGGCACAAATGATGGTCAGGACCCGTTTCCCAACCCGAAGGCGCAGGGAAGCAACCCTTTCGTCCACCGGGGAAAACTCCAATATAGAGGCAGCAAGGTGGGGCGATACAAGAATACCTACCCCTGCTCGTCGCCTCTCGCCCGGGGCAACTCCAGAAAAGGCCAAGCTCCAGCCCCTCTCCAGGAGACTGGTTCCGGAACCGGAGCTGTGTGTTGAGGTGAGGCCCACTATATCTAGCCGGTATCGCTCAATCTCGTACACCAGCTCAGGCTCCTTCCCCACCAGAGAGGTGACATTCCACGTACCAAAAGCCAGTTTAGAAAGCTTGGGATCAGTCCGCCAAGGTCTCCGCCTTTGACTGCTACTTAATCCACATAGCACCGGACTTCCATGATCCCTCCTGCAGGTGGTGAACCTACTGGAGGGCGGACCCATGTAACTCCTTCGGGCTGAGCCCGGCCGGGTCCCATGGGTGGAAACCTGGCCACCAGACGCTAGCCTTCGAGCCCCTCCCCCAGGCCTGGCTCCAGGGTGGGGCCCCGGTAACCCCATACCGGGCGGGGTACACTGAATCCTTGATATACAATTTATCATGAGAGTCTGTTGGATCGTTCTTAGTCTGGCCCTTCACCCAGGACCAGTTTGTCTTGGGAGACCCTATCAGAGGCAAATTGCCCCGGACAACATAGCTCCTGGGATCACTGGGGCACGCAAACCCCCCCACCACGATAAGGTGACGATCCATGAGGGGGCATTGTAGCTAGATGGAATAAATATGTAAATATATAAACACACACAGTGCAGAGCATTGTTGCTAGGTGGGATGAAACAGCATAACCGTCTATTTAGTTATCCTACATGGTATGATTATGTGCCCATACATATTCTCACCCTCCATAGCGACCGGTATGTTCCTAGTTGTATGCCGGAGAGGACCATTGTGTAAGTCTATTGCATCTTTTGCATTCAAAAAACTATTAGTTTGTTACGTCTTTTTGCTATCTCTGCGAGCAGCCCTGCTTAGGTTGTACAGTCTGACAGCCGTTGGTAGGAAGGACCTACGAAACCTCTCGGTTGTGCACCTGGGATGATGTAGTCTGCTGCTAAATGAGCTCCTCAGTGCATCCAGTATGTCCTGCATAGGGTGGAACTCGGACTCCAGCAGAGATGACATGATGAGATATGCCCATATCTCTGGCATTTAAAACACCTGAGCGGAGGGGGGATATAAGCCCTAACAGGAAAACTTAGGTATCCAGTAAGCACTTTTTCTGGCAGGGCCTTGTCTTTTAAATTCCAGCATCACAGATGGGCTATCCACCTTTTCCCCATTCCTGACTGCTTGTAGGCGTCTAATCCCCACAACTGTTCCTCCTTTAACCATTTTTTTCCAGTTCTTCCAAGTTTTCCCCCAGTGGAATTCCAGATATCACCCCCTTAACACCATCAAACCCAGTGACTTCTTTCCTCTCTGCAATTTCTTTCTTGCACACTCTCTGCAGCTGGAGTGCTTTGTTCCTTTGCTCTGCATTCTTACATTTCACAAGGAGATTTCCATCTCAACACTTTGGCCATTTCTATGTCTCCAATTGTACTTCTTACTTAATCTGTTAGTTAGAGCTAGTGGGCTCAAAGATGTAACTTCTTGCCCTGGTTTAAACCTCAACATAATTTTGAATTCTTCTGCCACAATTTTCCTCCTCACCACCTGACAGCTGCCGCTTGCCAGTCAGCTTCATGTCTCCTTCACTCTTGCCCTTTCCAACTTTATTCTTCCTACTCCCTACTGAATTCCATCCAATCTCCATATCATCATCATCAGTCAAACCCCCACTACTACTTGCCATTCCGAATCAGTCACAAACCAGATTATGCCAATACCGCCTTCTGTCAACTCATTTTTCCACTCCATCTAGTCCATTCAACTTTCCTGTTGCTCCCCCAATTTACCACTTGCCCAAACGAAAGCCGGGGTCCGGTTTCGGTCTGCTTCACTTCTTCTTCTTCTTCTTCTGTTTTTTGGCGGGGGCACCCAACTTAAAGGCGCATTACCGCCATCCAACGTTGGAGTGTGGGCCAGACATTATACCCCAAGGGAGGAAAGGAAGGGAAAAAAAAAAAAAAAACCCCACTATATTCTATTAATTAATCCCGTATCTTGTCTGCTTCACTTTGTCAGGCAGGTCCTATTTAAGTGATTTCTTGATTGAGAACAGGTGTGGCAGTAATCAGGCCTGAGTGTGGCTAGAGAAATTGAACTCAGCTTTCCAAAGATGTGATAAACCACAGTTAATTTATGATTTAACAGAAGGGAGGCAATCACTTTTTCACACAGGCCCATGTAGGTTTGGATTTTTTTACCCTTAATAATAAACACCTTCATTTAAAAACTGCATTTTGTGTTTACTTGTGTTATCTTTGTATTTGTTTGATGATCTGAAACATTTACATAAGTGTGACAAACATACAAAAAAATGAGAAAACAGGAAGGGGGCAAACACTTTTTCACACCACTGTACCTCTCTTTTTGTGTGTATTGTGATTTTGGGACTGTTTTAGAAATTAAAGCATTTTTTTTTTAAGTTGAGTTGTTGATACTATTTACGCAAAGATATGGCAGACAAAAGTTATTTAGTTCCTAACATTTGATGTTTAAAATTGTAAGAATTTGCATTAATTCATGAGGAAATTTTGGCTCCAAATCAAATGGAAATATAATCAGATGATTAATCCCTGCTGGCTGTAATTAAAAAAAAAAAAAAATCCAACTGGTGTCAATCTGACTGAATTTAAATCTCAGTCAGCTCAGCTTTACCCAGATTCGTTTTAAACAATAATCAGATGCTAAGTGGCATGGTGGCACATCTGGGAAGAATTTTTTTTTTCCGTTGCACTCACCTAGCTCTCCTCCGCCCACTGAGAAGTCCCGATCCAGGACTACCCATTTCTGGATGCGCTGAGCGTTGGACGTGGCCTTCTCGTTCACATGATTGATTCCTTCCTGGATGGCGGTGTTGACAGCACGGTCTCGGCCGCTCGCGATCTCAGAGACCTGAGTGGCACTGCTACCCAACTTCTTACAGAACTCCACGGCTTCTGACGCCAGCTCATCCTCTGGCTCGCCCGACTCGGCATTCACTTGGCACTGGAAAAGAAAAATAAAGAGATGCTGAGCTTTTTTTTTTGTCATCGTTTAAGTTTATTTCGAACAAGTGAGTAACATACAGTGAAAACAATCATTTTTGAGTTTTGTGTTGAATATACACAAACTCCTAGTGAGAGACATTCATATATCTGAATGGGAGTAGGTAGAAGTCCAAGACTTATCTAGACCTACCCCCTTCTACCAAGTCCAAGCAAAAAACATAAACATGGGGTTTGTAAAGCAGCCAGTATTCTTATTCCCATGTATGGGGTCCTAATTATAACAACTAGTGCAGTGCCCGTTTGACCCCATGTGGACTGGTGATATCACAGAAGTGACGCTTGCACCAAAGAATAGATTGCCACCTATTAAGAACACCTAAGGAGTTTTTATAAGTTCTCAACAGCTCCAGAGCCTGCTCTGTGAATTTCAGCCCCCAACTCCCAGCAGTTATGCCTTTTCCACCCCGTGTTCATTTAATAGCTCCCCTAAGGACATTCAATAAAGATTTCCCCTCCTAAACTTCCACATATCCAGGGAGGCTGAAATTTACAGGGGTTACTGGGCTTAATATTATAGCCATAAATCCAAATTTTCAACCCCCAAATCCCAGTGATTATACCTTTTCCACCTCTGTGTTCAATTAATAGCGCTCCTATGGACGTTCATTAAAAATTTCCCCTCCTAAACTTTCACATATCCGGGGAGGCTGAAATTCGGAGATGGACACTCTCATAACTTCAGCAAAGCCCGTATCAAATCTGAGGTCAGTCTAACAAACAGTTCGAGAGATATGCACGGAACAGACAGACTGACACACACACAGAATCCTTGCATTATAATATGCTTATGTTAGTCCTGTAGTTTTACAAAATGTCCACCAGGTGTCAGCATAAACTACTGCTATTTTAACCATCTGTTTAAACAGAAACTAACACCATTCATGAAATTAACAAAGAAACAGAATCTAAAAGCCTGTTCTATAAATTGTAAGACAATGATGAGGCGAGTGGTGAACTACACAGGACTTTATTAAGGACTTACTGTCAGTACAGACACGCTCCCGTCAGGCTGAGAGGTGGTCAAGAGACCGCCCCTCTGCTGCGCAGCCCTCTTATACTCCGGGCGACGTCACCACCCGTGTAACACTATAATGTGTCCTATGAGCAACATCACCCCCCCCACCACCACTTTAAAAAAAATGGGCAAGCACACACACAATTGAAACCCTCCCAAATTTGGAACCCGAATCACACTCTAAAGTGAACAGAAAGTCATTAGGGCCTACTTCATTCACACAAACAGCTAAGGCTAGGGGGGAACAGGTGGACTACCGTCCCACCCCCACACAGCCAGACGGATTATTCTGCCGTCTTCTATTATTATAGACCATTAAACGAAAAACTGCCGTGTTCCTAAAAAAAAAAAAAAAAGAAACAAGATACAAAACAACCCCTCAATACAACATATATACAACCAGAGATAAACTTAATAAATCACTAATTATTATTCATATCAAACCATGCAATGAACACACTGGTATATCCATTCTATACCCAGGACAATTCACACAATAACATCATGTAACAAACACATTGCCCCCCATGAAGAAACCACCCCCCGGAGGCGCATCATGCAGGTCCCATCCAGAGAATCTTCTTCTCTTTGCACCCGGAGGTGACCCACTTCGACGCCGGGACACCTCCTTCTCGTCAGTGGCGCACCACAGCACGTTAGGATATCTCCATGAGCCATCAGACAACTGAAGGTAGCCGTCCTCCCAAACAACCACCACCTGCAGCTACCCCTGGTCCTCCTGACGTTTGTACTTCTTACGAACTCCTCTCGACTGGGCCACCCCTCTGGGCCGGACCACATCAGTGACCCCTAGAGGAGCCCGACTCGGCTTCCAGTGTTCCTGTGTGACACATCGTTTTACCGTGCCAGCCGGTCCTGCCCCGCTCACTTTCATTTCAGACACTGGCAAAGTCGTTGTGACCCCCTGCTTCTTGGTACCTCCCAGCCCAACTCCGTAAACAGGATAAGTCATCCACTTGGCTCCATCCGCTGTCACGGGCGTCCCACAGCGCCACCCAGTTCCCTCAGCTAGGGCAACTTGGACCCTGGCGCAGGCACCCTCCCGCGATGGCCCTGGATGGGGTTGGTCCTGCTCATCTTCCAGAATACTAGGCCAAGGTTCATCCCATATTGCGTCGTCCAACTCTCATGGAACCGGACGGTCCCACAAGCTACAGTCCAACCATTTCTCTCCGCTACCATTGGTGATCGTGAAGCCAAGTCCGTAGGAAAGGTCACAGCCCATCACATTCACTCCACTGGCGGTCACCACAAACTGTAGATTGGCTACCTCCACTACCTCATATCTAGCCGTCAGCTCCAACGAACCCACAATGGGTAGTCTATTCCCACCATACCCACAAAATGGCGGTGAAAGACCTCTCACTCGGTGATATGGAAAAAAAACTCCTCACAGTAGGCCAGTTCAGCACAGACCTCACCGCGGCGCCCATGTCCACCAGTAACGGCACCTCCTCGCTATCCAACTTCACCATACAGTATGCATGGCCATCTGTGCTCGGGGAGACAGTGTGAATCACTATAGGAGTTGGAGCAGGGGTATCCGCTTTGTGTCGCTGTTCCCCTCGCTTGAACCTATTACAGGCCCTAGCGAAATGATGCAGGTGTCTGCACTTGCTACAGCGTTTACCTCTCGCCAGACACTCTCCAGCCTTGTACCGGTGCTTAGTGGACCCACAACCTGAACATCTGGGCAATCTTGGGGCGGACCTCATCTTTACAGCTGCAGCGTATTCCTCTTGTTCGCTGTCTTCACTGTCCGGATCCACAGCCTGCGTTGTTGATTGCAAGTCATGGGGCATAACGTAGCTCTCTCACCGAGGTTGTGTGATGGCTTATCCGCTGCTTCACACTGTTGAGTTATTTCCACAGCCGTGGCGAGAGTCAATTCGCTGGAGTGTGTTAGTAGTTTTGACCGTGCTGACGAGCACAGCGTGCGCTCCGCCAGCTGGTCGCGGACCATTTCTTCCTCCAAATCACCAAACTGGCAGTCTCCAGCCAGCTGCCGCAGGTCCGCAATATAGTGCTGCACCAACTCGCCGATCCACTGGTGGTGCTGCTGAAACTGGATCCTCCTGACGATGACATTTGCAGGCGTGCGAAAATGTCACACCATTAGCTCAACCACGTCCTCGAAGCTATCGCCTACTCCCAAGGTAGCAAGGATATGCTGTCTTTCCCTACCTAAATTGTGGACCAGAATTGCCCGTACCTTCGTCAGTTCACCAAGGTTTAGCACCACCAAGTAGTTTTTAAAAGCAGCGAACCATCTTGCCCAAGGCACCGGAGGCTCTCCCGGAGACTCCAAAATGGTTGAATTGAAAACATGACAGCATCCATAACTTTATCCTCGTCGCCAAATGTTATGTCTATAAAACATAAGACAATGATGAGGCCAGTGGTGAACTACACAGGACTTTATTAAGGACTCACTGTCAGTAGAGACACTCCCGTCAGGCTGAGAGGTGGTCAAGAGACCGCCCCTCTGCTGGAAGCCCTCTTATACTCTGGGCGACGTCACCACCCATGTAACACTATGTGTCCTATGAGCAACATCACAAAGTATAAAAGTAGCCACTCAAAAAAATTACCTAAAAAGAGTTACTTGAATACGGAGTACCGACTGTCCTCTTACTGATCTGTGATGTTTTTCTTCTACATTTGTGGGGTTGTACAATTTTTTATTATTTATATGAGACTTTTTTTTCACACAGTTTGTCATTTACTTGTCAGTTTGTGAAATTTTTGTTTCATATTTTTTGTGGGGTTTTTTTCTTCATAAACTGGTGACCATTTTCAAATGAAGTTACCACTGATCTGTTATTACATAAAAACTTTTTTGGAAAAGTTTGTGGCTTTTTTGCACAGGTTTGCCTTGTTTTCCTTGTACATTTGCAACTTTTCTCTTTGTGAGGGTTCTCTCTTTAATGTGTGACTTTTTTTCTTAAAAAAGTACTACTTTTTTAAAATGAATTTCAGACTACTTTATCCTTAAATTTTCTTATTTCCAATTTTCTTGCTGATTTGTGAAGGTTTTCCTCATAAATTTGTAACTTTTTCTAATGACTTTGCTGCTCTAATAAAATCTAAATCTTATAAATAAAACAGTAAACAGCAATAAACTAAATATCTACTAAGCCAGAATGGAAGAACAATAACTAACACTTATCTTAATGTTATACAGTCACTAAAATGACTAAAGATGCAGTCATTTCTGGTAAGAACAAGTTATTACTGTAAACAAGCACATTTCTAAAGTAAGATTAAAAATTACCGTGTAATAAAACTTCAGATTTAATCTGACTGGACTCCAGTTTAACCAGTCTACTGCCCTCTGCAGTGGTTCGGTTTCTCTACCTTTATGGTGAGCAGCATCGACAGAAACTTCCTCTTGTCTCCGATCAGCATGGCGTTGCTAATCAGCGGTAAGGCCTCTTTCACAGCGTCCTCTATCGGGACTGGAGGGACGTTCTCGCCTCCGGCTGTGATGATCAACTCTGCCATCGGACACACAAGCAGCAGAATGATTAATTAGTCACGGATAAGAAAAGGCTTTGAAACAAGGTTTGACTGTCTCTGTTATGGAAAATTATTTCAGAAATGTTAAGCCAGAAATTAAGGTTACCATATATGAATCTTACAATAAAGTTAAAACAGCCACATTAGAATAAACTGACCTGCTACATTAGCAACAGGCTGTTTTTTTTAATTTAAATGTACAACTTTTCTCTTACAGATTTGTGAATTCTTTCTTGTAAATTTAAGGATTTGTTTTCTTGTTAAATCACTTTTTTCTTATAAATTTGTTGTTTCTTTTTTAAAAAATTGACAGGATTTTTCTCGGACTTGGAAAAAAAATCTTGTAAAATTGCAACTTTTTTGAATGTAAATTTTGTCATTATTTTCTTGTAAAGTTTTGAGCCACACTGAGCCTCGGGCTGTAGGGCCGTACCCAAATATTGGATTATACTAGTACACTAAACTGGTATTTGGTTTTCAAATTTGTATTCAGATAATCACGGCTAGATAACCGTCTTGATTTTATTAAAGGCAAAATATAACTTTACCAAGTAAGTACCAACTTGATGATAAAGTCACAACATTTACCAGAAAAGTCACAAATTTCCAAATACATGAGAAAGAAGACTCAAAATCACACGACAAAAACTGCAAATTTGTGAGAAGTTCTAAATTTACAAGAAAAAATTTAAAAAAAAATTAAAACTACTAGGAAAAACGAATATTTATAAGAAATGTAAATTCACAAGAAAAGCTTCTCAAATTTACAAGAAAAACTGCAAATTTATGAGTAATGGAATAAAAAAAATTGCAAAATTATTTCAAACTGGTAAGTCACATTTCTGAAAAACACTGACATTGATGCAGTCCACTGAGGGAGGAGGAAAACTGTACAAAATATTCAGATATTTGCTCTGGATCGCTTAACCACTTGTGCTCCGTTGTTCCGCGGGCGGGCAAGTCTCTGCGTCCTATGACGCACGAGGGCGCACGAGAGCGTGCTCGTGCGCCCTCGTGCGCATGACGCATGATAAGGATATTGATGGTGGTGGTGTAGGTGGTGTGGCCTCCAAGCGCCACTGAAAAAAAAGCTGCAAACACAGCCGCGAACAGATTAGTTCATCTGATTGACCTCTCATTCGACTAATAAGAGCCTTGAATTGGGTTTCTGAAACCTTGAAGAACCAATGAATGAAAATCTAGGAAGGAGGACCCGCCTCCCAACGCTTTGAATGCAGTGAGCCAACTGAAGCAGAGAAGTTCGTGAGCTGTTTTTTTTTAAGGCTGGGTGAAGATTGGCTGCTGCAGCGGATCAAAAAAGGACACAGGAAGAGCCCCACAGACCCAGCAGCATGGAGACCATCCACAAATGCAACCTGTGTGACAGGGAGTGCCATTCGTGGATCGGCATGTAAGGCCACAGGCGGTGCTTATTTTGTATTGGTTCCAGCAGAGTAGACGTTATGATTTCTTCCATGGTGATCATAGACCGACGGAGGCTGACGACAAAGGCTGAGTGAAACACACGCCTTCGCCAGTCTTTTTTTAATTACTACTGTTATTTGTTTTGAAAAATCGTTCGCCAAAAACCGCAATCATGGAAGCACAAAACCGCAATAATGGAATTATGTTTTGATCGAGTCGCGAGACCAGAACCAGAGCGGACCAGCGTCGCGTTTGTCTCACAATGAGGAAGACAAGTTCGCCCAGACTCCGCTGTGAAGAGGTAAGGTGTTATAAGCTAAATTATTCTCTATCCCTGAAAATTGTAATCCAAAATGACTTTTGACCGATCAGTAAATTACAGCTGTGCGGTTCACGAAGTCTGAAGTTCGTGCGCCGCGGTACAAGGGGTTGCTTGCAGTGTACAGGCTGTGAACGCCCCCCCACCCCTGCTATTCTTCTGCAGCGAGGGGGGGGGAGCCGCGGTGACTGCACTGCTGTCCTACATCACCACATAAGGCTAATCCGTTGTGTAGCGATGGCTAAAGTCTATCCTCTGTAGCGAGCGGGGGGGGGGGGGGGGACAACCCCCCCCCCACACACACAGTAGCGGGGGGGGGGGGGACCGCTGTGACAGCGTTGCTGTAGAAACATGCAACGAGTGTAATCTCATGTAGCGAGGGCCGAACTCTGTCCTTGGTAGCGGGGGGGGGGGGGAAGACCCCCCCCCCCCCACACACACACACACACAGACACAGCCCTGAGTGTGACCTTTCCTTTGAGCCTAAAATGAAGCTTCTACATTGAATCATTCAAAAGTTACAGACGTTTTTCCAAACTGTGCCATTTGGCACAGTTCCAAAACGCCTGGGAACAGCCTGAGAACAAAGCTGTGTAATATATTCATTTTTTGTGGTATTGTTACCAAGTTTGGATCTCAGCTGGATAACACTTGGTTCTACATTTCTGTTGCATTTTCCAGCCGGATCGGACAGCTGTGTGTTATTTACAAGCATTTGTATCCAAAAAAAACACTGTGTCCAAATTTTTTTTCTTCAAGTTCAGTATGTTTAGATGACTGTAACTCAGTGGCCGGAGCACGTAGAGACATTATGTTTTTTTTGCCAAAAAATTCAAAGTGTTTTCTTTTAAATGAGACCAACCCCATGAAGATGCTGCAAAGGGTTGAAGAACAGCTTTCGATTTACTTTGGGCACGTTATTTTTTGGCATTTTTAGGAAAATTGCCCGGAGTGCAAGTGGTTAACTAGTACTGGGACAGGATGCAGACTGAAGCGTTTCAGGACACACTGTGAAATGAGTCAAAACCCCTATGAAGCTAAATCCAGGTGTGTGTGTGTGTGTGTGTGTGTGTGTGTGTGTGTGTTGCCACGTATTTGTGCCAACTATGAATACCTTTGATTCGCCCAGTGATGAAGAGCAACCCGTTCTCGTCGTGCTTGCCCAGGTCACCTGAGTGCAGCCAGCCGTCGGCGTCCAGAGCCTCCTCTGTCTTGTCGGGCATGTTGAGGTAGCCCATGAAGACGTGGCGACCCCAGAAGCAGATCTCTCCATTTCCCTCCTCGTCTTTGTTGTGCAGCTTCGTCTTGCAACCTGATAACTCAATACCACAACTACAACACAACATTCATATTGTCACATCTGCATTTGGCGGGAGTTAGTCTGAATTTAGCTGCTCTTCATCTTGTTAAACCAACTCAGGTTTTTAAAATACCTGGTGAGTTTGAAGGCATTATGGCGGGAGATGGTGTGAGGCCCGGTGCTCTCGCTCATGCCGTACAGCTCATACAGAGGAATGTCGAGGCTGAGGAAGAACTCCAGGGTGTCTTTGGTGATGGGGGCGGCGCCTGTATAGCATTTGGTGCAGCGGTCAAGGCCCAGGGCTTTACGCACCTTTTTGAACACAAGCTTTTTGGCAATGTGGTAGCTAAAAGGAGTTCGGCCAGCGTCTGCATTTCTGAGGATACACAAGTGTGACAGTTGATTAGTAATTTGGTCTCAAATGGATGAAATAATGGGGGATGCAGTCTTGTAATGTTTGTCCTTTCTACGTCTGTATTGCTTTTCATGGCATAGGAGCAATATTCATTCAAAATGCAGAAACAAAACAGGAATTCTCCAACCACTGGGGATGTCATTTTTTAACGAATGCGTACGGGTTCATCTTGGTCAGATTCGTCTGGAGGCCCACGTCTTTGGCCCAGGCGGCCACTTTCCTGCGCACGGTCGAAGACTTCGCTCCCACCGATTTCATTTTCTCCTGCATCTTCTCCCACACACGCGGCACCCCCATGAAGGCCGTGGGCCGCGCCTCCTTCATGGTTTCCACCAGTGATCCCTGGAAGTGAAGTGCATACACACATTAGCTACAGTTCATAGGGAATGACGAAACAGACATGCATGGGGGGGAAAAGAGTGATGTAAACACAAGAAACAAAGAAGCCTCTTCTGTTTGTGTAACAACTTAAATGTTAAAGGACGTGTGCTCCTTTTAACTACATTACACACTTAAACTGCAGTGATGAACACACAGGGGTGATGATGTTGCTGATGATGATCATATAAGAGACTTGAAAAGCATAAAAACACAAGAGAATTAGGCACATTTCACATGTGGATTATAAAATGTCATGTGGAAGATGCACATGACTGGTGGAGTTTGATGACAGGCTCTTTCACAACAGTCGACGAATGTCATATTTTATAACCTAACCCTGTGGTGTACGCTCTTCTTCTATTTTTCATCTTAACTAGGACAGACTGTTCTTAAAATTACGTCACAGAAGGAGAATAACACAATAGAGTGCTTGTTGTTACTCAAGCATTTTCACAACTCAGCCATAGCAGGGTATCAGCAGGCATAAGAAATTTAAGTTTGAAGCTTTATAAAGACCTTTTTAAGGCACTTTGATCAAAATTATGACTTTATATTTGCAAAATAGTTTTAATCCAAATATTTACTGGAAGTCAAGTTGCTGCAAATTTTGTTTTTTTTTTTTGTTTTGTTTTTTTAGATCAAATCACATTAAAGTAGAACTGAACTGAACGGCATTGAACGGCACTGGGTGATAGTACATACAATTATAAAGATAATTTATCATTGGCACCCCCTCCACAAATCCCAGAATCTTGGAGAAAATCGCGATTTTGAATTTCCCGCCCTGAAAAATCAGACAAATCCGCCGAAGTGCAGCCGGAGTTCCGCGTGACGTCACGAGTGTGACACAGTCCTCCATGTTTACCATTGCGAGCACGTCGACACTGGTTGTTTTTGGTGCATTTTGTCATGATAGTCGACTACAAAACACTTCCAACACCTGGGAAGATCTGTTCAGTGGCCAAGGAAAACTGTCATGGCGACGAAAGAAAAGAAAGGGGGAGGAAAAGCGACCGGGAAGCGATGCGTTTCTAGATATACAGTGATCCCTCACTTATCGCGTTTAATGGGGACCAGAACCGACCGCGAAAAGTGAAAAACCGCGAAGTAGCGTCCCCCCCCCCCCAAGGGCGTCACAAGCACTATTTTGCACAAAAAGGCACAAGAGAACAGCGAAAAGTGCCACTAAGCAACACGAGCGATAAAGAACAATGAATGCGGTCTTCCTTCGCTGGGTAAAACGTCTCGGCCAATCAGCTTGCGAGGTAAAACGTCTCGGCCAATCAGCTTGCGAGATTCCCGAGCGGTGAAGAGGTGGGCGGAGAGGAGTGGAGCGGTGGTCAGAGAGGTAGATTTTCAGTTGTGCGGGCTCTCCGTGTTGATACCTGATGTTCTAATGTAGAAGGCAGGGAGAAGGCAGGGAGACTACATTAGAACATCAGGTATCAACACGGAGAGCCCGCACAACTGAAAATCTACCTCTCTGACCACCGCTCCACTCCTCTCCGCCCACCTCTTCACCGCTCGGGAATCTCGCAAGCTGATTGGCCGAGACGTTTTACCCAGCTTCGCTCCCTGCCGAGCGCCTATACCCAGCGAAGGAAGACCGCATTCATTGTTCTTTATCGCTCGTGTTGCTTAGTGGCACTTTTTGCTGTTCTCTTGTGCCTTTTTGTGCAAAATAGTGCTTGTGACGCCCTTGGGGGGGGGGGGGAGTGACGCTACTTCGCGGTTTTTCACTTTTCGCGGTCGGTTCTGGTCCCCATTAAACGCGGTAAGTGAGGGATCACTGTAATAAGTTGGAAAAATGCTAATGTTTTTTTTTCCCTTTCTTTTTTATTGTTAATTTTCCTTATCCTGACACCCCAAACATGCCAAAGTAAAGACTCACCATTCTGTATTCAATAAGCGACTCTCCTCCCCATCACTGCTGCGGTCTGAGTCGGTGCCGGAATCCCCCGAAAATTCTGGCTCTAATCTGTACGGTTCGATGCCTCCCTCGCTCTCTTCCTGTTCACTTGACACTCCTGCATCCTCCTCTGTCTCGTCACCGATCCTGAATGCCTCTTCACTCTGAAAACTCTGGTGTTTTTGACTGCTGGAACTGCTATCATCTGCCATTGTTGTTTTGATAAGGGTCACACTCGTGACGTCACGCAGCATCGTCTGCACTTCTTCCGGTTTGTTTGGCACTGCCAGCCAGAGGCAAAAGTTTATCGGCTTATAGCTTGGCCATCGCACGGCCTAAAAATTTCTTTTATGTGTTGAAAAATACAATAGGTAATAAGGAATTAATCTGCTATTCTACTTTTTTGGCAAAAAGGTGAGTTCAGTTCTACTTTAAATTTACCAGGGATGCAGCAACTGTGAAATTTTGGGCAAATACCGATATCAGTGTTTAAAAACTAACTAGAAAAGCACTCAGAGAGCGCATACCTCCACCAAGGCTCCTTCTGTCTCTCATGGATCACCTCCAAAATGTAATGGGTTTGTGTGTAAGTTGAGAGCCACTTGTGGTGAAAACTGCATCAAAGTCTGTCCATTAGTTTTGGAGTATTGTTGCTAACACTCTGAGAAGACAAGAGCCTTGGCGGAGGTATGCATTCTCAGATCATCACCAAAATGTAATCATCCGTTCCCCACGCCATTACACACCTTTCCTGAAAATTGAATCAAAATCTGTTCATAACTTTTTGAGTTCTGTTGGTAACAGACAAATGTCAGTGAAAACATTACCTCCTCCCTTGGCAGAGGTAATAAGTTGGTGGATTAATGTTTGTTTCTCTTTTTGTTGTCATCATCTCTTCCGTTTTTAACACAGAGGAAACAAATATGCATGAACAATAACCTTTATTTAATCCATGAGCCTCTCTGTGCTCATCAGCTTTGCTGTGCTGCCTGTGTGTGCCTAAATCAGTGTTGTGTACGCGCATTGAGCGGCACCTGTGCTCACCATCACGCCGTTCCAAACACATCCGCCAGACTACGACTACCAACTTGGCCTTGCTGCCACCAAAGCTCGAAATGTGCACTCGTTGCCCGTGTGTGTGGGCGCGCCCATCACCGGTGCAATTATGTGCACTAATGTTCGGCTAACTGCTGCTGAAAGTCGCTGCATTCACCCAGCTACCCCTACAGCAGCACAGCCTGCTGACACTGGTGTAAATCAAGGGGGTCCAGGGGAGGAAGCAGCTTCTCTCATAAATTTGTAACCTTCCTCATTAATTTAATACATTTTTTTTGAAAATGTAAAACTTTTTTTTTGTAAACCTGTCTTTTTGTAAAATTGCTATTTTCTTTCCCATAAATTTGTGATTTTTTTTCTTGTAAATTTGCAGCTTTTCCCCCCATACGTGTATGTTTGTACATTCTTTACTCCTAAATTTGTGACTGACTACAATAATACTTACAATTTCCCCTCAATATTTACTCTGGAGAAAATGTTTTGTTTATTGTCCCTCCCAACATGGAAATGAACTATCCATTCATGCAGCACACTGGCTTTGCTCCAGACCGCCAGCCTACTGGAAAAACACAAATGCAGACCCCTGGCAAAAACATCTGAGCACTCCTGCTGTAATGCTTGCCAAGCAAATGTCTTTTTGACTCAGTCTGACTAAACTGGTTAGCCACCCCTGGTCTGGAAAGCCATGGTTCCCTCTCCGACCTGTGACAGCTGTGTTTCCCTCTCTAAGAAGGTTTCTGAGTTGGAACTGAGACTCTCTAACCTCTATAAGATTCAGGAGCCTGAAAATCATTTGGACACGACCATTTTTGGACGGACATTAGCGCCAGCGACGGACTCGCAGTTAGCAGAGACGGCTACCTACCTGGGTGAAATTAACACACCGCCATCCACTTCCACCCCTGCTCCGGTCACCTCAGCTGTCCAGGACTGCAGCACTAAACACTGGCTTCAGCTCGGAGCTAAACCTAAAGCCCTGGGTGGTTCTTCTCAGCCTCAATGCGTGCCCTGGACCATGGTCGGGCCTAACAACAAACGTTGAGGATTGACCAGGCACAGCTGCGCCTCCTCCCTTCCCCTCTCACTGGAAAACAGATTCGACATCTTTTCCCAGAAAGATTTCCCCCACCTGGACGCTGATCTTCCTCCCATGGCCACCCCTCCTCCTTCAGCAGTGGCCCAAACCCACAAACCCCGGATTAAAACTACCCTAGGGGTGCTGAACTTTACACCAGCTCCAAAAAGAAAGCGCAACCCCCCACATCACCCCTGTACCCATACCTCACCGCCACAGCAGCAACAACAACAGCAAAACTATTCACCATTACAGAAGCCACCGACAAAGTCCCTCCAGACAATGCTAGTAATTGGTGATTCCATAATGAGGATCAGAAGCAGGTACCGTGTTACAAATTTTTCCTGGGGCTAAAGTGTCAGACACTGAGGTTCTTACCCCTGACCTATTAAATGAATACCCCCACACTAAAACTGTTATTGTCCATGTTGGATGCAACAACATCCCAGATGAAGCGTCTTGAGATCTTAGTGACTTCAGGAGCCTTCTGTCCACTCTTAAGAACTGTGGTAGACGTGTGTTTATCTCTGGACCACTTGCTCCTTTTAGAAGAGGTTGCAATTATTTTAGCAGAACTCTTAGCCGTAATACCTGGTTGTGTTCAACATGTCCTCCTTTTAACACTGGTCTTATAGACAATTTCAACCTGTTCTGGAATTGCCCATCATTTATGAGGCCAGATGGTATTCATCCAAATTGACTCGGTGCACGTGTTTTAAGGGACAATCTGTTTGATTCCATTCAGCATTTTTTAGTACAGTGACTGAAAGCTGGTGTGTCACCTCACCCTAAAGTGCCTGGGTCTGCCAACCAGCTTTTTTTCTTTCCACATTTCAGATTACTCCTATTAATCCAAATAATTCTCTCTGTTTAGATCAGTCTTTCATTCACAACCCCAAAGAGATTGTGTCTGTCCCCCGATACCCAAAACATTATAACCCAAGACAAATACAACATAACTTGATAAAGATTAAAACCACTAATTTAACCACAGAAAAATAAAACAATTAAAAGTGGACTTCTGAATATAAGATCTCTGTCCGATAAAGCGACCTTAATTAATGATATGATCATGGATCACAATATAAATATACTCTGTCTCCCAAAAACATTGCTACACCCCGATGACTTTGTTAGTATCAGTGAGGCCACCTCCCCCAGCTATGGTACTTCTTCCATTTGCGTAATATTTCTAAAATTAGGTCCATCCTGTTTCATAAAGATGTAGAGAAACTTGTCCACGCCTTTATCACCTCTAGGCTAGACTATTGTAATTCACTTTTATCAGGTTGTCCTAATAAGTCCATAAAGTTTCTCCAACTCATTCAGAATGCAGCTGCACATATCCTGATGAGAACAGGGAGAAGAGATCACATTACCCCAGTTTTAGCTTCTTTACATTGGCTCCCAATAAAATATAGAATTGAATTCAAGATTTTACTCCTAGCTTACAAAGCCCTTAATGGTCTGGCTCCTTCTTGCCTGCAAGAACTCATAGTTCCCTATCATCCAACCAGAGCTCTGTGCTCCCAAAAATCCAAACTACTGGTGGTCCCCAAGGTCTCCAGAAGTAGACTGGGAGGTAGAGCTTTCAGTTATCAAGCTCCCCTCCTGTGGAACCATCTTCCCAGTTCAGTTCAGGAGACAGACACTCTCTCTTTATTCAAAAGTAAGTTGAAATCATTTCTCTTTGATAAAGCCTATAGTTAAAAATGTTGCCGCTGCCAGGCCTTGCCCCACATGTGGAGCAGAACCCGGCTTGATACTGGAAGGTCTGGCTGTGAATGTTAATGTTGAATTGTATTTGTTACGTTTGTTTTGAATGTAGCTACTGCCAGGCCTCCTACTTTTTACAACCCAGCCGGTCGAGGCGGATGGCCGTCCTCTATGAGATATGGTTCCACTCGAGGTTTCTGCCCGTTAAAGGGAAGATTTTCCTCATCTGTGTCACCACAGTGCTTGCTCTTAGGGGTCTCTTCTGGGTTCTATAAATTTGAGAGCGCGGCCTAAACCCACTCTTTTTGTAAAGTGCCTTGAGATGATCTGTGTTGTGATTTGGCGCTACATAAATAAAACTGAATTGGAAGTGAAATTGAATTAAATTTACTTTCACTGAAACATGAAAAAGAAAAACACCACTCCTGCCATTTATTTGCTTTTATAAAGGATAGATATATACAGTGGTGTGAAAAAGTGTTTGCCCCCTTCCTGATTTCTCCTTTTTTTGTATGCTTGTCACACTTAAATGTTTCAGATCATCAAACAAATTTAAATATTAGACAAAGATAACACAAGTAAACACAAAATGCAGTTTTTAAATGAAGGTGTTTATTATTAAGGGAAAAAAATCCAAACCTCTAAGGCCCTGTGTGAAAAAGGTGATTGCCCACTAAACCTAATAACTGGTTGCGCCACCCTTAGCAGCAACTGCAATCAAGCGTTTGTGATAACTGGCAATGAGTTTTTTACAGCACTGTGGAGGAATTTTGGCCCACTTATCTTTGCAGAATTGTTGTAATTCAGCCACATTGTAGTAGAGTCATTTTTGGGGGTTTCGTGACCAACCTCCCAGGACCTTTTTTTCTCACTGGATTTAGCATTCTAGACCCATTTTAATGAGAATAAGCTCCCATGTACCTCCCAAAAATTACGGGAAACCTTTTTTTTGCCCAAAATTCAAAATGGCCGCCAAAATGCATACCACCACCTATATCTCAGTAACTAATTCAGCTAGGAGGTTGATTTTGGTGTCTAGACATAGGTTTTTGGGGTCAAGCATTCCATTAATGCTATTAGTTTACTTGTGAAACAAACCCATCACGATGAAATCCAATATGGCCGCCAATATGGCCACCGATTAACATTTTTTTTGTTTCTTGACTACTAAGGCACCTAGAAAGCTGATGTTGGTGTCAAAACAGAGGTTTAAGGGGTCATACTATCTGTTTATTCCAATAAAAGTGTGTTTAAATGATTACATAATCAAGAAATCCAAGATGGCGGCCGGCTGTCACTTCCACATGCAATGGACTTTTTCATATCCGTCACCAAATGAGCTAAAAAAAGTCAAGTGAGGCTCCTGTGAACCATCCATTGTGATCATTAGTGCCCTCATTGTCTATCAAGCTCAAAATGGCCCCCAGCCGCCATCTTGGAATACACTTTACGCAGGCACATTTTCTCTAGACCTTATGTTAATGCCACGCAAACGTCCAACTCAATTACATGTAGTCCACTATCAATCACCACATCACATCATACTAAGATGTCCAACAACTACCAATCTCCTTGAGAGATGTTGACAGGAACTGAGGTGTCATAAGTGATGGTTCATCAAATGTCTCTGGCTGAACAAACATGACATTAGTGCGATGCGCCTGGCCAGCACCAGTCAATGTATCACTCTTAAAGTCATCATTGTCAACTACAGCGATTGCAGGCTTCCCAAAGGCAAGTTCGGAGGGACAATTTGGGGAGGACTTGAGATCACTGAACACCCAGAAGTCTCGCAACATGAGGACGTCATTGTAGCTGATGCCTAGGCCATCTTTGTGCAGCAGGTCTACGATCTCTCTACTTTTGGTCATTCCATGTAGCAAGACAGAGAGATTCACCTCAAAGGAAGTGCGCCTTCCTGTGATGTAGCTCGTGAGGATCGACCCAATGGTCCGGACAGATGGGTTGTCATCAACTTCTGATTTACTTGGGTGTTTTAGCCATGTCATTAGCTTTAGGAGTAGCCCATTTAGGTCCTCCTTTTTCTCCAACTCTAATACATATGGAGGCCAGGGAACAGTATCAGTCGCTTCAACTTGCTCTTTGAGTCGTACTGCCACGTTCTTCACCAACTGATCATCGCTTATGCCTAAGGAAGATAGTGCTGCTTCTACATAGGTAGCTGCAGCTTTCTTGTCATATAACAGTTCACTCTCATTTAACCGACTACGTCTATGGAAGCCAATGTCCTCCTCAAATTCCTTTATAAGAATTCCCTTCACATAATTCGACTTTACTTTTGCGTCATGTCCATGATTTAAGATAATTCGTTGATAGTCCTCCAGTAGACTCTGCAATGTCCGAAATTCATGTTCATCAAAGATCACCTTACGAACATGATTGAAGAAGATGGCTTGTGCTTCTCGCAGATTTACATCCTGCAGGTGTTGAGTGACTTCTTCTGTAAGAGGCTGGGAATCGGGAATGTAGTGTTTCCAGCAGCCGCGATGGTAACGGATTTCCCACCCGAAAGCTGTTTCACAGTCTGGAATGGATGCAATCAGCGTGTTGAGCCTCGACCTCAGGACCGGATCATTCAGGTGTACAGTGTGTAACTTGAATTTTCTCCAAGCGTCCTTTGTTGATATTAGGAGCAATTGTTTCCAGTCCCGGTGACTGCTTTTCTGTGGTCCCTTATTGCACCACACGCATAGGTTCTTGTCATGCACAATACCAATGCTGGACCGGAGCCTCTTCGGTGAAAAGAGAGAAGCAGATGGAGATGGATCCCCCTGAACTGATTGATTGTCTCTTTCAAGATCTACCTCTAATTTATGCTTACGTTTCTTGGCTTGAGATAGACAACGCTTGTTAGATAACGTGGTGTAACATGTCTGGTGCATATAATGCCCTTTTGGCCCTTTGGCCCAATCAATATTCCCACATTGAAACCGATCAAGTCCTTTCCATCGTAGAGTTTTTTCACGAATTGAATTCCATTTTTGGTCCTTGGTATTATCCAAAGAGTCACTTTTGGTACATGGTTGACCACAACGTAGAATGCATTCGTATTCACCGGAAGACGTTGATGGTAATTCATCGTTGTCACTTGCAGTATCCATTTTATCCCTCACTTTATATGAATAAGTGTCTGAAAACAAAAACAAATTTGTCATTATCAGAACAGAGGAGAGAAAAAGGAGGGATGACAAGACAAAGGCCCTTGTACTGTCTACTGTCATTACGGTAGCATTAAGCAAGCAGCATGGTCAATATGCTAACATTACCTGACTATACAGTATGGAACAAGATTCAGAATTCTAACCTCTCCAGATAAGTTTAAAGCTAAATTTATACATACCTGGCAACCTTGGTTAAATTGGAAAGATTAGGACTACATATTATGGCAGCACAGACGTTACAAAATCACTGCATCCTCTCTCTTGCTATGCAAAAAGGAATCAATGAATCAAGCATAGGATTCCGGGAATCCTAAGGGGATTACCCAAGTGTTCCTCAGTGAAATCACTGAATCAATGCAGGAGCTTTCTAATAATTATTAAAAATGAATGTAAGGATACCTCATTTGACATTTTTAGCTCATTTGGTGACGGATATGAAAAAGTCCATTGCATGTGAAAATGACAGCCGGCCGCCATCTTGGATTTCTCGATTATGTAATCATTTAAACACACTTTTATTGGAATAAACAGATAGTATGACCCCTTAAACCTCTGTTTTGACACCAACATCAGCTTTCTAGGTGCCTTAGTAGTCAAGAAACAAAAAAAATGTTAATCGGTGGCCATATTGGCGGCCATATTGGATTTCATCGTGATGGGTTTGTTTCACAAGTAAACTAATAGCATTAATGGAATGCTTGACCCCAAAAACCTATGTCTAGACACCAAAATCAACCTCCTAGCTGAATTATTACTGAGATATAGGTGGTGGAATGCATTTTGGTGGCCATTTTGAATTTTGGGCAAAAAAAAGGTTTCCTGTAATTTTTGGGAGGTACATGGGAGCTTATTTTCATTAAAATGGGTCTAGAATGCTAAATCCAGTGAGAAAAAAAGGTCCTGGGAGGTTGGTCACGAAACCCCCAAAAATGACTCTACTATTGGAGGGTTTTAGAGCATGAACCGCCTTTTTAAAGTCATGCCACAGCATCCCAATCGGATTCAGGTCAGGACTTTGACTAGGCCACTCCAAAGTCTTCATTTTGTTTTTCTCAACCCCTTGCACTCCGGGCAATTTTCCTAAAAATGCCAAAAAATAACGTGCCCAAAGTAAATCGAAAGCTGTTCTTCAACCCTTTGCAGCATCTTCATGGGGTTGGTCTCATTTAAAAGAAAACACTTTGAATTTTTTGGCAAAAAAAACATAATCTCTCTACGTGCTCCGGCCACTGAGTTACAGTCATCTAAACATACTGAACTTGAAGAAAATAAATTTGGCCACGGTGTGTTTTTGGATACAAATGCTTGCAAATAACACACAGCTGTCCGAGCCGGCTGGAAAATGCAACAGAAATGTAGAACCAAGTGTTATCAAGCTAAGATCCAAATTTGGTAACAATACCACAAAAAATGAATATTTTACACAGCTTTGTTCTCAGGTAGTTCCCCAGGCGTTTTGGAACTGTGCCAAATGGCACAGTTTGGAAAAACGTCTGTAACTTTTGAATAATTCAATGTAGAATCTTCATTTTGGGCTCTAATGAAAGGTCACATTCAGGGCTGTGTCTGTGTGTGTGTGTGTGGGGGGGGACAACCCCCCCCCGCTACAAAGGACGGAGTTCGGCCCTCGCTACATGACGGATTACACTCGTTGCATGTTTCCACAGCAACGCTGTCACAGCGGCCCCCCCCCCCCTTGCTACTGTGTGTGTGTGTGGGGGGGGGGTTTGCCCCCCCCCCTCGCTACAGAGGACGGCCATCGCTACATGACGGAATAGACTCATATGCTTCCCCCCGCAGACCGGGGGGCGTTCGGACCGTGAATGCCCCCCCCCCCCCGCTCCTCTTCTGCAGCGGGGGGGAGGGGGGGCGTTCACGGTCCAAACACGGCAAATGAACCGTTTATCGCGGCGCACGCACTTTGTACTTCGTGCGCCGTACAGTTGTAATTTACCCATCGGTCAAAAGTCATTTTTTGATTACAATTTTCAGGGATAAATAATAAATTTAGCTTATAACACCTTACCTCTTCACAGCAGCAGAGTCCTGGCGAACTTCTCTTCCCCATTGTCAGACGAACGCGACGCTGGTCCGCTCGTGGATCCCGGTCAAAACATAATTCCATTATTGCCGTTTTGGCGAATGATTTACGACTTTTGTCGTCGGCCTCCGTCGGTCTATGATGACGGAAGAGAATCCTACACGTCTATTCTGCTGGAATGAGTGCAGGTCCCACTTGTGGGTGTTCTCCATGCTGCTGGATCTGTAGCAGGTTCGTCCAGCGTCCTTTTTTTCATCAGCTGCAACAGTAAATCTCTCTTCACCCAGCCCGAACTTCTGTGCTTCAATTGGCTCCTGCATTCACAGTAGGCGGGTCCTCCTTCCTAGGTTTTCATTCATTGGTTCTTCCAAGATTTCAGAAACCCAATTCAAGGCTCTTATTAGTCGAATGAGAGGTCAATCAGATGAACTAATCTGTTCGCGGCTGTGTCTGCAGCTTTTTTTTCCAGTGGCGCTTGGACGCCAACACCACCTACATCACCACCATCTGGACTATGTGTCCGAGAGTGCACGAGGGCGCAGGATTGCGCCCTCGTGCGCCCTAGGACGTAGAGACTTGCCTGCCCGCGGAACAACGGACCACAAGTGGTTAAGCCATTCAGAGGTGGACTTGCTGGTGTGTTTTGGATCATTGTCCTGCTGCAGAACCCAAGTGCACTCCAGCTTGAGGTCCCGAACAGATGGCCAGACATTCTCCTCCAAAATTTTTTGGTAGATGGCAAAATTCATGGTTCCATTTACCACAGCAAGTCTTCCAGGTCCTGAAGCAGCAAAACAGCCCCAGACCATCACACTACCACCACCATATTTTATTGTTGGTATGATCCTTTTCTGAAATGCTGTTACTTTTACGCCGGATGTAATGGAACACACACCTTCCAAAAAGTTCAACTTTTGTCTTGCCAGTCCGCAGGGTATTTTCTCAAAAGTCTTGGGGATCATCAGGATGTTTTCTGGCAAAACTGAGACAAGCCTTTTTGTTCTTTTTGCTCAGCAGTGGTTTTTGTCTTGAAACTCTGCCATGCAGGGCAGGGCCATGTTTGCCCAGTCTCTTTCTTATGATGGAGCCATGAACACTGACCTTAACTGAGGCAAGTGAGGCCTGCAATTCTTTGGATGTTGTTGTGGGGTCTTTTGTGACCTCTTGGATGAGTCGTCACTGTGCTCTTGGGGTAATTTTGGTCGGCCGGCCACTCCTGGGAAGGTTCACCACTGTTCCATGTTTTCGTCATTTGTGGTTTGCTGGAGTCCCAAAGCTTTAGAAATGGCTTTATAACCTTTTCCAGACTGATAGATCTCAATTACTTTATTTCTCATTTGTTCCTGAATTTCTTTGGATTGCAGCATGATGTCTAGCTTTTGAGGATCTTTTGGTCTACTTCACTTTGTCAGGCAGGTCCTATTAAGTGATTTCTTGATTGAGAACAGGTGTGGCAGTAATCAGGCCTGGGTGTGGCTAAACAAATTGAACTCAGCTTTCCAAAGATGTGATAAACCACACTTAATTTATGTTTTAACGGGAAGGGGGCACTTACTTTTTCACACAGGGCCATGTAGGTTTGGATTTTTTTTTACCCTTAATAATAAACACCTTCATTTAAAAACTACATTTTGTGTTTACATGTATTATCTTTGTCTAATATTTAAATTTGTTTGTTTGATCTGAAACATTTAAGTGTGACAAACATTCAAAAAAATAAGAAATCATGAAGGGGGCAAACACTTTTTCATACCACTGTAAACTCTCATGGACTTGGTACAGGGATGATTGGGCTTTAAATGAAATCTATGACCACCATCAAAATTGGAGGATTTTGGATGTCATAGCCGTGTAGCGGTTGTGTTAGTCTGTAGACAGGTTGCACAAAACCATCCATGAGCTGCTAGGCCTCACCTTCAGGGCATCCGGCTGAGCGAAATGCGTCCTTCCTCCGATCCTCATGGTGATCCAGATGTCAACCATCTGAGCGGCGATGTGGCTCAGTGGCAGGTAGCTGATCACCACCTCCTGAGCCTCGGTGGCATTGCTGAGGTTCACATGGCGGCTGGTAGAGAAGGCGGTCCACGTTATCTGAGAGGACAGACAGAAATTAATAATGTATTTATGGTTTACCAAAATGAAAGTCATAAGATGCGTTATTATGTTGTGATCTGTGAACTCCCCCAGAACTGAGTTAATTCAAATAGTTGGGAACCAAAAATTTTCTACTTTAATGTCCTGTATCAAAATACTTATTGCATCAGTATAGAAGTAGCAAAAGTAAATCTACCTGTTGTTCCTATATGCCATTATCGGATTAATACAGAAATAAACACGATACCTGCTGCTATTTTTCATTTTGGGTCTTCTTGTATTTTTCTGTTTTGTAAATAAAATGTGAAAGGCTCAGATGGAACCATGCTTATCTTAATCTTAAGATGTGATCTAAAACCCAAAACTTTTTCCTTTGAAGTTCATTTTCAAGTAAATAAAATGTACTTCTCACTGAACTGTGCTAGCACTGCAGAGTCAAGGTACTGTATATAGTAGTATTCAAGTATAGCCAATGAATTGTTACTTCTTGAATCATAACATAAAAGTTAATCACCCCAAATAAATAAATATTTTATTTCAGCAAGAACTAAGAAAGTATGTGCTAAAGTTTACTTAAGTAATGAGTAATGACTTGAGGGTTTTCTCATAAATTTGTGACTCTTCTGCTTTTTTTCCATCACAAATGATTGGCCTTTTCTCTTGTAGATGTACTGTTTTTTTTTCTTATGAATTTGGCATGATTTTTTCAAGCTACTTTCTTGTCCAATTTTCCAAAAATATTCTGAGTAATTTGTTCTATTTTTCTTGAACATTTACAACTTTTAAGATTTTTCTCCATAAATGTACTTTTTAATCATAAATGTATTTTTTCTTAATATTTTGCAACCTTTTACTCCTAAATTTCAAAGACTCAAAGATTTTTATTTGTCAATACTTCTATATATACAGGAGTTCCGGTTAGTTCCGGTTCCGGTTCCGCCGGACCGGTGGCGCCACACGAGTAGGCTGCCCGTTGCAACAGCCTTTTTTTTTTTTATTTTCCTTCTTCTTTCTACACCTTTCACTCTGTATATATATCACGGACGCACAGATCGCCCCGGGGGTCTCCCAGGTCGGCGGACGGAGCCACGGTTTGCAGCGGGAGACGCTACAGCGGGGAGGAGCTAGTGCTAGCTAGCACTTGGCCGCCGCCCGGTGCTAATGGGAAACTCGACATACCGGGAGCTGTAGCGAAAACGACGCGGGTGCCGGGCTGGAGTTTAGGCGGCGTGCAAGAAATATAAGACAGAATAATAAAGAGCGATGGCAAGAACCAAGCAGACCGCCCGTAAAATCTACTGGAGGAAGAAGCCCCCCAGGAGACAGCTAGCCACCAGGGCTGCTCGGAGAGGCGCTCCGGCCACCGGCAGAGTGAAGAGGCCTCGCCGTCACAGGCCCGTGGCTCTGAGAGAGATCCGTCGCTACCAGAAATCCACGGAGCTGCTCATCCGTAAGCTGCCCGTCCAGCGCCTGGTGAGGGAGATCGCTCAGGACTTCAAGACCGTCCTGCGTTTCCTGAGCTTCACCGTCATGGCTCTGCAGGAGACCAGCGAGGCCCACCTGGTGGTCTCTTCTTCGCTAAGGGGGTCACCATCATGCCCAAAGACTTCCAGCTGGCCCGCCGCATCCACGGATAGAGAGCTTAGACTTTCTGCTGCACATTCACCAACCAACCATAATGCTCTGCACTGTGTGTCTATATATATACATTTATAGTAATATGGACATATGTTTACTAGATGTTGTTTTTTTCTTGCCTTCTGATTGTTGCTCTGAGTGTTGCTATCCCTGTGCTGTTGCAATCCTGGAATTTCCCCATTGTGGGACTAATAAAGGCTTATCTTATCTTATCTTATCTTATACAGTAGAAGTGAAATGCCATTTCACAATACAGTGACAGACAACAAAAAAAAATATTCCTTGGGTCACCAAGGGGTTAATAAATGCATGTAAAAAGAAGAATACATTATATAAACAATTCATTAAATGCAGAAAGGTGGAAGCTGAGATCAAATATAAAAGATACAAAAATAAGCTTACTACTATAATGAGGACCCATAAGAAAGAATATTACAACAGAATACTAGAGGATAACAAAAATAACATAAAAGGAATATGGCAAGTACTCAATGGGATTATTAGTAATCGTCCTAAGAATGCAAATTATCCAGAATATTTTATCGAAAATGGCAATTTGATAAATAATATGGAAGATGTGGTCAGTGGTTTCAATAAATTTTTTGTAAACGTTGGTCCTGAATTAGCAAAATCAATAGTGACACCAGAAACAAACTACAGTGGTTCTGTGAATGAAATAGAAGATAGAAATCCAAACACAATCTTTTTGGGTGCAGTTACTGAAAAGGAAATTATCGAGACTGTGAGTAAATTTAAGAACAAAAAATCAACGGACTGGAATGAAATTGACTTGACAATAGTGAAAAAAGTAATTGAGGGAATTGTTAAGCCACTCACCCACATCTGTAACCTGTCATTTCAAACTGGTACATTTCCAGACAAAATGAAAATAGCAAAAGTAATACCTCTATACAAAACAGGAGACAGTCATCGCTCCACAAATTACAGGCCAGTCTCTTTACTCTCACAATTCTCCAAAATACTTGAAAAAATCTTCACTAAGAGACTGGATGATTTCACTGAAAAACACAACCTCCTTACAGATAGCCAGTATGGTTTTAGAGCAGATAAATCTACATCTTTGGCACTGATCGAACTTATAGAAGAAATTACTAGTTGTATAGATAAAAAAAATGTTGCTGTAGGAGTATTTATAGATTTAAAGAAAGCTTTTGACACCATTGACCACAGAATACTACTAAGGAAACTGGAAAGGTATGGGATAAGAGGGGTAGGACTGAGTTGGGTGGAAAGTTATTTAAGTAACAGACAACAATTTGTACAAATTGGAGAGCACAAATCACCCTTCATGGACATCACTTGTGGTGTGCCCCAGGGGTCAGTTTTGGGACCCAAACTCTTTATTTTATATATAAATGACATATGCCAAGTATCAAAAATTCTGAAATTTATTTTGTTTGCGGATGACACAAATATCCTTTGCACTGGTGAGAATTTGCAGCAGGTTTTAGAGGTGGTCACAACTGAAATGGAAAAATTAACGCAGTGGTTCAACAAAAATAAATTATCTCTAAATCTAAAAAAAAACAAAGATTATGTTGTTTGGAAATTATAAAATAAATCATGAAATAATGGTAACGATAGATGATACCAGAATAGAAACAGTACAGGAAAATAAGTTTCTGGGGGCTTGACAATAAAATCTGCTGGAAACCTCACATCAGTCACATCCGGGCCAAATTAGCAAAATGTATAGGCATACTGGGGAAGACAAGACACTTCTTGGACTATAAATCATTGGTCTTATTGTACAATTCACTGTTTTTACCTTATCTTAACTACTGTGTGGAAGTCTGGGGAAACACCTACAAAACCAACCTACAGTCAATATGCACATTACAAAAAAGAGCTATAAGGATAATAAACAATGCAGGATATAGAGACCATACCAATTCGTTGTTCTTAAAGTCACATGTCATAAAGTTCATCGATTTAGTTAAATTTAAGACAGCACAAGTAATGTACAGGGCAATTAATAATCAACT
Organism: Pholidichthys leucotaenia; assembly: GCA_020510985.1. Lineage (NCBI taxonomy): Eukaryota > Metazoa > Chordata > Actinopteri > Cichliformes > Pholidichthyidae > Pholidichthys > Pholidichthys leucotaenia. The sequence goes on along the minus strand of CM035839.1, from coordinate 316,504,162 downwards.
ACCAACTAATATACAAAAAATATTTAAAAAAAGAGACAATGATCATAATTTGAGGGGAGACTTAAACTTTACAAAACCCAAGATACGTACTACCAAGAAAAGTATGTGCATATCTGTCTGTGGGGTGGATTTGTGGAACAGTCTGGAGCCGGAACTGAAACTATGTACAAACAGAAATCAATTCAAAAAGAGGTATAAGCACCATTTGCTGAAAGGGTATATGTTAGAAGGGTAGTAGTTATATGTACGATTCATTATGTTCACTCTGGGATATTATGGGACACTATGGAATGGTGGGTAGGACAGCACTGTGTATATCTGTGTTGTTTGAGGCTGCTTTTGTTGTATAGACATCATTGTATGTTAGAATGGATGGGTGTTAATGTTGATTTGTAAAAAATACAGTAAATTGTTTACTTGGGGTCTTAAAGGTGGTAATTTGTATAAAATTCACATGGGTGTATCTATGGAAAAGAGGAGATGGAATTAATAAGTGTTCACTTCTTCCTTCTCCCTTTCGAACAGTGTATAATGTTACTTTATTGCATTTGCCATTTGCTTGTATTTGTTATATTTTTGTGTTCGAAATAAACCATCTATCTATCTATCTCTCTTAGTGATGTGTACAATATATAAGAAAAGAAGGAATAAGGATGAAAAACAACAGCATTCTATGTACAGTAATGCTACCCGTAGTACAAATAAAGATAAATGTTAAAACCCAGCAATCCTATATACACAAAAAGTAGAGCCGTAATACCCGTAATTGCAAGTTCAATGCAGTAGTGTAGGTGCAGACAGTGACAGATTGGACTGCACATGATCAGTACTGCAATAACAGACAGAGAGCAGCAGGTATAGCATTTGTGCAAATGGTTGCATTAAGGTGCAGAGACATACAGCAGCAGATGTATTACTGTTGGTGTGCCAAGTCTTTCTGTGCAAACAGCTGAGGTAGTTATTGTGTGGGTAAGGTCCAGGGGTGTGTGGGGTGGGGGTGGGGGCAGAGTTCAGGGTCTTGATGGCATGGTGAAGAAAGCTGTTTAGCAGTCTTGTGGAGCAGGCCTGGAGGCTCCGGTACCTTTTCCCTGAGGGCAGGGGGCTGACGAGGGAGTGTGAGGAGTGGGAGGTGTCACCTGTAATGTTGATGGCTCTACAGGTGAGGCAGGTGAGGTAGATGTCTGAGAGGGGGAGCAGAGGGGTACCGATGATCTTGTTGGCTACTTTCACTGTGCATTGTAGTGTCTTCTGGCAGGAGGTGGTGCAGCTTCCATACCACACCGTGATGCAGCTGGTAAGGATGCTCTCAGTGGTGGCTTGGTAGAATGAGCACATGATGGGGGGTGGGACTCGTGCTCTCCTCAGTTTGCGGAGGAAATAAGAGGTGAGTTTGAGCCTTCTTGGCCAGTGATGTGGTGTTGTTGGACCAGGAGAGGTCCTCAGATGTGCACCCCCAGGAACTTGGTGCTGCTCACCCTCTCCACAGCTGCTCCATCAATGATCAGAGGGGGATGTTGTGTGTGTCCTTTCTTGAAGTCAAGCATAAGCTCCTTGGTTTTTCCCATTTCAGTAAGACATTATTTTCTTTACACCACTGGACCAGTTGGCTCACCTCATTTCTGTAGTTGGCCTCCTCATTGCTGGTGATAAATGACGCCCACCACCATCATGTCATCCGCAAACCTGATGATGTGGTTGGTGCTGTAGGCTGGTATACAATTGAGTCAGCAGGGTGAAGAGCAACGGGCTGAGCACACCCTTGTGGGGCCCCCGTGCTCAATGTGATGGTCTTGGAGGTGTTGCTGCCAGCCCACACGGTCTGTGGCCTCCCTGTGAGAAAGTCCAGCACCCAGTTACAGAGAAAGGTTTTGAGTCCCAAATTTCTGAGTTTTTGTATTAGGTGCTGGGGGATGATTGTGTTGAATCCTGAATTGGAAGTCCAACAACAGCATTCGCACATAAGAGTTCTTTGAGTCCAGGTGGGTGAGGGCTGGATGGAGAGCAGCAGAGGCATCTTGTGTGGATCTGTTTGACCTGTATGCAAACTGAGATGGGTGATGGGAGGGAGGGAGGATGGACTTGATGTTCTGCATGACCAGCCACTTGAAGCACTTCATTATGATGGAGGTCAGTGCTACGGGCTGGCAATCGTTGTAGCTGGATGGGATGGGCTTCTTTGGGACTGGTATTATGGTAGCAGTTTTGAAACATGTGGGGACAACAGCTTGACTCAGGGAGATGTTGAAGATGTCAGCCAGGACATTCTTGAGCTCCTCTGCACAGTCCTTCAGAACTTGACCCGGTATGTGGTCTGGACTAGCTGCCTTGCGTGGGTTGACACTGGAGAGGGTTCTCTTCATGTTAGCCGGATCCAGACTCATAGCCTGCTCATCTGGAGGAGGAGTGGTCTTCTGTGCTGATGTGCTGTTCTGTGCTTCAAAGCGGCCAAAGAAGTCATTTAATTGTTTAAGCAGGGTGATGTCACTCGCACAGGTCTTGAGGTGGAGGTTTGTAGTTGGTGAGGGTCTGTATGCCACACTAGAGGGAACGTACATCTCTGGTGTTGCTGAAATGGCCGGATATTTTCTTGCTGTACTGTCGTTTTGCCTCCTTGACACTACGGGACAGGTTGGCCCTAGCTGTTGTTAGTCCTGCAGTGTCGCTGGCCCTGAAAGCTACTGTACGTCCTGAGCCCTCAGGAGCCTGTGAACCTCTGCTGTCATTCATGGCTTCTGGTTAGTATGAACAGTGACGGTTTTGCAGTGAGTGACATCATCAATACATTTAGCTATGTATGCTACAACAACCTCAGTGTACTCCTCTATGTTTGTATGTCCATTGTGAGTGGCTTCATGCTTGAAAGTGTCCCAGTCTGTAGTGCTGAAGCAGTCTATCAGAGCATCCAAGGTCCACTCTGGCCACACACGTACTGTACCTGCTTTTTTGTTGGTCTGATGGCTTTCACTGTGGATCTGTATGCAGGCTTTAGCAAGATGGTGATGTGATCAGAGAGACCCAGGTGGGGAAGGGGGACGCTCTGTATGCGCTCTTGTGAGTTGTGTACACCAGCTCCAGCAAGTTGTCTCCTATTGTTGGAAAGTCCACATGTTGGTGTAGTTTTGGTAGGAGGGCCTTTAAATCTGCATGGTTGAAGTCTCCTGCTGTGATGAGGAATCCGTCTGGATGTGCCGTTTGTGTCCTACTGATGGCCTAATAGAGCTCATTTAGTGATTTATTTCTCTCGCCGTTGGCGGTGGGCAGGACATACACGGCGACTAGCAGGATAGATGTAATTTCCCTCGGTAAGTAGAAGGGTCGGCACTTGATGATCATAAATTCCACCAACGGAAAACAGTGTGCACAACAGTCGCATCTTGGCACCAAGCATCACTAATGTAAACACATAACCCTCCTCTGCGGGTCTTCCCTCCCGCCAAGAACACCTGATCAGTACGATGGCATATTAGCCCTGCTAACTGAATAACAGTCCCGGATATTGTCATTTAATCACGATTCCGTAGATAAGAACACAGCAGTTCCGCGCATCACGTTGCGTAGATCTCAGGAGCTGTATGTGGTCTAGTTTGTTGTCTAGTGAGTGTATGTTGGCCAGAATGAAGGAAGGAATCGGGAGCCTGTGTGGGCTAGCGGCTAGCTTAGCCCTGATACCTCCACATTTTCCTCTCTTTCGTCTTCTTTCACACTGTCTGCAGCATCCCCATTTGGGATGAGACACAGCAGCAAATTTGCTGCTTTTTTTCTTGTAAATATGAGCCATTACACATTGTCAGGTTTTTCTCTTAAATCACATGTCAAACTTGAGGCCTGCGGCCAAATCTGGCCTGCCATGTTATTTTATGTGGCCTGCCGAGCTATGACTTTCTTAAAACTATGATTCTGTACCCCATTGCAGTACAGAATGTGGCAATAAACTATGTGTCCCAGAATGCACAGCGAATTTGTCATCAGTTAAATGACAGCATTCATCCAGTGTGGGCGGTGTTTTGACTTCAGTTATTACCAATACAAGTTTTGGGGTTTTTTTCCAGTTGAGCGATGGGGTTGGAAAAATGTGCAAGAAAAGAAATCAATGCAGAGGTTTCACAGCCCGGGGAAAAGAGCACGATGGGCCCTCTGAGAGGAACCATAGGGCTGATGTGGCCTGAGATGAAAATGAGTCTGACACCATAAATATGAGGAAAATAAACGATAAAACTAATCAAATGTGCCCTTTGTATAATCCAAATCGTATAAAGAAACAGAAATAAATCATGGTTCCATGGGCCAGAATAGAAGAACGATGTTTTTAAATCCTCAGGTGTTTTGGTAATTTTTGTGTTCCTGTGAAGTACACTACAACATCAATAAAGCATGTTGGCCTGTTGTTGAATAACTCACATTATCATGGCTGAGCAAGACTCCTTTGGGCTGTCCTGTGGTTCCTGAGGTGTAGATAATTGAGCAGCACTGATTGGGCTTCTGGCTGGCGATGATCGCATCAAGAGGAGCGTCAGGCTCATCACGTCCCAGCTCCATGAACTCCGCCCACTTAAAAAAGACGCAAAGTAGAATGATGTTTATCTGGTTTAATGTAGAGCAGCAGCGTTTGAGTTTCCTCCACAAAGTCAGAGCTTACCGTGTACAGGTTTGGTCTCTTCTCTTTTAGTGCATCTTTGTACTGGATAATTGCTTTCAAGTGTGGCAGCTTGTCTTCCACCTGCAAACAAAATGAATTTAAACTAATTATTACAAAAGGGTAAAAAGAAATAAAAAGTTTTCACACAAAAATATGACAGATACGCAGTGTCCAAAATCGTCCACTCATTCCCCAGGCCCTGCTCACTATATAATTGATTCAAATATAGGGGACTATAGAGTGAACTCAGTAGAACAATGAACATTTGAGCTTTGATACACTAGTTGGCTTTTTATCATGGTGCTGTAAATTACGTCAAAATGATGAGTCGGTAAAACATGATGGATTAATGTTGTTAAAAATGTAAACACCTACATGTATTCTATAGTAAATATTACTTTAATAGAAAGATGATTTTATGTTTGTTAATAAAGTTAACTTAAAAAAAAAATAGGTGTTGAATAGTTAAATCAAGCCTAAGAGGAAACCAAACATATAAACTTGAACAAACTCATTTGTATCCATTTTATATCAAAAGATATTAAGTGTAAAATTAACAAAAACAGTGGACAATAAAATATTACAAAAACTTCAGATCCAAGCAGCAACCACAAATACCTGCAGTTCCTCAAATGGACACTGGAGGACGATTCAGTAGGTGAGTCAAAATAAAGCATCCAAGATCCCATGTTAAAATGTAATATTTACAGCTGAAACACAAATGTTTGAAGCCTTTGCAAAGGGATTTGGGATGGGGGCGGGTGGGCTCTAGTCTGACTGTTAATATGACTCATATAACCTGTCTTACCTGGAGGATTTTCTGCAGCTGTTTGTGGTTCTCCACCACAATGATGTTGGCGCTGGAGTTTTCTGCTACATACTGGCATGCGTCGGGTGAATTGGTGGTGTAGATGCCCACAGCAAACCCACTGTGGATAATAATAATAAGACTGTTACTCCCTACAGCAGACTGGAGATTTAAAAAAAAAAAAAAAAAAAAAAAAAACAATCTCCTGGGATAGACTGTACTGCTGCAACATAAAATTACATTATTTTATTCCAAAATGTTGGGATGATGTGTGAAACAAATGCAATGGGGAAAAAATGCATATATGTGTCTAATAATTTAGGACAGTATTACATGGATTCACCAAAATCCTGATACTTGAAAATAATTTACCTCTATTAACATATATTTATTAATTTTTATATCACATATTTCTGTCTTCATCTCCCTCCCTGTCTCTCTCCAAGTTCAAAGAGAAACAAAAGGAAAATTCTGCTAATTCTTATGCATAAATTTACATTCACCATACAACAGAGACAGTAAATATGGTTGTCCTTGATGCACAAAATGCATAAATTCGCTTAAGAGAATAAACATTTTATAACAGAAATTAGCACATGAAAAAAAGGAAATAAGTAAGTTTGGAAAAAAATACATTACTGAATTTTTCAATATGTACAGTATATCAACAGTATATATTAGTAAATACTGTAATTGAGGATGTAGTATTTACTCTTGGCTAATGGTTTATATAGACAGTAAACTAGGTAATAATACACATTATTATTAAATCTGCTCTATCTATACATTCAAAAAAGTTGCAAAATTAACATGGAAAAAGTAGATGCTGGGATAGGCTCCAAAACACCCACCCACCCCCACCCGCGACCCGAAAAGGACTAAGCAGAAGAAGATGAATGAATCAATCGATCAATCAATTCGACAGAATCTATGAGCAAATGGGGTTGTCATGAAACTATTTCAAACTCAATACTTGATATACATTTGAAAGTCCACAGGGACAAAACATCACAACAATTTAGAAGCAAAAAATAATTTTTTAGTACAAATATGATCAATACGAACAGCAACAAAAATGACAACACGTGTCTAACACAGTGCACAAATATGCAGTGGTGTGAAAAAGTGTTTGCCGCCTTCCTGAGTTCTCATTTTTTTTGTATGTTTGTCACACTTAAATGTTTCAGATCAAACAAATTTAAATATTAGACAAAGATAGCAAGTAAACACAAAATGCAGTTTTTAAATGAAGGTGTTTATTATTAAGGGGAAAAAAAATCCAAACCTACATGGCCCTGTGTGAAAAAGTGATTGCCCCCTAAACCTAATAACTGGTTGGGCCACCCTTAGCAGCAACAACTGCAATCAAGCATTTGCGATGACTGGCAATGAGTCCTTTACAGCGCTGTGGGGGAATTTTGGCCCACTCATCTTTGTAGATTTGTTATAATTCAGCCACGCATGAACCGCCTTTTTAAGGTCATGCCACAGCATCTCAATCGGATTCAGTTCGAAGTCTTCATTTTGTTTTTCTTAAGCCATTCAGAGGTGGACTTGCTGGTGTGTTTTGGATCATTGTCCTGCTGCAGAACCCAAGTGCGCTTCAGCTTGAGGTCATGAACAGATGGCTGGACATTCTTCTTCAGGATTTTTTGGTAGACAACAGAATTCATGGTTCCATTTACCACAGCAAGTCTTCCAAGTCCTGAAGCAGCAAAACAGCCCCAGACCACTACACTACCACCACCATATTTTACTGTTGGTATGATGTTCCTTTTCTGAAATGCTGTGTTACTTTTATGGCGGATGTAATGGGACACACACCTTCCAAAATGTTAAACTTTTGTTTCATCAGTCCACAGAGTACTTTCTCAAAAGTCTTGGGGATCATCAAGATGTTTTCTGGCAAAACGGAGACAAGCCTTTATGTTCTTTTTGCTCAGCAGTGGTTTTTGTCTTGAAACTCTGCCATGCAGGCCATTTTTGCCCAGTCTCTTCCTTATGGTGGAGTCATGAACTGACCTTAACTGAGGCAAGTGAGGCCTGCAGTTCTTTGGATGTTGTTGTGGGGTCTTTTGTGACAACTTGGATGAGTCGTCACTGCGTTCTTGAGGTAATTTTGGTCGGCCAGCCACTCGTGGGAAGGTTCACCACTGTTCCATGTTTTCGCTATTTGTGGATAATGGCTCTCACTGTGGTTCGCTGGAGTCCCAAAACTTTAGGAATGGCTTTATTACCTTTTCCAGACTGATAGATCTCAGTTACTTTGTTTCTCATTTGTTCCTGAATTTCTTTGGATCACAGCATGATGTCTAGCTTTTGAGGATCTTTTGGTCTACTTCACTTTGTCAGGCAGGTCCTATTTAAATGATTTCTTGATTGAGAACAGGTGTGGCAGTAAGCAGGCCTGGATGTGGCTACAGAAATTGAACTCAGCTTTCCAAAGACGTGATAAACCACAGTTAATTTATGTTTTAACGGGGGGAAGAATCACTTTTTCCACACAGGGCCATGTAGGTTTGGATTTTTTTTTTACCCTTAATAATAAACACCTTCATTTAAAAACTGCATTTGTGTTTATTTGTGTTATTTTTGTCTAATGTTTAAATTTGTTTGATGATCTCAAACATTTAAGCGTGACAAACATACAAAAAAAATTAGAAATCAGGAAGGAGGCAAACACTTTTTCACACTACTGTACATAATTTATTTTTAAGATTCTTTCGTGTAGAGCAAATAGAAGACCATCTTTAGACTGTCTGAGGTTGTGCAAAAACAGTAACCTTACTGTAAAGTGGGACTAAACATTTTAAGGTTCTCTTAAGCAGTGCAAAAAAAGGACATTCCTTTAGTATTGGTTAGTATCTGAGAATCAATTTTTCAACAATACTTTTAGCAAATCATTCCAGTGATTTTCTCAATTTGGATGACGATGGAGCAGCACAAATCAGACGCACCTGCTGCACTGTTTCACTACAACACTTAGCAAATCCATGTGCTAGTAGTAAACAAGACAAACAAGATTTGATTCCAGAGTTTCAACTTCTTGTGCCGTGTGAACCTCCCTTCTCAAACATTGCCACTGATTTGGTTCCCCCTGACAGGTCTGACGAGTCGATTGGTTTCAAAAGGCGTGGGAGGGAAGTTTAGGATTTAACGTTCTCTTGTCAGTGAAAAAAATAACTCCTGCACTCTCCTTTGCCTTTGGCACTCCTAAAACCAGCCGCCCAAAGGCTGCAGTACACAGATACTAAAACAATAATGGCTGCTCACACTGACATAAAAAAGCCCAGATGTTTGGTGGTGTAAGCAGCTCAGCCGAGGTCAGTCTGGCTCTGGCCAATCACAGTGCTGGATTCCTGTTTTGATTAAAGAATTTGATTTCCCAGAAAGGTTCATTTTTGCTGCAGCCTTTTATCTTATTGGATAACATTAATTCATCATTAATTCAACATTTATCATTAACAAATGATAACATTTAGTTTCTGTTGGTTCATTCATGCTGAATACTTAAGTAGTCACAGCAGCTTGTGATCGCCGTTGTGAAAGAAATACTAAAAAAATTCCAATGATGAAACACAATAATGAATTATTAAAATCAAAGATGAAAAAAGTACTTACATTACATTTTCTTGAAAAGTACATATGCCTAGTTGATTGGCCCTTGAGGCTTTAATGAAAAACTAAAATAGTTTAGGCAATAAAAGTTGCAAAGCTTACAATAAAAAGGTAGCAAAGTTGTCACAAAAGTCTCCATTTTATGTGAAAACAGATTTATGAGGGGAAAAAAGGTCCCAAATTTACATGAGTTGCAGTTGCAGTAAGTATCATATATCATATCTTTTTTTTTTAATGGCGCCGGAGGCAGGGCGGCCGTACCAGCAGCAACTCTTGTGTCTTTGTGTTTCTACCTGCTTATTCCTGTATATAGTGTGTGTCTTATTAACCAGGGCTCGGGTAGGAAGATTCTGATTAAGACTGGACCAAGTTTTTTCTATTTTAGCCCGGTCTTTCTCTTAGTTTTTTCTATTCCTCGGGCAATGGAAATCAACGGGGGGACGGGGGGGGGGAACGCATTGTTTACACACGCGACCCCAGCTGATTGTGCTGAAGAGGCCAGCACTGCTGCCCGGAGTGAAGCCCCTCATCCCAGACAAGCTGAAGAGGAGACGCCGTGGGCGAAAGGCTGGAACTAAGGTGAGGAGGAAGAGGAGGAAGCATAAGCCGGCTGTACTGATGGTCATCACCGGGAACATGTGATCACTTGGAAACAAAACAGATGAGCTTACAGCGCTGGTCAGAACGCAAAAGGAATGTCGTGAGTGTAGTATCATGTGTTTCACAGAGACGTGGTTACACTCACAGATCCCGGATGTTAACGTAGCGATACCTGGCTTCAAGTCTATACAGTGAGACAGAGATGTGATAAGTAGCAGGAAAAAGAGGGGGGGAGGACTGGCACTCCATGTGAATGAAAGGTGGTGTCATCCTAGACACATTCATGTGAAGGAGAAGCACTGCAGCTCGGGACAATGAACTGCTGGCTGTGAGTATGCAACCTTATTGTATACCACGAGAAATGAAGTGTGCCTTTATTATTATTGTCTACGTCCCTCCGTCAGATGACACAGCGGTGGCCTGTGACGTCATCAGCTCCACTATGGCCATATTACTGCAGAAGCACCAGATGCATTTATGGCCATCATGGGTGATTTTAATCATGTCTCACTGGGAAAAACATTACCAAACTTTCACCAGTTTGTTGACTGTCCCACGAGAGAAAACAAAACACTGGATTTACTGTATGCCAATGTTAGTGATGCATATAGTGCCACAGCTCTACCCCCATTGGTAACTCAGATCACTGCATGGTCATGTTAACACCCAAGTACGTTCCCCTTGTGCAAAGGCAGCCTGCTTATACACGAACTGTGAGGAGGTGGACACAGGAGGCTGCTGATGCACTACAGGACTGCTTCGAGACGACACACTGGGGCATACTCTGTGAACCACATGGGGTGGACATAGACAATATGACCGACTGCATCACAGAGTACATTAGATTCTGTGAAGACACGACCATGCCAGCTCAGACTGTACACTGCTTCTCCAACAACAGACCATGGGTCAAGAGTGATCTGAAAGCACTTCTGAACAAAAAGAAGAGGGTTTTTAGGTCCAGGGACAAGGAAAAGCTGAAGGGAGTGCAGCATAAGCTGAGAGAGATGCTGAGGAGGTGTGCAAGGACAATTATAGGAGGAGGTTGGAGAATAAACTCGGGCAAAACAACGCTAAAGATGTGTGGGGGGGGAATGAAACAAATAACTGGGTGCAAGGGGAGAGTCAGGCAGCCATCTGGGAGCCAGGAGAGAACTGATGAACTGAATCCATTTTTTAATAGGTTCAACTCACAGTCTGTCACCCCAACAACACACCAGACCCCCACACACCCCTCCCCCCCACCTTCCTGTGCAGCACCTCTCTCCATCTCTCCCCTCCTCCTTCTCCTCGGGGGACACCAGGACCCTCCCTCACATCACGGTGACTACAGACCAGGTTAAAAAACAGCTGGAGAGACTGTCAGTGGAAGGCGGCGGGTCCTGATGGCATCTCCGCCAGGACCCTGAGGACCTGTGCCGACCAGCTAGCTGTGGTACTTAACCTGTACAACCTAAGCATGAGTCTGGAGAGAGTACCGGTGCTGTGGAAGACATCCTGCCTGGTTCCTGTCCCCCAGAAGTCATCTCCATTGGACCTGAATGACTATCGACCAGTTGCCCTCACATCTCATGTGATGAAAGTCCTGGAGAGACTGGTCTTAGCCCACCTGAGGCCACAGGTGAAGATGTGGCTGGACCCTCGGCAGTTTGCATATCAGAGAGAGAACCAAGATGGCGCCCACAGTGGTCGACATGGTGCTTCGCTGCGCTCTTTGTTTGTTTTTGTTTGTCAATTGTGTGTCTGCTTGCACTTATACCCGTGAAGAACTTCTAAATATCAGGACTTTCACCCCCACGGACCTCCTCCCAGTTTTTCTAGCCCCTGCCGCCGATCTGGTTTATTGTTTGGCTCGGAAAGTGAGACGGCGGAAGAGAGGAAGACGAGCGGGCGCTCTCGTACGACTTCGCAGGAGAGGCTCGCGAACGGCGCTGCCTGGCATATTTCTGTCCAATACCAACTCTCTCTCTAACAAGGTGGATGAACTGAGACTGCTGATGCGTTTTAAGGACCTCTCCTCCTCAGCTGTCCTCTGCTTTACTGAGACCTGGCTCCGGGAAAATATACCGGACAGCGCGCTGCGCCTCGACGGCTTCCAGCTCTTCCGTGCTGATCGTGACACAGAGCTTTCCGGCAAGACCACAGGAGGCGGTGTCTGCTTCTACATCAACTGCAGCTGGTGCTCTGATGTAACGGAAATTTCCAAACACTGTTCTCCTGCCTTGGAATTTCTTGTTATCAATTGCAAGCCCTTCTATTCCCCGCGGGAGTTTGCTTCTTTCATAATGATCGCTGTGTACGCCCCTCCCGACGCGGACACGCGCGAAGCTCAGCGCGTGCTCGCGGATCACATTCAACACACAGAGCGGAGTTTTCCAGACTCGCTGATTATTGTGGCTGGCGACTTTAATCAGTGCAATCTGAGCCACGATCTCCCCCGCTACAAACAGTTTATTAAATGCCCCACCAGAGGATTAAACACACTGGATCACTGTTACACCGCAGTGAAAGATGCATATCGCACTGTCCCTCGAGCTGCGCTGGGATTATCTGATCACGTGATGGTTCACCTCATTCCCACATACAGACAGAGATTGAAGCTCACTAAACCTGTTGTGAGCACTACGAAGATACGGACCAGTGATGCTGAGGAGAAGCTGGAAACGTGCATGGAAATATCTGACTGGGGCATGCTTAAAGGAGCCACGCATGATCTGGATGAGTACACGGACACTGTGAACTCATATATCCACTTTTGTGAAGAGAACATTCTTCCATCACGCACCAGGGTGAGTTACTCTAATGACAAACCCTGGTTCACAGCTAAGCTCAGACAGATCAGGAAGGAGAAGGAAGCAGCGCTGAAAAGTGGAGACAGGGACTGCTACAGGGAGGTTAAATACCGGTTTAACAGAGAGCTGAAGAGGGCTAAATCTGTGTATTCAGAGAGACTCCAGCAGCAGTTCACTGCTAATGATTCGGCTTCCGTGTGGAGAGGACTGAGGCAAATCACCAACTATCGACCTAAGGCTCCTAAAGGTCAGGATGACAAAGCTCTTTGTCAAAGACTGTCCCAACACTATGCCCGTTTTGACACCTCGTCATCTGTGTCCAACTCCCCCCCTCCCTCCAGCTCCACAGCCTCCACATTCCCTACTTCATTTAAGGCACCCCCCCCTCCTCCCCCCCTCCCCTTATCATCAGTGAGCAGGATGTGCTCAAACAGTTCTCCAGACTGAACCCGCGCAAGGCCCCCGGCCCAGACGGCGTGTCTCCCTCCACCCTGAGACTCTGTGCGAAACAGCTGGCTCCTGTATTCACAGACATTTTTAACACCTCCCTTAAGTTATGCCACGTGCCGTCCTGCCTCAAATCCTCCACCATCATCCCTGTCCCCAAGAAGCCACGGATCACTGGACTTAATGACTACAGACCTGTAGCGCTCACCTCTGTAGTCATGAAGTCCTTTGAGCGCCTGGTCCTGTCCCACCTCAAGTCCATCACCACCCCTCTCCTGGACCCGCTGCAGTTTGCCTATCGAGCCAACAGGTCTGTAGACGATGCAGTCAACCTGGCCCTCCACTCCATCCTGCAGCACCTGGACTCCCCGGGAACCTACGCCAGGATCCTGTTTGTGGACTTCAGCTCCGCATTCAACACCATCTGCCCCGCTCTGCTCCGGGACAAGCTGTCCCTGCTCAACGTGCCTGACTCCCTCTGCAGGTGGATCATTGACTTCCTGACGGACCGGAGGCAGCATGTGCGGCTGGGAAAGACTGTCTCAGACTATACTAGCATCAGCACCGGATCACCCCAGGGCTGTGTACTTTCCCCCCTACTCTTCTCCCTTTATACCAACTCCTGCACCTCCAGCCACCAGTCTGTCAAGTTGATCAAGTTTGCGGACGACACCACCCTCATCGGGCTCATCTCCAACGGCGACGAGTCCGCCTACAGGAGAGAGGTGGCCCAGCTGGCGTCCTGGTGCAGCAATAACAACCTGCAGCTGAACGCTCTGAAGACAGTGGAGATGATTGTAGACTTCAGGAAAGTCACTACTCCTCTGCCCCCCCTCACCCTCTCAGGCTCTCCCATCACCACTGCTGATTCCTTCCGCTTCCTAGGCACTACCATCACCAGGGACCTCAAATGGGAGCTGACCATCAGCTCACTCATCAAAAAAGCCCAGCAGAGGATGTTCTTCCTGCGGCAGCTGAGGAAGCTCAAGCTACCCACCAAGATGTTAGTGCAGTTCTACACAGCCATCATCGAGTCCATCCTCACCACCTCCATAACCGTGTGGTACGCAGGAGCCACTGCCAGGGACAGACTAAGGCTGCAGCGCGTCGTGCGCACTGCTGAGAAGGTGATCGGCTGCAAGCTCCCATCTCTCCAGGATCTGTACATCTCCAGGACCCGGAGGCGTGCTGGCCGGATCATAGCCGATCCCTCACACCCTGGTCACGTACTGTTTGCCCCCCTCCCCTCTGGTAGAAGACTTCGGTCCATCCAGACTAAAACCTCCCGTCACATGAACAGCTTCTTCCCCTCTGCCATTAGACTGCTGAACACTAAGTGACTTATTGACTCTCGTGCACCATGTACAGCAGCTCAACCAGACTCATGTCAATCATCACTGTTTTCTTCCTGCATTACCGACTGCACTATATAGTTCTCCACAGTATCTGCTGCTGGCTAATATATATTTTAACTGTTGACCAGTATCACTTAATCTTATCCTACACTTTATTACATGTACATATTTCTCTTATCTTATCATGTTTAATGTTGCAGCATTGCACCGAGACAAATTCCTAGTTTGTGTACTACATGAACAATGGCAATAAACCTGATTCTGATTCTGATTCTGATTCTGAGCCCCATTTAGGAGTTGAACATGCTGTCATCTACCTACTGCAACGAACCCATCTGCACCTGGATGGTGGAGAAGATACTGTGAGAATCACTTTTTTTGATTTCTCCAGTGCCTTTAACACCATCCACCCACTGCTGCTGAGTGAGAAGCTGCGGGTGATGGGGGGCCAAAAGCTCTGTGATTTCCTGGATTACTGACTACCTGACAGGCAGGCCACAGTTTGTCTGGCTGGGCAATGTCTTGTCTGGAGTGGTGGCTAGTGATACGGGAGCTCCACAGGGGACTGTGCTCTCTCCTTTTCTCTTTACCTTATACACCACTGACTTTCAGTACAACACAGAGTCATGCCACCTGCAGAAATTCTCTTGACAACTCAGCTGTTGTGGGGTGTATAAGAGGGGGAGAGGAGGGGGAGTACAGGGCACTGATAGACAGATTTGTGGAGTGGACAGAGCAGAATCACCTGAAGCTGAATGTCAGCAAGACCAGAGAGATGGTGACTGACTTCAGGAAGAAAAGGACACCTTCTCGGCCATTGCAGAATGGGGGGAGGATGTGGGGGTGGTTGAGGACTACAAATATCTGGGTGTCAGGATCAGTAACGGGCTGGACTAGAGATCCAACATCGATGCTGTGCACAAGAAGGGGATGAGCAGACTACTTCCTGAGGAAGCTGATATCCTTAATGTGTGCAGCAGGATGCTGGAGCTTTTCTACCAGATCATTGTTGCCAGTGCCATTTTCTTTGTTGCTGTCTGTTGGGGTAGCAGTATCAGGGCCAGCAACACCAACAGACTTGACAAGATTATCAAGAGGGCTGGCTCTGTGACTGGTCTCAGGCCGGAGACCTTTGAGACAGTGGTGAAGAGGACACTAAAACTGCAATCCAACATGGACAATCCTTATCACCCCCTCCACCACACACTGGACAGACAATGGAGCACTTTCTCCTGTAGACTACTACAGCTTCGCTGTCGAACGGTTAGGTACAGGAAATCTTTCCTGCCACATGCCATTTCACTGTACAATAACTGACTATGATGTTGCATTTTGGTCATAACTATGCTGCCATACTTCATGCCGCCATGCCGGATCATGAGATCGTGGGTTCGATCCCAGCCCCCGACCAACAGTGAGCTGTGTGGAGTTTGCATGTTCTCCCCGTGTTGCGCGGGTTTACTCCGGGATTTCTCCGGTTTCCTCCCGCACACCAAAAACATGTAGGTTTAGGGCGCTCGCGCACGCAGCGACCAGCAGCCGGTGGCTTGTCACCAGACTGCAAACCAAGTCTACCTACGGGTACAAATAAGTAACAAAAAAAAAAAAAAAAAAAAAAAATACTGCACCTTACAGTCTAATTGGTACCTCACATTTCACTCTGCTCCTGATAGTCCTGCATTGTGCAGCGGGTATGATTCATGTGTTTATATGGATCACTATATATTCAGCTATGATGTACAGTGGGGCAAAAAAAGTATTTAGTCAGCCACCAATTGTGCAAGGTCTCCCAGTTAAAAGATGAGAGAGGTCTCCAATTTTCATCATAGGTATACCTCAACTATGAGAGACAAAATGAGAAAAAAAAAAATCCAGAAAATCACATTGAAGGATTTTTAATTAATTAATTGGTAAATTCCTCAGTAAAATAAGTATTTGGTCACCTACAAACAAGCAAGATTTCTGGCTCTCACAGACGTGTACCGGTAACAACTTCTTTAAGAGGCTCCTCTGTCCTCCACTCGTTACCTGTATTAATGGCACCTGTTTGAACTCATTATCAGTATAAAAGACACCTGTCCACAACCTCAAACAGTCAGACTCCAAACTCTACTATGGCCAAGACCAAAGAGCTGTCAGAGGACACCAGAAACAAAATTGTAGACCTGCACCAGGCTGGGAAGACTGAATCTGCAATAGGTAAGCAGCTTGGTGTGAAGAAATCAACTGTGGGAGCAATTATTAGAAAATGGAAGACATACAAGACCACTGATAATCTCCCTCGATCTGGGGCTCCACGCAAGATCTCACCCCATGGGGTCAAAATGATCACAAGAACGGTGAGCAAAAATCCCAGAACCACACGGGGAGACCTAGTGAATGACCTGCAGAGAGCTGGGACCAAAGTAACAAAGGCTACCATCAGTAACACACTACGCCGCCATGGACTCAAATCCTGCAGTGCCAGATGTGTCCCCCTGCTTAAGCCAGTACATATCCAGGCCCGTCTGAAGTTTGCTAGAGAGCATTTGGATGATCCAGAAGAGGATTGGGAGAATGTCATATGGTCAGATGAAACCAAAATAGAACTTTATTGTAAAAACTCAACTTGTCATGTTTGGAGGAGAAAGAACACCATACCTACTGTGAAGCATGGGGGTGGAAACATCATGCTTTGGGGCTGTTTTTCTGCAAAGGGACCAGGACGACTGATCCGTGTAAAGGAAAGAATGAATGGGGCCATGTATCGTGAGATTTTGAGTGAAAACCTCCTTCCATCAGCAAGGGCACTGAAGATGAAACGTGGCTGGGTCTTTCAGCATGACAATGATCCCAAACACACCGCCCAGGCAACGAAGGAGTGGCTTCGTAAGAAGCATTTCAAGGTCCTGGAGTGGCCTAGCCAGTCTCCAGATCTCAACCCCATAGAAAATCTTTGGAGGGAGTTGAAAGTCCGTGTTGCCCAGCGACAGCCCCAAAACATCACTGCTCTAGAGGAGATCTGCATGGAGGAATGGGCCAAAATACCAGCAACAGTGTGTGAAAACCTTGTGAAGACTTACAGAAAACGTTTGACCTCTGTCATTGCCAACAAAGGGTATATAACAAAGTATTGAGATGAACTTCTGTTATTGACCAAATACTTATTTTACCGAGGAATTTACCAATTAATTCATTAAAAATCCTTCAATGTGATTTTCTGGATTTTTTTTTCTCATTTTGTCTCTCATAGTTGAGGTATACCTATGATGAAAATTGGAGACCTCTCTCATCTTTTAAGTGGGAGAACTTGCACAATTGGTGGCTGACTAAATACTTTTTTGCCCCACTGTATATAGGTTTTTATAGTAGTGTTAGTTTTACTTTCCATGGGTAATCCCTTTGTCTGTCATGCGTGTGTTTCTGTCATTTGGTTGTCTACTGTCATGCTGTGTCACGGTGGCCCTCACGAGCCACCATAAGACGCCAGCAGTCACCAGTGAGTTGCAGTGATGTTTATTAAGAGGTGCAGGAACAGAGAATGATACACACAATAGTGCGGGTAAGACAATCACAGGACGTACCTTAACAGGGAAGTATAACAGGAACTTCAACAGAGCGTATCATAACAGGTAGCTTAACGGGAAGGTTAACAGAGACTGCTGCATCGGGGAGCATTCAGCGCCTGCTTTTAACCCCGGTCACTAATGACCCCGAATGCAGCACAGCTGCTGACTCTGACAGCAGGGAGCTCCACCGGGCACTGTCACAATAAGAGCCCGGGGAGCTAGAAGGAAACCTCTGCTGTCACAGTAACAGTACAGCTGTAACAGTACCTCCCCCTCAAGGCCGAGCACCTAAGCAGCCCAAGTAACACCCAAGCCCCCCCCCCACACACACACACCCCTAGGGTGGGCGGATGGGGCGCCGGTAGGAGGGAGAGAATCAAAAAGAACAAAATGATAACTGGAGGCCAACAAAGCAATCACAGAGACGGGTTGAGGGAGAGAAAAAAAAAAAAAAAAAACAATACTCTCTTATGTGTGGGTAACCGGGACAGAACCCAACAGGAAATACATATATCGGTATAAAGCAATAAATTGACATTAGGCAGAAGAGGGAGAAAAGAAAAAAAAAACACCAAACACAGCTACGAAAAAGGAGTGAGATACAAAATCACATATCAGGCCCCCCCACACATCCCAAAAGTTTACAGACACAGATATAATGAAAAAACCTGGGATGAGTGCAGTCCTGGCTCTGACGGATGGAGGCTGAAAGTTCGGGGGGCCGTCCGGCATCAAGCGGCCACAATGCAGGCAGGGGGAAAAAGGGAAGTTCGGGCGGCCTACCCCAGTCCCATGCTCGGAAGCAGTAAATTTCAGGCGGCCGACCCGCATCGCTTGCCCACCAGAACCGTAGGGGAGAAGTAGCCGGCGGTCTCGCTGAAGAAGGGAAAGACAAGGGAGAACCGGGCGGAGCGTTCGGAACCCCAACGGCCCCAGGTGGAGATGGGTCGAGCTCCTCAGGAGAACGGGGAGGATGATGATGGTGATGATGAAGATGAGGGAGATGAGCCCGTCCAGTATCCGGCGGCAGGGGATCTGCAGCTTCCCCACCGAACCTGGAAACAGCTGGTGCCGCGTCCTCGTCGGACCCCGATTGGGTCGTGGTTGCGTCCGCGTTGGACCCCGATTGGGTAGGCGCCGCACCAGGACCGACCTCCAACCCCGAACCCGGAACCTCTGGCACAGCGGGTGACTTCAGATCCGCGCCGGCGACCCTGGGAGAAGGCTCGGGAGAGAGAAAAGAACCGGGATCAGGATCACCGGCAGTGCCAGAACCCGGCGAGACAAGCTCGGATGTAGCGGGTGGCTGCACCCGGCTCGCCTCCCCAAGAGACAGGCAAAAGTGCTCTAAGATGGAGTAAAGAAAGACAACCCACGGAGTATTTCTCGCTGTGTGGCAATGTCCAACCTCCTCGCGCTCACCTCAAGATGACAGGCGAAGCGGGGGAGATAGTCGAGGACCTCCTCAGCTTGGTCCAAGTGCCGGTGCACGTCGCTGCTGAAGTCGAGGAGGGAAGCAGTGTTGAGGATTTCGTCCACGCACTCGAGGGCGTCTGCGAGGACATCACTCGGACTCTGAGTGCGGGACCTCCGCATGCATGACGGCATGCTTCAGCAACGGTACCCAGACAGGTAAGAGCAACAGTCCAATACTGCTAACTCACGGTGAATGGTGTCTCGGCGCGCCGCCCCTCTCCGGACGTACTGGCAGCAGTCTACTGTCACGGTGGCCCTCACGAGCCAAGATGCCAGCAGTCACCAGTGAGTTGCAGTGATGTTTATTAAGAGGTGCAGGAACAGAGAATGATACACACAATAGTGCAGGTAAGACAATCACAGGACGTACCTTAACAGGGAAGTATAACAGGAACTTCAACAGAGCGTATCATAACAGGTAGCTTAACGGGAAGGTTAACAGAGACTGCTGCATCGGGGAGCATTCAGCGCCTGCTTTTAACCCTGGTCACTAATGACCCCGAATGCAGCACAGCTGTTGACTCTGACAGCAGGGAGCTCCACCGGGCGCTGTCACAATAAGAGCCCGGGGAGCTAAAAGGAAACCTCTGCTGTCAAAGCCTGGAAATGATACAAGATCCAAGTGCGGACGGAACCAGCACTCGGGCTGTAACATGCTGCTGTTACACTGCAATTTCCCAGTTTGGGATCAATAAAGCACATCTATCTATCTATATCACGCAAATATTTGTTTAACAATTATACACTTTAAAAGATCATCACCAGATTACTTGGTAGTTCAGCACACCACTCTAATCAACCAGCTGATAAAGATGTCTTTAAGCTGCAAGGCTAGATGCTTAACTTGATGACGCACAGTCATTTTTCACACCATAGATTGCATCACTTGGGTATGAATGAAATGCAGCACATGTGCACATGTACACTCAGTCACACGTGGTCAAAATTCAGAACTGGGGACTCACCCTGCCAGGATGGCCCCAATGTCCGAGATGAACCACTCAACGGAGTTAAAGCCCAGGATCCCCACACTGTGGTAGCGCTCGAGACCCAGCTACACAAAAGAAAAAAAAACACACATAAGCAAATTACCCACGAAAAAAAATTACCTAGCAGCTTGACTTGCAGTATATATCCATTTAATTAAACAATGAATCAGAGGTGTTACGAGAGAAATAGGACTCAGGACTTTGTTTTAGCTCTCAAACTGCACACTGATTTTTTTTTTTTGTACGCAAAGTTCAAACAAACATGCAACATATAAGCTCTACATTTCATGATAATCGCTACTCTTAATGGGCAGTTGGACGGACATCACCAAACTCGCAAAACAATCCTCAGGTGGGTCTGCATCCAGATTGTGTTCAAGAACAAAGTCAAAGGTCACAAGATATAAGTATAGGCCTTGACAACTTTCAATAGGCCGAAGCTGTAAACATTTGTATTTACAGAGCAAAGGCTCTCACAGTGACCTCAGGGTGTGACCTGGAGCTGTCCAGTCATTGATGGTCTGGCTTTGATAACAAACTCATTCTTGAAGTATCATATGAGCATCAGCTGCTGACAGAAAAACATTGTTTGTGCTGACTGAGGCATCATTAAAACAGAAACACACCTCAGAAGTACGAGTTTTACATCATGTGACCTCAAACAACAAAAAGGTCTCAAGTTCACGTGTGTGTGTGTGCGCAGATCACTCACCCTGTTCTACGATTGTGCCGAGTTTGACAACAAACAATACCTCACTGTGTTGTGTATGAACAGCCCAGGTCTGTCCCGAGCTGCCAGGCTGACGTTTGTGCGTTTGTGTTGTGCTGCATGTTGTCTAGACTGACTGGGGTTTGACAATGACTGCTAAAGAAGGGGATTGTTTAAGACAGAAATCCTTAATACAAAAGGAGTGTTGTTGTTGTTAAGGTCAAGGGGACAAACAAAACTACTGTATTCTTTCTCTACTGCTTTTTACTGAGTGTATGTTGTATGCCATTTTTTCACTGACTTTTCAAGAAATCGTTAGACATCAGGAATACAACACCTTAATTACACCAAGAACTAAAGCATCATCATACATCTTCTGCAATTTAATCTTTCTTTTTTTCTAGTGAGTTGTTTTGTGCGTCTGAAATTTCCATGAAATTCTAATAAACAGACTGTTAAAGCCAAACGCATCATATTTTGAGTCCTTTTTTTGTCTGAACTAGTTTATTATCACTTAAAATGCAGGGGAAAATTCTTAGAACCAGGAAAGCCTTAAAAGCATAATTTTGTATTTGTGTTTAAAAATGTTCTTGGTAATTGTAATTTATGCCATTTAAATTATCTCCAAAATCTGCTTGTTTCAGGAAAAGTAAAAGAGGAAAAAAAACTAAAATGTTAAACATCAGTTTTGGTATGTTGTGGGAAATCTAAAAATGTGCTCAACTGGGATGATTTAACTATGTAAATGCAAACCCCAATTCCAATGAAGTTGGAATGTTGTGTAAAATGTAAATAAAAACACAAAATGATTTGCAAATCCTTTTCAAACTGTAATCAATTGAATACACTACAAAGACAAGCTATTTAGGGGCAGATTTACTAACATGCTGCACCATCGCAAAATCCTGTGTTGGCGGTAAAAAACTACTGTCGAGATTTACTAAAGGACGCAGAGCAAAGTTAGCAATGGAAAGGCGTGGACTATGTTAATTTTGCATCTGGGCTCACTGCATATGTATTTGTAGGAATTGTCATGTCAAAGCGCAAATATGAGGGAGGAGAGTATTTAGATGACTGGCGTAAGGTGATTTACGAAGGTTTGCGGTTGTCAATCTGCTGCTAAATGCACCACGATTTAACGCCCCAAAAAGGCTGTCTTAATTCATCTGCGCCTGACATGACAGTGATCGTTGGTGCCGAGACACCGGCGAGAACTGAGGGCGTGTGGCCGAAGAGACAGAAGCTTCTCTCTGGATGTGACTTTATTTGGGATGACAGAACAGATTATATGAACAGAAATGATCTCACAGAGATTGGTGTTGTGCTTAACTGGACATCAGCCGTCAGAGGATTTTTTTAATTTCATTTTTTTATATATAGCCTATTAACAACAATAATAATTTATTTATTTAATTTATAACACACTTTACATTTCAGGGCAAAACCTCAAAGTGCTATACAAATAGGATTAAGAACAAGAATAAAAGCAAACATTAAGACAATACTAACTAACTAACTAACTAACCTGCACTTATATAGCGCTTTTCTAGTCACAAAGACCACTCAAAGCGCTTTCATTAATACTAACCCTCTATTCTAAGGGCCTATAGGAAACAAATACGTACGATGACACACCAAGACATTAAAAAGCTTTCCTAAACATTGAATTTGCATCCATAAAATAGGAAAGCCCTTCCTACCTGGAGTGGACAAAAATAGCACAGATCCATAGAAACAACCCCCGAAATTGCAACATCGTAGTAACTCAATGACAGCAGCCTCTGTTGTGGTGGTCCGAGGAATAAGTGAAATTGTGTGTTTAATTTTATTATGTTCCAGACTTCAGAAAACATAAAATGCACATTTATCAAAAGTCATGGACTGGGAGACCTGTAGATTTTGTCAAAACAAAGTTATTCACATAATAAAACCCCAGAGTCTCCATTAGACCATCTTGACAGTTCTTGTGTTAATAAACACGTTGGTCAAAAAATCAATTTATTCATGAGCAGTCATTTTTTAAATTATATACAAATACTAAATTTATAATTATTAAACAAAGGAGTCTGCCATGTATAATGACAATCAAAACTTTGACATACGACGAACAAAAATAAACTATTTTACTGGGTTTTGTGCTTAAACAAAAGCTTAAAAAAAGCTTTAAAAAACTCATATTATGCCCCTCCGAACTGGCTGTGTCTGTGTTGATCACCCACTTCCTCAGGTGTGCCTGTGCACAATTTTGCAGTGCTCTTGGTGCATGGATGGCCATTATTGAAATGAAGCGACTGCATCTGTATTCATAATTTTGCGTGTTAGTAGATCACTGGCAAAAACTGGCCACTCCCTTAGGCGCTCTGTCTAAATTGCACACTTTTTTAATTTGCACTGCCTTAGTAAATCTGCCCCGTAATGTTCAAACTGATAAATTTTATTCTTTTTTTGTAAATACAGTGATCCCTCGCTACTTCGCGCTTCACCTTTCGCGCCCTCAGTGCATCGCGGATTTTTCAAAAATATTCATCAAAAATTCAAAATTGAGAAATAATGGGCGGGCGCTAGCAGAAGGCAGGGAGACTACATTAGACCATCACGTGTCAACACGGAGAGCAGCACAACTCTCTGTTCGCTGTTGTCGTGTTGGCTGGGCTCGGAAATCTCGCAAGCTGATTGGCCGAGACGTTTCACCCCGCAAGCTGATTGGCCGAGACGTCTCACCCACCTCCTCTTCCTGCCGAGCACCCATGAAGGGAAGAAAGACCGCATTCATTGCTTTTTATCGCTCGTGTTACTTAGTCTCGCCGTGTGGAACTTTTTGCTGTTCTCTTGTGCCATTTTGTGCGAAATAGTCTTCCCGTCGAGGCACTACGCCGCCTCCTGCAGCTTCAGCTCTATCGGAAGCTGCCCTCGATGATCCTGCGCCTCCAGCACCTCACGATGAGGCGTCACCTGAGGAGCAGTAAAGCTCTCATTAACCTGTGCAGTAAATCATTTTCATCTTGAGTTACATATCTTGTTATAAGAATAAAAGAGTTCTAAAAACATATTTATGTACACTTTGTTTACATCTACGTATGTATGTACACGTACACACACACACACGTATCATATGAGAGTGAGAGAATGAACGTACGTATTGTTTATGGATGACGTCATTGGGGTGACGCTACTTCGCGGTTTTTCACTTTTCGCGGTCGGTTCTGGAACCCATTAACCGCGATAAGTGAGGGATCACTGTATTCACTTATTTTGAATGTGATGCCTGCAAAACATGGGCAAATAGTCCAGCAGTATAAGTACGTTTCTGAGTGTACAACAGGAAATTAGGGATTTCATCATCTACAGGCCGTATTATCATCAAAAGATTCGAAGAATCTGAAGAAATTTCTGCACATAAGCAGCAAGGCTGAAAACCAACCCTGAATGCCCATTAGGCACTGCATTAAACATCGCATCATTCTGTAAAGGATATTTCCATGTGGGCTCAGGAACACTTCAGAAAATCATTGTCACCTAACACAGTTTGTCACTACATCTACAAGTGCTCTACTCTTTAAAGTGAAAGCCATACATCAACAACACCCAAAAATGCCACCGGTTGCTCTGGGTCCAAGCTAATCTGAGATGGTCTGACGCAAAGCGGAAAAGTGTGCTGTGGTCTGATGAGTCCACATTTCAAATTGGGTTTTTTTTGGAAATCATGGATGTCATGTCCTTTGGTGTAAAGAGGAAAATAACTATCCAGATTGTTATCAGCGTTAAGTTTAAAAAGCCAGCATCTATGATGATACTGGCTTGTTTCCAATTAACGTGTTCACCCGTGGAATTTTCCAAAAAGGTGTTTTTTTGAGTATTCTTCAACTTCTCTGTGTTTTCTTGCCCCGTCCCAGCTATTCTGAAATGTGTTGCAGGCATCAAATTCAAAATGAGTGAATATTTGCAAAAAAATAATACACAGCAGAGAAAATAAATATTGAACACGTCAACATTCTTCTCATTAAATATATTTCTGATGGAGCCACTGACCTGAGATTTTCACCAGATATCGTTAACAACCCAAGTAATCCATACATACAAAGAAATCAAGGCAACTGTGCCGATAGCAGGATGCAAACCAGCAACCTTCTGATCACAGGCCCAACTTACTATATCTACCTAAGCCACAGCAGCAGTTGGCTTGGAGCTGATCTGAAAAGGTTTTGTCGGATTGTGAACTCTTCCGTACAAAGACATTTCATATAGGGATACAGCTTCTGTATCTATAGCCACTGCCAATTACTAAATAAAGTGAATGACCACCAAGTTCTAGGTTTAGCTTGAATATCAGAAAAATACAGTGCCATCCAGAATAACGACGACAAATATCTTGTATCAGCCCACAACTTTAATTATGACAATGAAAAAACACATTCAGCAAGTGTTTTCTGTTCAAGGGTTAAATATTAACTATTTGAAGCCAGGACGGGGGTTTTCACTACCACAGAGGAAAAAAATGTTGCCAGACCAGTCTGCTCTACTAGGAAAACGCCTGCTCTTCTCCATGACCAGTGAGAAGAGCAGGTTACGTATGTGCGCACAAATCCATTATCTAATGATGGTAGGTTTTACAATTTTAACCTCATTTCACTGTCATTCTTTTAAAAGAATGACTGGCATCCTCTCTGAATTGTAGCGAACAGCTCTCATCCATGGCCAAGCAAGAGCTAACCTCTTAGCATTCCGTTACCCCAGCTGTGGAACTTTAGGTTTAGGGTCACTGGCTGAAATGGTAAGGGATTTAAATCTCCAGCTGTAAATCAGGTATGTGTCTGTTAGGATATTACCAATTTTCTCCAAAGTTTTAGAAAAAAAATGTTGCTACACAATTATTGGGAGTATATGGATTCTAATAATTATTTACATCCTCTCTATGGCTTCTGACCAAATTATTCAGTTGAGAGTGCTAACTCCTACTTGATTGAACAAATTAAAAACAAAAAAAGTCAACAGATCAAGGTCAGGTTGTGGGAGCTGTTTTACTGAACCTAAAAAAAAAATCTTTTGATGCAGTGAATCACTACATTTTAGTTACAAAAAACTATTTAGATTATTTTTTCTAATCCAGCCATGCAATGTTTTCATGTGCGACAGACACCAATGTGTAATGGTGAATAATGAAAGATCTTCTTTCTTAGCTTCTTAAAATACTAGTTTTCCATCCGCAGAACATTTCACATTGGCTGGAAATTGGCAGGAATGCTCAGTTAAAAAGCTCCTTTAAAGTTCATAAAGTGCGCTGGATTAAAAAAAAAAAAAGCTCACAAACATAATTTCATGACATTTGGACTACTTTCTCTGATTTTTCAAAACATCTGTAAAAGTCGGTCCAAACGCTCTAGTGTGAACCTAGCTTAGTGGAAAAAAAAAATTGCTGTATGTGCGGCAGGCAAAACAAAACAAACAGCCATGGAAGGAGAAAATAGAAGCCATTGTCTTGAAATATACTCGCCATTTAGAAGTTTGCGATTGAAATGTCACTTGGAGAAAAAAATGTTTGCCATTTGTAGCGTTCAGATGCTCTGATATCAGCGTCCTTATTTTGGCAGCTCTTTGGTCCTTTTCTGGATCAGCATTCCCAGTGTGTACAAATCTTAAACACTTCCACGGGTGTTTTACAACTTCGATGACCTAGAGCTTCTGCCCACTGTGACTGACGGATCTTCAGACAGCGGCTCCACTGGTGCGTCCCGTGTTAGCAGTCGTAATGCTAACAGTTTGACAAACATCTTGTTGTGACTGTAAAGTTGACACTGTCTGTCTGTATTGCAACTTTAAAAAATCCTGTCAATTTAGGAGTCTTTTTTAAAACCACCTTCTCACGTTCCTGTTTTTCTTTTTTCTCTTTTGGATGCCACTATTGTACATTCATTCATTCTTCCACGGATTTACTACCACCCCACGTCCAACCTTAATCAGGTCAAATGTCAACTCTTAACCAACTGAATTAAGCAGGCGTTACAGACATATACTTTACCTCAACAAATAAAAAGTTGATATTCCAAAACAAACCCTCCAACAAACGTTGGGCATGGTAGAATTCGCAAAAAAAAAAAGTCTTTCTTTCAGGGCCCCAAACAAGCCGGGGCCCCTGGGCTCCTGCCCCGGTAAGCCCTCTTGATAATCCGGGACAGGTCACCTGACCTGAATCCAATTGAAATGAAGATCAGTTCATGTAAGATACCCACGGAACCTTGGAGATTTGACAGTTTGTGTGGAAGAATGGGCTAAAATCACTCTTGAGCAATGCCTGCTCCTAGTTTCTCCATACAAGAGGTGTCTGGAAGCTGCTATTACCAACAAAGGCTTTTTTACTAAATATTAAATGAATTTCACCAAGCGTGTTCAATACTTATTGCCTGTGTCATTCCACTTTATTAAATATAACTTGTTTTGTGAACACAGTTGCTTTGTGTTCTTTGTATGTATGGATTACTTAGTTGTTACTGATATCTGGTGAAACTCTCAGGTCAGTGGCGCCATCAGAAATATGTTTAATGAGAAAAATGTTGATGTGTTCAATACTTATTTTCTCCACTGTGTTTTAATAAGTTTCAGTTTGAACATTAAATATCTTGTAGTCTTAAATTCTTGTATTCAATTGAATACAGGTTGAAAAGGATTTGCAAATCATTTTATTTTTTGAATTTACATTTTACATGGTGTCCCAACTTCACCAGAATTGGGGTTGTAGTTGTCCCATCTTGTCCCATCTTGCACATAATCGCCCTAATCCTAAAAGAAATCTACCTTCAGGAAGCTCTTGGCAGCGGTGCGGCAGCTCTTGTAGTAATCTTTGTAGTTCAGGCTTTTCTGCTGCTCGCCATCCTTCCAGGTCAAAGCTGTGTAGTTGCCGAAACGCTCCACAGTTGAGGTGAACATCTGGTTAACTGTCAAAGGGGTCTCAGCGGCCAGACCAGAGTCTCCCATCCTCAGCTTCACCTCACCATCGCACTGTGACGTCCACAGACAGGGCTGTGTGGCTGCCTGGACTGACAGGGAAGAAGGGCGGTGGGTGTTTTCTGGAAATATAAGACATCCAAGGAAATCATCAGAAATTTGTCAAAAAAGGTCGATCAGTCCTTTATTCTTTCCAAGAATATGTGCAGGAACACAAAAGACAGAAGGGATATAGCAAAACAACAATCAATCATACATCACTGAGTAAAAGAAAAAGAGATTATCACAGAAAAGAGATTGTGAGGTCCAAATGAGTGGCAGTATACAGGATGAAATCGGCAACCTCATTCTTAGTCAAACTTAGACAAAAACGCATGATGAACAATAAAATTTCCATTAACACCCCTGAGCATCCATCAGATTGCATTCTGAGTGGTTGCTGCACGCACATACAAGTCTGAGATGTGGTGCAGCAGTTGAGCAATGATGGATTTTTAGCAACATTAACACACACACACACACAATTTCAAATTTTACCAAGTTCCAATTATATATGCTTACATGGCTCATCATTAGACAGAATCTTATGCTTGGCTACAGTCGTACTGCTATGTCAGAAACACCACGAACTACTCTGAGCTGTTAATGCTATTTAGTTCAGTGTAATACTACAACTAAAGTGGAATTGTTTAATAATTATTGGGATCCTGGAATAAAAGCTGATCAAACCACCAGCAGGATGTTTGCAGTGGTTCCATTTACTCCAGTAACTTTTTCAAATAATTGCATTTTTAATGAGTAGTTTTATTGCAGGATACGTTTTGCTCTAATTTGAGTACATTTGCAAAGAAGAAACTGTACTTTTACTCAAGTACAGTTGGTGAAGTACTCGATTTGGAAACTGGCTAGAAATGTACTTGTTTATACTGTAATGACTTGTTCTTACCAGGAATGACTGCATCTTTAGACATTTTTGTAAACGTACTGTATATTTTTTATTGAAATCAGACCTGAAATTTACAAGAAAAAAGTTGCTAATTTACATTTAAAAAGTCAATTTTAAAAAGTACATTTATAAGAAAGAAAACTGTAAATGTGCACAAGATTAGTCACAAATTCAAGAAAAAAAATCAAAAAGTCTTAAATTTACAATAAAAGGAAAAAGTTGTACATTTATCAGAGAAATTTCACAAACTGGTGAGAGTAAAGTTGTTACTATTATTCAAGTAATGTTTTAGCAGATACTTATTTTAACTTGACATATTTTTGGAGGCAAATTCTTGTAGTTGTTGAGTATTTAATAACATAAAGTTATGCTATTTTGATTTGAATACAATTCCTCGCTATTACCTCCCACCACTGTGAGCAGGCGATGATAATGTTATAGTGGATTTATGGCCAAATACACAGTTGAGCCTTCAATGGTGAATATTTTATTAGGAAAACTGGTCAAATAAATACAGCATTTCTATGTAATTCACAGGGACATAATAAAGCATAGGAATATAGATTAAAATTTCGCTTTTTAATTAATTTGAAAAATATCAAGGTTTAACTCCCTGCCTGCTAATTCATCCACTGTTTGTCCATTTATATGTGCTATGTGAACCATATTTTTCCATATCAGTGACTAAAACAGGAAAGAATGTTGATGTGGAGTTTAAAGGCAGGAAAAGGGAAGTGAAGTTTGTTCTGCCAAAGAATGTGGAGTCCCCCTTCGGCTGCTTCCTGGAGGAACGCTCAGACATGTAGTATGATCACGAATGCTGACCTCAGCAACTTCTGCCAGCACAACAACTCGATCCAAATACGTTATATAAGCACCAAAAGTAACCCCCCCCCCCCCACACACACACACACCTTAGACAGGATTTCTAGCTTTAGCTAAAAAAAAAAAAAAAATATCACAGGGCACAAATGTAGCCACCAAAATCTAACCACCCTGAGACTGCTGGGACTGAAGCAATCGTCACCATAGTTGTACTCCTTTCAGTGTTCCTACCCAGAACAAGGAAGTAGTGACGGGATCCACAGTTCACTAAAACGTACTGAGTCACTTCTGGTTCGTTTGCTAAAAAAATCTGTTTGAATGATTTGCACACCGAATCACTCAGCCAGTCACTGGAGCTTTAACTGCCTACCACTCACTGAACTGAGAGACGGCTGAACGGAGCGGGCAGTGCTCGTTTGCTGCCTAGGCGAGCGATTCAGCTGGTGACCCCCGGCTTCCAGTACAGTTCCAGTAAGTGATTCAGTATAGTATGTCCAATCACCCATAAAAACCTGTACATTCAAACAAAACAAAACCAAACTTGAATGCAGACATATCTGACACTGACTCCTTATTTGCAAAACATATGTATCATTTTTGTTATGAGAACAACTTAATCTTGTCAAGTAAGGTACTAATGCCTCCTGATAGCTATACCTATATAAGTGAGGCTTGGCACACTACGTCCTGGCTCGATCATTGCATCAGCACGGGTGATGCACATGCTTCCTTGGGTGGCATGAGTATTTATTATGGGTTAGCAATGTCTGATCATATACCGTTTGAGATGATAATTAATGTTGACTGTCTACCTGCACTTTATCAAAATGTCAGTCAGGATGAGGTGGGAAAATTAGACTGGGTCACTCTTTCTGAGGAAGAAATTGTAGAATATTGTGTTCGTACAGATAAATCCTTGAGTAAAATATGTCTTCCTAGAGATGCTGTAATGTGCAGCGATGTGAACTGTAGCATTGTTGAACATAAGAAAGACCTTTGTAGTCTGTACAATGCTATAGTTAACTCCCTGTATAAGGACAGCAAGCCTTATTATAAGAAAATACGTAAAACACATAAGGTTAGACCTGGCTGGAATGAGGCCGTAGCTGTGCCTTATTCTGAAGCTCGGGAAGCATATAAAGCATGGGTGGTGGCTGGGAGACCCAGACAAGGGCCAGAATTTGAGATGAAGAAATGTACAAATGCTAAGTTTAAGTATGCTATTCGTCATATCTCTAAAAATGAGCAGCTTATGAGAAGTAATTCCCTGGCCAAGAAATTGTTAGATAAGAATGTCACAGAATTTTGGAAGGAGCTTAGACGGATTAGTAACAGTAAAACGCCTTTGCCCTGTACTTTGGAAGGCATTTCAGGTACAGAAAATATTGTGGATCTTTGGCGGCAACACTTTTACTCATTATTTAATTCAACTAAGGATGAAACTTACAAGGTAGGGAAAGTAGAAAGGGACGATTCGCTCCTGATTGACACTCATGCAGTGATCAAAGCCATTAGAGAGCTATCAGATAACAAAGCGAGTGGTTTAGACTGTATTTCTGCTGAGCATCTTAAATACGGTAGCTCAAGAATTGCTCCTCTTCTTGCAATCTGTTTCACCAGCTTCATGATTCATGGAATGTTACCAGAATCATTATTGTCTGTTGTGTTGGTACCAGTCATTAAAGATAAAGCTGGCAAGCTGTGTAGCCTGGATAATTACAGACCCATAGCTTTAGCCAATATAATATCTAAAGTACTGGAAAAAATCATGTTTGAAAAATTAAATGTATTCATCAAATCTACTGATCATCAATTTGGATTCAAACCCCATCATGGAACAGATCTGTGCATATATGCCTTAAAAGAAATTATAAATAAGTACAGAAATCAAAATTCTTCAGTTTTTCTGTGCTTTATTGACGCCTCCAAGGCGTTTGATCGTGTTAATCACAGGATACTGTTTAGGAAAATGATTGACAGGGGGGTGCCCAAGTACTTAGTACGTATCCTGATTTACTGGTACGCACATCAGAAGATGCTGGTGAAATGGGGGAAGAGTCATTCATCACCATTTGGTGTGAGCAGTGGTGTCAGACAGGGCAGTATACTGTCCCCTATTCTATTTAATCTTTACATGGATGAGTTGTCAAAGCAACTGAATGCCTGTAAAACTGGGTGTTTAATAGGGAATAAGTTAGTGAATCATTTTATGTATGCTGATGATCTAGTTATTCTCAGTCCAAGTAGTGCTGGTCTTCAGGAGTTATTAAGAGTGTGTAGTGCTTATGGAGAAGAAAATGACATAAAATATAATACAAATAAGAGTTGTGTGCTGATCTGCCGCACTAAAGAAGATTTGTTAATGAAATTCCCTGTCTTTGAATTGGCAGGCAGGGAATTAATTGTCAGGGATAAAATTAAATATCTGGGACATGTTATTAATGACAGAATGACTGATGATGATGATATTTTCAGACAACGCTGCAAAATCTACATGCAAGCAAATACTCTTGCACGCAGATTTGGTTTTTGTTCAGATGAGGTGAAACTGGTTCTTTTTAAAACCTATTGTACACCTTTATACACTGCTCATTTATGGATAAATTATAGGAAACTAAGTATGCAGAAATTACAGGTTGCCTACAATGATGCCTTAAGAATTTTACTTAAAAAGCCTCGATGGTGCAGTGCTTCCGAGTTATTTGTCTCATCACGTGTAAATACTCTGCATGCAGTAATAAGGAATTTTATGTATAAATTCATCTGTCGGCTTGATGTATCTAGAAATGAAATCATTCAAGTCATGTCTAGCATTAAGCTCAGTTCTATTCGCTGTCAGTCACAGTTTAGAAGGCACTGGTACAGTTGTCTTTTTAAGTCTTTTTAAAGTCTGTACTGTCTTTGTACTTCTTTAAGCAGTTATGTCTTAGTGTTTCTTGTAACTTTTTGATTGTTTCAACTGTCTTGTTTTTTACTTTACTTGTTTACTCTTCTCTTGATGGACCTTGAGTCTGGAATAAAGTCTTTGATTGATTGATTGATTGAAAACATTCGCTAACATTACAGCATTACAGGAAAGCTATAAAGTGCTGCTTTAAAGCTTCTTATTCTTGTTATTGTGATGAAGGATGGACCAGAGAATATGCTGACATCTGGTGAAGCTATCTTAGTTTTATTCAAGCACTTCCTTTTTGTCATGAGTGTGCTTGGCTACAAGGCATATTTTTATGTATGGCACTTAAGTGGCATTTTACGTATTCTCATATATCTAGTTAATGTCAGCTGTGAAGAATACTACAGCCCTTACTCATTATCTGTGTGCTTGAGCTCTGTTCAGCGGGGACCTCTGTAGTCTTGGTGACTGTCTCCTCTTCCCTTTCTCCCGTGGACTCTTCCTCTGAGGACTCACTACAGACAAGTAAAGGGGAAAAAACACCAGTCACATTAATTCTCAGGAGATATTTTAATCAGCAGGGGACAACCAAAGACAGAAACTTGTCTCTGCACTGACTCGTGGGGAAAACGGCGGCTCTCCTCATGCTGACAGCACATAGTACACCCTAATCTAAACTCAATGTGTCAGATAAAATGCATAAAAATTAAATAGAAATATCAATTAAACATTCAACCTTCTGTACTGTCCTTTTTCACTATCATTACCTATATTTGTACCCGTTTTGGTCTTTAAAAAACAGATTCAACCCACAAAAGTTATGCTTCTGTGAGTATTTTCAGCAAAACACTGCATTTTTACTATCCCATAGAGGCCAACAGAGCAGAATCTGATATAGAGTGTGTCCATGCTGACGTACTTTGCTGTGTACGGCACGATGCCGTCGTCGAGTGAGGCTGCACTGTCCCCCACACCGCAGGCTGACTCTAGGAAGCTGTTGGCATGGGATGGCTCCATCACTGCAGTTTCAGACATGGTTGTTGCCTCACACCCAGTCACTGAAAGAGAGGACGTCAGGGCTTGTTAGGTGTATTTGCCACGAAACATCCACAGCGAGAAGAAGATGATGACTAAGAGAGGCCCACACGGCCCACACGCACTACATCACATCGGTTATTATGAAGAGGAAAAACAGCAGCAAAAAAACTATCTAAGGAGTAAAATGGGGATTTTGACATCTTGCCTTTTGAACATTGTTAGTCAAAGCCACTGGGGACAAACACTTTTTTGTTATTCCCCCTTTGAGCCAGTTTTAGCAATAAACAAGCACAAATGCCCTCATCATCAGTGGTGAATCACCTAATTTGACAGATGACCATCATCAACATGGAAAACAGTCATCACCTTTAACAATTGCTTAACATTTTGGACAGCCTAGAAGAAATCCAACCTATGTTATACAAAAGTTAGAACTGAGCAATCTGATTGGACAACAGGGTTCCAGGAGTTACTATATTCCCTGATAATCACACTCGGACACTTCACCAAATATGCATCACTCCACTTCAACTGTGTTATTATCTTTAAATTATAATTAGTATCGGTGGCTTCTGATAATATGTGAGAATTGTAACACTATGTATGATACCTTAATTTCCACAGTGAGGAGCTGTTTGAAAACAGACCATCTGTGGCCTGGAAATCCCACCCTTGCAAACATCTAGCTAGTCACATTTGTTTATAACAAAATAGACAAGCCAGAGTTCAATTTACAGTCTTGAATAGCAGACCCTAATACCTATGTGATGATGAACTGAAAATCATCTGAAAATGCCAAGTGCACAGAAACTAATGTGAAAATGCACCAAAGCTAAATCACTAACTAGTGGCTGGTGTGAGTAATGTGACCCACAAAGCCCAGTCAACAGGAGACCTCCTGTTATGTACATAAACACTGATTTCTGCATTAGACAAATTTAATTTGGGTACATGCCCTGGAAATGACAATATGCCTATTCTTTTCTATATTATGCTCAATGATGTACTTAGCAACATTTAACTGGGAACACTCAGAAGGGACTATTTTTCTCAGCAGAGCAAAATAACTGGTTAAACAAACAAAAATCTTAAAAGAGGCAGATTTACTAAGGCAATACAAATTAGCGAGTGCGCAAATTAAGACAGAGCGCCTAAGGGAGTGGCCCACTTTTGCCAGTGATCTTCTAACAACATGCAAAATTATGAACACAGACGCAGTCACTTCATTTCAATAATGCCCACCCATCCGCCAAGAGCACCGCAAAATTGCGCACAGGCATACCTGAGGAAGTGGGTCATCAACACAGGCACAGCCAGTTCGGAGGAGTATAATATAGAAAGCTTTTTTTTTAGTTTTTAAGTACAAATACCACTAAAATAGTTTATTTTTGTTCATTATATTTCAAAATTTAAGATTTTCATCTAACATGGCAGACTTTTTTGTTTAATATGTATAAATGAAGCATTTGTATCTAATTTAATAAAGGACTACTTATTTGACCAACGTGTTTATTTTATTAACACTAGAACCATCATGGTCTGATGGAGACTGGGGTTTTATTATGTGAATAACTGTTTTAACAAATTCTACAGGTCTTCCAGTTCACAACTTTTTATAAACGCCATTGAGTTACGGTGTTGCAATTTTGGGGGACGTCTCTATGGCTCTGTGCGCTCTTTTTGTTAATAATCTCATTGCTGTTTTCCTCCTATATTGTGTATCCTGAACTGGGACAGAGAAATAGAGAGAAGCAGGAACTGAATTACCATTTTATGCACAGGAAAAAGAAATACTGTTGATAGAGAAAAATGAAGAAAATTGGCAATGTGGAAGATTTTGCTTCAAGAGCAAGAGGAAGATGATGGGAGAGGAAAACTCCAGTCCAGTCTAACCTCCGCAGAAAAGAAAAAAGAGTCATTATCGGCTGACACCATCTGTATGTCCACTGCGGGTATAAGGGCTCCTATTTTATCCTATTTTATGGATACAAATACATGTAGTAGGCTATATACTGTATAAACAAATGAAATTTAAAAACCTGCCGACTGATGTCCAGTTCAGCATAACACCGATCTCTGTGAGACCGTTGATATTCATATAATCTGTTCTTCTGTCATGCCAAATAAAATCACGGGCACAGAGAAGCTTGGTATCCTCTCTGAAGAGCCAGAGCAGGTGGCCGGGGAGAGCGAAGTCTGGACTTCTCTATTTGCACTGCTGCCTCTGCGACCCGGACCTCCGGAAAAGCGGTAGAAGATGGATGGATGGTTTCATTATATGAAGCATTTTGGAAAGAATACTTTCTGACTGCTTGTATAGTGTTGTTTTTTATTTGAGTGAAATAACAGTAAATAAAATGAACATGCACTTTATAAAGATTTCACAAAAAAATAGTTTCACATCCGACATCAAAAATAGATTTTAGGGAAGTGTCCATTTTCTTGATTTCAAGAAAATGAACATGGACAGCCAAGATACCACTTGATTTTAAGAGTGAAAAAACTTTACTCTTCCTGTCTAATTGCAACACGGTTGAGCCAAAAAGTACCAACACTGACGTGTGACAGCCAGCAGCGGGTAGCACAAAAGTCACGTCGGAGCGACATTGACACCAGGTCATATCAGAGGTTCTAGCATTGCTGTTCAAGGTCACGTTAACATCTCTTTCTGTTTGTTGGCTTGTGTTTACATTCCCGTGTAAAATCATGGTCATCAGGACATTTAGATCTCAGTGACTTTGGTGCATCACCTCCTCTAAATGTCTGCAGGAAGGGACCGAGTGTGACACACAAAAACACTGCAAGGAAATAGCTTGATGGGACATTTATGGCTGACTTTATGAGCTGTTAAACAAATATTATCTTCTGTGGAAACTAACATATTGTAAAAGCAGCAGGCGTGAGCAGCATATGGAGCCTGACGGGCAGAGCAGACAATCCTGATAACAATGGCTCTCTGGAAATAAGTAACTGCCTGCCTTCCGGTGTCATGCTGGGTCAACAAAACACCCCTTAAATATGTCCCACTGTTCTTAACTCCAATGAAAGCCACAAAGATAACGATGAATCTGATCATCAAGTTAAAAATTGACAACACTATATGGAAACAGCAGCCTCAATGATCTCACACACTATAAAGGTTTGATGGAGAAACATTTTACTGTTGACTGTTGCGTCATCATGAACTACGTCAGGCCAAACTCTCATTCAATCCCCCATTGTTTGCGGTCTGGTCCAAACTTTTTATGTAAAGGGGCTTGAAATCTATAGATGTAGCTTTGTGTTGTGGCAACAGCTACCATGGCTCAGCTGACAGGGACAATTAGATTTAAGCAAAAGGAGAGAAACAGGCTTCAGAAGTTCAAGAGCGGCAACAAAAATATTCCCATTATGGTTTACCATATTTGATGGAGTGTCAGTATAACTCAGGTTATTCTTTGTAATTACAGATATAATGTGGATGTGTCACATATAGGACTTAACTGGACCTCAGATTCTGACAACATGAGTAAATCCTATACGTCTGTCTTTGTAAGATCCAGGTTTAGTGTCAGAAAAAGCAAAGAAATCTTGTAAAAGTTTAACGATTTGTCTCACTGATTTTTTTTTTACAACTCTTTAATGAAGTTTTAAAATTTAAAGTTACAATTGGGTATATTTGAGACTGTGGTTGTCACGATATCATTTCAAACTCAGGAAACACTTCATGCCATTTTCAGTTCCACGGGGGGGAAATGAAAAAAAAAAGGACATTTTTAATTTAAAAAAAAAACAAACAGAACAATAATGACAACACTATTATCTGATGTACAAAGCATGTTTGAAGTTGTGTGTCAACTGGAGGAAACGAAGATGGAACTGTTGTTTCAGCAGCCAGGTAGCAGCTGACTGTCAAGTGGATCCAGCTTCAAACTGAGTAAAGTGTGCCACATCAGTTTTGATGCTGTCATATGGACTTAGCCCAGAACTGGAAGCCTTTTTTTCAGAACAGACTCAACATGAATCAGGCCCAGATTAATACAAAGGAATACTCATTTGGTCCAGAGCTAGCCTCTGAACTGGGTGAGATTTGTGAAAGGGACCTGTTCCAGTACTGGCCTGGCCCAAATCTGACCCGGAATTTATGAAGATTCTGGGTTTAATCCGGGCCAAATGATTTTTGTTATCAGAGTACAGTTGCAAAGGAGCATTGAATCCAACACTAATTCTAAGTACTGATTAGTATCTGAGTTTCGCTTACAGACAAGATGAGTAAAGAACAGACAAGACAGATGGACACACAGACAATTCTGAAATCACTGCGATAATTGCCAACCAACCTTTAAGCAATGTTTTACAACAGAAACATTCCAATCTTATCTAATGAGATGGGGGACACGTTTCTAAAATTCTAGACTTTCAGTCACCGTCGGGTCAGGGGGTTGATGGCAATCAGCTGACCCCGAGGTTTGACCCCTTGTGTGCTGACTGATTCCTAAAAACCCTCCCTGGACACACATGACATCATTTTACTTCTCTTCTTCCTTCTAATGCAGCTGTAGACTTCCAAGTCCACAGATATTTCTGGTTAGTTTTGATAAGTTTTAAATAGAGGATGAATCAAATTTAACAACAGACCAGTGCAGATGTCTAAAATCTTCTCTCCTGCAGTCTTGGTATTTTTGGGGTCTAAAGCTGTCAAAGAGTTCAGGGTGTGGAACTGACTGAATCATAATTATGACAGTAATATCACAAGTGACAGAATAAAAAGACAACTTTTTATTCCTCTTTTTTCCACCTCCCCTTCTTCCTTTCTCCTAAACCTCGTGGAAAGCATTCCCTGAAGAGTTGAAGCTGTTGTAGCTGCAAAAGGTGGCTTTCCACAAGGTTTAGGAGTGTGTTTATGGGAATTATTGAGAGGTCAGGTACTGATGTTGGTCAAGAAGGCCTGGCTCGCAGTCTCCACTCTATTCATCACAGAGGTGTTCTATCAGGTTGAGGTCAGGGCTCAGTGCAGACCAGTCAAGTTCCTCCACACCAAACTCACTCATTCATGTCTTTATGGACCTTGCTTTGTCCATTGGTGCCCAGTTATTTGGGGGGAAGTGACCCAATATACCTAGGGACAATTTGGAGTCACCAATTAACCTACTGTATCATGCATGTCTTTGGATTGTGGGAGGAAACCAGAGCCCCCAGAGGAAACCCACACAGGACAGGGAGAACATGCAAACTCCATACTGAAAGGTTTCCTTCCCCACCAGCCTGAGGATTCAAACCTGGAACCTTCTAGCTGTGAGGCAACAGTACTAACCACTGTCCGCCATGCTGAGAAGCATACCTTTTATTGAGCTACAATAAGTGCAACAATTTATTATGAAGATTACAACATCTACTGTTAAGTCACTGAATTTGCCTAAAAATGAAAAAACCCCAACAGCTAGGGCAGGGGTCGGGAACCTTTTTGGCTGAGAGAGCCATGAACACCACATATTTTTAAATGTAATTCCGTGAGAGCCAATACAATATGTTTAAAACTAAAAATACAAGTAAATGTGTGCATTTTATGTAATTTCAACACTTTTAAAGTACAATAAGTCTCTGAATTCTTTTTAATAACATTGTTATGCTGTTGCTAATCAATGATGAGTATTTCTTACCATTAATGCGACTTCTGGTGCTCAATATTGGCTGAGCCTGGAGTACCCGGATGTGCAGCGGCTTCCGGGATATTCAAATTTAAATTCAAACGTTTATTTCAAACTCAGGGTTCATATTAAATGCAGAACTGAAACGAGTAGAAAATAAATAAATAAATGCTTAAATTCAGCGGGCCGTCTCGTGTGATCTGAGCTCGTAATGGCCGCAACACGGAAGATGATTCTAAAACTATATACAGAGCAGCAGACACTCGTCGCTCTTGTAAAAACAAAATCTTTAAAGTTTAAAGATTTGTCTGCGAGCCAGATGCAGCCATCAAAAGAGCCACATCTGGCTCGCGAGCCATAGGTTCCCGACCCCTGAGCTAGGGTAAAGTATCCCTTTCAGTTATCACATTAATATCTTAGGTGGTTTCCTAGCATAATTTATGGCATGTTTTGGGGCACTACCAGGAAATAAAAGTAGAACCAAAACTCAAGCAAGGCTTTAACAGATGGATTAACCTGCCATTGAGAAAAGTCATAAATTATGAAATATGCCCTAGACCATTTGCTAGAAATTAAGAGGATTTTGTCTTGTATTTAATGGTCCACAAAACATATTAAATTCATAATGGTGCAACAATGCATAATTTGAAAGCACAGCTACAGCAAATTACATTTCCTTACTTTAAGGCTCCCATCCCATCTTTCTGAAGGTTGAATGAGAATAACAAATCATCTTATTTGAAAAAGTGATAATAGAGACTATTAATAGTTACTCAGTTTATTTTCTGGTGAATGGTTACAAAGATGAATTGAAACTAAAGACAAACACACACATCCACACCCCAAACTGGGACAGGTACCAGCCAGAAACAAACAACAAAGAAGAAAAGCAAATAGAGTTTACACTACAGGGCTCCTATTATGTCCATTCATTGCACACCCAGGAGTGATGCATTTATTTTAAACATTATTTCAATAGAAAAAAATGTGGATCGTTCATGCATTTGTGTGCTTTCAGTGCAGCCAATGCCAAACTGAGTTATCGCATGGATTTACAGTAGCTCCACACACCAGCATAGAAAAGCTACAGTCTTGCATTCAGGATTAGGGATGTGTTCACGTCCACAGCTGTTCTGCAACAGTTGGCAGAATTATGGGTCATCACTGGCGCACTCCAATTAAAACAAGAACTATCACAAAAACCCCATCTGTCCTAAACCAAGCAAGGGGACTCTCCCAACACAATACCACCACGTCTGCAAACTTTAATTAGGGTAATCCCCCTTGAATAATATAGCACACCCCACCACAAACCCCGCCTTTCAATTTGACTCCCAACTCTTTTCAAACCCTGACGCAGCAGCCTAAAATAAAAGTGAATCAAAGACCTACATCCTGAGCCAGCTGCTCCCTCTCAACAGCACCCAGAGGAGCACTTCGCCTCACCAGCCTCACTGTGCATACCATGTGTGTTATACAAATCCAAGCCTTTAAATATTTGGTTAAGGGAGAAATAAAATGGGACACATTTCTACAGATGTGCTGCTGTGGGTGCACCCTTCCACTGCAGCAGGCTGTCTAGACATAAATGATCCACTCATTTCAATCAGCACACGTTATATTTACATGGTTATTACAGTGTATTATTCTCTTGTAGCTGAAACGAATTTAATTGGAAGAAAATGGGAGGCAGGAATAAAATTATGGCACCAAAAACATCTAACTAGGGCATTAAATACTCAAAATACTCCATCAAATATCAAATAAGTGAATCATGTAGTCACAGAAGCGACTGGCTCGCCATCAACCAAACCTTACTACATCAAGCTGGAATTCAAACTGAAACCACCACCCCTCAACCATAGTACACAGACATATTAAATCCAGTTTTAATACTCACATTGCATTGCTGAAATATATTTCCTTGGTTGGTTTCTGTTTTAAAGCGTTTTCCTGATACCTTCCGCCTTCGTTTTGCTTCTTTCTGGGAATGGGGGCTTCAATTTACCGCTAAACACACAAAAATATGCCGGCTGTCTACTGCACCAACAGCATACCATTCATTTCAAACAGCATGCACTAGTCCCTCCCTCAGAAGACCCCACCCAACCCAAACAGGCATCATGGCTTCCTTCATCAGCCCCCGCCCTTTCAGCCACATAAGCTGTCTGATTGGCCCAAAATGCTCACACCACAAGACAAAATCCATATATGGCCACGCACAACGGGGGAGGGGGGGGAAAGCGCAAACTCACTATGCGGATGTACGTTCGGCAGATGCTGCTGCTGCTGCAGCTGTGAAACTAGCCCATCCCCCATCTGCCTGTATGGTATTAATTTATGCATTAACTGTCAGATAAACTGGAGAATGTGGGAAGGTTTAAAGCCAGGAGCAGAAGAGCAGCTGTGCTCCTAAGTTCATCTCTGTCCTATTGTACAGTTTTACTGCAAAGGAGACACCCACTGTGTTGTGGGGTGTGTGTGTGTGTGTGCGCTTGGCTCTAAAGCCTTATTCATGCTGCATTTCCCCTCTAGTCCGCTTTGGTCCGCGTGCGCTTTGGACAAGCCCGGCACGCACGCGGCGCTGTTCATGCTTACTTTTTTCATCTACCCAGGCTAAGTGGTTGACGCATGCGCACAACCATCATTTGTAGTTTCACTCCCGCCCGATAGGTAGCGCCAATACGCTGACGCA
The DNA here is from genome assembly GCA_020510985.1 of Pholidichthys leucotaenia. NCBI lineage: Eukaryota > Metazoa > Chordata > Actinopteri > Cichliformes > Pholidichthyidae > Pholidichthys > Pholidichthys leucotaenia. Next base: position 316,462,221 of record CM035839.1, on the reverse strand, counting down.
CCAGGATTTTCACCAACAAAGAAATGCTACTTGCTTTCTGCTGCTTGACTTCCCAGTTTTCACTCCTTTTCCACAAAGATGCTGCTGCTGAAGTATTTATGTATGATTCATACAGTATATGTTTATTCTCGTCTTCTGCTTCCTCATTGTCTTCTTCGTCTACTTTGTCATGGTATGCTGTGCGGATATCGCCACCTCGTGAATGGGATGTTCAGTGTTGCGCATCCGCTTTTCAACACGTTAAGGTCGTGGGCAGGCGGAGCGGTCACAGAATTTGGGCTGCACGCGGTCATCCGCGGTCAAGCACCGCGGACGCTAACAGAGTGGAGACGATGATATAAATTTCATCACACAAGGTTTCCGGTTACACGTATGTGGACAGCAGAGGTGCAGCATGAATCCAGCTTTAGGGCTTGCCGTACCTGCCCTGTGTGGTGTGACATCAGGCGGGCTACAGCCAGACTGTATATAGTTGTGTGTGTCCATAATAAAGTTCAGTTCACTGCATGACACTAAGACCGAGTCCGACTATTATTACTAACATAACATTTTTGCGACGAGGAGAAACTATGGGGGTGTATGGGCTACCTCCGCCATTATCGGCGTTTCTGGAATATCCGGGAGAGCCAGCGATCCTGTGGCCGAACTGGGTGGCCATGTTCGAGGGTTACATCGTGGCGCTGGGCCTAAGTAGACTCAACGGAGTATGAAGACGAGCACTTCTGGCCCACCATCTCGGCGTAGAAGGTCAGAAAATTCTCTGCATGTTGGGAGAAATGGAGTCTTAATGCAGATGCTGTCAGACGGCTGGCCGAATATTTTGCTGAACATACAAGGACCACGAAACTGAGGGTAATGGAGCTATTGATGCCGAAAGAAGCTAAGCTAGCTAGCTCGGGGAAGCTAGCAGCTCAGTCAGTGACTATGGGGAAGTTAGCCAAAAAAGCTAGATGCGTGTCAAAACCAAGCTACGAGCTACCAGTTAGAGTTCGAGGTAGAACTGGGGCCACGACTGGGGGAACCCCCTGTCACCGAAGACGGCAAGCCAGCTGGGGAGCTCAGCACGCTGGAGTCGGAGCAGCGACAGCCGGGTGCAGAGGCAGCACAGTGGAGTACCTTGGACAACGATGCTGGGCGCAGTGACGAGGCGCCTGGTTCAACAAGTGACACTGACGAGGGTGATGCTGAAAGTCCCAGGAAGCAGCAGCGACAGCCGTACACAGAGACGACACAGCGGAGCACCTTGGAAGACAGAGAGGAGGTGCCTGGCGCCATGGAGATGCCCGAATTACAACAAGATGCCCGAATCAACAAGTGACATCGACGAGCAAGCGTTAGTTTTCTCCGGAGCTCGGCCACAGGGAGCTGGAATGTTTGGCGCTACGACGGCGGCAGCTGCAGTGGTGTGGAAGGTGGTCAGGGGCAGACCAACAGGCACAGAGGGACTGCGTGCCGGGCAGCAGCACTGCAAGCTGAGCGGGATCTCCCTGAGAGCTACGGATTGGGTTCGTAGGGAAGGATGCCAATGGCGAATACGGGCGAAATGTGGTGCAGCTGGTTTCCAGCGGTCGGACGGCTCAAGGAGGCACACCAGCGGGCTGCGATGTGCCCGGGAGGAGGTGTCAGATGGCGGGTCCGGACAAGAGAGACAGTCGATGGTGAGGAGGAGAGACACTCTTGCCTGTGAGATCAGTTTCGACCCCAGGGGCAGGCTGCTTCCAGGGGCGTGCATACTGAGGGGCTGCCCTGGGCCTCCGAGCCGGTTCAACCTTTTGCTGCCCGTGGACTGTGGTATTACTTAAAAAATATAACTCTAGATAGTCAAGAAATATATATTAAATAGTAAATAATTTTAATGTAAATATGTTGATATGGTGTTGTAATAATAATAGTTCACATGTGCATGTGTTTTAAATACAGTACATTGTTGGATGTGTGCGGTGCGCATGTGAATGTTATGTGTAGCTGGGGATTATTTTATGTTTTATTTTAGTTTAGGAGCACGGCAATTGTTTTATTTATAAATGGACTCTTCTCATTTAAGATAAGCAGCAGAATAATCCGCTTTGCCATGCGGGGTGGGACAGCAGTCCACCTGTTCCCCCTAGATTTTAGTTGTTTTTATGTGAATGTGTTAGGCCATTCTAGTTCATTGTTCCCGTTATTTCCCTTAGTGCATGATTCGGGTCCTAAATTGGGGTGGGCCTGGACTGTGTGTATGTGTTTTGCACTTTTGTAAGGGGGAGGGGAATGTTGTGTGGGGTGTGTGTGTGTGTGTGTGTGTGTGTCTGTGCTTGGCCCTTAGGGCTTGCCGTACCCGCCCTGTGTGGTGTGACATCAGGCAGACTGTATATAGTTGTGTGTGTCCATAATAAAGTTCAGTTCACTGCATGGCATAAGACTGACTCTGACCATTATTACCAACATAACACACTGCATGTGACCTACAGTACATTATTAAAAACCACATTTCTCAAGTGCAACATCTCCAGTTTCAACATATAAGTTCTCTCATAGTGAAGTTAGTAGCTGAGAAACAATGACTCAAGTATAAAAGACTAAAAAAAAAAAAAATAATAAAGCTCCTGACTTCCATCCATCCATCTTCTACCGCTTTTCCGGAGATCCGGGTCGCGGAGGCAGCAGTTCAAGCAGAGAAGCCCAGACTTCCCTCTCCCCAGCCACCTGCTCCAGCTCTTCAAAGAGGATATCAAGGCGTTCCCAGACCAGCTGGAGACATAGTCTCTCCAGCAAGTCCTGGGTCTGCCCTGGGGTCTCCTCCCAGTGGGACGTGCCCAAAACACCTCAAGTGGGAGGCGTCCAGGAGGCATTCTAATCAGATGCCCATACCACCTCAACTGACTCCTTTCAATGTGGAGGAGCAGCGGTTCTACTCTGAGCCTCTCCCAGATGACTGAGCTCCTCACCCTATCTCTGAGGGTGAGTCCAGCAATCCTACAGAGAAAGCTCATTGCAGGTGGTAGGCTCACCACCTGCAGGAGGGATCATGGGGGTCCGGTGCTATGTGGATTAGGTGGCGGTCAAAGGTGGAGACCTTGCCGGACTGATCCCAAGCTTTCTAAACTGGCTCTTGATTTCCATAAAATTTTAATTAGTTTTATTTGGACAAATATTTTAAATAAAACTAATTAAAATTTTATGGAAATCAAGAGCCAGTTTAGAAAGCTTGGGATCAGTCCGGCAAGGTCTCCACCTTTGACCGCCACCTAATGAGCTTTCTCCGTAGGATTGCTGGACTCACCCTCAGAGATAGGGTGAGGAGCTCAGTCATCCGGGAGAGGCTCAGAGTAGAACCGCTGCTCCTCCACATTGAAAGGAGTCAGTTGAGGTGGTATGGGCATCTGATTAGGATGCCTCCTGGACGTCTCCCACTTGAGGTGTTTCAGGCACGTCCCACTGGGAGGAGACCCCGGGGCAGACCCAGGACTCGGTGGAGAGACTATGTCTCCCAGCTAGTCTGGGAACGCCTTGGTATCCCCTCTGAAGAGCTGGAGCAGGTGGCTGGGGAGAGGGAAGTCTGGGCTTCTCTGCTTGAACTGCTGCCTCCGCGACCCGGACCTCCGGAAAAGCGGTAGAAGATGGATGGATGGATGGATGGACAAATATTTTCATGTACAGTGTGTATACAGTATAATGCTTCTATACAACATCTCTTAAGCTTCAAAAATTGGACACACAAAGTTCAAATAAAAAATACAGCAGTGCAAGTACAAGTACGAGGAGTACAAATGTACTCCATGTGCCGGTCCCAAGCCCGGGTAAATGGGAAGAGATGCACCAGGAAGGGCAGCTGGGGTCATATCCTTGCCAAATCAAATATGCAGACCCATGAACTACTATGGCGACCATGAACAGAAGATATAAAGTACTATGGAAATATTTATTGAAATATTTATTTATTGACAAGCTCATCAAAAGAAATCTTTTAGGACATGATTAGGCTTGACTTGTGATTCACAAAAAAAAGGTTACCTCCAAGCCAAATCCAACAGTTCTTTAAACCTAAAGACATGTATGATTTGAGAAAAAAATACAGGCCTCTTTATTACTAAGGGATAAGGGGATAAGGATCTGTACTTATATAGCCTAGCACTTTTTCTAGTCACAAAAAACACTCAAAGCGCTTCAATAGCTATGCTAGCCTTCTGTTCTAAAGGTATATCAGGTACCAAAACCTTTTTTAAAAAAATACACGTTGTGTTTCAGTTAAAGGAGTTAAGAGTGTTTGTGTCATATCTGGGCTTGATCATAGGATCAGGCCGCAAGCAGCTGGGAGACAGCCGTGGCAGAAGTGGAGCGAGGGGGGCTGATGCTGGAGTACGCAGCTGATGTGTCATCACCAAGGCAGAGAGCTTTCTAGGCCATGGCTGAGAGCAAGGATGAGGATGAACTGTGCCAGACCACAGCTGCACAGCCGGTGGGAGTATGACGGCAGCACAAGGAGCGATGCTTTCGCTGTGGGGAGCCAGGTCACATTGCGCGCTACTGCCCTGCGACAACCCGCCCCCTTGCCAGTGTTAAACTAGAGTGAGGTGGCACAGACGGGGACCTGCTGCTTCTCACAGACATTTTCCTCAGTGAACTATCACCACATCTGGGCTGACTTGGACACTCATCAGGGCTGTACCTGCAGTGCAGACTGGACAGCATGCCAATCCAGGCCCTGATCGACACCGGTTCCACCATTTCCTTGGTCCAACCCAGGGCGCTGCCTGGTACAGATGAACTTGAACCGCAGGGGTGGGAACCCACCAGGCGCTGTGTCACCACAGCCACCGGGGAGCGCGCCAGATTGGGAGGGTGATGGGTTCTTGACGGGAGAGTGGGCGGTCAGAATACAAACCACCCGTTCTGACTGGCTGACATCCAAGACCCCTGCATCATTGGACTAGATCTGCTCGCAGCATGGGGCGCAAAGATCGACACCACCAGCTCTTCTCTCCTTCTGGGGGCTAAGACTATCATACTCTGTGGCAAGAGCCAGACGAGGAATCAGTGGGGCCACACCATCAAGGGGCTGTCAGCGCAGGCCGAGCTGAGAGGATCACCACCAGAGCCGACCACTGCAGCACCACCGGTGTGAGCAGAGGGATCGTCATCACCACTAGAGACAGCAGCAAGGGGGCCACCAGCAGAACAAATCACCATGTCATCAGAAACCCAGCAGGCAGTCGAGAAGCAGTTCCAGCTGAGCTGCAGGGGGTTAGAGCCAGGGCAGAGATGCCAGCTGGATTGCTACATTGACATCTTTGTCACCAGGGATGAAAAGTACACCCAAACCAGCTTGGTGCAGCACTAGAATGACACCGGTGAGACCAGGCCAATCTGGCTCCACCCCTGCCTTCTGTCTTTGTCAAGGCAGGTGGCAGTAGAACAAAAGATTCAGGAGATGCTGGAGGCAGATGTCATTGAACCCTCCAGTAGTCACTGGGTGGTGCCAGTGGTTCTGGTCAAGAAGGATGGTTCGTGGCGGTTCTGTGTGGACTATCGGCACCTGAATGACGTCACCCGTAAGGACTCCTACCCTCTGTCCCACATTGATGACACACTGGATTACATTGCCGGCTCCAGATGATTCAGCTTGCTCGATCTCCACAGTGGTTATTGGCAGGTGGAGCTGTCATCAGAGGCCCACCAGAAAACAGCCTTCTCCATCGGGCAGAGACTGTGGCAGTTCAAGGTGATGCCTTTTGGACTTTGCAATGCCCTGGCCACCTTTGAACTCCTGATGGAGGGAGTGCTGGCTCATGTCCCCCGGAGCCGCTGCATCGTTTATCTCGATGACCTGCTGGTTCACGCAGCTGATTTTGGTGGCACCCTGTCAAACCTCCAGGAGGTGTTGGACACCGTCTGCCAGGCCGGGCTGTGGCTCCACCCTCGGAAGTGCCACCTGTTTCGGAGAGAAACCATCTTCCTCGGCCATGTTGTCAGTGCTGCAGGAGTTGCCACTGACCCAGAAAAGGTGGCAGCGGAGAAAAACTGGCTGGTCTCGCGGGATGTAGGAGAGCTGCGGAGCTTCCTCGGGCTGGCCTCCTATTGTAGGAGGTTTGTGAAGGATTTTGCCACCATCGCCAGCCCGCTGCATCAGCTGACACAAAAGGGACGCACATTTAAGTGGAGTAAGGACTGTGCTGCTGGTTTTTCCAGGCTCCGCTTAGCGCTCATCGGAGCCCTGGTGCTGCGGTACCCCGACCCGAACCGCCCCTTCATTGTGGACACAGATGCTAGCAACCAGTGCATCAGGGTGGTGCTATCCCAGGAGGGAGAATACGGAGAGCAGGCGGTTGCATTTTTCAGCTGCACTCTCAGCAGAGCTGAAAGCAATTATTGCATCATCTGCCGAGAGCTGCTGGCAGCTTTGCCATTTCTTCCTGTACGTTTACGGGGGGAGGTTTCAGCTCAGGACAGGCCATGCGTCCCTGACCTGGCTACTGAACTTTAAAGAGGTGGATGGACAGTTAGCGAGATGGCTGGAGGCACTGCAGGATTATGATTTTCAGATTGTGCACCGAGCAGGCCACCTCCATGCCAACACTGACGCGCTGTCCCAGCACCCCTGTGCCATGGAGGCCTGTCAGCACTGCCAGCGGGCAGAGAATCGTGACCCAGCAGTCTCACAGGCTGCTGCTCTCCAGACTGCTGCGGCCGGGGATAGCGCAGCGGCTCACAGCGCGTCCTCAGATCATCAGCCAACTCTCCCTATCGATGATGTCACAGAGGCCCTGGGCGCGCAGCAGCCTCGGATTGAGCAGGATGGAGGTCCTGTTGTCTCCCAGGTCCAGCAGTGGCTGGATATGGACCAGCGGCCCACCTGGGAACCTGTATCTGTGCTGGACCCAGAGACCACAGCCCTACATTCCCAGTGGGCCGACCTCTGCTGTTGTGAGGGTGTCATCTACTGGCGGTGGTAGTCTCCAGTTGGGCAGCATCATGTCTGGCAGCTGCTGGCCCCCCCACGGCTTTGCTCCAAGGCGCTCCAGTTGGTCCATGGGTCAGTGGGGGCAGGCCACTTCAGGGTGACGAAGGCCCTGCAGCGTCTTCGGGCCCGGTTCTACTGACCGGGGTGTCACCGGGATGTGGCGCTCCATGTCCACTGCTGTGACACAAGGCTTAGAAAGGGCTGACTCAGCAAACCCACGCCCCCTTGCAGCAGTACCGGGTAGGGGCACCCATGGAGTGTGTGGGAGTGGATATTCTGGGCCCTTTCCAACCATGGATTGGGGGAACCATTACATTCTGTCTGCAATGGATTATTTCACTAAGTGGCCAGAGGCGAACTGCACAGCGACCAGGGACGGAACTTCGAGGCAGAGGTCTCCAGGGAGGTCTGCGGGTGGCTGGGCATCCGGAAGATCCGGACCACCCCGCTGTGCCCACAGAGCAACGGCCTGGTCGAATATTTTAACCAGACCCTGACCACCCAGCTTGCCATCCTAGTGGACCAGCGACAGTGAGACTGGGATCTGCACTTACCCCTGGTCCTGTGGGTGTACCAGACAGCAGTTCAGGAATCCACCCGGTGCACCCCTACAGCGCTGATGTTTGGATGTGAGTTGCACACGCCAGTGGACTTGGGTGTTCAGCCCTCCCCTGGAGCTGGAGGGCAAACCAGGATTGGATTATTTGTTTTGCTTGAGAGAACATCTTCACACGGTACATGAACTGGCTCAGGAGGCCCTGGTAGCAGCAGGCAGTCGACAAAAATGAGTGTATGACTCCTGCTGCCAGGGGAGGGACTTTGCACCCGGGGATCAAGTTTGGGTTTTCTGCCTGGAGCGGAAAAAGGGACTGTCATCAAAGCTGGTGAGCCACAGGTGGGGACCTTGCGTGGTCCTACAGAGACTGTCAGATGTAGTGTATAGGGTAAGGCTGCAGAAGAGGAACCGAGTGGTGGTGTTTCACCGCGACCGCATCGTCCCGTACCAGCCAGCTGCCTCGCGGGTGGCCATGCCAGAGGGCCCCATCCCGACCGGGGACTCTGGCTTAGGTTCATATGAACACTAACGAGCCCCTGCGTGCCAGCCGCCTACAATGGCAGCTGCCCCACAACACCTGGACAGGTTCGTATTGGACTTTTGAGTTAAGACTTATTGTTCTGGGGACAGTGTAATGTCGGGGCTGTGATAAGGGGCGGGGGGAATTCTCCTGGCATGCTTTGCACCGCGGTGTATATTCAAAGACTGTTGTTATTCTTGCATTCTGAGCATTATTGTTGTACCGTTATAACTGTGTTAAGTCTGGTTGTAATAGTGTTGTTTTTCGTGTGTGAGAGATCACATGTCTGTGTCACCCTGAGTGAGGTGAGCGTCTGTGAATGGCCTCCCCTCTGTTTTGTGTAATTTGGCAGTGAAGAAATGAATGCCAATTTGTTCCAAATCCTCTCTCATTACTGTGTGAACCCTTGAAACGCCACAATACACAAGCAATAAAGGCCAAGTGGAAAACCACTCATTCTGTCTGCTAAACAGGAATCACTGCCTGTGTGGAGACTTTCACAAAAAACTTACCAAATTTACTGTATATGTGAGAGAACCTATGCATTCAAATATAATTTAAAGGGAGGAGGAAAGGGAGTGAAGCCACTCCTCTCAGATGCAAAGCCATAAATATATACTGCTACAAACACAAACACCGAATAGTACTACTTACTGGTTGTAGCAGAAGTAACACAAATAATTCTGTTATAGCCTACACAGTTTAAAGAGAATAAATATTCCATAATTTCCCATGTCATACTTTTTTGTAAAGCTCTCTGTAAATAGCTCACACATTACAGATGCTGACATGACTTCACACATGTAGGTCATCATGCTCACTTGTGGAAAGATCAGGTTCAGCCAATTATCACCAGAGACGAAAGACGTGCAGGACCACGCCACAACATCACGTGACTCACAGACACCGGCTGATTGAGTACCCATGCGCAAAGGCTTCACTGTTGCAGGATGTGTTTAGTGCGGATGCAGCCCACGCTGGGGTTACTGGCGGTCAGTGGCACTAACCCACACACTGCTGCTGCTGCTGCTGCTGCTGCTGCTGCAAGCCCGCGATATGGTGTGCTGACATTTTGTATTGTGACGTTTGCAGGGTTCACACAAAGACAATGGAGCAGATGGCTGTGATCAACCTGATTTACTTTTCACACACCCCAACCCCCAACCTGCTTCTGAGCACACAGAGGAGTGGAGGTCATTCCCCCAGACCTCCGTTTCAATCATGGTTACACACACAGATACATCTTGCCCTAATCCTGCTAAACACTGCTGGGTCATCATAATGCAGTTATAATGGCACAGCAGTGTAACTCAGAAATAACACATTTAACACACACAGTAACGTTTCAAACTGGCAAAGCATGCTGGGAAATCCCTGGCTCCCTTAAAATGGCCCCGACGTTACACTGCCCCCCCCTGGACTGGTTTCTGTCCCCAGAAAATTCAAAGTCCACTTTCAGAAATCCAACGCGAGTCAGCCCGGTGCCAGGGCGGCATGCACGGGCCATCTGAGTCTCGGTCAGAGTATCTGGTTGGGGTAGGGTTCCGGTTTGGCCATCAGCGGGCGGATGGACACATCTGACAGCCTCTGTAGGACCACGCACAGTCCCTTCCCTGACAGCGGGAGTCCCAGGCCCGCTCCGGCCGACTCCCACCGCTGCCAGTTCTCCCAGGCGGCTGCTGGCCCACGTCCATGCGTCCAGCCCTTGCTGCGCCTGGAAAATGGCCGCATCTTCGTCCTGCTCGCTCCGCTGCGTCGCTCCTGCGCCGAGGGCCTCCGTGACGTCACCAAAAGGAAAAGCATCGGGTGGCGGTAGGACACGCACAGTTCCTCCTCTGGCAGCGGGAGTCCCATGACTCCCACCGCTGCCAGGACCTCCCAGTCGGCCGCTGGCCCGCGCCCAGGCATCCAGCCCCTGCCGATCCCGAGAAAAGACCGGATCTGTCCTGCTCGCTCCACTGCTGCTGCGCTCCAAAGGCCTCTGTGACGTCATCTGCCGGGGGAAGCATCTGCAGGAGGCGGCTTTTTCCCCGTCCATGCCACCTCGCTCTAATTTAACGTCGGCGAGGGGCCAGTTTGTCGTGCGCTGTGTGCAGGGCAGTACCATGCCATGTACCCTGGCTCTGTGCAGCGGAAGCCGTCCTTCCTCGCGTCGCCACGGCTGTTTCCTTCGTGCACGCGCTGCTGTGATCTGCCGTAGCTCCTCCTCCACTCGCTCTCAGCACGGTGGTTTCCTCTGATGATCAGCGCGGCAGCCAACTCGACCTGGGCCAGGCGGTCATCCAACAGGTTCTCGCCGTTGTAGCGGGGAATCTTGGCCCGCTGCTGGATGGATGAGACTGTCATCTCCCGGTCGATTGCCGCTTCTAATCGCTCTGGAATCGCCAGCCCGTCCTGCCCTGAAAAGGGCGGGAAATGGGGCTGGTTTGCTCTGCTCCGTCCATCGCGGCAAAGCTCTCCAGGGGCCGGCGTCTCAGCTCTACACTCCGTTGCCGGCTGAGCGATGAATCGCTCCGGCCGCTGTACCTCCGCCTGGATCCTCATCTTGCTCCATATCCCACTTCTGACACCAGTGTGACGTTTGCAGGGTTCACACAAAGACAATGGAGCAGATGGCTGTGATCAACCTGATTTACTTTTCACACACCCCAACCCCCAACCTGCTTCTGAGCACACAGAGGAGTGGAGGTCATTCCCCCAGACCTCCGTTTCAATCATGGTTACACACACAGATACATCTTGCCCTAATCCTGCTAAACACTGCTGGGTCATCATAATGCAGTTATAATGGCACAGCAGTGTAACTCAGAAATAACACATTTAACACACACAGTAACGTTTCAAACTGGCAAAGCATGCTGGGAAATCCCTGGCTCCCTTAAAATGGCCCCGACGTTACAGTATGTGTGTCCAAAGCTTTTTTTGCTGTTTGTATTGAAGTAGCTGACATACCAATAATTTGTTCCATTGAATTCATTTAATGTTTTATTAGAAAATCCACGTGATGGCTGATGAGTGACTTGTGCTGGATCGTTTCTATTTAATGTAAATGTGTGCACATGCACTTCAAGCAAATCTATCATCAGTGTAGTTTAAAAAAAGCTACATGTGCACCACTACACATAAAGCCGTTTCTGGCTACAAGAGTACACAAATTTACTGCTGTTCTTCCTGTGAATTTGCTACTTTTTTGTTATACATTTGCTATTTTTTTTTTTTGTAAATGCAAAGTTCTTTCTTGTAAATGTGGATTTTTTTTCCTCATAAACTTGCACCTTAAAAAACTCCTCCATCTTGGGGTGTGTGGGGGGGCTTATCTCAGCATCTTTGGGCAACAAGCAGTTCGCCAGCCCATCGTAGGGCCAACACAGACAACCATTCACTCTCACATTGATACCTAAGGACAATTTATCCCCACTTAATGCCAATTAACCTAGCATGGGAAGAAACCGGAGTACCCAGTGAAAACTCAGACATGGGGAGAAGGTGCAAACTCCACACAGTAAGGCCACTGCTGGCCAGGGGTGTATTAGAACCTTCTTGCTGTAAGGCAACAGTGCTAGAGAATGAGCAAGCACCATTTGTGGCTGCTGCAGTGCTAACTACTCTTCCATCAAGTTACCCCTAAAACCCTTCCCTCTTACATAAATACCCCCCCCCCCCCCAAAAAAAAAAAAATCCCCACAATCTTAGGCTTGTGGAAGATGGAAGCAGACGAGGCAGTGAGCTAGCCGACACACAAACTTTATTCCACTTCCAACATAAAAACAGAAACTGAAACCTGAGTGCCTGAGCGAACTCCTTTATACACTTTTAATTCCCGCCTCCGGCACTCAGGGTAAACACATTAACATTCAGACTGCAAGACATGCATAGACATTAACATAACATTGACCCACACGTCACAAAGCAGGTCTTGCTACAATACATTCACACCCCTGCATCCTCAGGTGTCAGCCTGGCGCGGCAGGGGGCAAAACGCACATCTTTGTTTGGTTGGCTCCTCTCAGCATTCCCTGTTAGCATCCCTAACTATCTTCTCCCCCACCAACCCCCTTGTCCTGGGTGGAGTGGCATGTGTATTGTGTCCACCACAGGCTTCCCTAAAAACTATGGCCCTGACTACAGGCACATGTATATTTGTCCAGATGTTCATCACTCTATAAATTCAAGAAATGTCTGTGTGTCTGTCACGATCATAGGATGGCCTATGATGTCTGCAGGATGTCCTATGATGATCCTATGATCTCAGGGTACATAGGACTCGCAATGATGTCAGATAGGCAATCAATCAATCAACTTTATTTATAAAGCACTTTAAAAGCAACACTCGCTACACAAAGTGCTGTACAGCAAGAGAACATAACAGCAGGGCACTAACACAAAGGGCGCTAACACAAGAACCACAGTAAAAAAAAAAAATTCATAAAATAAAAAGTAAAATAAATAAAAAGTAAAAATAAATAAAAATCCATTTCATTCAATAAAATCAATGTCTCATACCGGGTCGAAGGCCAGGGAGTAAAAATGTGTTTTAAGACGTGTTTTAAAAATGGACAGTGAAGGTGCTAGTTGTCTAATGTCCAGGGGTAAACCATTCCATAACCTGGGGGCCATGATCGAAAAGGCTCTGTCCCCTCTGAGCTTGCGCCTCGCCTTTGGTACCTCCAAAAGCAGCTGTTCAGCTGACCTAAGGGACCGGGTGGGAGCGTAGGGACGCAGAAGCTCAGAGAGGTAAGGTGGAGCAAGACCATTCAAGGATTTAAAAACAAAAGAATTTTAAAATTAACTCTAAAATACACGGGCAGCCAGTGGAATGAAGCTAAGATGGGTGTGATGTGATCTCTTCCACATGTACCTGTTAAAAGACGAGCAGCGGCATTTTGAACCAGCTGCAGACGGGAAAGAGATGACTGGCTGACACCGGCGTAAAGTGTGTTACAGTAATCCAGCCGAGATGAAATAAAAGCATGGATTACTGTTTCCAAGTGTGGTCTAGAGAGAATAGGTTTTACTTTTGCTAAATGCCTTAGATGAAAGAAGCTGGATTTTACCACAGAACGAATCTGTGTGTCTAATTTAAAATCATTGTCCATGATAAGACCAAGGTTCCTAGCTGTGGATTTAACATAAGGAGTAAGGGGGCCCAAGTATACAGGAAGGGGCACACAGTGGCGACTAGGTCCAAACACCATCACTTTGGTCTTCTTATCATTAAAATTTAGGAAGTTTAGGGCCATCCAAGACTTTATGTCTTCAATGCGTGCCAGGAGTGAGTTTACTGATGAGGCAGCTTTTTGTTTTAGAGGGACATAAATCTGACAGTCATCAGCATACAGGTGGAAAGAGATACCATGCTTTTTAGAAATGGAACCCAGTGGAAGTATGTACAGAGAAAAAAGCATGGGCCCTAGAAGTGACCCCTGTGGGACCCCGTAAGGCAGAGGAGCAGAAGAGGATTCAAACCCAGACATGCAAGTCCTGTCTGCCAGATAGGACCTAAACCAGTTGAGAGCAGTGCCACAAATGCCCACTAGGTGCTGCAAACGGGAAATTAAAACATGATGGTCCACTGTGTCAAAGGCAGCAGTTAAATCAAGCAGCACAAGAACAGCATATTCACCTGAATCACATGCCAAGAGAATATCGTTAAAAACTTTTAACAAGGCTGTCTCTGTGCTATGAAGAGCTTTGAAACCAGATTGAAAAATCTCCAAAATACCGTGTTCATCCAGAAAACATTTCAGCTGCATATAGACAATTTTCTCTAAAATTTTTGAGAGAAATAGCAGCTTGGAAATAGGCCTAAAATTTGCCAGCATGGTATGATCGAGACTAGGTTTCTTAATCAAGGGCTGTACTACTGCATGTTTAAAATTTGCAGGAACCACACCAGATGACAGGCTGCTGTTCAAGATGGTGAGAACTGACTGGCCTATACTGGGAAGCACCTTGTGGAAATGTGAAAATGACGTGGCAGAGTTTATCTCACGAGTCAGGTTTATTCACATCTTCCAACATCAGCAAAGCAGAAAGAAAGAGGGAAAACACAGAAGCATTCGTCCTTTATATACCAGGACTCTCCCAGTTCACAGTCACATTGCATTTCAATCACAAGTAACAATGCATCTACGACTTCCGGTTATGGCTGCCACGTAAGACGGACGTGTCTCACTCTGCTCTGCTCCTGGAGAAAAAAATCGGCAAATAACTCTTTCATTTGGGACAGAAAGTATCCCAGCGTTTGGGCGAGGATATGTCGGCGAAGCCTAAGGCTGGAAAATCAGGTAAAGGAAAAAGCGAGCCGCCGAAACAGTCCAAATTAACGGACTTTCAGGTCTGTGACGCAGCAAACAAAACTCCATATATGGCGGAGGAGGCTGGCAACGGTGCGATATCTGCGGGGAGCGGCGCAGATGCGCTGATGGCTGCCATGAGTTCAATGAGAGCGGACTTTTCCTCTAGATTTGATGGGATTATGACAGCGTTGGAAGGAATAAGAAAGGAATTGGGTGACTGTGTAGAACGAACGGCGCAGATGGAGCTCCGTCTCGCTAGTGCTGAAGATGACGTCACCCATCTTCAATTAAAGGTGCGCACTTTGGAAAAAAAAAATAAATGTCTAGAAGATAATATTTTGGATTTGGAATCTCGGTCGAGACAGAATAACTTGAGGCTGGTGGGTCTTCCAGAGGAATCAGAATGTCGGGATGTATATTCCTTTCTGGAAAAGTGGATTCCGGAGGTGCTGGGCAGCGAGGAGTTGCAATCAGCAGTGGTTCTGGAAAAAGCACATCGTATTGGCCCACGGAGAGATAAGGGACTGCCGAGGACCTTAATTATGAAGTTTCTTAGCAACAGAGACAGGATGAAGATCTTCAACGCTGCACGAGCTAAAGGAGAGATTAAACACCAGGATCAGCAGGTGCGGTTCTACCCAGATTTGGCCACAGGAATCCAACAATTGAGGAAGCAGTTTGATCCCATACGTAAGGAGCTGCGCAACCTTGGGATTCGTCATGGTGTAATCTATCCTGCAAGACTGCTGACCACGTATGAGGGCAGAACCCACATCTTCAAGACCCCAGAGGAGGCGCAGGAGTTCATCAAGAAGATCAAAGAAGAAGAAGAGACTGGTGGGAGCTAAGCATGAACAAAATATAAGGTAGAATAATTAAGCATTTGCACAGGCATCTGACTGACTTGAAGTAAATAGCAAGTTTACAAAATATAGATTGTATTATATATTAAAAAAACAAAAACAAAACAAACAAAAAAAACTATGATGTACAAAGTTGTTAAAAATTTTGGAGTTAAGTTGGAAAACTACAGAGGAGAGTTAATGTTACGTCATTAAAAGCAGTAGAGTTAGGGTGATTGGGAGGATGAAGAAGGAGTGGCTTTGGCTGTTCCTCGTGGGTGTGGAGCGGTCGATGGCTATATCGGGAGACGGAATTTTTCTTTTGATTTTGGGGGGTTCGCCACAAGTGTGGGAAGGGGGAATTTGTTTGTGTGTAGTTTGTAGGATGAATGTTCAACCACTCATGTTTTTGCTTCTCTGTATGAGCATGTTTACACTGCAAGGTAATCTCAAACTCTCTATTGATCATAAACCAAAGTGTTAATCTTAATTTAACTTCATGGAATTGCAGAGGTCTACAAAATTTAAAAAAACTTAAACAAGTTATGAATAAAATAAAAGACATGGGTTCAAAAATTGTGTTTTTACAAGAAACTCATTTAATAGAGGAGGATATAAAAAGAATTAGGAGTAGATGGCAAGGAAGTGTATTCACCTCATCATTCTCATCCCGGGCCAGGGGAGTTATGACTCTCATACATAAATCAGTCCCTTTTCAAGTGAAAAATGTAATTGGAGACAAACTTGGAAGATATGTAATCATTCAAGGTTCTTTGCTATTAGAAAATATAAATCTTGTGAACTTATATGGTCCCAATATAGATGATCAAAAGTTCTTTGCTAATTTTTTTTTCCACAATATCTTTATTGAACCTTTTTTTTTTTAACAAACATGATACAAACAATCAAACACTAACACTAAAGTACTACAAAAAAAAAAAAAATGCACTAAAAACACCAACAACCACCAACAAAATCAAATCTTCAACAATGCTCCTCTGTTTAGTCTAGACAATCCAATACATAAGTATACATATTATGTTCACCAGTTTGGAATTTACAAGGTCCACACACATCATTCACCTTCTTCTTCAAGAGTTATGTTTAAATTTTTCACATAATCAATAAAAGGTCTCCATATATTCTCAAACACAATTTCCTTTGATTTTAGTATATATGTTATTCTTTCTAATGGAAGGTTTGTTAACATCTGTCTTAACCACTGAGTCACATCTGGTCTATGAGTCTTTTTCCATAATAGTGCAATACATTTTTTGGCATTAAGCAAACTGAGGTCTATGAATGTTCTTTCACTTTTATTAAAATTATGCTTTTCTGGGTACAGACCCAACAAAAACAGTTTAGGATTCAATATGATTTGTTTTGAGATTATTTTTTCAATTGTTACCCTCACCTCTTCCCAAAACATTCTTATTAATCTACATTCCCATAAACAATGAAATAGGGTTCCTTTACTTTCCATGCATTTTGTGCATGTATCTGGTATATTTTTGTTATATCTATTTAACTCCTCCGGTGTAACATACATCCGCATTAACCATTTGAAATGTATCAATTTAAGGCGTGCATTTATTGATTTGGTTTGAGCTTCTGTACAAGCCAATTCCCATTGTTCCTCTGAAATTTCAATTTGCAGATCTTCTTTCCAGTAGTTTAATCTTTTCAGTGAATTTTCACTTGAAGATAGTGTCAATGAGTTATAAAACTCTGAAATAATACCCTTTCTTTTACTATCTTTCATCATCATTTTTTCCAAGGATGAATAAATAGGTCGAGTGAGAGCTTTATTTTGATTTGATCGAATAAAGTTTCTAAGTTGAAGATATTTAAAAAAATGTGTTCTATTGAGATTAAATTTGATCCTCAGCTCTTCAAAAGACATTATGTTGTCTGCACATGGCAAATATAAATCCTGAATCTTTTGTATCCCTTTTAAATTCCATACTTTAAATACAGCGTCCGCTCTCCCTGGTTTAAAATATTGATTACCCCATATTGGACTAAATTGTGACAATAACTGTGGTTCTTTTAAATAGTTTTTAGCTTCACACCATATTTTGATCATATGCTTTACAAATGGATTTTTAACTTGTTTTTGTAATTTTTTTGCCGAATCTGAGTATATGAATATGGGAAGAGGTAAAGGTAAATTGTATGATTCCATTTCAGTCCAGTGAGGGAGATCATTTGATGAAAAATAATATGTCATAGACCTCAGTTGTGCCGACCAATAATACAACATAAAATTTGGACATTTCAGACCTCCACGATCAAATGGTAAATATAATAAAGACAAACGTAATCTAGCCCTCCTGTTGTTCCATATAAATTCCACTAACTTTTTTTTTATTCTTGAGAATAGATCTAAAGGTGGTGGTAAGGGAATGTATTGAAATAAATAAAGTATTTTAGGTAAAATATTACTTTTAAGTATATTGATTCTCCCGATCATCGACATTGGTAGTGACATCCATCTCTGAGTTAACTCACTGATATCTGACATTAAGGCTTCATAGTTGACACTGGCGACTGATTCTAGCTTAGGCATAATTTGGATTCCTAAATATTTAAACTGATTTACAACATTGAATTGATTTACCTCAGGGGCTGGGTAATTTCTCTGGGTCTCATTTAGCATTAATATTGGAGATTTAGTTTTATTTATTTTATATCCTGATATTTCCCCAAAATTCTTTATTAAATTCAACAAGGTTGGAATTGATTTTTTTAGATTCGACATAAACAAAATTATATCATCGGCGTACAGGGAGATTTTATGTTCTGTTGGTCCAACTTTAATTCCATATATTTGTGAATGTAAACGTATCGCTATCGCTAAAGGTTCAATTGCCATAGTAAACAGTAAAGGTGAAAGTGGACAGCCTTGTCGACATCCTCTATTGATTTTTATTGGTTTTGAAATATTGTTATTTGTTAGGATTTCTGCTGTAGCATTATTGTATATTATTTGAACCCATTTTATGAAATTATTTCCAAGTCCAAACCTTTGTAGGACTTCAAAAAGAAAGGGCCATTCAACTCTATCAAAGGCCTTTTCGGCGTCCAATGATAGGAGAGCTGTATCCGGTGCTTCTTTATTAAAATAAATAATATTAAATAGTCTTCTTACATTATGGAAGCCTTGTCTACCCTTTATAAAGCCATTCTGATCTCGATTAATAATATTTGGTAAAATTTCTTGTATTCGTCTTGCTAAAATTTTACAGATTATCTTAAGGTCGGCGTTTAATAGGCTTATTGGTCTCATATTTTCACATTTATTAGAGGGCTTACCTGGTTTTGGCAGCAGTATAATTAAGGCATTATTTATGTATGATGGTAAATTATTATTTTGAAATGCTTCTAAAACCATTTCCAAAAAAGGTTTTATTAATTTATTCTTAAATTTTTTATAAAGGTCAACTGGAAGACCATCTGGTCCTGCACTTTTTCCTGATTTCATATTATCAATGGCTAGCCCAACTTCTTCTTGACTAATTTTAGACTCCAATATCTCCCTGTTTTCATTTGGAATACACGGTATAGATAGTTCGTTCAAAAACCCATTTAGTTTTGTTAAATCAGGTTCATTTTTGGTATCATATAATTTTTCATAGTAATCTCTAAAGGCTCTATTAATTTCTAAAGGATCTATAACTACCTGTCCTTTACTTATAATACTGGTAATTGGTGTTTTAATTTCCAATTGTTTAATCTGCCATGCTAATAATTTTCCTGATTTTTCACCTTGTTCATAAAAAGATTGTTTCAATCTTAGAAGACTCGAGGCAGCTCTATTCGCTGATTTTTTGTCGTATTCAGCTCTCAAAATCAGTAATTCATTCTCCAACCTTGGGTCACTTCCTGCATACACTTTTTCCTGAAGATTTTTTATTTTATGTTCCAATTTAGCTCTCTCCTCTCGAGTCTTCTTAGATTTTGATCCTGTATAACTAATAATATGTCCCCTAATAAAAGCTTTGAAAGCCTCCCACTTTACACATGCTGATGTTTGTGTAGTATTGATGTCAAAGAACTCGTCTATCTGTTTTTCTATATACTTGACAAATTCCTCATCCTGAAGCCATTTATGCTGAAATTGCCATCTACCTGATTCCTTTGTCAATTTTTTATCTACATATATTAGACAACAGGGTGCATGATCAGAGATCACGATGTTATCATAAAAGCAGTTTTGAATCTTGGACCTTAATTCTGTGGAAATCAAAAAATAATCAATACGTGAGAATGTCTTGTAGGTACTGGAATAACAAGAATAGGCTTTAACTTGTGGTTTCATTTCTCTCCATATATCTAACAATCTCAATTCTTTCATAAAATGATTAATAGTCATCCTACATCCAATGTGCGTACAATCCAGTCCTGTTGATCTATCTATACCTGGATTCAATGTACAATTAAAATCCCCTGCTATTATATGTTGCCCTGTAAGTGATGATAAGATGAGAAATAAATTAGCAAAGAACTTCTGATCATCTATATTGGGACCATATAAGTTCACAAGATTTATATTTTCTAATAGCAAAGAACCTTGAATGATTACATATCTTCCAAATTTGTCTCCAATTACATTTTTCACTTGAAAAGGAACTGATTTATGTATGAGAGTCATAACTCCCCTGGCTCGGGATGAAAATGAAGAGGTGAATACACTTCCCTGCCATCTACTCCTAATTCTTTTAACATCCTCCTCTATCAGATGAGTTTCTTGTAAAAACACAATTCTTGAACCCATGTCCTTTATTTTATTCATAACTTGTTTAAGTTTTTTTAAATTTTGTAGACCTCTGCAATTCCATGAAGTTAAATTAAGATTAACACTTTGGTCCATGATCAATAGAGAGTTTGGGATTACCTTGCAGTGTAAACATGCTCATACAGAGAAGCAAAAACATGAGTGGTTGAACATTCATCCTACAAACTACACACAAACAAATTTCCCCTTCCCACACTTGTGGCAAACCCCCCAAAATCAAAAGAAAAATTCTGTCTCCCGATATAGCCATCGACCGTTCCACACCCACGGGGAACAGCCTAAGCCACTCCTTCTTCATCCTCCCAATCACCCTAACTCTACTGCTTTTAATGACGTAACATTAACTCTCCTCTGTAGTTTTCCAACTTAACTCCAAAATTTTTAACAACTTTGTACATCATAGTTTTTTTTTTTTGTTTGTTTTGTTTTTGTTTTGTTTTTTTAATATATAATACAATCTATATTTTGTAAACTTACTATTTACTTCAAGTCAGTCAGATGCCTGTGCAAATGCTTAATTATTCTACCTTATATTTTGTTCATGCTTAGCTCCCACCAGTCTCTTCTTCTTCTTTGATCTTCTTGATGAACTCCTGCGCCTCCTCTGGGGTCTTGAAGATGTGGGTTCTGCCCTCATACGTGGTCAGCAGTCTCGCAGGATAGATTACACCATGACGAATCCCAAGGTTGCGCAGCTCCTTACGTACGGGATCAAACTGCTTCCTCAATTGCTGGATTCCTGTGGCCAAATCTGGGTAGAACCGCACCTGCTGGTCCTGGTGTTTAATCTCTCCTTTAGCACGTGCAGCGTTGAAGATCTTCATCCTGTCTCTGTTGCTAAGAAACTTCATAATTAAGGTCCTCGGCGGTCCCTTATCTCTCCGTGGGCCAATACGATGTGCTTTTTCCAGAACCACTGCTGATTGCAACTCCTCGCTGCCCAGCACCTCCGGAATCCACTTTTCCAGAAAGGAACATACGTCCCGACCTTCTGATTCCTCTGGAAGACCCACCAGCCTCAAATTATTCTGTCTCGACCGAGATTCCAAATCCAAAATATTATCTTCCAGAGATTTATTTTTTTTTTCCAAAGTGCGCACCTTTAATTGAAGACGGGTGACGTCATCTTCAGCACTAGCGAGACGGAGCTCCATCTGCGCCGTTCGTTCTACACAGTCACCCAATTCCTTTCTTATTCCTTCCAACGCTGTCATAATCCCATCAAATCTAGAGGAAAAGTCCGCTCTCATTGAACTCATGGCTGCCATCAGCGCATCTGCGCCATTCCCCGCAGAAATCGCAGCGTTGCCAGCCTCCTCCGCCATATATGGAGTTTTGTTTGCTGCGTCACAGACCTGAAAGTCCGTTAATTTGGACTGTTTCGGCGGCTCGCTTTTTCCTTTTCCTGGTTTTCCAGCCTTAGGCTTCGCCGACATATCCTCGCCCAAATGCTGGGATACGTTCTGTCCCAAATGAGAGAGTTATTTGCCGATTTTTTTTTTTCCAGGAGCAGAGCAGAGCGAGACACGTCCGTCCTACGTGGCAGCCATAACCGGAAGTCAGTTCTTTGCTAATTTATTTCTTATTTTATCATCACTTACAGGGCAACATATAATAGCAGGGGATTTTAATTGTACATTGAATCCAGGTATAGATAGATCAACAGGACTGGATTGTACGCACAATGGATGTAGGATGACTATTAATCATTTTATGAAAGAATTGAGATTGTTAGATATATGGAGAGAAATGAAACCACAAGTTAAAGCCTATTCTTGTTATTCCAGTACCTACAAGACATTCTCACGTATTGATTATTTTTTGATTTCCACAGAATTAAGATCCAAGATTCAAAACTGCTTTTATGATAACATCGTGATCTCTGATCATGCACCCTGTTGTCTAATATATGTAGATAAAAAATTGACAAAGGAATCAGGTAGATGGCAATTTCAGCATAAATGGCTTCAGGATGAGGAATTTGTCAAGTATATAGAAAAACAGATAGACGAGTTCTTTGACATCAATACTACACAAACATCAGCATGTGTAAAGTGGGAGGCTTTCAAAGCTTTTATTAGGGGACATATTATTAGTTATACAGGATCAAAATCTAAGAAGACTCGAGAGGAGAGAGCTAAATTGGAACATAAAATGAAAAGTTTTCAGGAAAAAGTGTATGCAGGAAGTGATCCAAGGTTGGAGAATGAATTACTGATTTTGAGAGCTGAATACGACAAAAAATCAGCGAATAGAGCTGCCTCGAGTCTTCTAAGATTGAAATAATCTTTTTATGAACAAGGTGAAAAATCAGGAAAATTATTGGCATGGCAGATTAAACAATTAGAAATTAAAACACCAATTACTAGTATTATAAGTAATGGACAGGTAGTTATAGATCCTTTAGAAATTAACAGAGCCTTTAGAGATTACTATGAAAAATTATATGATACTAAAAATGAATTTGATTTAACAAAACTAAATGGGTTTTTGAACGAACTATCTATACCGTGTATTCCAAATGAAAACAGGGAGATATTGGAGTCTAAAATTAGTCAAGAAGAAGTTGGGCTAGCCATTGATAATATGAAATCAGGAAAAAGTGCAGGACCAGATGGTCTTCCAGTTGACCTTTATAAAAAATTTAAGAATAAATTAATAAAACCTTTTTTGGAAATGGTTTTAGAAGCATTTCAAAATAATAATTTACCATCATACATAAATAATGCCTTAATTATACTGCTGCCAAAACCAGGTACGCCCTCTAATAAATGTGAAAATATGAGACCAATAAGCCTATTAAACGCCGACCTTAAGATAATCTGTAAAATTTTAGCAAGACGAATACAAGAAATTTTACCAAATATTATTAATCGAGATCAGAATGGCTTTATAAAGGGAAGACAAGGCTTCCATAATGTAAGAAGACTATTTAATATTATTTATTTTAATAAAGAAGCACCGGATACAGCTCTCCTATCACTGGACGCCGAAAAGGCCTTTGATAGAGTTGAATGGCCCTTTCTTTTTGAAGTCCTACAAAGGTTTGGACTTGGAAATAATTTCATAAAATGGGTTCAAATAATATACAATAATGCTACAGCAGAAATCCTAACAAATAACAATATTTCAAAACCAATAAAAATCAATAGAGGATGTCGACAAGGCTGTCCACTTTCACCTTTACTGTTTACTATGGCAATTGAACCTTTAGCGATAGCGATACGTTTACATTCACAAATATATGGAATTAAAGTTGGACCAACAGAACATAAAATCTCCCTGTATGCCGATGACATAATTTTGTTTATGTCGAATCTAAAAAAATCAATTCCAACCTTGTTGAATTTAATAAAGAATTTTGGGGAAATATCAGGATATAAAATAAATAAAACTAAATCTTCAATATTAATGCTAAATGAGACCCAGAGAAATTACCCAGCCCCTGAGATAAATCAATTCAATGTTGTAAATCAGTTTAAATATTTAGGAATCCAAATTGTGCCTAAGCTAGAATCAGTCGCCAGTGTCAACTATGAAGCCTTAATGACAGATATCAATGAGTTAACTCAGAGATGGATGTCACTACCAATGTCGATGATCGGGAGAATCAATATACTTAAAAGTAATATTTTACCTAAAATACTTTATTTATTTCAATACATTCCCTTATCACCACCTTTAGATTTATTCTCAAGAATAAAAAAAAAGTTAGTGGAATTTATATGGAACAACAGGAGGGCTAGATTACGTCTGTCTTTATTATATTTACCATTTGATCGTGGAGGTCTGAAATGTCCAAATTTTATGTTGTATTATTGGTCGGCACAACTGAGGTCTATGACATATTATTTTTCATCAAATGATCTCCCTCACTGGACTGAAATGGAATCATACAATTTACCTTTACCTCTTCCCATATTCATATACTCAGATTCGGCAAAAAAATTACAAAAACAAGTTAAAAATCCATTTGTAAAGCATATGATCAAAATATGGTGTGAAGCTAAAAACTATTTAAAAGAACCACAGTTATTGTCACAATTTAGTCCAATATGGGGTAATCAATATTTTAAATCAGGGAGAGCGGACGCTGTATTTAAAGTATGGAATTTAAAAGGGATACAAAAGATTCAGGATTTATATTTGCCATGTGCAGATAACATAATGTCTTTTGAAGAGCTGAGGATCAAATTTAATCTCAATAGAACACATTTTTTTAAATATCTTCAACTTAGAAACTTTATTCGATCAAATCAAAATAAAGCTCTCACTCGACCTATTTATTCATCCTTGGAAAAAATGATGATGAAAAATAGTAAAAGAAAGGGTATTATTTCAGAGTTTTATAACTCATTGACACTATCTTCAAGTGAAAATTCACTGAAAAGATTAAACTACTGGAAAGAAGATCTGCAAACTGAAATTTCAGAGGAACAATGGGAATTGGCTTGTACAGAAGCTCAAACCAAATCAATAAATGTACGCCTTAAATTGATACATTTCAAATGGTTAATGCGGATGTATGGTACACCGGAGGAGTTAAATAAATATAACAAAAATATACCAGATACATGCACAAAATGCATGGAAAGTAAAGGAACTCTATTTCATTGTGTATGGGAATGTAGATTAATAAGAATGTTTTGGGAAGAGGTGAGGGTAACAATTGAAAAAATAATCTCAAAACAAATCATATTGAATCCTCAATTGTTTTTGTTGGGTCTGTACCCAGAAAAGCATAATTTTAATAAAAGTGAAAGAACATTCATAGACCTCAGTTTGCTTAATGCCAAAAAATGTATTGCACTATTATGGAAAAAGACTCATAGACCAGATGTGACTCAGTGGTTAAGACAGATGTTAACAAACCTTCCATTAGAAAGAATAACATATACTGTATACTGAAATCAAAGGAAATTGTGTTTGAGAATATATGGAGACCTTTTATTGATTATGTAAAAAATTTAAACATAACTCTTGAAGAAGAAGGTGAATGATGTGTGTGGACCTTGTAAATTCCAAACTGGTGAACATAATATGTATACTTATGTATTGGATTGTCTAGACTAAACAGAGGAGCATTGTTGAAGATTTGATTTTGCTGGTGGTTGTTGGTGTTTTTAGTGCATCTTTTTTTTTTTTTTTTGTAGTACTTTAGTGTTAGTGTTTGATTGTTTGTATCATGTTTGTTAAAAAAAAAAGGTTCAATAAAGATATTGTGGAAAAAAAACAAACAATGCATATACTCTTTGATCCTATAACATCCTTTTCATAGTCTTCGGCCCACCCGGAAATCCCCCAAGGCCGTCTCTTGCATACCAAAGGCTAAACTTTCACATCCTCCTGTTATCTCCAAGGAGGCTCAGTTCTTTGTTCTAATCTGAGATGTGAGGCCTAAAGTGATACATATGTGTCCCACATGACCCCCCCCCCCCCCCAAATATCTAAGATGGAACAACAGAATAACAGTCTGCATGTCATGATAAAATCATTACACATCAACCCACGTGCTGCTTGGGCTTCAGCCTCCTCCCGTATCTGCTGTAAGCGGGCTTCACCACTTCTGCGGCGCCATCATGCTGAGGGGCTGCTGTCTGAGGGTGAAAACTGTTTGTCAGTCCCTGTGGGTGTTCTGGGGAATTTCCCCGAGGGGGTCTGCCGCGCCGAGGAGCCCTGGCCAACAGCACATCCTCGTCCGCCACAACAAAGGCGAGTTTGAGTTTGTTAATGCCAATCTTTTCCTTCCTGCCCCCCAAATCTAGCAGAAAATGCTTGTCCCCTGTTTCCAGCACTCTAAATGGTCCATCATAAGGTGGCCGCAGCGGTGGGTGATGAGCATCGTGTCTGACAAAAACAAACTCCGCGTTTTTCAAAGTCTTAGGTACAAAAACGCGCGGAAAACTGTGGTGAACGGGGCCAGGCAGCGTGCCCGATTCCATGCCACGCTGCAACAGCTGAGACGGGGAGCTATCTGGTGCAGGATTATCTGGGAGAAACTCCCCAGGCAGCCGAAGTGGCTGCGCAAAAACTAGCTCAGCCGGAGAGGCTTCGAAGTCCTCTTTAGGTGCAGAACGCAACCCCAATAAAACCCACGGTAGCTTGTCTACCCAATTTGCATCCGTCAGTGACACCCTGAGGGCCGCTTTCAATGACCTATGAAAACACTCACATAACCCATTAACCTGCGGATTGTACGCGGTTGTGCGGTGAATTGTGACACCCAGGCTGCGGGCCATTGTTGACCAAAGTTCGGAAACAAATTGAGGGCCTCTGTCAGACGTAATGTCCGAGGGGACTCCAAAACGCGCCACCCACGCAGTTAAAAACGCGCGCGCCACCTCCTCGGCTGTGGTTGACGCCAGTGGAACCACTTCCGGCCAGCGCGTGGTGCTGTCCACCATTGTCAGAAGGTGTGTGCACCCCTGTGATAATGGGAGGGGGCCTACGAGGTCCACGTGAACATGATCGAACCTCTTAGCCGGGATGTGAAACGGCTCCAAGGGAGCTCTCGTGTGTTTGTGTACCTTGGCTCGTTGACACGCCATGCAGGCTGCTGTCCACTCTTTAACTTGTATGCGCAGGCTCGGCCATACAAATTTCTCTCCTACCATTTTGACCGACGCGCGCACTCCTGGGTGAGCCAGAGAATGAATCGAGTCAAAAACGCGGCGGCGCCACGCGGCCAGTACCAGAGGACGCGGTCGTCCAGTGGAGACGTCGCAGATTAGGGGGGGCATACCGTCTTGCAGCACCCTGTTCTCCAGCCTTAACCCTGTTGGTCCAGACTGGAGCGCGCGCACTTCCGCGTCACTAGCCTGATCCGCAGCTATGGCTGCATAATCTATCCCTACGCGGACTGGGGCCGCCACGGCGCGCAAGAGGCAGTCTGCCACTACATTAAGTTTACCCGCCACATGCTGAATATCGGTAGTAAACTCTGAGATCGCGGCCAGCTGTCTCTGCTGCCGGCCTGACCACGGTTCTGAAACCTTGGCCATCGCGAAAGTCAGCGGCTTGTGGTCAACGAACGCGGTGAATTGGCGTCCTTCCAGCCAGAACTGGAAGTGGCGAATGGCCAAATGGAGAGCTAACAACTCCCTGTCAAACGCGCTGTATTTACGTTCACTATCGCGCAAAGTCCTGCTGAAAAATGCGAGCGTCTGCCAAGCCCCGGCTACATGCTGCTCCACGACCGCCCCTATAGCCACATCTGACGCGTCAGTAGTGAGCGCTATGCGGGCCGTTGGGTCCGGATGCGCCAACAATGCAGCATTAGCCAGGGCTGCCTTGACTTCCGAGAACGCTCGCTCTCGCTCCGGGGACCATTCGATTTTATTCGCAGGTTTTTGTTCTTTGAGCGCGGCGTACAGTGGTTGCATGAGCTGTGCTGAGCGGGGAAGGAAACGATTATAAAAATTCACCATTCCCAAAAACTCCTGTAACGCCCTGACCGTTTGCGGCTGGGGAAAATTTGTTATCGCACGCACTTTGTCAGGTAGCGGAACCGCTCCTTCTGGAGAGACGCGATGCCCCAAAAAATCAATCTGCACCACCCCGAACTGACACTTTGCTGGGTTGATTATTAAACCGTGCTCTCCCAACCTCTGGAAAACTGCCGTGAGGTGGTTTTCGTGTTTGTCTTCGGATGCGCTGGCTACTAAGATGTCGTCCAGGTAAACGAATACGAAAGGGAGATCGTGCAACACCGCGTCCATCATGCATTGGAACGTCTGCGCAGCGCCTTTAAGCCCAAATGGCATGCGCAAAAACTCGAATAGACCAAACGGAGTTATTACCGCTGTTTTGGGTATGTCCTCAGCGCGCACTGGGACTTGGTGGTAACCGCGGACCAAGTCTATCTTAGAAAAAACACGCGCCCCCGCCAAATGAACGGAAAAATCTTGGATATGGGGGATTGGGTAGCGGTCGTGCACTGTGGCGTTGTTCAACCTGCGGAAATCTCCGCAAGGCCGCCACGAGCCGTCAGCTTTCGGGACCATGTGAAGCGGGGAAGCCCATGGGCTGTTAGAACGCCTGATGATGCCCAACCTTTCCAGGTTGGCGAACTCCTCGCGCACTATGGTCAGTTTAGCTGCATCCAAGCGCCGAGCTTTTGCAAAAACGGGTGGGTCGGTGGTAGTAATAAAATGTTCCACCCCGTGTTTAGCGACGGCTGCTGAAAATGTGGGGACCATGAGTGCTGGGAACTGAGTGCGCAGTGTGTGGAACTTACCGCTTGCAGCTGTGACGTTGGCTTGTGCTGTTGACGGGGCCACTCGGGCTGTACAGGGAATAGAATCGAAAGAAAGTGCATTAACCAGGCGCCTGTTAGCGAGATCAACCAACAAACCATGTGAGCACAGAAAATCAGCCCCCAACATATTGAAATTCACTGCTGCTATGACAAAAGTCCACTCGAATGTACGGCCGTGTAAAGACAGAAGCAGAGTCCTCTCACCAAAGGTCTTAATCTCCGAGTCATTCGCTGCTGCCACCCCGGGACCTCTGGAAACTGCCAGCCAGTCAGCGGAGGAAGGTGTGATGAAATTCAACTGGGAGCCTGTGTCCACAAGGAAATGCCTCCCCGAGCGTGCATCCTTCAAGTAGAGCAGCTTGTTCTCCTCCCCGAGGGTCGCAGCTGCTACCAACCCCCGGTCTTGGCGTTTCCCGAGCGCTTGAATTGGCACGGTGGTATACATTTGCGTGCCTTCTCTGCAAAGCGGCGATGGTAGAAACAGAGGGTGTCTCCTCCGCAATCCTTGGCCCCTGCCGTCGTCGGTGATTCTGCTACTGCCATCTCTGGCCCCCCGCCATCTCCGGCCACCGCGCCGAACTCCGTCGCTGCTGCGGTGGCCGCGCGCTGTTTGCTGGCGTTGAGAATCCGATGCGCCTCCTGGGCCAGCGCGCGGAAGTCCCGCTGGGCCAACAACGGCGAACTGGCCAGGGCCGCTCTCGTGGCCGACGGTAGGGTCCTGAGGAAAATGTGGGTGAAGATGAAGTCGTCGTCTTCTGAACCCCTCAACCTCAGCATGTTTTCCAACAGGTCAATGGGCGTGCCATCTCCCAAGTCGTTCAGAGCCAGGAGCCTCTCCACTCTCTCCTCGACTGAGAGAGTGAAGCGCTGGATGAGCGCAGCCTTCAACCTCCTGTATTTGTCGTTGGCCGGTGGCCGCTCCAATTGATAACCGCGGCACATCCGGGTAATTGCGTGGTCACGTGGTGCGGAAAAGTCATAGCGCAGTGAAAACAAACCCACGTTGCAGCGTCGGAGGTGTGATAAATTAGTTGGATTGGGTCAATTTCTGTGTTAAAATGCCATCATCATGCGTGATATACGGCTGCACCAACCACAACATGATGAAAGACAGAAAGTTGAGTTTCTACAAGCTTCCCAGTCGAGACAGAAGCCCTGAGAGGAGAAACAAATGGATAGCATCATGCAAACAACAGAATGATGATGGGAGCAAGTGGTCTCCAGCCAAAAGCAGGGTTGTGTGTTGTGAGCACTTTATCACAGGTAAGTCCTTATGGGGCAAAATATTAGTTTTTATTTTGTGTGTGTGTATAATCTGTGAAGAATGCAATCATTGCATTAGCCAGAAATACATCACATTTTAAAGTTGATACCTGCATCAATCCTGCATCAATCAGTGCCAGACGTGCCCCCCTGCTTAAGCCCGTACATGTCCAGGCCCATCTGAAGTTTGCTAGAGAGCATTTGGATGATCCAGAAGAGGATTGGGAGAATATCATATGGTCAGATTGGTAAAAACTCAACTTGTCGTGTTTGGAGGAGAAAGAACACCGTACCTACTGTGAAGCATGGGGGTGAAAACATTATACTTAGGGGCTGTTTTTTCTACAAAGGGACCAGGACGACTGATCCGTGTAAAGGAAAGAATGAATGGGGCCATGTATCGTGAGATTTTGAGTGAAAACCTCCTTCCATCAGCAAGGGCATTGAAGATGAAACGTGGCTGGGTCTTTCAGCATGACAATGATCCCAAACACACTGCCTGGGCAACGAAGGAGTGGCTTCGTAAGAAACATATCAAGGTCCTGGAGTGGCCTAGCCAGTCTCCAGATCTCAACTCCAAAGAAAATCTTTGGAGGGAGTTGAAAGTCCGTGTTGCCCAGCGACAGCCCCAAAACATCACTGCTCTAGAGGAGATCTGCATGGAGGAATGGGCCAAAATACCAGCAACAGTGTGTGAAAACCTTGTGAAGACTTAGAGAAAACGTTTGACCTCTGTCATTGCCAACAAAGGGTATATAACAAAGTATTGAGATGAACTTTTGTTTTTGACCAGATGCTTATTTTACCGAGGAATTTACCAATTAATTCATTGGGGATCCTTCGGTGTGATTTTCTGGATTTTTTTTTTCTCATCTTGTCTCTCGTGGTTGGGGTGTACCTATGGTGGGGGTTGGAGACCTCTCTCATCTTTTGGGTGGGAGGGCGTGCACAATTGGTGGCTGACTAAATACTTTTTTTCCCCACTGTAAGATCCGTCCCCGTGCTTGACCCTGAAGGAGACTTCCAGAGTCTGAGTGGGCGAGTCAAGAAACATGAACACCTGTCGCCTGAGTGATTTCACATGTTTGAACTTGGCGGCCTTGCATCCCAAAGGCAGAGTTGTAAACGGGCCCGCAAACTTCCCAAATCTGCGGAGCTCCGTCGCCAGCTGCTCGTCAGTGATGAAAGGTGGAACACCTGAGACGGTGATTCTCATTGATGGGACAGATAAGGGGGATACCTGTACATACGTTTCCCCGATAACCACACTGCTTACAATCAGGGTGTGGACATCGTCTTCAGCTGCCAGAAACACAACCACAGCTCTATTCATTCGGGAAGCAAAGCAGACCGCGTCAGGGCCCACCTGCTCGGCCACAGCCTCCAGGACCTCCTCCACAGTAACTGCGGTGTCCGGGGGAACGATCCTCACCCCCTGGTGGATAGATGGAGGGGGCTTTCCCAAGGCCGCCATCCTCCACCCAAAAAAACAAAAACTGGAAAAGCGGCCAGCAGTAGAAAACCGAAAAAAAGTCCAAACAAGCCACGGAGTTCCCTATTTCCACCCTCCTACTTCGGCCACCGGATATACATATATATATACTATATACGTATATATACATATACAGTATATATATACAGTATATATATACTGTATGTATATATATACTGTGTATATATATATATATATATATATATATATATATACAGTATATATATATATATATATATATATATATAGAGAGAGAGAGAGAGAGAGAGAGAGAGAGAGAGAGAGATAGTTGAGTTTTAGAGAGAGAGAGAGAGAATGAAAGGAGGAGAGATCCACTATAACAAGCAGAAAGCCCAGCTGTGGGACCCAGCGTGCGGAGATGAGGAGCTGGTGGGGGAAACGCTAGCGGGACGAACGGGGAAGGGCGGTTGTCAGGATGGAGTGGAGTTGATGGTAGACCTGGGTGGAATAGGAGTTGTCTAGAGGGTAGAGAGGTTCAGGTGAGTGTGTGCAGCCCCAGAGAAACACTCCACTGCAATGGCTGCAACCTGAAGAGGAGAAGACAAAAGGATTTGACAACTGGGAGAAAAATAACACCATTCAACTTAACGTAACCTGATGGCAGCAATACGCAACGGTCCAGTGAAGAAGCACTCGCAGACTGCCTCTTTTAAAGCTGGTAGATGAGGTAGCAGCAGGTATGCACAATCACACAGGTGAGGGTAATCAACTCCGGAGCCGGGAAACAGGCAGAGGGAAAAACAGAGGAGGGGGAGGGGGAGCATGCTCACCTGATCATCACAGACCTGCAGTGTGACCGTAGCCCTAGACTGGCCTGCCTGCAGTCCAGACCTCCCATTGAAAGTGTGTGATGCATTTCTTCCTTTTGCCTTCAGTGAGAGCAGTCGCATTTTTTTTCCTCCCTCCTCCTATCCTGCCTTCCTGACCTAATCCCAGCTTGCTGCGTCTGAGTGAGTGTCTGTGCCGTCTCACCATCTTGCTGATCTCAACCCAAATGGAAAATACGGAAAATGGATATAAGCTGGGCTTTAAACGCAATTGACACCACCTTTTCAAACAGAAAATTGGGCCCGGGGGAGCCCAAATGTGGAGAGACCCATGGATTGGAACTCATGTGTCTGTGTGATTTGACTGAGGATGTGGAAAAACATCTACCTGTTTTGGCTACGATCACAGGATTTCTGCCGATTGGGCTTTGGAGTTCTCCTGGTGTATCGAAAATTTAACTGGAGGAGCTAATCAAAATGCGGACCCGGCGGAGCTGCTTCTCAATAATTCGACCAGATGGGGAGTGCACGAAGTAGCGGCAAATGACCAACATGGAATTTACCATCTGCATGCATTAGAGAGATGGACTCTATCGGACATGTTCATCTGTGTTTAGAAGGGGAAACATCTGGAGTCGCTTCGTGCTCTCCAGGGAATGATATGAATTTAAAGCCAGTGAATGTTAATTTGAATTGTAAGCTCAGAATATGACAATAGGGAAATCCTATACTCCTATACTCTGTCTGAGCAGATTCGGCCTTGATCGGCGCCCCTGGATAACTCACTCCTCCAGAGTTGAGATAAGCGGATGTGTCAGCTGGCTCGCTAACCCAAACACCGCTGCTGTGCAATAAACAGAACTCTTCAGGGACAGCGTTCATGAACTATAACATCTATCGTTGCCTAGGAGACTATTTGTTGTGCTCCAGTAACTGATACTGGAGCACAACAACACTGCACACACACTGATATCATCATACTGATATACATACACTGCTCTCTCCCTGCTGTGTGATTTGTCTACTAAATGTCTGCTAAATAAGCATTGAGGTTTTTTTTTGCCTGCAATCAAAATTTCGCTTACTTACTTAACCGTCAATTTGATAAAACATGTTTTTTTCTCTCACCTACTGTGTGATATCCACTCTTTTTCTTTTTTTTCCTTTCTTCTTTATGACTGGCGCCTAGGGGCTGCCCCGGCCTTGGATGCGCTCTGCAGAGCGTGCCCAAATGCCAAGTCACGTTTCGTTACCTTGTATTCATACATGTGTAATGACAATAAAGTTGAATCTCATCTCATCTCATCTCATCATCCTACCCTTTTTTTTACTAATAATATATTCCAGGGAAGCCAGTCAAGAAGGACATGGAGCATCCTGACTACATTCCCTGTATATTGCCATCACAAAAAGGTAGCTATGAGCATGCCAAACAACAACTGCAGAGGTATGACAGGACACAAAAGAGGAGAAAACTTGGAAGACAATACTGGTAAAATCACCTGTTTTTATTTTCCATGTGTGTTCATGGCCTTACCAACTCCCGTATATATAATGTTTTGAAATACTGTTATCATCATGATGTCTGTAGTTTGGCGTTGTAGCGTGATTTCGCCGTAGGATCGAGCGTATTGCTGTACTCGTGCGCCATGGTAGCATGGAAAGCAAGCGGTGATAGCAGACACGTGGGTTTGTTTTCACTGCAGTCTAGTTTTGGCAGCAGCCGTCACGTGACTGTGACGTTGCCTCGCGGCTATCAATAGGCTCTCCACATGCCGAGCCATGCGGTTGTCGAGCTTTGCAATCACATGGTAGAACTTCGTGTCATCTACCGTTATCCCCCAGAGGGCGAACTGTGCTTCGACCAAGTGGAACCAGGAGCGCGGGTTATCCTGCCAAAAGTCCGGTAGCTGGACCGTAGCGGCATACACTTGGCTGGGGGCTCCCGATGAGTCTGGCTCCGGGGAATTCTCTACGTGTTGCATGCTACGTCTTAGGGTCACCAGTGTGGAAATGTGAAAATGACGAGGCAGAGTTTATCTCACGAGTCAGGTTTATTCACATCTTCCAACATCAGCAAAGCAGAAAGAAAGAGGGAAAACACAGAAGCATTCGTCCTTTATATACCAGGACTCTCCCAGTTCACAGTCACATTGCATTTCAATCACAAGTAACAATGCATCTACTCTTTGATCCTATAACATCCTTTTCATAGTCTTCGGCCCACCCGGAAATCCCCCAAGGCCGTCTCTTGCATACCAAAGGCTAAACTTTCACATCCTCCTGTTATCTCCAAGGAAGCTCAGTTCTTTGTTCTAATCTGAGATGTGAGGCCTAAAGTGATACATATGTGTCCCACAACCTCTTTAAAAAGTCTAGGAGGGACAGCATCACAGGGAGAGCCTGAGGGCTTAATGTGGCCAACCACATCCTCTAAAAATGACAGAGTCACAGGTTCAAACTGATTAAAAACAGCAGAACAAGGGACAGAGACAGAGGGATCAGAGGCAGGAGCTGAGATGAGAGCCCTGGTGGTGGCCACCTTATCAATAAAAAAGTTCATAAAATCATTACATAACTCAGAGGAGGCTCTAAACAGTCAGTCTGTGGGGTATTAAGAACAGAGTCAATAGTGTTAAATAAAACACGTTGATCATGACAATGAGATAAAACAATGTTGGCAAAATATTTGCTTTTTTCCTGCTTGACAGTGTTTTGATACTGATGCCAGAAGTCTTTTAAAATCTGCAGTGACACCTGCAGTTTTGTCTTTCTTCCATCTGCGTTCAGCTCTGCGCCGCTCCTGTCTGACTGCACCAGTTCTGTCATTGACCCACGGCTCAGGTTTGGATCGAGGCTGCTTGGTTTTCAGTGGAGCCACAGAGTCCAAGATGGTTTGGCAGGAGGAGTGAAACCAGGAGCTGAGTTCCTCCACAGATGAGATGGGAGCCGGGAGGGACACAGAGGTGGTCAAAGGCAGCGGAGAACCGACCAGCAGTGGAAGGGTTAAAAATCCGGCAGCGCTGAGCAGCAGCGCGAGTTTTAGCTGCAGCGCGTGACAGATCAGCCTCAAATAATACAGGCAGATGGTCGGACAGCACAGTGTCACAGATTTCTAAATTAAAAACAGACAGGCCATACGAGAGGACAAGATCTAATGTGTGTCCGTGCTCGTGAGTAGCGCCAACAGTCACGGACTGCACCAGGTTTAGAGAATCAATGAGATTTAAAAAGTCTTTCACCAGCGGCTTATCAGGACAACACACATGCATGTTAAAATCTCCAACGATAAGAACACGATCATAATTTGTAACAATACCAGCCAAGAAAATGGCAAAGTCACTTAAAAAGTCTTATTGTATTTGGGTGGTCTGTATATGACAGCACACAGTACAGGGTTTATTCGACCCACCTCAAAGAAAGTCAGTTCAAAGCTGGAGAATTGAGAAGGTAAAAAGCACTACTTACATTTACAGTATATCCTCGTCTTCCTGTTGTAAAATAACAATAACCTGGGGGTAAAACTTGACAAAGCAGCGAGTTCACCCAGTCTGCCAGGTCTCCGCAACGTAAAAGAATGCCGACTGGATGTCTTTATGATGTCATATAGACCATCAGGCTACATATGATGTAATGTCCTATGATGCCAGCCTGGATGTCTTTATGATGTCATATAGGCCAACACAATGCCTGCCTACCTATGATGTAGTGTCCTATGATGCCTGCCACAGGAGGAGACCCTTCACCAGCATAGGGTACAACAGATAAGGGACGCACAGACATACAGGAAACGTGTGGCAGTGAGCCATGCATGTGCTGAGTCAATTGAAGTCCGAAATGCCCGCAAAGCAAGCAACGCTGCATGCCATGCAAGGCACAGACAAGCTGAGACCCAGGAGATGCGGAATAGTCAGCTGGCCCGCCAATGCTTGCACACCAGGCAAGGCACAGAGAAGCTGAGACTCTACTTTAAACCACACCCATTCCAAGCAGGACATCGGGAAATCTCACTCAGTAAGGCAGAAGGCACTCTATAAATTCAAGAAATCTCTGTCAGTGATGCCTGCGGCATGATTGTGAACAACACAGCCGTCTCACACAGGAGGAGACCCTTCAGCAACAGGCATGCAGAAACACTTGCTTATACTTGGTTTCTACGGGTATGCATGGGTATGTACTAGCATAAAGAAATGTAGCTCTATTGCTGTTGCTGATGTAATTGTACATGTTGGTAAAGTGCTGGCAAATAGTGAGAACTGGAATTATCAGTAAGTAGAAGTATGCACCTGCTGATAGGTAGCTGGGTCACCTTAAGATGTACTGAGCTGTCACTTTCATTTCACTGTCTGTTGGATTTTTTTTGTTTACTATTTGTCTCCACTAATCTTCCATATCCTGTTCTTTTCTACAGCTGGGAAAGTAAGTCTTGAACACGTCAACATTTTTTTCATTAATCATCTTATCTACTAGTACATACCCGTGCATACCGTAGAAACCAAGTATAAGCAAGTATTTCTGCATGCCCGTTGCTGAAGGGTCTCCCTCCTGTCTCAAGACGGCTGTGTTGTTCACAGTCATGCCTGCAGCGTACTGGTGGAACCTGAGGTGTTTCATGTTCATGGCATCCTTTCTGATGTGCAGCAGTTCTCCTCATTCTATTGCTCTCCATCTGGTGGGTCTTCTTCTTCTTCGTTCAGACCACTGGTTGAGGGATAGGTGCATCGTAATTCCAGTTCATGGACACGATCCTGAAAAAGTGGCTTTCGACCCTGTTCAGGAAGGCCCGTGCATGCCCGTAGAAACCAAGAAACCGGAGCACCCGGAGTAAAATCAGCGCTTTGCTTGGCATTTTACACATTTGTAGTGTAGACTGGCATTCGTCCTGTCTGTTTGTGCATCCCTTGTCTGTCGTACCCTATGCTGGTGAAGGGTCTCCTCCTGTCTCAGATGGGTGTGTTGTTCAGAGTCATGCGTGCGATGTACTGCTGGAACCTCAGGTGTTTCATCTTCATGGCATCTTTTCTGATGTGCAGCAGTTTTCCTCATTCTATTACTCTCCATCTGGTGGGTTGTCTTCTTCTTTGTTGAGACCACTGGTTGAGAGGTGCGTCATAATTCCAGTTCATGGACAGGATCATGAGCATTGTGAGTGATGGTCTATATGACATCATGAAGACACATTTGTCTATGAGCCATATGACATCATAAAAACACAGTCTAGGCATCGTGAGTGATGGTCTATATGACATCGTAAAGACACATTTGTCTATGTGCCATCATATATGACATCATAAGGACGTCCTATGATGTCCTATGTCTATATGACATCATGAAGACACATTCGTCTATATGATGGCATCGCGAGTCCTATGATGCCTGAGTTCATAGGATGGCCTATGATGCTCAGGCAGAGATCATAGGCCGTCCTATGAGGTCCTATGAAGCCTGACAAACACACAGACACAGATTTCTTGCTTTGATAGAGTAATGATGATGAAATCTGTGTCACGATCATAGGAGATCATAGGACGGCCTATGATGTCTGCCTGATGTCCTATGATGATCCTTTGATCTCAGGCATCATTGCACCCGCGATGCCATCATAAAGATATGATGTCTACTGTATATAATGTCAGAGACATATAGACAGGTGTCTTTGACTAGGTGATCAATGGCAGGAATCAGTCACGATGATCCTATGATCTCAAGCATCACAGGACTCGTGATGCCGTCATATAGATAATGCTGTCTATATGACACCATAGAGACATATAGACAGGTGGCTTTCAATATGTGATCAACGGCAGGCATCACTCACGATCATAGGACTTGCTATGACCTATGATGTGTGACGCTCTGGGCCATTATCATCCACAGCTGCACGCACACTGGCTCCTCGTCAGGACAGGGCTATTTAGCCTCACTCAGTCTGCTGACCTGCACGGAGCCGTCTGTCTCCTTGGCTCTATGAAGCGCATCTCCCAACTTCCTAGCCATCATCATCATCATGAACTTCTACCTCGCCACCTCAGCATTAACTCCCGGAGGATCTCCTCTCATACCCAAGTAAGCCAATCCTTTTACTCACCTGTTCTCCACTACTCCCCTGTGCACAGGCAGAATCGTCTCCCTCGGCGGCGGTTTCCACGCTCTCCTCTCCACCATCTGCACGACTGCAACAACGCTGAGACAGTGGGTGCTGTCTACCTGGCCAACGGGTGATCACCATCTGCCTGGAACAAGGTTGCCAGGCTGCACAGCGCTCTGCTCCCTCCCAGCTGCTCCAAGTCTCCAGCCAGCACTCACATACACAACATAACACATTCACGCATCCACACACTATACACTGGGTCAATAAAGATAATTGAATCCATTTCTGAGTCCATGTCTGTTCCCTGGGTCAGCCATTATGTCATGATGTTCCAATGATCTATAGATAGGATGTCTATATGACATATAGACATACAGACAGGTGTCTTTGTCTATATCAATCAATCAATCTTTATTTCGGATAGATTAAAAGTACAGATTAAAAGAAACAGAATAATATAACAAAGGGGGAAGAAAATCCAACAAGGTCAAATTAGACAATAACTCCTCTGATTATACAGTTCAACATAAGTTATCCGAAATGGGTGATGGCTGAAGCCGCAGTTTATATTGCCACAGCATATTGTCACGACGGCCCTCACGGACCGTCACAAGACGCCTCAGTCACCAGAGAGTTTGCAGTGGTAATTTATTGAAGATAAGGCAGAACACTCACAGAACACATACAGTGGCTGGGTGACGTCTGAGCCGGGGAGCACCCGATGCGCCAGACGGACAACAGTGAGAGTAAAGTCTCAAAGGAACATACCTGAGAATAACAGGAGCACAATCGGAACGTAGATGAACACCACAGAAGAGCATACCAGGTGATCATAACAGGATATAACAGAGACTGCCGCGCTGGAGGACATTTAGCACCCGCTTATATCTCTGGCGGCTAATGACCCCAACGCGGCACAGCTGCTGCTAATGACAGCAGAGCAGCAGCTGACTTTGACAGCAGGGAGCTCCCCCGGGCGCCTTCACAATAAGAGCCCGAGGAGCTGGAAGGAACCCTCAGCTGCCAAAGCCAGGGAACAAAAAGATATGAGACCCGAGTGTGGCCAGAACCGACACTCGGGTTATGACACATATATTATATATGACGTCATACAGACATATAGACAGGTGTCTTGGACTATGTGATCAATGGCAGGCATCACCCACACTGAGTGTATGTCTGTCTGTCTTCTTCTCTCGGTTACTGGCGGATAGTAAACAACTGAAAGGTGCATACCACCACCTACTGTACAAGAGTGTGTAACATTATGTCATCTGAGCCCGACCCCTAAATTCTTTGACTTAATCCTGTTATTTAAAAAAGAGAAAAGAGCCCTTCTCATGATTCTTAATGCCTCTCTATTTCCATCTGTTCCCAGAATCCCAGTTAAATCCCATTCCCTACCAGCCTCTCGAACTTCATTTTTCACTCTCTTTCATTTCCATACTTGTGACAGTGTAATAAGATG
This sequence comes from Pholidichthys leucotaenia, assembly GCA_020510985.1. Lineage (NCBI taxonomy): Eukaryota > Metazoa > Chordata > Actinopteri > Cichliformes > Pholidichthyidae > Pholidichthys > Pholidichthys leucotaenia. The sequence continues at coordinate 316,422,907 of CM035839.1, read as the reverse complement.
TGCTCGACATTTTCTTTTACTCCACATTTGCTACATTTGTCACTTTCGCTTTTCCCCATGGTAAATAAAGTGCTGTTTAAACCTGTGTGATCCAGTCTGAGTCTTGCCATAATGATGTCTTCCCTCCTTTTGGTTGTTATGAAATTCTTTATTGCAATCTCTGGCATCCTCGTCTCGAAGAGATTGGCAGTCTTTGGAGCAGTTGGCGCAGATGAAGATTGATGGTGCATGTGCTGATGCTGCGCATTCTTTCCTCGTCACACGCTTCATCGCCATCTGGACTCTCGTGTTCGCTTCCATCTTGAGAACACCCTCTTTGACACTGTGGCGCCAGGTGGCTTGATCTTTGGCAATAACCTCCCAGTTATTGGCATTGATCTGTGCACACCGCATGTTGCGTTTGCAGACATCTTTAAAATGCAACAGCGGTTGGCCCACACGGCGGATGCCCACCCGCAATTCTCCATAAAGGATTTCTCTCGGCAGACAGTCAGGCTCCATGCAGTGCACGTGGCCGAGCCACCGGAGTCGTCTCTGGCTGAGAAATGCAGGGATGCTTGGCAAGTCGGCACGCTCAAGGACCTCGGTGTTGGGGACTCTGTCCTGCCACTTGATGTACATAAGGCACCAAAGACAGCGGAGGTGGAACCCGTTTAACCGCTTCTCCTGCCTGGCATAGGCTGTCCTATGCTTATTGCATAGGCTTATTGCAATAGATTTTTGTATTTTGTAATACAATCTACCTTTATGATCTTTATCCCATCTTCTTTGCCATAGCTCAGTTCCTTTTTTCTTGATTACTGCTTTCCCTTCACCGTTTCCAAGAGACACTGGTATAGTCATATCTTTCCCAAGTGCACTTTTTGCTAATTTGTCTGCACAGTCATTCCCTTTCAACCCTTCGTGTGCAGGAACCCAACAAAACTGAACCTCTCCACCACCCCTGTGTACCCTAAATAAACTGTGATATAGCTCAATCACCAAGTCTTCCCTTGTAGATTTTAGTGTCTGTATGGTTTTAAGATAAGATAAGATAAGCCTTTATTAGTCCCACAATGGGGAAATTCCAGGATTGCAACAGCGCAGGGATGGCAACACTCAGAGCAACAATCAGAAGGCAAGAAAAAACAAGAGCAGCTAGTATACATATGTACATATTACTATAAATATATATATACAGTATATATATATATATATATATATATATATATATATATATATATATATATATATATATATAGACACACAGTGCATAGCATTGTGGTTGGTGGATGTGCAGCAGAAAGTCTAAGCTCTCTCTCCGCGGATGCGGCGGGCCAGCTGGATGTCTTTGGGCATGATGGTGATCCTCTTGGCGTGGATGGCGCACAGGTTGGTGTCCTCGAAGAGACCCACCAGGTAGGCCTCGCTGGCCTCCTGCAGAGCCATGACAGCAGAGCTCTGGAAGCGCAGGTCGGTCTTGAAGTCCTGAGCGATCTCCCTCACCAGGCGCTGGAAGGGCAGCTTACGGATGAGCAGCTCCGTGGATTTCTGGTAGCGACGGATCTCTCTCAGAGCCACGGTACCGGGTCTGTAACGGTGAGGCTTCTTCACTCCTCCGGTGGCCGGAGCGCTTTTTCGAGCAGCCTTGGTGGCCAGCTGCTTCCTGGGGGGCTTTTCCTCTAGTAGATTTACGGGCGGTCTGCTTGGTTCTTGCCATCGCTCTTTATTATTCTGTCTTATATTTCTTGCACGCCGCCTAAACTCCAGCCCGGCACCTGCGTCGTTTCCGCTTCAGTTCCCCAGTATGTCGAATTTCTCCGTTAGCACCGGGTGGCGGTTGAGTGCTAGCTAGCTCTTCCCTGCTGTATCGTCTCCTGCTGTAAACAGTGGCTCCGTCCGCCGACTCGGGAGACCTTTGGAGCGATCTGTGTGTCCGTGATATATATAGAGTGAAAGGTGTGCCGGATCAGAAAGTTATCACCAGATCAGAAAGAAGGAAGATAAAAAGACTCAGAATTGAGCCGCTGTTGCAAAAGGCAGCCAACTCATGTGGTGCCGGAACCGGAAGTTTTAAAGCTGCATGTGAATCTGTGCACACCACCACCCGGTCTGGTCTGACCTCCTCCACCCACTGCAAAGCAATAATTATTGCCACCATCTCTACTGTAAACACGGATGTATTGCTGGAGAATCTTTTTGAGATGGTCACTTTAAAGGGCTGACACGATTTTGACATTTTTTAGGATGTTGTGTAAACCCAAAAGTCATTGTCGATGATCAATATAACATTTACAACCGCGCTTGCATAAACTAGTTATCATCAAAAAACAGCAGCCGCTGACTGGATTGACGTGCTGCCCACCGAATTAAGGGAGGCACCCCCATGACGTAAGTGGGAGAACAGACTCCGGTGTTGTTGACTGGAATGACAGCAGCTTTGTTGCTCACAGTTTCTCTGATTTCTTGTTTTAATTTTATGGCTGTGCCTTGGCGTTGTGTCGCAGGCTTAGATAAACATCAAACCGTGAAAGACCACATCACACGCTTCAGCTCCAACTGTTATAAGCCTCCTTCTTCTTCTTCTTCTTCTTCTCTCGGTTACTGGCGGATAGCAAACAACTGAAAGGTGCATACCGCCACCTACTGTACAACAGTGTGTAACGTTATGTCATCTGAGCCTGACCCCTAAATTCTATGACTTAATCCTGTGTTATTTAAAAAAGAGAAAAGAGCCTCCTCGTGATTCTTATTGCCTCTCCATCTCCATCTGTTCCCAGAATCCCAGTTAAATCCCATTCCCTACCGGCTTCTCAAACTTCAGTTTCCATTATCTGTCTTTCATTTCCGTATTTGTGATAGTATAATAAGATGTGCTCAACATTTTCTTTTACTCCACATTCTCCACATTTGTCACTTTCGCTTTTCCCCATGTGAATAAAGTGCCGTTTAAACGTGTGTGATCCAGTCTGAGTCTTGCCATAATGACATCTTCCCTCCTTTTGGTTGTTATGAAATTCTTTATTGCAATAGATTTTTGTATTTTGTAATACTGATCTACCTTTTATGATCTTCATCCCATCTTTTTTGCTATAGCTCAGTTCCTTTATTCTTGATTACTGCTTTCCCTTCACCTTTTCCAAGAGACAATGGTATAGTTATTTCTTTTCCAAGAGCACTTTTTGCTAAGTTGTCTGCACAGTCATTCCTTTTGAACCCTTCATGTGCAGGAACCCAACAAAACTGAGCTTCTCCACCACCCCTGTGTACCCTAAATAAACTGTGATATTGCTCAATCACCAGGTCTTCCCTTGTAGATTTTAGTGTCTGTATGGTTTTTAGCGCTGCGAGTCTGTGCACACCACCAACCGGTCCGGTCTGACCTCCTCCACCTACTGCAAAGCAATAATTTTTGCCACAATCTCTGCTGTAAACACGGATGTATTGTTGGAGAGTCTTTTTGCGATGGTCACTTTAAATTTTGGGATGTATACTCCCAACTCCAACAGAGCCCTCTTTATTCTTTGAACCATCAGTATAGAGCTGCAAGAAGTTATAGTAGTTGTTCCTGAGGTAAATGCTTGTTTTAACACCAACTTCACTCATATGCCAATCCTTTTTCCTCATTAGCAGACTAGCGTCTATTTCTATTCCCGGAAACAGCCAAGGGGGAACATTACTCACTGGACTGGTGTTAGCTATCAATAGTGTGCAGCCCATACATTCTGGTCCTTCTTTCAATTGTCCACACAAACCCATGTCCCTGGAAATTAGAGTATTCCCAGTAGTTTTGTAGTGTTGTTTTTGAAATATTTGCTTTGTCACTTCCTTTCAGCTTGACCCAGTATGATAATCCAAGTTTATCTCTTCTCAAATCCATTGGCATTTCTCCTGCTTCTATTAAAACTGCATTGTTTGGTGTTGTTTTGACGGCTCCAATGCACAGGCGACGCGCTCTACGCTGCATTCTATTTTTTCCAGAGTCGTCTTTGCCGCTGCTCCATAAATCATGCTCCTCCACTTCTCATGCGCTTTTATGCAGGAGGAGCGCATGAGGAGGGGGAGGATTAATGGATTTATTTTCAATATATATTTTATTCAGTTTTTTTGAAAATAAGACAAAACAAAAAAACACTGCCAGTGCTCAAGAAAATACACAATGAAATAAGTGATTGTTACACAAAGCCCATATAACTACAAAAGTGTAAGCAGTCCATGCTAAGCAAGTTTCATGATACAATCCTTTCATGTTACAGGCTGAGTCTTCTTTTTCTTAATGTGATCCATAAATGGTCCCCAAATTTTAGTAAACATATCTTGAGTATTAGACAAATGATATCGAATCTCTTCAAGGTACAAGCAGGATGCCAAATCATTAAGCCAGTTAATATAACTGGGCGGCGTATTGGCCTTCCATTCTTTCAGAATGACCCTCTTCGCAACAATCATGCCAAACCTAATAGCATGCTGAAGTGACTGTGAGCAGAGCAAAGTTTGATCTGAACAACCAAGTATTACTGTTAAGACATCAGGTATTATGACTTTTTTATATATGACACTGTACAAATTAAAAATCTGAGACCAAAAATTTTTAAGCGAGGGGCAGGAGAAAAATAAATGACATAAAGTACCATCACTTATTTTACACTTGTCACATAGTGGTGAAATGGTCGGAAAAAGTCTATTAAGGCGGGTCTTAGAGTAATGTAATCGATGTATTACTTTAAATTGTATTAGCTGAAGTCTGGCATTTACTGAACATGAATGAATACCAACTAAGGCTCTTTCCCATAAATCATTTGAGATCTCTATACCTGCATCCCTCGTCCATGCCTCCTTGACATGGGTCGAAGACGTTGGCCAAGAGAAAAGATTAACGAATTCTGAAACTAAATGCTTGGAGGTTGGGTGTTTTCTCAAAACCTCATAATGACCTACTTTCTGTGATCCCATGCTGACATCTCGCCAGTCCGGGCATGTCCCCTCTCTCATTATCACCAGCTGATTCAAACTCCTGCTGATCAAGTTTCCCGGTCCTCGCCCAGGTGCTTCTAATCACACCATCACCAGCAGTGCGTGTACTTCGCAGCCACTTGCCAGTCATGCACTAATGGTCCATAGTATTGTCATGTGTGCTGTTTGTCTGCCAGTATTTTCAGCACTCTCACGACGTGCTAGTCACTCCATGTTCGCCGTGGCTCTCGTGCGTCCTTGAAGCGATGTCCTCTGGGGCGCACCTGTGGCAAACACGTCTCCTCTCATTCGTTCGCCGGGCAATGTCTGCCCCCGAACGCCATCAGTAAGTGTGTCTGTGTTTCTTGTATGTCTTCACTTTTCAGGGAACTGTCTGTCTTTCTGTATTAAATGTACTGTGATGAACCCTGCCCGCAAATCCTCGTTATTTCATCCTCCCTCTCCCTGCCCTGCATAAGAGCGCACAGAGGGTCATGATGAATGGATTTAGGCACAGAATTCACAACAGCATATGTATTGAACATAAGAATGATGACAACAGTTCCCAAAATGGTGAAGACCCACAAAAATAAACAAACACTTACAGTTGGCGTTCGGGGCCGACATCGCCCAGCCAACATGGAGAGTTGACGTGTTAACCACGGTTGCGCCCCAGGGCCGACATCACTTCAAGGGGCGCAACAGAACCACGGCTGTGTGGAGCGGCCAACACATCGTGATAGCGCTGGCAACATTGACTGGCTGACAACACGGCAGATGATGCACACAAACCATGAACAGCTGATTGTCAGAGAGGGCGCCTGTGTTCAGACTGGCGAATCTTGGACAGTGCCCACCTGAAAGTGGCTCAAAATGCACATAAAACACACGTACAAAACAAAAACAACAATAACTCAAAATATAATCCATAATAAACCCGATGCCTGAGCTACAGAGAATACACTGCTATGATTTTATTGAAAAATCGGGTTTAAATAAATTATGTTTATGAACAAATAATTTGTTGCAATATCTGTAACAAAAGAATAACTGGTGTTCCCCTGCTGTGTGTTTGTCGCTGCTGCTGCGGTGAGCATGTGTGCCTCTCCACCCATCGCTCTCTGAATGTGACTGGCTTGGCACAGCTCAAACCTATATGGTCTGATGCCCCCAGATTCTTCATTATCATCCCATTCTTCTTCGGAACTATAATCGACTGAAGATCAGACAACACAAACCAATTTCAGACTACATGTGCTGGAACCATCGTGGATGTTTTCAACTGCTTCCATCCTGTGTGTACAATGGGCAGCCAAGCGCTGCATTCTCCCAATGACGTGACTACATGGCAGCGGGGTTTTCCAGCCACTGACGTAATTGGGGCCATGGCGCTCATGAAAACGTTGGATATTCGTGTGGAAAAAAGCCTGTTTGACTTAGAATTGCACAGATCAACCTATTTTGTCATATTGTATTATGTGTTGAAAAATTACATGGAAGTCAAAAATGTGTCATCAGCACTTTAAACTCTGGAATGTATACTCCCAACTCCAACAGAGCCCTCTTTGTTCTTTGAACCGTCAGTATAGAGCTGTAAGAAGTTATAGTAATTGTTCCTGAGGTAAGTGCTTGTTTTAACACCAACTTCACTCATATGCCAATCTTTTTTCCTCATTAGCAGACTAGCGTCTACTTCTTTTCCCGGAAACAGCCAAGGGGGAACATTACTCATTGGACTGGTGTTAGCTATATCAATAGTGTCTAGTCCATACATTCTGGCTTTTCTTTCAGTTGTCCACCCAAACCCGTGTCCCTGGAAGTTAGAGTATTCCCAGCAGTCTTGTAGTGTTATTTTTGAAATATTCGCTTCTTCACTTCCTTTCAGCTCGACCCAGTATGATATTACGAGTTTATCTCTTCTCAAATCCATTGGCATTTCTCCTGCTTCTATTAAAACTGCATTGTTGACTTCCGGTTATGGCGGCCACGTAGGAAGACGTGTTTCACTCTGCTCTGCTCCTAAAAATAAAAAGTTGGCAAATAACTCTCTCAGTTGGAACAAAACCTATCCCAGCGTTTGGGCGCAGATATGCCGGTAAAGCCTAAGGCTGGGAAATTAAGTGGAGGAAAACTGAATCGTCGAAACAGTCCAAGCTAACAGACTTCCATGCTTGTGACGAAGCAGGAAAATCTCCAGAGACTATGGCAGAGGGAGCTAGCGGCGGAGCAGTGACTGCTGGCGAGGGCACGAGTGCGGTGCTCGCTGCCATTAGCTCAATGAGAGCAGACTTTTCCTCTAAATTTGATGGGATTATAGCAGCAATAGAAGGAATGAGAAAGTTAATAAGCGACTGTATGGAACGAGTATCGCAGGTGGAGATCCGAATTTCCAGCGCTGAGGATGACGTCACCAGCCTACAATTAAAGGTGTGCACATTGGAATTAAAAGATAAACGTCTGGAAGATAGTGCCCTGGACTTAGAATCCCGGTCGAGACGGAACAATCTGAGGCTGGTGGGCCTCCCGGAGGGAACGGAGGGGCGGGACACATGTTCCTTTTTGGAAAAGTGGATTCCAGAAGCGCTGAACAACGCGGAGCTGCAGTCATCGGTCGTTTTAGAGAGCGCCCACTGAATCGGCCCACCGAGAGATAATAAGGCACCACCGAGGACGCTGATTATGAAGTTCCTCAGCTACAGAGACAAGATGACGATCTCCAACGCGGTGCAAGCTAAAGGAGCAATTAAATACCAGGATCAACAGGTGCGGTTCTACCCAGATTTGGCCACAGGAATCCAACAATTAAGGAAACAGTTTGACCCCGCCCGTAAAGAGCTGCGCAACCTCGGGATTCGTCATGGAGTGATTCATCCGGCAAGACTGCTGGTCACATATAAAGGGAGAACCCACACCTTCAAGACCCCTCAGGAGGCGCAGGTACTTATCAAGCAGGTCCAAGAAGAGACTGGTGGGAGCTAAGCATGAAGCATGAACAAGATAAAAAGGTAGAATATTTAAGCATTTGCACAGGCATCTGACTGATCTGAAGCATATAGCAAGTTTACAAAATGTAGATTGTATTATATATAAAAAAAAACCTATGATGTACAAAGTTGTTATAAAATTTTGGAGTTAAGTTGGAAAACTACAGAAGAGAGTTAATGTTATGTCATTAAAAGCAGTAGAGTCAGGGTGATTGAGAGGAGAAAGAAAGAGTGGTTTTGACTGATCCTCGCGGGTGTGGAGCAGTCAATGGCTATAGCGGGAGGCAGAATTTTTTTTTTTGATTTTGGGGGGATTACCACGAATGTGGGGAGGGGGAATTTGTTTGTGTGTAGTTTGTGGGACGAATGTTCAACCACTCATGTTTTTGCTTCTCTGTATGAGCATGTTTATATTGCGAGGTAATCTCAAACTCCTTATTGATCATAGACCAAAGCATTAATCTTAATTTAACTTCATGGAATTGCAGAGGTCTACAAAATTTAAAAAAACTTAAACAAGTTATGAATAAAATAAAAGACATAGGTTCAAAAATTGTGTTTTTACAAGAAACTCATCTAATAGAGGAGGATGTAAAAAGAATTAGGAGAAGATGGCAGGGAAGTGTGTTCACCTCATCATTTTCATCCCGAGCCAGGGGAGTTATGACTCTCATACATAAATCAGTCCCATTTCAAATGAAAAATGTAATTGGAGACAAATTAGGAAGATATCTAATCATCCAAGGATCTTTGTTATTAGAAAATATAAATCTGGTGAACTTATACGGTCCCAGTATAGATGATCAAAACTTCTTTGCTAATTTATTTCTTATTTTATCATCACTTACAGGGCAACATATAATAGCAGGGGATTTTAATTGTACATTGAATCCCGGTATAGATAGATCAACAGGACTGGACTGTACGCACAATGGATGCAGGATGACCATTAATCATTTTATGAAAGAATTGAGATTGCTAGATATATGGAGAGAAATGAAACCACAAGTTAAAGCCTACTCTTGTTATTCTAATACCTACAAGACATTCTCACATATTGAGTATTTTTTGATCACAGAATTAAGGTCCAAGATTCAAAACTGTTTCTATGATAACATTGTGATCTCTGATCATGCACCCTGCTGTCTAATATATGTAGATAAGAAATTGACAAAGGAACCAGGTAGGTGGCAATTTCAGCATAAATGGCTTCAGGATGAGGAATTTGTTAAGTACATAGAAAAACAGATGAGTTTTTTTGATATCAATACTACACAAACAGCATGTATAAAGTGGGAGGCTTTCAAAGCTTTTATTAGGGGGCATATTATTAGTTATACAGGTTCAAAATCTAAGAAGACTCGAGAGGAGAGAGTCCAATTGGAACATAAAATAAAAATTCTTCAAGAAAAAGTGTATGCAGGAAGTGATCCAAAGTTAGAGAACGAATTACTGATTCTGAGAGCTGAATATGACAAAAAATCAGCGAATAGAGCTGCCTCGAGTCTTCTAAGATTGAAGCAATCTTTTTATGAACAAGGTGAAAAATCAGGGAAATTATTGGCATGGCAGATTAAACAATTAGAATTTAAAACACCACTTACCAGTATTATAAGTAACGGACAGGCAGTTGTAGATCCTTTAGAAATTAACAGTGCCTTTAGAGATTATTATGAAAAACTATATGATACAAAAAATGAAACTGACTTAACAAAACTAAATGGGATTTTGGATGGATTATCTATACCGTGTATTCCATATGAAAACAGGGAGATACTGGAGTCTAAAATTAGTCAAGAAGAAGTTGGGCTAGCCATTGATAATATGAAATCAGGAAAAAGTGCAGGACCAGATGGTCTTACAGTTGACCTCTATAAAAAAAATTTAAGAATAAATTAATAAAACCATTTTTGGAAATGGTTTTAGAAGCATTTCAAAATAGTAATTTACCACTATACATGAATAATGCCTTAATTATACTGTTGCCAAAACCAGGTAAACCCTCTAATAAATGTGAAAATATGAGACCAATAAGCCTATTAAATGCTGACCTTAAGATAATCTGTAAAATTTTAGCAAGACGACTACAAGAAATATTACCAAATATTATTAACCGAGATCAGAATGGCTTTATAATGGGAAGACAAGGCTTCCATAATGAAAGAAGACTATTTAATATTATCTATTCTAATAAAGAAGCACCGGATACAGCTCCCCTATCATTGGACGCCAAAAAGGCCTTTGATAGGGTCGAATGGCCCTTTCTTTTTGAAGTCCTACAAAGGTTTGGACTTGGAAATAATTTCATAAAATGGGTTCAGATAATATGCAATAATGCTACAGCAGAAATCCTAACAAACAGCAATATCTCAAAATCAATAAATATCAATAGAGGATGTTGACAAGGCTATTCACTTTCACCTTTACTGTTTACTATGGCAATTGAACCTTTAGCGATGGCAGTACGTTTACATCCACAAATATATGGAATTAAAGTAGGACCAACAGAACATAAAATCTCCCTGTATGCCGATGACATAATTTTGTTTATGTCGAATCTTAAAAAATCAATTCCGACCTTGTTGAATTTAATAAAGAATTTTGGGGAAATATCAAGATATGAAATAAATAAAACTAAATCTTCAATATTAATGCTAAATGAGACCCAGAGAAATCACCCAGCTCCTGAGGTAAATCAATTCAATGTTGTAAATCAGTTTAAATATTTAGGAATTCAGATTGTGCCTAAGGTAGAATCAGTTGCCAGTGCCAACTATGAAGCCTTAATGACAGACATTAATGAGTTACTTCAGAGATGGATGTCACTACCAATGTCGATGATCGGGAGAATTAATATACTTAAAAGTAATATCTTACCCAAAATGCTTTATTTATTTCAATACATTCCTTTACCACCACCTTCAGATCTATTCTCAAGAATTAAAAAAAGTTAGTGGAATTTATATGGAACAATAGGAAGGCTAGATTACGTCTGCCCTTACTATATTTAAAACCATTTGATCGTGGAGGTCTGAAATGTCCAAACTTTATGTTGTATTACTGGTCAGCACATCTGAGGTCTATGACATATTATTTTTCATCAAATGATCTCCCTCACTGGACTGAAATGGAATCATACAATTTACCTGTACCTCTTCCCTTATTCATATACTCAGACTCGGCAAAAAAATTACAGAAACAAGTTAAAAATCCATTTGTAAAGCATATGATCAAAATATGGTGTGAAACCAAAAAATATTTAAAAGAACCACACTTATTGTCACAATTTAGCCCAATATGGGGTAATCAATATTTTACACCAGGGAGAGCGGATACTGTATTTAAAGTATGGAATTTAAAAGGGATTCAAAAGATTCAAGACTTATATTTGTCATGTTCAGATAACATAATGTCTTTTGAAGAACTGAGGATCAAATTTAATCTTAATAGAACACATTTTTTTTAAATATCTTCAGCTTAGGAACTTTATTCGATCAAATCAAAATAATGCTCTCATCCGACCTACTTATTCATCCTTGGAAAAAATTTTGACGAAAGATAGTAAGAGAAAGGGTATTATTTCAGAGTTTTATAACTCATTAACATTATCCTCAAGTGAAAACTCACAGAAAAGACTGAATTATTGGAAAGAAGACCTGCAAACTGAAATTTCAGAGGAACAATGGGAATTGGCTTGTACAGAAGCTCAAACCAAATCAATAAATGTACGTCTTAAATTGATACATTTTAAATGGTTAATGCGGATGTATGTTACACCGGTGGAGTTAAATAGATATAACAAAAACATACCAGATACGTGCACAAAATGTATGGAAAGTAAAGGAACCCTATTTCATTGTTTATGGGAATGTAGAAAAATTAGAATGTTTTGGGAAGAGGTGAGGGTAACAATTGAAAAAATAATTTCAAAACAAATCATATTGAATCCTAAATTGTTTTTGTTGGGTCTGTATCCAGAAAAACATAACTTTAATAAGAGTGAAAGAGCATTCATAGACCTCAGTTTGCTCAATGCCAAAAAATGTATTGCACTATTGTGGAAAAAGACTGATAGACCAGATGTGACTCAGTGGTTAAGACAGATGTTAACAAACCTTCCACTAGAAAGAATAACATACATACTGAAATCAAAGGAAATTGTGTTTGAAAATATATGGAGACCTTTCATTGATTATGTAAAGAATTTAAACATAACTTTTGAAGAAGAAGGTGAATGATGTGTGTGGACCTTGTAAATTCCAAACTGGTGAATGTATAATATGTATACTTATGTAATGGATTGCCTAGACTAAACAGAGGAGCATTGTTGAAGACCTGTCTTTGTTAGTGGTTGTTGGTGTTTTTAGTACATTTTTTTTAATTACTTTAGTGTTAGTGTTTGATTGTTTGTGTTATGTTTGTAAAAAAAAAAAAGGTTCAATAAAAAATATTGTGGAAAAAAAAAACTGCATTGTTTGGTGTTGTTTTGATGGCTCCAATGCACAGGCGAAGTGCTCTATGCTGCATTCTATTTTTTCCAGTCGTCTTTGCCGCTGCTCCACTAATCATAGATAGATAGATGTACTTTATTGATCCCAAACTGGGAAATTACATGCATCCATAGTCTATTGTTGATCACATTAGTGCTCTGTAAATGTCAATTAAAGCCTTTTTATCTGCACCCCATTCGTGTCCAGCTACAGCTTTTATGAGATTAATGACTTTTTTGCACTTTGTCTCTAGATTTTCAACATGAACTCTCCACGTGTATGCACTATCAAACCACAATCCTAGATATTTGAACTCACTAACTTTCTCTGTTGGCTGATTATGTAATGTTAATGGTTCTGTACCAGTTCTGCGTTTTTTTGTGAAAATCATATAGCAGGTTTTACTGTTTGAAAATTTAAATCCCCACTCATATGACCACTTTTCCACTTTCTCCATTGCTTTCCTGATGTTTCTGAACACAAATTTCTCATTTCTTCCCCTCGTCCATATGGCTCCATCATCTGCATATAGTGCTGTTCTGATGGATCCTTCTTGATCCTCAAACATGTCATTAATCATTATGTTGAATAAAACTGGGCTTATCACACTCCCTTGAGGAACACCATTTTCTATGTCAAAGTCATTAGAAACTTCTGATCCTACTTTACCCCAATTGTCCTGTGTGTTAAAAAATCCATTATCCAATTCTACATTCTACCACCAATGTCCATTTTATTCAATTTGATAAGAAGTCCATCACTCCACAGTGAGTCATAAGCCTTTTCAATATCCAGATAAACTATAACCATTACTTCTTTCATTTTGAGAGGCTTTTCAATATCATTACTTACCCTAACTAGCGCATCCACTGTGGATCTTCCTCTTCTAAAACCATTATGATAGTTGTTTATTAATTGTCTTGGTTCTAGTACATATGAGAGTCTGTAAACTAACACCTTCTCCATCCATTTCCCTAAGTGTGACGTTAATGCTATTGGCCTGTAGTTGCCTGGATGAGCTGGATCTTTCCCTGGCTTATTAAATGGTAAAATTACAGCCTTTTTCCACCCTCTTGGGATAACCCCATCCTTCCATATTCTGTTAAACAATTTCAGCACCAGTTGCATTGATTGCATAGGCAACTGCCGGAACATAGCATAGACCACGTTTACATGTACACAGATAAACTGGTTATGACTGGATTTCTGTAGTTATCCGATTTTTCAAGTGGCCATGTAAACAGAATAATCTGATAAAGGCCATGTAACCAGGGTCATTAACTCAAGTGGTTTACCCAACAATAATCAGTTTATTCAGTGCATGTAAACACAAGAAAACTGATTATTGCCATTATCGGTTTATTCTCAGTAATCAGTTTATTGTGACCATGTAACCGGGGTCATAGCGTCACTGATCATATCCTTGAGCTGTGTATCCACTGTCTTGCAAAGCTTTCTTAAGCTCTTCTTTTTCTTCTTCTGTTAGATTTGATTGGTGGTTGGCAACCAGCTCAAAGGTGTATTACTGCCACTGACTTTATATTTTCCTCATAGCTTTGTGACGTTGTCCTCACAGCCCTGTGACGACCTCCTCACAGCTTTATGATGTTTTCCTCATAGCTTTGTGACGTTTTCTTCATAGCTCTGCAACGTTCTCCCCACAGCTCCGTGACGTCCTCCTGTTATTGCTCTGTGACGTTTTCCTTATAGCTTTGTGACATTTTCTTCATAGCTTTGCGACAATCTCCTCATAGCTTTGCGACATCTTCCTCACAGCCTTCCGACGTAATCCTCATTGCTTTGTGGCTTTGTGACAATGTCTTCCTCAAAGCTTTGTGACGTTTTGGCCAAGATTCAGGATTCATCGAGGTTTTGTTGTCGTCACCCGCGTCACTGCTTAGATCATTCTTCTTCTTCTTCTTCTTCTAGATTGCAATCAGATGATTTCTTTGTTCCCAGTATCTTCTTCTTCTTCTTTAGATTTGATTGGCGGTTGGCAACCAGCTTACAGGTGCATTACCGCCACAGACTTATTATCATCGCTCTATATCTTTGTATAAGGAGTTCTGAACAACTCCTTATGTGTGAAAAAATTATGCGTCCTTGGACTGTGTCCGAGGTGTGGCCGTCCGGTGCTTATTTTGACTCGTCTATATCAACACTTCACTGTATATATCTTCCTCTTCTTCTACTGCCACCAACTCTGCTCTATTTTTCCTCATAGCTTCTTCTTCTTTAGATTTGATTGGCAGTTGGCAACCAGCTTGCAGGTGCATTGCCACCACTGACTTGATTTGTATATTATAGTTAGTTTTTCAAGTATGTCTCAGGGTTGCGTAAATGGATGTGGTGGGGTGGGGAGTGAAGATATGTGTGAGTGTGTCTTAAATCATGTTCTCCTATTTATATGGATGCCGAGAGAAACGCAATTTCGTCTTGCCTGCACTACTGTTGTATGTACAGCAATATGACAATAAAGGTTGATTTGATTTGATTTGATTATCGCATCACCCGCGCCACTGTTTATATCACTCTTCTCCTTCTTCTAGATCTGATTGCTGGCTGGCAACCAGCCCGCAGGTGCGCCATCGCCACCCATGGGGTTGGAGTGTGGACAAGAGAATGGCAGGAAAAGAAAAAAACTAAATTCTTTTCATTAATCCAGTTGCACTTAAATATCTAAATAGAGCTACATATATTTCTATGACTGAGTTTCCTAACATGTTTTTCAAACCAAAACTTAAAATTAGCCCTTGTGGAGGAACAAATAAGTTCAGGCGAGGTGGTGACCTACCACAATCTACATGGACATTCAATCTTCACACTCAGCTAGGCGGCAGGGAGCAGAACAATTTGCATACAGACAGAGAGCCCCTAGGCGACAATCAGAACAATGGCTATTGTTATACATGCCTGGATTAAGGAGAGGAAGTCCGGGCGCCAGTTAATCATGCGATTGATATGTATTGACTGATATGTATTGTATATTAATATGCAAATTGTTCTGCTTCCTGCCGCCTAGCTGAGTGTGAAGATTGAATGTCCATGTAGATTGTGGTGGGTCACCACACCCTTTCCATTACTGCAATCAGATGTTTTCTTTGCTCCTGATATCCCTGACATTCCAACAAAACGTGCTGAACTGTTTCTGGAGAACCACAATGTGCACAGCTGCCAGTTGGGTGTTTACCTACTCTATGTAGGGTCTGGTTCAAAGTAGTATGTTCTATTCTTAATCGGGTGATGAGTATCTCCTCTTTCCTGTTTCTACCAATTCCCATTCCAGAGTCCACCCGCTTTTGAATGTCATAAAGATATCTTCCTGTATCTATTGAGTCCCAATATTCTTGCCACTTTTCCATATTGATTTGCCTTCTGCCTTACTGAGTGAGATCTGCAGATCCACTGTCTCGAATTTCAATGATTCTTTTGCCAAGTCCACATCCTCATTACTTTCTGTTCCAACGTGGGCTGGAACCCAAAGAAAGTTTACTGACTGACCTTTACTGTAGAGGCTGTAAATTAAGGAGTGGATTTCTACAATTAGGTCCTGCCTACACGACTGCAGGACTGAACACTCTTGAGAGCTGTCCAACTATCTGAAGCAATGACTGCATTATTCCTATAACACAGGGTTACAAAAATATTTTTTTGTAAGTTGTCTGTTTTTTCAACTGATTTAAGACAATTTTGCACCACTGAATCAAAAAATGACATCCGTTTCTCTTGATCAGGTAAAAAAAAAAAATCTGATCTTCTGACTAAATCGACTACATTTTTGTGACATTATCGGTCGATTTTTGTTAATATTTCTCATCCGAAATAAATTTTTAAGAGAAAAAATTGTTTTCTAACACAATTTATTGATTAAATGTTACAAACTTCGATTACTGTAAATTGAATAATAGACATTAATAAAGGTAAATACTGTGGTCTATATTAATCATATATCCCATAACCTACATATGTATAAGCATGTGAGAATGTTTGGTGATTACATATGTAAAGCGACTTCACACCTCAGAACAGGACAAAGGTCTCAACCGCTAGTGAAGATCAAAGAGCATCCGAGGCACTGCGGTGGAGACCAGATAGGTCGCCCTGACCCCCCAGGGCCAGGTGGAGGGGTACGAAGACAAAAGAGGGGATTAAGATAGTGAGGGATGTCAGCTTTTGATATGCATGTCTTTTGTTATGTGCAAGTATAAGTTCGTGGAGTCGAAGGTGTTCGCTCTCTCACTTCTTCTGCTGCTGCACCTAGATGAGACTTGTTAGAGGAGCTGATAATAAACTTTGGTTTATAAATCACATCGCCTCGTTATTTCAAGCTCTTCTACACTGGTGACCCTGACGCGAGGATGGACCAGAGGCGTTCCCCCGCGATCAACTCATCTGTGGCAACCCAGGCAGACGCCGGCACCCATGCAGACAGGGGAACAGATGGACGACGTTCCCCCACGGCAGAAGTGATAGAGAGGGCTCAACCGAGCACCAGCGCCGCTGAGAGAGCCGAAGGAAGGCACTCTCACCCTGCGGACACATCAGTGACGGTCCACACAAACGCCGTCACCGTCAAGCTGCCGGACTTCTGGCAGGAAGACCCCGCCTCGTGGTTTCAGCAAGCTGAAGCCCAGTTTGCACTTGTGGGCATCACGGCTGACGATACAAAGTTCTATCACATCGTCGCCAAACTCGACGCCGCCACTTCGAGATGTGCGCGGAGCATAATCCAGCGGCCGCAGGCCCAGGACAAATATAAAGAACTGAAAGCGACCATCGTGGCAAATTTCGTCCCCTCAGCCAAGGAGAGAGCCGAGAGGATCCTGGCGGTCTACGGCCACAGAGGATGCAGACCCAAGGCCCTCACGGAGGACTTGCTGCAACTTAAAGAAGAGGACAATGACAACTTCCTCTTCCAATTCATACTCCTCAGTACACTGCCGCCACACATGAGAGGGACGCTTGCCAACATGCGATGCAGCACCCAGCAGGACTTCTGCACGCTGGCTTACGAAGCTCAACGGCTCATCAACGCCTGCAAGGAACAGACACCCACAGCAGCATCTGCAGACCTCAACGCTGATGTCCGGAGCCACGGGGAGCCACAAACCACCGAGCAGAATCAGCCCGCGGTGACAGCGACACGGCCAAGACGTAACAGACGGAGCAACGTTTGTTATTACCATCACCGCTTCGCCGAGAAGGCTTACAAATGCCTTCCCCCCTGCAAATTTCACGTTCTCGGGAAACGCCAAAGCCGAGAACCGTTAACAGCGGCGGTTCTCGGCGAAAAAAGCAAGCTTTTATATGTGACGGACGGACACACCGGCAAGCAGTTCCTTATCGACACGGGAGCTCAACTAAGTTTTGTCATGCCCTCCCAAGCAGACCGGGCCATGGGCACCCGGGGCAATGGAGCGGTGGCAGCCAACGGCTCCATCATCGACACTTTTGGCGAAAAGAGCCTGCCCCTCCGCATCCACGGCCGCAACTACAGATGGACATTTGTTGTAGCGGCGGTGAGTTTTAACTTGTTGGGCGCAGATTTTTTGTGTGCACATGGGTTATTAGTTGATCTAGCGAACAGACGCTTGGTTAATGCACTGTCCTTTGCTTCTATTCCCTGCTCAGCTCGAGTTTCTCCACCACCCGTGCAGGCCAGCGTCACCACAGCAGGAGGTAAGTTTGATCAACTCCTCACCCAATTTCCAGCACTCACAATTCCCAAATTCTCAGCCACAGTGGCTAAACACGGGGTCGAACACTTTATTCCCACAACGGGCCCACCCGTATTCGCCAAAGCTCGGCGCTTAGACGCGGCCAAGCTCGCCATAGCTCGGGACGAGTTTACCACCCTTGAAAAACTAGGCATTATCAGGCGCTCGAAAAGCCCCTGGGCATCACCACTTCACATGGTCCCGAAATCCGACGGTTCTTGGAGACCGTGCGGCGATTACCGCAGATTAAATAATGCGACAGTGCATGACCGCTACCCAATTCCTCACATCCAAGATTTTTCACTACATCTGGCGGGTGCGCGCATTTTTTCAAAAATAGACCTGGTCCGCGGCTATCATCAAGTCCCAGTTCGAGCAGAGGACATTCCTAAAACAGCTGTAATAACCCCCTTCGGTCTTTTTGAATTTTTGCGGATGCCTTTCGGCCTCAAAGGCGCCGCTCAAACCTTTCAGCGGATGATGGACGCGGTATTACGCGACCTCCCCTTCGTGTTCGTCTACCTCGACGATATGCTGGTAGCCAGCTCGTCTGAGGAAGAACACGAGCAGCATCTCACTATGGTTTTTCAGAGACTAGAAGAGCACGGGTTAATAATCAATCCAGCCAAATGCAAATTCGGCGTGTCACAAATTGATTTTTTAGGACACAGAGTTTCACCGAAGGGGGCAGTCCCACTGCCAGACAAAGTTCACGCAGTAAAAAGTTTCCCACGGCCACAAACGGTCAAATCGCTGCAAGAATTTTTGGGAATGGTTAATTTTTACAACCGTTTCCTCCCCCACGCAGCTCAGCTCATGCAGCCCCTATATGATGCACTCAGAAAACAAAAACCTTCCAACGCGGTCGAATGGACCCCGGAGCGCGAACGCGCCTTTGCGCAAGTAAAAAGTGCCCTAGCTAATGCCACATTGTTGGTTCACCCCGATCCCTCGGCCCGCATTGCGCTAACCACAGACGCTTCAGACCTGGCCATAGGGGCAGTTGTAGAACAACACGTCAGCGGAATCTGGCAACCTTTGGCATTCTTCAGCAAATCGCTAAACCAAACTGAGCGTAAATACAGCACTTTTGACAGGGAGCTGCTAGCGCTTCATTTATCCATCCGCCACTTCCAGTTCTGGTTGGAAGGGCGGCGTTTCACGGCTTTTGTAGACCACAAACCGCTCACCTTTGCGATGGCTAAAATTTCCGAACCGTGGTTAGGCAGGCAACAAAGACAGCTAGCTGCGATTTCAGAGTTCACCACAGACATTCGACATGTGGCAGGCAAACTTAACGTGGTAGCAGACTGCCTCTCTCGCACTGTGACATCGCCAGAGCACGAGGAGACAGATTATACTACCTCAGCCGCAGAACTCTTCGCCAACGCGGACACATACGCAGCCCCAATCCATGCAGGGATAGATTATGCAGCCATGGCAGAGGAGCAAAGTAGTGACGCGGACGTGCGCGCACTCCTGTCTGGACCAGCAGGGTTAAGGCTGGAGGAAAGGGGTTTACGCGACGGTGTGCCCCCCCTAATATGCGACACCTCAACCGGCCGACCTCGCCCGTTAGTCCCAGCTGCATGGCGCGGCCGTATTTTCGACTCGATTCACTCCCTCGCGCACCCAGGTGTGCGCGCTTCGGTTAAAATGGTCGCCGAAAAGTTTGTGTGGCCTGGCCTGCGTAAAAACGTAAAAGAATGGGCAAAGACTTGCATTTCTTGTCAGCGCGCCAAAGTACACAAACACACAAAAGCCCCTCTAGAGCCTTTTCGAATCCCTGCTAGAAGGTTCGACCACGTTCATGTCGACCTCATGGGGCCACTACCTTCCTCCCAAGGTTTCACACATCTGTTAACAATGATAGACCGCACTACGTGCTGGCCGGAGGCAGTCCCTCTGGCGTCAACCACAGCGGAGGAAGTCGCTCGCGTTTTTTTGACAAACTGGGTGGCACGTTTCAGCGTCCCATCGGACATCACGTCCGATAGGGGGCCTCAATTTGTCTCGGAGCTTTGGTCAGCCATGGCCAGCAGCTTAGGGGCGACAATTCACCGCACCACCGCTTATCACCCTCAGGCTAATGGGTTATGCGAGCGTTTTCACAGATCTTTAAAGGCCGCCCTCAGAGCCTCACTAACGGATACAAATTGGGTAAATAAACTTCCCTGGGTTTTATTGGGGTTGCGTGCTGCGCCTAAAGAGGATCTAGACGCCTCCCCAGCAGAATTAGTTTTTGCACAACCTCTCAGGCTCCCAGGTGAATTTTTGCCAGAGAACCCAGAGCCAGGGCATCTTCCAGCCCCGAGGTTTTTTAGGCAGCAACGGACCGGACTCTCTCCCCGGACCGGCACATCACTCTTTTCCACGGATTTTTGTCCCCCAAGCTTTAAAAAACGCTGAATTCGTTTTTGTTAGGCATGAAGCTTTAAAACCAACCTTCCGCCCACCATACGATGGACCATTCAGAGTGCTGGAACCTGGTGATAAACATTTTGTGCTTGATTTTGGGGACAGAAAAGAAACAGTCAGCATTGACAGACTTAAACCTGCCTTCTTGTTGAGAGACGAGCCTGCACGGTTGGCGAGAGCACCTCGGCGGGGTAGACCCCCCAAGAGAAAAGACTCAGCCCCCCTGCAGGGAACAAATAATCACTCTCCTCCCCAAGCTGCAGATTCCTTACAGGAGGGTCCCACCAGGACGCCCAAGCAGACCCACAGCAGATTCGGGAGAAGATTAAAACTCAAGACGGCACAAGGACTGATGCAAACTACTCAACAGTTGTTCACTAATTGTGCTGTAACAGTTTAGGACTGACCTGTGATATTACTATGCTGTTATGATTACCACTGAACTCTCTTAGGAGCATGGCTGCTGGAAAGTTTCTTCTGTGTCAAGAGGTGTAGCAGTTAGTATGTCATAATAATTATCTTAAACTGTGAATTTTTCTATTGTCCTTTTCTTAGTCGTTTGGGGGGGGCTGTGGTCTATATTAATCATATATCCCATAACCTACATATGTATAAGCATGTGAGAATGTTTGGTGATTACATATGTAAAGCGACTTCACACCTCAGAACAGGACAAAGGTCTCAACCGCCAGTGAAGATCAAAGAGCATCCGAGGCACTGCGGTGGAGACCAGATAGGTCGCCCTGACCCCCCAGGGCCAGGTGGAGGGGTACGAAGACAAAAGAGGGGATTAAGATAGTGAGGGATGTCAGCTTTTGATATGCATGTCTTTTGTTATGTGCAAGTATAAGTTCGTGGAGTCGAAGGTGTTCGCTCTCTCACTTCTTCTGCTGCTGCACCTAGATGAGACTTGTTAGAGGAGCTGATAATAAACTTTGGTTTATAAATCACATCACCTTGTTATTTCAAGCTCTTCTACAAATGCATGTAAATTGAATGTTACATCATAACTGTTCAAAATTCAGAGCTTCAACTTCTGTTTATTCAAGCCTCTAGAATGCCCAGCGGCAGGGATGTCTCTCTTCAGAGTCCAACAGTAATCAGCTGTCATGACAATGTCATAAATTGGTGCATGCAAACTCTTCAGAGTTTGAGAAATTTCAAGAAATAAAAAAGAATTTTGCATCATATAAAGCAAAAATACCAGTACATTTAAACAAAAATGTATAAAAAAAAACCCCAACATGTGGTCATACTTCAAAAAGTTGACCTGATTGAGCAAAACCAATGTGATTTTTGGATTCAGCACATCAAAATTGTCCTAAATCATTGGAGAGAAATTATAATTTATCTCCAAAATTATAATGAATAATAATAAATAATATTGGAGATAAATTATAATTTACCTCCAACCACTGTAGAGATAATATAATGGCAACTAGCTGATAAGTGATTACTGGTTCTTTTATTGGAAGATATTTTATACTGAGGAATGTATACCGCAGCTCCACTACGACCAGTTGTAGGGTCCTTGGAACCATCGGTAAATGCTATCAGCATGTTTCTGAAGTTCTGTTCAATATATTTATGCACTACATAATCTGTTGCTGATTGCTTATGTTGCCTCCTCAGTGGTTGTATTTCAAAATCTACCAGTGGCATCTTAAACAGCCATGGAGGAATAACAGACCACAGGACCATTGGGCTAAAATCCATGTGTTTTCAAATCAAATCAAATCAAATCAAATCACCCTTTATTGTCATTCAACTGTACAACCAATCATGTACAGTAGAACGAGATTGTGTTTTACCTATCTACTGTGTTAATCACACACACCCCAAGTGCAGAATCAGAGGGCCGCTGCCATGCAAGGCGCCGCCACAAATTTCCCTCCTCCATTCCATTATTGCTGAGCACCAAGCTGGATGGCAGGAAGTTCCACTTTTATATGGTATCTTCGGCATGACCCGGCCGGGATTTGAACCCCTGCCTCCCAGGTGTGGGGTGGATGCTCTACCAACTGAGCCACCACTCCGGTTTTAATCCTGCCTGCTCAGCAATGGCATCACTTATCCATCCAAAGCTATTAATGTTGGACTCATTGTGTTCCCAGCAATCATTAGAAATAGCTTTTGCAGGATGTGACCTCTTATGCCCCTTCAAGATGATCCAGTATGCCAGCATTAATTTGGTTCTTCTTAATCTTAAGGGCATTTCACCCGTCTCTACTTGGATCGCTGATACTGGATAAGTTTTAAATGCACCACAACATATCCTAAGAGCCTTTGTCTGACATGGTGAGCTCGAGGTCTAACGCAGTTGTATCTTCTTTCACTTCCTTTTTTAAGTTTGCATTTTCTCTGAGTTTATACTCCCTTTGCTGTCTATGACTCTCACCAAGATGTTATCCTCTATGCACTGCTGCAAATGCTCTGCCTAGGACTTCTGCCTTTTCTTTGTCTGATACAGCCATCTTGTCCCCATCCACTAGAGCTGGGACTTTAACTGATACCCTTTTCCCACTCATTTTTATAAACATACCCCTGACATCACCTAGTTCCGCTTTCCTACCAAGGGTGGAACAAAATTCTCTCCATGTTTACCTTTTCCTGTTTTTAATAATCCTTCTAGCTACTGCCCTTTTCTTTTTATAATCTATTAAGTTTTCACTATTCATATTCTTCCTCAGTTCTCTGAATGCCTCGTTTCGCTCCTTTACTGCAATACTACATTCCTCATTCCACCAGGGTACAATCTCCTTCAGACCCTGTGTTAGTTTTCTTAGGTATACTTGCTATTGCAGCTTTCAGAATACTAGTACATAACCGTGCATACCCGTCCATGCCCGTAGAAACCAAGTACAGTGATCCCTCGCTACTTCGCGCTTCACCTTTCGCGCCCTCGTGCATCGCGGATTTTTCAAAAATATTCATCAAAAATTCAAAATTGAGAAATAATGGGCGGGCGCTAGCAGAAGGCAGGGAGACTACATTAGACCATCAGGTATCAACACGGAGAGCAGCACAACTCAAAAATCCACCTCTCTGTTCGCTGTTCTCGTGTTGGCTCGGCTCGGAAATCTCGCAAGCTGATTGGCCGAGACGTTTCACCCCGCAAGCTGATTGGCCGAGACATTTCATCCACCTCCTCTCCCTGCCGAGCGCCCATGAAGGGAGGGAAGACCGCATTCATTGCTCTTTATCGCTCGTGTTACGTAGTCTCGCAGCGTGGAACTTTTTGCTGTTCTCTTGTGCCATTTTGTGCGAAATAGTCTTCCCGTCGAGCCACTACGCCGCCTCCTGCAGCTTCTCCAGCTCTATCGGAAGCTGCCCTCGATGATCCTGCGCTTCTAGCACCTGACGATGAGGCGTCACCTGAGGAGCAGTAAAGCTCTCATTAACCTGTGAAGTAAATCATCTTCATCTTGAGTTACGTATCTTGTTATAAGAATAAAAGAGTTCTAAAAACATATTTATGTACACTTTATTTACATCTACGTATGTATGTACACGTACACACACACACACACGTATCATATGAGAGAGAGAGAGTGAGAGAATGAACGTACGTATTATTTATGGATGACGTCATTAGGGGTGACGCTACTTCGCGGTTTTTCACTTTTCGCGGTCGGTTCTGGAACCCATTAACCGCGATAAGTGAGGGATCACTGTATAAGCAAGTATTTCTGCATGCCCGTTGCTGAAGGGTCTCCTCCTGTCTCAGACGGCTGTGTTGTTCACAGTCATGCCTGCGGCGTACTGCTCAAACCTGAGGTGTTTCATGTTCATGGTATCTTTTCTGACGTGAAACAGTTTTCCTCATTCTATTGCTCTCCGTCTGGTGGGTCTTCTTCTTCTTCGTTCAGACCACTGGTTGAGGGATAGGTGTGTCGTAATTCCAGTTCATGGGCAGGATCATGAAAATAGATCTGAGCATAAAGTGGCTTTTGACCCTGTTCAGGAAGGCCCATGCATACCCGTAGAAACCAAGAAACTGGAGCACCCAGAGAAAATCAGTGCTTTGCTTGGCATTTTACACATTTGTATTGTAGACTGGCAATCTTCAAGGTTACACATTTTTACTGTGTCAGCACCTCTTTAAAAATGACATTGTTGAGAAAGCGACGTTTTTTCTTAGTTTCTTCATCTTGAGCAAGAATGCGAAGACTGTGATGACTCGCTCTGGGCCATTATCATCCACAGCTGCGTGCACACTGGCTCCTCATCAGGCCAGGACTATATAACCTCACTCTGCCTGCAGGCCTGCACGGAGCCGTTTGTCTCCCTGGCTTTATGAAGCACTTCCTACGACTTCCTAGCCAAACCTCACCACGATCGTCCACCTCGCCACCTCGGCATCAACGCTCAGAGGAGATCCTTTCCAAACCAAGTAAGCATCACCTTACTCACCTGTTCTTCGCTACTCCCCTGTGCACAGGCGGAATCTCCCAGCGGCGGAATCATCCCTCTCGGCAGCAGTCTCCGCTCTCTCCTCTCCACCCTCTGCACGGCTACAATGATGCTGGGACAGCGGGCGCTGTCTCCCTGGCCAACGGGTGCTCACCATCTGCCTGGAACAGTAAGCCACAATTACACCTGAGTGATTGTCCATCTTGCTCCTTGCTAATTGTGTGCCTTTGCTCCGTCCATAGGGTTGCCAGGCTGCACGGTGCTTTGCTCACTCCCAGCTGCTCGGAGTCTCCAGCTCACACTCACATACACAACACACTCACACATTCACACACAAGCACTGGTTCAATAAAGATTATTGTATCCATTTCTGAGTCCGTGTCTGTCCCCTGGGTCAGCCATTATGTCAGTACGGCTCCGTCAGAACAACCCATCGAACAGCACGTTAGCACAACAACTTAATAACTTAGGGGCTTGAGTGGCTCAGATTACTTACCAACAACAGGTTATCTTGAATCAGTTGACTCAAATTAACAGCCGGCTGGATCACCTGGCAGGGCAGCAGACGTTTCCACCGACATCAAGCAGTGTTACAGCTCCCGCTAGCTCTTCCGCTAGCCAGGCTAGTCAAGCTACCCCGGCCTGACTCACTCCTGTTCCCACGCCCTCCCGCTTTAGCGGAAAACTAGGGGAGGCTCGTGGGTTCCTCCTCCAGTGTGAGATAGTCTTCCAGCGGGTTCTGCTGGATTTTCCAACTGACCATAGCCGGATAGGTTATATTACAAACCTATTGGAGGGGCGAGCGCTAGCTTGGGCATACACTGTGATGGCTAGGGCAAGCTATGCTACCTTAACCTACAGCCAGTTTGTTAGCGAGTTCAACGAGGTATTCAACCACTCCGACCGGGACAATGTGCTCACCACCTGGCTGTTAAATCTTCGACAGGGGGGCAGGTCCGTGGCGGACTATGCTGTTGATTTCCGGGTGGTAGTGGCGGAGGTGGGGTGGGAGAATGTCTCGTTGTGTAGTATTTTCATCAGGAGCTTGAGCCCTAGCCTGCGGGATGAGTTAGCCCACTTGGAGAAGCCAGAGAAGTTAGCGGCGCTTGTTTCTCTTGCCATTAATTTAGATAATAGGCTGAGGGAGCGGGCATCCAAGCAGAGAGCTTCCAGTCACTCGGGTGTCCAGGTCTTGCGCTCTCCCCAGACCCCGTTACTGGCCTTGCCTTCCTTAGAGTCAGCTGACACACAGCAGCCTATGGTCATGGGGCGAACTAAGCTTTCCCAAGCTGAGAGACAGCGTCGTAGGGAGCTAGGCTTGTGCATGTACTGTGGTAGTGAGGAGCATGAGTTAGAAGCCTGCCCCGTTTGGCCAAAAGAGGGGGTCCGTGCGTCGCAGTAGGGGGACTCACGGACCAACCTCGGCCGAATCCCCTCTCCAAATGTACAATACCCATCAGATTCATTCATAATAAGACTGAACATTGCACACACGCCCTGGTTGACTCAGGAGCTGAGCAGAGCTTCATCTTGGGGGAACTGGCAACCCATCTGGGGCTTCCCTGCCGTCCATTGAAGACTCCCCTACGGCTCATTGCTCTGTCCAGAGCGCCATTGGCGATTGTGACAAAACAAACGGCCCCTGTCTCAGTGATCATCTCCAGAAATCATCGGAAGGATCTCAGCCTGTTCGTCCTGCTGGTTGCCTTCTCCCCGGTCATCTTGGGTTATACCTGGCTCTGGCTCCACAATCCCTCCTTTGACTGGTGCGCAGGAAGCGTGGTGTCCTGGAGCTCCTTCTGCCTCAGCGCTTGCCTCCAGTCCGCCGCATGTGCTCCCTCCACGCCGTTGGTCACCCCCGTCTCTCCTCCTCCCCATCTGTCCAGGTTGCCCACCAAGTATCACGATCTGGGGGCAGTTTTCAGTAAGGCCAAGGCGTTGTCTCTTCCCCCCCGCACCGGCCCTATGACTGTGTCATTAATCTCTGGGCTGGGGCCCCGCTGCCTTCGAGTCGCCTCTACAGCCTGTCGGCGTCGGACCGGGAAGCAATGGAGGCATATATTAAGGAGTCCCTCAGCTCGGGCATTATCCACCCGTCTTCCTTGGCGGTAGGGGCCGGGTTCTTTTTCGTGGGGAAGAAAGATGGCTCCCTAAGGCCGTGTATAGACTTCCGTGCCCTCAACGAGATCACCATCAAGGACAAGTACACGCTGCCTCTGATGAACACGGCTTTTGATTCGCTCCAGGGGGCCTCGATCTTTACCAAACTGGATCTCCGGAACGCATATCATCTGGTGCGGATCAGGGAGGGGGATGAGTGGAAGACTGGTTTCCGGACCCCAAGCGGCTACTTCGAGTACCTGGTGATGCCGTTTGGGCTAACCAACGCTCCGGCCGTCTTCCAGAGACTGATCAGTGATGTTCTTCGTGACTTCCTGGGATCATTCGTCTTCGTCTACCTCGATGACATCTTGATCTTCTCCCGATCCCTGGATGAGCACCGCGTTCACATGAAACAGATGGGTCTTGCAGCGACTCCTGGAGAATAAGCTGTACGTTAAGGCTGAGAAGTGTGAGTTTCATGCCCCCAAGACCTCATTTCTTGGCTTCACCATCGCTCACACTCAGGTCATCCCGGACCCCGACAAGGTGAAGGCCGTTGTGGACTGGCCTCCCCCCTCCTCTAGGAAGCAGCTGCAGCAATTCCTGGGTTTCACCAACTTTTACTGGCACTTTATTAATAACTACAGTGTCATTGGTCTTCCCCTCACCCACCTCACCTCTCCGAAGACGCCTTTCCAGTGGACGGAGGAGGCTGCAGCCGCGTTCGCCGAGCTCAAGACCCGGTTTTCATTCTCCCCCATCTTGACTCAGGTGGATCCCGCGCTACAGTGCCTGGTGGAAGTTGATGCCTCGGACTCTAGGGTGGGGGCCGTGTTGTTCCAGCGTTCTCCGGTGGATGGGGAGGTCCGGTCATGTTCGTTTTTCTCCCACCGACTGTCCCCGGCAGAGAGGAATTACGACATCGGGGATAGGGAGCTAAGCTCGCGCTGGAGGAGTGGCATCACTGGTTGGAGGGGGCTGCCCAACCCTTCGTTGTTTGGACAGATCATAAGAACCTGGAGTACTTAAGGACGGCCAAGCGTCTGAACGCTCGCCAGGTCCGCTGGTCCCCTTGTTCTTTGGCCATTTCAACTTTACCATTACCTACTGTCCCGGGTCTAAGAACACTAAGCCTGATGCACTCTCCAGGCAGTTCTCCCCTGACACAGCGGAGGCACCCGTTCTCCCAATCTTCCCGTCTTCATGCATCGTGGGCGCCCTCTCGTGGGAGATCAAGGACAGGGTCCTGAAGGCGCAGGAGGCGGAACCGGACCCGGGCGGGGGGCCAGCGGGCAAGTTGTTTGTCCCATCCACAGTTCGGGGCGAGGTGATCCACTGGCCCCACTCCTCCAGACTGGCATGCCATCCGGGGGGTTCTCACACGGTCAGGATTCTCCAGAGGTCATTTTGGTGGCCATCGCTCTGGAGGGGCATCGCTGATTACATCCGCGCCTGCCCTCAGTGCACCACCAGCAAGAAGACGCCTTCATCTCCTCCGGCGGGACTGCTTCATCCCCTTCCGGTTCCTGGCAGACTTTGGTCACACATTGCCTTGGACTTTGTTACCGGCCTCCCTCTGTCCGATAAACACACCGTCGTCCTCACTATCGTGGATCGCTTCTCCAAGGCCGCCCACTTCATCCCCCTACTGGTACTGCCCACGGCGAAGGAGACGGCTGATCTGCTGGTGCAGCACGTTGTCAGGCTTCATGGCATACCTGTGGATATCGTCTCTGATCGGGGGCCGCAGTTCATGTCACAGGTATGGAAGTCATTCTGCAATGCTCTGGGGGCTACGGTGAGCCTGTCCTCTGGCTACCACCCACAGAGTAACGGCCAATGTGAGAGAGCTAACCAGGAGCTGGAGGCTGCACTGCGGTGTGTGGTCTCGTCTAATCTGGCCTCATGGAGCGCCCAGCTTCCATGGGTCGAATATACCCATAACTCCACAATGTCTTCTGCCATTGGCATGTCCCCTTTCGAGGCCTCCTTGGGCTACAACCCCCCGCTGTTTCCTGAAGAGGAGGGGGACATTGTCGTGCCATCTGTCCAGGCCCATCTGAGACGCTGTTGGTGGATATGGAGGATGGTCTGAACGGCACTTCAACGCACGGTAGAACGTAACTCCAGGTTCGCTAATCGCCGCATGAGGCCGGCTCCAACCTACCAGGTGGGTCAGCAGGTTTGGCTCTCAACACAACATATTAACCTGAAGGGTGAGAGAATGAAATTGTCGCAATGATTCATTGGTCCATTCCCCATCGGTCGGATTATTAATCCTGTAGCTGTGCGCCTGTCTCTCTCTCCCCCCCTCCGCATCTGTCCCACATTCCATGTGTCCCAGATCAAGCCCTTCTTTTCCAGTCCTCTCTGTCCCCCTCCCAGGTCTCCACCTCCACCGGTCGTGATCGACGGCGACCCAGCGTGGAAAGTCACCTCCATCCTGGATGTCCGCCACTGGGGTCGTGGCGTGCACTACCTGGTGGACTGGGAGGGGTATGGCCCTGAGTAGCGCTCCTGGGTGCGTCCATCCTTCATGTTGGATAAACAACTTATCAGGGACTTCTTCTGGACGCACCCAGGTAGGCTGGATCGGGTGCCAGGAGGCACCCCTCGGGGGGGGGGGGGGGGTGCTGTGATGACTCGCTCTGGGCCGTTATCATCCACAGCTGCGTGCGCACCGGCTCCTCATCAGGCCAGGACTATATAACCTCACTCTGCCTGCAGGCCTGCACGGAGCCATCTATCTCCCTGGCTTCATGAAGCACTTCCTACGACTTCCTAGCCAAACCTCACCATGATCGTCCACCTCGCCACCTCGGCATTAACGCTCGGAGGAGATCCTCTCCAAACCAAGTAAGCATCACCTTACTCACCTGTTCTTTGCTACTCCCCTGTGCACAGACGGACTCTCCCAGCGGCGGAATCATCCCTCTTGGCGGCGGTCTCCGCTCTCTCCTCTCCACCCTCTGCACAGCTACAACGATGCTGGGACAGTGGGCGCTGTCTCCCTGGCCAACGGGTGCTTACCATCTGCCTGGAACAGTAAGCCACAATTACACCTGAGTGATTGTCCATCTTGCTCCTTGCTAATTGTGTGCCTTTGCTCTTTCCATAGGGTTGCCAGGCTGCACGGCGCTCTGCTCACTCCCAGCTGCTCGGAGTCTCCAGCCCGCACTCACATACACAACACAACACACTCATGCATTCACACACAAGCACTGGTTCAATAAAGATAATTGTATCCATTTCTGAGTCCGTGTCTGTTCCCTGGGTCAGCCATTATGTCAAAGACTGCTAGATCTGGCAACTCTGCTCGCGGCAACGTAGAATTGGCCATGGCTGCAGAAATCTGTTGTGCAGAAAACACAAACGTGCTGTAAAGACTGGCCCTGTGACTTATTCACCTTACCAATTTTGAGCCATATAACATCATAAAGACACATTAGTCTAGGCATCATGAGTGATGGTCTATATGACATCATAAAGACACATTTGTCTGTATGACAGCATTGTGAACCCGTAGAAACCTATTTCAGCTAATTAAACATGTTATTCGCAGGAGGCGCAAGAAGCAACAGTTTTGCTAAATTATTAGCTGAAGTGCTATGACACTATGTAAAATACTGAACAGTTTTAGCTGAAAGATTACAAATGCTGAAGCACTTGAGCATCAGTTCAACTCAGGCATCATTGGACTCCAAGCCTGCCTTTATGATGTCATATACAGTGACATCAGGTAACATGTCTTTATGATGTCATCATAGGCCAACATGTCCTTATGATGTCATCATAGGCCATCCTGCCTTCAGTCTTTATGATGTCAAATGCAGTGACATCAGGCAACATGTCTTTATGATGTCATCACAGGTCATCCTTACATGTCTTTATGATGTCATATACATCAAGGCTGCATTCATGTCTTTATGATGTCATATACAGTGAGTCCATGCCTGAAAGCCTCTTTTTGCTCAGATTGTACTATGGACGAGGGGAAGAAATGAGAAATTTGTGTTCAAAAACATTACATCAGGAAAGCAATGGAGAAAGTGGAAAAGTGGTCATATGACTGGGGATTTAAATTTTCAAACAGTAAAACCTGCTATATGACTTTCACAAAAAAATGCAGAACTGGTACAGAACCATTAACATTATATAATCAACCAATAGAGAAAGTCAGTGAGTTCAAATATCTAGGATTGTGGTTTGATAGTGCATACCACATGGAGAGTTCATATTGAAAATCTGGAGACAAAATGAAAAAAGTCATTAATTTCATAAAAGCTGTAGCTGCACACAAATGGGGTGCAGATAAACAGGCATTAATTGGCATTTACAGATCACTAATGTGATCGACAATAGACTACGGGTGCATGATTTATGGAGCAGCGACAAAGACGACTCTGGAAAAAATAAAATGCAGCATAGAGCGCTTCGTCTGTGCATTGAAGCCATCAAAACAACACCAAACAATGCAGTTTTAATAGAAGCAGGAGAAATGCCGATGGAATTGAGAAGAGATAAACTCGCATTATCATACTGGGTCAAGCTGAAAGGAAGTGTGACAAAGCAAATATTTCAAAAACAACAGTACAAGACTGCTGGGAATACTCTAATTTCCAGGGACATGGGTTTGGGTGGACAATTGAAAGAAGGACCAGGATGTATGGCCTGCACACTTGATATAGCAAACACCAGTCCAGTGAGTAATATTCCCCCTTGGCTGTTTCCGGGAATAGAAGTAGACGCTAGTCTGCTAATGAGGGAAAAGGATTGGCATATGAGTGAAGCTGGTGTTAAAACAAGCATTTACCTCAGCAACAACTATAACTTCTTACAGCTCTATACTGACGGTTCAAAGAATAAAGAGGGCTCTGTTGGAATTGGGAGTATACATTCCTGTCACCATGGGATGAGACGCCGGGTTCCGGCGCTCAGACCATGCCCCTTCTCATCCCTGCCTCTCATTGGGCAGCGTCTCAGCAAGCTCCCAGCTGTCAGTGTTACGGGACGGCTGGGGCCAATTAATCCTCATCAGCTGGGGCGCTGCTAATGAGGATAAAAAGGAGCAGCTTCGATTATTCGGGGCTGCGACTTAAGCACTGTTAGGCTGAAGCCCCTACGCCTGATGTCAGCTCTCTACTCCTCTTGCAGCATTCTTATGAGTATTACCCGCTGTGAGTATTCATGCCTTGTACCCCTATGCCCGGTGCTAGCTCTCTACTCCTGTGTTGTACAACTCGTGAGTGTTCCTCTGTATGAATATCTGTGCTTTCCTTATCCCTCACCCCTTGCCTTTAATAAAACATCTCAACTCACTGGCTCGCCCTTGGCTCTCACTGTGTGGCTCCCCAGAGCCACACGTAACAATTCCAGAGTTTAAAGTGACCGTTGCAAAAAGACTCTCCAACCATACATCCGTGTTTACAGCAGAGATGGTGGCAATAATTATTGCTTTGCAGTGAGTGGAGGAGGTCAGACCGGACCGGGTGGTGGTGTGCACGGACTCACTTGCAGCGCTAAAAACCATACAGACACTAAAATCTACAAGGGAAGACCTGGTGATTGAGCTATATCACAGTTTATTTAAGGTACACAGGGGTGGTGGAGAGGTTCAGTTTTGTTGGGTTCCTGCACATGAAGGGTTGAAAGGGAATGACTGTGCAGACAAATTAGCAAAACGTACTCTTGGGAAAGAAATAACTATACCATTGTCTCTTGGAAAAGGTGAAGGGAAAGCAGTAATCAAGAAAAAAGGAACTGAGCTATAGCAAAAAAGATGGGATGAAGATCATAAAGGTAGATCGTATTACAAAATACAAAAATCTATTGCAATAAAGAATTTCATAACAACCAAAAGGAGGGAAGACATCATTACGGCAAGACTCAGACTGGATCACACACATTTAAATGGCACTTTATTCACCATGGGGAAAAGCGAAGGTGACAAATGTAGAGAATGTGGAGTAAAAGAAAATGTCGAGCACATCTTATTACACTGTCACAAATACGGAAATGAAAGACAGATAATGGAAAATGAAGTTTGAGAAGCCGGTAGGGAATGGGATTTAACTGGGATTCCGGGAACAGATGGAGATGGGGAGGCAATAAGAATCACGAGGAGGGCTCTTTTCTCTTTTTTAAATAACACAGGATTAAGTCATAGAATTTAGGGGTCAGGATCAGATGACATAATGTTACACACTGTTGTACAGTAGGTGGCAGTATGCACCTTTCAGTTGTTTGCTATCCGCCAGTAACCGAGAGAAGAAGAAGAATAATGATCCTGTCCATGAACTGGAATTATGACGCACCTATCCCTCAACCCCTGGTCTCAATGAAGAAGAATCTAAAGGCGCTTTTCCACTAGCACCGCCCAGCCCCAATTGAAAACCCGACTCTACTCACTTCGGTTCGGTTCAGCCTCGGTTGCTTTTCAACATTACTGCTGGCGCACCTGCTGGCACACCTGCGGTGGGTGGGATTTCCTGAACAGCAGGCGGCGCCACACTCTCGTGACGTCAAACACGCGACCGAATCCTCCACAACAAAGAAAATGGCTGATGACGAGGAGAGAAGGAAGGAGGAAGGAGAGAGGAATGACTGTGACATGAAACTGGTTAAATCTATGGTGCTGACTTGTTGTGCTCTGCACAATCTGTGTGAGAGTCATGGAGAGACGTTTGACACTACATTGGATGATGCAGTAGATGAAACAGTGGTGGCAGTGGCACAGGGAGCAGAGGAGCAGGGAGCCGATATACGAGATGCTGTGCTGTGATGCAGTACCTATTTCGCCCACATTTATGTACATACATATTTCAAAAATGTTTTTTGTAAATAAAATGTTGTGCATGGTCCATCTACCTGTCCTCTTGTTCCTAACGCTTATCTGTTAAGAAGGTGCGACGCATCAGCCTAATGATGAGTACACACTTCTCACTGTTGTGATAATTGCTCACGCTTGAGCGCTCTGCCAGCCCCGCTGTGGGGGTCACACACACGACGTGTTCCTCCCCACACTCTCAATAATTTTTTTTCCCGTATATTTTTCTCTTTGGCGTACAGAAATGGCAATACGCCCATATTTGCTAAAATTGCATTTTCCCCGTATTAAAATACGGCAAAACCGTATCACTTGACAGGTATGTAATTACATGCAGAAACACCGCACAGGCCATCTT
Organism: Pholidichthys leucotaenia; assembly: GCA_020510985.1. Taxonomy (NCBI): domain Eukaryota; kingdom Metazoa; phylum Chordata; class Actinopteri; order Cichliformes; family Pholidichthyidae; genus Pholidichthys; species Pholidichthys leucotaenia. The sequence goes on along the minus strand of CM035839.1, from coordinate 316,388,666 downwards.
CACAAAAATCCAGCTCGACAAGCCACTTTTGCTTAGGTGGAAATGCAAATTGAACTATAAATCATGTGCTGATACATATGTAAAGGTCTCCCACTTTTACTTACAAATTGATTTTTAATTTTTGGGAAAAGGGAATATAAATTTTGCACTTGTTGGTAACAACAGTTGTGTGCAACAAAAACACAGTTGTGTATCCTTGTCCGATTTGTCTACTGTTATTAGTGCCAAATTTTTGGTAGATTCCTTCTTAATTTATTAAATTTTGACTGGTGATGCAACATTCAACTTACATGTACTTACCTTTATCATTGTCTACTGTACAAGTTAAAGCACACCTGTACAACTGCTTATAACATAAAAAATGTACCCGTTCAAGAGAAATGGATTCAGCATTGCAAATTTGTTTAAAAAAAAAAAAAAAACCTACCAAGACATTATGTTTCGTTGTGTTGTTAAAAATTAAATTACCTTTAGAAGGCTATACACCTGACCTGATGAACAGCAGCATGTGGAGTGAACAGAGAATGGAATGTGTATGTAATTATTGGCTTTTCTCATACGGTGTCATAACAGATAAACCAGACTTTTGATGCAAACAATACAATTTTATTCCAGAAGCAAAATTTACAAACAAAAAAACAGACTGGGCGGGAAGAGACATGGTTAGACATGCCGACTGCTAAATGCGTCCACAAGCCTGCCAAATAGGGTCAGGAAATCTCTGTTGAATGATGACATCTCTGCGAGCTCTTCCCTTCGTAACACAGCGTCCTGCTCCAGGGCTTCACGCGCATCTGCCCGCACATCTGCGGCCACCTGTCGCAAATGCTGCATGTACTCCTGATGGTGTTCTTGCCGCTGGTCATGTTGCCGTTCCAAGAGCCGCATCTCTTCGTCATGCATGTTGACCATCGCTAATGTAGATAGAAAGACAGAAAGGCATGGTTGTTAAAGCTGGATCACTACATATATTATGGAATTACACAGGTGAAAGTCTGTGGTGGAATGTCACTATTATATTATGCTTCATTGCTGTATATAAGCTCAACTGTCATGTTGCTGCCCCTCAGTAGAGCAGATTTTGCAACACGCAGGGTGCTGTCTTCGGCTGCAGCCCCCCTGCAAAACTAAAAAGGATTAAGATTAAGAATATGGATGGATGGATGGGTAATGTTTAAACTAGTTGCTTGTAGTGTGGCCGCAGAAATCTGAATGGGTTAATACAGTCAGCTGACGCGAAGCATTTCAATGAAGCATGTGGATTTCAACGGCAGTTCATGCGCTTTATTTGTTTTTCAAAAACAGGAGTTACAACAGCACTTCAATCACCACACCTAAAAATGGTTGTGGAACACCGATAAGTGAAGACCAAAGAATAACCTTTTTGTACATTTAAAAAGACATTTTCAATTAATTAATATGCAGCTACAGGAAATTGCATTAATCAATTTGGTACATAACTTGTTAGGCTCCAGCCCCCCCGCGACCTGTAAAGGATTAAGCGGTAGAAGATGGATGGATGGATGGATGGATGGATGGATGGATGGATTTTCGAACCTGGTTTCCGCTGGACCTGTTTCAACCAAAAAAAAAAAAAAAACGTGGTTATTGTGCCTTACCGGCACTTGAACGTGATCCAGATGGAGCTGGTGATGTGGCTGACATCGGAGCCGATCCAGATGGCGCTCCGCCAGACGCAGATGCAGTGCCAGGAGAGTCCGCTGTGTCCATGTCCACTGAGGTGGACCCCTGTGATATGAACTGCGATTCTAGAAAGAAAATGCACGCAATTTAAAACTTAACACCAAAGTGCAACATGTACACAACACTCTCAAGTTTTTAACCGGAATACAATAAGCGTAATTCAGCGTTTTGTTCGTGCTAATACTTAACACAAAGCAAGCGTGAGTCTGCAGTTGGCTGCAAAACAATAGGAAAGCCTCAGTAACAACCATTACCCACAATCTAACAACCTTCCTATTTCTTAAAAACAGTGAGCTTGGCACAGAAAGGATAAAGTGGCGAAAAGATGCGCAATATCAAAACAACACTCACCATCCACGGTTTCCAAGGCTGTGACCGTGACTGTGGCCGTGACTGTGGCCGTGTCGAACCCAATGTCTCTCAGCGAACCACTTCCACTCCTTCTGATCCGCTGCACTTCGAGCATTGTGGTCCTTCACTGCTCGGTAATCGCTTTTCAGCTTTTTCAGCTTCTCCCGACACTGTTTGGCAGTACGGATGTGCCCTTGGGAAGCCATCTGCTCGGACACCTGCATTTCGAGTAGATCCGTCCAACTCGCGCTGGATGCGAGCATCGCCTAATATAGAAAGAAAATTGCGCACCTCCTAATATATAATATTAGGAGTATATTATTATATAAGTATATTATACAGTATATTAATATAATATACCGTATTAAAGGGGCGCACCGTGTTCACTGGCTGAACAATTACAAATGGCGGTCGTGGAGTAAATTCAGCAGAAAAAGTCGCTTTCATGACGGTACGACCTGACCAATCAGCGGCGACCAGTCTCTTAAAGTCATATCACAGCCATACTCAGCCCTACTCAGCTCAGTTAGACCCTGCCCTGGATCAGGTACTAAAAAAGTACCTGCTAACCGGTGCTGGGGCTAATGGAAAATGCTCAAACGCGGGCTGAGTGGTGCGGTGTAGGGCTAAGTGAGGCTAGTGGAAAAGGGCCTTTAGAGAAGAAGAGCTTTAAAAGGCTAAGACTGAAGACAAAGAGAAGAAGAAGAAGATTGGGACCGCATTTACGTCTGTGTTCGGCTGGCGGTAGGATTGATTTGTTTGAGGCGGATAGCAAAAACTGTACACTGTCTGTAGCATTATGGCATCTAGCTCTCACGGGTACGATAAAGATGAGGTGGGCTGGACACTATCCTGGCCTGGGGGCCGAAAAAAAGCAGCTAGGGGGGCACCAAGACTTAGAAGCGGGTCAGATGAGAGTGATGCGGGAGGAAGTAACAATGCGAAGAAAACACGAACTGGCCAAAATGGATGACAGTTTGAGGATGTAGGGAACAACTGCAAGGTTGTCATTGAGTTCAATTAGGGTGGGGGGCACTATCACCAGGTTAAGCTAACAAAAGCAATTGAGAAAGAAATTGGGAGATTTAAGTTTACAAAATTCTTTAAGAATAACCAGCTGTTAATTCATGCCACAAGTAAACAACAGCAACAGAAAATACTGACAATGACATGTCTAAACGGAGAACAAATGAAGGCGCATGTTACTGGCGTGACAGCTAACTTGAGGGGAGTTATATCAGGTGTCCCTTTGTGCATGTCTATGGAAGAAGTGAAAAACGAGATCCAAGGAGGAAAGGTGAAGGATGTGAAAAGGCTACAGAGTAAAAAAGAAGGTTTGCTGAAGGACACAGTCTGTTATGATTCAGTTTGAGGAAACACTCCCTAAATCACTCCTAATAGGATACATGTATTTCAGTGTCAGAGAATACGTCCCAAAGCCACTCAGGTGCTACAAATGTCAAAGGATGGGTCACACTGCTCAGCAATGTAGGGGAAAGCTAAGATGTGCTAGATGTGGAGGGGAGCATGAATATGGTAAATATGACAAGGACGCCAAAGTGAAGTGTTGCAACTGCGGGGGTGAGCACAGTGCTGCATATGGAGGATGTGTTGTGCAGAGGGAAGCTAGACAAGTCCAGGAAATCAGAATAACTAAGAAAATCTTGTATGCTGAAGCTCTAAAGACAGTTAGAGAGGCAGGAACAGTCAGAAACACAGCAGGCCTTCCTCAAAGAAGTTCAGTTCAAATGGAAGCCCAGCAATCAACGGGTCCCACGCAAGCACAGGACCATGCAGCTGCAAGGAATGTTTGTGTTCACAAATGCAAAATGGATGATGACACATTTAGTTAAGATTAAGAGGACAAACTTTATAGCTTTTATCTGCCACACCATGAATGTTGCTGCACAGCTAAAGTGAAAGCTATCACAGGTGATCAGATTCATGCTTTATTGAAAGCTGAAACTGGGGAGACTGCACATGCTGAAACAAGACCTTAATTATGGTACTACACATACTACAGTGGAATGCGAGGAGTCTTATAACAAATGGACAAGAACTCAAGAAGTATCTTTACGAACTAGAAGTTGTTCCACAGGTAGTGTGTGTACAGGAGACATGGCTTCAACCTCACTTAAGATTTTGTTATTCCAGGATACAGTTCAATCAGACAGGATAGAATTAACACTGTAAATGGAGGAGGATGTGTCACTTTCATTAAAGATGGCCTGGCGTATAGGGTGATTCCCTCCCCTGAAGATATAGAGTGTAATATTATTGAAATATGTAGGCCAAATGGACAAGGAAATATTAAGCTGATTACTTATTACAACCCACGTAGGACGTTACCAGCAGATATTTTCAGTGTTATGGCAGGGGAAGGGCATATGAAAGAGGTATGGTGTGGAGACTTTAATGCCCACAGTAGCTTGTGGGGAAGCACACATACAGATAACAATGGAAATGTTGTGGAAGAGATGTTAGATGAAAGATTGTTAATTTATCTAAACAGTGGTGAAGGTACCAGGGTGGATGTGCATAGGGGCACATTCTCATGTATTGACCTGACTCTGGTATCTGATTCTTTAGTGAGCACCTGTGAATGGACGGTTATGAATAACTATGGGAAGTGATCACTTCCCAATACTTACAGTCATTAAAACTGAAGTATGTATACAAGAGGGAAGATGTTTTACAAGATGGTGTTTTGACAAGGCAGATTGGGGAAAATTTAGACAATACTGTGTTCAGTTGTGTCAGTTGGTAACATCAGAAGGTGGCATAGAAGAGTGTTCAAGTCAGGTAACCAATCACATTCTGAATGCTGCAATAGCAAGTATACCTAAGAAAACAACACAGGGTAGGAAGATGGCTGTACCCTGGTGGAATGACGAATGTAGTATTGCAATAAAAGAGCGAAACAAGGCATTCAGAGAGCTGAGGAAGAATATGACTATTGAAAACTTAAGAGTATAAAAAGAAAAGGGCAGTAGCTAGTAGCTCGAAGGATTATTAAAAACAGGAAAAGGTCAGCATGGAGAGAATTTTGTTCCACCCTTGGTAGGAAAACAGAACTAGGTGATGTCTGGGGTATGTTTAAAAAAATGAGTGGGAAAAGGGTATCAGTTAAAATTCCAGCTTTAGTGGATGGGGACAAGATGGCTGTATCAGACAAAGCAAAGTCAGAAGTCCTAGGTAGAGCATTTGCAGCAGTGCATAGAGGAGACCATCTTGGTGAGAGTCAAAGACAGCAAAAGCAGCAAAAACGCAGAAAATGCAAACTTAAAAAATGAAATGAAAGAGGAGATGACTGTGCTAGACCTCAAGCTCACAATGTCTGAGCTTAAGAGAGCTTTTGCAAGATAGTGGTTACACAGCTCCAGGATATGATCAGTTAAGCTATGCTACGTTCCGGCAGTTGCCTATGCAATCAATGCAACTGGTGCTGAAATTGTTTAACAGGATATGGAAGGAGGGGGTTATCTCAAGTGGGTGGAAAAAGGCTGTAATTTTACCATTTAATAAGCCAGGGAAAGATCCAGCTCATCCAGGCAACTACAGGCTAATAGCATTAACATCACATTTAGGGAAATGGATGGAGAAGGTGTTAGTTTACAGACTCTCATATGTATTAGAGCAAAAACGATTAATAAATGACTATCATAATGGTTTTAGAAGAGGAAGATCCACAGTGGATGCACTAGTTAGGGTAAGTAATGATATTGAAAAGACTCTCAAAATGAAAGAAATAATGGTTATAGTTTATCTGGATATTGAAAAGGCTTATGACTCATTGTGGAGTGATGGACTTCTTATGAAATTGAATAAAATGGACATTGGTGGTAGGATGTATAATTGGATAATGGATTTTTTAACACACAGGACAATTGGGGTAAAGTAGGATCAGAAGTTTCTAATGACTTTGACATAGAAAATGGTGTTCCTCAGGGGAGTGTGATAAGCCCAGTTTTATTCAATATAATGATTAATGACATGTTGGAGGATCAAGAGGGATCCATCAAAACAGCACTATATGCAGATGATGGAGCCATATGGACGAGGGGAAGAAATGAGAAATTTGTGTTCAGAAACATCAGGAAAGCAATGGAGAAAGTGGAAAAGTGATCATATGAGTGGGGATTTAAATTTTCAAACAGTAAAACCTGCTATATGACTTTCACAAAAAAACGCAGAACTGGTACAGAACCATTAACATTATATAATCAACCAATAGAGAAAGTCAGTGAATTCAAATATCTAGGATTGTGGTTTGATAGTGCATACACATGGAGAGTTCATGTTGAAAATCTGGAGACAAAATGCAAAAAAGTCATTAATCTCATAAAAGCTGTAGCTGGACACGAATGGGGTGCAGATAAACAGGCATTAATTTACAGAGCACTAACGCAATCGACAATAGGCTACGGATGCATGATTTATGGAGCAGCAGCAAAGACGACTCTGGAAAAAATAGACAGAATGCAGCATACAGCGCATCGCCTGTGCATTAGAGCCGTCAAAACAACACCAAACAATGTAGTTTTAATAGAAGCAGGAGAAATGCCAATGGATTTGAGAAGAGATAAACTCGCATTATCATACTGGGTCAAGCTGAAAGGAAGTGACGAAGCAAATATTGCATAAACAACAGTACAAGACTGCTGGGAATACTCTAATTTCCAGGGACATGGGTTGAATTGAAAGAAGGACCAGAATGTATGGGCTGCACACTATTGATAAAGCTAACACCCGTCCAGTGAGTAATGTTCCTCCTTGGCTGTTTCCGGGAATAGAAGTAGACGCTAATCAGATCACATTACAAAATACAAAAATCTATTGCAATAAAGAATTTCATAACAACCAAAAGGAGGGAAGACATCATTATGGCAAGATTCAGACTGGGTCACACACGTTTAAACGGCACTTTATTCACATGGGTAAAAGCGAAAATGACAAATGTGGAGAATGTGGAGTAAAAGAAAATGTCAAGCACATCTTATTACACTGTCACAAATACGGAAATGAAAGACAGATAATGGAAACTGAAGTTTGAGAGGCCGGTAGGGAATGGGATTTAACTGGGATTCTGGGAACAGATGGAGATAGAGAGGCAATAAGAATCACGAGAAAGGCTCTTTTCTCTTTTTTTATATAACACAGGATTAAGTCATAGAATTTAGGGGTCGGGCTCAGATGACATAATGTTACACACTCTTGCACAGTAGGTGGCAGTATGCACCTTTCAGTTGTTTGCTATCCGCCAGTAACCAAGAGAAGAAGAAGAAGAAGAAGAAGAAGACCCACCAGATGGAGAGCAATAGAATGACGACAACTGCTGCACGTCAAAAAAGATGTCACCGGGCTGCACGGTGGCGCAGTGGTTTAGCACTGTGGCAGCACAGTTTTACCCTCGGCCGGGGGATCGCGGGGATCATGAGATCGTGGGTTCGATCCCAGCCCCCGACCAACAGTGAGCTGTGTGGAGTTTGCATGTTCTCCCCGTGTTGCGCGGGTTTACTCCGGGATTTCTCCGGTTTCCTCCCGCATACCAAAAACATGTAGGTTTAGGGCGCTCGCGCACGCAGCGACCAGCAGCCGGTGGCTTGTCACCAGACTGCAAACCAAGTCTACCTACGGGTACAAATAAGTAACAAAAAAAAAAAAAAATGAAGACGAAACACCTGAGGTTCCAGCAGTACATTGCACCCGTCTGAGACAGGAGGACACCCTTCACCAGAATAGGGTATAACACACAAGGGATGCACAAACAGACAGGAAACGTGGCAGTGCGCCATGTATGTGCTGAGTCACTTGAAGCCCGTAATGCCCGCAAAGGATCAAGAAGCAACATTGTTGCTAAATTATTAGCTGAAGTGCTATGAATGAATGAATGAATGAATGAATGAATTTATTTTATTTCGGATAGTACATTACAGGTTAAAAGAAACTGTATAATATAACAACAAGGTCAAATTAGACAAAGACTCCTTCTACTATACAATTCCACGTGAGTTATCCGAAATGGGTGATGGCTGAAGCCGCAGCTTATATTGCCCACCCATATTCCATCCAAGAATTCAAAGGAGAAAAAAGAGAAAACAAGACAAGAGCGATTACAATTTAAAACAAGGCTAAGACAAAATGTGACTGAGAGAAAAAGAAAAACTGAGCTAGTCTAAGTTAAGCGGTTACTATTCAAAAACAAATCTAAGACATAGTGTCACAAAGAAAAAAAGAAAAAAAAACTAAGCTACAACACAACACAGGCTGGAAATGTCAATCCTTATGTGAGTTTACATGTCGTCTTGTAAATATGTTTGGAGTATTTCTTCCTTTAGTTTTTGTTTAAATTGTCCAAGCTTTGTACATGATTTTAATTCAGGTCCAAAATCGTTCCATAATCTGACTCCTTGCACTGAAATACAGTGTTGCTTGGTGGTTGTTCTCACTGTAGGCTTTTGAAATATACATGTTCCTCTGAAGTGATATCGTTTCTCCCTTGTTTGGAACAACTTTTGGATATTTGCGGGCAGTGAGAGATTCTTCACTTTGAACATTATTATTGCGGTTTTAAAGTCAATCAGATCTTTCAACTTGAGAGTTTTTTGTTTAAGAAAAAGTGGGTTTGTTGGTTCCCTGTAAGCTGCTTTGTTGATTATTCTAATAGCTCTCTTTTGAAGCATAAAGAGTGGATATACTGTATGTTTGTTTTATATGTATTTCCCCATACTTCATTACAATATGTCATGTATGGGAGTATTAATGAATGATACAAGGTGTATAGTGTGGGTTGATTCAGCAAATTGTTCACTCTGTGTAATATTGCAATTGATTTGGATACTTTACCTTTTATATAATTAATATGTGGCTTCCAACACAGTTTGTTATCAATTATTACTCCAAGGAATTTAGTTTCGGATACCCTTTCAATCTCTACACCATTTACACTGAGTTTGGGTACTGGGTAGTGGGTAGTAGTATGACACTATGTAAAATACTGAAGTTTTAGCTGAAAGGTTAAAAAAAATGCTGAACCACTTGAGCTGAAATGCTGCTAAATTATTAGCTGAAGTGCTATGACACTATGTAAAATACTGAACAGTTTTAGCTGAAAGGCTAAAAATGCTGAAATAGCTGAAAAATGCAAAATTTGAGCCTTGAGCTATAAAAATGCTAGCTTACATGCTCAGTCTAAACTTGAAAAATGTTAGCATAAAAGCAAAAATAGCTAAGTGTTGTAGGAAGTTAGCTCAAAAGTGCTAAATATAAGTGTAAAACTTAAAAATGCTTGCTTCCATACTACGCCTTCTCCCTATCAGAGAAGGTGTCTTGGCTAACGGGAGCTTAGACATCTTGCTTCTTTTATGTCACTTCTGTTTGAAACAAACAGTAAGTTATTCAAAAATCAACCTTGACTTGTGCTGAAATTTATAGACACAGTCAGTGTGGACTGAGCTCTCAAGACAAATCTCATACAACAAAAGAGAATTTTTTTTTTTTTTTTTTTTACCTTGTAATTGGTTGGAAGGTGAGATGTGGTATTCAGCAAGCCTGCTTAATAGTGTCCTAATGTCACCCACCGCTGTTCTAAATGTGTCAGATCAGAGGAGCCTCTGTGATGCCGTCACTGATGATGTCACAAAAGCGTTCTAAGAACTGAAATGAAATGTTTACTATTCCAAAGCAACAGTAACCATGGTGACCAGGCTTATGATTCATTTACAAACATTTACCTGTGCATACCCATCCATGCCCATAGAAACCAATTATAAGCAAGTATTTCTGCATGCCCATTGCTGAAGGGTCTCCCCTTGTCTCAGACGGCTGTGTTGTTCACAGTCATGCCTGCGGCGTACTGGTGGAACCTGAGGTGTTTCATGTTCACGGCATCGTTTCTGACGTGCAGCAGTTCTCATTCTATTGCTCTCCATCTGGTCGGTCTTCTTCTTCTTTGTTCAGACCACTGGTTGAGGGATAGGTGCGTCGTAATTCCAGTTCATGGGCACGATCCTGAAAAAGTAGCTTTCGACCCTGTTCAGGAAGGCCCGTGCATGCCCGTAGAAACCAAGAAACCAGAGCACCCGGAGAAAATCAGTGCTTTGCTTGGCATTTTTCACATTTGTAGTGTAGACTGGCATTCGTCAAGGTTACACATTTGCTGTCATGTAGGCATGGCGAGTTGTCCTATGATGCCTGAGTTCATAGGACGCGCTATGATGATGAGGCAGAAATCATAGGCCGTCCTATGATGTTTTAGAAACGTGCTTTAAAGTCTGTCATACCCTATGCTGGTGAAGGGTGTCCTCCTGTCTCAGACGGGTGCGATGTACTGCTGGAACCTCAGGTGTTTCGTCTTCATGGCATCTTTTCTGACGTGCAGCAGTTGTCGTCATTCTATTGCTCTCCATCTGGTGGGTCGTCTTCTTCTTCTTCTTCGTTGAGACCACTGGTTGAGGGATAGGAGCGTCGTAATTCCAGTTCTTCTTCTTCTCTCGGTTACTGGTGGATAGTAAACAACTGAAAGGTGCATACCACCACCTACTGTACAAGAGTGTGTAACATTATGTCATCTGAGCCCAACCCTTAAATTCTATGACTTAATCCAGTGTTATTTAAAAAAGAGAAAAGAGCCCTTCTCGTGATTCTTATTGCCTCTCCATTGCCATCTGTTCCCATAATCCCAGTTAAATCCCATTCCCTACCGGCTTCTCGAACTTCAGTTTCCATTATCTGTCTTTCATTTCTGTATTTGTGACAGTGTAATAAGATGTGCTTGACATTTTCTTTTACTCCACATTCTCCACATTTGTCACTTTAGCTTTTCCCCATGTGAATAAAGTGCCATTTAAACGTGTGTGATCCAGTCTGAGTCTTGCCATAATGATGTCTTCCCTCCTTTTGGTTGTTATGAAATTCTTTATTGCAATAGATTTTTGTATTTTGTAATACGATCTACCTTTATGATCTTCATCCCATCTTTTTTGACATAGCTCAGTTCCTTTTTTCTTGATTACTGCTTTCCCTTCACCTTTTCCAAGAGACAATGGTATAGTTATGTCTTTTCCAAGAGCACTTTTTGTTAATTTGTCTGCACAGTAATTCCCTTTCAACCCTTCATGTGCAGGAACCCAACAAAATTGAACTTGTCCACCACCATGTGTACCCTAAATAAACTGTGATATACAGTAGCTCAATCACAAGCCTTCCCTTGTAGATTTTAGTGTCTGTATGGTTTTTAGCGCTGCAAGTGAGTCCGTGCACGCCACCACCCGGTCCGGTCTGACCTCCTCCACCCACTGCAAAGCAATAATTATTGCCACCATCTCTGCTGTAAACAGGGATGTATAGTTGGAGAGTCTTTTTGCGATGGTCACTTTAAATTCTGGGATGTATACTCCCAACTCCAACAGAGCCCTCTTTATTCTTTGGACCATCAGTATAGAGCTGTAAGAAGTTATAGTAATTATTCTTGAGGTAAATGCTTGTTTTAACACCAACTTCACTCATATGCCAATCCTTTTCCGTCATTAGCAGACTAGCGTCTACTTCTATTCCTGGAAACAGCCAAGGGGGAACATTACTCACTGGACTGGTGTTAGCTTTATCAATAGTGTGCAGCCCATACATTCTGGTCCTTCTTTCAGTTGTCCTTCCAAATCCATGTCCCTGGAAATTAGAGTATTCCCAGCAGTCTTGTAGTGTTGTTTTTGAAATATTTGCTTCGTCACTTCCTTTCAGCTCGACCCAGTATGATAATGTGAGTTTATCTCTTCTCAAATCCATTGGCATTTCTCCTGCTTCTATTAAAACTGCATTGTTTGGTGTTGTTTTGACGGCTCCAATGCACAGGCGAAGCGCTCTATGCTGCATTCTGTCTATTTTTTTCAAGAGTTGTCTGCCACTGCTCCATAAATCATGTATCCATAGTCTATTGGAATCTTGGAATTTTCTATCTGGAATTTCCCCATTGTGGGACTAATAAAGGCTTATCTTATCTTATCTTATCTTATCTTATTGTCGATCGCATTAGTGCTCTGTAAATGTCAATTAATGCCTGTTTATCTGCACCCCATTCATGTCCAGCTACAGCTTTTATGAGATTAATGACTTTTTTGCATTTTGTCTCCAGATTTTCAACATGAACTCTCCATGTGTATGCACTATCAAACCACAATCCTAGATATTTGAATTCACTGACTTTCTCTATTGGTTGATTATATAATGTTAATGGTTCTGTACCAGTTCAGTGTTTTTTTGTGAAAGTCATATAGCAGGTTTTACTGTTTGAAAATTTAAATCCCCAGTCATATGACCACTTTTCCACTTTCTCCATTGCTTTCCTGATGTTTTTGAACACAAATATCTCATTTCTTCCCCTTGTCCATATGGCTCCATCATCTGCATATAGTGCTGTTTTGATGGATCCCTCTTGATCCTCAAACATGTCATTAATCATTACATTGAATAAAACTGGGCTTATCACACTCCCCTGAGGAACACCATTTTCTATTTCAAAGTCATTAGAAATTTCTGATCTTCCATGTCATTTCCCCTCTTCTGATCATATATGATCATATATATATATACACTGCTCAAAAAAATGAAGGGAACACTTTGAAAACACATCAGATTTTAATGGGAAAAAATAAGCTGGATATCGAAATTGTGGCAGACTAGTCCAGCTTACTCAGATTAAAAAGTGTTCCTTTAATCTGAGTAAGCTGGACTAGCCTGCCACAATTTCGATATCCATCTTATTTTTTCCCATTAAAATCTGATGTGTTTTCAAAGTGTTCCCTTTATTTTTTGAGCAGATGCTTTTGAGCAGATGATTTTTTGAGCAGATGCTTTTTGATATTCTTGTATATACTGTATATATACAAGAATATCAAATAAAGCATCTGCTATTGTGTCCTGTTATACAGTTTTAACAAGCATAGCATAGCAGAGCAGAGCATCATAAACATTAACATTTGAAAGTAGCTGTGTGTAAGTGAACACAAGGAGCTGTTTTTGTGAGCATAGGCACTCAGGATCAAGGCAAGCAAAAAAGGGTCGAATTTAGGGGAAATCTGAAATCTATTTACAAGGGGTATTTACAAGTTCATCGGGGAATACAGGGAAAGGGAGCTGGGATAGGTCTAGGAGAACGGATTTAGGATCAGGTTCGGATGTGGGTAGGGAGGAATAATGCAACATGTTGACAGCAAGCATCTGTGAAACCATTTTTCACATTAATGGGATGAGGCAACATGAGCAAAACAGTAATAATAGCAAAATCACCAGAAGCAGCCCCCCAATGCGCCATAGCCAGGCACGCCATCCTCCCCTTGTCCCCTTGTAAGCCAAGACCACCAATCCCACTCAGTGGATGGGGTCACGGCTTGTTGCAACTGTTGTGCAAGTAGGTCATTCAGGTGTGCTACAACATGTGTCATATTGTCACTCTCATCAGGTATGTATGTACAACATTCTTGGCCTATTATGTGACATACCCCACCCTGTGCTGCCAGAGTTATCTAAGGCTAATCTGTTCTGAAGGACCACATTATGCATAGCTCTCATTTCTGCTGACATTGCTGAAAACCCTATTTCTGTCAAAGCCGTAAGATTTTCTAGGTCAATGGCTAGCCTGTCGATGTTGTGTGCATGTGTCAATGTTGTGCCTCGCCTCCGGCAATAATACTGGTGCGGTGGGAAGTAATGGGAATATGAGTGATGGGCGTGATAAGTGAGATTAGTCATGATGCGCATGGTTGGAATCACCTTTGCCATATAACATATACTGCACCATCCCGGTGGTAAATTACAGATAAACCTGTGACCCACACACCCAGACATGGGCTGTGAGGCTACCATACCCATTTGAACTGGGGAAAAACAACGTGGGATTATCTGAACATTGGCTTTTATTCTGATGTCCACACAGAGCATTCGGTAGAGTGAGGTTTGGTGTTGTGAAAAATGGCACCCTCAGTGTATTTAAACATGGGGTACCAGTCACATGGAAACCACAGGTAGCATTAAGAGTGGTCTCACATCGTTGTGTAGTGCCCAAGTATGAGACCCCATTGTAATAACACTTGAGATGAAAACACTGAGCCTGTAAAAAGTGTAGGGTTGGTAGTGAATACAGGCTTCTGGGCCTTCCTGTTCATACAGGATGCATTGTGAATCCTGACTTGGCGAAAAGCGAAATCTGTTACACTGACATTTAACCACTTAAGGTATTCTGTTGTGTTCCCCGCAACTTCAACAGTAAACCCCTTATCACATTCAGTGTCATTATGGTGCACTTCTTCAGTTGCAGTCTGCGCTAACAGTGCTCCCATTGTTTCTGATTTGTTTAGCGGATAAGGAATCATGGGCACAGAGTGAGTAACATGATGTGGTAGGTATGTGCCGACATAACAAGACCCAGTCACATTAACTTTTCTGACTGACAAACGTGTCACCTAATACCATGGATTGTTGTCATAAGTGTCGCTTGAGTAGTTGTCAAAGTCAGGCTCCCGAGTGGCTTGCCTCGCGTCTTGTCTGGGAAGGAGTGATTGGTGGGGTAGAACAGTGCATTAGTAGATATATGATTACCCCAATCAGGAAAGAGATAAGAAAGCATACCCACACCTGACGGCACCACTGGCGTCTTCGGTGGCGTTCCTCTTCAGCAGCGTGACACTGCTTTTGAGTCTAAATTGTTCATCATATCAGTATCAGTATAAATGTGTATATGTGCTGTATGTTTCAGCATTCAGCGTGCGCTCAGGTTGTTTGTGACGGCTGTCAGGTACAGTTATGCAATCTTCTGTCGTCACACGGCTCAGCTTCTTCTCTTCCTAGTCTGGTCTCTTCATATGGCTCGGCTTCTTCTCATCCGAGTCTACAACATAGGGTGGTGATTGTGGCTAATCACTTACTTCTGCTTCTCATCCTTGTCTGGTCTGGGTTCTTCTGGCTTTACCGCTGAGACCTTTCTGCAGTGTGTTGCGTGGATCCACGTTGCCCTTTCTGCAATTGTGACAGCTGTGAATGTCGTCAGCAGGACTTGGTAGGGACCCAACCATCACTTGCTGTGCCAGTTCTTTCTTTTGAAGCTTTTGATTACCACCCAATCGCCAGGCTGGATGTCATGCAGGACACCTTCAGTGGGCTTTGGTAGGGCAGCTTTTACCTGGCGAGAAATGTTTTGTAATTGGCAGGACAGAGTAGAACAATAAGCCAACATAGCATTCTCAAAATGTGACGTAGTTAGTGTGGGTGCAGGTCTCTTTTCCATGGAGAAACCTAAAGTTGAGGGACGAGCAAACAGGATTTCAAATGGAGACATGTTATGCTTCTTTCTAACTCACATGCACATGTACATACATGAGTGCTAATGGGAGGCACTTAGTCCAAGGCAGGCCAGTTTCATCTTCAAGTTTTGCCAGTTTGTTCTTTAAAGTGCCATTTTCAGGCTCAACAGCGCCACCTGACTGCGGGTGGTAGGCACAATGTTTTCTCAGGTCAAAACCCAGTGTAAGGCTCAAATCAGTTAGAGCTTCGTTTACAAAATGTCTACCATTGTCACTGGAGATTTTCTCAGGTATTCCCCATCTGGGAATGATTTCTGACAACAGTGCCCTAGCTATGACTGTGCTAGTGGCATGTTTGGCTGGAAACGCTTCTACCCATTTGGGCCACATGTCAACCATTACCAAACAGTACTTTTTACCCTCTGCTGGTGAGAGTTCAGTGAAATCCATCATCAGGTGCTGGAAAGGACCTGTAGGAGCTGGATGAGCAGCTGGATTCTGTTTGGAGAGCCTGTGAACATTGTTAGTGGCACAGATTAGACATTTCTTGCAAAAAATTTCAGCATAGACAGTGAAACCAGTGGTAAACCAGTTAGCATGAAGTGGTTGTATCATCCCTTCTTTTGACACATGATCTCTTCCATGTGTCAACTTAGAAAAATGATGGAAGAAGTGAGCTGGGAGGCAAGGGAGGGCATTTGGACCTCTCCAAACACCAGCCTTGTCTTTGTAGCATCCTTTCTTTGTCCACTTCTGACATTCCTGTGGGGAGGAAAGAGACTGCATAGAGAGGAGGGAATCAGTGGGTGAAGGGAGGGGAGACAGAGAGGGGGGAGAAGGTAAACGAACAGCAGTGAGCGACAGAGCTGCAGCCTTTGTGGCAGCATCTGCACGGGCATTTCCTTTTGAGATCAGATCTGAGGAAGAAGTGTGAGCAGCACATTTATATACTGCTACAGAGGAGGGAAGAAGAATAGCTTCAAAAAGCCTGGAGACATAAACAGAGTTTTTTTTACAGGCGTGCCCACAGATGTGAGGAAGTTGCGTTCACGCCAAAGGGCGCCAAAGTCATGGACAACTCCAAAGGCATAGCGAGAGTCAATGTGAATGGTGACAGATTTACCAGAGGCACACAAGTATGTGCATGCCTCCGCCAATGCAACAAGTTCAGCAGCCTGGGCGGAGATGGTGGCAAGGAGCCAGACAGCAATGTGCAGAGGTCATCACAGACTGCCCAACCGACTTTATTGCGGCCCACAGACGGGTCAACAGAAGCGGAGCCATCAACATAGAGAACAAGGTCAGGATTGGACAGGGGTGTGTCCAAAAGATCCGATCTAGGAGTGGTGACTGGTTGAACCAGTGGAAGGCAATTATGATCACAACCACTGTCCTCCTCACAGGAGGGGATAGAAAGATATGAGGCCGGGTTCACTGACTGAGCACAGTGTTTAACGGTGAGATTTGGTGACTCAAGGAGAGTGGAGTGATATCTGAGCCACCTAGCATGAGAGAGATGGGAAGATTTCTGCTCTATCAGGAGGAGAGCAACTGCATGAAGAACGTACAGAGTGAGAGGAGAGTAGAGGACTATGTCACGTGATGCTTCCACGGCTCTTTCTGCTGCAGCCATGGCACGGAGGCACAGCAGAAGGCCTGCAGCAACAGAGTCAAGTTTGCATGAATAGTATGCAACAGGCCGAAGTTTGTCTCCATGAGGCTGCAGGAGAACAGAGATCATGCATCCGGACTTTTCATCAACATACTGAACAAAAGGTTTAGAGGGGTCAGGTAGAGAGTGGGAGGAGATAAGAGAGCCTTCTTCATGTTTTCAAAGGAGTCATTAGCAGCAGGTGTCCACTCAAGTGGAAACTGTGAGGGACCTTTTAATGGAATAATGTCACGCATTGGTTTTTCAATGCATGAGAAATCAGGAATGAAAGAGCGGCAATATGAGACCATGCCAAGAAAAGAAAGGAGCTCCTTTTTGGTTTTTGGTTTGTCCATGTGGCAAATTGCATCCACACATTTGGGAGAGAGCGATTTGCCCTGAGCAGAGATTTGGTGGCCCAGGAATATGACCAATGGTTTACAGAATTGCAATTTGGGTTTGGATGCTTTGTGGCCTTCTACAGCTAGGTGACACAAAAGCTTCAGTGAGCCAGATTGGCATTGTGACTTAGTTGGTGTGCACAGTAAAAGGTCATCAACATACTGGATCAAAACAGAACCTTCTGTCAGCTGAAGAGAACTCAGGGAGTTTTTTAGGGCTGTATTGTAAATGGTTGGGCTTTCACAGTAGCCTTGGGATAATCTGATGAAAGTGTAGAGCGCCCCCTTGAATTGGAATGTGAAACAAAACTGAATCTTTATGGACTGGGACACTGAAAAATGCATTGGACAAGTCCACTACTGTAAAGCAGGTGGAGTTTGGTGGAATTTGGCTCAAAATGGTGTGAGGATTAGGAACCACAGGCATGTGCTGGACAACTGCAGCATTCACTGCCTGGAGATCCTGAACAAACCGCCATTCAGCAGGTTGACCTTTGTCTCTGATCTTTTTCACAGGAAAAATCGGGGTGCACACTGGTGAATCAGGAGCTAGGACAACAATACCTTCTTTCAGGAGAGACTCAAAGACTGGGGTGATACCATCATGTGCCTCAGGTGTCAGTGGGTACTGCGAGCATTTGGGTCTGAAATCAGATCTGGGAGTTATTACCACAGGAGGGCAGTCTTTTATTACTAACTAACTAACTAACCTGCACTTATATAGCGCTTTTCTAGTCACAAAGACCACTCCAAAGCGCTTTAGACCACTCAAAGCGCTTATTAGCCCAACATCATACTTGTGTGCAGCCCACAGGGATGGTGGAACACCTGAGAGTATGTAGTCAGAGTCCTCCAACTGGGTGGGTTGAGTGACAGGATGGACCCATCTGTACTGCCTGTTGTCATCTAACGTCTGTATGAAGTGTTCACAAGGGAGTGAGATTGTATATTCTGCATGAAACATCTGCAGAGATGGTGAGAACGAGATGGCATTCAGGCCTAAATGAGAAAGTGGGTTTGATGGTTTCCAGTCATCAGCATGAAACGCGGCCAGAGCTTGTGGACCCACGTCATGCCATGCTGAGGATGGGGTTTTTGTAAGTGAAATGTGTGGGTGGCTGCCAGGAATTGAAAACAAACTGTTCATAGCAGGTGCAAGATTGATCAACAAGAAGCTGAAATCAGCACTCCAAATAATATGGGAGCTTTGCAATGGTGTGGGTTTAGTTTGCAGCCACTTGCTCTCATAGTGTATATCAGGGCCTTGTGAGAGGTGTGATGTGCAGTGTGTTCTGTGCTGAGGCATGAAAACAGTGGAATTTGGAGATAAGGTCCTCCCTAGTTCTACAAGGTCAGAGCTCTGTTTTTCATCTAACAATGACCATTCATAAATGTACAGTGATGTTGGGGTTTTTGCAAAAGTCAAGTCAGGAGTCTCTATCTTTGTCCTGTGCGGTGTGCAGGTAACTAAGAGAGATAAGCTGCACAATAGGTCTCTATCTAACAGATTAAAGAGACATTGTAGTGAAAAAAGGAACTTGTGAGTGAAGTCGTGTACATCCACTACACATGACAGCGGCTCAGTGAAAAATTCATGTGTGAAACCTTCACTTGCCACTTGTGATGTGAATGAGCGGGAGGTGAGGGGGGTTTTTAGGCCTGATGATGATGACAAAACTGAGTTAGTTGCCCCAGAATCTACCTTAAAAGCTATCAATTTCCCTGAAACCTTAATGGGTAGGATAGGCAAGTCCCTAAAGTGTGAGGTTGAATATGATGCAAGAGTCAGGTCAGTATCAGTGTGAGGTTGTGAGTGTGTATGCGTGGCTGGAGCAGATTTTTTGTTAGCAAGCAGATGTCCGGCGTCTGCTGGGGGAAGGAGAGGGATAGGAGGAGAGGGAGCCGTTCCAGGCTTATCTGACCACCGTCACTCTGTGGAGGGAGGGGGTGGTTGTAGTATTTGCTGCTGTTGTTGCTGCCACTGGCGGTGTCCTCCCCGCTGGTAGAAGCCTCCTCTGCCTTGGCCTCGTGTTTGTCTTAGCTTCACGGGCAGTCCTTCACCCAGTGACCTCCTTGTTTGCAATAGTTGCAGGTTGATAGTAATGGGCACTCTTTAGCCCAATGTCCGTCTTTTCCACAGTAACGGCACTGATTGGGGCCTGCTGCAGGACCTGGTGGAGTTGGATCTGGTACCCATTTGGCCATTGTGAGGAGGGCCTTTTCCAAATTGTCCTCCTTGGCCTTTGACTTCTTCTTATTCGTGGCAGCTTGGCGTTGATGGTGGTGCTCCCCATGTTGGAGGATCTCAGCAGAGCTGTGTGTCTGCCATCCAATGCATGTCTGTTTGACATCAGCAGCCAGAGAGGGTAGGAGGCCACTCACGAACCACATGTTGAGGTGGGTGGAATAGGGCCTCACATTGTCCATGAAATTTTCAGGTTTGGCAATACCCCCTTCCCGCTTAAAGATCTTTCTCAGGCTAACAACACAAGAGATTAAAGATGCGATTAAGTCATTAAAAAATGGTAAATCACCAGGTAGCAACGGATACCTGTCTGAGTTCTATAAATTGTTTGTAGAAGAACTCACACCACAGCTCCTAAAGTCATTTAACCACTTGCGCTCCGTTGTTCCGCGGGCGGGCAAGTCTCTGCGTCCTAAGACGCACGAGGGCGCACTCGTGCGCACTCTGACGCATAGACCAGATTGTGGTGATGTAGGTGATGATGGTGATGTAGTGGCGTCCAAGCGCCACTAAAAAAAAAACTGCAGAGACAGCCGCGAACAGATTAGTTCATCTGATTGACCTCTCATTCGACTAATAAGAGCCTTGAATTGGGTTTCTGAAACCTTGAAGAGCCAATGAATGAAAACCTAGGAAGGAGGACCCGCCTACTGTGAACGCAGGAGCCAATTGAAGCACAGAAATTCAGGCTGGGTGAAGAGAGATTTACTACTGCAGCAGATGAAAACAAAGGACGCTGGACGAATCTACTACAGACCCCGCGGCATGGAGACCCCCCACAAGTGGGACCTGCACTCATTCCAGCAGAATAGACGTTTAGGATTCTCTTCCGTCATCATAGACCGACGGAGGCCGACGACAAAGGTCGTAAATCATTCACCAAAACCGCAATAATGGAATTATGTTTTGATCGGGATCCACGAGCCGAGCAGCGTCGCGTTCGTCTTACAATGGGGAAGAGAAGTTCGCCACGACTCTGCTGCTGTGAAGAGGTAAGGTGTTATAAGCTAAATTATTATTTCTCCCTGAAAACTGTAATCCAAAAATGACTTTTGACCGATCGGTAAATTACAACTGTACTGCGCATGAAGTACGAAGTGCGTGCACCGTGATAAACGGTTCATTTGCCGTGTTCGGACCGTGAACGCCCCCCCCCCCCCGCTGCAGAAGAGGAGCGGGGGTGGGGGCGTTCACGGTCCGAACGCCCCCGGTCCGCGGGGGGAAGCATATGAGTCTATTCCTTCATGTAGCGATGGCCGTCTTCTGCAGCGAGGGGGGGGGACAACCCCCCCCACACACACATACAGTAGCGAGGGGGGGGGGGACAACCCCCCACACACACACACAGTAGCGAGGTGGGGGGGCGCTGTGAAAACATGCAAGGAGTGTAATCCATCATGTAGCGAGGGCCGAACTCCCGTCTTTTGTAGCGGGGGGGGGACAACCCCCCCCCACACACACACACACACACAGACACAGCCCTGAGTGTGACCTTTCATTAGAGCCCAAAATGAAGATTCTACATTGAATTATTCAAAAGTTACAGATGTTTTTCCAAACTGTGCCATTTGGCACAATTTGGCACAGTTCCAAAACGCCTGGGAACTACCTGAGAACAAAGCTGTGTAAAATATTCATTTTTTGTGGTATTGTTACCAAATTTGGATCTTAGCTTGATAACACTTGGTTCTACATTTCTGTTGCATTTTCCAGCCGGATCGGACAGCTGTGTGTTATTTGTAAGCATTTGTATCCAAAAAAACACTGTGTCCAAATTTATTTTCTTCAAGTTCAGTATGTTTAGATGACTGTAACTCAGTGGCCGGAGCACGTAGAGAGATTATGTTTTTTTTGCCAAAAAATTCAAAGTGTTTTCTTTTAAATGAGACCAACCCCATGAAGATGCTGCAAAGGGTTGAATAACAGCTTTCGATTTACTTTGGGCACGTTATTTTTTGGCATTTTTAGGAAAATTGCCCGGAGTGCAAGGGGTTAATTGGACATTAAACAACAACAAAATACCTCCATCATGGAACGAAGCCATTATTTCAGTTATTTTAAAGCCAGGAAAAGATAGGGAACAATGTGGAAATTATAGGCCAATCTCTTTATTAAATGTGGATTATAAAATATATACAGCAATTATCTGTAAACGAATAAAAACATTCTTGACAGAATTGATAGAGGATGATCAAACTGGTTTTATAGAGGGACGCCAAACACATGATAATATCAGGAGAACAATACACATAATTAATCAAATACATAAAGAAAAGAAAAGCGCAGTAATAATGAGTTTAGATGCAGAAAAAGCATTCGATAGGGTTAATTGGATGTTTCTATATACTGTGCTGGAATGCTTTGGATTTAATGAAAAATCAGTGCAATGCATAAAGACACTGTATCAAAAACCTGTGGCAAGAATCAAGATAAATGGTAGCTTAACAGACAAGGTAAATATACAAAGATCAACTAGACAGGGATGCTGCCTATCGCCCACCTTGTTTGCTCTGTTCATAGAGCCACTGGCTCAAGTGGTGCGTCAAAATAAGAAATTAAAAGGTGTGTGGAGGATGTGCTCAAGGATGAGGTTGAGTTTATTTCTCAGGTTCAGCTTTATTAACAGAACACATACTCTAACAATCTCCAAGCAAGAAAAGAGACAGATCAATATCACATCGCTCTTTTATATCCCGGAACATCGAAACTCAAGTCACATGGTGTCTAAGCAAACATTAAAATTAAAAAATTAAATCACCCTTGTTGTCATTCAACCGTACAACCAATCATGTACAGCAGAACGAGATTGTGCTTTACCTATCTACAGTGTAAATCACACACACCCCAAGTGCAGAATCAGAGGGCCGCTGCCATGCAAGGTGCCACCACAGAGTTCCCTCCTCCATTCCATTTATTGCTGAGCACCAAGCTGGACGGCAGGAAGTTCCACTTTTATATGGTCTTTGGCATGACCCGGCTGGGATTTGAACCCCTGCCTCCCGGGTGTGGGGCGGATGCTCTACCAACTGAGCCACCACTCCGGTGCATACAGTCACATGGTACTTAATCCCAGTCACAATGTAACCCTTTTGATCTTCCACCATTGTCCCTTAGCCTTCGATGGTCCGGAAATCCCTCCAGGGCATCTCTCTGAGACAAAGGCCAAATCTCACACCTTCTCGATATCTCCTGCAGACTCAGTCCTTTTGTCCCTTGAGACGTGAAGCACACAGTAAACATACAGCAATACATTTGTGGAAAATATGTACCCAACATATGTGCCACATGACCCCCCCCCAAACATCTAATATGGGACAAACATAATCAGAGATGCATAACATAAAAACATTACCACATATCAAATATCAATCCACCAGTTGCCTAGGTCTAAACCTCCTGCCGTATCTGCTGTAAGCCGACCTTGCTGCTTCTGCAGTGTCTTCCTGCACCTGTGGATTAGAACTGTTAGCCAATCTCTGTGGGGGTTCTGGAGAATGCCTTCTCGGAGGTCTGCCGTGACGGGGGGCCCTCGCCAACTGCACTTATTCATCCGCCAAAACAAAAGCGGGTTTGAGTCTGTTTATACAAATCAACTCCTTCCTGTCTCCCAAATCTAGCAAAAAATGCTTCCCTCCTGTTTCCAGCACTCTGAAAGGTCCATCATAAGGCGGCCGCAAATTTGGGCATTGAGCATCATGTCTAACAAAAACAAACTCCACATTTTTTAAAGCCTTCGGCACAAAAACACGTGGGAAACTGTGATGAGCTGGGCCAGGAAGCGTGTTTGATCCTGTGTCGCTCTGCAGCAGCTGAGCGGGGGGGCAATTTGGCGCAGGGTTGTCGGGGAGAAATTCCCCGGGCAAACGGAGAGGTTGTGCAAAAACTAACTCAGCTGGAGAGGCCTGCAAATCCTCCTTAGGTTCAGAACGCAACCCCAATAAAACCCATGGAAGTTTGTCCACCCAATTTGTATCCGTAAGCGACGCTCTGAGGGCTGCTTTCAATGACCTATGAAAACGTTCGCATAAACCGTTAGCCTGGGGGTTATATGCGGTAGTGTGGTGGATCTTCACCCCTAGGCCGCGGGCCATCGATGACCAGAGTTCAGAAACAAATTGAGGACCTCTGTCGGACGTTATGTCCGACGGAACTCCAAAACGCGCAACCCAAGCTGTTAATAATGCACGCACAACTTCTTCCGCTGTGGTTGATGCCAGAGGGACCGCTTCTGGCCAACGCGTGGTGCGGTCCACCATTGTCAAAAGGTGTGTGTACCCCTGTGACGACGGAAGGGGGCCCACCAAGTCGACATGCACATGGTCAAAGCGCTTAGCCGGGATGTGAAAAGGCTCCAAAGGAGCCCTAGTGTGCTTCTGTATTTTGGCTCGCTGACACGCTACGCAGGCTGCCGCCCATTCCTTGACCTGTTTGCGCAACTCCGGCCAAACAAATTTCTCCCCCACCATTTTGATCGATGCGCGCACCCCCGGGTGCACCAGGGAATGGACCAAGTCAAAAACGCGGCGGCGCCACGCAACTGGTACCACGGGACACGGTCATCCTGTGGAAACATCGCAGATTAGGGGGGGCATACCAACTTGCAGCACCCTGTGCTCCAGCCTTAACCCTGTTGGTCCAGACTGGAGCGCGCGCACATCCGCATCGCTAACTTGCTCCGCGGCCATGGCTGCATAATCTAAACCTACGCGGACCGGGGCTGCGTGCGCTTCGGCGTCGCTACCCTGGCCCGCGGCCATGGCTGCAGAGTCTGCCCCCATGGGACCTGGCGCCGCCACCGCACGCGAGAGACAGTCTGCCACTACATTATGTTTACCTGCGACATGCTGGATATCGGTGGTGAACTCCGATATCGCGGCCAGCTGTCTTTGCTGCCGGCCCGACCAAGGTTCTGAAATCTTGGCCATCGCAAACGTTAGCGGCTTGTGGTCCATGAACGCGGTGAAACGGCGCGCTTCCAGCCAGAACTGGAAATGGCGGATGGCCAAGTGTAGGGCCAACAGCTCCCTGTCGAACGCGCTGTATTTTCGCTCGCTATCGCGCAAGGTTTTGCTGAAAAACACGAGCGGCTGCCAGATCCCTGCTACAAACTGTTCAACGACCGCCCCACCGCTAAATCGGAAGCGTCAGTGGTGAGCGTCATGCGGGCCGTTGGGACTGGGTGTGCCAACAAAACCGCGTTTGCCAGGGCTGATTTGATTTGGGAGAATGCGCACTCCCGCTCAGGAGACCATTCGATTTTAATTTGTGGGTTTTTGCTTCTTTAGTGCAGCATACAATGGTTGCATGAGCTGCACTGCGCTTGGGAGGAAACGGTTATAAAAATTAACCATTCCCAAAAACCCCTGTAACGCTTTGACCGTTTGAGGTCGGGGAAAATCTGTTATTGCGCGTACTTTATCGGGCAGAGGGACTGCTCCTTCTGGCGAAACGCGATGCCCCAAAAAATCAATTTGCACCACCCCAAACTGACACTTCGCTGGGTTAATTATTAACCCGTGCTCTGCCAGCCTCCGATAAACCACTGTGAGGTGGCTTTCATGTTCGTCTTCGGACGTGCTGGCTACCAAAATGTCATCCAAGTAGACGAACACGAAAGGGAGGTCGCGTAGAACCACGTCCATCATACGCTGGAACGTCTGCGCGGCACCCTTGAGTCCAAAAGGCATGCGCAAAAACTCAAAAAGCCCGAAAGGAGTTATTACTGCTGTTTTGGGTATATCCTGAGCGCACGCTGTGACCTGATGGTAACCACGCACCAAGTCTATTTTAGAAAAAATGCGCGCCCCCGCCAAATGAACTGAAAAATCTTGGATGTGCGGAATCGGGTAGCGGTCGTGTGCTGAGGCGTTATTCAACCTGCGGAAATCACCACAAGGTCGCCATGAACCATCAGCCTTCGGGACCATGTGTAGCGGTGAAGCCCAGGGGCTTTTAGAACGTCTAATGATGCCCAGTTTTTCCAAGTTGGCGAACTCCTCGCGCGCTATGGCCAGTTTAGCTGAGTCCAAGCGCCGAGCTTTTGCAAAAACGGGCGGCCCGGTGGTAGTGATAAAATGTTCCACCCCATGTTTAGCCACTATCGCCGAAAACGTTGGGACTGTGAGTGCTGGGAACTGAGTGAGTAGTGCGTGGAACTTACCACCCGCAGCTGACGTTGGCCTGTGCAGTCGGCGGGGCCACCCGGGCTGTGCAGGGAATAGAGTGAAAAGACAGTGCATTAACCAGACGTCTATTAGCAAGATCAACCAATAAACCATGTGAGCACAAAAAATCAGCACCTAACATGTTGAAATTGACTGCCACTATGACGAAAGTCCACTCGAATGTTCAGCCGTGTAGAGACAGAAGCAGAGTCTTCTCCCCGAAGGTCTTAATCGCCGAGCCGTTCGCTGCCGACACCACAGGACCACTGGAAGGCGCCAGCCGGTCAGCGTAGGAAGGTGTGATGAAACTCAGCTGGGAGCCTGTGTCCACAAGGAAGTGCCTCCCTGATCGCGCGTCCCTCAGGTAGAGCAGCTTGTTCTTTTCACCAAGAGTCGCAGCTGCTACCGACTCCTGGTCTTGGCGCTTCCCGAGCGCTTGAACTGGCACGGTGGAATGCACTTGCGTGCCCTCTCGGCGAAACGGCGATGGTAAAAGCAAAGGACGTCGCCCGCTCCGCGTCTCCTGGCCTCCGCCGCTGCTGTCGTCAGTGAGTCTGGTGCTGCAGCCTCTGGCCCCCTGCCATCTCCAGATGTTGCGCTCAGCTCCGCTGCTGTGGTCGTGGCCGTGTGTCGCCTATGGGCGTCGACGAGTCGCTGCGTCTCCTGGCTCAGCTCGTGGTAGTCTCGGTGGGCCAGCAGCTGTGAATTGGCCAGGGTAACTCTCACCGCTGACGGTAGTGTCCTGAGAAAAAGGTGGGCGAAGATAAAACCATCATCTTCGGAGTCTCTCAAACTCAGCATCTTCGCCATCAGGTCTGCAGGTCTCTCGACCCCGCCCTCAGTCAACGCCAGGAGCTTCTCTGCTCGCTCTCCCAGCGAGGGGGTGAAACAACGGATGAGAGCAGCTTTCAATGTCGTCGTCTGGCGGGTGGTTAATCAGGCTGTCTACCCGCTGGGCTGTGTGGCTGTCCAGCTTCGCAACCACATGGTAGAATTTCGTGGCGTCTGCCGAAATTCCCGGAAGATGGAACTGTGCCTCGACTGTGTTAAACCAGGAGCGCGGGCTATGCTGCCAGAAATCAGGTAGCTGGACTGTGGTAGCTGCATTAGCCTGGCTGGCTCCTGATGAGTCCGGTGCAGGGGGATCACCACCGGCCATAATTCGTCTTAGGGTCACCAGTGTGGAGGATGTGCTCAAGGATGAGGCTGAGTTTATTTCTCAGGTTTAGCTTTATTAACAGAACACATTAACAATCTCCAAGCAAGAAAAGAGACAGATCAATATCACATCGCTCTTTTATATCCCGGAACATCGAAACTCAAGTCACATGGTGTCTAAGCAAACATACAGTCACATGGTACTTAATCCCAGTCACAATGTAACCCTTTTGATCTTCCACCATTGTCCCTTAGCCTTCGATGGTCCGGAAATCCCTCCAGGGCATCTCTCTGAGACAAAGGCCAAATCTCACACCTTCTTGATATCTCCTGCGGACTCAGTCCTTTTGTCCCTCGAGATGTGAAGCACACAATAAACATACAGCAATACATTTGTGGAAAATATGTACCCAACATATGTGCCACAGGTGTAACAATAAAGGGAGTGGAACACAAGACTGGGCTGTTTGCAGACGATATTATAGTTTATCTTGAACAACCAGATGCATCAATAATGGAAATGATGGATTTGATAGAAATTTTTGGAAAATTATCAGGATACAAGATAAACATATCAAAAACACAAATACTGACATTCTACTATAACCCTTTAAACCAGATAACCAATAAGATCAAACTAAACTGGAAACAAAAAGAAATAAAATACCTTGGCGTGAACATACCCAAAGATTTAAGTAAAATCTACAAAGCAAACTATGACAGGTTAGAACAAGAAATAAAAAAAAAAGATATTGATAGGAGGTCAATCTTAAACATTGATCTGAATTCAAAAATTGAGACAGTCAGAATCAGCATACATCCTAGACTGCTTTACCTCTTCCAAAGTCAAAGTCAAAGTGCCTTTATTGTCATTCCATTGCTAATAAACAATGCAACAAAATTGAGATACTGCTCCCTAAAAACAAACTATCACACTCACAGTTCACTCATGCATTTAACATTCCTGTAAATGGGGCAATGGCGCTTTCCAAATTACCTTCTTAAAAATCCCAATTTCGAAACATATCTATCAGAACAGTTTAATCATTTTATTGCTGAAAATAATATTTCTGATGTATCACCTAATTTACTCTGGGAAACTGGTAAAGCTGTTATTCGAGGCTTTACTATATCATTCTTGGCAAATTTTAAGAAAAAACAGAGGACAGAGCAACAGTTTCTTGAAGGTAAATTAAGTGAACTACAATGTGAATTTAACCTTAAACCTTCAGATAACCTGAGATCTCAAATTGATGCCACCACAGCAGCTCTAGATGCACTTTTATCTAAAGAAGCTCAGAGATCTATACTGCTTGGTAAGCATAAGTTGTATGAATTCGGCAATAAGCCAAGCAAGTATCTGGTAAATTTAATAAAAGGTAATACTGGCTCCCAGGCTATTCCAGGCATAAAGGATAGTTCTGGTAAAAGAGTTTATAACAACAAAGATATTAACAACTCTTTCCTTTCCTTCTATGAAGGCCTATACACTTCTGAGTCAAATCACAACTCGGAGACTTTGATACATAATTTTTTATTATTAGTCAAACTACCTCAAGCATCTAATACACAAAAAGAGCTGTTGAATAGGGCTATTTCCCGTGAAGAAGTTATAGAGGCGATTAATAGCTTACAAAATAATAAGGCTTCGGGGCCTGATGGTCTGACCTCAGAATTTTATAAGGCTTTTAAGGATTTGCTAATTGATCCCCTTTTCAATGTGCTGTCTTACTCCTTTGACTCTGGGGCTCTTCCTGACACTATGATGGATGCAAATATTTCTCTAATCCTAAAGAAGGGCAAACCTGCAGATGAATGTGCATCCTACAGGCCGATTGCCTTGCTGAACGTTGACCGAAAATTATTGGCCAAAATATTGGTGAAAAGACTTGAAGGTGTCATGCCAGATTTAATTTCAACAGACCAAACTGGATTTATATTGGGTCTGTAGCACCTTGTATGAGCCAGATTATCTAGCATCTCAGACAGGAGACAGTGATAAGCTTGGGACAACAAAGAGCAGGAAGTTCCTGGTGAGATAGCAGGAAGGAGTCAGGGATGAAGGTTGTTGAATGCAGTGTGATGCAAATGTCATGTTGTGTGTGATGTAAATGCCATGAAACTTAAGGGGAGAGTTTCTGCTTAAATGCTCAGTCTGTTCTGTGCTTGAGAGATGTGAGTGTGTAATAAATCGTCTGAAATGATTCCGCCTCAGATTTCACACACTCCACACTGGTGACCCAAGACGTATTATGGAACACGAGGCAAGATCCCCGGAGCCGGCCCGGTCAGGAAGCTACAGCGAGGCGGCAGCCATCCCACAGACAGCCCAGACTGGAACCTACAGCCACGCGTGTGTGGTTTCAGTCAAGCTACCGGATTTCTGGCAGCACAACCCGCGCTCTTGGTTCCACCTCACTGAGGCCCAGTTTGCCCTCCGGGGAGTAACGGCAGATGATACCAGATTCTACCATGTGGTCGCAGCGCTCGACGCCCGCACAGCTCAGCAGGTAGCGAGCCTGCTCGATCAGCCACCTGCCAGCAGCAAATATGAGGCGCTCAAGGCTGCGCTCATCCAGCGCTACACACTCTCGGAATGTGAGAGAGCGGAGAGGCTCCTGACGTGGACCGAGTTAGGAGATGGTTCAGCCGTAGACCTGATGGAGAAGATGCTGGCGTTAATGGGCACGGACGACGGGCACTTTCTGTTTGCCCACTTCTTCCTCCGGAACCTTCCGACAGTAGCGAGAGCGGTTCTGGCCAATTCGCCGTGGCTGGCCGCGCGCGACTACCGTGCGCTAGCCCAGGATGCAGACCGGATCATCATCACCACCAGGGCGATCACAGTCAACGCGGCAGCGGCGGAGCCCAGCGAGACGACCAGAGGAGGCGAGGAGCCACCGACGGTAGCGGCAGTGGGGGCCAATGAGCGCCAGAGAGACACGCTCTGTTTCTACCACCGCCGCTTCGGAGAGAAGGCACGTAGATGTGTGCCACCGTGCCAATTCAAGCGCTCGGGAAAACGCCAAGGCCGGGGGTTGGTAGCAGCTGCGACCCTCGGTGAAGAGAACAAGCTGCTCTACTTAACGGATGCACGCTCTGGGAGGCGTTTCCTCGTGGACACCGGAGCCCAGAAGAGCTTCATCCGGCCGACCTACGCTGACCGGCTGGCAGGATCTAGCGGCCCCGGGATGTTGGCAGCAAACGGCTCAGATATTAAGACCTTTGGTGAGAGGACTCTGCTCTTATCTCTACACGGCCGTACATATGAGTGGACTTTTGTCGTAGCAGCACTGAATTACCATATACCGGGGGCTGATTTTCTGTGTGCACATGGTTTACTGGTTGATGTTGCTAACAGGCGCTTGGTTAATGCACTGTCCTTTGACTCTCTCCCCTGTATAGCTCGAGTGACCCAGCCAACAGCACAAGCTAACGTCACAGCTACAGGCGGTAAGTTCCACACACTGCTCACTCAGTTCCCAGCACTCACGGTCCCGACGTTTTCCGCGGCCATCGCTAAACACGGGGTGGAGCACTTTATCACCACCACCGGGCCGCCCGTTTTTGCAAGATCTCGGCGCTTGGATGCAGCTAAACTGGCCATAGCGCGCGAGGAGTTCGCCAACCTGGAAAGGTTGGGCATCATCAGGCACTCGAACAGCCCATGGGCTTCCCCGCTACACATGGTCCCTAAGGCTGAGGGATCGTAGCGACCGTGCGGGGATTTCCGCAGGTTGAACAACGCCACAGCGCACGACCGCTACCCGATTCCCCACATACAGGATTTTTCCGTTCACCTTGCCGGAGCGCGCATTTTTTCCAAAATAGACCTGGTCCGCGGTTACCACCAAGTCCCAGTGCGCGCTGAGGACATACCCAAAACAGCGGTAATAACTCCGTTCGGTCTATTCGAGTTCCTGCGCATGCCATTCGGGTTAAAAGGAGCAGCACAGACGTTCCAGCGCATGATGGATGCAGTGCTGCGCGATCTCTCATTTGTGTTCGTCTACCTGGACGATATCCTGGTAGCCACTGTGTCCGAAGACGAACACGAAATCCACCTCACGACGGT
This sequence comes from Pholidichthys leucotaenia, assembly GCA_020510985.1. Classification (NCBI taxonomy): domain Eukaryota; kingdom Metazoa; phylum Chordata; class Actinopteri; order Cichliformes; family Pholidichthyidae; genus Pholidichthys; species Pholidichthys leucotaenia. The sequence goes on along the minus strand of CM035839.1, from coordinate 316,357,625 downwards.
TTTCCGGAGGTTGGAGGAGCACGGGTTAATAATCAACCCGGCGAAATGCCAGTTCGGCATGATGGGGATTGATTTTTTTGGGGCACCGCGTCTCTCCAGAAGGAGCAATCCCGCTGCCTGACAAAGTGCGCACCGTGGCGGATTTTCCCCGGCCTCAGACGGTCAGGGCGCTGCAGGAATTTTTGGGGATGGTGAACTTTTATAACCGTTTCCTTCCCCACGCGGCGCAGCTCATGCAACCATTGTATGCCGCGCTCAAGAAACAGAAACCCACGGATAGGGTCGAATAGACCCCGGAGCGAGAGCCGGCGTTCTCGGAAGTTAAAGCAGCCCTGGCAAACGCCGCACTGCTGGCGCATCCGGACCCGACGGCCCGCGTAGTGCTCACCACCGACGCTTTAGACGTGGTCATAGAGGCTGTCGTGGAGCAGCGCGTCGCTGGGGCTTGGCAGCCGCTCGCCTTTTTCAGCAGAACTTTGCGCGACAGCGAACGTAAATACAGCGCGTTCGACAGAGAGTTGCTGGCTCTCCACCTGGCCATACGCCACTTCCAGTTCTGGATGGAAGGGTGCAGCTTCACCGCGTTCGTGGACCACAAGCCGCTAACATTTGCAATGGCCAAGGTTTCAGAACCATGGTCGGGCCGGCAGCAGAGACAGCTGGCCGCGATCTCAGAGTTTACTACTGATATTCAGCATGTGTCTGGTAAACTGAATGTAGTGGCGGACTGCCTCTCGCGAGCCGTAGTGGCCCCGGTCTGCATGAGGATAGATTACGCAGCCATGGCCGCGGAGCAGATTAGCGATGCAGACGTACGCGCGCTCCAGTCTGGACCAACAGGGTTAAGGCTGGAGAGCAGGGTGCTGCAGGATGGCAGCCCTCCCAATCTGTGATGTCTCCACGGGTCGCCCGCGTCCGGTGGTCCCGGCCGTGTGCCGCCGCCGCGTGTTTGAGTCGGTTCACACTCTGGCGCACCCAGGAGTGCGCGCGTCGGTCAAAATGGTGGGAGAGAAGTTTGTGTGGCCGAGCCTGCGCAAACAAGTGAAGGAGTGGGCTGCAGCCTGAGTGGTGTGCCAATGAGCCAAGGTACACAGACACACGAAGGCTCCCTTGGAGCCGTTTCGTATTTCGGCTAAGAGGTTTGACCATGTTCACGTGGACCTCGTGGGCCCCCTCCCGCCATCACAGGGGTGGACGCACCTCCTGACAATGGTGGACCGCACCACGCGCTGGCTAGAAGCGGTCCCGCTGGCGGCAACCACATCTGCGGACGTGGCGTGCGCTTTTTTAACAGCATGGGTGGCGCGTTTTGGAGTCCCATCGGACATTACGTCCGACAGGGGCCCGCAATTTGTTTCCGAACTCTGGTCCGTGATGGCCCGCAGCCTGGGTGTTACAATTCACCGCACAACTGCGTACAACCCACAGGCCAATGGGTTATGCGAGCGTTTTCATAGATCACTGAAAGCGGCACTCAGGGCTTCATTGACAGATGCAAATTGGCCCATTGACGCCCACCGCCCTCCATTGCGCCCACCCTATGATGGACCGTTCAGAGCGTTGGAAACAGGGGATAAGCATTTTTTTGCTAGACTTGGGGGGTAGGAGGGAAAAAATTGGCATAGACAGACTCAAACCCGCTTTCGTTGTGGCGGACGAGCAAGTGCTGTTGGCTAGGGCCCCTCGGCGTGGAAGACCCCCACGGAGAGCTCCCCAGGGAGACGATTCTCCAGAGCAGCCACACGGACAGACCGACGTGCCCCCCCCCCCCCTAGCAACAGCCCACCCGCAGTCAGACACACTCCCAGCAGCCCCCCACCGGCACAGCAGCGCCACGGAGGCAGTAAACCCCAGTTACAGCAGATACGGGAGGAGACGGAAGCCCAAGCAGCATGTGGACTGATGTTCAATTGTTCTATCACAGCATGTGGACTGTTATTCTATTGTCCTATCTAAGATGCTGGGGGAGGGGGGTAGCACCTTGTGTGAGCCAGATTATCTAGCATCTCAGACAGGAGACAGTGATAAGCTTGGGAAAACAAAGAGCAGGAGGTTCCTGATGAGATAGCAGGAAGGAGTCAGGGATGAAGGTTGTTGAATGCAGTGTGATGCAAATGTCATGTTGCGTGTGATGTAAATGCCATGAAACTTAAGGGGAGAGTTTCTGCTTAAATGCTCAGTCTGTTCTGTGCTTGAGAGATGTGAGTGTGTAATAAATCGTCTGAAATGATTCCGCCTCTGATTTCACACACTCCACAGGTCGTAATTCCCTTCATAATGTAAGGAGACTATTAAATCTTATTCAGAATGGATCAAGGTCAAAGGTCAAATCTCTTGTTGTCTCTCTTGATGCAGAAAAGGCCTTTGATAGGATTGAATGGCCTTATCTTCTAGGTGTCCTTTCACTCTTTATACTGCGGACTTCTCACACAACACAACACACTGCCATCTACAGAAGTTCTCTGATGACTCTGCGATCGTTGGCCTCATCTCCAATGGAGATGAAGCTGAGTACAGAGGGCTTATCCAGGACTTCGTGGACTGGTGCCATCGGAACTGCCTCCAGATCAACGCGAGGAAAACTAAGGAGCTGGTGGTGGACTGCCGCAGGCATGGGCAGCCCCTCACAGTACCAGTAAATATACAGGGAACAGACATCGAGATGGTGACATCCTATAAGTACCTGGGTATTCATCTGAACAATAAACTAGACTGGTCACACAATACTGATGCACTCTACAAGAAGGGACAGCGCAGGCTGTTCCTGCTGAGGAGACTCAGGTCTTTTGGTGTACAAGGGGCGCTGCTGAAGTCATTCTATGACACGGTGGTGGCATCAGCCATCACTTTTGGAGTGGTCTGCTGGGGCAGTGGCATTACTGCAGCCGATAGGAAGAGACTGAACAAACTGATTAAGAAAGCTAGCTCTGTCCTGGGGCAGCGCCTTGATCCGATGGAGGAGATAGGAGAGAGAAGGACGGTGGCTAAACTGTCATCTCTGCTGGAGTCCGAGTTCCACCCTATGCAGGACATACTGAATGCACTGAGGAGCTCATTTAGCAGCAGACTACATCATCCCAGGTGCACAACCGAGAGGTTTCGTAGGTCCTTCCTACCAACGGCTGTCAGACTGTACAACCTAAGCAGGGCTGCTCGCAGAGATAGCAAAAAGACGTAACAAACTAATAGTTTTTTGAATGCAAAAGATGCAATAGACTTACACAATGGTCCTCTCCGGCATACAACTAGGAACATACCGGTCGCTATGGAGGGTGAGAATATGTATGGGCACATAATCATACCATGTAGGATAACTAAGTAGACGGTTATGCTGTTTCATTCCATCTAGCAACAATGCTCTGCACTGTGTGTGTTTATATATTTGCATATTTATTCCATCTAGCTACAATGCTCCGTACTGTGGGTGTTTATATATTTATATATCTACATATTATTCCATCTAGCTACATTGCTCCGCACTGTGTGTGTTTATATACTTGCATATTTATTCCACCTAGCTGCAATGCTCCGTACTGTGGGTGTTTATATATTTACATATTTATTCCATCTAGCTACAATGCTCTGCACTGTGTGTTCATATATTCATATATTTATTCCATCCAGCTACAATGCTCTGCACTGTGTGTCTGTGTGTGTGTGTATATATATATATTTTATAGTAATACGTACATATGTTTATTAGCTGCTCTTGCTTGCTTGTTTTTTTTTTCTTGCCTTCTGATTGTTGCTCTGAGTGTTGCTATCCCTGTGCTGTTGCAATCCTGGAATTTCCCCGTTGTGGGACTAATAAAGGCTTATCTTATCTTATCTTATCTTAAAATTCAATCTTGGTGACAACTATATTAGGTGGATATCCTTGCTATATGCTGCCCCCTGTGCCTGTTATTACAAATGGCCTGAGGTCCTCCACATTTACAGTGAGACGTGGTTCTAGACAGGGCTGCCCGGTCTCACCAGTTCTGTTTGCCCTCGCTATGGAGCCCTTAGCGGAGGCCATTAGATGTGATCCCTTGGTAACAGGTATAGATGTGGGTCCCACAAATCATAAAATTTCCCTTTATTGTGATGATGTCCTCCTCTATCTAAGTAACCCAGAATCTTCTATTACAAGAGTTGTTGAAATAATTAATTCTTTTGGTCATTTTTCAGGTTATAAGATTAACTCCTCTAAATCTGAAGCCATGCCCCTTACTCCTCAAGTATCTTGGTCTCCACTGTGCTCTACCCCCTTCCACTGGTCTCCATCAGGTTTTGTTTATTTGGGCATACACATTACTCCCTCTCTTTCTGGCTTATATAAAGCCAACTTTGTTCCTGTAATTCGTAGAATCAAGGAGAACTTGGCTCGCCGGACGGCCTTGCCTCTATCTCTCTTAGGAAGGGTCAACCTTGTCAAAATGGTTATACTTCCTCGGTTATTGTACCCCTTCCAGATGATCCCAGCTCTTTTAACAAGAAAATCACTTGCTACTCTTAATAGCTCTTTGACATCTTTTCTGTGGAGGAACAAACGAGCCAGGTTAAAACTTAGCACATTACAATGCCCACTGGATGAAGGAGGCCTGGCAGTGCCAGATTTTAGGCGCTATCAAATTGCTTCCCTCTCTATTTACATTTGGCACTGGTTTAAAAATGATCCCACATCCACCTGGCTTAATATAGAGGCGGCTCCGGTGGCCCCTATCCCTCTTAGTCACATATTATACGCATCTAAGAAATGGGTTTGTCTCAAATTAAAGGGGAATTTTATTTTACAGAATACTTCCTATTAGTCCCCCGTTGTGGGACTAATAAAGGCTTATCTTATCTTTACTTTAAAAGTTTGGAGGATGGTGAAGAAGCTTGGAAATCAGGATGGCTCCTTTTCCCCCCTCACACCTATTTATTTAAACCTGGATTTTCCCCCTGGTCTGGCTGACCAAGCCTTCTCCTTGTGGTCTGATAGGGAGTAAAAACTGTAGGCGACTTGATGACAGGGGGCACTCTGCTGTCTTTTGAGCAGCTCAGAGAGAAGTATAACCTCCCACAGAATAACTTTTTTAGGTATCTGCAAATTCGTAGTTTTATTTCTTCATCTATTAAGCTGCACCCTAATGGGTTCTTTCTGTCACCTATGGAGGAGGTGATTCAGAAACCAGACCCTAGAAAACTAATCACTAGGTTCTACAAGACCCTCTCAGTCCCTTCCAGTGATTGCACAGCTCATGTCAGATCTCTTTGGGAAGTGGACTTTGGAGAATCATTATCACCTGATATATGGGATGAGGTGCAGTCAGGTAGTGCAAACTACCTTTTTACTAACAAAGCTAGAGAGTTACAATTCAAGATCATATACAGGCTTCATATTACTCCAGTGAAACACAATAAGTTTAACCCTCTATTTTCAAAATTTTGTAATAAGTGTAAAATTTCTGAAGGTTCATATTTTCATTGTTTATTTAAATGTCCTTCTATTAATGACTTCTGGGTAAAAATTTGTAAAGAAATTGATATTATATTCAAGAAAAATCTAGCCCTCGCTCCTCTTAGCTGCATTCTAGGAATAAATCCTTCCCTACTGAATCTTCACTCCTCCACACTCAAACTGTTGCAGGTGCTTCTCTTTTGTGCAAGAAGATGTATTCTTCTTTTATGGACCTCAGACTCTGCTCCTACAGTTACACATTGGATTCGTGGTGTGATGGAACTTATCCCATTAGAAGCTATTAGCTTCTGGTTCAAAGACAAACCTTTTCATTTTTTTGATATATGGGACCCCTTTTTGAGTTCTATAGGAGGAGATGGCGCCCAGGCCCTCCAGAGTGGCCTCTATGGTCTTGCTTGGACTGAGAGGTCAAAGTGCATTACCAAATAGACCACCATTATTTCCGATTGTGTTTTCAGGATGTAATTCTGCTTAACAAATTTGTATTGTATTGTGGTATTTATTTATTTATTTATTTTTTGTTTTGTCTGTTTTTGTGTGTGGAGATGGGATGATGGGGTGGGAGTTTGGGGGCTGAAAAAGAGGGTGCTCTTTGTCATTTCTTGCTGTTTGCTTTTTCTGTATTGCTTGTGGCCCTCAAAAGCTCAATAAACATATATAAAAACAAACAAACAAACAAAAAACATTCTCGTAATTACAACAATAAATAGTGCTTGAAACAATATTACCTAAAAGTTGAATACAATATGTACATAGCAATAATAAAAACATACTGAGCGATAAATATATAAGACCAGCTTATACACACAGGGTTATTGCCACAAAATAACCTAAAATAACATAAAATAATATCAGCAGTCTGTACGTGTTACATAAGTCTGTTCAAAATATGTACTGCTGCTGGGAAAAAACTATGATTAAACCAGGTAGTCCGGGTTTTATGGGATCTGTACCGCTTTCCTGAGGGGAGCAAGTGAAAGAACTCATGGCCTGGATGAGTGCAGTCTTTAATGATGGCAGTAGCTCTGTTGAGGTACCGAGACCTGGAAATCTCTTCCAGAGAAGGGAGAGAACAGCCAGTGATTTTTTGCGCAGTCTCGATCACTCTCTGGAAGGCTTTGCGGTCTGCGGCTGAATAGCCCTCATACCAAACCGTGATGCCATATGACAAAATGCTCTCAATAGCAGAGCGATAAAACCAGCAACTGTGCATTCAGGCCATTCTTCTTGAGGAGCCTCAGAAAGTGTAGACGTTGTTGAGCCTTTTTTATTGTAGCTATGGTGTTAACTGCCCAGGTAAGGTTGTGAGAAATATGAACACCCAGAAACTTAAAAGCCTCCAACCTCTCCACACACTCCTTGCCTATATATAGAGGAGGCGGCTCACTGCTATGCTTCCTAAAATCAATAATGAGTTCTTTTGGGGGTTTTTTGTATTCAGTAGCAGATTATTATCTGAGCATCATCTCACCAGTTTCTGGACCTCATCTCTGTATGCAGACTCATCTCCTCCTGATATGAGCCCCACTACTGTTGTGTCATCTGCAAACTTCACTATAATGTTTGTGGGATGAACAGGTATGCAGTCATATGTGTACAATGAATACAAAGTGGGGCTCAACACACAGCCCTGTGGCGAGCCTGTGTTAAGCATGACTAGAGGAGGAATGGGGTCCGAGTCTAACAGTCTGTGTTCGGTTTGTTAGGAAGTCCTTAATCCAGCTGCAAGTGTGAGTAGGCAGACCAAGCTGAAGCAATTTGATGATGAGAATGTTGGGAATAATTGTATTAAATGCCGAGCTATAGTCCACAAACAGCATTCTTACATAGCTCCCCTTGTCTTCTAAATGGCTGAATGCCGAGTGGAGAGCTATAGCAATAGCATCTTCAGTGGATCTGCTCTGCCTGTGGGCAAACTGGTACCGATCAAAGTCTGGAGGGAGACTAGACAAAAGATGTTTCAATACCATTTTCTCAAAGCACTTCATAATAATGGGTGTTAATGCTACTGGTTGATAGTCATTCAGACTGCTAATAATATGTTTTTTAGGCACAGGAATAATGACTGAAGATTTTAAACACTGTGGAACAACGGCTGCCTTGAGAAACAAATTAAAAATGTCAGTCAAAACAGAGCATAGCTGATCTGCACATGCTCTGAGCACCTTTCCTGGCACTCCATCGGGACCAGTAGCCTTTCTCGGGTGAACTGCTCTCAGTGTCTGTCTCACCTCATGATCCTGCAGGGTAAGCACATCAGAGCTGGCATTCAATAACGTCAGTGGGTCCAGGCGAGGTGTATTTGCCTCAAACCGTACAAAAAACATTTCAGTTCTGAGGCGCTGATGTCACTGGAAATGATGCTGCTGCCCTTATAGTTTGTGATATGGTGAAAGCCTTGCCATACTTGTCTTGAATCATTATCAGAAAAATGGTCCTCAACTTTCTTCTTATAGGCCTGTTTAGCCTCCTTAGTGCCTTTCTTCAGATTAGCCCAGGCGGTGCTATACAGATCTGTATCCCCTGACCTGAAGGCTGTATCACGAGCTCTGAGGAGTGTCTGGACTTATTTTGTCATCCAAGGCTTCTGGTTAGGAAAAACCCTGATGCGTTTTTCCACAGTCACCTGGTTGATACAGTAGGTGATGTAGCATAATACAATCTGTGTGTACATTTCCAGATCCTCATTCTTGAATAAATCCCATAGAGTGTTTGAAAAACAGTCCTGCAGCTGAGAAAGCGCTCCCTCAGATCATGTTGTGATGTTCTTTATAGTAGGTCTAGCAGTTCTCCTGAGGGGGGTGTATGCTGGGATGAGGACCAATGATAGATGGTCTGACAGGCCAAGATGTGGACACGGCACAGCTCTGTAAGCATGCTTCAGGTTTGAATACACCCGATCAAGACAATTCTTTCCCCTGGTGGCACATTTCACATACTGTGTGGAATTAGGCAGCACAGTTTTCAAGCATGCTTGATTAAAATCACCAGCTATGATGTGAACACCCTCGGGATAGGCCTGCTGCTGTTTATTTATTACACTGTACAAATGACTAAGGGCCGCTTTACTATTTGCATCAGGAGAAATATAGGCCGCTGTTATAATAACCACGGTCAGCTCTCTCGGAAGATAAAAAGGCCGACATAAAACTGACATTGTCTCTAGATCAGGAGAACAGTAAGTGTTAATAATACGACTGTGGTTAGTCCAAGTGTTGTGAAGAAAAATGCAGAGACCGCCCCCTCTTTGTTTCCCACATTCCGCTGTTCGGTCCATATGATGAAGTGTGCGCCCTGGTAGCTGCACTGCAGCATTGGTGATCAGCGGGTGGAGCCAGCTTTCCGTTAACAACAGCACACAGCAGTCTCTTACAGCTTTACTAGTTGCCAGCTGTAGCTCTAGATCAGGGGTCACCAACGTGGTGCCCGTGGGCACCATGTCGCCCGCAGGAACCACATGAGTCGCCCGCAGGCCTGTTCTAAAAATAGCACAACTCACAAGTGAGCTGCGTCTAAGATGTAATTTTTTCTGCCGCTATTTTTTATTTTATATTTTTTTAAAATCACACTTGCATTTATATAGATTATAAAATGACAATGTCTTAAAAATAAAAAAAATGAAAATATGTTTATTATACGTAAAGTTAAGGTGAACTCTGACCTAGTTCAAAGGTCAGTATTGTGCACATGACAAAACCTTCGCGCTTGTGGAGCGTAAGCTAGCGGGCAGTGAAGATGGTGAGCAGAGTGCAGTTTCCTAGCCCAAAAACATGGCAAAAAAAGACAGAAAATTTATCATTTTCAAAGTGAGTGGGAGAAAGAGTTCTTTTTTACTACCGTGAAAGGAAGCTGCGTGTGTTTCATTTGCGGGGTGACGGCGAAGCGTCACTATGTGGAGCGACACTTCACTACCCACTCTTTTTTTTTGGGGGGACATATAAGTGCAGGTTAGTTAGTTAGTTAGTTATCTTGTACCCGTAGGTAGATTTGTTCTGCAGTCCGGTGATAAGCCACCAGCCGCTGCGTGCGCAAGCGCCCCTTAACTCCCTAACCTGCATGTTTTTGCATGAAAAACGAGAACATGCAAACTCCACACAGATCACTGTTGGCCGGGGGTAGGGATCGAACCCACGATCCCCCGGCCGAGGGTAAACTGTGCTGCCGCGGTGCTAACCACTGCGCCACCGTGCATATAAGCACTCTCAGTGCTGTTTAGCTTCTTCTCATGAAAGAACAGTGCTGGTTATTACTCAAACATGATTCTTGGCAAGAACTGTATGGATATAATTCCAGTGAAGAAGAACACACAAAAGTGTGTTTATTAAATGTAACAGATTTTGAGCACAATTACAGCAGATTTGTTCAGTTAAAAATGTGATAAGATTTATTTAATATGAAAGTTGATTTTTCTTAAATGTTGCATAACTTTTTCAAACATGGTTCAACATAGTTCATGAATTAAAAGGGTTTAGTTTTTTATGGTTAAAAGGGACTGGTGAAAACTGGACATTTTTTTAATGAAATGTAGAAGTGATCATCTGAACAATTGCTGAGATTAATAAAAATAAAGTGTTGAATATTGATCTTGTCTGTTACCCACTCTAAGTTATTGATAATTATTTATTTATATATATATATATATATATATGTGTGTATATATACTGTATATATATATACAATTTGTTATTTTAGAGGAGTGTGTCAAGCTGGTGCCCTTCACATGACTCAATACCCATGAAGTAGCTCTTGGTTTCAAAAAGGTTGGTGACCCCTGCTCTAGATCATCCATCTTGTGGATGATGCTTCTGGCGTTGGAGAGAAAAATGCTGGGTAGCGGAGGTCTATGCGGCCGTCTCTTTAGCCTCGCTAGCAGGCCTGACCAGCATCCCTGCTTTTGCTTTCTCTCCCTCCTCCGTCTGCGTTGCTTCCCAGGACCGACAACAATCCATGGTGATCCTGCTGGTCTACAGATAGCCTCCGGTATGTTTTTTGTGTTCTCAAAAACTGCTGTAACAGCAGACTTTTGTTGAAGTCCAATATTTATCAGCTCAGTACGACTGCACACAAATCCAGCTTCACACGGTCCAATATCCAAAAACAGCATACATACAAACAAAAGTAGGGAGCAAAGAGCCGCTGCGCAGATGCGCGCCGCCATCTTGCAGAATTTCCAAGCTTTACCAACAGAAATTCCTGGTGCTCAGTTCTTAAAGTGGGACAGGATAATATCAAGATTTGTTTGGGGAGGCAAAAAGCCAAGGGTGAAATATAAAACTCTCCAGTTACCAAAAGAGAAAGGGGGGCATAGGTCTACTGAATCTAAAAGAATATTACTACTCAGCACAATTAAGATAAATCATATGTTGGTGTGACGAAGGATATGAGGCAAAATGGAAAGAAATGGAAAGGGAAATTGAGGGACTCCCAGTGCAAAGCATAATGGGAGATAAAGATGCATATAAGCAAATTAAACAAATAGACCCAAACACTAAATTTGGAACTGTGGTATAAAATAGTACAAAAGTATAATATAAAAGAGGACATAAAACTATTGAAATGGGTAGCATTTGACAGTCAATTTGAACCTGCAAAGCAAGATAGGGGATACAAAAATCTGGTGAACAAGGGAATCACAGCATGGGGCATTATGGGAAAAAAAGATTTCGAGAGTTTTGTAAACATGAGAAGAAATTTTAAACTAGAAAACTCTGAATTCTTCAGATATCTGCAGATGAGAGATTATTATATGAGAAGGATTAGGCATAACCTCCACACAGATGTGAGTGAGATTATACAATTTATTTTAAGCTCATATGCAGGAAATAAAATCAGAATTATTTCAAAACTATATCAGAAACTTACAGCAAACAAACATTCAAGTAACTATATAAAGGAGAAATGGGAGAAAGAGCTAAATTTTAACATAACAGAAGAAAACTGGCAAGAAATATGGAAAACACAACACACATCAACAAGTTCAAGGACATGGAGGGAATTTGGATGGAAAAGCCTGATTTGCTATTTCATTACACCACAGATCCAAAGAAAATGTACAAATACCAAATCTATGTGCTGGAGAGGCTGTGGGGCTCAAAATGCAGACCACTCACATATGTTTTGGAAATGCAGCAAAATCTCATCATTCTGGAAATCTATTCATGTGACAATACAGAGGATATTAGGATATAATATACCATTGAACTGTAACTTGATGTGTTTATGTGATCTTAGAAGTGACAATGTAATACAGGCTGAGGACAGATATCTAGTAAAAATCATGTTGATTGCATGTAAAAAAAAAACAATTACAAGAAAATGGCACTCAGAAGTTCTTCCTGACCAAGAGCAATGGACAGGTATTGTTGAGAATATACGTCTAATGGAAAAACTAACATATCGACAGAGAATGCAAGAAGGACAATATGAAAAAAATGGTGGAAATGGACACACTACAAAGCGCAACAGTGAGACAGAAATTGAAAGAATAACTAAAGACACTGAAGAAACCAGAAGAACTTAGAGATGGAAACTAAAAACTTGATGCTCCTACATTTGTTCCTCCCCCCCTTTTTTTATTTTGATTGTATGTTTTGTTCCTTCTTTAAATATATAGAGATGGAAAATGTTATTATTTAAAGAGTTTCGGACTGTGTTCTGAATGTAATATGTACTATGAAAAATGAATAAAAAACAAAGTTACAAAAAAAAAATCTATCTCAGGCGATGAAAGTAGTCACCAGACATCTCATCGTCTTTCTGCTTGCACGCTGACACCTTGGAGAGATCAGCCTGGTGCTTGCACTTTGTTTGTATTGCCTTAACAAGGGCCTTGAGGTCCTCGCGATATGTCTGGTTCTCTTGCGTGCCAAAGTCCAGTGCCACCACTCGCATGGACTTATCCAACTCTGGCATGAGTTTGGCCATGTTGGCAGGTGTACACTTCTGTGCCATAATTCTCCACAGTTCTGGGAACGTGGGGTGATACGTTTCGCAGAAGGCTTGTAGCTGGGTGCAGAAGTAATCAGGGTCAGTCTCCAGTTGAGGCAGAGTGGAGGTGAACTTGGGTATGTCTTCCGGAGCCCAGGGTCTGAAGACCAAAGCCAGACCATTCGTGCCCATTACTTCCACCACTGGAACAGTGACAGGTAGTGTGTTATACACTGTTTGTTGCCTCGTAGTATGTGGGCTGAAAGGAGCAAATGAGTCTGCCCCTAGGGGAGCAGGCGTTCCACTGGCACCTGGTGGGGAGGTTGGCGGTGTTGATTGTAAGGCAGGTTGTTGTAACACAGGTTGTTGTGGTGGTCGTGGAGGTGGAGAATTATCCTCGGGCAGATAGCAGTAAGAAATCCATCAGAGAGATAGCAGAAATGTTAGGAGTGGCCAAATCAACAGTTTGGTACATTCTGAGAAAAAAGAGTGCACTGGTGAGCTTGGGAACTCAAAAAGGCCTGGACGTCCACGGAAGACATCAGTGGTGGATGATCACAAAATCCTTTCCATGGTGAAGAACAACCCGTTCACAACATCCACTCAAGTGAAGAACACTCTCCAGGAAGTAGGTGTATCAGTATCTAAGTCTACCATAAAGAGAAGACTTCATGAGAGTAAACACAAAGGATTCACCACAAGGTGCAAACCATGAATCAGCCTCAAAAATAGAAAGGCCAGAATTGACTTTGCCAAAAAACACCTGAAGAAGCCAGCCCAGTTCTGGAACAGCATTCTTTGGACAGATGAGACTAAGATCAGCCTGTACCAGAATGATGGGAAGAAGAAAGTTTGGAGAAGAGCTGGAACATCTCATGATCCAAAGCACTACATCTTCTGTAAAACATGGTGGAGGCAGTGTGATGGCATGGGCATGCATGGCTTCCAATGGCACTGGGTCACTTGTGTTTATTGATGATGTGACAAAAGACAGAAGCAGCCGGATGAATTCTGAGTGTATAGGGATATACTTTCTGCTCAGATTCAGCCAAATGCAGCAAAGTTGATTGGACGGTGCTTCACCAATGATCCAAAACATACTGCAAAAGCAACCCAGGAGTTTTTTAAAGCAACGAAGTGGAATATTCTGCAATGGCCAAGTCAATCACCAGATCTCAACCCAATCGAGCATGCATTTCACTTGCTCAAGACAAAACTTAAGGCAGAAAGACCCACAAACAAGCAACAACTGAAGACAACTGCAGTAAAGGCCTGGCAAAGCATCACAAAGGAGGAAACCCAGCGTTTGGTGATGTCCATGGGTTCCAGACTTCAGGCAGTCATTGCCTGCAAAGGATTTTCAACAAAATATTGAAAAGTAACATTTTACTTAGGGTTATGTTTATTTGTCCAATTACTTTTGAGCCCCTGAAATGAGGAGCGTTTGTATAAAAATAGCTACAATTCCTACATGTTTAATCATATATTTTTGTTCAGCCCCTTGAATCAAACCTTAAAGTCTGCACTTCAATTCCGTTGTAGTTGTTTCATTTCAAATCCAGTGTGGTGGCATGCAGAGCCCAAATCATGAAGATTGTGTCACTGTCCAAATATTTCTGGGCCTAACTGTATATATATATATATATATATATATACAAGAATGTCAATATAAAGCATCTGCTATTGTGTCCTGTTATACAGTTTTAACAAGAGCATCATAAACATTATTTCCATGTCACTTCATTTTCCATTATCTGTCTTTCATTTCCATACTTGTGACAGTGTGATAAGATGTTCTCGACATTTTCTTTTACTCCACATTCTCTACATTTGTCACTTTTACTTTTCCCCATGGTGAATAAAGTGCCGTTTAAACCTGTATGATCCAGTCTGAGTCTTGCCATGATGATGTCTTCCCTCCTTTTGGTTGTTATGTAATTCTTTATTGCAATAGATTTTTGTATTTTGTAATACGATCTACCTTTATGATCTTCATCCCATCTTTTTTACCATAGCTCAGTTCGTTTTTTTCTTGATTACTGCTTTCCCTTCACCTTCTCCAAGAGACAATGGTAAAGTTATTTCTTTCCCAAGAGTGCTTTTCGCTAATTTGTCTGCACAGTCATTCCCTTTCAACCCTTCATGTGCAAGAACCCAACAAAACTGAACTTCTCCACCACCCCTGTGTACCCTAAATAAACTGTGATGTAGCTCAATCACCAAGTCTTACCTTGTAGATTTTTTTTTTTGATTTTGTATACTTTATTGATCCCCAGAGGGGAAATTGAGGGCATCCACCTGAAAGGATGAAGCAGCCACGGTAAAGCGCTATCCCTTAACCATTCACACACACATTCACACCTAGGGCCACTTTAGAGTCTCCAATTAACCTAACCTGCATGTTTTTGGCCTGTGGGAGGAAACTGGAGAAATCCCAGAGTAAACCCACGCAGATATGGGGAGAACATGCAAACTCCACACAGATCACTGTTGGTCAGGGGCTGGGATTGAACCAGGGATCCCATGGCCAAGGGTGAGTTGCTGTGCCGCGCAGTGCCAACCACCGCACCACCGCACCGCCACCACAACACTGGAGGTGTTTCCTGGATTGGGGGGTAGGCCAGTCTTGCACTGCCTTCACCTTAGCTTGGTCAGCCCTCATCTCACCTTCAGCTATAATAAAGCCCAGGTAGGAAGTGGAGCGGGTGGAAAACTCACACTTTTCAGCCTTCACAAAGAGTTGCATCTCCAGTAGCCATTGTAACACAGCCCGGACATGGACTGTGTGTTCCTCCGGCATGCGGGAAAAAATCAAAATGTCATCCAAATAAACAAACACAAATTGGTTCACCATGTCGCGGAGGACATCATTGATCATACGTTGGAAGACGGTGGGGGTGTTGGTCAGCCCGAAGGGCATCACTAGGTATTTGAATTGGCCTAAGTGAGTTTTGAACACCGCCTTCCATTCTTCCCCCTCCCAAATGCGAACCAGGTGATAAGTGTTGCGGAGGTCGAGTTTCGTGAAAACCTGCGCCCGCTGAAGAAACTCAAAAGCTGAACTGATCAGGGGCAATGGATATTTATCCTTAACCATTATCATGTTAAGCTCACAGTAGTCAATGCAGGGCTGCAAAGAGCCGTCCTTCTTTCCAGTGAAAAAGAATCTCACTCTGAGAGGAGCCGAAGAGGGCCGAATGAGACCGGCATACAGAGAGTCCTTAATATAGCTCTCCATCGCCTCCTTCTCCGGCCCAGACAAGCTGTAGAGCCGACTGGACAGCAACCGTGCGCCCAGGAGGAGATCTTTAGCACAGTCGTAGGACCAGTGAGGTGGTAATGATAGGGCCCTCGACTTGCTAAACACCTCCCCAAGGTCATGGTAGACCTCGGGCATGAGGTTGAGGTCCGGCGGCTCGGCCGAAGGAGTGGAGCTGGGGAGCGTGGGCCAACAGGCGGCCGAATGGAGGCACGAAGATAAACAGTCAGGACTCCATGAGGAAATTGAATTATGTGCCTAGTTAATAATGGGATTATGTTTTTGAGCCAGAGATAGCCTAGGACCACGGGAGAGGAGGAGCTGGGGAGAACGAAAAAAGAGAGAGCCTCCCGATGGCTCTTGGAAAGAATGACGGACACCGGCTCGGTTAGGAAAGACATGGAGGCTCGTCTACAGCCAGAAAGGGCCGAGACATTCAATGGAGCCAGTAGTTTTTTAGTTGGAATACCCAGATCCTGAATGAGCCTTTGCGAGATGAAATTTTGTTCAGCCCCTGAATCAATTAGTGCCAAGACCTTCTTCTCGGCCCCCGGTAAATTAATGAGGGCCGGCAGAGAAAAGTTACGGTGGGGATTGATGTTAAACCCACCCGCCAGATCCCCCACGGCTACTGACAAGCCGAATCTTTTGGCCTAATCAGACAGTTTGACAGCTTGTGCTCCATGGAGCCACAGTACATGCAGGCGCCTGCTTTCTTTTGGCACTGGTGCTCCTCCGGAGTCAAGCGGGCCCAGCCCAGGACCATTGGCTAGGAGGAGGGAACTGATTTAGTGGAGTGCATAGCTGGGGGGGATGATCACGCGGAGGACGAGACGGAGAAGGCCTCCTGCTTCGTCCCGCGTTCGTGGTATCGGCTGTCCAAACTAACAGCCTGTTCAATCAGCTCATCCAGAGAGGAGGGACTGGCATGAATAGCCAGGTCGTCGCAGAGGTTGACGTTAAGGCCCCAGAGGAAGGTGCTGCGCTGCGTAAGGCAACGTTGTTCCACCCAGAGTCTGCCGTGACAACCTGGAATTCAACAGAGAAATCGGCGATGGACCGATTTCCCTGTTGAAGCAGCATAAGTTGGCTCATGATATTCTCCTCACTCTCTGAATGGTCAAAGGCTCGGGAGAACTCCTGAACAAAGCACTCGAACGTGTAATTTTGGCCCTCAAAGAGCTGCTCAGGATGGACTGAGCCCAATTGAGTGCCCGGTCCCAGAGCAGCAGGGTCATAAAATGAATTTTAGATGTATCGTCCAGGTACTCCCCTCCCACCTGCCGCAGCTAGAGTCGATAGTGAAGCAGAAACCCCTTACATCCCCCCACCTTCCCCACGTACGGGACAGGTGACGGAACAGTGATGGTCCGGCGGGTGGTCAACACTGCCGGGGCAGCAGGAGGAGGAGAAGGCCCCAGACAAGACAGATGGCACAGGTGTTCGGAAACAGTAACCAGTTGTTGCGTAATTGTTTGTAACTGCTCGGTGAGTACGGGAACCTGACGCTCCATGGCATCTAACCAGAAGAGTGCTGAATGCTCCCCTGATGTAACGCCTGCTGAGCCTCAATCCTGGCTGGACTGTTCTGTTATATTTAGTTAGTCTGAGACTCAAATGCAAGGCAACTAACACCAGAGGAAGCACACAGACGCTGGGGAAGACATTTACACAAAGTTACAAAAAAATAGCACACGCCAAGGAACACACATCCTAGAGGGCGAGAGAGACAGAGAGCTGGTTAGAGGCAGATAATAATACTCGAGATAGAGGAGTGTGTGCTGGGGAAATCTTACTACTATGAGCAGAGGACCTGGCAGTGAAACCCAGAGACAGGAGGTGAAGGAGCCAGCGGGGTTGAGCCAGTGGGAGTTACTGGTGAGGGAAGAGGTGGTGGAGTGGAGCAGAGCCAAGGACTGACTGGGTGGAGTTGGAGGGCCTCCGGTGGAGTGATGACGAGCAGGTGAGCACACACCAATCCCGGGGATACACCGCTGAGACGGCAGCAACCTGAGGAGAGAAGAGAGAAGGAGGGTTAGGCTTGAGTTTAACTTAAAGAGCTCAACTACAATTGACGGCAGCAGTACTCAACGGCCAGCGCTGGAGCATTTACAAACTGGTTGCTTTATATGCTGGCAGCGAGGAAGCAGCAGGTGCGTCCACTCACGCAGGTGCACTGATGACCTGCGGAGCCGGGAGACAAACAAGGAACATCCCACAAGAGGGGAGGGGGAGCATGCTCACCCAATCATCACACTAACAGCTTTATTTTCCTTCTCTGGAGCCAGTTGAGTGTTTCCTTGGCTGTGTGTTGGGATCATTGTCTTGCTGAAATGTCCATCCTTGTTTCATCTTCAGCATCTTGGCAGATGGCAACAAGTTCTTATCAAGGATGCCTCTGTACATTTGTCCATTCATCTTCCCTTCAATTATATGAAGTCTGCCTATACCATGTGCTGAAAAATACCCCTCCACCATGATGCTCCCACCTCCAAACTTCACTGTTGGTATGGTGTTTTTTGGGCTGATGTACAGTGCCATTTCTCCTCCAAACATGCTGTGGTGATCTGCACTGTGCTGCCTTTTTTCTCACTAATTATCTTCACAGCCATGGATGCACCTGCTCCTCCTAATTAGCAGCCTTTATAAGGAGGGCTGCCTTTCCATCTGCACGGAGACGTCTACACTCCTCCATGGAGAGACTTTGACGCCTGAATCCTCCCTCAACTACTTTTGGAAGTTTCGCCTTCCTGCCTTCTACTTCTCCTTGAAGTCTTACCTTCCTGCACCAGCACTTCAGCACGAGGGAGTTTCATCTCCTCAACTCAGCTGTAAAAATTACTTGGATTTCTGCACTATCTGCACCTGCTCTCCTCTCTCTCCTTCCCTTGTGCACAGGTGGACCAGCCCGGTGGCAGACCTCCTCCCGATCCTGGTGGTGGACCTCTCTGCTGTGGGCTCCCTTCTCCACCACTGTTCCCTGCCTGTTTCTGCACTCACCCACAAACAGCCAATATGCACCAACATCAGACGAGCCAGCGGGACTCAGTGGACCGGTGAAGTATTACTCGCTCGTCTGAGCATTAACCATCATCTCACCACTGTAAGAATTGTTTCATCTCTCTCAGTTCACCAAAGTGTGTCAAGAACTAACTCTCCTGTCCTTCCTCTCTCCTTAGAGTTGCCTGACTCACCCTGCTTGTCCTGCTCCTGCCCACACATCCACTCACGCACACACACTCACGTTTATACTTCAATAAAAGATCACTGTTGGTTTATTTGAGTCTGTGTCTGTGCTTGGGTTTTTCTACAAACATGTCACATGCTGTGTGTTGTGGCATCCAAAAAGTAAAATTTTGGTCTCATCTGACCAGACTATATTCTCCCACTATTTTACTGGCCTGCCCAAATGTTGTGCAGCAAACTTTAAATGAGCTTCAACATGCTTTTTCTTCGGCAACGGAGTCTTGCGAGGTGAGCGGGCAAAGAGCCCATATCAGCTGAATGTGTTACTTATTGTTTTCTTTGAAACAGCAGTACCTGCTAACTACACGTCTTTCTGGAGCTCTCCACGAGTGGTCTTTGGCTCTTGGATAACTCTTCTAATTATTCTTTTGACTCCTCTGTCAGAAATCTTGCGAGGAGCTCCTGGTTGTAGCCAGTTTATGGTAAAATGATGTTCTTTCCATTTCCGAATGATGGCTCCAGCAGTGCTCACTGGAACATTCAGCAGTTTAGAAATGTGCCTGTAAACAATGCCATCATTATGTTTTGCAACAATAAGGTTGTGAAGGTCTAGAGAGAGCTCTTTGCTTCTACACATCATGGGTTCTTTGTGGTGTGACAATCTGATATTCACAGACCTTTTTAAAGGTAGTGGTGGCTCAGTTGGTAGAAAATCCGCCCCACACCTGGGAGGCAGGGGTTCAAATCCTGGCCGGGTCATGCCAAAGACCATGTAAAAGTGGAACTTCCTGCCGTTCAGCTTGGTGCTCAGCAATAACGGAATGGAGGAGGGAAATCTGTGGCGGCGCCTTGTATGGCAGCGGCCCTCTGATTCTGCACTGGGGTGTGTGTGATTGACACTGTAGATAGGTAAAGCACAATCTCGTTCTACTGTACATGATTGGTTGTACGGTTGAATGACAATAAGGGGGATTTAATTTAATTAAATTAATTAATTTAAAGGCTGTCAGGACTTAATCAGCTGAAATTAATTTGCACTGATGGGGATGGGATGGCTTCCTACATTCTGATGGATTTCAGCTAGTTTCTTGGCTTTCTATGCCTTTTTGCATCTCTACCTCTACCACCTGTACTACCTATTGAACACCTTCACGTGTTCAATACTTATTCCCTTTGTCATTACACTTTATTAAATATAACTTGTTTTGTGAACACAGTTGCCTTGATTTCTTTTTATGTATGGATTTATTGGGTTGTTACTAATATCTGGTGAAAATCTCAGGTCAGTGCCTCCATCAGAAATACGTTTAATGAGAAAAATGTTGATGTGTTAAATATTTAATTTTCCCTGCTGTATTTCTCTTTCCCCTCACCCCCCAATCAGTATCAACAGATGGCTGGTCCCCCTGAGCCTGAAAGTCTGCTAAAGTTTCCTTTTCATTCAAATTTATTGTTATGATCAGGTGAGCGCGCTCCCCCTCCCTTTCTGTGGGAGGTTCTCCATCAAGCTCCCGGCTCCACAGGTCATCAGCACACCTGCATGAGTGGATGCGCCTGCTGCCTCTTCTCTGCCAGCACTTAAAAGGACCTGTTCGTGAATGCTCCAGCGCTAGCTCATTGGGTATAGCTGCCTTAAACGTGAAGTTGTTTGTACGTATTGTTAAGGAACTCAGCCTTAAACCCTTTTTTCTCCTCTCTCCTCAGGTTGCTGCCATCTCCGTGGTGCGTCTCCAGGGTTGCTGCGCACTCACCTGCCCCATCACTGTCATCACCACTCCAGACTGCCTTCTCCACCCTGTCAGACACTCCTCCCAGCTCCACTCCTCTCCTACTCCCTGCCAGCTCTGCCTTGCTGGTTTCTCCGTTCTCCGCTGGGTTCCTCTGCCAGGCTCTCTGCTCACTAATCGTAAGATCTACCCTTGTTTATTCATTGCTCCTAGCCTCCCTCCTCATTTATAACCTGCTGTCGTCTCCCTCGTTTACAGGCTGTGTGTCCCTCTGGCGAGTGACGCTTTCTTTATCATTGATTTTTTTCAATAAAATTGTGTTTCACATTGCCTCTCTGTGTCGTGTGCATT
This sequence comes from Pholidichthys leucotaenia, assembly GCA_020510985.1. Lineage (NCBI taxonomy): Eukaryota > Metazoa > Chordata > Actinopteri > Cichliformes > Pholidichthyidae > Pholidichthys > Pholidichthys leucotaenia. The sequence continues at coordinate 316,336,729 of CM035839.1, read as the reverse complement.
CTCTGGTGTTAGCAGCCAGCACGTGAGCTTATCCTTCTCCAAATCACAAATGACATTTATTCCTCACTGTTACCAAGTGCTTGTTCACAGAGGATCATCTGATTGTTGAGGTTCAGTACAATTTAAACCATTTAGACAGTTCAACAGTTGAAAATGTCTTGTTTGATTATAATTTTTTATAACAGCTGAAAGTTTGACATTTTTGAAAATAAGCACGTTTTTACAATGGGTGTTGAATGTTTTGAGTGTAACTGTACAGGTGCATTGCACTAAATTAGAATATCATTGAAAAGTTTATTTATTTCAGTAATTCAGTTCATAAAATGAAACTCATTTTATATAGATAGATTCATTACAGACAGAGTGATATATTTCAAGTGTTTATTTATTTTTTTAATTTTGATGGTTATGGCTTGCAGCTCATGAAAACCTGACAGTTTCTCAAAAAATTAGAATATTACATAAGATCAATTTTTAAAAATTGTTTTTTTTTTAATAGAAATGTTGGCCGACTAAAAGTGTTTCCATGCACACACTCAGTACTTGGTCAGGGCTCCTTTTGCATGAATTAATACTGCATCACTGTGGCATGGCAAGAAGGTGATCAGCCTGTGTTACTGCTGAGGTGTTATGAAGGCCAAAGTTGCTTTGATAGCGGCCTTCAGCTCATCTGCGTTGTTGGGTCTGGTGTCTCTCATCTCCCTGTTGACGATACTTCATAGATTCTGTATGGGGTTTAGGTCAGGAGAGTTTGCTGGCCAGTAAAATATGGTGATACCATGGTCATTAAACCAGGCTTTGGTACTTTTGGCAGCAGTGTGGGCAGGTGCCAAGTCCTGCTGGAAAATGAAATCAGCATTTCCATAAACCTTGTCAGCAGAGGGAAGCATGAAGTGCTCTAAAATGTCCTGGTAGACAGCTGCATTGACTTTGGACTTGATAAAACACAGTGGACTAACACCAACAGATGGCATGGCTCCCCAAATCAGGTGCCAAGTCCTGTCACTTGGAAATAAAGATCCCAGAGTCTGGAGGAAGAGTGAACAGGCACAGAATCCCAAGTTGCTTGAGGTCCAGTGTGATGTTTCCACAGTCAATGATGATATGTGGAGCCATACCATCTGCTGGTGTTTTTCCACTGTGTTTAATCAAGTCCAATGTCAGTGCAGCCATCTGACAGGAAATTTTAGAGCACTTCATGCTTCCCTCTGCTGACAAGCTTTATGGAGATGCTGATTTCATTTTCCAGCAGGACATGGCACCTGCCCACACTGCCAAAAGTACAAATACCTGGTTTAATGACCATGGTATCACTGTGCTTGATTAGCCAGCAAACTCTCCTGACCTAAATCCCATAGAGAATCTATGATGTATTGTCAATATTGAAATACACCAGACCCAATAATGCAGATGAACTGAAGGCAGCTATCAAAGCAACCTGGGCTTCCATAACACCTCAGCAGTAACACAGGCTGATCGCCATGCTGCATTGATGCAGTAATTATGCAAAAGGAGCCCCGACCAACTACTGAGTGCATACATGGACATACTTTTCAGTCAGCCAACATTTCTATTAAAAATCAATTTTTTAAAAATTAATTTTATGTAATATTCTAATTTTTTGAGAAACTGAATTTAGGGTTTTCATTTGCTGCAAGCCATAACCATCAAAATTAAAAGAAACACTTGAAATATATCACTCTGTGAAATGAATCTATGTAATAGGCCTATATGAGTTTCACTTTTTGAATTGAATTACTGAAATAAATCAACTTTTCGATGACATTCTATTTTATTGAGATGCTGTGGCGGGTTTGGAATAACCCCCACAACAGACTAAGGACAGTCATCTCGCTACTTCTGTTTTTTTCCGCTGCACTACTGAGATGTAATGTGCCATTCATGCATTATGATGTTAATGTGCCATTCATGCATTGTGTTCATGTGTCCTGTCCTTACTGTGACCTAGAGACTGAGATCAATATGTAGATGTGCCTTGTAACCTCTTTGTCCTGCAGCTGGAGCAGAGGCCAGCAATCTACCTATTGTTATGTATGTCTCTCATATGCTAATGCCCATACCAACTGCTGTGAATGCTCTTTCATGTATTGTTGTAACTGGGTATATATGCTGCACGATTCTGTAACTCATCCTCTCACTCACTTCAACTGCTGCTGCAGACACGCACTTTGTGTCTCTTCTCTGAGAGCCTGAGGATCCCGCTCCGGTCTGCTCACACTTGGGCTGGAGCGGGGATCCTGTGACGGTGGTGTGATTTAATAAACCTGCTTAAAACCTTCACCAACGCCACTTTATTTCATGCCGCCGCAATGCACCTGTATGTATACTGAATAAAACAGATTATTTAAATATACCAGATGTGTGCACAAAACACTGCTTTCATTGGAAAAAAAAATGTTTTTCTTCTTTTAGGTTATTTATAGCTGAGAGTAATTATTAATGTATTCAGTTTAATTAGAGTGGAGTATTTTTATTTTCTGTTGATAAATCCCATATTATTTTTTTAATGCTGTAAAAATGTTTCAAGTTTAAATGAAATGAACGAATCAAAAGACCGAAGCAGAGAACTTCATTCATTCATCTTCTTCCGCTTAATCCTTTTCGGGTCGAACTACTTTTTTTTTTTTTTTTTTTAAATCTGGCCTTGGCTTACTTCCAAACAAAGTATCTCTGAGCGTAAGGCTTCCAGTTCATTAGATCTTTGCTGCCACCTTGCGCTCAGTGGGAAATACATCAAGGCAACTACCATCGTGAGAAATCTTTTTGGAAAGAGGAGGAAAATGAGCGGTGAAACGATGGCAGTAAGGCTAAATTATCAAACATAAACTATTGACTATTGGTGAAAGGCACGTTTTTCCCCCTAAATATTTTCCTCTTACAAATTTAATTTGTTTTCACTCAAGTCTGAGTTTTTTTTTCTCACAAATTTTTGAAAAAAAAAAAATCAAATAAAAAGCCAGAAGAAGCCTTTGGATATGCAAATTTTGATAACAAAAACTGTGGTAAGTTTGATTTAAGGTGTATTCGAATCACACACACACACACACACACACACACACGTATGAATAGTATGTCTCTTTCTTTTCTTTTCTTCTCTCTCCTCTCACCCTTCCTATCAGTTGTGTAGATTACTGCCACTCCCTGAACCTGGTTCTACTGGAGGTTCCTATAAGGGAGTTTTTCCTTCCCACTGTCGTCAAGTCCTTGCTAGAGATAAGGCAGGAGTCTCCATGGACTATGTTTGTGGATGACACTGTAATCTGTAGTGAGAGCAGTGAACAGATGGAAGAGAACCTGGAAAAGTGGAGGTCTGCGCTGGAGAGAAGCGGGAATGAAAGTCAGTAGAAGCAAGACAATACATGAGTGTGAACGAGAGGAAGGCAGATGTAACAGTAAAGATGCAAGGTGTAGAGGTAGTAAAGGTAGATGAGTTTAAATACCTGGGGTCAACCATCCAAAGCAATGGAAATTGCACAAGAGAGGTGAAGAAGAGAGTGCAGACAGGGTGGAATGGGTAGAGACGAGAGTCGGGGTGATTTGTGACAAGAATAGCAGCTAAAGTGAAAGGGAAGATTTACAAGACAGTAGTGAAACTATGTGTAGTTTGGAGATGGTGGCACTGACAACAAGAGTGAAGGCAGAGCTGGAGATGGCAGAATTGAAGATGCTAAGATTCTTATTGAGAGTGGCTAGGAGGGACAGGATTAGAAATGAGTATATCAGAGGGATAGCTCAGGTTGAGCGGTTTGGAGACAAAGTAAGAGAGGCAAGACAGATGTTTTGGACATGTGCGGAGGAGAGATAGTGGATATATTGGACAAAGGACATTGAAGATGGAGCTACCAGGCAGGAGGAAAAGAGGAAGAGCACAGAGGAAATTCATTATGAAGGAGGATATGGACATGGAGAGAGTTGGCGTTACAGAGGAAAAGGCAAGGGATAGGGTGAGATGGAGGCAGATGATACGCTATGGCGGGGGTGTCCAATCATGAGCTATGGAGGGCCAAGACCCTGCAGGCTTTACCTCCAACCAGTGTCTTCAACAGCAGATTCCACTGAATTTCTTCCCACTGGTTGCTGATAATTGAAAACACCTGCTGAAGAGACTGGGTAGAAGAGAAAACCTGCAGGGTCTTGGCCCTCCATGGCACATGATTGGACACCCCTGCGCTATGGCGACCTCTCAAGGTAGCAGCTGTAAGAAGAAGATTTATGTAATTTTGTCATAATCTGAACTCTGTGGCATCCACTGCATATATGTGAATGAGCGTCACCTCCTCCTATCCAAAACCACCTCCTAGTGGTTCAGTTTTAATTTACAGCTTCATTTAACAGGGCGGACCGCTTGTCCGTCTTGGCCCCTCCTTTTGCACAGAGAGGGCCCTGACTGACGTAGGCGTTTGAGGGTAGCAACAGTTGCCTCGAGACCCCGTCGCGCCATAGTGACTGTAGCCGTGGAGACAGTTACTTACCAACGGCCCAACACTCAGCAACAGCGGCAGCAGCATCTGGAAGTCACCGAGCGAGAGGGAGAGAGAGAGGGGAGAACTTTTCTCAAAGCAAAGGTGACTATGTGTTGACAAAACGTAGAAACTTTATTTTTTAATTTAGGGGTTGACCGCGTTGCTTGCAGTGTTGGTTATTTATTTTACACAACTTTCCCTTCTTTGTCGAGTCAAGTTAAGTGAGAACGGCTGTCCTTCTACCCTTCACCTAACTGGCGATGTTCTACGTCCGGCTGGAATCAGTTTTACTTGTGTTACTCGTTTTACTTCATATTACTTTTGCTAATACAACTCCGCGGTGATTCCGGCATCACTTTACACTCGTTGCTACGCGGTGTCGGGGTGTCAATTTAAACGTGAACGCACTTCAGCTCAGCCCTAGCCGGATGGATGAATACTAGGCTACCAGTTGAGCTACTGCTAATGCTAATTTGGACTAGAATTAGACATGAGTGCAAGTTGGTTTGGGAGTTGAAACGCGTGTTGCGTTTTAACGGTAATTTTGTTTTGCTGACTTCAACAAGATGTAACTCCGGGTTTTGATCATCTTTCTCTGAAGCGCGTTCAAACAGGTGGAAGTGTAGCTAGCTGGTATTAGCAACGTTCGTTCCTTCCTGTCCTTTAACTGCAGCCAACATCCGCTGCGAGCAAACGTGAATCCATCACGGTGATGACTTTAAATTGTTAGGCAGGCTGGTTTTTTTTTTTTTTTATTGCCAAATGTAGCTCTCCGTTTGTGCTCTAAAACGAATTAAAAGTGTTGCATGATCAGACAAATGTCCAAATATGTAACTTGTGTGATTGCAACTATAATTACACCCTAAGTGTACAAGAAAAATGTCCATCAGAACTTCTGCTATTATAAAATGGAAAGTTACACTGTATAATGTTGCCATTTAAATGATACGTTTTAGAAATAGTTTAATTAAATAGATACGTAGCAGCTAGGTGGTGCTATGATGGTTATTTTCCGTCATGCGGTCTTGTTTTCACTTGGACGATAAATTAAGTGTTAAAATTATTGCTCGTCTTCTTTTGAACAAATACATCAGTGGCCAGTACCTTAAGGACTATCAGACGCAATTCCTGTTCTTCCACTCTTAATTTTAAGCCAGTATCCCCATCTTTCCAGTTGTGCCAATGAAACACCTGTTGAATAGACCCAAATGCAGACGTTTTGACTAGTAGGGAAGTTTTTAGTGGCACCCATTGTTCATGAGGTAGACCTCAGCATGGTAGGGCTTTGATCTCTCTGCAGAGCAGATAACCTTTTCAGCCTGTGCTATAGCATTAAAGAGAAACGCAAAGGAAACGATAGACTTTTAAGTTCCCTTGTTCACTAGTTTTATTGTCGCTTTCCAATTTTTTTTTTTCTGCATAGTGATAGTCCCTTATGTCATTTTGAGATATTGTTTCCTTTTATCCCCTGAGATGCATTAATTCTAATGAACGATGTTTTCAGAGACAGCTGTCAGGTGCTCGGTCAATTGTAGTGTTAGCTACTGAAGCATTAGAAGATATCTTCCTGCATGAATGTTCCTCTAATTAATGCTCTCTGGCTTCTGACTTATAAACTGATGACAGATACACTTTAAAATGTCTGTTTCCATAAAGTATTTATCTTGTAACTAAAGGGGGCTAAATGTGAACTCAAAGTGAAGTACTTCTGTAAATGAGAACCAATGTCTATTTATGAAAAGATGACAGGAATGTTGGTGTGAGTATGGTTAGATGAATTATACTCTTCTAAAAGTAATACTATTGATTACCTCCGCCAGGCCGAAAAGGCCAGGAGGAGGTTATGTTTTTGCCGGCGTTTGTTTGTCTGTCTGTCTGTCTGTTTGTCTGTTGGTTAGCAAGATAACTCAAAAAATCTTGGACGGATTTCCATGAAACTTTCAGGCGTTGTTGGAAATGGTACAAGGAAGAACTGATTAAATTTTGGGGGTGATCCGGTTCACCGTCTGGATACAGGAATTTTTTAAAGCATTTTTCATTCAACACTGTGACATACAGCCATTTTCAACATGTGCGCAGGCGCAATGGAGGGCGCTGGTCGTCGTGTCTGCAACACAAACTCTGCGTTCTTCAACGTTTTAGGCACAAAAGGACGCGGAAAACACTGCTGGCCTGGGCCCGCCAGCGTGCAACTGCAAAACCTCACATGGGCAGCTGTCCGCCGACGGATTCTTTGGCAGAAATTCCCCGGCCAGCCATAGGCGCTGCGCAAAAACGAGCTCTCTGCCGGCGAAGCTTCTAAATTCTCGTTTGCCGCAGAGCGCAACCCCCCAAAAAATAATATTGTAGCGAACTCAATATGAGCACCCTACTTGGCTTGCCAAGTGGGTTGACCCTATTGGCGACACAGATAGAGTGCGGGACTCCGGAGCGGGAGGCGTGAGTTCGAACCTCCCGGTGGGACGTCGCCATGTCGAGCAGCACGTTACAATATAATATAAAACCCACGCCAACCTGTCTACCCAATTTGCATCCGTCAGTGGAGGAGATGGACACAACAGCAACACTTCAGTTTATTACCTCCGCCAAGGAGGCAATGCTTTTACTACTGAACCACTAATCCTATCACTATCACATTGATTGTCATTGATTAATTGTGTGTTTATTGCACTGTCCCTGTCAAATAAACAAATAATCGTTGTGAATCCAATTGCTAGTCATATGTTTACATGCTCAAGGAATCTGAAAACGTACACACAAACACTGTATGGGGGGAATTGTGGCGCTTGGCGGACGTCTGCGCTCTCCGAGTGCTTTTCTAGTTACCTCCACCAGGCCGAAAAGGCCAGGAGGAGGTTATGTTTTTGCCAGGGTTTGTGTGTCTGTCTGTCTGTCTGTCTGTTGGTTAGCAAGATAACTCAAAAAGTCTTGGACGGATTTGCATGAAACTTTCAGGCGTTGTTGGAAATGGTACAAGGAAGCACTGATTAAATTTTGGGGGTGATCCGGTTCACCGTCTGGATACAGGAATTTTTTTAAAGCATTTTTCAACACTGTGACATAGGGCCATTTTCAACATGTGCGCAGGCGCAATGGAGGGCGCTGGTCGTCGTGTCTGCAACACAAACTCTGCGTTCTTCAACGTTTTAGGCACAAAAGCACACGGAAAACACTGCTGGCCTGGGCCCGCCAGCGTGCCTGTGTTTGCGCGCAACTGCAAAACCTCACACGGGCAGCTGTCCGCCGACGGATTCTTTGGCAGAAATTCCCCGGCCAGCCATAGGAGTTGCGCATTTGGCAGAAATTCCCCGGCCAGCCATAGGAGTTGCGCATTTGGCAGAAATTCCCCGGCCAGCCATAGGAGTTGCGCATTTGGCAGAAATTCCCCGGCCAGCCATAGGCGCTGCGCATTTGGCAGAAATTCAACGGCCAGCCATAGGAGCTGCGCATTTGGCAGAAATTCAACGGCCAGCCATAGGCGCTGCGCATTTGGCAGAAATTCCCCGGCCAGCCATAGGCGCTGCGCATTTGGTAGAAATTCCCCGGCCAGCCATAGGAGCTGCGCATTTGGCAGAAATTCCCCGGCCAGCCATACGCGCTGCGCAATAACGAGCTCTCTGCCGGCGAAGCTTCTAAATTCTCGTTTGCCGCGGAGCGAAACCCCAAAATAATATAATATAAAACCCACGGCAACCTGTCTACCCAATTTGCATCCGTCAGTGGAGGAGATGGACACAACAGCAACACTTCAGTTTATTACCTCCGCCAAGGAGGCAATGCTTTTACTACTGAACCACTAATCCTATCACTATCAGATTGATTGTCATTGATTAATTGTGTGTTTATTGCACTGTCCCTGTCAAATAAACAAATAATCATTTGGCGCTTGGCGGAGGTCTGCGCTCTCTGAGTGCTTTTCTAATTTGTTTTGAATTTCCTTTAGCTCCCATTGCAAATTGTTTATTTTCAAAATTTACAAAATTGAAAATAAACAAACAGCTGAAAGTTTATAATTTTTTAAATTAAATGTAATTCACAATTGGGATGGAATAATTACGAGTACAGCAGTACATTCTTCACCTTTGACGAGAGTCTTCAGTGTCAGAGAGAGAACGTTTGGTCAGCAAAACCTACACAGCTACAAAGAAAATAAAGAATTGAACTGCACCAAAACCATGTGTATCCCCCACCATCCCCACCTCCCAGTTTGAGTGTGACACTGTTATGTTTACATGGCAACCTGATATACAAATGCACCCAAGTCATGGAAAAAAGAAGTTTGGGTGGGGGTTGTTGGATGTTACTCCTTTAAAAGTTTGTCTTTTTAATCGGGCTATTTTTATCCACTCCTTGCTGCAGGAGTTTGCAGCTTCAGCCTGCAGAGAGAGGTCAGAAAAGAGAGTGAAACCAACTAGATGGCAGCTGAAGGTTGGAGTTATATAACGATGTGATCTTATGGGTGTGCAAATTACACTAAATACTTCCATGATTTGATGAATGTTGATTTGAAAAAAGAGGGGGTATTCTCCTGTTGTAGATTACTTGCCTTCTGTCCGCATCTGACGTTTTGGTGAACAAGCTTGGCTTCACTGGCAGCCTCTGATAACCAGGCTTTGATTCTATCCAGCATTGAGTGATTTACGGAAAAAGATGCTGGCACTTTTGGATTAAGGTCTTCTGCTACAGCCGTCTTTAAAGCCCTGCTCTTTAGTTGCTTGAGGACTTTTTGTGCCTGCTGCAACACTTTTGCTGTTTTGGGTTCTTGTGTGTAGTACAGTTCAACTGTCAATAGGACAGCTGCAGTGGTCTCTTGGATGGTGGGGGTGACCCGACAGCCTTTTGTCACATGTTCTTTTTACATGTGTGTTTGATGTGTGAATTTGTGTGCCCTGTGGAGTGTGTGTGTGTGTGTGTGTGCGCGCGTGCACGCATGCTCATGCTGTATTTAGCTTATCTTAATGAGGCCCACTGCTGCCCCGGGGAGAAGTTCTAAATCCAATAGGCAGCTACAGATATAGACACAGACATGGACCTGGCCACTGCCATCGGTTTTTGCTGCTGCTGTTTACAGTTGATCAGCTGTGTTCATACAGAATTGCATTTACATCCCACTGTGATACGTGAAATGGATCCTTTTCCACATATCATTTACTAGGTTATCCCATAACTCCAGTCAGGAACATGTCAGGAAATCACAGAGCAAAGCAGAATAACTGAGGAAAGAATGCCTTGCGGGGCTTGTTAAGTAGAAATTAATAGTGCCATTTGTACATGGGGAGTGTTTCAGTTTCACGAGTTTCATCATTCATTTATTTGTTGTTAGCATTTTAGTTTAACTGACGTGATATTATTATATCATGAGAATTTGTTGATAAGACAATCATTTAAGTGCACTCATGGTTTGTATCAAGTCTTCCAGCTAAAAAGATTCAGGAAATCGGTGTAGGCTTATATTGCTAGGATACAAAGTAACAAATCTTGTCATGTACTGAAAAATGCTGCTGCTAATTGGCTACTGTGGGGTGGCAACAAGTTGAAACTTGTGAAATGAAATGTTTTTCAGTGCTTCTTCTCAGTCTGTGTGTCATCAGCAGCATTCTTAACATTCCACCTGTTTGTATCGTAGCTACACCACTGGTAATTAAATTTCTGACCACAAACAGCAGACAAAGCAGTGGCATTTGCATTACAATAAAGAAGGAACACCCCCCCCCCCCCCTTTGTGTGAGAGATAGTAGCAGACTATTCCTCAGTTTTCCTGTCTTTTGTGGAGTTTTAGGCTAATTTGTTGAGAAATGTTTGTTGGTATAAAAAGGAAAGTTCTGTTATGTTAACTGGCTCCATAGTAATAACCCAAGCCAAGGTTGAGTGTGTTGTTGGTAGTGAGATTTAGTCCTACTAGCGACAACTTTGACAAAGTTTTAAGTTGAAATGCAGTTGTTGTTGCTGGCTCTGCTTTTTCAGATCTGGAAAAAGAAACAGCTGCAAAAGTTAACTCAGATTGGAGGAATCTTGATTCAGCCAAGGTGATGGATGATCTTTGAACACCGAAACAAATTCTTCAGATTAGGTCAGAAGTTATATAACATTGGGTTGGGTTAAAATCCCGATTCTTTGATTGAAAGATCCAAGCTGGAGAATTCTTCAATTCAAAGATGCAACATTTATTCAGAGGTCACATGTGAAGCAAGCAGTGCTGGTTCAGTGTGATGCAGCCGCCTTGGGAACGTCGTCAGACTGACCTCGACTTCCGGGTGCAACTTAGATTCATCTTCTCGGGTTGGTTAGACCAACCCCGTACAATAGGATGGGCTTGTACACAACTGTCTGATTGGCCAGTTTAACTCTGACGTGAACAGGCCATCCGCTATTCACGTTACCTATCTCCTAAAATGTACTATCAAAAGTGTGTGTGAATGTTGGTTCGGGTGTGTAATTAATGTAATAGACCTGACTAAAAGAAGTGTGAGAGAGAGAGAGAGAGAGAAGAAAGAGGGCTCTATAGTTCTGCCTAATTCCTGTTTATCAGAGTTTAACACAACATATTTGTTCATAAGAATGCAAACAGAATATGTATAGAATATGTGTAGAGCATAATGGGAGATTACCTGCAGAATTATTATTTTGGCACTTTTTTTTTTTCCACAATATCTTTATTGAACCTTTTTTTTTTTTTTTAACAAACAATCAAACACTAACACTAAAGTACTACACAAAAAAAAAAAAAAATGCACTAAAAACACCAACAACCACCAACAAAATCAAATCTTCAACAATGCTCCTCTGTTTAGTCTAGACAATCCAATACATAAGTATACATATTATGTTCACCAGTTTGGAATTTACAAGGTCCACACACATCATTCACCTTCTTCTTCAAGAGTTATGTTTAAATTTTTTACATAATCAATAAAAGGTCTCCATATATTCTCAAACACAATTTCCTTTGATTTTAGTATATATGTTATTCTTTCTAATGGAAGGTTTGTTAACATCTGTCTTAACCACTGAGTCACATCTGGTCTATGAGTCTTTTTCCATAATAGTGCAATACATTTTTTGGCATTAAGCAAACTGAGGTCTATGAATGTTCTTTCACTTTTATTAAAATTATGCTTTTCTGGGTACAGACCCAACAAAAACAGTTTAGGATTCAATATGATTTGTTTTGAGATTATTTTTTCAATTGTTACCCTCACCTCTTCCCAAAACATTCTTATTAATCTACATTCCCATAAACAATGAAATAGGGTTCCTTTACTTTCCATGCATTTTGTGCATGTATCTGGTATATTTTTGTTATATCTATTTAACTCCTCCGGTGTAACATACATCCGCATTAACCATTTGAAATGTATCAATTTAAGGCGTGCATTTATTGATTTGGTTTGAGCTTCTGTACAAGCCAATTCCCATTGTTCCTCTGAAATTTCAATTTGCAGATCTTCTTTCCAGTAGTTTAATCTTTTCAGTGAATTTTCACTTGAAGATGGTGTCAATGAGTTATAAAACTCTGAAATAATACCCTTTCTTTTACTATCTTTCATCATCATTTTTTCCAAGGATGAATAAATAGGTCGAGTGAGAGCTTTATTTTGATTTGATCGAATAAAGTTTCTAAGTTGAAGATATTTAAAAAAATGTGTTCTATTGAGATTAAATTTGATCCTCAGCTCTTCAAAAGACATTATGTTGTCTGCACATGGCAAATATAAATCCTGAATCTTTTGTATCCCTTTTAAATTCCATACTTTAAATACAGCGTCCGCTCTCCCTGGTTTAAAATATTGATTACCCCATATTGGACTAAATTGTGACAATAACTGTGGTTCTTTTAAATAGTTTTTAGCTTCACACCATATTTTGATCATATGCTTTACAAATGGATTTTTAACTTGTTTTTGTAATTTTTTTGCCGAATCTGAGTATATGAATATGGGAAGAGGTAAAGGTAAATTGTATGATTCCATTTCAGTCCAGTGAGGGAGATCATTTGATGAAAAATAATATGTCATAGACCTCAGTTGTGCCGACCAATAATACAACATAAAATTTGGACATTTCAGACCTCCACGATCAAATGGTAAATATAATAAAGACAAACGTAATCTAGCCCTCCTGTTGTTCCATATAAATTCCACTAACTTTTTTTTTATTCTTGAGAATAGATCTAAAGGTGGTGATAAGGGAATGTATTGAAATAAATAAAGTATTTTAGGTAAAATATTACTTTTAAGTATATTGATTCTCCCGATCATCGACATTGGTAGTGACATCCATCTCTGAGTTAACTCACTGATATCTGACATTAAGGCTTCATAGTTGACACTGGCGACTGATTCTAGCTTAGGCATAATTTGGATTCCTAAATATTTAAACTGATTTACAACATTGAATTGATTTACCTCAGGGGCTGGGTAATTTCTCTGGGTCTCATTTAGCATTAATATTGAAGATTTAGTTTTATTTATTTTATATCCTGATATTTCCCCAAAATTCTTTATTAAATTCAACAAGGTTGGAATTGATTTTTTTAGATTCGACATAAACAAAATTATATCATCGGCGTACAGGGAGATTTTATGTTCTGTTGGTCCAACTTTAATTCCATATATTTGTGAATGTAAACGTATCGCTATCGCTAAAGGTTCAATTGCCATAGTAAACAGTAAAGGTGAAAGTGGACAGCCTTGTCGACATCCTCTATTGATTTTTATTGGTTTTGAAATATTGTTATTTGTTAGGATTTCTGCTGTAGCATTATTGTATATTATTTGAACCCATTTTATGAAATTATTTCCAAGTCCAAACCTTTGTAGGACTTCAAAAAGAAAGGGCCATTCAACTCTATCAAAGGCCTTTTCGGCGTCCAATGATAGGAGAGCTGTATCCGGTGCTTCTTTATTAAAATAAATAATATTAAATAGTCTTCTTACATTATGGAAGCCTTGTCTACCCTTTATAAAGCCATTCTGATCTCGATTAATAATATTTGGTAAAATTTCTTGTATTCGTCTTGCTAAAATTTTACAGATTATCTTAAGGTCGGCGTTTAATAGGCTTATTGGTCTCATATTTTCACATTTATTAGAGGGCTTACCTGGTTTTGGCAGCAGTATAATTAAGGCATTATTTATGTATGATGGTAAATTATTATTTTGAAATGCTGCTAAAACCATTTCCAAAAAAGGTTTTATTAATTTATTCTTAAATTTTTTATAAAGGTTAACTGGAAGACCATCTGGTCCTGCACTTTTTCCTGATTTCATATTATCAATGGCTAGCCCAACTTCTTCTTGACTAATTTTAGACTCCAATATCTCCCTGTTTTCATTTGGAATACACGGTATAGATAGTTCGTTCAAAAACCCATTTAGTTTTGTTAAATCAGGTTCATTTTTGGTATCATATAATTTTTCATAGTAATCTCTAAAGGCTCTATTAATTTCTAAAGGATCTATAACTACCTGTCCTTTACTTATAATACTGGTAATTGGTGTTTTAATTTCCAATTGTTTAATCTGCCATGCTAACAATTTTCCTGATTTTTCACCTTGTTCATAAAAAGATTGTTTCAATCTTAGAAGACTCGAGGCAGCTCTATTCGCTGATTTTTTGTCGTATTCAGCTCTCAAAATCAGTAATTCATTCTCCAACCTTGGGTCACTTCCTGCATACACTTTTTCCTGAAGATTTTTTATTTTATGTTCCAATTTAGCTCTCTCCTCTCGAGTCTTCTTAGATTTTGATCCTGTATAACTAATAATATGTCCCCTAATAAAAGCTTTGAAAGCCTCCCACTTTACACATGCTGATGTTTGTGTAGTATTGATGTCAAAGAACTCGTCTATCTGTTTTTCTATATACTTGACAAATTCCTCATCCTGAAGCCATTTATGCTGAAATTGCCATCTACCTGATTCCTTTGTCAATTTTTTATCTACATATATTAGACAACAGGGTGCATGATCAGAGATCACGATGTTATCATAAAAGCAGTTTTGAATCTTAGACCTTAATTCTGTGGAAATCAAAAAATAATCAATACGTGAGAATGTCTTGTAGGTACTGGAATAACAAGAATAGGCTTTAACTTGTGGTTTCATTTCTCTCCATATATCTAACAATCTCAATTCTTTCATAAAATGATTAATAGTCATCCTACATCCAATGTGCGTACAATCCAGTCCTGTTGATCTATCCACACCTGGATTCAATGTACAATTAAAATCCCCTGCTATTATATGTTGCCCTGTAAGTGATGATAAGATGAGAAATAAATTAGCAAAGAACTTCTGATCATCTATATTGGGACCATATAAGTTCACAAGATTTATATTTTCTAATAGCAAAGAACCTTGAATGATTACATATCTTCCAAATTTGTCTCCAATTACATTTTTCACTTGAAAAGGAACTGATTTATGTATGAGAGTCATAACTCCCCTGGCTCGGGATGAAAATGAAGAGGTGAATACACTTCCCTGCCATCTACTCCTAATTCTTTTAACATCCTCCTCTATCAGATGAGTTTCTTGTAAAAACACAATTCTTGAACCCATGTCCTTTATTTTATTCATAACTTGTTTAAGTTTTTTTAAATTTTGTAGACCTCTGCAATTCCATGAAGTTAAATTAAGATTAACACTTTGGTCCATGATCAATAGAGAGTTTGGGATTACCTTGCAGTGTAAACATGCTCATACAGAGAAGCAAAAACATGAGTGGTTGAACATTCATCCTACAAACTACCCACAAACAAATTTCCCCTTCCCACACTTGTGGCAAACCCCCCAAAATCAAAAGAAAAATTCTGTCTCCCGATATAGCCATCGACCGTTCCACACCCACGGGGAACAGCCTAAGCCACTCCTTCTTCATCCTCCCAATCACCCTAACTCTACTGCTTTTAATGACGTAACATTAACTCTCCTCTGTAGTTTTCCAACTTAACTCCAAAATTTTTAACAACTTTGTACATCATAGTTTTTTTTTTTTTGTTTGTTTTGTTTTTGTTTTGTTTTTTTAATATATAATACAATCTATATTTTGTAAACTTACTATTTACTTCAAGTCAGTCAGATGCCTGTGCAAATGCTTAATTATTCTACCTTATATTTTGTTCATGCTTAGCTCCCACCAGTCTCTTCTTCTTCTTTGATCTTCTTGATGAACTCCTGCGCCTCCTCTGGGGTCTTGAAGATGTGGGTTCTGCCCTCATACGTGGTCAGCAGTCTCGCAGGATAGATTACACCATGACGAATCCCAAGGTTGCGCAGCTCCTTACGTACGGGATCAAACTGCTTCCTCAATTGCTGGATTCCTGTGGCCAAATCTGGGTAGAACCGCACCTGCTGGTCCTGGTGTTTAATCTCTCCTTTAGCACGTGCAGCGTTGAAGATCTTCATCCTGTCTCTGTTGCTAAGAAACTTCATAATTAAGGTCCTCGGCGGTCCCTTATCTCTCCGTGGGCCAATACGATGTGCTTTTTCCAGAACCACTGCTGATTGCAACTCCTCGCTGCCCAGCACCTCCGGAATCCACTTTTCCAGAAAGGAACATACGTCCCGACCTTCTGATTCCTCTGGAAGACCCACCAGCCTCAAATTATTCTGTCTCGACCGAGATTCCAAATCCAAAATATTATCTTCCAGAGATTTATTTTTTTTTTCCAAAGTGCGCACCTTTAATTGAAGACGGGTGACGTCATCTTCAGCACTAGCGAGACGGAGCTCCATCTGCGCTGTTCGTTCTACACAGTCACCCAATTCCTTTCTTATTCCTTCCAACGCTGTCATAATCCCATCAAATCTAGAGGAAAAGTCCGCTCTCATTGAACTCATGGCTGCCATCAGCGCATCTGCGCCATTCCCCGCAGAAATCGCAGCGTTGCCAGCCTCCTCCGCCATATATGGAGTTTTGTTTGCTGCGTCACAGACCTGAAAGTCCGTTAATTTGGACTGTTTCGGCGGCTCGCTTTTTCCTTTTCCTGGTTTTCCAGCCTTAGGCTTCGCCGACATATCCTCGCCCAAATGCTGGGATACGTTCTGTCCCAAATGAGAGAGTTATTTGCCGATTTTTTTTTTTCCAGGAGCAGAGCAGAGCAAGACACGTCCGTCCTACGTGGCAGCCATAACCGGAAGTCCATTTTGGCACTTTTAATTTTTCATAACCCTTTCAGTTTGAAGTACAAAAAGTTTGCATATTGTGAGTTAAGAGTGGTAAGTCTGTTTCCATGGTTTTTTTTAATGCTCTGCAAACTGCTATTTTTATACCAACTACCATGCTGAGCCCCTCGAGCCAAGGGGCTCGATGGCTAGCGTCTGGTGGCTGGGTTTCCACCCATGGGACCCGGCCAGGCTTAGCCCGAAGGAGTTACATGGGTCCGCCCTCCAGTGGGCTCACCACCTGCAGGAGGGATCATGGGGGTCCGGTGCTATGCGGATCAGGTGGCGGTCAAAGGCGAAGACCTTGGCGGACTGATCCCAAGCTTTCTAAACTGGCTTTTGGTATGTGGAATGTCACCTCTCTGGTGGGGAAGGAGCCTGAGCTGGTGTACGAGGTTGAGAGATACCGGCTAGATATAGTTGGCCTCACCTCAACACACAGCTCTGGTTCTGGAACCAGTCTCCTGGAGAGGGGCTGGAGCTTGGCCTTTTCTGGAGTTGCCCCAGGCGAGAGGCGACGAGCAGGGGTGGGTATTCTTGTATCCCCCCACCTTGCTGCCTCTATATTGGATTTTTCCCCGGTGGATGAAAGGGTTGCTTCCGTGCGCTTTCGGGTTGGGAAACGGGTCCTGACCATCATTTGTGCCTATGCACCAAATGATGTTTCGGAGTACCCACCCTTTTTGGAGTGTGTGACTGGGGTGCTGGAGGGTGTTCCTCTTGGAGACTCCATTGTCCTACTGGGGGACTTCAATGCACACGTGGGCAACGACAGTAAAACCTGGAGGGGGCAGTGATTGGGAGGAACTACCTGCCCGATCTGAACCCGAGTGGTGTTCAGTTATTGGACTTCTGTACTAATCAGTTTGTCCATAACGAACACCATGTTCAGGCATAAGGGTGTCCATATGTGCACCTGGCACCAGGACACCTTAGGTTGCAGGTCGATGATCGATTTTGTTATCATGTCATCAGACCTGCGACCGTATGTCTTTGACACTTTGGTAAAGAGAGGTGCACAGCTGTCAACTGATCACCACCTGGTGGTGAGTTGGATCCGATGGCAGGGGAGGATGCCGTCCAGACCTGGTAGACCCAAACGTATAGTGAGGGTGTGCTGGGAACGTCTGGCTGAGGCCCCTGTCCGGGAGGTCTTCCACTCCCACCTCCGGAAGAACTTCAACTACATTCCGAGGGAGTCTGGAGAATGGGCCATGTTCTCCACCTCTATTGTTGAAGTGGCGGCCCAGAGCTGCAGCCGCAAGGTAGTCGGTGCATCTCGTGGTGGCAACCCCCAAACCAAGTGGTGGAAACCAGTGGTGAGGGGGGCCATTAAGCTGAAGAAGGAGTCCTACCAGGCTTGGTTGGCTTGTGGGACTCCCGAAGCAGCTGAGGTATACCGGCAGGCCAAGCGGAGTGCAGCTCGGGTGGTTGCTGAAGCAAAAACCTGGGTATGGGAGGAGTTTGGTGAGGCCATGGTCGGTCGGCATCAAAGAGATTCTGGCAAACTGTCTGGCGGCTTAGGAGGGGGAAGCAGCTCCTTGTCCACACTGTGTGCGGTGTGGATGGGGTGCTGTTGACTTCGACTGGGGATATCGTCAGGCGGTGGAAGGAATACTTTGAGGATCTCCAGAGGAAGCAGGGCTTGTAGACGAGGGGGTGACTCGCCTATCACAGGGGCTGAGGTTGCCAAGGTGGTTAAAAATCTCCTTGGTGGCCGGGCCCCGGGGGTGGACAAGATTCGCCCTGCGTACCTCAAGGCCCTGGATGTTGTAGGGCTGTCATGGTTGACAAACCTCTGCAACATTGTGTGGAGGTCGGGGGCAGTGCCTTTGGCATGGCAAACCGGGGTGGTGGTTCCTCTCTTCAAAAAAGGGGACCGGAGGGTGTGCTCCAACTTTAGAGGGATCACACTCCTCAGCCTCCCTGGGAAGGTCTGTGCCAAGGTACTGGAGAGGAGAGTCTGGCCGTGGCTCATCGGACCAGCTCTTTACCCTCTCGAGAATTCTCGAGGGTTTGTGGGAGTTTGCCCAACCAGTTTACATGTGTTTTGTGGACTTGGAGAAGGTATTCGACCGCGTCCCTCGTGGTTTTTTGTGGGGGGTGCTTCGGGAGTATGGGGTATCAGGCTTGTTGTTACGAGCTATTCGGTCTCTGTATGACCGTTGTGAGAGTTTGGTTCGTATTGCCAACACTCGGCTGGACTCATTCCCAGTGAGAGTTGGACTCCGCCAGGGCTGCCCTTTGTCACCGATCGTGTTCATTATTTTTATGGAGAGGATTTCTAGGCGCAGCCAGGGAATGGAGGGTGTCATGCTTGGTGACCACAGGATCTCATCTCTGTTGTTTGCAGATGATGTTGTCCTGTTGGCTTCATCAGCAATGACCTACAGTTCTTGCTGGGACGGTTTTCCGCTGAGTGTGAAGCGGCTGGGATGAGAATCAGCACCTCAAAGTCCGAGTCCATGGTCCTCAGCCGGAAAAGGGTGGATTGTCCTCTCCGGGTTGGGGACAGGCTCCTGCCCCAAGTGGAGGAGTTTAAGTATCTTGGGGTCTTATTCACGAGTGAGGGGAGAATGGAACGAGAGATTGACAGATGGATCGGAGCAGCATCTGCAGTGATGTGGACGTTGTACCGGTCTGTTGTGGTGAAGAGGGAGCTGAGTTCTAAGGCAAAGCTGTCGATTTACCAGTCAGTCTACGTTCCTACTCTCACCTATGGTCACGAGCTTTGGGTAATGACCGAAAGAACAAGATTGCGGATACAAGCGGCTGAAATGAGCTTTCTCTGTAGGATTGCTGGACTCACCCTCAGAGATAAGGTGAGGAGCTCAGTCATCTGGGAGAGGCTCAGAGTAGAACCGCTGCTCCTCCACATTGAAAGGAGTCAGTTGAGGTGGTATGGACATCTGATTAGGATGCCTCCTGGACACTTCCCACTTGAGGTGTTTCGGGCATGCCCCACTGGGAGGAGACCCCGAGGCAGACCAGGACTCGGTGGAGAGACTATGTCTCCCAGCTGGTCTGGGAACGCCTTGGTATCCTCTCTGAAGAGCTGGAGCAGGTGGCTGGGGAGAGGGAAGCTGGGCTTCTCTGCTTGAACTGCTGCCTCTGCAACCCGGACCTCCAGAAAAGCGGTAGAAGATGGATGAATGGATGGACTACCATGCTCTTAATATGATGGATAAATCTTCTGTAAATTTGTCTGGATGTGATTTGGTAATTTAATGTTAACTTTAAGGGATATAAAATTTTTGATTTCATGTTGAACTGTTTATACTTACTATTGATTCCAGTGACACAGATGTACATTGCTGCCTGGAAACTGCCTGAAATCATGACCTCTCACATTAATGAAAGCACCAAGGTGATGATGCCTCTGTGCCAGAGCCTTGACAGAGGTATGCGTTCTCGGATCATCACCAAAATGTTATGGGTTCCTCTCTAGCCCAAGGACCACCTCTCGTAAAAATTTCATCCAAATCCATCAAGTAGTTTTGGAGTACACGCATGCGCAGTGAAAATAATGTGCAATTCACATGCCCGTGCTGTTGGCGGCAGCCAAGATTTACCAGATCCACTGGAGTGGTGACCTAGGCCCCTAGTTGATAGAGCATCCGCCCCACAACCGGGAGGTCGTGGGTTCAAGTCCTGGCTGGGTCATACCAAAGACCATATAAAAAAATGGTACTTCCCAGCTTCTAGCTTGGTGCTCAGCATAATAGAATGGGGAAAGGAGAAGTCGTTTGTGGCGACGCCTTGCATGGCTGCGACCCCTCTTATTCTACATATGATTAACGTTGTAGATAGAAGAAACATAATTTTGTTCTACTGTACAGGATTGGCTGTATGGACTGAATAACAGCAGAGTTGGCTTCTTCTTCTTCTTCTTCAAACTGATTTGAACAGCTGCAATCCAAACAAAAGATGAGCACGGGGGCAGAGGTTTTAAATGGCGGAGGCAATGGAAGTACATGAATACAATGACAATTAAGACGAACAGGAGCTTTTGCTGTTTAGTGGCAGAGGAAGAAAACTGATGGGCAAAAAGACGGACATTTGTTCACCCAGTATTGGCGAATTGCTCAGTACTTCCCTCTGGCGGGAGTTTCCAGGTGCATGCGCAGTTCACTGCAACCATTTGAAGTGTTCAGTGGGGCTGTAATAAAGGTGCACTTCCACCTCTATTGGGCCAACACAGGTATTTCAATGATGTTTCAGTTGCATTAATGGTAAAGGTGAGCTATTTTTGTCTTTATTTCGAAAACAAAGACTTATCTCAAAATTCTGGCAGAATAAAAGTTGAGAAAATATGGCCATACAATGATACAAGCCTTTAGTTGCACTTAATTTTGACTGACTGGGCTGAAACAGGCAGACAGACAGACGCACACACATACACATTGAGTGATTACTGTATGCCTTCGTTTTAATCAAGGCATAATCAGGTCTTCTGCAATGGTAGTTTTAACAGCTTGTATGCTTCAACTTGACTTGGGCTTAGCAGTGTTCTGCTTTGGTATGACAGTTCTGGTATTACTGTTACATGGTACATAAACCTCACAAAAACTCTTCTAATTAAAAAAATTGTAATAAACTCATTGAATAATATTGGACAGCTGAAGTCAGTAGTGTTTACAACAAACAAAGATTTGTGTAGATGGGAGCCTTCCCATTGCACGCATACGGTGGGGAAAATAAGTATTGAACACATCAATATTTTTCTCATTAAATACATTTCTGATAGAGCCATTGACCTGAGATATTCACCAGATATCAGTTAACAACCCAAGTCATCCATACATACAAAGAAATCAAGGCAAATGTGTTCACAAAACAAGTTATATTTAATAAAGTGGAATGACACAGGGAATAAGTATTGAACATGCTTGATGAAATTCATTTAATATTAAGTAGAAAAGCCTTTGCTGGTAATAACAACTTCCAGGTGCCTTCTGTATGGAGAAACTAGGAGCAGACATTGCTCAGGAGTGATTTTAGCCTATTCTTCCACACAAACGGTCTTCAAATCTGGAAGGTTCCGTGAGTGTCTTCTATGATCTCTAATCTTCAGTTCGTTCCATAGATTTTCAATTGGATTCAGGTCGGGTGACTGACTGGGCTGTTCTAGCAGCTTTATTTTCCTTCTCTGGAACCAGTTGAGTTTCCTTGGCTGTGTGTTTGGGATCATTATCTTGCTGAAATGTCCACCCTAATTTCATCTTCAGCATCTTGGCAGATGGCAAGAGGTTCTTATCAAGGATGTCTCTGTACATTTGTCGATTCATCTCTCCTTCAATTATATGACGTCTGCCTGTACCATGTGCTGAAAAACACCCCCACACCATGATGGGATGTGCAGTGCCATTTCTCCTCCAAACATGCTGTGAGTTGTGGCATCCTAAAAGCTCAATGTTGGTCTCATCTGACCAGACTATATTCTCCCAGTATTTTACTGGCTTGCCCAAATGTTGTGCAGCAAACTTTAAATGAGTTTCAACATGCTTTTTCTTCAGCAATGGAGTTTTGCGAGGTGAGCAGGCATACAGCCCATGTTGTTAAAGTGCATTACGTATTGTTTTCTTTGAAACAGCAGTACCTGCTAACTCCAGGTCTTTCTGGAGCTCTCCACGAGTGGTCTTTTAGCTCTTTGATAACTCTTCTGATCATTCTTTTGACTCCTCTGTCAGAAATCTTGCGAGAAACTCCTGGTCGTGGTTGGTTTATGGTAAAATGATGTTCTTTCCACTTCCAAATGATGGCTCCAACAGTGCTCACTGGAACATTCAGCAGTTTAGAAATGCACCTGTAACCATTGCCATCATTATGTTTTGCAACAATAAGGTTGCGAAGGTCTAGAGGGAGCGCTTTGCTTCTACCCATCATGAGTTCTTTATGGTGTTACAATCTGATATTTACAGACCTTTTTAAAAGGCCATCAGTCAGGACTTAACCATCTGAAATTAATTTGCACTGAGGGGTGATGGGATGGCTTCCTAAACTCTGATGGATTTCGGCTTGTTTCTTGCCTTTTTGCACTTCTTTTTCTTCATGCGTTCAGTACTTATTACCTCCGCCAAGGGAGGATGGAGGTAATGTTTTCAGTAGCGTTGGTTGGTTTGTCGGTTGGTTGGTTGGTTGGTTGGACTGTTACCAACATAACTCAAAAAGCTATATATGGATTTTGATGACATTTTCAGGAAAGGTGTGTAATGGCACGGGAAACGGATGATTAGATTTTGGTGGTGATTCGGATCACGATATGGATACAGGAATTTTTTGAAAATTATCTTATATATTAGTCTGACACTTTTCATGTACTGCCCCTTTAAGACATGTCCACTCAGTTACATGCGTGGTCACGCCATAGGGCCATGTGCCTTGGCAACCTGGAAGCCAAACATTGCAGAAAAAGTATTAGGGGCATGCCCACCAAATTCATTTTTGCTGCTGTGGGCGACTATTTTCTACTCTTTCTCTATGTAGTCCAGCGCTGAGCGTCCTCGGCACTGAAATGGTTTGGGTAGTGGCTGCTTTTTTGTCGCTGTGCTCAGGACTGAAAAAAGTTCAAATTGTCAGAGTACTGTACAGCTGCGCTCGTCAATGTCAGACTTTTCTAAGCAGCCAATCAGAATTAAGGAAGGGCAGAACATAGGACACCAGTACAGGAAGACGACAACGGCAGGTGACAGACTGTGGAGAGGCTGAACTTTGCTGCATCAAACAACCTGGCACTCTTTGATCTGACACTAAAAGGATATCATGGTCAAAATTTGAAGGCAAACGCTTGGAGGAACGCGTCTGCATCTGTCGGCGTGCCAGGTGAGCGTTTGTGCCTTTGTCATCATTTGATTTAAGGTGGAATTGCCCAGCCCCAATGTATGGTCTATACAATTATGACAGTCTTATTATTATTATAATGTAGTCGTATAATGTAGTCATAATGTAGTAATATTGTTTTTGCTGTTTTTTTTCTCTGTATAATAATAATAATAATAATAATAATAATAATTGCATTTATATAGCGCCTTTCATTCAAATTTTCAGGAAAGGTGTGTAATGGCACACTGAACAGACGATTAGATTTTGGTGATCTCAAAATGCATACCTCCGCCAAGGCTCTTATCTTCTCAGAGTGTTAGCAACAATACTCCAAAACTACTGGATGGATTTGGATGAAATTTCCACCAGAGGTGGCCCTTGGCCCAAAGATGAACTCATTAGATGTTGGAGGTGATCTGTGAGTTCATGCCTCCGTCAAGGCCCCATCTTGCAATGTACAGATGGATGGCGATATGGACGGACAAAGGGACGGAGGGGAGGACAAAGGGAAGGAGGGACAGAGCCTTGGCAGAGGTATGCGCTCTCCGAGTGCCCTCTAGTTCCCTGTGTCATTCTGCTTTATTAAATATAACTCGTTTTATGAACACAGCTGCCTTGATTTCTTTGTATGTATGGATTACTTGGGTTATTACTGATATCTGGTGAAAATCTCAGGTCAATGGGTCCATCAGAAATATGTTTAATGAGAAAAATATTGACGTGTTCAATACTTATTTTCTCCGCTGTATATGTCATAGACAGCATGAGTACTCTTCAAAAAAAAGTGAAGCCAGGGCATCTCAATTGCTCCTTGGTGGTTGGCATCTGATATACGTTAAATCCCACTTTGTCCCATTATTGTGTGCTGTACTTTAGCAAAATCAAAACTAAAAACTCTCCTGAAATGAATTTTTCCAAAAGATGGCTTCTGTCCTCATAGAAAAAATTTTATACTGATGCATGCTGAAGTGTTTGACTCAGTTCAGCTTTACATAGTTATGTATTTCTTTCACTGCTGCACAATTTCTGTCGGGTAGTCATGGTCAAAGAATATCTGTTTGTCGCCGACTCGTATCTTTTTTTTCCACGCTTGTGTCAGGATTCTTTCCTTTACGTCGTATTTTAGAAAGTTTACCACAACTGACCTGGGTGTAGAGTTTGGATTCGGGTTCTGTGCCAAGGCTCTGTGCGCTCGTTGGATCTGCAGGTCTGTTTCATCGGGCAGCTCAAGCTCTTTTTTTTAAGAAATGATCCATGAATTTCGTCATCGAGTTGCCTTCAATGCCCTCCGGAATCCCGAAGATGCGTATATTGCTCCGTCTGGACCTGCTCTCCAGGTCGGTTATTTTTTTCCTGCATCCTCTGTGTTTGTGCCGTCAGGGTCTGCAGCCACTCGCTTGCCTCGGTCCTCCAGTCTTCCAACTCTGATATTCGAGCCTGTGCTTCTGCCAAACACGCCCGTTGAGTGCGCAGTTCCTCCATGTTTTCAGCTAGCTTGCGTTCCATTTCTTTTCGGAGGCCCATAATTTCCTCCTTCATCTCTTTTTTCAGATCTTCCTTAAGAGCCGTTAAATCCTGTTGGAGTTGTTGCTTGAAGTCTTTTATGTCTTTACTTATATTGGCGAAGCCAGTGTTCATAACATCGAGTTTGGCGTCCTCCATTTTCTCTGCTGTAGTCACCTCGTTTTTTTGGGCCTCGTGTTCAGCGATTTCTCCTGCGTTGTTGAAGAAGGATTCTTTAGTTTTACCCTGCGTTTGTCCGTGTGCCCGGCTTCTTCGTGTTTTCATCCCTTGGTTTATTGTTCCATTTATGTCGAGTTGGCCATTTACCAAAGATTTTAAATCCGACTAGGGAGAGCTCTCTGCTTAAGCGTTATGTCTCTCCGCCATCTTCCCGGAAGTCCTACATAGTTACGTATTTAAAGGTGTACTGGATTGTATTTTCATGAAAACAAATGTGTATATTTAAATAATACATCAACAAAATGTTTAGAAAGGTTCAGAATTAGTCTTTATATTCTTCAAAAAATAATATATTGATGAAAAATACTTTAACATTTTTTGAGTCCAAAATAATCATAATATCTACAGCAACTGAGCAGTTGGATGATGAGACTTTCTTTGTGGTTTTTCTCTTTTTCTGTATTTGTATTTAGTCTTGATTTTCCGTCCATTATGTTTCATGCTTTTATTTTGACAGCACAGTTTGTGGCTTCCAGCTGTCAAGTCTTTTCATGATTGTCACAGCTGTTTGTGTTTAGTTAATCACTTTCACTCCACACCTGATTCATGTTTGAGTTCCTGTATTACTATTTAAGCTCGCTTGCGGGGATTATTTTTCGCAGTGACCTCGTCTTGAGGGGGCTGGAATCCCCACATCCGATACCAGTCTTTCTTCTGCTTAGGTCTTTACCTTGCCTGTTATATGTAAGTTACCGTTTGTGTTTGCTTTCGGCTTTAGGACTGACTAGGATTCTTCTTTGACTTGGCACAGAGGCGTCGTCTCTTCGAATTTAGTCTGCTGGTAGGATCATTAGCTTCCCCAGGTGAGCCCGGGTACTGGCGGAGGGCGCGACGAGAACGCTGATCCATTGCCCCCCAGAGAGCAGTCTTCAGTCGAGAGCAGACTGAAGACAGGGGCTGTGTTTCTCGATCTTACAGCCGCCTATGATACGGTCTGGCACAAAGGCCTCCTCCTGAAACTTATAAAGGCGATCCCTGCTTGGGCAACAGCAATTATAAAAACCCTGCTGACCAACCGAAGGTTCAGAGTCCACCTCAGTCAGAGCACAAGTGCATGGAGAATGCAGAAAAACGGACTCCCACAAGGCTCAGTTCTAGCTCCAACTCTGTTCAACCTCTACATAAACGACCTGCCTACTACAAAATCCCGCAAATTCATCTATGCAGACGACATCTGTTTGGCATTCCAAGCACCAGAGGAAGATCTTGCTAAACTGGACCAGTTCTGCAAAATCTGGCGCCTAAAACCAAGCCCAGCAAAAACCGTCTCCAGTGTATTTCATCTCCACAATGCAAAAGCTGCCAGAGAACTAAACATCCACCTGAGCGGACTCAAGCTTAAGCATGCCCCAAATCCAACTTATCTTGGAGTGACCCTTGATAGGACCTTATCCTTCAAGGAACATCTAAAGGGGACGGCTGCTAAGGTGAAAGTACGAAACAACCTGCTCTGCAAGCTCGCTGGTGCAAAATGGGGGGCGGCAGTCTCCACCCTGCGCACCTCAGCACTGGCCCTTTCATACTCTGTAGCAGAATATTGTGCCCCTGTCTGGTCCAGGTCATCTTACACACACCATGTAGACACCCAGCTCAACTCAACTATGAGAACTATAACTGGAACAATCAGCTCAACACCACTCCCCTGGCTCTCTGTACTGTCAAACATAGCCCCTCCACACATCCGGCGAGCAGCATTAACTCAAAGGATGCTCCAAAAAGTTAAAGATTCTCCTCACTTACCAATCCATGCAGATATCTACACCCCACCCACTGCCTGACTTTCATCCAGACGGCCGATTTGGAAAAACCCTCCCCCAGCTGACTTTACCATCCAGACAGCTTGGCAAGAGGAATGGGAGACCAAGGAGGTCCCAAACAAACAGCTGGTGATAAACCCCAATCAACAGGTCCCGGGCACCAACCTCCCAAGGAGACAGTGGTCTACACTCAATCGCTTCAGGACTGGACATGGCCCCTTCTTGGCCAGCCTTCACAGATGGGGCAGTAGCCCTAGCCCACTGTGCGCATGTGGAGAGGAGCAAACTATGGAACACATCATAGAGGCTTGCCCGCTCCAAAGACTGGAAGGAGGATTACACACCCTCCATACAGCAAACCAGGAGGCAACTGCTTGGCTTAAGGACTTTGCATTCGCTAAATAAATAATAAACCGTTTGTGTTTTTTTCATTATTTGTATTTTTCTGTCGACACCCTTCGTGGTCCTTGCAAATAGCCTCTTGTAAATCGCCCTTCGTGGTCCTTTGTTGTTGCCTTTTTGGAAGTTGCTTTTGTGGCTGTTATTTTGTGTTTATTCCTAATTAAATAAGCAAACTCACTGCTGACGATTGGTGCCTTATTTCTGCCCTGAAAGGGCCAATCATGACAGTAGATCGCTGCCGGTAGGTGCCAGTGGCAGTGGGTTTGCCTTTTTTTTTTTTTTTTTTTTTTTTGTTTCTTTTTTCGCCCACTCACCTTTTTCGTGGCTGGAAGGAGAGGCTGACAGTATGTTCCCAGCACGCCGAAGAAGGTTGGCAGCCGAGGGCCCCAGCGAGGATGAACCGTGGGCAGCTGAATTAATCCGGAGCTGTGTTGCTGAAGCCCTCACCTCCCGTGGCCCAAAGAAGGTTCTGGAGAGCGTGGTGACAGCGGTCAGGATTGTGGAGGTGCATTGCAGCCTAGGTAATCATCCTGAGTTTGCGGAGCTGCTGTCTACCGTCTCCTCTCTCCAGCACTGATTTTCAAGGTTGGCGATTGGATTGTCACTGGCCCGAAGACGCCTCCTCCCAGCGCAGACCTCTATTCCTCCCAGTGACACGGCTGTACCATGTCGGAGGGAGGAGAGTCACCGGGTGAAAACGCCACAAGCCCCCCGCCATTACCCAGGTACAGGCCGCCGGAGGAACTCCTCCATCTCCCATCCAGCAGTTTTGTCATCACCATGTCAGAAAGGAACTACAGCAGCTTCAGCCTCTAGGGTTTCCTTGCCGGCTGTCTCATCAGCTCCCTCTCCCTGGGTCGTCGCAGCTGTTTCCCCCTCCTCCACGGCGCCTTCTCTCACTACTGAGAACTCAGCTGATTCTCCCTGGCTTCGCCCATCACCGTGTCTGCAGGGGCAGCTCCTCCTTGTTCTCCAGAGGGGCCCACAACCACCGCAGCAACGGAGAGGAAAGAAACTGGGCTTGCTGTAGCAGGAACCATCGTGCCCTGGGAAAACAGGCAAGTGCTTTTTCACTCTATATCACCATCATATGAATTACCTTGCCTGATTCCCGGGGGTGAGGCTCAGTTAGTGCAGCCCACAGTCCTCATCACCTGCTGCAGCCACAAAGACCTTACCTGCTCTCTCTGTGTCTCCTCCAATTTCCCCCGAGTGACTGCCAATTCCGGGGTTAAGCTGCCGGATGGAGGAGAGGGCTGCGGCCCTGAGAAACCTGGTTCCAGCTCCGCAGCCAAGGTCCGGACGGAGGAGGAGGGCTATCTGCAATCTGGAGCCTGTGCCGATGAGGAAGCGTCCCCGAGTTTCAACTATGCAGGACGTAGCACCAACAGAGAGCAGATCTCCTGTTGCCACACCGGGCGAGCCACCTGTGTGGGTCACATCGCCAGGGGGTTCTGGGACTGCATTGTCCATCATGCCTGCTGCTGGGGCCACCACAGCAGAGCCTGAGCAGGACCTCCAGGGAGGCGGGCCTGAGACATCGCCATCCGGATTGACGGAGTCCTGGGTGGCGGTGGAACTGGAGCTCAGGCAAGTACTTTCCTTTGTTTTCGTTGTTTCAGTATTAGAGATCTTGTCTGGCTCTTGGTGGAGAGAGCCGGGTGCTGCAGTTAGCTGCACCAGAGCTCGCCTCTCCCGGTTCCACTGCCAAAGGTGACCGTGACCCTGACCCTGTTCCTCTTTCCTTTCTATCTGAGCTTTCTACCAGGGTCACCAGGGATCATCCAGCTATGCCAGAGGTCTTCGTGGATTTGGGTCCGCCACCCGAGGTCTTCATGAGTCCGGATTCTCTGGCCGAGGGTGCTGCTACGCCTCAGTCTGGGGCCACCGAGGGTGCTGGTTCGCCCCAGTCCGGGGTTACGGCGGTCATTGTGCCTATGCCCAAGGCTGTGGCGGGTCCTCTGTCCACATCTGGGTCCGTCGTTGTTCTCCTCCCGCCATCTTCCTCATTGGGTGCCCATCGTCCGGGTCTGGGGGTCTGCAGTGAGCACTGGTTCCAGCTGCCACCTCCAGGAGGGGGTGTGTGGTGCTCTGCGACCCACTGGCCTAGAGACGCGGGGAGCCCACCCGAGCTTTCTCGGTCGCTTGGGTGGCTTTGGAGACCTGGTAAGTCACCCGACCTTTTCCGCTAGATGGTCGGGTGGAGCCGGGACTCCAGGAAGCCACCTGAACAGATCCATTGTTTAAGTTGTTTCCCTTGATTTTTTTTTTTTTTTTTTTTTGGTTAGTTTTGTGATCGTGTTTGTTTGTTTTGTTGGGTTTGTGTCTCTCCCTCCAGGCCTGGATCCCCCCACCACCCTCCCGGGGTCTGTTTTTGGTAGTCATTCCTTTGGGGGGTGAGGGTGGGGGGGTGATTTCTTCCCTTTGTTGTTACGGTGGGGTGTCTAGGGTCCACCCCTTAAGGGAGGGGCACTGTAATGATGCTGAGCGCGGATCTGTGCCACGCTCAGGTCTTTGTAGTTTTTCTCTTTTTCTGTATTTGTATTTAGTCTTGATTTTTCGTCCAGTATGTTTCGTGCTTTTATTTTGACAGCGCAGTTTGTGACTTCCGGCTGTCAAGTCTTTTCGCAGTTGTCACAGTTGTTTGTGTTTAATCACTTTCACTCCACACCTGATTCATGTTTGAGTTCCTGTAATTACTATTTAGCCTTGCTTGCAGGGATTATTCCTCGCAGCGACCTCATCTTGAGCAGACTGGAATCCCCACGTCTGATTCCAGTCTTTCTTCTGCTTAGGTCTTTACCTCGCCTATTATATGTAAGTTACCTTTTGTTTTTTTTTCATTATTTGTATTTTTCTGTCAACACCCTTTGTAGTCCTTGCAAATAGCCTTTTGTAAAACGCCCTTTGTGGTCCTTTGTTGTTGCCTTTTTGGAAGTTGCCTTCATGGCTGTTATTTTGTGTTTATTATTTATTAAATGTGCAAACTCACTGCTGGCGATTGGTGCCTTATTTCTGCCCTGAAAGGGCCAATCATGACAGTATCTTGTTCGTAATCACCAAAGAACTAAAATTGTAGAATAGGGGACTTCCGGTTATGGCGGCCACGTAGGAAGACGTGTTTCACACTGCTCTGCTCCTAAAAATAAAAAGTTTACTAAAACTCCTAATTGGAACAAAAACCCATCCCAGCATTTAGGCGCGGATATGGTAACGACCAAGGCTGGGAAATTAGGTGGAGGAAAAAGCAATTCGACAAAACAACCCAAGCTAACAGACTTCCACGCTCGAGGCGAAACAGAAAAAACTCCAGACGATGGCGGAGGATGTAGCCAGCGGTGGAGCGGGAACTGCTGAAGAGGGGACAAACGCAGTGCTCACTGCCATCAACTCCATGAGAACAGACTTTTCGTCTAAATTTGATGGAATTATAGCAGCGATAGAAGGAATGAGAAAGGAAATAAATGACTGTTTGGAGCGAGTATCGCAGGCGGAGCTCCGAATTTCAAACGCTGAAGATGACGTCACCAGCCTACAATCAAAGTTGCAAACACTGGAATTAAAATGGAAACGTCTGGAAGATAACGTCCTGGACTTGGAATCTTGCTCGCGACAGAATAATTTGAGGCTGGTGGGCCTCCCAGAGGGAGCGGAGGGACGGGACCCGTGTTCCTTTTTGGAAAAGTGGATTCTAGAAGCGCTGAACAACACGGATCTGCAGTCATCGGTCGTCTTAGAGAGCGCTCACCAAATCAGCCCACCGAGAGATAAGACTCCACCGAGGACGCTGTTTATGAAGTTTCTCAACTACAGGGACAAGATGACGTCACCAAAGCAGTGCAAGCTAAAGGGGAAATTAAATACCAGGATCAGCAGGTGCGGTTCTACCCAGATTTGGCCACAGGAATTCAACAATTAAGGAGGCAGTTCGACCCCGCCCGCAAAGAGCTGCGCAACCTCGGGATTCGTCACGGAGTGATTCATCCGGCAAGACTGCTGGTCACATATAAGGGGAGAACCCACATCTTCAAGACTCCTCAGGAGGCGCAGGAGCTCATCAAGCAAATCCAAAAGGAGACTGGTGGGAGCTAAGCATGAACATGACAAAGGTAGAACATTTAAAGGGGACCTGTGGTGGTCGTCTAAACGCATTCAACTTGAAAACATTAGGCAAAGTATTCGTTATTTGGTTAAATAATTATTGCCAGCCATATACCCCCAGAGCAATATGCAAATACGACCGCAGGCATGGCCAGCCAATGAAAACTCTGCGCGCAGCCATGACACATGCGGATGTGACGTCACTACGTTGGTACTGAAAAGTCAATACTCCGCCTGTATGAGCGACTAGGGTGCTTTTGTGAGTGTTTTTATTCTGTTATGGCTGAATTGTCGGACTCTGAGGAAGAATTCGTCCAACATGGCTACAGGTTTGAGCCAGAAAGGTCTTCTGAGGGTGAAAGTGACGAAGTGGTCCTCACACACAACGCAATTTCGTCTGAATGGAAACGTCTGTGCCCTGTTCTGAGATTGCGCAACCACTTTTTCGCTACGATCTTCCGACAAGGTGAGCTGGGTTTGGGTACACAAAAGAAGTGTTTATCTTTGTTTTTTTCGCTTATTATTGAGACATCCAAAGGCTTTACATTCCGCCATGTTGCGATATCCATATTGCATTGTATGTTTTTGTTGTTACAAGAGCGCCGAGTGTCTGCTGCTCTGTATATAGTTTTAGCGGCGAGGGAAGAACCCAGCGCCGAATCATCGGCCGTCTGGCGGCTGTTACGACCTCAGATCAGACGAGACGACCCGCTGAATTTAAGCATTTATTTATTTTCTACTCGTTTTAGTTCTGCATTTTATATGAACCCTGAGTTTGAAATAAACGTTTGAGTTTGAATATCCCGAAAGCCACTGCTCATCCGGGCACTCCAGGCTCAGCCAATATTGATCCAGATCGCGGTATCCACGACACTACGTCACAGGAAGCGTCCTTGCAGGCCGTGTAGTCGCTAGTATGGCTGCGCCCATGTTTTGCTGACATAGATGAACCAGCACATCAGCAATGGATTTATATCGCATTGCTTTGAACTTGAACTTGAACTTAAACTTGAACTAGAACGTGAGACAGGGGCTCAATATAATATCTTTTTTTTCACGACCACCACAGGTACGCTTATTTGTACAGGCATCTGATTGATCTGAAACGTATAACATGTCTACAAAATACAGACTGTATTTAAAAAAAAAAAAAAAAAAAAAAAAAAAAGCTATGATGTACAAAGTTGCTATAAAACTTTGAAGTTATGTTGAAAAAACTACAGAAGAGAGTTAATGTCATTAAAAATAGTAGAGTCAGGGTGATTGAGAGGAGAAAAAGAGAGAGTGGTTTGACTGATCCTTGCAGGTGTGGAACAGTCACTAGTTATAACGGGAGACGGAATTTTTTTTGATTTTGGGGGGATTACCACGAATGTGGGGAAGGGGAATTTGTTTTTGTTTGGTTTGTAGGATGAATGTTCCATCATCCATGTTTTTGCTTCTCTGTAAGAGTATGTTCATATTGCAAGGTAATCTCAAACTCCTTATTGATCATAGATCAAAGCGTTAATCTTAATTTAACTTCATGGAATTGCAGAGGTCTACAAAATCTTAAAAAAACTTAAACAAGTTATGAATAAAATAAAAGACATAGATTCAAAAATTGTATTTTTTACAAGAAACTCATCTATTAGAGGAGGATGTAAAAAGAATTAGGAGAAGATGGCAAGGTAACGTGTTCACCTCATCATTTTCATCCCGAGCTAGGGGAGTTATGACTCTCATACATAAAACAGTCCCATTTCAAATGAAAAATGTAATTAGAGACAAATTTGGAAGATATCTAATCATCCAAGGATCTTTATTAGAAAATATAAATCTTGTGAACTTATATGGCCCCAATATTGATGATCAAAACTTCTTTGTTAATTTATTCCTCACTTTATCATCACTTACAGGGCAACATATAATAGCAGGGGATTTTAATTGTACATTGAATCCCAGTATAGATAGATCAACAGGACTGGACTGTATGCACAATGGATGAAGGATGACCATTAATCATTTTATGAAAGAACTGAGATTGCTAGATATATGGAGAGAAATGAAACCACAAGTCAAAGCTTATTCTTGTTATTCTAATACCTATAAGACATTCTCACGTATTGACTATTTTTTGATCTCTACAGAGTTAAGGTCCAAGATTCAAAACTGTTTCTATGATAATATTGTGATCTCTGATCATGCACCCTGCTGTCTAGTATATGTAGATAAGAAATTGACAAAGGACCCAGTTAGGTGGCATTTTCAGCATAAATGGCTTCAGGATGAGGAATTTGTTAAGTACATAGAAAAACAGATGAGTTCTTTGATATCAATACTACACAAACAACAGCATGTATAAAGTGGGAGGCTTTCAAAGCTTTTATTAGGGGGCATATTATTAGTTATACAGGTTCAAAATCTAAGAAGACCCGAGAGGAGAGAGTCCAGTTGGAACGTAAAATAAAAATCCTTCAAGAAAAGGTGTATGCAGGAAGTAACCCACAGTTAGAGAACGAATTACTGATTCTGAGAGCTGAATATGACAAAAAATCAGCGAATAGAGCTGCCTCGAGTCTTCTAAGATTGAAGCAAACTTTTTACGAACAAGGTGAAAAATCAGGAAAATTATTGGCATGGCAGATTAAACAATTAGAATCTAAAACACCAATTACCAGTATTATAAGTAACGGACAGGTAGTTATAGATCCTTTAGAAATTAAGTGCCTTTAGAGATTATTATGGAAAACTATATGATACAAAAAATGAAACTGACTTAACAAAATTAAATGGGTTTTGGGGTGGATTATCTATACCATGTATTCCAAATGAAAACAGGGAGATACTGGAGTCTAAAATTAGTCAAAAAGAAGTTGGGCAAGCCATTGATAATATGAAATCAGGAAAAAGAGCAGGACCAGATGGTCTTCCAGTTGACCTCTATAAAAAATTTAAGACTAAATTAATAAAACCACTGTTGGAAATGGTTTTAGAAGCATTTCAAAATGGTAATTTACCACCATACATGAATAATGCCTTAATTATACTGTTACCAAAACCAGGCAAACCCCCTAATAAATGTGAAAACATGAGACCAATAAGCCTATTAAATGCTGATCTTAAAATAATCTGTAAAATTTTAGCAAAACGACTACAAGAAATATTACCAAATATTATTAACCGAGATCAGAATGGCTTTATAATGGGAAGACGAGGCTTCCATAATGTAAGAAGACTATTTAATATTATTTATTCCAATAAAGAAGCACGAGATACAGCTCTCTTATCATTGGATGCCGAAAAGGCCTTTGATAGGGTCGAATGGCCCTATCTTTTTGAAGTTCTACAAAGGTTTGGACTTGGAAATAATTTTCCAAGGGGATTAAGGGGGATTAAGGGGCGCTGTGTAGACGGCTGCCTTTCCAGTAGCTCGGTATTTAGCTCCTTTTTAACCTCTTTTTCCCACTTTTTTTTTTTTTTTTTTTTTTTTTTTTTAACTCTTCTTGCGAAGAGATTGTGTGTCTAGATATCCTATGGATACTTATAACTTTGAAATGCAACCAAGAGCCAGTCTTTTCACTTATTCACGGGAGGAACTGCTGGCTCTGCGAACAAAGGGACGAGCCGGGATACGACATCCTATCCCGGCGGAGCTGAGGAGGAGACCACGGGGCTGCTAGGCCGGGGCTAAGCTAAAGGCTGAGCTAGCAAAAAAACGGAGGTGCTTCAAACCGTCAATTCCCTCCGTCATCATGGGCAATGTGAACTCATTGCCGAACAAGATCGATGAGTTGTCCGCATTGAACAACCAGCGGATTTACCGGGAGAGCAGCTTGTTCATTTTTACGGAGACATGGCTGAACCAAAAATGCCAAAAACATGCAAGTTAGGTTAATTGGCATCAAACTGGGGATTCTAAAATTGTCCTTAGGTATGGATGTGAGAGTGAATGGTTGTCTGTCTCTCTGTGTTGGCCCTGCGATGGACTGGCGATCTGTCCAGGGTGTACCCTGCCTCTCGCCCAAAGATGCTGGGATAGGCTCCAGCCCCCCCCGCGACCCGAAAGGATTAAGCGGTAGAAGATGGATGGATGGATGGATGGCTGAACCACCTAGTACCGGATACTAACGTGGACCTGCTAGGATTCACTGCTGTGAGAGCCGACAGAGACACTAAGGCTAGTGGGAAAAGAAAGGGTGGGGGACTCATCATGTATGTTAGCAATCGCTGGTGTAACCCAGGTCATATCTCTGTAAAGACAGTCTCATGTTGCCGGGATCTCGAGCTGCTAGCTGTTAGCCTGCGGCCATATTACTTGCTGAGAGAGTTCAGTCACGTGATCACCGTCTGTGTTTACATCCCTCCGAGAGCGGACGCAGCCACTGCCTGTTAAAAAATCCACTCAGTCACAGCAAGGCTGCAGACACAGCACCCTGATGCACTCATGATCATCTCTGGGGACTTTAACCATGTAACTTTGGATGCTACTTTGGCTGTTTTTAATCAAGTTGTAGACTGTCCAACTAGGAATAACAAGACAGTTGATCTGCTGTATGTTAATGTACGGGATGCATACAGAGCAACCCCCCCCCCCCCCTTCCCCCACTAGGGAAGTCTGATCACAACCTGGTTTATCTACAGCCACTGTATATTCCCCTGGTTCAAAAGCAACCTGTGACAACTCGATCAGTCAGGAGATGGTCCCCTGAGAAGGAAAGCGCCTTGAGAGACTGTTTTTAACACCACAGCCTGGGATGTGCTGATGGACCCGCATGGTGAGGACATAGAGGGGCTGACACACTGTTTGACGGATTACCTGAACTTTTGTACAGACGAGGTCGTCCCTGTCAAGACTGTCCGTTGCTACCCTAATAACAAGCCATGGGTAACACGGGAAGTCAAAATGGTCCTCAACAAGAAGAAGGCTGCTTTTAGGAGCAGAGACAGGGAGGCCATGAAGGCAGCACAGCAGGAGGTGAAACACTGTGTGAAGGAAGCCAAGGACAGCTATAGGAGAAAGGTGGAGCAGAAGCTGAGGGAAAACAACATGAGGGAGGTCTGGGAAGGTGTGAGGACCATCACAGGTCTCAACACAAAGACCAGAGTTGTTGAGGGGTCAATAGAGAGGGCAAATGAACTGAACGATTTTTTCAACAGGTTCAACCAGCCTTTGCCCTTGCCCCTCCCACCCCCACCCTCATTACAGCCACGCCCCCCCTCCACACACCTCCCCCCAAATATTGCAAACCCCCCCCCCCCCCCCCCTCCTCTACATCAGTACGGCCCTTGCCATTTATTACCACAGAACAGGTCAGAGGGCAGCTGAGGAAGCGCCGACTCAGGAAAGCTGCAGGCCCGGACAAAGTGTGTCCAAGAGTATTGAAGACCTGCGCTGCAGAACTGGGGGAACCACTACAACGGATCTTCAACCTCAGCCTGCAGATTGGGAGAGTGCCCACTCTTTGGAAGACATCCCGCATCGTTCCAGTTCCAATAAAGAACCGGCCCAGCGAGCTGAATGACTACCGACCAGTGGCACTCACCTCACATCTGATGAAGACGCTGGAGCGGCTCTTCCTCAGCCTCCTCAGACCCCAGGTGCAACACGCCCAGGACTGCCTGCAGTTTGCGTACCAACCAGGTGTCGGTGTGGAGGATGCCATCCTCTACCTGCTTCATCGAGCCCACTCCCATCTGGATAAGGGAAGTGGCACAGTGAGGATCCTCTTTTTGGATTTCTCCAGTGCCTTCAATATCATTTGGCCCCCCCTTGCTTCAGGATAAATTAAGCAAGATGGGAGTGGACTCCCACCTGGTGGACTGGATCTCTGACTACCTCACTGGCAGACCACAATATGTCGGGCTGAAGGATATTATGTCTGACACCGTTGTCTGCAGCACTGGAGCCCCCCAGGGCACAGTATTGGCCCCTCTTCTCTTCACCCTGTACACCTCGGACTTCTGCTACAACTCGGAGCTGTGTCATATTCAGAAGTATGCCGACGACACAGCCATTGTTGGGTGTATCAGGGATGACAGAGAGGAGGAGTATCGGAGACTAGTAGGGGACTTTGCTGCATGGTGCCACACTAACCACCTACAGCTCAACACCTCTAAGACGAAGGAGCTGGTTATTGATTTTGGGAGGTCTAGACCAAGACCTCAACCAGTCCTGTTAGAGGGAGCTGAGGTGGAGGTTGTGGATTCATACAAATATCTTGGGTTGTGGTTGGATAATAAATTGGATTGGACAACATACATTAGCCACTTGTATGGGAAGACACAAAGTAGGATGTACTTCCTAAGGAGATTGCGGTCCTTCAACATCTGCAGCAAACTTCTGCGGATGTTTTACCAGTCGGTGGTTGCCAGCGTCCTCTTTTACTCTGTGGTGTGCTGGGGGGGCAGTATATACAAGAAGGATGCGTCCAGACTGGATAAACTGATCAGGCAGGCCAGGCCCCGGCTCTGTAGTCGGCGCGAAGCTGGACACCCTGGTGACGGTGGCAGAGATGAGGACTCTGGATAAACTGTTGGATATAATGGACAACGTCAGCCACCCTCTGCACACCGTCATCGGTGACCAGAGGAGCCTGTTCAGTGAAAGACTGCTCCTTCCCAAGTGTCGGACCAACAGGCTCAAGAACTCTTGTCCACCATGCCATCACACTCTGTAACTCCTCACTTGGGGGGGTGGGGGTGGAACATAGAGTACAGAGGACAGTAGTTCATATTGTAATTCATAGTGAAATAACCTTAACTTAACCATACTTGTACAAGCCATATTTAGCCTTATACTTATACTGTGTATATTATGTTAAGTGTTTATTAAGTGTTAAGTGTTTATTTTTTTCTTTTTTGCTTTTCTGATCTGTATGCTCCTTTTATGTGCTGTTGGAAATTTTAAATTTCCCAGAGGGAGTCATCCCAAAGGGATTAATAAAGTTAAGTCTAAGTCTATTTCATAAAATGGGTCCAGATAATATACAATAATGCTACAGCAGAAATCCTAACAAACAGCAATATCTCAAAATCAATAAAAATCAATAGAGGATGTCGACAAGGCTGTCCACTTTCACCTTTACTAGGGATGTGATTTTTTTTTTTCCGCTAATTCGCGGAATTCCGCTTTTTTTTATCTTCCAAAAATTTTCAGACCAGATGGCGGCGCGTGCACAATGCGAGGCTCAGCGTCTCTTCAGATTTTGTGGATTAGCAGCGATATTTCTGCTCATTTCGGGTCTGTTCGTTCAGAACAGCTTCGCTTTTACACCCTACACCCGAAATGAACTTTTGGACATTGGATTACAAAATAACGACCTTTTTATCAGCAACCTACATTTCATCCCTGAGCTCTGGAGAACACCTGACGCTAGGTAAGCTACCCAGCCGACCGGAAGTGCTCGCAGGCGGCGTAGAGACCGTAAACAAAGGCGGGGGAAGTGCGGAGGGCTAAGAGCTAAGCTAAAGCTAACACCGCACCGGCTTTCTCTACCCAGCATTTTCCTCGCTAATGTACGGTCAGTGGCGAACAGAATGGATGAGCTACGGCTTCGGATCACCAACAATAAGAAACTTATGAACTGCAATATCATGATTTTCACGGAAACATGGCTACATAGTAGAGTACTTGTGTGGCGCCACGAGACGGCTTTTGTTGTGATGTGGCGCATTATAAATAAAGCTGAATTGAATTGAATTACTTGACGGTGCTGTCGAGCTGGCCGGACGGCACACTCTCCGGGCAGACAGAGCAGCTGATGACTCCGGTAAGACCAGAGGTGGGGGAGTATGCATTTGTATTAACAAGGGTTGGTGCACGAACTCTCACTGTTGGGAGACACTGCTCAGCTAACCTGGAGTTTCTCATGGTTAAATGTAGACCTTTATATCTGCCACAGGAGTTCACTTTTCACTTTTCTTCATCTTGCCTGCTGAAGATGTTTTGGACTGTATTTAAAAAATATTTTGAACGCCACACATGTGATGGATAATGCTTGTTGGAATATTTTAGGAATGCTATCTTCTTGGAACATAAGTCAATATTATACAGTAATAAGTGACATTCAGCTGTTTGTTTTATGTCATTTAAGCACACTTCTGGTACTTAAAAATCATAAAAACCCAGGAGCTTCGGGGGGCTTCGCCCCCCTTACCACCCCCAACGGGGCTCTGCCCCGGACCCCGCTGGGGGACTGCATCCCCCAGACCCCCTGCTAAATTTTCAGATATTTTCCCCAACCCCAAATCACATCCCTACTTTACTGTTTACTATGGCAATTGAACCTTTAGCGATGGCAGTACGTTTACATCCACAAATATATGGAATTAAAGTAGGACCAACAGAACATAAAGTCTCCCTGTATGCCGATGACATAATTTTGTTTATGTCGAATTTTAAAAAATCAATTCAGACCTTGTTAAATTTAATAAAGAACTTTGGGGATATATCAGGATATAAAATAAACAAAACAAAATCTTCAATATTAATGCTAAATGAGACCCAGAGAAATCACCCAGCTCCTGAGGTAAACCAATTCAATGTTGTAAATCAGTTTAAATATTTAGGAATTCAAATTTTGCCTAAGCTAGAATCAGTCGCCAATGCCAACTATGAAGCCTTAATGACAGATATTAATGAGTTACTTCAGAGATGGATGCCACTACCAATGTCGATGATCGGGAGAATTAATATACTTAAAAGTAATATCTTCCCAAAAATACTTTATTTATTTCAAAACATTCCTTTACCACCACCTTCAGATCTATTTTCAAGAATTACAAAAAAAAGTTAGTGGAATTTATATGGAACAATAGGAAGGCTAGATTACGTTTGTCCTTACTATATTTACCATTTGATCGTGGAGGTCTGAAATGTCAAAACTTTATGTTGTATTACTGGTCAGCACAACTGAGGTCTATGACATTATTTTTCATCAAATGATCTTCCTCACTGGATTGAAATGGAATCATACAATTTACCTTTACCTCTTCCCTTATTCATATACTCAGACTCGGCTAAAAAACTACAGAAACAAGTTAAAAATCCAATTGTAAAGCACATGATCAAAATATGGTGTGAAACCAAAAAATATTTAAAAGAACCACACTCACTGTCACAATTTAGCCCAATATGGGGTAATCAATATTTTACACCAGGGAGAGCGGGTACTGTATTTAAAATATGGAATATAAAAGGGATTCAAAAGATTCAAGACTTATATTTGTCACGCTCAGATAACATAATGTCTTTTGAAGAACTGAGGATCAAATTTAATCTTAATAGAACACACTTTTTTAAATATCTTCAGCTTAGAAATTTTATTCGATCAAATCAAAATAATGCTCTCACCCGACCTACTTATTCATTTTTGGAAAAAATTTTGATGAAAGATAGTAAGAGAAAAGGTATTATTTCAGAGTTTTACAACTCATTGACACTATTCTCAAGTGAAAACTCACAGAAAAGACTGAATTACTGGAAAGAAGACCTGCAAGTTGAAATTTCAGAGGAACAGTGGGAAATGGCTTGTGCAGGAGCTCAAATCAATAAATGTACGTCTTAAACTGATACATCCGCATTAACCATTTAAAATTTATGTTACAACAGTGGAATTAAATAGATATAACAAAAACATACCAGATACATGCACAAAATGTATGGAAAGTAAAGGAACCCTGTTTCACTGTTTATGGGAATGTAGAAAAATCAGAATGTTTTGGGAAGAGGTGAGGGTAACAATTGAAAAAATAATTTCCAAACAAATCATATTGAACCGTAAACTGTTTTTGTTGGGTCTGTATCCAGAAAAACATAACTTTAATAAGAGTGAAAAAGCAGACTTCCGGTTATGGCTGCCACGTAGGACGGATGTGTCTCACTCTGCTCTGCTCCTGGAGAAAAAAAATCGGCAAATAACTCTCTCATTTGGGACAGAACGTATCCCAGCGTCTGGGCGAGGATATGTCGGCGAAGCCTAAGGCTGGAAAACCAGGTAAAGGAAAAAGCGAGCCGCCGAAACAGTCCAAATTAACGGACTTTCAGGTCTGTGACGCAGCAAATAAAACTCCATATATGACGGAGGAGGCTGGCAACGGTGCGATGTCTGCGGGGAGAGGCGCAGATGCGCTGATGGCTGCCATGAGTTCAATGAGAGCGGACTTTTCCTCTAGATTTGATGGGATTATGACAGCGTTGGAAGGAATAAGAAAGGAATTGGGTGACTGTGTAGAACGAATGGCGCAGATGGAGCTCCGTCTCGCTAGTGCTGAAGATGACGTCACCCGTCTTCAATTAAAGGTGCGCACTTTGGAAAAAAAAAATAAATCTCTGGAAAATAATATTTTGGATTTGGAATCTCGGTCGAGACAGAATAACTTGAGGCTGGTGGGTCTTCCAGAGGAATCAGAAGGTCGGGACGTATGTTCCTTTCTGGAAAAGTGGATTCCGGAGGTGCTGGGCAGCGAGGAGTTGCAATCAGCAGTGGTTCTGGAAAATGCACATCGTATTGGCCCACGGAGAGATAAGGGACCGCCGAGGACCTTAATTATGAAGTTTCTTAGCAACAGAGACAGGATGAAGATCTTCAACGCTGCACGAGCTAAAGGAGAGATTAAACACCAGGACCAGCAGGTGCGGTTCTACCCAGATTTGGCCACAGGAATCCAACAATTGAGGAAGCAGTTTGATCCCATACGTAAGGAGCTGCGCAACCTTGGGATTCGTCATGGTGTAATCTATCCTGCGAGACTGCTGACCACGTATGAGGGCAGAACCCACATCTTCAAGACCCCAGAGGAAGCGCAGGAGTTCATCAAGAAGATCAAAGAAGAAGAAGAGACTGGTGGGAGCTAAGCATGAACAAAATATAAGGTAGAATAATTAAGCATTTGCACAGGCATCTGACTGACTTGAAGTAAATAGTAAGTTTACAAAATATAGATTGTATTATATATTAAAAAAAAAACAAACAAAACAAACAAAAAAAAACTATGATGTACAAAGTTGTTAAAAATTTTGGAGTTAAGTTGGAAAACTACAGAGGAGAGTTAATGTTACGTCATTAAAAGCAGTAGAGTTAGGGTGATTGGGAGGATGAAGAAGGAGTGGCTTAGGCTGTTCCCCGTGGGTGTGGAGCGGTCGATGGCTATATCGGGAGACGGAATTTTTCTTTTGATTTTGGGGGGTTTCCCACAAGTGTGGGAAGGGGAAATTTGTTTGTGTGTAGTTTGTAGGATGAATGTTCAACCACTCATGTTTTTGCTTCTCTGTATGAGCATGTTTACACTGCAAGGTAATCCCAAACTCTCTATTGATCATAAACCAAAGTGTTAATCTTAATTTAACTTCATGGAATTGCAGAGGTCTACAAAATTTAAAAAAACTTAAACAAGTTATGAATAAAATAAAAGACATGGGTTCAAAAATT
This sequence comes from Pholidichthys leucotaenia, assembly GCA_020510985.1. Classification (NCBI taxonomy): domain Eukaryota; kingdom Metazoa; phylum Chordata; class Actinopteri; order Cichliformes; family Pholidichthyidae; genus Pholidichthys; species Pholidichthys leucotaenia. The sequence continues at coordinate 316,293,842 of CM035839.1, read as the reverse complement.
GTGTTTTTACAAGAAACTCATTTAATAGAGGAGGATATAAAAAGAATTAGGAGTAGATGGCAAGGAAGTGTCTTCACCTCATCATTCTCATCCCGAGCCAGGGGAGTTATGACTCTCATACATAAATCAGTTCCTTTTCAAGTGAAAAATGTAATTGGAGACAAATTTGGAAGATATGTAATCATTCAAGGTTCTTTGCTATTAGAAAATATAAATCTTGTGAACTTATATGGTCCCAATATAGATGATCAGAAGTTCTTTGCTAATTTATTTCTTATCTTATCATCACTTACAGGGCAACATATAATAGCAGGGGATTTTAATTGTACATTGAATCCAGGTATAGATAGATCAACAGGACTGGATTGCACGCACATTGGATGTAGGATGACTATTAATCATTTTATGAAAGAATTGAGATTGTTAGATATATGGAGAGAAATGAAACCACAAGTTAAAGCCTATTCTTGTTATTCCAGTACCTACAAGACATTCTCACGTATTGATTATTTTTTGATTTCCACAGAATTAAGGTCCAAGATTCAAAACTGCTTTTATGATAACATCGTGATCTCTGATCATGCACCCTGTTGTCTAATATATGTAGATAAAAAATTGACAAAGGAATCAGGTAGATGGCAATTTCAGCATAAATGGCTTCAGGATGAGGAATTTGTCAAGTATATAGAAAAACAGATAGACGAGTTCTTTGACATCAATACTACACAAACATCAGCATGTGTAAAGTGGGAGGCTTTCAAAGCTTTTATTAGGGGACATATTATTAGTTATACAGGATCAAAATCTAAGAAGACTCGAGAGGAGAGAGCTAAATTGGAACATAAAATAAAAAGTCTTCAGGAAAAAGTGTATGCAGGAAGTGACCCAAGGTTGGAGAATGAATTACTGATTTTGAGAGCTGAATACGACAAAAAATCAGCGAATAGAGCTGCCTCGAGTCTTCTAAGATTGAAACAATCTTTTTATGAACAAGGTGAAAAATCAGGAAAATTATTAGCATGGCAGATTAAACAATTAGAAATTAAAACACCAATTACCAGTATTATAAGTAACGGACAGGTAGTTATAGATCCTTTAGAAATTAAGAGCCTTTAGAGATTACTGTGAAAAATTATATGATACCAAAAATGAATCTGATTTAACAAAACTAAATGGGTTTTTGAACGAACTATCTATACCGTGTATTCCAAATGAAAACAGGGAGATATTGGAGTCTAAAATTAGTCAAGAAGAAGTTGGGCTAGCCATTGATAATATGAAATCAGGAAAAAGTGCAGGACCAGATGGTCTTCCAGTTGACCTTTATAAAAAATTTAAGAATAAATTAATAAAACCTTTTTTGGAAATGGTTTTAGAAGCATTTCAAAATAATAATTTACCATCATACATAAATAATGCCTTAATTATACTGCTGCCAAAACCAGGTAAGCCCTCTAATAAATGTGAAAATATGAGACCAATAAGCCTATTAAACGCCGACCTTAAGATAATCTGTAAAATTTTAGCAAGACGAATACAAGAAATTTTACCAAATATTATTAATCGAGATCAGAATGGCTTTATAAAGGGTAGACAAGGCTTCCATAATGTAAGAAGACTATTTAATATTATTTATTTTAATAAAGAAGCACCGGATACAGCTCTCCTATCACTGGACGCCGAAAAGGCCTTTGATAGAGTTGAATGGCCCTTTCTTTTTGAAGTCCTACAAAGGTTTGGACTTGGAAATAATTTCATAAAATGGGTTCAAATAATATACAATAATGCTACAGCAGAAATCCTAACAAATAACAATATTTCAAAACCAATAAAAATCAATAGAGGATGTCGACAAGGCTGTCCACTTTCACCTTTACTGTTTACTATGGCAATTGAACCTTTAGCGATAGCGATACGTTTACATTCACAAATATATGGAATTAAAGTTGGACCAACAGAACATAAAATCTCCCTGTACGCCGATGACATAATTTTGTTTATGTCGAATCTAAAAAAATCAATTCCAACCTTGTTGAATTTAATAAAGAATTTTGGGGAAATATCAGGATATAAAATAAATAAAACTAAATCTTCAATATTAATGCTAAATGAGACCCAGAGAAATTACCCAGCCCCTGAGGTAAATCAATTCAATGTTGTAAATCAGTTTAAATATTTAGGAATCCAAATTGTGCCTAAGCTAGAATCAGTCGCCAGTGTCAACTATGAAGCCTTAATGTCAGATATCAATGAGTTAACTCAGAGATGGATGTCACTACCAATGTCGATGATCGGGAGAATCAATATACTTAAAAGTAATATTTTACCTAAAATACTTTATTTATTTCAATACATTCCCTTATCACCACCTTTAGATCTATTCTCAAGAATAAAAAAAAAGTTAGTGGAATTTATATGGAACAACAGGAGGGCTAGATTACGTCTGTCTTTATTATATTTACCATTTGATCGTGGAGGTCTGAAATGTCCAAATTTTATGTTGTATTATTGGTCGGCACAACTGAGGTCTATGACATATTATTTTTCATCAAATGATCTCCCTCACTGGACTGAAATGGAATCATACAATTTACCTTTACCTCTTCCCATATTCATATACTCAGATTCGGCAAAAAAATTACAAAAACAAGTTAAAAATCCATTTGTAAAGCATATGATCAAAATATGGTGTGAAGCTAAAAACTATTTAAAAGAACCACAGTTATTGTCACAATTTAGTCCAATATGGGGTAATCAATATTTTAAACCCGGGAGAGCGGACGCTGTATTTAAAGTATGGAATTTAAAAGGGATACAAAAGATTCAGGATTTATATTTGCCATGTGCAGATAACATAATGTCTTTTGAAGAGCTGAGGATCAAATTTAATCTCAATAGAACACATTTTTTTAAATATCTTCAACTTAGAAACTTTATTCGATCAAATCAAAATAAAGCTCTCACTCGACCTATTTACTCATCCTTGGAAAAAATGATGATGAAAGATAGTAAAAGAAAGGGTATTATTTCAGAGTTTTATAACTCATTGACACTATCTTCAAGTGAAAATTCACTGAAAAGATTAAACTACTGGAAAGAAGATCTGCAAACTGAAATTTCAGAGGAACAATGGGAATTGGCTTGTACAGAAGCTCAAACCAAATCAATAAATGTACGCCTTAAATTGATACATTTCAAATGGTTAATGCGGATGTATGTTACACCGGAGGAGTTAAAAAGATATAACAAAAATATACCAGATACATGCACAAAATGCATGGAAAGTAAAGGAACCCTATTTCATTGTTTATGGGAATGTAGATTAATAAGAATGTTTTGGGAAGAGGTGAGGGTAACAATTGAAAAAATAATCTCAAAACAAATCATATTGAATCCTAAACTGTTTTTGTTGGGTCTGTACCCAGAAAAGCATAATTTTAATAAAAGTGAAAGAACATTCATAGACCTCAGTTTGCTTAATGCCAAAAAATGTATTGCACTATTATGGAAAAAGACTCATAGACCAGATGTGACTCAGTGGTTAAGACAGATGTTAACAAACCTTCCATTAGAAAGAATAACATATATACTGAAATCAAAGGAAATTGTGTTTGAGAATATATGGAGACCTTTTATTGATTATGTAAAAAATTTAAACATAACTCTTGAAGAAGAAGGTGAATGATGTGTGTGGACCTTGTAAATTCCAAACTGGTGAACATAATATGTATACTAATGTATTGGATTGTCTAGACTAAACAGAGGAGCATTGTTGAAGACTTGATTTTGTTGGTGGTTGTTGGTGTTTTTAGTGCATTTTTTTTTGTAGTACTTTAGTGTTAGTGTTTGATTGTTTGTATCATGTTTGTTAAAAAAAAGGTTCAATAAAGATATTGTGGAAAAAAAAAAAGAGTGAAAAAGCATTCATAGACCTCAGTTTGCTTAATGCCAAAAAATGTATTGCACTACTGTGGAAAAAGATTCATAGACCAGATGTGACTCAGTGGTTAAGACAGATGTTAACAAACCTTCCACTAGAAAGAATAACATATATACTGAAATCAAAGGAAAATGTGTTTGAGAATATATGGAGACCTTTCATTGATTATGTAAAGAATTTAAACATAACTTCTGAAGAAGAAGGTGAATGATGTGTGTGGACCTTGCAAATTCCAAGCTGTTGAATGTATATTATGTATTCTTATATAATAAATTACCTAGACTAAACAGAGGAGCATTGTTGTTGATTTGTGTTTAATGGATGTTGTTGTTGTTGTTGTTTTTATTACAAGTTTTTTTGTTATTGTTTTTAATTTTTAAATTACTTTTGTGTTAGTGTCTGATTGTTTGTGCCATGTTTGTGTAAAAAAAAAAAAAAAAAAAGTTTCAATAAAAAATATTCTGGAAAAAAAAATTTGTAGAATAGTCTGCACTGTGTTGTTTGTCTCTCCCAACTACTACAATATTATAGTGGGGCAAGAGTAAGTGTGACACCTACTGGCCAGGAAGTCACAATATTATGTCTACCACCTCTAATCCTATAAGATGAGCCTTTATTGGTCCTACAATGGGGAAATTCCAGGATTACAGCAGCAAAGGGATAGCAGCACTCAGAGCAATAGTTAATAAGATAAGAACTTGTTAGCCAAAGCAGTAAATGAATATACACATGTAATATACACAGTGCAGGAGCATTGCAGCTAGAAGAAATAAACAGCATTACGTTTTGTGGGGATAAGATGGGGTTGTGTTTGGTATTGAGCGTAGTTGGTTTATGGCCACTTCTACGCAGACTCTGGCTCCAAAAGAACAAGATGGCAGCCTCTTGAATCCAGATAGAGTTTCACTTTACTTCAATAGAAGTTGTGGTGGCACATCGTCCATATTTATATATTGTCTATGATATACAGTATGTACACACTGATGGCATAGGGAAAAAAGAAACATGATTTTTTTTTTTTTTTAAAGCCCTGGTAGGATAAGTCTCTTCCTGTGGGACAAGGAGTCACTAAATAGTTTGATAAACAAGAAAATGATGTGACTGAAATTCTGTGGCCTTTGCAATAACAAGAACCCAGTTAACCATCCATCCGTCCTCTACCACTTATCCGGCATCAGTTGCTCAGATTGCCACCAGGTTCACATAGCACCATAATCCCTCCTGCAGGTAGTGAGCCCACTGGAGGGTGGATCCATGTGGCTCCTTAAGGTACAGTGGGTCCTTGGTGTAACTTTTTCATAGGGATCTACTGGACCACTCTCTGACCTTTCACCCAGGACCAATTTGTCTTGGGAGACCTTACCAGGGGCAAACTGTCCCTGACAGTATAGCTGCTGGGATAATTGGGGCACCCAAACCCTTCCACCATGATAAAGTGGTAATCCACAGAGGAGTTAAACACCCGTGGTATTGTTTGTAAGATTTTAATCAGTGTGTTCAGCGTCACTTGTGACCAGATCAATACTTTATTATAGTCTTACATGTAAATTCACTTGCAATGCTGCAACAGTTTAGAGTTGCACCCGTTGAGTGGTCTAAAATCTATGGGGAAAAAATGCTTTCAAAATGTTACTCTACAAAGTTGTTCCCTTTCCTTATAGCAAATAAGAATTTTATGCAAAGATTGAGCTATTTGAACAATATTAAGGGGTCGCTACCAAAGTAGAATTTGAGAATGTTAAATGCTGATAAGAGCGTTATGGTAGCAATTTTTAAATATTGCCTAATTTCCATTACATTTCAGAAATATGTTCAGCTGATCATTAGAAACCTGGCAGTCTTGTGGAGCAGCAAAAATTTAAAAAGATGTTTTTGGACCATCCAAATTCACCACCAATATATTGTTGTTGTTTTAACAGGCCACTTATTATACGAGGGGAGGCTGAAAAGTTCATAAGCTGAAAAGTTCATAGTGGTCAAATTTGATCAAATGTGGTTAATTTTTCAACCACAGGGATCCAAGCGCTGCAACACCAATGGAAGAAGTGTGTGGACTGAAGGGGAGATTATATTGAAAAATAAACCACATTTGATAAAATTTGACCACTATGAACTTTTCAGTCCTCCCTCGTATAATTGTTTGGTGAAAAAGGTGTCAAATACGTCATGCCAAAATGTCTAATGGCAAGCTGCTGTACACACAACATGAACTACAAACATTTTGATGTGTATCAAATTTTAAGCTTTGACTTATAACTCACAATTTGTTTCAAGTGGTGAAGGTTGTGCATTCAGCATGAGCATCAGTGTCATATCTCCATAGAGTAAACACTTGGCAAGAAGGCAAACTCCTCAAGTGTGCTTCACACTTATCTCAGGTTCATTAGTCAAGATTAAAGCATAACTTTGCCAGCATCTGAGGTCATCTTTAGAGTGCCGTTTCCTGTTAAATGAAAATGTTTAGTGCACAAGGTGTAGGTGCAATTCTTTTAGAAAGTCACTGAATGCAGTAGTATTTTTCTTCTTTCCTATGGCAATAAATCACATCAGGGTGTTAATTTATCCAGTCAATCAATCAAAACTTTATTTATATAGCACTTTTCATACAAAAAAAATTGTAGCACGAAGTGCTTTACAAATTAAAAAATACAGTTGTGCCCCTTCCCACCACACCCCTTCTCCCACCCAACATCCAAGACTTATTAGTGTTAGAATGCTGCACTTAACCCTAGAATACTAACATCGAGTGATTTTTCACCTGATGTTAGTAACCCGATAGTGTTGCTAACTTTAATATTAGTGTTCTAGGGTTAAGCAACATTTTGCTTCTTTGCACTATTTAAGTCTCGCTTTACACAGTTACAGGTGCATTTAAAAAAAAAAAAGGTTTTTAATGTAAGGGTTTTACACAAACATATTTCATATCTTATAATATTTTCACATAACTAACCAAAATAAAATATTAGGCAGCAATGGAAGAAACTGACTTAGTGTAGTGGCTTTGTCAGTTCAATTAAATTATTGTATATTACTATTATGCAAGAATCCCAAATATAATGATTATAGTATTGTCAGGCTTTTCCTTGGGCAGCCAGTTTGACACTTTTCAATGTCGTCACTGTGGTATTCTTTAAACACATTAGATAATGTTCATGAAAGAAGAACTTCAGACTGTAGGATGATTACATTTCCCTTTACGACTATCTCCCCATTTCCCCTTTTCCTTTCCATTTTTTCAGTTTAACTCCTCAAAATTGGCTGCTTGAAATGCTCCATCTTTATCTCAAGATGTTAAATAGTCAGAATATGGGCTGGGGTGGATGTAGGTGGGTGTGGGGGCAGTGAAAATCTGGATAGGGTTAGAAGAGGTAGAGCAATGGGGGAGGAAGTTGCTAGTGTAAAGAAAAGATGAACACACAATCACCATGGCAACAGTTTGATCTTTCTCTCTGTGGCTGTCAGGACTGCAGCACACACATGGTGACAGAGTGGACACGTTGCGCTGATGACCAGAGGTGGGGAGGTGAGTAAGTGAGGGGAGGAGTATGCTTGGATCAGAGATAGTGGTGGATCGCTCTCTCTCTCTCTCTCACTCTCTCTCTCTCTCGCTCCCCCCTCCCACCTCTCTGTAAACTCTGCCATCTGCAGACCCCAAGAGCTGCTTTGATTGGATTAGCCATGAATTAATGAGACAGGCTTGAAGAACAGCCTCTGTTGTGGAAATCTCTTATCATATCTTAATTCGCTCTTTGTGTGAGCGCGTGTGCCTGTCTGATCCTATGTGTTCTTTTAATGCAACCAAAGAAAAGCATTGTGGGTTTTTTTTCTTCAAACCCACAAGTGACAAATAATTTAGCATTAATGATATGAGTGGTTAAGTGAAATCTTAAATTGGGGACCTTATTGTAAAACCCATTAAGACACCTGTTGTTTCTTTTAGGAACACTTCAGACAGAGGAATATTTAAAAATTAGAAAATGAAACCCTTCATCATTTTTCGAGCAACAAGTGCTGGCTTCAACTGTATTTTATCTTCCACTCAGTTGAAAAAAGTTTTTTTTTTTCTTTTCACTTTAGCTGTTTATTTCTTCCTGAGAAACTTTGGAAGACTTGGCTTAGTGTGGAAATGTTTTTGGGTGGCAGGAGTGTAATGCAGTCCCAAAGAATAGATTGTTGTCTTTCTGATGACTTAAACATTCCCCTTTTCTTTTGCTCACTAAGCGGTAAAAACAGCAGAGCACTTAATCCTGTGTTATTCAAATTAGTCTTATCCATTGTAGTTTGCATGCAACTAGTCCAAGACAAGTCTGCATTCATAAAAATGTACATGACAAAAGTGGCTGAGACGCCATGCCTGATTGTGTATGAAAATTAATAGCCTACATGGTATTTATTGTCATAAGTTTCTTCTTAGCGTGAGATCGAAAGATCAGGTGGGGGATGGCATTGTTTGGTTTGGGAAGTAATCTGTTGGTTGCATAGCAACAGGCTCCTGGAAACGGGAGTGGACGGTGTTGCCACTGGCAACCGTTGTTGCTCTGCAAACAATGTGGGCCAGTGCAAACATGAGCCAAGACTGTGGGCTCCTGCTTTTAATTGAACATCTGTATGTGTTTTTCTCTGATTGAACCCTGTGTAAGGTAAATCCGTCAGTGACAGATGTTTAAATTTTGTCTGCTCTCTTAGGATAATAGACTGAAGGAATAATGGCAGCTTGAGGCTCGTAGGGGTTCTTAAAATGTGACTTTAGTTCTCTCTTTCTAGCCTTTACCACTCAGGTATTTTTTTTTCTTGAAATGAGGGTCTATTTTGTAATATTGTTAAGTGATCATCTGAGATATTCCTAAATGTAATTGGGTGGGAACTGACAGGAAAACAGACTTGTGTGTAAAGTTGTCTCTTGTTTGGAGGCAGAAAAGATTTGGCCCTAAACGGTAGCCTGGCTTTAGTAGTGGTTTTGCAGCAGTGTACTAAGCCTCCGGCTGTGTGCTACCTTTGTGCCTTTCAGAGCTGCTGGTGGGATTTTGTATGGCTTTTAACCTTCTGTGAAAACTAAAAAGAAAAACTGCTGTAACCCTAATACTCTCTCTGTCTGCCCCCAAAATAATGATTTGGCAGACTTCACCATAGCTATTTAAACCTAATACTTTTATGAATAAGATCATGCAGGTTGTTGGTTTGTTGTTTAATTCCCCACAATCTTCATCTGCCAACCACTCATTATTTGAATAAAAAGAACCTTTGAACTTGGTTCACAACCTCTGGTAAAACTGACAAGTGCGAAGAAAAATGGTGGGATTGTTGCAGGTGTATTTATAACTCTTCTCACACTTGGGATACAAATTTGTGGCTTTCAAAGACCCATGGAGTGTGAGCACATTTAAAGTAATCACTTCTTGTTCATTTTGTTTGAGATTTTCTACTTTAGTAACACTAGTGCATACCTGTGCATGCCCATTCATATCCATGCATGCCCGTAGAAACCAAGTATAAGCAAGTATTTCTGCATGCCCGTAAAAAGCAGGTGTAAGCCAGCGCCTCACCACTCATTCAGTAATGCCAGCCTTTGATCTTTGATGATGTCATAGTGAGCCCTATGATCTTTGATGTCATCATATAGACACCATAGGCTGATGGCATAGCAAGTCCTATGATGCTTGCATGTGATGTGTGATGTCATAGCAAATCCTATGATCTTTGATGATGTCATAGCGAGTCCTACGATTGTGAATGATGCCTGCGTTTGATCTTTGATGTCCTATGATCGTGCGTGAGTGTGAGTGATGCCAGCCTTTGAGCTTCGATGATGTCATAGCAGTGTTTCCTCTGGCTTAAAGACCTTGGCAACATATTTTTCCGGGGGGGGGGGGGGAGGCAGAAAATACATATGTATGAATATGTTAATTTTATACTATTTATTTTTTTTTAATTTTGCACAGTAACTTTGGATATAATGCATGATTTATATAGCGCTTTATCATAGACACTCAAAGATGCTTTTTGCAGATACATTATTCATTCATTCCAGACAGACAATGGTAGTGGCAAGTTACTACTGTAGCCACAGCTGCCCTGGGGCAGACTGACGGAAATGTGGCTGCCAATCCAGGCCACCGGCCTCTCCGGCCACCACCAAACATTTATACACATTCATACCCAGTGTTATGGACACTGGAGGCAAGGTGGGTAAAGTGTCTTGCCCAGGGACACAACGGCAGGATATCTGGGCAAAGCGGGATTCAAACCGCCAACCATCCGGTTATTGGACGACCCGCTCTACCTCCTGAGCCACTGCCGTGCATATGGAACTTACAGTTTGAAGTATTGTACAACCAAGGCTTGAATGTTGGAATATTGGGCCATTTGGGGTCCCACCCAGACATCCTGTATTTGGACTTTTTACTGGTGTCATCCTTCTCTCCTCCCTCTGTTCTCTCCTGTCCTGGACCCTCTGCCTGAACACTTTCCTCTCCTTGGCTCCTCTCTTCTGTCTAATCTTGCCCTCTCTGAGCCCTGTCTAATTCAGGTTCTCTCTCTGTCTATGGTGGTATACAAACAGGTTAGAAAATATCAAATGCCATGTAAATTAAAGGAGACAACCAAAAATTTCTAGTTAAGGGTACAAAGAGCACCCACTTAAAACTTGAGTAATGACTTCAGTATTGAAGGTTTGAGGTTTTTCTCCAGAATTTATAACAATTTTCTGAAAGTTTTCTACTTTTCTCTGTAAATTTATCTAAATTTGAAACCATTTTCCTCAAATTTGTAATTTCCTCTTGTAAAATTGACTTTTCTTGTACATTTGAAACTTTATTATAAATTTGTGGATTATTTTATGGCTTATTTTTGACTGTTTTTAAAAAAAATAAAATTACTGTTTTTTTAAATAAATTTGAAACAGACGGACTTCCGGTTATGGCTGCCACGTAGGACGGACGTGTCTCGCTCTGCTCTGCTCCTGGAAAAAAAAAAAAAATCAGCAAATAACTCTCTCATTTGGGACAGAACGTATCCCAGCATTTGGGCGAGGATATGTCGGCGAAGCCTAAGGCTGGAAAACCAGGAAAAGGAAAAAGCGAGCCGCCGAAACAGTCCAAATTAACGGACTTTCAGGTCTGTGACGCAGTAAACAAAACTCCATATATGGCGGAGGAGGCTGGCAACGGTGCGATGTCTGCGCGGGGAGGCGCAGATGCGCTGATGGCTGCCATGAGTTCAATGAGAGCGGACTTTTCCTCTAGATTTGATGGGATTATGACAGCGTTGGAAGGAATAAGAAAGGAATTGGGTGACTGTGTAGAACGAACGGTGCAGATGGAGCTCCGTCTCGCTAGTGCTGAAGATGACGTCACCCGTCTTCAATTAAAGGTGCGCACTTTGGAAAAAAAAAATAAATCTCTGGAAGATAATATTTTGGATTTGGAATCTCGGTCGAGACAGAATAATTTGAGGCTGGTGGGTCTTCCAGAGGAATCAGAAGGTCGGGACGTATGTTCCTTTCTGGAAAAGTGGATTCCGGAGGTGCTGGGCAGCGAGGAGTTGCAATCAGCAGTGGTTCTGGAAAAAGCACATCGTATTGGCCCACGGAGAGATAAGGGACCGCCGAGGACCTTAATTATGAAGTTTCTTAGCAACAGAGACAGGATGAAGATCTTCAACGCTGCACGAGCTAAAAAAGGAGAGATTAAACACCAGGACCAGCAGGTGCGGTTCTACCCAGATTTGGCCACAGGAATCCAGCAATTGAGGAAGCAGTTTGATCCCGTACGTAAGGAGCTGCGCAACCTTGGGATTCGTCATGGTGTAATCTATCCTGCGAGACTGCTGACCACGTATGAGGGCAGAACCCACATCTTCAAGACCCCAGAGGAGGCGCAGGAGTTCATCAAGAAGATCAAAGAAGAAGAAGAGACTGGTGGGAGCTAAGCATGAACAAAATATAAGGTAGAATAATTAAGCATTTGCACAGGCATCTGACTGACTTGAAGTAAATAGTAAGTTTACAAAATATAGATTGTATTATATATTAAAAAAACAAAACAAAAACAAAACAAACAAAAAAAAAACTATGATGTACAAAGTTGTTAAAAATTTTGGAGTTAAGTTGGAAAACTACAGAGGAGAGTTAATGTTACGTCATTAAAAGCAGTAGAGTTAGGGTGATTGGGAGGATGAAGAAGGAGTGGCTTAGGCTGTTCCCCGTGGGTGTGGAACGGTCGATGGCTATATCGGGAGACAGAATTTTTCTTTTGATTTTGGGGGGTTTGCCACAAGTGTGGGAAGGGGAAATTTGTTTGTGTGTAGTTTGTAGGATGAATGTTCAACCACTCATGTTTTTGCTTCTCTGTATGAGCATGTTTACACTGCAAGGTAATCCCAAACTCTCTATTGATCATGGACCAAAGTGTTAATCTTAATTTAACTTCATGGAATTGCAGAGGTCTACAAAATTTAAAAAAACTTAAACAAGTTATGAATAAAATAAAGGACATGGGTTCAAGAATTGTGTTTTTACAAGAAACTCATCTGATAGAGGAGGATGTTAAAAGAATTAGGAGTAGATGGCAGGGAAGTGTATTCACCTCTTCATTTTCATCCCGAGCCAGGGGAGTTATGACTCTCATACATAAATCAGTTCCTTTTCAAGTGAAAAATGTAATTGGAGACAAATTTGGAAGATATGTAATCATTCAAGGTTCTTTGCTATTAGAAAATATAAATCTTGTGAACTTATATGGTCCCAATATAGATGATCAGAAGTTCTTTGCTAATTTATTTCTCATCTTATCATCACTTACAGGGCAACATATAATAGCAGGGGATTTTAATTGTACATTGAATCCAGGTGTGGATAGATCAACAGGACTGGATTGTACGCACATTGGATGTAGGATGACTATTAATCATTTTATGAAAGAATTGAGATTGTTAGATATATGGAGAGAAATGAAACCACAAGTTAAAGCCTATTCTTGTTATTCCAGTACCTACAAGACATTCTCACGTATTGATTATTTTTTGATTTCCACAGAATTAAGGTCCAAGATTCAAAACTGCTTTTATGATAACATCGTGATCTCTGATCATGCACCCTGTTGTCTAATATATGTAGATAAAAAATTGACAAAGGAATCAGGTAGATGGCAATTTCAGCATAAATGGCTTCAGGATGAGGAATTTGTCAAGTATATAGAAAAACAGATAGACGAGTTCTTTGACATCAATACTACACAAACATCAGCATGTGTAAAGTGGGAGGCTTTCAAAGCTTTTAGTAGGGGACATATTATTAGTTATACAGGATCAAAATCTAAGAAGACTCGAGAGGAGAGAGCTAAATTGGAACATAAAATAAAAAGTCTTCAGGAAAAAGTGTATGCAGGAAGTGACCCAAGGTTGGAGAATGAATTACTGATTTTGAGAGCTGAATACGACAAAAAATCAGCGAATAGAGCTGCCTCGAGTCTTCTAAGATTGAAACAATCTTTTTATGAACAAGGTGAAAAATCAGGAAAATTATTAGCATGGCAGATTAAACAATTGGAAATTAAAACACCAATTACCAGTATTATAAGTAATGGACAGGTAGTTATAGATCCTTTAGAAATTAATAGAGCCTTTAGAGATTACTATGAAAAATTATATGATACCAAAAATGAACCTGATTTAACAAAACTAAATGGGTTTTTGAACGAACTATCTATACCGTGTATACCAAATGAAAACAGGGAGATATTGGAGTCTAAAATTAGTCAAGAAGAAGTTGGGCTAGCCATTGATAATATGAAATCAGGAAAAAGTGCAGGACCAGATGGTCTTCCAGTTGACCTTTATAAAAAATTTAAGAATAAATTAATAAAACCTTTTTTGGAAATGGTTTTAGAAGCATTTCAAAATAATAATTTACCATCATACATAAATAATGCCTTAATTATACTGCTGCCAAAACCAGGTAAGCCCTCTAATAAATGTGAAAATATGAGACCAATAAGCCTATTAAACGCCGACCTTAAGATAATCTGTAAAATTTTAGCAAGACGAATACAAGAAATTTTACCAAATATTATTAATCGAGATCAGAATGGCTTTATAAAGGGTAGACAAGGCTTCCATAATGTAAGAAGACTATTTAATATTATTTATTTTAATAAAGAAGCACCGGATACAGCTCTCCTATCATTGGACGCCGAAAAGGCCTTTGATAGAGTTGAATGGCCCTTTCTTTTTGAAGTCCTACAAAGGTTTGGACTTGGAAATAATTTCATAAAATGGGTTCAAATAATATACAATAATGCTACAGCAGAAATCCTAACAAATAACAATATTTCAAAACCAATAAAAATCAATAGAGGATGTCGACAAGGCTGTCCACTTTCACCTTTACTGTTTACTATGGCAATTGAACCTTTAGCGATAGCGATACGTTTACATTCACAAATATATGGAATTAAAGTTGGGCCAACAGAACATAAAATCTCCCTGTACGCCGATGATATAATTTTGTTTATGTCGAATCTAAAAAAATCAATTCCAACCTTGTTGAATTTAATAAAGAATTTTGGGGAAATATCAGGATATAAAATAAATAAAACTAAATCTTCAATATTAATGCTAAATGAGACCCAGAGAAATTACCCAGCCCCTGAGGCAAATCAATTCAATGTTGTAAATCAGTTTAAATATTTAGGAATCCAAATTATGCCTAAGCTAGAATCAGTCGCCAGCGTCAACTATGAAGCCTTAATGTCAGATATCAATGAGTTAACTCAGAGATGGATGTCACTACCAATGTCGATGATCGGGAGAATCAATATACTTAAAAGTAATATTTTACCTAAAATACTTTATTTATTTCAATACATTCCCTTATCACCACCTTTAGATCTATTCTCAAGAATAAAAAAAAAGTTAGTGGAATTTATATGGAACAACAGGAGGGCTAGATTACGTCTGTCTTTATTATATTTACCATTTGATCGTGGAGGTCTGAAATGTCCAAATTTTATGTTGTATTATTGGTCGGCACAACTGAGGTCTATGACATATTATTTTTCATCAAATGATCTCCCTCACTGGACTGAAATGGAATCATACAATTTACCTTTACCTCTTCCCATATTCATATACTCAGATTCGGCAAAAAAATTACAAAAACAAGTTAAAAATCCATTTGTAAAGCATATGATCAAAATATGGTGTGAAGCTAAAAACTATTTAAAAGAACCACAGTTATTGTCACAATTTAGTCCAATATGGGGTAATCAATATTTTAAACCAGGGAGAGCGGACGCTGTATTTAAAGTATGGAATTTAAAAGGGATACAAAAGATTCAGGATTTATATTTGCCAGGTGCAGACAACATAATGTCTTTTGAAGAGCTGAGGATCAAATTTAATCTCAATAGAACACATTTTTTTAAATATCTTCAACTTAGAAACTTTATTCGATCAAATCAAAATAAAGCTCTCACTCGACCTATTTATTCATCCTTGGAAAAAATGATGATGAAAGATAGTAAAAGAAAGGGTATTATTTCAGAGTTTTATAACTCATTGACACTATCTTCAAGTGAAAATTCACTGAAAAGATTAAACTACTGGAAAGAAGATCTGCAAATTGAAATTTCGGAGGAACAATGGGAATTGGCTTGTACAGAAGCTCAAACCAAATCAATAAATGCACGCCTTAAATCAGGGGTGTCCAACCATGTGCCATGGAGAGCCAAGACCCTGCAGGTTTTACCTCCAACCAGTGTCTTCAACAGCAGATTTCAGTGAACTTCTTCCCACTGATTGCTGATAAGTGAAAACACCTGCTGAAGAGACTGGGTAGAAGAGAAAACCTGCAGGGTCTTGGCTCTCCATGGCACATGGTTGGACACCCCTGCCTTAAATTGATACATTTCAAATGGTTAATGCGGATGTATGTTACACCGGAGGAGTTAAATAGATATAACAAAAATATACCAGATACATGCACAAAATGCATGGAAAGTAAAGGAACCCTATTTCATTGTTTATGGGAATGTAGATTAATAAGAATGTTTTGGGAGGAGGTGAGGGTAACAATTGAAAAAATAATCTCAAAACAAATCATATTGAATCCTAAACTGTTTTTGTTGGGTCTGTACCCAGAAAAGCATAATTTCAATAAAAGTGAAAGAACATTCATAGACCTCAGTTTGCTTAATGCCAAAAAATGTATTGCACTATTATGGAAAAAGACTCATAGACCAGATGTGACTCAGTGGTTAAGACAGATGTTAACAAACCTTCCATTAGAAAGAATAACATATATACTGAAATCAAAGGAAATTGTTTGAGAATATATGGAGACCTTTTATTGATTATGTAAAAAATTTAAACATAACTCTTGAAGAAGAAGGTGAATGATGTGTGTGGACCTTGTAAATTCCAAACTGGTGAACATAATATGTATACTAATGTATTGGATTGTCTAGACTAAACAGAGGAGCATTGTTGAAGACTTGATTTTGTTGGTGGTTGTTGGTGTTTTTAGGGTATTTTTTTTTTTTTTGTAGTACTTTAGTGTTAGTGTTTGATTGTTTGTATCATGTTTGTTAAAAAAAAAAAAAGGTTCAATAAAGATATTGTGGAAAAAAAAAAAAAAAAATTTGAAACAGACTGTGGTATTTTTTTTTTAACTTTTTCCTTATAACAATTTATATTTTTGACCATAACTTTGCAGTCAGAACAGAACAATAATTTAACTCTTCATTACAAAGAAAAAAATATTAATAAAATTGTATTTAATGATTTAAATTAACTTAAATGACCAAGGATGCTGTTATTTCTGTTATAATATTTCTATACATTTATAGTTTTTTTTTTTTTTTTTTTTTTAGAAATCTCCTCACCACCAAGGCGGCAAGAAAAACCTCCCTTATTTTGAAATCCAAATGTTGGCACGTTTAGTTTGTCTGAAGGCTGCTGATGGAATAAAGTCACTGACTTGGTGAATTTCAGTCATTTTAACTTGCCACGTACATAATAGGGAACATAACTTAATATTGTAGTGGCTGGTGAAATATATCCTCAGCAATTCAGTAGTCCCCCTTGCCTTTCTCTTCATATGAAGCCGGCTGCATTTGAATTCTAACCACATCTCTCAGCTAAGCGACTCTTCCGTTATTGCTCCCGTTTCCAGCGGGTTAAAACCATGATAAATGCCTCCAGTGCTTGCATACCTCTTCTGATTTTTTTTTTTCCGCATTTAAAGTACTTTAATAAACTCTACTAATAATAATAATCTACCCAGACCAAGTTGATGCATGCACACAACCATCATTTGTAGTTTCACTCCTGCCTGTTAGGCAGCGCCAAGGCGCTGATGCACCAGGATTTTCACCAACGAAGAAACGGTGGACTTCTTCACAAAGTTTCTCTTCAAATAGAGTCCATTTCTGCTGTTTGACTTCCCGGTTTTCACTCCTTTTTCACGAAAATGCTGCTGCCGTTGGCGAGATACTGCCTGCTGACTGACTGGAAAGATCGCGTGGGCGGGGCGCTTCTAAACTCCGCGCGGATGACGGCCACGTGTGTTGTTCATGTGCGCGCTTGCGGAAAGTCATTGCTTCATATATTTTTCTTAAATTCGTATCTCCTTATTGGTGTGGCAGTAAATTTTCTGCCAAGGTGGGCCACCACCCAGAAATGTTACCAGAGGAATCCCTGAATCAAGAGCATTATCAAGTGCTGGTGAATCAGAAGATGAACAATCCTGGAATATACAGAAGGAGTGTAAAGTAATCATTAAACTTACTCAGGAAGGAGCATCATTTTGTAAGTGGAACCCAATTAAGCTCACAAATGCAATTAATGGGTTACTTGGAGAATTCTTCATAGTGGTTCATTACTAGTTACATGTAAAGATAGTGTTCAACAAGGAAAAGCAATCGGAGTCAATAAGATGGAGGGGAAAATGTGCAGTGTTCAGTATTGGAAGGAAATAAGGCAGTGAGAGGAGTGATATTGGGCATCTCAATGGCGGTCTCAACTGATGAAATAATGAAAAACTTAACTGGAGCAAAAGTGACAGAGGTACAAAGATTGAAAACTAATAGAAATGGTGGGGGTTGTGGTGGTCTGTTGGTAATGTTGAAGTTTGATGGAGCAGGACTGCCAAGTGAGGTGTGTGTTGGCTACGTGGGCTGTGGGGACTTTGTGTTCCTTCTCCACTCAGGTGTTTCGGGTGTCGGGTGTTTGGTCGTGAGGTGGCGATGTGTGGGGGTGGACAGCGATGTGCCGGATGCTCCTGTGGACATGGGTGTGGCAGGTGTGGGGGAGGAGCCAAGTTGGAGTGCTGTCACTGCAGTGGTGGTTGTGGCTCTGCGTGTCGGGGTTGTGGGGCCGGCGGGGGAGCAGCGGAGATTTGGCGGGCGGGGGGTCTTCCGGAGATTGACGTGTGGGGGGGCTGCGAGGGGGGTGCCGGCTGGGAAAGTGGGGGTAGACTCTGGCAGGCGGGATGTGCAGGCTTGCAGTGTGTGCAGCGGAGTTGGGGGGGGATTCTCTGGTTGTGGGGGAGAGTGGTTTTGTCATGTTTGTGGTGGGTGTGGTGTGGTGGGCTGCGCTGCGCTGCGCTGCGCTGCGTGGGCCTCCAGAAGGACGGGGGGGTTCAGGATCGTTGTGAAGGTGGCGGGGGAGTGTCTTGGCATTGGGGGGCTGCATTGGGAGGCAGTTGGGGAGTTGTTGAGTGGGGGATCTTTGGGTTCGAGGACATCATGGGCTGGTGGATCAGCCGCCGGTCGGGTCTGGGGGGGAGGGGGAGTGTTGGGATGTGACGCGGATGCGGACTGCAGCTCCTGACCGGATGGGGTGGTGGTGTGGAGTGGGGTGCGTGGCGGTGGTGCACCTGTGGGCTGGCTGCCGGCCGCCGTTCAGGTCTGGAAGAAGAAGATGATTGTTCAGAACTCCTTATAAGAACTCCTTATACAAAGATATAGAGTGTTGATAATCAGGTCAGTGGCGGTGATGCACCTGTGGGCTTGTTGCCAGCCGCCAATGAAATCTAGAGGAAGAAGAAGAACTCCTTATACAAAGATATCGAGTGATGATAATCAAGTCAGTGGCGGTGAGGCACCTGTGGGCTCGTTGCCAACCGCCACTCAAATCTAAAAGAAGAAGAAGAAGATATATAGTATGGGGTGGTATTAGAAAACTATAAAGGAAGATAGAGTAGGTGGCGGTAATGCACCTGTGGGCTGGTTGCCAGCTGCCAATCAAATCTAAAGAAAGAAGAAGATATATAGTATGGGATATAGAGTGATTGGATCCCTCATGAATGCGGGGATGTAGAGTGGTGGTGGTGCACCTGTGAGCTGGTTGCCAGCCGCCAATCAGGTCTAAAAGAGGAAGAGGATATATAGTACGGATATATAGAGTGATTTAGATACCAGAGTATGGCTCCTGACCGGATGGAGTGGTGGTGTGGAGTGGGGTGTGTGGTGGTGGTGCGCCTGTGGGCTGGTTGCCGGCTGCCTGTCGGGTCTGGAAGAGGAGGAAGAAGAATTTGCACCAGAGACAGACAGGCGGAGATTTCTTGAGTTATATATAGAGTGATCAATAAAGTTATATTGAGGATTTCTTGAATTATATATAGAGTGAGACGACAGAACTACAGCTCCTGAGAGACAGGGTTTAGACAGAATATAGAGTGATGATATGGAGTGAAGTACATGGTGGTAATGCACCTGTAAGCTGGTTGCCAACCACCAATCAAATCTAAAAGAAGAAGAAGAACTCCCGCTGTTGAAAAGATGATAGGACTTGCTATATACTGTATGTATGGTATGATTGCTTCCACTTACTTTTTGAAAGTTGAAGGTAATCAATAGTGATGTCTGGCTACTATATAGAGTGATTTGTATCATAGGTGGCGGTAATGCACCTGTAAGCTGGTTGCCAACTGCCAATCAAATCTAAGAGAAGAAGAAGAAGGTGTGAGGAAACATTGCATTGGAAAATGAGTGTTGTACATAAGTACTAATTGTGCTCTCAATAAGGAAGAATCAATATGGATTAAAGGGCATGTGTGCGTTTGAAGATTGACACATTGGGAAGTTCAACACGAGCCTCCTCCACTCAATTGGTTTGTCATAAAAGCAGAACAGTTCAGTTCCCTCCTCCCAACACCATTGGTAGGATACCCAAATCTGCTGGTTTTCTTGTTTAAACACTTGGATTTTATCTTACTACCCAGTAGTGATGCTGGTTCTTTTGATAGAATATGGATTAGCTACATTTATTTCCTCTTTCTTGGCATTACAAGGGCTTCCTTAATTCAGAATCATTTTCCTGTAATTTTTGCTAGCACTTGGACGTTTCCTTTTTTTTTTTTTTTTGCTTAAAAATTTAGATTTGTCTTCGTTTCAAGTTCAGTTTGTCCAAATTTGTTTAATTTGTGTGCCACATACAGAACATTTTGTTTGATCTTTTATGTTGGCATCCATGATAAAAGTTCTGGCTCAAGTTGAGAAAGCCAATACACATGTGTGGCTCAGTGCACAGATTACTGCAGAGTAAGTGATGTTTGTTGAGTCTCTCCCAGTAAATTAAAATAACACTGCTGTGTATTATGACTAATCATGGCATGTCTGGAGCAGGTTGTGTCTTGCGGGCCCTTTGCTCACTGTGAACACCACTTTATTTACTTCATGATTTCTGCTGCTGCTGAATTTCTGCCTTTAAACTAAAGACTGATCATCACTCCAGCCCACCTCCTCGTCACTGTGTAGCTTCCTCTCCCTTATTAGAATCCTCCTCCCTCTTTTTTTTTTTTCCTCTTTGTGGGCACACTCGAAAGTTCCTGTGCAAAAGCTTTATGAAGGGGGTTAGGGTTGGGGGGGTGTAAGAGGAGTGAACGTGAAGGGGGTGGGGTGAGTTGGGGGAGTGTTGGCTGTCATGCATTCCTCACCATAGCAACCGACAAACGTTTACAAAGCATTGAGGAATTTCCTCATATCAGCTGGATTATTGGAGCCCTCAGAGATCAACTCTCTGGATATCATCAGGACCCTGGCAGGGGCTGGAACCCCATTGCCATTTTCATCTATTCCTCTTCCTTTTTCGTTTTTAGAAAGAACATGGAAGTTGGTTTTTTTATGTCTTTACTCCCCCTTGCAGTCCCATTCTTCCCTTGTCCCTGCCCTACTCTCGCTTTTTCTCTCTGTCCTTTTTTTAAAAAGAGAGCCTTTGTGCGACTCCATTTTTAGCTCCCCTTTGCTATGCTGTGCACATTGTCACCCAGTGGAAAGGAAAGTTGTGGCAGTTGGTTTAGTTCTCAGGAAACATTTTAGTCTTGATGGTAACTTGAACTCCAGTGAAGCTTTTCTACCTATCAGTGTGATGGTGTGCTTTTCTGCAGT
The DNA here is from genome assembly GCA_020510985.1 of Pholidichthys leucotaenia. Lineage (NCBI taxonomy): Eukaryota > Metazoa > Chordata > Actinopteri > Cichliformes > Pholidichthyidae > Pholidichthys > Pholidichthys leucotaenia. The sequence continues at coordinate 316,272,518 of CM035839.1, read as the reverse complement.
TTTGTTGAAGGGTTTTGCCATTGATTTAGGTCAGAGGTTGCCAGTCTTAAGGGCTCAGAGAGCTTCACTGACTCAGCAAAGTCAGAAAACCAAGTGGGCACGATGAATGATCAGTTGTCTTCACTAGAGAGGTTGCATCATGCAAGAATGTTTCTGTAGTATGGCTGTCTATTTGTGTAGATCAGCTGCTTCTCTACTTTTCTTTCAAAGTTCATTTCTACATGCACACAAAGTGTGTAATATAAATTCCCCCTTCTTGTGCTTTTTGTTTTCTCATTCCCTGTTCCCTCCAGTATGCAGAACTCAGAGGGAGGGTCAGACACCACAACCAGCGTGGCGACGCTGAGGACATCATCAGCCCAGGCTCCTGTGGTACAGCCTGTTCCAGCATCACAGCAGGTAGTGTAATACAGTGCCTCAACCCCTCTGCAACTGTAAACACATGACAAAGTTTATGGTGACTTGTACTGTATGTTCCCTCTGGTTTTAAGTATAAAGTAAATTTTGGTGACCAGACCAGGAACTTCAGCTTATATTAATTCAAGATATTGTCTTCTTAGCACCCAGAAGTAGCTATGGACACATGGATGCTGAGCCCACCCAAATGAGTCCTTCACCAAAACAATCAAATATTAGAATTTTTTTGGTTTGTTTTGTATATGGAAAAATAACATAAGTGGTACAAGGATGTTTTGTACAGAATTAATCCTTGCTTGCCATTGTCATAAAGAAATGGAGCAAAGTACTGCAACAAGCAATATGAAAAATTAATGTTCTTAAAGTGACACGCCAGGGAAAATCAAGTTTTTTTTCGTGTTAACATGTCTGTAACATGTTTTTTTTATGACTTACAAGACATATCTAGAGCAAAATCACATTTATGTGTCGTGTTGTGTCTTTTTCTGCTGTGAAAGTTGAGTTAAGCTCCTCCCCTTGGAAAAAGGCAAGTTTAGATGGACTGTTTTTGTGATGCCACTATAACAGGTGAACCAATCAGGACTAAGCACTGGCTGTTCAGATTTGCCAGCTTGCAGACTTCTGTGTGCTGTGGTCTTGGAGGAGAGATGTAAGTGGCGATAATGCACCTGTAAGCTGGTTGCCAATCGCCAATCAAATCTAAAAGAAGAAGAAGAGATGGTGCTTCAGCCTCCATGTGGGTGGGCCTAATTAGATTCTGGCATTTGAAGGAGGAAAAGGGCAAAAAATTTCACAAGCAACTGTAAGACAATGAAAGTTCTTTTGTGGAAAAAGGGCATAAGATACTATTTTAGACAATGTAGATTTGTTTTTTGAGGGGATTTATATTCACTCCAGTGCATCTTTAATGTTAAGTTTGCTTTTTATCAAATATGCTCTGTTTACTTTGGTCAAGAATGAAGACATGATCTCTTATACAAGTAAAATCTCACTACTAATGTAGCAAAAAAAAAAAAGTTCACACTGTTGCAGCACCCAAAAAAAATAAACCATTTTTAAAGATTATTTTTTTGGGCATTTTAACCTTTATTTGTCAGACACTGAAGATAGACAGGAAATGGATTAGAGAGCAGGGGAGAGAGACATAGAGGAAGGCTTGCCCAGGCTGGGACTCATGCCCAGCAGCTAAAAATAAAGTGTAAGAACTATGTATATGGTTAAGTGTCAGTAGATGAACAAGGGGTAGCGCTCAAAATTGGCTGGATCAACAGTTAAGCTAACACCAGGTGGCCTGTTTGCCAGCCTCTCCCCACTGAGGCGAGCTCTAATTTGGCTCCTGAATGACTCCGACCACCTAGCCAAGCTAATGCTAACCATTTGATGTAGCATCATGGTGAAAATATAACAAAATAAGCCAGAATGATGTGAGAGACATTATCGACTGTGGATTAGTGAACCAGCTGAACACAGGGATGTCTATTAGGGTGACTGAAATTTAACGAAAATAGTAATATAAACCACACTTGGTAAGCAAACTCCCTAGTAGCACTGTTAACTCTGAAGCTAATGCCTTGGGCTCTCCGCTCATCTGCGTGGAGATTGGATCATTATAGCCAATAAGCATGGGGATGAGTTGTAATTGAAGACTGAAGCATTTGTCTGTGATGTAGTGGAAAAGATCCAGAAGAACAAAACCGACTTCTGCCCATTCTCCTGAAATGTTAAAATATAATTATTTCTAGGTGAAGATATATTTTAACATTTTCTTTGTAGTCATATGACCCAAGAAAGCATTTTAGAAGGTTAAATCTGACAAACACACCATTTTGAGTGAATGGGACCTTTAAATCAATTTACAATATTGAATTATGCCATGCCCTTGGTATACTTACCAGAATAGTTTTCTAATGTTTGAGGTTGCAAGTTTTATCATGTGGACCTAAAATATAACAAACAGCCACATATTTTATTTTTTGTTTGCTATTCTCTGTCAGACGCAATCAAGTGTTTCATTTATCTTTGGTCACTTACTCTAAAAATTAACCCCTTGCACTCTGGTCAATTTCCCTAAAAACGCCTAAAAATAACGTACCCAAAGTAAATCAAAAGCTGTTCTTCAACCCTTTGCAGCATCTTCATGGGGTTGGTCTCATTTAAAAGAAAACACTTTGAATTTTTGGCAAAATAGTCATAATCTCTCTAAGTGCTCCTGCCACTGAGTAACAGTCATCTAAACATACTGAACTTGAAGAAAATAAATTTCGCCTGGGTGTTTTTTTTAGATACAAATGCTTGCAAATAACACACAGCTGTCAGATCCGGGCTGGAAAATGCAACAGAAATGTAGAACCAAGTGTTATCCAGCTGAGGTCAAAACTTTGTAACAATACCACAAAAAATGAATATATTACACAGCTTTTTTGTCAGGTTGTTCCCAGGTGTTTCTGAACTGTGCCAAATTGTGCCAAATGGCACAGTTTGGAAAAACGTCTGTAACTTTTATATGATTCAATATAGAAGCTTCATCTTGGGCTCTAATGAAAGGTGACACTCAGGGCTGTGTGTGTGTGTGGGGGGGTTGTTTATTCATTCATGAATGAATGAATGAACAAACAAGCCCCCACACACAAAGAAGCATGCCACGTAAAAAATGTGTGGCTTTTTTTTTTTACAAGAAAAAATAACCTACAGTGCACTAAAAATTATACTAAAATATCTGTAATGTAGAGGATAACAACTCCCCCCCCCCCCGCCGCCCCCCGCTACAGAGGACAGACATCGTCCATTGCCACACGACGGACCGCGGGGACGGTGCGCCGCGGTCTACTACGCACAGTTGTACTAAAATATCTGCAGTCCGCTACAGAGGAGTAGTGGGGGGTGGGGTGGGGGCGTTCACGGTCCGGACGCGGTGCACGGACCAGTCCGTCATGTGGCGATGACGCACAGTTGTAATTTACCATCGGTCAAAAGTCATTTTGATTACAATTTTCAGGGATAAAGAATAATTTAGCTTATAACACTTACCTGTCCACAACAGCAGTGTCGCTGGCGAACTTCTCTTCCTCACTGTCAGACGAACATGACGCTGGTCCGCTTGTTACGACTCGTGGTTCTAGTCACGCGACCCGGTCAAACCATGATTCCATTATTGCGGTTTTGCGCTTCCATGATTGCGGTTTTGGCGAACGATTTTTCAAAACAAATAAGAACAGTAGTAAGAAAAAAAGACTGGCGAACGTGTGTGTGTTACCCAGCGGCTTACACAAAACAGATTTTACGCACGGGACGCACGCTTTCAATTGTCGAACTTCTCTGCTTCAATTGGCTTGCTGTATTCGCAGCCGTTGGTAGGCGGGTCCTTCTTGCTAACTTTTCAGTCATTGGTTCTTCAAGGTTTCAGAAACCCAATTCAAGGCTCTTACTAGTCGAATGAGAGGTCAATCAAATCTAAACCAATCAAAGCACTCCTTTGGCTTTCTGTTCGCGGCTGTGTCTGTAGTGGAAGAACGGAAATGCAGCTTTTTTTTTTCAGTGTGCACTGAGACGCACAGTGTGCATCCTAGTGCGCACGAGGGCGCGCTAGGACGCAGAGACGTGACCGCCCGCGGTATCCCGGAGTGCAAGAGGTTAAAAAAATCAGCGTTTGCCTAAGTTTTCTTTGCTTTTGTACTTGTCCATAATGTGTTGACCATTGGGTGTAGGATTGTGTTTTTGTGTGACTGTAATTGCATTTTTCTGTAATTGAGTTGTATTTTGTATCCATACAGAGGGTGCTGGTTCAAGCCACAGGCTCAGCTCAGAAGGGAGGACAAGTACAGCAGCAGCTTTCAGTACCCAGGGTTCAACAGGTCCCTCAGCAGGTACACAGCACTGTACATACTTGTACTGTGCTTGGAAAATATTTGTACATCCCTTTGTTTTCTGCCTTTTCTATAGAAATTGCTGGAGACCTGTTTGGTTATTATCTAGCATTACAAGATTTTAAATACTTAAGTACTTACTGATTTAGCAATTTATATTCAAGTTAATTTATAGCATTGAGTCTCGGGGGTTGTTTAAATGACCTTTGACTTACAAGATAAACAGTAAACAATTTAAACTATAACAGCCATACAGTATTTATATTACAAAAGGAATATCCCATATATGGCAGCCATTCATTCCACCAACAGGTGCATATCCATACTGTGTCTGAAATATATCTCCTGCTTGCTGGACCCTTAGTGGGTGTGTGAAAGTTTCTTTCTCTGGCTGAGCCTGGTTGACTTCTTTATACATGAGTAACATGGATTTATTAGCTTGATACAGCAACTGATGGCTTTAATCAATATTAGTCCCAGTGAATAATGCTTAAAAGAATGGTCTTCAAATGAATGTGACATAACATCAAATTGCTGAAGAGCCCAATGGTGTTTCTGGGGGCTTGAACCAAATCCCAATACAAAATGCTTTACCATCAAGTGTACTTTACACAGAACCTGACTGTATTGCTATTGGTTTATTACATGCACAAGTTGTTGATCATCATAGGACAAGACAGCTCATAACCTGCTTTAATAGGATTTCATTCATATCATTCACCATTATATTTCTCTATTCCTTCCAGGGGGAATCTGGTGTTTATAGTTTTACAAAAAAAAAGTTGAAGGACCTTATTACAACGACGCAGTCTATAATCCGTTGTCTCAGGTGCAGGGTGTGTTTATTGGTGTTTCCAAGTTCATTTACTTATTACAGCAATGCAAAAACAAATTTTCTCCTGGGCGCAAGGTGCAGAGAAACTGCTTTAATTATTCAGAGGTCTGTTTTGGATAATCCAATACAAATCGCTCTTGCCCATCCCTTTAATACACAGAAGCGCATTATCTAAAGTGAACTCTGATCATGACTGATTTTTTTAAGATGAGATTTGCGCTGGTCAAAGGGCATGCACATGAGCGAAAATGCATACGTTAGTAATGCTGCCTGGTAATAAGGAAGATGCCAATCACAGTTGATGCCCAGTTAGTTATTTTAGAGAGGACAAACAGGAGAGGGCAGCTTGGTGGACAGTGGTTATCACTGTTGCCTCACAGCTTGAAAATTCCACATTCAAATCCCCAGGCTGGTGGGGTGGGAACCTTTCTGTTGGTTTACTCCGGGGGCTCCGGTTTCCTCCCACAATCCAAAGACATGCATGTTAGGTTAATCGGTGACTCTTGTCCCTAGGCATCTTTCTCTGATAGGCTCTTAAAATAGGGGGTTAGTGTACCTACGTAGTCAAGTGCTTTGAGTGGTCTTTGTGACTAGAAAAGTGCTATATAAATACAGGTCCTTATAATGCTGGGGTGAAAAATCAGCTGAATGGTTTAACGTAGGGTGCATGGGTGCAGCACGCAGACATGAATGGATTTGAAACTTCAGGAAAAGAAAATGATGCCTGTGCAAATTTTCATCAACTTTCATACAACGGAAGGATCAGTAATAGTGGTGTGAAAGTTGCTCCCGGTCCCATGGGGAGCTGGAGGGGTCCCTCTCCTGTTGCTTTGGCCAACTGAGGGCTTCCCCTGTCTCGTGTGGGGGTCTGCCGTGGTTTGTGGCTCTCTGTCTCAGTCTCTCCCAGGTGGGAGGCAAGGAGGACATCCGGTGCGGCATCCTGGCTGCTGCCGACCCCACCACGAAGCGAGCCTGCTCTCGGCGACCCCTACTGGCGGCTTATGAAAGGCAGTTGGAGCACTCACTGGGGGCCGGCAGTCCAGGGCGTCTGCCGCTTGAGAACTCCAATTGTAAGAGTAGTGTGGGCAGCCCGGCTAGGAACCCGGGGGCGCACGGCTACATCAGCCGAGGCAGATGTGGACATATCTCCTGTCTCTCCAGGAAGTTACTATGAAAAGTAAAATGTGTCACACTCCCTGTTCAATCATTCATTCATTCCCCTAAAAATAAATATATTAATCCCTAATAAGTCCACAATGAAAATGAAAATGTGGATGGAATAAAAATCTTAAGACTGACACACCTCCCCATGTGTGCCGCATCCACATTGGAATGCACACATGCTCCCTGTTCAGTCATTCATTACCCTAAAAAAAAAAAATTCATACATGAATGCTTAATCTATAGACTCCAACCTTAAGTCTGCAATTAAAATAAGAATGTGGATGAAATTTAAAAAAAAAAAACTATTTAGTGTATCATCATATTTTAATTAAAATGATGGGTGATTATAACTATGGGCAACTCGGTGGTGTAGTGGTTAGCACTGTGGCAGCACAGCAAGAAGGTCATGGAATTGATCACACCCTTGACTATCGTGGGTTCAATCCCACCCCCTGACCATCGGTGACCCTTCTGTGTGGAGTTAGTATGTTCTCCCTGTGTCTGCATGGGTTTACTCCGGGTACTCCAGTTTCCTCAAGCCAAAGACATGCAGGTTAGATTAATTGGCATCAACTAGGGATTCTAAATTGTCCTTAGGTATGAATATGAGAGTGAATGGTTGTCTGTCTCTCTGTGTTAGCCCTGCGATGGACTGGTGATCTGTCCAAGGTGTACCGTGTCTCTTGCCCAAAGACGCTGTGATAGGCTCCAGCACCCCCCCTTCCCCCGCAACCAGAAAAGGATTAAGTGGTAGAAGATGGATAGATGGATTATGACTATTACAACTTTCTCCATTAAAAATCCAGAAAATCCCAGTGCATGCGATTTCAAAAACCACCACTGAAATAGCATTAAATAACTTTCTTCTGATGACAGACCTCCTTTTTCCTGATCAAAAGTGCATTCTCATAAAATGCACCATAATGCCAGGCGCATGAGACTGCACGCTGCTACACCTCTTTGAAATGACTCTCCACCTCCCAGAGCAAAGCCAATGCACTGTCTACTGGGTATTAGATGGCTTGACACAAAGTGTTAAAAAAAACAGACAATGCACTAAGATAAAATAACAAAAATGCTGACGTACAGCGGGAAATGTGGTGCAAAAGTGCACTAATGACCATTAAAATAAGATAAGATAAGCCTTTATTAATCCCATAATGGGGAAATTCGAGGATTGCAGCAGCACAGGGATAGCAGCACTCAGAGCAATAGTAAAAAAAGATAATGAGGTAAGAATTGGTTAGCCAAAGCAGTAAATAAATATACATATGTACACAGTTATATACACAGTGCAGGGGCATTGCAGCTAAATGGTATCAACAGCATTACAGTTAAATTACCCAGCAAAATATAAATATGGACCCAGACAGTATATTTCATATTTGAATGAACAGTGTTGTTGCCACCCTCGATAATAATTGTAATTGTCTTAGTTGTGTATTGGAGTGGACGAGCTCTATTGTGCAAAGTTGTGACATTTAATACGGCCTCTATAAACAGCACCGGTTAGATTATAAAGTCTGACAGCCGTAGGTAGAAAGGACCTGGTGAACCTCTCCCTCGAGCACTTAGGATGGCACAGCCTACCGCTAAATGAGCTCCTCAGTGCATTCAGTGTGTCCTGCATGGGGTGGGACTCGAAATCCAGCAGAGATGACATCTTAGTCACCATCCTCCTATCTCCTCCACTGGGTCGAAGCGGCACCCCAGAACAGAGCTGTCTTTTTTCATCAGCTTGTTTACTGTAAGTCTCTTCTTGTCGGCTGCCACGATGCCGCTGCCCCAGCAGACCACTCCAAACATGATAGCTGATGACATCACCGAATCATAAAAGGTCTTCAGAAGTGCCCCTCGCACTCCAAAAGACCTGATTCTCCTCAGGAGGAACAGCCTGCGCTGCCCCTTCTTGTAGAGCATGTTGGTGTTGTGTGTCCAGTCCAGTTTATTGTTCAGGTGAACACCCAGGTACTTGTAAGATGTCACCATCTCAATGTCTGTTTCCTGGATGTTTACCGGTGCTGTGTGGGGTTGACCATGCCTGCGGCAGTCCACCACGGGCTCCTTGGTTTTCCTCACACTGATCCGCAGGCACTAGTCCGCAAAGTCCTGGATGAGTCCTCTGTATGCCACATCATCCCCATCGTTGATGAGGCCGACCATCGCAGAGTCATCAGAGAACTTCTGTAGATGGCAGTGTGGTGTGTGAAAAGTCAGCAGTGTAGAGAGTGAACAGGAAGGGAGCAAGAACTGTTCCCTGGGGGGCCCCCCTGCTGCAGATGATGGTGTCAGACATACAATCTTGGGTTCTTACAAACTGGTTGGTCTGTGAGGTAGTCCAGAATCCACAATGACAGGTGCTGGTCCACCCCTGCAACACAGCGCCTTGTCCCTCAGGATCACTGGTTGGATGGTGTTGAAAGCACTGGAGAAATCAAAGAACATGATCCACAGTGGCCCCAGGCTTCTCCAGGTGGGACAGGAAATGATGTAGGAAGAAGATCACTGCATCTTCCACCCCGATACCATGCTGGTAGGCAAACTGAAATGGGTCCATCACTGGTCCCATCAGGGGCCGGAGGTGGGCGAGGAGCAGCCTCTCCAGGGTCTTCATCAGGTGTGATGTGAGGGCCACTGGTCTGTAATTGTTCAGGTCCTTGGGGTGCGGAATCTTCGGCACAGGTACCACACAGGATGTTTTCCACAGCTGTGGTACCCTCCCCAGCTTCAGGCTCAGACTGAAGATGTGCTCCATGATCCCGCACAGCTGGTCTGTATAGGACTTGAGGAGCCTCGAGCTTATGCTGTCCGGATCTGCAGCCTTCCTCGCCTCTTCAGCTCAGATCTCACCTGGGTCTTAGTGAGGGGCAGACTGGGGCAGGGGGGCTGTGTGCTGGGAGGGGGGGGTGTTGGGTCTGTGGGGGGGAAAAAACAGCAGGACATGTGCACTGAGAGCTGGGGGAAAATAGGGCCCATTGTTGGGACTAGGTTAAAAAATGACTCTAAACCAGTATCTGTAAATGCATTTTTTTTAACTACAGATGCAGCCTCATAGATAGAAAATAATCATCAAATTTATAGGCAAGGAGGATTTACAGACTGAAATATTTCCCTAAAATGTTGCTTACCTCTGCTGAATGATGAAAAAAAATCACTGTGGAGCAGCCGATACAGTTTTACATCCAGTTTTACACAGATCCTCAGCTGGCCAACATCATATCACATCACCTCTTTTTTTCTTACTTGTAATTCTTTTTGACTCCTTATCAAATATTCTAACCAGCTGTCAGTAAGTCAGATTTTTTTCATTGCCCACAATTGCACAGGTTATTTTTTTTTATGTTCTTTCAAGTTAAAAAAAAGATTTCACACACACACACACACACAAAGTTAAGGATATTTGGCTTTCCAGTGAAATTTATTGAAAATGTAAAAGTTGACACTACAGTGATATACACACGTGGACAAAATCGTTGGTACCCCTCTGTTAATGAAAGAAAAACCCACAATGGTCACAGAAATAACTTGAATCTGACAAAAGTGGTAAATAAAAAGTCTGTGAAAATTAACCAATGAAAATCAGACAATGCTTTTGAATTGTGGTTCAACAGAATTATTTTAAAAAACAAACTCATGAAACAGGCCTGGACAAAAATGATGGTACCCTTAACTTAATATTTTGTTGCACAACCTTTTGAGGCAATCACTGCAATCAAACGATTTCTGTAACAGAGACTTCTGCACCTCTCAGCAGGTATTTTGGCCCACTCCCCATGAGCAAACTGCTCCAGTTGTCTCAGGTTTGAAGGGTGCCTTCTCCAGACAGCATGTTTCAGCTCCTTCCACAGATGTTCAGTAGGATTTACTGTAGATCAGGGCTCATAGAAGGCCACTTTAGAATAGTCAAGTGTTTTGCTCTCTTTCATTCTTGGGTGTTTTTACCTGTGTGTTTTGGGTCATTAGCGGTACTCAAATACTTTGCAAGCAATGGTCAGTTGCTATGATGATGATCCTGTAGCAAGACCCATGACCTGCGATTGAGACCAAGCTGTCTGACACTGGGCAGCACATTTCTCTCTAGAATACCTTGATAGTCTTGAGATTTCATTGTACCCTGCACAGATTCAAGACACCCTGTGCCAGATGCAGCAAAGCAGCCCCAGAACATAACAGAACCTCCTCCATGTTTACAGTAGGGACAGTGTTCTTTTCTTGGTATGCTTCATTTTTGTGTCTGTGAACATAGAGCTGATGTGCCTTGCCAAAAAGTTCCAGTTTTGTCTCGTCTGTCCATAGGACATTCTCCCAGAAACTTTGTGGCTTGTCAACATGCAGTTTGGCAAATTCCAGTCTGGCTTTTTTATGATTTGTTTTCAACAGTGGTGTCCTCCTTGGTCGTCTCCCATGAAGTCCACTTTGGCTCAAACAACAACAACAGATGGTGCGATCTGACACTGATGTACCTTGACCTTGGAGTTCACCTTGAATGTGTTTAGAGGTTGTTCTGGGCTCTTTTGTTACCATTCGTATTATCCATCTCTTCCATTTTTCATCAAGTTTCCTCCTGCGGCCACGTCCAGGGAGGTTGGCTGCAATCCCATGGATCTTAAATTTCTGAATAATATGTGCAACTGTAGTCACAGGAACATCAAGCTGCTTGCAGATGGTCTTATAGCCTTTACCTTTAACATGCTTGTCTATAATTTTCTTTCTAATCTCCTGAGACAACTCTCTCCTTTGCTTCCTCTGGTCCATGTTTAGTGTGGTACACACCATGTCACCAAACAGCACAGTGACTACTTGTCACCCTTTAAATAGGCCGACTGACTGATTACAAGTTTGTAGACACCTGTGATGTTAATTAGAGGACACATCTTGGTTGAACATGTCCCTATGGTCACATTATTTTCAATCTTTTCTAGGGGTACCATCATTTTTGTCCAGGCCTGTTTCATGAGTTTGTTTTTTAAAATAATTCTGTTGAACCACAATTCAAAAGCATTGTCTGATTTTCATTGGTTTATTTTCATAGAATTTTTATTGATTACCACTTTTGTCAGATTCAAGTTATTTCTGTGACCATTGTGGGTTTTTCTTTCATTAACAGAGGGGTACCAACAATTTTGTCCATGTGTGTCATATCATGAAGGTAGCTGTATAAAATCTGTTTTGCAGGGGGAATCTGGCATTTGTAGTGATAACTTCTACTTGTCATCCATTAGTTACAGCAGCAGTTTTCACACCTTTGGTGGATCTGTGTACATATGTGGTTGCTTCTGTGACATGTCATGTGCACGTAGATCTTTTTTTCCAGTTCAACATGAAAATGTTTTTGTGAGCACCAGGCCTGAGTCTCAAAATGGTCATCAAAAGAACTTTAGTCAGTTGAACAGAAGTGGAATGCAGTGGTGCAAAAGTTAGCAAGTGGAGAGGTACAGTAGAGTGTTTAATTTGAGAATCAGACATCCTGTTGGTCCCAAAATGACAGCTTTATTAAATGGTAGCAATAAAACAACAGCTTTGCACCAAGAGAAGAGCTAGCCTCTTGGATGCTTTCCTTCTAGACATAGTTGGCTAGATTTAAAAACAAAATGATACCGCTATTTGCCAAGAACTTTGATTTTTACTTTTAATTTGGCACAAAAATCTTAAAAGAACCTGAAAATTAATAGGGTAATTAAATATGCAGATTTTCAAATAAACTACATAATATTTGAGAGACCCACATGTCAAAGTTAATTTTTAATTTCTTTAGCGATTTTTATTGTCACTAACTCGAAAGTTGAAGAGAAATTACCAAATTTCACATTAGCCATATTTTAAAATGATAACACAAATTGTTGGGACCATTCCTGATTTCTTTCAAAGTCAACACGACTATAATGTTTACTACTATGAATAACCAAAGAGTGGACAGTCGTATGTATGTCAGTGTCTACAAACATTAATTGTGCACATACAGACTAACATCTGATTTTTGCCTGTGCAGCATTTTGTCATTGTCTTGTTTTTTAAATCTAAGAATTAATTATGCACCAACATAAATTACTCTTTTTCTTTCAAATATTTTGGTCTGTTGACACTAAACACTACCTTATATTTGCTGTTTTGTTTTTGTTTATAGGTACAGCAGGTGCAGCATGTCTACCCATCACAGGTCCAGTATGTAGGAGAAAGTGGTGAAGCTGTTTATACCAATGGAACTATGTAAGTTGTTACACATTTCAGTAAATATGCTTTAGGAAAAATTGCGACATTGTAATTGTAAAATATGTGCAGAAGAGTTATAAAACATCATTATCAATCTTGCTGGCAACAATACACAATATTCAGCTCTGTTTCAAATAGGGAGTCAGGTTGAATAATGTATTAATGGTTGCTAAAAGAAAAGCATAAATATACTTATTAAAAAATTATTTTAACTGCAGTATGATACATCTTACCAAAATTTTACCGTTATAGCCATCCTAATTTATTGTCAACCCTTGCATACTGTTCATATTCTGAAACTTAAACACTGAATCTCATAAAACTGAGTGTTTATCCCAAATTTTGAATTGCACATCACTTTAGGATGATCAGAAAGCCTCCCAGACATTAAACTGGGTGATTAAACTTTAATTGATGTTTTAAAGAGCAAAGATTGTGTTTTTCTATAAAAAAATATCTGCTGTTGCATAGTATACATATTTTACAGAAGACATAAAAGACATAACATCTGAAATGAATTTAATGTATCTTATTAAAACTGAAAATGAAAAGAACTGTTGGTATAAATACAAATTACTGTCCTCAATGCCATGTCATTAAAAGATTTGTATATACTCTTGTTACCTCCGCCAGGCCGCAGGCCAGGAGGTTATGTTTTTGCCGGGGTTTGTCTGTCTCTTTGTTTGTCTGTCTGTTGGTTAGCAAGATAACTCAAAAAGTTTTGGACGGATTTCGATGAAACTTTCAGGCGTTGTTGGAAATGGTACAAGGAAGAACTGATTAAATTTTGGGGATGATCTGGATCACCGTCTGGATCCAAGAATTTTTTAAAGGATTCTTTAACATTGTGAGATAGGGCCATTTTCAACACAGAGGATGCGGAGAATCACCATGCTGCAGCGACAGGAGAAATGCAGCGACTCAGGCAAGGGCTATCCCCAGATGCTATTGAAGCTTGTCTAGCTTAGTTTTTTTTTTTTTAATTGATTTTTTTTCTTATTACCTCCGCCAGGAGGTTATGTTGTTTTTTTTGTTTTTTTTTTTTTAAAGAAGATCTGCTCGATATTGCCAGTCATGCCTCGTTCAAAGTCTAAAAGTGTGAAACAGAGAAGGCAACAGAGTGCAGACTGCATGACAAAGAAAAAAAGGCAGGGAGATAACACAGAGGATGCGGAGAATCACCGTGCTGCAGCGAGAGAAGAAATGCAGCGACTCAGGCAAGGGCTATCCCCACATGCTATTGAAGGTCGTCGAGCTTAGTTTTATTTTATTGATTTTTACCTCCGCCAGGAGGTTATGTTTTTGCCGGGGTTTGTCTGTCTGTCTGTTTGTCTGTTGGTTAGCAAGATAACTCAAAAAGTTTTGGACGGATTTCAATGAAACTTTCAGGCGTTGTTGGAAATGGTACCAGGAAGAACTGATTAAATTTTGGGGATGATCCGGATCACCGTCCACAAGAAAACCGCCATTACGGAAAATGCCATTTTCGGGAATAACTACTCAACCACTAATCCTATCATTGTCAATCCAATTGCTAGTCATATGTTTTCATGGTCAAGGAATCTGAAAACGTACACACAAACACTGTATGGGGGGGAACTGTGGCGTTTGGCGGAGGTCTGCGCTCTCCGAGTGCTTTTCTAGTTACTGCTGTTATCTACTAATTCGTTATAAAATAACACACTACATTTCAAAAACAAAATATACAGCAGGGAAAGTAAGTATTGAACACATCAACATTATTAATAATAAGTTTATATGTAGAGCAGTTTTCACAGACAGGGTCACAAAGTGCTTTCCATAAAATCAAACAGTAAATAAATGAAAGACAATTAAAAAAAAAACCAAAATAACAAAATGGTAAACAAAAATGAAAGCACCGCAGGTACTGATGCCTCAGTGCTTGTGGCATGGTAGCATGGATATTGTGTCATGCCATCCATGCACGGTTTTGAAATGCTTGGTATTTGTTTATGCAGGTATGACTCTGATGTCACTGTCACAGTACACATGGGGTGTATGTCATCCCAGGGCTGTACGCTGGCATTCTCGTCAAGGAGTACATAAAAGAAAAAAATTAAGAAGCACAAGAATAAAATTAGGAACAGGGAGAAAAATGCTGGATTAACAGATTTTATTAATTTAGTACATGTATAAACTTACACTACAGCATGCAATGGCAAGAAAAAATATTAAAACTATCACCATAATCATCAACATTAAATCAGAATGGGTTGAAATGGTTCATTGTGTCTAAAAAGTATTGAGAGAGGTTCTTGAATTATCTTGCAAAAAAATTATTGAAATGCAGTTTTTCTACAAAGAGAACATGCAATATTGTTCTGTAGCTTCCAGCCCGTTCTTTTCACAGCTGCTCTGACTGCTCACCCTGAGGTTCACCACCATGGACCTCAGAGAGCGAAACAAGAAGAAAAAAAATGAAAATGTGATTATTATTACAGATGTGATAGAGCATTTTTAAAGTCAGCGTCATCAAATAAATTCTATTACAGATGTCATGTTCCTACTCAGCTTAAGAAATCGTTTGGTTTTCTGTAAAAATAACCTCATGATTTTCATATTTCACACCTCACATTAGCTTTGAGTAAATAGATCAATAAAGAAATGACTGGACTGTAAAAGTTATTTTAAAGGAAATGATTCAACGACATCACACCGTGGTGTTTTTATATTACTGACATTAGTGTTAAGAGTTGAAAAAAGTGTCTGAACTTTAGAGAAACCAATTTAACATCAAGTTATTAACATATAAATCATGTAACCACGGAGCCAACAGTAGCGGAACACATCAGAAAAAATAATGTGACAAACCACAAGGTTTAAGAATCAAATATTGCCGTGTTAGGAGGTGTTAATGTGTTAACAATGAAACCGCTGCATAATTTAAAAGAAAAACTTACTTGTAAAACTTTTTTCCTCCTGCTCTTCTGATGTTGCCTGTCAGTTTCTTTGACTTCAGAAGAAGCTTTGCTGTGATTGGCGTGCTGCACTTGAGCAATATGGGAATTGTAGTTGTTACTGAGTTTTTAACGAGCTGTAAACTACAGGAAGAATATAGGTTGTCTCTTACCTTCACAAGTAAACAGCAAAATGTGTCTGAAAAGAAACAATGTGTTGAGTAAATGGTATAGTTCCTGAATATGCATTTAGTTTGCAGAAACAACTGCTATTTTAAAAGTGCAGCACAAGATCGATTGTTAACAGGAAATGCTCACTGGGCCTGTAATAAAGGCACACTGCCACCTCTACTGGACCGGCATAGGTATTACAATGACGTTTCAGCTAGATTGATGGTAAAGGTGAGCTATTTTTGTGTTTATTTAAAAAACAAAGCGTTGTCTCGAAATTCTGGCAAATTAAAAGTTGAGAAAATATGGCGATACAATGATGCAAGCCTTTAGTTCTACTTAATTTTGACAGGTCAAGCTAAAACAGAGAGGCGGACAGTTGGACACACACACATGCATTAACTGATTACCGTATGGCTCTCCGTTTCACTGAGGCATAATAAGACACAAGAACAATGTACAACCAGCAGAGGATTAATAAAACGCCAAAATAAAATGATGAGTTTTTAACTGCTTCTTAAAATGAACAAGTGAAGGTGCAGATCTTAAAATGAGAGGTAGGGAGTTCCATAAATTTGGTGCCACAGCTGTAAAGGCTCTGTCACCTTTGGTCTTGAGTCTAGTTTTTGGTATTGAGAGAAGGTTCTGACTTGAAGACCTAAGAGACCTGCTAGGAGAGTATGGATGCAGAAGGTCACAGATATAAGAAGGAGCCTCACCATGAATAACTTGATTTCTTTTTATGTATGGATTACTTGGGTTGTTACTGATATCTGGTGAAAATCTCAGGTTAGTGGCTCCATCATATAACTTCACCATGAATAACATTTTTCTCATTAAACACTGGGCAGCACAGTGGTGCAGTGGTTAGTACTGTTGCCTAACTGCTAGAAGGTTCCAGGTTTGAATTGCCAGGCTGGCAGGGGTAGGAACCTTTCTGTGGGGCGTTTGCATGTTCTGCCTGTGCTGTGTGGGTTTACTCCGGGAACTCCGGTTTCCTCCCACAATCCAAAGACATGCATGTTAGATTAATTGGTGATTCTAAATTGTCCCTAGGTATCCATCTCTGATAAGCCCTTAGAACAGAGGGTTAGTACTAGTGAAGTGCTTTGGTCTTTGAGACTAGAAAAGCGCTATATAAGTACAGGTCCTTATCCCTTATCCCTAAACATAATTCTGATGGAGCCATTGACCTGAGATTTTCACCAGATATCATTAACAACCCAAGTAATCCATACATACAAAGAAATCAATGCAACTGTGTTCACAAAACAAGTTATATTTAATAAAGTGGAATAACACAGGGAATAAGTATTGAACACCCGTGGTGAAATTCATTTAATATTTAGTAGAAAAGCTTTTGTTGGTAATAACAGCTTCCAGATGCCTCCTGTATGGAGAAACTAGGTGCAGGCATTGCTCAGGAGTGATTTTAGCCCATTCTTCCACACAAACTGTCTTCAAATCTTGAATGTTCCATGGGTGTCTTCTTCTTTTAGATTTGATTAGAGGTTGGCAACCAGCTTACAGGTGCATTACCACCACGTACTTAACTCTATATCATCACTGTAGCCTATCACTCTATATATCATGTGGGTGTCTTCTATGAACTCTAATCTTCAGATTGTTCCATAGATTTTCAGTTGGATTCAGGTCAGGTGACTGACTGGGCCATTCTAGCAGCTTTAGGCTGCATGTCCACCAAATGCATTTTTTTCCGCTCTGGGTGACTATTTTCGATTCATTCTCTATGTAGTCCAGCGTTTACAGCGCTGAGCGCCCTCAGTGCTGAAACGCTTTGAGTGGTAGCTGTTCTTTGTCGCGGCGCTCAGGGCACTCAGTGTTGAAAAAAGTTCAACTTTTCAGACTGCAGCTGAGCTCGTCAGTCAGACCTTTCTAGGCAGCCAATCAGAATAAGGAAGGGTGGACATAGGACGCAGATACAGTCTGTACTCAGACTCCTGTTTTCTGTGTCATCATATTTTACATCCAGAGCTGCTAGAATATGTTTCCTGTCCATTGTTATTTAGAGACTGTTATTAAAAAATCAGTAGTCTGACCCTAGGAAAAGTGGAAGTGCTGAGCTGAGAGTGACAAGCTGTTTCTGGGATACAGGGCACAGACTTTTTTTTTTTCCCAGAGTGCAGCACACAAATGCTGGAAAAAAACCCCACTCAGGGCGGTCGGGTGACAAAAAACGCATTTGGTGGACACGCAGCCTTATTTTCCTTCTCTGGAGCTAGTTGAAAATTTCCTTGGCTACGTGTTTGGGATCATTATCTTGCTGAAAGGTCTACCCTCCTTTCATCTTTGGCATCTTGGCATAAGGCAACAGGTTCTTATCAAGGATGTCTCTGTACATTTGTCCATTCATCTTTCCTTCGTTATATAAAGTCTGCCTGTACCATGTGCTGAAAAACACCCCCACATCATGATGCTCCCACCTCCAAACTTCACTGTTGTTATGGTGTTTTTGGGCTGATGTGCAGTGCCATTTCTCCTCTGAACATGCTGTGTGTTGTGGCATCCAAAAACTTCAATTTTGGTCTCATCTGACCAGACTATATTCTCCCACTATTTTTACTGGCTTGCCCAAATGTTGTGTAGCAAACTTTAATCGAGCTTCAGCATGGTTTTTCTTCAGCAATGGAGTCTTGCGGGGTAAGCGGATATAGAGCACATGTCGGTTGAGTGCCTTTTTGTTTTCTTTGAAACAGCAGTACCTGCTAACTACACGTCTTTCTGGAGCTCTCCACGAGTGGTCTTTGGTTCTTGGATAATTCTTCTGATAATTCTTTTGGCTCCTCTGTCAGAAATCTTGTGAGGAGCCCCTGATTGTGGCCGATTTATAGTAAAATGATGTTCTTTCTACTTCCAAATGATGGCTCCAACAGTGCTCACTGGAACATTCAGCAGTTTAGAAATGCACCTGTAACCAATGCCATCATTATATTTTGCAACAGTAAGGTTGTGAAGGTCTAGAGAGAACTCTTTGTGTCTAGCCATCCTGAGTTCTTTGTGGTGTGACAATCTTGATATTCACAGACCTTTTTAAACGCTGTCAGTCAGGACTTAACCATCTGAAATTAATTTGCACTTATGGTGGATGGGGATGGCTTCCTAAATTCTGATGGATTTCAGCTAGTTTGTTGGCTTTCTGTACCTTTCTGTACCTCTTTTTCTTCATGTGTTCAATACTTATTCCCTGTGTCATCCCACTTTGTTAAATATAACTTGTTTTGTGAACACAGTTGCATTGATTTCTTTGTATGTATAGATTACTTGGGTTTTTACTGATATCTGGTGAAAATCTCAGGTCAATGGCTTCATCAGAAATGCGTTTAATGAGAAAAATGTTGACATGTTCAATACTTATTTTCTCCGCTGTATTTGCCAGTTGGTATCTGATTCTGACAAACCCATAGAATAGAGAGTTAATGCAGTTACTAGTGCTTTGTGTGGTCACTGAGATTGGAAAAAGTGCTGTATACTAAATATAGGTCCATATCCCTACAGTGGTGTGAAAAAGTGTTTGCCCCCTTCCTGATTTCTCATTTTTTTGTATGTTTGTCACACTTAAATGTTTCAGATCATCAAACAAATTTAAATATTAGACAAAGATAACACAAGTAAACACAAAATGCAGTTTTTAATTGAAGGTGTTTATTATTAAGGGTTAAAAAAAATCCAAACCTACATGGCCCTGTGTGGAAAAAGTGATTGCCCCCCTGTTAAAACATAAATTAACTGTGGTTTATCACATCTTTGGAAAGCTGAGTTCAATTTTCTAGCCATTTCTAAAGCTTTGGGACTCCAGCAAACCACAGTGAGAGCCATTATCCACAAATGGCAAAAACATGGAACAGTGGTGAACCTTCCTAGGAGTGGCCGGCTGACCAAAATTTCCCCAAGAGTGCAGTGACAACTCATCCAAGAGATCACAAAAGACCCCACAACAACATCCAAAGAACTGCAGGCCTCATTTGCCTCAGTTAAGGTCAGTGTTCATGACTCCACCATAAGAAAGAGACTGGGCAAAAATGGCCTGCATGGCAGATTTCCAGGATGAAAACCGCTGCTAAGCAAAAAGAACATAAAGGCTCGTCTCAGTTTTGCCAGAAAACATTTTGATGATTCCCAAGACTTTGGGGGAAATACTCTGTGGATACAGAACACGAGACAAAAGTTGAACTTTTTGGAAGGTGTGTGTCCCATTACATTTGGCATAAAAGTAACAGCATTTCAGAAAAGGAACATCATACCAACAGTAAAATATGGTGGTGGTAGTGTAATGGTCTGGGGCTGTTTTGCTGCTTCAGGACCTGGAAGACTTGCTGTGGTAAATGGAACTATGAATTCTGCTGTCCACCAAAAAATCCTGAAGGAGAATGTCCGGCCATCTGTTCATGACCTCAAGCTGAAGCGCACTTGGGTTCTGCAGCAGGACAATGATCCAAAACACACCAGCAAGTCCCCCTCTGAATGGCTTAAGAAAAACAAAATGAAGACTTTGGAGTGGCCTCGTCAAAGTCCTGACATGAATCCGATTGAAATGCTGTGGCATGACCTTAAAAAGGTGGTTCATGCTCGAAAACCCTCCAATGTGGCTGAGTTACAACAATTCTGCAAAGATGAGAGGGCCAAAATTCCTCCACAGTGCTGTAAAGGACTCATTGCCAGTTGTCACAAACACTTAGATTGCAGTTGTTGCTGTTAAGGGTGGCCCAACCAGTTTTTAGGTTTTTGGGTCAATCACTTTTTCACACAGGGCCATGTAAGTTTGGATTTTTTTTTAACCCTTAATCATAAACACCTTCATTTAAAAACTGCATTTTGTGTTTACTTGTGTTATCTTTGTCTAATATTTAAATTTGTTTGATGATCTGAAACTTTTAAGTGTGACAAACATACAAAAAAATGAGAAATCAGGAAGGGGACAAACACTTTTTCACATCACTGTATGTCCTTACTAGTCTTCACATTGAAAGCGGTGGTGGAAATGGAGGCAGTTCTCAGTGTAAAGGTTCCTCATATAACTCATCACTGTCACCACAGGCCCATAGAAATATGCACAGATGTGCCAAATACAGTTTCATAGTTTCAGCATTTCCAAAAACCGCAGTTTTTATTGATTTGTCTAATGCTGTTGGACTAAATCAATTTGAATAGATAAATAAATTGGTCAAATTTTACCTGTCATATGTCACAATGGGTCATTTTTCGTCCAAAGACTATGTGAAAATTCAATGAGATTTCTTTTGGACTGCATACTAATTGCTGTGATCTGTTCGTAGCCGAGCGGCGTACTCCTACAACCCTGACACGCAGTTATACGGACAGAGCAGCAGTGGAACCTACTTTGACTCTCAAGCTGGTGGAGCTCATGTTACCACGGTGGTTTCCTCTGCCAGTGGTGGTGTGCCCCCTCATGGCATGGTTGGCATAGCCATGGATGTGGGGAGCAGCCACATCATCTCCAGTGGCAGCACCTACCTGATTCATGGTGGAAATATGGAGGGAAGCCGCAATCATATATCTCACTCATCACGCTCCTCCTCAGCTATGGTGAGCAGCACCCATCCCGCAGTTACTTTTGTACTTGACAACATAATTTTCTGACACGACAGAATTTATGAGCAAATGTGGAAAGCCTGTAAATCATGTTTTTAACCCCCAGCAAGCTCTCAAATAGCTATAGAAATGAGAGTATTAACATTACTGCATGTGTTTTTGTTTCATATTAAATTTGATTGTTACCTGAGCCTGTGGGCGCGGTTTCACTGGAACCTGCAACCTAAGTGGGGCCTCCTAGCTCTGTAATAACAGAGTGGTGCGGGGCTCTGAGTCTGTAGAACCGGGACACAGGCTTAAATAATTCAACACTGCCTTATTTCAGAGGTTTTCACAGGCACTTGAGCACCCTACAAAACAAAGCAACCCTTGGGGCTCATTACCATTTGGCCGAGAGCCCTCTGGAGCCTTCTTAAGGCTTGGAATGCTGCCTACTTCTTTTTTCCTTTTATTCTGTCTCCAGTTTGGCTGCAGTACCAATTCTTTTTTTACTTGATTTTCTTCTACAGCTCAACAGAATGGCCCTGGTTTAGTCATTCACTTTGCCCGCCAGTTGGACACCATTATTTTTTTGTTGCCCAATGATAGAATAACATATCTCTGTAATTTCTACTATGGCACCCTGCCTTATGTCATAGCTACAGCTTATTCTATCTGCCATTTTAGTACTTCAAGTTATTTTTCCAATACATTGCTAAATTGTGGGGGTGGTAGGCATTGTTGACCTAGTGTCCCAAACTTTGAGGTGACCTTGCCCCTGTTTGTGGTTCCTATTTGCATACATTAGAGTATCTGACCACAAACCTTCACTGAGCAGCTTAACCCTATGAGTCCCTTGATCTGCATGCTTTTGTTAGCCAATAATGGATTTGGCTGCAACACTGACTGATTTTGATGGAAATGCAGAGGTCTGGCTGCTTGCTAACAGTCTTATTTCCTTTATTTTTTTAATGTCTTGTTTTTTTTTATATACCCCTGCTTATTTCTGTCCCCTCCCTTCATTCTGTCTCTCTTACTTGCCTCCTCCCCCTCTTGCCTCCACTCTTTTTTTTGCATGCATTTTCTTTCTTTAGCTTGAAATGGCGATTGAAAACCTCCAAAAGTCTGAAGGAATTGCAAGTCACAAAAGCAGCCTGCTCAACAGCCATGTAAGTCAACCAGGAACTTTCTTTGAAACGGACATGACAGATTTAAAAACGGAATAAAAGAAGCCGTGGCTGAACCTGTGGGCTGTGTGTCATCAGTTCAGTTGAAGACACTTGCTGCTACATCTACTGCTAGCTTACTTGCTCGGCACTGTCTTGCTGAAATGAATTATAGTGTCATTTCAGTTTCATTTTCTTCCTTAACCTGAACTTGCATTTTCTGTCACTTTGAATATACAGTTGAAACCAAAAGTTTATATGCACTGAAAGACACAAAACTTTTTTCCCCTCACTGTCTGACATGAAATCAGACTAAACTTTTCCTGCTTTAGGTCAGTTAGGATTACCAAAATTATTTCTATTTCCTAAATAATTTTTATATTTGCTAAATATTTTTAGAGAATTTTTTTTATTACTTTCTTAAAAGTCAGAAGTTTACATACATTTCCTTTGTATTTGGTAGCATTGCCTTTAAGCTGTATGACTTGGGTCAAACACTTTGGGTATCCTTCTACAAGCTTCTCAAAATAGTTTGTTGGAATTTGGGTCCATTCCTCCTGACAGAACTGGTCTAACTGAGTCAATTTTTTTTTTTTTTTTTTTTTTTTTGTGTACTTTATTGATCCCCAGAGGGGAAATTCAGGGCATCCACCTGGATGGATGAAGCAGCCACGGTACGGTGCTATCCCTTAACCATTCACACACACATTCACACATAGGGCCACTTTAAAGTCTCCAATTAACCTAACCTGCATGTTTTTGGCCTGTGGGAGGAAACCAGAGAAATCCCAGAGTAAACACACGCAGACACGGGGAGAACATGCAAACTCCACACAGATCCCTGTTGGTCAGGGGCTGGGATCGAACCTGGGATCCCATGGCCAAGGGTGAGTTGCTGTGCTGCCACAGTGCTAACCACTGTAACAGTGGTTTTGTAGGCTGTAATTTTGTAGGCTGTCTTGGTTGCACACGTCTTTTCAGCTCTGCCCACAAATTTTCTATGAGATTGAGGTCAGGGCTTGGTGATGGCTACCCCAAAACATTGACTTTGTTCTCCTTAAGCCACTTTGTAACTAATTTGGCAGTATGCTTAAGGTCACTGTCCATCTGGAAGACCCATTGGCTCCCAAACTTTAACTTTCTGGCTGATGTCTTGAGATGTTGCTTCAATATTTCCACATAATGCTTTTTTTTTTCCCTCATGATGCCCTCTATCTGCTGCTGCAAAACGATTCATGTATGTTTATTCTCGTCTTCCTCTTCTTCGTCTACTTTGATTTTGTATGCCCTGTCGGTAGCGTCACCTTGTGAATGGGAGGTTCAATGTTGCGCATGTGCAGTCAGCGTGTCCAGACAACGCAGTCACAAAATTTGGGCTGCACACGAACGTCCATGGAAGGGGTCTGCGGATGTCCATGGACTAGAGACGACATAATTTTCGTCATGCAAGCCTCATGGTCAAGCGGACATGGACAGTGGAGGTGCAGCATGAATCCAGTTTAAGGATGTTTACAAAGGTAGACAAACTGAATAAAGGTTTTTTTTTTTTTTTGTTTTTTTTTTAAAGGGTGGAACTTCTGGATCACCACAATGATTTTTCAGACTGCCTCACTGTGGAAATTAAGGTGTCCAACACAGTATTGCAATTCTCATATAAGAAGTCAGTGATAGAGATGACAGACTGGACACTAAATAACAGTTCGTAATTAACGGTTACTAGAACACCTTGAAACGGAATGATATGTATCCAGTGAAATGTTGGACTGCAATTATCATGGAGTAGAGTAACTCCTGGAATCCTTATTGTCCAGTCAAATTGCTCGGTTGGAACTAACTGTTATATGTTAGAGTTTAGAATTAAGTTTAAAATCCTTCTTCTCACTTTCAAAGCTCTTAATAATCAGGCCTCCTTATATAAAAGATCTGATATTATCCTATCATCCTAACAGAGCACTACGCTCCCAAAATGCTGGATTACTTGTAATACTCAGAATCTCCAAAAGTACAATGGGAGGCAGAGCCTTCTGCTATCAAGCTCCTTCTCTGTGGAACCAGTTATCACTCTGGGTCCGAGAGTCAGACTCGATCTCTGTTTTTAAGAACAGGGTAAAATCCTTCCTTTTCAGTATAGCCTATGATTAGGGAGGGATCTTGTGTCTCTTAGCCCCCCTTTTGTTCTACTGTTAATAGATTCAGACTGCCGGTTGACCTCCAATAATGTACTTGGCCTCTCACTGTTCATGTTCATTATGTCTGTTCTCTTCATCCTGTCTATCCCCTCACCCCCAGCCAGTCGCAGCAGATGACTGCCCCTCCCTGAGCCTGGTTCTGCTAGAGGTTTCTTCCTGTTAAATGGGAGTTTTCCTCTCCACCGTCGCTAAGTGCTTGCTCACAGGGGATCGTCTGATTGCTTGGTCTTTCAGAAAATGTGGGGTTTTCCCTGCATTTGGTAGCGCTATGAGATGACTTGTTGTGATGTGGCGCTATATAAATAAAGCTGAATTGAATTGAATATAAAACTATTTTTGTTGTATATTCATGGATGATTGGCTTATCATAATTTGGTTCCTGCCCCAATAATCCTATGGAAAAGTTGAAAGCTGTTCTCCTTCAGCGACATACTGGGAGCTTCAAAGAAAACAGAGGCGGGGGGATATTGCACTCGCCTCAGAGTGCTCTTGTTTATATTGCTTTTGGAGTAATGGCTTCTTCCTTGCTGAGTGGCCTTTCAGCCCATGTCTGTTCAGGACTTGTTTCACTGTGAATGACACTCTTTTACCAGCTTCAGCCAGCATCTTTACAGGGTGTTTTGCTTTTGTTCTGTGGTTGATACGCACATCTCGAACCAAAACACGTTCATCTCTGGGACACAGAACCCGTCTTCTTTCTGAACGGTATGATGACTGGACATTCCCATGGTGTTTACTGTATACTGGCATGTAATTGAACAGATGAACATGGCACCTTCGGGCATTTTCCTGATATTGGTGCTTATAAATGTCTGACTTTGAAGAAAGTTGTAAAAAATTCTCTAAAAAATTATTTAGCAAATATAAAAAATATTTGGCAAATTTAGGTAATCCTAACTGACCTAAAACAGGACAAGTTTAGTCTGATTTAATGTCAGACAGTGAGAAAAAAGTTTGTGTCTTTTTATTTAGTGTATGTAAACTTCTGGTTTCAACTGTATATATTGTATGGCTGCCTTAATACTCTGCATGGACTTAAAGTGGACTTATTATACTTATTTTACTTCCACAAAAATGTCTAAAGTTTCAGCATATAGAAAATCCCCATGGGTCAAAATCCCAGACTTGGACTCTACCAAAATTTCAACTTTTTTTTTTCTTAACTGTTTTTCTTTACCAATTATGTTATCAAAAGAGGGTCATTAATGGGAAAGAAGCCCCAGCCACCTGCTGTTCAAATTTTATTTTTGGTAGGAACAGCCAATCAGGAAAAAAGCATAAAGGTCCCTTATTATGCTTTCCCCATTGACTAATATTAAGTTTCAGGGAAAACAATTTTTATTGTTTATCAAAATGTCCATCAATAATACAAACTGAAAGTGAAGGAGTTTATAGTCTACTAGTGCAGTGCCCATATGACCCTGTGTGGACTGGTGACATCATAGAAGTGATGCTTGCACCAAAGAATAGATGGCACCTATTAAGAACACCTAAGGAGTTTTTATAAGGAGTTCTGAACAGCTCCTTATAAGGTGTTGTTCAGTCATAGAATTCCAGTCACATGACCATACCTTATCTTATAAGGAATTCTGAATAATTCCTTATAAGATCTTCTAAGGAAGGCCTGGTTCCGGAGCTCAGATCGGGCCCAAATTTTTTATCCATATATGAACACCCCTCAAAATTAAAACAAACAAGGAAATTGAAATCAGTATACACATATAGACACTTGAAACTAGACAAGGGAAAATACTGCCAAAAAGATGGTACATGTTTTTTGTCCACTTAAAAACCCTAAATTTGATTTTATGTCCCTACACAAAATGAATCGCATCAAGAGGGCGTATTTGCCCCATTTTTCTGTATACATACATGTGAAAAGATTAGGACACCCTGCACAAGCCTCTGTGTGTGTGTTTTGTTTTGTTTTGTTTTTTTACATATTTGGACATATAGATATTTAATATAAATGTTAAAAATACTGGGAGGTTCATGTAATGCAACTGAACAATTAAAAATTAATTTTTCCAAATTTTCTGTAAAATGTAATTCTAAACAAATAGTGAGGAATAAATTAGGATACCCCCCCATCTTTTTTTTAGGACACCCCCACATTCATTCCCACTTACAATGACTAAAATAAATGTTAAAAAATGCAAATAAAAACAAAAACAAGGTTAGACATAGATATGTGAACATTTCTTTAAAAAGAACTGAATATTTAATGGGGTGTCCTAATTTTTTCACATGACTATAGAATTTTCCCTGTTTATATAAAATCTTTCTGATTGATACCATTCTTGCTATATTCTTCGGCCATTCCATCTCTGAGAGCACCCTAGTGGCCTTCAGTCCTTTAACCAAAATCTGTCTGCCTGTCATGATGTGACTTTAAACACAACTTTATCAGGTTTAAAAGCCCCCTTTAAAACTGATCTCCCAGTAGTATGTTTTCTGTGATGTTTTTTTCAGCTCATTAAAAACACTATCAAGCTCTGTCTGAAACAGTTTTCAGGATGCTAATTAAAGCAACACTATGTAAGATTGTCTTTTAAAAATAATATTTCCAAGATTATTTTTAAAGGTACATTAACCTTTGACTGCGTAAATGTCACTTCCACCAAAGGCCGAGTGGGCTTGCATTGTCTGTAAGACTTTGCGGCATGAGTCCCTTTAGCTTGTTATAGGGGAAGAATTTAGCCACTATCTAGCAAAGTAGCTTGTAATTGGCTATTCAGTCAAACTAAAAAATGTGCCACTTGTAGTCTTTTTAGTGTTCCTACCAGGGACAGGGAAGTTACATAGTTTTAGTGTTAATAAGCCCCTAATCTGATTTTTGAGTTTGAAAACGACATGTAAAGAGCAGCCAAGGTGCATTTGTTTTGCTGCCTTGAATAACTACTGGTTTATGATGTTATGAAATCCAGGAAGTGCAATCAACTTGTTTAAGAGTTTAACTAAATAAATGCAGTGTGTTTGTTTGTGAAGTGAGCGTTGAAATATTTTAATGGTTGACACATGACCCATGACTGTATTTTTTTTTTTTTTTAGGTTAAAAGCCCGGCAAACACCATTTTGCACAATATGGGACTTTTAAAGGAGGAGAAGCTTATGGCCCACTTGCACTATAAAGTTTGTCCCAAGTTTAAGCCGCAGTGTGACAATGGCAGTTACAAGTAGTAACTGACACGGCTGCACTTAAAACAGTAGGAGTGCATAATGGCTGGGGATGTGGGAGGTGGGAGAATTGCCTTTGTCAAGTTGTGGACCAACTGGCCCCAGTAAGAGCGTGCCAATAAACTTGTTAGGCAGGAGTTTTAGTTCAAAATAAAGGATTTTTTTTTTTTTTTACACTGTGGCTCATGCAAAACTACTCTCATGAATATAAGAATATGGACTTAAAAATTAGCATAATAGATCCACTGTAAGTCAAATAATTTATAATTATTTTCCTTTCTAAGTACACTAAGATGTGCACTCATTCATACATGCTGCTTTTTGTCAGAACAATCTTTATTAACCCTGAACACTGAGCCTGTTTTGGCATTATTCACAGTGAATCCTGCATCCAGCACTGATGTGTCCTGTGTGCTCCAAAGGTTAATTATAATAATTTGTGGTTAAGATTGTTCTCTTCAACTCTTTACTCCCCAGTTAAGTTAGTTTCAAGTATTTTCTTTTTATCTGATTTGTAAATTAGAGCTGCATGCTGTGGTCACTTACCCCCTCACCCAAGACAGTAAAGACCCTGAATACAGCCAGAATGGGAGTGCAATGATCTCTCTAGTGTATAACTTCCTAAAATAGGTAGTTTTGTGATGTGGGTGTGGTTTGTCTTTTGATGTGATATTAACACACACAGCTCCTCTACAATCATGTTGCAGTTGACTCTGACAAAGTGTTTGTATATTAGTGCAAAGTTGTATATTCTGTGTATTATTATTATTATTATTATTTTTTTTTAGTTGCAGTGGCTTCTGGACAACTACGAGACGGCAGAGGGAGTAAGCCTGCCCCGGTGTTCACTGTATAACCACTACTTGCGGCACTGTCAGGAGCAGAAACTGGATCCGGTCAATGCAGCCTCCTTTGGCAAACTCATCCGCTCAGTCTTTATGGGTCTGCGAACCCGCCGCCTCGGCACCAGGTAGGGAGAGGAGTTTGTTCCAGATGCAGATGTTGATAGTTGTAATCAGCATCATTATCGATGTGAAGATAGCTAATGGTTATAGAGATTGAAAACTTAGAAATGGAGAGGCTAATGACGGTGATTACGCTGTTGATATGGCTCCTCTTTGGTCTTTTCTCCTGTTGTATTCACCAGAGGCAACTCTAAGTATCATTACTATGGCATCCGGGTGAAGCCAGACTCCCCACTCAACCGGCTGCAGGAGGACACCCAGTACATGGCCATGAGGCAGCAGCCAGTCCACCAGAAACAGAGGTCTGCACCTTCTTCTCATCTGCCTTTATACCCATTTCAATTCCCTTTTTATATGCACATCAAAAGACGGGACTTATTATGGTATGATGATGATGTCTGTCTGTCCATCCGTACGCACGTACAAGTTTGTCTGGCTAACTCCTCCCAGTTTTCAAGCTGGGACTTCTTTATTTCACACAGTGTTTGTACGTGTATTGAAGATGTGCATATTGTAGGGGGTTAAATGATTTTCTGATTTTTACTCCAAATTTGTTATTCCCCTGCCTGTTAAACTCTCTGGGTGAAGACTGAAAGGGGATTATGGTATGGGGCACTCAGTCCGTCTGTCCCACTTTTGTGAATTCAGCTCCTCCTACAGTTTTGTTCTGATTGTTTTAAAACGTGGTACTAGGGTTTGATATACACCGATGAAGCGCATATTGCTATTTGACCCTGATCGGATGATTTTTGCAGGGATTATAGAGAATGGGCATTGATGTCATGCCGTGCTGCATTCTGGGCTGTTGTTGCGATTTTCGTGGTCTGGCTTCTTTGTTTACTTGTAGTCTATGACAACTGCTAACGGGGACAGACATGCGTGCGATGGAATGCAGCAAACAGAAAATTAAAATTCCTTATTCAGAGAAGCTGAATAAGCAATCAAAGGAGCGCTACTGCCAAAAAATTAAAGAAATAAACGGGATTGATCCGTATGAGCACAAGAAATGGACCACGGATCTCATCCGGGCTGCACGGTGGCGCAGTGGTTTAGCACTGTGGCAGCACAGTTTTACCCTCGGCCGGGGGACCGCGGGGATCATGAGATCGTGGGTTCGATCCCAGCCCCCGACCAACAGTGAGCTGTGTGGAGTTTGCATGTTCTCCCCGTGTTGCGCGGGTTTACTCCGGGATTTCTCCGGTTTCCTCCCGCACACCAAAAACATGTAGGTTTAGGGCGCTCGCGCACGCAGCGACCAGCAGCCGGTGGCTTGTCACCAGACTGCAAACCAAGTCTACCTACGGGTACAAATAAGTAACAAAAAAAAAAAAAAAAATCCAATTGGCTTGCGTCACGCTGTCAGATGTGTTTGCCAACCTGGTTTGTGGGGTGAGTGCATATACCCATGAGCAATTTAAGAACTATAAATCATTAGTGGCTCATGTTCAATTCACCAATGGATGGGTCCACCCGCCTCACATTTTTTGGGTGAATGACCAGAAAACAGTCATTTGCACAAAGATAAGCAATCATTGTTTCTACACAGTTTTCTGCAGTAGCATGTGGCATTTCTCAGTCCCAGTGGTGAAATGTTGGATTTATGTTCAGATTTGTCATACGATGCTTGATAAGTCCATACACATTATTACACAACTGGATATTGTGTAACTGGATATATAAACTGGATATATCTCAGTTTGTGAGAACCCGGGACTGTGTTTCCGACACGATCATCAGTAGCACGGGGGCCCCCCAGGGAACGGTGCTGGCTCCCTTCCTGTTCACTCTTTATACTGCGGACGTCTCACACAACACAACACATTGCCATCTACAGAAGTTCTCTGATGACTCTGCGATCGTTGGTCTCATCTCCAGCGGAGATGAAGCTGAGTACAGAGGGCTTATCCAGGACTTTGTGGACTGGTGCCATCGGAACTGCCTCCAGATCAACGCGAGGAAAACTAAGGAGCTGGTGGTGGACTGCCCCAGGCATGGGCAGCCCCTCACAGCACCAGTAAATATACAGGGAACAGACATCGAGATGGTGACATCCTACAAGTACCTGGGTATTCATCTGAACAATAAACTAGACTGGTCACACAATACTGACGCACTCTACAAGAAGGGACAGCGCAGGCTGTTCCTGCTGAGGAGACTCAGGTCTTTTGGTGTACAAGGGGCGCTGCTGAAGTCATTCTATGACACGGTGGTGGCATCAGCCATCACTTTTGGAGTGGTCTGCTGGGGCAGTGGCATTACTGCAGCCGATAGGAAGAGACTGAACAAACTGATTAAGAAAGCTAGCTCTGTCCTGGGGCAACGCCTTGATCCGATGGAGGAGATAGGAGAGAGAAGGACGGTGGCTAAACTGTCATCTCTGCTGGAGTCCGAGTTCCACCCTATGCAGGACATACTGGATGCACTGAGGAGCTCATTTAGCAGCAGACTACATCATCCCAGGTGCACAACCGAGAGGTTTCGTAGGTCCTTCCTACCAACGGCTGTCAGACTGTACAACCTAAGTAGGGCTGCTCGCAGAGATAGCAAAAAGACGTAACAAACTAATAGTTTTTTTTTGTTTTTTTTTGAATGCAAAAGATGCAATAGACTTACACAATGGTCCTCTCCGGCATACAACTAGGAACATACCGGTCGCTATGGAGGGTGAGAATATGTATGGGCACATAATCATACCATGTAGGATAACTAAATAGACGGTTATGCTGTTTCATCCCACCTAGCAACAATGCTCTGCACTGTGTGTGTTTATATATTTACATATTTATTCCATCTAGCTACAATGCTCTGCACTGGGTGTGTTTATATTTATATATCTATATATTTATTCCATCTAGCTACAATGCTCAGCACTGGGTGTGTTTATATTTATATATCTATATATTTATTCCATCTAGCTACAATGCTCCGCACTGTGTTTTTATATATCTACATATTATTCCATCTAGCTACATTGCTCCGCACTGTGTGTGTTTATATACTTGCATATTTATTCCACCTAGCTGCAATGCTCCGTACTGTGGGTGTTTATATATTTACATATTTATTCCATCTAGCTACAATGCTCTGCACTGTGTGTTCATATATTCATATATTTATTCCATCCAGCTACAATGCTCTGCACTGTGTGTCTGTGTGTGTGTGTGTGTATATATATATATTTTATAGTAATATGTACATATGTATATTAGCTGCTCTTGCTTGCTTGTTGTTTTTTTTTTTTTTTTTTTTTTTTTTTTTTTTTTCTTGCCTTCTGATTGTTGCTCTGAGTGTTGCTATCCCTGTGCTGTTGCAATCCTGGAATTTCCCCGTTGTGGGACTAATAAAGGCTTATCTTATCTTATCTTATATGAAATACTAATCAAGTAATGTGATAAGCCTGACACTCCTGCTTGGGCATTGAAAAAATTACCGGTACAATTAGCTGCTATAAAAACATACTAAATCAGGAAAGTGACATTTTTATAGTCACCTGAAAGAGGAGAAGCTGCTGAATCTAACAATACCAAGCATTCTATAGACTTCAATCCCAAGCTGATTTTAAATACATGCATAATGAAAGCAACAACATGCACTGTGGGAATTCCCTTCCAGCGCACGCAGGGGAATCCCAGCACCACATGTAGCTTTTTTTGTCCAGGTTTTGTTTGTGATAGTTTTATCAGACATATTTATTTCCACCTGTACAAAAAACCAATGACTGGTTAGATATGTAGATGTGCAGCCGGCTTGTTAAAAATTAGCAACAACTCCACGCGCATACAAGCAATCTTTATACTGTATGTGTTTAAATCACAATTTACCTTTGTGAAAATGCTGTGAACACACAACCATGTGTGCAGGAATATTGTCGAAGGTGATGCCTTCTGACCGCTGCAATTCATTCCATCCGAATTCCATCCGACGCCTCTTTGTTAGCTCGGAGACCCGATTCTCTCCACTTTTCTTCCAAGTTGGGAAGTTAAAAAAGCGTTCACCGTTATCAATCTTTTTAGATGGATAGATAGATAGATAGATAGATAGATAGTTTATTTCGAACACAAAAAATATAACAAAAAACAAGCAAATAGCAAATGCAATAAAGTTACAGTATACACTGTTCGAAAGGGAGAAGGAAGAAGTGAACACTTATTTATTCCAACTCCTCTTTTCCATCGATACACCCATGTGGATTTTATACAAATTACTACCATTAATACCCCAAGTAAACAATTTACTGTATTTTTTACAGATCAACATTAACACCTGTCCATTCTAACATACAATGAAGTCCATATATCAAAACCAGTCTCAAACGACACAGATACACACAGTGCTGTCCCACCCACCATTCCATAGTGTCCCATAATGTCCCAGAGTGAACATAATGAGTCGTACATATAAATTATACCCTTCTAACATATAACCTTTCAACAAATGGTGCTTATACCTCTTTTTAAATTGATTTCTGTTTGTACATAGTTTCAGTTCCGGCTCCAGACTGTTCCACAAATCCACCCCACAGACAGATATGCACATACTTTTCTTGGTTGTACGTATCTTGGGTTTTGTGAAGTTTAAGTCTCCTCTCAAATTATGATCATTGTCTCTTTTTTTAAATATTTTTTGTATATTAGTTAGGAGTTGATTGTTAATTGCCCTGTACATTACTTGTGCTGTCTTAAATTTAACTAAATCGATGAACTTTATGACATGTGACTTCAAGAACAACGAATTGGTATGGTCTCTATATCCTGCATTGTTTATTATCCTTATAGCTCTTTTTTGTAATGTGCATATTGCTTGTAGGTTGGTCTTGTAGGTGTTTCCCCAGACTTCTACACAGTAGTTAAGATAAGGTAAAAACAGTGAATTGTACAATAAGACCAATGATTTATAGTCCAAGATGTGTCTTGTCTTCCCCATTATGCCTATACATTTTGCTAATTTAGCCCGGATGTGACTGATGTGAGGTTTCCAGCAGATTTTACTGTCTAGCGTCACCCCCAGAAACTTATTTTCCTGTACTGTTTGTATTCTGGTATCATCTATCGTTATCATTATTTCATGATTTATTTTATAATTTCCAAACACCATAATCTTTGTTTTTTTTTAGATTTAGAGATAATTTATTTTTGTTGAACCACTGCGTTAATTTTTCCATTTCAGTTGTGACCACCTCTAAAACCTGCTGCAAATTCTCACCAGTGCAAAGGATATTTGTGTCATCCGCAAACAAAATAAATTTCAGAATTTTTGATACTTGGCATATGTCATTTATATACAAGATAAAGAGTTTGGGTCCCAAAACTGACCCCTGGGGCACACCACAAGTGATGTCCATGCAGGGTGATTTGTGCTCTCCAATTTGTACAAATTGTTGTCTGTTACTTAAATAACTTTCCACCCAACTCAGTCCTACCCCTCTTATCCCATACCTTTCCAGTTTCCTTAGTAGTATTCTGTGGTCAATGGTGTCAAAAGCTTTCTTTAAGTCTATAAATACTCCTACAGCAACCTTTTTTTTTGTCTATACAACTAGTAATTTCTTCTATAAGTTCGATCAGTGCCAAAGATGTAGATTTATCTGCTCTAAAACCATACTGGCTATCTGTAAGGAGGTTGTGTTTTTCAATGAAATCATCCAGTCTCTTAGTGAATATTTTTTCAAGTATTTTGGAGAATTGTGAGAGTAAAGAGACTGACCTGTAATTTGTGAAACAATGACTGTCTCCTGTTTTGTAAAGAGGTGTTACTTTTGCTATTTTCATTTTGTCTGGAAATGTACCAGTTTGAAATGACAGGTTACAGATGTGGGTGAGTGGCTTAACAATTCCCTCAATTACTTTTTTCACTATTGTCAAGTCAATTTCATTCCAGTCCGCTGATTTTTTGTTCTTAAATTTACTCACAGTCTCGATAATTTCCTTTTCAGTAACTGCACCCAAAAAGATTGTGTTTGGGTTTCTATCCTCTATTTCATTCACAGACCCACTGTGGTTTGTTTCTGGAGTCACTATTGATTTTGCTAATTCAGGACCACCGTTTACAAAAAATTTATTGAAACCACTGACCACATCTTCCATATTATTAATCAAACTGTCGTTTTCGATAAAATATTCTGGATAATTTGCATACTTAGGACGATTACTAATAATCCCCTTGAGTACTTGCCATATTCCTCTTATGTTATTTTTGTTATCCTCTAGTATTCT
The DNA here is from genome assembly GCA_020510985.1 of Pholidichthys leucotaenia. Classification (NCBI taxonomy): domain Eukaryota; kingdom Metazoa; phylum Chordata; class Actinopteri; order Cichliformes; family Pholidichthyidae; genus Pholidichthys; species Pholidichthys leucotaenia. Next base: position 316,237,681 of record CM035839.1, on the reverse strand, counting down.
GTTGTAATATTCTTTCTTACAGGTCCTCATTATAGTGGTAAGCTTATTTTTATATCTTTTATATTTGATCTCAGCTTCCACTGTTCTGCATTTAATGAATTGTTTATATAATGTATTCTTCTTTTTACATGCATTTATTAACCCCTTGGTGATCCAAGGAATATTTTTTTTGTTGTCTGTCACTGTATTGTTTTATAGGACAGTATTTATTGTACAATGATTGAAATATTTGTAAAAATTTATCATATGCTCTATTTATGTCATTTTCATCATAAACTATCTTCCAATCTTGTATTAATAATTCCTTTGTCAGTAAATACATTGATTCTTCGGTTCTTATTCTTTTATATTTAATATTTTTGGTATACTTTTTCTTCCTATAATCACATTGATAGACAACAAAAATCGGCAGGTGGTCGCTGATATCATTCAATAAAAGCCCACTCCTGATATTATTTTCCATAATGTTTGTGAATATGTTATCTATTAGTGTGGCACTGTGCGACGTGATTCTGCTAGGTCCGGTAATTGTTGGATGTAAGCCCATGCTGTACATTGTGTTGATAAATTCTTCTGTCAAACTATGTTGTTTTGAGTTCATCAGATCTATATTGAAATCCCCACAGATGAACATAACTTTATGAGTTAGTTTTGCGTACATTTTTTCCATCCAGTCCTTAAATAAGTCAATGTTTGATCCAGGTGTTCTATATACACAGCTCACTACTACATTCTTCACATTGTCCAGACAGATTTCTATTGTAATACATTCAAATAAATCATCCACAGTTACTGACAGATTTTCAACAACCTTGTATTGCAAGCTCTTGTCAACATAAATTGCAACTCCTCCTCCTTTTTTCACTTTTCTATTTATATAGTTTAATTCATAGCCATCCATGGTAAAATCCACTCCTTTCTCTTCACTGAGCCAGTGAAGGGCTCTTTAAACTGATTTAAATAATCTTTAATGTTATTAAAGTTTGCATAGAGACTTCTGCTGTTGAAGTGGATCATAGAAATATTGAAATCAGATGTGACCATTGTGTTAAACTGTTCATCTGTGTAATAATTACAGTCATTATTGACTGAGTTAAAAAGATTATTATCAGGGTCTATGTCATATTCTACGTCCTGTGGGTTGTGCTCTGTGTATTCAAAAACTTTCAGTTCCTGTTGTTCCTGTTTGTTGATTTTTTGATTCATGCTGTAGAATGTTTTGTTGCAGATGAGTAAAATCCTTCAGTGTCCTATATTTGTCTGAATTGTTGCTGTGCCTCCAGATCGTATTTGTCCAGTTCCATAATATTACGGATGTTAATGACCTTGGCTTCTTAAGGCGATCCGTTTAATTTGATGAATATTTTACAGTTTGATGTCCAGGTGTTTTGAATTTTTTTCTGCTTTTTCATGTATCTTGCTTTCCTGGCTATTTCTGCATTCTCTTTCGTGAGGTGCTCGTTTATGTAGATGTTGGTTCCTTTCAGCTTCTTACCTTGTTTCATTAGCGCCGTCTTGTGTTTTCTGTTTACAAACCTCATGATCACAGCAGGTTTGTCGCCGTTTTTCCTGGGCAGAGGGTGGCAGGACTCGATGTTGGTGCAGTCCAGCTGGATTCCGTTTGACTGCATGAAGGCCGTCACCTGTTGCTCAGCGGATTCCTCATCCAGCTGACTTCCACTGCTGTCTGCGGCCACTGCTCTCGCGTATGATCGGGGTTTGATGTGGAGCCCCGTGATGATCACGTCGTTTGCCCGAGTGCTCTGGTCCATCTCAGCCAATTTGCTTTCCAGATACGCCAGCCTCTTGTCTTTTTCAGCGTTCTGGCTGCGCAGCCAGATCATGAGAGTGGTTGTTGCATTTGATAACACAACAAAACTCCCCCATTCTAACGTTGTACTTTATTCAGATGAATAACAATAACACACTGAAGCAACCTTCTCAAAAACTTAAGCTTAACCACTTTCGTCGCCCACTATTAAACAAAGACAGGCATACCACTTTTCTCACAATTCCTTGTGTTTTTTCCATTGGGTGACATCACGCACCCATTCCCTATAGACCTTGAGGTCAAAGTCAGAGGCCAGTTTTTCCTTAAATCTTATAAATGTGATAACTTCTTAAACAAATGCTGTAGGCTTTTCAAATCCGTATCATAGTTGAATCTAAGACAAATCTTGGATGGCTTTCAACCTGACCTGATTATGGGTTTGGGGTCAAAAGGTTAAAGGTCAAGGTTTGTATTTCCTATGCCCTATTACTATAGAATGGGTAAAGCTCTGTAGGGGCACCAAACTGGCTACACAGGTTCACCTTGTGAACATGTGTACTATACAACTATGGGTTGTATATTCATGGATGACAGGCTTATCATAATTTGGTTCTGCCCTAATAATTACAGTATCTCACAAAAGTCAGTACACCCCTCACATTTTTGTAAATATTTTATTATATCTTTCCATGGGACAACACTGAATATATAACACTTTGATACAATGTAAAGTAGTCAGCATACAGCTTGTATAACAGTCTAAATTTGCTGTCCCCTCAAAATAACTCAACACACAGCCATTAATGTCTAAACTGCAGGCAACAAAAGTGAGTACACCCCTAGTGAAAATGTCCAAATTGTGTGCAAAGTATCAATATTTTGTGTGGCCACCATTATTTTCCAGCACTGCCTTAACTCTCTTGGGCATGGAGTTCACTAGAGCTTCACAGGTTGCCACTGGAATCCTCTTCCACTCCTCCATGACAACATCACGGAGCTGGTGGATGTTAGAGAATTTGCGCTCCTCCACCTTCCATTTGAGAATGCCCCACAGATGCTCAATAGGGTTTAGGTGTGGAGACATACTTGGCCAGTCCATCACCTTTACCCTCAGTTTCTTTAGCAAGGCAGTGGTCGTCTTGGAGGTGTGTTTGGGGTCATTATCATGTTGGAATACTGCCCTGTGGCCCAGTTTCCGAAGGGAGGAGATCATGCTCTGCTTCAGTATGTCACAGTACATGTTGGCATTCATGGTTCCCTCAATGAACTGTAGCTCCCCAGTGCCAGCAGCACTCATGCAGCTCCAAACCATGACGCTCCCACCACCATGCTTGACTGTAGGTAAGACACACTTGTCTTTGTACTCCTCACCTAGTTGCTGCCACACACGCTTGACATCATCTGAACCACATACAGACGTGGACAAAATTGTTGGTACTCCTCTGTTAATGAAAGAAAAACCCACAATGGTCACAGAAATAACTTGAATCTGACAAAAGTGGTAATAAATAAAAATTCTATGAAAATTAACCAATGAAAATCACACAATGCTTTTGAATTGTGGTTCAACAGAATTATTTTAAAAAACAAACTCATGAAACAGGCCTGGACAAAAATGATGGTACCCTTAACTTAATACTTTGTTGCACAACCTTTTGAGGCAATCACTGCAATCAAACGATTTCTGTAACAGAGACTTCTGCACCTCTCAGCAGGTATTTTGGCCCACTCCACATGAGCAAACTGCTCCAGTTGTCTCAGGTTTGAAGGGTGCCTTCTCCACACGGCATGTTTCAGCTCCTTCCACAGATGTTCAATAGGATTTAGATCAGGGCTCACAGAAGGCCACTTTAGAATAGAATCAGAATCAGATTTATTGCCATTGTTCATGGAGTACACAAACTAGGAATTTGTCTTGGTGCAATGCTGCAACATTAAACATGATAAAATAAAGAAATAAACTATACATGCAATAAAGTGTAGAATAGTCCAATGTTTCACTCTTAGCCATTCTTGGGTGTTTTTAGCTGTGTGTTTTGGGTCATTATCCTGTTGCAAGACCCATGACCTGCGACTGAGACCAAGCTGTCTGACACTGGGCAGCACATTTCTATCTAGAATACCTTGATAGTCTTGAGATTTCATTGTACCCTGCACAGATTCAAGACACCCTGTGCCAGATGCAGCAAAGCAGCCCCATAACATAACAGAACCTCCTCCTCCATGTTTCACAGTAGGGACAGTGTGCTTTTCTTGGTATGCTTCATTTTTGCGTCTGTGAACATAGAGCTGATGTGCCTTGCCAAAAAGTTCCAGTTTTGTCTCGTCTGTCCATAGGACATTCTCCCAGAAGCTTTGTGGCTTGTCAACATGCAGTTTGGCAAATTCCAGTCTGGCTTTTTTATGATTTGTTTTCAACAGTGGTGTCCTCCTTGGTCGTCTCCCATGAAGTCCACTTTGGCTCAAACAACAACAGATGGTGCGATCTGACACTGATGTACCTTGACCTTGGAGTTCACCTTGAATGTGTTTAGAGGTTGTTCTGGGCTCTTTTGTTACCATTCGTATTATCTGTCTCCTCCTGCGGCCACGTCCAGGGAGGTTGGCTACAGTCCCGTGGATCTTAAATTTCTGAATAATATGTGCAACTGTAGTCACAGGAACATCAAGCTGCTTGGAGATGGTCTTATAGCCTTTACCTTTAACATGCTTATCTATAATTTTCTTTCTAATCTCCTGAGACAACTCTCTCCTTTGCTTCCTCTGGTCCATGTTTAGTGTGGTACACACCATGTCAACAAACAGCACACTGACTACTTGTCACCCTTTAAATAGGCCGATGTGGCGGGTTGATTCAACCCCCCCACAACACACAGGACACTCAGCTCTCTTCTCTCGGTTTTTCCCGCTGCACTACTGAGATGTAATGTGCCACGCATGTATTGTGATGCAATGTGCCACGCATGTATTGTGATGCAATGTGCCACGCATGTATTGTGATGCAATGTGCCATTCATGTATTGTGATGCAATGTGCCATTCATGTATTGTGATGTAATGTGCCATTCATGTATAGTGTTCATGCGTCCTGTCCTTACTGTGACCTAGAGGCTGAGATCAATATGTAGATGTGCTTTGGTGTAAACCCCCACAAACAGACTGGTCAGACACAGCGCTCAGCTAGAGCAATTAACAGAACAGTGAAATGTGTATTAATGTCTACAGACAGACTCGTTTCTTCTGGCTCACTTCTGTGACGTTAATGTTGCCTTTCATGCATTGTGTTCATGCGTCCTGTCCTTACTGTGACCTAGGGACTGAGATCAATATGTCTCTCAAATGCAAATGTCTCATGCCTGTTCTGTTATCTCTTTGATCATACCAACTGCTGGGGAATGCCCTTTGATGTATTGTTGTAGTTGGGTATATATGCTGCAACTCTGTAACGCAAACTCTCTCTCAATCTCACTTCTGCAACTGCTGCTGCTGGACACAGACATTGTGTCCTCCTTCTCTGAGAGCCGTGGGCTCGCTCTCGGCGCGCATGCAGGGCGCCGGGAGCGGAGCTCGTGACGGCGGTATGATATAATAAAACTCCTGCTTTAAACCCTTCAACAACGCCGTATTATTTCATGCCACGCCGCACCGACTGACTGATTACAAGTTTGTAGACACCTGTGATGTTAGAGGACACATCTTGGTTGTACATGTCCCTATGGTGACATTATTTTCAATCTTTTCTAGGGGTACCATCATTTTTGTCCAGGCCTGTTTCATGAGTTTGTTTTTTAAAATAATTCTATTGAACCACAATTCAAAAGCATTGTCTGATTTTCATTGGTTAATTTTCATAGAATTTTTATTTATTACCACTTTTGTCAGATTCAAGTTATTTCTGTGACCATTGTGGGTTTTTCTTTCATTAACAGAGGGGTACCAGCAATTTTGTCCACATCTGTAAGTTTATCTTGGTCTCATCAGACCACAGGACATGGTTCCAGTAATCCATGTCCTTAGTCTGCTTGTCTTCAGCAAACTGCGGGCTTTCTTGTGCATCATCTTTAAAAGGGGCTTCTTTCTGGGATGACAGCCATGCAGACCAGTTTGATGCAGTGTGTGGCGTATGGTCTGAGCACTGACAGGCTGACTCCCCCCTACCCCTTGAACTCTGCAGCAATGCTGACAGCACTCATACATCTATTTTCAAAAGACAACCTCTGAATATGACGCTGAGTACGTACACTCAACTTCTTTGGTTGACCATGGCGAGACCTGTTCTGAGTGGAACCTGTCCTGTTAAACCACTGTATGGTCTTGGCCACCGTGCTGCAGCTCAGTTTCAGGGTGTGGGAAATCTTCTTATAGCCTAGGCCATCTTTATGTCAAGCAACAATTCTTTTTTTCATATCCTCAGAGAGTTCTTTGTCATGAGGTGCCATGTTGAGCTTCCAGTGAGCACTATGAGAGAGTGTCAGAGTGATGACACCAAATTTAACACACCTGCTCCCCATTCACACCTGAGACCTTGTAACACTAACGAGTCACATGACACCGGGGAGGGAAAATGTCTATTTGGGCACAATCTGGACATTTTCAGTAGGGCTGTACTTACTTTTGTTGCCAGCAGTTTAGTTTAGTTTACATGGCTGTGTGTTGAGTTATTTTGAGGGGACAGCAAATTTACTCTGTTATACAAGCTCTACACTGACTACTTTACATTGTAGCAAAGCGTCATCTCTTCAGTGTTGTCCCATGAAAAGATATAATAAAATATTTACAAAAATGTGAGGGATGTACTCACTTTTGTGAGATACTGTATGTGGAGAAGTTGAAAACTGTTATCCTTCAGTGACATATTGGGATCTTCAAAGAAAACTGAGGCGGGGGATATTGCACTTGCCTCAAAGTGCTCTTCCACTTTGAATTGGAGATTGTTTGCTTCACTTTAACTCCTTGCAGTTACATGGTTATTAGTTTTATAACAGATCTAGAGTGTATTGAATCTTGAATTTGTACTTGATTTTTTTTTGGTTGTTGGTGTGCTAACTATGTACTCTCAATAATGGCTGTGGATGAGCGCATAATGTACTGTGTGCGGTTCTCTTGTTTAATTATTTTTATACTGTTGGAGACCACCAAAAATATGAGCAGTTTTTCACTGGTTTTCTAGCATTTAACATTCTGAACTTTATTCATGCTTATGCCCATTGTAGGATAAAAATACATAATTAATGGTTTAAACATTATGATTGTTTTAATTATGCATAGTTTTATGTCCCCAACAAATACATTCCAGTGTATCCTTGTATTCCATTAATGTCTCATTTATGTTATGGTTAGATTAACCTGAGTTTCAAAACTTTCTCCACAAAGTAGCCTGGATGTCTGTAGTGTCCAAGATCTTGACAGTATTTTATTTAACCTTTATTTATACAGGGGAGTTCCACTGAGCGGCAACCTCTCTTTTTCAAGGACACCCTGTTCACACTCATACGCATTACGTCGACGCCTTTACCGATGTATGTCACCGATGCAGTGATCGGCAATTTTTTCATGTGTGTTGGGTGGAATGCATTGTTATGTTGCCAAAATGGGTTTCAGCTGATGTGTAGAGTGATTTGTGTTCGTTGTGTGTTTTTGTTTATTAAATAGTGATGGACAAGAGCAGATTGTGATAGAGTTGGAGCTAATAAATGTTAAGAAAAAGCAGAGAAAAAGAGAAGTCAGAGAAAACAGTGTGTGCAACCACCGCTGCTGCCGTTATTTGACAATCTGTGTAATTATTGGGGTTATGATGAGCCATAAAATGCTCTGTATGTTCTTACTTCCTCAATATTCTTTTGAATTTTGCCATTGTTTAAACGACTCGCTTTGGAAGTTGTCGCTGTGAAGGAGCAGAGCAGTGACGAGATCCTGGAAATGTGAAGGAGGAGACAAAGCGGACCAATCGCAGCTCTTAACGGTTGTGTTACAGACGCAGATGGAGATTGCGTCGCTGCCACCGCAGCTGCATTGCAGGTGCATAAATCCAGCCTGCCCTGTGGCCACTGAGCAGCTCCGCTGGAGTGGTTGGAGCTAAGGGCCTTGCTCAAGGGCACTGCAGTGGTGTTAAGGAAGGTGGAGCAAACAAACACGGTTATACAGTATATAAGATAAGATAAGCCTTTATTAGTCCCACAATGGGGAAATTCCAGGATTGCAACAGCACAGGGATAGCAACACTCAGAGCAACAATCAGAAGGCAAGAAAAAACATCTAGTAAACATATGTCCATATTACTATAAATGTATATATATAGACACACAGTGCAGAGCATTATGGTTGGTTGGTGAATGTGCAGCAGAAAGTCTAAGCTCTCTCTCCGCGGATGCGGCGGGCCAGCTGGAAGTCTTTGGGCATGATGGTGACCCCCTTAGCGAAGAAGAGACCACCAGGTGGGCCTCGCTGGTCTCCTGCAGAGCCATGACGGCGAAGCTCAGGAAACGCACGACGGTCTTGAAGTCCTGAGCGATCTCCCTCACCAGGCGCTGGACGGGCAGCTTACGGATGAGCAGCTCCGTGGATTTCTGGCAGCGACGGATCTCTCTCAGAGCCATGGGCCTGTGACGGCGAGGCCTCTTCACTCTGCCGGTGGCCGGAGCGCCTCTCCGAGCAGCCCTGGTGGCTAGCTGTCTCCTGGGGGGCTTCTTCCTCCAGTAGATTTTACGGGCGGTCTGCTTGGTTCTTGCCATCGCTCTTTATTATTCTGTCTTATATTTCTTGCACGCCGCCTAAACTCCAGCCCGGCACCCGCGTCGTTTTCGCTACAGCTCCCGGTATGTCGAGTTTCCCATTAGCACCGGGCGGCGGCCAAGTGCTAGCTAGCACTAGCTCCTCCCCGCTGTAGCGTCTCCCGCTGCAAACCGTGGCTCCGTCCGCCGACCCGGGAGACCCCCGGGGCGATCTGTGCGTCCGTGATATATATACAGAGTGAAAGGTGTAGAAAGAAGAAGGAAAATAAAATAAAAAAAAGGCTGTTGCAACGGGCAGCCTACTCGTGTGGCACCACCGGTCCGGCGGAACCGGAACCGGAAATATAGATACAATATAACTGTAGTTATACGGATGGGAGTCTGGTCTCTTTCTGGTCAAACTGCAAAACACAGTCCACACCCAGGAAACCGAAACGCACAACGCTTCATAAGGTAGCAGTAAACAATTGAATAATACAGGCTAAATAATGAAACCTAGTGATTTGAGAATGGGAAGATTGGGCCAGCTGGTATGATTGGCCAGCTGGTAAAATAAATCCGAAAATACATGCCAAAGAATACATTGGGCAGTGGTGACCTAATGGTTAGGGATGTGTACTGGTGACCAGAGGGTTGCTGGTTCAATCCCTGGACCGGGATAATACTGTATCCTGATGCATGATAAAACTACATGGGATCAAAAAGCATCTTTTGAGGGGGAAAAAAAAAGAAAGCATGCCACTGATAAGTGCTGCAGCACTCCACAAGTTGATCTTTTTTGAATTTTAAGTGCTCAGAGCACAGTAACAAAAAATGCACACTGTTCAGAGTGTTTCTGCGCTGAGGACATTAAACGCTTTAAAGGCTGGACTACATAGAACCAAAAAATAGATGCTCAGAGCGGAAATAAATGCACTCAGTGGACGCGCAGCCTAAGACTTCTCTGGGCTTTGAAACTGGGTCCTCCAGCATACTAGAGGCACACGTTAACCCACTACACTACAGGACTATTTTAGTTCACAATATTAATTTCTCAAAACATAATGTCCCACTGACAAGACACGGAGGCTAATAGACATTTCATGAAGATGATTTTTGGCACATGAACAGAATTGCGTGAAATTTGGTGTTTTGCTGAAGAATACTGTTGCGATTGTGAAGTTTCATTAAGTTTGGGTCACTACAACAAAAGATAAATCAGAAATTAAATGCCAAAGAGAAACTCTACAGCTACATTGGTTTGCAACTCTGGGTGCAGTGCCTTGATTTTGGGTCTCTGTACATCTTACGACTTTTGCTACACATGCACTTTTAGTGGAGAAAAAAGAAGGAACAAGAAGAAGAATGAGAACAAAGGCAATAGGTTTACTGTAGCTGTGCTGCTTTGAACCCTAATTAACAGGAGAATGCAACAAAATAGACTAGTTGATCAGACTTCTTAAACTAAAAACAGAAAGATGGATTTTTAATTATAGTCTGCAATCACAAAATAAAATGGACTAGAATGATCACTATAAATTCAAGAAATGTCTGTGTCTGTCACAATCATAGGACATCATAGGACGGCCTGTGATGTTTGCAGGATGTCCTATGATGATCCTATGATCTCAGGGTACATAGGACTTGCAATGCCATCATATAGGCAATAGGACTGGCTACCTATGATCCTATGATCTCAAGGTACATAGGACTTGCGATGATGTTATATAGGCGATGCCATCATATAGGCAATAGGACTGGCTACCTAAACATTCATATTATGCCACATGACATTCCTTTGAGGTCTGTGTGTCTGTGGACATCGAGCCCGATGTCTTTATGTCATATAGACCATCACTCACCACAGACTGCTTTCTACGGGCATGCAGAAATACTTGCTTATACTTGGTTTCCATGGGCATGCACGGGTATGTACTAGTAGGTTAAAAATCAATAAGTTCCTACTTATTAACCCTTTTAATTAAATTATCTTTGTGTTCCTCTTTAAATAGGCTACATCTATTTCATATTGTTGCCAAATGACGATGCTATAAACAGGTCAATCACCTTACAACTGTAGATTAAAGGGTTTTAAGGCACCTTGTAGAGGCAACCACCTTGAATTAGTTCTTCTATGCACACTATTTTTCACCCATGACATACCAAAACCGATACAAACATATCTCAAACAAACAACAAATTTTGCTGAGTCTGAAACATTTCTTCTACCCCTCAGTGGCAGATGTTTCTTTTTCCTTTAACACTAGTCTCTTAAAACCTCAGAAAGGAGCTAAAGTACATGTGCCCCTGTTTTGTAGGTTTAAGCCTTTGCAGAAGGTGGACAGCATGTCTGACAGCCTGTGTGGGAGCTCTCAGCATTTGAACAGCACTCCAGAACAATCAGTGGCTGCTCAAAGCCAACATCACCAGCAGTACATAGGTAAACAAACAAGCCTTCAGCCGTTTTTGATATTTTATATTCTCATCACTTCTCTATTCTGATTCCAGATGTTTATAAAGAATAGGTCCCCCGCTGGGTGAAGTCTTATTTGGCAAATAATATTGACTGTACATTGTGATATATGTCAGATTGATACTTTAAATGTCACTGACATTCACTTTGAGTCACTCATATATCCAATACAGTTTTCTTCATACTCTTTCTGTAGCCTATTCTTGTCATTGAGCCTGCATGTGTACTTTCTGCAGATACCTCTCACACCTTGCCTCCATTTCCTTCACCTGACTTGGGGACCCTGCCTCTCCCTGAGCGCATCAACATGAATGATATTAAAAAGCTGCAAACACTCTACAGAGACCACTGTGAGGTGAGTTACATCATTACATTTTATTAAGTGTTTGTGATTGCTATATCCAAATGTTTTGTAGTGCATTGGTTCTGCTGTGTTAGTATTTTATTGTAGTCCAATTTACATTGGGTTACACACAGCGCTTAGTTTTCTGGTTACCTCCGCCAAGGAGGTTAGTGTATCTGGAAAGTATTCACAGCATTTCACTTTTTCCACATTTTATGTTACAGCCTTAGTCCAAAATGGAATAATTTTTTTTTCTTCAAAATTCTATACACGGTACCTCATGACAACAGGAAATATTTTTTTTTGAGATTTTTGCAGATTTATTAAAAAAACAAACTAAGAAATCACATGTGCATAAGTATTCACAGCCTTTACTCAGTACTTTGTTAATGCACCTTTGGCAGCAATTACAGCCGCAAGTCTTTTTGAATATGATGCCACAAGCTTGGCACACCTATTTTTGGGCAGTTTCACTCATTCCTCTTTGCAGCACCTCTCAAGCTCCATCAGGTTGGATGGGAAGCGTCAGTGCACAGCCATTTTCAGATCTCTCCAGAGATATTCAATTTGATTCAAGTCTGGGCTCTGGCTGGGCCACTCAAGGACATTCACAGAGTTATCCTGAAGCCACTCCTTTGATATCTTGGCTATGTGCTTAGGGTCGTCCTAAAAGATGAACCATCGCTCCAGTCTGAGGTCAACGGCACTCTGGAGCTGGTTTTCATCCAGGATGTCTCTGTACATTGCTGCATTCATCTTTCCCTCTATCCTTACTAGTCTCCCAGTTCCTGCCACTGAAAAATATCCTCACAGCATGATGCTGCCACCACCATACTTCACTGTAGGGATGGTATTGTCCTGGTGATGAGCAGTGCCTGGTTTCCTCCAAACATGATGCCTGGCATTTACACCAAAGAGTTTGGTCTTTGTCTCATCAGACCAGATAATTTTGTTTCTCATGGTCTGAGAGTCCTTCAGGTGCCTTTTAGCAAACTCCAGGCGGGCTGCCATGTGCCTTTTACTAAGGAGTGGCTTCTGTCTGGCCACTCTACCATACAGGCCTGATTGGTGGATTGTTGCAGAGATGGTTGTCCTTCTGGAAGGTTCTCCTCTCTCCACAGAGGAACACTGGGGCTCTGACAGAGTGACCATCGGGTTCTTGGTTACCTCCCGGACTCAGGCCCTTCCCCCCCCCCCCCCCCCCCCAATCATTCAGTTTAGACGGCCGGCCAGCTCTAGGAAGAGTCCTGGTAGTTATGAACTTCTTCCATTTACGGAAGATGGAGGCCACTGTGCTCATTTGGACCTTCAAAGCAGAAGAAATTTTTCTGTACCCTTGCCCAGATTTGTGCCTCGAGACAATCCTGTCTTGGAGGTCTACAGACAATTCCTTTGACTTCATGCTTGGTTTGTGCTCTGACATGCACTGTCAACTGTGGGACCATATATAGACAGGTGTGTGCCTTTCCAAATCATGTCCAATCATCTGAATTTACCACAGGTGGACTCCAGTTAAGCTGTAGAAACATCTCAGAATCAGAATCAGATTTATTGCCATTGTTCATGTAGTACACAAACTAGGAATTATTCTCGGTGCAATGCTGCAACATTAAACATGGAGTAGCACTAAAGATAAAAATAAACTATGCATGCAATAAAATGTAGAATATGAATGAGTAATACTAATCTATGCAATTTAAAATATATTAACAAGCAGCAGATATTGTGGAGTTCCACATAGTGCAGTCGGTAGTGCAAAAGAAAACAGTGATAATTATCATGAGTCCGGTTGAGCTGCTGTACGTAGTGCACGAGACTCTAATAAGTCACTTAGTGTTCAGCAGTCTGATGGCAGAGGGGAAGAAGCTGTTCATGTAGCGGGAGGTTTTAGTCTGAATGGACCGAAGTCTTCTACCTGAGGGGAGGGGGGCAAACAGTGCATGTCCAGGGTGTGAAGGGTCAGCTATGATCCGACCTGCACGCCTCCGGGTCCTGGAGATGTACAGGTCCTGGAGGGATGGGAGCTCGCAGCCGATCAGCGCGCTGCAGTCTTAGTCTGTCCCTGGCGGTGGCTCCTGCGTACCACACGGTGATGGAGGTGGTAAGGATGGACTCGATGATGGCCGTGTAGAACTGCACCAACATCTTGGTGGGTAGCTTGAGCTTCCTCAGCTGCCGCAGGAAGAACATCCTCTGCTGGGCCTTTTTGATGAGGGAGATGATGGCTGGCTCCCACTTGAGGTCCCGGGTGATGGTGGTGCCCAGGAAGCGGAAGGAATCCGCAGTGGTGATGGGAGAGTCTGTGAGAGTAAGGGGGTGGGGGCAGAGGGGCTGTGACTTTTCTGAAGTCCACGATCATCTCCAGTGTCTTCAGAGCGTTCAGCTGCAGGTTGTTGTGGCTGCACCAGGACACCAGCTGGGCCACCTCTCTCCTGTAGATGGACTCGTCGCCGTTGGAGATGAGCCCGATGAGAGTAGTGTCGTCCGCAAACTTGATCAGCTTGACAGACTGGTGGCTGGAGGGGCAGGAGTTGGTGTACAGGGAGAAGAGCAGGGGGGAAAGTACACAGCCCTGGGGTGATCCGGTGCTGATGCTAACAGAGTCTGAGACAGTCTTTCCCAGCCGCACATGCTGCCTCCGGTCCGTCAGGAAGTCGGTGATCCACCTGCAGAGGGAGTCAGGCACGTTGAGCAGGGACAGCTTGTCCTGGAGCAGAGCGGGGCGGATGGTATTGAATGCAGAGCTGAAGTCCACAAACAGGATCCTGGCGTAGGTTCCCGGGGAGTCCAGGTGCTGCAGGATGGAGTGGAGGGCCAGGTTGACTGCGTCGTCCACAGACCTGTTGGCTCTGTAGGCAAACTGCAGCGGGTCCAGGAGGGGAGTGGTGATGGTTTTGAGGTGAGGCAGGACCAGGCGCTCAAAGGAGTTCATGACTACAGAGGTGAGCGCTACAGGTCTGTAGTCGTTAAGTCCAGTGATCCGTGGCTTCTTTCCACTGATCATCAAGGATGATCAGTGGAAACAGGATCTACCTGAGCTCAATTTTGAGCTTCATGGCAAAGGCTGTGAATACTTGCGTACATGTGATTTAGTTTTTTATTTTTAATAAATTTGCAAAAATCTCAAAAAAAAAAAAACCTTTCACGTTGTCATTATGGGGTATTGTGTGGAGAATTTTGAGGAAAAATGAATTTAATCCATTTTGGAATAAGGCTGTAACAAACAAAATGTGGAAAAATTGAAGCGTTGTGAATACTTTCTGGATGCACTGTGTGTATTCATAGTTAAGTTAATCCCTTCCGCAGCATGTGGGGCACCATGTGGTGTATGGGGCGGTGCCTATCTCCATTTCTCTGACCCTAGGCTACACAGCTACTGTAAGTAGTGAAAGCTACAGTGGGGGAGTCAGTCCTCTGGTAGCTCTGTGCATTAACTTTCCTTTCTCCATTCTATTATGTTGCACACCAAGCTAGAAGGCAGAATGTACCATTTTTATATGGTCTTTGGTATGACCCAACTGGGATTTGAACCCATGACCTCCCGGTTGTGGGGCAGATGCTCTACCAACTAAGCCACCACTCTGGTATGTATTCATAGCAGTTTGTTTATCTCCTTGTCTACTTGTTATCAGGATTAGGGAAAAACAACTACTGGACAGATTTTGATGAAATTTTCATCAGAGGTGGTCCTTGGCCTGCAGAGGAACCCCTTAGATTTTGATGATGATCTGAAAGTGCATACCTCCACCAAGGTTCTATTTTCTCATAAAGTGTTAGCAAGATAACTCAAAAACTACAGGACACAATTTGATGAAATTTTCACCAGAGGTAGCTCTCGGGTTATAGATGAACCCATTACATTTTGGAGGTTATCCATGAGTGCATACCGCCACTAAGGCTCAGTCTTCTAGCAATGGTTAAGCAGGATTACGCAGGGATGGATTTTGATGAAATTTTCACTAGAGGTGGTCCTTGGCCTGCAGACGAACCCATTAGATTTTGGAGGTGATCCATGATCACATACCTCCACCAAAGGCCTTATCTTACAATGTACAGAGGGATGGAGGTATGCACAGATGGATGGTCAAATGGAGGGAAGGAGCCTTGGCAGAGGTATGCACTCTCTGAGTGATTTTCTAGTTGTTTGGTAACTGGGCAGATTAACAGAATTACACAAAGTGAGAAATACGTACTTTGGATCTAAGTTCTGGAACTATTTTTGCCATTGTGAGAAATCCATCCATCCATCCATCTTCTACCGCTTTTCCGGAGGTCCGGGTCGCGGAGGCAGCAGTTCAAGCAGAGAAGCCCAGAGAAGCCCAGACCATTGTGAGAAAGAGCTTTTTAATTGATTTTCACTAAAATGAAGAAACTAATAGGCTAATCAACCTGAAAATATACAGGTACAGACAACCTTTGGTGTGCTGTCAGTTGACAAAGTTTCATCATATTTTAAAAAGTGGACAAACAGCTGTGGCAGAGGTACAGTGGATATAAAAAGTCTACACACCCCTGTTCAAATGCCAAGTTTTTGTGATGTAAATAAATGAGACCAAGATAAATCATTTCAAAACTTTTTCCACGATTAATGTGACCTATAACCTGCACAACCCAATTGAAAAACAAACTGAAATATTTTTAGGGGAAAAATAAAAAATAAAAAACTTACAATAACCTGTTTACATAAATATGCACACCCATAAACTAATACTTTGTTGCAGTACTTTTGGCTTTTATTACAGCAGTCAGTCTTTTTTGGGTAGGAGTCTTATCATCGTGGTACATCTTGATGTGGCAATATTTGCCCACTCTTCTTTGCAAAAATGCTCCAAATCTGTCAGATTTTGAGGGCATCTCCTGTGCACACAAATATTTGATCGGATTCAGGTCTGGACTGTGGCTGGGCCATTCCAAAACCTTAATCTTCTTCTGGTGATGCCATTCTTTTGTTGATTTGGATGTATGCTTTGGGTCATTGTTGTACTGAAAGATGAAGTTCCTCTTCATCTTCAGCGTTCTAGCAGAAGCCTGAAGGTTTTGTGCCGACACTGACTGGTATTTGGAACTGTTCATAATTCCCTCCACCTTGACTAAAGCCCCAGTTCCAGCTGAAGAAAAATGGCTCCAAAGCATGATGGTACCACCACCATGCTTCATTGTAGGTATGGTATTCTTTTGGTGATGAGCAGTGTTGTGTTTGCGCCAAATATACCTTTTGGAATTATGACCGGAAAGTTCAACCTTGGTTTCATCAGACCATAACACATTTTCCAACATGTGTTTGGGAGATTTCAAATGTGTTTTTGCAAAACACATTTGAATTGAATTGAATTGAATTGAAAATGTAGCTGGGCTTGGATGTTTTTCTTCGTAAGAGAAGGCTTTCGTCTTGCCACCCTAGACTGGAGATTGTTGTCACATGTACTAAACAGCCAGTACTTGCCAGAAATTCCTGCAGCTCCTTCAGTGTTGCTGTCGACCTCTTGGCAGCCTCCCTGACCAGTTTTCTTCTCGTCTTTTCATCAATTTTGGAGGGATGTCCAGTTCTTGGCAATGTCACTGTTGTGCCATATTTTCTCCACTTGATGATGACTGTCTCCACTGTGTTCCATGGTATATTTAATGCCTTGGAAATTCTTTTGTACCCTTCTTCTGACTGATACCTTTGAACAATGAGATCCCTCTGATGCTTTGGAAGCTCTCTGTGGACCATGGCTTGTGCTATAAGATGTGACTACAAAAATGTCAGGAAAAGCCTACTAGAATAAGCGACTTTCGCATTACGAGTGCACATGTGTGGACTATGTGAGTTCAAAGTTCACGACTACCAAACATTCCGGTAGCCGCCTTGCTTTTGTATAGACAGTACTGTCAAACCTGAACAATTGCCGTTTAAAGTCTGCTCTAAGCTTTAAATCTCCCGTTATGCCAGGTGCACATTGTGCCGTAGTGAAGTGTGGGAACGGCATTTATCATCTAGAGCGGTGGAAAAAGAAACTTGCAGCATACATGCATGTAACTTCGGGACCAGCATGTGCACATGTCCGCCGCCATTCACGTTATATACATTCCCCACTGAGCTGAAGGATCCGGATGGACATAATTGTTGGATTAAAACAGTAAGTCTATATCAGGGGTGTCCAATCATGTGCCATGGAGGGCCAAGACCCTGCAGGTTTTCTCTTCTACCCAGTCTCTTCAGCAGGTGTTTTCACTTATCAGCAATCAGTGGGAAGAAATTCAGTGAAATCTGCTGTTGAAGACGCTGGTTGGAGGTAAAGCCTGCAGGGTCTTGGTGCTCCATGGCACATGATTGGACACCCCTGGTCTACAGTATATTATGACATAATTAAATAGTGTTGTGTATTGTTCAAGTTCTAGCCTAATTGGCACAAGTCTAAACCCTGAAGTAGTAGGTACGGACAGGCAGGCCTGGATCTAGGATATAGTTCTGTGTATATTGGTAATGAAGCTTGATCTACATCACTGAAAACGTGTGGTACTTAAACTATAGTAGTATCAACTTATAGATCTAAGTAAGCAGGCTATGCCTTGTAGTGAAATTTACTCAAAATGACAAAACCAAAATTGAGCTGTCAAACCACTCGCTTACCTTCTTTGTAGTCGTTTAGGAGTCTCGCAAGTAAAGGTGCTTAGTCCTTTGACAACAAAAATTCTGCTATGTCAGCGTATATACAGGGGGGCCATTTTGGCCAATTTCTGCAACGTGGCCACGAATGCAAGCGCAACTAGTTTATCCTTGTGTTTGCGGGTACAACCGGGAAGACCCCTACGCATACAATATGCTCGTAGATCAGGAACTTTCCATAAATTAAATGTATCGATAGAGCATGTTTGGTAGCCACGTTCCCATGATGCTTTGCGCGAGCAGAGATGCGAAAGTCGCTTATAGTTGAACTTTATTTGAGGTTAATCAGAGGCACTTTAAATGGTGGCAGGTGTGTGCTGACTCCCATTTAACATGAGTTTGAATGTGATGGTGTGTGTAATTCAGAACACAGCCACATCCCCAGTTATAAGAGAGTGTGCATATTTATGCAAACAGGTTATTGTAAAGTTTTATATTTTTCCCCTTAAAAGATTTCAGTTTGTTTGTACAGGTTATAGGTCACATTAATGGTGGAAAAAGTTTTGAAATGATTTATCTTGGTCTCATTTTTTTACATCACAAAAACCTGGCATTTGAACAGGGGTGTGTAGACTTTTTATATCCACTGTATGTGCTCTCTGAATGATCTCTTGTCTTAACTGGTATCAAGGTCAGCATCCCAAGGATGGCTGCAGACATTCAGGTGTCATAGGATGAGAGTCGGGGTCAACCCACAGATTTCCACTCTGTCACAGCACCTTGTTTGAAAACGGTTATATAACTAGTGTTATAAATGACTAGATAAACATTTAAAGACTCACTCCGGCAGCTCTAAAACCACCTCAAAAACAAATATGTATTGCCCAAAATATTGTGGGTTTTTATCCACAAAAAATTTTCATTGCCTTAGAATTGCTTGGAAAGAGCTTTTAAATCTTTCACCTACTTAAGTATGCATGGATCTATAAATATTCTAATTAGCGGCCTACAGGGCTTGCACGTGATTGGTCACCACGACTTCTGGTAGTCGCTACAACTTCTGGTGGGTGGGCTGCTAGTTTGTTCACAATGCTTCCAGACGTTAGTTTTGCCTATATCTTCAAAAGTAAAAAGCGAAACATTTTTCTGAAAGCAGTCTTGCCGAGCATGGCGCCCTGTCTGCTGGTGGTTGTGGCGAGCTGGCACCATTTCTGCTTACCAAAAGTGACCCCACTAGGCAGCTCACATTCTGCAGCTCGGTGTCCTGTCTGCTGGTGAAGTGAGCTGAGAGCAGCGGTCTCGCTGAGCAACATTCAAGCCGGGTCCCCCCGCCCCTCCTTCCTCCTCCTCCACTGCTTCACTGATCACTATATAACATGGACACTTTCAGCCCCCTCAATCCTGCTGCTCCTCGGCTCCTTCCTCTTCCCTCGAGATAGCCAAGAGTATCCATCTGATTGGTTAATGTTCGAGCCAATGGGTGTCCATTCATGCACTATGGAGGGCCAAGACCCTGCAGGCTTTACGTCCGACCAGTGTCTTCAACAGCAGATTTCAGTAAACTTCTTCCCACTGATTGCTGATCAGTGAAAACACCCGCTGAAGAGACTGGGTTGAAGAGAAAACCTGCAGGGTCTTGGCTCTCCATGCCACATGATTGGACACCCCTGTTATAACCAATCAGGGTAAGCAGGAATACTTACGTAGCTAGAAACGGTCTGTCCAAACTCACCCGTTTGAGGGGGGTGTTACCAAACTGGAAATTCACAGCAGAAAAACACAGACTTTGGACTGTGGTGACATTTTGCTCTTGATATGTCTTGTAAGTCACAACACCATGTTAGAGACATGTTAACAACGGAAAAAACTTGATTTTTATCAGAGTGTCACTTTAATATCTCGTATGTAATGGATGACTAATGTTATAAGCCAGTAATATGACAGCCATTGTCTGTGCTGTAGCTGATTCCCAAGTGTCGTCTGCCGTTATCTAAAAAAAGTTAGAAATTTGTCAGTGAAGCACACACATAGACTAACTGATATGTGTGTGGCTTATTTTAAGTCTCACTGTCCTCCATCTGCCAAAGATAATAATACACTCTTGACACAGACATCCTGTATCAGCTGACCCTTTTGTCACCCAGAAGCTACCTGGTTTTGGTGACCTGGTGTGGTAATTAAATTCAGTCATTCAGATATTTAAAAGATGTTTACAAATTGGAAAGAAAATGAGTATGGGAGAGGGAGCTGGCACATATGGACAGATGTGAAATAGAAACAAACTTATTTCTGGAAATTCTGAGATGAAATTCAGTATAGTGCTCATATTAATGAGTGGCTTTCATAAAGCCACGCTACAAATCAAACCTACATTGTTACATTGAGTAGCAGGGTTTAGATGAAAGTTGAATCCTGCAAAATGTGTATTAACCTTCTTCTTCTTCTTCTTCAAGATTAAAAGATTTTATTTGTCAATACTATTACTACATGTACAGGACATACAGGAGAATTGTAATGCCATTTCTCTCTCTTCAGTGGTGTGCGCAATATAAAAAAGGAAAAATGCTGAAAAAACAACAGCAGTCTATATATAGTAATGCTACCCGTCGTGCAAATAACGACAAAAGGTGAAGCCCAGACATCCCATAGTGCAAATAAAGATAAACGATCAAACCCAGCAATCCTATATACAGAAAAAGATAGAGGAGTAATACTCGTAGTTGCAAGTTTGATGCGGTAGTGTAGGTGCAGACAGTGACAGGACTGCACATGATCAATATTGCAATAACAGATGGACAGCAGCAGGTATGGCATTTGTGTAAATGGTTGCACTAAAGTGCAGAGACATACAGCAGTAGATGTATTACTGTTGGTGTGCTAGTCTTTCTGTGCAAACAGCAGAGGTAGTTATTGTGTGGGTGAGTGCGTTACGGCCCCGGGGGTGGGGTGGTGGGTGGACAGAGTTCAGGGTCCTGATGGCCTCGTGAACAAAGCTGTTCAGCAGTTTTTGGAGCAGGCCCAGAGGCTCTGGTATCTTTTTCCTGAGGGCAGGAGCCTGAAGAGGGAGAGTGAGGGGTGGGAGGTGTCGCCTGCAATGTTGATGGCTCTGTAGGTGAGGTAGATATCCGAGAGGGGGGCAGAGGAGCACTGATGATCTTGCTGACAGCTTTCACTGTGCGTTGTAGTGTCTTCCGGCAGGAGGCGGTGCAGCTTCCATACCACACCGTGATGCAGCTGGTGAGGATGCTCTCAATGGTGCCCCGGTAGAATGAGCACATGGTGCGGGGTGGGACTTGTGCTCTCCTCATTTTGTGGAGGAAATGGAGGCGAGTTTGAGCCTTCTTGGCCAGTGATGTGGGTTGTTGGACCAGGAGAGGTCCTCAGAGATGTGCACCCCCAGGAACTTGGTGCTGCTCACCCTCTCCACAGCTGCTCCATTGATGATCAGAGGGGGATGCTGTGTACGTCTCCTCCTGAAGTCAACCACAATCTCCTTGGTTTTTCCCACGTTCAGGAAAAGATTCTTGTCTTTACCCCACTGGACCAGTTGGCTTACCTCATTTCTGTAGTTGGTCGCCACATTGTTGGTGATGAGGTCCACCGCCGTCGTGTCATCTGCAAACTTGATGATGTGATTGGTACTGTAGGCTGGTACACAGTCATGGGTCAGCAGGGGGAAGGGCAGCAGGGTGAGCATGCACCCTTGTGGGGCCCCTGTCCTCAGTGTGATGGTCTTGGAGGTGTTGCTGCCAGTCCCCACGTTCTGTGGCCTCCCTGTGAGAAAGTCCAGCACCCAGTTACAGAGAGGTTTTGAGTCCCAAGTGCCTGAGTAGGGCTGTCGCGATAACCGCAATTATGTAGTACCGCGCTATGGACAAGCCTACTGCGGAGGAAAATGAGCAACCGCAACAACTGCAGTGTTCACTTTTTTTTGGTGTGGGACTATATTTCGTTGTTCACTTATGTGCCCCTATTGATTATTAAATAAATTGTTAAATATTAAGTGTATTTTTATATACATTATAACGGTAATGTTTGCACCTAGTACTGTGGAAGCTTCCACAGCACATGGTGCTGACAGTGGCAGCACTGTGTGGGGCACTCTCTCTCCAGATGGACTCCAGCAGGCAGTTAGTGGCGGAAGCGTTTGGACTCCTTGCTAAATACAGCCGTGACAGTGAGCACTGAAAGGGCACAAAGTGTGTTATTTCCTTCTGAGCGGAGTGTGTATAAGTCTGACAGCTGAGCTCCGAGAGACAACTATTGCATAGTGCATTGCTTATTTGAATGTGATTTTTCGGACAGAGGCAAAAATTCAAAAATCACGGAGACAAAAGCCATGCAGGGTCCTGTACAGAGGCTGTCCTGTTTAAATAAGCTGAATGTCACTGCAGTCTCCAGTCCACACACCCCGTAGTTACCGCCACTGCTTTATGAATCAGCAGTTCATGCCTGTAGAAAGACCAGAGCTCTGCACAATTGTCACATACGCACATAAAGTTGAGAGCTCTGGTCTCAACTTTATGTGCGTGTGGTATGTTTTCTGGTGGTATGGTGGTGTATGTATGTATGTATGTATCTATCATGTGGTATGTTGTCTGGTCCAGCTGCCTTGCTTGGATTGATCCTGGAGAGGGTCCGCTTCACTCTAGCCAGATCCAGACTTATGGCCTGCTCGTCTGGAGGAGGAGTTTTCTGTGCTGATGTGCTGTTTTGTGTTTCAAAGCTGCCAAAGAAGTCAGGTAGGTTGTTAAGCAGTGTGATGTCACTTGCGCAGGTCTGAGGTGGAGGTTTGTAGTTGGTGAGCGTCTGTATGCCATGCCAGACAGAATGTGCATCTCTGGTGTTGCTGAAGTGGCCAGATATTTTCTTACTGTACTGTTGTTTTAACTCCTTGATACCACGGGACAGGTTGGCTCTAGCTGTTGTTAGTCCTGCAGTGTCACCGGCCCTGAAGGCTGCGTCCTGAGCCCTCAGGAACCTGTGGACCTCTGCTGTCATCCATGGCTTTTGGTTAGTAAAGGTTTGGTTCTTCATCTTCAGATGACAGGTTTAAAAGGGAAATCTGTAATTTAACACAGTGGTCCCCAACCCCCGGGCCGCGGACCGGTACCAGTCCGTGGGTCATTTGGTACCGGGCCGCACAGAAAAAATAAATAACTTATATTACGTCCATTTTATTTATTATCTGAGTCTGAATGATGTTTTATTTTGAAAAATTACCGGATTCTCTGTTACATCAGTCTATGGCTCACTCTTGACGCACGTCAAGACGCATGTCTTGGTGACATGATACGTTCCCGCTAAAATTAAAGGCCGTTGCTAGACGGCAGACATTACGAGAGCCGCTGCAGAGATTTCTCTCAGAAAAAAGTCACCGCTGGCAGCACATTTCAGTGACGGGGAATCAGTCGCAAAACTCGCTTACTTGTGCGACATATTCAGCCTGCTCAATGAACTCAATCTGTCACTTCAGGGTAAAATGACAACTGTCTTGAAGTTGGCAGATAAAGTAGCTGCATTTAAAGCCAAATTGGATTTGTGGGGACGGTGCGTGAATGGAGGTATATTTGACATGTTTCAAACATTAGCGGGGATTTTGGAAGAGACTGAGCCCGAGCCTTCATTCTCCTAGCTGGTGCACGATCACCTGTCTTTGCTTTTAAAAGAGTTCGAGTGCTACTTCCCAATGACAAAAAATACACGAACTGCCAAAGAATGGAGGCGCGACCCATTTCTCAACAAACCAGGTGAATCCAACATGTCTGTGCAAGAAAATCAACTGCTGGAGATCGCAAATGACGGCGGCCTTAAAAGTATGTTCGAGACAACAGCTCTGCCGGTGTTCTGGATTAAAGTCATGGCTGAATACCCTGAGATCGCCACAACAGCACTGAAAACCCTGTTGCCATTTCCGACGTCATATCTGTGTGAAGCGGGGTTTTCTGCAGTGACAGCAACCAAAACAAAATTACGAAGTAGACTGGACATAAGCAACACACTTCGGGTGTCATTGTCTCCCATTACCCCTAGATGGGACCGTCTCGTTGCAGAGAAACAAGCTCAGGGCTGCCACTGATTTAGCCTTGTGGTGAGTTGTATTTTTCATGCACTTTATATTTGTGTTTGTGGTGCATCTTATTTTGAAGGCATGTTTAAACGTTACTATAGCGACCAGAGAGCGTTGTAGGCAAAGAGGATGTTACTCATGTTATGTTGCTGTTGTCGTGATGTTAAGAGGACGCTGCTAATAAAGCTGCAAACAAGTACACAGTGGATTCACGTTTATTATTATATTTAGAAAATACCACAGTTTTTATGCCGGTCGTATCATGTTCTTTTGTTGTATTTATCTGCCACACCTTAAAGGCCGGTCCCTGAAAATATTGTCTGACATTAAACCGGTCCGTAGCGCAAAAAAGGTTGGGGACCACTGGTTTAACATATAGAGAGTGATTAGTTTTTTTCAAGGCTGGGTCATACCAAAGACCATATAAAAATGGTACTTTCCACCTCCTAGCTTGGTGCTCAGTGTAATAGAACAGGGAAAGGAAATACACAGAGCTAGCAGAGGACCCCCCCCCCCCCCCCGTAGCTTTCACTACTTCCAGTAGCTGTGTGACCTAGGGTCAGAGAAACTGAGATAGGCGCCGCCCCATACACCACATGGTGTCCCACATGCTGTGGAAGGGAATTAACTAGTTTTTTGTGGGATTCCTGTGTATTGCTAGCTTTATCTTTAAGACATTGGGAAGCCAAAATGCAGAAGTCAACAGGTGTGTCATTTCTAAACTAAGCAACATTTGCAGTGATTTAAGGTTAAAACACTTTGGAGAAGGATGGGATGCTGGTTGTGAGGATGGTAGAAATGATGGTGAACATTAAAATTTGAGTCTTTATAGGCGGGGGGGGGGGGGTGATTAAAACGGCAAAGCTCTAGCTTTATCATATTATCCCTACCCTCCTCTTGTCCAGCCTCACCACACTCCCTTTGTTCCACCGTCTTTTCATCTCTGTGTGGCTTTCAAGACATGCCAATTAACCTTTCAGTGCACTGGGTGGACATCTTGGTGTCTTTGTGGTGGCCTCCCCTTGGGCCTTTGTGTTGTCTTGTCTGTGGACAGGCACACGGGCTCCTGCCTTTATCTGCCAGCACATTTTTGTCACTCTCAGCTCTCATCGCCTCCCTTTAATTTTTATGCATTTCACTTTTTCCTCATGTGACACAGCAGTGACCTGTTCAAACATTAGCCAAGTTTTATTTAAATCTTCAAGACAGTTACAGGTGGAACTTTTTTTCTTACTATAGTTTATTGCTGTCCAGTCTCTTTTTGAATCGTCTGTCAACAGAGTTGGCATGTGTTTATTAATGTCCTGGTACCAACTGAAAATTTGGGCTTCAGTCGTGCAAATGATTAGGGTTTAAAAAATAGAGCAATAAATCACACTTCAAACCACAGCGTGTGTTGTGTTGTTAAGACGTGGAATGCTCTGCCCATAGCTTTCTTGTCTGGTTGAGAATCTGCACGTGAGCACTTGTTTCTCCTCCGCACTTTTTTTTTTTTTAAAGGCTTGCTGTTTTTTTGTGCAGTGGAGGCAAGACGCTCTTGTTTAGAGGGAATGGGGAATTCTCCTTTTTGTTTTGGAGTTCTGTGTTGGACCTGTTGCTGGGAGCAACTATAAACATGGTTGCCATGGCAACAGCAAAGAGAGGAAGCAAAAACATATCATGTGATTGAAGCCTACACTACTGTGTAACAAGATCCAGCGGCAAGCGTGTGTACTGCCAGATAGAGCAAAAAGAGCGTCACGGTGTGAATCACACTTGTACATGCTGTACATTAGAGAGCCAAACTAGCTGATGCCTTCCAAAAAATAGCTGACCTTTTGCTTAAATTGGAGTTTAACTGGTCTCATGAATGGCCTTTAAAACTTTGGGTAGTGCAGGATTTAATGTTCTACTTTCTCTTTAAAAAGCACAGTATATGTTTTTTTTAGATCACAAGCATAACTCTACTTCCTTTGTGTGCACTTCTGTGTTGCATAATCTGCTATCAGAATGTCTTATACATATGAACAGGAAGGAGGAAATCATATGGATATATGTTCAGCTGACTAAAAGTTGACGTATATGTGCATTAATATGTAACTGATGTTCTTAAGAAAACTATCATAAAAAATAGTGAACTGAATAACAAAGCTCCAGATGAAGCCTGGATGTGGCCTTTAGGAATCACTTGATGATTAATGTGCAGGGAGCTGTGTTTAAGCTGGCTCATTGTCTAACCAGGAGGGCCTGGAGTGAGCGGGGGGAGTGGGGCTGCCCGCCTGCCTGCAGAAACTTTGTTGTGTGTCTGGTTGCCATGGTTCAGCTCTGTATGTTTTGTCCCTCTTCCTCCCTCCCTCCCTCTCCCCTTTCCCTCCTGCAGGCTACTTTGGATGTGGTGATGAACCTACAGTTCCACTACATCGAGAAACTCTGGCAGACCTTTTGGTATTCAACACCGCCATCTAGTGACGGAGGCACAACCATTCCCAACAGGTCAGAGCACACGGACGGGCGAGAGTTTAGCTCCAGTGGAATTATGACTTAACTGTTCTGTTTATGAATTTAGAATCTACAAAATGGCATATTTACAGTTTGGATATATGTATTTTTCGGTTTGCAGTGATGATGATATGGAAGGTGTAATTCCCAGAGAGAAGCTGGTGTCTGTGTGTAAATATGAACCAGTCAGGCTATGGATGAGGAGCTGTGATCACATCCTTTACCAGACCCTGGTGGAGATCCTCATCCCTGATGTGCTACGCCCTGTTCCCAGTTAGTCCGAACACTCATTTCATGTTATTTTTATTGTTTTCAAGACAAACTCCTAGTCATTTGGTTCATGCGGGACACTTTTTCTGTGACTACGTTCTTGTTTCATGAAACGATAAGCCTGCATTAGTCTTTCTGGACCAAGTTAGTGTAATTACAACTATGGTTGCAACTAACAATTATTTTGGTAGTCGAGTAGTCTAACGACTATTTTTTTGATTAGTCGATTAATCGCAATTGTTTCTGTCATGTCCGCCAACTCAGCTTCCTGCTTGCACAGCTCCTGTTCGGGGCTCCTGGTCATGTTTTACCTCACCTGTTTAAGCCCGTACACCTGTGAAGATCACTTTGTTGTCAGTCTCTGATGTAATATAATGTAGCCTATTATAACAAGTTCCCATAGCTAAATAAAATAATGACCCATCAAACATGAGTTGGAAACTTGAACTTGACAACTTAATCAGAAGTGTTTGTAGCAACACAAATTAATGATAGATGCTTAAGTGTAAAAACTCATAGCAGTTCTGCTGCTCCATAAAGGCAAGTTATAAGTTATCTTTTCTTGAATTAAATTACAAAGCACGATATTCAAATTTACTGAGATGCACTAATATTCAGAATGAAGGCTGATATTAGTGACAATAATGGAGAATACAAAAAAGAGTAAGCTGCCCATGTAATTCACCCATTTACTGTGGTTAACATATAGTTAGCATAAGTGAAGCAGCTCAGCTGTCAGCAACTATTGTAAGACAGCTTACTGTCTGACAGCAGGTAAACTATTTAAACAGCGTGTACTAATAGTGTGGTCAGTGTTCTAAAGCTGAGAGTCGCTCACTGAAAATGAGAAGCACTAACATTACTTGCTAACCTTACCGGTGCAGTCTGCTGACAGGTGGCAGAGACGGAGGAGGAGGGAATGGATGCATCGCTGTAGTGCAGCTGTGATAATGACAACACTGCTTTATTTTTGGTAAAAATCCTCCCATACTTTGGAAAATTTTGGCCTTCTCCGTGATTTTCTCTCCGTGTCGCCATGATATGTTCCTCTTCTTCTTCGCTGGAACAGTTAAACTGAACATTTCTGTGGCATGCATATAAACTTTCAAATTAAATGATTTGTCGACAATAAAAATCTGTGTTGACAAATTTTTATGATCGACGTTATCAATGCCAACTAATTATTTCAGCCCTAATTACAACAGCCTATTAGTAGATGTGTTGGTACCATTTTACAGTAAACCATATCTAATAAAGGATTATATGTTATTAGGTTTTAAACACTTGATCATTAATCTGTTATGAGATATAAAGTGAAATAGTGACCAGGTTTTAGCAGGTCTCACTACCATCTTGTAAGTCTTCCTTTTCACTCTTGCTGCTATCCTTCTGTCACAAATCACCTCTGACACTGCCCTCCACCCTGCCTGCACTCTCTTCTTCACCTCTCTTGTGCATTTCCCATTGCTTTGGATGGCTGACCCCAAGTATTTCAACTTATCTACCTTCACAACCGCTACTCCTTCCATCTTCACAGTTAAACCTACGTCCCTCTCATCCACACTCATCTATTCTGCCTTGCTTCTAATGACTTTCATTCCTCTTCTCTCCAGAGCATACCTCCACCTCTCCAGGTTCTCTTCTACCTGCTCCCTACTCTCACTAGGGAGGGGAGGGTTGTGTTCCTGACACAACCCTCCCCATTTATCTGGGCTTGGGACCGGCACTAGGAGTACACTGGCTTATGCACCCCTTGTGGCTGGGTTCCCTAAAGTTCTCTCAATCTTACCAAATAGTGAGCCTGCATCAGTGTATGAATTTATAATTGCTTATTCATGATTTATAAAGCATTTATGGTGTAATTAACCTACCTGCAAACTAATAATAAATATTTTATTAGGGTAGTCTAACTGTAAAGTAATACATTAATATATTGGGTTGTAATCAGTTAAGTTTTATTATATTATTATTATGAAGCATTACATTTTACGAGTAGATGATTAATAAACCAACTTTTCTAGGCCACACAGAGACAGATAATCTCTACATCAGGAATAAAGTTTTCTATCTTTACATCGCTGACTAGTGTGTAAAGCTTATTGTCAGTAGAAACTCTGTGGTGGTTTTTTTTTTGAAATACAAGTCGTTTTTCTTTCTTTAGGTACTCTCACTCAGGCTATCCGAAACTTTGCCAAGAGTCTGGAGGGCTGGCTGACTAATGCCATGACCAGCTTTCCTCAAGAGATTGTCCGCACTAAGGTAACTTTTATTAGATGTGCACATTGCATCTATTATAAGTCATAGATGGCTGCTGTTATCTGTGTTGGAGTGAGCCAAACTTACCACACCCTTCCATTCATTTTGCTTGATTAAGCTGTGAAAATTGGGGAGAAAAAAGTGCCCTTGTTTTTAATACGTTAAAGGGTGTAGACTTATTCCAGACACGCGCAGCTGAGTATTTTGTGCTCCTGTGTGGTTTAGGTGGCGGTGGTCAGTGCATTTGCTCAAACATTGCGACGCTACACAAGTCTGAACCACCTGGCACAGGCTGCCCGTGCTGTCCTCCAGAACACCTCACAGATAAACCAGATGCTCTCAGACCTCAACAGGGTGGACTTCGCCAACGTCCAGGTAAACCTGACACAGCTGCCGGCTACGTGGGATCTTAAAGGTGGAAAAAGGATGTGTCAAAATAATCAAATAGCTGTGTTGCACATGGGGTAGGGCGTGTCATTGTGTTTACATCTGTAGGAGTGTGATGTGGTTTCTTGCTCAGTGTGGGTTTGTTGCGTCTAACAGGAGCAGGCATCGTGGGTGTGTCAGTGTGATGAGAGTGTGGTTCAGCGGCTGGAGCAGGACTTTAAGGTAACGCTGCAACAGCAGAGCTCTCTGGACCAGTGGGCCACGTGGCTGGATAACGTGGTCTCTCAGGTCCTAAAACCTCACCAGGGCAGCCCTAGCTTCCCCAAAGCCGCACGCCAGTTCCTGCTCAAATGGTCCTTCTACAGGTATGAGGTTTAAACCTTGAGTGAGTGCAGTATTTCTAAATGTGTACCTGGTTGGATATATAAATAATCTTTCTTTGCTGTAGCTCAATGGTGATCAGAGACCTGACCCTGCGCAGTGCTGCCAGCTTTGGCTCCTTTCACCTCATCCGCCTACTTTATGATGAGTACATGTTTTACCTGGTGGAACACCGTGTAGCTCAGGCCACCGGAGAAACTCCTATTGCTGTAATGGGAGAGGTGAGACAAGAGAGATTGTAAAGTGGCAGTCTGAAGAGGAGGAAATCTTGTTGACCAGTGCATGTTTTGTCTAATTTACAGTTCAGTGACTTGACCTCCATGATGCCTTCGCTAATGGAAAAAGGTAAGATTTAGTGTGTTGGATTTTGGCCATGACCACAAGTAATTCCCAGGCCACGAAGTTGACAGAGCCTTAGTAACACCAAATTCAGAATTCAAGATGGCTGCACCTATGTGCATTGCAACAACAGTGGTATACAAGAGCACTCTGAGGCAAGTGGAATATCCCCCGTCTCCATTTTCTCTGAAGATCCCAAATATGTCACCGAAGGAGAGCAGATTTTAACTCTTCCATATAATTACTGGGGCAGAACCAAATTATGATAAGCCTATCATCCATGAATATACAACAAAAATTGTTGTATGCAACCCATAGTTGTAGGTCAGGATCCCAGGGTGAACCTGTGTAGTTTTGCTGACCCAAGCTTTCTTTGTTGTTGAGATATAGTTTTATGGTCTTTTGACTTTGCAATCCCAAATCCGCAGTCACAGTTTGGAGTGTTGGGGTGAACCTGTGTAGCAAGTTTGGTGACCCTAGCATTGCTCGTTCTATAGTAATAGGGCATATGGAATTCCAACCTTGACATTTGACCATTTTTCCCCAAAACTCCCACAAAAATCATCCGATCAGAGCCAAATTGCAGTATGCACACCAGTGTATATCAAACCCTGGTACCAACTTTTAAAACAATCAGAACAAAATTGTAGGAGTTGATTTCACAAAAGTGGGATGGACGGACAGCCCCAGCTAGCAATGGCCATTGGTGAACTGACTACAGCAGACAAATTCAGTGAAACAAGATAAACTAACCAATTTAAAGTGCAAATTGGAATTTAGAGTTAAAATCATTTTTATACTGGGTTAGATCAGCTAATGTTGATCTAGTTCCATTAAATTTTCCTCAAAACACTGGTCCTTGCTCCCCGTTTTTGTCCACCGCCAGTCAAAGACCAAAGGGGGATTATGGTATGGGGCAGTCCGTCCATCTGTCCCACTTCTGTGAAATCAACTCCTCCTACAGTTTTGTTCAGATTGCTTTGAAACTTGGTACCATGGTTTGATATACACTGATGATGTGCAAAAATTGCTATTTGGGTCCCATCAGATTTTTGCAGTCCTCTGACTTATGATGTCCTGTTTCACCTCAGTTAATCGACAGTAACTGTCTTGTGAAATAAACTCCTCCTGCAGTTTTGTTCCAAATGTGTTGAAACGTACCAGGGTTTGATATACACTGATGATGTGCATATTGCTATTTGATTCCGATAGGATTATTTTTGCAGGAATTATAACTCTTGAGGTCAAAGGTGAGAAGTCTGTTTTAGTTTTGCCTTGAGTCAGTTTTTATTCTGTCCTGTTTTTTTGTGATTTATATAAACACTATTTTTTGTTTCCTAATTCTTTCAACAAAGTTCACTTACAAAAAAAAAAAAAAACACCTAGTGTTGCCAAGGTAAAGTGAATTGTGTCTCATTTCTGCCATTTTGAGCCACTTTGTCTCCTTGCAGATTCACACACTCAATTACTACTGATGGCTGCAGCCTAAGTCTACAAGGACTCAGGACTTGAGGGTTTAGTGAGGAAATTGAAATTCAGTCTGTAGTTCAACAACAAAGAAAGCTAGGGTCATCAAACTTGGTACACAGATTCATCTTGGGATCCTGACCTCTGACCATGGTCTTGTAGTGAAAAGGTCAAAGATCAATGCTAACATTCCAATTGCACTATTACTATAGAACGAGTAAAGCTAGTCACCAAACTTGGTACACAGGTTCATGCTGAAAGAATCACCTGATTGTGGGTTTGGGGTCAAAAGGTTGAAGGTGACACTCCGCCAGAAATTGAGTTTTGTTTTTTCTTGTTAACATATCTGAGATTATTATTTTTATTTTTTTTTGTGACTTACAAGACATATCGAGCAAAATCACTCAAATGTCTCATGTCTGTTTTTTTTTTGCTTTGAGGTTTCACTTAAGCACTGCCCCCTGAAAAAAGGCGAGTTTTGGTGGAACGTTTTTGTTGACGTAACTAAGCATGGTGTTGGCATGCAACGCGTGTTGAGCCAATCAGGACACTCTGGCATGACTAAAGTTAGCCTCCAGGCTAGTTAGCATTTTTGGGCAGCTGCTTTGAAAACGACCCAAATTAAGATGGGTTTTACCATTAAAGTGCTTTTAAGGACTGATGCAGTTTCAGTCATTATTCTGGGCCATCGTGCATACAGCTGGGCATGTCCTCCATCTGCTAAGACTTTTTAATCACAGGATTTGTCCTGATAATGTAGTGCTAGCCACTATTAGCCTTGTGGTATGTGGGTGGGCCTAGTATCGGATATCCTGGCATTTGAAGGAGAGGGAAAAGTGAAAAAACTAACACAAAACTGTAAGACAGTGAAAGGTTTTGTATGTTAAAAAAAGGGCATACCATTTTAGATGTATATTTGTTTTTAATAGGGGATTTATATCCACCAGAGTGAGTCTTTAAAGGTCAAAGTTAGCATTCCCCATTACTATAAAATGATTAAAGCTCTTTAGAGTAACCAAATTTGCTACACAGGTTCACCTTGGGATCCTGAGCTACAGCTACGGGTTGTATAAAATGATTTTGTTGTATATTCAATACTACTCAATAGTTAAATGGAAAAAGTTGAAAACTGTTCTTTCAGTAACATATTGGGATTTTCAAAGAAAATGGAGCCGGGGGGTACTGCACTTGCCTCAGAGTGCTCATGTCCATGTTGATATGGAACATCATCAACATGGACATGTCATTTCATCAGATGATTTTTTTCAACTTCAAACAAGAAAAGCACTTTTTGATTCAGGCAACTGGTCCAGAACTCTGCTCATATTTTGCATTTTTTCTGCTTCTCAAATTTTCCATAACCTACTAAAAAATTTCATCAATGAAATGGTTGACTTAACATTGGTAGATGCAGTAGGACTCTTTAGGCTGTAGGAATGACTCAAAATGAACTAGGAGACCAAATATATGTCAACCCACAGTGAAATGGTCTCATTGAAGTTTCTAGAATGTCATTTATTAATGAGTTTGAAACAGCCAGGGTGGTGAACTCTCTTCAGGGAAATAAACAAGAACAAAGCAGCATTCAACATTCTCAACACTGATGTAGCATAGAGATGTAGAGTAACAGATGCAATAAAACATTATTTTCCATATTAAGACTCCATCCCTCCCTCTCTGTCCATCCAGACTCAACTTTCTCTGATCAGATGAGCAACCTGGGCAGCGACGCTGATGCTTCCAGAGGACCAACTGAACCAGCAGTAAAGAGGGAGCGGATTGAAATAAGCCACCCTATGCAGGAAATGTGAGTCCAGTCTGAGCAGACCTGGACTAAAAGGACCAGCACCTCTCTTGCTCTTAATTCAAGAAGTGGCTTAGAGGCCTTTTGGAATGCAGCAGCTGTTAATGCTGGCCGTCCTTCTGCAGTCAGTGTGTGCAATGTACATAAATAAGTGTAGCAACGTCAGTTCTCCTCTCACTAGCGTTTAAGACAGAACCCTCACCTTTTTAAACTCAGAGGTGTAGCAGTCTGCATTTTTTTTTTTTTTTAATTTTGATTTTTTTTTTGTTATTGTTGCAACTGTGAATGATTTGTGCAGTACTCTTTACCAGACGTGTAACTTTGAACAGTGGTGTGTGATCTACGATTCTGCTTCTTGTCTCTCAAACACTAACTTGCCATGCCATGGTGTCATTTGAGTGCCTTAGATCACCAACTTTTGAACCCACCACTGCAGACGTGTGTCTCTGTCCCTCAGCTGTGCCTCTACGGCAGTATGAATGTATCTCCTCTAAACCTCAAACGTTCAAAGCACCTTTAGCGTTGATTAGGCGTGGTCTCCCTGTTGCCTCTGCTGCAGCTCGTAGCAATCACACGAGAAAACGTAACAAAAACATGCAACCTACTGACCCAAAGGACCTTCCCACTAGCTGAGCCGTACGTTCGGCTCACCGTGTCAGGCAGGTGCTCATGATGTCGCAGTAGTCAGGAACTCCATCCACTATGTTGGTCTGTTTACCTCAGTAGATTTATATGCCGTGTTCCTCCAGACTCAGATGACACGCATATATATATATATTGAGAAAAAAAAAAACCAAGAATGTAGGCACAGTTAATTTGTATCCTCCACCCATTTCCTTTTCATGTAAATAGCTTTCCCTCTCCTAATGCTAGGATGCTGAGCTATGGAAGTTTACACCATTGCCACGGAGTCAGTAAGTCACAAATTAACCGACGGGATGTGAAAACCCGAACTGAAATCTGGTCTGTGAGTGGTTCTACATTTCAGCTGAAGATAAATTCAGAGATTAAAACAGTGGCATCTGAGCTACTACACATTCCCCGGTCCTTTGACCTCACATTCAGATAGTCGTGTGTTTGAATTAGATGGTAAAATAAAGTGCGTTATTTGAGGATTGTGTCCATGATAATAAATTATATATATATATTGCTCTATATGTAGAACGTTTGTGCTCTGTGGCCTTTGGCTAATCTCTTTCTTCACGCTGTGTGTGGTCACGTATCAGAATTTCAAAAAGTTTTTGATGTGTAATTGATTAGACTGCAGTGCGTGATAAATTAGTTTCCAATCTCAATAGGTTAATGTATGAAATGTAATAAATACTGCGGTGTTACACCCACCCAGTAAGCTGTCAAATAATCTATTTATATAGACTGATCTGATTTGATGGAGTTGGTGTTGAAATCGTTTTCTCTCATTTCAATGATTTTGTCATAGCAGAGAATGAGTTATTTAAGGCTTTTTGTAACTTGTGCCTGTCACAGTAATTTGCCTTAAAGTGCTTTGGGGAAAAAAGAATTTCTATGTGTACTTTGTAATGTTTTGTAAGGTTGTTTTAGATTTTGGCGGAGGATTATTTTTTATTGAACTAGCTTCTTCTTACAACTATACTGAACCCTATTTTTTGTGTATTTTTAAAACCGTTCTTGAATACACTTTAACCCAAGGACAGATGATGGTCAGAAATTAAACTACATAGGTCAGCTGTATTTTGTACTTGGTCAAAATGTGTAATAAATTGATGTAAACCAAAAGATTTGACCACACTTATTTATTTTTTTAATTAAATATCAACATCACAAAACCCATCTGGAACAAATGTCAGATTTACAAACCGATGTTTTATTAGCTTCACTAGGAAATAACTAGTTCCACCTTTGCTCTGGAGCTAGAATATTTACAGAATTTAAAAATCCTAGTTTAATGGCAGCTCAGTTCCAGAGAGTAAAATGTTTAACTTTATGCACTTCACACGTTTCCTCCCCACTATTTCAAGGAAAGTTCTCACATTTAGCTTAATCTGTAGTAGAACCTAATACAAAGGCACAGAGAACACAACGTTGGACAGAACTGATTCAGTAGAAAAGACTGTTTCCCTCCTGGAGAATCAGGACAACTGAATGAACACCACACAACTGAAGTTAGAGGAAAATGAGAAGAAAGGCTTGGTCCTAAAGCAGCAGGAAGGAAGTCTACGTTGTCCTTAGAAGTTCATCTCAGCATCTGAGGAAAGGGGTTTTCTCTCCATTTTTCAGTTTTCCCAAGACTGATCTTGCCGATCTTCTCAACTCAGATGCTGAGAAGAAAAATGCCACGTTTCTGAACCTTCATTGATGGTCTGGTTAGAATATTTTAGTCCTTCATGGGATTCACAAAGAGCAGCCCGCCATATACTTTCCTGTAACATTAAAAATAAAGATGCAACAAAGGGTAATTATACTGTGGAAATCCGCTATGGTTCAAAGGATATACACTCACCGGCCACTTTATTAGGTACACCATGCTAGTAACGTGTTGGACCCCCTTTTGCCTTCAGAACTGCCTCAATTCTTCGTGGCATAGCTTCAACAAGGTGCTGGAAGCATTCCTCAGACAGTCTGGTCCATATTGACATGATGGCATCACACAGTTGGCGCAGATTTGTCGGCTGCACATCCATGATGCGAATCTCCCGTTCCACCACATCCCAAAGATGCTCTATTGGATTGAGATCTGCTGACTGTGGAGGCCATTTGAGTACAGTGAACTCATTGTCATGTTCAAGAAACCAGTCTGAGATGATTCCAGCTTTATCACATGGCGCATTATCCTGCTGAAAGTAGCCATCAGAAGTTGGGTACATTGTGGTCATAAAGGGATGGACATGGTCAGCAACAATACTCAGGTAGGCTGTAGCGTTGCAACGATGCTCAATTGGTACCAAGGGGCCCAAAGAGTGCCAAGAAAATATTCCCCACACCATTACACCACCACCACCAGCCTGAACCATTGATACAAGGCAGGATGGATCCATGCTTTCATGTTGTTGACGCCAAATTCTGACCCTACCATCCGAATGTCGCAGCAGAAATCGAGACTCATCAGACCAGGCAACGTTTTTCCAATCTTCTATTGTCCAATTTCGATGAGCTTGTGCAAATTGTAGCCTCAGTTTCCTGTTCTTAGCTGAAAGGAGTGGCACCCGGCGTGGTCTTCTGCTGCTGTAGCCCATCTGCCTCAAAGTTCGACGTACTGTGCGTTCAGAGATGCTCTTCTGCCTACCTTGGTTGTAACGGGTGGTTATTTGAGTCACTGTTGCCTTTCTATCAGCTCGAACCAGTCTGGCCATTCTCCTCTGACCTCTGGCATCAACAAGGCATTTCCGCCCACAGAACTGCCGCTCACTGGATATTTTTTCTTTTTCGGACCATTCTCTGTAAACCCTAGAGATGGTTGTGCGTGAAAATCCCAGTAGATCAGCAGTTTCTGAAATACTCAGACCAGCCCTTCTGGCACCAACAACCATGCCACGTTCAAAGTCACTCAAATCACCTTTCTTCCCCATACTGATGCTCGGTTTGAACTGCAGGAGATTGTCTTGACCATGTCTACATGCCTAAATGCACTGAGTTGCCGCCATGTGATTGGCTGATTAGAAATTAAGTGTTAACGAGCAGTTGGACAGGTGTACCTAATAAAGTGGCCAGTGAGTGTATACAGCAGGTACTATGTGTGTACACAGTGGGCTTAAATCATGTCTTTTCCTTGTTGCTGAGAGATTATCACTTGATACTTACCGGTTAAAAATAAAGCATCAGACTGTAGTCTTTTAGCTTCATTTATTAGCTAATTCCGGCACAGCAGCTGTCCATCCACATTTCACGGAATCACTATTCCTCCTAGGCATTTGCCTTGATGCTCACCAAACTCAAGTATTCTCAGGTGGGTCTGCATCCAGGTTTTGCTCAAGGTCAAGAGATCTGGGCACTTAAGTGATTTCAGAAAAATCGATACTTCTCCCAGACACGTACACTTTCAGCTGCTCCCAATTCAAGGTCTGCATACAGTAGTGTGAAAAAGTGTTCACCCTCTTCCTGATTTCTCATTTTTTTGTATGTTTGTCACACTTAAATGTTTCAGATCATCAAACAAATTTAAACATTAGACAAAGATAACAGAAGTAAACACAAAGTGCAGTTTTTAAATGAAGGTGTTAAGGGTAAAAAAAAAAATAAAAAAAAAAAATCCAAACCTACATGGTCCTGTGTTAAAAAAAAAAAAAAAAAGACACCCTCCCATTAAAACATAAATTAACTGTGGTTTATCATATGTTTGGGAAGCTGAGTTCAATTTATCTAGCCACACCGAGGCCTGATTACTGCCACACCTGTTCTCAATCACGAAATCACTTAAATAGAACCTGCCTGACAAAGTAGACCAAAAGATCCTCAAAAGCTAGACATCATGCTGTGATCCAAAGAAATTCAGGAACAAATGAGAAACAAAGTAATTGAGATCTATCAGTTTGGAAAAGGTTATAATGTGGAATAAGAAAGATGAGGCAGCGAGCTGGACAACACATGAACTTTATTCTTCTTCCAACATCAAGTACAGGAAATACACTGACTGGGTCTCTCTGTGCCTCCTTTTTATAACCTTTATTCCTGCAACATGAGACCCAGGGAGTCCAAACACAATACTTTC
The DNA here is from genome assembly GCA_020510985.1 of Pholidichthys leucotaenia. NCBI lineage: Eukaryota > Metazoa > Chordata > Actinopteri > Cichliformes > Pholidichthyidae > Pholidichthys > Pholidichthys leucotaenia. The sequence goes on along the minus strand of CM035839.1, from coordinate 316,199,660 downwards.
AGCACAAAGACATGCGTGGCACATTAACATAATAACCACCTCTCTTCCTCTCTCGACTCCTGCGTCTCCCTACTCCCCGGGGGGTGGATAGTCCTTTCCAATGCGTTTAAGACCCCCCGGAGCCACTTCCTCCTTCAGTGTTTTTGTTCCATCTTCCCACGGCTCCCGACTCTGGGTGGAGAACCCCCACACAGTGCCACCACAATAAGCCATTTCTAAAACTTTGGGACTCCAGCGAACCACAGTGAGAGCCATTATCCACAAATGTCGAAAACATGGAACAGTGGTGAACCTTCCCAGGAGTGGCCGGCCGACCAAAATTACCCCAAGAGCGTAGTGACGACTCATCCAAGAGGTCACAAAAGACCCCACAATAACATCCAAAGAACTGCAGGCCTCATTTGCCTCAGTTAAGGTCAGTGTTCATGACTCCACCATAAGAAAGAGAGTGGGGAAAAAATGGCCTGCATGGCAGAGTTCCAAGACGAAAACCACTGCTGAGCAAAAAGAACATAAAGGCTCGTCTCAGTTTTGCCAGAAAATATCTTGATGATCCTCAAGCCTTTTGGGAAAATACTCTGTGGACTGATGAAACAAAAGTTGAACTTTTTGGAAGGTGTGCATCGAATTACATCCGGCGTAAAAGTAACATCATCACAGCAGTCTGTCGGGGGCGACAATGACTGTTTCAACAGCATTTCAGAAAAGGAACATCATACCAACCGTAAAATATGGTTGTGGTAGTGTGATGGTCTGGGTCTGTTTTGCTGCTTCAGGAAGTGGAAGACTTGCTGTGGTAAATGGAACCATGAATTCTGCTGTCTACCACAAAATCCTGAAGGAGAATGTCCGGCCATCTGTTCATGACCTCAAGCTGAAGCACACTTGGGTTCTGCAGCAGGACAATGATCCAAAACACACCAGCAAGTCCACCTCTAAATGGCTTAAGAAAAACAAAATGAAGACTTTGGAGTGGCCTTGTCAAAACCCTGACCCGAATCCGATTGAGATGCTGTGGTATGACCTTAAAAAGGCGGTTCATGCTCGAAAACCTTCCAGTGTGGCTGAATTACAACAATTCTGGAAAGATGACTGGGCCAAAATTCCTCCACAGCACTGTAAAAGACTCATTGCCAGTTATCGCAAACGCTTGATTGCAGTTGCTGCTAATGGCGGCCCAACCAGTTATTAGGTTTAGGGGACAATCACTTTTTCCACATAGGGCCATGTAGGTTTGGATTTTTTTTCCCCTTAATAATAAACACCTTCATTTAAAAACTGCATTTTGTGTTTACTTGCATTATCTTTGTCTAACATTTACATTTGTTTGATGATCTGAAACATTTAAGTGTGACAAACATACAAAAAAATGAGAAATCAGAAAGGGGACAAACACTTTTTCACAAGACTGTATTTGATTTGGCAAGGATTATATGCCCGATGCCCTTCCTGACACAATCATCCCCATTTACCTGGGCTTGGGACCAGCACAATACTGGTTTTGTGCTTCCCCCATGGCTAGAAGTATCATTTTTATGGGCTTTGCTACGACCCAGCTGGGGTTTGAACTGACAACCTCCCCGCTGTGGGGCAGACACTCTACCACTAGGCCGCCAGTCCTAGGCGACTGCCCTAATTCTCACCAGTTTTATGCAAAATGATCATCAGGTAGGTCTGCATCAAGACCGGGCTCAAGGTCAGAAGATCTGAGCACTTGCATGATTTTATAAAAATTGTTAGACAATTGCCCTTATTCTCAACAAACTCACATCCAATCATCCTCAGGTTTGTCTGAATCCAGGTTGAGCTCAAGGTCAGAAGCTTCAAAGATCAGAAGATCTGGGCATTCGTGATTTCACAAAACTCGTTACTCCTACCAGGCAATTGCCCGTGTTTAACAAACTCATGCACAATGATCCTCAGGTGGGTCTGCGTCTATGCTGTGCTCAAGGTCAATGATCAGGCGATCTGAATGCCCTCGGGGTGATTTCATCAGGCTGGAATGAGCTACTCTATCACTGATGGTCTGGTCATAGAATACTGGCTGGAGAAAATAGTAACAAAATCTTAAAACTATTATTTAACATGGATCTGTCAACATAAGAGTTGCAATCTGACTTCTAGGCAGCAAGGAAAATACGGTTCTTATTTTATTATCCTTATATACAATTGCAATATATTTCAGAAGTGGTTTGGTTAACTGGTACTTTAAACACATTTTCTAACCAATAAAAAAAAACACTTCAAAGTTGTAAAGCTCTAACAATTTGGTAATGATGTTGAATGGCATTCTAATAAAACAAAAAAGCTGAATGAAGTACACCCAACATCACACACGCAGTATCATCTGCAGTAAAATAAAATAATGTTCAGCTCATCTAAAGTGAGAAAATAACTCTTAGCGGGTGTGTTCAGGGTCACCTGTGGCGAATCTCTTCTTCACCAGTGACATGCGGTAGCGGCTCCCCACCAGCTCCACATCCATGCCCGACAGCGACGCCCCAGAGCCCACAAACTGGACAGCCAGGCTGGGTGGAGGACCGCGGGGGACCTCGAGGCACTGCCAGCTGGCACACAGAGTCCCTGAGCCTGAGACAACAACAACACACACACAATGCACACAATCAGCTCTGATGTCGCTGTGAAGACAGACTCATTTTGTGGTTTAATGATTACACCTTAAACTATCAGATTTACACACAGAGAAAAGATGGAGTTTAGTTTCTCTACACATGTGAACTAGAAGTGAAAAATTCTATACAGAGTAATGCAACATAAAGAAAAAATGTGAATTTAAACACTGACTATTATTTTGTAAACGAATTTCCTGAAAATGTACACTTGTTTTACACATAGAAATAATATGACACTTCGACTTCAGCCTTTACCTTACTTTCTCCAAACACTAGTGAAAAAAATACTTAACATGCATTTATTAAAACTATATAGTTTGAAAATCAAACAAGCTGCTTTCTAAACAAACAAGCACTCAACACCGTTGTTTGACAACTCCGCACTGTCAGACATTATTAATCTAAAGCTGCACTTTTACCATTAAAGTCTCAAACATGAATATTTTCTAACTATTTGGGGGCATTATGACTTCACTGGATAAGTACGGTTTAGAGAAAGAGACAGGAAATGGAGTAAAGAGCAAGGGACATGCAGGGAAGACCACTCTGGCCAGGAGTTGAACCAGGGAACACTGCTGCAACAAGCTCCTGTGGTATTGTGGTGGTACGGGTGGGGGATTCTCCACCCAGAGAAGGCAGCTGGGGAAAGGGGGAACAATGGACCAAAGGAGGAAGTGTCACTGGGGGGTCTCAATCGGGATAGTAAGGACTATTCGCCCCTGGGGAGAGGAGAGAACACCGGAGCCGCTGGAAGAAGAAGGGTGTGAGAAGCAGTGCCGGCGTGATGTTATGTTAATGTGCCACACAGGTCTTTGTTCCAAACAATGCATTATGGTCAGAAGTTCCGGGTCTCCATGCATGGAATTAAAGGTATAAAAGGAGAATGCAGAGAGACCCAGGAGTTCTTTTACTTTACTGTATGTTGGAGAAGGAATAAAGTTCTTGTGTTGTCTAGCTCGTTGCCTCACCTGCTTCCTTTCTCCACATTGGTGACCCCAACGTGCCATGGAGAGCGAGCTGAGCACCGCACCAGAGACTACCTGGAGGGAGAGCACCAGCGCCGCGTGCGCCGTCTCAGTCAAGCTCCCAGACTTCTGGCTTCACAACCAGACTGCATGGTTTCTGCATATAGAAGCCCAGTTCTCATTCCACGGGATAACAACGGATGACACAAAGTATTACTATGTGGTTGCTGTGCTGGATGCGCGTGCCACGCCACAGGTGATAAGCCTGCTCCAGGAGCCGCCGGCCCAGGGGAAATATGGAGTGCTCAAGAGGATGCTACTCCAGTGCTACACCCTTTCTGACAGTGAGAGGGCAGAGAGACTCCTAACACATTCAGAGTTAGGGGACAGATCAGCTGTGGAGCTCGTGGAGAGCATGTTGGCACTGATGGGGAAGAATGACGAGTCTTTTCTGTTCACCCACATGTTCCTCAGTAACCTACCAGCCGCAGCGAGAGCAATCCTGGCCAACTCGCTGCTGCTGGTGACCAAGGACTACCGCGCACTGGCACAGGAAGCGGACTGCATCATTTTAGCGACCAGAAATCTTAGCGTGAATGCAGTGGCACCGGCATCCATGAAGGACTCCAGCGAGGACGAGGAGCCATTGGTGGTAGCCAGAGCAGACGTCAGGAGACGCAGGAATGGGGCAATCTGTTTCTATCATCACCGCTTGGGTTCGAATGCCCAATGCTGCCTGCCGCCATGCCAGTTCAAGAAGCCAGGAAGACGGCACGTTCAGCACTCAGTTGCAGCTGCAACCACTGGCAATAGGAACAGACTGCTTTTTGTCACGGACACACGTTCGGGGAGACTATTTTTGGTGGACTCCAGCTCTCAGAAGAGCCTCATCCTGCTGGTCAATGCAAACAGGGTAGCAGGAGGCAGCGGTCCTGAGTTCACGGCCGCCAACGGATCCACCATCAGGACTTTTTGCGAATTGACATTGATGATATGCTTGCACTGATGCAATTTTCAGTGGGACTTTGTGGTGGCTGCATGTTCCACCCCCACTTTAGGCGCAGGTTTTTTATGTGCTTATGGGTTGTTAGTCGATGTTGCTAATAGGTGATTATCGGATGCTGTTGCTTTTGCCTCACTGCCCTGCGCAGCTCGTGGAGCTGGGTCAACAACACTGGCTAACATTATAGCTCCAGGGGGGTAAGTACCAACATTTACTCGCACAGTTCCCAGCACTCACAGTCCCGACTTTTTCAGCTACAATAACGAAACACGGGGTCAAACATTTTATAACTACAAAAGGCCCGCCGGTGTTTGCACGACCTCAGTGCCTGGACGCAGCTAAACTGGCCAGCACAAGCGAGGAGTTTGCCAACTTAGAGCAGTTCGGCATCGTCGGGTGCTCCAACAACCTGTGGGAATCCCCGCTTCACATGGTGCCTAAGGCTGATGGGTCATGGCGACCCTGCGGCCATTTTCAGGGCTTGAACAACGCCACAGAACACGATCGGTATCCTATCCCGCACATCCAGGATTTTTCCGTGCACCTGGCTGGGGTGCATGTTTTTTCCAAAGTAGATCTGGTCCGCAATTACCACCAGGTCCCGGTGCACGCGGAAGATGTTTCGAAAACAGCGGTAATAACTCCTTTCGGCCTTTTTGAGTTTTTAAGCATGCCGTTTGGATTAAAAGGCGCAGCGCAGACTTTCCAGAGAATGATGGACGCAGTGCTTCATGACTTGTCCTTCGTTTTTGTCTACTTAGATGACATTCTGGTAGCTAGCGCGTCCAAGGAGGAGCACCGCCATCTCAAGACGGCTTTCCAGAGGTTGGAAGCGCACGGGCTGATAGTTAACCTGGCAAAGTGCCAGTTCGGTGTGCCAGTGATTGATTTTTTTGGGCCACTGCATTTCTCTGGAGGGTGCAATTCCATTACCGGATAAGGTGCACGCTGTGTCGGACTTTCCGCGTCCGCAGACCGTGAGGACACTACAGGAGTTTTTGGGAATGGTTAATTTTTATAACCGTTTCCTTCCCCGGGCAGCCCAGCTGATGCAGCTGTTGTATGCCGCACTTAAAAAAAAGAAGCCCGCGGAAACCAAACCAGCGCTTGCGGATGCCGCGTTGCTAGCCCATCCGGATTCGTCGGCATGGATAGTGCTCACTACAGACACGTCTGATGTTGCCATAGGAGCAGTGGTGGAGCAGTATATCTCCGGTGCATGGCAGCCGCTCGCATTTGTCAGTCGAACTTTGCGCGACAACGAATGCAAATACAGCACGTTTGGCAGAGAGTTGTTGGCTCTACACCTGGTGACGCGCCATTTCCAGTTTTGGCTAGAGGGGCGTGAGTTCACTGTGTTCATGGACCATAAGCCGCCGACGTACGCGATGTCCAAGGTCTCGGAACCGTGGTAGGCCCTGCAGCAACAGCATTTGGCTGTGATCTCGGTGTTTATGACCAACATTCAAGACGTTGCCGGTAAGCTTAACATCGTGGCCGATTGTCTGTCGCGAACGTTAGTCTCCCCGGTATACATGGGAGTAGATTTCCCTGCTATGGCTGCGGAGCAAGCCGGGGATGCAGACATTTGCGCGCTCCAGTCGGCGCCTACTGGATTAAGGCTGGAGAGCAGGGTGATGCAAGAAAGGTGCCCTCCCTTGCTCTGTGACGTCTCCACTGGCCACCTGCGCCCGGTGGTTCCGAGCTCTTGGCGCCGTCACATTTTTGAGTCAGTCCACTTTCTTTTGCATCCGGGTGTGCACACTTCGGTGAAGCTAGTGGGGGAGAAATTCGTCTGGCTGCACTTGTGCAAGGACGTAAAAGAGTGGGCTGCAGCTTGCTTTGCATGCCAGCGGGCCAAAGTACACAAGCACACCAGAGCCCCTCTCGAACCCTTCCAAATCCAGGCCAGAAGGTTCGACCACATCCACGTGGATTTGGTGGGACCTCTCCTACCTTCGGCAAGGGTTCATGCACCTTTTGACTATCGTGGACCGCACCACGCGCTAGCCTGAAGTGGTTCCGCTGACTTCTACCACATCTGCGGAAGTAGCTCGTGCCTTTTTGTCGGCTTGGGTTGCACGGTTTGGATCCCCGTCAGACATTGCTTCCGACAGGGGCCTGCAATTCATTCCGGAACTCTGGTCCGCGATGGCCCAGAGCCTGGGGGTCAAAATTCACCGCACTACGGTGTACAACCCCCAAGCTAATGGGTCATGCGAGTGTTTTCATAGGTTGCTCAAGGCAGCGCTCAGAGCTTCACTCACAGATACAAATTGGGTCGACCACCTGCCCTGGGTTCTTTTGGGGTTGTGCTCCGTGCCTAAAGAGAATTTGGCAGCCTCCTTGGCAAAACTCATGTTTTTTCAGCCGCTGCGGATCCCCAGAGAGTTTTTACCAGAAAACCCCGCACCCAAGGCTGATCTGCCCACGCAATTTTTGCACAGTACGGAGGTGTTTAACGTACCAGGCCCGGCCCACCATTGTTTTCTCCACACTTTCATCCCCAAGAGTTTACAGAACGCCAGCTTTGTTTTTGTGAGGCATGATGCACACCGGATTCCGCTGCGCCCACCGTACGACGGACCGTTCAGGGTGTTGGAACCCGGGGCAAAGCATTTTGTGTTAGACTTGGGGGGGCGTAGGGAGACCGTCTGCATTGATAGGCTGAAGCCCGCTTTTGTGTTGGCAGATGAGCAGGTGGTGTTGGCCCAGGATTCCCTGGTACGGACGCCCACCGTTAGCGGCCCCGCAAGATGGTGCTCCCTCGGTAGGGACCTGTGCCCGCGAAGCTGATGTGTTTCCACCCCCCTCCCTTTTTCCCCTCCATAAACTGACGTGCCCTCCTGTACACCTCGCCAGCAGGGTGTTTCGACTGGATCGGCGACCCACCGCTACGGGTGCCGGATCAAGCCCAAAGGACGGGGGGGTTAGTGCCCTTTCTGGGTGTTCGGGGTGGGGCTGTGTGGTGGTATGGGTGGGGGATTCTCCACCCAGAGAAGGCAGCTGGGGAAAGGGGGAACAATGGACTGAAGGAGGAAGTGTCACCGGGGGGGTCTCAGTCGGGACAGTAAGCACTATTCGCCCCCGGGGAGAGAACGCCGGAGCCGCTGGAAGAAGAAGGATGTGAGAAGTGGTGCCAGCGGGATGTTATGTTAATGTGCCACACAGGTCTTTGTTCCAAACAATGTATTATGGTCGGAAGTTCTGGGTCTCAATGCATGGAATTAAAGGTATAAAAGGAGAATGCATAGAGACCCGAGAGTTCTTTTACTTTACTGTATGTTGGAGAAGGAATAAAGTTTGTGTGTTGTCCAGCTTGTTGCCTCAACTGCTTTCTTTGTCCACAGTATCAGTCAAACACTGGGCCACCACCTGTCATAGAAATCATTATTTTGAAGAATATGAAGGATTCTGGGTGATCATTTGGGGATTCTGTCACTGACTCATAAACTAGACATGTTATTTTCTCTTTTACCATCTCATGCCACAGCAGTTTCCTATTCAGAGTTCTCCCAGCCAACAGCTTCACACACAGAGGTAATAACATATTACATTAACCATGAGTGTAGAAAAAGACAAAGGGGTGTGAGTTGCAAAGACACACACAGGTGAAATGATGATTTCATTTCAATTTTTCCTGACTTCTATCAGAGAGAGAAAATGTATTTATACCACATGGTTATGATAACAGTCAATTCTGTATTCAGCAGCACCTTCACTTTCATTTTGAACATGTTAACAAAAAGGCAATCATAGGTCCTCGAGATGTGGAAGACATCTCTGCTCATTTCTGCATCGGGAGGCAGTGAAGGCAAAATATCTCTGGTATTAAATAATGAGAAAATTAATTAGGAGACAGAAAACCAGATGAGAGTCATTTAAGCTAAGGGGTTGTGCAAGAGACAAGTTCTCATAAAAGTTTCCAGCTCAAATCTTTTGATTTAAAAATGCAGAAAAGTGGCAGGAGCCTCAGAGTTCTGACCTTTGCTGTGATTGGTCGGGGAGAGGTTGGGCAGTTTCCACAGAAGCCGCCGTTCTTCAGCATTCCTGCAGCGGGAGAGGTAAAAAGTGTTAACTTCAGCCTTCTGACATCCTTTATACTTAACTAGGTATCCATCATGGCCTTTTAAGATTTATATGGTGCTTTACATGTCAAATGACATTTCAAAGAGCTTACAGTGAGTCCATTATTCATTCACTCCAGACAGACACTGATAGTGGTAAACTACCTCTGTAGTCACAGCTACCCTGGGGCAGACTGACGGAAACATGGCTGCCTATCTGCGTCAACGGCCTCTCTGACCACTACCAAACATTTATATACATTCATACCCAGTGTCATGGACACTGGAGGCAAAGTGGGTAAATGTCTTGCAGAGGGACAAAACGGCAGGATGACTAGGGAGAGTGGGATTTGAACCGACCCGCTCTACCTCCTGAGCCACTGCCACCCCAAACATCATTTTCGCAAAACAATCTGTTAATAAAAGTCAAATAAATTGATAGAATAATTAACTTGCCTTGTTTCACATATTCCATCCATCCATCCATCCATCTTCTTCCGCTTAATCTTTTTCACATATTCATCTTTCACAAATGAAAAATGACATTCAGAGCACTGGCTGGCTGAATTTTTGTGCAAAGTCACCTGAAATTGAAACTGTCCCAGAATTTTCATAGATGTAAGTAACTATGGGATCAATATGAAAAACCTACATCAGTGGTTCCTCTGGCTAAAAGACCTTAGCACGGGGGTGGGGGGACAAAAGCACACGACACTGTTGTAACCGGAATATGTCAATTTTACAGTATTTATTTCTTTTTTTAAATTTTGCACAGTAACTTTGTACAACCAAGGCTTGAATCTTGGAATATTGGGCCAGTTGGGGTTCCACCCAGATGTCCTCTATTTGGACTTTTTACTGGTGTCATCCTGCTTTCCTTCCTTCCTTGCACCCTCTGTCTGAACACTTTCCTCTCCTTGGCTCCTCTCCTCTCTCTCACCTTTCCCTCTCTGAGCGCTGTCTAATTCAGGTCCTCTCTCTGTCTATGGTGCTATAGAAACATATTAGAAAATATCAAGTGTCATGTTTTGTCCTGCAGGATTTTTTTTTTTCATGATTTACACAAATAACGTAAATATGTATATTTTTTGTATTTTCATTAGTGTTTCTTTTTTCCATTGAGAAAGAGTAGGAAAGAGAAGGGGAAAAACATTCATAATAGTAATTATCACCCTTATTGTCATTCAACTGTACAACCAATCATGTACAGCAGAACGAGATTGTGTTTTACCTATCTACAGTGTAAATCACACACACCCCAAGTGCAGAATCAGAGGGCCGCTGCCATGTAAGGCGCCACCACAGAGTTCCCTCCTCCATTCCATTTATTGCTGAGCACCAAGCTGGACGGCAGGAAGTTCCACTTTTATATGGTCTTCAGCATGACCCGGCCGGGATTTGAACCCCTGCCTCCCGGGTGTGGGGCGGATGCTCTACCAACTGAGCCACCACTCCGGTAACACATACTTAAATTATATGATCAGCGGTAGGTATAGTAGCCAGAAATTCAATAGAAAGCAGTGTACTCCCCAAATTCTACCAACATGTTAAGTGTCCCACAAGAGGGGAAAGAACACTAGATCATGTTTACAGCAACATTAAGCACGCCTACAGAGCCACCCCCTCCCCCACCTTGGACAATCAGACCATCTCTCTCTGCTTCTAATACCTGCCTACACCCCCCTTAAGGTGGATTCACACTACAACGTTTGGACCGACTTTTACTGGTGTTTTGGCAAACGTCTGGCTCTGCGGGCAAAGTTAATGATTGCTGTTGTTTGTTGGCAAATGCTGGCGAAAGTTGTGTACTTGGAAAATTTTCAGCCTGCTGAAAATTTGCTGACATTTGGAAATACACGTTTGTGAAAGCCGTGCTCAGTTTGTCAAAGTTCCTGAGCGCTGGGCTAAGTTATTCAGAGTTTACCTAAGTCAGCCTAAGTTAAAGCTGGGTTCACATTTGCATTTGGACCAACTTTTACAGACGTTTTGAAAAATCAGAGAAATACTCAGTGTAGATAAGCTGACATCAGTGTCAGGTGATGCTCATATAAAGATCAGTGTTTGTGGAGGCTTCCTGCCATCCTGGACCTCTTCTGGAGTGAACACATCTCCCTTGGGCATATGTTTCAGTATTTATTTTCGTTTGATATTCTGTGTAGTTACTTCTGCATACCCTTTTCCCCTGTTCATTCATTCATTCATCTAAAACAATAACAAAATAATGCAAAGAATCCAACACTAAGTCCACAATTAAAATGTGAATGTGGATGGGGGAAAAAAAACTATTAATGAATCATCATATAAATAAAATGACGAGTGATTATATTTTGACTGTTACACCTCTCTCCATTAAAGTAACATAAAATCCCATTAAATGTCATTTACTTTTTACACCACATCAGTGCTGTTTGATTCCCACAATGGAAGTGAACCAATAAATCCTGGAGAATGATTACGCACGGAGCAGAAAATTAAGAACAGTAAATTTCTCAATGAGGAGATTTTTTTTTTCTTTTGGGCTGTCACATTTTTGAGAGTAGACAGACTGACTGAAAATTTCACAAAAAACCTTTATTCCACGGACCAAGAAAATGTTTTTTCAGACAGCAAAAAAACCCCAAACAAACAAAAAAAAAAAAACCCTGTTCTTTCCAAGGCAATCAGTAATCTGTACTGGCAAAAGACACGTTTGCGCAGCAGCACAGCCTAGTAGTAGAAAAATAACACTGCAAAGACACAAAACCACCCACCAAACCACACCCTTCACCTGCAAACAAACCCACAAACTCACAAATGTCCATTATATATATAAAAGGGATGTAACGGTTTTATATATATATAAGGGATGTAACGGTTTTTGTATTTGTATTCAAATTTTTCGGTACGGAACCTTCAGTTCAGTGCAGAGGTGTACCGAGATTCCACACGGACCATATTGAGTGACGGATATGAAGTGTAAACTGCCTCACGCCAGACTTGTAAACAAACAGTTCAGCCCTGCACAGAAAAGCCAGAGCTTGAAGACAGACCAAGTTAAGTGAATAAGAGGAAAACAGCATCGGCTATGCTTTTGTCAGTATGTTTACCTTGTTAACTCATTTGAAATGGCACCAAACGAACGTGCAGCACAAAAAACAAAACAAAAAAAAATTAGCGCGGTACAAGCGCAGCTTCCAGTGGCATTTAGACGGCCTCTCCAGGGCTTTTCAGATAGAGCCAAAGCAATAATAAATGCCACTGGTGTTTTTATAGCAGCAGATCTAAGGCCATATTCAGTTGTTGAGAACACCGGGTTTAAACACATGCTGAGGACTGGTATTTTCAGCTAGAAAATAATACCATTATGGCGCATATTTAAGGCGCATATATTGTATTCATATCCCCCGCATTCACCTAGTAGGAATGACGGTGCATATTCCAGAAGCTTCACGTCTTAAGGACCAAAGAGGACCTGACCCTGTGAGGACCTACGGGAGGTGTGAAGTTGGCCTTGCAGGAGATGTGAAGCTGGAGAGAATGCCCCAGCAGGAGCCCCAGACACTAGAGGGTCAGAGGACAATGGAGACGCCAAGGAGCCTCGGGCGCTGGATGTTTACCTAAGACTGTGGGTTGGGGGTGTGTGATTTGATGTGGGGGGATTTGTGTCTGGTGAGACTATAAGAGCTGTGTTGGATGATTGCTCTGTCTCTTTCCTGAGATCCTGTTCTTGTTAGAGGATGTGATCTTGCAATAAACCAACCCTGAGAAATAAACTCAGCCTCGTTTGTGAAAGTCATCCTCTACACTGGTGACTTACGACAAACCATGGCCGGTGGCGACGGTTTTTCCGCACCGGACTCTTCAGGGGCCAACCGGGTTAATGCAGCTACCACACTACAGCTGCCCGATTTCTGGCAACATAACCCGCGCTCCTGGTTTACCACTGTGGAGGCGCAGTTCCACCTTCGGGGAATCTCAGCGGACGCAACGAGGTTCTACCATGTCGTCGCGAAGCTGGACAGCCTCACAGTGCAGCGGGTGGAGAGCCTGACCAACCACCCGCCCCAAGACGACAAGTATGGCGCACTGAAAGCCGCCCTCATTCGAGCCTTCACTCCCTCGCTGGGAGAGCAAGCAGAGAAGCTCCTGGCGCTGACAGAAGGGGAAGCGGACAGGCCGGCAGATCTGATGGCGAAGATGATGAGCCTGAGAGGCGAAGATGACGACAGCTTTATCTTCGCCCACCTCTTTCTCAGAACGCTACCGCCAGCAGTGAGAGTCACCCTGGCCAGCTCACAACTACTCAACAACCGTGACTACCACGAGCTGGGCCAGGAGGCGCAGCGGCTCGTCGACGCCCATAGACGGCACGCAGCCACGACGGCAGCAGCAGAGCTGAACGCACCCCCGCGAGACGAGGGGAGACCAGAGGCTGCAGCACCGGACCCACTGACGTCAGCAGCAGCAGAGGCCAGGAGAAGCGGAGCTGACAACACCCTCTGTTTCTACCATCGTCGCTTCGCCGAGAGAGCGCGCAGATGCATCCCACCGTGCCGATACAAGCGCCAGGGAAACGCCAAGACCGAGAGCCGGTAGCAGCTGCGACTCTTGGCGCGAAGAACAAGCTGCTTTTCGTGACAGACGCAAATTCAGGGAAGGAATTCCTGGTGGACACAGGCTCCCAGCTAAGTTTTGTCAAGCCTTCCTATGCGGACCTGCTGACGCCTGCCAGCGGACCCCTGGTGTTAGCGGCGAATGGCTCCACGATCAAAACCTATGGGGAGAAGATGCTCCTCCTATCCCTCCACGGCCGCACCTTCGAGTGGACCTTCGTTGTAGCTGCAGTTAGCAACAACATGCTAGGTGCTGACTTTTTATGCTCAAACAGTTTATTGGTTGATCTTACTAATAGACGTATTGTAAATGCACTGTCTTTCCACTCTATCTCCTGTACAGCTCGGGTGGCCCTGCCTTCTGCACATCCCAATGTCACAGCTGCGGGTGGTAAGTTTCATGCACTACTCAATCAGTTTCCAGCACTCACGGTCCCAACATTTTCAGCGTCGGTTGCCAAACACGGGGTCGAGCATTTCATAACTACCTCTGGCCCCCCTGTTTTTGCAAAAGCTCGGCGCTTGGACCCAGCTAAACTGGCCATCACGCGCGAGGAATTCGCCAACTTGGAAAAACTGGGCATTGTTAGACGCTCTAACAGCCCTTGGTCGTCACCCCTGCATATGGTCCCCAAGGCTGACGGCTCGTGGCGCCCTTGTGGTGATTTCCGCAGATTAAATAATGCTTCAGCACACGACCGCTACCCGATTCCGCACATCCAGGATTTTTCGGCACATTTGGCGGGGGCGCGCATCTTTTCCAAAATAGATTTGGTGCGCGGTTATCACCAAGTCCCAGTCCGCGCGCAAGACATACCCAAAACGGCAGTTATAACCCCTTTCGGGCTTTTCGAGTTTTTGCGCATGCCTTTCGGCCTCAAAGGCGCCGCTCAGACGTTCCAACGCATGATGGATGCAGTATTGCGCGGCCTCCCTTTCGTGTTCGCCTATTTGGATGATATTATGGTAGCCAGTGCATCCGAAGTCGAACACGAACGCCACCTCACAGCCGTTTTTCAGAGGCTGACAGAACACGGGCTGATAATTAACCCAGCGAAATGCCAATTCGGGGTAGCGCAAATCGATTTTTTGGGGCACCGTGTGTCTCCAGAAGGCGCGGTCCCGCTGCCTGATAAAGTGCGCGTGATAACGGATTTCCCCCAACCGCAGACAGTTAAAGCACTGCAAGAATTTTTGGGGATGGTCAATTTTTATAACCGCTTCCTCCCCAACACGGCACAGCTCATGCACCCATTGTACGTGGCACTAAAGAAGCAAAAACCTGCAACTAAGGTCGAGTGGTCCCCGGACCGGGAGCGCGCTTTCTCCCAGGTTAAATCGGCCCTCGCGAACGCTGCATTATTGGCACACCCGGTGCCAGCAGCTCGCATGGCGCTAACCACGGACGCTTCCGACGTGGCAGTGGGGCGGTTGTCGAGCAACTGGTAGCAGGGAGCTGGCAACCACTTGCATTTTTCAGCAAAACATTGCGCGATAACGAGCGTAAATACAGCGTGTTTGATAGGGAGCTTTTAGCCCTGCATTTGGCCATCCGCCACTTTCAGTTCTGGTTGGAAGGGCGCCGTTTCACCGCGTTTGTAGACCACAAACCATTAACATTTGCAATGGCTAAAATTTCAGAGCCTTGGTCGGGCCGACAACAGAGACAGCTGGCCGCGATTTCGGAGTTTACCACCGACATTCAACACGTGGCGGGCAAACACAATGTAGTGGCAGATTGTCTCTCGTGCGCAGTTCCAATGCCAGGCCCCCAGGGGGCAGGCTCGGCGGCTGTAGACACGGGCCAGACTCGCAACGCGGAAGCGCTCGCAGACCCGGTCTGCGTTGGGTTAGATTATGCAGCCATGGCCGCCGAGCAGGTTAATGATGCGGATGTGCGCGCGCTCCAGTCTGGGCCAACAGGGCTAAGGCTGGAGCACAGGGTGTATCAAAGAGGTATGCCCCCTCTAATCTGCGATATCTCCACGGGGCGCCCCCGCCCCGTGGTCCCAGCTGCGTGACGTCACCGCGTTTTTGACTTAATACATTCACTGGCACATCCAGACGTTCACGCATCGATCAAAATGGTGGGAGAGAAATTTGTTTGACCGGGGCTGCGTAAACAAGTCAAAGAATGGGCCGCAGCCTGCGCAGCGTGTCAAAAAGCAAAGGTACACAAGCACACGCGGGCCCTTCTAGAACCTTTTCACATCCCAGCCAAACGCTTCGACCACGTGCATATCGACTTGGTGGGACTCCTCCCGCTGTCACAGGGGTTCACACACCTTCTAACTATGGTGGAGGCGTTCCCCCTGGCGTCAACCACAGCAGCAGACGTTGCGCGCGCTTTTTTAACGGCTTGGGTCGCGCGCTTTGGAGTCCCGTCGGACATAACGTCTGACAGAGGACCCCAATTTGTTTCCGAGCTCTGGTCATCCATGGCACTCAGCCTGGGGGTGAAAATTCATCGCACAACTGCAAATAACCCCCAGGCCAACGGTTTGTGCGAACGCTTTCACCGGTCATTGAAAGCAGCCCTCAGAGCGGCTCTCACGGACACAAATTGGGTTGATAAACTTCCATGGGTTTTATTAGGGTTGCGTTCAGCACCTAAGGAAGATTTGCAAGCCTCTCCGGCCGAGCTAGTCTTCGCCCAACCTCTCCGGTTACCGGGAGAATTCCTTCCTGAGAACCCCGCACCAGATCGCCCCCCCACTCAGCTGCTGCAGAGCGACGCGGGATCAAACACCCTCCCCGGCCCAATTCATCAAAGTTTCCCACGCGTTTTCGTGCCTAAAGCCTTAAAGAATGCAGAATTCGTCTTTGTTAGACACGACGCACAGAGGGTAGGTTTAAGACCACCTTATGATGGACCGTTCAGAGTGTTAGAAACCGGGGAAAAGCATTTTTTGCTCGATTTGGGAGACAGAAGGGAATTAGTCTGCATTAACAGACTCAAACCCACTTTTGTGTTAGCTGATGAACAAGTGCAGTTAGCCAGGGCCCCCCGCCGCGGCAGGCCGCCGGGGAGACACTCTGCTAAGCTTCCACAAGGATGTGCTAACGACTCTAATTCACAGATGCAAGAAGCGGCTACTGGAAGGTCGAAACCGGCTTACAGCAGATATGGCAGGCAATTGAAGCCCAAGCAGCCGGAAGTGTGATGTGTTGTGCCTTTTTTTGCTGTTCTGTGTATTATGTTATGATGCTATGCATATTGGGGTGCACTTTGTCCTTATTTAGACGTTTGGGGGGGGGGGGGGTTATATGGCGCATATTTAAGGCGCATATATTGTATTCATATCCCCCGCATTCACCTAGTAGGAATGACGGTGCATATTCCAGAAGCTTCACGTCTTAAGGACCAAAGAGGACCTGACCCTGTGAGGACCTACGGGAGGTGTGAAGTTGGCCTTGCAGGAGATGTGAAGCTGGAGAGAATGCCCCAGCAGGAGCCCCAGACGCTAGAGGGTCAGAGGACAATGGAGACGCCAAGGAGCCTCGGGCGCTGGATGTTTACCTAAGACTGTGGGTTGGGGGTGTGTGATTTGATGTGGGGGGATTTGTGTCTGGTGAGACTATAAGAGCTGTGTTGGATGATTGCTCTGTCTCTTTCCTGAGATCCTGTTCTTGTTAGAGGATGTGATCTTGCAATAAACCAACCCTGAGAAATAAACTCAGCCTCGTTTGTGAAAGTCATCCTCTACACCATCTGTTGTGTTGTTATGGGACATATTGTGTGACATGGGTGGTGGCTCTGCCTTTCCGATTCCGCTGCCACCCGGGATACAAGAGGGCTGTGAGGAAGAGGGGCGGTCTCTTTTGGCATTCTCTCAGCCTGAGGGCAGCGCCTGTATTGTGAGAGTGAGTCACAATTAAAGTCATGTCTCGTTCATCGCCCGGTCTCGTCCTTGGCTCCTTTTACCAACATAACATTTGGCGACGAGGATAAATAATATGGATGCGGGAGTTGCTTCAATTCGGCCATTTCTAGAGTTTCCTGGTAGGCCGCCCGTCCCTTGAGAGAGGTGGTTTGCTGCTTTTCAAAATTATTTAGTGGCATTGGACCTTCGAAGACTGGAGAAGCTGCAGGCACGAGCACTGTTGGTTCACAACTTAGGAATGGAAGGACAGCGTATCCTTAGTACTTTGGGTGAGTGTGCTAGCTTTGAGGAAGTGGCTGAGCTAATGGTGCAACGTCATCGTCTGGAGGATCCAGTTTCGGCAGCGCCACCAGTGGACTGGCGAGTCAGTGCAGCGGTCTGTAGCAGACCTACGTCAGCTGGCCAAGGACTGTCAGTCTGGAGCGTTAGAGGAAGAGATGGTCCGCAACCAGTTGGCGGAACATACTGTTTGCCCGGTGACAAGGTCGAAGCTCCTCACACACTCGGGCGAGCTGATGTTAGCCATGTTCATCGAGTTAGCTCAACAGTTTGAAGCAGGAGACAAGCTATCACGGGAGCTCAGCGAGACAGCAGCCACCGCCATTTTGAACTACAGTCGAGGGCACAAGCAATGGACCTGGACAGTGACGCTGGCGCGGAGAATGATGAAGAATGCGCTAATGCTGTAAGGATGAGGTCCGCCCCGGGACTGCCCAGGTGCTTGGGTTGTGGGTCCACCAAGCACCGTTATAAGGCTAGAGAGTGTCCGGCAAGAGGAAAACACTGCGGCAAGTGCGGACTCCTGCATCATTTTGCCAGGGCATGCTACAGATTCGAGCGAGGAGATCCGAGACGTGACAAGGGTCCCCCTGCCCCAACTCCCACAGTTATCCACATCGTATCCCTAAGCACTGACGGCCGTTCCTATTGTATGGTGGAACTGGACGGGGTGACGGTGCCGTTGCTGACTGACACGGGAGCAGTGAGGTCCGTGTTGAATTGGCCAACCGTGAGGAGTTTCTTCCCACAGTATCGAGTGAGAGGTGGTGCCACTGTGTGGTTATGGTGGAGGAAGATTGGCCACGATGGTATCGGTGGAACTGACGGCAAGGTACAAGTCGGCGGAGGTGTCCAGCTTGAGGTTCATCGTGACTGCCTGTGGAGAGAACATTATGGGGTGTGATTTATTTTATGGGTTGGGCTTCACCATCACCAGCAGTGTTGGAGAAGAGTGGTCGGGCTGTGGTCTGTGGGACCGGCCATTTCCGCGAATGATGGACAGAGCTGTGTGGGATGAACCTTTGCCTAGTATTCTGGATGATAAGCGGGACCAACCTCACCCAGGGCCATCACAGGAGGGTACCGGTGCCAGTGCCCAAGTAACCCCAGCTGAGGGAACTGGGCGGCGCGGTGGGATGTCCGTGATGGTGGGTGGCGCTGAGTGGATGGCTCATTCTGCTCCCGGCGTTCGGCTGAAAGGTACCGGTGAGCAGGGGGTCACAACGGCTTCACCAGCAGCAAAAATGAAAGAGAGCGGGGCAGGACCGGCTGGCACGGTGAAACGACGTGGCAAACAGGGACACTGGAAGCCGAGTAGGGCCCCTCTGGGAGTCGCGGATGTGGTCCACTGATCGAGAGGTGTTCGGGCAAACGCCAACAAGAAGATGACCAGGGGCGGCTGCAGGTGTTGGCTGTTGGGGAGGATGCCTACCTCCAACTATCTGATGGCTCGTGGAGGCATCCCAATGAGCTGCAGCGCGCTCGTGAGAAGGAGAAAGTGTTTGGACCTCGACGTGGGTCGTCCCCAGGAGCGAAGAAAAGAAGGCGCACCGGAGTGGAGCCGTCTGACAGTTTTCTGAGGGGTGGTTCCTCTCTGGGGGCAGACTGATGGTGGGGCAGCGTATACGATGTGTGGTAATGGAAATGGGGGACAACCATGTTGTATACAAGTTCTGTTAATGGGATTGTTTTGTGCTTTATATTATTTATTTTAGGAATGCGGCAATTTTCTGTTTAGTGGACTGTCTCTCTAGTATAGACAGCAGAATAATCCGTCCTGCCGTGTGGGAGTGGAACAGTAGTCCACCTGTTCTCCCTTAGTTTTAGTTGTTTTGTGTGAATGTGATAGGCCTTTAAGTATTTCTGTTTAGTTTTAGTGCGTGATTCGGGTTCTAATTGGGGAGAGTCTCGATTGTATGCATGTGTTTTGGACCATTTTTTTTGAAGGGGGGGGTGTTGTGTTGTTATGGGACATATTATTGTGTGACATGGGTGGTGGCTCTGCCTTTCCGGTTTTGCTGCCACCCGGGGTATAAGAGGGCTGTGAGGAAGAGGGGTGGTCTCTTTTGGCCTCCTCTCAGCCTGATGGCAGCGCCTGTATTGTGAGAGTGAGTCACAAATAAAGTTGTGTCTAGTTCAACGCCCGGTCTCATCCTTGGCTCCTTTTACCAACATAACACCATCCTTTTAAGAAAAAACTAAATCTGTTAATGCTGCCCTTGAAGCCAATGTTTTTCAGGGTGCCTTGGTATGTTCATAGTATGTTCAGATTTTTGTGGGACATTATTTAATTTAACTTCTTAATTGTCCAAAAAATTGCAAATAATTTGCTGTTGTTGTGCATGAGTGCCTTCAGAACCTATATACAACAATGACAAATTATTGACCAGTTAACAAGTGAAATAAGATAATTAATTTCCCACAGAAACCTGAACATACCAGAGCACCCTGGTTAAAAACACTGCTTCAGGCAATAAGAAACTTTAATTTCCTCAAAACAAAAGAATTATTCAGACTATTCAAACTTCTATTGTTGCACTTGTCTGCATCGTTCATTTGCTAAAAAGACAATTTATTTGTTTTACTGTATACATTTTATTTATTGGAGAATTTACTGCTGGCAGTTTGCAGGGTTTTTTTTTTTTTTTTGTCAAAGCTGTTTCCGCTTATACAAAAGATAAGCAGTTTTATGTTCTGCACTTTGTTTCTTTACTGTACCAAAAATGAAGCGAACCGTAACCTTAAAATCAAGGTACGTACCGAACTGTGATTTTAGCATACCGTTACACCCCATATATATATATATATATATATATATACAGTGGGGCAAAAAAGTATTTAGGCAGCCACCAATTGTGCAAGTTCTCCCACTTAAAAGATAAGAGAGGTCTCCAATTTTCATCATAGGTATACCTCAACTATGAGAGACAAAATGAGAAAAAAAAAATCCAGAAAATCACATTGAAGGATTTTTAATGAATTAATTGGTAAATTCCTCAGTAAAATAAGTATTTGGTCACCTACAAACAAGCAAGATTTCTGGCTCTCACAGACATGTAATTTCTTCTTTAAGAGGCTCCTCTGTTCTCCACTCGTTACCTGTATTAATGGCACCTGTTTGAACTCGTTATCAGTATAAAAGACACCTGTCCACAACCTCAAACAGTCAGACACCAAACTCTACTATGGCCAAGACCAAAGAGCTGTCAAAGGACACCAGAAACAAAATTGTAGACCTGCACCAGGCTGGGAAGACTGAATCTGCAATAGGTAAGCAGCTTGGTGTGAAGAAATCAACTGTGGGAGCAATTATTAGAAAATGGAAGACATACAAGACCACTGATAATCTCCCTCGATCTGGGGCTCCACGCAAGATCTCACCCCATGGGGTCAAAATTATCACGAGAACGGTGAGCAAAAATCCCAGAACCACATGGGGGGACCTAGTGAATGACCTGCAGAGAGCTGGGACCAAAGTAACAAAGGCTACATCAGAAACACACTACGCCGCCAGGGACTCAAATCCTGCAGTGCCAGACGTGTCCCCCTGCTTAAGCCAGTACATGTCCAGGCCCGTCTGAAGTTTGCTAGAGAGCATTTGGATGATCCAGAAGAGGATTGGGAGAATGTCATATGGTCAGATGAAACCAAAATAGAACTTTTTAGTAAAAACTCAACTTGTCGTGTTTGGAGAAGAAAGAACACCATACCTACTGTGAAGCATGGGGGTGGAAACATCATACTTTGGGGCTGTTTTTCTGCAAAGGGACCAGAACGACTGATCCGTGTAAAGGAAAAAATGAATGGGGCCATGTATCGTGAAATTTTGAGTGAAAACTGGTCCTCTGTGGACCACCATTGTGGTCCTCAATGGTCCTCTCCGGCATACAACTAGGAACATACCGGTCGCTATGGAGGGTGAGAATATGTATGGGCACATAATCATACCATGTAGGATAACTAAGTAGACGGTTATGCTGTTTCATTCCATCTAGCAACAATGCTCTGCACTGTGTGTGTTTATATATTTGCATATTTATTCCATCTAGCTACAATGCTCCGTACTGTGGGTGTTTATATATTTATATATCTACATATTATTCCATCTAGCTACATTGCTCCGCACTGTGTGTGTTTATATACTTGCATATTTATTCCACCTAGCTGCAATGCTCCGTACTGTGGGTGTTTATATATTTACATATTTATTCCATCTAGCTACAATGCTCTGCACTGTGTGTTCATATATTCATATATTTATTCCATCCAGCTACAATGCTCTGCACTGTGTGTCTGTGTGTGTGTGTATATATATATATTTTATAGTAATACGTACATATGTTTATTAGCTGCTCTTGCTTGCTTGTTTTTTTTTTTTTTTTCTCTTGCCTTCTGATTGTTGCTCTGAGTGTTGCTATCCCTGTGCTGTTGCAATCCTGGAATTTCCCCGTTGTGGGACTAATAAAGGCTTATCTTATCTTATCTTATCTTAAAACCTCCTTCCACCAGCAAGGGCATTGAAGATGAAACGTGGCTGGGTCTTTCAGCATGACAATGATCCCAAACACACCACCCGGGCAACGAAGGAGTGGCTTCGTAAGAAGCATTTCAAGGTCCTGGAGTGGCCTAGCCAGTCTCCAGATCTCAACCCCATAGAAAATCTTTGGAGGGAGTTGAAAGTCTGTGTTGCCCAGCGACAGCCCCAAAACATCACTGCTCTAGAGGAGATCTGCATGGAGGAATGGGCCAAAATACCAGCAACAGTGTGTGAAAACCTTGTGAAAACTTACAGAAAATGTTTGACCTCTGTCATTGCCAACAAAGGGTATATAACAAAGTATTGAGATGAGCTTTTGTTATTGACCAAATACTTATTTTACCGAGGAATTTACCAATTAATTCATTAAAAATCCTTCAGTGTGATTTTCTGGATTTTTTTTTTCTTATTTTGTCTCTCATAGCTGAGGTATACCTGTGATGAAAATTGGAGACCTCTCTCATCTTTTAAGTGGGAGAACTTGCACAATTGGTGGCTGACTAAATACTTTTTTACCCCACTGTATATATATATATATACAGTATATATATATATATACTGTATATATATATATATATATATCTCCCATGCATTAAAAATTAAAAAAAAAAAACCATGTCATACATACCATGTTATCACCAAACAAATGCTGTACATTGTCCTCTTACACATACTGTACAGTGCATCCGGAAAGTATTCACAGCACTTCACTTTTTCCATTTTTTTAATCCCTTATTCCAAAAGGGATTAAATTCATTTTTTCCCTTCAAAATTCTACACACTATATCCTATAATGACAATGTGAAAAATTATTTTTTGAGATTTTTGCAAATTTATTACAAATAAAAAACTAAGAAATCACATGTACATAAGTTTTCACAGCCTTTGCCATGAAGCTCAAAATTGAGCTCAGGTAGATCCTGTTTCCACTGACCATCCTTGAGATGTTTCTACAGCTTAACTGGAGTCCACCTGTGGTAAATTCAGTTGATTGGACATGATTTGGAAAGGCACACACCTGTCTATATAAGATCCCACAGTTGAAAGTGCATGTCAGAGCACAAACCAAGCATGAAGTCAAAGGAATTGTCTGTAGAGCTCCAAGACAGGATTGTCTCGAGGCACAAATCTGGGCAAGGGTACAGAAAAATTTCTGCTGCTTTGGAGGTCCAAATGAGCACAGTGGCCTCCATCATCCGTAAATAGAAGAAGTTCGGAACTACCAGGACTCTTCCTAGAGCTGGTCAGCCGTCTAAACTAAGCAATCGGGGGAGAAGGGCCTTAGTCAGGGAGGTGACCAAGAACCCCATGGTCACTCTGTCAGAGCTCCAACGTTCCTCTGTGGAGAGAGGAGAACCTTCCAGAAGGACAGCCATCTCTGCACCAATCCACCAATCAGGCCTGTATGGTAGAGTGGCCAGATGGAAGCCACTCCTTAGTAAAAGGCACATGGTAGTCCACCTAGAGTTTGTCAAAAGGCACCTGAAGGACTCTCAGACCATGAGAAACAAAATTCTCTGGTCTGATGAGACAAAGATTGAACTCTTTGGCGCGAATGCCAGGCGTCATGTTTGGAGGAAACCAGGCACCGCTCATAACCATGCCAATGTTGGTAGCAGCATTATACTGTGGGGATGTTTTTCAACAACAGGAACTGGGAGACTAGTCAGGATAGAGGGAAATATGAATGTAGCAATGTCCAGAGACATCCAGGATGAAAACCTGCTCCAGAGCGCTCTTGACCTCAGACTGGGGCGACGGTTCTTCTTTCAGCAGTACAATGACCCTAAGCACACAGCCAAGATGTCAAAGGAGTGGCTTCAGGACAACTCTGTGAATGTCCTTGAGTGGCCCAGCCAGAGCCCAGACTTGAATCCAGTTGAACATCTGAATCGGTGAATTCAAAAAGGGCCCAAGTCCCCACTGAAAAAGTGTGGACTTGGGCCCTTTTTGAATTCACCGATTCATCTCTGGAGAGATCTGAAAATGGCTGTGCACTGATAGTTCCCATCCAACCTGATGGAGCTTGAGACGTGCTGCAAAGAGGAATGGGCCAAACTGCTCAAAGATAGGTGTGCCAAGCTTGTGGCATCATATTCAAAAAAAACTTGAGGCTGTAATTGTTGCCAAAGGTGCATCAACAAAGTATTGAGCAAAGGCTGTGAATACTTATGTACATGTGATTTCTTAGTTTTTTTATTTTTAGTAAATTTGCAAAAATCTCATAAAAACTTTTTCACATCGTCATTATGGGGTATTGTGTGTAGAATTTTGAGGAAAAAATGAATTTAATCCCTATTGGAATAAGGCTGTAATATAACAAAATGTGGAATAAGTCTGTAATATAACAAAATGTTGAAAAAGTGAAGCGCTGTGAATACTTTCCGGATGCACTGTACATTTTCTTTTTTTTAAATTCCCCCTTCTCTCTATTTCTTTTTCATTCCTGCATGTCTGAACTGAGTTTTGATCTAAAAACATTGGTTTTCACCAGTATTTCAGTCAACGTTTGATAATGGAGCTTAACTTAGGCTGACTTTGGCAAACTCTGCATAACTTAGCCCAGCGCTCAGAAACTTTCACCAACATTTATTTCAAAACGTCGCCAAATTTTCAGCATGCTGAAAATTCTCAACGAATACAACTTTTGCCAGCGTTTGCCAACAAACACCAATTATTATCAACTTTTATCAACTTTTGCCAGCAGAGCCAGACGTTTACCAAAACATTAGTAAAAGTTGGTCCAAACATTGTAGTGTGAATCCACCCAAAAAAGCAGGTCCAGGATGGCAGGAAGCCTCCACAAAAGCTGATCTTTATATGAGCGTCACCTGACGCTCATGTCAGCTGAAATGCGCTGAGTATTCCTTTGCTTAAAGGCCAAATGCCACGTAACAGGGTACTTTAAATATCTTGAAACTAGATATAAAAGGGAACCGATCCGTTCGGGTCTTGGTGCATATGCTTCAGTAACAACGGAATATTCGTTAATTTAAAACTGCCGTGCTTGGCCTGACACGGCCCCTGGAATCGCCTGGGGAAGAAGGCGGAAGTGACGAAATCGATTGTACCCTAGTTTGATGCTTGGGGTATTTCAATTGATTGTTTATATGGAAACTGGAAGGTTGAAGTGAGCAACAAGAAAGAAAAAATTGGATATTTCACCCATACCTTAAAACGGGACTATCAGGGACAGCTGGGTAATAAGGGACACTTCTCCGGGAAATGTTTTCATACCTGTCAAGTGAGACGTTTTCGCTGTACTTCAACACCGTAAAAAGCGGCTATAAGGAACGGCGGAGCAACAAGGCACACCTCTCTGGGAAATGCCCCAAATGCAACTCGTGTTGTTATTGTCAAATATTTTAAGGATTCATGGATATTTGACAATAACAACACAACTCAGCGTCCAGCGCAAAATAAAAAAAAAAAAGCAGAATTCTGTATTTGTCAGGCGATCTCTGTCTGTTCCGCAACCGCTGCACAGCTGAACGTGTTAAACCATTGTCCTAATGACTTCTCATTGTAGTGAGAATAGCTCAAGCTGAGCGATCAGCCCGCCCAGACAATTAAACTAATGACTGACTCCACACTTCGAACAGTAGTGATAATAGCTCAAGCTGAGCGATCAGCCCGCCCAGACAATCAAACTAATGACTGACTCCACACTTCTCGTTGTAGTGATAATAGCTCAGGCTGAGCCAGCACCAGCTGTGGGGGATCACACACAGGAGTGCTCCTCAAGACACTCAATTTTTTTTCCCGTATGTTTTTGTTTTGGGCGTACAGAAATGGCAATACGCCCATTTTTGCTAAAATTGCATTTTCCCCGTATTTTCCTTAAAATATTTGACAATAACAACACGAACTACATTTAAAACATTTCCCAGAAAAGTGTCCACCACTGCGCCGTCCCCCACAGCCGCGCTTGGCACCAAAATACGGCGAAAACGTCTGACTTGACAGGTATGAAAACATTTCCCAGAGAAATGTCCATTATTACTCCGCTGTCCCTTATAGCCGCGTTTTACGGTATTAAAATACAACGAAAACGTCTCACTTGACAGGTATGCGCCTCCATTTTCATATTGATCTGGTCAATTTCTTGACAGCAGCGGCTCTCCTCCACTGTAATAATAATGGCTTCCGAAAAATCAATATTTATGGGGCGCCCTGGACAGACCCCCTTCGGTTTCGCAATTCTGGAGGCGATTAATGTCCAGTTCAGTGACATTTTCCACTGGTTCTGCTCTCTGGTCATCGTTGGAACTGTTGTCATCAGACAAAGCATCTGATTCCGTCTCGGACGGCTCGAACCGGTAAGGTTCTATGCCTCTGTCACTGTCTGAACCACTGACAAAAAAAAAAGACAAAACTAAACTAATTTGTTCACAATCGTTGTCACTTTCCGTCATGATTGTCCAATGTTGATAAGTATGAATGTGGATAGGCAGGGCAGCCAGGGTACAACTGGTGATGTCAAAAACATGGGCGTGGTCTGGACTGGCTGTCACAAGCCAGCAAGCAAGGTGGGGCCTTCACCTGGTGTATTTTGTGCAATTATGTAAATACAGGTGGGTGATATGGTCTCCGGTATGAATATTTGGTTTAAGCTATGTGTATTTTATCTAAATTCGTTGTCATTTAGAAAAAAAAATTACGTGACATTTGGCCTTTAAGTTAACCTAACTTGGCAACTGCTACACATACGCTAGCCTAAGTTGGCAAAAATTTGACAACACTGAATGCAACGCTGGGAAATGCTAGCAAAAGTTCATAAAAGTTTGTAAATGTTCGTAAAAGTTGGTGTGTGCTCACAAACATAATTTCACCAGCGTTTGGACTGATTTCTCAAAATGACAGTAGAAGTCGGTCCAAACGTCATAGTGTGAACCCAGCTTTAGGAAGAGTTCCCCCCCAACCAAACACTTAAAAACTTGGCCTGAAAATGCTCTTCTCCAGCTACAAGACTTCTTTGCCTGCACTGATTGGAGCATCTCTGAACAGCAGGACCTGGACTCCGACACCGAGTCTGTCTTTTTCCACATCAAATACTGTGTAGAAAATGTGACAGTCACCAAACACATCCAGGTATTTTCAAACCGCAAACCCTGGATGACCAGTGAAGTCCAGGCTCTGATCAAAGCTTGCAACTCAGCCTTCAGACAGAGGGGCAGCTCTCTGTACAGCACTGCAAGAGCTAACCTGAGGAGAGGCATAAAACTCGCTAAGGTAGGAGGAAGGTTAGATGAGAGATGAGATGAGATTCAACTTTATTGTCATTACACATGTATGAATACAAGGTAACGAAACGTGACTTGGCATTTGGGCACGCTCTGCAGAGCGCTTCCAAGGCCGGGGCAGCCGCTAGGCACCAGTCAGGTGGAGGGCTTCCTCACAGACAACAACCCCCGACAGATGTGGAGAGGCATCCAGGCCCTCATCAACTACAAGAGCCAGGGCCCCCCAGCATTAGACAGCAGCCTCACTCTGGCAGAGGAGCTTAACAGCTTCTTTGCCTGGTTTGAGCACACCTCCCCAAACCCACCCCCTCCCCTCTCCCCCCTCCTCCCCTCTTTTCTCTCCCCTCCCCTCCTCCTGTCTCTACAGGTGCATGAGGTGAGGAGGCAACTGAGAGCAGTGAACCCTCGGAGAGCTGCTGGTCGAGACAGCATCCTAGGAGCAGTGGTCAAAGCATGTGCAGGCCAGCTGAGAGGGATCCTCACCAAGTTGTTCAACCTCTCCCTGATGCACGCCACCGTCCCCTCCTGCCTCAAGGCCTCCACCATCATCCCCATCCTCAAAAAGTCCATAATTGACGGCCTGAATGACTACAGACCCATAGCACTCACGTCTGTAGTCATGAAGTATTTTGAGCGACTGGTGTCCCAGCACATCAGGGACTGTCTTCCCCCCTCCTTCGACCCCCATCAGTTCACCTACGGGGAGAACCAGTCTACGGAAGACACCATCGCCACCACTCTCCACAGAGTACTGAGCCACCTGGAGAACCCAAGGAGCTACGTGAGGATGCTCTTTGTGGACTACAGCTCAGCTTTCAACACCATCACCCCAAACATCCTGATCAACAAACTGCACCTCCTCCAGATGCCTCCCCCTACCTGCTCCTGGATAAAGAACTTTCTCACCAACTGCCCACAAACAGTCAGACTTGGACCCCACCACTCCTCCACACTGTCCCGCAGCACCGGCTCCCCCCAAGGCTGCGTGCTAAGCCCTCTACTGTACTCCCTGTACACCTGACTGTATTCCAACCCACCCAACCACCGTCATCGTGAAATATGCGGACGACACCACCTTGGTTGGGCTCATCACTGATGACGATGAGAAGGCATACAAGGCGGAGGTAGAGAATCTGCTGCTGTGGTGCCAAGCAAACAACCTGAAACTGAATGTCCAAAAAAACCAAAGAACTCATACTGGACTTCAGGAAGAACAGACAGGACACCCCCCCCCCCAATAAACGGCGACTGCGTAGAAAACGTCCCCGCCTTCAGGTTCCTGGGCACCCATTTCTCCTCTGACCTCTCCTGGACTGTCAACACCAGGGGCCTGGTGAAGAAAGCCCAGTAGTGGCTGCACTTCCCCCATGTCCTGAGGAAGCACAACCTGGACCAGAAGCCGCTGCTAGCCTTCTATCACTACTCAGTGGAGACTGTGCTCATCTACTGTCTGGGTGTGTGGTACACCGGCTCCACGGCTGAGAACAGGAAGGCGGTGCAGAGGGCCATCAACACTGCCCAAAAAATTATCGGTGGCCTTCTGCCCTCCCTGGAGGACATCTCCAGATCCTCTTGTCTCAGAAGGATCAAGGCCATCACAGGAGACCCCTCTCATCCCACCCACCACCTGTTTGACCTGCTTCCCTCTGGATGACGGTTTAGATCGATCAGGTCTAACACCTCCAGACTGACAGTTTCTTTCCCTGGGCCATCCAAACTGCAGACAGTCAGAGGCTCCACCCCCCTCCATTCAAACACTCACAGGTACAGAACTGAGTACCTTTTAATTATCACTATAACTCAAATGTCAATGTCTCAATAACTTGTCATGTGCCCTTGAGCATCAATCACAGCTTGACGTCTCATGCTGTTCACAAGTTGACTTATTGTCTGCTGAGGCATGGCATTCCACTCTTCTTGAAGGGCGGTCATTGAGGTTGTGGGGTGCAGGGTTACGAGCCTCTACACAGTGACTCAGCTGATCCCATAGGTTTTCAATGGGATTCAAGTCTGGAAAAACTGCAGGCCATTCCATTTGAGGTACCCTAGCCTCTAGCAGCTGTTCCCTAGTGATGCGACCTCGATGAGCTGGAGCATTGTTGTAGTTGAAGATGAAATTAGGCCTGTGTTGTTCATGCAGGGGCACAAAGATTGGATTAATGATGTTATTCAGGTAGTACTGGCTTGTCACTGTACCATTCACAAGGTGTAGGGCAGTTCTGTATTGACTAGACACACCTGCCCAGACTGTAACACCACCACCACCACCAAAGGCTGGTCTGGTGATAACAGAGGCTGATGCATAGCGCTCTCCTTGACATCTCCAACATCGTTGGTGGCCATCATTTCTGCTCAACGTGAATTGACTTTCATCAGAGAACAGCACTGAGGCCCACTGGTCCCTTGTCCAGCGCAAATGCTCCCTGGCCCATGCAAGACGATGACGCCTGTGCCTGGTGGCATGGTCAGGTACCCTTGTAGTAGGGCTGCACAATTATGACCAAAATGATGATCACAATTATTTTGATCAATACTGAAATCATGATTGTTGATTGTGATTATTCATTAACTTGAGGAAAAACACAGATTACATAAAATTCAATTTTTTTACTTATCCAACTTACAATTGCTAGATGAAGTCTGTGGCCAAAGCACTGGAGCCTCGTCTATTTATTTAGAGAAGCTGCCTTGATGACATAAAATCCACTGTCTGTTGTTATACAGACTAGTCCCTCCTCCTTGCAGGCTCCAAGATGACTGCAATTCCCTCAGTCCGTGGGCTATAGCTTCTCCTGTGTGGTCTTGTGGGAAAAACGTTTGCAAGCATTGACTCTTCATTTTAAAATCTCCATCAATCGGACTTCCGGTTATGGCTGCCACGTAGGACGGACGTGTCTCGCTCTGCTCTGCTCCTGGAGAAAAAAATCGGCAAATAACTCTCTCATTTGGGACAGAACGTATCCCAGCATTTGAGCGAGGATATGTCGGCGAAGCCTAAGGCTGGAAAACCAGGAAAAGGAAAAAGCGAGCCGCCGAAACAGTCCAAATTAACGGACTTTCAGGTCTGTGACGCAGCAAACAAGGCTCCATATATGGCGGAGGAGGCTGGCGGCGGTGCGATTTCTGCGGGGAGCGGCGCAGATGCGCTGATGGCTGCCATGAGTTCAATGAGAGCGGACTTTTCCTCTAGATTTGATGGGATTATGACAGCGTTGGAAGGAATAAGAAAGGAATTGGGTGACTGTGTAGAACGAACGGCGCAGATGGAGCTCCGTCTCGCTAGTGCTGAAGATGACGTCACCCGTCTTCAATTAAAGGTGCGCACTTTGGAAAAAAAAAATAAATCTCTGGAAGATAATATTTTGGATTTGGAATCTCGGTCGAGACAGAATAATTTGAGGCTGGTGGGTCTTCCAGAGGAATCAGAAGGTCGGGACGTATGTTCCTTTCTGGAAAAGTGGATTCCGGAGGTGCTGGGCAGCGAGGAGTTGCAATCAGCAGTGATTCTGGAAAAAGCGCATCGTATTGGCCCACGGAGAGATAAGGGACCGCCGAGGACCTTAATTATGAAGTTTCTTAGCAACAGAGACAGGATGAAGATCTTCAACGCTGCACGTGCTAAAGGAGAGATTAAACACCAGGACCAGCAGGTGCGGTTCTACCCAGATTTGGCCACAGGAATCCAACAATTGAGGAAGCAGTTTGATCCCGTACGTAAGGAGCTGCGCAACCTTGGGATTCGTCATGGTGTAATCTATCCTGCGAGACTGCTGACCACGTATGAGGGCAGAACCCACATCTTCAAGACCCCAGAGGAGGCGCAGGAGTTCATCAAGAAGATCAAAGAAGAAGAAGAGACTGGTGGGAGCTAAGCATGAACAAAATATAAGGTAGAATAATTAAGCATTTGCACAGGCATCTGACTGACTTGAAGTAAATAGTAAGTTTACAAAATATAGATTGTATTATATATTAAAAAAACAAAACAAAAACAAAACAAACCAAAAAAAAAAAAAAAAAACTATGATGTACAAAGTTGTTAAAAATTTTGGAGTTAAGTTGGAAAACTACAGAGGAGAGTTAATGTTACGTCATTAAAAGCAGTAGAGTTAGGGTGATTGGGAGGATGAAGAAGGAGTGGCTTAGGCTGTTCCCCGTGGGTGTGGAACGGTCGATGGCTATATCGGGAGACAGAATTTTTCTTTTGATTTTGGGGGGTTTGCCACAAGTGTGGGAAGGGGAAATTTGTTTGTGTGTAGTTTGTAGGATGAATGTTCAACCACTCATGTTTTTGCTTCTCTGTATGAGCATGTTTACACTGCAAGGTAATCCCAAACTCTCTATTGATCATGGACCAAAGTGTTAATCTTAATTTAACTTCATGGAATTGCAGAGGTCTACAAAATTTAAAAAAACTTAAACAAGTTATGAATAAAATAAAGGACATGGGTTCAAGAATTGTGTTTTTACAAGAAACTCATCTGATAGAGGAGGATGTTAAAAGAATTAGGAGTAGATGGCAGGGAAGTGTATTCACCTCTTCATTTTCATCCCGAGCCAGGGGAGTTATGACTCTCATACATAAATCAGTTCCTTTTCAAGTGAAAAATGTAATTGGAGACAAATTTGGAAGATATGTAATCATTCAAGGTTCTTTGCTATTAGAAAATATAAATCTTGTGAACTTATATGGTCCCAATATAGATGATCAGAAGTTCTTTGCTAATTTATTTCTCATCTTATCATCACTTACAGGGCAACATATAATAGCAGGGGATTTTAATTGTACATTGAATCCAGGTGTGGATAGATCAACAGGACTGGATTGTACGCACATTGGATGTAGGATGACTATTAATCATTTTATGAAAGAATTGAGATTGTTAGATATATGGAGAGAAATGAAACCACAAGTTAAAGCCTATTCTTGTTATTCCAGTACCTACAAGACATTCTCACGTATTGATTATTTTTTGATTTCCACAGAATTAAGGTCCAAGATTCAAAACTGCTTTTATGATAACATCGTGATCTCTGATCATGCACCCTGTTGTCTAATATATGTAGATAAAAAATTGACAAAGGAATCAGGTAGATGGCAATTTCAGCATAAATGGCTTCAGGATGAGGAATTTGTCAAGTATATAGAAAAACAGATAGACGAGTTCTTTGACATCAATACTACACAAACATCAGCATGTGTAAAGTGGGAGGCTTTCAAAGCTTTTATTAGGGGACATATTATTAGTTATACAGGATCAAAATCTAAGAAGACTCGAGAGGAGAGAGCTAAATTGGAACATAAAATAAAAAATCTTCAGGAAAAAGTGTATGCAGGAAGTGACCCAAGGTTGGAGAATGAATTACTGATTTTGAGAGCTGAATACGACAAAAAATCAGCGAATAGAGCTGCCTCGAGTCTTCTAAGATTGAAACAATCTTTTTATGAACAAGGTGAAAAATCAGGAAAATTATTAGCATGGCAGATTAAACAATTGGAAATTAAAACACCAATTACCAGTATTATAAGTAATGGACAGGTAGTTATAGATCCTTTAGAAATTAATAGAGCCTTTAGAGATTACTATGAAAAATTATATGATACCAAAAATGAACCTGATTTAACAAAACTAAATGGGTTTTTGAACGAACTATCTATACCGTGTATTCCAAATGAAAACAGGGAGATATTGGAGTCTAAAATTAGTCAAGAAGAAGTTGGGCTAGCCATTGATAATATGAAATCAGGAAAAAGTGCAGGACCAGATGGTCTTCCAGTTGACCTTTATAAAAAATTTAAGAATAAATTAATAAAACCTTTTTTGGAAATGGTTTTAGAAGCATTTCAAAATAATAATTTACCATCATACATAAATAATGCCTTAATTATACTGCTGCCAAAACCAGGTAAGCCCTCTAATAAATGTGAAAATATGAGACCAATAAGCCTATTAAACGCCGACCTTAAGATAATCTGTAAAATTTTAGCAAGACGAATACAAGAAATTTTACCAAATATTATTAATCGAGATCAGAATGGCTTTATAAAGGGTAGACAAGGCTTCCATAATGTAAGAAGACTATTTAATATTATTTATTTTAATAAAGAAGCACCGGATACAGCTCTCCTATCATTGGACGCCGAAAAGGCCTTTGATAGAGTTGAATGGCCCTTTCTTTTTGAAGTCCTACAAAGGTTTGGACTTGGAAATAATTTCATAAAATGGGTTCAAATAATATACAATAATGCTACAGCAGAAATCCTAACAAATAACAATATTTCAAAACCAATAAAAATCAATAGAGGATGTCGACAAGGCTGTCCACTTTCACCTTTACTGTTTACTATGGCAATTGAACCTTTAGCGATAGCGATACGTTTACATTCACAAATATATGGAATTAAAGTTGGACCAACAGAACATAAAATCTCCCTGTACGCCGATGATATAATTTTGTTTATGTCGAATCTAAAAAAATCAATTCCAACCTTGTTGAATTTAATAAAGAATTTTGGGGAAATATCAGGATATAAAATAAATAAAACTAAATCTTCAATATTAATGCTAAATGAGACCCAGAGAAATTACTCAGCCCCTGAGGTAAATCAATTCAATGTTGTAAATCAGTTTAAATATTTAGGAATCCAAATTATGCCTAAGCTAGAATCAGTCGCCAGTGTCAACTATGAAGCCTTAATGTCAGATATCAGTGAGTTAACTCAGAGATGGATGTCACTACCAATGTCGATGATCGGGAGAATCAATATACTTAAAAGTAATATTTTACCTAAAATACTTTATTTATTTCAATACATTCCCTTATCACCACCTTTAGATCTATTCTCAAGAATAAAAAAAAAGTTAGTGGAATTTATATGGAACAACAGGAGGGCTAGATTACGTTTGTCTTTATTATATTTACCATTTGATCGTGGAGGTCTGAAATGTCCAAATTTTATGTTGTATTATTGGTCGGCACAACTGAGGTCTATGACATATTATTTTTCATCAAATGATCTCCCTCACTGGACTGAAATGGAATCATACAATTTACCTTTACCTCTTCCCATATTCATATACTCAGATTCGGCAAAAAAATTACAAAAACAAGTTAAAAATCCATTTGTAAAGCATATGATCAAAATATGGTGTGAAGCTAAAAACTATTTAAAAGAACCACAGTTATTGTCACAATTTAGTCCAATATGGGGTAATCAATATTTTAAACCAGGGAGAGCGGACGCTGTATTTAAAGTATGGAATTTAAAAGGGATACAAAAGATTCAGGATTTATATTTGCCAGGTGCAGACAACATAATGTCTTTTGAAGAGCTGAGGATCAAATTTAATCTCAATAGAACACATTTTTTTAAATATCTTCAACTTAGAAACTTTATTCGATCAAATCAAAATAAAGCTCTCACTCGACCTATTTATTCATCCTTGGAAAAAATGATGATGAAAGATAGTAAAAGAAAGGGTATTATTTCAGAGTTTTATAACTCATTGACACTATCTTCAAGTGAAAATTCACTGAAAAGATTAAACTACTGGAAAGAAGATCTGCAAATTGAAATTTCAGAGGAACAATGGGAATTGGCTTGTACAGAAGCTCAAACCAAATCAATAAATGCACGCCTTAAATTGATACATTTCAAATGGTTAATGCGGATGTATGTTACACCGGAGGAGTTAAATAGATATAACAAAAATATACCAGATACATGCACAAAATGCATGGAAAGTAAAGGAACCCTATTTCATTGTTTATGGGAATGTAGATTAATAAGAATGTTTTGGGAAGAGGTGAGGGTAACAATTGAAAAAATAATCTCAAAACAAATCATATTGAATCCTAAACTGTTTTTGTTGGGTCTGTACCCAGAAAAGCATAATTTTAATAAAAGTGAAAGAACATTCATAGACCTCAGTTTGCTTAATGCCAAAAAATGTATTGCACTATTATGGAAAAAGACTCATAGACCAGATGTGACTCAGTGGTTAAGACAGATGTTAACAAACCTTCCATTAGAAAGAATAACATATATACTAAAATCAAAGGAAATTGTGTTTGAGAATATATGGAGACCTTTTATTGATTATGTAAAAAATTTAAACATAACTCTTGAAGAAGAAGGTGAATGATGTGTGTGGACCTTGTAAATTCCAAACTGGTGAACATAATATGTATACTTATGTATTGGATTGTCTAGACTAAACAGAGGAGCATTGTTGAAGACTTGATTTTGTTGGTGGTTGTTGGTGTTTTTAGTGCATTTTTTTTTTTTTGTAGTACTTTAGTGTTAGTGTTTGATTGTTTGTATCATGTTTGTTAAAAAAAAAAAAAAAGGTTCAATAAAGATATTGTGGAAAAAAATCTCCATCAATGTAGTGAATTGTCAGGGATAGGTACAGCTCCATTATTCTGCTTGACCATGGGCCAGTTGTAGTTGCAAAGTACTCGACAGCTGTGATATCCATCTGCATTTTTCATACAATGCAGGTAATGCAACTTTGAAGAATCACATGGGGATTACGTATTTCTTGTCCCGTGTTTTGACCAAGTTTCTGAAGCCTTCGCTGCCCATACAGTATTTAGTGGACCCGTGGCTAAATAAAACGCTATTGCATCAGGTACTTCAGCATGTCTCTGGGAGGCGGATGGATACGGTGAAGCTTTGTGCAGGGTTGATACTATGATTGCCTGGGTGGGTGCCAGACACAGACTGTGATTTAGTGAAGTGACATTCGCTTTAGCCTTCATGCATTTATCGTACTTGTGTTTGTGGTGTTTTTTCAGGTGGTTGAATAAGTTAGTTGTGTTGCCCTGTGGCGCAAACACAACTCTATGGCACTCTTTGCATATAATTTCTTTTGAGTCAGCATCACTTGCCCTAAATCCAAAACACGTCCAGATAATGGATGATGATCCTTTCGAGGCACTAGCTCCTCGCTTCCACGTGTTGCCGTACTGTCACCTTCTGCTCCAAACATCTAGTTTGTGTTTTACCATCACACGAGTTCGCTATTGAAAACTTAAGGCTGCCACTACAGGGTGCGCTTGCTTGTCAGTTCTGCAGCTTAATGTTGCCCTAATGTACGTTCGCCCCTGGTGGTCAGCTGGCTGTTGGTTGAGAAAACGTTTGATTTGACAGACATCATTTTTAATATCATTTTAAATGTTAATATCACCGACAATCATGTTAATTTAATCGTGGCAGCCAAAATTGTGATTGCGATCAAAATTCGACTAATTGTGCAGCCCTACCTTGCAGGTTGCCTAGCACGCAGATCACACTGATGTAAACAGTTTTTAATGGTCTGACGTGACAATTGGTTGCCTCTCACCTCCCTTAAATGTGCCTGGAGTGGCATTCATCATCTGGTTCCGCAGGGCACTGTTGACAATGAAGCAGTCATCAGCCAAAGGACATCCACTTTTATGCCTTTCTGTGACTCTTCCAGTCTCTCTGTATCTCTGTAGCAACCTGGTGACAACACTAAGCTATGCTATACTAACATCCTGTTTGAAGCCTTGCAATGGTTAGGTACTGTTGATCAATTGTTAGGTGTTGTTTTGGTCTCATGATGTGAAAATGTGAACAGCATGACGAAGAGGACTGTTTACCTTACTGTTCTCTACCTTACTGCAGAGGTAGAGAATATTCTGCTGTGGTGCCAAGCAAACAACCTGAAACTGAATGTCCAAAAAACCAAAGAACTCGTACTGGACTTCAGGAAGAACAGACAGGACCCCCCCCCCCAAAAAAAAATGGCAACCGCATGGAAAACGTCCCTGCCTTCAGGTTCCTGGGCACCCATTTCTCCTCCGACCTCTCCTGGGCTGTCAACACCAAGGCCCTGGTGAAGAAAGCCCAGCAGCGGCTGTATTTTCACTGTGTCCTGAGGAAGAACAACCTGGACCAGAAGCTGCTGCTGGCTCACCTACTGTCTGGGTGTGTGGTACGCCAGCTCCACGGCCGAGAACAGGAAGGCTGTGCAGGGGGTCATCAACACCGCCCAAAAAATTAACAGTGGCCCTCTGCCCTCCCTGGAGGACATCTCCAGATCCTCCTGTCTCAGAAGGATCAAGGCCATCACAGGAGATCCCACCCACCACCTGTTTGACCTGCTTTCCTCTGGACAACGGTTCAGATCAATCAGGTCCCACACCTCTGTACTGACAAACAGTTTCTTCCCCTGGGCCATCCGAACTGCAAACAGTCAGAGGCCCCACCCCCCTACCTCTGAACGCTCGCACGCTCAGAACTGAGGACCTTTTAATTATCACCATAACTCACCTGCTTTTGCACTCCTCACTTTCATGTATATTGACCCATCCGTGAAACCACTACTGTGTATATTTTCCATAATCCTTGGGCCATTTTACTCAGTTCTGTGTTCAATTGTGTGTCTGCACTCTGATGTACATTCAGTGGTGTGAAAAAGTGTTTGCTCCTTTCCTGAGTTCTCATTTTTTTGTATGCTTGTCACACTTAAATGTTTCAGATCATCCATCCATCCATCCATCCATCTTCTACCGCTTTTCCGGAGGTCCGGGTCGCGGAGGCAGCAGTTCAAGCAGAGAAGCCCAGACTTCCCTCTCCCCAGCCACCTGCTCCAGCTCTTCAGAGGGAATACCAAGGCGTTCCCAGACCAGCTGGGAGACATAGTCTCTCCACCGAGTCCTGGGTCTGCCCCGGGGTCTCCTCCCAGTGGGACGTGCCTGAAACACCTCAAGTGGGAGGCGTCCAGGAGGCATCCCAATCAGATGCCCATACCACCTCAACTGACTCCTTTCAATGTGGAGGAGCAGCGGTTCTACTCTGAGCCTCTCCCGGATAACTGAGCTCCTCACCCTATCTCTGAGGGTGAGTCCAGCAATCCTACGGAGAAAGCTCATTTCAGCCGCTTGTATCCGCGATCTCATTCTTTCGGTCATTACCCAAAGCTCGTGACCATAGGTGAGAGTAGGAACATAGATTGACTGGTAAATCGACAGCTTTGCCTTAGAACTAAGCTCCCTCTTCACCACAACAGACCGGTACAACGTCCGCATTACTGCAGATGCTGCTCCAATCCGTCTGTCGATCTCTCGCTCCATTTTCCCCTCACTCGTGAACAAGACCCCAAGATACTTAAACTCCTCCACTTGGGGCAGTAGCCTGTCCCCAACCCGGAGAGGACAATCCACCTTTTTCCGGCTGAGGACCATGGACTCGGACTTGGAGGTGCTGATTCTCATTCCAGCCGCTTCACACTCAGCGGCAAACCGTCCCAGCAAGAGCTGTAGGTCATTGCTGGATAAAGCCAACAGGACAACATCATCTGCAAACAACAGAGATGAGATCCTGTGGTCACCAAGCATGACACCCTCCATTCCCTGGCTGCGCCTAGAAATCCTGTCCATAAAAATTATGAACAGGATCGGTGACAAAGGGCAGCCCTGGCGGAGTCCAACTCTCACTGGGAATGACTCCGACCGAGAGTTGGCAATACGAACCAAACTCTCACAACGGTCGTACAGAGACCGAATAGCTCGTAACAACAAGCCCGATACCCCATACTCCCGAAGCACCCCCCCACAAAAATCCACGAGGGACGCGGTCAAACGCCTTCTCCAAGTCCACAAAACACATGTAAACTGGTTGGGCAAACTCCCACGAACCCTCGAGAATTCTCGAGAGGGTAAAGAGCTGGTCCGATGTGCCACGGCCAGGACGAAAACCACATTGCTCCTCCTGAATCCGAGGTTCGACCAACGGCCGGACTCTCCTCTCCAGTACCTTGGCATAGACCTTCCCAGGGAGGCTGAGGAGTGTGATCCCTCTAAAGTTGGAGCACACCCTCCGGTCCCCTTTTTTGAAGAGAGGAACCACCACCCCGGTTTGCCATGCCAAAGGCACTGCCCCCGACCTCCACGCAATGTTGCAGAGACGTGTCAACCATGACAACCCAACAACATCCAGGGCCTTGAGGTACTCAGGGCGAATCTCGTCCACCCCCGGGGCCCGGCCACCAAGGAGATTTTTAACCACCTTGGCGACCTCAGCCCCTGTGATAGGCGAGTCATCCCCCTCGTCCCCAAGCCCTGCTTCCTCTGTGGAAGGCGTATCAGTGGGATTGAGGAGATCCTCGAAGTATTCCTTCCACCGCCCAACGATATCCCCAGTTGAAGTCAACAGTGTCCCATCCGCACCATACACAGTGTGGACGGGGAGCTGCTTTCCCCTCCTGAGCCGCCGAACAGTTTGCCAGAATCTCTTTGAAGCCGACCGAAAGTCTTGTTCCATGGCCTCACCGAACTCCTCCCATACCCGGGTTTTTGCTTCAGCAACCACCCGAGCTGCACTCCGCTTGGCCTGCCGGTACACCTCAGCTGCTTCGGGAGTCCCACAAGCCAACCAAGCTTGATAGGACTCCTTCTTCAGCTTAATGGCCCCCCTCACCACTGGTGTCCACCACTTGGTTCGGGGGTTGCCACCACGAGATGCACCGACCACCTTGCGGCCGCAGCTCTGGGCCGCCGCTTCAACAACAGAGGTGGAGAACATGGCCCATTCAGACTCCATGTCTCCAGACTCCCTCGGAATGTGGTTGAAGTTCTTCCGGAGGTGGGAGCTGAAGACCTCCCGGACAGGGGCGTCAGCCAGACGCTCCCAGCACACCCTCACTATACGTTTGGGTCTACCAGGTCTGAATGGCTTCCTCCCCTGCCATCGGATCCAACTCACCACCAGGTGGTGATCAGTTGACAGCTCTGCACCTCTCTTTACTCGAGTGTCCAAGACATACGGTCGCAGGTCTGATGATACGATAACAAAATCGATCATCAACCTGCGACCTAGGGTGTCCTGGTGCCAGGTGCACATATGGACACCCTTATGCTTGAACATGGTGTTCGTTATGGACAGACTGTGGTTAGCACAGAAGTCCAATAACTGAACACCACTCGGGTTCAGATCGGGCAGGCCGTTCCTCCCAATCACCCCCCTCCAGGTTTCACTGTCGTTGCCCACGTGCGCATTGAAGTCTCCCAGTAGGACAATGGAGTCTCCAGGAGGAGCACCCTCCAGCACCCCAGTCACAGACTCCAAAAAGGGTGGGTACTCTGAAACATCATTTGGTGCATAGGCACAAATGATGGTCAGGACCCGTTTCCCAACCCGAAGGCGCAGGGAAGCAACCCTTTCGTCCACCGGGGAAAACTCCAATATAGAGGCAGCAAGGTGGGGCGATACAAGAATACCCACCCCTGCTCGTCGCCTCTCGTCCGGGGCAACTCCAGAAAAGGCCAAGCTCCAGCCCCTCTCCAGGAGACTGGTTCCGGAACCGGAGCTGTGTGTTGAGGTGAGGCCGACTATATCTAGCCGGTATCGCTCAACCTCGTACACCAGCTCAGGCTCCTTCCCCACCAGAGAGGTGACATTCCACGTACCAAAAGCCAGTTTAGAAAGCTTGGGATCAGTCCGCCAAGGTCTCCGCCTTTGACCGCCACCTAATCCACCTAATTCAGATCATCAAACAAATTTAAATATTTGACAAAGACAACACAAGTAAACACAAAATGCAGTTTTTAAATGAAGGTGTTTATTATTAAGGGTAAAAACAAATCCAAACCTACATGGTGCTGTGTGAAAAAGTGATTTTCCCCCCACGTTAAAACATAAATTAACTGTGGTTTATCACATCTTTGGAAAGCTGAGTTCAATTTCTCTAGCCACACACAGGCCTGATTACTGCCACATCTGTTCTCAATCAAGAAATCACTTAAATAGGACCCGCCTGACAAAGTGAAGTAGACCAAAAGATGCTCAAAAGCTAGACATCATGCTGCGATCCAAAGAAATTCAGGAACAAATGAGAAACAAAGTAATTGAGAGCTATCAGTCTGGAAAAGGTTATACAGTGATCCCTCGCTACTTCACGCCTCACCTTTCGCGCCCTCAGTGCATCGTGGATTTTTCAAAAATATTCATCAAAAATTCAAAATTGAGAAAAAATGGGCGGGCGCTAGCAGAAGGCAGGGAGACTACATTAGAACATCAGGTATCAACACGGAGAGCCCGCACAACTCAAAATCCACCTCTCTGTTCGCTGTTCTCGTGTTGGCTCGGCTCGGG
Organism: Pholidichthys leucotaenia; assembly: GCA_020510985.1. Lineage (NCBI taxonomy): Eukaryota > Metazoa > Chordata > Actinopteri > Cichliformes > Pholidichthyidae > Pholidichthys > Pholidichthys leucotaenia. The sequence goes on along the minus strand of CM035839.1, from coordinate 316,158,332 downwards.
AATCTCGCAAGCTGATTGGCCAGGACGTTTTACCCAGCTTCTCTCCCTGCCGAGCGCCCATACCCAGCGAAGGAAGACCGCATTCATTGTTCTTTATCGCTCGTGTTTCTTAGTCTCGCCGCGTGGAACTTTTTGCTGTTTTCTTGTGCCTTTTTGTGCGAAATAGTCTTCCCGTCAAGCCACTACGCCGCCTCCTGCAGCTTCTCCAGCTCTATCGGAAGCTGCCCTCGACGATCCTGCGCCTCTAGCACCTGACGATGAGGCGTCACCTGAGGAGCAGTAAAGCTCTCATTAACCTGTGCAGTAAATCATCTTCATCTTGAGTTACGTATCTTGTTATAAGAATAAAAGAGTTCTAAAAACATATTTATGTACACTTTATTTACATCTACGTAGGTGTGTACACTTACACACACACACGTATCATATGAGAGAGAGAGTGAGAGAATGAACGTACGTATTATTTAAGGGTGACGTCATTAGGGGTGACGCTACTTCGCGGTTTTTCACTTTTCGCGGTCGGTTCTGGAACCCATTAACCGCGATAAGTGAGGGATCACTGTAAAGCCATTTCTTTGGGATTCCAGCGAACCACAGTGAGAGCCATTATCCACAAATAGCAAAAACATGGAACAGTGGTGAACCTTCCCAGGAGTGGCAAGCCGACCAAAATTACCCCAAGAGCGCAGCAACGACTCATCCAAGAGGTCACAAAAAACCCCACAACAACATCCAAAGAACTGCAGGCCTCATTCCAAACTCCACCATAAGAAAGAGAGTGGGGAAAAAAATGGCCTGCATGGCAGAGTTCCAAGATGAAAACCACTGCTGAGCAAGAACAACATAAAGAGTCGTCTCAGTTTTGCCAGAAAACACCTTGATGATCCCCAAGACTTTTGGGAAAATACTCTGTGGACTGATGAGACAAAAGTTGAACTTTTCGGAAGGTGTGTGTCCCATTACATCCGCCATAAAAGTAACACAGCATTTCAGAAAAGGAACATCATACCAACAGTAAAATATGGCGGTGGTAGTGTGATGGTCTGGGGCTGTTTTGCTGCTTCAGGACCTGGAGGACTTGCTGTGGTAAATGGAACCATGAATTCTGCTGTCTACCAAAAAATCCTGAAAGAAAATGTCCGGCCATCTGTTCATGACCTCACGCTGAAGCATGCTTGGGTTCTGCAGCAGGACAATGATCCAGAACACACCAGCAAGTCCACCTCTGAATGGCTTAAGAAAAACAAAATGAAGACTTTAAAGTGGCCTTGTCAAAGTCCTGACCTGAATCCGATTGAGGTGCTGTGGCATGACCTTAAAAAAGTGGTTCATGCTCGAAAACCTTCCAATGTGGCTGAATTACAACAATTCTGTAAAGGCCAAAATTCCTCCACAGCACTGTAAAAGACTCATTGCCAGCTATCACAAATACTTGATTGCAGTTGTTGCTGCCAAGGGTGGCCCAACCAGTTACTAGGTTTAGGGGGACAATCACTTTTTCACACAGGGCCATGTAGATTTGGATTTTTTTTACCCTTAGTAATAAACACCTTCATTTAAAAACTGCATTTTGTGTTTACTTGTGTTACCTTTGTCTAATATTTAAATTTGCTTAATGATCTGAAACATTTAAGCGTGACAAACATACAAAAAAAATGAGAAATCAGGAAGGGGGCAAACCCTTTTTCACAGCACCACAGTTCCATCCGTGTAGCCACTACCATACCTGTGTATATTTCCATAATCCTGGGCCATTTTTACCTCCGCCAAGGAGGTTATGTGATCATCGGCGTTGGTTTGTTTGTCTGTTTGTTTGTTTGTTAGCAAGATAACTCAAAAACTTAAGGACGGATTTTCATGAAATTTTCACAGATTGTCAGAAATGGGGTATCCTACAGATATTACATTTTGGTGGTGATCCGGATCACCGTCCAGAAGAAAACCGCCATTACGGAAAATGCCATTTTCGTGAATAACTACTGAACCACTAATCCTATCATTGTCAATCCAATTGCTAGTCATATGTTTTCATGGTCAAGGAATCTGAAAACGTACACACAAACACTGTATGGGGGGAACTGTGGCCGCCATTACGGAAAATACCATTTTCGTGAATAACCACTGAACCACTAATCCTATCATTGTCAATCGAATTGCTAGTCATATGTTTTCATGGTCAAGGAATCTGAAAATGTACACACAAACACTGTATGGGGGGGAACTGTGGCCGCCATTACGGAAAATGTCATTTTCGTGAATAACTACTGAACCACTAATCCATCATTGTCAATCCAATTGCTAGTCATATGTTTTCATGGTCAAGGAATCTGAAAACGTACACACAAACACTGTATGGGGGGAACTGTGGTGCTTGGCGGAGGTCTGCGCTCTCCGAGTGCTTTTCTAGTTATTTTATTTTTTTATTTATTTTTTATTTCAGTCGTGTGATTAATCATATGTTCTGCAACCATGTTTTATCAAATCCTTCTCTCTTACTTTATTGCGCAGTAGCCTGGTGGAGCACCCACAATTTCGTTGTACTGTACTACTGTACAAAGACAATAAAGCCTATTCTATTCTACTAAACACCAATTCTAACTGAACCAGAAAATGTATTGGTTGATTTATGGATCAAACACCCGTTGTGAATTTTGCTGTTAAGCACCTTGTTCGAGAACAGCAAGTTACGCAAAACATACTGAAACACTGAACAGTTAGACATGTGCATTCAAAACATTAGAGAAGGTCAAATTAAGTTCACCTGTAAATGTTATTGTGGAGCCCATAGTTATAACCTATGTGACTCACATGTGGCTGGCTGAATTCAGCCAAGAGAGACTTTGAGCTAGCCATGTGTATTGACTTCACACCTCAAGAGGAAGATGTGTCGGCACCCCCTGGGGACTCAGGAGAGAGGAGAAGATTACCCGGCCTGACCTTTGGGGGTCAGAGAGGAGAACAGAAGGACTCTGGGTGTTCTATTACAGATGAAAGGATGTAGCTGAGTATTGAGACTTTTGTGTGATGTATTGTTAGAGATGAGTGTATAAATGTATGTGTGTGACTGCGTCCTGTCTCTTTTCACTCCGATCGAGAGAGGACGTAGGATGAATGAGGATTAAAGCAGATACTGGAAAAACCATCCAGGCTCCTCAATTCTTGACTCCTACAATTGGTGACCTACGCATGAATCTGAGCACGCCGAGGCTGAAGGACAGCCTTGTGATCGATATGGAAGAGCTGGGAGACAGCCGCTCAGACCCGGATTCACCGGGGAATGCCAGCAGGGGCACAAGACTGATTAAGCTCCCCGAGTTCTGGCAAAACGACCCGCACTTGTGGTTCCAGCATGTGGAGTCGCGGTTCCTGCTCGGGGGAGTTTCAGCGGATGACATTAAATTCCATAATGTCATCGCGACGCTCGACAGCCGCACAGCTCGGTGTGTGCGGAGCCTGGTGCAGCAACCACCCGCTGTCGGCAAATACGACACGCTGAAAGCCACCCTCATCAGGAGCTTCGTGCCGTCGTCTGAGGCAAGCGCCAGGCAGCTACTGGACCTGCGCGACAGAGGTGGACGCAGGCCGACTGTCCTCATGGAGGACATGCTACAAATGATCGGGACGGACAACGACGCGTTCCTTTTCAAGCATATTTTCCTGAGAACCCTCCCAGCGCACACGAGAGGTTCCCTGTCCAGCAGGAGATGTGTGACCCAGCAGGACTTCCGCGACCTGGCCCAAGAGGCGGAGCGGCTCCTCAACGCCTGCGAGGAACAAGAGGTTTCCGTGGCAGCGGCAGACCTCGGCGCGGCGGCCGGGGGCAGTGTGGAGCCAGAGACAGCAGTGACCACCTCAGCGGCGACAGCAGCGGCGAGATTCCGTGGCAGGGGAGATGATGGCCTCTGTTTTTACCATCGACGTTTCGCTGGGAAGGCGCACAAATGCATCCCGCCCTGCAAGTTCAAAAAGCAGGGAAACGACCGGGCCGGGAGCCGTTAGCAGCATCCACTCTCGGTGAACGGAACAAGCTGCTTTATCCGACAGACGCGGGCTCTGGGCGGCAATTCCTAGTGGACACCAGAGCCCAGAGGAGCTTCATCACTGCCACCTATGCTGATCGGGTCGCGGGACCCCACGGAGACGGAGCGACAGCGGCTAACGGCTCCAGCATCAAGACGTACGGAGAGAGAACCTTGTCTCTGTCCTTCCACGGCCGCGCCTATGAGTGGAATTTCATCGTGGCGGCAGTGAGCTTCAATATGTTAGGTGCTGATCTTCTGTGTTCACATGGTTTGTTAGTTGATCTGGCCAACAAACGACTAGTAAATGCATTCTCTTTCTGTTCTATCCCTTGTGCAGCTCGGGTGTGCCCGCCGCCAGTTCAGACCAACGTCGCCACAGCAGGTGGTAAGTTTCACAGCCTTCTACACCAGTTCCCAGCACTCACAGTTCCTACTTTTTCAGCTAAGGTGGCGAAGCACGGGGTGGAGCACTTTATTACCACAAGTGGCCCACCCGTTTTTGCGAAGGCTCAGCGCTTGGATGCAGCTAAACTCTCCATTGCGCGCGAGGAGTTTGCCAACCTGGAAAGGTTGGGCATAATTCGCCGCTCGAAGAGCGCCTGGGCTTCCCCCCTCCACATGGTACCTAAAGCTGACGGCTCATGGAGACCTTGTGGCGATTACCGCAGGTTGAACAATGCCACAGCGCAGGACTGGTACCCGATTCCGCATATCCAGGACTTTTCAGTGCACTTGGCGAAGGCGCGCATTTTTTCTAAAATAGACCTGGTCCGCGGTTATCACCAAGTCCCGGTCCGACCAGAGGACATCCCCAAAACAGCTGTAATAACCCCGTTCGGGCTTTTTGAGTTTTTATGAATGCCTTTTGGCCTTAAAGGCGCCGCACAAACCTTCCAACGGATGATGGATGCAGTGTTGCGCGACCTTTCTTTCGTTTTTGTCTATTTAGACGACATTTTGGTAGCCAGCACCTCCGATGAGGAGCACGCAAAACACCTCACGACAGTTTTTCAGAGGTTAGGAGAGCATGGGTTGATAATCAACCCGGCCAAGTGCCATTTTGGCGTGGCACAAATCGATTTTTTAGGGCACCGCGTTTCCTCGGAGGGAGCAGTTCCTCTGCCGGCCAAAGTACGCGCAGTGGCAGATTTTCCCCAGCCTCGAACGGTAAAAGCGTTGCAAGAAGTTTTGGGGATGGTAAATTTTTATAACCGTTTCATACCCCACACAGCGCAGCTTATGCAGCCCTTGTACACCGCGCTCAAAAAGCAGAAGCCCTCCCATGTGATTGAATGGTCCCCGGAGCAGGAGCGCTCATTCACAGAGGTTAAACGAGCGCTGGCAAACGCGGCACTGTTGGCCCACCCAGACTCGGCAGCCCGCATAGCGCTAACCACAGACGCGTCAGATGTGGCCATAGGGGCCGTAGTAGAACAGCAGGTTGCCGGGGTTTGGCAACCACTCGCATTCTTCAGCAGATCCCTACGCGAGGCTGGGCGAAAATACAGCGCGTTTGACAGGGAGCTGCTGGCGCTCCACTTGGCTATTCGCCATTTCCAGTTCTGGCTGGAACGGCGGCGTTTCACCGCGTTTGTCGACCACAAACCGCTCACTTTTGCGATGTCCAAAACTTCAGAACCGTGGTCAGGGCGGCAACAGAGACAGCTGGCCGCAATTTCTGAATTTACCACCGATATTCAGCACGTAGCCGGTAAAATCAATATGGTGGCAGACTGTCTGTCACGCGCAGTAACAGCACCCGTCCGCGCGGAAACGGATTGCGCGGCCGCTTACCCAGAGCGCGGTAACAGCGCGAACACGTGTGCAGCTCCGGTCCACGTGGGAATAGATTATGCAGCCATGGCGGCGGAGCAGAGCGAGGATGCGGACGTGCGCGCGCTCCTGTCTGGACCAACAGGGTTAAGGCTGAACGCTACAAACCGGTTTCCCCCCGCTGATCTGCGATGTATCCACAGGGCGACCGCGCCCGGTGGTGCCAGCCGTGTGGCGCCGTCGCGTTTTTGACGCTGTGCACTCCCTAGTGCACCCAGGGGTGCGCGCTTCGGTGAAAATGGTGGCGGAGAAGTTTGTTTGGCCGAGCCTGCGCAAGCTCGTGAAGGAGTGGGCTAAAACCTGCATGGCTTGCCAGCGGGCTAAAATTCACAGGCACACTAAGGCACCCTTAGAACCGTTCCACATTCCGGTTAGAAGGTTCGATCATGTGCACGTGGACCTCGTGGGCCCCCTGCCCACTTTACAAGGGTTCACGCATCTCTTGACAATGGTAGACCGAACCACTCGTTGGCCGGAAGTGGTCCCGTTAACATCGACCACAGCGGCAGAGGTGGCACGCACTTTTTTAACAGCCTGGGTAGCGCGGTTCGGGGTCCCGTCAGATATTACGTCTAATAGGGGACCTCAATTTGCGTCGGAACTGTGGTCAGCAGTGGCCAGCGGCTTAGGAGCGGCGGTACATCGCACGACCGCTTACCATCCCCAGGCCAACGGTTTATGCGAGCGTTTTCACAGGTCTTTGAAGGCAGCCCTCAGAGCGTCACTGACGGACACAGATTGGGTAAACAAACTACCATGGGTTTTATTGGGGTTGCGTTCGGCACCCAAAGAGGATCTAGATGCCTCACCAGCAGAATTGGTCTTCGCACAACCGCTCAGGCTGCCAGGCGAGTTTTTACCTGACCACACGGCACCAGGCCCCCCCCCCCCCCCGATCCGGGGGTCTCTGAGTAACACGGGAGCAGAAATGCTCCCGGGCCCTGCTCATCACTCTTTCCCGCGTGTGTTCGTGCCCCAGGCTTTACGAGACGCAGAGTTTGTTTTTGTCAGGCACGATGTGCAGCGGCATAGCCTCCGCCCACCTTACGACGGTCCATTTCGAGTGCTGGAAACCGGGGAGAAATATTTTGTGCTAGATTTGGGGGGCAGGAGCGAGACGATCAGTATCGATAGATTAAAACCTGCTTTTGTGTTGCATAACGAGTCTGTACGGCCGGCGGGCGTGCCTCGACGCGGCAGGCCTCCGAAGGGGCGGCCCCGGGACCCCCCACGGGGGGCAAATAACCCTTCTCCCCCTCACTCCACAGATGCACAGCAGGACGGCCCAACACAGAGCAGGAGACCTGCATACAGCAGATTCGGGAGAAGATTGAAACCTAAGCTGCATGCAGAATGATGTGTTTTTTGGTCAGGTTGTTTAGGTTGCTGTGAGATTCTGTTGGGGGGGGGGGTGACGTGCTGTATGACTGTTGTATGACTGTATGTGGGTGCCCAGTCTTTCGTGTGGAAGGGGGGGTGTGATGTGGAGCCCATAGTTATAACCTATGTGACTCACATGTGGCTGGCTGAATTCAGCCAAGAGAGACTTTGAGCTAGCCATGTGTATTGACTTCACACCTCAAGAGGAAGATGTGTCTGCACCCCCTGGGGACTCAGGAGAGAGGAGAAGATTACCCGGCCTGACCTTTGGGGGTCAAGAGAGGAGAACAGAAGGACTCTGGGTGTTCTATTACAGATGAAAGGATGTAGCTGAGTATTGAGACTTTTGTGTGATGTATTGTTAGAGATGAGTGTATAAATGTATGTGTGTGACTGCGTCCCGTCTCTTTTCACTCCGATCGAGAGAGGACGTAGGATGAATGAGGATTAAAGCAGATACTGGAAAAACCATCCAATCTCCTCAATTCTTGACTCCTACATTATAATGCATTTTAGGTGCATCCTGAAATTTCACCCAAAAGCCGAATATCCCTAACTTTTTGTGAGTTGTGTATATTAAATGCATGGTTGTACAATGTGTTTAGTAATGGTCAGAATGGAATTCAAGTGACTTAACTCTACGCATGTTCAGGTGCAGATGTCATCAGTCTATTCTACTGTTAGCATCACTGCTAACGGGTGCAGCTAAAACAACATGTAGTGGCATCTGGCTCCCTTTCTTTTTCTGGACCTCGTCACATCTCTTCCACAGCATGTGGGACACCATGTGGTGTATGGGGCGGTGCCCATCTCCGTTTCACTGACCCTAGGCCACACAGCTACTATAAGTAGTGAAAGCTACAGTGGAGGGTTAGTCCTCTGGTAGCTCTGTGTGTTAACTTTCCTCTCCCCATTCTATTATGCTGAGCACCAAGTTAGAAAGCGTATAGTACCATTTTTATATGGTCTTTGGTATGACCCGGCCGGGATTTGAACCCAGGACCTCCCGGTTTGTGGGGCGGATGCTGTACCAACTAGGCCACCACTCCAGTGGACCTCATCATATATTGTACACCTGACTAAATGTCTGGGGTCCTCCGGAACAAACTCTCAAGCATATCTTTACCAAAAAAGGCACTTATTTTTTTCTATTTAAAGCAAATGAGGTGCAAAAATGACATATTTAGTCGCTGGTGAAGTAATGACATACTGATGTATTGCACGTACACCATTTCAGAGGACAGATGAGTGAGCAAAAAAAGTTAAAAGCCACGTATGAATGTGACATGCCATGATATACAAATGTGATCCTCCCAAAAAAATCTAATTAAATTCGACTTGTAACATGAAAGTAGGCCATTAGATGCTGATGGCCTGACCATGTTCAGCTGCTCTGAATAGTCATTAACAGCAGATTCACCTTTGCTGGGTTTACTCAGTGTTCTATTTGCTCAGTATAAAGGTCCTCTAAATTACATTTGTCAGGTAAACAACAAAACCACCTGCTGCCTCGGTAAAATCAAACTACTCATCATCACCCTGTGGCTGCTCACCAGGAGGCAGGTGGTTGGCACTGCAGGTCTGTGGCTGAGTGGTCCAACGGCAGCAGCACCTGAACAGCGGTGAGCTGGGTGGAGGGCGCGGTGGCAGGGCAGCAGTGATAATCCAGGGACACCCGGGTCACCGTGCCACTACGCTGACACTCAGCCGATAGGAGGAGAGGAGCACGGCCCGGATCCTGAGAGGACACCTGGGGAAACAGAAGAGACTTCCGGTTAAGAATGGGGAGTACAGACAAATTAAGAAATAGGAAAAAAAAAAGAAGCTCAGTCAGACACTTAAAAATAGTCAGCCATGACTTCCGGGAAGATGGCGGAGAGACATAACGCTTAAACAGAGAGCTCTCCCTAGTCGGTTTAAAAATCTTTGGTAAATGGCCAACTCGACATAAATAGATCAATAAACCAAGGGATGAAAACACGAAGAACCCGGGCACACGGACAAAAGCAGGGTAAAACTAAAGAACTGAACTGAACTGAACTGAAAAAAAGAGATGAAGGAGGAAATTATGGGCCTCCGAAAAGAAATGGAACGCAAGCTAGCTGAAACCATGGAGGAACTGCGCACTCAACGGGCGTGTATGGCAGAAGCACAGGCTTGAATATCAGATTTGGAAGACTGGAAGACCGAGGCAAGCGAGCGGCTGCAGACCCTGACGGCACAAACACAGAGGATGCAGGAAAAAATAACCGACCTGGAGAGCAGGTCCAGGCGGAGCAATATACGCATCTTCGGGATTCCGGAGGGCATTGAAGGCAACTCGATGACGAAATTCATGGATCAATTCTTAAAAAAAGAGCTTGAGCTGCCCGATGAAACAGACCTGCAGATCCAACGAGCGCACAGAGCCTTGGCACAGAACCCGAATTCAAACTCTACACCCAGGTCAGTTGTGGTAAACTTTCTAAAATACGACAAAGGAAAGAATCCTGACACAAGCGTGGAAAAAAAAGATACGAGTCGGCGACAAACAGATATTCTTTGACCATGACTACCCGACAGAAATTGTGCAGCAGCGAAAGAAATATGCCAACATTAAAAAAATGCTGAAAGAGAAAAAAATTAGATTCCAAACGCCACTAACGAAGATGAGAATTCATTGGGAGGACGGCGTGAAAACCTACAACACGGCCAGAGAGGCACCGCGGGACATGACGGAGCGAGGCTTTGTGGTGAGCGTACTGGAGGAAGCAGCTGGAGCAGCGGCGGCACGGAACACATCGAGACAGCTGGAGTGGAGGCGAGTGAGCGGCAGAGGGCGGGAGACGGACGTGGTGCACCGGGCCCAAGAAAAACTGCAAGGCTTTCAACGGAAAGCCTAGATTAACAAAGATTAAGAAGGACACAGAAGAAATGAAGTCTAAGAAGACAAGGTAAAAGAGAAACAAACGGCTAGGAGAGGTTTAAGTGATTTTTGTTGGACATTTCTAGACTAATGACTATTACTTGGATAGTAACTAGAGGTCTAGGGAGGGCCCCTCACTTGGTGAGGACAATCCCTCCCCCCACCAACAGGGACCAGTGGGCAGAAGAAAGGCCCAAAGTACAGAGGTCGAGATTCGTTAATGTGTTTTTGTACAAATATGTGTTATTTTTGTTGTTAAAGGGGTTAGGAGCACAAGTTAAAAAAATGGAAAAACATGAATATGGTTAAAAATCTTAAGATAATGACATTAAACGTGAATGGTCTGAACTCACCTGTTAAAAGGGAAAGAATAATAAGAAAATTCAAGAAGGAAAAAGCCGAAATTATATTTATGCAAGAGACACATTTGAATAAGACAGAACATGAGTAACTAAAGAGATTTGGCTATAAGAACTCCTACATCAGTTCATTTAAGGGAGGAACTAAAAGGGGGGTTATGATACTAATTTCAAATAAAATACAATTTGAATGTGAACAAGAAATCCAGGATAAAGAAGGCAGATATGTAATAATAAAGGGAAGAATAGATGGTATGCAGGTCACATTAGTGAACATCTATGCCCCACCAGAAAGTGACAAGGGTTTTTTTCAACAACTGTTTGATCTCATAGCAACACACAGTGAAGGAGTCCTAATTTGTAGAGGAGACTTAAATGCCGTCATGGATCATGAAGTTGATACAACAAGTGTTAAGAAGACAAAAAAACATGTATTCATAAGAACCTCACTGGCAGAAATGGGTATGGTAGACATATGGAGGGACCTGCACCCACTCGAAAAAGACTATACACATTATTCAGCAGTCCATAAAGTACACTCTAGAATAGATTACTTCCTTATGAATAAAGGTGACAGACACAGGGTGAGGAATTGTCGGATTGGAGGGGCAGAAATATCAGATCATAATCCTATACACATGGAAATATATTTAAACAATAGAAAACGACAGACAACATGGAAACTTAATGTAGGACTGTTAAATGATGAGAAAATGAAAGAAAGAATAAAGGTAAACATAAATGAGTATATCGAGGAGAATGATAATGGAGAAGTGGACCCAACAATACTATGGGAGGCACTAAAAGCCGTGTTAAGAGGTAAATTAATTGTTGAATCAGGAAAAGCAAAAAAGTCTAAACTGGAATCATATGAACAAAGATGTGAGAGACTGAGGGAATTAGAACGTAAACATCAAAGCACAAATGACCCAAAAATATATCAAGAAATTAAGGAAGAAAAAAATAAAGATAAAAGAAATACAAATAGATGAAATTGAAAGGAAAAATAGATATTTAAAACAAAAATATTATAAAACGGGGCCAAAGGCCACAAAACTGCTGGCAAAACGGTTAAGAAAACAACAAACAGTGAATAATGTATATAAGATTAAGGACCCCATCACAAATAAAACCACAGTTACCCCAGAAAACATCGAAGAAATATTCCATAAATTCTATCAAGAACTATACTCGCAACCTGAAGAGACAAATGTTAAGGAAATTAAAAAATTTCTATGCACATTGGACTTGCCATCAATAGGAAACCAACAAAATGAAAAGCTAACAGCAGAAATAACAACACAAGAGATTAAAGATGTGATTAAGTCACTTAAAAACGGTAAATCACCAGGTAGTGATGGATACCAGTCTGAGTTTTATAAACTGTTTATAGAAGAACTCACGCCACAGCTCCTAAAGTCATTTAATTGGACATTAAACAACAACAAAATACCTCCATCATGGAGCAAAGCCATTATTTCAGTTATTTTAAAGCCAGGGAAAGATAGGGAACAATGCGGAAACTATAGGCCAATCTCTTTATTAAATGTGGATTATAAAATATATACAACAATTATCTGTAAACGAATAAAGACATTCTTGACGGAATTGATAGAGGATGATCAAACTGGTTTCATAGAGGGACGCCAAACACATGATAATATCAGGAGAACAATACATATAATTAATCAAATACATAAAGAAAAGAAAAGCGCAGTAATAATGAGTTTAGACGCAGAAAAAGCATTTGATAGGGTTAATTGGATGTTCCTATATAATGTGCTGGAACGCTTTGGATTTAACGAAAAGTCAGTGCAATGCATAAAGACACTGTATCAAAAACCTGTGGCAAGAATCAAGATAAACGGTAGCTTAACAGACAAAGTAAATATACAAAGATCAACTAGGCAGGGATGCTGCCTATTGCCCACCTTGTTTGCTCTGTTCATAGAGCCACTGGCTCAAGCGATGCGACAAAATAAGAAATTAAAAGGTGTAACAATAAAGGGAGCGGAACACAAGATTGGGCTATTTGCAGACGAAATTATAGTTTACCTTGAATAACCAGATGAATCAATAATGGAAATGATGGACTTGATAGAAAATTTTGGAAAATTATCAGGATACAAGATAAACATAACAAAAACACAAATACTGACATTCCACTATAACCCTTTAAACCAGATAACTGATAAGATCAAACTAAACTGGAAACAAAAAGAAATGAAATACCTTGGAGTGAACATACCTAAAGATTTAAGCAAAATCTATAAAGCAAACTATGATAGGTTAGAACAAGAAATAAAAAAAGATATTGATAAATGGTCAATCTTAAATATGGATCTGAATTCAAAAATTAAGACAGTCAAAATCAGCATACAGACTGCTTTACCTCTTCCAGGCTCTACCAACAGAGATTCCTGGTGCCCAGTTCTCAAAGTGGGACAGTGTGGCACATATGTTTGGTTCATATTTCCCACAAGAGTGTGGCACATATGTCTGGTTTATATCTCCCACAAATGTATGGCTTATGTGGATTGTATGGCTTATGTGGATTGGGGCTTCACGTCTGGAGGAACAAGACAGGAGATGGCGAGGAGGTGTGAAGTCGGGCCCTCGTCTCGGAGAAGAGGACCTGGGGGGTTTCCCGGTACACCAGAGAATAAGAGACAATGCTGAATCTTCAGGGACTTGCATTGTGATTGAATGTTTGCAGAAGCACCATGTGACTTGAGTTCTTAATCCCCCGGAGGTATAAGAGTGAGCTGCAACACTATTCTGCCTCTTCTTGCTTTTTGAGAATGTTGGAAGATTGTGTTCTTCAATAAAGCTGAACCTGAGAAATACACTCAAGTCTCGTCATTGAACACATCTTCCACACTGGTGACCCACGACAAAGAATGGCCGGTGAGAATTCTCCCGAGCAGAGCTCATCAGAGGCCAGCCTGATGGCTGCCTCCACGCTCCGGCTGCCCGATTTCTGGCAGCACAGCCCGCGCTCCTGGTTTAGCGCGGTCGAGGTGCAGTTCAACCTCCGGAGAATCTCAAAGGATGAAACGAGGTTCTACCATGTGGTGGCGAAGCTGGACAGCCACACGGTCCAGCGGGTGGAAGACCTGGTTAACCACCCACCGGACACCGACAAGTACGGCGCATTGAAGGAGGCGCTGATCAGCCATTTCACCCCCCTCGGTGCAACAGCGAGCAGAGGGGCTCCTAGAGTTGACGGAGTCAGAGAACGACAGACCGGCAGACCTGATGGTGAAGATGCTGAGGCTGAAAGACTCCGAGGATGGCGAATTTATTTTCGCCCACCTTTTCCTCCGGACTCTGACGCCAGCAGTGAGAGTGATCCTGGCAGACTCACCCCGATTGGCCAAGCGGGACTACCATGGCCTCGGCAAGGAGGCGCAGCGACTCGTCGACGCCCACAAGCGGAGCGCGGTTTCGGCCGCAGCAGCTGAGCAGAAGACAGTGCCTGGAGATGGCTTGGAGCCAGTGGTGGCGGCGCCAGATGACCCGACGGCGGTGGCGACAGGCGTCAGGCGACGCGGAGCTGAAGACGGCCTGTGTTTCTACCACCGCCGTTTTGCGGAGAGGGCACACAGATGTCTCCCACCGTGCCGCTTCAAGCGTCAGGGAAACGCCAAGACCGGGGATCGGTAGCGGCTGCGTCCCTCGGAGAAGAAAATAAGCTGCTTTACCTGACAGATGCACACTCGGGGAAACAATTCCTCGTGGACACGGGCTCCCAGCTGAGTTTTGTCACGCCTACCTATGCGGAACGGCTGATGCCGTCCAAAGCTCCCTGGGTGTCAGTATCAGCAGCGAATGGCTCAGCGATTAAGACCTTCGGTGAGAGGACCATACGTCTGTCCTTACAGGGCCGTTCATTCGAGTGGACCTTTATTGTAGCAGCAGTCAGTTTTAACATGTTAGGGGCTGATTTTTTGTGCTCACATGGTTTATTGGTTGACCTTGCTAATAGACGTCTGGTTAATGCACTTTCTTTTCATTCTATTCCCTGCACAGCTCGGGTGGCTCCGCCGACTGCACACGCCAACGTCACAACTGCGGGTGGTAGGTTTCATGCTCTGCTCACTCACTTTCCAGCACTCACAGTTCCAAAGTTTTCGGCGACAGTGGCCAAACACGGGGTGGAGCATTTTATCACCACAACTGGGCCCCCCGTTTTTGCAAAAGCCCGGCGCTTGGACTCAGCTAAACTGGCCATAGCGCGTGAGGAATTTGCCAACCTGGAGAAACTGGGCATAATTAGACGCTCGAACAGCCCCTGGGCTTCCCCGTTACACATGGTCCCAAAGGCTGATGGCTCGTGGCGACCTTGTGGCGATTTCCGCAGGTTGAACAACGTCTTGGCACACGACCGCTACCCGATTCCGCACATCCAGGATTTCTCAGTTCATTTGGCGGGGGCACGCATTTTTTCTAAAATAGACTTGGTGCGCGGCTACCATCAAGTCCCCGTGCGCGCGCAGGATATTCCCAAAACCGCGGTAATAACTCCGTTTGGGCTTTTTGAGTTTTTGCGCATGCCGTTTGGGTTAAAGGGCGCCGCGCAAACTTTCCAACGCATGATGGATGCTGTTTTACGCGACCTGCCTTTCGTGTTCGTCTATTTAGACGACATTTTGGTAGCCAGCACGTCCGAGGACGAACACGAAACCCACCTCACAGCGGTTTTTCGGAGACTGGCAGAGCAGGGGTTGATAATTAACCCAGCGAAGTGCCAGTTCAGGGTGGCGCAGATCGATTTGTTGGGGCACCGCGTTTCGCCTGAAGGTGCGGTTCCTCTGCCGGAGAAGGTGCGCGCGATAACAGATTTCCCCCGACCTCAAACGATAAAAGCGCTGCAGGAGTTTCTAGGGATGGTTAATTTTTACAACCGGTTTCTTCCGAGCGCAGCGCGGCTTATGCAGCCACTGTACGCGGCACTGAAAAAACAAAAACCCACGAATAAGGTCGAATGGTCTCCGGAGCGGGAGCACGCTTTCTCCCAGGTTAAATCAGCCCTTGCAAGCGCCGTTTTGTTAGCGCACCCGATCCCAACAGCCCGTTTGGCGCTCACCACCGACGCTTCGGACCTAGCGGTGGGGGCAGTCATTGAACAGTGTGTGGCAGGGACCTGGCAGCCTCTCGCTTTCTTTAGCAAATCCTTGCGCGATAACGAGCGTAAATACAGCGCGTTTGACAGGGAGCTTTTAGCCCTACACTTGGCCATCCGCCATTTCCAGTTCTGGCTGGAAGGGCGCCGTTTCACCGCTTTTGTAGACCACAAACCGTTAACTTTTGCGATGGCCAAAATCTCAGAACCTTGGTCAGGCCGACAACAAAGACAGCTAGCCGCAATATCGGAGTTCACCAACGATATCCAGCATGTCGCAGGCAAACACAATGTAGTGGCGGACTGTCTCTCACGTGCTGTGGCAACGCCAGGCCACATGGGGACAGACTCGGTGGCTGTGGGCCAAGGCAGTGACGCGGGAGCGCGCGCAGCCCCGGTCCACGTAGGTTTGGATTATGCAGACATGGCTGCGGAGCAGGTTGGTGACGCGGATGTGCACGCGCTCCAGTCTGGACCAACAGGGTTAAGGCTGGAGCACAGGGTGCAGCAAATAGGTATGCCCCCCTTAATATGCGATGTCTCCACGGGTCGGCCTCGTCCAGTGGTGCCAGCCGCGTGGCGCCGCCGCGTTTTTGACTCGGCCCATTCGCTGGCGCACCCGGGGGTGCGCGCATCGGTCAAGATGGTGGGGGAGAAATTTGTCTGGCTGGGGTTGCGCAAACAGGTCAAGGAATGGGCAGCGGCTTGTGTGGCATGCCAGAGGGCTAAGATACACAAGCTCACAAGGGCCCCTTTGGAGCCTTTTCACATCCCGGCTAAGCGGTTTGATCATGTGCATGTTGATCTGGTGGGCCCGCTTCCCTCGTCTCAAGGGCACACACACCTTTTGACGATGGTGGACCGCACCACACGTTGGCCAGAAGCGGTACCTCTGGCATCAACAACGGCGGAAGAGGTTGCGCACGCGTTTTTAACAGCTTGGGTCGCGCGTTTTGGAGTTCCGTCGGACATAACGTCAGACAGAGGCCCTCAATTTGTTTCCGAACTGTGGTCGTCTATGGCCCGCAGCTTAGGGGTGAAGGTACACCGCACTACCGCGTATAACCCGCAGGCCAACGGTTTATGTGAACGTTTTCATAGGTCATTGAAAGCAGCCCTCAGAGCATCGCTCACGGATACAAATTGGGTGGACAAACTGCCATGGGTTTTATTGGGGTTGCGTTCTGCACAGAAGGAGGAGTTACAAGCCTCCCCAGCGGAGTTGGTGTTCGCACAACCTCTCCGTTTGCCCGGGGAATTTCTCCCGGAAAATCCTGCGCCCAATTGCCCCCCCGCTCAGCTGTTGCAGAGCGGCACAGGATCAAACACGCTGCCTGGCCCAATGCATCACAGTTTTCCACGCGTTTTTGTGCCAGAGGCTTTGAAAAACGCACAGTTTGTTTTTGTTAGACATGATGCACAACGCCCAGGGCTGAGACCGCCTTATGATGGACCGTTCAGGGTGCTGGAAAAAAATGAGAAGCATTTTTTGCTAGATTTGGGGGGCAGAAGGGAGCTAATTTGCATAAACAGACTCAAGCCTGCTTTTGTCCTGGCTGATGAACGAGTGCAGCTGGTGAAAGCCCCCCGCCGGGGAAGGCCGCCAAGAAGGCATGCTCCAAAGCTCCCACAGAGATGTGCAAACAAATCTAATCCCCAGGTGCGAGGAGACGCTGCAGACGCAGCGAAGCCGGCCTACAGCAGATTCGGCAGGAAGCTCAGACCTAAGAGATTGGGGGATTGATTGTTGGTTATGTGGTAATGTTTTTTATGTATGCATTTATGAGTGTTTGTCCCATGCAGACGTTTGGGGGGGGGGGGTCATGTGGCACATATGTTTGGTTCATATTTCCCACAAGAGTGTGGCACATACAGTATGTCTGGTTCATATCTCCCACAAATGTATGGCTTATGTGGACTGTATGGCTTATGTGGATTGGGGCTTCACGTCTGGAGGAACAAGACAGGAGATGGCGAGGAGGTGTGAAGTCGGGCCCTCGTCTCGGAGAAGAGGACCTGGGGGGTTTCCCGGTACACCAAAGAATAAGAGACAATGGTGAATCTTCAGGGACTTGCATTGTGATTGAATGTTTGCAGAAGCACCATGTGACTTGAGTTCTTAATCCCCCGGAGGTATAAGAGTGAGCTGTAACACTATTCTGCCTCTTCTTGCTTTTTGAGAATGTTGGAAGATTGTGTTCTTCAGTAAAGCTGAACCTGAGAAATACACTCAAGTCTCGTCACTGAACACATCTTCCACAACAGGATGATATCGAGATTTGTTTGGGGAGGTAAAAAGCCAAGAGTGAAATATAAAACTCTCCAATTACCAAAAGAGAAAGGAGGCATGGGTCTACCGAGTCTAAAGGAATATTACTACTCAGCACAAATAAGATATATCATATGTTGGTGCGACAGAGGATATGAGGCAAAATGGAAAGAAATGGAAAAGGAAATTGAGGGACTCCCAGTACAAAGCATAATAGGAGATAAGGATGCATATAAGCAAATCAAACAAATAGACCCAATCACTAAATTTACTTTGGAACTGTGGTATAAAATAGTACAAAAGCATAATATAAAGGAGGACATAAAACTATTGAAATGGGTAGCATTTGACAATCAGTTTGAACCGGCAAAGCAAGATAGGGGATACAAAAATCTGGTGAACAAGGGAATCACAGCATGGGGCAATATCGGAAAAAAAGATTTCGGGAGATTTGTAAACATGAGAAGAAAATTTAAACTAGAAAAATCTGAATTCTTCAGTTATCTGCAGATGAGAGATTATTATATGAGGAAGATTAGGCATAACCTCCACACAGATGTGAGTGAGATTATACAATTCATTTTAAGCTCGTATGCAGGAAATAAAATAAGAATTATTTCAAAGCTATATCAGAAACTTACGGCAAACAAACATTCAAGTAACTATATAAAGGAGAAATGGGAGAAAGAGCTAAATTTAAACATAACAGAAGAAAACTGGCAAGAAATATGGAAAACACAACACACATCAACAAGTCCAAGGACATGGAGGGAATTTGGATGGAAAAACCTGATTCGCTATTTCATTACACCACAGATCTAAAGAAAATATACAAATACCCAATCTATATGCTGGAGGGGCTGTGGGGCTCAAAATGCAGACCACTCACATATGTTTTGGAAATGCTGCAAAATCTCATCATTCTGGAAATCTATACATGTGACAATACAGAGGATATTAGGATATAATATACCAATGAACTGTAACTTGATGTATTTATGTGATCTTAAAAGAGACAATGTAATACAGGCTGAGAACAGATATCTAGTTAAAATCTTGCTGATTGCATGTAAAAAAAACAATCACAAGAAAATGGTGATCAGAAGTTCTTCCTGACCAAGAGCAATGGACTGACATTGTTGAGGATATACATTTAATGGAAAAACTAACATATCGACAAAGAATGCAAGAAGGACAATATGAAAAAAAATGGTGGAAATGGACACACGACAAAGTGCAACGAGACAGAAATTGAAAGAATAACCAAAGACACTGGAAAAACCAGAAGAATTTAGAGATGGAAACTAAAAGCTTGATGCTCCAACATTTGTCCCCCCCCCCTTTTCTTTTTTTTTCTTCCTCTAGCTCCCTTTTTTTAACTATAGAGACTGTGATCTGAATGTAATATGTATGATGAAAAATGAATAAAAATCAAAGTTACAAAAAAAATTTAAAAAATAGTCAGCCATCGGTGACTTCCGGGAAGATGGCGGAGAGGCATAACGCTTAAACAGAGAGCCCTCCCTAGTCGGATTAAAAATTTTTGGTAAATGGCCAACTCGACATAAATAGATCAATAAACCAAGGGATGAAAACACGAAGAACCCGGGCACACGGACAAAAGCAGGGTAAAACTAAAAAATCCCTCTTCAACAATGCTGGAGAAATCGTTGAACACGCGGCCCAAAAAAACGAGGTGACTACAGCAGAGAAAATGGAGGACGCCAACCTCGATGTTATGAACACTGGCTTCGCCAATATAAGTAAGGACATAAAAGACTTCAAGCGACAACTCCAACAGGATTTAACGGCTCTTAAGGAAGAACTGAAAAAAGAGATGAAGGAGGAAATTATGGGTCTCCGAAAAGAAATGGAACGCAAGCTAGCAGAAACCATGGAGGAGCTGTGCACTCAACGGGCGTGTATGGCAGAAGCACAGGCTCGAATATCAGAGCTGGAAGACTGGAAGACCGAGGCAGGCGAGCTGCTGAAGACCCTGACGGCACAAACACAGAGGATGCAGGAAAAAATAACCGACCTGGAGAGCAGGTCCAGGCGGAGCAATATATGCATCTTCGGGATTCCGGAGGGCACTGAAGGCAACTCGATGACGAAATTCATAGATCAATTCTTAAAAAAAGAGCTTGAGCTGCCCGATGAAACAGACCTGCAGATCCAACGAGCGCACAGAGCCTTGGCACAGAACCCGAATTCAAACTCTACACCCAGGTCAGTTGTGGTAAACTTTTTAAAATACGACGTAAAGGAAAGAATCCTGACACAAGCGTGGAAAAAAAAGATATGAGTCGGCGACAAACAGATATTCTTTGACCATGACTACCCGACAGAAATTGTGCAGCAGTGAAAGAAATATGCCAACATTAAAAAAATGCTGAAAGAGAAAAAAATTAGATTCCAAACGCCACTAACGAAGATGAGAATTCATTGGGAGGACGGCGTGAAAACCTACAACACGGCCAGAGAGGCACCGCGGGACATGACGGAGCGAGGCTTTGTGGTGAGCGTACTGGAGGAAGCAGCTGGAGCAGCGGCGGCACGGAACGCATCGAGACAGCCGGAGTGGAGGCGAGTGAGTGGCAGAGGGCGGGAGACGGACGTGGCGCACCGGGCCCAAGAAAAACTGCAAGGCTTTCAACGGAAAGCCGAGATTATAACAAAGATTAAGAAGGACACAGAAGAAATGAAGGCTAAGAAGACAAGGTAAAAGAGAAACAAACGGCTAGGAGAGGTTAAAGTGATTTTTGTTGGACATTTCTAGACTAATGACTATTACTTGGATAGTAACTAGAGGTCTAGGGAGGGCCCCTCTCTCGGTGAGGACATTCCCTCCACCCACCAACAATGACCAGTGGGCAGAAGAAAGGCCCAAAGTACGGAGGTCAAGATTCGTTAATGTATTTTTGTACATATATGTTAGTTTTGTTGTTAAAGGGGTTAGGAGCACAAGTTAAAAAATTGGAAAAACATGAATATGGTTAAAAATCTTAAGATAATGACATTAAACGTGAATGGTCTGAACTCACCTGTTAAAAGGGAAAGAATAATAAGAAAATTCAAGAAGGAAAAAGCCGAAATTATGTTTATGCAAGAGACACATTTGAACAAGACAGAACATGAGAAACTAAAGAGATTTGGCTAAAAGAACTCCTACTACAGTTCATTTAAGGGAGGAACTAAAAGGGGGGTTATGATACTAATTTCAAATAAAATACAATTTGAAAGTGAACAGGAAATCCAGGATAAAGAAGGCAGGTATGTAATAATAAAGGGAAGAATAGATGGTATGCAGATCACATTAGTGAACATCTATGCCCCACCAGAAAGTGACAAGGGTTTTTTTCAACAACTGTTTGATCTCATAGCAACACACAGTGAAGGAGTCCTAATTTGTGGAGGAGACTTAAATGCCGTCATAGATCATGAAGTTGACACAACAAGTGTTAAGAAGACAAAAAAACATGTAACAAAGTTCATAAGAACCTCACTGGCAGAAATGGGTATGGTAGACATATGGAGGGACCTGCACCCACTCGAAAAAGACTATACACATTATTCAGCAGTCCATAAAGTACACTCTAGAATAGATTACTTCCTTATGAATGAAGGTGACAGACACAGAGTGAGAAATTGTCGGATTGGAGGGGCAGAAATATCAGATCATAATCCTATATACATGGAAATATATTTAAACAACAGAAAACGACAAACAACATGGAAACTTAATGTACGACTATTAAATGATGAGAAAATGAAAGAAAGAATAAAGGTAAACATAAATGAGTATATCGAGGAGAATGATAATGGAGAAGTGGACCCAACAATACTATGGGATGCACTAAAAGCCGTGTTAAGAGGTAAATTAATTGTTGAATCAGGAAAAGCAAAAAAGTCTAAACTGGAATCATATGAACAAAGATGTGAGAGACTGAGGGAATTAGAACGTAAACATCAAAACACAAATGACCCAAAAATATATCAAGAAATTAAGGAAGAAAAATAAAGATAAAAGAAATACAAATAGATGAAATTGAAAGGAAAAATAGATATTTAAAACAAAAATATTATGAAACGGGGCCAAAGGCCACAAAACTGCTGGCAAAACGGTTAAGAAAACAACAAACAGTGAATAATGTATAAAAGATTAAGGACCCCATCACAAATAAATCCACAGTTACCCCAGAAAACATCGAAGAAATATTCCATAAATTCTATCAAGAACTATACTCGCAACCTGAAGAGACAAATATTAAGGATATTAAAAAATTTCTATGCACATTGGACTTGTCATCAATAGGAAACCAACAAAATGAAAAGCTAACAGCAGAAATAACAACACAAGAGATTAAAGATGTGATTAAGTCACTAAAAAATGGTAAATCACCAGGTAGTGATGGATACCCATCTGAGTTTTATAAACTGTTTATAGAAGAACTCACGCCACAGCTCCTAAAGTCATTTAATTGGACATTAAACAACAACAAAATACCTCCATCATGGAACGAAGCCATTATTTCAGTTATTTTAAAGCCAGGGAAAGATGGGGAACAATGCGGAAACTATAGGCCAATCTCTTTATTAAATGTGGATTATAAAATATATACAGTGGGGCAAAAAAGTATTTAGTTAGCCACCAATTGTGCAAGTTCTCCCACTTAAAAGATGAGAGAGGTCTCCAATTTTCATCATAGGTATACCTCAACTATGAGAGACAAAATGAGAAAAAAAAATCCAGAAAATCACATTGAAGGATTTTTAATGAATTAATTGGTAAATTCCTCGGTAAAATAAGTATTTGGTCACCTACAAACAAGCAAGATTTCTGCCTCTCACAGACCTGTAACTTCTTCTTTAAGAGGCTCCTCTGTCCTCCACTCTTTACCTGTATTAATGGCACCTGTTTAAGATAAGATAAGATAAGCCTTTATTAGTCCCACAACGGGGAAATTCCAGGATTGCAACAGCACAGGGATAGCAACACTCAGAGCAACAATCAGAAGGTAAGAAAAAAAAAAAACAAGCAAGCAAGAGCAGCTAATATACATATGTACATATTACTATTAAATATACAGTATATATACACACACACACACAGACACACAGTGCAGAGCATTGTAGCTGGATGGAATAAATATATGAATATCTAACTAACTAACTAACTAACCTGCACTTATATAGCGCTTTTCTAGTCACAAAGACCACTCAAAGCGCTTTCATTAATACTAACCCTCTATTCTAAGGGCCTATAGGAAACAAATATCTAGGGACAATTTAGAACAGCCAATTAACCTAACATGCATGTTTTTGGCATGTGGGAGGAAACCGGAGAAATCCCGGAGTAAACCCACGCAACACGGGGAGAACATGCAAACTCCACACAGATCACTGTTGGTCGGGGGCTGGGATCGAACCCACGATCCCCACAATCCCCCGGCCAAGGGTAAACTGTGCTGCCGCAGTGCTAACCACTGCGCCACCGTGCAGCCCATATATGGGCTGCATGGGCTGTTCATATGAATATATGAACACACAGTGCAGAGCATTGTAGCTAGATGGAATAAATATGTAAATATATAAACACCCACAGTACGGAGCATTGCAGCTAGGTGGAATAAATATGCAAGTATATAAACACACACAGTGCGGAGCAATGTAGCTAGATGGAATAATATGTAGATATATAAAAACACAGTGCGGAGCATTGTAGCTAGATGGAATAAATATATAGATATATAAATATAAACACACCCAGTGCTGAGCATTGTAGCTAGATGGAATAAATATGTAAATATATAAACACACACAGTGCAGAGCATTGTTGCTAGGTGGGATGAAACAGCATAACCGTCTACTTAGTTATCCTACATGGTATGATTATGTGCCCATACATATTCTCACCCTCCATAGCGACCGGTATGTTCCTAGTTGTATGCCGGAGAGGACCATTGTGTAAGTCTATTGTATCTTTTGCATTCAAAAAAACTATTAGTTTGTTACGTCTTTTTGCTATCTCTGCGAGCAGCCCTGCTTAGGTTGTACAGTCTGACAGCCGTTGGTAGGAAGGACCTACGAAACCTCTCGGTTGTGCACCTGGGATGATGTAGTCTGCTGCTAAATGAGCTCCTCAGTGCATCCAGTATGTCCTGCATAGGGTGGAACTCGGACTCCAGCAGAGATGACAGTTTAGCCACCGTCCTTCTCTCTCCTATCTCCTCCATCGGATCAAGGCGCTGCCCCAGGACAGAGCTAGCTTTCTTAATCAGTTTGTTCAGTCTCTTCCTATCGGCTGCAGTAATGCCACTGCCCCAGCAGACCACTCCAAAAGTGATGGCTGATGCCACCACCGTGTCATAGAATGACTTCAGCAGCGCCCCTTGTACACCAAAAGACCTGAGTCTCCTCAGCAGGAACAGCCTGCGCTGTCCCTTCTTGTAGAGTGCGTCAGTATTGTGTGACCAGTCTAGTTTATTGTTCAGATGAATACCCAGGTACTTATAGGATGTCACCATCTCGATGTCTGTTCCCTGTATATTTACTGGTGCTGTGAGGGGCTGCCCATGCCTGCGGCAGTCCACCACCAGCTCCTTAGTTTTCCTCGCGTTGATCTGGAGGCAGTTCCGATGGCACCAGTCCACAAAGTCCTGGATAAGCCCTCTGTACTCAGCTTCATCTCCGTTGGAGATGAGACCAACGATCGCAGAGTCATCAGAGAACTTCTGTAGATGGCAATGTGTTGTGTTGTGTGAGAAGTCCGCAGTATAAAGAGTGAACAGGAAGGGAGCCAGCACCGTTCCCTGGGGGGCCCCCGTGCTACTGATGATCGTGTCGGAAACACAGTCCCGGGTTCTCACAAACTGAGGCCGGTTCGTGAGGTAGTCCAGGATCCATGATGACAGGTGCTGGTCCACCCCTGCGCGCAGCAGCTTGTCTTTCAGGATCATCGGTTGGATGGTGTTGAAAGCACTGGAGAAGTCAAAGAACATGATCCTCACCATATTCCCGGGCTTCTCCAGGTGGGACAGAGAACGGTGAAGGAGGAAGATCACCGCATCCTCCACCCCAATGCCATGCTGGTAGGCAAACTGGAGTGGATCCATCGCTGGTTCCACCAGGGGGCGGAGATGAGCAAGGAGCAGTCTCTCCAGGGTCTTCATCAAGTGGGACGTCAAGGCCACCGGTCTGTAGCTGTTCAGGTCTTTGGGGTGGGAAGTTTTTGGTACAGGTACCACACAAGATGTTTTCCACAGCTGTGGTACCCTCCCCAGTTTCAGGCTCATGTTGAAGATATACGTCACAATCCCACACAGCTGGTCTGCACAGGACTTGAGGAGCTTTGCGCTGATGCCGTCCGGTCCCGACGCCTTCCTCGCCTTGATCTTCCTCAGCTCCGTCCTCACCTGGGTCTTGGTCAGGGTCAGGATGGGGGGCTGTGTGTTGGGAGTGGGGGGGGTGTCGGTGGAGTGGGGAGTGGGCAGCAGGACTTGATTTCTTAGAGGCAGCAGTGGTTGTTGTGCAGACAGGGGGGAGGGCGGTTGGTCAAATCTATTGAAAAACAGATTCAGGTTGTTCGCCCACTTCCTGCCCCCCGTGGCCTGGGGGGAGGTATTCTGGAGCCCCGAGATGGTTTTGAGGTTTCTCCAGACCCCGCTGATGTCGCTCTGTTGCAGCTTGTCCTCCATCTTCTTCCTGAAGCTGTCCTTGCCTTCTCTGATCTTTCTCCTCAGCTCCCTCTGTACGGACTTCAGCATCTCCCTGTTCCCCGACCTGAAGATCCTCTTCTTCTCTCTCAGAAGTGTTTTTATCTCAGGGTTGATCCAGGGTTTGTTGTTTGAGTGACGCCGTATGTTCTTGGTGGGAACGGATTTGTCCACACAGAAGCTGAGGTAGCCCGTGAAGGTGTGAATGAGGCCATCGATGTCCTCACCATGTGGACCGCAGAGCTGCTTCCAGGCAGTGGCTTCAAAACAGTCCTTTAGAGTGTCCATTGTCTCCTCAGACCATAACTCCACAGTGTGCATGGCCGGAGGTTGTCTGTGCACTAGGGGTTTGTACACCGGCCGGAGATGAACCAAGTTGTGATCCGATCTCCCAAGTGGGGGGAGTTGTGATGAGGTGTACGCCTCCTTAGTGTTTGCGTAGAATAAATCCAGTGTTTTATTGTCTCTAGTGTGGCATGTGACATACTGGGTGAAAGTGGGCAGAATGGGAGACAGTGAAACGTGGTTGAAATCGCCTGAGATGAGGAGAAGAGCATCTGGGTGTTCTGTCTGCAGCCTGCTGGTTACTGAATGGATGACGTCACGCGCTGTCCCAGCGTTCGCCATCGGATTTGCATAAACAACAATGCAGATCACGTGTGAGTGTTCTCTCGGGAGATATGTAGGCCTCATGCTAACAGCTAGCAACTCAATGTCTTTGCTGCAGTGTCGTTGTTTAACAGTGATATGTCCCGGTCTGCACCAGTTGTTGTTAACATACATTATCACTCCACCGCCCCTTGCTTTGCCACTCTCTGGTGTTCGGTCAGCTCGTATCATGTGAAAACCCTCCAGCTCAATGTTAGCATCTGCTGCTAGTTCAGTTAGCCACGTCTCAGTAAACAAAAGGAGAGAGCACTCCCGGTAAGTGCTATCATAACGGGAGATAGCCGCTAGCTCATCTAACTTTCCCAGTATCGACCGTACATTTCCCATGACAACAGATGGAAGGGAGGGTCTGTACCTTATATTTTTTGTCCTCCGCCTTACTCCAGCCCGGCAGCCGCGACGCTTTCGCCTCAATTCTCTCGGTATGTCGAGTTTTTCCAGTGGGACCGGGTGGCGGTTAAATGCTAGCAGCTCTTCCCTGTTGTATCGTATCCTGCTATAAACAGTGGCTCCGTCCACCGGCTCAGGAGACATTTGGGACGATCTGTGTGTCCGTGATATAAGTGGGGTGAAAAAAAAAAAAAGTGATCAAAAGAGAGAGGAAGGGAAAAAAAACTCTGAATCGAGCCGCTGTTGCAAAAGGCAGCCTACTGGTGTGGCGCCGAGAGAACTAGGAATTAGGACTGGACTCATTATCAGTTTCAACTCATTATCAGTATAAAAGACACCTGTCCACAACCTCAAACAGTCAGACTCCAAACTCCACTATGGCCAAGAGCAAAGAGCTGTCAAAGGACACCAGAAACAAAATTGTAGACCTGCACCAGGCTGGGAAGACTGAATCAGCAATAGGTAAGCAGCTTGGTGTGAAGAAATCAACTGTGGGAGCAATTATTAGAAAATGGAAGACATACAAGACCACTGATAATCTCCCTTGATCTGGGGCTCCACGCAAGATCTCACCCCGTGAGGTCAAAATTATCATGAGAATGGTGAGCAAAAATCCCAGAACCACACGGGGGGACCTAGTGAATGACCTGCAGAGAGCTGGGACCAAAGTAACAAAGGCTACATCAGTAACACACTACGCCGCCAGGAACTCAAATCCTGCAGTGCCAGACGTGTCCCCCTGCTTAAGCCAGTACATGTCCAGGCCCGTCTGAAGTTTGCTAGAGAGCATTTGGATGATCCAGAAGAGGATTGGGAGAATGTCATATGGTCAGATGAAACCAAAATAGAAGTTTTTGGTAAAAATTCAACTTGTTGTTTTTGGAGGAGAAAGAACACCATACCTACTGTGAAGCATGGGGGTGAAAATATTATACTTTGGGGCTGTTTTTCTGCAAAGGGACCAGGATGACTGATCCGTGTAAAGGAAAGAATGAATGGGGCCATGTATCGTGAGATTTTGAGTGAAAACCTCCTTCCACCAGCAAGAGCATTGAAGATGAAATGTGGCTGGGTCTTTCAGCATGACAATGATCCCAAACACACTGCCCGGGCAACAAAGGAGTGGCTTCATAAGAAGCATTTCAAGGTCCTGGAGTGGCCTAGCCAGTCTCCAGATCTCAACCCCATAGAAAATCTTTGGAGGGAGTTGAAAGTCCATGTTGCCCAGCGACAGCCCCAAAACATCACTGCTCTAGAGGAGATCTGCATGGAGGAATGGGCCAAAATACCAGCAACAGTGTGTGAAAACCTTGTGAAGACTTACAGAAAACTTTTGACCTCTGTCATTGCCAACAAAGGGTATATAACAAAGTATTGAGATGAACTTTTGTTATTGACCAAATACTTATTTTACCAAGGAATTTACCAATTAATTCATTAAAAATCCTTCAATGTGATTTTCTGGATTTTTTTTTGGTCTCATTTTGTCTCTCATAGTTGAGGTATACCTATGATGAAAATTGGAGACCTCTCATCTTTTAATGGGGAGAACTTGCACAATTGGTGGCTGACTAAATACTTTTTTTCCCCACTGTACAACAATTATCTGTAAACGAATAAAGACATTCTTGACGGAATTGATAAAGGATGATCAAATTGGTTTCATAGAGGGACGCCAAACACATGATAATATCAGGAGAACAATACACATAATTAATCAAATACATAAAGAAAAGAAAAGCACAGTAATAATGAGTTTAGACGCAGAAAAAGCATTTGATAGGGTTAATTGGATGTTCCTATATAATGTGCTGGAACGCTTTGGATTTAACGAAAAGTCAGTGCAATGCATAAAGACACTGTATCAAAAACCTGTGGCAAGAATCAAGATAAACGGTAGCTTAACAGACAAAGTAAATACAAAGATCAACTAGGCAGGGATGCTGCCTATCGCCCACCTTGTTTGCTCTGTTCATAGAGCCACTGGCTCAAGCGATGCGACAAAATAAGAAATTAAAAGGTGTAACAATAAAGGGAGCGGAACACAAGATTGGGCTATTTGCAGACGATATTATAGTTTACCTTGAACAACCAGATGAATCAATAATGGAAATGATGGACTTGATAGAAAATTTTGGAAAATTATCAGGATACAAGATAAACATAAAAACACAAATACTGACATTCCACTATAACCCTTTAAACCAGATAACTGATAAGATCAAACTAAACTGGAAACAAAAAGAAATAAAATACCTTGGAGCGAACATACCTAAAGATTTAAGCAAAATTTATAAAGCAAACTATGATAGGTTAGAACAAGAAATAAAAAAAGATATTGATAGATGGTCAATCTTAAATATGGATCTGAATTCAAAAATTAAGACAGTCAAAATCAGCATACAACCTAGACTGCTTTACATCTTCCAAGCTCTACCAACAGAGACTCCTGGTGCCCAGTTCTCAAAGTGGGACAGGATGATATCGAGATTTGTTTGGGGAGGTAAAAAGCCAAGAGTGAAATATAAAACTCTCCAATTACCAAAAGAGAAAGGAGGCATGGGTCTACCGAGTCTAAAGGAATATTACTACTCAGCACAAATAAGATATATCATATGTTGGTGCGACGGAGGATATGAGGCAAAATGGAAAGAAATGGAAAAGGAAATTGAGGGACTCCCAGTACAAAGCATAATAGGAGATAAGGATGCATATAAGCAAATCAAACAAATAGACCTAATCACTAAATTTACTTTGGAACTGTGGTATAAAATAGTACAAAAGTATAATATAAAGGAGGACATAAAACTATTGAAATGGGTAGCATTTGACAGTCAGTTTGAACCGGCAAAGCAAGATAGGGGATACAAAAATCTGGTGAACAAGGGAATCACAGCATGGGGCAATATAGGAAAAAAAGATCTCGGGAGTTTTGTAAACATGAGAAGAAAATTTAAACTAGAAAAATCTGAATTCTTCAGATATCTGCAGATGAGAGATTACTATATGAGGAAGATTAGGCATAACCTCCACACAGATGTGAGTGAGATTATACAATTCATTTTAAGCTCGTATGCAGGAAATAAAATAAGAATTATTTCAAAGCTATATCAGAAACTTACGGCAAACATTCAAGTAACTATATAAAGGAGAAATGGGAGAAAGAGCTAAATTTACACATAACAGAAGAAAACTGGCAAGAAATATGGAAAACACAACACACATCAACAAGTTCAAGGACATGGAGGGAATTTGGATGGAAAAACCTGATTCGCTATTTCATTACACCACAGATCTAAAGAAAATATACAAATACCCAATCTATATGCTGGAGGGGCTGTGGAGCTCAAAATGCAGACCACTCACATATGTTTTGGAAATGCTGCAAAATCTCATCATTCTGGAAATCTATACATGTGACAATACAGAGGATATTAGGATATAATATACCAATGAACTGTAACTTGATGTATTTATGTGATCTTAAAAGAGACAATGTAATACAGGCTGAGGACAGATATCTAGTTAAAATCTTGCTGATTGCATGTAAAAAAACAATCACAAGAAAATGGTGATCAGAAGTTCTTCCTGACCAAAAGCAATGGACAGACATTGTTGAAGATATACGTTTAATGGAAAAACTAACATATCGACAAAGAATGCAAGAAGGACAATATGGAAAAAAAAATGGTGGAAATGGACACACTACAAAGTGCAACAACGAGACTAGAAATTGAAAGAATAACCAAAGACACTGGAAAAACCAGAAGAATTAAGAGATGGAAACTAAAACCTTGATGCTCCAACATTTGTCCCCCCCTTTTTTCTTTTTTTTTTCTTCCTCTAGCTCCTTTTTTTTTTAACTATAGAGACTGTGATCTGAATGTAATATGTATGATGAAAAATGAATAAAAATCAAAGTTACAAAAAAAAATAGTCAGCCATCATCTTCATATCATTTTTAATTCTTGCTTTCAAAAGTATTACTTGAAAATAGTTGCTAAATCGGACTATATTTCAGATGAAAGTTTGTTGCTATAATAAGCAGATAAAATTACATTTTTGCTACAAAGGAACAGTAAATGGCTGTATTTAATGCCCATTTTGTATCCCAACCTGATACTTGAGCAGGCCGACGTTGTAGTACGAAGTCTGCGGATTGAGTTCAGCTTCCTTCTGCAAGTACAGCTGCAGAGCCTGCATGTTGAACCAGAAGTCTCTGGTGTCCGGGTCACTCTGAGACGGATCACTGCAGATAACAGAACACTTGAGTTTAGACATGAATGAGACAGGTTTGTAGCATGAAAAGCACAGAGGCAGCTGACCTGTATAGGAGCTTCTGATTGGGCAGGAAGTTATCAATCCTGGAGATGTTCACCAGCCTGAAGCTAAGCACAGGAGTGTTGGGGTTGGTTGTGAAAATCCGGGTGATGCCTGCTGGGAAAGACATCGTCAGGTCACCAGTGATCTTCACAAGGCACCTGAAAAAAGATGAGAACAAATACAAGTCATGAAATATTTACAGTTCATGTTGAATAAGATTACTGAATATCTTTGGGAGGGAGCATCACACTGACCGATTGTGCTGTCCACCTTTGAAGTAAGCGTTGATATACTCTGTAATGGCTGCTGCTACAGGCCACGCCTCTTGTGTGCTCAGAGAGATGGGACTAGGACCCCTGGACAAGTGCACTGGGGAGAGCAAATGTGATGAATTTGTGTCATTAAAATATCCTTAAATTGGATGTGTTGTGTTTTGTTCCTCGTAGTCTCCACCAGTTACACACAATAAAACTTAATAATAAAGTTAATTTAGAAACAAGTAAAACGGTCCTTAAAATGCAACTGACAGGTTAGAAAGTCAACTGAATAAACATGAGAACACCCCAGAAATAGATTAAAACATGTATGTATGCATGTATGTGTCATAAAACATCATCAATCCCTTGAAGACAACTGTTGCAAATGCACCTCAAACCGCTTCCAGTCTGAATGGTGTATGTATCCCACGAATGCATATTCCACATATACCCACAAGTAACACTGTTTCTCCTCAAGTGACTTCATGTGACTTTTTTGTGATTGTGATGATGGAACAGCAACGATTGTACATAAATATGTTATAGAATTTCAAAGTCCTGTTTAAACAATAGCAGATTCAATAAAATAATCTACATACCTGAGACTGAAAATTTGTTTTGCCCAATTATGCCTAATGTCGCTATTTTGCATCATAGCTAAATTTATATCTATTGTATGTGCTATATTCAAATTACCAATCTCCATTTAATGTGGCATCTACTTGACAGCAAAACACAACATTTTTTTATAATTGTAAATAATTTGGGCCGTAAGGGTTTAATAGTCATTTTTTAACAGATTTTTAACTCCACAAAAATCACATTCATTTGTATTAGATACTGACAGACAGACTGGGTCAGTGTTA
Organism: Pholidichthys leucotaenia; assembly: GCA_020510985.1. Classification (NCBI taxonomy): domain Eukaryota; kingdom Metazoa; phylum Chordata; class Actinopteri; order Cichliformes; family Pholidichthyidae; genus Pholidichthys; species Pholidichthys leucotaenia. The sequence continues at coordinate 316,126,219 of CM035839.1, read as the reverse complement.
GTGGTGACAAATATGGACTTTCAAGGTCCCATTCACTACAAAATTGTGTGTTTGTGAGTTTTAACCTTCTGGAATGTTTCTGTGGGTCATGTGATTGATAAAAATATTCAAACCTCTCTAAGAAATATTTATATACTGTGACAGAAACCAATATAACTCTTTCAGGCTATATTTCCTGCATCACTAAAGGAAACCCCTGCCTGCAGTTGCCCTCCATCACTGTATCATACCAAAGGGCATAAAAACAAATGGTACTTTCCGCCTTCCAGCAAGGTGCTCAGCATAAGAGAATGGAGAAAGGAAAAGTACATTGCCATCGACATCCCAGTTTGCACTGGCTGCCAAATGGGATGTCTACGCACCTACAATCATATGGCTAAAGAAGAAGAAGAAACAATGACAGCATCACTGGCTGAACCACTTAAAAAAAAACAAAAAACTTCTGAATGTGCTCTATTCAGAGCAGAATGGTTCTTTATCCACCTCTGTGGCCTTATTTAACGATAAACAATTCTGGACATGGAAAACTAACAGCTGTTGGTTGAAAAACAGCCAAGAGGCTCCCATTCCACCACCATGATCTATAGATCACCACTCAGAGTCAGGTGCTAGCACAGCCTGATGGAATCAGATCTAATGTCAGTGCGAGCGCCTTGACAAAAACCAAGTTTGTGTTTCACTGTGAAACTACTGCTTCAGGATGTGACTGTCTCCACACTGCTGAGCTGTTCTTTGCGTTCACAACCTGCAAGTAATGTAAATACTGTACCAGTGAAGCTAAACGTTTCTGCTGAAGCTGCTGTTAGGCTCGTACTGATATACTGTTGAAATGATGGAAATGGATGTGTATGGTTTGCCATTTCCTATTGTACTGTTGATTTTTTTTCCTGTTTGAACTGCTGTTGCACTTTTTGTATAGATACCAGATGTGGTAAGATGAACCACTGAAGTATATATTTAGCAGTTAGTGTTAGCAGTTAGCAGTAGCTTAGCAGTTGGTTGCTACTTTTCATTGGCCTTACATTGCTTCATCTGGAAAAAGAAATCAATGTCAATATAACAATAAGGAAGCAGAAAACAGTGTTTGAGAATGAGGGATACTGGAGCAATTTTTCTTGAGCTGTAAAGCAACAAATTATTTTTGGTCTTTAAATCTACAAATTTACATCTAAAGTGGTGTGAAAAAGTGTTTGCCCCATTCCTGATTTCTCTTTTGTTGTATGTTTGTCACACTTAAATGTTTCAGATCATCAAACAAATTTAAATATTAGACAAAGATAACACAAGTAAACATAAAACCCAGTTTTTCAATGAAGATGTTTATTATTAAGGGTAAAAAAAAAATAATCCAAACCTACATGGCCCTGTGTGAAAAAGTGATTGCCCCACCTGTTTAAACATAAATTAACTGTGGTTTATCACAGCTTTGAAAAGCTGAGTTCAATTTCTCTAGCCACACCCAGGCGCAATTACTGCCACACCTGTTGTTAATCAAAAAAAATCACTTAAATAGGACTTGCCTGACAAAGTGAAGTAGACCAAAAGATTCTCAAAAGCTAGACATCATGCTGCGATCCAAAGAAATTCAGGAACAAATGAGAAACAAAGTAACTAAGAGCTATCAGTCTGGAAAAGGTTATAAAGCCATTTCTCAAGCATTGGGACTCCAGCAAACCACAGCGAGAGCCATTATCCACAAATGGTGAAAACATGAAACAGTGGTGAACCTTCCCAGGAGTGGCCGGCCGACCAAAATTACCCCAAGAGCGCAGTGACGACTCATCCAAGACGTCACAAAAGACCCCACAACAACATCCAAAGAACTGCAGGTCTCACTTGCCTTAGTTAAGGTCAGTGGTTCATGACTCCACCATAAGAAAGAGACTGGGCAAAAATGGCCTGCATGGCAGAGTACCAAGATGAAAACCACTGCTGAGCAAAAAGAACATAAAAGCTCGTCTCAGTTTTGCCAGAAAACACCTTGATAATTCCCAAGACTTTTGGGAAAATACTCTGTGGACTGACGAGTCAAAAGTGGAACTTTTTGGAAGGTGTGTGTCCCATTACAGCCGGCGTAAAAGTAACACAGCTTTTCAGAAAAGGAAGATCATACCAACAGTAAAATGTGGTGGTAGTAGTGTGATGGTCTGGGGCTGTTTTGCTGCTTCAGGGCCTGGAAGACTTGCTGTGGTAAATGGAACCATGAATTCTGTTGTCTACCACAAAATCCTGAAGGAGAATGTCCGGCCACCTGTTCGTGACCTCAAGCTGAAGCGCACTTGGGTTCTGCAGCAGGACAATGATCCAAAACACACTAGCAAGTCCACTTCTGAATGGCTTAAGAAAAACAAAATGAAGACTTTGGAGTGGCCTAGTCAAAGTCCTGACCTGAATCTGATTGAGATGCTGTGGCATGACCTTAAAAAGTGGTTCATGCTCAAAAAACCCTCCAATTTAGCAATTATAACAATTCTGCAAAGATGAGTGAACCAAAATTCCTCCACAGCGCTGTAAAAGACTCATTGCCAGTTATCGCAAATGCTTGATTGTAGTTGTTGCTGCAAAGGGTGGTCCAACCAGCTATTAGGTTTGGGGGCAATCACTTTTTCACACAGGGCCATGAAGGTTTGGATTTTTTTCCCCCTTAATAATAAACACCTTCATTTAAAATCTGCATTTTGTGTTTACTTGTGTTATCTTTGTCTAACATTTAAATTTGTTTGATGATCTGAAACATTTAAGTGTGACAAACACACAAAAAACACAAATCAGGAAGGGGGCAAACACTTGTTCACACCATTGCATACTGTATATCATTCAGGATGTCAAAGTCTAAAATTAAACCCCGGAAGTGAATAAATGGGACCTTTAACAGGAGTTTTAGCACCCTTATGGTCACAGATTAATACTTCTGTGGTGTCTGTTTAGTAAATATAAAGCTACCAGCAGCAGCCATCAGCTTAGCCTGGGAACAGAGTGGAATAAGAATCTCTTAAGAGTAAAAACAATAAATAGAGGTTAGTACACTACTGCATACTAGTGAAGTACTACCTCTACTCCTGTCCTTGTTACAAGTTTCTTACACAGTATCAGCTGCAGATACTAGGCTTTCTGATGAGACTGTTAACTGTCTTTTTATCCGACTTTTTACTTGACACTGATCCCCGTGTCGTACATGGTCTCTGTTGGTGTTCCTGGTGCTGGTAAGGCAGCGGTGAGGCTTGTCCTGCTCTTGTAGGGCTGGATGCACGGTTCTGACCTGCCCACTCGCCTTCTCTGGGTTGAGGGCCCCACTCACTGGGGCTGGAGGAAGAGGAGGAGGTGAGAGAAGGGCTGGGCTCTGGCAGTGGTGAGGAGCAGAGTGACCTAGACTGAAACGCACAGGAGGAAGGTGGGGAGACATAAGTTCCATTTTAAACAAATGCTAGGCTCTACTTAAACAGACATTTAGATTAAGCAGCAAGTTTGATAATATATAGACAATATTTGTGCAGTGTATACAGTTAGTGGGGTTCAAGAAGGCTTATAATCAAAATGGTGGTCGTATAAAGATGCCTTACATAACTAAATAATATTGCAGAATATGACAGTTAAAACTTGCTGAGATTTCAGGAATGAAATGGCTTTATTAAAGAAACTGCAAACATTCATTATTGACCAATCTAGAAGAGCTCATCAGTGTACTCACCCTCTCAGAGGTGTTGATTCGGCCCGATGACCTCTTGGCCCGGGTGACTCTCTGAGGAGCAGCTGTGACTACTTCAGCCGTGTCCTGTCTGAACTTATGTTTGGACCCTGACAAACACACAGGCACACAAAGAGACTCAAAGATCATTCAAATCACAGTGAAACTGAAGTTTCCTCTAAAATTTTTCCAAAGCTGCCACACTGCCAAAAACACGCAGACACAAACATCTTATTTGCACGGGTTCCATCCATACATTTTCTATTGCTTTTCTCCAGGTTGCGGAGCAGCAGTCCAAATAGAGAAGCCCAGACTTCCCCCTTTCGCGTGTGAACGGTGAAATTACGTGCACTAATGTTCAGCTGCCACAGAAAGTTGCTGCATTCACTCAGCTACTCCCACAGCACGACAGCCTGGTGAACTAGGCATTAAAAAAGGTGGCCCTGGGAGGGTCCACCCTAACTCAACATAAACCTTCCTATATTACATTACATAAGTGAATAAAATACATTTAAAGCACCAATGGGAAACAGATGTATTTTTTTCTTTAAAACTTGCAGCTTTTCTCATAAATTTGTCACTTTTTCCTCATTATTTTACTACATTTATTTTTAATTGTAGAACTTTTTCTTGTAAATTAACTTTTTGCATCTTAAATTTGCAACTTTTATAAATTTGCCACTTTTTTGTGAATTTGCAACTTTCTTGTAAATATGCCACTTTTTCCTCAAATCTGGCATTTTTGCATCATAAATCTATAATTTTTTCTTGTAAATTTACTTATTTTTTCTCGTAAATTTACAATTTTTTTCTCATAAATTTGCTACTTTTTTCTAATAAAGTTGACTTTTTGTATATTTGCAACTCTTTCTTGTAAATTTGCAGCCTTTTCTCCCTAAGTGTACATTTTTTTCCTCATACATTTGTGACTGACTACAACAACGCTTATAGTGTCCCCTCAATATTTACGTTGAAGAAAATGTTCTTGTTCATTGTCCTTCCCAACAGGGAAATGAAATATCCACCCATGCACTAAGTTGATACTGCTTTGGACCTCTGGCCCACTGGAAAAAACAAATGTGTACCACTGACAAAAACATTTGAATATCTCTGCTTTAAGTGCTACCGCCCGGTAGCACTGACCCCCACTATAATGAAGTGCTTCAAGCTGCTAGTCATGCAGCACATCAAGTCCACCCTGCCTCCCTCTCACGACCCATTCCAGTTTGCATACAGGTCGAACAGATCCACAGAAGATGCCATCGCTGCTGCTCTCCATCCAGCCCTCACCCACCTGCATTCAAAAAACTCGTACATGTGCATGCTGTTCTTGGACTTCAGCTCAGTATTCAACACAATCATCCCCCAGCACCTAATACAAAAATTCAGACACTTAGGACTCAAAACCTCTCTCTGTAACTGGGTGCTGGACTTTCTCACAGGGAGGCCACAGAATGTGTGGGTTGGCAGCAACACCTCCCAGATCATCACACTGTGCACAGGGGCCCCACAGGGGTGCGTGCTAAGCCTGCTGCTCTTCACCCTGCTGACCCATGACTGCGTACCAGCCTACAACACCAACCACATCGTCAAGTTTGCGGACGACACGACGGTAGTGGGCCTCATCACCAACAACGACAAGGCCAACTACAGAAACGAGGTGAGCCAACTGGTCCAGTGGTGTAAAGACAACAACCTCTTTCTGAATGTGGGAAAAACCAAGGAGATTGTGGTCGACTTCAGGAGGGGTCACACACAGCACCCCCCTCTGATCATCGACGGTACAGCTGTGGAGAGGGCGAACAGCACCAAGTTCCTGGGGGTGCACATCTCTGTGGACCTCACCTGGACCAACAACACCACATCACCGGCCAAGAAGGCCCAAACTCGCCTCCATTTCCTCCGCAGACTGAGGACAGCACGATTCCCACCCCACATCATGCAGTCTTTCTACTGGGGCACCATTGAGAGCATCCTCACTAGCTGCATCACGGTGTGGTATGGAAGATGCACTGCCACCTGCTGGAAGACACTTCAACGCATAGTGGATGCAGCCAGCAAGATCATCGGTGCCCCCCTGCCCCCATCTCATACATCTACCCCACCCGCCTCACCCGCAGAGCCATCAACATCACAGGCAACACCTCCCATCCCCTACACTCCCTTTTCAGCCCCCTGCCCTCGGGGAAAATGTACCGTAGCCTCCAGGCCCACTCCACAAGACTGCTGAACAGCTTCATTCATCAGGCCATCAGGACCCTGAACTCTGTTCATCCCTCCCCACCCCCCGACGGTAACAGCTGCACAATAACTACCTCAGATGTTGGCACAGAAAGACTGGCACATCAACAATAATACTGTTGTTCTGTTGTACTTTTGCTGCTATATGTCACTGCACATTTACTGCAACCATTTGCACAAATGCCATATCTGCTGCTGTCTGTACATCACTGCAATACTGATCATATGCAATCATATCTGTCACTATCTGCACCTACACTACCGCATTGAAATGCACTATGGATATTCGTCTCTAGCTGTCTGAATATAGGATTGCTGGGTTTATTACCACTAATTGTTTACCTAAACTAATTGTTTACCTCTATGGAGGTCAGAGTCCTTCTGGCTGCCATTGGCACCACGGTTGCATCACTGTATATAGACTGTACATAGACTGCGGCTGTCGCTGTTTGTTCCTTGTTTTTTCTTTTTTTAATCCAGCCTAATTCCTTTCTTTTTATAAAATGCACACCAATGTAGAGAGAGAGAGAGAGAAACGCCATTTCAATTCTCCTGTATGTCCTGCACGTATAGTAGTATTGACAATAAAATCTTTGAATCCTTGAATTAAGTGGGAGCCCTGTAAACCTAGGGGAAACATTGCACCGGTGACTTTGATGTTTAACCTTTTGACCCCAGAAGTATAGCCATGGGTGTGCCATTTACCAAGTTTTGTGGCTACAGTCTCATTTCCTGCCGAGTTAAGAGCACGGACCTAGCCAGCCACAGACGGCACCGTCTGCCCTACCCACACGACTCATCAGCTTGGATAATAATAAGCTCCATCTATTTTTCAGATTGTTGCTGTGGGATGAAAACCATGCATCTCCAATGGATGTCCACTGAAGACAGTTTTCATCCAACAGCCACAATACATTATTCAACTGCAGATGAAAATATTTAGCTATATAAGCAGTTAATAGATAGCTTATGAGGCAGCCCCAGAAAAAGAGGTTGGCCTTTAAGTCAAAGTCTGAATACACAGGTGTGGACATAATCAACTGAATGTATCATTTTTGCATAAAGTGAAGAATAGGTGTGGAAACTTTCTACATTACATTTAAAAAAAAGATTTTGTGCTTTACTGTTTCATCATAAGTTTGGATCAGTAGCTCCTTTGATGTGTATCAGAAAACAGACGACATGTCAACACTGCATGGTGTTCTCATTTTTCTTGATTTGTAGCTGCATGTACATCATCTGGATGCTAGGTGAATATTTGTGGTTCCATCACAGGTTAAAGCTTCGTTTATGCTTGACACTTGAGCCCTTGTGAACTGTGGCATGCACCAAAAATGAGCTCACAATTGTTCTCACACCTCTTGACTTTTGTAACGTGGCATGTGCAGCACAGCCAGCGCATTTTAAAAAGGCTAGAAAAAAGATTTCTTCTGTTTTTCTAACATTTCTGTGCATTGTTCATTGTTATACAGTTGGTATTTTATGTCTACAGGATTATTTTTGTATAGATTTTTCTTAAACTGAAAAGCAATATACAGTGGGGCAAAAAAGTATTTAGTCAGCCACCAATTGTGCAAGTTCTCCCACTTAAAAGATGAGAGAGGTCTCCAATTTTCATCATAGGTATACCTCAGCTATGAGAGACAAAATGAGAAAAAAAAAATCCAGAAAATCACATTGAAGGATTTTTTTTGTAACTTAGATTTTTATTCATTTTTCATCATATATAATGCATTCAGATCACATTCTACATTTAAAAAACAAAGGGGTTAGGGTAGGGAAAAATAAAAAAAAATAAACAAAATAAAAATAAAAAATAAAAAATAAAAGGGGGGGGGACAAATGTTGGAGCATCAAGTTTTTAGTTTCCATCTCTTAATTCTTCTGGTTTTTTCAGTGTCTTTGGTTATTCTTTCAATTTCTGCCTCGTTGTTGCACTTTGTAGTGTGTCCATTTCCGCCATTTTTTCTCCCATATTCCTTCTTGCATTCTTCGTCGATATGTTAGTTTTTCCATCATACGTATGTCCTCAACAATGTCAGTCCATTGTTCTTGGTCAGGAAGAACTTCTGATCGCCATTTTTTTGTGATAGTTTTTTTACATGCAATCAACAAGATTTTAACTAGATATCTGTCCTCAGCCTGTATAACACTGTCTTTTTTAAGATCACATAAGTACATCAGGTTACAGTTCATTGGTATATTATATCCTAATATCCTCTGTATTGTCACATGCATAGATTTCCAAAATGATGATATTTTGTAGCATTTCCAAAACATATGTGAGTGGTCTGCATTTTGAGCCCCACATCCCCTCCAGCATAAAGATTGGGTATTTGTATATTTTCCTTGAATCTGTGGTGTAATGAAAAAGCGAATCAGGTTTTTCCATCCAAATTCCCTCCATGCCCTTGAATTTGTTGATGTGTGTTGTGTTTTCCATATTTCCTGCCAGCTTTCTTCTGTTATGTTTAAATTGAGCTCTTTCTCCCATTTCTCCTTTATATAGTTACTTGTATGATTGTTTGTCATAAGTTTCTGATATAGTTTTGAAATAATTCTTATTTTATTTCCTGCATATGAGCTTAAAATAAGTTGTATAATCTCGTTCACATCTGTTTGGAGGTTATGCCTAATCTTCTTCATATAGTAATCTCTCATCTGCAGATATCTGAAAAATTCCGATCTTTCTAATTTAAATTTTCTCCTGATATTTACAAAGCTCCCGAGATCTTTTTTTCCGATATTGCCCCATGCTGTGATTCCCTTGTTCACCAGATTTTTGTATCCCCTATCTTGTTTTGCCGGTTCAAACTGACTGTCAAATGCTACCCATTTCAATAGTTTTATGTCTTCCCTTATATTATATTTTTGTACTATTTTATACCACAGTTCTAAAGTAAATTTAGTGATTGGGTCTATTTGTTTGATTTGCTTATATGCATCTTTATCCCCTATTATGCTTTGTACTGGGAGTCCCTCAATTTCCTTTTCCATTTCTTTCCATTTTGCCTCATATCCCTCGTCGCACCAACATATGATATATCTTATTTGTGCTGAGTAGTAATATTCCTTTAGACTCGGTAGGCCCATGCCTCCTTTCTCTTTTGGTAATTGGAGGGTTTTATATTTCACTCTTGGTTTTTTACCTCCCCAAACAAATCTCGATATAATCCTGTCCCACTTTGAGAATTGGGCATCTGGAATCTCTGTTGGTATAGCCTGGAAGAGGTAAAGTAATCTAGGTTGTATGCTGATTTTGACTGTCTCAATTTTTGAATTCAGATCCATATTTAAGATTGACCATCTATCAATATCTTTTTTTATTTCTTGTTCCAACCTATCATAGTTTGCTTTATATATTTTGCTTAGGTCTTTAGGTATGTTCACTCCAAGGTATTTTATTTCTTTTTGCTTCCAGTTTAGTTTGATCTTATCAGTTATCTGGTTTAGAGGGTTATAGTGGAATGTCAGTATTTGTGTTTTTGTTATGTTTATCTTGTATCCTGATAATTTTCCAAAATTTCCTATCAAGTTCATCATTTCCATTATTGATTTATCTGGTTGTTCAAGGTAAACTATAATATCGTCTGCAAATAGCCCAATCTTGTGTTCCGCCCCCTTTATTGTTACACCTTTTAATTTCTTATTTTGTCGTATTGCTTGAGCCAATGGTTCTATGAACAGAGCAAACAAGGTGGGCGATAAGCAGCATCCCTGCCTAGTTGATCTTTGTATATTTACTTTGTCTGTTAAGCTACCGTTTATCTTGATTCTTGCCACAGGTTCTTGATATAGCGTCCTTATGCATTGTACTGATTTTTCGTTAAATCCAAAGCGCTCCAGTACACTATATAGGAATTTCCAGTTAACCCTGTCAAATGCTTTTTCTGCGTCTAAACTCATTATTACTGCGCTTTTCTTTTCTTTATGTATTTGGTTAATTATATGTATTGTTCTCCTGATATTGTCATGTGTTTGGCGTCCCTCTATGAATCCAGTTTGATCATCTTCTATCAATTCCGTCAAGAATGTCTTTATTCGTTTACATATAATTGTTGTGTATATTTTATAATCTACATTTAATAAAGAGATTGGTCTATAGTTTCCGCATTGTTCTTTATCTTTCCCTGGTTTTAAAATAACTGAAATGATTGCTTCGTTCCATGTTGGAGGTATTTTGTTGTTGTTCAGCGTCCAATTAAATGACTTTAGGAGTTGTGGTGTGAGTTCTTCTATAAACAGTTTATAAAACTCAGATGGGTATCCATCACTACCTGGTGATTTACCTTTTTAAGTGACTTAATCACATCTCTGATCTCTTGTGTTGTTATTTCTGCTGTTAGTTTTTCATTTTGTTGATTTCCTATTGATGGCAAGTCCAATGTGTCTAGAAATTTTTTGATATCTTTAGTATTTGTTTCTTCAGGTTGCGAGTATAGTTCTTGGTAGAAATTATGGAATATTTCTTCGATGTTTTCTGGGTTAACTGTGGTTTTATTTGTGGTGGGGTCTTTAATCTTGTATACATTATTCATTGTTTGTTGTTTTCTTAACCGTTTTGCCAGCAGTTTTGTGGCTTTTGGCCCCGTTTCATAATATTTTTGCTTTAGATATCTATTTTTCCTTTCAATTTCATCCATTTGTGTTTCTTTTATCTTTGTTTTTTCTTCTTTAATTTCTTGATATATTTTTGGATCATTTGTGCTTTGATGTTTACGTTCTAATTCCCTCAGTCTCTCACATCTTTGTTCATACGCTTCCAGTTTAGTCTTATTTGCTTTTCCTGTTTCAACAATTAATTTACCCCTTAACACGGCTTTTAGTGCGTCCCATAGTATTGTTGGGTCCACTTCTTCATTGTCATTCTCTTGGATATATTCGTTTATGTTTATTTTTATTCTTTCTTTCATTTTCTCATCATTTAACAGTCCTACGTTAAGTTTCCATGTTGTTTGTCGTTTTCTATTGTTTAAATATATTTCCATGTATATAGGATTATGATCTGATATTTCTGCCCCTCCAATCCAACAATTTCTCACCCTGTGTCTGTCACCTTCATTCATAAGGAAGTAATCTATTCTAGAGTGTACTTTATGGGCTGCTGAATAATGTGTATAGTCTTTTTCGAGTGGGTGTAGGTCCCTCCATATGTCTACCATACCCATTTCTGCCAGTGAGGTTCTTATGAACTTTGTTACATGTTTTTTTGTCTTCTTAACACTTGTTGTGTCAACTTCATGATCCATGACAGCATTTAAGTCTCCTCCACAAATTAGGACTCCTTCACTGTGTGTTGCTATGAGATCAAACAGATGTTGAAAAAAACCCTTGTCACTTTCTGGTGGGGCATAGATGTTCACTAATGTGATCTGCATACCATCTATTCTTCCCTTTATTATTACATACCTGCCTTCTTTATCCTGGATTTCCTGTTCACTTTCAAATTGTATTTTGTTTGAGATTAGTATCATAACCCCCCTTTTTGCTCCTCCCTTAAATGAACTGTAGTAGGAGTTCTTATAGCCAAATCTCTTTAGTTTCACATGTTCTGCCTTGCTCAAATGTGTCTCTTGCATAAATATAATTTCAGCTTTTTCCTTCTTGAATTTTCTTATTATTCTTTCCCTTTTAACAGGTGAGCTCAGACCATTCACGTTTAGTGTCATTATCTTAAGATTTTTACCCATATTCATGTTTTTCCATTTTTTTAACTTGTGCTCCTAACCCCTTTAACAACAAAAATAACACATATTTATATAAAAACACATTAAAAAAACTCGACCTCCGTACTTTGGGCCTTTCTTCTGCCCACTGGTCCCTGTTGGTGGGTGGGGGGTTTGTCTTCACAGAGTGAAGGGCCCTCCCTAGACTTCTAATTACTATCAAAGTAATAGTCATAAGTCTAGAAATGTCCAACAAATATCACTTAAACCTCTCCTAGCCGTCTGTTTCTCTTTTACCTTGTCTTCTTGGCCTTCATTTCTTCTGTGCCTTTCTTAATCTTTGTTATGATCTAGGCTTTCAGTTGAAAGCCTTGTAGCTTGTCCTGGGCCCGCTGTTCTACGTCTCTCCCCCTTCTTCCGCCGTTCACTCGTCTCCACTCCGTCTGTCGTGGTGCGTTCAGGGCCGCCGCTGCTCCAGCCGTCTCCTTCGGCACGCTCACCTCAAGGCCCCGCTCCATCATATCCCGCGCTGCCTCTTCGGCCGTGTTGTAGGTTCTTGTGCCTTCCTCCCAATGAATCCTCATTTTCGTTAGCGGCGTTTGGAATCTAATTTTTTTCTCTTTCAGCGTTTTTTTAATATTGGCATATTTCTTCCGCTGCTGCACGATTTCTGTCGGGTAGTCATGGTCAAAAAATACCTGTTTGTCGCCGATTCGTATCTTTTTTTTCCATGCTTGCGTCAGGATTCTTTCCTTTATGTCATATTTCACAAAGTTTACCACAACTGACCTGGGTGGAGAGTTTGTTTTCGGGTTCTGTGCCGGTGTTCTGTGCGCCCGTTGAATCTGCAGATCCGTTTCTCCGGGTATTTCCAGCTCTTTTTTTAAGAACTGATCCATGAATTTTGTCATCGAGTTGCCTTCAATGCCCTCCGGAATTCCAAAGATGCGCATATTGCTTCGTCGGGATCTGCTCTCCAAGTCGTTTATTTTCTCCTGCATCCTCTGCGTTTGCGTCGTCAGGGTCTGTAGTTGTTCGTTTGCCTCGCTTTTCCAATCTTCTAGTTCCGAAATTCGGGTCTGCGCTTCTGTCATACACGCCCGCTGGGAGCGCAGCTCCTCCATGTTTTCCGTTAATTTACGCTCCATTTCTCTTCGGAGGTCCATGATTTCCTCCTTAATTTCTTTTTTCAGTTCCTCCTTAAGAGCCGCTAAATCCTGTTGTAGCTGTCGCTTGAATTCTCTCAACTCTTCACCCAAACTGGCGATGCCAGCGTTCATGTTGTCGAGTCTGGTGTCCTCCATTTTCTTTGCTGTGGACATCTCGTTTTTTTGGGCTTTGCGTACAGCGGTTTTTCCTGCGTTGTTGGAGAGGAATTCTTCAATTTTACCCTGTTTTTGTCCTTGTGCCTGGTTCCTTCGTGTTTTCATCCCTTAGTTTATTGATTCGTTTATGTCGAGTTGGCCATTTACCGATGATTTTTAATCCGGCTAGGGAGAGCTCTTTGTTTAAGTGTTATGTCTCTCCGCCATCTTCCCGGAAGTCCACATTGAAGGATTTTTAAAGAATTTATTTGCAAATTATGGTGGAAAATAAGTATTTGGTCACCTACAAACAAGCAAGATTTCTGGCTCTCACAGACCTGTAACTTCTTCTTTAAGAGGCTCCTCTGTCCTCCACTCGTTACCTGTATTAATGGCACTTGTTTGAACTCATTATCAGTATAAAAGACACCTGTCCACAACCTCAAACAGTCAGACTCCAAACTCCACTATGGCCAAGACCAAAGAGCTGTCAAAGGACACCAGAAACAAAATTGTAGACCTGCACCAGGCTGGAAAGACTGAATCTGCAATAGGTAAGCAGCTTGGTGTGAAAATATCAACTGTGGGAGCAATTATTAGAAAATGGAAGACATACAAGACCACTGATAATCTCCCTCGATCTGGGGCTCCACGCAAGATCTCACCCCGTGGGGTCAAAATGATCATGAGAACGGTGAGCAAAAATCCCAGAACCACACGGGGGGACCTAATGAATGACCTGCAGAGAGCTGAGACCAAAGTAACAAAGGCTACCATCAGTAACACACTACGCCGCCAGGGACTCAAATCCTGCCGTGCCAGATGTGTCCCCCTGCTTAAGCCAGTACAAGTCCAGGCCCGTCTGAAGTTTGCTAGAGAGCATTTGGATGATCCAGAAGAGGATTGGGAGAATGTCATATGGTCAGATGAAACCAAAATAGAACTTTTTGATAAAAACTCAACTTGTCGTGTTTGGAGGAGAAAGAACACCATACCTACTGTGAAGCATGGGGGTGGAAACATCGTGCTTTGGGGCTGTTTTTCTGCAAAGGGACCAGGACGACTGATCCATGTAAAGGAAAGAATGAATGGGGCCATGTATCGTGAGATTTTGAGTAAAAACCTCCTTCCATCAGCAAGGGCATTGAAGATGAAACGTGGCTGGGTCTTTCAGCATGACAATGATCCCAAACATACCGCCCGGGCAACGAAGGAGTGGCTTCGTAAGAAGCATTTCAAGGTCCTGGAGTGGCCTAGCCAGTCTCCAGATCTCAACCCCATAGAAAATCTTTGGAGGGAGTTGAAAGTCTGTGTTGCCCAGCGACAGCCCCAAAACATCACTGCTCTAGAGGAGATCTGCATGGAGGAATGGGCCAAAATACCAGCAACAGTGTGTGAAAACCTTGTGAAGACTTACAGAAAACGTTTGACCTCTGTCATTGCCAGCAAAGGGTATATAACAAAGAATTGAGATGAACTTTTGTTATTGACCAAATACTTATTTTCCACCATAATTTGCAAATAAATTCTTTAAAAATCAGACAATGTGATGTTCTGGATTTTTTTCCCTCATTTTGTCTCTCATAGTTGAGGTATACCTATGATGAAAACTGGAGACCTCTCTCATCTTTTAAGTGGGAGAACCTGCACAATTGGTGGCTGACTAAATACTTTTTTACCCCACTGTATGCTTTGTTGTAATTAATCGGGTGTTCTATATAGCAAAAGTGTAAATCTCTGTACAATGAAACATTAAATCAAGACAAATCTAATTGTTTTTAGTTTGGTCTTTCAAAACACATGACAAAATCATCATCAATTATTTTAAAAAAAATTTGAGGCCTGCATAGACAGGTATAGCCATTCAATGAAGTCACTTTTCACTCACACAGTCACCCCTGCATCAAGTACAAATAAAGCCTAAGTGGGAAAAAGTGGAGACAGACTACATTAACGATCACATTCTTCATCTTTTTTTTAACCCTCTATGGCCTTATTTTTCAACCAGGGGCTATAAGAGAATGTTCAGGGGTCCACGAAAATTCTCTAATTTCACTTCTTAATTAGTCCAAAAATTGCAAACACCTTGGCCATCGTTTTGCATTGGCACCTGCAGTGGCTCTTCCATGTCAGTGGGTGGCAGCATGAACGCAATCCCTCCTCTTCTTCTTCCTCGACGGAGGCTGAGCCAGAGTTGGAGATTCCTGCACAACTGGAGGCCGCAGTTTCACCCCACAAAATGTCACCACCTCCCCAGAAACTGTATTCTGGCATCAGCTGCCCCAGCACCAAACAAGCGTTGGATACTGAGGTTTGCCGGTGTTGAGCTGAGAAAAGCATGTTTGCCTTGAAACAATCCCTTTTGTGGGAGTATGGTCTGATAAGAGGTGTCTCCAGTAAGTTCCTGTCTCATTTTCAAATTAATTCTAATTCCAATGCCAAAAACATCAAGCTAACTCCTGGTCCGAGTTGAACAACATCCAACTCGCGGACGTGAACTCACGTAGACTGAAGCAACTGTGCATGTTCATGTCTTTCCATTGACTTTGTCTATATGCATATTTGTGCTGTGTTTCACACTGAGTTTAAACTAATTAAAAGACTAAATTGTCCTTAGATATGCTGCAATAGGCTACAATATGTCATTTTATGACAGTTTAGGTTTTTGGGGTTCCGCAGGACTTTTTCCACTATAAAAAAGGTTCCGTGGTTCCAAAAGGTTGAAAAACACTGCTCTACGAGGGGGGGCTGAAAAGTTCATAGTGGTCAAATTTGACCAAATGTGGTTTATTTTTCAACTGCAGGGATCCAAGCGCTGCAACACCGATGGAAGAAGTGTGTGTGTAGCTCATATATCCATATCTGCATATGTATAGACACGGGGATGTTTTGTGATTGCATGTGTGGAATGACCTCACGTCTCAGAAGAGGACAATAGGTCTGGACCGCCTGCGGAGAACAACGAGGAGATGGAGGCGCGGTGGTGAAGACCTGAAAAGGCTTCCTGACCCCCTAGGGTCAGGCGAAGGAACGGGAGGACATTGGAAGGAGACATTGGATGATTAGAAGGATATGACAAGGATGTGTGATGTTGGCTTTTGTTGTGTGATGTATAAGTATGGGGGTCTGACTGCGATCAGCCTCTTTCTGCTTTCTGCTTTTGGTGAGACATGTTGGGGATGTGAAGCCGACATTAAATCTGAATTATAAAATCACTCAGCGTCTTCATTTCACGCTCCCCACAATGTGGACCAAAGGGGAGACTATGTTATGACTAGGCAACAGTCTATTTTAGCTTAAATGATTAAGTTCCCTGTGATTCAATGCTATCACAGGGGAGCAGAAATCAAAACAAAGCAATGCAAATGCAAAAAGGTGGTCACATAACCCATAGAGAAAGCAGCTTACTTCATCTATCAGCACATGTACACTTTATACCAACTCATGTTTTCTCTGATGTAAAGTGCATTTTTTGTTTTTACTAAGATCCAGATAATGGCTTACAAAAAGTTTGGGTTACCTTCATTGGTATGTAAAGAAAATCTCAAAAACTTTACGTGACATATCATTAAATGTATCACAAGAAATTCTAACAAGAGCACTCTGAGGCGACTACAATATCCCCCACCTCCGTTTTCTTTGAAGATCCCAATACTTACTGACGGAGGGCAGTTTTCAACTTTTCAATATAATTACTGTGGCAGAACAAAATTATAATAAGCCCATCATCCACAAATATTACAACAAAGTATACAACCCATAGTCGTAGGGCAGGATCTCGAGACGAACCCGTGTAGCAAGTTTGGTGACCCTAGAGGGCTTTACACGTTCTATAATAAGAGAGCATAGGGAGTGCCGACCTTGATGTTTGACCTTTTGACCCTACAGGCCTTTACATACTTCACAAGAACAGAGAAATTTGTTCTCTCTCCCAGGGCTACAAGAACAAAATGACATCATTTTGTTCTTGCAGCCCTGGTTTGGAAGTTCTTGCAGCTTGCTCTTGACACATCATCATGGCAGAACTTTTTCCTTGCACGGTGTCCAAGAACTATTGTGTGACTGGTCAAAAATTTTAATTTCCCAGGAGTTCTGCACTTGAGCTTCTTGTGAAGTATGAAATATCCTGGCTTTCTTATTCTTGCCACCTCAAGAAAAAAAATTCTCTGTTCTTGCAGAGTATGTAAAGGCCTTAAGCCTGTAGTCAGAGGTCATGGTTTCAGAGTGAACCTGTGTACCAGGTTTGGTGACCCTAACACTAGGCGTTGTACAGTAGTAAGGCATAGTGAATGGTAACCTTGACCTTTTGACCCCAAACCCGTAGTCTGAGGTTAGGATCCCAAGGTGAACCTGTGTAGCAAGTTTGGTGACCCTAGAGAGCTTTACACATTCTATACTAAGAAAGCATAGGGAGTGCCAACCTTGACCTTTGACTCCAAACCCATAGTCAGAGGTCAGGATCCCAAGGTGAACCTATGTAGCAAGTTTGGTGACCCTAAAAAGCTTTACACATTCTATAGTACGAGAGCATAGCATAGGGAGTGCCAACCTTGACCTTTGAAGTTCTGACCCCAAACCTGTAGTCAAAGGTCATGGTCTCAGAATGAACCTGTGTACTGGGTTTGGTGACCCTGGCTTTCTTTGTGGTTGAGATATAGTTTATAAGCCATTTTGATATTGACCTTTGACCTTGCAATCCCAAAACCATAGTCCTACTTCAGGGTCACAGGGTGAACCCGTGTACCAAGCTTTCCTCGTTGTACAGTAATAAGGCCTCGAGAATGTTAATGTTCACCTTTGACCTTTTGACCCCAAACCTATAGTCAGAGGTCAGGATCCCAAAGTGAACCTGTATACCAGGTTTGGTGGCGCTAGCTTTGTTTTATAGTAATAGTAAATGTAGCACTATTTGCCATAGTGCAACTGCAATGTTAACTTTGAACTTTGACCTTTGACCCCAACCCCATAGTTAAGTCAGGGTGTAAATCGTCCAAGATGTGCATTAGATACAACTACTGCATCGATTTGAAAAACCTACATCATTTCTTTCAGTAGTTATTGTTTTTAGCAGATTTAGGGAAAATCTGACCTCTGACCTCAAGGTCATTCAATCAGAGTGAAATTGCAATATGCGCATCATCAGTGTGTATCAAACCATGGTCATCGGAACAAAACTGTAGGAGTTGATTTCACAAGACAGTTACTATACTGTCTATGACAGGGGTGTTCAATCATGTGCCATGGAGGGCCAAGACCCTGCAGGTCTTCTCTTCTACCCAGTCTCTTCAGCAGGTGTTTTCACTTATCAGCAATCAGTGGTAAGAAATTCAGTGAAATCTTCTATTAAAAACACTGGTTGGAGGTAAAGCCTTCAGGGTCTTGATCTTCCATGGCACATGATTGGACACCCCTGATCTATGAAGTGAGGTCAGACAGGAGGTCATAGGTAAGGGGCTACAATCCCTGCAAAAATCACCCGATGAAAGTGAAATTGTAATATGCGCATCATCAGAGTATATCAAACCATGGTACCAAGTTTCAAAATAATCGGAACAAAACTGTAGGAGGAGTTGATTTCACAAAAGTGGGACAGACGGACGGACTGACCCATAACATAATACCCCTTTGGGCTTTGACCAGTGGGGGATAAAAAACTGCATGCTGCCCTGAGATGACTTTCTACCATGATGGAATCGCATAAGGCCACATCAGCATCCTAGGGTGGAATACAAGTCTATTCTATTTGTAAAGAAAAGAGTTACAATTACCTAAATACCACTGTCATAAAAATATTTTGTAATGCATCAATAAGAATATGTAATTCATTTAGTTAAATAAAAGCTAAAAAGCTTAGAGGGCACTATCAGTTGAGTAAAACAGAAGTGTTATATAGTGATGAGGGAAAAAAACTGAATAAATCAGTTTGTTCAACTATTTGATCAGAGAAATACAAGTTTTTATTAAGCTTCTTTACCAAATTTCCTAAAAGGCTTTCAAGTTTAAGGTTTTGATGCATGGCTTACTTTTATAATTAGACCAGATAAACTACATGATCTATCCTAGGCCACAAGTAATGTGCTTTTTTTGCTGGTGTGTTAAAACATACTGTACTCTAATTTAAAAAAAATTGTGAAAAGAAGATGTGAATAGTACCCTTGTTAGAGCTGACAGTGCAGGTCATCGGCGTGTTCAGATCCAGACAGTCCTGATCTTTGTCTGTAGAAAAACACAGATCCTCCTGAGGCCCCGAATGCCTCGTGAGAGGAGGGGCGTTTCTGCGGGGTTCACTCTCTGAGGATCGATGCTTACTCCTCTCTCCTCCACCTTCTTTTCGACCTCCTTCATGAGATTTGGAGGTGCCACCTTCACTAAATGGATTATGAACGGAGTTCCAGTGCATCAGCTCCTTTTTTGGCTGAGCTGACGGTAAAGAGCTCGAATTGGCATCGAGTCCGAGTCTGTTGCTGTTGGCGGAGCCACCGCTGCTGCTGCTGTGAGGAGGGACCATCCCAGCTGCTGCAGCCAGCGACGACTGGTGTGTCGGGCTGCCAATCATCGTTATTGCGAAGGGGTCATCTGAACAAATGGGGGGAGGGAGGCTACGGTCTCGTTTCCTCTCCCTCTCTTTCTGATTGGAGGAGGATGACGAGGAAGAAGATGAAGGGGTTGGAAGAGTCTTGGTGTCACTGAGATTGATGGAGAATGGGTCCCCTCGCACCTCCATACCCCTGCCCTCTTGGGCTGGCCGAGGCGGCGGACGTGCCCAGACGTCAGACAGGTTCAATGTCTCCTGAGTGGCGGTGCGCTCGAAGGCAGTGAGGAAGGGATCCTCCGGTGGGATGTGTTTGCAGTTCCACACCGAGGATTCCATTTCAGGTCGGGGGAGGGAATGTGAGAAAGCAGGGAACCGCATCGTGGAGGAGTCCACGTCAGGGGGGACACGTGAGGGACGTGATGTGGCGACGGACCAGATGTTGTCACGGTCATCCTGAGGATGAGGACCGCGTCCAGGGGAGTGGTCACAGAAGGCAGAGAGGAAAGGGTCCGCTGATCGGCCCCGTGTTTGGGACTGTTCTTTACTCTGCGACACAGGAGGCCAAGCTGCCCAACCGACCGGCTCAGGGGATGGGCCAAGAGGCTGATGGGAAGGAGAGTCCAGGCCAGAGTCCTCAACGTTCTCTGGAGAGGAGGAGTCAGAGGAGAAGGCAGCATCTGAAAATAAGAACACAAAATGGTCAAATCAGATTATCAATAAAATGGGGAAATAAGGAAAAAGTTTTATAAAAGCATAAATAATAAATTTAAACAAAACAGTATCCATGTTTTGGGCCAAATATAAGGTATAATTTTCCTGTAGATATTACATGTTAAAAAAGAGAGATTGCATTATACTTTAAAAAACTATGATTCCACGATTCAAAGATCAAGAGGAATTGGTCCAGCTTAAGTTCAGCTTGGTCCAGTTTAAGTCTAAATTACTATACTACATTCACACAAATACTTTTTAATTGAGTTTTTCTCACATTCAGAAGCTCCAAACGTATTCTGCTCTCTGAGCTGTTCCCGCCCGTCAAAGCTCTTAGACTTAAAAGCCGACTCCAGTGGCGGTCCAAACAGATTATCTGAACCTGAGGCTGTTGAACTCAACCTGACAGACAGGAAGGAACAAACAAAGAAGCAAATTAATGAGAGTGAGGGTGTTTTGACAGCAGCGGAAATGGAGGGAAAGAAAGGTAGATAATAGATGTATGAAAACTGGGAAATATCAGCATTAACATCAAATAGCACTGAGTGTATACAGATGTTATAACATGCCTACAAAAGCATCTCATATCAATGGGTTTCATAATTCGGGTGGCCAATGACTGAATGATTATAAACTTAACATTTATTTATGATCAAAGCTTATATATACAGGGTGGCCATTTCTGTAAACTGTATTTAAGTGAAACACAAATCAGCTACTTGGAGGACTCTTATTCAGTGCTGTGTTTAGAGGAAGGGAAAGAGGTCACTGATTGTGTTATCAGTTAGCATTAATAAAGAAAAAGAATAAAACTGCAAGAGACCCTCAGAAGGAGACGGTAAAAATGCCTAAAACAAATGGATTGTGGATAATGGGTTTCAGAGGTTTGGTGCACAAAAACAACCCAACTTTTGTAAGACTACAAGATGCGCACTGAAAAAAATGGGACATTCAGCGCTATGCCAAAATCTGTGACCCTTTAGAATCCAAATAACTTGTCAGGAGCTCCAACCTCCTCTCACATGAATCTGGACACCCCTCTCCCCCACACACACACAAAATGGGCCCCACACAAGAACATGTTAGTATGTGTAAATCCTGTGTACTTTGTTAGTAAGTTGCATTAGTACAAACAAACCACTCCTGATTCAACAAACACTCGTATGTCCTACACAGGTGTGTGAACAGCCCAGATAAAAATGGTGAAATTGCAACCGTGGGCTGAACAACTATGGCATAAAATTAAACTAAAATCTGGTTTCACATAGGCACTGTGATTCGCTTTCCAACCCATTCAATGTCCGTGTTGCGTTAAAGGCGAGGACGACACGGATGGTACACTAGACAGCACGCTGTGGTCAGGAGCACGATCCAGTGTGCCATCCACGTGCACTGTACTACAACTGTGTCCCACTTTGCTGAGATGTGTGACACATTTCAACAATTTGGGATTAAAATGTGTGTGTTAAAAAAGCAGTTCAAGTTTTGTTAAATTTTCACAGTATAATGTTAGTTTATATGAAAATACAGTCCAGTCTTTTCTCAAAATCACTTGCAAAAACGGACCCTGCTCTGCACCCTAACCCAAGGTGAAGGCCAGCAGTAAAAATCAGAATGATATCCACGTGATCTGCATTGTGATAGTTGATAAGTCACTTACCGACCACCCAGCCACCACCATCACTTTGCGTAAGACACATTCCCACTGAGCCGTCTTCCAGTATAAAGTAGTTGTGCGCTGCCCTGGCAACGGCATTTAGACCCTTATATTTTGCACCAGACATGATTTTTATTTATTTATTTATTTATTTATTAATTATTATTATTTATTTATTATTTCTTCACCACCAGCATCCAACCTTACTCATGAGGTGAGGCTTAATAGGAGAAAATCCCCTGCAGTCAAGTTAAAAAAAAACATGAAAAGTCTGAAAAGACAGAAGTGGAGAGGAATACAGACGGATTAACATAAAGCTTAGGCTTCAGGACTGAGGATATGCTTGTATATGAAGTGTTTTTCCTTAATGCTGGATTTTCCCCCCCTTTTCTTTCCGTCTAAAACTGGTAAAAATCAAGCAAAAAAAAAAGTTATTAGGAGCAACCCAGTGACAGGCTAGTGACCAGATCTTTAAGTTTTACTTCGTTGTTCAAATAACAGGTGAAAATAAATAACTTGTTAACCCACATAGGGTGTTACAAATTAAAAAGAAATGGGGAGCTGGGTTGTGAAGTGGCTTGGCAAGCAGGAACCTATTAGACCTACTCATTAGGCTGAATTTACTCACTACTGGGTCAGGCTATAGGCAACTATTACTTGAATTAGTGTTGATGAAATTAGTCCACAGACAGATTAGTAAGTATGTGAACATCTTCCCAAGTGCTTTAAACCAAAACCCGGCCATCCAAATTGATGCTGACAAGTAAAAATGGTAGTGCTGCTTAGCAGCCGAGGAAATGAGAGGAATTGGTGAGGAAGAAAAGAAGCTGATGAACGAAAAAGAGAAAGCTGCTAAAATCCATCAACAATGGTGACAGTTGAAAGGCTGTAAGGCAAATCTAATAAGGATCAAACTGCCCTTCACATTGTCCCCTTCACCATTCTTCATATCCGACTCTGATCATCGCCAGAGGCGTCTTTACCTGCTGTGATCGGGGCTCGAGGTGGATCTGCGGAGGCCCTCCTGCTCTCCATCTGCTCAGAACACACACACACACACACACACACACACACACACACACACACACACACACACAGTGTGTCACTGCAGTGGATTTTCTATAATCAGAGCTAATCAGCAGCACACCACTCTTTGTCAGAACCTCTGAGAAGAGACAGGGATGGGGTGAGATAAGCGAGATGAGGGGAAAACCCATCACCCATTACCTTCTAGGTGATAAATACCAGCAATTAGCCTGGTCTCACTGAGCTGCAGCCACCGCCACTGTCACTGCAGAGTAACTGCTCTAATCAGAGGCTGATCATTCATTGTGCTGCCCTTGGATTTACGACAGAGAGACTCCCTGCTGGCGGAGAACAGCAGGTTTCATCTGCACACTCCGGTCTAATCTGCTGACAGCTAAAGGACCCTTCTGTGATAAAACAGGCTATGGAGCACGAGCAGACAGTCGGCTGTGACTAACGACTGTATATGCAAGGTCAGGCGATCAGGAACTTTGCTGTGGCTTAGCAGGCTGGAGGATGAGAGGTGCTGCACGAAAGCGTCATCAATTTATAGATGCTACAAATGTGTGTGTGTGTGTGTGTGTGTGTGTGTGTGTGTGTGTGTGTGAGGAGTTGGTTTTAACACTGTTCACAAGAAAACAAAAAATTAACACAGAGCCTGACTATTAAACATAAACAATAATAGAAAAATAAGAATTTGGCAAACTATTTCTAATTTCATCCATTGTTAAAGTAGTTTGTCACAATATCTCCTTTTTCAAACACGATAATCATGACTGGAAGTATGATAAATGTATCACTACGATATTGGTGTAAAACATTAAAATTTAACATCAGACACCTGTACAAAACACACAATACAGTGATCCCTCACTTATCGCGTTTAATGGGGACCAGAACCGACCGCGAAAAGTGAAAAACCGCGAAGTAGCGTCACCCCCCCCCCCCCAAGGGCATCACAAGCACTATTTTGCACAAAAAGGCACAAGAGAACAGCGAAAAGTGCCACTAAGCAACACGAGCGATAAAGAACAATGAATGCGGTCTTCCTTCGCTGGGTAAAACGTCTCGGCCAATCAGCTTGCGAGATTCCCGAGCGGTGAAGAGGTGGGCAGAGAGGAGTGGAGTGGTGGTCAGAGAGGTGGATTTTGAGTTGTGCGGGCTCTCCGTGTTGATACCTGATGTTCTAATGTAGTCTCCCTGCCTTCTGCTAGCGCCCGCCCATTTTTTCTCAATTTTGAATTTTTGATGAATATTTTTGAAAAATCTGCGATGCACTGAGGGTGCGAAAGGTGAAACGCGAAGTAGCGAGGGATCACTGTACATCATATGCACACTATTAACACAGTCTCAATGATCACAAATCATTGCTGGATCAAAATGCGGTTAAACTGTGACACCATGTTCTGGAAACCAAAGAACAGTATCAAATCTTTACATACTCACCTCTGTGGGAGGCAGCGTCACCTTCTTCTGATCGGCCTCCTGTAATACTCAAGTTTCCTGCAGAACCGTAACAAAAGATACAAAAAGGTCAGCGATGCAATGTTAAGATTAGCGATTACATCGTGAAATAAATCTGAACTTACTGGAGAGATGCCCCTTCACTGGCACCTGAAAGTTAAGAGGAGGAAAAAAAGATAGTGGAGTCATATAAAATAATGAAGTTTGCTTAGTGCAACACTGGCTCACTGATGTACCCAAACCAGACGGTCAATAATGGAGTAGCTCATTCTGGCCTGTTGAAATCACCCCGAGTGTGCTCAGATCTCCTGACCTTTGACCTTGAGCACAGCCTAGGTGCAGACCCACTTGAGGATCATTGGCCCTCATTTATAAAATGTGCACAAGACAGAAAAGTGGTAGTACGATCATTTCAAAGCGAACATCCGTATTTATCAATCTTGACGCGATCGTACAGTAAGCTTAAATGCCATGACAGGCCTGAGCTTTTGTATGCAAGTTTTCATATTGCTGTAGAGTCATGGCTGCAGAGAAACTTGGCTGTGTGGGAGAATTACTTGATCATATCAAATCATACTGAGCAGCGCAACCTTTCAGGTGATAGGTTTGCCTTGTGTTATAGTCAGATGAGTGTTTTAACGATTCACTTTAAAGCCTAAAGACACCACTTTTAGTTATTATAAATGTCCTGTATGCATTTACTATATCACTGCAGCAAATACTGACAGATTTAAGCAGAAAAAACTGTAGTTATTTGATGAAATGGAGAAAACTGAAATAACCTTTCAGCTATTGCAATTTTTTTTTTATGGTGGAGACTGAGCTCAGGGTTTTTCAACAAGTTGTTTATTATTTTACTTTATTATATATATTTGCACCGTAGTGAGTCATCTGTATGAGTACTGTGTTAAATATTGTTAAAAGTATTTTTTGAACAAGTTTTGTTTATATAGTATTTAATAATGTTACCCCTCACAGATTTTCTGCTAACTCCACAGGACAAACCACAACAGAGCTTTGCATACACAGAAGAGCATGGGCCAAGGTTAAGCACTGCATGGGATTATTAAAAAAAAAATGCTTTTGATCAACAAGAGGAATTCTGCTGTACACAGAGAAAGTGTGGAGAAATTATTTTATTTTGCCCTGTGCATTTTTGCACAATATTGCTGGGTACCAGAGAGCTGTGGCCAAGCTGCATACAGTGCAGAGCATCCAGCTGTGCGGGAGATGGGACTTATTTCTGCATTTTTTTTGTTTTATTCACTTATCCCCACTTCTGTCTGGAATAGAACCAATAAGGGCAGACTCGCTTGCCTGTCTGGGTCAAAGTCCAATAATTTTTTTATGTCAATATAAATGATTTTGATTACTTAGGCAGCATAAGCCAAATATACAAATAAATTATGACTGTAAAGATTTAAATTAAAGAACCTTAATGAGCAAGCTTACATACATCTGCATATCATTGACCCCTAAAGAAACTTGTGATCAACATAGAATGGACTGAAAAAAAAAAAAATCCTCCTCCCTAAAAAAGGAATCATTCATTTCAGTTAAAGTTTCTGAATGAACTGAAAGTCAATCCGAACAGAAATTTAGACGCTATAGTGGAGACGACATAAAAGGACCTCTCCCCAAAATACATGGAACCCTCATTAGATGTGTCTGAAAATTAAATGACTCCCAGGTATTGATGAGTTAAAGCTTCTGTAGAAATTTGAAGTCAATCTGATCAAAAATGAAGAAGCTAGAGCGCTGACGAAATGTTGCCAAACAAACAAATGAATGCACGGATGGATGGGTCAAAAACATTTTGTTGTGTGGGATACATTAATAATAATTATAACCCTCAGCTGGGGACCAGCTAGTCAAACCAATGCTGTTAATGCAGCACTGAGCTCATCCAAAATATGACTGTTTTGCATTTAATGCCACTTTTGAGGTTGCCACACAACTATTATTTTTCACTTCTTTTACAATAATGTCAATTTCTACTTTGCATAAGTTTCTCTTCATGCCCTCTTATGTTCATGTAAATGTTGGGGGTGGTATTTAAATGATGATCATTTCCAGCCATCGGAATTATCAATGAGTGACTGATCGTACAATGAGACTGAGCAGATACGCAGTTTCTTAAATATTATGTGGACCTTGGTGTCCAATCATTTCTACAAACAAATATGTGCCAATTTATATGCACTTTTGATTAATGAGGGCCAATATGCATGAGTTGGCCAAACATTGCCTAGAAAGAGTAACAATTTTTGTGAAATCATGAGTGCCCAGGCCTCCTGACCTTTGACCTCTACTTTAAGCACAACCTTGATGCAGACCCACCTGAGGATCATTGTGAGTGAGTTTGATGAGTATCGGGGAAAATGCCTAGAAGGAGTAGTGATTCATAGAGGATCAGTGAAATGTGGACAGACACCACACCATTGCATTAGCTCCTTTCAGCTTTGCCAGAATGAGCTAAAAAAAGGAATGAGCTGCATTGATCAACATTTGTTACCAAGATCAAATCTCACCTATTTTGGATAACAGTCAAAAGTTTGTTATTTAATAGGTATAAATACAAGCACAGTAGCATTACAATTTCAAGCCGATTTGTATTTTCAGCCAAACAAACCCAACCTGGTGTTTTGCTCCTCTGTTGGGGGGGAGGGTGAGTGCCCCCACCGTAGCCTTCAGCTCTTTCTCTGTAGCGACGGAACTGCTGCGATTGCTGCTGGCCACAGGTCTGATCTGGATGTGGAACTTTTTGGGCTCCTCGTCATCAAAGTCTGAATCACTGGAATAGAAGTTGTTCTCCTTTTCCTCAGAGCAGCGTATGGAGAGAGGAGGGTCAAGGAGACCAACTATTCTATACAGTATGTATTTGTGGATTTAAAGAGCAGGCCCCTAAAATCACATTTCACATATAAAACAGTATGAAAAGCATAAATCCTGGAGTAAATTACAAACAAGGGACTTAAAGTTTTACTGAAAGGCTCAATGTCAGTAAATATACTGTATATATATATACAGTGGGGCAAAAAAGTATTTAGTCAGCCACCAGTTATGCAAGTTCTCCCACTTAAAAGATGAGAGAGGTCTCCAATTTTCATCATAGGTGTACCTCAACTATGAGAGACAAAATGAGAAAAAAAAATCCAGAAAATCACATTGAAGGATTTTTAATGAATTAAATGGTAAATTCCTCAGTAAAATAAGTATTTGGTCACCTACAAACAAGCAAGATTTTTGGCTCTCACAGACCTGTAATTTCTTCTTTAAGAGGCTCCTCTGTCCTCCACTCATTACTTGTATTAATGGCACCTGTTTGAACTCGTTATCAGTATAAAAGACACCTGTCCACAACCTCAAACAGTCAGACTCCAAACTCCACTATGGCCAAGAACAAAGAGCTGTCAAAGGACACCAGAAACAAAATTGTAGACCTGCACCAGGCTGGGAAGACTGAATCTGCAATCGGTAAGCAGCTTGGTGTGAAGAAATCAACTGTGGGAGCAATTATTAGAAAATGGAAGACATACAAGACCACTGATAATCTCCCTCAATCTGGGGCTCCATGCAAGATCTCACCCCGTAGGGTCAAAATTATCACGAGAACGGTGAGCAAAAATCCCAGAACCACACGGGGGACCTAGTGAATGACCTGCAGAGAGCTGGGACCAAAGTAACAAAGGCTACATCAGTAACACACTACGCTGCCAGGGACTCAAATCCTGCAGTGCCAGACGTGTCCCCGTGCTTAAGCCAGTACATGTCCAGGCCCGTCTGAAGTTTGCTAGAGAGCATTTGGATGATCCAGAAGAGGATTGGGAGAATGTCATATGGTCAGATGAAACCAAAATAGAACTTTTTGGTAAAAACTCAACTTGTCGTGTTTGGAGGAGAAAGAACACCATACCTACTGTGAAGCATGGGGGTGGAAACATCATACTTTGGGGCTGTTTTTCTGCAAAGGGACCAGGACGACTGATCCGTGTAAAGGAAAGAATGAATGGGGCCATGTATCGTGAGATTTTGAGTGAAAACCTCCTTCCATCAGCAAGGGCATTGAAGATGAAACGTGGCTGGGTCTTTCAGCATGACAATGATCCCAAACACACCGCCCGGGCAATGAAGGAGTGGCTTCGTAAGAAGCATTTCAAGGTCCTGGAGTGGCCTAGCCAGTCTCCAGATTTCAACCCCATAGAAAATCTTTGGAGGGAGTTGAAAGTCTGTGTTGCCCAGCGACAGCCCCAAAACATCACTGCTCTAGAGGACATCTGCATGGAGGAATGGGCCAAACTACCAGCAACAGTGTGTGAAAACCTTGTGAAAACTTACAGAAAACGTTTGACCTCTGTCATTCTCAACAAAGGGTATATAACAAAGTATTGAGATGAACTTTTGTTATTGACCAAATACTTATTTTACTGAGGAATTTACCAATTAATTCATTAAAAATCCTTCAATGTGATTTTCTGGATTTTTTTTTTCTTATTTTGTCTTTCATAGTTGAGGTATACCTATGATGAAAATTGGAGACCTCTCTCATCTTTGAAGTGGGAGAACTTGCACAATTGGTGGCTGACTAAATACTTTTTTACCCCACTGTACATATATTTTTTTTGTCAGTGCCTCAGGTGGTTGGGTCAATGAGAGAATGAAATTATATGCTATTACTGACAATAGATATTTGGACAGTTGCAAGATTTTATGTTCTCGGCAAACGATTAGCCTTAAAGCAGCATAATGTAAGTTTCCTGGTCCTTGTTGGAACAATGAAGACCATAATGGGTATATTTTACTGTCTGAGTCATAATGGTCAATCACAGGGTGCTTTGTTAGTGACTTAAGTCGTGCCTTATGGGTAGCTAATGGGCCTGTGGCTGTAAAACTTTCCAGATATCTTTTCAGTGTTCCTTCCAGGAGCAGAAAAGTTTCATAGTGCTGCTGCATACAATGCAGGCCCACTCAGACTGTGGCACAAGTCACAAACAAACCATCAAAGGTTGATGTACCATCAAAATGATTCAGGAAATATTACTTTAAAATGCAAATCTTTTCTAGTGCTGCACTTGGACGGGGGAAAAAAAAACTGTGTAGGAATTGCAGATATTTTCATACACATTTCCATATTTCTGGAATCAAACTGATTTGGGAAAAGATAATGATGAAAAAAAAAACTTTATATTTTTAACAGCCCCATATTGTGTATGTTTCAGGGATTATTTTAAGTTTTGACACATTTAAATAGATATACACACTGTATGAAGTTTTAAAGACAAACAATTTTCTGTCATCAAAAAAGCTGTCCTGAAATTTCTGTGTGAAACTGTTGGTTTTCAGTTTGCTCCTAACAAGCCCCTAATCTGACTGGGTAAAGGTTTTTTAACAATAAGGTAGTCAGGAGCCACTTTTTTTGCTAACAGGGAACTGAAGGTGAAGCTCACTGGTTTGCGACATCATAAAACCCTGGGAGTACAATCCACTTATTTCTTTAAGAGTGTAAATAAACGCAGTGTGCACTGCATTTATTTACACTTTTTGACGGTTACCACAGGTCTTAATTAAATGTCTGTGACATGCTTTGGTCAAACTGTCTTTAATTACTGCAGCACTATTGTAACCCATCTTTTTCAGCCTTTGTCAGAATGGTTCATTTCAGTGAATGTCTCTTCAAATGTTTATGAGCCCCAGTTCACCAACCCTCCCTCTTACATCATTAATGATGTCAGTTGTTTGTGGCTGCACCTTGCATGGCAGCGACTTCTCCGCTTCTACATGTAATTAACATTGTAGATAAGAGAAACATAATTTCATTCTACTGTACATGATTGGCTGTATGGACTGCATGACTAGAGATGGCTTCTTCTTCTTCTTGTTGATGGCATACTGCTAATTTTAGTTGGCTAGCAAAACCAGCCTTAACCAACTAATGTAACTTCATCTTAAAGAATTGGTGGACAGAGTTGTCTGGTTTCAGTGGTCAATAGGATATGACCGGCTCCTGGAGCACAGAAATAATAGCAAATGAATGAACAGTAAGCTGCTAAAGACAGCTAGCCACCTTTAGTCCCGGTCAGAGTATAATAAGCTATAGTAAAATAAGTTCAAATACCATCCAGGAATGACATACAGTATATGGTCGGGTGTTGGTAGATAAACGATGATGTAGAGTGGGATGGACAGAATTATCAAAAAATAGCAGTAAAAACTGGCTGTGGTCAGAGAGTTAAGCTAACACTAGTCAGTCTGACTGTTGAGGCTTTCCTCACTGAGGAGAGCTCAATTGCGGTTAGACAGCCTCCAACTGCCTAGCCAAGCTAATGCTAACACGTCAATCTATCAACTATCTGAGAGAAACTATAACATAATAAGCCAGAATGAAAAGAAATATATTTTTTTATTGGGAACAAGGTGGGAACAGGGGTGAATATTGGGGTTACTGGAATTTAAGGAAAATAACATTATAAATTGTGTCTGTAAGCTAACCACAGCAGCACTGCTAGTCTGAAGCTACAGTCGTGTGAAAAAGTGTTTGCCCCCTTCCTGATTTCTCATTTTTTTTTGTATATTTGTTACACTTAAATGTTTCAGATTACCAAACAAATTTAAATATTAGACAAAGATAACACAAGTAAACACAAAATGCAGTTTTTAAATGAAGGTGTTTATTATTGGGGGGGAATCCAAACCTATATGGCCCTGTGTGAAAAAGTGATTGCCCCCTAAACCTAATAACTGGTCAGGCCACCCTTCGCAGCAACAACTGCAATCAAGCATTTGCGATAACTGGCAATGAGTCTTTTACAGCGCTGTGGAGGAGTTTTGGCCCGCTCATCTCAGCAGAATTGTTCTAATTCAGCCACACTGGAGGGTTTTTGAGCATGAACCACTTTTTAAAGGTCATGCCACAGCATCTCAATCGGATTCAGGGTCAGGACTTTGACTAGGCCACTCCAAAGTCTTCATTTTGTTTTTCTTAAGCCATTCAGAGGTGGACTTGTTGATGTCTTTTGGATCATTGTCCTGCTGCAGAACCCAAGTGCGCTTCAGCTTGAGGTCACAAACAGATGGCCGGACATTTTCCTTCAGGATTTTTTGGTAGACAATAGAATTCATGGTTCCATTTACCACAGCATGTCTTCCAGGTCCTGAAGCAGCAAAACAGCCCCAGACCATCACACTACCACCACCACCACCACCACATTTTACTGTTGGTATGATCTTCCTTTTCTGAAATGCTGTGTTACTTTTACGCTGGATGTAAAGGGACACACGCCTTCCAAAAACTTCTACTTTTGTCTCGTCAGTCCACAGAGTGTTTTCCCAAAAGTCTTGGGGATCATCAAGATGTTTTCTGGCAAAACTGAGATGAGCCTTTATGTTCTTTTTGCTCAGCAGTGGTTTTTGTCTTGTAACTCTACCATGCAGGCCATTTTTGCCCAGGTTCTTCCTTATCAATCAATCAATCAATCAACCTTTGTCAGGATGCTATGCATACAACTGTAGTGCAAGCAAGATGAAATTGCATTTCTCTAGGCATCTGTATTGTAAAAAGAACATAATTTAAAAACACACTCACACCCCCCACCCCGACAGCCATTCACACATCCTTGAGATACATTTGGATATTACAGTAATGGACACATTACAGTAATTCCTTATGGTGGAGTCATGAACACTGACCTTAACTGAGGCAAGTGAGGCCTGCAGTTCTTTGGATGTTGTTGTGGGGTCTTTTGTGACCTCTTGAATGAGTCGTCGCTGCGCCTTTAGAGTCATTTTGGTCGGCCGGCCACTCCTGGGAAGGTTCACCACTGTTCCATGTTTTTGCCATTTGTGGATAATGGCTGTCACTGTGGTTCACTTGAGTCCCAAAGCTTTAGAAATGGCTTTATAACCTTTTCCAGACTGATAGATCTCAATTACTTTGTTTCTCATTTGTTCCCGAATTTCTTTGGATCACAGCATGATGTCTAGCTTTTGAAGATCTTTGGGCGACCCGAAAAGGATTAAGCGGAAGAAGATGGATGGATGGTCTACTTCACTTTGTCAGGCAGGTCCTATTTAAGTGATTTCTTGATTGAGAACAGGTGTGGCAGTAAACAGGCCTGGGTGTGGCTACAGAAATTGAACTCAGCTTTCCAAAAATGTGATAAACCACAGTTAATTTATGTTTTAACAGGAAGGGGGCAATCACTTTTACCCCACACAGGGCCATGTAGGTTTGGATTTTTTTTTTACGCTTAAAAATAAACACCTTCATTTAAAAACTGCATTTTGTGTTTACTTGTGTTATCTTTGTCTAATATTTAAATTTGTTTGATGATCTGAAACATTTAAGTGTGACAAACATACAAAAAAAAAAGAGAAATCAGGAAGGGGGCAAACACTTTTTCACACCACTGTAATGCCTTGGGAATGCTGGGAAGGAAGCAATATTGGCTTCTACATATTCTGCTGGGATGTCAAAATATAATTATTTCTAAGAGAAGAGAGATTTTAATATTTTTACTGTAATCTTATAACCAAAGAAAACATTTTAGAAAATTAATACCCACAAACACACCAGTTTCTAGACAATGGGACCTTGAGCTGTACATGTGTCACTCATGTATGTATAGATTGAAAAAAGGAAAAAATATGGGACCACAATATGGTCCCATATTTTATTTGCAAGTCATCTGACAACTATCACACTGTCAGAATCAGGTGTCAGTGAAACTGTATCAGATGACCACTGTTGCTTCAGGGGTCATCCAGAACTTTTTGTTCTTTACAGCACATACTAAGCTGCTGATTTAGCCACTAAAAATGTTATTTAAATGTCACAGTCTACACCTGTTTGGTGAACAGCTTTTTATTGAATTGTCTAATTACTTCAGAGCTCCAGAAAAAGGTGACTATATATACAATTGGCTGTAATTGCTCGACTTAATGTATTTTTTTCTTGTTGGAGCCCTCACAAAGTGTCCAAATCCCCAGTCCGCATTTATAGTTTAACGTTCACTTCAGTGAGGTTTGTGTTTAAATGACATCACTGTCTCAAAATTTGAAGACATATGCAGAAATGAATAACAGGCAAAGAACTAGGACACAGCAGACTTATTTTTCCTGTTTCTAGGTAACCCATGAAGGCAAATGGTTCAGTTCAGCATCACTTGAGTAATAGATGAAGTCTGTGCGAACAAACATGATTGAGCGCATCATATTTCCTAGGTTCTACTGTTAGTGAGATTATGAATGTACGTAATTATGCTGACAAATTACTCAAACTGCCTCTGAGCAGCAAGCTTGTGATAATGTTTCATTTAAAATGTTTGTCATTTTAGACTTTGTAGGGATCTCACTAGGTGACCAGCTGAGGCTGTCGCACCACTTTGTGAGCCAGATATGTGTATTCCACTTAAGGAGATTTCTTTATGGGCAACAATTGTTTCAACAGCTTTTCTTCTGGCTTGCTCTCATTCTGTTTTTGAGTTTATGCCCCTTTTCTCTAATGTGATGCTATACCTTTCACTAGGCAGCCACTGCAAATAAGAATGTGTTTTTAAAGCAGCAGTGTGTAACTTTCTTGCTCTGGTTAGGAATACTGAAATGACTAAAACTATGTAGACTATGACCTCAGTCCCAACAGCCAATCACAGGGCACAAGTGTAGCCACCAACAACTAAACACTCTGTGATTGGCTGTTGGGATTGAGAGCATAGTCTCCACAGTTGTAGTCCTTTCAATGTTCCTACCAAGAACAGAGCTGTTGAAGGCAATGTGGGCCCACTATGGAGGAAGTGTAGTCTACAGTTATTTTTTGAAACCTTTTGTCAAAAAAAAAGTAAAATTATATTTACCACCATTCATTTATAAAAGAAGAAAACATCCAGAATAAATACCTCACCAGGTGGATTTGGGGCTGACTAGTGAAATAACAGTTTCAACTTCTATAATTTAAACACCAAATAAGGGAAACTGTTTGAAACGCATACCAGTGTCTATAGTTTGCTTGGTTGTTACTTTCTGCAAACTGTCTCCCCCAATGATCAAAATTATAAATGTATAAAAGAGTGGCAGTTTCTGAGCTCTAAGAAGTCAAAATGGTAAAAGGATATCATTCTGAGTGCTGTCAGCTCGGATGACAAATCCTTCATCATCTACTTCCAGAGGTGAATTCTACAGGAATGACGTATATATATATGAGAGAGAGAGACAGAGAGAGAGAGAGAAGCTGGGTCAGCAAACTACAACTATTTACACTAAATATACTCTCACTAACAGCAAAAAGGAAGCTGCAAGCATAAGCTACAAGTGCTCGGAGTCTGATTTAAATAAGTGAATCAAACCAGGATGTCTGAGACCCCAATTAATATTGCACATGGAATGCCAAACTAAAATCCAAACAACCCTCAGCAGCAGGGCTTGACATTAACACTGGCCAATCGGCCAGTGGCTGGTGGATTTCAGTAGTGGCCAGTAAGAAAGCCACACCCACTAGCCACTTTGGCCGGTTGTAATTTTCTCAAACAGCATCTAAAATAATAATCCTATTGCAATGTGAGACTATGAAACTACAACTCCCATAAGTACTGTGGGTTTTTTTTAATCAGTTTTCTTTTATTTTCTCTTCTTTTTTTTTTGTGTTGATAACAGGTAGTGTCCATTTAGATTAAATCCATCAGCAACTACTAATGACATTGTGCAGCCATGAAGGGGTGTGCCAATTCATAGGGGTAGGCGAAGAGGTAGGGGTACAAATGAGAACTGGGACAGACCCAAATCTACCTGGACTTGACTCTCATATTGTAAATATTTTTCTCTACCATTTTACAGTATTTACTGCTGTTCATAAATAATTAAACAGTGTTTCTCTTGCTATTTTTTATGTGTATAAGGGTAATTTACATTGAAAAAGGTTGTAAATTTAGTTCAAGTACATTTTAGCATGCCATAGTCCAATTTGATCATATTAAACATAATTTTACAACCACAAAATTTTACCAATAAATTGTTTTTAAGGACTGATGCAGTTTCAGTCATTACCCTGGGCCACCGTGTATACAACTGGGCATGTAATTACCTCCGCCAGGCCGAAAAGGCCAGGAGGAGGTTATGTTTTTGCCGGGGTTTGTCTGTGTGTTTGTCTGTTTGTCTGTCTGTCTGTCTGTCTGTCTGTTGGTTAGCAAGATAACTCAAAAAGTCTTGGACGGATTTCCATGAAACTTTCAGGCGTTGTTGGAAATGGTACAAGGAAGAACTGATTAAATTTTGGGGGTGATCCGGTTCACCGTCTGGATACAGGAATTTTTTAAAGCATTTTTCAACACTGTGACATAGGGCCATTTTCAACATGTGCGCAGGCGCAATGGAGGGCGTTGGTCGTCGTGTCTGCAACACAAACTCTGCGTTCTTCAACGTTTTAAGCACAAAAGCACGCGGAAAACACTGTTGGCCTGGGCCCACCAGCGTGCCTGTGTTTGCGCGCAACTGCAAAACCTCACACGGCCAGCTGTCCGCCGACGCATTCTTTGGCAGAAATTCACCGGCCAGCCATAGGAGCTGCGCAAAAACGAGCTCTCTGCCGGCGAAGCTTCTAAATTCTCGTTTGCCGCGGAGCGCAACCCCAAAATAATATAATATGAGAAGGTTGCTGGCATGTAACAATCATCTTATATCAGCAATTGTCAACTCGTCACTCACACTTCATTCCAGCATTTGGAAGTGGTGGCGTTCCATTTTATACTGAGCCCATTATTGTATGTTATTGTTGTTACAAGAGCGCCGAGTGTCTGCTGATCTGTATATACTTTTATTTATTTATTTATCTATTTTCTACTCGTTTTAGTTTTGCTCTTAATATGAACCCTGAGTTTGAAATAAACATTTGAATATTGAATAATATAAAACCCACGGCAACCTGTCTACCCAATTTGCATCCGTCAGTGGAGGAGATGGACACAACAGCAACACTTCAGTTTATTACCTCCGCCAAGGAGGCAATGCTTTTACTACTGAACCACTAATCCTATCACTATCAGATTGATTGTCATTGATTAATTGTGTGTTTATTGCACTGTCCCTGTCAAATAAACAAATAATCATTGTGAATCCAATTGCTAGTCATATGTTTACATGCTCAAAGAATCTGAAAACGTACACACAAACACTGTATGGGGGGAATTGTGGCGCTTGGCGGAGGTCTGCGCTCTCCAAGTGCTTTTCTAGTTCTTTTTATCACAGGAATTTTGCTGTTTAATGTAGCATTAGCCACTATTAGCCTTGTGGTATGTGCGTTGAGTCTAGTCACCAATTCTAGCGTTTAAAAGGTGAGTGTGAAAAGATTTTGACATGAACCTGTAAGACAGTTTTTTGCTGAAAAAAATGCATGATACTATTTTAGACAATGTAGATTTGTTTTTATTGGGGATTTAGAGCCACTGGAGTGTTTCTTTAAAATAATTTTAAAAGAAAATCATAGTTTCAATTTTTTCCTCTGCTTTTCACAGTTTATAGTCGGGCTCCTCAAATGGTGGACCCTGAAGCTGAAGGTGACCGGAGGACCACAAACTGGAAAGGGCTCCCACATTCCACCCTTGATAATCATAGTCCCTGCCCGCTACATGCCATGGCACGGCACACCACACCACCACACTCCACGGACCAGCGATCCAAACATGATGCAAAATGAAAGCCAAGGTGCAACCATTAGACAGCAGTAGGATTGTTTCCGGTTTTTATTAGAAGTCTGATAGTCATATGTTAGAAATTCTGTGTATTTTTAACTGAAGGACAATCATAAGTGTTTACTTCATTTCACTTTTATTTAATATATGTGCATCTCTGTGCTTACCAACTTTGCTACGCTGCCTGCATGTCACTGAATCAGTGCTGTGTACGTGCACTGAGCGACACCTGTGCTCGCCATCACTCTGTTCCCAACACAGCCGCCTGACTGTTACTACCAACTTGGCCTTGCTGTCACCAAAACTCGAAGAGCGCACTTGTTGCTCGTGTGTGTGTGTGTGTGTGTGCTCATCACTGGTTTACTTACTTGCACTAATATTCAGCTAACTGCTGCCGAAAGTCGCTGCCTTCACCCAGCTGCTCCCACAGCAGGACAGCCTAGTGACATAGGCATAACTCAAGGGGATCCAAGGGGGGACAATTTTTTCTTTTAAATTTGCTGCTTTTCTCATAAATACGTATTTTTTTCTCATTAAATTTACTACATTTATTTGTAAATGTAAAAAAAAAAAAATCTTTTAAATTAACTTTTTACATCTTAAATTGGCAACTTTTTTCCTTGTAAATGTATAACCCTTTTCTAATAAATTTCAGTTTTTTCTAGTGAATGTACATTTTTTTCCTCATGAATTTGCAGCTTTTTTCTAGAAAACTTGACTTTTTGTAAATTTGCAACAGTTTCTTGTAAATTTGCAATTTACTTTCTCATAAATTTATGACTTTTTTTCTTGTAAATATGTAGCTTTTTTTTTTTCCCCATAAGTATATGTTTGTACATTCTTTCTCATAAATTTGTGACCGACTACAATAATACTTACAATGTTCCCTCAATACTTACTTTGAAGAAAATGTTCTGTTTATTGTCCCTGCCAACATGGAACTGAAATATCCGCCAACGCACCATGATAACACTGCTCCAGACCTCCGGTCCAATAGAAAAAAACAATTGCGGACCCCTGGCAAAAATATTTGAGGACCCTTGGTTTATAGTAATTATAAATGATAACTACGTGTGTTAATGGAGACAAATTATTTATACTATGATTCAAAAAGACCTGCATGCACACACACTTGCACTTCCCCACTGGCTGCCAGATCATGTCAGAAATCTCTTCTCAGAAGGACAAAAATAAACCTGGGAAACCCCACACCATGGGTCACAACGTTATCACACACACAGAGGCTCACACACTGTTCTCTTGGAGCAGAACTCCCCAAGTCTAACATGTGTACAGTGAGGAGGAACATCAGACTGAGATTTTTGAGGTGTGGTATTTGAGTGTGAACACGGTCAAAGACTCACCAGGGCCTCCGTCACAGCTGAATCCCTACAAACACACAAAAATAATCAATGAATAATTAGTCATTTATAGTCCAGTTTTGAAAGCTCATGACTTGTGGGGCATCTGGGCTCACACTCACGTAGAGTCTGGCTCTTTGTCCCTCTTGCCAAGGCCGGGGATCCTGAAGGCTTTCGCCCGACTCTTTTTGCCACCGTCAGGTGCTAAAGCTGTCATGTACTCCTCAAATCCAACCAGAGCTGCAAACAATGGTTTGAGAAAAACAAGAAAACACACGATTCACATAGGCAGTTGTAGCTTGCCACTATGAAATATATTCAACTTTCACAGTCCAGTTTTGAGAGAGGGTGTCTCCATATTTTTATTGTTAAACAACTGCGCAGTTGTAAGTTTATTCTGTTTTTTCTTTCCAGCTGGACAAGCCAGCATTGGTGAGCTCACAGTACCTGGTTTGTCTTTGCCCGTGCCCTTCTGTTCTGCAAATTTCTGAATGAGGCTGTCGATGCCAATGTTTTCCACATTTTGCTTGAATTCCTCGTGGACCTGCAGCCAAGAACAGAAGGATCCATTTGATCATTTGTATCTTCTAAATAACTAATAAATAAATTAGTTAGTTGTGTGTTAAAGTAATTATTGATTTCTCACAGTGTTTAAGTCCAGTAGGATAAAGCAATCCATTTAGAATGTATGTAGATTGCAAGTAGTGCTGTAATGGTACACACAAATTTTGGTTTGCTATGTATCTGACTTTTGAAGTCACTGTTTGGTTCCTTTTCAATACATTAAGGGACAATATTGCAAAACAAATTACTTGTCTGTCTGTTGTTATGAATATTTGTGAATATCAACCGTTTCAATGCTTTTAGCATTTTTAACAAATAAAAAATATTAGGACACAGGTGCAAAATATAAGCTCCAAAAGAAAAAAGAATAATGAATTAATAACAAAATGTCAAATCTTAAAAATTAAAACACTGGAAAACTGTTGAGACCAGTCCCAAAATTCCAGTCCAGAAAACCTGAGAATTTGATCCAGAAGAACTCAAGTTTAAAGATTAGCATTGTGTTGTTTAAATGAATATTAATGTGTTTTCTTGGATTACTCAAGGTCTGAAATCACTGAATATTTTTTTGACGGGATGAGCCAATCCATTATACAGTATCAACACTGATCTGATCCTGGCATAAATTACTGGATTGGGTATCGAGAAGGAATACATTTTTTTTTTTTTTAAACGATACATTATGCAATCAAGAGAACACCTTAAATTCTGCCGACACACTGTAAACATCAGTTTACAGCACGTGACTTTTGGGGTTTTAAGCAGGAGGCATCATGCTCGTGTGTGTGAAAGAGACCTGCATGTCATATGTAATGTCAGAGGAAAGATGGTTGATAAAAAATGAGATAAAACCAAATAAAATATATCATACACAAAAATGTCATAAAAAATAAACGAAATGGAAGACATCTGAATGGATAACTGATTTTATCTGTTCTGCATATTTAAGTTTTAAGTCTTTTTTGTCAGTGTGTTTGGAGCAGTCTCTTAACTGGGGTTAAAGTGGTCAGTAAATGTGATGTCTGAACAAGGTTTTTATTTCATGTAACTGATTTTACACACACACACACACACACACACACACACACACACACACACACACACACACACACACAGTGGGGCAAAAAAGTATTTAGTCAGCCACCAATTGTGCAAGTTCTCCCACTTAAAAGATGAGAGAGGTCTCCAATTTTCATCATAGGTATACCTCAACTATGAGAGACAAAATGAGAAAAAAAAAATCCAGAAAATCACATTGAAGGATTTTTAAAGAATTTATT
The DNA here is from genome assembly GCA_020510985.1 of Pholidichthys leucotaenia. Taxonomy (NCBI): domain Eukaryota; kingdom Metazoa; phylum Chordata; class Actinopteri; order Cichliformes; family Pholidichthyidae; genus Pholidichthys; species Pholidichthys leucotaenia. Next base: position 316,086,051 of record CM035839.1, on the reverse strand, counting down.
TGCAAATTATGGTGGAAAATAAGTATTTGGTCAATAACAAAAGTTCATCTCAATACTTTGTTATATACCCTTTGTTGGCAATGACAGAGGTCAAATGTTTTCTGTAAGTCTTCACAAGGTTTTCACACACTGTTGCTGGTATTTTGGCCCATTCCTCCATGAAGATCTCCTCTAGAGCAGTGATGTTTTGGGGCTGTCGCTGGGCAACACGGACTTTCAACTCCCTCCAAAGATTTTCTATGGGGTTGAGATCTGGAGACTGGCTAGGCCACTCCAGGACCTTGAAATGCTTCTTACAAAGCCACTCCTTCGTTGCCCGGGCGGTGTGTTTGGGATCATTGTCATGCTGAAAGACCCAGCCGTGTTTCATCTTCAATGCCCTTGCTGATGGAAGGAGGTTTTCACTCATAATCTCACAATACATGGCCCCATTCATTCTTTCCTTTACACGGATCAGTCGTCCTGGTCCCTTTGCAGAAAAACAGCCCCAAAGCATGATGTTTCCACCCCCATGCTTCACAGTAGGTATGGTGTTCTTTTTCCTCCAAACACGACAAGTTGAGTTTTTACAATAAAGTTCTATTTTGGTTTCATCTGACCATGTGACATTCTCCCAATCCTCTTCTGGATCATCCAAATGCTCTCTAGCAAACTTCAGACGGGCCTGGACATGTACTGGCTTAAGCAGGGGGACACGTCTGGCACTGCAGGATTTGAGTCCCTGGCGGCGTAGTGTGTTACTGATGGTAGCCTTTGTTACTTTGGTCCCAGCTCTCTGCAGGTCATTCACTAGGTCCCCTGTGTGGTTCTGGGATTTTTGCTCACCGTTCTCGTGATCATTTTGACCCCACGGGGTGAGATCTTGCGTGGAGCCCCAGATTGAGGGAGATTATCAGTGGTCTTGTATGTCTTCCATTTTCTAATAATTGCTCCCACAGTTGATTTCTTCACACCAAGCTGCTTACCTATTGCAGATTCAGTCTTCCCAGCATGGTGCAGGTCTACAATTTTGTTTCTGGTGTCCTTTGACAGCTCTTTGGTCTTGGCCATAGTGGAGTTTGGAGTCTGACTGTTTGAGGTTGTGGACAGGTGTCTTTTATACTGATAACGAGTTCAAACAGGTGCCATTAATACAGATAACGAGTGGAGGACAGAGGAGCCTCTTAAAGAAGAAGTTACAGGTCTGTGAGAGCCAGAAATCTTGCTTGTTTGTAGGTGACCAAATACTTATTTTACCGAGGAATTTACCAATTAATTCATTAAAAATCCTTCAATGTGATTTTCTGGATTTTTTTTTTCTCATTTTGTCTCTCATAGTTGAGGTATACCTATGATGAAAATTGGAGACCTCTCTCATCTTTTAAGTGGGAGAACTTGCACAATTGGTGGCTGACTAAATACTTTTTTGCCCTGCTGTATATATATGTATTTCCTCCACAAACTGAGAGCACAAGTCCCACCCCCCATCATGTACTCATTCTATCGGGGTACCATTGAGAGCACCCTCACCAGCTGCATCACGGTGTGGTACGGAAGCTGCACTGCCTCCTGCCTGAAGACTCTACAACGCAGAGTGAACGTAACCAGCAAGATCATCGGTGTCCCTCTGGCCCCCTCTCTCAGACATTTACCATACCCACCTCACCTGCAGAGCCATCAACATTGCAGGTGACACCTCACACCCCTCACACTCCCTCTTCAGCCCCCTGCCTTCGGGGAACCGGTACTGGAGCCTCCGGGCCCACTCCACAAGACTGCTAAACAGCTTTGTTCACCAGGCCATCAGGACCCTGAACTCTGCCCACTTCACCCCACCCCTGGACCATAACACACTCACTTACACAATAACTACCTCAGCTGTTTGCACAGAAGGACTTGGCACACCAACAGTAATACATCTGCTGCTGTATGTCTCTGCACTTTACTGCAACCATCTACACAAATGCCATACCTGCTGCTGTCTCGTCTGTTATTGCAATATTGATCATGTGCAGTCCAATCTGTCATGGTCTGCACCTACACTACCACACTGAACTTGCAATTACGGGTATTACGGCTCTACTTTTTCTGTATATGGGATTGTGACACCCACTTGTTACTGGGTATGGCAGTGTAGTTACCTTTAACCTACTACCTGGACAGAAGGGACAATTGGGCCAGGTCAGATAGACTCTGGGTTCGTAGGAGCCTGGGAGATGCAACAACAGATGACTCACACATGACTCACAGATGACTCACACACGGTGTATGGAACTTGCAACTATATATATTTTTACAGATATGTACACATAAATAAAACCACGGCACTTACAACAATAATAATAAAAAAAATAACAATAAAGTACTCCAAAATATAGTTACAATATGTACAGTTCTTGGTATCAGTCCAGGTGACCAGTTGGGTCACTTTTACCAGTCAATCGGGTTCGGGCTTCAGCTCGCCATATCATCAAGGACAGTCTCTCTCTCTCTTGGTCGGAGTCTTGGCGTCTGGCGTGACTGAGCCAAAAAATGCAAGTCATACCCAGACCCGGAGAGAGAGCGCTTAACCCGTTGGCTGGCACTGCCAAACAACGGCGCAGCAACGGCAACAACGGCAAAGTTAAAGATTCTCCTCACTTACCAATCCATGCAGATATCTACACTCCACCCACTGCCCGACTTTCATCCAGACGGCCGATTTGGAAAAACCCTCCCCCAGCTGACTTTACCATCCAGACAGCTTGGCAAGAGGAATGGGAGACCAAGGAGGTCCCAAACAAACAGCTGGTGATAAACCCCAACCAACAGGTCCCGGGCACCAACCTCCCAAGGAGACAGTGGTCTACACTCAATCGCTTCAGGACTGGACATGGCCCCTGCTTGGCCAGCCTTTACAGATGGGGCAGTAGCCCTAGCCCACTGTGCGCATGTGGAGAGGAGCAAACAATGGAACACATCATAGAGGCTTGCCCGCTCCAAAGACTGGAAGGAGGATTACACACCCTCCATACAGCAAACCAGGAGGCAACTGCTTGGCTTAAGGACTTTGCATTCGCTAAATAAATAAACAACGGCGCAGCCATTGGTTGCTCAAAATACCAAATAAAAACATTTGGAACTTTATCAAAACTCCCCAGAAAATGTTCCCTACTGTTTTATGAATATATATTTATTTAAATATTCATCTTTAAATTATTTACTCCCATTGTGAAATGGGTGTTTTTCTTTTTAAAAGCGGTATCAATATTCATATTTTTATTCGTGTTTTTAACACTGGGTTACACTATCCCCCCTTAGAATCATGCAAGTCCCTTTGCATGGGATTAGCTAGATAGTAATGACGGAATGACCAGTGTTCATGGGAATAATCTTATATCTGCTCTGTTAAAGCTCTGGTAAAAGCCAGGTTTGAATAATCTTAGGATCTGTCTCTGTTAAGGCTCTGGTAAAAGCCAGGTTTAGTCCTTGAAACAGGGACTGGGCAACAGTTATGAGAGGATTTCCCAACTGACTATACTGTAGTCTTTCTGGCTGTGAGGTTGTCCTCTCGGAGCGTCTCTCAGTCTTTGGGATTTCCTTTTCAGATTCTTTTTCTTCCACATTTGTTTCAGTTTCCTCCAGGTTTCCATCATTCGGTAAGTTGTCAAATCCAGGTGAATTGTCATTTTCTATTTGGTTGTCATTCTCAGGTAAGTGAGTTTTAGCAGGAATGTCTTTTTTAAAGAATGTCTTTGGATGGGGAATTTCATAGACTTGAGTGAGCCTTATGGGCGTTTGGATTGGTTCTTCTCTGTACCAATAGACATCTTCATTTTCCGGTTCTCAATTCTCACATTCCTCACTTTGTTCAGGTGATTGTCTTGTCTTTGGTTGGCGGACACGTTTTGGTTGGACAGGTTCTTCTTCAACAGGGGCAAGAAAACCACAGGGAAGCAAGAGGTCGCGGTGAATGGTGCGAACAGGACCATCTTTTGTCTCAGGTTTTATAGTGTAAACAGGCAAGTCACCTGCTTGGTTCACCACAATGTGGATTTCAGCTTCCCACCTGTCTGCTAGTTTGTGCTTTCCTCTGCAGTGAACTGCATGTACCAAAACTCTGTCGCCTGGTTCTAGTTTTGAGGGTTTCACTTGCATATCAAATCTTGTTTTGTTTCTTTCAGCCATCTTGTTAGCATTTTCTGTTGCTAGTTTGTAGCTTTCTTGTAGAGTGGTCTTCAGTTTTTCAATGTGCTGGGAATGTGACTTGAAACTTTTGTTGTGAAACAGGAGCCCAAATGCAAGGTCGATGGGCAATCTCGGCTGATGACCGAACATTAACTCATACGGGGCAAAACCAGTAGTGTCATTCTTCGTACAATTGTACGCATGTACAAGTGGTTTTACATAGTTGTGCCAATGAGATTTGTTCTTTTCCTCCAGAGTACCCAGCATGCTCAATAACGTTCTATTGAAACGTTCTACCGGGTTACCTCTGGGATGATAGGGTGTCGTCCGGATTTTGCGAATGCCCATGATTTTGCAAAGTTCTTCTATAATATGGGACTCAAAATCGGGACCCTGATCACTATGCAACCGTTCGGGTATTCCGTAGTGGACTATAAAATTGTCCCAAAGTGCCTTTGCAACGGTCTGAGCTTTCTGATTGCTGGTAGGGATGGCTATAGCGTATTTCGTGAAATGATCAGTTAACACGAGCACATCCTTTGTGTTACTTTGATCGGGCTCAATGGACAGGAAATCCATACAGAGTTCGAGCGGTTGGGTGGACTTGATGTTGACAAGCAGAGCAGCTCGTTCTGGAGCGGTTTTACGTCTTACGCAGCGATTACATGTCTTGATCTTCTTTTCAATATCTGCCGCCATGCGAGGCCAACAGAACCTTGTTCTGGCGAGATCCAAAGTACGTTCTGTGCCTAAATGGCCCATGTCACAGTGGAGGCTTTGAAAGACTGAATCGCGGAGCTGTTCAGGTAAGACGAGCTGGTAAGTAACATTTCCTCCGTCTTGGCGAGTGCGGTAGAGGATGTTATCGCACATTTAAAGTCGACTGAGCTCTCGGAGTAACAAGTTGATGTCAGGAAGTTCAGTTCGTACAGTTGGTGGAACTTTTAGCCCAGTTTCAATTTGTGCAATCACTTCTCTTAAACAGGGGTCAGTTCTTTGTTCGTTTTTGATCTGTTCAGGAGTCATGTGGAGTACAACTGGAAGACCACCACAGCCATCTTCATTGGCATAGCCATCTGGAATGGCAGCTACAGAGAGGGCTAATGAGTGAACCAAAGGGAAGGTGTTGTCTGGAGAGCTACAGACAAGGTGTTTTTCACATATAGCAGACACTACCTCGGAACTTAAACTGCTTTCAGGAAGAGACAAGTGAGTTTGAGTGAACTGCTGTATGCAGTCAAGCTCCTTTTGGGACACTGCGTCATTAAGTAACTCGCCATGTGGCCGTCTAGAGAGGCCGTCTGCATCTGAGTTAAGCTTGCCTGCTCTGTATTGGAGCTTAAAGTTAAATGTTGACAGAGCAGCTAGCCACCTATAACTCATGGCATCCATCTTAGCAGTAGTTAAAATATACGTCAGGGGGTTAATATCTGTCACGACAGTAAAATGATTGCCATATAAATAGTCTGCGAACTTCTCCGTTACTGCCCACTTTAGAGCTAAAAATTCTAATTTATGGGCGGGGTAACGGGACTCACTTCTAGACAACCCCCGGCTTGCATAAGCTATGACCCTAGTCTGGCCCTCCTGCTCTTGATAGAGGGCGGCGCCAAGCCCTGTAGTGCTGGCGTCAGTATGGAGTGTATATGGCAACTGCGGGTCAGCGAAACCCAGGACAGGCGCAGTACTGAGCTTTTCAATGATGGTTTTGAATGCAAGATCACAGGAAGAAGTCTATCGCTCGCCAAACGGTGTCTTTGGGTCATGGTACTGGGCAGGCTTAGCTTTGGGCTTTGGGCTTTTTCGCAAAGGGGGGTTGCCTGCTGTTAAGTCAGTGAGGGGCTTAACGATGCTGGAATACTTCTTAATGAACCGCCTATAGTACCCTGAAAAGCCTAAGAACGAGCGGAGCTGTTTGAGATCACGGGGCACAGGCCAGGTACTTAGGGCTTTCACTTTTTCGGGGTCGGTCTTAACTCCTTTACTGGACACAATGTGACCGAGGTATCTGACAGAAGTTTGAAAAAAATCTGCATTTCTCAGGGGAGAGATTAAGCCCGTACTCTTTTAGGCGATTAAGAACTTTCATTAAGCGAGCCTCATGTTCTTCGGGCGTCTTGGAGAATACAATGATGTCATCGAGGAACACAATCACCTCATGCAGATTCATGTCGCCCATGCATTTCTCCATGAGGCGCTGGAACGTGCTGGGAGCGTTTGCAATGCCTTGGGGCATTCTATTGAATTCCCAAAAGCCCATGGGACATACGAACGCCGTCTTTGGTTTGTCCAGCTCCTCTACCTCAATTTGGTAGTACCCTGACTTTAAATCGAGGACGGAGAACCACTGCGAACCGGTCAAGGTGGAAAACATTTCCTCCAAGGTGGGGAGGGCGTAAGCATCTTTTACAGTCTGCATGTTAAGCTTCCTGTAATCAATACAAAGGCGGACATCGCCATTTTTCTTTCGCACCACTACAATAGGCGAAGAAAATGGGGAAGTGGACTCTCTTATCACGCCTGCTTGTTGGAGTTCTTTGAGATGCTTACGGAACGCTTCCAGGTCATTTGGATGTATGGGGCGTGCTCTGTGTTTGAACGGTGTTTCATCTGGTAATTTGATTGTGTGTTTCACTTGATCTGTTTTGCCAAAGTCAAGATCGTTTTGTGCAAATACTTCGGGCATTTGACTGAGTTTTTCTGTTAGGCGCTCTTTCCATTCAGCGCTAATGGGGAAGAGTCAAAGTTGAACTTCAGAGTGGACTTTTGTTCAGTTTTGGACTTTGTAACTTTCACGGAGTGTTCTTGTGATAGGACTCGTTGATATGCACAAATTTCACGTGATGGAGGATGAATAAAGCACCCTTTTAACTTTCAGTTCGCCGTGTCCACCTGCACTTATTTGAGCCTTGCCTCCACACTGGTAACCCTTATTCGTATCCTCCAGGATTGCAACAGCACAGGGATAGCAACACTCAGAGCAACAATCATAAGGCAAGAGAAAAACAAGAGCAGCGAGTATACATAGAATCAGAATCAGATTTATTGCCATTGTTCATGTAGTACACAAACTAGGAATTTGTCTCGGTGCAATGCTGCAACATTAAACATGATAAAATAAAATAAATAAACTATACATGCAATAAAGTGTAGAATAAGAATGAGTAATGCTAGTCAGCAGTTTAAATATATTAGCGAGCAGCAGATAATGTGGAGAACCATATAGGGCAGTCGGTAATGCAGGAAGAAAACAGTGATGATTGACATGAGTCTGGTTGAGCTGCTGTACATAGTGCACGAGAGTCAATAAGTCACTTAGTGTTCAGCAGTCTGATGGCAGAGGGGAAGAAGCTGTTCATGTGACGGGAGGTTTTAGTCTGGATGGACCGAAGTCTTCTACCTGAGGGGAGGGGGGCAAACAGTGCATGTCCAGGGTGTGAAGGGTCAGCTATGATCCGACCTGCACGCCTCCGGGTCCTGGAGATGTACAGGTCCTGGAGGGATGGGAGCTCGCAGCCGATCAGCGCGCTGCAGTCTTAGTCTGTCCCTGGCGGTGGCTCCTGCGTACCACACGGTGATGGAGGTGGTAAGGATGGACTCGATGATGGCCGTGTAGAACTGCACCAACATCTTGGTGGGTAGCTTGAGCTTCCTCAGCTGCCGCAGGAAGAACATCCTCTGCTGGGCCTTTTTGATGAGGGAGCTGATGGTCGGCTCCCACTTGAGGTCCCTGGTGATGGTGGTGCCTAGGAAGCGGAAGGAATCAGCAGTGATGATGGGAGAGCCTGTGAGGGTGAGGGGGGGCAGAGGGGTTGTGACTTTTCTGAAGTCCACAATCATCTCCACTGTCTTCAGAGCGTTCAGCTGCAGGTTGTTGTTGTTGCACCAGGACGCCAGCTGGGCCACCTCTCTCCTGTAGGCGGACTCGTCGCCGTTGGCCATATGTACATATAAATATAAATATATATATATATATACAGTATATATATATAGACACACAGTGCGGAGCATTGTAGCTAGATGGAATAAATATATAAGATAAGATAAGATAAGCCTTTATTAGTCCCACAACGGGGAAATTCCAGGATTGCAACAGCACAGGGATAGCAACACTCAGAGCAACAATCAGAAGGCAAGAAAAAAAAAAAAAACAAGCAAGCAAGAGCAGCTAATATACATATGTACGTATTACTATAAAATATATATATATACACACACACACAGACACACAGTGCAGAGCATTGTAGCTGGATGGAATACATATATGAATATATGAACACACAGTGCAGAGCATTGTAGCTAGATGGAATAAATATGTAAATATATAAACACCCACAGTACGGAGCATTGCAGCTAGGTGGAATAAATATGCAAGTATATAAACACACACAGTGCGGAGCAATGTAGCTAGATGGAATAATATGTAGATATATAAATATATAAACACACCCAGTGCTGAGCATTGTAGCTAGATGGAATAAATATGTAAATATATAAACACACACAGTGCAGAGCATTGTTGCTAGATGGAATGAAACAGCATAACCGTCTACTTAGTTATCCTACATGGTATGATTATGTGCCCATACATATTCTCACCCTCCATAGCGACCGGTAAGTTCCTAGTTGTATGCCGGAGGGGACCATTGTGTAAGTCTATTGCATCTTTTGCATTCAAAAAACTATTAGTTTGTTACGTCTTTTTGCTATCTCTGCGAGCAGCCCTGCTTAGGTTGTACAGTCTGACAGCCGTTGGTAGGAAGGACCTACGAAACCTCTCGGTTGTGCACCTGGGATGATGTAGTCTGCTGCTAAATGAGCTCCTCAGTGCATTCAGTATGTCCTGCATAGGGTGGAACTCGGACTCCAGCAGAGATGACAGTTTAGCCACCGTCCTTCTCTCTCCTATCTCCTCCATCGGATCAAGGCGCTGCCCCAGGACAGAGCTAGCTTTCTTAATCAGTTTGTTCAGTCTCTTCCTATCGGCTGCAGTAATGCCACTGCCCCAGCAGACCACTCCAAAAGTGATGGCTGATGCCACCACCGTGTCATAGAATGACTTCAGCAGCGTCCCTTGTACACCAAAAGACCTGAGTCTCCTCAGCAGGAACAGCCTGCGCTGTCCCTTCTTGTAGAGTGCATCAGTATTGTGTGACCAGTCTAGTTTATTGTTCAGATGAATACCCAGGTACTTATAGGATGTCACCATCTCGATGTCTGTTCCCTGTATATTTACTGGTACTGTGAGGGGCTGCCCATGCCTGCGGCAGTCCACCACCAGCTCCTTAGTTTTCCTCGCGTTGATCTGGAGGCAGTTCCGATGGCACCAGTCCACGAAGTCCTGGATAAGCCCTCTGTACTCAGCTTCATCTCCATTGGAGATGAGGCCAACGATCGCAGAGTCATCAGAGAACTTCTGTAGATGGCAGTGTGTTGTGTTGTGTGAGAAGTCCGCAGTATAAAGAGTGAACAGGAAGGGAGCCAGCACCGTTCCCTGGGGGGCCCCCGTGCTACTGATGATCGTGTCGGACACACAGTCCCGGGTTCTCACAAACTGAGGCCGGTTCGTGAGGTAGTCCAGGATCCATGATGACAGGTGCTGGTCCACCCCTGCGCGCAGCAGCTTGTCCTTCAGGATCATCGGTTGGATGGTGTTGAAAGCACTGGAGAAGTCAAAGAACATGATCCTCACCATATTCCCGGGCTTCTCCAGGTGGGACAGAGAACGGTGAAGGAGGAAGATCACCGCATCCTCCACCCCAATGCCATGCTGGTAGGCGAACTGGAGTGGATCCATCGCTGGTTCCACCAGGGGGCGGAGGTGAGCAAGGAGCAGTCTCTCCAGGGTCTTCATCAAGTGGGACGTCAAGGCCACCGGTCTGTAGCTGTTCAGGTCTTTGGGGTGGGAAGTTTTTGGTACAGGTACCACACAAGATGTTTTCCACAGCTGTGGTACCCTCCCCAGTTTCAGGCTCATGTTGAAGATATACGTCACAATCCCACACAGCTGGTCTGCACAGGACTTGAGGAGCTTTGCGCTGATGCCGTCCGGTCCCGGCGCCTTCCTCGCCTTGATCTTCCTCAGCTCCGTCCTCACCTGGGTCCTGGTCAGGGTCAGGATGGGGGGCTGTGTGTTGGGAGTGGGGGGGTGTTGGTGGAGTGGGGAGTGGGCAGCAGGACTTGATTTCTTTAGAGGCAGCAGTGGTTGTTGTGCAGTCAGGGGGGAGGGCGGTTGGTCAAATCTATTGAAAAACAGATTCAGGTTGTTCGCCCACTCCCTGCCCCCTGTGGCCTGGGGGGAGGTATTCTGGAGCCCCGAGATGGTTTTGAGGTTTCTCCAGACCCCGCTGATGTCGCTCTGTTGCAGCTTGTCCTCCATCTTCTTCCTGAAGCTGTCCTTGCCTTCTCTGATCTTTCTCCTCAGCTCCCTCTGTACGGACTTCAGCATCTCCCTGTTCCCTGACCTGAAGATCCTCTTCTTCTCTCTCAGAAGTGTTTTTATCTCAGGGTTGATCCAGGGTTTGTTGTTTGAGTGACGCCGTATGGTCTTGGTGGGAACGGATTTGTCCACACAGAAGCTGAGGTAGCCCGTGAAGGTGTGAATGAGGCCATCGATGTCCTCACCATGTGGATCGCAGAGCTGCTTCCAGGCGGTGGCTTCAAAACAGCCCTTTAGGGTGTCCATTGTCTCCTCAGACCATAACTCCACAGTGTGCATGGCCGGAGGTTGTCTGTGCACTAGGGGTTTGTACACCGGCCGGAGATGAACCAAGTTGTGATCCGATCTCCCGAGTGGGGGGAGTTGTGATGAGGTGTACGCCTCCTTAGTGTTTGCGTAGAATAAATATATATATTTATATAAATATATAAACACACACTGCGGAGCATTGTAGTTAGATGGAATAAATATATGAGTCTATAAACCAGGGGTGTCCAACCATGTGCCATGGAGAGCCAAGACCCTGCAGGTTTTCTCTTCTACCCAGTCTCTTCAGCAGGTGTTTTCACTTATCAGCAATCAGTGGGAAGAAGTTCACTGAAATCTGCTGTTGAAGACACTGGTTGGAGGTAAAACCTGCAGGGTCTTGGCTCTCCATGGCACATGGTTGGACACCCCTGATATAAACAGACAGTGCGGAGTATTGTAGCTAGATGGAATAAATATGTAAACACACACAGTGCGGAGCATTGTAGCTAGATGGAATAAATATGTAGATATATAAACACACAGTGCGGAGCATTGTAGCTAGATGGAATAATTCTACGACATGGTGGTGGCATCAGCCATCACTTTTGGAGTGGTCTTCTGGGGCAGTGGCATTACAGCAGCCGATAGGAGGAGACTGAACAAACTGATCAAGAAAGCTAGCTCTGTCCTGGGGCAGCACCCTGACCCAGTGGAGGAGATAGGAGAGAGAAGGATGGTGGCTAAACTGTCATCTCTGCTGGAGTCCGAGTCCCACCTATGCAGGACATACTGAACGCACTGAGGAGCTCATTTAGCAGCAGACTACATCATCCTAGGTGTGCAACCGAGAGGTTTCGCAGGTCCTTCCTACCTACGACAGTCAGACTGTATAACCTAAGCAGGGCTGCTCGCAGCGATAGCAAAAAAACGTGACGGCCTAATAGTACTAAATGCAAAAGACACAATAGACTTACACAATGGTCCCCTCCAGTATATACAACTAGGACAGTATTGGTCGCTACGGAGGGTGACAATAGGTATGGGTACATATTCATACAATGTAGGATAACTAAGTAGACGGTTATGCTGTTTATTCCATCTTGCTACAATGCTCCGCACTTTGTATATATATTTATATATTGATGTGTATGTATGTATGTATATCCACTGCTCTTATTTATATCTTCCGTATCTTCTTAATTATCGCTCTGAGTTTTGCTATCCCTGTGCTGTTGCAATCCTGGAATTTCCCCATTATGGGACTAATAAAGGCTTATCTTATCTTATCTTCTCCAATGACACACTTCTGAGGGATTGTCACGTCATGTTCCGATTCATTGGTGAGTATAACTGGAACAAGGTAAGGTGCTCTTTCAGGTAAATCTATGAGACATGGTTTTACTAGGATACCACCAGGTAAGGCTGACATTAACGGGTGTTCTAACAAGACAGATTTTTCACTGTTGCCGGCTGACACAGCTACAGCGCCATCTAGAACAACTGTTTGGCCTGCAGGAACTAACTGTGGCTCTTTGTTGCGCATGGTCACTAAACCAAGGCTAGTGTCTTTGGACTGTCTGTGCCGTAGCTCAAGGACTTTTAACACTGCCTTATAACCAAGTGACATGGTTGGCTGCAGTTCAGAACATGCATCAGAGTACAGCTCGTAAAGTACATCTAATGTGTTTGTCCCTATTAACACTAAGGACTGATCAGCTGCACGTACATTGGGAACCACTAAGGCAAGTGTTGGCACTTCGGCTTCAATACCGAGAAAGTCTTTTGGGAAAGTGACATGCATTTCAATGTAGCCTAAGTAAGGTACACTCTGACCGTTAGCTCCCTCCACTTCTAACAGCTCAAAAAGTGGCTTAATCTCATGGTTGGATAAGTACTGTCTGTAATAGGACTCAGGGACAGTAGTCACCTGTGAACCTGTATCTAACAAACAGCTCACAGTACAGCCATTCACTTTCACTTGTGCTGTACTTTTTGTACCAATTAGACCATTAGGAAAGTTAAAAGGGTCTGTTTTGGAGTGTGACTTCAGTTTAGCACGTGTCTTGAATGGAGCTTTTGGTTTGGGACGGGCCATCTCTGAACTAGCCTCTGTTTGTCCCGCAACAGGGGTAGACTTCAGTTTTAAAGAGGATGTGGGGTTCTGACTGTCCCAAATCTGTCTTTTTACCCTTAATTCTTTGCGTTTTGCAGCTACAAGTGCAGGGTTTGGCTCTGACTGCAGGGTTTGGCTCTGACTCACAAGTGGCTACAATATGCCCATCTTCGCCACAGCGGAAGTAATACCATGGTTTGGGCCTAGTATTGGGACGGCTGGACGAAGGTAAGTTTTCAGGTTTGGCATGGTCAGGTTTTTTATTTTCAGACTTCTTAGTTGGGTCTTTCTTCGGTGGTGCTTGTTTCTTTTGTTTCACGACAGCAGCTAATTGGCTTTTTAGATCAGCGACTTGCTTTTTCAGTTCTTCCAAACTGTCAGACTCTACTTCACTATTTGTACTTGTTTCGGTGACTGTTTGTTCATAGGAGGCTGCTTTTGGTTTTGTGGCACCCAAGTGTCTTTTCATGCGTGTGTTTTTAACTTCTTGTCTGTTTTCAACAGTGCAAAGGTGAAGCAATAACTCTGCATACGCAGGTGGATGTTTATCTTTTAGTTCCAGCTGTAGCTGCTTTAGCAGATTATCATCCCAACAGCCTCTGTTAAACTGCTTGAGAAGCTGTTTGTCCACTTCCTGTGGCTCTAGACCGCCTCTACGCACTGCGAGATTGAGCGCCACCTGCAAACGATGCAGATATGCAGAGGGTTTTTCTCCATAATCTTGGAAAGTGTTCATGAATCGCACAAGCAGTTCCTCACCGTCTTCAACAGTCCCGAAAGCTGAGTCTAACAGCTTAAGATAGTCGGCAGAGGTGGCTTCAGACCCAAGAGGGCGAATAATATCAGACGCAGGAGCAAGAAGACTTTCAAAGATCTTGCGAGATTTTTCCAAGTCAGACAAAGAAGTATCTTCCATCATCAAGTCAACATGTGAACGCCATGTTTCATAATCAGCTTCAGTATACGGTCTTGGCGTTTTGCCAGAGAAAGCTCTGATTCTCAAAGAGGAATGGGAGTTTGATGGCTTCTCTGCATGTTTAATGACATGCTCGACTACGATTTTCTGAACCTCGGGTGGGTTAAAATCAGCTGGACTCAACATTTGAGGTGGTAAGTTTGGTCTAAGAGGGCTTTGGAAGGGTGCTTGAGTGGTTTTAGGGGTGCGAGGCACTTCAACTTGGAGTGGAGGAGAGATTCCACTTTGTGTGGGTTCTACAGTAGGGGAAGCAGGATCAACATTGACAGAGACCATTTTAGCTGTCTCAGCAGCTTTAATAGACTTCCTTATTGTAGACATAATCTCCTGCAACACCTCTTCAAAACCTTTTCCACTTAACTTAGCTAAACCCCTCAGGTTGCTAAGATAAGCCTCAGTAACACTGCCCCCTACAGTTTTAGTTTACACATCAGTTAAGGCTTGAATGCAGTACTTAACATCAGGATTGTCAGTGGATGCAAAAAAGTACGGCAACGCAGGTGCTAATGTTTCAATAGCTAATCCAGACTCGAACTCCACAAGGTGACTTTTGTCAAATTCTGACGAGTTATCATCAATGCCAAGTACCCTGCGAATAGTGCCATGTTGCTCTAGGAACTTAAAAACGTCTTTGTCTTTTTCTTTGTCAAGTACACCACTGACAATGACTGCATTTGGAACTTTGACACCATATTTTTCAACAAAATCCATTTTGACAGTATATGAATGGTTTGGTCAGGGGTCAAAACAGAATCCACATCTGCTGTCGCAACACTCCAGGCTCCTGGCTGGCTCGCCAGATTTTTGTGACACCCACTTGTGTGTAATATTACTTTAGCAGGGTATCTGCAGGTTTAAGGAAGTTAAATTTAAGACTTTTTAAGACAATTTTTAAGGCCACTTTAATCAAATTTAAGACCTTTCATCTGCGAAATAGCAAAAAGTGTGACCACATTGCTAATAGTTTTGTCCACAGATTTAATGGAACTGAAAGTGCTGAAAAATAACAAACATCAAGATCACAACTCTGTAGGCAGAACACAGGCAACTTGTAACAGTCTGAATGATCTGACAATCTTTCAAACAAATATGAAAACATGCTTGTAGCATTTGACAAAAACAAACATTAAAGAACATTACACAACAAGATCTCTAAACTGAATATAGTTGCTCTCCCATGCTCTCCTCACTCCCATAATTATGGCATGGATCTGAGTTCTGTAGCTTTTGTCTCCAGCTCTGCTTCCACTTGTTTTAATTCGCACAGTTTTTCTTTGTATCTCTTCCTCAGCATGTTTGATTTTGTGATGAGCTGGGCCATTAAGGTTCCAGTCTTTCCTTCAGCTTCTTCTGCAAGCTGATCAGCATCCCTGTGTAGGCTGGTGGATGCCTGGATCAGAGTTCGCCTCTTTTTCTTAAGCTCCTCTAAGTTTTCCTCTGCAGCTTTTTGCTTCTGTGCCTGGACATCAGTGATTTGATTATGCACAGTGTGGAGGCCACAACTCCCCACCACAATCAGCTGAGCCCCCCCCCCCCCCCACACACACACACACACTGCTCACACTGCTCTTGTTGAAGCAGTTCCAGGAACTTCCAGTTGACATTGGGTCCATCCATGGAGACTGAGAGCAGCTTTTGCAAGTCCAGCTGCTGAGTACATTCCTGAGGACGAAATGAGTGTCATTTATCAAGCAGCATTACAAGGTGCTTAACATGTAGAAATAAAATAGCAGTTAGGAAAAGAATGAAGTACATAACAGTTGCATAAAAATTAAGTATATAATAAAACAGAAATATACGTATATAACAACAAGAAAACAAACTGATGGGCATACCTGCTGCATGGCAATGCCATGTCGAACACAAATGTGACATTTTCAGAAATGTTCTTTTTAAATGTTTTAACACTTAATTTTTCAGTTGAAAAATAAAATTTGTTCTTTATGAATGATTAAAACAACAGAACTGCAATAATGATAACATCATGTCATCAAGATATATTTAAACAGAACAACAACAACAACAACAACAAGCATCAACGATGTATAACACTTTTTCTTATAAGTGTTCTATTGAGAGAAAAAAAAGAAAAAGCTATAGCTAGATTACTGGTAATTTCTTAGTGTGGGGTTCTTACTTACTTGAAAGTGGTGCAGTAAATCCTGAGCTGATCCATGGACTTGGATCATCTTTGAAGTAAAGGACATGTAGGTCCAGCTGCTTTGTTTTAGTTGTTTGGTTGAGGGTTTCGTCAAACATCAAAGTAAAGCTGTCTTTGTTAACGTCGGTGACGAGGAGTTTAATGATGTGTGGAGCCAAACCAAATTTTGAAATGTAGGCTAATTTGTCTTTACCGCACGTAAAGTTTTTAGTGATTTCTGAGTCAGTAAACATAGCTCGGAAAATGTCTCCGACTCCTTCGTTGGCGTTATAGGACTGGTGTTCGGTTACTTTGTGCAGACACCACAGTACCTCTGCTTGAAGTGAAGCGGTGGACCCGGAGGTTGCTCTGAGGTCTGTTGCTGTGGTTTGAGCTGCTGTTGCTGCTGGTATCGGAGATACAGCTGAAGTCTGTGGTACTGATGAGACGGAACAGTACTGAAAAATGGCAGGCGTTTGTTGGCGGGGTTTTGCAGCCGTTTTGTGCTTCTCGCTCTGCATATGCGATTCCACAGCTTTAATTCCCGTCGAGCCGAGTTTAAAGAGCTTCTTGCACAGCGTACAACGGGCCTCATAGTTAATTCCATGAACTGGTCTTAACCATGCCACAAATGTCAGTTTATCCATCCAGCTAAGATTAAATTTACATTTCCCCATGACTGAACAGCTACTGAAGTGCAAGCTGCTAACGTGTAAACCTGAAAGTAGCCCCCTCCCCCCACAAACAAATGACTGCTTTTGGTTCCGCTCACTTTTGCTCCGTGGTGTTAAAATGCAGAGCAGTAGTTACAAATTCGCCAAATTCTTTACAAAGATTTCACTGTACAACGTAAGAAAATATTGCAATTTTGTTCATTGTGTTTGCGTCATTTTTAAGACCTTTGAAAGGCGGATTTAAGGATTAATTGTCATTTTTAAGGATAATTAAGGCCTTAATTTTGGACAAACACATTTAAGACTTTTTAAGACTTTTTAAGGACCCGCGGACACCCTGTTTAGGTGCAGTCTTGTACCCTTTTGGTAGTACTGGGTATGGCAGTGTAGTTAACTTTAACCTACTACCTGGACAGAAGGGACAATTGGGCCAGGTCAGATAGACCCTGGGTTTGTAGGAGCCTGGGAGGTGCAACAACAGATGACTCACACACACGGTGTATGGAACTTGCAACTATATATATTTTTACAGATATGTACACATAAATAAAACCACGGCGCTTACATCAATAATAATAAAAAAAATAACAATAAAGTACTCCAAAATATAGTTACAATATGTACAGTTCTTGGTATCAGTCCAGGTGACCAGTTGGGTCACTTTTACCAGTCAATCGGGTTCGGGCTTTGGCTCGCCATCCAGATCTGGAGAATCCACGTGCTGGTCAAACCAGTCCAAAGAAAAAAGCTGACCAAGCTAAGTGACACGTGCGTCATGGGGTTCCCGCGCTCAACGTGCGTTTACAGCCTTTGGATCCAAATCAATCTCAAGTTTTATCCGAGACAAAGACTGCTATTAGCACGTTAGCATCGCCATATCATCAAGGACTGTCTCTCTCTCTTGGTTGGAGTCTTTCGGCGTCTGGCGTGACTGAGCCAAAAAATGCAAGTCATACCCAGACCCGGAGAGAGAGTGCTTAACCCATTGGCTGGCGCTGCCAAACAACGGCGCAGTCATTGGTTGCTCAAAATACCAAATATAAACATTTGGAACTTTATCAAAACTCCCCAGAAAATGTTCCCTACTGTTTTATGAATATATATTTATTTAAATATTCATCTTTAAATTATTTACTCCCATTGTGAAATGGGTGTTTTTCTTTTTAAAAGCGGTATCAATATTCATATTTTTATTCGTGTTTTTAACACTGGGTTACAGGATTACTGGGTTTTATTGTTTATTTTCATTTGCACTACAGGTAGCATTACTGTACATAAACTGCTGTTGTTGTTTTTCATCCTTATTCCTTTATTATATATTGCGCACACCACTAAGACAGAGAGGAATGGCATTTCAATTCTCCTGTACGTATGGAAGTATTGACAAATAAAAGTCTTTGATTTTACATAAGAGATTCTGATGCCACAGTACCTGAAAAATGCACCTGACATGGCTTCACTAACCACTTCACCATAAAAAGGTCACCTTTTTTAACTGACCTTTACCGGTGGAAGTGTACGACGGGGGATGAATCAAGCACACCCGACACGGTCGGTGAAGTTAAGGATCCGCGGGTCTCTCTCGACAATACAGGCGTTGTGGACTGACAGGCAGACGGAAGTACAAGTTACTGCTGGGACACCAAAACTATATTTACATTTACCTATATTTACTTTAATCAGCTCATATAACCCGCTATTGGTGTACGCCAGCCAGTGATAGAATCAAGTGCACCCGGATGTTCGCGACAGGGAAATGGAAGCTGGAAGCAGGGACACCAAACTTGCATTTAATCCTCTCATTTGTCGTTGCTTTAAATGTGTTCTTGCATTGCCAACATGGGTTTTTGTGTCCTTGCTCAAGTGTCCTTGAGCAAGGCACTGAACCCCCAGCTACTCCTGGTGGGTCAGGTCAAGGCCGGTGTGTGAATCAGTGTGTGAATGTGTGTGTGAATGGGTGGATAGCAGGATCTGTAAAGCACTTTGGTCATCTAGAGATGAGAAAAAGCACTATACAAGTGAACACCATTTACAATTGGATTTCATCCTTCTCGTTTCCTCTAGTTTGACTGCTTTAACTGTCCAAATTGCTTAATGTGTGTTATTGGTATTCATTAGTATTAGTACTTAGTATCAAGGTGTGCTTAAGGTGTCCTAATTGCCTGACTGTGTGTTATTAGTATCCATTAGTTTTAGGTGGGTTATTACATTATTAGTATTGCTGTGTACCTATTACCTTGGCATTCGTTCAGAGAGCAGAGTAGCAATTTCATTGCTCAGGAAATGTTGCATTTCTTAACTGTGCACATGATAATAAAGCCTTTGAATCTTGAATCTTACCATTTTTGCTATGTTCAAATCATGTCTCTGTTTATTAAATAATCAAGAGCGGGGAATAACGTTTCATGTGATTGCTGCAACAGGGGAAAAAAGACAAGACGACAAAATGGTAGCAATAATGTAATTATTGGGGTTACAAATATTCTGTGTTTGCCAATTTCCTCAATATTCTTTTGAATTCATAGTTTATCCCACTCACTTTGGAAGTGCAGGAAATGAGAAGAACACAACTGTCTTCTATTAAAAATAAAAACAATGTATGAATTATCATGGATTTAAAATGTTTGTAAAAACACCCAGGGAGATCTCTTTTTATGAAGCTTCATCCATCTATCCACCAAAAACTTTAAAATGGACCCTCAAAAAGCTTCCCTTCCAACAAAAACAGTAAAAAATAAAACTGGATCATTGTCCAGATCAGCAGAAAAAATAAACCATCACAGAAAACAAAAATTTAACCAGCATCCATATGAACACTGCAGATTTTCAAGAAAAAAGTAGCAAATTTATGAGAACAAGGATTGTTTCATCCTTAGTTTTGACAAGTTGTAATCTCCTGCAAATTAATGAATTTTGAAATTTGTCAGAAACGGTGTTTTTTTTCTAGAACAAATAAAAATGTTTGTCGTTGTACTCAAAGTGCATATCTGAAATAGTAAAGCAACATGTCTTTAATTTATTTTACTGGTCTTAAAGTTTTTTTTCAAAGCTGTAACACTGGTTTTGGTGCCAGTGTCACATAAATATGTTGCTACGGGGGGGGGGGGGGGCAAATAGTGTCAAACACTAATGGTTCCATATGATTGTGTCTACCATTACACCTCTAAAGCAAAGTATTTAGTTCAAGCCAATCTATCTAAAAGTTCATGTACCTATGGCTTCATTAATGTTGATGACGTCTTACAACATGACAGTAATTCCACTCACAGGATGTCATCTAATATATTAGAACAGATAAACACAAATCCTGATTTATCAAAGAAAAGAGAGATTCCAAGAAGGAATTCACATACCTGCCCCACCTGGACGTGGGTGTCTTCTATCGAGTGGGAGTAACCTTTGATCAACTGTTTCATCTGGCGCAGATGAGCCTCCTCAATTTCCTGAAACTTCTACTCAATCACAAGCACACAGCCATGCAAAAAGACAATAAATACCTTATATGAAAGAACAAATTAAGAAACTGATTTTTTTGGGGTGAATTTCATATGATACAAGTTTTTAGAACACATTGCACATCACAAATTACACTACTCACAGGGGTTAAAGCAAAAAAAAAAAAAAAAAAGGAAAAAAAAAAAAAAAAAGAAAATCCTAAGTCTGAACTTTTTTCCGGGGGCAAGGTCACAGGGGTGGACACACACACACACACACACACACACACACACACACACACACACACACACACACACACACACTTTATACTGTGTGTGTATATATACTCTGTGTGTGTGTGTGTGTGTGTGTGTGTGTGTGTGTGTGTGTGTATATATATATATATATATATACAGTATATATACTGTATATATACAGTATATATATATATATATATATTACACACACACACACACACACACACACACACACAGTGGTGTGAAAAAGTGTTTGCCCCCTTCCTGATTTCTCATTTTTTTGTATGTTTGTCACGCTTAAATGTTTCAGCTCATCAAACAAATTTAAATATTAGACAAAGATAACACAAACACAAAATGCAATTTTTAAATGAAGGTGTTTATTATTAAGGGTAAAAAAAATCCAAACCTACATGACCCTGTGTGAAAAAGTGATTGCCCCCTAAACCTAATAACTGGTTGGCCACCCTTAGCAGCAACAACTGCAATCAAGCATTTGCGATAACTGGCAATGAGTCTTTTACAGCACTGTGGAGGAATTTTGGCCCGCTCATTTTTGCAGAATTGTTGTAATTCAGCCACATTGGAGGGTTTTCCAGCATGAACCGCCTTTTTAAGGTCATGCCACAGCCTCTCAATCGGATTCAGGTCAGGACTTTGACTAGGCCACTCCAAAGTCTTCATTTTGTTTTTCTTAAGCCATTCAGAGGTGGACTTGTTGGTGTCTTTTGGATCATTGTCCTGCTGCAGAACCCAAGTGCGCTTCAGCTTGAGGTCACAAACAGATGGCTGGACATTCTCCTTCAGGATTTTTTGGTAGACAGCAGAATTCATGGTTCCATTTACCACACCAAGTCCTCCAGGTCCTGAAGCAGCAAAACAGCCCCAGACCATCACACTACCACCACCACATTTTACTGTTGGTATGATGTTCCTTTTCTGAAAAGCTCATGTTACTTTTACGTCGGATGTAATGGAACACACACCTTCCAAGAAGTTCAAAGTGCAAAACTGAGACGAGCCTTTGTTCTTTTTGCTCAGCAGCAATTTTCGACTTGGAACTCTGCCATGCAGCCCATTTTTGCCCAGTCTCTTTCTTATGGTGGAGTCATGAACACTGACCTTAACAGAGGCAAGTGAGGCCTGAAGTTCTTTGGATGTTGTTGTGCGGTCTTCCGTGACCTCTTGGATGAGTCGTCGCTGTGTTCTTGGGGTAATTTTGGTCAGCCGGCCACTCCTGGGAAGGTTCACCACTTCCCAGGAGAAATTTATGAATAAGGGTATATGAAACTCAGTCAAGCAAACTAATTCACTGGTGGAATAAGATTTGATTAGCAACCATTCAGTACAGGGTATATGGAAAAGGCCATTGATTTATTATTTTTTAATGGAATGTGCAACATTTGCACCATGTATTTTTAATAACAAATTGTAAACAGCAACAGTGAACTTTATATAATACACTTAATTGCATTATTTCGAGCACAATGTGCAGAAACAAGCTCCTAATTCTCTAATTTTTTTTTTTTTACACCAGCTACTAAAAGGCTTGCCATCTCTGCCCAGTTCTCAGATCCACGCCCAGCGCCATTTCTTTTTAAGTCCTTTGTCAATTAGGACATCTTCCCCAGGCTTCTAAACTTACTCACCATCCTACAGAATGTATGAGGGGTTTTGTGTATGTTGAAGGATGAAACACCGGCATTTCCAGTCACTCACTCTCGCTGTCACTATCTGATTAGGAGAACGCCACTGATCTCTACAGAAAAACTGGATGAATCATTGGGTTACTGGTCAAGTCTCCCCATAACCGACTCGCCCCAGCCAGTTACAGCCACCCCATAACCAGCTCGCTCCATGCCCAACTCACCCCACAACAAACTCGCCCCGAGGTACGGCCACAAAAAGAAGCCCTGCTGTGCGATGGATGTCACCGATGGCAGCATCGTGTATGTGGGACTGGAAAGTAGGCCATAGTAGGCAACCATATTCTGTTTGAGCTTGAATATAATTGACTTTAATTACAAGAGGCTGCAGCACATTTAAATTCAGATCATGGGGGGACTTGACGGTAAACCCTCGGTTTTACCATCAAGTGTTTTAGTTTCAAAGAAATTAAAAGTATGGTTAAAATAGATGGATTGAAAAAATATATTTTTATTAAAACTAACCCTGAAAACAAAAACAAACCTGTCCTCCCTTGCAGACTCGTTGACTTTAATTACAAGAGGCAGCAGCACATTTAATTCGGATCATTCCTGAAGAAAGTAATATGTTTAAAACAAAAGTCTGAGACCCACAGTAACAATATGTGAGCTGTCCCGAATCACTAGGTGGCGATAGAGGCCATCACTTGATGGGGCAAGTTTGTTGTGGGGCGAGTTGGGCGTGGAACGAACTGGTTATGGAGCAGTTTTAACTGGCTGGGGCGAGTTGGTTATGGGGGGACTTGACAGTAAACCGATCATTGGCTACCAGAAGTGAAGCCACCTGGTCGCTGTATTAGTACACCGAAAACACTCAGCGAGTCAATGGAAAATGAATGGGTTTAGTCGTAAACTGTACCACTTTTAACTCAATAACTTCCCAAAAAATTAATAGATTTTGAACTTCTTGGTATGAAGAGACAGCTTATAATCTTGTACAACCGGTGAACTATAGAAATCGATGGCCACTAAACATAAAGTCAACTCAATTCCCTTACCAATATGGTGGCCAGGTGGCTTCAGTCAGCTCTGTACTCACTAATGGGGCGTGAGCCATCCATGTTTCCTATAGAGATCAGTGGAGCACGCTATGGGTGCCTTATCAGTACCCAGCATGAAATACAGAATATTGTTTAAAAACCAAGCTCAATACGTTCTGCCATCTTGGATCGCTAGATACGGCAATTCCGTTTGGACAAAAAGTGTTTCTGCGTACAGAAACAGGAAGGACATTTCCCTACAGCTCCCCCCACCCCCCCAAAAAAAGCACATGGCGGAAGTCTGATATGGTGCTGAAAAACTTTAAGCCCTGTATTCACAAAAAGTTAGAGATATTTGGCTTTTGGGTGAAATTTATGGTAAATATAAAAAGTTCACGCTACAGTGATATATCCTGAAAGTAAGGAATTTAAGTAGAAGCATGCAATGGTGATTTCCTCATCTCAAACAATTTATTGAAACAAAAGCCAACAACAGTGGTGGGTATACCACAACTAAAAATGTCAATGTCTCAGTAAGTTGTCATGTGCCCTTGAGCATCAATTACAGCTCGACAACAACGTCTCATGCTGTTCATAAATCAACTTAGGCTGTGCGTCCACCAAACGCGTTTTTTGTCTCCCAACTGCTCTGAACGTCTTTTTTTTTTTCCCCGCATTTGTGCACTGTGCTCTGGGAAAAAAAAAAAAGTCTGTGCCCTGTATCGCAGCAACAGCTTGTCACTCACAGTTCAGCATTTGTGCTTTTCCTATGGTCAGACTTTCTAATTATTTTTTAATACCAGTCTCTAAATAAGAATGGACAGGGCACGTATTCCAGCATTAGTAGCAGCTCTGAATGCAAAATATGATGACACAGAAAACAGGAGTCCGAGTACAGACTAGTACCGACGTCCTATGTCCCGCCCTTTCTTATTCTGCTTGGCTGCTTAGAAAGGTCTGACATTGACGAACTCAGCTGCAGTCTGAAAAGTTGAAATTTTTTCAACTCTGAGCACCTTGAGCGCCGCGACAAAAAGCAGCCACCGCCGACAGCATTTCAGTGCCCAGGGCGCTCAGCACTGCAACCGCTGGATTATACAGAGAATGAATAGAAAATAGTCGCCCACAGCTGAAAAAACCCGTTTGGTGGACACGCAGCCTTATTGTCTACTGAGGCATGGCATTCCACTCTTCTTGAAGGGCGGCCCTCAGGTCATTGAGGTTGTGGGGTGCAGGGTTACGAGCCTCTACACGGTGACTCAGCTGATCCTACAGGTTTTCTATGAGATTCAGGACTGGAGAAAGTGCAGGCCACTCCATTTGAGGTACCCCAACCTCCAGCAGCCGTTCCCAAATGATGCAACCTTGATGAGCTGGAGCATTGTCATCCATGAAGATGAAATTAGGCCTGCGTTGTTCATGCAGGGGCACAATGACTGGATTAATGATGTTATTCAGGTAGTATTGGCTTGTTACTGTACCATTCACAAGCTGTAGGGCAGTTCTGTAGTGACTAGACATACTTGCCCAAACTGTAACACCACCACCACCACCACCACCAACGGCTTGTCTGGTGACAACAGTGGCTGATGCATAGCGCTCTCCTTGATGTTTCGAATATCGTTGGTGGCCATCATTTCTGCTCAACGTGAATCGATGTTCATCAGAGAACAGCACTGAGGCCCACTGGTCCCTTGTCCAGTGTAAATGCTCCCCACCCATGCAAGATGATGACGCCTGTACCTGATGGTGTGGTCAAGTACCTTTGCAGGTCTTCTAGCACGCAGTCCATGCTGATGTTTCGAATGGTCTGACATGACACTTGGGTGCCTCTCACCTCCCTAAAATGTGCTTGGAGTTGAGTGGCATTCATCGTGGTAGACAAATATCTGGGTTGGCAGTGGCTCAGGAGGTACAGCAGGTTGTCCAATAACCGGATGGTTGGCGGTTCAAATCCCGCTCTCCCCAGATATCCTGCTGTTGTGTCCCTGGGCCAGACACTTTACCCACCTTGCCTCAAGTGTCCATAACACTGGGTATGAATGTGTATAAATGTTCGGTGGTTGCCGAAGAGGCCGGTGGTGCGAAATGGCAGCCACGTTTCTGTCGGCCTGCCCCAGGGCAGCTGTGGCTACAGTAGTAGCTTGCCACCACCATTGTCTGTCTGGAGTGAATGAATAATGTATCTATTTGTAAAAGTGTCTTTGAGTGTCTAAGGCTATGATCACACTGCAGGTTTTAATGCTCAATTCTGATTTTTTTTGCACAAATGCAACCCATATCTGATTTTGTAATGACTGTCTGAACAGCACATATCCAATTTTTTCACACCAGACCCAGGCCACTTTCATATGTGGTCCTAATTCGGATACGTATCTGATATTTTCCAAAGCGACCTCATTCTGAACAGTCCTCCGACTTTTTCCTCAATGAAGTGAGACAGACGCTACAATTCTGTGGTGGAGGCTGCAGCAAGCATGGGAGACACAGCTGATTTGTGCTCTCTTTATAATCAATCTTCTTCCCTTTATCACTGGATTGTAATTTTGTCGGCTCCGACTGCACAATAACACCAAATTTTATTTATTTATTTTTTTTGGTGGGGGGGCAGTTTGGGGCTGAAACTGTCACACAAATGGCACATTTAAAAAAAAAAACTAATGGCACATTTACTGGACACTGCAAATTCCTTTTCCCCTGTAAACAGCCCACCGTGAGTCTCAGCCTTTGTAATATCTAAAATGTAAAGTTAATACCGTCATGACTGTGGAGTGGAATGGCCAGATAGGGGCACACAGGAGAGGGGAGTCTGTGGCGGCTTCTCCTTCCTGTGCAGGACCACTGGTACGAGCCACTGATGTCAGTGAGCGAGAGCCCTTTGTAATCGCTAGGATTTTTTATTATTAGCCTTACTTATACAGATAATCTTACTGAGACACGGGGTCTCATTTTCAATAGAGCTGTTTAATCGATCAGTTCTGTTAAAGCAGAGCTGATTACAGCGGTCATCTGGCATGTAGAGGAACAAAGCTGGCCTCATTTATCTTGTGCACAATCATTTCTGAATGATTTTAACATTTATTTTGCTGTGCTGCATCAAGGTGAAGAAGTTCTGTCCCCCTCAATTGTTCTGGGCTTATATTTTCTTCAGTAAACATAAAGCTGTGTCTGACATTATGTTTTCTTCTGCGCATGTGGGTCACTTCATTGCTGTAGACCGCTCATACTGGAGTCTGATGGGGGTCGCATTTAAGTTACAATGTGAACGGCCACACAAAAAAAATCAGATCTCAGCAAAAAATCGGAATTGAGCATGAAGACCTGCAGTGTGACCATAGCATATGATAAAGCGCTATATAAATCTGATGCATTATTATTATTATTATTATCCTCCGGTTCTGCAGGGCACTGTTCACAACAAAGCGGTCATCAGCGTGGGATGTGGCCAAAGGATGTCTACTTCTATGCCTTTCTGTGACTCTTCCAGTCTCCTTGTATCTCTGTTGCAACCTGCTGATGACACTCTGACACTCTAAGCTCAGTGGCCACTTCCCTCTGAGAATATGCTGTTTGAAGCCTCACAATGGCGAGGTAATGTTGATCAATTGTGAGGTATTGTCTTGGTCTCATGATGTCAAAATGTGAACAGCATGATGAAGAGGACTGTTTAAATACCAATTCTAACTGAACCAAAAAAAATGTATTGGTCAATTCGTGGATCAAACACCTGTTGTGAATTTTGCCATTAAGCATCTTGTTCAAGAACAGCAAGTTATGCAAAAAGTACTGAAACACTGAACAGCTGGAAATGTGCATTCAAAAGGTTAGAGAAGGTCAAATTAAGTTCACCTGTAAAGGTTATAGTGTATTTTAGGCTCATCCTGAAATTTCAGACGAAAGCCAAATATCCCTAATTTTTTGTGAGTAGTGTACTGTATATACAGTATACTACTGTTCCCCAATAACTCACTGGGAAAAGTAGATTTGTTTCTACTTATGGCTTCATTTTGAAATCCAGTAAATAAGCATCTACTTTTAAACAAAAATGAAATGTTTTAGTTAGTTAAAAAAATATATGTTGTACCCCACAGGAAGGCAGTACAACATTCCAGAAACATTCTCAAAGGCCCTTAAAAATTTCTCATTTTCCACAATAAATCTGCACCTTTTGCTCCTATTATGTTTGAGTTCAGTGCCTTCTCCTGAACTCAAAAAAGTGGCCAAAATCCATTAAAACTGAACTTCTAAACCTCGATTTTTATGCAGTAAATCAAAAACAGCCTTGGAAAGAGAGCTGAGCTGCAGAGGCAGGCAGTCAGCCAGCAGAAGATGCGCCATGTTGCCAGGTCATTAAACATTGCGATAATTCAAGGAGATTTAGTATTTAAGTTTGATCCTGTTGTTTCGTCAGCCAGCACATTTGTTGCCGTCTGCTTTGGAAGAATTGTGTTTGTATGGCGCCACTGGCTTTTGCTCAGTTGAGTAGAGGCAGTTCTTCTATTCTAATTAAAGAGACAAAAATCTGAGCTTAGAGAGCAAATACAAAACGCTCTTAGCTTTTTTTTTTTAATCTGCACTGCTCCAATGACTTCTGCCATTTCCAACATCTGCATAAATGAAGTGTTTTCTCAGTGATTCTCCTTTAAGTGGTGCACTAAGAATGATAAGACAGAGTACTTTTGAAAAAAATAGAGGTGGAAAATATGTGGTTGGATAAAACACTAGTACATTTGTTTTTAGTGACCTTGCTTGTTATGGGCTGAACTCTGACGGAGATTGAACAGAATACTAACCTGACTATAAAGGAAGGTTTGGTTTGCTCCTAAAAGGACTTCAGTGGGCTTTAGATGTTTTGGCCACTGAACAGAATGTTAACAGCTGGTACATAAACCAATAACGTAACAGTTTTTGATTGTTGTGGTAATATGGAAACATAATTACAATGAAGAGGACATTTTTGGGTTGTTGAACCTTTTTGTCGAACTATTGTTTACTATTTTATAAACAGTAGTCCAAAATTGCACTCAGGTAAAAGCAGTGTAGCCTTGTGAAATCAATTCATCAAGTTTAAGGAAGAGTGGTCATTAAAAAACTTGACTGAATAATGAGAAACAACTTTACTCTTGCCCATTTGTGAGGGTTTTGTTTTAAATGTGGCTCCTCCCAAAAAATCCCATTTTTTCCTTACGAATTTGTGACTTTGTTTTTTTTTGTAAATTTACAACTTTTTGCATGTAAAGTTGTAACATTTCCTCATGAATTAATTTGAATTTTTCTTCCCATAAATGTGTTTTCTTGTAGTTTAGAACATTTCGAACATGCAATACAAAAACAAAAATGAAAACCCATAAATTTTAGCCCATACCGAAAACACCATGTACTGTCAGTCCGAAAAGAAGTAGGAAGAAGTAAAACTTATATAGATCCTACCGCTTTACCATCACATCAGATTAATTATTTCTCCTGAAATGCAACCCGAAATACCCACTTACATGTAACTACATATATACATACATAAACAGATATTGACAGACGAATCTACCTACATACATGCATTATATACACACATATATACACACTCTCTACAGACAGTACATACATACATACACACACACAACGTACAAAACATACTTATACAAACATTCGTACATATACAGTATGTACACATATATACACCCTACACATATATCTAACTAACTAACTAACTAACCTGCACTTATATAGCGCTTTTCTAGTCACAAAGACCACTCAAAGCGCTTTCATTAATACTAACCCTCTGTTCTAAGGGCCTATAGGAAACAAATATCTAGGGACAATTTAGAACAGCCAATTAACCTAACATGCATGTTTTTGGCATGTGGGAGGAAACCGGAGAAATCCCGGAGTAAACCCACGCAACACGGGGAGAACATGCAAACTCCACACAGATCACTGTTGGTCGGGGGCTGGGATCGAACCCACGATCCCCACAATCCCCCAGCCAAGGGTAAACTGTGCTGCCGCAGTGCTAACCACTGCGCCACCGTGCAGCCCATATATACATACCCACTTAAATATAAATATATACACACCACATATACACACCTATACATACACCCCACATACCAAATTATTCTTCCCTATATACACACATGCACTACATATACATTTATATATATACAACCACAAACATTTAACACCACATCACCCTTCTCCTCCCTCCCCATACCCTGTGTGCAGCATATTTACCTCCGCCAGGCCGAAAGGCCAGGAGGAGGTAATGTTTTTGCCGGGGTTTGTCTGTGTGTTTGTCTGTGTGTTTGTCTGTCTGTCTGTCTGTCTGTCTGTTTGTCTGTTGGTTAGCAAGATAACTCAAAAACTTTTGGACGGATTTCAATGAAACTTTCAGGCGTTGTTGGAAATGGTACAAGGAAGAACTGATTAAATTTTGGGGATGATCCGCATCACCGTCTGCATACAGGAATTTTTTAAAGCATTTTTCCACACTGTGACATACGGCCATTTTCAACATGTGCGCAGGCGCAATGGAGGGCGCTGGGCG
This sequence comes from Pholidichthys leucotaenia, assembly GCA_020510985.1. Taxonomy (NCBI): domain Eukaryota; kingdom Metazoa; phylum Chordata; class Actinopteri; order Cichliformes; family Pholidichthyidae; genus Pholidichthys; species Pholidichthys leucotaenia. Next base: position 316,056,395 of record CM035839.1, on the reverse strand, counting down.
TTGTGTCTGACCAACACAAACTCCGCCTTCTTCAACGTTTTAGCCACAAAAGCATGCGGAAAACACTGGTGGCCTGGGCCCCCCAGCGTGCCTGTGCCAGCCATAGGCGCTGCGCACATTGCGCTGGTCGTCGTGTCTGACCAACACAAACCCCGCGTTCTTCAACGTTTTAGGCACAAAAGCACACGGAAAACACTGCTGGCCTGGGCCCGCCACCGTGCGTGTTTTTGCGCCACGCTGCAAAATCTGACACGGCCACCTGTCCGCCGCTCGATTATTTGCCACAAATTCCCCGCCCAGCTATAGGCGCTGCGTAAAAACAACCTCTCTGCCGGGAAAGATTCTAAATTCTGTTTTGCCGCGGAGCGCAACCCCAATATAATATAAAACCCACGGCAACCTGTCTAACCAATCTGCATCCGTCAGTGGAGGAGATGGACACACCAACACTTCAGTTTATTACCTCCGCCAAGGAGGCAATGCTTTTACAACCGTAAAACGGGGCTATAAAGGACGGCGGGGTAATATGGGACACTTTTCTAAATGTAATTCTGCTTTTTTAATTTTGCTTCCGCCTAGATTTGATGAAGGATTCATGGATATTTGACAATAACAACACAACTCAGCGTCCTGCTCAAAATAAAAAAAGCAGAATTACATTTAAAACATTTCCCAGAAAAGTGTCCCTTATTAACCCGCCGTCCCTTATAACCCCGTTTTACACTACTGAACCACTAATCCTATCACTATCACATTGATTGTCATTCATTAATTGTCTGTTTATTGCACTGACCATGTCAAATAAACAAATAATCATTGTGAATCCAATTGCTACTCATATCTTTTCATGCTCAGGGAATCTGAAAACGTACACACAAACACTGTATGGGGGAAACTGTGCCGCTTGGCGGATTATTTGTAGAAGGCAGGGAGACTACATTAGAACATCAGGTATCAACACGGAGAGCCCGCACAACTGAAAATCTACCTCTCTGACCACCGCTCCACTCCTCTCCGCCCACCTCTTCACCGCTCGGGAATCTCGCAAGCTGACTGGCCGAGACGTTTTACCTCGCAAGCTTATTGGCCGAGACGTTTTACCCAGCGAAGGAAGACCGCATTCATTGTTCTTTATCGCTCGTGTTGCTTAGTGGCACTTTTCGCTGTTCTCTTGTGCCTTTTTGTGCAAAATAGTGCTTGTGACGCCCTTGGGGGGGGGGGGTGACGCTACTTCGCGGTTTTTCACTTTTCGCGGTCGGTTCTGGTCCCCATTAAACGCGATAAGTGAGGGATCACTGTATATCTAGAAACGCATCGCTTCCCGGTCGCTTTTCCTCCCCCTTTCTTTTCTTTCGTCGCCATGACAGCTTTCCTTGGCCACTGAACAGATCTTCCCAGGTGTTGGAAGTGTTTTGTAGTCAACTATCACGACAAAATGCACCAAAAACAACCAGTGTCGACGTGCTCGCAATGGTAAACATGAGGACTGGGTCACACTCGTGACGTCACGCGGAACTCCGGCTGCACTTCGGCGGATTTGCCTGATTTTTCAGGGCGGGAAATTCAAAATCGCGATTTTCTCCAAGATTCCGGGATTTGTGGAGGGGGTGCCAATGATAAATTATCTTTATAATTGTATGTACTATCACCCAGTGCCGTTCAATGCCGTTCAGTTCAGTTCTACTTTAAGGAGAGAAATGTGGAAGGACAGATAATTGTGGATTGTGCTAAAAGGATAGAAATGGCTGTGGTGAACACATATTTCAAGAAGAGAGAGGAACACAGGGTGACTTGCAAGAGTGGAGGAAGATGCACACAGGTGGACTACACCTTATGCAGAAGGCAAAATCTGAAAGAGATAGGAGAGTGCAAGGTGGTGGCAGGGGAGAATGTAGCTAGACAGCATCGAATGGTAATCTGTAGGATGACAGGAAAGCAAGAAAGAGGAAGAGAGTGAAGGCAGAGCCAAAGATTAAGTAGGGGAAGCTACAGAAGGAAGACTGTTTCATAGAGTTCAGGAAGTAGTTGATACAGGCTCTGGGTGGTAGGGAACAATTACCAGATGACTGGGAAAGTAAAGCAGAAGTATTGAGGGAAACGGGTATAAAAGTATATGGTGTATCTTCTGGACAGAGGAAGGAAGACAAGGAGACTTGGTGGTGGAGTGAGGAGGTATAGGAAAGTAATCAAAAATAGAGGTTGACAAAGAAAAAGTGGGATAGTCGGGGAGATGAAGAAAGTAGGAGTATTTGGAATCTAGGCGCAAGGCAAAGAGAGAGGTGGCAAAGGCAAAGGCATATAGTGAGTTGTATAAGAGGCTGGACACTAAGGAAGGAGAATAAGACGCATCAATTCGCTAGACAGAGATCGAGCTGGAAAGGATGTGCAGCAGGTTAGGCTGATTACAGACAGAAATGGTAAAGTACTAATAAGTTACAAGAGTGTGTTGAGAAGGTGGAAGGAATGCTTTGAGGAGCTGATGAATGAAGAAAATGAGAGACAGAGGAGGATGGATGAAGGAAAGATAGTGAACAAGGAAGTCCCGAGGATTAGCAAGGCAGAAGTGAGGGCAGCTTTGAAGAGGATGAAGAATGGAAAGGCAGTTGGTCCAGATGACAAACCTGTGGAGGTATGGAGATGTTTAGGAGAGATGGCAGTGGACTTTTTAACCAAGTGGACTTTTTAACCAGATTGTTTAACACAATCTTGGAGAGTGAGAGGATGCCTCCGGAATGAAGAAGTGTTCTGGTACCAGTTTTCAAGAACAAAGGTGATGCTCAGAGCTGTAGTAACTACAGAGGCATAAAGTTGATCAGCCTCATGATGAAGATATTGACAAGAGCTGTTGAAGCCAGGTTAAAAGGAGAGGTGGCAATCAGTGAGCAGCAGGATGGTTTCATGCCAAGAAAGAGTACACATGGCGGACCACAGCAGATGGCGGTGTGGAGGAAAAAGCATTTAAAAGTAAGTTTTGCACTTAAACTATGCAGTGATTTCAATATTAAAACACTAATAACATCTACAACTGCAATATTTGATTCTTAAAGCTTATGTTATGTCACTTTTTTCTTCCAATGTCTGTTTTTTTTTTTCCCCCCTGTATGGGGACTGCTTTGTACCATTAATTTAACCTGTTAAATTGTTTTCTCTAAAGTTCAGCTGATTTTTTTTTTTTAAGTCTTAACCCTTCTTGTGTCCAGATTTCATGGACATAGACAGCGCCCTCACCGTCTATGTCACAGTTCTGCGCCTGTCATCTGATGTGTCGAGATGTGGCCATAAACCATAAAAAATTCCCAGTTGTACTAAGTATTCCACCTCACAAGGTGGCAGACGGGTATAACTTACTGCTCTTGCCTTTGAGGACTCATGTCTCCCAAAGAATGACCCGAAAACCTCACTTCTGGGACACCGGAGAAGAAGAGTTTGTAAACAAATGTTGATGTGCTCCATTGCAAGACAGAGGAGGCATTTGCTCCCAACTTTTCCAACTATGATTCTAAAAAGAGATTATTTAGCTTATGAAAGTAAATATCTACATTTTGTTATAACAGAGGGTGGCCGAAGCTGGTTAATTTTCACCTGCCATCGACCCCAGCCATGTGGCTGGACAGAACAATCGCACCAGTTCTGTGTTGTCATATAAGATAAATTGTGGCAGAATAAAAGTGAAATTGAGGTGGAATAATTATAAGAGTTTCTGGATGTGGGAGAGAAAGCGAAAATGACCGACAGAAGACAAAATAATGACCAGGATGATGAAAATGGACAAAACAAGCTGCCTGACCAGGGGTAAGTCTGACGAATTTCTTTGTTTACATTGTACTGATTTTCTGGATCATATACTTTGAAAATAAGATAACAAAAAACCCAAGACAAAAAACCGTGACAAAAAACAAAATCATCCTTTGTGTAAATATGTCCAAAGTCCACTTTTGACCGAAAGTTATGTAATTTGATATGGCTGCTGTGGCATTATGCAAATTAGAGTAAATTTACTCCTATCTCAAACTTTGGATCATATTCTACATCTTTCTAATTGACAGTAAGCCATTATCTCTTACCACTTTCAAGTTATAGCCTTGGAAATCTCTGACATCTAAACTGAATATTTTCTTGAAAAAAATCTTGACCCCCATCAATAACATAGTTTTCACAGAAAAACAGCTGAAAAGCTTAAAAAGTGATAGAAAGGACAGTGGATTTAAGAGAGACAAAATGAAGGTAAACAGTTCTAAATAAGAACTGAATAAGGACAAAATGACTTTATCAGTGATTACATTAGTGTGAAGCTACAGGTGCATATGTGTAGAGGTAAAACAGTCTTTTGTTGTGTGTAAATTTACTCCTATCTCAAACTTTGGATCATATTCTACATCTTTCTAACTGACAGTAAGCCATTATCTCTTACCACTTTCAAGTTATAGCCTTTGAAATCTCTGACATCTAAACTGAATATTTTCTTGAAAACAATCTTGACCACTGGGGGGGAGGCTGCCTGGTGCAATAATGCACCACAGACAGACATTATATTACTAATGTCAGTAATATAAAAACACTATTGTGTGTCATGCTTTATTCACTCACTTTAAAATGATTCACCCACTAAACCAAGCAATTTATTAAGCTGAGGAGAAACATGACATCTGTATTTTATATATATATATATATATATATATATATATATATATATATATATATATATATATATATACGTATATATATATATATATATAACATCTGTAACAATAATCACATTTTTATGCTGTTTTTCTTCCGTTTGTCTCTTTGAGGTCCACGGTGGTGAATCTGAGGGTCAGCAGTCAGAGCAGCTGTGACGATACTGGGCTGGAAGCTAAACAAGAATATTCCATGTTTACCGTTTATACAAGAAGCTGCTACTGTATTTCAATAAATTAATGTTTGGAAAAATTTAGTTTTTTGCAAGATTATTTAAGAAACTCTCAATATTCATTACACATAACTGTGAAACATTCCAAACTGTTCTGATTCAATATTCATAATTCTGCTTTTACTTTTGGAAATTTTGATATGTTTACCTGCTATTGCACGACATTGTGTAACTATACATGCATTCAATTAATAAAATCTGTTACTCCAGCATTTTTCTTTGTGCTCCTAATTTTATTCTTGTGCTTCTGTACTTTTAATGTCTCGGCGCAAAGGCAATGTAGGCACACGGTAATCACTCCATGTGTCTGTGGATGTATATCTGTCTGTCTGTTACCAGCTTTTCAGCTCACCCACTCAAAATCAACTGGAACTAAAGGCTTGTATTATTGTATCACCATATTTTCTCGACTTAATCCCCCACAATTTCCAGATAAGGCTTTGTTTTCAAAATAAACACAAATTTAACTCACCTTTACCATCAATGCAGCTGCGACAAAGGTACTGTAAAAACTATGCCGGGCCACTAGAAGTGGCAGTGTGACTTTTTTACAGCCTCTCATGCTACCACACTACAGGCACCGAGGCATCGGCACCTTGGTGCTTTCATTGTGGAAGGATACCAACAAATATGTCCACGTCTATATATGCATGTATGTATTGGTTTACATAATAATGGTTTAATGGTTTGCATTTATATAGCACCTTTCAAGAAACCCAAAGCGCTTTACAATGAAAATCCATTATTCATTCACTCCACAGACAATGGTAGCGGTAAGCTACTACTGTAGCCACAGCTGCCCCGAGGCAGACTGACGGAAATGTGGCTGCCAATCCACGCCAACAGCCTCTCCAGCCACTACCGAACATTTATACACATTCATACCCAGTGTCATGGACACTGGAAGCAAGGTAAGTAAAGTGTCTTGCCAAGGAACACAATGACAGGATGGCTAGAGAGAGCGAGATTTGAACCACCAATGCTCTGGTTCCTCGACGACCCGCTTTACTTCCTAAGCAACTGCCGCCCACATTTCCCTCTTCCGTTCCATTTTTGCTGGAACGTTCAAGCTGGACGGCAGGAAGTTCCACTTTTTTTTTTTTCCACAATATCTTTATTGAACCTTTTTTTTTTTTTAACAAACATGATACAAACAATCAAACACTAACACTAAAGTACTACAAAAAAAAAAATGCACTAAAAACACCAACAACCACCAACAAAATCAAGTCTTCAACAATGCTCCTCTGTTTAGTCTAGACAATCCAATACATAAGTATACATATTATGTTCACCAGTTTGGAATTTACAAGGTCCACACACATCATTCACCTTCTTCTTCAAGAGTTATGTTTAAATTTTTTACATAATCAATAAAAGGTCTCCATATATTCTCAAACACAATTTCCTTTGATTTCAGTATATATGTTATTCTTTCTAATGGAAGGTTTGTTAACATCTGTCTTAACCACTGAGTCACATCTGGTCTATGAGTCTTTTTCCATAATAGTGCAATACATTTTTTGGCATTGAGCAAACTGAGGTCTATGAATGTTCTTTCACTTTTTTTTTTTTCCACAATATCTTTATTGAACCTTTTTTTTTTTTTTAACAAACATGATACAAACAATCAAACACTAACACTAAAGTACTACAAAAAAAAATGCACTAAAAACACCAACAACCACCAACAAAATCAAGTCTTCAACAATGCTCCTCTGTTTAGTCTAGACAATCCAATACATAAGTATACATATTATGTTCACCAGTTTGGAATTTACAAGGTCCACACACATCATTCACCTTCTTCTTCAAGAGTTATGTTTAAATTTTTTACATAATCAATAAAAGGTCTCCATATATTCTCAAACACAGTTTCCTTTGATTTTAGTATATATGTTATTCTTTCTAATGGAAGGTTTGTTAACATCTGTCTTAACCACTGAGTCACATCTGGTCTATGAGTCTTTTTCCATAATAGTGCAATACATTTTTTGGCATTAAGCAAACTGAGGTCTATGAATGTTCTTTCACTTTTATTAAAATTATGCTTTTCTGGGTACAGACCCAACAAAAACAGTTTAGGATTCAATATGATTTGTTTTGAGATTATTTTTTCAATTGTTACCCTCACCTCTTCCCAAAACATTCTTATTAATCTACATTCCCATAAACAATGAAATAGGGTTCCTTTACTTTCCATGCATTTTGTGCATGTATCTGGTATATTTTTGTTATATCTATTTAACTCCTCCGGTGTAACATACATCCGCATTAACCATTTGAAATGTATCAATTTAAGGCGTGCATTTATTGATTTGGTTTGAGCTTCTGTACAAGCCAATTCCCATTGTTCCTCTGAAATTTCAATTTGCAGATCTTCTTTCCAGTAGTTTAATCTTTTCAGTGAATTTTCACTTGAAGATAGTGTCAGTGAGTTATAAAACTCTGAAATAATACCCTTTCTTTTACTATCTTTCATCATCATTTTTTCCAAGGATGAATAAATAGGTCGAGTGAGAGCTTTATTTTGATTTGATCGAATAAAGTTTCTAAGTTGAAGATATTTAAAAAAATGTGTTCTATTGAGATTAAATTTGATCCTCAGCTCTTCAAAAGACATTATGTTGTCTGCACATGGCAAATATAAATCCTGAATCTTTTGTATCCCGTTTAAATTCCATACTTTAAATACAGCGTCCGCTCTCCCTGGTTTAAAATATTGATTACCCCATATTGGACTAAATTGTGACAATAACTGTGGTTCTTTTAAATAGTTTTTAGCTTCACACCATATTTTGATCATATGCTTTACAAATGGATTTTTAACTTGTTTTTGTAATTTTTTTGCCGAATCTGAGTATATGAATATGGGAAGAGGTAAAGGTAAATTGTATGATTCCATTTCAGTCCAGTGAGGGAGATCATTTGATGAAAAATAATATGTCATAGACCTCAGTTGTGCCGACCAATAATACAACATAAAATTTGGACATTTCAGACCTCCACGATCAAATGGTAAATATAATAAAGACAAACGTAATCTAGCCCTCCTGTTGTTCCATATAAATTCCACTAACTTTTTTTTTATTCTTGAGAATAGATCTAAAGGTGGTGATAAGGGAATGTATTGAAATAAATAAAGTATTTTAGGTAAAATATTACTTTTAAGTATATTGATTCTCCCGATCATCGACATTGGTAGTGACATCCATCTCTGAGTTAACTCATTGATATCTGACATTAAGGCTTCATAGTTGACACTGGCGACTGATTCTAGCTTAGGCATAATTTGGATTCCTAAATATTTAAACTGATTTACAACATTGAATTGATTTACCTCAGGGGCTGGGTAATTTCTCTGGGTCTCATTTAGCATTAATATTGAAGATTTAGTTTTATTTATTTTATATCCTGATATTTCCCCAAAATTCTTTATTAAATTCAACAAGGTTGGAATTGATTTTTTTAGATTCGACATAAACAAAATTATGTCATCGGCGTACAGGGAGATTTTATGTTCTGTTGGTCCAACTTTAATTCCATATATTTGTGAATGTAAACGTATCGCTATCGCTAAAGGTTCAATTGCCATAGTAAACAGTAAAGGTGAAAGTGGACAGCCTTGTCGACATCCTCTATTGATTTTTATTGGTTTTGAAATATTGTTATTTGTTAGGATTTCTGCTGTAGCATTATTGTATATTATTTGAACCCATTTTATGAAATTATTTCCAAGTCCAAACCTTTGTAGGACTTCAAAAAGAAAGGGCCATTCAACTCTATCAAAGGCCTTTTCGGCGTCCAATGATAGGAGAGCTGTATCCAGTGCTTCTTTATTAAAATAAATAATATTAAATAGTCTTCTTACATTATGGAAGCCTTGTCTACCCTTTATAAAGCCATTCTGATCTCGATTAATAATATTTGGTAAAATTTCTTGTATTCGTCTTGCTAAAATTTTACAGATTATCTTAAGGTCGGCGTTTAATAGGCTTATTGGTCTCATATTTTCACATTTATTAGAGGGCTTACCTGGTTTTGGCAGCAGTATAATTAAGGCATTATTTATGTATGATGGTAAATTATTATTTTGAAATGCTTCTAAAACCATTTCCAAAAAAGGTTTTATTAATTTATTCTTAAATTTTTTATAAAGGTCAACTGGAAGACCATCTGGTCCTGCACTTTTTCCTGATTTCATATTATCAATGGCTAGCCCAACTTCTTCTTGACTAATTTTAGACTCCAATATCTCCCTGTTTTCATTTGGAATACACGGTATAGATAGTTCGTTCAAAAACCCATTTAGTTTTGTTAAATCAGGTTCATTTTTGGTATCATATAATTTTTCATAGTAATCTCTAAAGGCTCTATTAATTTCTAAAGGATCTATAACTACCTGTCCATTACTTATAATACTGGTAATTGGTGTTTTAATTTCCAATTGTTTAATCTGCCATGCTAATAATTTTCCTGATTTTTCACCTTGTTCATAAAAAGATTGTTTCAATCTTAGAAGACTCGAGGCAGCTCTATTCGCTGATTTTTTGTCGTATTCAGCTCTCAAAATCAGTAATTCATTCTCCAACCTTGGGTCACTTCCTGCATACACTTTTTCCTGAAGATTTTTTATTTTATGTTCCAATTTAGCTCTCTCCTCTCGAGTCTTCTTAGATTTTGATCCTGTATAACTAATAATATGTCCCCTAATAAAAGCTTTGAAAGCCTCCCACTTTACACATGCTGATGTTTGTGTAGTATTGATGTCAAAGAACTCGTCTATCTGTTTTTCTATATACTTGACAAATTCCTCATCCTGAAGCCATTTATGCTGAAATTGCCATCTACCTGATTCCTTTGTCAATTTTTTATCTACATATATTAGACAACAGGGTGCATGATCAGAGATCACGATGTTATCATAAAAGCAGTTTTGAATCTTGGACCTTAATTCTGTGGAAATCAAAAAATAATCAATACGTGAGAATGTCTTGTAGGTACTGGAATAACAAGAATAGGCTTTAACTTGTGGTTTCATTTCTCTCCATATATCTAACAATCTCAATTCTTTCATAAAATGATTAATAGTCATCCTACATCCAATGTGCGTACAATCCAGTCCTGTTGATCTATCCACACCTGGATTCAATGTACAATTAAAATCCCCTGCTATTATATGTTGCCCTGTAAGTGATGATAAGATGAGAAATAAATTAGCAAAGAACTTCTGATCATCTATATTGGGACCATATAAGTTCACAAGATTTATATTTTCTAATAGCAAAGAGCCTTGAATGATTACATATCTTCCAAATTTGTCTCCAATTACATTTTTCACTTGAAAAGGAACTGATTTATGTATGAGAGTCATAACTCCCCTGGCTCGGGATGAAAATGAAGAGGTGAATACACTTCCCTGCCATCTGCTCCTAATTCTTTTAACATCCTCCTCTATCAGATGAGTTTCTTGTAAAAACACAATTCTTGAACCCATGTCCTTTATTTTATTCATAACTTGTTTAAGTTTTTTTAAATTTTGTAGACCTCTGCAATTCCATGAAGTTAAATTAAGATTAACACTTTGGTCCATGATCAATAGAGAGTTTGGGATTACCTTGCAGTGTAAACATGCTCATACAGAGAAGCAAAAACATGAGTGGTTGAACATTCATCCTACAAACTACACACAAACAAATTTCCCCTTCCCACACTTGTGGCAAACCCCCCAAAATCAAAAGAAAAATTCTGTCTCCCGATATAGCCATCGACCGTTCCACACCCACGGGGAACAGCCTAAGCCACTCCTTCTTCATCCTCCCAATCACCCTAACTCTACTGCTTTTAATGACGTAACATTAACTCTCCTCTGTAGTTTTCCAACTTAACTCCAAAATTTTTAACAACTTTGTACATCATAGTTTTTTTTTTTTGTTTTTTTTTTGTTTTGTTTTTTTAATATATAATACAATCTATATTTTGTAAACTTACTATTTACTTCAAGTCAGTCAGATGCCTGTGCAAATGCTTAATTATTCTACCTTATATTTTGTTCATGCTTAGCTCCCACCAGTCTCTTCTTCTTCTTTGATCTTCTTGATGAACTCCTGCGCCTCCTCTGGGGTCTTGAAGATGTGGGTTCTGCGCTCATACGTGGTCAGCAGTCTCGCAGGATAGATTACACCATGACGAATCCCAAGGTTGCGCAGCTCCTTACGTACGGGATCAAACTGCTTCCTCAATTGCTGGATTCCTGTGGCCAAATCTGGGTAGAACCGCACCTGCTGGTCCTGGTGTTTAATCTCTCCTTTAGCACGTGCAGCGTTGAAGATCTTCATCCTGTCTCTGTTGCTAAGAAACTTCATAATTAAGGTCCTCGGCGGTCCCTTATCTCTCCGTGGGCCAATACGATGCGCTTTTTCCAGAACCACTGCTGATTGCAACTCCTCGCTGCCCAGCACCTCCGGAATCCACTTTTCCAGAAAGGAACATACGTCCCGACCTTCTGATTCCTCTGGAAGACCCACCAGCCTCAAATTATTCTGTCTCGACCGAGATTCCAAATCCAAAATATTATCTTCCAGAGATTTCTTTTTTTTTTCCAAAGTGCGCACCTTTAATTGAAGACGGGTGACGTCATCTTCAGCACTAGCGAGACGGAGCTCCATCTGCACCGTTCGTTCTACACAGTCACCCAATTCCTTTCTTATTCCTTCCAGCGCTGTCATAATCCCATCAAATCTAGAGGAAAAGTCCGCTCTCATTGAACTCATGGCAGCCATCAGCGCATCTGCGCCATTCCCCGCAGAAATCGCAGCGTTGCCAGCCTCCTCCGCCATATATGGAGTTTTGTTTACTGCGTCACAGACCTGAAAGTCCGTTAATTTGGACTGTTTCGGCGGCTCGCTTTTTCCTTTTCCTGGTTTTCCAGCCTTAGGCTTCGCCAACATATCCTCGCCCAAATGCTGGGATACGTTCTGTCCCAAATGAGAGAGTTATTTGCCGATTTTTTTCTCCAGGAGCAGAGCAGAGCGAGACACGTCCGTCCTACGTGGCAGCCATAACCGGAAGTCCCCTGTTCTTTCACTTTTATTAAAATTATGCTTTTCTGGGTACAGACCCAACAAAAACAGTTTAGGATTCAATATGATTTGTTTTGAGATTATTTTTTCAATTGTTACCCTCACCTCTTCCCAAAACATTCTTATTAATCTACATTCCCATAAACAATAAAATAGGGTTCCTTTACTTTCCATGCATTTTGTGCATGTATCTGGTATATTTTTGTTATATCTATTTAACTCCTCCGGTGTAACATACATCCGCATTAACCATTTGAAATGTATCAATTTAAGGCGTACATTTATTGATTTGGTTTGAGCTTCTGTACAAGCCAATTCCCATTGTTCCTCTGAAATTTCAGTTTGCAGATCTTCTTTCCAGTAGTTTAATCTTTTCAGTGAATTTTCACTTGAAGATAGTGTCAATGAGTTATAAAACTCTGAAATAATACCCTTTCTTTTACTATCTTTCATCATCATTTTTTCCAAGGATGAGTAAATAGGTCGAGTGAGAGCTTTATTTTGATTTGATCGAATAAAGTTTCTAAGTTGAAGATATTTTAAAAAATGTGTTCTATTGAGATTAAATTTAATCCTCAGCTCTTCAAAAGACATTATGTTATCTGCACATGGCAAATATAAATCCTGAATCTTTTGTATCCCTTTTAAATTCCATACTTTAAATACAGCGTCCGCTCTCCCTGGTTTAAAATATTGATTACCCCATATTGGACTAAATTGTGACAATAACTGTGGTTCTTTTAAATAGTTTTTAGCTTCACACCATATTTTGATCATATGCTTTACAAATGGATTTTTAACTTGTTTTTGTAATTTTTTTGCCGAATCTGAGTATATGAATATGGGAAGAGGTAAAGGTAAATTGTATGATTCCATTTCAGTCCAGTGAGGGAGATCATTTGATGAAAAATAATATGTCATAGACCTCAGTTGTGCCGACCAATAATACAACATAAAATTTGGACATTTCAGACCTCCACGATCAAATGGTAAATATAATAAAGACAGACGTAATCTAGCCCTCCTGTTGTTCCATATAAATTCCACTAACTTTTTTTTTATTCTTGAGAATAGATCCAAAGGTGGTGATAAGGGAATGTATTGAAATAAATAAAGTATTTTAGGTAAAATATTACTTTTAAGTATATTGATTCTCCCGATCATCGACATTGGTAGTGACATCCATCTCTGAGTTAACTCATTGATATCTGACATTAAGGCTTCATAGTTGACACTGGCGACTGATTCTAGCTTAGGCACAATTTGGATTCCTGTAGCATTATTGTATATTATTTGAACCCATTTTATGAAATTATTTCCAAGTCCAAACCTTTGTAGGACTTCAAAAAGAAAGGGCCATTCAACTCTATCAAAGGCCTTTTCGGCGTCCAGTGATAGGAGAGCTGTATCCGGTGCTTCTTTATTAAAATAAATAATATTAAATAGTCTTCTTACATTATGGAAGCCTTGTCTACCCTTTATAAAGCCATTCTGATCTCGGTTAATAATATTTGGTAAAATTTCTTGTATTCGTCTTGCTAAAATTTTACAGATTATCTTAAGGTCGGCGTTTAATAGGCTTATTGGTCTCATATTTTCACATTTATTAGAGGGCTTACCTGGTTTTGGCAGCAGTATAATTAAGGCATTATTTATGTATGATGGTAAATTATTATTTTGAAATGCTTCTAAAACCATTTCCAAAAAAGGTTTTATTAATTTATTCTTAAATTTTTTATAAAGGTCAACTGGAAGACCATCTGGTCCTGCACTTTTTCCTGATTTCATATTATCAATGGCTAGCCCAACTTCTTCTTGACTAATTTTAGACTCCAATATCTCCCTGTTTTCATTTGGAATACACGGTATAGATAGTTCGTTCAAAAACCCATTTAGTTTTGTTAAATCAGATTCATTTTTGGTATCATATAATTTTTCATAGTAATCTCTAAAGGCTCTATTAATTTCTAAAGGATCTATAACTACCTGTCCGTTACTTATAATACTGGTAATTGGTGTTTTAATTTCTAATTGTTTAATCTGCCATGCTAATAATTTTCCTGATTTTTCACCTTGTTCATAAAAAGATTGTTTCAATCTTAGAAGACTCGAGGCAGCTCTATTCGCTGATTTTTTGTCGTATTCAGCTCTCAAAATCAGTAATTCATTCTCCAACCTTGGGTCACTTCCTGCATACACTTTTTCCTGAAGACTTTTTATTTTATGTTCCAATTTAGCTCTCTCCTCTCGAGTCTTCTTAGATTTTGATCCTGTATAACTAATAATATGTCCCCTAATAAAAGCTTTGAAAGCCTCCCACTTTACACATGCTGATGTTTGTGTAGTATTGATGTCAAAGAACTCGTCTATCTGTTTTTCTATATACTTGACAAATTCCTCATCCTGAAGCCATTTATGCTGAAATTGCCATCTACCTGATTCCTTTGTCAATTTTTTATCTACATATATTAGACAACAGGGTGCATGATCAGAGATCACGATGTTATCATAAAAGCAGTTTTGAATCTTGGACCTTAATTCTGTGGAAATCAAAAAATAATCAATACGTGAGAATGTCTTGTAGGTACTGGAATAACAAGAATAGGCTTTAACTTGTGGTTTCATTTCTCTCCATATATCTAACAATCTCAATTCTTTCATAAAATGATTAATAGTCATCCTACATCCAATGTGCCTGCAATCCAGTCCTGTTGATCTATCTATACCTGGATTCAATGTACAATTAAAATCCCCTGCTATTATATGTTGCCCTGTAAGTGATGATAAGATAAGAAATAAATTAGCAAAGAACTTCTGATCATCTATATTGGGACCATATAAGTTCACAAGATTTATATTTTCTAATAGCAAAGAACCTTGAATGATTACATATCTTCCAAATTTGTCTCCAATTACATTTTTCACTTGAAAAGGAACTGATTTATGTATGAGAGTCATAACTCCCCTGGCCCGGGATGAGAATGATGAGGTGAAGACACTTCCTTGCCATCTACTCCTAATTCTTTTTATATCCTCCTCTATTAAATGAGTTTCTTGTAAAAACATAATTTTTGAACCCATGTCTTTTATTTTATTCATAACTTGTTTAAGTTTTTTTAAATTTTGTAGACCTCTGCAATTCCATGAAGTTAAATTAAGATTAACACTTTGGTTTATGATCAATAGAGAGTTTGGGATTACCTTGCAGTGTAAACATGCTCATACAGAGAAGCAAAAACATGAGTGGTTGAACATTCATCCTACAAACTACACACAAACAAATTTCCCCTTCCCACACTTGTGGGAAACCCCCCAAAATCAAAAGAAAAATTCCGTCTCCCGATATAGCCATCGACCGCTCCACACCCACGGGGAACAGCCTAAGCCACTCCTTCTTCATCCTCCCAATCACCCTAACTCTACTGCTTTTAATGACGTAACATTAACTCTCCTCTGTAGTTTTCCAACTTAACTCCAAAATTTTTAACAACTTTGTACATCATAGTTTTTTTTTTTGTTTGTTTTGTTTTTTGTTTTTTTTTTAATATATAATACAATCTATATTTTGTAAACTTACTATTTACTTCAAGTCAGTCAGATGCCTGTGCAAATGCTTAATTATTCTACCTTATATTTTGTTCATGCTTAGCTCCCACCAGTCTCTTCTTCTTCTTTGATCTTCTTGATGAACTCCTGCGCCTCCTCTGGGGTCTTGAAGATGTGGGTTCTGCCCTCATACGTGGTCAGCAGTCTCGCAGGATAGATTACACCATGACGAATCCCAAGGTTGCGCAGCTCCTTACGTATGGGATCAAACTGCTTCCTCAATTGTTGGATTCCTGTGGCCAAATCTGGGTAGAACCGCACCTGCTGGTCCTGGTGTTTAATCTCTCCTTTAGCTCGTGCAGCGTTGAAGATCTTCATCCTGTCTCTGTTGCTAAGAAACTTCATAATTAAGGTCCTCGGCGGTCCCTTATCTCTCCGTGGGCCAATACGATGTGCATTTTCCAGAACCACTGCTGATTGCAACTCCTCGCTGCCCAGCACCTCCGGAATCCACTTTTCCAGAAAGGAACATACGTCCCGACCTTCTGATTCCTCTGGAAGACCCACCAGCCTCAAGTTATTCTGTCTCGACCGAGATTCCAAATCCAAAATATTATTTTCCAGAGATTTTTTTTTTTTTCCCAAAGTGCGCACCTTTAATTGAAGACGGGTGACGTCATCTTCAGCACTAGCGAGACGGAGCTCCATCTGCGCCGTT
This sequence comes from Pholidichthys leucotaenia, assembly GCA_020510985.1. NCBI lineage: Eukaryota > Metazoa > Chordata > Actinopteri > Cichliformes > Pholidichthyidae > Pholidichthys > Pholidichthys leucotaenia. The sequence goes on along the minus strand of CM035839.1, from coordinate 316,040,137 downwards.
CGTTCTACACAGTCACCCAATTCCTTTCTTATTCCTTCCAACGCTGTCATAATCCCATCAAATCTAGAGGAAAAGTCCGCTCTCATTGAACTCATGGCAGCCATCAGCGCATCTGCGCCTCTCCCCGCAGACATCGCACCGTTGCCAGCCTCCTCCGCCATATATGGAGTTTTATTTGCTGCGTCACAGACCTGAAAGTCCGTTAATTTGGACTGTTTCGGCGGCTCGCTTTTTCCTTTACCTGGTTTTCCAGCCTTAGGCTTCGCCGACATATCCTCGCCCAGACGCTGGGATACGTTCTGTCCCAAATGAGAGAGTTATTTGCCGATTTTTTTTCTCCAGGAGCAGAGCAGAGTGAGACACATCCGTCCTACGTGGCAGCCATAACCGGAAGTCCGGAAGTTCCACTTTTATATAGTCTTTGGCATGACCCGGCCAGGACTTGAACCCCAACCTCCCGGTTGTGGGGTGGATGATCTACCCCTAGGCCACCCCTCTGGTTAATAAAGTTGAAATAGCACATGCTCCCATCTCATGACCTCTGATCTTGACCTTGAGCACAACCTGGATGCACACCCAAATGAGGATCACTGTGTGTGACTGTGGCAAGCATTTGGGCAATGGCTTATGAAGTGAATCGATTCTTGCGACAAGTGGACAGACTGACAGATGGATGATAGATGCAGTGCAGCAGCTCATTTCACTTTCACCAGAATTAGCTAAAAAATAATATGTTTTACATTTCTTCATGAAACTAGAGGGCACAGAGAGCGCATATCTCCACCAAGGCTCTGTCCATCCCTGCTTAACTAATTCTATCAATCTGTCTTCAGGGTTTCCTCTTGTAACATTTCTGCATAGCGGGCCGCCATCCTTGGATTTATGCCGCCACGCTATGGAAATATGAATTTAAGAAAAAAATATGTAGGAATGATGGTCCCCAAGCGCGTGCACGAACAACGTGCGTGACCGTCATCCGCGCAGAGTTTGGAAGCACGCCACCCGCGTCTGTTCCAGTCAGCAGGCAGAGCATCCCTCTAGCGCAGGGCTCCTCAAATGGTGGACCCCGGTCCAGATCCGGATCCAATCACAAGTCAGTCTGGACCCGAACGTGTGTCACATTATGTGCGTTTCTTACCAACTTTGCGTGTCGCGTGCAACTTTGAGTGTCGCGTACGTGCAACACCATTGCACAGAGCATGCTTGTCCGTGTGTATGCACCCGTGTTCAGCCCACTTCCAGAACATAGCCGGGTTGCCGAATGCTACTACCAGCTTGCTGAGACCTGCGAGAAGTTGGTCCCTCGTCTTGCAGAGCTGCTATCACTCGTGTGTGATGCTCATTGCTCGTATGTGAACACACCCATTTCTCGTGTATGTGCGCTCATCGATGCCAGTGCAATTATATGTAGTAACGTTCTTCAACTAATTAGCTAATACAAAATGGCATGTTGCTTTCAAAGTTGGCGCGAGCAAAAAAAAAAAAGACGGACGAGAAAAACCGAGAATTCAAAGAGAAATGGACAGAAAAATATGCATTCATTCTATAGAGTCCAGCATAAAACCAATGTGCCTGATTTGCAGCAACACGGTTGTTGAATACTGAGGTGAGGTCAGACAACCTTTTTTTTTTTTTTTTGTTACTTATTTGTACCCGTAGGTAGACTTGGTTTGCAGTCTGGTGACAAGCCACCAGCTGCTGGTCGCTGCGTGTGCGAGCGCCCTAAACCTACATGTTTTTGGTGTGCGGGAGGAAACCGGAGAAATCCCGGAGTAAACCCACGCAACACGGGGAGAACATGCAAACTCCACACAGCTCACTGTTGGTCGGGGGCTGGGATCGAACCCACGATCTCATGATCCCCGCGATCCCCCGGCCGAGGGTAAAACTGTGCTGCCACAGTGCTAAACCACTGCGCCACCGTGCAGCCCAGCTGAAACTTGCTCAGCTGAAATCTTCATATTAAGCTACAGACTGTCAGATCTATGACCCAGCGAGAAAGAGCAGCTGAGACCTCACTCAGAGTGGCTTGGGCCTTGCAAACCAGTGAACTCCTAATATTAAGAATGCACAGTGCATTTCATTAGCTGTGGACCAATCAACAGACTGTACAGACAATGCACAGTTACTGTATGTGTCTTTGTCAGATATTACAGTGACGCAAAGGGGGAATTTTGTGAAGAGGATATTTATGAAGGCATCATGCAGATGCTGAAAGAAAGGCAAATTGACCTCAAAATGGTGGTGTCCATTGCAACTGATGGAATTCCAGCCATGAATGGGAGAGAGAAGGGAGCTATCCAGTGCATGAAAAAGCACCATCCAGATCTGCTGTCATATTACTGCATCATTCACCAGACAGTGCTGTGCGCCAGTCTTGGAAAAGAATATTCTGAAGTGATGGAAACTATTATGAAACTTGTGAACTACCTGAGATCCTCTCAGCTCATCAGCACCGCCTTTTCCATGCCTTTCTGAATGAGATGAGTGGACTGTTTACCTTGTTTTATAGGTGCATCTCATTAAATCAGAATATCATATTTAATAAAAAATATAATGATCATTAAAATTAAATCAAAAAGGCTTGAAATATTTCCATGTTCATGTAATTAATATTAAATATAAAAGTTTCCTTTTGAATTATAATATAAAAAAAAAAGTCAACTTTTTCACAATATTCCAATTTATTGAAATGCACCTCCATTGTAATCTGGTCAGGTTTATGTTAAATAAATGTAGGCCTTGGGTAAAAATACCTGCGTGACTTTGACTTGTAGTGTCCCCTTAATATTTACTCAGAAACTCAAACATTTTCTGTTTATGGTCCCTCCCAACATCAAAATGAAATATCCGCTGATGCACTGTGTTAGCACTGCTCCGGACCGCCGACCCACTGGAAAAAAACAAACAAATGCGGACCCCTGGCAAAAACATCTGAGGACCCCTGCTCTAGTGTCACTGTCCCAGAGAAGCATGAGCTTATTAAAGAAATTTAAACACTGAAAAAATCAGCAGAGGTATGTAAGCAGTGGAGGCATTTATGGTGGTTTTAACCTGCTGGTAACGGGAACAATAATGAAGAGTCGCTTAGCCAATAGGTGTGGTTAGGCTTCATATGCAGGGAAAGGCGAGACTGACTGATGAAATGCTGAGGATTTACTTCACCAGCTACTACAATATTAATTAACTAATTTATGTTCATTGTTATGCACCTGGCAAGTTAAGATGACTGAAATTCACGAAGTCAATGACTTTAATCTGTCAACAGCCTTCAGACAAACTAAACATGCCAACATTTGGATTTCAAAATAAGGGAGGTTTTTCCTGCTGTCTGGTTGGTGAGGAGATTTCTAAAAATCTATAAATATATAGAAATATTATAACAGAAATAACTGTATCTTTGGCCATTCAAGTTAATTTATTTCATTAAATACAATTTTAATATTTTTTTCTTTGAAACAGTTAAATTCAAATATGACTGGCGCCTAGCGGCTGCCCCGGCCTTGGATGCGCTCTGCAGAGCGTGCCCAAATGCCAAGTCACGTTTCGTTACCTTGTATTCATACATGTGTAATGACAATAAAGTTGAATCTCAATCTCAAATTATTGTTCTGTTTTGGCTCTGCAAAATTATGGTCAAAAATGTAAATTGTTATAAGGAAAAAGTAAAAAAAAATTACCACAGTCTGTTTCAGATTTATTTAAAAAAAACTGTAATTTTATTTTAAAAATAGACAAAAATTAGCCATAAAATAATCCACAAATTTATAATAAAGTCTCAAATGTACAAGAAAGTCAATTTTACAAGAGGAAATTACAATTTTGAGGAAAATGGTTTCAAACTTAGACAAATTTACAGAGAAAGGTAGAAAACTATAAGAAAATTGTTATAAATTTTGGAGAAAAACCTCAAACTTTGAAGACTGAAGTCATTACTCAAGTTTTTAAGTGGGTGCTCTTTGTACCCTTAACTCAACTAGAAATTTTTGGTTGTCTGCTTTTAATTATTAATTTCATAGCACTGCTTTTACATGAGTAGAATTTCTGGCTACTATACCCACCTCTGATCATATAATTTAAGTATGCATGAGTAAATTACTATTATGAATGTTTTTCCCCCTCCCTTTTCTACTCTTTCTCAATGGAAAAAAGAAACACTAGAATAAAAATACAAAAACATACACATATTTTTGTCATTTATGTAAACCATGACAAAAAAAAAATCCTGCAGGACAAAATGTGACACTTGATATTTTCTAACCTGTTTGTATACCACCATAGACAGAGAGAGAACCTGAATTAGACAAAGCTCAGATAGGGCAAGATGAGACAGAAGAGAAGAGCCAAGGATAGGAAAGTGTTCAAGCAGGGGGTCCAGGAGAGGTGACAGCAGAGGAAGGAGAGAAGGACGACACCACTAAAAAGTCCAAACTCGGGACGTCTGGGTGGGACCCCAACTGGCCCAATATTCCAACAGTCAAGCCTTGGTTGTACAATACTTCAAATGGTAAGTTCTATATGCAAAGTTACTGTGCAAAATTTAAAAAAAAGAAATAAATAGTATAAAAAGAACATATTCCAGTTACAATAATGTTGTTTTCTGCCCCCCCCGCCCCCTCCCCCCCCCCGGAAAAATATGTTGCCACCACACCAAGGTCTTTAAGCCAGAGGAAACACTGCACCTGGTTCACAACAACATCCTTAGCTTGTCTCCCGGCAGAAACAGAAATGATGAGATGATGCGGATAGCAGAAGCTGAGCAACTTGGCTTCAGGCATCTATGTGTTAGTTTCTGTGCACTTTGCTTGCTTTTTCTTGGCACCTTCAGATAAAATAAACAGTCCATGATCACATATGATGTGGATGAAGACTACATTTCCTTGAGCTAGAAACTGTTTTACTTTTTCTGCAGTGCTTTGCTGCTTCCATACAGTGCTAAGAGTGCACTGCTTCCGGGGTGCGGAGGTATGTGCCCACGCACGTAACGTCTTAACCTTTTAACTGCCCCAGGTGCCGTGTGGCGCCTGGGGAAACGCAAGGCCCCTGGTAGTCAAGAGTGGTAAAAAAATTTTGTCAATAAAATAGTTCAGATTTCCAAGGCTAAAACTTGAAAGTTGCAAGAGATAATGGCTTACTGTCAATTAGAAAGATGTAGAACATGATCCAAAGTTTCAGATAGGAATAAATTTACACATCTAATTTGCATAATGTCACAGCAGCTATATAAATTACATAACTCTGTCAAAAGTTGACTTTGGACACATTTACACAAAGAATGGGCAGTTTTTTTACGCCAATTTGTCTACAGGGGTATGTTTTTATCTAATCTTCAAAGTATATGAACCAGAAAATCAATAAAATGTCAAAAAAACATATTTCTCTCTTACCTGTTACCGGGAGGGGGTGGGGGGGCTCGCCCGCCCACGTGACCGGTCCGTTTTCGTCCATCCTAGTCAATGTTTGTGTGTTTGCTCAGCCATTTACACTGTGTACCACATCTACAGACTGTTATGATTACCCCACGTGAATTTCGTTTGTATTACGCGGCTATTTTTTCCTGTTTGTTGCATTATTCCTGTGGGAATCCATGCCGCCCAAGAGCGCCGCCATCTTGGTAATGGGAGCTCAGTTTTTCGTCCATCGTGGTCGATATAACACGTTTACTTAGTAATTTACACCGGTGTACCACATCTACAAACTCTTATGATTATCCCATGTGAATTTTGTTTGTATTACGTGGCTATTTTTCCCGCTTCATGCAGTTTCAGTCATCATCGCTGTCGCGATGACCAAAAATGGCGGCATCCACATTGGTGTGTGAGCTCAAAGCGGAAAAAGGAAGAATAATAATGAGGATTTCTTCTTCTTTGCTATATTCCATGTCAGCCATGATTTCTTCGGTGCGTGTCTGCCACCTTCTAAACTGTCAGATCAATAGAGATTAGTACAAATTCTCAGTATAGCCGGGGGACGTCGATAAGTTGACACGTGCAGTTGCTGCGCTGTGCCACTGGAGGCGTGTGACCCATCCATTTAATCTGGGCAGTTAGAGGGTTAAAGGGGAAGTACATGAAAAGTGCTATATATATATAAATAAAATTTTTAAAAAATCCTGGCTCAAGACAGTGATCTAGATCAGCACCAAAAAACAATTGTTTATTCCTTGACCCATGTTCTATGTTCTCTGAAATTTTCATTGAATTTTGTTCACTACTTTTTGAGTAATGGTACTAACAGACAAACAGACAAAAAACAGCAAAAACATTACCTGCTTCACAGCGGTAAAAAAGGGATGAAATTTTTAATAACTAGCAGCCACTTTCCACCTGACCTTCCAACTTATAACTTGTTGTTCACCCAGTTAGTACATAAAACCTTATAATTGTGACCAGGATATCTCTTTTAAAGCCATCATAAGATATATGGCCACAAGGATTCCAGTCATAATTTCAAAAGCAAAACACAGAGGCACTCACTGGGGTTTGTTAATGATTTCCATGGAAACAGCACCAGTAACCATGGAAGTGCAGAGCCAGTGATTAAAGGTAATAAGTAGGGTGCAGGATGTGCATGCAAGTAGGTGGGTGTTTAGAAGTCAGGGGTTGACATTTCCTTTTTTGGGTAAGGCATGATACGGTGATAGTGAATGGAAGGAAAGGTGGGAGTTCTTTGTGTGGTGGGAGGCTGCAGGGAGGGAGAGTCAGAGAGAGATGGGGCCCAAGAGACAGACAGATTTATGAAAACAGGGAGGGTGACATGGATTTAAAAAAAAAAAAAAAAAAAAAAAAAGGCTGTTGGACCAGCTGTGACCAGAGCTGACCTGGGCAGACTCGTTCATCTTCTGCTCAAACTCTCCTCCCACGCGGTTGTACTTCTCAATGCACAATGCAAAGGACTCTGCCGCTTTCTTAGACTTCAGCTCCGCCTAGTGAGGAAAAAAAAGAAAGGAGGAAAACAATAATAACAGTTTTTAATATACTGACATTCACAAACTAAAAACAGAAAATATTAACTCTCCACATCAAATCAAGTATATCAATCAGGTATATAATATACAATGATAGAACATCATCTTAGAATTACAAGATTTGAATGGATGACAGAAAACAGAGAGGAATAGTGTTGTAAAGCATAGTGTTTCTTCTGGAACCAAATCTTGGAGGAAATGATCTTACAGTGAACTTGACTGAGAAATGTATCCATTATTAGTTTCAAGATTTCACTATTTCCCATTAAGAGTATATATGATACAACAGTATGGCAAAATGTTAACAGATTTTGGTAGATTTAAGCTTTATTGTTTGTGGCGGCACCTCGCGTGGCAGTGGCCCCTCTGATTCTAGATGTGATTAATATTATAGATAGGAGAGAGTAATTTCGTTCTACTGTACATGATTAGCTGTATGGACTGAATGACTATAAAGTTGGCTTCTTCTTCTTCTTCTATTGCCACTCAAAAGGGACAGATTAATAAAAACCACGACATTATAGATAGGAGAAAGTAATTTCGTTCTGCTGTACATGATTGGCTGTATGGATTGAATGACTATAAAGTTGGCTTCTTCTTCTTCTTCTTCTTCTTCTTCTATTGCCACTCAAAAAGGACAGATTGATAAAAACCACGACATAGCCTCAACCAGACTTGCCAATGACAGAGTAGCTCACTCCGGGCTGATGAAATTCCCCCCAAGAGTGTTCAGACCTCCTGACCATTGACCTTTATCACAGCTTAAATGCAGACCCACTTAAGGATAATTGTGACTGGGTTTGCCCAGCACTGGAGTAATTGCCTAGGAAGAGCAGCAATTTTCATGAAATCCTAATTGCCCAGATCTCCTGACTTTTAACAGTGACCTTGAGCTCAAACTGGATTCAGACAAACGTGAGAATGATTACATATAAGTTTGTTGAGAATTGGGGCAATTGCCTAGGAGGAGTAACAATCTTCATAAAATCACATAAGCACTGAAGTCTCCAGGCCTTTGACCCTGACTTTGAGCACAACCTTGATGCAGACCCACGTGAAGATCATTGTGAGAGAGTTCAGTGACCACTGGTGCAATTGCCTCGGAGGAGCAGCAATTTTCATGAAATCACATAAATGCTCAGATCCCCTGACAGGGGATCTGAGCATTTATGTGGTTTTATGATATTGCATTTATGGTAGGTCTGTATATTAAGCTCCGCCAAAAGGAGCTTAAAAAAATTGGTGCAGGCTATCCTTGGTTTCTGAGTCTGTTTAGAGTTTCTAGAAAGAATATTTAGATTCAATCTGAACAATGAAAACTGCAGACCAGGCAGACAATATAGCAATCAGTGTTAGCTGGCCCACCAACTTGCTATAAATCAGCAAAATAAAAAAACAAATAAAATCTCACAGTAGCAGGCCAAATCATTTCAAAAGTGGGAATTTGTAAATAGTTTGAGAATTGTTTTGTTCATTATATAAATGAAATGCTTAATATATTGTACCCACTAAATTTTTCAAAAAATATTTTTTCAAACATTAAAAGATTTTCACCCCTAAGTGAAAATGTCCAGATTGTGCCCAATTAGCCATTTTCCCACCCCAGTGTCATGTCACTCGTTAGTGTTACAAAGTCTCAGGTGTAAATGGGGAGCAGGTGTGTTAAATTTGGTGTTATCACTCTCACGCTCTCATACTGGTCACTGGAAGTTCAACAGGACACCTCATGGCAAAGAACTCTGAGGATCTAAAAAAAGAATTGTTGCTCTACATAAAGATGGCCTAGGCTATAAGAAGTTTGCCAACACCCTGAAACTGAGCTGCAGCATGGTGGCTAAGACCATATAGTGGTTTAACAGGACAGGTTCCACTCAGAACAGGCCTTGCCATGGTCGACCAAAGAAGTTGAGTGCTCAGCGTCATATCCAGAGGATGTCTTTTGAAAATAGATGTATGACTGCTGCCAGCATTGCTGCAGAGGTTGAAGGGGTGGGGGATCAGCATGTCAGTGCTCAGACCATACGCTGCACACTGCATCAAATTGGTCATCCCAGAAGGAAGCCCCTTTTAAAGATGATGCACAAGAAAACCCACAAACAGCTTCCTGAAGACAAGCAGACTAAGGACACAGATTACTGGAACCATGCCCTGTGGTCTGATGAAACCAAGATAAACTTATTTGATTCAGATGGTGTCAAGCGAGTGTCGCATTAACCAGGTGAGGAGTACAAAGACAAGTGTGTCTTGCCTAGTCAAGCATGGTCCTGGGAGTGTCATGGGTTTTTTTGTTTTGTTTTGTTTTTGTTTTTTTTTGTTACTTATTTGTACCCGTAGGTAGATTTGGTTTGCAGTCTGGTGACAAGCCACCGGCTGCTGGTCGCTGCGTGCGCGAGCGCCCTAAACCTACATGTTTTTGGTGTGCGGGAGGAAACCGGAGAAATCCCGGAGTAAACCCGCGCAACACGGGGAGAACATGCAAACTCCACACAGCTCACTGTTGGTTGGGGGCTGGGATCGAACCCATGATCTCATGATCCCCGCGATCCCCCGGCCGAGGGTAAAACTGTGCTGCCACAGTGCTAAACCACTGCGCCACCGTGCAGCCAATGGGGTGGGGGAGCACTTATGGGGCTGCATAAGTGCTGCCGGCACTGTGGAGCTACTGTTCATTGAGGAAACCATGAATGCCAACATGTACTGTGACATACTGAAGCAGAGCATGACACCCTCCCTTTGGAAACTGGACCGCAAGGCAGTATTCCAACATGATAACAACCCCAAACACACCTCCAAGACGACCACTGCCTTGCTGAAGAAACTGAGGGTAAAGATGATGGACTGGCCAAGCATGTCTCCACACCTAAACCCCATTGAGCATCTGTGGGGCATCTTCAACTGGAAAGTGGAGGAGTGCAAGGGCTCTAACATCCACCAGCTCCATGATGTCGTCATGGAGGAGTGGAGAGGATTCCAGTGGCTACCTGTGACGTTCTAGTGAACTCCATGCCCAAGAGAGTTATGGCAGTGCTGGAAAATAATGGCGGCCACACAAAATATTAACACTATGGGCACAATTTGGACATTTTCACTTAGGGGTGTACTCAATTTTGTTGCCAGTGGTTTAGACATTAATGGCTGTGTGTTCAGTTATTTTAAGGGGACAGCAAATTTACACTGTTATACAAGCTGTACACTGACTACTTTACATTGTATCAAAGTGTCATATCTTCAGTGTTGTCCCATGGAAAGATATAATAAAATATTTACAAAAATGTGAGGGTGTACTCACTTTTGTGAGATACTGTAGGTGTGCCAAGCTTGTGGCATCATATTCAAAAAGACTTGAGGCTGTAATTGCTGCCCAATGTGCATCAACAAAGTATTGAGCAAAGGCTGTGAATACTTATGAACATGTGATTTCTTAGTTTTTTATTTTTAGTAAATTTGCAAAAATCTCAAAAAAAACTTTTTTCCCCACTGTCATTATGGGGTATTGTGTGTATAATTTTGATAAAACAAATCAATTTAATCCATTTTGGAATAAGGCTGTAACATAGCAAAATGTGGAAAAAGTGAAGCGCTGTGAATACTTTCCAGATGTACTGTATAACACCCAGATCAAATATGCTGTCTCTCTCTCTGACACTGGTACAGACTATCTCCACTTAGCTGATATTGGCTGAAACTGAAACATTTATCTTAAGCTCAGCTTATCAAAACAACTCACCACCTGCTGGACATGAAGGATCACATCTCCTAAATTACAAAAATAGTGAACAGGGTTGTTTTTTTTCCCCCATAAAGGCCATTTTCAAAGTCCAAATTGAGATGACGTTGTTTAAATTTATTCAATCTAATTAAACATGAGTCCTTAAAGTCCCAACAGGTTTCATGTCAAATGTATTTAAATTCTCTTCACATCCTGTCAATTATCAATAATTAAAGTGTTTAAAAAAAACAAAGCAAAGGATGGCTTTTGATCCATCCTTCGGGGCAGTTATAATACTGTAAAAGTAACAGTCAGTCCTTTTATTTGGAATGAATATACAGACTGGATGATCTACCTTTTAATCTGCCCACTTGTGCGCACTCTGCCTGTGCATTCAGTGTCCACCGGATCCATGTTTTCCCATTTCCCATTCACTGTCTATGTAATAAAATGGTTTGCAAGGCATTCTGTGTGAGGTATGGCACAATTCTTTAAATAGTTTAAACTAGAAGTTGTTGTTGACAAGATTCAGATTTGTTTTCTGAATGGATTACTACTGAGGCTTTAATCTCTGCTTACTGTACTGAGGCCCACTTTGAAACACTCAGTTCTACTCATTGGGACACCATGGTTTGCCTCAATGTTGGACAGAATCATTTAAGCCTTGAAATACTTAAATGAAAAGTCACATCAAACCTTCTCCACTTCTTTCTGTGGTGCTCCCTCCTTTTTGAGTCGATCGAGCTCCAAACATTTGCAGTGGTAACCCTCCTTTGACTTCTGAAGGTGACCGTTCTGAGCCTGCAGTGCCTGCACCGCTTCTACTGTCCCCACCATCTCTTCTTTTGTCTGGATGATACAAGAAAAAATATACAACCAATTAATATGCACATGAACGCACAGTAAAGAGCACTGTACTTGATACTGTAAGGGCAAATGCAGTGATTACTATGAGGGAGAGGACAGTAATCTGATTTGCAGAGATAAATTTGATCAGGTTGACAAAGCTCAGAGCAGGTCAAGAAATTCTAAAATAAACAGCACTATTCGGGATATTGTACGAATGCACACCTTGCGGTGAATTTTAACCTGCTCCTCCCCGTACTTGTTAACATCCCGGATCAGGTCGTTCAACTTTTTCATCAACTCAAGGTGGCAGAGGGCGAGTTTATCTGAAGAAACCCTAAAAATGTCCCACATGGGAGCGAAAGTCCTGGAAAACACACAAATAATCACAACTGTGATCAGACTGTAGAGTTTTTAATTATCTAATACAGCTTTGAGGACAACATTTTTATTACATGGCAGCTGTGGTCCAAGTCAGTGTTTTTCAGCCAGGGTTCCCTGGAACATTCAGCTTTCTATGGAAAATGTGCTAATTTCACTTCTTAATTGGTCCATAAAATTGCTAATAATTTGCAACTGTTGTCTGGGTGCCTACAGAACCCATGCACAACATTAGCAGATGACCTTATATGACTGACTGGTTGCTTGCCAGCTCAGTTACTCAAAAACTTAAGCATAAGTCACAAAGACCTGTAGGCATGGATAACTATCTACCTTTGATACCTGTGGAATGCAGGTGAGCAGAGGTGGTGGAGGATAAATGCAAATATGAAGAAGTGCAGCACATGCAGACCAAAGTGGGCTGCAGATATAGACAAGCCACAAGATTTTAACATTTTCAAAATTTCCCCACGTCTTTGTACTTGTATTTACAGTATGCTTCACCACCTCTACCCTCCTGCATTCTACCTGCAGTCACAGGTATTCCTCTATATAGGTCTGTACAGCCCAGAAGAGATTGAGACCTTTTGGAACTAAACCTGGAATCAGGAATTTTTTGCTTTTGTTTTTTTTTTTTTCCCTTCCAAAATTTGACTAAATAGCCTGATTGGGAACAGTGACACTCACAAGGTCTAGTCTTTTCTAGTGCAACAAATAGGGAAAAATGTTCTCTGGAATGTGTGGTGTTTATAGAAATCCTTTTAGATGCAAAGAGAATTTTCAGCTTTTGTCTCATTAGACTACAGTATACTATTGTATGTCATCATAATTAATAAGGCTACAGTTCTCAACAGTTTGCAAATGCTTTACACTACAGTGCAGGAATGTGAGCCTTCACTACACATACAGTGAAATAATTAAACTGTTTTAATTTATTTTTGATGATTATGGTTACAGTTTTTATAAATTAAATTACAAATCATTGTATTGTAATTTACTGAGAAGCACCGATATTCAGAATGAGGGCTGATATTGTCACGGCAAAAAGAGGGAAGCTAAGAGAGTAAGCCAGTCCTGTAATTCACTAATTTAGTCCACTTTACACGTTAGCCAGCAGAACTGAAACAGCTCAGTCGTCAGTAGCCACGAGAAATTATTGCCCAACACGTAAACTACCATAAACAGCACATGCTAACAGTGCAATCAGTTTTCTGAAGCTGGGACAGTCGCTCATTGAAAGTAAGAAGCACTAACTTTACTCGCTAAAACTCGCTAACCTTACCAGTGTGGTGTTTATAAGTGGCCCAACTTCAATCATTCATCACCGGGGTGGAGTGCAGCAGAAGCCTGCTGACAGGTGGCCGAGCCGGCGGACAAAGCAGAGGGAGGAGGGGGAGGAGGATGGATGGATGTGTCGCTGTAGCGCTGCTGTGATAATGACAACTCTGTTTTATAGAGTTTGCATTAACTTGTTTCATTTGTTTATTTTCGGTAAAATGCTCCCATACTTTGGAAAGTTTTGGCCTCTTCTTCTCCGTGATTTTCTCTCTTCTGTGTCGCCATGATGTGCTCCTCTTCTTCGCTGGAACAGTTAAACGGAACATTTCCACGGCATGCATATAGACTTAAAAATTAAACGATTTGTCGACAATAAAAATCTGCGTCGACAAACTTTTAGGATCGGCATCGTCAATGACAGACTAATCGTTGCAGCCCTAATGTGAAGCCATATGACCTATAATAAAACCAACACCATCAATCCATCTTCTATTGCTTTTCCAGATGTCCGGGTCGCAGAGGCTGCAGCTCAAGCAGAGAAGCCCAGACTTCCCTCTCCCCAGCCACCTGCTCCAGCTCTTCAGAGAAGATACCAAGACATTCCCAGGCCAGCTGGGAGGCATACATAGCATCTCCAGCATGTCCTGGGTCTGCCTCGGGGTCTCCTCCCAGTGGGATGTGTCAGAAACACCTCAAGTGGGAGGTGTCTGGGAGGCATCCTGATCAGATACCCAAACCACCTCAATTGTCTTCTTTTGATGTGGAGGAGCAGCGGTTCTACTTTCAGCCTCTCCCAGATGACTGAGCTCCTCACCCTATTGCTAAGGGCAAGTCCTGCAATCCTACGGAGAAAGCTCATTTTAGCCGCTTGTATCCGCAATCTCGTTCTTTGGGTTGTTACCCAAACCTCATGACCATAAGTGAGGGTAGGAACGTAGATTGACCAGTAAATTGACAGCTTTGCTTAAGAGCTCAGCTCCCTCTTCACCACAACAGACTTGCATAATGTCCAGATCACTGCAGATGCTGCTCCGATCCATCTGTCAATCTCTCGCTCCATTCTCCCCTCTCTAGTGAATCAGACCCTGAGATATTTAAACTCCTCCCCTTGGGGCAGGAGCTTGTCCCCGACTCGGAGAGGACAATCCACCCTTTTCCAGCTGAGGACCATGGACTCGAACTTGGAGGTGCTGATTCTCATCCCAGCCGCTTCACACTCAGCAGCAAACAGTCCCAATAAGACCCGTAGGTCATTACTCGATGAAACCAATTGGACAACATCGTCTGCAAACAGCAGAAATGAGATCCTGTGGTCACCAAACATGACACCCTCCGTTCTTTGGCTGTGCTGAGAAATCCTGTCCATAAAAATTATGAACAGGATTAGCAACAAACGGCAGCACTGGCAGAGTCCAACTCTCAAGGGAAACAAGTTCGACTGAGTGTTGGAAAGAGAAACCAAACTCTTGCAGTGGTCACATAGAGACCGAATAGCTCGTAGCGACAAGTCCAATACCCCATACTCCTGCAGCAACCTACACAAGAAGCTATGAGGGACGCAGTTGAATGCTTTCTCTAACCCCACAAAACACATGTAGACTGGTTGGGCAAACTCCCACGAACCATCGTGGATTCCCAAGAGGGTAGAGAGCTTTTCCAACATGCCACAGCCAGGAAGAAAGCCACATTGCACCTCCTGAGTCCAATGCTTGGCCCAACGGCCAGACTCTCCTCTCTAGTACCCTGGCATAGACCTTCCCTGGAAGGCTGAGAAGTGTGATCCCCCTAAAGTTGGAATGGTCCTCCGTCTTAAAGAAAGGAACCACCACCCTTGTTTGCATGCCAAAGGCACTGTCCTCAACCTCCATGCACTGTTGCAGAGGCGTGCCAACCATGACAGCCCTATAACATCCAGGGTCTTGAGGTACTCAGGGCAAATCTCATCCACCTCCGGGGCCTGGTCACCAAAGAGTTTTTTTGCCACTTCAGTGACCTCAGCCCCTGTGATAGGAAGGTCGCCCCCCCCCCAAGCCCTGCCTCCTCTGTGGAAGCTGCTTCAACAATGGAGGTGGAGAACATGGCCCATTCAGACTCCATGTCTCCAGACTCCCTCGGAATGTGGTTGAAGTTCTTCTGGAGGTGGGAGTTGAAGACATCTTGGACAGGGGCCTCAGCCAGACATTCCCAGCACACCCTCACTATACGTTTAGGTCTACCGGGTCTGAGTGGCATCCACCTCTGCCATCGGCTCCAACTCACCTCCAGGTGGTGATCAGTTGACAGCTCTGCACCTCTCTTTACCCGAGTGTCCAGAGACATATAATCGCAGGTCTGATAAAAATGATCATCAACCTGCGACCTAGGGTGTCCTGGTGCCAGGTGCACAT
The DNA here is from genome assembly GCA_020510985.1 of Pholidichthys leucotaenia. Lineage (NCBI taxonomy): Eukaryota > Metazoa > Chordata > Actinopteri > Cichliformes > Pholidichthyidae > Pholidichthys > Pholidichthys leucotaenia. Next base: position 316,024,569 of record CM035839.1, on the reverse strand, counting down.
ATGGACACCCGTGTACTTTAAGATGGTATTCATTATGGGCCAACTGTGATTGGCACAGAAGTCCAATAACTAAACATCATTTGGGTTTAGATTGGGCAGGCCGTTCCTCCCAATAACGCCCCTCAAAGTTTTACTGTCATTGCCCACGTGCACATTGAAGTCCCCCAGTAAGACAATGGAGCCTCCAAGAGAAGCACTTTCGAGCACCTCCGTCAGAAACTCCACAAAGGGTGGGTACTCTGAACCATCATTTGGTCCATAGGCACAAATGATGGTCAGGACCTGTTTCCCAATCCAAAGGTGCAGGGAAACTACCTGTTCGTCCACTGTGGAGAACTCCAATGTTGAGGCAGCAAGACGGGGGGATACAAGAATACCCACCCCTGCTCGCTGCCTCTTGCCCGTGGCAACTCCAGAGTAGGCCAAGCTCCAGCCCCTCTCCAGGAAACTGGTTCCAGAACCACAGCTGTGCATTGACGTGAGCCCAACTATATCTAGCCAGTATCTCTGAGCCTCATTTACCAGCTCAAGCTCCTTCTCCACCAGAGAAGTGACGTTCCACATCCTGAAAGCCAGATTAGAAAGCCGGGGATCAGACCGCCAAGATCTCTGCCTTCAACCACGATGTGATCCACATAGCACCAGACCCCCATGGTCCCTCCTTCAGGTGGTGAGCCCACTGGAGGGTGGACCCATGTAGCTCCTTTGGGCCGAGCACGGCCGGGTCCCATGGGCAGAAACCCGGCCACCAGTTGCTTGCCATGTAATGGTCGGAGAGGTCGTTGGCGTGGATTGGCAGTAACGTTTCCGTTAGTCTGCCCCAGGGCAACTGTGGCTACAGTAGTAGCTTACCACTATCAATGTCTGTCTGGAGTGAATGAATAATGGACTCACTGTAAGTGCTTTGAGATGTCACTTGACATGTAAAGCGCCATATAAATCTAATCCATTATTACTATTATTGCCATCGAGCCCCTCCTCCAGGCCTGGCTCCAGGGCGGGGCCCCGGTAATACCAGTATACCCCGCCATACCAGGCGGGGTATACCGAATCCTTGGTTTTTCATTCATCATGGGAGTCTATTGGATCACTCTTAATCTGGCCCTTCACCCGGGAGCAGTTTGTCTTGGGAGACCCTACCAGAAGCAAATTGCCCCAGACAACATACAGTAGCTCCTGGGATCACTAGGGCACACAAACCCTCTCACCACGATAAGGTGGCGATCCATGGGGGAAGACAACACCTCCTATGGAGTAAATTCTGGTAAAACCTCTTAAGGGTAAAGAGCTGAAGAATGAATGTAGGACATAAAATGACGTTATGTTTGCATGATGGTACTCACCCTTGTGGACTTCCATTGCTGGCCAATTTGGCCAGTTTGCTCATCGATTTGGAATAAGTCTCCTCAATGGCAGCCCTGCACAAACAAACAGATAAACAGTCCAGGGAATACACCCATTTTAAACCTAGATAGTGCACACATTACAGAATGTACATACTCTGCATTCATTTGAATTTGAGGTCAGAAAGATGTATGCCTTTTCCTGTTTTCCATCTTAAGTTGAAGTTTCCAATATAACATAAAGCAGGCAAATGTTGTACAAGTTCCTTGAAATGTAAATTCTTTTAAAAAGCCCTGTAAACCTAATATACTGCAATAACACTTCATTACAATGCTCTTGCCTCTGCTAATGGCCTCATATGTCATGTTCTCTATCTGGGCCTATTTTGGCCCAAAGACTAGGCAGCCACCACTTGAGTTAAAATATACAAGAAAAAGAATAATTTTCATCAATGTTAGATATTTTGAAACAAACCACATTAAAATGATCAATAGATGCATCTTTACGTACAAGACTGACTATAAAACTTTAATAACCATCTCTAGACCCTGAAGAGATAAAAAAGCAGCTAAGTATGAGAGGACACATGAGCATAGAGTGATGATATAGAGTGAAGTACGTGGCGGTAATGCACCTGTAAGCTGGTTGCCAACCACCAATAACATCTAAAAGATGAAGAAGAAAAAAGCAGCAATCCTAATTACTATCCTAAGAGTGAACAGAACTACCTGCTTTGAAGGAGAACATAAACTGTCTAATTTACTATCATTACATTGTTGTCTTAGACAAAGCACCTCAAGCTATGGATTAAACTGTGTCATAACAATCTAAATATACTGTTGGACATCAATATTTTTGTGAGTTCTTGAAGAGTAAATTACCTTCTTTTGGCTGTTCCCTTTAGGGGTCATCACAGCAGATCATCTGCCTCCATCTCACCCTATCACTGGTATCCTCTCTTAGACCAGCCCTCTCCACGTTCTCCTTCACTACATCCACAACTCTTCTGTGGTCTTCCTCCTTTCTGTTTGCCTGGCAGCTCCATCGTCAACAGTGTTGGGCAAGTTACTAAAAAATAGTAACTACGTACAGTTACTAGTTACTTCTTTTCAAAAGTAACTGAGTTACTTTTGAGGTACGGCATGATTAAAGTAACTAGTTACTTGGAAAAGTAACTTTCACGTTACTTTTAAATACTTGCACACACAGCAAGATCAAGGGCCCCTTGTTCTCATCAGAAAAAAGAAGAAAACTGATGAGAAAAAAAAGTCTTATCTTGCAGAGAAAAAATGTCTCAGATTTACACAAACTATTGTAATCAGCAGAAAATCAGAAATTTACAAGAAATAAAGCTGTGAATTCACAGAGAAAATTTTGGACCCCCTGGTTGGGCCATTTTTGGCCCACAAGCCATATGTTTGGCACCCCTGGACCAGCCCTTTAAAAATGCATATTTAGAGGATTTATTTCCATGAAATAGTTGCATATCACAACAGCATGTAAATGAATGAGATAAAATAAAATAAAAAGCACAGATAAATGAAAGTGCACCGCTTAGAAGAAGCTGTTCTTTATGACAATAAATCACAGTCATTTTTTCTCTGTGCATAAGAAAACTTTAAATGCATTTAATGCGGACATTATATGCGAGCTTCTTGCTCAAAAAATACTTATGTTTAGTCACAGAGGTAGGAGCTGGTAGGGGTTACTCACTGCTCTGACAACAGGTGATCAGAGCTCGATATGAGAAGTCGCCACCGCCACGGCATTTCTTCACCGGGTTGTGATGTGAACTGGGGCAGGACAGGAAACGGACCCGCGGAGGAGACTGTGTGACAGTTGCATCAGTTACGGTAGGGTCAGTTTATATTGCTTATTTATTTGCTTGCCTTTGCCTTTGGCATGACAACCACCAGTGGTTTGAGGCCGTTGGTGGCGCTGGGGATGGCAGTCCGGCCAATAGCCACCGTAATTGTGTATTCATCCACAGTTGGCAGCTGATGAGGAGGGTGCCTAGCAACTGCAAGTTGTATGATCGTCTATTTGCGCTACAAATATCTATCCATAGTAATAAAACGAGTAACGCATTTGATCAAATTTCAGTAACTGTAACGCATTACTGAATTTTTAAACAGTAATTTCGTTCCACAGCACGTTACTGCAAAAGTAGTGGCGTTACTCCCAGCACTGATCGTCAACATCATTTGTCCAATATATCCACTAGCCCTCCTCTGCACATGTCCAAACCATCTCAGCCTTGCCTCTCTTACTTTGTCTCCAAACTGCTCAACCTGAGCTGCCCCTGTGATATACTCATTTTTGATCCTGTCCCTCCTAGTCACTTGCAATGAGAATCTTTGCATCTTAAACTCCACCTCCAGCCACGCCTCCTGTCTTTTTGTCAGCGCTACCATCTCCAAATTATACATCATATCAGGTCAAACTACTGTCTTGTGAATTTTCCCTTTCACTCTAGCAGTTGTTCTTTTGTCACAAAAAGTCAACTTTTTCACTGTTAGAGTGTATATATCTAGAGTGTATATATCTAAAACACACATGCTCTCAATCTGATGTTTCTGAAAAAAAAAATCTCTTACACAAAGTGCAAACATTTTGGTTTGGTGTGAAAGATGAAGTTACCTCTTTGATATGATACAAGTTTGTGCTTTTAGTCTTTCAGTGTATTCTTGCAGGCAGTGTAAGGAGTTCTCATATACAGCACATAGCAAGAAAGATGATTCTCCAGTAGTAGATATCCAGGAATAGAGGGGATGCATTGGAACAGAATTCTTGGCAGTTACAGGACAGTTACCATAGCAACACAGCACTGACTGGCAATCACATGTGACAGCTTTATTTTGTATGCAGAAAAACATAATCACATAAAATATTTAACAACAGGAATGCACAGAGTACATTTTTTTTTTAATTTAGATGTTAATATCACACCATTTACTTGACTGTAGTGATGTGTGGGTAAAGACCAAGGAGCGTTAAGGGAAGAACTGATTCAGAGCCTTTAATTATTTATTTATTTAATTGCTGCCAATTAGTACAAGATGAAATGATAAGATTAGCTCTCCACAATGCAAGCAGGTACTCTGTGTACTGCTGTGACTGAATACTGTGTGTATTTTTTGTGTTTTAATACATACTGCCTCATGCTGCCACTCAGTGTTTTTTAATCTGCCATCAGTTCTGTTTGGTGACATCATACACATACCCTCTATAGCCCTGCAGTGGAGGACTAATATAAGGAGATCCTGAGAATAAACCCTCTTTAAACACTGACTGACACCTTCCAACAACAATGCCCAGGATTTTATTGATATATAGCAGCCTCTCCTAGATAACATGGATCCTTTTAGACTGGACCTTGTGCTGTAGGCCAAATAATATTTTGGTGCTGACTGCGGTGAGGGTGGATGGGGCAAATTTTTCCTTTTTGAGAACTGCTCTTTGTTGTTATCGTTTGTTCATTGTTTTTATATTAGAATGCTAATAAATAACAAGAGCACTCTGAGGCGAGTGCAATATCCCCCACCTCCGTTTTCGTTGAAGATCCCACGACTCACTGACATAGAGCAGTTTTCAACTTTTCAATATAATTACTGTGGCAGAACCAAATTATGATAAGCCCATCATCCACAAATATGCAACAAAGTATACAACCCATAGTTGTAGGTCAGGACCCCAAGATGAACCTGTGTAGCAAGTATGGTGACTCTAGAGAGGTTTACACGTTGTATAGTAAGAGCTCATAGGGAGTGCCAACCTTGACCTCTGACCTTTTGATCCCAAACCTGTAGTCAGAGGTTATGGTCTCAGAGTGAACCTATGTACCAGGTTTGGTGACTAGGGCTGTCTCAATAACCGCAATTATATAGTACGGCGCTATGGACAAGCCTACCACAGAGGATAACGAGCAACCACAACAACCGCGGTGTTCACTTTTTTTGTGTGTGTGGCTAAATCTCATTGCTCACTTACGTGACCCTACTGATTATTAAATAAATTGTTAAATGTTAAGTGTATTTTTATTGTTGATATCATGTTTGCACCCGGTATTGTGGAAGCTTCCACAGCACCGGGTGCTGCTGTCGCCAGCACCATGTGGGGCACTTTCTCTCCAGACAGACTCCAGCAGGCTGTTAGTGGCGGAAGCATTTTGATGAATTGCTAAATACAGCCGTGACAGTGAGCACTGAAAGGGCACAAATTGTGTTATTTCCTTCTGAGCGGAGTGTTTATACTCCTGACAATTGAGCTCCGAGAGTGAAACAACTACTGCATAATGCTTTACTTATTTGAATGTGATTTTTTTGGACAGCAGCAAAAATCCAAAAATCACAGAGACAAGAGCCACGCAGGGTCCTATATGGAGGCTGTCCTGTTTAAATATGCTGAATGTCGCTGCAGTCTCCAACCAGTCCACACACCCTGTAGTTGAAATACTGGAGTTACCACCACTGATTTATGAAAATGATTTTTTTTTTAATAGAATCATCCCGTCTTCACGCCCAGGAAGACGGGAGCTCCACACAATTGTCACACATGCACATAAAGTTGAGAGCGGAGCGGCAGCGAGTTTCTCACAGCTTCCATCGTTTGCCACATAAGTCATGAACCCTGTTTAAATTACGAGACCACAGGGTCCTAAAAACATTTGCAATAATACTGCATATCGCGATGTTGAGCTACCCACCATCACAGCAGGGGAAATTCCTCCACCGTGGCAGCCCTATTGGTGACCATAGCTTTCTTTTTTGTTAAGCTATAGTTTATAAGCCATGTTGATGCTTGCCTTTGACCTTGCAATCCCAAAACCCCAGTCACACTTCAGGGCCACAGGGTGAACCACTGTACCAAGTTTGGTGGCCCTGGCTTTACCTGTACAATAAAAAGGCATAAGGATTTCTAACCTTGACCTTTGACCTTTTGACCCCAAACCCATAGTCAGAGGTCAGGATCGCAAGGTGAACCTGTGTAGCAAGTTTGGTGACCCTAGCTTTTTTCGTTGTTGAGATATAGTTTATAAGCCATTTTGACGTTGATCTTTGACCTTGTGATCCCAAAACCATAGTCTCATTTCAGGGTCACAGGGTGAACCTGTGTACCAAGTTTGCTGACCCTAGCTTTACTCGTTGTACAGTAATAAGGCATAGGGAATGTTAACCTTGACATTTGACTTTTTGACCCCAAACCCATAGTCAGAGGTCAGGATTCCAAGGTGAACCTGTGTACCAGGTTTGGTGGCCCTAGCTTTATATATTGTACAGTAATAAGGCATGAGAAATGTTAACTTTGACCTTTTGACCCCAAACCCATAGTCAAGAGTTCAGGACCCCAAGGTGAACCTGTATACCAGGTTTGGTGGCTCTAGCTATACTTGTTTTATAGTAAAAATAAATGTAGCATTTACCACAGTGCAACTGCAATATTAACTTTGAACCTTTGACCCCTTGACCCCAAACCCATAGTTAGGTGAGGGTGTAAGTCTTCCAAGATGTGTATTAGATACAACTACTTTAGTAATTTGAAAAGCCTACATCATTTCTTTCAGTAGTTACTGTGTTTAGACGAGTTAGGGAAAAATCTAACTTGACTTTTGACCTCAAGGTCATCCAATGAGAGTGAAATTGCAATACGCACATCATCTGAGTATATCAAACCATGGTATCAAGTTTCAAACCAATCTAAGATAAGATAAGATAAGCCTTTATTAGTCCCACAATGGGGAAATTCCAGGATTGCAACAGCACAGGGATAGCAACACGCAGAGCAACAATCAGAAGGCAAGAAAAAACAACATCTAGTAAACATATGTCCATATTACTATAAATGTATATATATAGACACACAGTGCAGAGCATTATGGTTGGTTGGTGAATGTGCAGCAGAAAGTCTAAGCTCTCTCTCCGCGGATGCAGCGGGCCAGCTGGAAGTCTTTGGGCATGATGGTGACCCCCTTAGCGAAGAAGAGACCACCAGGTGGGCCTCGCTGGTCTCCTGCAGAGCCATGACGGCGAAGCTCAGGAAACGCAGGACGGTCTTGAAGTCCTGAGCGATCTCCCTCACCAGGCGCTGGACGGGCAGCTTACGGATGAGCAGCTCCGTGGATTTCTGGTAGCGACGGATCTCTCTCAGAGCCACGGGCCTGTGACGGCGAGGCCTCTTCACTCTGCCGGTGGCCGGAGTGCCTCTCCGAGCAGCCCTGGTGGCTAGCTGTCTCCTGGGGGGCTTCCTCCTCCAGTAGATTTTACAGGCGGTCTGCTTGGTTCTTGCCATCGCTCTTTATTATTCTGTCTTATATTTCTTGCACGCCGCCTAAACTCCAGCCCGGCACCCGCGTCGTTTTCGCTACAGCTCCCGGTATGTCGAGTTTCCCATTAGCACCGGGCGGCGGCCAAGTGCTAGCTAGCACTAGCTCCTCCCCGCTGTAGCGTCTCCCGCTGCAAACCGTGGCTCCGTCCGCCGACCCGGGAGACCCCCGGGGCGATCCGTGCGTCCGTGATATATATACAGAGTGAAAGGTGTAGAAAGAAGAAGGAAGATTAAAAAAAAAGGCTGTTGCAACGGGCAGCCTACTCGTGTGGCGCCACCGGTCCGGCGGAACCGGAACAAGGTGAACCGGAACAAGAACAATCTGAACAAAACTGTAGGAGAAGTTGATTTCACAAGACAGTTACTGTCTTTGAAGTGAGGTAAAACCGGAGGTCATAGGTCAGGGGCTACAATTCCCGCAAAAATCATCTGACCTGAACCAAATTGCAATATGAGCATCCTCGGTGTACATCAAACCATGGTACCAAGTTTCAAAACAATCGGACCAAAACTGTAGGAGGAGTTGATTTCACAAAAGTGGGACAGACGGATGGACGGATGAGCGGACAGACTGACCCATAACATAATCCCCCTTTGGGCTTCGACCAGCAGGGCATAAAAAAACAACATCTAAGCATCTAAGATGACAAATGAATTAATGAATGATTTAAAGAAAACAATGAGAATTTTTGTCATTCAAATCTCAAGTACTATGCAGAAATTTCAGTGTGGGAACTTTTGGTCATTTTGGAGCTGTGGGAAATATTGAACTTCAGGTTAGAGTTTTTATAGACTCTAACCTAAGCCTTGGTATACTTTCCTTCAAGCTTTGGTTTTATATTTACAACTGCCTTTTTATGTGAATCCAGTGAATAAGAAGATTTAAATTTAGATTAAATTTAGAGACGTTTTAAGTAATTATTGCACTTACAGTCTGTTTAGAAAGGGCTGATCTCTGCTGCGTTCCCTCCTACATCTCACGCAACAAGTCAGGCAAGTCAATTATATTTTATTTCCAATCCTAAATTAAACTGCATCTATCTGGACAGAATATCGTTATAGTCTCGGGACATGGGGATTGCAGTTACTAGATAACGTAGTAGAAGAGTTGTTGTGATATTTTATATACTCTCTTAAATCAAAATGACCTTTTCAGGGAAGAGCACAGAGAGAAAGATTGGGGGAGTTTATCAACACAATTGCCTTTCCTCTGGGCTGCAGAATCACACAGCACTGAGTTACCCTCAGTGCTTCTGCTTCATTTCCTGCCTGCTGATTTCATGTCTACTGCTGTCTGAGAGGATAAATGAATTTCCTCCTGTGCACAGGAGCTCTGAATCAATGTCAGGATTATATCATTGCTCTGACAGTGTGCTTTGTTTGTGTTAAATTCCAGCTGTGGGAGGACAAACTCCTGTGGGAGCCTCATTAGCCCATCAGTGAACTGACTGTCAGTCACCAATTAGTAAAGGATTTAATATAACACGGCAAACATTTTCAGAAGACACCCTGACTTTGAGCACAGCCTAGATGCAGACCCAAATGAGGATCATTGTGTACAAGTTTACTAAACATTGGGGTAATTGCATGGAGGAGTAACAATTTTTGTGAAACCATTAACGGCCCAGGGGCCTCATGCATAAACAGTGCACACACACAAAAACACAGCGTATGCTGATTTTCACACACAGTGGGATGTATAAAAACAAAGGTAACGTGAGAATCTGTGGGCTGAACCACAAAGTTTCTACCTGCTGTGAGAAGTTGCGGTTGTCCGCAAAATTCTGTTTGGTTCCATTAGGTGGGTCTGAAACTACAAAACAGCTGAAACTCACAGAACCTGTTAAAAAAACGTTTCCACTTCGGTTAAAATGCTTTGTCTACAAATTAGTCTGTGAAAAACATGACTATTATTACATGATTTATCTCCATAACTCGGCTCGTTGAGCGCAGTGAAACCCTGATGAATTGACCTGCCTCACTCATGGACCAGCCAACGCCGCTGTTAACTCATTCCTATTTCTATAAATGTGTCATTTTGACCCAAAGAAAAGAGAAGAGATACTCTGGGTGATTGTTGAATAAAAGGAGGACCATGGGGAGTTCCAGGCTGCAATTTACCCAGATTTCCATCCATCCATCTTCTACCGCTTTTCCGGAGGTCCGGGTCACGGAGGCAGTAGTTGAAGCAGAGAAGCCCAGACTTCCCTCTCCCCAGCCACCTGCTCCAGCTATTCAGAGGATACCAAGGCATTCCTAGACCAGCTGGGAGACATAGTCTCTCCACTGAGTCCTGGGTCTGCCCCGGGGTCTCCTCCCAGTGGGACGTGCCCAAAACACCTCAAGTGGGAGGTGTCCAGGAGGCATCCTAATCAGATGCCCATACCACCTCAACTGACTCCTTTCAATGTGGAGGAGCAGCGGTTCTACTCTGAGCCTCTCCCGGATAACTGAGCTCCTCACTCTATCTCTGAGGGTGAGTCCAGCAATCCTACGGAGAAAGCTCATTTCAGCCGCTTGTATCCGCAATCTTGTTCTTTCGGTCATTACCCAAAGCTCGTGACCATAGGTGAGAGTAGGAACATAGATTGACTGGTAAATCGACAGCTTTGCCTTAGAACTCAGCTCCCTCTTCACCACAACAGACCGGTACAACGTCCGCATCACTGCAGATGCTGCTCCAATCCGTCTGTCAATCTCTCGCTCCATTTTCCCCTCACTCGTGAATAAGACCCCAAGATACTTAAACTCCTCCACTTGGGGCAGGAGCCTGTCCCCAACCCAGAGAGGACAATCCACCGTTTTCCGGCTGAGGACCATGGACTCGGACTTGGAGGTGCTGATTCTCATCCCAGCCGCTTCACACTCAGCGGCAAACCGTCCCAGCAAGAGCTGTAGGTCATTGCTGGATGAAGCCAACAGGACAACATCATCTGCAAACAACAGAGATGAGATCCTGTGGTCACCAAGCATGACACCCTCCATTCCCTGGCTGCGCCTAGAAATCCTGTCCATAAAATTTATGAACAGGATTGGTGACAAAGGGCAGCCCTGGCGGAGTCCAACTCTCACTGGGAATGACTCCGAGTGTTAACAATACAAACCAAACTCTCACAACGGTCGTACAGAGACCGAATAGCTCGTAACAACAAGCCCTATACCCCATACTCCCGAAGCACCCCCCACAAAAAACCACGAGGGACGCGGTCGAATGCCTACTCCAAGTCCGCAAAACACATGTAAACTGGTTGGGCAAAATCCCACGAACCCTCGAGAATTCTCCAGAGGGTAAAGAGCTGGTCCGATGTGCCACGGCCAGGACGAAAACCACATTGCTCCTCCTGAATCCGAAGTTCGACCAGCGGCCGGACTCTCCTCTCCAGTACCTTGGCATAGACCTTCCCAGGGAGGCTGAGGAGTGTGATCCCTCTAAAGTTGGAGCACACCCTCTGGTCCCCTTTTTTGAAAAGAGTAACCACCACCCCGGTTTGCCATGCCAAAGGCACTGCCCCCAACCTCCACGCAATGTTGCAGAGGCGTGTCAACCATGACAGCCCAACAACATCCAGGGCCTTGAGGTACTCAGGGCGAATCTCGTCCATCCCCGGGGCCCGGCCACCAAGGAGATTTTTAACCACCTTGGCAACCTCAGCCCCTGTGATAGGCGAGTCATCCCCCTCGTCCACAAACCCTGCTTCCTCTGTGGAAGGCGTATCAGTGGGATTGAGGAGATCCTCGAAGTATTCCTTCCACCGCCCGACGATATCCCCAGTCGAAGTCAATAGTGCCCCATCCGCACCATACATAGTGTAGACAGGGAGCTGCTTTCCCCTCCTGAGCCGCCGGACAGTTTGCCAGAATCTCTTCGAGGCCGACCGAAAGTCTTGTTCCATGGCCTCACCAAACTCCTCCCATACCCGGGTTTTTGCTTCAGCAACCACCCGAGCTGCACTCCGCTTGGCCTGCTGGTACACCTCAGCTGTTTCGGGAGTCCCACAAGCCAACCAAGCTTGACAGGACTCCTTCTTCAGCTTAACGGCCCCCCTCACCACTGGTGTCCACCACTTGGTTTGGGGGTTGCCACTACAAGATGCACCGACAACCTTGCGGCTGCAGCTCTGGGCCGCCGCTTCAACAACAGAGGTGGAGAACATGGCCCATTCAGACTCCATGTCTCCAGACTCCCTCGGAATGTGGTTGAAGTTCTTCTGGAGGCGGGAGTTGAAGACCTCCCGGACAGGGGCCTCAGCCAGACGTTCCCAGCACACCCTCACCGTACGTTTGGGTCTACCAGGTCTGAATGGCTTCCTCCCCTGCCATCAGCTCCAACTGACCACCAGGTGGTGATCAGTTGACAGCTCTGCACCTCTCTTTACCCGAGTGTCCAAGACATACAGTCGCAGGTCTGATGACACGATAATAAAATCGATCATCGACCTGCAACCTAGGGTGTCCTGGTGCCAGGTGCACATATGGACACCCTTATGCTTGAACATGGTGTTCGTTATGGACAAACTGTGGTTAGCACAGAAGTCCAATAACTGAACACCACTCGGGTTCAGATTGGGCAGGCCGTTCCTCCCAATCACCCCCCTCCAGGTTTCACTGTCATTGCCCATGTGCGCATTGAAGTGCCTCAGTAGGACAATGGAGTCTCCAAGAGGAGCAGCCTCCAGCACCCCATTCACAGACTCCAAAAAGGGTGGGTACTCTGAAACATCATTTGATGCATAGGCACAAATGATGGTCAGGACCCGTTTCCCAACCCGAAGGCGCAGGGAAGCAACCCTTTCATCCACCGGGGAAAACTCCAATATAGAGGCAGCAAGGTGGGGGGATACAAGAATACCCACCCCTGCTCATCGCCTCTCGCCCGGGGCAACTCCAGAAAAGGCCAAGTTCCAGCCCCTCTCCAGGAGACTGGTTCCGCAACCAGAGCTGTGTGTTGATGTGAGGCTGACTATATCTAGCCGGCATCTCTCAACCTCGTACACCAGCTCAGGCTCCTTCCCCACCAGAGAGGTGACATTCCACGTACCAAAAGCCAGTTTAGAAAGCTTGGGATCAGTCCGCCAAGGTCTCCGCCTTTGACCGCCACCTAATCCACATAGCACCAGACCTCCATGATCCCTCCTGCAGGTAGTGAGCCCACTGGAGGGCGGACCCATGTAACTCCTTCGGGCTGAGCCCGGCCGGGTCCCATGGGTGGAAACCCGGCCACCAGATGCTAGCCATCTAGCCCCTGCCCCAGGCCTGGCTCCAGGGTGGGGCCCCGGTAACCCCATACCGGGCGGGGTACATTGAATCCTTGATATAGTATTTATCATGAGAGTCTGTTGAATCGTTCTTAGTCTGGCCCTTCACCCAGGACCAGTTTGTCTTGGGTGACCCTATCAGAGGCAAATTGCCCCGGACAACATAGCTCCTGGGATCACTGGGGCACGCAACCCCCCCACCACCACCACCACCACCACGATAAGGTGATGATCCATGAGGGGGTACCCAGATTTCCAGGGACCCTTAACAGATTCCCCCTGACATTTCTTCCTCCTCAGACATTGGGAAGTGGGTTGGGGAAACTGTTATAACACCTGTTGTCGTCGAGTCATTTTGACACAAAGACAACAGGAGGATCCTCAGCGCAATATGTGTGTATTGTACCTTGGAGGTTATAAATTGGAAATAAAAGGCTTTTATATTGCGCAGCTCTGTGTGTTCCTCCTGGCTGTCGTGCGTAATTTGAATTCTGATACAGATGTGGTCTGTAACGTATAAATTCAGCAGTAAGATTGGAGTGGTATTTAGTGGTGTTTATTTACTTTGTTTATTTTACTCTATGTGGATTGCTGATGGCTTTCTTTCACAGCAGTGTCTCAGCCCCCACCCCACCCCAGCAACACTGTCATTTAATAGTGATCCGTCTATTGACTTTAACTTTAATGGCAGACCATTTTATTTTATTTCAGTCAGAGCCAGCTGCATTAACTGTTATTGTAACATGGTCCACTCAGTAAACTTACGTTTGTTGTTGATTCTGGAGGGTCAGAACATAATAAAATATTTTTTCTGTTTTTTCTGTTCTGCAAGTAACATCACTGATGCTGAAAGTAACAAGTCCATCATATATATACAGTATTCAAATGTATTATAATCTTTTTTTTTTTTTTTTTCAAACACGTTTTGCTGCAGGCCACTTAAAAATGGCCACATTTGGCCCCTGGGCTATAGTTGGGATACCTCTGCCCTGAAGAGACGATGTACAAAAAAAACAAAAAAAAACACGCATGTGGAAAATAATCTTAAAAGGAAAAACTATTTTTGAAGGAGATGTTTCGCTATGATCAGCTGAAAACGAAAAAAAATTGTGAGAACTTAAACCCAGAAGTTTGCACATGAGGGGAAAGGTATATGTGTGTGTACTGTGGAAAGATCAGAGGTCATCCAAAAGCTTGTGTGTTTATGTGCTTCAGAAGTAGCACAGTAGTGAGGACAGAGGTTGGAGGTCAAAAAAGAGAGAGATGGCTGAGGCAGATTAAACAAAGACACACTTGTTCACGTTTTGGCATCACAATCTATTCTCCAGACTGATAAAGCACAAATCTGAACATCTTGTTCGATACAGCCACAGATGAACCCTAAACAATTCATTTATGATCTGTAATTCTTTCACTCATCTTTGGCACAGTCCCATCTTTCTTCCTACAGAAATCAGAATCAGGCGAGTCCCATCAGTAGCAACACCTCCCACACAGATATTCACAAATACACACAAAACTTACCGCTCCCGGACAAACTCGGCAAACTCCTTGGTTGCCAGCTGGCCATGTTTCATGTTGTGGTAGAGCATGTCAAAGCCGGCATTCTTCTCCCCCTGCAGAGGTACAAATACATCACCCATGTACCTCCTGTTAGCACCAAATCGAGAAGTGGCAAACCAAAATAAAGAAAGACAGATTTGCCAGTTGGCATTTTAGTATCCCTCTTTTCTAGGTTTGCAATCCATCACATTTTTTTTCTCGTTTTAGACTGCTAAAACCGACAACTAAAACTTCAACAGGATGAGAAACTCACTTCATTTTAGATTTGACCATTTTATAAATAGATGACTATAGAAAAGGTCAAAATGTAAATAAAGTGGAGATTTTCAAACGCCCCTCCCCCCCAAAAAAATGCAAAGATTAACTGAAGATTTAATTATGTTTTTTTTTTCCTTTATTGGACAGACACAGTGAAGACAGAAACCGAAAATACAGGCAAAATGAGAAACATTTTACACCTCTCCATGAGATACTGCTCTGGCTGGGAAGCGAAACATGAATCACTGCATCAATATGATCCCATATTATGCATCGTAACCATTAGGCTACAAGGATGGCAAAAAGGTGGTTTCATATTAGCAAATTCACACCAACAATCATGTGGGTGAAAAGATGAGCTTTGCAAAGACCACAATCTCAGCAAACTGTGGTGTAGAAAATACACACAAGGACCAATGAGATCTTGCAGCACAGTCCACAGTCAGTTGTCTGAGGCGCGGGACATGTTTTTGGGCGTTTCCAAGTTAATTTTGCTATTACAGCAATGCAAAAACTAATTGTGCTCCAGGTGAAAAGTGCAAAGAGGCTGTCCTAATGCTATTAATTATTCAGGTGTGTTTGGGGTGTAATGTGAAATAAACCAATCACAGTCTTTGCTCTCATTCCCTTTAATAAACAAGAGTACAAGATCAAAAGCTTAATACTAATATAACTGCATTTAAAGGGGAGGATAAATTCGTTTTGCTCTGAGGACAATGCAGGCTAATTAACAAAGTGAAAATGCGTTTAAGGGCAAGGCACTTTAAGGAGCTTTTGACCCTCCTCCACCACCCTGCTAGCACTAGGGAGACTCGATCATAATTACGATACGATAATACTTTGTTAGAAGCATGTCTTGAATTTGTTTTGCATCATTACAGCTTAACATTGCAGCAACACATATAACATCAAACATTATAAACCTATACATCACCCACCTACAGTCGTCCACAAACTGCAAACATTCATGTCATGACAAGACAAACACACAACGCAAGAGCAACTGAAGATGATGATTAAAGCTCCTTGTTGAATCTCAGAATTGATTGGTGCACAAAAGAATTTTTCAGTTTAACCTTATTGAACTGTGGAACTCTGCATCTCTGGCCTAATGACAGCAGCCTATATTCAATATTCAGGATATGTTCAGGATCAGATGCAATGTTTTTGGTTAGTCTTAACATGTTGTTGTGGTAGGATGATTCATAAAGTTTTTGTACAGGTCAACCTATAATCTTAGAACAGACTTTCATTTGATGAAACAGTTTTGATTTATAAGCAATGAATAAACTTTTATAACATGTAGTATTACAATATTGCAGAACACTCATAATTTTAGAAGTATAAAATAAAAGAAGAATTTGTGACTTTCGGTTATGGCGGCCACGTAGGAAGACGTGTTTCACACTGCTCTGCTCCGAAAAATAAAAAGTTTACTAAAACTCTCTTAATTGGAACAAAAACCCATCCCAGCGTTTTGGCGCGGATACGGTAAAGACCAAGGTTGGGAAATTAGGTGGAGGAAAAGGCAACCCGACAAAACAATCCAAACTAACGGACTTCAACGCTCAAGGCAAGGCAGGGAAAACTCCAGCGACAATGGCGGAGGATGGAGCCAGCGGCGGAGCAGGAACTGCTGAAGAGGGGACAAACGCAGTGCTCACTGCCATCAGCTCCATGAGAACAGAGTTTTCGTCTAAATTTGATGGGATTATAGCAGCGATAGAAGGAATGAGAAAGGAAATAAGCAACTGTATGGAGCGACTATCGCAGGCGGAGCTCCGAATTTCAAGCGCTGAAGATGACGTCACCAGCCTGCAAATTAAGCTGCAAACACTGGAATTAAAATGGAAACGTCTGGAAGATAACGTCCTAGACTTGGAATCCCACTCGCGACGGAATAATTTGAGGCTGGTGGGCCTCCCGGAGGGAGCGGAGGGACGGGACCCATGTTCCTTTTTGGAAAAATGGATTCCAGAAGCGCTGAACAACACGGATCTGCAGTCATTGGTTGTTTTAGAGAGCGCTCACCGAATCGGCTCACCGAGAGATAATAAGACACCACCGAGGACGCTGATTATGAAGTTCCTCAACTACAGAGACAAGATGACAGTCACCAATGCGGCGCGAGCTAAAGGGGAAATTAAATACCAGGATCAACAGGTGCGGTTCTACCCAGACTTCGCCACAGGAATACAACAATTAAGGAGGCAGTTCGACCCCGCCCGCAAAGAGCTGCGCAACCTCGGGATTCGTCATGGAGTGATTCATCTGGCAAGACTGCTGGTCACATATAAGGGGAGAACCCACACCTTCAAGACCCCTCAAGAGGCGCAGGAGCTCATCAAGCAAATCCAAAAGGAAACTGGTGGGAGCTAAGCATGAACATGACAAAGGTAGAACTTTTAAGCATATGTACAGACAAGTGATTGATCTGAAACATATAACATGTCTACAAAATACACACTGTATTAAAAAAAAAGTTATGATGTACAAAGTTGCTATAAAACTTTGAAGTTATGTTGAAAAAACTACAGAAGAGAGTTAATGTCATAAAAATAGTAGTCGAGTCAGGGTGATTGAGAGGAGAAAGAGAGAGTGGTTTGACTGATCCTCGCAGGTGTGGAACAGTCACTAGCTATAACGGGAGACGGAATATTTTGATTTTGGGGGGGATTACCATGAATGTGGGGAAAGGGAATTTGTTTTTGTTTAGTTTGCAGGATGAATGTTCTATCATCCATGTTTTTGCTTCTCTGTAAGAGTATGTTCATATTGCAAGGTAATCTCAAACTCCTTATTGATCATAGATCAAAGCGTTAATCTTAATTTAACTTCATGGAATTGCAGAGGTCTACAAAATCTTAAAAAACTTAAACAAGTTATGAATAAAATAAAAGACATAGATTCAAAAATTGTATTTTTACAAGAAACTCATCTATAAGAGGAGGATGTAAAAAGAATTAGGAGAAGATGGCAAGGTAATGTGTTCACCTCATCATTTTCATCCCGAGCTAGGGGAGTTATGATTCTCATACATAAAACAGTCCCATTTCAAATGAAAAATGTAATTAGAGACAAATTTGGAAGATATCTAATCATCCAAGGATCTTTGTTATTAGAAAATATAAATCTGGTGAACTTATATGGCCCCAATATTGATGATCAAAACTTCTTTGTTAATTTATTCCTCACTTTATCATCACTTACAGGGCAACATATAATAGCAGGGGATTTTAATTGTACATTGAATCCCAGTATAGATAGATCAACAGGACTGGACTGTACGCACAATGGATGTAGGATGACCATTAATCATTTTATGAAAGAATTGAGATTGCTAGATATATGGAGAGAAATGAAACCACAAGTCAAAGCCTATTCTTGTTATTCTAATACCTATAAGACATTCTCACGTATTGACTATTTTTTGATCTCTACAGAATTAAGGTCCAAGATTCAAAACTGTTTCTATGATAATATTGTGATCTCTGATCATGCACCCTGCTGTCTAGTATATGTAGATAAGAAATTGACAAAGGACCCAGTTAGGTGGCATTTTCAACATAAATGGCTTCAGGATGAGGAATTTGTTAAGTACATAGAAAAACAGATAGATGAGTTCTTTGATATCAATACTACACAAACAACGGCATGTATAAAGTGGGAGGCTTTCAAAGCTTTTATTAGGGGGCATATTATTAGTTATACAGGTTCAAAATCTAAGAAGACCCGAGAGGAGAGAGTCCAATTGGAACGTAAAATAAAAATCCTTCAAGAAAAGGTGTATGCAGGAAGTAACCCACAGTTAGAGAACGAATTACTGACTCTGAGAGCTGAATATGACAAAAAATCAGCGAATAGAGCTGCCTCGAGTCTTCGAAGATTGAAGCAAACTTTTTATGAACAAGGTGAAAAATAAGGAAAATTATTTGAAAAATCAGGAAAATTATTGACATGGCAGATTAAACAATTAGAATCTAAAACACCAATTACCAGTATTATAAGTAACGGACAGGTAGTTATAGATCCTTTAGAAATTAATAGTGCCTTTAGAGATTATTATGGAAAACTATATGATACAAAAAATGAAACTGACTTAACAAAACTAAATGAGTTTTTGGGTGGATTATCTATATCATGTATTCCAAATGAAAACAGGGAGATACTGGAGTCTAAAATTTGTCAAGAAGAAGTTGGGCAAGCCATTGATAATATGAAATCAGGGAAAAGAGCAGGACCAGATGGTCTTCCAGTTGACCGCTATAAAAAATTTAAGACTAAATTAATAAAACCACTGTTGGAAATGGTTTTAGAAGCATTTAAAAATGGTAATTTACCACCATACATGAATAATGCCTTAATTATACTGTTGCTAAAACCAGGTAAACCCCCGAATAAATGTGAAAACATGAGACCAATAAGCCTATTAAATGCTGATCTTAAAATAATCTGTAAAATTTTAGCAAAACGACTACAAGAAATATTACCAAATATTATTAACCGAGATCAGAATGGCTTTATAATGGGAAGACAAGGCTTCCATAATGTAAGAAGATTATTTAATATTATTTATTCCAATAAAGAAGCACCGGATACAACTCTCCTATCATTGGACGCCGAAAAGGCCTTTGATAGGGTCGAATGGCCCTATCTTTTTGAAGTCCTACAAAGGTTTGGACTTGGAAATAATTTCATAAAATGGGTCCAGATAATATACAATAATGCTACAGCAGAAATCCTAACAAACAGCAATATCTCAAAATCAATAAAAATCAATAGAGGATGTCGACAAGGCTGTCCACTTTCACCCTTATTGTTTACTATGGCAATTGAACCTTTAGCGATGGCAGTACGTTTACATCCACAAATATATGGAATTAAAGTCGGCGGCGGCGGCCTCCGTCGGTCTATGATGACCATGGAAGAGAATCCTAAACGTCTACTCTGCTGGAACAGCACCGCCTGTGGCTGAACAGGCCGATGCGCACCGGTGTTCTACCTTCCAGCGTTGGGCGTTGGTAGGATTCAAGCCTGGCCAGGAAGATATGGAGGACAAGATGTTACCCATGCAGCATGTCCCCCCTCTCCACGTCACTGATGAATCCAAAGGAACAGCAGGGCTGCTATAGTTTGGCACCAGCGCCGTTACAGGAGCTGCCAGAACGATGTTGAGCACAACAGAGAACTGCCTTAGGGGCTCCGACTCCGGATTTTTCCTCAGGGTTGACTCCCGAAGCCTTTCCCGTGACCGGGTGTGCCGCAAGGCAGCGGAGGTTTGAAATCAGGGTTTACCTTCCCCTAGATGGGCTACCTTCCCAGGTTGACGAGCCACCATCTACCAGAAGCATCTGGTTTTAAGGCGCCAGAGATCCGCCCTCGCCCCTTCTCCTATTAGTAAAAGCAGTTCCGCCGGGCTTAGAGACTAAACCACACGGGCAGGCTAGGAGTTGGACTTAGCTGTCAGAGGCTTTTCGAGACGCACGCCGTAAGGAGCATTTGATGAGCACTGGGAGCTTAACCCCAGTGCCGTTCCTGGCTATGACAACCTTGGAACCAGAACCTTGAAACCAGAGCCTTGGGACTTCAATTTAAGTAGGACCAACAGAACATAAAATCTCCCTGTATGCCGATGATATAATTTTGTTTATGTCGAATTTTAAAAATTTAATAAAGAACTTTGGGGATATATCAGGATATAAAATAAACAAAACAAAATCTTCAATATTAATGCTAAATGAGACCCAGAGAAATCATCCAGCTCCTGAGGTAAACCAATTCAATGTTGTAAATCAGTTTAAATATTTAGGAATTCAAATTTTGCCTAAGCTAGAATCAGTCGTCAATGCCAACTATGAAGCCTTAATGACAGATATTAATGATTTACTTCAGAGATGGATGCCACTATCAATGTCGATGATCGGGAGAATTAATATACTAAAAAGTAATATCTTACCAAAAATACTTTATTTATTTCAAAACATTCTTTTACCACCACCTTCAGATCTACTCTCAAGAATTAAAAAAAAGTTAGTGGAATTTATATGGAACAATAGGAAGGCTAGATTATGTTTGTCCTTACTATATTTACCATTTGATCGTGGAGGTCTGAAATGTCAAAACTTTATGTTGTATTACTGGTCAGCACAACTGAGGTCTATGACATATTATTTTTCATCAAATGATCTTCCTCACTGGACTGAAATGGAATCATACAATTTATCTTTACCTCTTCCCTTATTCATATACTCAGACTCGGCTAAAAAACTACAGAAACAAGTTAAAAATCCAATTGTAAAGCACATGATCAAAATATGGTGTGAAACCAAAAAATATTTAAAAGAACCACACTCGAGACTTCCGGTCTGGACACCATGGTGATAGCAGCTTAACGCTGAAGCTCACAGACCCGATCCAGGAAAATACCTTGAAAATCAGATTTAACAAATTTTTGGAAGAGTGAAAATCAAAAGACAAAGTCATCATGCCTAAAGGAAAACAGGAGAAATCGACATTTACCAGGCCAGGACACGCATCGGCCGAAGAATCCGATCCGGAGGATTTCCATTCAGAAGACGAGGAGCTGAATGAAGCTAGCAAAAAGGTTAGCTTAAAAATGGTACTTAAAGAATTAAGACAATTTCGCCGAGAGTGTTGGGCCGAATTCCGTGAAATCAAAGAAGAAATAAAAAGGACAAACAGCAGAGTGGACCAGGCCGAGGACCGAATCTTGGAAGCAGAGGAAAGAATAAAAGGGCTGGAAGATACCGTGCTGGATCTACACAAAAGACAGTCAAGTCTGGAGGCTAAGCTAACCGACCAAGAAGGAAGACTACGAAGAGACAACATAAGAATTCATGGTCTGAAAGAAGGAGTCGAGGATGGTTTCACCACAATGGCGGCATGCGTGGAATCCTTACTGAGAGAGAAGGTGGATATTCCCCAAACCACCGACTTGAAGATAGAAAGGGCGCACCGTACATTAGCCCCTAGGCCGGCGGCGGAAGCGCCTCCACGATCGGTGGTGGTGAAGTTTTCCAACTCCAAAATAAAAGAAGAGGTTGTAAGACTGGCCTGGCAGAAAAAAGGATTTATGCACCAAGAGAGAAAAGTTTTCATGGAACATGATTACGCCCCGGAGGTCCTTAAAAAGCGTCGGGAATACAACAATGCTAAAAAGGTATTACGAGAGAAAAAACTGCACTTCCAGATACCATTTCCGGCGAAGCTGAGGGTTTTTTACGGCGATGAGACATGTCTCTACAACTCAGCAGAAGAAGCAACCACGGATATGGCGAGGAGAGGGCTCCCGGTAACGGTGTATAAACCCACAGCAGACCCGATCGAAAGAATCAAGGCTCAAACGTAGTCCACATAGAGACCCTCAAAATCCACGGGCCAGCAGCGGGAAACCCAGCACCAGAGCTACAAGGAAAAACTGGCCGTTTACAGGAGGGAATAACGATATTTTTAGTCAATCTGCACATCCAACCCCCCTCCTACAAGGTAACAAACATTAAAGGAGATGCAGAATCTGCAAGTGGTAAAACATTTCATGGAACAGTCATAATATTAGAAACAAGTCTTTAAAAAAAAAAAAAACTTGTTAAAATAGAAATGTGACAATGAACCACATGATCTCTCCACACTAACAAATACTGTATTAACGTGAATGTTTGCTGTGATGGAAGTCAGTGTGGGATGTGACAAAAATGCTTTGTTTCCCTGACAAGCACTGCAGGATCCACAGAATAGCTGTGTGGTTCTATTCTGACACTTTAGAAAATTATATGAATGACTTTATAAATCACTGGTTTGAAAAAGCAATTTCAATATGACGAGATTTCGGCTCCTGTGGTCCATTTCACCAGTATCCACAATATAAATACTGAGAACGGCTAACCCCTGGCATGTGGAAACACATTCTAGCATTAAATTGCACACAATTTAATGCGCAGCACCAAAGTGCAGCACGTACACAAACCAGGACTTTAACCAGGATTAACATATTTCATCGTTTTGCTCTCACAAGCTAATACTTAGGAGAAAACAAGCGCGAATCAGCAGTTGGTACTATCTAGCTACTAGCTAAAACTCGTTAGCCAGCACAGAACAGCACTATATGGCTCAAAAAAAGTGAGCTTACCACCAACAGGATAAATAAGCGAATAGATGCACATTATTACAAATCACTCACCATCGATGGTTCTCTCACGTTCGTCTTCAGCTTGTCCGTAGTCCGGTTCTATGCTGGGCTGCATCTGTAACGAGGCAGGTCGCTCCTCTCACTGTGGATCTGCCACCAAGCAGAGAAAACTCCGCACCTCTTCGTTGGACCACGGTGTAGAGTTCCACAAAACCTACAACGCTGTCTGTATTAATATCGTATTTACTCCATGACCGAGTTAGTCCGTGAAATATTGCAAATGGCGGTCGTGTAGATTCATCAGAAGACGGTCGCTTTCGTGACGTTACGACCTGACCAATCAGCAGCGACCAGGCTGTTGACGTCACATCACGGCACGACTCAGCAGGGTTGTACCCTGCCCTTGAGCAGACACGAAAATAGCGCCTGTTAAACCGTGTTGGGGCTAGTGGAAAGAGTTACAAAGCGTGCTGAGCTGTGCCGTGTTGGGCTAAGCGGGGCTAGTGGAAAAGGGCCTTAATGCTCTTAAAGGGTCATAAACGGCTTAACCAGACAGGTTTATGACTTTCGATGATTACCAGATCCTTTGTCCAGATATCATGGACCTAAAGAAATCATCTACAGCTCAACAGTACCTCCTAGTGGATACCTACGGAATGTGTTTCAGTATGTAGGATCTGACTATTAATTTGTTCTAAACATTAAGTTTCTTTCAGCTTATCCTCTCCCCCCCGGATCCTAAGGACACTGAAAATCATCCTTTTTATCACCAACCATGGTTTGCCGTACTACATTAAGCTTTGATCTAAATATGAATGCATGTATTATAATTATGTATAAGAAATGTTATGTTCATGAGTGTTATTCAAACAATTGTAATATTAGAGTAATGGTATAAATGCATGATCACCAAATATTAGCCAAGTAATTTAATTTAGTTAGATCTTATATCGAGCACCTAATTTTATAAGAACTGAATGAGTGTTGATTCTTCTCTGCAATTTTCATGGGATGGTGTCTTCGTTTGATTGGCTGCTCTCAGACAAAGAAACGTTTTCACATTGGATGACAGCCATTTCAAACTGCTTTTTATAAAGTCGATTGGTCCGTCTTCCGACCGGCCCATAAGATTATGACTAAAGGCGTGTTCAGTTAAAAAGGAGTAGGAGCTGCCCTGCATGTAAGTTAGAAATGAGAAAGACAATGTAAGACAGACAGAGAAAGAAATAAAGAAAAGTAGGAAAGGTGGAAAGAAAGAGAATTGAAAGAATGGGACAGAGTAAGATTTAGATCAGCAAGAGAAAAAAGGCAAGAAAAAATGCAAGAAAGAGAAAAGAATATTAAATGTTAGATCAAAAGAGACAGAATGAGATCAGAGAAGTCTGGGAAGATTTTATTCCACCGTTTCAAGGTTCCGTGTAGTTTTATTTTATCTAAATTGTTCTGTGTGAAGTTTGTCAAATCCTGCATTAGTTTTTCTGGTTACTGAGGAGAAATCACCTTTTTCTTTAGAGCTCGCTTTCTCAGAGAATCAAATTCTCAAACTTTTTTCCTTCACCTCAGAAGCCATTCTTATCCTAGTAAATGTTTTTCTAATTTTTTTTATGACTTTTCACACCGTTAAAGTGGACCTTTAATTTTCCTAATTTAAAGTGAACAGAGACTGTGAGTTTTTTTGGACTCTCTTTCCGGCCTCATACCCGCCTGACTGAGACGTTTCTCCTTCAGTTTTCTTGGTCTATCCCGCTACTAGAGACCTCAAAATTCGGACTCTTTTCCAATGACTTGTCACGCCGCTCGGGGACAATTATTCTGCTGCCCCTGTCCTGTACGAGCCCCTGGCTGGGTCTACGCTTCTGACGGCTGTGAGGAAGCAGCAGCCGCTTTCTCCCGATGTCCTGAGTCTAAACTCGGCCGGCACCGACCCGCTGAACACGTGGACCTTCAGCTGTCTGTAAGTGAGACACTTCCTATCTGCTGGGTTAAAACGTGATGTCCGAACAATAAAATTACAATTGAATATAACCCGTATTTCAGGGTACAGTTAGTCTCTCAACTACGGATAAAGCTATAAACTGAAGGAAGACTCTTAGTCATTTTTAAGTAACTGCCCTTCATTTTTGTAGATTAATTCAGAAGTTCATTTTTAGATAATCAGCTTATGAATTTTCCCCATAAAATTGCGTTCTGTTTTGTTGGACATTTCAGCCTCATTTACCGTTGAAATATAAGTCTGGTTTCTCTTTGGTTCCACCAAGGTCTAACGCTAGATTTTATGTTCAGGAAAACAATAACAGTTGATGTGATATCGGACGCCTGTTATCATTTGAATCTGTTTATCCATCATTTGAATGCCATATCATGTAACCTGAATGAGTTTAATAAAAGGGTGAATGAGAGAAGTTGAAGCGTGTTCCTTTCGCATATATCTGCTTCTTAGATCACGACAGGAGAAGAACTCCCTTAAATTTTGAGACTGATCCATTAAGTAATTGAAGGTACAAAATTAATTAAAACTAAGTTTAATGTTAGGACTGGTGCCCCCTTTTACGAGTGCTTATTTATTTTATTTAGCGGGTGCAGAAGTGATGGCTTAACTCCGCCCCCTTTCACACCCACTATTAAATAAAGTAAATAATTCCTGTACCTTATTACAATATTTTATTATATATTCTCCTACACAACACAGACTGGACATGACAATCCTTATGTGATTTTACATGTCATCTTGTATATATGTTTGGAGTATTTCTTCCTTTAGTTTTTGTTTAAATTGTCCAAGCGTTGTACATGATTTTAATTCAGGTCCAAAAGCATTCCATAATCTGACTCCTTGCACTGAAACACAGTGTTGCTTGGTGGTAGTTCTCACAGAAGGTTTTTGAAATATACATGTTCCTCTGAAATGATATTGTTTCTCCCTTATTTGGAACAACTTTTGGATATTTGCGGGCAGTGATAGATTCTTCACTTTAAACATTATTACTGCAGTTTTAAAGTCAACCAGATCTTTCAACTTGAGAGCTTTTAATTTAAGAAAAAGTGGGTTTGTCGGTTCCCTGTAAGCAGCTTTGTTTATTATTCTAATAGCTCTCTTCTGAAGCATAAAGACTGGATATATGTTTGTTTTATATGTATTTCCCCATACTTCAGTACAATATGTCATGTATGGGAGTATTAATGAATGATACAGAATATATAGTGTGGGTTGATTCAGCAAATATTTCACTCTGTGTAGTACTGCAATTGATTTAGATATTTTACCTTTAATATAATTAATATGTGACTTCCAACACAGTTTATTATCAATTATTACTCCAAGAAATTTAGTTTCGGATACCCTTTCAATCTCTATACCATTTAAACTGAGTTTAGATACTAAGTTGTTGTTATGGTTGTTAAAAACTATAAATTTTGTCTTACTTAAATTGAGCGTTAATTTGTTTGAATCAAACCACAGTTTAAGCTTTCCTAATTCCTTTCCGAGTGTATCCAAAAGTTGTTCCAAATTGCTTCCACTGCATAATAGATTAGTGTCATCGGCAAACAATATTAAATCCATTTTTTCCGAAACTTTACATATATCATTTATATACATATTGAATAACGGTGGCCCCAAAACTGAACCCTGTGGGACTCCACAAGTAACCTTCAGTAACTGTGAGTTTTTGTTACCAACACATACATACTGATATCTATTCTTTAAGTAACTACATAACCAGGACAGTGCTACCTCCCCAATACCACAATTTTGTAGTTTCTTTAATAATAAATTATGATCCACTGTATCAGATGCTTTTTTAAGATCCAGGGATACCCCAACTGAGTACTCTTTATTTTCAATGGCGGTTGATATTTTTTCTATAAATTCCATTAGAGCAAATGCAGTTGTCCTCTTGTGTCTGAACCCATATTGCTGCTCACACAATAAATTATTCTTCATTATGAAGTTGTCAATTCTCTCACAGAATATTTTTTCAAGTATCTTGGAAAATTGCGGCAATAGTGAAATTGGTCTATAGTTTGAAAGCTCCCCTCTGTCACCCGTCTTGTATATCGGAATTACTTTAGCCATTTTCATTGCATTGGGAAATATACCTGTTTGGAGAGACAGGTTACAAATATACGTCAGTGGTTTCACAAAGCATTCAATAATAGTTTTGACTAAGAGCATGTCAATACCATCACAGTCTGTAGATGTTTTACTTTTAAACGATTTAACAATTTCAATAACCTCTCTCTCGTCTGTGTTCTTTATGAAAATGGAGTCTTTTATAGCAGTGTTTTTGCTTATTGTATCACCCATAGGTGCCGTAACGGGTATTTCTCGAGCCAAATTAGGACCAATGTTAACAAAAAAGTTATTAAATTCATCTGCAGGTAAAACTGCATTCACACTCTGAGTCGTTTTACTATTTTTTGAAAAATTGGTTGGGTAGCTTGTATTTCTGTTTTTATTTCCAAGAATATTGGAATATTGGAATATTTTTTTTTTCTTTTTTTCTCTGTGACATTTTGTCTTAGATTTGTTTTGAATAGTAACCGCTTAACTTAGCTTAGTTTTCTTTTTTTTTCTCTCAGTCACATTTTGTCTTAGCTTTGTTTTAAATTGTAATCGCTCTTGTCTTGTTTTCTCTTTTTTCTCTTTTGAATTCTTGGATGGAATATGGGTGGGCAATATAAGCTGCGGCTTCAGCCATCACCCATTTCGGATAACTCACGTGGAATTGTATAGAAGAAGGAGTCTTTGTCTAATTTGACCTTGTTGTTATATTATACAGTTTCTTTTTTTTTTCCACAATATCTTTATTGAACCTTTTTTTTTTTTTAACAAACATGATACAAACAATCAAACACTAACGCTAAAGTACTACAAAAAAAAAAAAAAAATGCACTAAAAACACCAACAACCACCAACAAAATCAAGTCTTCAACAATGCTCCTCTGTTTAGTCTAGACAATCCAATACATAAGTATACATATTATGTTCACCAGTTTGGAATTTACAAGGTCCACACACATCATTCACCTTCTTCTTCAAGAGTTATGTTTAAATTTTTTACATAATCAATAAAAGGTCTCCATATATTCTCAAACACAATTTCCTTTGATTTCAGTATATATGTTATTCTTTCTAATGGAAGGTTTGTTAACATCTGTCTTAACCACTGAGTCACATCTGGTCTATGAGTCTTTTTCCATAATAGTGCAATACATTTTTTGGCATTAAGCAAACTGAGGTCTATGAATGTTCTTTCACTTTTATTAAAATTATGCTTTTCTGGGTACAGACCCAACAAAAACAGTTTAGGATTCAGTATGATTTGTTTTGAGATTATTTTTTCAATTGTTACCCTCACCTCTTCCCAAAACATTCTTATTAATCTACATTCCCATAAACAATGAAATAGGGTTCCTTTACTTTCCATGCATTTTGTGCATGTATCTGGTATATTTTTGTTATATCTATTTAACTCCTCCGGTGTAACATACATCCGCATTAACCATTTGAAATGTATCAATTTAAGGCGTGCATTTATTGATTTGGTTTGAGCTTCTGTACAAGCCAATTCCCATTGTTCCTCCGAAATTTCAATTTGCAGATCTTCTTTCCAGTAGTTTAATCTTTTCAGTGAATTTTCCCTTGAAGATAGTGTCAATGAGTTATAAAACTCTGAAATAATACCCTTTCTTTTACTATCTTTCATCATCATTTTTTCCAAGGATGAATAAATAGGTCGAGTGAGAGCTTTATTTTGATTTGATCGAATAAAGTTTCTAAGTTGAAGATATTTAAAAAAATGTGTTCTATTGAGATTAAATTTGATCCTCAGTTCTTCAAAAGACATTATGTTATCTGCACATGGCAAATATAAATCCTGAATCTTTTGTATCCCTTTTAAATTCCATACTTTAAATACAGCGTCCGCTCTCCCTGGTTTAAAATATTGATTACCCCATATTGGACTAAATTGTGACAATAACTGTGGTTCTTTTAAATAGTTTTTAGCTTCACACCATATTTTGATCATATGCTTTACAAATGGATTTTTAACTTGTTTTTGTAATTTTTTTGCCGAATCTGAGTATATACAGTTTCTTTTAACCTGTACTGTACTATCCGAAATAAATTCATTCATTCATTCATTCATTCATTGTTAAGTATTGTCCATGTATTTTTAATATTGTCTCTGTTTTTCTCCAGTTCTTTACTGTAATAGTCTCTTTTACTACATCTCATACAACTAGGAAAATACCGGTCGCTATGGAGGGTGAGAATATGTATGGGCACATAATCATACCATGTAGGATAACTAAGTGGACGGTTGTGCTGTTTCATCCCATCTAGCAACAATGCTCTGCACTGTGTGTGTTTATACATTTACATATTTATTCCATCTAGCTACAATGCTCCGCACTGGGTGTGTTTATGTTTATATTTATATATCTATATATTCATTCCATCTAGCTACAATGCTCCGCACTGTGTGTTTATATATCTACATATTATTCCATCTAGCTACATTGCTCTGCACTGTGTTTATATATTTACATATTTTTTTTTCCACCTAGCTGCAATGCTCCGTACTGTGTGTTTATATACTCATATATTTATCCCATCCAGCTACAATGCTCTACACTGTGCGTCTGTGTGTGTGTATATATATATATATATATATATATATATTTATAGTAATATGTACATATGTATATTAGCTGCTCTTGCTTACTTGCTTTTTTTCCCTTGCCTTCTGATTGTTGCTCTGAGTGTTGCTATCCCTGTGCTGTTGCAATCCTGGAATTTCCCTGTTGTGGGACTAATAAAGGCCTATCTTATCTTATCTCATTATACTGTATATGTCAACTTGTTTTTGTATGTTTTATACTGCTGCTCTGCTTCTTTTGTCCTTTTCTTTAGAAAAGCTTTATATAATGAATTTTTCTTTTTACACGCCTTTTGTAATCCTTTGGTTAACCATGGCTTATCCACAAATTTATGTTTAAGCTTTTTCTTTACTAATGGGCAATTTTTTTCATCAAGAGTGGTTATAATGTTTATAAATGTGTCATAGGCTTCATTTACATCTGATACATAGACTTTTGTCCAGTCTTGCTTCAGCAAGTCTTCTTTAAAAGAACTGATTGCATTTTGTGATTTGTATCTGAAAGATTTAAAAAAAAAATAAAATTCTGTATTATATATTTAGTAAAATATACTATTATGTATATTATATTAATTATAATTATAATATTAATTATATATTATTAATATATACTATGCATTAATATTTAGTAGAAAAGCCTATGTTGGTAATAACCGCTTCCAGATGCCTCCTGTATGGAGAAACTAGGCACAGGCATTGCTCAGGAGTGATTTTAGCCCATTCTTCCACACAAACGGTCAAATCTTCAAGGTTTTGTGGGTGTCTTCTATGAACTCTGATCTTCAGTTCATTCCATAGATTTTCAATTGGATTCAGGTCAGGTGCCTGACTGGGCCATTCTAGCAGCTTTATTTTCCTTCTCTGGAGCCAGTTGAGCATTTTCTTGGCTGAGTATTTGGGATCACTGACTTGCTGAAATGTCCACCCTCATTTCATCTTCAGCATTTTGGCAGATGGCAACAGGTTCTTATCAAGGATGTCTCTGTGCATTTGTCCATTCATCTTTCCTTCAATTATATGAAGTCTGTCTGTACCATGTGCTGAAAAAACCCACACCATGACGGGATGTGCAGTGCCATTTCTCCTCCAAACATGTTGCGTTGTGGCATCCAAAAAGTTCAATTTTGGTCTCGTATGACCAGACTATATTCTCCCAGTATTTTACTGGCTTGCCCACATGTTGTGCAGCAAACCTTAAATGAGTTTCAACATGCTTTTTCTTCTGCAGTGGAATCTTGCGAGGTGAGTGGGCATAGAGCCCATGTCGTTTGAGTGCATTTCTTATTGTTTTCTTTGAAACAGCAGTTCCTGCTAACCCCAGGTCTTTCTGGAGCTCTCCACGAGTGGTCTTTTATCTCTTGGATAACTTCTGATAATTCTTTTGACTCCTCTGTCAGAAATCTTGTGAGGTGCTTCTAGTCGTGGCCAATTTATGAGCTTCATCCTACATAAATTTTATCCTTCAATGTCTCCAATCAGTAAGAAATGTAAATCACATAATGGTACACTGTTGCGTTTATTTTGGGACTGTCCACTTATCTCCTCTTTCTGGTCAAGTATTTTTTTTTCCCAAAGCATATCACAGGAATCTTACACTGGATAGAGATCTCACCATACTTGGCTGTTTCACTGGACTCTTTAAAGCTACCATAACATATTCAGATGGCCCTACTGATGGGCATGGTTCTTGCAGAAAAAACTAATTCTCAAAAACTGGAAATCATCAAATGTCCCGAGTTTAAGAAACTGGCTGCAGGAGCTTGTTTCAGTCATTTACATGGAAAAACTAAGACCAAATACTCAAAGATCAACACAAATAGGAGGAATCCTGGGGCCCCATCTTGCAAATATTGGAATTTGTGTGAATGTTCTTGCATGAAATCATCATACTGTTTGGTAGTTTGTTTGATTTTTTTAAATTTTTTTTTGTTTCAGGCAGATGTGAGAGTATGTATTGTATTCAATATGTGTCTGTGACACACATTTTTTGTAGTTGTGATTATGGTTGCAACTGTTTGCACCCTTGTCGTGTGTGTGTGTGGGGGGGGGGGGTGATAATTAATATGTAGCTGAATTGTGGTAGGTTTTGGGTTTGGGTGTTTTTGTTTTTTCTTTGTGTCATAGGTTAACTAAAAATGTTAATAAAAAAGAACTTTAAAAAATTATCTTAGTCATCCTAATAATCATCCCTGTTACCACCTGGTTCACCAGTCCACAATATACCTCGCATTGCTCCAGCCCATCTCCCAGTGATTTTGCCGTGATTCCGCAGCAGGTCGCCGGTGTGCCAGTCATGGCAACTCAAGGCTGCTGGCTCTCATGGCTAGCTTCCCCACCCTCCTCCGGGGCTCTACTCTCACAGGCAATGTAGAGGAGCCGCTTTGTGACGGGGCATCCCCCAGCTGGACGTGGGAGAGGAGCAGAGTCCCGCGGAGCGAGACATTGCACTTTGCGATTTCGTGGCTCAGCAGCTCAGCCAGCAGCCTCGGGTTGCAGTAACTGGTATGTTACCCGGTGCTGGTGATTTGTTGTGGCATCTCAGCGAGGTTGGTAGGAGATGGGCCGGAGTGACGTGAGATACACAAACGGCTGTGGATCAGTGAACCAGTGATGCTCATCCAAGCTAGAAGGAGGCTAGAAGCTAGTCAACTAATGGCTAACTGACATATTAGGGAGGGCGGAGTTGAATAGTTGAAGGATGTTTCTTAAAGTGACAGGCTTTAAATCTCAGTGTTTCAAGAAAGCCAGGGAAAAACAAAACAAATTTGCTTCAATAATTAAAAAAATTGAAGAAAATGTGAACAAAATATGTCACAAACACTTCATTAAGACATGAGTGAGCTGTTAAAATGTGGAAAAAGTGCAATCAATGACCCCTTTAAAGATCAAAGAGCTCATAATAGACTACAGGCGGAACAAAAAGGGACATTCTGCTGCTAATCATCAGTGGGGATTGTGTGGAGAGGGTGTCGGACCTCCGCTTCCTGGGAGTCCACATTGAGGAGGGCCTGACCTGGAGTGTGAACGCCACTGAGCTGCTGAAAAAGGCCCAGCAAAGACTGTACTTCCTGAGGGTCCTCAGGAGGAACAATATCACCCAGAGACTGCTGGTGTCTTTTTATAGATACACCATTGAGAGGTTAATGACATACTGTATGTGAGTGTGGTATACCAGCTGCACAGTAGCTCAGAGGAAAGCACACCAGAAAGTCACTAACATGGCCCAGAAGATCGTTGGCTGCCCTCTCCCCACATTGGAACACCTGCATAGTTCCTGTTGTCTCAAAAAAGCTCAGAATATTATAAAGGACACTTCTCACCCTGGTCACTACCTGTTTGAACTGCTGCCATCAGGCAGACGATACAGAAAAATGAAAGTAAGGACAAACAGACTCAAAAACAGTTTTTATTCAACTGCAATAAATATAATAAATGCTGCTATAAAATAGTGAGATGCTGAAGGTGTATTAAGGGACTGTCCAATGGCAGGAATGTGTGATTGCATGTGTGTAGGTCTGTATGTCTGTGCTTGTTTTAGGACAGGAATGTTGACAATTCTCCCACAGAATTTAGAATTAAGTTTAAAATCCTTCTCCTGACTTACAAAGTTTTAAATAATTAGGCCTCCTGTTATTTTAAAGATTTGATACTACCTTATCATCCTAACAGAGCACTCCACTCCCAAAATGCAGAATTACTTGTAATAGCTAGAATCTCCAAAAGTACAATGGGAGGCAGAGCATTCGGTTGTCAGGTTCCTCTCCTTTGGAACCAGCTGCTAAGCTGGATTTGGGAGTCAGACTTGATCCCCGATTTTACGAATAGGGTTAAAACCTTCCTTTGTGACATAGCCTATACTTAGGATGGGATCCGATGACCCTGAACCCTCCCTCAGTTATGCTGCAAATAGGTTTAGACAGCTGGGGGACCTCCAACGATGCCCTGTGCCTCACTTCTTTCTTCACTCTATGAAATATTCTTGCTGGTCATTAACATCTGTTTGTGCTCTCCCATAGACTGAGTCCCCGTTGTGCTGTTTGCTATTCCCTCATCTCCCAGCCAGATGACTCCCCCTGCCCTGAGCCTGGTTCTGCTGGAGGTTTCTTCCTGTTAAAAGAGAGTTTTTCGTCTCCACCGTCACCAAGTACTTGCTCACAGGGGATCACCTGATTGCTGGGGTCTTTCTGCAATTGTGGGGTTTTCCCCTATAGTTTGACAGCGCTATAAGATGATTGTTGTTGTGAATCCCCAGGCTGGCAGGGGTAGGAACCTTTCTGTATGGAGTTTGAATGTTCTCCCTGTGCTGCGTGGGTTTACTCCGGGGGCTCCGGTTTCCTCCCACAATCCAAAGATATGCATGTTGGGTTAATTGGTTGTTCTAAATTGTCCCTAGATGTCTGGCTCCTATTGGCCCTTAGAGTAGAGGGTTAGTGCTAGTGAAGCGCTTTGAGTGGTCTCTGAGACTAGAAAAGTGCTATATACAGTGGGGCAAAAAAGTATTTAGTCAGCCACCAATTGTGCAAGTTCTCCCACTTAAAAGATGAGAGAGGTCTCCAATTTTCATCATAGGTATACCTCAACTATGTGAGACAAAATGAGAAAAAAAAAATCCAGAAAATCACATTGAAGGATTTTTTTTTTTCCACAATATCTTTATTGAACCTTTTTTTTTTTTTTTAACAAACATGATACAAACAATCTAACACTAACACTAAAGTACTACAAAAAAAAAAATGCACTAAAAACACCAACAACCACCAACAAAATCAAGTCTTTAACAATGCTCCTCTGTTTAGTCTAGACAATCCAATACATAAGTATACATATTATGTTCACCAGTTTGGAATTTACAAGGTCCACACACATCATTCACCTTCTTCTTCAAGAGTTATGTTTAAATTTTTTACATAATCAATAAAAGGTCTCCATATATTCTCAAACACAATTTCCTTTGATTTCAGTATATATGTTATTCTTTCTAATGGAAGGTTTGTTAACATCTGTCTTAACCACTGAGTCACATCTGGTCTATGAGTCTTTTTCCATAATAGTGCAATACATTTTTTGGCATTAAGCAAACTGAGGTCTATGAATGTTCTTTCACTTTTATTAAAATTATGCTTTTCTGGGTACAGACCCAACAAAAACAGTTTAGGATTCAATATGATTTGTTTTGAGATTATTTTTTCAATTGTTACCCTCACCTCTTCCCAAAACATTCTTATTAATCTACATTCCCATAAACAATGAAATAGGGTTCCTTTACTTTCCATGCATTTTGTGCATGTATCTGGTATATTTTTGTTATATCTATTTAACTCCTCCGGTGTAACATACATCCGCATTAACCATTTGAAATGTATCAATTTAAGGCGTGCATTTATTGATTTGGTTTGAGCTTCTGTACAAGCCAATTCCCATTGTTCCTCTGAAATTTCAGTTTGCAGATCTTCTTTCCAGTAGTTTAATCTTTTCAGTGAATTTTCACTTGAAGATAGTGTCAATGAGTTATAAAACTCTGAAATAATACCCTTTCTTTTACTATCTTTCATCATCATTTTTTCCAAGGATGAATAAATAGGTCGAGTGAGAGCTTTATTTTGATTTGATCGAATAAAGTTTCTAAGTTGAAGATATTTAAAAAAATGTGTTCTATTGAGATTAAATTTGATCCTCAGCTCTTCAAAAGACATTATGTTGTCTGCACATGGCAAATATAAATCCTGAATCTTTTGTATCCCTTTTAAATTCCATACTTTAAATACAGCGTCCGCTCTCCCTGGTTTAAAATATTGATTACCCCATATTGGACTAAATTGTGACAATAACTGTGGTTCTTTTAAATAGTTTTTAGCTTCACACCATATTTTGATCATATGCTTTACAAATGGATTTTTAACTTGTTTTTGTAATTTTTTTGCCGAATCTGAGTATATGAATATGGGAAGAGGTAAAGGTAAATTGTATGATTCCATTTCAGTCCAGTGAGGGAGATCATTTGATGAAAAATAATATGTCATAGACCTCAGTTGTGCCGACCAATAATACAACATAAAATTTGGACATTTCAGACCTCCACGATCAAATGGTAAATATAATAAAGACAAACGTAATCTAGCCCTCCTGTTGTTCCATATAAATTCCACTAACTTTTTTTTTATTCTTGAGAATAGATCTAAAGGTGGTGATAAGGGAATGTATTGAAATAAATAAAGTATTTTAGGTAAAATATTACTTTTAAGTATATTGATTCTCCCGATCATCGACATTGGTAGTGACATCCATCTCTGAGTTAACTCATTGATATCTGACATTAAGGCTTCATAGTTGACACTGGCGACTGATTCTAGCTTAGGCATAATTTGGATTCCTAAATATTTAAACTGATTTACAACATTGAATTGATTTACCTCAGGGGCTGGGTAATTTCTCTGGGTCTCATTTAGCATTAATATTGAAGATTTAGTTTTATTTATTTTATATCCTGATATTTCCCCAAAATTCTTTATTAAATTCAACAAGGTTGGAATTGATTTTTTTAGATTCGACATAAACAAAATTATATCATCGGCGTACAGGGAGATTTTATGTTCTGTTGGTCCAACTTTAATTCCATATATTTGTGAATGTAAACGTATCGCTATCGCTAAAGGTTCAATTGCCATAGTAAACAGTAAAGGTGAAAGTGGACAGCCTTGTCGACATCCTCTATTGATTTTTATTGGTTTTGAAATATTGTTATTTGTTAGGATTTCTGCTGTAGCATTATTGTATATTATTTGAACCCATTTTATGAAATTATTTCCAAGTCCAAACCTTTGTAGGACTTCAAAAAGAAAGGGCCATTCAACTCTATCAAAGGCCTTTTCGGCGTCCAATGATAGGAGAGCTGTATCCGGTGCTTCTTTATTAAAATAAATAATATTAAATAGTCTTCTTACATTATGGAAGCCTTGTCTACCCTTTATAAAGCCATTCTGATCTCGATTAATAATATTTGGTAAAATTTCTTGTATTCGTCTTGCTAAAATTTTACAGATTATCTTAAGGTCGGCGTTTAATAGGCTTATTGGTCTCATATTTTCACATTTATTAGAGGGCTTACCTGGTTTTGGCAGCAGTATAATTAAGGCATTATTTATGTATGATGGTAAATTATTATTTTGAAATGCTTCTAAAACCATTTCCAAAAAAGGTTTTATTAATTTATTCTTAAATTTTTTATAAAGGTCAACTGGAAGACCATCTGGTCCTGCACTTTTTCCTGATTTCATATTATCAATGGCTAGCCCAACTTCTTCTTGACTAATTTTAGACTCCAATATCTCCCTGTTTTCATTTGGAATACACGGTATAGATAGTTCGTTCAAAAACCCATTTAGTTTTGTTAAATCAGGTTCATTTTTGGTATCATATAATTTTTCATAGTAATCTCTAAAGGCTCTATTAATTTCTAAAGGATCTATAACTACCTGTCCGTTACTTATAATACTGGTAATTGGTGTTTTAATTTCCAATTGTTTAATCTGCCATGCTAATAATTTTCCTGATTTTTCACCTTGTTCATAAAAAGATTGTTTCAATCTTAGAAGACTCGAGGCAGCTCTATTCGCTGATTTTTTGTCGTATTCAGCTCTCAAAATCAGTAATTCATTCTCCAACCTTGGGTCACTTCCTGCATACACTTTTTCCTGAAGACTTTTTATTTTATGTTCCAATTTAGCTCTCTCCTCTCGAGTCTTCTTAGATTTTGATCCTGTATAACTAATAATATGTCCCCTAATAAAAGCTTTGAAAGCCTCCCACTTTACACATGCTGATGTTTGTGTAGTATTGATGTCAAAGAACTCGTCTATCTGTTTTTCTATATACTTGACAAATTCCTCATCCTGAAGCCATTTATGCTGAAATTGCCATCTACCTGATTCCTTTGTCAATTTTTTATCTACATATATTAGACAACAGGGTGCATGATCAGAGATCACGATGTTATCATAAAAGCAGTTTTGAATCTTGGACCTTAATTCTGTGGAAATCAAAAAATAATCAATACGTGAGAATGTCTTGTAGGTACTGGAATAACAAGAATAGGCTTTAACTTGTGGTTTCATTTCTCTCCATATATCTAACAATCTCAATTCTTTCATAAAATGATTAATAGTCATCCTACATCCAATGTGCGTACAATCCAGTCCTGTTGATCTATCCACACCTGGATTCAATGTACAATTAAAATCCCCTGCTATTATATGTTGCCCTGTAAGTGATGATAAGATGAGAAATAAATTAGCAAAGAACTTCTGATCATCTATATTGGGACCATATAAGTTCACAAGATTTATATTTTCTAATAGCAAAGAACCTTGAATGATTACATATCTTCCAAATTTGTCTCCAATTACATTTTTCACTTGAAAAGGAACTGATTTATGTATGAGAGTCATAACTCCCCTGGCTCGGGATGAAAATGAAGAGGTGAATACACTTCCCTGCCATCTACTCCTAATTCTTTTAACATCCTCCTCTATCAGATGAGTTTCTTGTAAAAACACAATTCTTGAACCCATGTCCTTTATTTTATTCATAACTTGTTTAAGTTTTTTTAAATTTTGTAGACCTCTGCAATTCCATGAAGTTAAATTAAGATTAACAATTTGGTCCATGATCAATAGAGAGTTTGGGATTACCTTGCAGTGTAAACATGCTCATACAGAGAAGCAAAAACATGAGTGGTTGAACATTCATCCTACAAACTACACACAAACAAATTTCCCCTTCCCACACTTGTGGCAAACCCCCCAAAATCAAAAGAAAAATTCTGTCTCCCGATATAGCCATCGACCGTTCCACACCCACGGGGAACAGCCTAAGCCACTCCTTCTTCATCCTCCCAATCACCCTAACTCTACTGCTTTTAATGACGTAACATTAACTCTCCTCTGTAGTTTTCCAACTTAACTCCAAAATTTTTAACAACTTTGTACATCATAGTTTTTTTTTGTTGTTGTTTGTTTTGTTTTTGTTTTGTTTTTTTAATATATAATACAATCTATATTTTGTAAACTTACTATTTACTTCAAGTCAGTCAGATGCCTGTGCAAATGCTTAATTATTCTACCTTATATTTTGTTCATGCTTAGCTCCCACCAGTCTCTTCTTCTTCTTTGATCTTCTTGATGAACTCCTGCGCCTCCTCTGGGGTCTTGAAGATGTGGGTTCTGCCCTCATACGTGGTCAGCAGTCTCGCAGGATAGATTACACCATGACGAATCCCAAGGTTGCGCAGCTCCTCACGTACGGGATCAAACTGCTTCCTCAATTGCTGGATTCCTGTGGCCAAATCTGGGTAGAACCGCACCTGCTGGTCCTGGTGTTTAATCTCCCCCTTAGCTCGTGCAGCGCTGAAGATCTTCATCCTGTCTCTGTTGCTAAGAAACTTCATAATTAAGGTCCTCGGCGGTCCCTTATCTCTCCGTGGGCCAATACGATGTGCTTTTTCCAGAACCACTGCTGATTGCAACTCCTCGCTGCCCAGCACCTCCGGAATCCACTTTTCCAGAAAGGAACATACGTCCCGACCTTCTGATTCCTCTGGAAGACCCACCAGCCTCAAATTATTCTGTCTCGACCGAGATTCCAAATCCAAAATATTATCTTCCAGAGATTTTTTTTTTTTTTCCAAAGTGCGCACCTTTAATTGAAGACGGGTGACGTCATCTTCAGCACTAGCGAGACGGAGCTCCATCTGCGCCGTTCGTTCTACACAGTCACCCAATTCCTTTCTTATTCCTTCCAACGCTGTCATAATCCCATCAAATCTAGAGGAAAAGTCCGCTCTCATTGAACTCATGGCAGCCATCAGCGCATCTGCGCCATTCCCCGCAGATATCGCACCGTTGCCAGCCTCCTCCGCCATATATGGAGTTTTGTTTGCTGCGTCACAGACCTGAAAGTCCGTTAATTTGGACTGTTTCGGCGGCTCGCTTTTTCCTTTTCCTGGTTTTCCAGCCTTAGGCTTCGCCGACATATCCTCGCCCAAATGCTGGGATACGTTCTGTCCCAAATGAGAGAGTTATTTGCCGATTTTTTTTTCTCCAGGAGCAGAGCAGAGCGAGACACGTCCGTCCTACGTGGCAGCCATAACCGGAAGTCACATTGAAGGATTTTTAATGAATTAATTGGTAAATTCCTCTGTAAGATAAGTATCTGGTCAATCCCAAAAGTTCATCTCAATACTTTGTTATATACCCTTTGTTGGCAATGACAGAGGTCAAACGTTTTCTGTAAGTCTTCACAAGGTTTTCACACACTGTTGCTGGTATTTTGGCCCATTCCTTCATGCAGATCTCCTCTAGAGCAGTGATGTTTTGGGGCTGTCACTGGGCAACACGGACTTTCAACTCCCCCCAAAGATTTTCTATGCAGTAGAGATCTGGAGACTGGCTAGGCCACTCCAGGACCTTGAAATGCTTCTTACGAAGCCACTCCTTCGTTGCCCGGGCGGTGTGTTTGGGATCATTGTCATGCTGAAAGACCCAGCCACATTTCATCTTCAATGCCCTTGCTGATGGAAGGAGGTTTTCACTCAAAATCTCACGATAATGGCCCCATTCATTCTTTCCTTTACACAGATCAGTCGTCCTTGTCCCTTTGCAGAAAAACAGCCCCAAAGTATGATGTTTCCACCCCCATGCTTCACAGTAGGTATGGTGTTCTTTCTCCTCCAAACACGACAAGTTGAGTTTTCATCAAAAAGTTCTATTTTGGTTTCATCTGACCATATGACATTCTCCCAATCCTCTTCTGGATCATCCAAATGCTCTCAAGCAAACTTCAGATGGGCCTGGACATGTACTGGCTTAAGCAGGGGAACACGTCTGGCACTGCAGAATTTGATCCCTGGCAGCGTAGTGTGTTACTGATGGTAGCCTTTGTTACTTTGGACCCAGCTCTCTGCAGGTCATTCACTAGGTCCCCCCGTGTGGTTCTGGGATTTTTGCTCACCGTTCTCATGATCATTTTGACCCCAAGGGGTGAGATCTTGTGTGGAGCCCCAGATCGAGGGAGATTATCAGTGGTCTTGTATGTCTTGAATTTTCTAATAATTGCTTCCACAGTTGATTTCTTCACACCAAGCTGCTTACCTATTGCAGATTCAGTCTTCCCAGCCTGGTGCAGGTCTACAATTTTGTTTGTGGTGTCCTTTGACAGCTCTTTGGTCTTGGCCATAGTGGAGTTTGGAGTCTGACTGTTTGAGGTTGTGGACAGGTGTCTTTTATACTGATAACGAGTTCAAACAGGTGCCATTAATACAGGTAACGAGTGGAGGACAGAGGAGCCTATCAAAGAAGAAGTTACAGGTCTGTGAGAGCCAGAAATCTTGCTTGTTTGTAGGTGACCAAATACTTATTTTACCGAGGAATTTACCAATTAATTCATTAAAAATCCTTCAATGTGATTTTCTGGATTTTTTTTTTTCTCATTTTGTCTCTCATAGTTGAGGTATACCTATGATGAAAATTGGAGACCTCTCTCATCTTTTAAGTGGGAGAACTTGCACAACTGGTGGCTGACTAAATACTTTTTTGCCCCACCGTAAGTGCAGGTCCTTATCCTTAAATAGTGCTGCATAAATAAAGTTGAATTGAATTGATTGTATGTGTGTAAGTTTGTATGCCTGTACTTGTTTCTATATATCTTTATACTGAGCTATATTTATATATTTTATGAATGATGTTCTGACTGGCTGGCACTTTAAATTTCACTATGTGACAATGACAATAAAGCTCTATTTATCATTCAATGTTGGTTTTCAGCTTTGCTGCTTATGTGCAGAAATTTCTCCAGATTCTATGAATCTTTTGATATTATGGACTGCAGATGATGAAATCCATAAATTCCTTGCAACTGTATGTTGAGAAACATTCTTAAACTGTTGGCCTATTTGCCCACACAGCTGTTCACAAAGTGGTGAACCTCACCCCACCATTGCTTGTGAACAACTGAGCCTTTTAGCAATGCTCCTTTTACACCCAATCATGACACAACCGTTTTCAATTAACTTGTTCACCTGTGGAATGTTCCAAAAAGGTGTTTTTTGTGTTTTCAATCGAATATAGGTTGAAAAGGATTTGCAAATCATTATATTTCATTTTTATTACTTCCACCAAGGAGGTTATGTTTTTTTGCCGGCGTTGGTTTGTCTGTTAGCAACATTACTCAAAAAGTTATGAATGGATTTTGATGAAATTTTCAGGAAAGGTGTGTAATGGCACAGGAAACAGATGATTAGATTTTGGTGGTGATCTGACAGTGCATACCTCCACCAAGGGCTTGGCGGAAGAATGCACTCTCTGAGTGCCCTCTAGTTTACATTTTACACAACATCCCAACTTCACTGGAATTGGGGTTTGTACTCCACTCGAACATATTTTACGATTTTTTGTTAATACATAAAGTAAACCTTAAGGTGACCATGACTCGGTACCAATAAAATGTGAAAACCACAA
Source organism: Pholidichthys leucotaenia (assembly GCA_020510985.1). Classification (NCBI taxonomy): domain Eukaryota; kingdom Metazoa; phylum Chordata; class Actinopteri; order Cichliformes; family Pholidichthyidae; genus Pholidichthys; species Pholidichthys leucotaenia. The sequence continues at coordinate 315,982,505 of CM035839.1, read as the reverse complement.
AACTGAGTGGTTGTTGAGAGGCAAGTTGCATACCTGCCAACTTTTCAAACCTGAAAAGCCTAGTAGCTAGCCGGGGTCCAGGGGCCGATGCTAATGCTAATAATGCTAACGCTAATAATAATAATGCTAATATTTGCCAAACCAAATATTAGCATTAAATCTAGTTAAATGTAGCTAACAACCTCATATTTCTTCAACTTTCAAACCTGAAAAGCCTAGTAGCTCGCCAGGGTCCAGGGGTCACAGGCCCCGGTAGGTCCAGGACAAAGTCCTGGTGGGGGGTTCAGGGGGGCGAAGCCCCCCGATGCCAAACAAATATTAGCATTAAATCAAGTTAGAATGTAGCTAACAACCTCATATTTCTTCAACTTTCAAACCTGAAAAGCCTAGTAGCTAGCCGGGGTCCAGGGGCCGCAGTGTCAAACAAATATTAGCATTTGACATAGAAGTCACATATTAATTATATTAAAGGTAAAATATCTAAATCAATTGCAATACTACACAGAGCGAAATATTTGCTGAATCAACAACCCACATTATATACTTTGTATCATTCATTAATACTCCCATACATGACATATTGTACTGAAGTATGGGGAAATACATATAAAACATATATCCAGTCTTTATGCTTCAGAAGAGAGCTATTAGAATAATAAACAAAGCTGCTTACAGGGAACCAACAAACCCACTTTTTCTTAAATTAAAAGCTCTCAAGTTGAAAGATCTGGTTGACTTTAAAACTGCAGTAATAATGTTTAAAGTGAAGAATCTATCACTGCCCGCAAATATCCAAAAGCTGTTTCAAATAAGGGAGAAACAATATCATTTCAGAGGAACATTTCAATTCAATTCAACTTTATTTATATAGCGCCATTTCACAACAACAGTCATCTCATGTATATTTCAAAAACCTTCAGTGAGAACTACCACCAAGCAACACTGTGTTTCAGTGCAAGGAGTCAGATTATGGAACGATTTTGGACCTGAATTAAAATCATGTACAACGCTTGGACAATTTAAACAAAAACTAAAGGAAGAAATACTCCAAACATATACAGTATACATGACATGTAAAATCACATAAGGATTGTCATATCCAGTCTGTGTTGTGTTGTTACTTAGTTTTTTTTTTGTCACATTTTGTCTTAGCTTTGTTCTGAATTGTAATCGCTCTTGTTTTGTTTTTCTTTTGAATTCTTGGATGGAATATGAGTGGGCAATATAAGCTGCGGCTTCAGCCATCACCCATTTCAGATAACTTATGTTGAACTGTATAATCAGAGGAGTTATTGTTTAATTTGACCTTGTTGGATTTTTTCGCCTTCGTTATATTATTCTGTTTCTTTTTAATCTTTACTTTTAATCTATCCCAAATAAAGATTCATTCATTCATTAAATTTGCATTCAAAAGACTATCTTAACACTGCATAGAACTTTGAATAGGCCAGATGTGATGTATTATGAATACTAGAAAAGCACTCGGACAGCGCAGACCTCCGCCAAGCGCCACAGTTCCCCCCATACAGTGTTTAACATCATAAATAAAATATTGAAAATGGCCCTATCTCACAATGTTAAATTAAAAAAAAAAAAAAGAATCCTTTAAAAAATTCCTGGATCCAGACGGTGATCCGGATCACCACCAAAATCTAATCATCTGTAGGATACCCCATTTCTGACAATCTGTGAAAATTTCATGAAAATCCGTCCATAACTTTTTGAGTTATCTTGCTAACAAACAAACAGACAAACCAACGCTGATGATCACATAACCTCCTTGGCGGAGGTAACTAGAAGACTAGAGATATCAGCAGGCACAGGCACGTGCATAAAAGACGGCAAAATCGCTCTGATATTTTATGTGTTTACATGATACAGCAAGCATGACGAGGCTTGCAATTACACAGCACATGTTCTTCAGAATCTTAGGCATTATATAAAATGTATTCTCCCTTTAGATGTCTAATCCATGGTCCATTTGCCAGGGCTGAAGTGCAGTCGTGCGAACGTCTGCAGCAGTTTACATCGTGTTTACATCTCGCCATGTACGCACGCCTCTCCGGGATTTCGCGCGAGAATAGAAACCTCAATACCCTCAATAGCGATAGCGTTAGCTTAGCAAACGCTTCAGGTAAAGCGTAGCAGCGAACCACGAAAAGAAACGCTACTGACGCTACTATGTTCTAAATTTAGATACGATTCCTAATGATCTCGTGTTTGGAATTGCTTTCGTGTTTTTTTTACGATTTAAAATTTTTGACTGAATTTTTAGTGAAAAACCGTAATTTTGATTAATAAAGCCGTAACCTGGAATGGGGTCTTGAAAACCAGAACCATTACGGCAAAACCGGAGTAGTTGGCAGGTATGAAGTTGCCCAATATGGAGCAGATTTAACACATGCTTCATCAACATCTCATACCCATCACTGTAGTTACATACACCATGGCAGTCTTAGCTTAAGCCTCTAATCTGAAGACATGCCAAACTGAGACAACAGCACAAACAAGCCAAGTTACATCGTCAGGCTCAACAAATTTTCTGCCATCAGACAACAGGACCATCTGTGTGGACCAAAACACAGACAGCTGCTTCTTAGGACCTAAAAATACCCTGCTGGAGAAGAAAAGATCAGTTCCCAGGTGCCAGGGAAAGGGCTGGAATGCCAAGACAGGGTTGCCAGAAACCACATACACACATACATACTGTATATACACATGTATACTAAGGGGTACGCTATGCACCAAGAGGAGAGAAACATTTTTTTTGGAGAAGCATCTTAGAAAGGATAACGACAAGCTCTAAAAGAGAATACTCTACAAAGTCAGACACTAAACCACTGCCAACAGTCCCTTTCTATTTGTGCACAACATAATCTGCCAAATCATAGAATCAAAAATTACTAGAGACCCCAGCCACAGGGGGTGCACATGCCAGTGTAATCCTAATGCCGGTCCCAAGCCCGGGTGAATGGGGAGGGCTGTGTTAGGAAGTGAATCCTGCATAAAAACCTTTCCCAAATAAAACATTCAGATCATGACAAATAAAACTTTCATACCGGATCAGTCAAGACCCATGTTAACAACGACCATCACCTGTGCTGTTAACCGACAAGTTACTGGTGGAAACTGGGCTACTGTTGGTTGAAGATCGAGGAGCAGTGGGGGAAAGGCATGTTTGGAGGCAGAGAGCGAAAAGAAAAGGCAAAAGTGTGGAGGTGAGAGTAAGGACTTGCATGAGACAGAAAAATGGTCATACAATCATTTCAACATGCAGGCTGGTATTTATCAATCTGAATGTGACTGTATGGTGTGCTTAAATCCTAAGACAACTCTGTGGTCGTGTACGCAAATTTTCAAGTCGCTGTAGACTCGCAGTGCACCAGAGAAACCTGGCTGAGTGGGAGAAATACAATATTTGATCCTATCAAATTATAATGAGCAGCGTAACCTTTCAGGTGATATGTTTGTCTTGTGCTATATTTAGATGAGAGAGTTGACAATTCTCCTGTGTGAAAACTGTGTTAAAATACTATTTTAAAAAGTATTTAAGTTTTCTGTTATATAGTGGAGTATCTCATAATAGTTAATCCTTTACAAATTATCTGTTAACTAAGCATAACAGCTTTAACGCACGGAGTGTCCAGCCAAGGTGATTCGCTGTATCTGGGTTAAAAAAAACTACTCCAAATTAGCAAGAGAAATCTGGAATAGCAGCGAAGATGTGGGGAAATTATTTCATTTTGCCCTGTGTGTTTTTACACATTACTGAGAAATGACAGACAGCCGGGGCTGAGCTGCAGCCAATGCACACGGTGCGCAAGACAGCTGCTCTGGAGAAGGGACGTTTTTCTGTGCTTCTAAATAGTAATAAATTCTCACGTTTGACAAGTATGTGTTAAAATGTCAAAAAGGACAACATTTAGTCAAACAGTCATCTAAGTCAAACATCAGGCTACAGATTACCACTCACAAAAAGTTAGGGATATTTGACTTTTGGGTGAAATTTCAGAATGCATCTAAAATGCATGATAACTTTCTCTAACCTTTTCAATGCCCATGTCCAACTGTTCAATATTTTAGTACTTTTTGCATAACTTGTTCTCTAACAAGGTGCCTAACGGCAAAATTCACAACAGGTGTTTGATCCATGAATAAACCAATAAATTTTCTGGTTCAATTAGAATTGGTATTTAAACAGTCTTCGTCATGCTGTTCACATTTTGACATCATGAGACCAAGATGACACCTAACGACTGATCAACAGTACCTCGCCATTGCGAGGCTTCAAACAGGATGTTCTCAGAGGGAAGTGGCCACTGAGCTTAGAGTGTCACAGAGTGTCATCAGCAGGTTGCAACAGAGAGACTGGAAGAGTCACAGAAAGGCATAGAAGTGGACGGGTATTGGCCACATCCCACGCTGATGACCGCTTCATTGTGAACAGTGCCCTGCAGAACCGGATGACGAATGCCACTCAACTCCAGGAACATTTAAGGGAGGTGAGAGGCACCCAAGTGTATCGTCAGACCATTTGAAACCATTTACATCAGCGTGGTCTGCGTGCTAGACGACCTGCAAGGGTACCTGACCACACCACCAGGTACAGGCATCATCATTTGAATGGGCCAGGGAGTGTTTACGCTGGACAAGGGACCAGTGGGCCTCAGTGCTGTTCTCAGATTAAGGTCGATTCACTTTGAGCAGAAATGATGGCTGCCAACAATGTTGAAGACGTTAAGGAGAGCGCTATACATCAACCACTGTTGTCACCATGTTACAGTCTGGGTAGGTGTGTCTAGTCAACACAGAACTGCCCTACACCTTGTAAATGGTACAGTGACAAGCCGATACTACCTGAATAACATCATTAATCCAGTCATTGTGCCCCTGCATGAACAACACAGGCCCAATTTCATCTTCATGGAAAACAATGCTCCAGCTCATCGAGGTCACATCATTAGGGAACTGCTGCTGGAGGTTGGGGTACCTCAAATGGAGTGGCCTGCACTTTCTCCAGACCTGAATCCCATAGAAAACCTATGGGATCAGCTGAGTCGCAGTATTGAGGCTCGTAACCCTGCATCCCACAACCTCAATGACCTGAAGGCCACCCTTCAAGAAAAGTGGAATTCCATGCCTCAGCAGACAATAAGTCGACTTGTGAACAGCATGAGCCGTCGTTGTCAAGCTGTAATTGACGCTCAAGGCAAATGACAAGTTATTGAGACGTTGACATTTTGGGTTGTGGTATACCCACCTGCGATGGACTGGCAATCTGTCCAGGGTGTACCCTGCCTCTCGCCCAAAGATGCTGGGATAGGCTCTAGCGCCCCCCCGCGACCCGAAAAGGATTAAGCGGAAGAAGATGAATGAATGAATGAATGAATGAATGAATGAATACCCACCACTGTTGTTGGCTTTTGTTTCAATAAATTGTTTGAGATGAGGAAATCTCCACTGCATGCTTCTACTTAAATGCCCTACTTTCATGATATAATATCACTGTAGTGTGAACTTTTTACATTTTCCATAAATTTCACCCGAAAGCCAAATAATCATTAACTTTTTGGGTAGTGTATATTATAATCCTCAGCCATATATCAGAGTCAAATCAACGGTGTTGCGCAGCACCAGTCTCCCCCATAACGTGGTTCTTTTGCATTTAAAGCGAGTTTTGAGGTTAACAGATTATATAATTATTTTTCACTTTCCTTACAATATAGTCGATTTCTACTTTGAAAAAGTTTCTCTTTTTGCCGTCTCATGTTCTCCTGTGTTGTAAATTCTGGGTGAGAGGGGGCATGGAATTCAAATGACACTCTGATCCATCCATCAGACTTATCAATGAGTGAACAATCGTATGAGATTGACCAGATACGCACGGTTTTATAAATTCCACATAGACCTTTTCGTACGATCATTTACACCCAAATATGCGATGATTTCTACACACTTTTGATAAATGAGGGTCACTGTGTGTACAAGAAAGCAGATGGAAAGGTAGCAATGAGTGAAAAATCAAGTTTCTGGAAAGAACTGGACAAAGTAAATTTTGTTCCATGAAACAAAGTGTACAGAGATATAATGAAATCTCCAATTGTCAGCTGATTTTTCCTTGAAATTCCTGTAAATTTCAGGGCATACTTGTGTCACAGAAATTTACAGGATTTCTGACAAGGATTTGCAGACATTTCCGGTCATTTCTCATACAGTCCTGTGCCTCTCTCGTCGGAGAGGCCGTTGGCGTGGATTGGCAGCCACGTTTCCGTCAGTCTGTCCCAGGGCAGCTGTGGCTACAGTAGTACCTTACCACTATCAATGTCTGTCTGGAGTGAATGAATAATGGAATCACTGTAAGCACTTTGAGATGTCACTTGAAATGTAAAGCGCCATATAAATCTAATCCATTATTGTTATTAAGGGGAAAAAAGCTATCCAAACACACCTGGCCTAGAGTTGTGTGATATGACAAAAAATTCACATCACGATATAAGTCATCTTATATCACTACAACGATATAGAGCACAATATACATTTTCTGTAAATTCTACAGTTTAGATAATCACATAAAAAGAGCAATTTTTTTAAAACTTTTTTTTTTACATGTACCGTTTTCCCTCATAATTTTGCAGTGTTATAACAGTTTTGTAATGTGCATTTGAGACTTGATTCTCATAAATTTCAGGTTTTTCTTCTAAATCATATATGAATAAAAAGTAAACATCAATAAGTTAAATATTTCCTGAGCCAGAGGAGAATGGCAAAAAACAAACAAACAGATAACATAAAAAAAATGTCTGAAAATGAGAAAATTACCCATGGCTGTCACCTACAGATATAAATTAGATGTTAGTTTAAATTAGGGAAAATTTAAGTGTAGACATGCAGCCTGCCATTCTGGCCTGATTTGACCTATTTTCTTCTTAGTAAAAATATTTCAGATTGGTCTGAAGATTTCAGATTGATCTGAAAGTCAAAGACACAAAAGGTAATGTAATAAAATACATGTGAAGACCAACTTTATTCATTATAACTACTTGACTAATTAAAACTATTAGAAATCAAATAAATTACATTAAGAGCCAACTTGCTCCTCCAACCCATTTTAATGTATTTATTTTGCATGTATGTGCCACCATCACACACTTTTCCAGCTTTAATAAATTTTTTTCAGACAAAACTAAGAAACTCAGCAGTAATTTAAGCCAAAGAAACAATGGTCTGCTACATTCCATTTCCAATTAGCACAACTTTGCATCATCATTTAGCGCTTTATAGTTAGACATGGTGTTACTGTTACTTACTTTAGCATGCAGCGCCCCCTGTAATTCCTAAGCCGGCCCCCCCTTAGAAGCACTAGACGTCTCTCTAGGTTCGGTTAGCAGTTACTCTAGTAACTCGCGGAGAGTTGCTATAGGTTGAACAGGTAACACTTTTATTTACAGTTGCTCATAGACAAAACAAACAAAACAACAAAAATCGGAATTCACATCTTATCAATTTCTATTTAACATGCGTTTCAACCTCTTTTAACATGCGTGCAGACTCTTAACATGTGTACAGCAACAAAAAGAAAATGGAGCTCCTTAAATAAATAAAAGAAAACCAAAATAAGTTGACACCTTTTACCTCAAAAGTGCGGGACATGATGGTTCCCTTAACCAAGGAACCAAGAAAAGAGTTCAGTGCCATATGTAATAGCTCTGTCTAGTGTTCTGTGTCTTGGGGAAATGTTTCATGTGTGGGAATTCCTATAACTACAGGCAGTGTTGTAGTGTGTTCAGAGCTTATCTGGTGTCGAGTGAATGGGGAAATCAGATGATCCAGAATCCTCTTGTGGGTAGGTCCTATCGCTGGCCAGGCCGCATCCATAACCGTCCACAGGTTCATTGGGCTGGGCTCGCCAGCTTGGTTTCCAGGTTCTCTCAGGGGTATCAAAACAGCTGGCTGGGCCGGGCTCACCATCCCAGAATCCAGGTTCTCTCAGGGGTATCAAAACAACTGGCTGGGCTCGCCATCCCAGAATCTAGGTTCTCTCGGGATATCTAACAATCAGCCGGAGTATCCAACGACAAACTGCTCAGCAGTTATCGTCTCCCAGTGCTCACAGTTCGGCCTCAGTTTAGTCAAGCGTGTCTGATCCTGGTGGCAGCAGCAGAGGAAAAGGAAGTCAGGCCGCTCACTGCCCCGTTTTTATAATCAATGGCCACAGCGCCCCCCCCCCCAAAAGGGATGGACAGTGTACTACAAGTCTAAATAACATACACAGATCTAGTAACCACATTTTTCACGTGGGTTACATTACCTCCTATTAAAATGAGGTTAGCGAACTATCCTCTCTGATACAGCATGATGGAAAACAGTCCCACATCCCTGGCAAACAGGAGTAGCAGCTATCTGAATCAGTAGTTTAGAGTTAGCATTAGCATCCACCAGACTGAAGCCTAGCTACCCATCACACACCTGTTCCACTATGCGCACTGCAGAGGAGAGACGGGGCGCTGACAAGTAGTGGTGAGGAGCTTTACTGAATAAACGGGAGCATGTGCATTTTAAATAACGATATAAACAACAGAGCATTCTATGAAACGATAGATGTTTTTATATTGTGATCCGATATATATCATCATATCACACAGCCCTAACCTGGCCTTATGTGAAAAAGTAATTGCCCCCACTGTTACATCATGAATTAACTGCGATTAACCACATTTTTTGGAAAGCAGAGCTCAATTCTAGCCACACCCTGGCATGATTACTGTCAGACCTGTTGAATCAAAAAAATCACTTAAATAGAACCTGTCTGACAAAGTGAAGTACACCAAAAGATCTCAAAAAGCAACACATCATGCCATGATCTAAAAAAAAATTCAAGAACAGATGAGAAACAAAAATACAGAACAACATCTAAAGAACTGCAGGCCTCACTTGCCTTAGTTTGGACACTGGTCCATGATTCAATAAGAAAGACTGGGTGGGCGGTGGCTCACTCTCCTTGGCGCCTCTGGTGGCTGGCTGCACCCTGACCAAGAGGGGTTTCTGTAACCCACTGAGGCCGATGTCTGGGGAGCCTATTTCGGGGTGGATGTGTGTCTGGCCTGGGAGTGGGGAGGTTGCGGGGTGGGCCGTGGCCCCAGGCCGGCTGGCCTTACCTCCCAGGTGGGGCAGGGTCTGATCCTGAGCCCCTGGTGCTGGAGGGGGGCGTTCCCCCTCTGGGTCAGGGTCGGATGTGTGCCGGTGGTGCAGGCCAGTCCCAGTGCTTCCTTGCACGGCGGGGTCATGCCCTCCCTGGGGCCATGGCAGCGCTCTGGGGACTGGTGCCTGTATCCCGGGGGGATCACCCCCTTCCCCGTACTCCAGGGCCCGCAGGTGTGGGTGTGCATGTACATGTGTGAGTGTGTGTGCAGGCGTGTGTGAGTGTGGGTGTGTGTGGGTTTTTTGTGTGTGTGAGGGTGTGGATGTGGGTGCGTGCATGCGCGTGTTGTGCGTGGGCATGCGGGGTTGTGTATGGGTGTAGGTGGGCATGTGTGATGGTGAGTGTGTGTGTGCACATGAGGGTGGGCGTGGGTGTGTGTGTGCGTAGGTACCTGTGGGTGGACGTGCAGGGTGGAGAATGTGTGTGTGGGTGGGGGGACCTCGTTGGGTGGCAGGTGTGGGGCGGGTATCTGGTGGCCTGGGGGTTGGCGGTTCAGGGTCTGCTTTTCCTGGCTGCCCTGCCGTTGTGTCACGGGGCGGGGCGCTTTGTCGCATTGCCTTCGGTGTCCTTGGTGCCGGGTGTGTGTGGGTGCTCGGGGGTGGTTGGAGGGGCCGCTGGTGCAGGTTGGCAGCCATGTTGCTGTCGGTTTGCTCTGGGGTGGCTGTGGCTGCCTGTCGCTGTCGGTGTGTGTCTGGGGTGGGTGGTTGGTGGGCTTGTGGTGGGCACTCTGGGGTGTCGCTTGGCATGTGGGGTGCCGTATGGGTCCAGTACATTGTTCATTATTGTGATTATTGGTGTTATGTATGTTCGTGTGCACAAGATGTGTGGGAGTGGGTGTGGCTGCCCCATCATTCTTGTGGTGCTGGGAGCACAACGCTGGCGGGTCCTGGGCTGCATGGCCTGGCGGCCCCCTGGGTTAGGATCTGGGAGCAGTGGGTGGCCTCCTGAACCAGTCTGCGAGCTGGCTTCTGGGGGTGATGGGCTCCTTTTTGGACCGCCTTTCTCTCAGTCTTACTCCCCTCCCCCAACTCTGGGTGGAACATGCATCTTCTTGGATACACAGGGTTTTGGGGTGTGGGTGTGCCGCACTGGGGCGGTGACATTGAGGGCTTGGGGGGATGGGAGCCCCACTGCTTATCGCAGTGGCTAGTGGTGCTCCAACCACTATCCCCCAATTTTAACTGCACTATGGTAGTTCACACACCTGCACACAATCACATCACACCTCTGACACACACCCATCATGATTCTTGCATGGGGGAGGGGGGTCTTCCCCAACTCCTGTTGCCCTCCTTCTGCCGGGGGCCTGGGGGTCCGGCGGGAGGCCTGGGGCCCGTCATGTTGTCAAAATCCCTAGGTGCTGCCGAATGAATAGATGCAAGCAAGGGAGTGAGAGAGTGATTGAACAAGAGAGTAAGCAAGAGTGAGGGAGTAATGAGTGGAGATGGTGATGGTGGGGCGGTTTTGTGTGGTGCTTTGTATGTTAGGTGGCATCTCAGAGCACCTGCGGTGGTCCGCTGATCAGTCGCTCAGGTGGGCATTGGGGGTCTGCTTCTGTGGCCACAGCCACCCTGAGGTGTGGCTGCTGGCCTGCGCCGGCGGTCTCCCCGGCCACTGCCAAGCGCTGGTGTGCGTTCATGCTCACTGCATCTGCATCGCAGTCACCCTAAGTAATAAGGGTGAATGAGTGTGGGGGAGAGCACGAATGGATGTGAGTAGGTCGGAGTGCGAGTAAGAGTGTGTATATGGGTGAACATGAGTGAGTGTAGGTGACTGAGGTTGAGTGGGAGTAGGAGTGAAACTGAGCAGGTACAGGAGCGGGAGAGAGTGGATGGGCGAGTGTGGGATTGTGTGGATTGCGGGAGTGCGAGTGTAGGATTGTGTGGGGGAGAGGGCGAGCAAAAGTGAGTGAGTGCGTGTGGGTGCGTATGAGAGCATGTGGGTGTCAATGCGTGGGAATGGATGTGTGCTGGTTGGAAGGTGCTGGATTGACGGGGTAGTGCCTCTTGGCTGCGTGGGCTCCCCTGAACGGGGGGGAGGGGGGGCTTCTTTGGGTGTGAGGGGCCCCCAGGGTGTGTGGTAGTGGTGCTGGGGTTGGGGTGGGCCCGCTGTGGGGGTGCCTGGGGGGGTTCGGAAGCTGGTCTCCGGCTAGGGAGATGGGGGTGCCTGCCTCCCAGTGCCTGGGGCCCGGGGACTTGCATTGACCCTGCTGGGGGGGGGGAGGGGGGGTTGACTGGTCCAGGGGCATGGGCCTGCTGCACTGGCCGCCTGGTGACCCAGCCACCCCTCCTGCGGCAGATGCCTGGCTCTCCTGGGGCTTGTTGGCCTTGGACATTTGTGCTCTGTAGGGGTTGGTGGCATTGTCCTGCTTGCTCAGGGTTTTGGGGGAGGGGGGGTTGCTTTGACTGCCTGCCCTCTTTGTATGTTTCATGACAAACCACTCACATGCTCACACTTATTTTGCTCGCTCTCATGTAGACGGATGCACACACACATATGTCTCTCCTTTAACAGGTGCGGGTATCAGACTCGTGTTGAGACCTCTTCAGTGGAAGAAGAAGTCTGTCTTCTGTTTGTTTTAGTTGTTGCTTTGTCTTCTTTGTCTGTTCCTCTCCCTTTTCTTTCCCGTTCCCCACACCTCCTTCCCCCATTCCCCTCCTGTCGGGTCCTTCATGAGTAAAACAATTTAAATACAGTACTTCAAGTTATTACAAGAGGAGTTTACAACAACATACAGTGCATATACGTATATGTACTGTATAAAGCTAATTTTTGCAAAGTAAATCTGTTTGGCACAATAAGGGAAGCAGATTTTTGTTCTGCTCACCTAGCTGTCTGATAGGACAAGGGGAAAAAAAGAGACTGGGCAAAAATGGCATCCACAGAGTTCCAAGGCAAAAATCACTGCTGACCAAAAAGAAAACAAAGGTTCATCGCTCATTTGCCAAAAAGATGTCCGTGATGATCCTCAAGACTTCTGGGAAAATATTCTGTGGACTGACGAGACAAAAGTTGAACTTTTGGAAAGAGTGCATCCCATTACATCTGGCATAAACCTAAAAAACATTATACCAACAAACATGGTGGTAGTAGTGTGATGGTTTGAGGTTGTTTTGCTGCTTCAGGACCTGGACGACTTGCCATACTTGATGGAACCATGAATTCTGCTATCTAACAGAAAATCTTGAAGGAGAATATCCAGCCATCAGTTCATAACCTCAAGCCCAAACCCTCCAATGTGGCTGAATTAAAAGAATTTTGCAAAGAAGAGTGGGACAAAATTCCTCAACAGAGATGTAAAAGACTCATTTCCAATGAGCAAATGCTTGATTGCAATTGATGCCGCCAAGGGTGATACAGCCAGTTATTAGGTTTAGGGGGCAATTACTTTTTCACATAGAACCAGGTAGGTTTGGATTGCTTTTTTCCCCTTAATAAATAAATATAATTTGAAAACTGCATTTTGTATTTACTTGGGTTATCTTTGTCCAATATTAAAATTTGTTTGATGAAACCAATATCACAATGCTGGTTTGATCTTTAACAACATGTTCATGGAAATTTACGAAAAACTTAAAATATGTAGTTCCACAGTTATATGGTTCAATGTGTCTCTTCCCTAATGGCTTACTATGTGAGAGCAGATGCTTCAAACTGGCAGGTGCAACAGAAGTGAAATGTGCATCATTAATTTAGAGCGTGACCACACTAAAATGCCTGTCTTCAGTGTGATAATTTAAAACTATCCCTGTGCATGTTTAAGTGTGCAGTATCTTGAATGAGCTAGCAGATGAGAGATGGCACTCGTAAATGTTGAGTCATGCCAAGCAGTTTGAGAGCACGTAAGACGTGAGCTGGAAACCCACTGCCAGTTTGCACCCAGTGTCTTCAAACCTCAATGTATTCTTTAATCCCTTGGTGAATGAAAATCATTCAGGTCTGATATATGCAAACCCCCTCTTCTCTCACCTCTTGCTGATCTCTTTTTCATCAATTAAGTTGACCGTTGTGGTCATGCATGATGGAGTCAATTACCATGACAATGAGGGGAATAATGGAAGAGAAGAAGCAAGGAAGAAAGAGGGGAGGCTTATGGGGAGGTGTAAAATGTGTATATAGAAAAAGTTTCTCATGAAGATCCAGACTTAGTGGCCCACTAACAGCAGAAGGGATCTGTTCAAATTTGTTAAGGGGGATGGTAGGGCAGGGAATATTTTTTTTCTGTTAGGAACCCAAGAGTCTTCTCTGTTAACTTCATTAGGTTTAAAACAGGTGCCTGTCTCAAAGCTTAGAAAGGTTCTTCAGGGGCCAACTTTTTAATATCACTTTCAGGGACAGATCTGTAGACTGATGGAGAGGCATATATACAGGTTGTGACGACAACAGCCCTTTGGACTTTTGGTGTCGGCTGCTCCTCCCTGGCTGTCCTGGACACGTTTACTTAAGATGATTAAGTTTTATTAAAATAAAGATGAATTTGAATTGTTTTATTAATAATTCAAATATATAATAATATTATAATAATAATAATATATAATATTTATATAATAATAATAATAATAATATATAATAATTCAATTTATTTTATTAATTTTGAATTATTTTACCCACTCCACTTGTCTCCCTTCTTTGTTGCGATCCCTGTGCCAGACAATGACAAGGTGCATCTGAATAAATTAGAATATCATCAAAAAGTTGATTTATTTCAGTAATTCGATTCAAAAAATGAAACTCGTATATTATGTAGATTCATAACACAGAGTAATACATTTCAAGTGTATATCTTTTTTTAATTTTGATGGTTATGGCTTACAGCTAATGAAAACCCCAAATTCAGGTTCTCAAAAAATTAGAATATTACATAAAATTTATTTTAAAAAATGATTTATTAATAGAAAAGTATGTCCATATGCATTCAACACTTGGTCAGGGCTCCTTTTGCATGAATTACTGGATCAATGCGGCATGTCATGGAGGCGATCAACCTGTGGTACTGCTGAGGTGTTATGGAGGCCCAAGTTGCTTTGGTAGCAGCCTTCAGCTCATCTACATTGTTGGGGTCTGGTGCCTCTTTCCTCTTGACAATACTCCATAGATTCTCTATGAGGTTTAGGTCAGGTGAGCTTGCTGACTAATCAAGCACAGTCATACCATGGTCATTAAACCAGGTTTTAGTACTTTTGGCAGTGTGGGCAGGTGCCAACTCCTGCTGGAAAATGAAATCTGTATCTCCATAAAGCTTGTCAGCAGAAGGAAACATGAAGTGCTCTAAAATTTCCTGGTAGATGGCTGCACTGACTTAGGACTTGATAAAACAGTGAACCAACACCCCCCATCATCAGTGTCGGTAAAAATTTGCATTCTTCAGGGAGAATGCAAATCTTTGTCTCCTTAGAACAGCAATAACCAAAAGTTTTAAAAAAAGTTTGTTATATCTGATTTCTTTTCCAACAAATTATAGCTATATAAACATCCTCAAAGGTGTTCATGCCGGGATTGGTAATCTAAGACACACCTGATTACTTTACAATGCACAGTGTGGAGAAAAATCTCTAATTTTCCAATCCAAAGCAAAGTTAGCGCTGCAGAAACAAGCTGAGAAACAAAACTCCTGAATGATTTTAATCAAGCAGTCTTATTCTGTATTTTTTAATCATCAGCTGTTTTCATCAGACCTCAGGCAGTCTCTCGAGCACGACTCATTTAATAGTCTGAATAATGGCTGCAAAGAAATAATTATGTCTAAGTGGAATTGTTGAGTCTATTAATTTTTCATTAGTATATACGGTAACTGGGATTTACTATACATTAAAGTTCTATCACAAAAGCTGCATCAACTGGTGATTTCTTATGTGTTTCTAAAGGCCCTGTCACACCTCGACGATTTACGCAGCGTTTGCCAGACATACGAAAAATTTGGAGAATACGCTGGTGTACGTGGAATCAGCTATGGCTAAGTTTTGTATAAGTTAAGAGCACGCTGAAGAATGCTGAAGCATGCTGGTACATGCTGGTGTTGTACGCCGAGCTCCTGTGAAAATTTTCAGCATGCTGAAAATTTTCTGACGTATCCAGCATATGGCTGAAACGTCCCACATACGAGGAGCATAAGTTGGAGAGAAGTTATGCATTCGTTCACACACATTACTTGTAAGCAACTCATAAGTTACTCATAAATCAAAATATGTCAAGATAAATGTCTAGCGTACCCGAAACTTATTTCTAACATATGAGTAATGCTCTTTGAACCTATGTATAACTTACTGAACAGGTTTCATAGATAGCTGGCAACAGGCTCAATGGATGTAAAGTCAGTAAAATGCTTCTCAAATTCTGAAAAGATGCTTTGAACTTGCTCCTCATATCGTGCACTGTCCAGCTGTGCAGAATCTTTGCCATGACACTGGAGTTCTGCTTGCATGTGAGGAAAGTTTTGCAGGTCATGACGTTGCAGCCTACTAGAAAGCAGTTGCAACTTGCTTTTAAATGTATTCACTGAACTAATCATGTTTTTTTTTTTCCACATAATCTTTATTGAACCTTTTTTTTTTTAAACAAACATGATACAAACAATCAAACACTAACACTAAAGTACTACAAAAAAAAAAAAATGCACTAAAAAACACCAACAACCACCAACAAAATCAAATCTTCAACAATGCTCCTCTGTTTAGTCTAGACAATCCAACACATAAGTATACATATTATGTTCACCAGTTTGGAATTTACAAGGTCCACACATATCATTCACCTTCTTCGTCAAGAGTTATGTTTAAATTTTTTACATAATCAATAAAAGGTCTCCATATGTTCTCAAACACAATTTCCTTTGATTTCAGTATATAAGTTATTCTTTCTAATGGAAGGTTTGTTAACATCTGTCTTAACCACTGAGTCACATCTGGTCTATGAGTCTTTTTCCATAATAGTGCAATACATTTTTTGGCATTAAGCAAACTGAGGTCTATGAATGTTCTTTCACTTTTATTAAAATTATGCTTTTCTGGGTACAGACCCAACAAAAACAGTTTAGGATTCAATATGATTTGTTTTGAGATTATTTTTTCAATTGTTACCCTCACCTCTTCCCAAAACATTCTTTTTTTTTTCCACAATATCTTTATTGAACCTTTTTTTTTTTTTTAACAAACATGATACAAACAATCAAACACTAACACTAAAGTACTACAAAAAAAAAAAAAATGCACTAAAAACACCAACAACCACCAACAAAATCAAGTCTTCAACAATGCTCCTCTGTTTAGTCTAGACAATCCAATACATAAGTATACATATTATGTTCACCAGTTTGGAATTTACAAGGTCCACACACATCATTCACCTTCTTCTTCAAGAGTTATGTTTAAATTTTTTACATAATCAATAAAAGGTCTCCATATATTCTCAAACACAATTTCCTTTGATTTTAGTATATATGTTATTCTTTCTAATGGAAGGTTTGTTAACATCTGTCTTAACCACTGAGTCACATCTGGTCTATGAGTCTTTTTCCATAATAGTGCAATACATTTTTTGGCATTAAGCAAACTGAGGTCTATGAATGTTCTTTCACTTTTATTAAAATTATGCTTTTTAAATTATGCTTTTTAAACAAAAACAGTTTAGGATTCAATATGATTTGTTTTGAGATTATTTTTTCAATTGTTACCCTCACCTCTTCCCAAAACATTCTTATTAATCTACATTCCCATAAACAATGAAATAGGGTTCCTTTACTTTCCATGCATTTTGTGCATGTATCTGGTATATTTTTGTTATATCTATTTAACTCCTCCGGTGTAACATACATCCGCATTAACCATTTGAAATGTATCAATTTAAGGCGTACATTTATTGATTTGGTTTGAGCTTCTGTACAAGCCAATTCCCATTGTTCCTCTGAAATTTCAGTTTGCAGATCTTCTTTCCAGTAGTTTAATCTTTTCAGTGAATTTTCACTTGAAAATAGTGTCAATGAGTTATAAAACTCTGAAATAATACCCTTTCTTTTACTATCTTTCATCAACATTTTTTCCAAGGATGAATAGATAGGTCGAGTGAGAGCTTTATTTTGATTTGATCGAATAAAGTTTCTAAGTTGAAGATATTTAAAAAAATGTGTTCTATTGAGATTAAATTTGATCCTCAACTCTTCAAAAGACATTATGTTTTCTGCACATGGCAAGTATAAATCCTGAATCTTTTGTATCCCTTTTAAATTCCATACTTTAAATACAGCGTCCGCTCTCCCTGGTTTAAAATATTGATTACCCCATATTGGACTAAATTGTGACAATAACTGTGGTTCTTTTAAATAGTTTTTAGCTTCACACCATATTTTGATCATATGCTTTACAAATGGATTTTTTTGTAACTTAAGATTTTTGTTCATTTTTCATTATATATATTGCATTCAGATCACAGTCTACATTTAAAAAAAACAAAGGGGCTAGAGTAAAAAAGAAAAAGGAGAAAAAGAAAAAAAAAAAAGGGGGGGGGGACAAATGTTGGAGCATCAAGTTTTTAGTTTCCATCTCTTAATTCTTCTGGTTTTTCCAGCGTCTTTGGTTATTCTTTCAATATTTGTCTCGTTGTTGCACTTTGTAGTGTGTCCATTTCCGCCATTTTTTTTCCCATAGTCCTTCTTGCATTCTTTGTCGATATGTTAGTTTTTCCATCATACGTATGTCCTCAATAATGTCAGTCCATTGCTCTTGGTCAGGAAGAACTTCTGATCGCCATTTTTTTGTGATTGTTTTTTTACATGCAATCAACAAGATTTTAACTAGATATCTGTCCTCAGCCTGTATAACATTGTCTCTTTTAAGATCACATAGGTACATCAAGTTACAGTTCATTGGTATATTATATCCTAATATCCTCTGTATTGTCACATGTATAGATTTCCAGAATGATGAGATTTTGCAGCATTTCCAAAACATATGCGAGTGGTCTGCATTTTGAGCCCCACATCCCCTCCAGCATATAGATTGGGTATTTGTATACTTTCCTTGAATCTGTGGTGTAATGAAAAAGCGAATCAGGTTTTTCCATCCAAATTCCCTCCATGTTCTTGAATTTGTTGACGTGTGTTGTGTTTTCCATATTTCCTGCCAGCTTTCTTCTGTTATGTTTAAATTGAGCTCTTTCTCCCATTTCTCCTTTATATAGTTACTTGAATGATTGTTTGCCATAAGTTTCTGATATATCTTTGAAATAATTCTTGTTTTATTTCCTGTATATGAGCTTAAAATGAATTGTATAATCTCGCTCACATCTGTTTGGAGGTTATGCCTAATCTTCTTCATATAATAGTCTCTCATCTGCAGATATCTGAAGAATTCCGATCTTTCTAGTTTAAATTTTCTCCTGATGTTTACAAAGCTCCCGAGATCTTTTTTTCCGATATTGCCCCATGCTGTGATTCCCTTGTTCACCAGATTTTTGTATCCCCTATCTTGTTTTGCCGGTTCAAACTGACTGTCAAATGCTACCCATTTCAATAGTTTTATGTCTTCCTTTATATTATACTTTTGTACTATTTTATACCACAGTTCTAAAGTAAATTTAGTGATTGGGTCTATTTGTT
Organism: Pholidichthys leucotaenia; assembly: GCA_020510985.1. NCBI lineage: Eukaryota > Metazoa > Chordata > Actinopteri > Cichliformes > Pholidichthyidae > Pholidichthys > Pholidichthys leucotaenia. Next base: position 315,963,717 of record CM035839.1, on the reverse strand, counting down.
TGATTTGCTTATATGCATCTTTATCTCCTATTATGCTTTGTACTGGGAGTCCCTCAATTTCCTTTTCCATTTCTTTCCATTTTGCCTCATATCCCTCGTCGCACCAACATATGATATATCTTATTTGTGCTGAGTAGTAATATTCCTTTAGACTCGGTAGGCCCATGCCTCCTTTCTCTTTTGGTAACTGGAGAGTTTTATATTTCACTCTTGGTTTTTTACCTCCCCAAACAAATCTCGATATCATCCTGTCCCACTTTGAGAATTGGGCATCTGGAATCTCTGTTGGTAGAGCCTGGAAGAGGTAAAGTAATCTAGGTTGTATGCTGATTTTGACTGTCTCAATTTTTGAATTCAGATCCATATTTAAGATTGACCATCTATCAATATCTTTTTTTATTTCTTGTTCCAACCTATCATAGTTTGCTTTATAGATTTTGCTTAGATCTTTAGGTATGTTCACTCCAAGGTATTTTATTTCTTTTTGTTTCCAGTTTAGTTTGATCTTATCAGTTATCTGGTTTAGAGGGTTATAGTGGAATGTCAGTATTTGTGTTTTTGTTATGTTTATCTTGTATCCTGATAATTTTCCAAAATTTTCTATCAAGTTCATCATTTCCATTATTGATTCATCTGGTTGTTCAAGGTAAACTATAATATCGTCTGCAAATAGCCCAATCTTGTGTTCCGCCCCCTTTATTGTTACACCTTTTAATTTCTTATTTTGTCGTATCGCTTGAGCCAGTGGCTCTATGAACAGAGCAAACAAGGTGGGCGATAAGCAGCATCCCTGCCTAGTTGATCTTTGTATATTTACTTTGTCTGTTAAGCTACCGTTTATCTTGATTCTTGCCACAGGTTCTTGATACAGCGTCCTTATGCATTGTACTGATTTTTCGTTAAATCCAAAGCGTTCCAGCACACTATATAGGAATTTCCAGTTAACCCTGTCAAATGCTTTTTCTGCGTCTAAACTCATTATTACTGCGCTTTTCTTTTCTTTATGTATTTGATTAATTATATGTATTGTTCTCCTGATATTGTCATGTGTTTGGCGTCCCTCTATGAAACCAGTTTGATCATCTTCTATCAATTCCGTCAAGAATGTCTTTATTCGTTTACATATAATTGTTGTATATATTTTATAATCCACATTTAATAAAGAGATTGGCCTATAGTTTCCGCATTGTTCTCTATCTTTCCCTGGCTTTAAAATGACTGAAATAATGGCTTCGTTCCATGATGGAGGTATTTTGTTGTTGTTCAACGTCCAATTAAATGACTTTAGAAGCTGTGGCATGAGTTCTTCTATAAACAGTTTATAAAACTCAGAAGGGTATCCATCACTACCTGGTGATTTACCATTTTTAAGTGACTTAATCACATCTCTAATCTCTTGTGTTGTTATTTCTGCTGTTAGCTTTTCATTTTGTTGATTTCCTATTGATGGCAAGTCCAATGTGCATAGAAATTTTTTAATATCTTTAGTATTTGTTTCTTCAGGTTGCGAGTATAGTTCTTGGTAGAAATTATGGAATATTTCTTCGATGTTTTCTGGGTTAACTGTGGTTTTATTTGTGGTGGGGTCTTTAATCTTATATACATTATTCATTGTTTGTTGTTTTCTTAACCGTTTTGCCAGCAGTTTTGTGGCTTTTGGTCCCGTTTCATAATATTTTTGCTTTAGATATCTATTTTTCCTTTCAATTTCATCCATTTGTGTTTCTTTTATCTTTATTTTTTCTTCTTTAATTTCTTGATATATTTTTGGGTCATTTGTGCTTTGATGTTTATGTTCTAATTCCCTCAGTCTCTCACATCTTTGTTCATATGCTTCCAGTTTAGTCTTATTTGCTTTTCCTGTTTCAACAATTAATTTACCTCTTAACACGGCTTTTAGTGCATCCCATAGTATTGTTGGGTCCACTTCTTCATTGTCATTCTCTTGGATATATTCATTTATGTTTACTTTTATTCTTTCTTTCATTTTATCATCATTTAACAGTCCTACATTAAGTTTCCATGTTGTTTGTCGTTTTCTATTGTTTAAATTTATTTCCATGTATACAGGATTATGATCTGATATTTCTGCCCCTCCAATCCAACAATTTCTCACCCTGTGTCTGTCATCTTCATTCATAAGGAAGTAATCTATTCTAGAGTGTACTTTATGGACTGCTGAATAATGTGTATAGTCTTTTTCGAGTGGGTGCAGGTCCCTCCAAATGTCTACCATACCCATTTCTGCCAGTGAGGTTCTTATGAATTTTGTTACATGTTTTTTTGTCTTCTTAACACTTGTTGTGTCAATTTCATGATCCATGACAGCATTTAAGTCTCCTCCACAAATTAGGACTCCTTCACTGTGTGTTGCTATGAGATCAAACAGATGTTGAAAAAAAACCCTTGTCACTTTCTGGTGGGGCATAGATGTTCACTAATGTGATCTGCATTCCATCTATTCTACCCTTTATTATTACATACCTGCCTTCTTTATCCTGGATTTCCTGTTCACATTCAAATTGTATTTTATTTGAGATTAGTATCATAACCCCCCTTTTAGTTCCTCCCTTAAATGAACTGTAGTAGGAGTTCTTATAGCCAAATCTCTTTAGTTTCACATGTTCTGTCTTGCTCAAATGTGTCTCTTGCATAAATATAATTTCGGCTTTTTCTTTCTTGAATTTTCTTATTATTCTTTCCCTTTTAACAGGTGAGTTCAGACCATTCACGTTTAGTGTTATTATCTTAAGATTTTTACCCATAATCATGTTTTTCCATTTTTTTAACTTGTGCTCCTAGCCCCTTTAACAACAAAAATAACACATATTTATATAAAAACACATTAAAAAATCTCGACCTCCGTACTTTGGGCCTTTCTTCTGCCCACTGGTCCCTGTTGGTGGGTGGAGGGATTGTCCTCACCGAGTGTAGGGCCCTCCCTAGACCTGTATTTACTATCCAAGAAATAGTCATTAGTCTAGAAATGTCCAACAAATATCACTTAAACCTCTCCTAGCCGTCTGTTTCTCTTTTACCTTGTCTTCTTGGCCTTCATTTCTTCTGTGTCTTTCTTAATCTTTGTTATAATCTAGGCTTTCAGTTGAAAGCCTTGTAGTCTTTCCTGGGCCCGCTGCGCCACGTCTCCCCCCGTCTTTTGCCGTTCACTCGCCTCCACTCCGGCTGTCGTGATGCGTTCAGGGCCTCCGCTGCTCCTACCGTTTCCTCCGGCACGTACACCTCAAGGCCCCGCTCCATCATGTCCTGCGCTGCCTCTCTGGCTGTGTTGTAGGTTCTTACGCCGTTCTCCCAATGAATCCTCATCTTCGTTAGCGGCGTTTGGAATCTAATTTTTTTTTCTTTCAGCGTTTTTTTAATGTTGGCATATTTCTTCCGCTGCTGCACAATTTCCGCCGGGTAGTCATGATCAAAGAATATCTGCTTGTCGCCGATTCGTATCTTTTTTTTCCACGCTCGTGTCAGGATTCTTTCCTTTACATCATATTTCAGAAAGTTTACCACAACTGACCTGGGTGTAGAGCGTGGGTTCGGGTTCTGTGCCGAGGCTCTGTGCGCTCGTTGAATCTGCAGATCCGCTTCGCTGGGCAGTTCCAGCTCTTTTTTTAAGAACTGATCCATGAATTTCGTCATCGAGTTGCCTTCAATGCCCTCCGGGATCCCGAAGATGCGTATATTGCCCCGTCTGGACCTGCTCTCCAAGTCGGTTACTTTCTCCTGCATCCTCTGCATTTGTGCCGTCAGGGTCTGCAGCTGTTCGCTTGCCTCGCTATTCCAGTCTTCCAGCTCTGATATTCGGGCCTGCGCTTCTGTCATACACGCCCGCTGGGAGCGCAGCTCCTCCATGTTTTCTGCTAGCTTGCTCTCCATTTCTCTTCGGAGGCCCATAATTTCTTCCTTAATCTCTTTTTTCAGCTCCTCCTTAAGAGCCGCTAAATCCTGTTGTAGCTGCCGTTTGAAGTCTCTCAACTCTTTTCCCAAACTGGCGATGCCGGTGTTCATGGTATCGAGTTTTGTGTCTTCCATTTTCTCTGCTGCGGTCACCTCGTTTTTTTGGGCCCCGTGTTCAGCGGTTTCTCCTGCGTTGTTGAAGAGGAATTCTTTAATTTTACTCTGCTTTTGTCCTTGTGCCCGGCTCCTTCGTGTTTTCATCCCTTAGTTTATTGATCCGCTTATGTCGAGTTGGCCATTTACCGATGATTTTTAATCCGGCTAGGGAGAGCTCTCTGTTTAAGCGTTATGTCTCTCCGCCATCTTCCCGGAAGTCCTTCTACAAATGGATTTTTAACTTGTTTTTGTAATTTTTTTGCCGAATCTGAGTATATGAATATGGGAAGAGGTAAAGGTAAATTGTATAATTCCATTTCAGTCCAGTGAGGGAGATCATTTGATGAAAAATAATATGTCATAGACCTCAGTTGTGCCGACCAATAATACAACATAAAATTTGGACATTTCAGACCTCTACGATCAAATGGTAAATATAATAAAGACAGACGTAATCTAGCCCTCCTGTTGTTCCATATAAATTCCACTAACTTTTTTTTAATTCTTGAGAATAAATCTAAAGGTGGTGGTAAGGGAATGTATTGAAATAAATAAAGTATTTTAGGTAAGATATTACTTTTAAGTATATTAATTCTCCCGATCATCGACATTGGTAGTGACATCCATCTCTGAAGTAACTCATCAATATCTGTCATTAAGGCTTCATAATTGACACTGGCGGCTGATTCTAGCTTAGGCACAATTTGGATTCCTAAATATTTGAACTGATTTACAACATTGAATTGATTTACCTCAGGGGCTGGGTAATTTCTCTGGGTCTCATTTAGCATTAATATTGAAGATTTAGTTTTATTTATTTTATATCCTGATATTTCCCCGAAATTCTTTATTAAATTCAACAAGGTCGGAATTGATTTTTTAAGATTCGACATAAACAAAATTATGTCATCGGCATACAGGGAGATTTTATGTTCTGTTGGTCCAACTTTAATTCCATATATTTGTGACTGTAGACGTATCGCCATCGCTAAAGGTTCAATTGCCATAGTAAACAGTAAAGGTGAAAGTGGACAGCCTTGTCGACATCCTCTATTGATTTTTATTGATTTTGAAATATTGTTATTTGTTAGAATTTCTGCAGTAGCATTATTATATATTATTTGAACCCATTTTATGAAATTATTTCCAAGTCCAAACCTTTGTAAGACTTCAAAAAGAAAGGGCCATTCAACTCTATCAAAGGCTTTTTCGGCATCCAGTGATAAGAGAGCTGTATCCGGTGCTTCTTTATTAGAATAAATAATATTAAATAGTCTTCTTACATTATGGAAGCCTTGTCTTCCCTTTATAAAGCCATTCTGATCTCGATTAATAATATTTGGTAAAATTTCTTGTATTCGTCTTGCTAAAATTTTACAAATTATCTTAAGGTCGGCATTTAATAGGCTTATTGGTCTCATATTTTCACATTTATTAGAGGGCTTACCTGGTTTTGGCAACAATATAATTAAGACATTATTCATATATGATGGTAAATTACTATTTTGAAATGCTTCTAAAACCATTTCCAAAAAAGGTTTTGTTAATTTATTCTTAAATTTTTTATAAAGGTCAACTGGAAGACCATCTGGTCCTGCACTTTTTCCTGATTTCATATTATCAATGGCTAGTCCAACTTCTTCTTGACTAATTTTAGACTCCAGTATCTCCCTATTTTCATTTGGAATACACGGTATAAATAGTTCATTCAAAAACCCATGTAGTTTTGTTAAGTCAGATTCATTTTTGGTATCATATAATTTTTCATAGTAATCTCTAAAGGCTCTATTAATTTCTGAAGGATCTATAACTACCTGTCCATTACTTATAATACTGGTAATTGGTGTTTTAGATTCTAATTGTTTAATCTGCCATGCCAATAACTTTCCTGATTTTTCACCTTGTTCATAAAAAGATTGTTTCAATCTTAGAAGACTCGAGGCAGCTCTATTCGCTGATTTTTTGTCATATTCAGCTCTCAAAATCAGTAATTCGTTCTCCAACCTTGGATCTCTTCCTGCATATACTCTTTCTTGAAGAATTTTTATTTTATGTTCCAATTGGACTCTCTCCTCTCGAGTCTTCTTAGATTTTGAACCTGTATAACTAATAATATGTCCCCTAATAAAAGCTTTGAAAGCCTCCCACTTTACACATGCTGATGTTTGTGTAGTATTGATGTCAAAGAACTCATCTATCTGTTTTTCTATATACTTAACAAATTCCTCATCCTGAAGCCATTTATGCTGAAATTGCCATCTACCTGGTTCCTTTGTCAATTTCTTATCTACATACATTAGACAACAGGGTGCATGATCAGAGATCACGATGTTATCATAAAAACAGTTTTGAATCTTGGACCTTAATTTTGTGGAGATCAAAAAATAATCTATACGTGAGAATGTCTTGTAGGTATTGGAATAACAAGAGTATGCTTTAACTTGTGGTTTCATTTCTCTCCATATATCTATCAATTTCAATTCTTTCATAAAATGATTAATGGTCATCCTACATCCATTGTGCGTACAGTCCAGTCCTGTTGATCTATCTATACTGGGATTCAATGTACAATTAAAATCCCCTGCTATTATATGTTGCCCTGTAAGTGATGATAAGATAAGAAATAAATTGGCAAAGAACTTTTGATCATCTATATTGGGACCATATAAGTTCACCAAATTTATGTTTTCTAATAGCAAAGATCCTTGAATGATTACATATCTTCCAAATTTGTCTCCAATTACATTTTTCACTTGAAATGGGACTGATTTATGTATGAGAGTCATAACTCCCCTGGCTCGGGATGAAAATGATGAGGTGAAAACATTTCCTTGCCATCTACTCCTAATTCTTTTTACATCTTGCTCTATTAGATGAGTTTCTTGTAAAAACACAATTTTTGAACCCATGTCTTTTATTTTATTCATAACTTGTTTAAGTTTTTTTAAATTTTGTAGACCTCTGCAATTCCATGAAGTTAAATTAAGATTAACGCTTTGATTTATAATCAATAGGGAGTTTGGGATTACCTTGCAGTGTAAACATGCTCAAACAGAAAAGCAAAAAAATGAGAGGTTGAACATTCACCCTACAAACTACACACAAACAAATTCCCCCTTCCCACATTTGTGGCAATCTCCCCAAAAGCAAAAGAAAAATTCCGTCTCCCGGTATAGCCATCGACCGTTCCACACCCACGAGGATCAGCCAAAGCCACTCCTTCTTCATCCTCCCAATCACCCTCACTCTACTGCTTTTAATAACGTAACATTAACTCTCTTCTGTAATTTTCCAATTTAACTCCAAAATTTTTTTTAGCAATTTTGTACTTTTTTTTTTTTTAATATGTAATACATTCTATATTTTGTAATCTTGTTATATGCTTCTAATCAGTTAAATGCTCAAATATTCTACCCTATATTCTGTTCATGCTTAGCTCCCACCAGTCTCTTCCTGGATCTTCTTGATGAGCTCCTGCGCCTCCTCGGGGGTCTTGAAGATGCGTGTTCTGCCCTCATATGTGACCAGAAGTCTTGCAGGGTGAATCACTCCATGACGAATCTCAAGGTTGCGCAGTTCTTTGCGGATGGGGTCAAACTGCTTCCTTAATTGTTGGATTCCTGAGGCCAGATCTGGGTAGAACCGCACCTGCTGATCTTGGTATTTAATTTCTCCTTTGGCCCGCACCGCGTTGGAGATCGTCATCCTGTCTCTGTAGCTGAGAAACTTCATAATTAGCGTCCTCGGTGCTGCCTTGTTACCTCTCGGTGGGCCAATTCGGTGGGCGCTTTCCAAGACGACTGATGATTTTAGCTCCGCGTTGTTCAGCGCCTCCGGGATCCCCCCCTCCAAAAAGGAGCATGAATCACGACCTTCGGCTCCCTCCGGTAAACCCACCAGCCTCAGGTTGTTCCTTCTGGACCGAGATTCCAAGTCCAGAACGCTATTTTCCAGATCTTTATTTTTTTTTTCCAAAGTGCGCACCTTTATTTGAAGTCCGCTGATTTCATCCTCCGCACTTGACACACGAAGCTCCGCCTGCGTCACTCGCTCCACGCAGTCACCCAACTCCTTTCTCATTGCATCCAACGCTGCCATAATCCCATCAAGTTTAGCGGAAAAGTCTGCTCTCATTGAGCTAATGGCAGCCAGCACTGCACCTGTGCCGCCATCGTCAGCAGCAGCAGTTACCGCACCACCGCTAGTTTCATCCGCCATATCCGCAGCTTTTTCTACTGCGCCACAAACTTTAAAGTCCGTTAATTTGGACTGCTTCGGCGATTCAATTTTTCCCCCTCCTGATTTCCCAGCCTTAGTCTTCACCGGCATATCCTCACCCAAACACTGGGAAAAGTTCTGTTCCAAATGAGAGAGTTATTTGCCGAATTTTTATTTCCAGGGGCAGAGCAGAGTGATACGTGTCCTTCTAGGCGGCCGCCATAACCGGAAGTCCCGAACTAATCATGTTGATCACATGTTTATCCTGACCCTGGAGCTGTAAATTCAAATCATTGAGCATGTCAGTCAGATCTGTCAGGAATGCTCAGTCCAAAAGCCACTGGCAGTCCTCAAGCTGTGCATATTCTGCTTGTTTTGAAAGCTTCAGAAAATCTTTGATTTAAGGCAACAACTCACTGAACCTCCCCAAAAATTTACCTCTGCTAAGCCATCTTACATCTGTGTGAAGCAGCAGGTCTGTGTGTTCAGCTCCTGTCTCCTCCAAGTGAGCCCTTAATAACCTTCTCTGTAGACTCCTGGTATGAACAGAGCACACTGTTTTCATAGCAACATCCATCACTTCTTTCATGTTTAAAATCTTCCCACACAGTGCTTGCTGCTGAATAATACAATGATAATTAAGGATGTCTGGTAAAGATTCACTTTGTTTGCACAATGCAATGGACCCATTAGTGTGGTCTACCATAGCTGGAGCACCATCAGTTGTGATGGAGATGAGCTTGTAAAGAGGCAGTTGGCTCTTGTTAACAAACTCCATGAAAGCGTTAAAAATATCTTCACCTCTTGTACGTCCTTTTAATGGCAAAACTGTGAGCAGCTCTTCTTTGGCGGTCATGTCATCAAAAAACATTCTAATGAAAAGACATAACCGAGCCACATCCACCATATCAGTCAACTCGTCAAAGGAGGAGGGAAAAAACACTCGCATGCCTCAATGTCCTTTTCAATTGCTCCTCGACATCCTCTGCCATCACTTGTTGCTGATCGGCATGTGGTCCCTCCGTGCCTGTCTGTCTGGCCCCGACCTCTTTTAAAGCTGCTGCAGTAGTCGCTGTCATAGCCCCAGATCCTCTGGCCCACTGTGTTCGAGCTCCAGGGAAAACTGGAGCTAGCGTGTCGGCATCACTCATCGATGCAGGCGCCTCGCCGTCACGCTCGGTACCCTCGTCCAAGGTATCTCCAGTGCAGGCACTGAGACCCTCCTGCATCGAACCTGAGTGAGGTTGGTCCTGCTCGACTGCCGTGGTGTCTTTCACAACTTCGTCGTCCTTGAAAGACTTTTTGTGTTTAGCAAGAACGTGACTGACTCGATATGATGCGATGGTTGCTGCCTTATCCTTGGTGTTGGGCCTCGTAAAAATGGAATGCCGCACTGCAAGCTGACTCTTTAATTCCTGCACTTTACGAATGCATAGAGCAGTTTTAGTGGGGAAATCCTTCTCATAGTTTTTGTGCATTGTTCTGAAATGCTGAGCCAGATTGCCCTTCTTTGGTATGGCCACGCTGACATTGCATATGAGACAAATGGACTTTGAATTTGACTAACTAACTAACTAACTAACCTGCATTTATATAGCGCTTTTCTAGTCACAAAGACCACTCAAAGTGCTTTCACTAGTACTAACCCTCTATTCTAAGGGCCTATAGGAAACAGATATCTAGGGACAATTTAGAACAACCAATTAACCTAACATGCATGTCTTTGGATTGTGGGAGGAAACCGGAGCCCCCGGAGTAAACCCACACAGCACAGGGAGAACATGCAAACTCCATACAGAAAGGTTCCAACCCCTGCCAGCCTGGGGATTCGAACCAGGAACCTTTTAGCTGTAAGGCAACAGTGCTAACCACTGCACCACCGTGCTGCCCCAATAATCCTCCTCCCACTCTGAATGAAAATGGTACGTTTTTGCTTTCTTAGATTCTGCCATCTTTGTGGGCTGCTAGCAAACTTTAACGGCGGCCAGTCCAACACTTGTAAATCTGTGACGTGCACGTCAGTGCGTACCGTGTGTGTGCGCAGTGCTGTGTGTGCAGTCCAGTCGAGCTGTGCTGTGTTTGTGTGCATGTGTGTGTGTACTAAGGAGCAATGGCAGAGAAAACTTTGCAGACTATGCAGTCACGATCGACTGAGAATCAGTCCGCGATCTACCAGTCGATCGCAATCAACTGGTAGATTGCGGACTGATCGCTGGTAGAAGCGGACTGATTGCAATCGCGATTGGGCACTCCAGACCTACACAGTCTCTTCTGCACACAGCAAGGCAGAAATACAGCTACATCCCAGGGTGGGATTTGAACCCATGATATGATCTAAATCCCCCCACTCTTACCACTGAGTCAAAGAGGAATTCCTCTCTCGCACTTGGCTAGTCGTGGAGGTGTACCGTAAGGTGTCAGGGACTGCACCACTGACTAATTCCTTATGGGGAGGATCTGTAACAGTGGTCCTACAAAGGACAGTGGTACCACATGGGTGAAGCAGCAGTTGGGACTCCTGTCTACCACTGACCAGGCAGGCTGGGCGTGCCTCTCCACGAAGGACTGCGGTCCGTCCGGTCGGGCCACTGCTTCTTCTGGCGTATCCTGTGTTGGATACACTGGTGTTCTTTGTGAGACCCAGGTCCCCGCTGACGCTCCGCCCAGTCTGCTCGCATGCCTCATGTTCTCCACATATGCTGAATTATCCTTTAGACCTACACAATCACGGCAATTTTATGGTATAATTTTTTAAGCATTAAATCCTCAGTACTATCTTTTTCTAGTCAAATTTGTCAGTTTTCGCTTCCTTGTTTTGCTTACGGAGTGCTGTGGTTACTGATGCCATGATGCCACGTATTATCCAATCAGAATGGAGTCAATCCGAAACCTCGTCCACACTTCTAGAAGCCAGAGTATGAGGAGACAGAGCGGTGACTAAACTTTTATTGATAAAAAAACTACATATTTTGACTGAACAACTCCATACTCGTGGATGCACCCCCTTGTAACCTCAGCAAAGCACATAAAATCTGACACCAGTCTGACAAATGGTTTGAGAGATGTGAGGAACAGATCTACACAACAGAGATTCCTTGCATTTATAGATACATCATAATTAACAATTATTTGAATTTATTTTTTTTTAATTTTGATTAAAAACATGAAAATTGCACTTTAAAATGTGAACTCCTTAAATTTAAAGAAAGCATTAAAGCTGATCTTGCCTCTCAAACTTATCTTTGGGTTTTGCCAAGATTACCAGAGACAACTAGAATTGCACTCACCAGAGATGCAGACCCATGCTGTGGAGTCCTATCCTAATTGGGGCGAAAGTTAATGGCAAATTCTAAGTATCTCACTCCCTATTGTATTGGGAATGTCTAGATTATCTAGAATCAGCAGACCCTACCAATCTTCAGGGTCAAGGTCATTTCATATTTGTATGTTGTATGACATTATAGCTTTACATATATTCAAATTCTGCTCGCACTAAAACTGAAAATAAAGTCACTATTGGCCAAAATTGATTTTGAACTTTTTTTGACCCTGTGACCTTGACCTTTGACCTTGTGACCCCAAAAGCATGGCAACATATGCTAAGGTTCACCCGTATGCCAGGTTTGGTGACCCTAGCTTCATTCTTTCTCAAGTTACAGTCTGAACAAACAGACAGACAGAATTGACTACCCAACCCACAACTCGACTCTGTCGACAGGGGTAATAATTTAATCCCTTAAACATGTCAGTAATATTGGTTAATGTATATTAATATTGAAAAATAAAGCTCATATCTTATATATGATTATAAATACCAGTGTTTCCTCTGCCTTAAAGAACTTGGCGCGGTGGCAGCATATTTTCCCGGGGGGGGGGCAGAAAACACATGACACGCTTGTAACCAGAATATGTTAATTTTACACTAGTTTTATTTTTTTAAATTTTGCACAGTAATATTGCATAATGGAACTTACCATTTGAAGTATTGTACAACCAAGGCTTGAATATTGGAATATTGGGCCAGTTGGGTTCCCACCCAGATGTCCTGTGTTTGGACTTTTTACTGGTGTCATCCTTCTCTCCTTCCTCTACTCCTTCCTCTCCTGGACACTCTGCCTAAACACTTTCCTCTCCTTGGCTCCTCTCTACTTTCTCATCTTTCCCTCTCTGAGCTCTGTCTGCTTCAGGTTCTCTCTCTGTCTATGGTGGTATACAAACAGGTTAGAAAATATCAAGAGTCACGTTTTGTCCTGCAGAATTTTTTTTTTGCCATAGTTTACATAAATGACAAAAAATATGTATTTTTTTTTTTGTATTTTTATTCTGGTGTTTGTTCTATTGAGAAAAAGTAGGAAAGAGAAGGAAAAAACATTCATAATAGTAATTTACTCATGCATACTTTAATTATGCGTTCACAGGTGGGTATAGTAGCCAGAAATTCTACTCATGTAAAAGCAGTGCTATGAAATTAATAATTAAAAGTAATTTCTAGTTGAGTTAAGGGTACAAAGAGCACCTAAGGTACTTAAAAACTTGAGTAATGACGTCAGACTTGAAGGTTTGAGGTTTTTCTCCAAAATTTATAACAATTTTCTTATAGTTTTCTACTTTTCTCTGTAAATTTATCTAAATTTGAAACCATTTTACTCAAATTTGTAATTTCCTCTTGTAAAATTGACTTTCCTTGTACATTTGAAACTTTATTATAAATTTGTGGATTATTTTTTGGGCTTATTTTTGTCTCTTTTTTAAAATAAAATGACTGTTTTTTAAACAATTTTGAAACAGACTATAGTAATTTTTTTTATTATTATTTTTTCCTTATAACAATTTACATTTTTGACCATAACTTTGCAGTCACAACAGAACAATAATTTAACTCTGCTTACAAAGAAAAAATATTAATAAAATTGTATTTAATGAAATAAATTAACTTAAATGACCAAGGATGCCGTTATTTCTGTTATAATTCTTTATATTTATAGTTTTGTTTTGTTTTTAGAAATCTCCTCACCACCCAGACGCAGGAAAAACCTCCCTTATTTTGAAATCAAATGTTGACACGTTTAGTTTGTCTGAAGGCTGCTGATGGATTAAAGTCATTGATTTCGTGAATTTCGGTCATCTTAACCTGCCAGGTACATAATAGGGAACTGTAGCAGACTCTAAAGACATAATTCACCACAATATGTGTTCATGTACAGAATGATCTGTTTAGGCAGTTATAGTTGTGAAGTGAGTACACGGCCGGTCTCCTAGTATCACAATATCTGGCCGGGAAGTGCCTACAATTCGATTCTTTTTTGTATTCAACAGTAGAAAATACACACAAATTACAAATATGCTAATAATACAAGTAAATACCTCCTAATTTGGCTATTTGGTTTAAAAAAAATGCACATATTTATTTATTTTCCATCAGGCGCGTCAGGGAGCCCTTTGGATCCTTCGCTACCTGACAGCTCGGGTGTTTCACACACATACACATCCACACTTCATTCATTCCCATTAACACGTTTTGGGGTTTTGTTCAATACAACGCACGAAACCACTCCTGCACGTGGGTTTTTCATTCACTAAGTGGCTCCTAGTGCAGACATAAATGGCCGGCTCCCAGTCGTTTAGCAACGGCCGTTGTAGTTGTGCACTCAGGCTTTCTCATCAGGCACCTCTCTAGGCAGCCACTGAAGGACCTCAGTTTAGGCTAGCGTTTTTAGCTGTTGTTTTGTCACTGCCACTGGAGAATAAAAACGGCACGACTGCTCATGCGAGAAAAGAGAGAAATTGCCAGTCTCATAACTTAATATTGTAGTGGCTGGTGAAATATATCCTCAGCAGTTCATCAGTCCCTTGCCTTTCCCTTCATATGAAGCCGGTTGCATATGAATTCTAACTACATCTCTTAGCTAAGCGACTCCTCCATTATGGCTCCCGTTTCCAGCGGGCTAAAACCATGATAAACGCCAGTGCTTACATACCTCTTATGATTTTTTTCCGCGTTTAAAGTACTTTAATAAACTCATGTTTCTGTTGGGAGACACTGCTGACTGGAAAACTCGTGTGAACGGGGCACTTCTAAACTCCGCGCGGATGACGGCCACGTGCGTTGTTCGTGTGAGCGCTTGCAGAAAGTCATTGCTTCATATATTTTTATTAATATAATCATATCGGCTTGGTATGGCAGTACGATTTCTGGCGGGGCGGCCCGCCACAGAGAAATGTTACCAGAGGAAACCCTGGGTTTCTAACTTACAACTACTGTATAATGGCGTATGTGCAGCATTGGTTCACAGGAGGAAGCCAGACAAACTGGTCTTGTAAATAATTTGCAAACATTATATAAAACATAATCGCATAAATGAAAAATATGTTGCATTATTATAAAAACCCAAAGTGCTTATGACTCAGGACTCATTTTTTATGTTACGTTCCTTCATAGTTTCGTGCATGATATATTCAAGGATTCAAAGCTTTTATTTGTCAATACTACTATACGTACAGGACAAAAAGGAGATCGTTTAACTGTCCCAGTCGTCGTATGGCAACTGTGACAGTTAAGGAGTAAACATAACCCCTAGTGGTCAAGAGTGGTAAACATTTTTTGTCAATAAAATAGTTCAGATTTCCAAGGTTATAACTTGAAAGTTGCAAGAGATAATGGCTTACTGTCAATTAGAAAGATGTAGACTATGATCCGAAGTTTCAGATAGGAATAAATTTACGCATCTAATTTGCATAATGTCACAGCAGCTATATAAATTACATAACTCAGTCAAAAGTGGACTTCAGACATATTTACTCAAAGAATGGTTCGGGGTTTTATTGACACTGTTTTGTCTACAGCGGTATGTTTTTATCTTATCTTCAAAGTATATGAACCAGAAAATCAATAAAATGTAAAAAAAAAACAAAAAAACAAACAAACCACAAATTCGTCACTTACTGGTGGCATGGGGGGGGGGCTCGCTCATGTGATCGGTTCGTTTTCGCCCATCATGGTCTTTGTTTTGCGTTTGGTCAGTCATTTATGCTATCTACCACATCTGCAAACTCTTATGATTCCACGTGAATTTCGTTTGTATTATGCGGCTATTTTTCTTGTAAGATGCAGTTTCTGTGAGGATCCAGACGATCGTGGTGGCGGCCATCTTGGTCTTGTGAGCTCAAGGCAGAAAAAGGAAGAATAATAATGAGGATTTCTTCTACTTTGCTGTATTCCATGTCAGCCATGATTCCTCCGACGTGTGCCTGCCACCTTTCTGAACTGTCAGATCAGTACAGCTCAGTACAAATCCTCAGTATAGCCGGGGACATCAGAGTACAGCCAGAGTTGACAGGCGCAGCTGCTGCGCTGTGCCACTGGGGGCGCGTGACCCGTCCATGAAATGTGGACAGTTAAACGATTAAAAAAGCATTTCTCTCTCTCTTCATTGGTGTGTGGAAGCATGGTAAAGCACATAGAAAACAATTACAAATGTAGTATTCTTATTATAAAAGAACGCAATAATGTATGTAGGGACACATTACACAGAACTAACAAATCCTCAATTTGTTTTAAAATTTACAGGTTTAAGAGACCTTAAAATCTTGCAGCTTATGTGTAAAATAAAAAGACACTACCACCATCAAGTATCTACAAAATTGCTCAAAGTGAGGGAAAGCAAATGATTTTAAAGGCATGTGTATTTTCCAGAAACCACAGGTTAGAACCAATGTAAAAATAAAATAAAATTTTTAAAAATCTGTTTTTCAGTCAAAGGGATTAACGGTGGTACAGATACTTTAGTATAGTAACCTACATGTATGCAATTCTATATTAGCAAATTTATGTTTTAATATTGCTTATTCATAAACTTTTGTCATGTTTCTGTAGTTTGCTAAGAAACATGACAAAAGTTTCTGATTAAACAATATTACCCGCCCAAAGACGCTGGGATAGGCTCCAGCCCCCCCGCGACCCGAAAAGGATTAAGCGGAAGAAGAAGAATGAACATATTAACTTGAAATGGACAGAAATATGAGTTTTGCGTCAGTCTACTGTATACTACTATAACAAAAAAAAAAAAAAAAAAAAAAAAAAAAAAAAACTTTTTTACTGGATTATTTTTGCGTGCTAACAAGTATGGGGTTTTTTTTCCCCCAATTTGTAACAGACATATGACAATATTTAATTTCTGGCACCACAACTTTGACAAGCAGCAAGCAGATGATCAACTCATATAACATATAATGCAGTTCTGTGCACCACATCACCAAACTGTATATTAGGTTGCTGTCAAAAGTTGGCAAAAACGTTTCACCCACTGTAGCTTATACTATATTATGAAGCTCTCCAGCCAGCCAACTGACCAGTTTCAGAGCTGCTGTGACTTTCGCTGACTCACAGAAACATTTACTGCTGAATGGACAGGTTGAAGAGAATGAAGAGTCCCATAGCAGAGAGGTGTCGATAACATTAGGCAGGTAGCTACAGCAACAGCAGCCCAAATTCTGCCTGACTTTGCAGCTTTAAAATAACATAATAAGATATCAGGAATTAAAAACTGTTATAGTACATAGAATAAATACAGTCTATAACTTTTAAAAAGTATGAGAACTAATTTATAGAATAATAAATACAGTATACTGCTGTTGAGACAATTACAAAAGTCTAAGTAATTTTTCTCCAAAAAAGAAACCAAAAAAAATCCATCAAATGGTTGAAAGATTTGATCAAACACAAACAAACACAATCATTAATAGTGAAAGTACTATGCTCCTTACTTTCCTTCACAAGTTACTACATGAACACAAAATTATTCATCAGGCTTGATTATTATTCTGTGTTATAGTGCCTTGGCAAAGTATTCAATTCCTTGGTATTTTCTATTTTCTGACCTTACAACTTGTAATTTTATGACTTTTTTTTTGGGGGGGGGGTGTCAGTATCATTGAATTTACACAACATACAGAATGTTACACAATTTGTTAGTAACCTTCTGTTAACAGAAGAAAAAAAAATCCTACAACTGTAGTGGTCTAGACAGGGCTGCAGTTTCCTGTCCACACCGTTTCTTTTGGACTCATTATCATTGTTGTCATCACTATTATTGTCTGTGTTCCTGCTTCTCTCTTCATTTTGGGTTTATTTGTGGTGATAGCACCTTCAGTGACTTCTGCACCTCATTAGTTGCATTTTCTGTTAATTACTGACATCTGTTTCTGACCGTGTTAATCACCACCTGCTCTTTATATTATACTGTTTAGATCTCCGTTTAGTTGTGTGCTAAGATTACTTTTCACTGCATTTCCACTTTGTCTGGCACAGCGTTATTTCCAAGTTGCTCACGCTTAAGGTTTTTGTTCCCGTTAACCTGCCGTGCAGCATTATGTTATTTTTTTTCAGCCTCGTGCTGTTTCTCTTTCTTCCCATAATAAATTATGCTTCCTTTTCACCTGGCGAGTGAGTCCTCTCCTTTGCCCTGAAGGGGCCAACATGACAACAATGATCACAGAAATAATTCTAAACTGACAAAAGTAAGTAAAAAGTAAAAATGTTCAGAAAATTAAATGAAATCAGGCAGTACTTTTGAATTTTGGTTCAACAGAAAAATTTTTAAAAAATTAAACTGGCCTGGACAAAAATGATGACACCCAGAGAAAAGAATGAAAAAACAGTGGTGTGAAAGTGTTTGCCCCCTTCCTGATTTCTCTTTTTGTATGTTTGTCACACTTACATGTTTCAGATCATCAAACAAATTTAAATATTAGACAGACAAAACAAGTAAACACAAAATGTAGTTTTTTAAATGAAGGTCTTTATTATTAAGGGGGAAAAAAATCCAAACCTACATGGCCCTGTGTGAAAAAGTGATTGCCCCCTAAACCTAATAACTGGTTGGGCTACCCTTAGCAGCAACAACCGCAATCAAGCATTTGTGATAACTGGCAAAGAGTCTTTTACAGCGATGTGGAGGAATTTTGGCCCCCTCATCTTTGTAGAATTGTTGTAATTCAGCCACACTGGAGGGTTTTCCAGCATGAACCGCTTTTTTTAAGGTCATGCCACAGCATCTCAATCGGATTCAGGTCAGGACTTTGACTAGGCCACTCCAAAGTCTTCATTTTGTTTTTCTTAAGCCATTCAGAGGTGGACTTGCTGGTGTGTTTTGGATCATTGTCCTGCTGCAGAACCCAAGTGCGCTTCAGCTTGAGGTCATGAACAGATGGCCGGACATTCTCCTTCTGGATTTTTTTTGGTAGACAGCAGAATTCATGGTTCCATTTACCACAGCAAAACTGAGACGAGCCTTTATGTTCTTTTTGCTCAGCAGTGGTTTTTGTCTTGGAACTCTGACATGAAGCCGATTTTTGCCCAGTCTCTTTCTTATGGTGGAGTCATAAACACTGACCTTAACTGAGGCAAGTGAGGCCTGCAGTTCTTTGGATGTTGTTGTGGGGTCTTTTGTGACCTCTTGGATGAGTCGTCGCTGTGCTCTTGGGGTAATTCTGGTCAGCCAGCCACTCCTGGGAAGGTTCACCACTGTTCCATGTTTTCACCATTTGTGGAAAATGGCTCTCACTGTGGTTCGCTGGAGTCCCAAAGCTTTAGAAATAGCTTTATAACCTTTTCCAGACTCACAGATCTCAATTACTTCGTTTCTCATTTGTTCCTGAATTTCTCTGGATCATAACGTGATGTCTAGCTTTTGGGGATCTTTTGGTAAGATAAGATAAGCCTTTATTAGTCCCACAAAGGGGAAATTCGTCTACTTCACTTTGTCAGGCAGGTCCTATTTAAGTGATTTCTTGATACAGAACAGGTGTGGCAGTAATCAAGCCTGGGTGTGGCTAGAGAAATTGAACTCAACTTTCCAAAGATGTGATAAACCACAGTTAATTTATGTTTTAACGGTGAGGGGCAATCACTTTTCCACACAGGGCCATGTAAGTTTGGATTTTTTTTAATTTTTTTTTATTTGTTTGATGATGTGAAACATTTAAGTGTGACAACCGTACAAAAAAAAAGAGAAATCAGGAAGGGGGCAAACACTCTTTCACACCACTGTAATATGACCGTAGGGACATGTTAAAAGTAAGGTGTGTTCTATAATTTGCATCACAGGTTTCTTCAAACTTGTAATCAGTAAGTTTGCCTATTAAAAGGGTGAAAAGTACTCACTGTGCTGTTTGGCATCATGGTGTGTGTACCACACTGAACATGGACCATAGAAAGCTAAAAGAGTTGTCTCAGGAGATTAGAAAGAAAACTGCAGACAAACATGTTAAAGTAAAGGCTATAGGACCATCTTCAAGCAGCTTGATGTTCCTGTGACCACAGTTGCCAATATTATTAAGAAGTATAAGGTTCGTGTGATTGTAGCCGACCTCCCAGGACATGGACACAAGAGGAAATGCAACCCCAAGTTAATCAGAATAGTGCGTGTTGTAGAAAAAGAGCTCCAAAATCATTCAAGCTGAACTCCAAGTACAAGGTACACCGCTTTCTAATCGCACCATGGGTCGTGTTTTGAACAATAATGGACTCCATGGAAGAGGACCAAGAGGGCTCCACTACTGAATGAAAAACATCAAAAAGGCAGCCAAAATGCATGCTGACAAGCCCCAAAGTTTCTGGGAGGTTGTCCTTTGGATTGATGAGACAAAACTGAAGCTTTTGGGCCATTCACATCAGCTCTAGGTTTACAGAAAGAAAAATGAAGCATACAAAGAAAAGAACACTGTGACTACTTGTGAAACATGGAGGAGGCTCAGTTATGTTCGGGGGCCGCTTTGCTGCTTCTGGCACAGGGTGTCTTGAATCTGTGCAGGTACAATCAAATCTCAAGACCATCAAGGCATTCTGGAATGGAATATGCTGCCCAGTGTCAGACAGCTTGGACTCAATCACAGGTCATGGGTCCTCCAGCAGGATAATGACCCAAAACACACAGCTAAAGATACTCAAGAATGGTTAAGAACAAAACATTGGACTATTCTGAAGTGGCCCTGATCAAAAATCCTATTGAACATCTGTGGAAGGAGTTGAAACATGCAGTCTGGAGAAGGCACCCTTCAAACCTGAGAAATCTGGAGCAGTTTGCTCATGAGGAGTGGGCCAAAATACCTATCAAGAGGTGCAGAAGCTTCATTGAGAGTTAAAGAAATCGCTTGATTGTGTCAAAGGATTGTGCAACAAAATATTAAAGGATATCATCATTTTTGCCAAGGCCAGTTTTGTTAGTTTGTTTTTAAAATTCAATATCTGATTTTCATTAGTCAATTTTCAGAAAATCTTTATTATTACTTCTGTCAGTTCCAAGTTATTTCTGTGACCATTGTTGGATTTTCTTTTTTCAATGGAAGGTTGCCAACAAATCTGACCATGTCTGTAACTACAATCAAACCGTGAACCAAGCAGACAAAAAATATATAACTTGAGTGTGCAAATTAAATATCCTGGATGGGTTCCTGGTTTTATTTTTCTAGCTAGGGCAAATGGAGCTAAAGACAGAAGAAAGTCAAGTCAAATAGGGAGGAAGCACAAAACCAAGCGGGACAGGTAAACAAAAAATGGACTAAGATGAATAAGGGAAAACATGGAAAGGAGAATGTTTTTTTGTGTGTTTACATTCTTCACCCAAACAATATGACTCAAAGCAATGTGGAGCAGCAACACCGGCATCATTAAAATGAGATGCAGGCAATAATAAAATCCCACATGGCTTTGTAAACACACCCTTCCCTATAAAGTAAAACAAGGAGCCAATTCTAAAACAAGATGGACAATAATTTACTGTATACTGTACAATAAACATGAGTCTACTGATTTAAAGGCATTCAAAATCCAAAAAGAAACATCCAGATCTATATCAACCATATCATATGCAGCACAGTAAGCTAAAACACTATGATTTAGGAGAGGATGAAGCTTATTTTAAGATCCTTCTGCAGGTTTCCTTTTAAATAAACTGCTGTTATTTTTACATTCTGAAAGGTATGTGGTGTATCCTCTGGACAGAGGAAGGAAGACAAGGAGACTTGGTGGTGGAATGAGGTGGTACAGGAAAGTATTCAAAGGAAGAGGTTAGCAAAGAAAAAGTGGGATAGTCAGGGAGATGAAGAAAGTAGACAGGAGTATTTGGAAGCAGGCTGCATGGCAGAGAGAGAGGTGGCAAACGTAAAGCAAAAGGCATATAGTGAGTTGTATGAGAGGTTGGACACTAAGGAAGGAGAAAAGGACTTGTATCAATTGGCTAGCCAGAGAGATCGAGCTGGAAAGGATATACAGCAGGTTAGGCTGATTAAGGACAGAAATGATAGTCAATCAATCAAGTAAACTTTATTTGTATAGCACTTTTAAAACATTAGATGCTGTGCAAAGTGCTTTACATAGATAAAAACAATAGACACATTTAATTACATATTTTACATGATACATCCCCACCCCTTCCAACCCTCCCATACACATACCCACAAACACAACACACACAGGCACATACATCACCCCCTACTTCTCTTACACACATACTGTATACAATAAAGGAGACATTGCTCGGCACCGAGGCACCACATGAAGGAGTAACCATCCTGAGGAAACACTGGAGCTAAAACACTTAAATACAAAATGAAACTAAGAATACAAAGAGCAAAAGGAACTAAGGACCCATACTTAGAAACTGAGCTAAGAACACATCAAAATAAGAAAATCTAAAAGCAAATGGAGCTAAGAAGAATGTAAAAACAATGGAACATAAATGACTACTTCAATAATAGTTAAATGGTTTGTTAAAAGCCAAAATTTAAAAAGGTACAAAAAGAACAAAGAACACAAAAACAGGAACTAAAAAACCCATACTTAAAAAAAAAAAACCTGAACTAAACGCATCAATAAGAAGATGAGAAAATCTAGGAACAAATGGCGCCAAAAAGAACATAAAACAATGGAACATAAATGACTACTTCAGTAATAGTTAAAAAGGTTTATTAAAAGCCAAATTAAAAAAAAAAAATCGATCCTAAAACGCACAGGGAGCCAATGCAGCAATTCTAAAACTGGTGTAATATGCACCCGCCCCTTGGTCCTCGTTAACACTCGTGCTGCTGAATTTTGGAGCAGTTGGAGATGTGATATTCTTTTTTGAGGAAGACCAGAGAGCAGGGCATTACAAGAGTCTATACGACTAGTAATAAAAGCATGCATCAACACCTCAGTGCTGGCAAGAGAGAGAAAAGGGCGGACTCTGGCTATATTCCTAAGATGGTAAAATCCGATTTTTGTTACATTTTTAATGTGTGAAATAAAATTAAAGTCAGAGTCTAAAAGAACGCCCAGGTTCTTGACACAATGTGTAGGTTTTAGACATAACAATTTTGGTAGAAGCTTCTCTCTCTTGCCTTCAGGACCAATGATTAAACTTCTATTTTGCCCTGGTTGAGCTGTAGAAAGTTCTCTGCCATCCATGACTTAAATACAGTTCAAAAGGGCATTAATTACCTCCGCCAGGCCGAAAAGGCCAGGAGGAGGTTATGTTTTTGCCGGGGTTTGTCTGTCTGTCTGTCTGTCTGTCTGTCTGTTGGTTAGCAAGATAACTCAAAAAGTCTTGGACGTATTTCCATGAAACTTTCAGGCGTTGTTGGAAATGGTACAAGGAAGAACTGATTAAATTTTGGGGGTGATCCGGTTCACCGTCTGGATACAGGAATTTTTTAAAGCATTTTTCAACACTGTGACATAGGGCCATTTTCAACATGTGCGCAGGCGCAATGGAGGGCGCTGGTCGTTGTGTCTGCAACACAAACTCTGCGTTCTTCAACGTTTTAGGCACAAAAGCACGCGGAAAACACTGCTGGCCTGGGCCCGCCAGCGTGCCTGTGTTTGCGCGCAACTGCAAAACCTCACACGGGCAGCTGTCCGCCGACGGATTCTTTGGCAGAAATTCCCCGGCCAGCCATAGGAGCTGCGCATTTGGCAGAAATTCACCGGCCAGCCATAGGCGCTGCGCAAAAACGAGCTCTCTGCCGGCGAAGCTTCTAAATTCTCGTTTGCCGCGGAGCGCAACCCCAAAATAATATAATATAAAACCCACGGCAACCTGTCTACCCAATTTGCATCCGTCAGTGGAGGAGATGGACACAACAGCAACACTTCAGTTTATTACCTCCGCCAAGGAGGCAATGCTTTTACTACTGAACCACTAATCCTATCACTATCACATTGATTGTCATTGATTAATTGTGTGTTTATTGCACTGTCCCTGTCAAATAAACAAATAACTAGAAAAGCACTCGGAGAGCGCAGACCTCCGCCAAGCGCCACAGTTCCCCCCATACAGTGTTTGTGTGTACGTTGTCAGATTCCTTGACCATGAAAACATCTGAGTAGCAATTGGATTCACAATGATAGGATTAGTGGTTCAGTAGTAAAAGCATTACCTCCTTGGCGGAGGTAATAAACTGAAGTGTTGGTGTTGTGTCCATGTCCTGCATCTGCAAACTCCCAGGCTGGGGGCGTTGCAATTGAATGAACGAATGAATTAATCTTTATTTCGAATAGATTAAGAGTACAGGTTAAAAGAAAGTGAATAATATAACAAAGGGGGTAATAAAATCCAACAAGGTCAAATTAGACAATAGCTCCTCTGATTATACAGTTCAACATAAGTTATCCGAAATATGTGATGGCTGAATCCGCAGCTTATATTGCCCACCCATGTTCCATGCAAGAATTCAAAAGAAAAAACAAAAGAAGTCATGACACAACTGCGTACAACCCACAGGCCAATGGGTTATGTGAGCGTTTTAGATCACTGAAAGCAGCACTGAGGGCTTCACTGACGGATGCCAATTAGGTAGACGGGTTGGCGTGGGTTTTATTCAAAATTCAAACGTTTATTTCAAACTCAGGGTTCATATTAAATGCAGAAGTAAAAGGAGTAGAAAATAAATAAATAAATAAAAGTTTATACAGATCAGCAGACAGTCGGCGGTCTTGTAACAATAACATACAATACTGGACTCAGTATAAAATGGAACGCCACCACTTCCAAATGCTGAAGTGTGAGTGACGAGTTGACAATTACTGATATAAGATGATCGTTACATGGCAGCAACCTTCTCATCAAACTGTAAACATCGTTACGTATCAACTCGCCAAAAGACGGAATGTTCACAGACACAAACATCTTGCTTGCACTCGACCTTCGTGGTACATCTAATCTTTATCTTTATTGGGGTTGCGCTCCGTGGCCAAAGATGATTTGGAAAATTTCCCGGCAGAGAGCTTCTTTTTGCGGAGCTACTATGGCTGACCGGGGAATTTCTGCCAAATAATCTAGCGGCGGACAGCTGGCCGTCTGAGCTTTTGCAGCGTTGCGCAAACACAGGCACACAGCACGCTGCCGAGCAGCTGGTTTTTGCGCAGCGCCTATGGCTGCCCGGGGAATTTCTGCCAAATAATCCGGCGGAGGACAGCTGCCCGTCTCAGCTTTTGCAGCGTCGCGCAAACACAGGCACGGTGTTTTCCGCGTGCTTTTGTGCCTAAAACGTTGAAGAAGGCGGAGTTTATGTTGGTCAGACACGATGACCAGCCCCCTCCATTGCGCCTGCGCACATGTTGAAAATAGCCGTATGTCACAGTGTTAAAGAATGCTTTAAAAAATTCCTGTATCCAGACGGTGATCCGGATCATCCCCAAAATTTAATCAGTTCTTCCTTGTACCATTTCCAACAACGCCTGAAAGTTTCATGGAAATCCGTCCAAGACTTTTTGAGTTATCTTGCTAACCAACAGACAGACAGACAGACAGACAGACAGACCCCGGCAAAAACATTACCTCCTCCTGGCCTTTTCGGCCTGGCGGAGGTAATCATTGTGAATCCAATTGCTACTCATATGTTTACATGCTCAAGGAATCTGAAAACGTACATACAAACACTGTATGGGGGGAATTGTGGCGCTTGGCGGAGGTCTGCGCTCTCCGAGTGCTTTTCTAGTTGGTTTTGTGTCATCAGGAGACATGGCAATATACAGTTGAGTATAATCAGCATAGCTATGAAAATGTATGCCATGTCTCCTGATAACGTCCTCAAGTGGTAACATATAAAGATTAAAAAGTATTGGCCCCCGGACACCATGGTGATAGCAGCTTAACGCTGAAGCTCCCAGACCCCATCCATGAAAATACCATGAAAATCAGATTTAACAGATTTATGGAAGAGTGAAAATCAAAAGACAAAGTCATTATGCCTAAAGGAAAACAGAAGAGATCGACAATCGCCAGGCCACGACACGCATCGGCCGGAGAATCTGACCTGGAAGACAACCACCACTTGGAAATAGAGGAGCAAAATGAGGCTAATAACACGGTTAGCTTAAAAATGGTACTTCAAGAATTAAGAGAATTTCGCCGAGAGTGTTGGGCCGAATTTCGTGAAATTAAAGACGAAATAAAAAGAACAAACAACAGAGTGGACCAGGCTGAGACCCGAATCATGGAAGCAGAAGAAAGAATAAAAGGGTTGGAAGAAACCACGCTGGAATTACTCAAACGACAGACAAGACTGGAGGCTAAGCTAACCGACCAGGAAGGAAGACTAAGAAGGGACAACATAAGAATTCATGGTCTGAGAGAAGGAGTCGAGGACGGTTTCACCACAATGGCTGCATGCGTGGAATCCATACTGAGAGAGAAGTTGGAAATTTCCCAATCCACCGATTTGAAAATAGAAAGGGTGCACCGTTCATTAGCCACAAGGCCATTGGCGGAAGCGCCCCCACGATCGGTGGTGGTGAAGTTTTCCAACTTCAGAACAAAAGAAGAGGTTTTGAGACTGGCTTGGCAGAAAAAAGGATTTATGCACCAAGAAAGAAAAGTTTTTGTGGAGCATGACTACACCCCGGAGGTCCTTAAAAAGCGTCGAGAATACAACGACGCTAAAAAGGTACTACAAGAGAAGAAACTGCGCTTTCAAACTCCATTTCCGGCAAAGTTGAGGGGTTTTTACGGGGAAGAGATGTGTCTCTACAATTCGGCGGAAGAAGCAACCAGGGATATGGCGAGAAGAGGGCTCCCGGTAACGGTGTATAAACCCGCAGCAGACCCGACCAAAAGAATCAAGGCTCAAACGTGGAGCACACAGAGACCCTCAAAATCCACGGGCCAGCAGCTGGAAACCCAGCGCCAGGGCTATAAGGAAAAACTGGACGCTTTCAGGAGGAAATAACGAAATTTTTAGTCAATCTGCGCATCCAACCCTCCTCCTACAAGGTAATAAACATTAAAGGAGATGCAGAATCAGCAAATATGAAGTGGTAAAACATTTCATGGAACAGTCATAATATTAGAAACAAATAAGTTTTTAAAAAAAAAAAAAAACAAAACTTGTTAAAATAGAAATGTGACAATAAGATAAGATAAGATAAGATAAGATAAGATAAGATAAGATAAGATAAGATAAGATAAGATAAGATAAGATAAGATAAGATAAGATAAGATAAGATAAGATAAGATAAGATAAGCCTTTATTAGTCCCACAACGGGGAAATTCCAGGATTGCAACAGCACAGGGATAGCAACACTCAGAGCAACAATCAGAAGGCAAGAAAAAAAACAAGCAAGCAAGAGCAGCTAATATACATATGTACATATTACTATAAAATATATACAGTATATACACACACACACACAGACACACAGTGCAGAGCATTGTAGCTGGATGGAATACATATATGAATATATGAACACACAGTGCAGAGCATTGTAGCTAGATGGAATAAATATGTAAATATATAAACACCCACAGTACGGAGCATTGCAGCTAGGTGGAATAAATATGCAAGTATATAAACACACACAGTGTGGAGCAATGTAGCTAGATGGATGAATGAACCACATGAACCCTCCACACTAACAAATACTGTATTAACGTGATTGTTTGCTGTGATGGTGGTGGGAGGTTGCGCATAATTTCATAGGGTATAGGTATTAAAAAAAAAAATCTATACAAGTTCGGATTGGGATCTGAAATTCACGTTAAAAACATGGGACAACTTACAGGGGTAAGAGAGGGCCCTCAGCACGTAACAAAGTTTGAGGAATTTCCCTCAGAGCCAACGCACCCTCAAGGCTGTTCTCAGGTCGCTAAAAAGACCTCAGTTCAGGAAGATCTTTTGACAGTTTTTTGTTTTAAAGTTTTATATACTATGTTCTTAATGTTTTTTGTTCTTAATGTTCTTTCAGTTTCTGAGTAGCATAAAAGAGGGCCACTACACTGTTATACTAAATAAGACAATACAATGAAGAAACAGGGTGCAACCAAAATAATCTCATATAATGTAAAAGGGATCCTGAATCCAGTTAAAAGATCCAAGATTCTAGGCAAAATGAAAAAAGACAAAGCAGGAATAATATTTTTACAGGAAACCCACCTAACAGACTTGGAGCACACTAAACTTAATAGACAAGGGTTTAAACTGATGTCTTCATCTTCATATAAGTCAGGGAGGGGGAGGGGGGTAGCGACATTGATCTCAACCAAAATTATATTTGAAAAAAATTCAGAACACAAAGATAAAGAAGGGAGATTTAGCATGGTACTTGGTCGGCTAGAGGGAGAAGATATCACCCTGCTGAATGTATATGCGCCTCCAGGGGCTAACTGGAAATGTTATATAAATGTATTTGACCTAATGATAACTAAAGCCCAAGGTTTAGTGATATGTGGTGGAGACTTCAATCTAAGACTAAATCCATACCGGGATGCACCAGGTAATTCTCCACATCAAAATAACACTCAAAGTAGAAAAACTCGGATGCTACTAAAAGAAATGGGAATCTGTGATGTGTGGAGGGAATTCAACCCCAGTGTAAAAGATTATACATTTTACTCAGCACCACATTCATCACACTCAAGGATTGACTATTTTTTTTATGTTTAATAGAGACATTGGAAGAGTAAAAACAAAAACATGTAAAATAGGACTGATGGATCTCTCTGACCACAGTCTGATCTATATGGACTTAAATATCCAAAAATACACAAATAATACATTTTCTTGGAGGTTAAATTCAAATGTGCTGAAAGGACCACTGAAAGATGAATTGGAATCAGATATTCTCAGATATTTGGAAGAAAATGATAATGGAGATGTATCCCCTTTAATACTGTGGGATGCATGCAAAGCTGTAATAAGGGGAAAGATTATCGCAAAACTGGCAATCCAAAAGAAACAGACAAGAAAAATTAATCACATTAGAGTCACAACTTAAGAAACTAGAAAAAGAGCACAAAGACAACACCCATTCTAATGACGCACTCAAAATTAAGGAAATTAAAAAACAAATAAACGAGATCTACACAATAGAAATTCAGAAGAAACTTACATTTCTGAAACAAAAATACTATGAAACCGGTAGCAAATCGGCAAAATTACTAGCCTATAAATTGAGGAAACAACAAACGGAGAGAGCAATCTACAAAATCAGAGACCCAGTATCAAAGGAAATAAAATTTAGAATTCAGGAAATTCTTAAAAGCTTTGAGAATTACTACAAGAACTTGTACTCCCTCAAAAAACACAAAAACGCATCCAAAGCCTTCCTAAATACATTAAAATCTTCCCCAACTTACTGAGTCACAAAATAAAAAACTACTGTCAGAAATACAACCTAAAGAATTAGAAAAAGCAATTATGAAACTTAAAGCTAACTAATCCCCAGAAGCAGATGGTTATACAGCAGAGTGGTACAAAACCTTTAAACAGCAACTATCTCCTCTCCTCCTGAAAACATTTAACTATGTCCTCCACACAGGGGAAATCCCCCCCTCCTGGAGAGAAGGGGTCATTGCAGTCATACCTAAACCTGAAAAGGATAAACTAGACTGCTCCAACTACAGACCAATCAGTGTGTTAAATCAGGACTATAAACTTTTTACCGCAATCCTTGCCAAAAGGTTAGAAAATATACTGACAGACTTGATTCATTTAGACCAAACAGGTTTTATAAGACAAAGACAGACACAAGATAACATTAGACGCACTTTATACATAATTCATCATATAAAAAAAATATAATTTAAATGCAGCCATATTGGGATTAGATGCTGAAAAAGCATTTGCTTCGCTTGACTGGTCGTTCCTATATAGAATCTTATCCAGTTACAATTTCCATAACAACTTCATTAGAACTATCCAGGCATTATATAAAAAACCAACAGCTAAAATAAGGATTAACTGTAAATTATCTTCATCTTTTGAACTGGAAAGAGGATGTCGTCAGGGCTGCCCCTTGTCTCCACTGCTCTTTGCAATCTTCATAGAACCTCTGAGCCAATGGATAAGACAGAATCAAAAAATTCAAGGTATTACACTTGGTCAGAAGGAACATAAAATAGCACTCTTTGCTGATGACATTTTAATATACCTGGGGAAGCTGGACACCTCTTTTCCAGAACTAATCTCAGTTTTTTCAGAGTATGGAGAGTTATCGGGGTACGAATTAAACATGCATAAAACCCAAATTTTAACATTCAACTATGACCCAAATCAATATTTACTAAGCAAATTCAAAACTAAATGGGAGATGGAATCTATGAAATATCTGGGGGTCAATATTCCAAAACAACTCAACAAAATTATAACACTAAACTATGATCCACTGATGGCAAAAATAAAATCTGATCTAGCAAGATGGAATATGATTCCATTCTTGGGTACTGCACAAAGAATTGAAGCAGTCAAAATGAATACACTTCCACATCTTCTATACCTTTTCCAAACAATACCGGTAGAACCTCCCAAAATAACATGGCAAGAACTGAACAGAAGGATCTCAAGATTCATATGGCAGGGCAAGAGACCTAGAATCAGATATAGAACCCTACAGCTAAACAAAGACAAAGGTGGGCTCGCACTGCCAAATATCAGGGACTATTTTAAAGCCACGCAAATTAAAACTTTAGTAGAGATATGTAACCCAGACTACACTGCACAATGGAAGGAGATAGAATGCCAAATAACAAGTGACATTCCCCTACAGGCGATAATAGGGAACAATGCCTTACCTAAACTTTTGAATAACACAAACCCATGGATAGAGACCCCGCTAAAAATTTGGTTTAAGATAGTCAAAGAGAATCAAACTAAAGAACCCTATCGATTATTGCAATGGATTTCCTATGATCAGGACTTTACTCCTAATAAAACAGACACTAGATTTAAAAAGTGGAAAGAGAACGGACTGATAAAATATTACGATTTTTTTAAGGGCAAACTTTAAGAAGTTTTGAAGATTTGAAAAAACAAGGCCTAGTAAATCAAGACCTTTACAGATTCTTTCAGTTTAGACACCACATAAACATAAAAATACTTAAAAAGGAGGATTTGGAAAGGGCCCAGTCAGGTGTTCTGAAGGTTTTCTTAATGGCATATAAAGGGATCCCAGGGATCAGATACATTTCTAAAATTACCATGGTCTTCAAGACTTAAAAGGAGACAACACATCATATATAAAAGAGAAATGGGAAAAAGAGAGGAATTTCACTTTACAACTGGAAATATGGGAAAAGCTAAATAAACAACAATGGAAAAGTACCTCATCCCTGCTGTGGAGAAAATTTGGATGGAAAAATTTGGTAAGATTTTTCAGAACACCTGCACAAGACAAATTTACTTGTAAAGGGTTGAATTGTTGGCGCTTGTGTGGTGAAAAGACTGCAAATCATTTTCATGTGTTTTGGTCATGCCCAGTTATCCACCAATACTGGACCAATGTACAGACAATATTGGGGAAAATATTCAAAGTAACAGTTCCCTTTTCTTTTGTAACTTTGTATTTGGGTTTACTACCGGAATCACTGGAAAGACCAGGAGAAAAATACTTATTCACTGTTTTAATATTGGCAAGTAAAAAAGCACTAACAAATAAATGGATGTTGAAAGACTGTCCTACACCTGAAGATTGGATTAACGTGATTCAGAACATTTATTTGATGGAAAAGTTGACATTTGCACTGAGACAGGACATGGATGGGTTCTTGAACTTCTGGCAACCCTGGAACGCATATGTGTCCTCCATCAGATCTAATCTTTGACAAATACCATTTCAATAATGGCACCTCTCTTTGTTCCAACGCTACTCAGACGCTTTTATTTTTCTGCTCTTTTTTTTTTGTTCTTTTTTTTAATTTTTCTTTTTCTTTCACTTAAAAAAGGGTGTTGTAATAATTTTTTTCCAATGTTGTCAAAAAACAAAAAAAGGGGGAATATGTGATGAAAATGTAAACAATGCAATGCTGTAATGACATGTATACCCTTTACAAAAACTTAAATAAAAAAAAAAAGTATTGGCCCTAAAATTGAACCTTGGGGTACCCCACACTCGATTTCATGGATTGCCGAAGAACATGTATCCATACTTACGAAATAGCGGCGATCTGTGAGATAGGAATGAAACCATTTGAGAACAGTACCTGAGAAGCCCATCAGGTCTTTGATTCTGTGTAATAAAATGTGGTGATCTACTGTATCAAAGGCAGTGCTGAGATCCAGCAGCACCAGGACTGACAGTTTGTGGGAGTCCATGTTACACCTGATATCATTAACAATTTTTAAAAGGGCTGTCTCGGTACTGTGGTTTGTCCTAAAACCAGACTGATATTTCTCAAGAATGTTGTGGTCCATAAGAAAATTGTTTAACTGGATAAAAACAATTTTTTCCAAAACGTTACTCAAAAACGGCAAGTTGGATACAGGTCGATAGTTACTGAGGATATCAGGATCTGAATTACCCTTCTTCAAAAGGGGCTTCACCACAGCTGTTTTAAAGGCAGCGGGGAAAACACCAGTCTGAAGAGAGCATTTTACAATGTTTAAAATCTCATGTTCGAAGAATCGATAAAATGTTTTAAAAAGTGATGTGGGAATCGGATCTAAAAGGCAGGAGGTCAAGTTTACCTGGGAGAAAACTCTACCAAGCATCTTCGCATCAACCAGGGCAAAACAGTCCAGTGTTTCCTCAGCTAAAGGTGAGTCCAAGATTCCATTAAAAGTAGTCTTCTGGTCAGATAAAAATGCTGGATCTAATAGAATCAACCTTGCACCTGAAGTGGTCTGCAAAACTCTCACAGAGAGAGTCTGATGGCAGGTTTGTGTTTTCATTAAAATCTGGGTTGATTAACTGATCAATGGTTGCAAAAAGGACTTTAGGGTTATTGTTATGGGTTGAGATTATGTTGGAAAAATACTCAGTTCTTGATGTCTTGACTGCATTATTGTATATTTTTAATTTATTCTGTAGGACTTGGTAATTGATAGCTTGTTTTTCCTCCATTTCCTCTCAGCCATCCTGCACTCTCTTTTCAGTTTTTGGATTTGGTTATTTCTCCATGGAGGCTTTGGTTTATTCCTAACTGTCCTTGTGACTATTGGGGCAACTCTGTCAATAGTTGATCTTAATTTACTGTTAAAATTATCAACAATAAAATCACACGATGCAGGTGAAATAACTGGGGGAGTGTTGTGTAAGAGTTTGATAAAATCAGCAGCCACTTCAGGTGTCAGATGGCACTTCCTCACAGTTCGCACCGAGGTCTCCCGTTGCATAAAACCAGTGATGTTAAAAAAACACTTTAATGGTCAGATACAGCCAAGTCAACAACAGAGGGCACACTTGTGGGCAGGCCATGGCTAATGACAAGAGCCAGAGTGCATCCCCTGTTGTGAGTCGGCTGCATGGCATGCTGAGTAAAATTCATGGACGTGAGCAGGTCATTAAAATCTTCTGACATATGGTCGTCCTGCTTATCAGTGTGCAGGTTAAAATCACCAGAAATGAGAATAATATTATATGAGGAATGGATTATTGATAAAAACTCAAAGAACTCATTAATAACTAGAAAAGCACTCATAGAGCGCATACCTCCGCCAAGGCTCCTTCCGTTTGTCATGGATCACCTCCAAAATGTAATGGGTTTGTGTGTAAGCCTATAGCCACTTGTGGTGAAAACTGCATCAAAGTCTGTCCATCAGTTTTGGAGTATTGCTGCTAACACACTGTGAGAAGATAAGAGCCTTGGCTGAGGTATGCATTCTCAGATCATCACCAAAATATAATGGGTTCCTCTCTAGGCCAAGAACCACCTCTGGTGAAAATTTCATCCAAATCCATCCAGTAGTTTTTGTGTAATCCTGCTGTACAAATACAAACAAAGCCCTTGGTGGAGGTATGCACTCTCAAATCATCACCAAAATCTAATCATCTGTTCCCCGTGGCATTACACAACTTTCGAAGTCAAAGTGCCTTTATTGTCATTCCATTGTTAAAGAACAATGCAACGAAATTGAGATGCTGCTCCCTAAAAACAAACTATAAACAAACTATCACACTCACAGTTCACTCATGCATTTAACATTCTTATAATTACAACAATAAATAATGCTTGAAACAAAATTACCTAAAAGTTGAATACAATATGTACGTAGCAATAATGAAAAACATACTGAGCGATAAATACAAAAGACCAGCTTATGCACACAGGGTTGTTGCTACAAAATAACCTAAAATAACAAAAAATATCAGCAGTCTGTGCGTGTTACATAAATCCGTTCAAAATACGTACTGCTGCTGGGAAAAAACTATGATTAAACCTGGTAGTCAGAATCAGAATCAGAATGAGATTTATTGCCATTGTTCATGTAGTACACAAACTAGGAATTTGTTTCGGTGCAATGCTGCAACATTAAACATGAGTAGCACTAAAGATAAAAATAAAAAACTATGCATGCAATAAAATGTAGAATATGAATGAGTAATACTAATCTATGCAATTTTTAAATATATTAACAAGCAGCAGATATTGTGGAGTTCCACATAGTGAGTCGGTAGTGCAAAAGAAAACAGTGATAATTATCATGAGTCCGGTTGAGCTGCTGTACGTAGTGCACGAGAGTCTAATAAGTCACTTAGTGTTCAGCAGTCTGATGGCAGAGGGGAAGAAGCTGTACATGTAGTAGGGTTTTATGGGATCTGTACCACTTTCCCGAGGGGAGCAAGTGAAAGAAGTCATGGCCTGGATGAGCACAGTCTTTAATGATGGCAGTAGCTCTGTTGAGGTACCGACACCTGGAAATCTCTTCCAGAGAAGGGAGAGAACAGCCAGTGATTTTTTGCGCAGTCTCGATCACTCTCTGGAAGGCTTTGCGGTCTGCGGCTGAACAGTCCTCATACCAAACCGTGATGCCATATGACAAAATGCTCTCAATAGCAGAGCGATATTCCTTTCCTGAAAATTTCATCAAAATCAGTTCATAACTTTTTGAGTATTGTTGCTAACACACTGTGAGAAGATAAGAGCCTTGGCTGAGGTATGCATTCTCAGATCATCACCAAAATATAACGGGTTCCTCTCTAGGCCAAGAACCACCTCTGGTGAAAATTTCATCCAAATCCATCCAGTAGTTTTTGTGTAATCCTGCTGCACAAATACAAACAAAGCCCTTGGTGGAGGTATGCACTCTCAGATCATCACCAAAATCTAATCATCTGTTCCCCGTGCCATTACACACCTTTCCTGAAAATTTCATCAAAATCCGTTCATAACTTTTTGAGTTATGTTGGTAACAGACAAACAGACAGACAGACAGACAGACAAACCCCGGTAAAAACACTACCTCCTTGGCGGAGGTAAAAACAGGGCAGTAGTTGGGTGGTCTATAAACTGTGATGCATAGAATTGCGGGGCTGTTAAAGACAAAAGCGTGGTGCTCAAATGCGGTATATTGATCAGGTAAAATTTGCTTTACTGCAAGTGAGGAAGAAAAAATTGATGCAGTACCCCCACCCTTCTTGCCCTTTCTTATGGAAAAAAACTGAACTAAAATTTGGTGGGGAGGCCTCAGTGAGAACCACTGGTCCATCCGTGCCAAGCCATGTCTCTGTTAAAAATAAACAGTCAATCTTATTATCTAAAATCAGATCATTGATGATAAAAGTCTTGTGAGGGAGTGACTGTATATTTAAAAGAGCCATATTTAGGGTAGGTGGTGAGTTAATTATGGGTGGTTAATTTGTTTTCTGTGGATTATTGTTTGGAGACTGATCCACAGAACGTAGGCAGCATGGGCATGAGTTCTTGTGAACTGTATGTTTTATGGATGGAGGTCTGTCCGTGATCAATGTCCTAATGGGGAAGGTGGGTAGTGAATTAATTTCCAGACCAGATGGTGGAGGCTGACAAAAACGGGACTGGTGCTGGATAGTCTTCCTGGGGGTCAGAGATGTGAGAGGATCCGGACGGCAGGGGTCGTGGAATGTAAACAGTCAATTGCGTGTTATGGTTTGAATGATATGCATCAGGTTTGCTGCTAAAAGCCAGCTACCTGATGCATTTAAATGTATGCCGTCAGATTTATAGAGATTGTGGTGGCCCCAAAACAAGTTAAAATTGTCAATAAAATTAATGTTGCTGCTGCAGGAGGACTTGAGCCAAGTTGAGAGGGCAAGAATACGGCTAAAACGGTCTGATCCACAGTGCAATGTGGGAATGGGGCCAGAAATAAAAACAGACTTTCTGCTGTTTTATAAAATATTAAAAAGTTTGCAGAAGTCACTTTTAGTGATTTCAGACTGTCTGCAGGTGGTGTCGTTAGTCCCTACATGAATAGTAATCCGTGTGATGGAAGGAGGTTGTGACTGCAGCAGATCCAGGAGCTTTTCTAACAGGTCGGGGACAGTAGCTCCTGGGAAACAGTGAGTGATAGAGTTAAAATACCTGATATGCCTGATGATGGAGTCACCGACGATCATTGTGGCTGGAGGAAAAAGCGGGCGGGATGTTGATGGTTGCAGGGTCCCTCGGCGAGAGTCAGTGCGGTGAGGTGGCGGCAGAGTGGGGGTCCCGTCGTTGGGGCAGGTAGGGCCCCTTACCTCACCAGCTGACAAGCAGGGCAGCGAAGCAGCGCCAGAACTGGAGGAGGGATTCCCCGACTGCTCCGTGCAGTGTGGCCTCCCGGAGTGCCAGCGAACAGCCTCCCTCAGGATCATACGTTTGGCACAGGACTCTCCAGAACGGGGCCGGAGCCACTGTGGCTCAGCTGGGGCCACGCCAGCTGCCCCACTGCCGTCAGTCCTCAGCAAAGGAAAGGCCACCAGGTCTTCCAGCGAAGGGAAGAGTGCGACGTCAGCGGGGGCTGCATGCTGAACGGAGCCCGGGCAAACTAGAACCAGTGAAGCTGGAGCACTGGTGGAAGGTGGATTATCAGCCGTTGCCAGAGCCTCATAGTGGTTGGAGACAGGGAGAGGAGGGCTGGTGGTTGACACGTCTGAGGCCCTTTTCCTGCCCCGGACCATCACCTCAGACCAGGCCATCTGATTCGGCGTTGAGCAGGATGAGGGCCGTGGACAGGTGGAGGGGTCCCAGGCAACTGTCTCGGAGGGCTGAGTCACTCAAGGCCGTTTTTTGGACTCCTGGGCCGCTAAAAGACTCATCGTCTGTGACAGCAGAGGAAAACGTAAGCTGAAGTTGGAGAGGAGCGTGTTTTTCTGCTGCAGTTCATCAGAGTCGGCGGATATCCTCTTCCAGGTCAGTAATTTTCTTTTGTGCTTTCTGTAGGAGAATTTTATCATCCCCAGGCACTGTCATGTCCATTTTTGGCTAAAAACATAAACGGTCCAGCCATTGGGAGCTGTATGATCAATACAGCCGATCAATAAAGTACTAGCTCCAGTTTAAAAAGTTAATATCACTAGATAGAAAGTTAATATCAATAAAAAAGATAAAAAATTTAAAACAGAGTAGGTAAAATAAATAAAAACAGAAAAAATAACCAGTCCGTGTAAGAGTGACTGAGGTTTCAAACAGATGACAGACGCCGACTCATGCACAGTGTAATCCACGGTCATTTGTTAGTGTACTAACAAATGACGAGAGTGTGTTGAGGAGGTGGAGAGAGTACTCTGAAGAGCTGATGAATGAGGAAAATGAGAGGAAGAGGAGGATGGATGATAGAAAGATGGTGAACAAAGAAGTACCGAGGATTAGCAAGGCAGAAGTGAGGGCAGCTTTGAAGAGGATGAAGAATGGAAAGGTGGTTGGTCCAGATGACATACCACTGGAGGAACAGAGATGTTTACGAGAGACGGCAGTGGACTTTTTAACAATACAATCTTGGAGAGAGAGGATGCCTGAGGAGTGGAGAGGAAGCATTTTGGTACCAATTTTCAAGAACAAAGGTGATGCTCAAAGCTGTAGTAACTACAGAGGCATAAAGTTGTTTAGCTACACTATGAAGATATGGGAAAGAGTTGTTGAAGCCAGGTTAAGAGGAGAGGTGACAATCAGTGAGCAGCATTATGGTTTCATGCCAAGAAAGTACTACAGATCCAATGTTTGCTCTAAGAGTGTTGATGGACAAGAAGAGAGTGTCAGAAGGAGTTGCACTGTCTTTGTGGAGCTAGAGAAAGCATATGATAGGGTGTCAAGAGAGGAAGTGTGGTACTGTATGAGAAAGTCAGGAGTGGTAGAGAAGTATGTAAGGGTGGTGCAGGACATGTATGAGGACAGCGAGACGGTGGTGAGGTGTGCTGTAGGAGTGACAGATGGATTCAAGGTGGGAGTGGGATTACATCAGGATCAGCTCTGAGCCCCTTCTTGTTTGCCATGGTAATGAACAGGATAACATAAGGTCAGGCTGGCGTCTCTGTGGACCATGATGTTTGCAGATGACATTGTGATCTGCAGTGAGAGTAAGGAGCAGGTGGAAGGGAACCTGGAGAGGTGGCGGTATCCTCTGGAGAGAAGAGGAATGAAAGCCAGTAGAAACAAGACAGAATACATGAGTGTGAATGAGAGGGAGGCAGGTGCAATGGTGAAGATGGAAGGAGTAGAGGTAGTGAAAGTAGATGAGTTTAAATACTTGGGGTCAACAATCCAAAGCATTGAAAATGCACGAGAGGAGAAGAAGAGATTGCAGGCAGTGTGGAGTGGGTGGAGACGAGTGTCAGGGGTGATTTGTGACAGAAAGTACACCCCTAAGTGAAAATGTCCAGATTGTGTCCAATTAGCCATTTTCCCTCCCTGATGTCATGTCACTCGTTAGTGTTACAAGGTCTCAGGTGTGAATGGGGAGCAGGTGTGTTAAATTTGGTGTTATCACGCTCACACTCTCTCATACTGGTCAATGGAAGTTCAACATGGCACCTCAAGGCAAAGAACTCTCTGAGGATCTAAAAAAAGAATTGTTGCTCTACATAAAGATGGCCTAGCCTATAAGAAGATTGCCTACACCCTGAAACTGAGCTGCAGCACAGTGGCCAAGACCATACAGTGGTTTAACAGGACAGGTTCCACTCAGAACAGGCCTCGCCATGGTTGACTAAAGAAGATGAGTGCATGTGCTCAGCGTCATATCCAGAGGTTGTCTTTTGAAAATAGACATACAAGTGCTGCCAATATTGCTGCAGAAGTTGGGTGGGTGGGGGTCAGCCTGTCAGTGCTCAGACCATACGCTGCACAATGCATCAAACTGGTCTGCATGGCTGTCATCCCAAAAGGAAGCCCCTTTTAAAGATGATGCACAAGAAAGCCCACAAACAGTTTGCTGAAGACAAGCAGACTAAGGACATGGATTATTGGAACCATGTCCTGTGGTCTGATGAAACCAAGATAAACTTATTTGATTCAGATGGTGTCAAGCGTGTGTGGCAGCAAACAGGTGAGGAGTACAAAGACAAGTGTGTCTTTCCTGTAGTCAAGCATGGTGGTGGGAGTGTCATGGTTTGGGGCTGCATGAGTGCTGCCAGCACTGGGGAGCTACAATTCATTGAGGGAACCATGAATGCCAACATGTACTGTGACATACTGAAGCAGAGCATGATCCCCTCCCTTCGGAAATTGGGCCACAGGGCAGTATTCAAACATGATAATGACTCCAAACACACCTCCAAGATGACCACTGCCTTGCTAAAGAAACTGAGGGTAAAGGTGATGGACTGGCCAAGCATGTCTCCAGACCTAAACCCTATTGAGCCTCTGTGGGGCATCCTCAAATGGAAGATGGAGGAGCGAAAGATCTCTAACATCCACCAGCTCCGTGATGTCGCCATGGAGGAGTGGAAGAAGATTCCAGTGGCAACCTGTGAAGCTCGAGTGAACTCTATGCCCAAGAGAGTTAAGGCAGTGCTGGAAAATAATGGTGGCCATACAAAATATTGACACTGTGGGCACAATTTGGACATTTTCACTTAGGGGTGTACTCACTTTTGTTGCCAGCAGTTTAGACATTAATGGCTGTGTGATGAATTAGTTTGAGGGGACAGCAAATTTACACTGTTATACAAGCTGTACACTGACTACTTTACATTGCATCAAAGTGTCATATCTTCAGTGTTGTCCCACGAAAAGATATCATAAAATATATACAAAAATGTAAGGGGTGTACTCACTTTTGCGAGGTACTGTATATCAGGGCTATTCAATTACAAAATTAGTTGGGCCACAATTTGAAATCAAGACATGTAACTGGGCTGCACATATTCAGTGATCAGTTGAATATGACAAATTTCAAACCAACACAGATCAGTATGACGAAAAATGTGCACCTTTTATTCATTGTCTTGGTTTTAAATGTGTGCCTGGCACATGGCAAAGGCACATCAAAAGTGCATAAAACACAATATCAGTGCTGGGGTTGAGCAGAACTTGTAGTAAAAATATTTTTTCTCTTGAAATAAATAAAGAGAAAGGAAAAAAATTCTGTAAATAACCATTTTGGTCACATCTTACTCAGGCATGTCTCAAAGTGCATAAAAACTCGATGTGCACTGTTAGTAGCATTAACATTTGTTTCCCTTTTGAAATAAAATATACTACATCCTTGTCATAACTGACCTTGGCACATCACAAAGTACATTTAGCTGAATAAAAAAATGAACTGTCAAACACTTCAGTGCACCCCCCCCCCAAGAAAAGATTGATAGCATTAACAGACATTGCACATCCACTATTATAGTTACCTCCGCCAGGCCGAAAAGGCCAGGAGGAGGTTATGTTTTTGCCAGGGTTTGTGTGTTTGTCTGTCTGTCTGTCTGTCTGTTGGTTAGCAAGATAACTCAAAAAGTCTTGGACGGATTTCCATGAAACTTTCAGGCGTTGTTGGAAATGGTACAAGGAAGAACTGATTAAATTTTGGGGATGATCCGCATCACCGTCTGCATACAGGAATTTTTTAAAGCATTTTTCCACACTGTGACATATGGCCATTTTCAACATGTGCGCAGGCGCAATGGACGGCGCTGGGCGTCGTGTCTGACCAACACAAACTCCGCCTTCTTCAACGTTTTAGCCACAAAAGCATGCGGAAAACACTGGTGGCCTGGGCCCGCCAGCCATAGGCGCTGCGCACATTGCGCTGGTCGTCGTGTCTGACCAACACAAACTCCGCGTTCTTCAACGTTTTAGGCACAAAAGCACGCGGAAAACACTGCTGGCCTGGGCCCGCCAGCGTGCGTGTTTTTGCGCTACGCTGCAAAACCTGACACGGCCACCTGTCCGCCGCCCCATTATTTGCCACAAATTCCCCGCCCAGCTATAGGCGCTGCGTAAAAACGACCTCTCTGCCGGGGAAAATTCTAAATTCTGTTTTGCCGCCGAGCGCAACCCCAATATAATATAAAACCCACGGCAACCTGTCTAACCAATCTGCATCCATCAGTGGAGGAGATGGACACACCAACACTTCAGTTTATTACCTCCGCCAAGGAGGCAATGCTTTGACAACCGTAAAACGGGGCTATAAGGGACGGCGGGGTAATATGGGACACTTTTCTAAATGTAATTCTGCTTTTTTAATTTTGCTTCCGCCTAGATTTGATGAAGGATTCATGGATATTTGACAATAACAACACAACTCAGCGTCCTGCTCAAAATAAAAAAAGCAGAATTACATTTAAAACATTTCCCACAAAAGTGTCCCTTATCAACCCGCCGTCCCTTATAGCCCCGTTTTACACTACTGACCCACTAATCCTATCACTATCACATTGATTGTCATTCATTAATTGTCTGTTTATTGCACTGTCCATGTCAAATAAACAAATAATCATTGTGAATCCAATTGCTAGTCATATCTTTTCATGCTCAGGGAATCTGAAAACGTACACACAAACACTGTATGGGGGGAACTGTGCCGCTTG
Organism: Pholidichthys leucotaenia; assembly: GCA_020510985.1. NCBI lineage: Eukaryota > Metazoa > Chordata > Actinopteri > Cichliformes > Pholidichthyidae > Pholidichthys > Pholidichthys leucotaenia. The sequence continues at coordinate 315,922,264 of CM035839.1, read as the reverse complement.
GCGGAGGTCTGCGCTCTCCGAGTGCTTTTCTAGTTTTTGTTTTAAATCACGTGTGAGGAACCTCTTTTTATAACTACACATTACCATTACACACACATATCAGTCAACCAGAAATTTCTAGTAGAGTTAAGGATGCAAAAAGCACCCACTTACAAACTTGAGTAATGACTTCAGTCTTGAAGGTTTGAGGTTTTTCTCCAAAATTTATTACAATTTTCTTATAGTTTTCTATTTTTTTTTCTGTAAATTTATCTAAATTTGAAAACATTTTCCTCAAATTTGTAATATCCTCTTGTAAAATGGACTTTTCTTGTACATTTGAGACTCTATTATACATTTGTGGATTATTTTATGGCTAATTTTTGTCTATTTTTTTGTCCACAATATCTTTATTGAACCTTTTTTTTTTTTTTAAACAAACATGATACAAACAATCAAACACTAACACTAAAGTACTACAAAAAAAAAATGCACTAAAATACACCAACAACCACCAACAAAATCAAATCTTCAACAATGCTCCTCTGTTTAGTCTAGACAATCCAATACATAAGTATACATATTATGTTCACCAGTTTGGAATTTACAAGGTCCACACACATCATTCACCTTCTTCTTCAAGAGTTATGTTTAAATTTTTTACATAATCAATAAAAGGTCTCCATATATTCTCAAACACAATTTCCTTTGATTTCAGTATATATGTTATTCTTTCTAATGGAAGGTTTGTTAACATCTGTCTTAACCACTGAGTCACATCTGGTCTGTGAGTCTTTTTCCATAATAGTGCAATACATTTTTTGGCATTAAGCAAACTGAGGTCTATGAATGTTCTTTCACTTTTATTAAAATTATGCTTTTCTGGGTACAGACCCAACAAAAACAGTTTAGGATTCAATATGATTTGTTTTGAGATTATTTTTTCAATTGTTACCCTCACCTCTTCCCAAAACATTCTTATTAATCTACATTCCCATACACAATGAAATAGAGTTCCTTTACTTTCCATACATTTTGTGCACGTATCTGGTATATTTTTGTTATATCTATTTAACTCCTCCGGTGTAACATACATCCGCATTAACCATTTGAAATGTATCAATTTAAGGCGTACATTTATTGATTTGGTTTGAGCTTCTGTACAAGCCAATTCCCATTGTTCCTCTGAAATTTCAGTTTGCAGATCTTCTTTCCAGTAGTTTAATCTTTTCAGTGAATTTTCACTTGAAAATAGTGTCAATGAGTTATAAAACTCTGAAATAATACCCTTTCTTTTACTATCTCTCATCAACATTTTTTCCAAGGATGAATAGATAGGTCGAGTGAGAGCTTTATTTTGATTTGATCGAATAAAGTTTCTAAGTTGAAGATATTTAAAAAAATGTGTTCTATTGAGATTAAATTTGATCCTCAACTCTTCAAAAGACATTATGTTTTCTGCACATGGCAAATATAAATCCTGAATCTTTTGTATCCCTTTTAAATTCCATACTTTAAATACAGCGTCCGCTCTCCCTGGTTTAAAATATTGATTACCCCATATTGGACTAAATTGTGACAATAACTGTGGTTCTTTTAAATAGTTTTTAGCTTCACACCATATTTTGATCATATGCTTTACAAATGGATTTTTAACTTGTTTTTGTAATTTTTTTGCCGAATCTGAGTATATGAATATGGGAAGAGGTAAAGGTAAATTGTATGATTCCATTTCAGTCCAGTGAGGGAGATCATTTGATGAAAAATAATATGTCATAGACCTCAGTTGTGCCGACCAATAATACAACATAAAATTTGGACATTTCAGACCTCCACGATCAAATGGTAAATATAATAAAGACAGACGTAATCTAGCCCTCCTGTTGTTCCATATAAATTCCACTAACTTTTTTTTAATTCTTGAGAATAAATCTAAAGGTGGTGGTAAGGGAATGTATTGAAATAAATAAAGTATTTTAGGTAAGATATTACTTTTAAGTATATTAATTCTCCCGATCATCGACATTGGTAGTGACATCCATCTCTGAAGTAACTCATCAATATCTGTCATTAAGGCTTCATAATTGACACTGGCGACTGATTCTAGCTTAGGCACAATTTGGATTCCTAAATATTTGAACTGATTTACAACATTGAATTGATTTACCTCAGGGGCTGGGTAATTTCTCTGGGTCTCATTTAGCATTAATATTGAAGATTTAGTTTTATTTATTTTATATCCTGATATTTCCCCGAAATTCTTTATTAAATTCAACAAGGTCGGAATTGATTTTTTAAGATTCGACATAAACAAAATTATGTCATCGGCATACAGGGAGATTTTATGTTCTGTTGGTCCAACTTTAATTCCATATATTTGTGACTGTAGACGTATCGCCATCGCTAAAGGTTCAATTGCCATAGTAAACAGTAAAGGTGGTGGGTCTTCCAGAGGAATCAGAAGGTCGGGACGTATGTTCCTTTCTGGAAAAGTGGATTCCGGAGGTGCTGGGCAGCGAGGAGTTGCAATCAGCAGTGGTTCTGGAAAAAGCACATCGTATTGGCCCACGGAGAGATAAGGGACCGCCGAGGACCTTAATTATGAAGTTTCTTAGCAACAGAGACAGGATGAAGATCTTCAACGCTGCACGTGCTAAAGGAGAGATTAAACACCAGGACCAGCAGGTGCGGTTCTACCCAGATTTGGCCACAGGAATCCAGCAATTGAGGAAGCAGTTTGATCCCGTACGTAAGGAGCTGCGCAACCTTGGGATTCGTCATGGTGTAATCTATCCTGCGAGACTGCTGACCACGTATGAGGGCAGAACCCACATCTTCAAGACCCCAGAGGAGGCGCAGGAGTTCATCAAGAAGATCAAAGAAGAAGAAGAGACTGGTGGGAGCTAAGCATGAACAAAATATAAGGTAGAATAATTAAGCATTTGCACAGGCATCTGACTGACTTGAAGTAAATAGTAAGTTTACAAAATATAGATTGTATTATATATTAAAAAAACAAAACAAAAACAAAACAAACAAAAAAAAAAAACTATGATGTACAAAGTTGTTAAAAATTTTTGAGTTAAGTTGGAAAACTACAGAGGAGAGTTAATGTTACGTCATTAAAAGCAGTAGAGTTAGGGTGATTGGGAGGATGAAGAAGGAGTGGCTTAGGCTGTTCCCCGTGGGTGTGGAACGGTCGATGGCTATATCGGGAGACAGAATTTTTCTTTTGATTTTGGGGGGTTTGCCACAAGTGTGGGAAGGGGAAATTTGTTTGTGTGTAGTTTGTAGGATGAATGTTCAACCACTCAAGTTTTTGCTTCTCTGTATGAGCATGTTTACACTGCAAGGTAATCCCAAACTCTCTATTGATCATGGACCAAAGTGTTAATCTTAATTTAACTTCATGGAATTGCAGAGGTCTACAAAATTTAAAAAAACTTAAACAAGTTATGAATAAAATAAAGGACATGGGTTCAAGAATTGTGTTTTTACAAGAAACTCATCTGATAGAGGAGGATGTTAAAAGAATTAGGAGTAGATGGCAGGGAAGTGTATTCACCTCTTCATTTTCATCCCGAGCCAGGGGAGTTATGACTCTCATACATAAATCAGTTCCTTTTCAAGTGAAAAATGTAATTGGAGACAAATTTGGAAGATATGTAATCATTCAAGGTTCTTTGCTATTAGAAAATATAAATCTTGTGAACTTATATGGTCCCAATATAGATGATCAGAAGTTCTTTGCTAATTTATTTCTCATCTTATCATCACTTACAGGGCAACATATAATAGCAGGGGATTTTAATTGTACATTGAATCCAGGTGTGGATAGATCAACAGGACTGGATTGTACGCACATTGGATGTAGGATGACTATTAATCATTTTATGAAAGAATTGAGATTGTTAGATATATGGAGAGAAATGAAACCACAAGTTAAAGCCTATTCTTGTTATTCCAGTACCTACAAGACATTCTCACGTATTGATTATTTTTTGATTTCCACAGAATTAAGGTCCAAGATTCAAAACTGCTTTTATGATAACATCGTGATCTCTGATCATGCACCCTGTTGTCTAATATATGTAGATAAAAAATTGACAAAGGAATCAGGTAGATGGCAATTTCAGCATAAATGGCTTCAGGATGAGGAATTTGTCAAGTATATAGAAAAACAGATAGACGAGTTCTTTCACATCAATACTACACAAACATCAGCATGTGTAAAGTGGGAGGCTTTCAAAGCTTTTATTAGGGGACATATTATTAGTTATACAGGATCAAAATCTAAGAAGACTCGAGAGGAGAGAGCTAAATTGGAACATAAAATAAAAAATCTTCAGGAAAAAGTGTATGCAGGAAGTGACCCAAGGTTGGAGAATGAATTACTGATTTTGAGAGCTGAATACGACAAAAAATCAGCGAATAGAGCTGCCTCGAATCTTCTAAGATTGAAACAATCTTTTTATGAACAAGGTGAAAAATCAGGAAAATTATTAGCATGGCAGATTAAACAATTGGAAATTAAAACACCAATTACCAGTATTATAAGTAACGGACAGGTAGTTATAGATCCTTTAGAAATTAATAGAGCCTTTAGAGATTACTATGAAAAATTATATGATACCAAAAATGAACCTGATTTAACAAAACTAAATGGGTTTTTGAACGAACTATCTATACCGTGTATTCCAAATGAAAACAGGGAGATATTGGAGTCTAAAATTAGTCAAGAAGAAGTTGGGCTAGCCATTGATAATATGAAATCAGGAAAAAGTGCAGGACCAGATGGTCTTCCAGTTGATCTTTATAAAAAATTTAAGAATAAATTAATAAAACCTTTTTTGGAAATGGTCTTAGAAGCATTTCAAAATAATAATTTACCATCATACATAAATAATGCCTTAATTATACTGCTGCCAAAACCAGGTAAGCCCTCTAATAAATGTGAAAATATGAGACCAATAAGCCTATTAAACGCCGACCTTAAGATAATCTGTAAAATTTTAGCAAGACGAATACAAGAAATTTTACCAAATATTATTAATCGAGATCAGAATGGCTTTATAAAGGGTAGACAAGGCTTCCATAATGTAAGAAGACTATTTAATATTATTTATTTTAATAAAGAAGCACCGGATACAGCTCTCCTATCATTGGACGCCGAAAAGGCCTTTGATAGAGTTGAATGGCCCTTTCTTTTTGAAGTCCTACAAAGGTTTGGACTTGGAAATAATTTCATAAAATGGGTTCAAATAATATACAATAATGCTACAGCAGAAATCCTAACAAATAACAATATTTCAAAACCAATAAAAATCAATAGAGGATGTCGACAAGGCTGTCCACTTTCACCTTTACTGTTTACTATGGCAATTGAACCTTTAGCGATAGCGATACGTTTACATTCACAAATATATGGAATTAAAGTTGGACCAACAGAACATAAAATCTCCCTGTACGCCGATGATATAATTTTGTTTATGTCGAATCTAAAAAAATCAATTCCAACCTTGTTGAATTTAATAAAGAATTTTGGGGAAATATCAGGATATAAAATAAATAAAACTAAATCTTCAATATTAATGCTAAATGAGATCCAGAGAAATTACCCAGCCCCTGAGGTAAATCAATTCAATGTTGTAAATCAGTTTAAATATTTAGGAATCCAAATTATGCCTAAGCTAGAATCAGTCGCCAGTGTCAACTATGAAGCCTTAATGTCAGATATCAGTGAGTTAACTCAGAGATGGATGTCACTACCAATGTCGATGATCGGGAGAATCAATATACTTAAAAGTAATATTTTACCTAAAATACTTTATTTATTTCAATACATTCCCTTATCACCACCTTTAGATCTATTCTCAAGAATAAAAAAAAAGTTAGTGGAATTTATATGGAACAACAGGAGGGCTAGATTACGTTTGTCTTTATTATATTTACCATTTGATCGTGGAGGTCTGAAATGTCCAAATTTTATGTTGTATTATTGGTCGGCACAACTGAGGTCTATGACATATTATTTTTCATCAAATGATCTCCCTCACTGGACTGAAATGGAACCATACAATTTACCTTTACCTCTTCCCATATTCATATACTCAGATTCGGCAAAAAAATTACAAAAACAAGTTAAAAATCCATTTGTAAAGCATATGATCAAAATATGGTGTGAAGCTAAAAACTATTTAAAAGAACCACAGTTATTGTCACAATTTAGTCCAATATGGGGTAATCAATATTTTAAACCAGGGAGAGCGGACGCTGTATTTAAAGTATGGAATTTAAAAGGGATACAAAAGATTCAGGATTTATATTTGCCAGGTGCAGACAACATAATGTCTTTTGAAGAGCTGAGGATCAAATTTAATCTCAATAGAACACATTTTTTTAAATATCTTCAACTTAGAAACTTTATTCGATCAAATCAAAATAAAGCTCTCACTCGACCTATTTATTCATCCTTGGAAAAAATGATGATGAAAGATAGTAAAAGAAAGGGTATTATTTCAGAGTTTTATAACTCATTGACACTATCTTCAAGTGAAAATTCACTGAAAAGATTAAACTACTGGAAAGAAGATCTGCAAATTGAAATTTCAGAGGAACAATGGGAATTGGCTTGTACAGAAGCTCAAACCAAATCAATAAATGCACGCCTTAAATTGATACATTTCAAATGGTTAATGCGGATGTATGTTACACCGGAGGAGTTAAATAGATATAACAAAAATATACCAGATACATGCACAAAATGCATGGAAAGTAAAGGAACCCTATTTCATTGTTTATGGGAATGTAGATTAATAAGAATGTTTTGGGAAGAGGTGAGGGTAACAATTGAAAAAATAATCTCAAAACAAATCATATTGAATCCTAAACTGTTTTTGTTGGGTCTGTACCCAGAAAAGCATAATTTTAATAAAAGTGAAAGAACATTCATAGACCTCAGTTTGCTTAATGCCAAAAAATGTATTGCACTATTATGGAAAAAAACTCATAGACCAGATGTGACTCAGTGGTTAAGACAGATGTTAACAAACCTTCCATTAGAAAGAATAACATATATACTAAAATCAAAGGAAATTGTGTTTGAGAATATATGGAGACCTTTTATTGATTATGTAAAAAATTTAAACATAACTCTTGAAGAAGAAGGTGAATGATGTGTGTGGACCTTGTAAATTCCAAACTGGTGAACATAATATGTATACTTATGTATTGGATTGTCTAGACTAAACAGAGGAGCATTGTTGAAGATTTGATTTTGTTGGTGGTTGTTGGTGTTTTTAGTGCATTTTTTTTTTTTGTAGTACTTTAGTGTTAGTGTTTGATTGTTTGTATCATGTTTGTTAAAAAAAAAAAAGGTTCAATAAAGATATTGTGGAAAAAAAAAAAACAGTAAAGGTGAAAGTGGACAGCCTTGTCGACATCCTCTATTGATTTTTATTGATTTTGAAATATTGTTATTTGTTAGAATTTCTGCAGTAGCATTATTATATATTATTTGAACCCATTTTATGAAATTATTTCCAAGTCCAAACCTTTGTAAGACTTCAAAAAGAAAGGGCCATTCAACTCTATCAAAGGCTTTTTCGGCATCCAGTGATAAGAGAGCTGTATCCGGTGCTTCTTTATTAGAATAAATAATATTAAGTAGTCTTCTTACATTATGGAAGCCTTGTCTTCCCTTTATAAAGCCATTCTGATCTCGATTAATAATATTTGGTAAAATTTCTTGTATTCGTCTTGCTAAAATTTTACAAATTATCTTAAGGTCGGCATTTAATAGGCTTATTGGTCTCATATTTTCACATTTATTAGAGGGCTTACCTGGTTTTGGCAACAGTATAATTAAGGCATTATTCATATATGATGGTAAATTACTATTTTGAAATGCTTCTAAAACCATTTCCAAAAAAGGTTTTGTTAATTTATTCTTAAATTTTTTATAAAGGTCAACTGGAAGACCATCTGGTCCTGCACTTTTTCCTGATTTCATATTATCAATGGCTAGTCCAACTTCTTCTTGACTAATTTTAGACTCCAGTATCTCCCTATTTTCATTTGGAATACACGGTATAAATAGTTCATTCAAAAACCCATGTAGTTTTGTTAAGTCAGATTCATTTTTGGTATCATATAATTTTTCATAGTAATCTCTAAAGGCTCTATTAATTTCTGAAGGATCTATAACTACCTGTCCGTTACTTATAATACTGGTAATTGGTGTTTTAGATTCTAATTGTTTAATCTGCCATGCCAATAACTTTCCTGATTTTTCACCTTGTTCATAAAAAGATTGTTTCAATCTTAGAAGACTCGAGGCAGCTCTATTCGCTGATTTTTTGTCATATTCAGCTCTCAAAATCAGTAATTCGTTCTCCAACCTTGGATCTCTTCCTGCATATACTCTTTCTTGAAGAATTTTTATTTTATGTTCCAATTGGACTCTCTCCTCTCGAGTCTTCTTAGATTTTGAACCTGTATAACTAATAATATGTCCCCTAATAAAAGCTTTGAAAGCCTCCCACTTTACACATGCTGATGTTTGTGTAGTACCAAAAGCCAGTTTAGAAAGCTTGGGATCAGTCCGCCAAGGTCTCCGCCTTTGACTGCCACCTAATCCACATAGCACCGGACTTCCATGATCCCTCCTGCAGGTGGTGAACCTACTGGAGGGCGGACCCATGTAACTCCTTCGGGCTGAGCCCGGCCGGGTCCCATGGGTGGACCCATGTCTCCCAGCTAGTCTGGGAACGCCTTGGTGTCCCCTCTGAAGAGCTGGAGCAGGTGGCTGGGGAGAGGGAGGTCTGGGCTTCTCTGCTTGAACTGCTGCCTCCGCGACCCGGACCTCCGGAAAAGCGGTAGACGATGGATGGATGGATGGATGGATGGATGGATGTTTGTGTAGTATTGATATCAAAGAACTCATCTATCTGTTTTTCTATATACTTAACAAATTCCTCATCCTGAAGCCATTTATGCTGAAATTGCCATCTACCTGGTTCCTTTGTCAATTTCTTATCTACATACATTAGACAGCAGGGTGCATGATCAGAGATCACGATATTATCATAAAAACAGTTTTGAATCTTGGACCTCAATTCTGTGGAGATCAAAAAATAATCTATACGTGAGAATGTCTTGTAGGTATTAGAATAACAAGAGTATGCTTTAACTTGTGGTTTCATTTCTCTCCATATATCTATCAATTTCAATTCTTTCATAAAATGATTAATGGTCATCCTACATCCATTGTGCGTACAGTCCAGTCCTGTTGATCTATCTATACTGGGATTCAATGTACAGTTAAAATCCCCTGCTATTATATGTTGCCCTGTAAGTGATGATAAGATAAGAAATAAATTGGCAAAGAACTTTTGATCATCTATATTGGGACCATATAAGTTCACCAAATTTATGTTTTCTAATAGCAAAGATCCTTGAATGATTACATATCTTCCAAATTTGTCTCCAATTACATTTTTCACTTGAAATGGGACTGATTTATGTATGAGAGTCATAACTCCCCTGGCTCGGGATGAAAATGATGAGGTGAAAACATTTCCTTGCCATCTACTCCTAATTCTTTTTACATCTTGCTCTATTAGATGAGTTTCTTGTAAAAACACAATTTTTGAACCCATGTCTTTTATTTTATTCATAACTTGTTTAAGTTTTTTTAAATTTTGTAGACCTCTGCAATTCCATGAAGTTAAATTAAGATTAACGCTTTGATTTATAATCAATATGGAGTTTGGGATTACCTTGCAGTGTAAACATGCTCAAACAGAAAAGCAAAAAAATGAGTGGTTGAACATTCACCCTACAAACTACACACAAACAAATTCCCCCTTCCCACATTTGTGGCAATCCCCCCAAAAGCAAAAGAAAAATTCCGTCTCCCGATATAGCCATCGACCGTTCCACACCCACGAGGATCAGCCAAAGCCACTCCTTCTTCATCCTCCCAATCACCCTAACTCTACTGCTTTTAATAACGTAACATTAACTCTCTTCTGTAATTTTCCAATTTAACTCCAAAATTTTTTTAGCAATTTTGTACTTTTTTTTTTTTTAATATGTAATACATTCTATATTTTGTAATCTTGTTATATGCTTCTAATCAGTTAAATGCTCAAATATTCTACCCTATATTCTGTTCATGCTTAGCTCCCACCAGTCTCTTCCTGGATCTTCTTGATGAGCTCCTGCGCCTCCTCGGGGGTCTTGAAGATGCGTGTTCTGCCCTCATATGTGACCAGAAGTCTTGCAGGGTGAATCACTCCATGACAAATCTCAAGGTTGCGCAGTTCTTTGCGGATGGGGTCAAACTGCTTCCTTAATTGTTGGATTCCTGAGGCCAGATCTGGGTAGAACCGCACCTGCTGATCTTGGTATTTAATTTCTCCTTTGGCCCGCACCGCGTTGGAGATCGTCATCCTGTCTCTGTAGCTGAGAAACTTCATAATTAGCGTCCTCGGTGCTGCCTTGTTACCTCTCGGTGGGCCAATTCGGTGGGAGCTTTCCAAGACGACTGATGATTTTAGCTCCGCGTTGTTCAGCGCCTCCGGGATCCACCCCTCCAAAAAGGAGCATGAATCACGTCCTTCGGCTCCCTCCGGTAAACCCACCAGCCTCAGGTTGTTCCTTCTGGACCGAGATTCCAAGTCCAGAACGCTATTTTCCAGATCTTTTTTTTCCACAATATCTTTATTGAACCTTTTTTTTTTTTTTAACAAACATGATACAAACAATCAAACCCTAACACTAAAGTACTACAAAAAAAAAAAAAAAAAAATGCACTAAAAACACCAACAACCACCAACAAAATCAAGTCTTCAACAATGCTCCTCTGTTTAGTCTAGACAATCCAATACATAAGTATACATATTATGTTCACCAGTTTGGAATTTACAAGGTCCACACACATCATTCACCTTCTTCTTCAAGAGTTATGTTTAAATTTTTTACATAATCAATAAAAGGTCTCCATATATTCTCAAACACAATTTCCTTTGATTTCAGTATATATGTTATTCTTTCTAATGGAAGGTTTGTTAACATCTGTCTTAACCACTGAGTCACATCTGGTCTATGAGTCTTTTTCCATAATAGTGCAATACATTTTTTGGCATTAAGCAAACTGAGGTCTATGAATGTTCTTTCACTTTTATTAAAATTATGCTTTTCTGGGTACAGACCCAACAAAAACAGTTTAGGATTCAATATGATTTGTTTTGAGATTATTTTTTCAATTGTTACCCTCACCTCTTCCCAAAACATTCTTATTAATCTACATTCCCATAAACAATGAAATAGGGTTCCTTTACTTTCCATGCATTTTGTGCATGTATCTGGTATATTTTTGTTATATCTATTTAACTCCTCCGGTGTAACATACATCCGCATTAACCATTTGAAATGTATCAATTTAAGGCGTGCATTTATTGATTTGGTTTGAGCTTCTGTACAAGCCAATTCCCATTGTTCCTCTGAAATTTCAGTTTGCAGATCTTCTTTCCAGTAGTTTAATCTTTTCAGTGAATTTTCACTTGAAGATAGTGTCAATGAGTTATAAAACTCTGAAATAATACCCTTTCTTTTACTATCTTTCATCATCATTTTTTCCAAGGATGAATAAATAGGTCGAGTGAGAGCTATATTTTGATTTGATCGAATAAAGTTTCTAAGTTGAAGATATTTAAAAAAATGTGTTCTATTGAGATTAAATTTGATCCTCAGCTCTTCAAAAGACATTATGTTGTCTGCACATGGCAAATATAAATCCTGAATCTTTTGTATCCCTTTTAAATTCCATACTTTAAATACAGCGTCCGCTCTCCCTGGTTTAAAATATTGATTACCCCATATTGGACTAAATTGTGACAATAACTGTGGTTCTTTTAAGTAGTTTTTAGCTTCACACCATATTTTGATCATATGCTTTACAAATGGATTTTTAACTTGTTTTTGTAATTTTTTTGCCGAATCTGAGTATATGAATATGGGAAGAGGTAAAGGTAAATTGTATGATTCCATTTCAGTCCAGTGAGGGAGATCATTTGATGAAAAATAATATGTCATAGACCTCAGTTGTGCCGACCAATAATACAACATAAAATTTGGACATTTCAGACCTCCACGATCAAATGGTAAATATAATAAAGACAAACGTAATCTAGCCCTCCTGTTGTTCCATATAAATTCCACTAACTTTTTTTTTATTCTTGAGAATAGATCTAAAGGTGGTGATAAGGGAATGTATTGAAATAAATAAAGTATTTTAGGTAAAATATTACTTTTAAGTATATTGATTCTCCCGATCATCGACATTGGTAGTGACATCCATCTCTGAGTTAACTCATTGATATCTGACATTAAGGCTTCATAGTTGACGCTGGCGACTGATTCTAGCTTAGGCATAATTTGGATTCCTAAATATTTAAACTGATTTACAACATTGAATTGATTTACCTCAGGGGCTGGGTAATTTCTCTGGGTCTCATTTAGCATTAATATTGAAGATTTAGTTTTATTTATTTTATATCCTGATATTTCCCCAAAATTCTTTATTAAATTCAACAAGGTTGGAATTGATTTTTTTAGATTCGACATAAACAAAATTATATCATCGGCGTACAGGGAGATTTTATGTTCTGTTGGTCCAACTTTAATTCCATATATTTGTGAATGTAAACGTATCGCTATTGCTAAAGGTTCAATTGCCATAGTAAACAGTAAAGGTGAAAGTGGACAGCCTTGTCGACATCCTCTATTGATTTTTATTGGTTTTGAAATATTGTTATTTGTTAGGATTTCTGCTGTAGCATTATTGTATATTATTTGAACCCATTTTATGAAATTATTTCCAAGTCCAAACCTTTGTAGGACTTCAAAAAGAAAGGGCCATTCAACTCTATCAAAGGCCTTTTCGGCGTCCAATGATAGGAGAGCTGTATCCGGTGCTTCTTTATTAAAATAAATAATATTAAATAGTCTTCTTACATTATGGAAGCCTTGTCTACCCTTTATAAAGCCATTCTGATCTCGATTAATAATATTTGGTAAAATTTCTTGTATTCGTCTTGCTAAAATTTTACAGATTATCTTAAGGTCGGCGTTTAATAGGCTTATTGGTCTCATATTTTCACATTTATTAGAGGGCTTACCTGGTTTTGGCAGCAGTATAATTAAGGCATTATTTATGTATGATGGTAAATTATTATTTTGAAATGCTTCTAAAACCATTTCCAAAAAAGGTTTTATTAATTTATTCTTAAATTTTTTATAAAGGTCAACTGGAAGACCATCTGGTCCTGCACTTTTTCCTGATTTCATATTATCAATGGCTAGCCCAACTTCTTCTTGACTAATTTTAGACTCCAATATCTCCCTGTTTTCATTTGGAATACACGGTATAGATAGTTCGTTCAAAAACCCATTTAGTTTTGTTAAATCAGGTTCATTTTTGGTATCATATAATTTTTCATAGTAATCTCTAAAGGCTCTATTAATTTCTAAAGGATCTATAACTACCTGTCCATTACTTATAATACTGGTAATTGGTGTTTTAATTTCCAATTGTTTAATCTGCCATGCTAATAATTTTCCTGATTTTTCACCTTGTTCATAAAAAGATTGTTTCAATCTTAGAAGACTCGAGGCAGCTCTATTCGCTGATTTTTTGTCGTATTCAGCTCTCAAAATCAGTAATTCATTCTCCAACCTTGGGTCACTTCCTGCATACACTTTTTCCTGAAGACTTTTTATTTTATGTTCCAATTTAGCTCTCTCCTCTCGAGTCTTCTTAGATTTTGATCCTGTATAACTAATAATATGTCCCCTAATAAAAGCTTTGAAAGCCTCCCACTTTACACATGCTGTTTGTGTAGTATTGATGTCAAAGAACTCGTCTATCTGTTTTTCTATATACTTGACAAATTCCTCATCCTGAAGCCATTTATGCTGAAATTGCCATCTACCTGATTCCTTTGTCAATTTTTTATCTACATATATTAGACAACAGGGTGCATGATCAGAGATCACGATGTTATCATAAAAGCAGTTTTGAATCTTGGACCTTAATTCTGTGGAAATCAAAAAATAATCAATACGTGAGAATGTCTTGTAGGTACTGGAATAACAAGAATAGGCTTTAACTTGTGGTTTCATTTCTCTCCATATATCTAACAATCTCAATTCTTTCATAAAATGATTAATAGTCATCCTACATCCAATGTGCGTACAATCCAGTCCCGTTGATCTATCATTTTCCAGATCTTTATTTTTTTTTTCCAAAGTGCGCACCTTTATTTGAAGTCCGCTGATTTCATCCTCCGCACTTGAAACACGAAGCTCCGCCTGCGTCACTCGCTCCACGCAGTCACCCAACTCCTTTCTCATTGCATCCAACGCTGCCATAATCCCATCAAGTTTAGCGGAAAAGTCTGCTCTCATTGAGCTAATGGCAGCCAGCACTGCACCTGTGCCGCCATCGTCAGCAGCAGCAGTTACCGCACCACCGCTAGTTTCATCCGCCATATCCGCAGCTTTTTCTACTGCGCCACAAACTTTAAAGTCCGTTAATTTGGACTGCTTCGGCGATTCAATTTTTCCCCCTCCTGATTTCCCAGCCTTAGTCTTCACCGGCATATCCTCACCCAAATGCTGGGAAAAGTTCTGTTCCAAATGAGAGAGTTATTTGCCGAATTTTTATTTCCAGGGGCAGAGCAGAGTGATACGTGTCCTTCTAGGCGGCCGCCATAACCGGAAGTCCTTTGTCTATTTTTTTAATAAAATTACTGGTTTGTTTTTTTTATATAAATCTGAAACAGACTGTGGTAAAATTTGACTTTTTTTCCTTAAACAATTGACACTTTTGACCACAAGTTTGCAGAGCCAGAACAGAACAATAATTTAACTTTGATTTCAAAGAAAAAAAAATTATAAAATTATAAAATTACATTTAATGAAATAACTTAAATTACCAAAGATTCAGTTGTTTCTGTTAAAATATTTCTATATATTTATAGTTTTTTAGAAATCTCATCAACTAGACAGCAGGAAAAACCTCCCTTATTTTGAAATCCAAATGTTGGCATCTTTAGTTTGTCTGAAGGCTGCTGACGGATTAAAGTCACTGACAATGTGAATTTCGGTCATCTTAACTTGCCAGATACATAATAATGAACATAAATTATTATAATGGCTGGTGAAGTAAATCCTCAGTGATTCAGGCACTCTTGCATCTTTCCCTGCATATGAAGTCTAACCATGTTCCCGTTACCAGCGGGTTAAAATCACCATAAATGCTTCCACTGCTTACATACCTCTTCTGATTTTTTTTCCGCGTTTAAAGTACTTTGAGAAGCTCATACTTCTCTCGGACATTGAGGCTAAAGAGACACTCTGCCTGGAAAGTTTGCTCTGCCTCTGACTGGAACTGTCAGAGGCAGGGTGGGCAGGGGACTTCTGAGCTCCGTGCGGATGATGGTCACGCGTGTTGTTCATGTGCGTGCTTGCAGACTGTCATTCCTTCATATTTTTTTTTTAAATTTATATTTGCTTGGCGTGGCCTGGGCCCACGTGCCACTTGGAGATTGGTTCTGGGCCGCTAACTGAATAGGTCTGATATATATCTTTTTTCTGTGGTGATCTGGACAGGGTCAGACCCTGTCTATGCTTTATGTAATTTATTGTATTCATTATTATAATTGTTATTATCCTCACTGGAATTTTCACTCTCTCCTCAGTTTTCATTACCACTGTTATTATATCACCTTCTCAGTTACTTTTGTATGCTCTATATTTTCCACGCTTCATCATCCGTTTCCAAGTTGGCTTTTATTTTGACAGTGTTGTTTATTTACTTCCTTTCCAGCACAGCTTATTCCTTGTTTAACTGATCATTGTTCACAGCTATTCCTCAGTTAATGATATTCATTCCTATTTTTTGGGATCACTCTCTTCCCTCTTTGTTGGGTCATCGTCGTAGTTCATCCTCATATTTTGTTGTCACAGCACGTTTTTCCCCATCGCTGTTTGGGTTTCTTCCCCCAGCGTCACTGTTCTACAGCCCTTGTGGTTTATTTTGCCGTTTTCAGCTCTCATGCTGCATTTATTTTGCAATAAATTTTGTTTCAACTTCGCCCTGTGAGTGAGTCCGTTCATCTGCCCCAGAGGGGCATTCATGACTTTTCCCCTCACAGTCTGACATGAAATCACACTAAATTTTTGTTTATAGGTCAGTCAGGCTTATGAAAATTATTTCTATTTACTAAATAACTGCACTATTTGATAAACAAAGATAATTTTTTTATTACTTTCTTCAAAGTCAAAAGTTAACATACACTAAGATTCCTATGCTTTTAAAGATCCACTGCAGTCAAAATCGACTATTTTTTAAGTTTTAACATGTTTAAAAAGTGTTTATCATCACTTCCAACACATATTAATAATAAAATCAGCCATAGAGCCTAAGGCTGCATTCAGACCAGGATAGTCCAGGGGTCTCGGTTCGACTGGGTGGGGAATGCCAAGAATTTTCACACCTTAGTTTGGTTTGGTTTGCATTCACACTGCAGCGGCATACCTGCCAACTTTTAAAATCTGAAAAGCCTAGTAGCTAGCTGGGGTCCAGGGGCCGCAGGCCCCGGTAGGTCCAGGACAAAGTCCTGGTGGGGGGTTCAGGGGGGCAAAGCCCCCCGTTGGCAAACAAATATTAGCATTAAATCAAGTTAAAATGTGGCTAACAACCTCATATTTCTTCAACAATCATATTTCTATTTTCCTTAAATTGTCAATGCAGATATGCTGATGGAAAAGATCAAGGACAAACTCTATGGTAACTCTCAAGCATTGTTGTTTTCCATGGTGCACCTCTTAGCTTTCTTCAGTTGGTCTTTTGAATGGAACACACTGTGGCACTTGTTACCCAAAGCTGTCATCATCATTTTCCTGGTCATGAGGTTGCCCAGGACTTTAGTTGACAGACTGGACCTGAACTCAGTTTTGTTCTTGTTCACATGGCTGAATATGCGCTCACAGTCCGCAGTAATAATTCCTGGAAATGCTTTGGAGTATTCCTCACGAAAAGACTTGCCATGTGTGTGGATATGGATTATCATAGTCTCTTAATTTTCTTAATCAGTGTTTGTAACGGATGCCAACTAGCACTGTTCGGCGTAGAACGTTAGTAAACCTCCCTCCCGAAAAGCCTCATACAGTATCGGTAGCGCTGAGCTATCGGTCTGACCTTTAGCTCAGCGCGATCATGCTGTATCTCCCATGCTCGAACTGTGTAGTTGACTGGTAGGTCGCGGGTTCGTGTCCCCGAGTTGGCGAACTGCGCAGGATGACCTCAGTCACAATGGTGCCGTGAACCCGGGATGGGAGTGAGGTTTAAGGGGGAGAGTGTAACGGATGCCAACTAGCACTGTTCGGCGTAGAACGTTAGTAAACCTCCCTCCCGAAAAGCCTCATACAGTATCGGTAGCGCTGAGCTATCGGTCGGACCTTTAGCTCAGCGCGATCGTGCTGTGTCCCCCATGCTCGAACGGTGTAGTTGACTGGTAGGTCGCGGGTTCGTGTCCCCGAGTGGGCGAACTGCGCAGGATGACCTCAGTCACATGTTCATCTATATTTATTTAAGTCAGTAAGATCTCTGATTATTATACTCTTTTGCTTCCTCAGGTGTTCCATTTAGTTTGATCCAAACTCTACAATTTCTTGTCCATGTTGCCTGTATCTTGTCTTTTCAGCATCCGTGCTTGCCGTGCTATTTCAGCATTAGTTTTTGTTAGATGTTCATTTACGTAATCTTGTGTTCCCCGTAACTTTTTGTCCCACCTCAGTATGTCATTCTTTACCCAGGGATGTGATTTTGTGTTGTGGAAATTATCTGAAAATTTAGCAGGGCGTCTGGGGGACATAGTCCCCCAGCGGGGTGATTTTCTGGATTTTTTTTTTCTCATTTTGTCTCTCATAGTTGAGGTATACCTATGATGAAAATTGAAGACCTCTCTCATCTTTTAAGTGGGAGAACTTGCACAATTGGTGGCTGACTAAATACTTTTTTGCCCCACTGTATTTGGCAGAAAAAAAGGAGTCAAGAACAATACAAACACAGCAGCATGTAGAGTCATCACTAACATTGTAATGCTCATCTAGCATACAGCATATTCACAAATTCAGACATTCCGAGCATAATTACAGTGGGGAAAATAAGTATTGAACACGTCAACATTTTTCTCATTGAACATATTTCTGATAGAACCATTGACCTGAGATTTTCACCAGATATCAGTAACAACCCAAGAAATCCATACATACAAACAAATCAAGGTAACTGTGTTAACAAAACAAGTTATATTTAATAAAGTGGAATGACACAGGGAATAAGTACTGAACACATTAAGAAAAAGAGGTGCAAAGAGGCACAGAAAGCCAAGAAACCAGCTGAAATCCATCAAAATTTAGGAAGCCATCCCATCAACCATCAGTGCAAATTAATTTCAGCTGGTTAAGTCCTGACTGATAGCCTTTAAAAAGGTCTGTGAATATAAGATTGTCACACCACAAAGAACTCATCATGGGTAGAAACAAAGAGCGCACTCTAGACCTTCACAACCTTGTTGTTGTAA
The DNA here is from genome assembly GCA_020510985.1 of Pholidichthys leucotaenia. Classification (NCBI taxonomy): domain Eukaryota; kingdom Metazoa; phylum Chordata; class Actinopteri; order Cichliformes; family Pholidichthyidae; genus Pholidichthys; species Pholidichthys leucotaenia. Next base: position 315,903,629 of record CM035839.1, on the reverse strand, counting down.
AACGTAATGACGGCATTGATTACTGGTGCATTTCTAAACTGCTGAATGTTCCAGTGATCACTGTTGGAGCCATCATTCAGAAGTGGAAATAACATAATTTTACCATAAACCGGCCACGACCAGGAGCTCCTTGCAAGATTTCTGACAGAGGAGTCAAAAGAATTATTAGAAGAGTTATTCAAGCGACAAAAGACCACTCGTGGAGAGCTCCAGAAAGACCCGAGTTAGCAGGTACTGCTGTTTCAAAGAAAACAATAGGTAATGCACTCAACTGTCATGGGCTCTATGCCCGCTCACCCCGCAAGACTCCATTGTTGAAGAAAAAGCATGTTGACGCTCGTTTAAAGTTTGCTGCATAACATTTGGGCAATCAGTAAAATACTGATGCGATTAGACCAAAATTCAACTTTTTAGATGCCACAACATACAGCAGCATGTTTGGAGTAGGAATGGGACTGCACATCAGCCCAAAATCACCATACCAACAGTGAAGTTTGGAGGTGGGAGCACCATAGTGTGGAGGTGTTATTCAGCACATGGTACAGATTGACTTCATACAATTGAAGGAAAGATGAATGGACAAATGTCCAGAGGCATACTTGATAACAACCTGTTGCCATCTGCCAAGATGCTGAAGATGAAATGAGGGTAGACATTTCAGCAAAACAATGATCCCAAACACACAGTCAAGGAAACTGTCAGCTGGCTCCAGTGTAGGAAAATAAAGCTGCTAGAATGGCCCAGTCAATCACCTGACTTGAATCCAATTGAAAATCAATGGAATGAACTCAAGATCAAGATCAGGTGATCTTGTGAAGACAGTTTGTGTGGAAGAATGGGCTAAAATCACTTCTGAGAAATGCCTGCAGCTAGTTTCTCCATTCAGGAGGTGTGTGGAAGCTGTTATCAAATCAAATCAAAAATCAAATCAAATCAAACTTTATTGTCATATTGCTGTACATACAACTGTAGTGCAGGCAAGATGAAATTGCGTTTCTCTCGGCATCCATATAAGAAGCAGCATGATTAAGACACACTCCCACATAGCTCCCACCCCCCCATCCATTCACACATCCCTGAGACATACTTGGGGAAAAAGAATAACTAACTATAATATACAAAATGTCCATAGGTGCAGTAGTGTGTATGTGAGATTCCGGGTCAGCTGTTCAGCATCCTGACAGCTTGTGGGAGGAAGCTGTTGATCAGTCTGGTGGTTCTGCCTTTGATGCTCCGGAATCGTTTACCAGATGGAAGAAGTTCAAAGTGTTTATGCAGAGGGTGAGAACGGTCCTTGACAATGTTCAGTGCCCTGCTCCTACAACGGTTCTGAAAAAGTTCTTGGACAGAGGGGAGGGAGACTCCAATTACCCTCTCCGCCCCCTTGACTATCCTCTGCAGGGCTTTTTTGTCTGACATACTGCAGCTGGAGTACCATGTAGCAATGCAGTACGTCAGAACACTCTCCACCACACCTCTGTAGAAGGTCCTGAGGATGCAGATGGGGAGAGAGGCCTGTTTGAGTTTCCTCAAGAAGTGTAGTCTCTGCTGAGCTCGCTTCCTGATCTCCAAGGAATTCTTGCTCCAGGTCAGGTCCTGCGAGATCTGCACTCCGAGGAACTTGATGTTCTCTACTCTCTCCACTAAACGGCCGCCGATGCTGAGGGGGACGTGCTCAGGCTGTGACCGCCGGAAGTCGATAATCATCTCCTTCGTTTTGTCCACGTTGAGCACCAGATTGTTCTCCCTGCACCAGCCCTCCAGGTCTCTCACTTCTTCCCTGTACATTGATTCCTCATCCCTCTGAATAAGTCCCACCACCGTGGTGTCATCTGCAAACTTAATAATCTGGTTCCCCTCGTGTTTGGATACACAGTCATGTGTTAGAAGTGTAAACAACAGTGGACTGAGTACACAGCCTTGAGGGGTTCCGGTACTCAGCGTGACAGAGTTGGAGATGTTGTTTCCAACCCGGACAGACTGAGGTCTCTCAGTCAGGAAATCCAGGATCCAGAGACATGTGGCGGTGTTCAGACCAAGAAGGAGTAATTTCTCTATCAGTCTCTGGGGAATAATGGTGTTGAATGCTGAACTGAAATCAATGTACAGGAGTCTGGCGTAGGTGTCTTTCTGGTCCAGGTGGGTGATGACAGAGTGTAGGGTGGTGACTACAGCATCCTCCGTGGAGCGGTTTGAACGATATGCAAACTGGAGCGGGTCGTGTGATGCAGGGAGGCAGGCTGTGATGTGTGGTTTGACAAGCCGTTCAAAACACTTCATCACAATTGGTGTAAGTGCAACAGGATGATAGTCATTCAAACATGACACCACTGGTTTCTTTGCCACCGGTACAATGATAGAGGTCTTGAAGCATCTGGGAACGATGGCCTGACTCAGGGAGATGTTATAAATGTCAGTCAGGACATCCGCCAACTCGCTCGCGCAGTCTCGGAGCACACGTCCCGGAATATTGTCTGGACCTGCAGCTTTGCGTGGGTTGATTCTGGATAGGGTCCTCCGTGTGTCCGCTGTGTTAATGGTAAAAGCTGGTCCGACCGATGGTGGGAGTGGGCCGGCCCTCCCTCTGATTGTCGAGTTTGATGCTTCAAAACGTGCAAAGAAGTCGTTAAGCCTGTCTGGAAGCGAAGCGTCGTCATCATCGACCCCCTGCCTAGACTTAAAGCCCGTCAGTGTCCGAACTCCCTGCCACATCTGCTTGGTGTTCCTAGTGTCACAGAGGTGTCCCTGGATTTTCTCCGCATAGGCGCGCTTTGCCACCTTAATTCCCTTTGAAAGCGCAGACCTGGCTGAGCGGAGGGCAATCCTGTCCTTCGCTCTGAACACTGCATCTCTGGCTTTAAGCAGCGAGCGCACCTCTGCAGTCATCCAGGGCTTATGATTACCCCGCATAGTGATGGTCTTCACTGTAGTGACATCCTCTGTGCACTTCGCGATGTAGCTGGTGACCGAATCAGCATACTCCTCCACATCTGTCCTGTCTTCCTGGGAGGCTGCTATTTTGAAGATCCTCCAGTCTGTGTGATGAAAACAGTCTTGCAGTGCAGAGGTTGCACTCTCTGGATTTGTTTCACTGCTGGCCTGCTGCGCTTCAATAAAGGTTTGTAGGCAGGAACCAGCATCACGGACATGTGATCAGAACGGCCGAGATGGGGGCGGGGTAACGCTTTATATGCATCTGTGTTTGTGTACACTAAGTCCAACATATTCTCTCCTCTGGTCTTAAAGTCTACACATTGTTTAAACTTGGGGAGCACAGTCTTTAAGCTGGTGTGGTTAAAATCCCCCGCAACCACCACAAAACTGTCCGGGTGTGACGTTTGGATTTTACTGATTGCATTGTGCAGTTCCCCGAGTGCCTTCTTAGCATTAGCTTTAGCGTTAGCGCTCGGCGCTATGTAAACACCAACTACAAACACGTTGCTGAATTCCCTCGGCAGATAAAAAGGCCGACAATTAACAATAAGGAACTCCGCCAACGGACAGCAGTGTTTAGACACTAACGTGGCATTAACGCACCAGTTCTTGTTAACATAGATGCATAGCCCACCCCCCCGGCTCTTACCGGAGCTCGCCGTTTCCCTGTCGGCCCGGAACATCGCCATATCTTCCAGCTGAATGGCCTCGTCAGGAATGTTGTCGTGGAGCCATGTCTCGGTGGAAACAAACACACAGCAGTCCCTCCATTCTCTCCGGGTTTCTTTCAGCAAACGCAGCTCGTCTACCTTGTTTTCGAGGGTGCGGACGTTTGATAGAAGAAGCGACGGTACCGCTGGTCTGGAGGGGTTAGCCTTTAGCCTAGCATGGATCCCGGCCCTTTTTCCTCGCTTTTGCTTACGCTCGCTCCGCTTCCGCTTCCTCCTCTGCCGGGTAGCTTCCAGCGGGGACTCCGCCAAAATTCCATGCTGGCGTAGAATGTCCAAATCACAACCGATCGCCGCGATTCTTGCAGCGTGCAGTACCTTGATGTTTAATAAGGTCTCACGGTTGTAAGTTTTACAGAATGTACGTCTGGGATGATTAAAACTCTCACATTCGCTGATACCAAGAGGGGCCGCTGCGTCTAGGCGCGCCGCCATCTTTTTTTTTTTTTTTTTGTTATTACCAACAAAGGTTTTTCTACTAAATATTTAAATGAATCTCACAAAGCATGCTCAATACTTATTTCCTGTGTCATTCCACCTTATTAAATATAACTTGTTTTGTGAACACAGTTGCCTTGATTTCTTTGTATGTACGGATTACTTGGGTTGTTACGGATATCTGGTGAAAATCTCAGGTCAATGGCTCCATCAGAAATATGTTTAATGAGAAAAGGTTGACGTGTTCAACACTTATTTTCCCTGCTGTATATATATATATATATATATATATACACTGTATATATATACAGTATATATATATATATATACAGTATATATATATATATATATATATACCCATGAAAAAGCCAACGTACATCATCCACATGGTCTGTACAAACATCTCATGCGTGACGCAAATATGGCTTACTTGTGTTGTGCGTCCCGTCTCCCATGTACGTGGTGAGTACATGTGATTTACGCAGGTAGTAAGACTATCTCAAGAAGTGAGTATAAATTCCACAGCTGTCGTATGATCCCTGTTTGCAAAGCCATCGCACATGGACCCTGCGAGGTGCAAGACACACTCAAGACTGTCTCAAGAACTCCTTGCAGCCTGTCCAATACCCTTATGACATCCACGTCCTTCACAGCCCCAGAAAAATTGCAGCCAACGTATGCCATCTAAATTTTTATGTCCAGTTGTGACCCAGACTTAAGATGAAGCCATCTACCTTATTATTTTCAGAATGGACATCATGGTAAAAACCAAAGAGGATCTTGCTTGAGAAAACTAAGAAAAGAAACAAGACAGTGACTGGCCAAGAGCCTGAACAATAGTGAATAAGTCTTTTTTTTGTTTGTTTGTTTTATTGCCAAGCAATAGTTAAGGTGATGTGGCAATCATACAGAATAAATAAATAGCTATGAGGAAGGTCTGAGAAGCCCATAGGCTGAAAAGTTCATAGTGGTCAAATATGACCAAATGTGGTTTACTTTTCAACCACAGGGATCCAAGCGCTGCAACACCAATAGAAGAAGAGTGTGGACCAAAGGGGAGACTATGCTGAAAAATAAACCACATTAAGGATTAAGTGGAAGAAGCTGGATGGATGGATGGTCAAATTTGACCACTATAAACTTTTCAGCATATGAACTTTTCAGCCCTGCCTGATATATAATCATACAGTGCTGTGAAAAATATCTGCCCCCTTCCTGATTTCTTATTTTTTCCATACTTGCCACACTTAAATGTTTCAGATTAACAAATTTTAATATTAGACAAAGATAACCTGAATAAATGCAAAACAGTTCTTTAAATGATGATTTTGTTTATTAAGGGAAAAATCTATTCAAACCTACCTGGCCCTGCCAAAAAGGGGGAATTACTTTTTCCACATAGGGCCTCATTTTCTTCCAAAAGAGGCAAAGACTTCTCTATCCCTCAGCCTATAAACAAATGTACATGACTCCCACCACAATGGGTACCTAAGACAATGATAACAATTACACTTCACAACTGCAGAAGGACCCCAAAAGCAATTTTTTCATAGTGCTGCTTGAACAACTGTACTGCAGATGCAACTTTATCAATTCCACAACTGCATTCAAATACAATATGACGATGTGAAATGATGCAAAGATACAAACACAGCAACAATCCAAAAAAGACTGACTTTAAATGGAGACTGTGGTGAGTACAGATGAAGTTTAGCTAAAACAGGCTCAAAAAGGGAGCAGGCATAATTTCTTTATTTGGTGTAAATACCATTTTGAAAGACAGCCCAGCAGTCAGACTCATGTTGAAAACTTTTTCGTGCATCTAAATGGTTTGGTCAGATATTTTGTCACGGAATGAGGAAACATTTTTAAGCTTTGCATCATGTCTACTTGAAACAGATTGGACTGGACTGCTCCATGGAAAGCTGGTTCTGGCCAGCTGCATAATGTCATCTGCAGTTAGGCCATAAATGGTAATCAAACCTTTGCAAAACCGACTTTTATGGAAAGGATCACTATTGGCAATAAAAACTAGGCATTTACCTGGGACCCAAAGATCAAACAGCAGAGCCCAAACCCAATGACTTTGACAACATCATGATCAGTCTTGCATCAATGTAAAGTTTTGCCACATGCTGCAAGACTTCTGAAGGAGATCAAACATATGCATACACACACGCACACACACACACACACACATACATCTCAAATGACCTGAAATATAGCAAGTGCCATCTGATGCTGTTTAGATTGCACTGAAAACAGAAATTCAAATATTTGGACACCACAAAAAAAAAAAGTTGCTATTTGGAGTTTCTCTACATACTATTGGAGACGGGCAACAACAAAAGTTGTTTTAACAAAACAAAAATGGAAGCAGGGATATAATATCTAAAAATACAGGACAGCATAATGTAACACTGCAGGGGAAAAAAAACAGTCATGTGAAATTCCCTGAAATAAGTATAAACCAGATAATGAGTCTTCACAAACACTGTAGATATTACAAGAATAAAGTGGCAATCCTGTGAAGGGAGACTGAGCCTTGTTTTTAAGAGGGGGACTGTGGTGCAGGTGTAGTGTGGCCGACTACTGATCGGAGGGTCAGGGGTTTGATTCCCGCTCTGTCTGCAGTCTGTACGTCAAAGCGTCCTTAAAAACTAAAACCCCAGTTGCTTCTGGTGGGTCAGGCCGGCACCTGTGCATGGCAGCTCCTCCACCATCAGTGTGTGAATGTGTGTGTGAATGGGTGGATAGCAGGATCTGTAAAGCGTTTTGGCCATCCAGAGATGAGAAAAAGCGCTATATAAGTGAACGGCATTTACCATTTCTTAAAAAACCCTCCTGTGTGTACCTGATAAGCAGCAGGAAGGCAGAGACACGCCTGTTCACCAAGAATATACAGTGCTGCAAAAAAGTATTAAGGTCCTACCTGATTTCTTATATTTCGCATATTTGTCACACTTAAATGTTTCAGATCATTAAACAAATTTTAAAATTAGACAATGATAACCCGAGTAAATACAAAATGCATTTTTTCAATGATGATTTCATTTATTAAGGGAAAAAGCTCCAAACCTACCTGGCCCTGTGTGGAAAGGTAACTCTTCCCTAAACCAACCTTGGCAGCCACGCGCTGCAATACCTGGCAATGAGTCTTTTACATCGCTGTTGAGGAATTTTGGTCCACACTTATTTGGAGAATTGCTTTAACTCTTGAGATTGAGGTCACGAACCGACGGCAGGACATTCTCCTTCAGGATTTTCTGGTTGAGAGCAGAATTCATGGTTGCATCAATTAAGGCAAGTCGTCCAGGACCTGAAGCAGCAAAGCAGCCCCAGACCATCACACTACCACCATCATGTCTGACAGTTGGTACGATGTTCTTTTTATGAAATGCTGTGTTAATTTTATGCGTGAAGTAATAGTAGGCAGGGCTTGCAAAAAGTTTAACTTTTGTCTCATCAGTCCACAGAATATTTTCCAATCTTGGGGATCATCAAAATGTTTTTATATGTTTTTACAATAATAATAATAATAATAATAATAATAATAATGCATCAGATTTATATAGTGCTTTTCATAGACACTCAAAGATTTAGGTTTAGGGCGCTCGCGCACGCAGCGACCAGCAGCCGGTGGCTTGTCACCAGACTGCAAACCAAGTCTACCTACGGGTACAAATAAGTAACAAAAAAAAAAAACAAAAACAAACAAAAAAAAAAAGATGCTTTACAATGGATACATTATTCATTCACTCCAGACAATGGTAGTGGTAAGCTACTACTGTAGCCACAGCTGCCCTGGGACAGACTGACAGAAACGTAGCTGCCAATCCACACCAACGGCCTCTTCGACCACTACCAAACAGTTACACACATTCAAGCCCAGTGTCATGGACACTGGAGGCAAGGTAAACAAAGTGTCTTGCCCCGGGACACAATGGCAGGATGTCTGGGGAGAGTGGGATCCGAACCGCCAACCCTCCTGTTATTAGACGACCCGCTCTACCTCCTGAGCCACTGCCGTCCATTTTGGCAAATGTGAGATGCGCCTTTATGTTGATTTTGGTTAGCAATGGTTTTCGCTTTAGAAGTCACCCATGGATGCCATTTTTGCCTAGTCTCTTATTGATCCCAGTTACATGGCCACAATAAAGCGATTACTGGTAATAAACCAATAATATCACTTATATCACGGACACACAGATCGTCCCAAATGTCTCCTGAGCCGGTGGACGGAGCCACTGTTTATAGCAGGATACGATACAGCAGGGAAGAGCTGCTAGCATTCAACCGCCACCCGGTCCCATTGGAAAAACTCGACATACCGAGAGAACTGAGGTGAAAACGCCGCGGCTGCCGGGCTGGAGTAAGGCGGAGGACAAAAAATATAAGGTACAGACCCTCGCTTCCATTTATTGTCATGGGAAATGTACGGTCGTTACTGGGAAAGGTAGATGAGCTAGCGGCTATCTGGCGTTACGATAGCACATATCGGGAGTGCTCTCTCCTTTTGTTTTCTGAGACGTGGCTAACTGAACTAGCAGCAGATGCTAACATTGAGCTGGAGGGTTTCCACATGATACGGGCAGATCGAACACCAGACAGTGGCAAAGCAAGGGGCGGTGGAGTGATAATGTATGTTAACAACAACTGGTGCAGACCGGGACATATCACTGTTAAACAACGACACTGCAGCAAAGACATTGAGTTGCTAGCTGTTAGCATGCGGCCTACATATCTCCCGAGAGAACACTCACACGTGATCTGCATTGTTGTTTATGCAAATCCGACGGCGAACGCTGGGACTGCGCGTGACGTCATCCATTCAGTAACCAGCAGGCTGCAGACAGAACACACAGATGCTCTTCTCCTCATCTCAGGCGATTTCAACCATGTTTCACTATCTCCCATTCTACCCACGTTCACCCAGTATGTCACATGCCACACTAGAGACAATAAAACACTGGACTTATTCTACGCAAACACTAAGGAGGCGTACACCTCATCACAACTCCCCCCACTCGGGAGATCGGATCACAACTTGGTTCATCTCCGGCCGGTGTACAAACCCCAAGTGCACAGACAACCTCCGGCCATGCGCACAGTGGAGTTATGGTCTGAGGAGACAATGGACACTCTAAAGGGCTGTTTTGAAGCCACCGCCTGGGAGCAGCTCTGCGATCCACATGGAGAGGACATCGATGGCCTCACTCACACCTTCACGGGCTACCTCAGCTTCTGTGTGGACAAATCCGTTCCCACCAAGACCATACGGTGTTGCTCAAACAACAAACCCTGGATCAACCCTGAGATAAAACACTTCTGAGAGAGAAGAAGAGGATCTTCAGGTCGGGGAATAGGGAGATGCTGAAGTCCGTACAGAGGGAGCTGAGGAGAAAGATCAGAGAAGGCAAGGACAGCTTCAGGAAGAAGATGGAGGACAAGCTGCAACAGAGCGACATCAGCGGGGTCTGGAGAAACCTCAAAACCATCTCTGGGCTCCAGAATACCTCCCCTCAGGCCACGGGGGGCAGGGAGTGGGCGAACAACCTGAATCTGTTTTTCAATAGGTTTGACCAACCGCCCTCCCCCCTGACTGCACAACAACCACTGCTGCCTCTAAAGAAATCAAGTCCTGCTGCCCACTCCCCACTCCACCAACACCCCGCCACTCCCAACACACAGCCCCCCATCCTGACCCTGACCAGGACCCAGGTGAGGATGGAGCTGAGGAAGATCAAGGCGAGGAAGGGGTCGGGACCGGACGGCATCAGCGCAAAGCTCCTCAAGTCCTGTGCAGACCAGCTGTGTGGGATTGTGACGTACCATCTTCAACCTGAGCCTGAAGCTGGGGAGGGTACCACAGCTGTGGAAAACATCTTGTGTGGTACCTGTACCAAAAACTTCCCACCCCAAAGAGCTGAACAGCTACAGACCGGTGGCCTTGACGTCCCACTTGAAGACGACCCTGGAGAGACTGCTCCTTGCTCACCTCCGCCCCCTGGTGGAACCAGCGATGGATCCACTCCAGTTCGCCTACCAGCATGGCATTGGGGTGGAGGATGCGGTGATCTTCCTCCTTCACCGTTCTCTGTCCCACCTGGAGAAGCCCGGGAATATGGTGAGGATCATGTTCTTTGACTTCTCCAGTGCTTTCAACACCATCCAACCGATGATCCTGAAGGACAAGCTGCTGCACGCAGGGGTGGACCAGCACCTGTCATCATGGATCCTGGACTACCTCACGAGCCGGCCTCAGTTTGTGAGAACCCGGGACTGTGTGTCCGACACGATCATCGGTAGCACGGGGGCCCCCCAGGGAACGGTGCTGGCTCCCTTCCTGTTCACTCTTTATACTGCGGACTTCTCACACAACACAACACACTGCCATCTACAGAAGTTCTCTGATGACTCTGCGATCGTTGGCCTCATCTCCAATGGAGATGAAGCTGAGTACAGAGGGCTTATCCAGGACTTCGTGGGCTGGTGCCATCGGAACTGCCTCCAGATCAACGCAAGGAAAACTAAGGAGCTGGTGGTGGACTGCCGCAGGCATGGGCAACCCCTCACAGCACCAGTAAATATACAGGGAACAGACATCGAGATGGTGACATCCTATAAGTACCTGGGTGTTCATCTGAACAATAAACTAGACTGGTCACACAATACTGACGTACTCTACAAGAAGGGACAGCGCAGGCTGTTCCTGCTGAGGAGACTCAGGTCTTTTGGTGTACAAGGGGCGCTGCTGAAGACATTCTATGACACGGTGGTGGCATCAGCCATCACTTTTGGAGTGGTCCGCTGGGGCAGTGGCATTACTGCAGCTGATAGGAAGAGACTGAACAAACTGATCAAGAAAGCTAGCTCTGTCCTGGGGCAGCGCCTTGATCCGGTGGAGGAGATAGGAGAGAGAAGGACGGTGGCTAAACTGTCATCTCTGCTGGAGTCCGAGTTCCACCCTATGCAGGACATACTGAATGCACTGAGGAGCTCATTTAGCAGCAGACTACATCACCCCAGGTGCACAACTGAGAGGTTTCGCAGGTCCTTCCTACCAACGGCTGTCAGACTGTACAACCTAAGCAGGGCTGCTCGCAGAGATAGCAAAAAGACGTAACAAACTAATAGTTTTTTGAATGCAAAAGATGCAATAGACTTACACAATGGTTCCCTCCGGCATACAACTAGGAAAATACCGGTCGCTATGGAGGGTGAGAATATGTATGGGTGCCGGAAAGAGTATAGATCACTCCTTCATCAGCCCGAAAGCATTGGGTGCCGGCACATAATCATACCATGTAGGATAACTAAGTAGACGGTTGTGCTGTTTCATCCCATCTAGCAACAATGCTCTGCACTGTGTGTGTTTATATATTTACATATTTATTCCATCTAGCTACAATGCTCCGCACTGTGTGTGTTTATATTTATATTTATTCCATCTAGCTACAATGCTCCGCACTGTGTGTTTATATATCTACATATTATTCCATCTAGCTACATTGCTCCGCACTGTGTGTGTTTATATATTTACATATTTATTCCACCTAGCTGCAATGCTCCGTACTGTGGGTGTTTATATATCTACATATTATTCCATCTAGCTACATTGCTCCGCACTGTGTCTATATATTCATATATTTATTCCATCCAGCTACAATGCTCTGCACTGTGTGTCTGTGTGTGTGTATATATACAGTATATTTTATAGTAATATGTACATATGTATATTAGCTGCTCTTGCTTGCTTGCTTTTTTTTTCTTGCCTTCTGATTGTTGCTCTGAGTGTTGCTGTCCCTGTGCTGTTGCAATCCTGGAATTTCCCCGTTGTGGGACTAATAAAGGCTTATCTTATCTTATCTTAATGGCAATAATCAGTTTTCTCGTGCTTACATGCACTGAATAAATGGATTATTGAAAGGTAAACTACTTGAGTTAATGACCCCAGTTGCATGACCTTTATCGGATTATTCTGTTTACATGGCTACTTGAATAATCAGATAACTCCAGAAATCCAATCATAACCGGTTTATTTGTGTACATGTAAACATAGTCATTGCTGAATCATGGACCAGGGTCCAAACTGAGGCAACTGAGGCCTGCAGTTCTTAGATGTTCTGGTTTTTTGTTTCTAATCTGCTCTTGAATGTCTTCAGGTCATGGCATGATGTGCTGCTTTTTGAGATCTTTTAGCCTACTTCACTTAGTCAGACAGGTTCTATTTAAGTGATTTCACAATTCAACAGGTCTGGCAGAAATCAGGCCGGGGTGTGGCGAGTGAAATTGAACTCAGCTTTCAAAAAAAAATAAATAAAAAAAAAATAAAAAAAAGTGGTTAATCACAGTTAATTCATGATGGGTAATTACTTCCCCCCCCACACACACACACACAGGCCCAGGTAGGTTTGGATTGCTTTTTTCCCTTAATAAATGAAATCATCATTTAAAAATTTGCATTTTGTATATACTCGGGTTATATTCGTCTAATATTAAAATCTGTTTGATCATCTAAAACAGTGGTCCCCAAACTACGGCCCGCGGGCCACATACAGCCCTCCTCCACATTTGGCCCGGCCCCCTGAACAATACCAGAGATGCATTATGATTGTTTTTTTTCAGTCTGGCAACACGATCGAGACTAATACACGCATAGAACGTGACATTCTATTCCACCCTTCAACAGCAATTCTAGCTTGCTACCTGCTCCGGTCGCCTCTCTCTCTACTCACCCGCACACTTCACACACACCGTCCGCTCCGCGGGGCCATTCACACGGGGACGTCCCTCGGCTGCGCGCACGCACTCACTCACGTTCACGCACTGAGGTGCCCTATCTAAACACATGAACCAGACACATCCTGCAACACTAGACTCACCCCTGTCAAACGGAATAATGGCGAAAAGGTTAGGTAAGAGAAAAATTGATTCAGAATGCAGGGTATTTAACCTGCACTGGACAAACGATTATTTTTTTGTTCAATGCAAAGAAAAGGCTGTTTGTCTCATCTGTCAAGAGGCTGTGGCGGTATTCAAAGAATACAATCTGTGCCGAAACTATGAATCCCGTCACAAAGACAAGTATGATAGCTTGCAAGGCCAAATGCGAGCAGACAAACTCTCCAAGCTAAAAAGTGGACTGTTAGCTCAGCAGAATACATTTGTACGCCAAGCTCAGCTGAAGCAGTCATCCGTTCGGGGCAGCTTTGGGGTTGCTCAGCTGACAGCAAGCAGCGGTAAACCTTTCACTGATGGAGAATTTGTCAAGAAATGTTTGAATGCTGTCGCGGAGGAGGTGTGTCCCGAGAAGAAAGACGTCTTTAATGCCGTGAGTCTGTCGGCGAGTACAATCACCAGCCGCATTGAAGAAATCGGGGGTAATGTATGTGCCCAGCTGCAGCAGAAGACGAAAGAATTTCACTTTTCTTCATTAGCGCTGGATGAGAGCACGGATGTGCAGGACACAGCGCAGCTGCTCATTTTTATTCGTGGAGGTAGCGCAAACTTTGACATGTGCGAGGAGCTGGCAGCCCTCCACAGTCTCACAGGGACAACAACGGGGAGGATATTTTCAGCAAAGTATAGGTAAGAGTTTAAGTAAGAGATTCTGCTCTGACAACTAAGCTGAACTTTTACCTGTTAAGATTGTGCACGGCACAACAGAAAGTTAATGTTCCATGGACTTTTTTTCTGAGAAGAACCCAGAGAGGGTTATTGTTTATTTCATAAATAGTGTTATTTATTTCATTAATAGTGTTATTATTTATTTTCTGACTTTTTTTCCTGTGAAGATCCCGGAAAGGGTTACTAATATTTGGTTATGTGTGGCTTTCTGGAAAACAATAAATGTTTGCGTTTAGGCACCCCTGCGATCGTCACACTTTTTCTGTTACAAACTGACCCCGGCCCCCATCAGAGAAGGCAAAAGTTATGTGGCCCTCACAGGAAAAAGTTTGGGGACCCCGATCTAAAACGTTTAAGTGTGACAAATATGCAAAAATATGAGAAATCAGGAAGGGGCAAATACTTTTTCAAAGCATTGTAAATGAAAAAAGTCGGTGACTCATGGCTCTAAATCAACTATAAAAAGGCAAATAAGTCATGAGGCAGTTAAAAAGTGGTTAAAGATCAATGTAGCCATCATGCCGGTTTCCTCCAACATCATACTCTTCAGACATTTTTCAAAGTGTTGTCAAGGCACTCACCCAGAAGTTGTTTTGAAAGGCCATTTTCTCCTCAGAGATTCACAGCAATCTGTTGAAGATGAGACAGAGCTGGATTAGATAAAAAGCAGTACAGACACTTTTCTCAGGCTATTCCACCTCAATTTTCTTCACATAAATAGGGAATGACCCGGAGGATGTCTTTTCAGTTTATTCTAATAGCCTCATTTTTCCCTCATTTTCTATGCTCTGAAATATCAAAGTCACAGAGAATTTCACATAAACTAGCCTTGACAAAGTACAGACTTTTTAAAAACCCAAGATACACCTTACGGATAAGAAAAGAGGTCCTAAGGGGAAATTGAGAGGAGCTTAATAGATGACTTCAAAGTATAAACTCAAGAGAATGATTGCAGTGAAGGAGACAGCAGGGAGGAGGAGTGACAGGAGATGTGAGGGTGGTAAGAGGGAAGACCAAGGGAGAGGAGGGACATCAACTGAGGGAACAAGGCAGATGAAACAGAAGTAGCCACCAAGGAGATGAACAGATAGATGCAGTCTCTAACTATGACTGACTCAAACAGATGGAGCTTTTAATCAGCTCACCTCTGTGGCTGCATTTTCACAATTGCCAGCTGAATGATTGCATCCACAGCTGTGCACTTGGGACAAGACATGCTCTCACACCAACACATTCTTTATTTGCTAGGACCATAACTGCATGGTTAGGAATGTTTGTATTTTGCATATATTTTGATGTGGTGTGAGGGGTGTTATGATAGATCCAATCTGTTCTCATGAATCTTGAATCATAAATGTTCAATATGTTGAAATTATTAGGCTACAATATAATATTACAACAGAAGTGACTATGGTCATTTTAGATCGCAGGGGTGGTCATTTTAGATCGCAGGGGTGCCACGACCCGGGGGTCCGGGTCGTGGAAGCAGCAGTTCAAGCAGAGAAGCCCAGACTTCCTTCTCCCCAGCCACCTACTCCAGCTCTTCAGAGAGGATACCAAGGTGGTCCCAGACCAGCTGGGAGACATAGTCTCTCCACCGAGTCCTGGGTCTGCCCCAGGGTCTCCTCCCAGTGGGATGTGCTTGAAACACCTCAAGTGGGAGGTGTCCAGAATGCATCCTGACCAGATGCCCAAACCACCTCAACTGGCTCCTTTCAATGTGGAGGAGCAGCAGTTTTACTCCGATTCTCTCCCGGATGGCTGAGCTCCTCACCCCATCTCTGAGGGTGAGTCCAGCAACCCTACAGAGAAAGCTCATTTCAGCCACTTGTATCTGCGATCTCATTCTTTCGGTCATTACCCAAAGCTCACGACCATAGGTGAAGGTAGGAAAGTAGATTAATCAGTAAATTGACAACTTTGCTTTAGAGCTCAGCTCCCTCTTCACCACGACAGACCGGTAAAAACGTCTGCATCACTGCAGATGCTGCTCCGATCCGTCTGTCAATCTTTTGCTCCATTCTCCCCTCACTCAGCTGACGATTTTAAAAAGTCTTCAGCTGATCCAAAATGCTGCAGCAAGAGTTTTAACAGGTACTAGAAAGAGAGATCACATTTCTCCGGTTCTGGCCTCCCTTCATGGGTTTCCCATAGAATTTAGAATTAAGCTTAAAATCCTTATTCTCACTGACAAAGCTCTAAATAATCAGGACCCTTTTTATTACTTCTGCCAAAGGAGGATGGAGGTAATGTTTTTAGTGGCGTTAGTTGGTTGGTTTGGCTGTTAGCAACATAGCCCAAAAAGTTATGAATGGATTTTGATAAAATTTTCAGGAAAGGTGTGTAATGGCACGGGGAATAGATGATTAGATTTTGGTGATGATTCGGATCATGATGTGGATGCAAGAATTTTTTGAACATTATTTTATATATTTATCTGGTGCTTTTCATGTACTGCCCCTTTAAGACATGTCCACTCAGTTACGTGTGTGGTCACGCCATAGGGCCACACGCCTCAGCAACCCGGAAGCCAAACACTGCAGAAAAAGTATTAGAGGGCGTGTCCACCAAACTCATTTTTCCTGCTGTAGGCGACTATTTTCTATTCATTCTCTATATAGTCCAGCGTTTACAGTGCTGAGCGCCCTTGGCACTGAGACGCTTTGAGCGGTGGCCGCTTTTTGTCACGGTGCTCAAGGCTGAAAAAAGTCCAATTTGTAAGACTACTGTACAGCTACACTCGTCAATGTCAGACCTTCCTAAGCAGCCAATCAGAATTAAAAAAGAGTGGGACATAGAACGCCAGTACAGGAAGACGACAACGGTAGGTGATGGACGGTGAAGGTTGAACTTTGCTGCATCAAACATCCCGGTACTCTTGGTCAAAGTTTGAAAGCAAACCCTTGAAGAAGCATGTCTGCATCTATCGGCGTGCCAGGTGAGGGTTTCTAAAGCCTGTTTTCCACTAGCCCAGCACACCTCGGTACGGCTCGATTCACTTCAGTACGGCTCGGAATGCTTCTGTCTCCATTAGCACGGTGTTGTGCTTGTGCTGTGATGGTTTGTGTTAGGAGGTTTTAGAAGCGAGGCGGCGCCAGACTCCCAGCGAGGCGGGGCCACACTCCCGTGACGTTACGCACGCAACTGAGTCCTTATTTACACGAGACAAAAAATGGAGGATCCAAGGATTATTGCCTTGCTCGCTCTGTGGTTTTATCTCACAATTAAGTCCAGAGAGTTTAACCAGAGAAGACACTAGGGTACAGGCAGCAAGATGAAATATGAATGAATATTTCAATTTAATACTATCCCACTTGTACTTACAAAAACGTGTGAATATTCATAAAAAGCACACACATGAAAGGTAGCACCACAAGCAGTGGGTCACAGCGGTTTTGGGCAACAGCAACACAATTGTGTATCCTTTGCCAATCTGTCTGCTGTTATTTAATGTTTAACAGTCAAGGGACGGATGATTATATGCTCCAAAACTGGAGAAACTCTCTGATAAAAAAGCTGCAACAACACAAGTCACTTTTGGTTTGAATTAACTGCCAAATGACCTAGAAATAATGAGCTGAAACTTGTTTTTATTCGTATTAAATAATGAGACAGTGGCACACTGGCCAACACCAAATTGTATTATTTTTTACATCCTAGGGCATTTTGGATGTACTGAATAAAAAAAATTCATGTTTTTCACCTTCAGGTCAACGTTTGGAACAACAGTATTATTATTTTCCGTTTAGATGATGCTACACTCCTTCTAAAGTATTGTAATTCTCTGAATTTGGAATGCCGATAGAACATTCAATTACATATACTTACTTTTTTTTAACTACTTTGACTTGTAAGCTTGATCAGTCTCTCCTGCTGCATTTTAAAGTCCAACTGTGCAACGTCTTATAAGTTAACATAAAAAATTTACCCAAAGTTTACAACTGGATCATGTGGTGCTAATTTTTTATGATATTTCAATAAAAAGAACAGAAAGCTTACAAAAACATTTGTTTTTTGGTCCAGTTAAAAATTACATTACCTTTACAATGGTTGAGCCCTGACAGGATGATCAGCATCATTTTCATCAGACTAGGCAATGGAATTTCTATGTAATTATACTGTTTTATAATTCAGTGTTATAACAGACAAACCACACTTTCCAAAACAATTCCATTTTATTATATACAAAATATTAAAATAAAAAAAAAACTTTGCAACACAACATGAAGGTTAATCGACATTTTATACACGCCGACCACTGAGTGCCTCTACACCAGCTTCCCAAACTGGGTCAGGAAGGCTCGGTTGAATGAAGCAGTCTCTGCCAGCTCTGGGTCAGGAAGGCTCGGTTGAATGAATCCGGGCGGGCTGGCGCGGCGGACGCGTGGGATGATTCTACAAGGAAAATGCACACAATAAAATACAGCACGAAAGTGCAAGATATACAAAAAAGACAATAGTTTTTAACAAGATTACATAAGCTTATTTCAGCGTATTGTTCACATGAATAATTAAAATAAAAGCTTTAGTCCGCAGTGTGCTGCGATAAAGCAGAGCGATCATCATCCACAAATGAACAGCTTTTTTATTGCATAAATAAACTGAGCGTCTTACCGAATATATTTGCGAAAAAACGCACAATAAAAAAAAATTAAAACTCACCGTTAAAGGACTCCGATGTCGAGACCTCCCGGTATATTTTTTCATTCCGGGTGGCTCCGTCTAACTCGCGCTGGATACGTTCGTCTGACAATGCAGTGGGCAGACACTGCACCTCCTTATTGGTCCATGGAACACCCTTATTACGCGAAGCCATTTTTGATAGAGAATAAATGAAAATAGCACAGCAATACACTGAAAATAAACCGCCAACAGTGGTTGCGTGCTGAGTAATGGCGGTCGTGAAGATTCTTCTTCTTCTTTTTTTTTTTTTTCAAAAACTTTATTGAGAAGGTCGTGAAGATTCGGCAGAAGAGGAGGAGGAGAGGGGCGGTTACAACCTGACCAATCAGCGCCGGTTACGACCCGACCAATCAGCGGCGACCAGTCTGTTAACGTCACAGCACGGCCCAGCTCAGCACTGCTGTACCCTGCCCTGGAGTGGGGCTGAGAATCGCGGCTGTTAAACCGTGTTGAGGCTAGTGGAAAAGCGTACAAAGCGTGCTGAGCCGTCCCGTGTCGCGCTAAAGCGTGCTAGTGGAAAAGGGCCTTTATATGTATTTGTAAAATGAATACTATGTAAATTTGTAATTGATAACTGCAAAAAAATGGTATGATACCACACTGTTGTGTAATATTGCTTAATAATTATGAAACTTGTCAGTAAACTGTACTGGAGAACAGAGGAGGAAAAAAAAAACCCAAACCATCCTGAAAGATTCAATAAACCATGATATTGATGTAACATGGAATTGCTAAGCCCCAATGTATGGTCAAAACAATTATGACAGTCTTGTTATTGTTATTGTTATTATTATTACTATTACTATTATTATTATTATTATTACTATTATTATTATGTAGGCATATAATGTAGTCATAGTTTTTGCTGTCATTTCTCTGTCTAATAATAATAATAATAATAATAATAATAACAATAATGGATTGCATTTATATAGTGCCTTTCATTCAAATTTTCAGGAAAGGTGTGTAATGGCCGCACGGTGGCGCAGTGGTTTAGCACTGTGGCAGCACAGTTTTACCCTCGGCCGGGGGACCGCGGGGATCATGAGATCGTGGGTTCGATCCCAGCCCCCGACCAACAGTGAGCTGTGTGGAGTTTGCATGTTCTCCCCGTGTTGCGCGGGTTTACTCCGGGATTTCTCCGGTTTCCTCCCGCATAACAAAAACATGTAGGTTTAGGGCGCTCGCGCACGCAGCGACCAGCAGCCGGTGGCTTGTCACCAGACTGCAAACCAAGTCTACCTACGGGTACAAATAAGTAACAAAAAAAAAAAAAAAAAAAAAAAATTAAAAAAAAAATGACACACTAAACACATGATTAGATTTTGGTGATAATTTCAAAATGCATACGCCCGCCAAGGCTCTTATCTCCTCACAGAGTGTTAGCAACAATACTCCAAAACTACTGGATGGATTGGGATGAAATTTTCACCAGAGGTGGCCCTTGGCTCAAAGAAGAACTCTTTAGATGTTGGAGGTGATCTGTGAGCGCATACTGCCACCAAGGCCCTATCTCGCAATGTACAGATGGATGGCGATATGGACGGACAAAGGGACGAAGGGGAGGACAAAGGGATGCAGGGGCAGAGCCTTGGTGGAGGTATGCGCTCTTTGAGTGCCCTCTAGTAACACCTAGAATCTCCAAAAGTACAACAGGAGGCAGAGCATTCAGTAATCAAGCTCCTCTCCTTTGGAACCAGCTGTCAATCAGGATTTGGGAGTCAGACTCAATCTGTTTTTAAGAATAGGGTTAAAACCTTCCTTTTTGACATCACCTATAGTTAGGGTGGGATCAAGTGACCCTGAACCCTCCCTCACTTATGCTGCTAATAGGTTTAGACAGCTGGGGGACCTCCAGCGATGCACTGGGCTTCACTCTTTTCTTCACTCTCAATGAAATACTTTTGCTGGTGATTAACATCTGTTTGTTCCCTCCCATAGACCGAGTCCCCATCATGCTGTTTGCTCTCTACATGTCTGTTCTTTTCTTCTTCTTCTCTATCCCCTCATCTTCCAGCCAGTCACAGTAGATGACTGCCCCTCCCTGAGCTTGGTTCTGCTGGAGGTTTCTTCCTGCTAAAGGGGAGTTTTTCCTCTCCACCGTCACCAAGTGCTTGCTCACAAGGGATCACCTGATTGATGGGGCCTTTCTGCAATTGTAGGGTTTTCCCCTACAGTTGAAAGTGCTATGAGATGACTGTTGTTGTGAAATGGCGCTATATAAATAAAGTTGAACTGAATTGAACTTGTGAATAAGACCCCAAGATACTTAAACTCCTCCACTCGGGGAAGGAGCTTGTCCGCAACACAGATAGGACAATCCACCTTTTTCTGGCTGAGGACCATGGATTCGAACTTGGAGGTGCTGATTCTCATCCCAGCCGCTTCACACTCAGCGGCAAACTGTCCCAGTAAGACCTGTAGGTCATCGCTGGATGAAGCCAACAGGACAACATCACCTGCAAACAGCAGAGATGAGATCCTGTGGTCACCAAGCATGACACCCTCTGTTCCTTGGCTGTGCCTAGAAATCCTGTCTATAAAAATTATGAACAGAATTGGTGACAAAGGGCAGCCCTGGCGGAGTCCAACTCTCACTGGGAATGAGTCCGATCGAGTGTTGGCAATACGAACCAAACTCACAATGGTCGTATAGAGACCAGATAGCTTGTAACAACAAGCCCAATACCCCATACTCCCAAAACATCCCTACAAAAAAACACAAGGGACGCAGTCAAATGCCTTCTCTAAGTCTACAAAACACAGGTAAACTGGTAGGGCAAACTCCCATGAACCCTCGAGGATTCTCAAGAAGGTAAAGAGCTGGTCCGATGTGCCATGGCCAGGCCAAAAACCAGATTGCTTCTCCTGAATCCGAGGTTCGGCCAACAGCCAGACTCTCCTCTCTAGTACCTTGGCGTAGAGCTTCCCAGGGAGGCTGAGGAGTGTGATCCTTCTGAAGTTGGAATACACCCGCCGGTCCTCCTTCTTGAAGAGAGGAACCACCACCCCAGTTTGCCATGCCAAAGGCAATGTCCCTGACCTCAACACAATGTTGCAGAGGCGTGTCAACCATGACAGCCCTACAACATCCAGGTCCTTGAGGTACTCAGGGCGAATCTCGTCCACCAATGGGGCTCGGCCACCCAAGAGATTTTTAACCACTTTGGCGACCTCAGCCCCTGTGATGGGTGAGTCATCTCCCTAATCGACAAGCCCTGCTTCCTCTGTGGAAGGCGTGTCAGTGGGATTGAGGAGATCTTCCAAGTATTCCTTCCACCGCCCAACGATATCCCCAGTCAAAGTCAGCAGCGCCCCATTCCCACCATACACAGTGTGGACAGGAAGCTGCTTCCCCCTCCTGAGTCGCCAGACAGTTTGCCAGACTCTCTTCGAGGCCAACTGAAAGTCTTGTTCTATGGCCTCTCCAATCTCCTCCCACACACAAGGTTTTGCTTCAGCAACCACCTGAGCTGCACTCTGCTTGGCCTGCCGGTACACCTCAGCTGCTTCAAGAGCCCCACAAGCCAACCAATCTTGATAGGACTCCTTCATCTTGATGACCCCCCTCACCACAGGTAATTTCCAGAATCGATTCGATTCCGATTCTTGAGATTCTGAATCGATTCAATTCCAACTTGATTTGATCCGATCCCGATTCGATCTGGGAAATTACCATTTTAATAGCCATTTTACTTGCCAGGAAAAAAAATCTTCAAGACCTAATGCTGCAAATTGTACCAAGAATACTCTAAACTTTGTTAATACATAAATTATCACATAAAGAACTGACCCAAAATCAGTTATAATAATGGACTTTTTATTATTTAACTTATGATTTCACAAAGTGCTCACAAGTGCTTTCCTTAGTGCAAAGGGTGTGTAGTGTCAGCAGCCCAGAGTCAGTAAACAAATTCAATGTATGAAGCATGTACACTACCGTTCAAAAGTTTGGGGTCACCCAGACAATTATTTTGTGTTTTCCATGAAAAGTCACACTTATTTACCACCATGAGTTGTAAAATGAATAGAAAATATAGTCAAGACATTGACAAGGTTAGAAATAATGATTTGTATTTGAAATAATAATTTTTTCCAGATATTCAACCTGCTCAAAAAAAGGTCAGTTTTATAGCTTCTCTAACCAGCTAAACTGTTTTCAGCTGTGCTAACATGATTGCACAAGGGTTTTCTAATCATCCATTAGCCTTCTGACGCAATGAGCAAACACATTGTACCATTAGAACACTGGAGTGATAGTTGCTGGAAATGGGCCTCTATACACCTATGTAGATATTGCACCAAAAACCAGACATTTGCAGCTAGAATAGTCATTTACTACATTAGCAATGTATATTAGATATTAGAGTGTATTTCTGATTAGTTTAAAGTTATCCTCATCGAAAAAAAACAGTGCTTTTCTTTCAAAAATAAGGAAATTTCTAAGTGACCCCAAACTTTTGAATGGTAGTGTATACATAATCTCACTGTATTTCAGTCCCTCCAAAATTTTGTCAGCTGTTTTTGTGATTGTTGTGGCCCAAAAGGCCTGAATTTGTGGGAGCTTTTCCAAAAAGTAATGACACTTTTAGAGGTTTTTTACACTGAAAGTTGTGTGAGGAAGTATAAATTTTAAAGTAGTTACTTTTTCCATAGTTTACAGTGATGCTATTCTATTTAACACCACAAGAAAAGCACAGAATTGCCAAAAATTTCCTGTGAAACAGTGATTTATGCAGAATTAAATGCTCAGTAAAGTTGTCAAAAAAAATGACCAACATTGTATTCTTGCTGAGAACTGAAATGAAGAAAAGAAATAAAATAATTAGTCATTACAACAACTAAATTGCATTGGATGCATGTTAGCGTATGGATAAAATTATGGTAGCACCTTCTTGAATCTTGAATTTAAAAACTAACACCCCTGAAAAATTTGAGGTGTTCTTCTGTGCTGAAATCCACAACGAAACAGGGATGGCTCCTCCAATGACGAGCCCTTGCCTTCAGAAGGTCTCGGTGCAGGATGGACCTTGGAGTGGAAACCCAGTCTTCACACATCTGAAGGGGAGATGAAAAGGAGAATAGATTTCACAGTAAAATTAATAATCATATTTTTAAATCCCCACACCGCAGTAGGGTTTAATAATTTAGTTTCTTTAATTTTGTGTTGTTTATATTTTAACTACAAATAAACTTTGAATTTTTGAAAAGAGTTTCAATTCATTTCCTGGGAAGATTTGTTCATTTCAGTTTAGTTCTATTGAGTAAAAACGGCTTGTACTGCAGCCTTTATTACTTCAGCCATTTTCATTTTACTGTGATTTATTATTATCTTCAAATCTCTCTAGAGATAGAGAGTTCTAGGCTAGAAGTCCATCATCTCATAAAATATACCTTTATTCTGCATTTATTCACAGCGCTTAACCAACAGTTAACTACTCTATCCATAGTTTGTAAAAGAAAACACCATCATGCTGGATAAATTATTAATTTACAACACAAATGTTAAAACAAACAAATGATATTTTACTTACAATTTCAGCAGCTCCAAGTCTTCCTCTCTGTTCACGAGTTTCAGCCAGTCTCCGTGCATTTTCTGTTTGAAGTGTTTATCAATCGTCGACTTTATGTTCCAACACAGCGCTGCGCGTAGTACAAAACCGTTTATCCCCACTTTATGAAAAATATTCTGAAGCTTTTGAGGACAGTCTTTACGGCGACTTTTGTTGATAAATTAAGAGACAAGCACGTTAACAACTCCGCTCATGTAAATACAGAAGTAAAGATGTGCGCATGCGCCGCAGGGAACTCTTACTGGATGAGAACCGTTTTAACACCACAGAAGAAGAACTAGCATATCCGTTAGCTTGTTAGCTGTTAGCTCCGTTAGTGCTCCGGGTGTTTCTGGTTCTTCGCTGCTGTTCCTGGCTCACTGACCTGGTTTTGACCCGATCAGACTCAGCAGACGTTCACAGACGTAAAAGCATCATATTAAAAGATCGATCCACAGAATCCGTGGATCGATATCGGCTCAGTCAAACGTGGATCAATCCAGATCGTTGTATCGATCTTTTGAACCCACCCCTACTGGTGTCCATCACTTGATTCGGGGGTTGCCACCACAAGACGCACCAACAACCTTGCGGCCGCACCTCTGGGCAGCCGCTTCAACAATGGAGGTGCAGACCATAGCCCATTCAGACTCCATGTCTCCAGACTCCCTCGGAATGTGGTCGAAGTTCTTCCAGAGGTGGCAGTTGAAGACCTCCTGGACAGGGGTCTCGGCCTGACGTTCCCAGCACACCCTCACTATACGTTTGGGTCTACCAGGTCTGAATGGCTTCCTCCCCTGCCATCAGATCCAACTCACCACCAGGAGGTGATCAGTTGACAGCTCTGCACCTCTTTTTACCCAAGTGTCCAGAGACATAGAGTTGCAGCTCTGATGACACAATAACAAAATCAATCATCTACCTACGACCTAGGGTGTCCTGGTGCCAGGTGCATATATGGACATCCTTATGCTTGAACATGGTGTTTGTTATGGACAAACTGTGGTTAGCACAGAAGTCCAATAACTGCTGAACACCACTCAGGTTCAGATCGGGCAGGCCATTCCTCCCAATCATCCCCCTCCAGGTTTCACTGTTGTTGCCCACGTGCACACTGAAGTCCCCCAGTAGGACAATGGAGTCTCCAAAGGGATCACTCTCCAGCACCCCAGTCAGAAATTCCAAAAATGGTGGGTACTCTGAACCATCACTTGGTGCACAGGCACAAATGATGGTCAGGACCTGTTTCCCAACCCCAAGGGGCAGGGAAACAACCCTTTCGTCCACCAGGGAAAACTCCAATATAGAGGCAGCAAGGTGGGGGGATACAAGAATACCCACCACTGCTTGCTGCCTCTCACCCAGGGCAACTCCAGAGTAGGCCAAGCCCCAGCCCCTCTCCAGGAGACTGGTTCCCGAACCAGAGCTGTGTGTTGAGCTGAGGCCGACTTTATCTAGCCGGTATCTCTCAACTTCGTGCACCAGCTCAGGCTCCTTTTCCACCAGAGAGGTGACATTCTACATCCCAAAAGCCAGTTTACGACGCCTGGGACAAGACTGCCAAGGTCTCTGCCTTTGACTACCACCTGATCCACATAGCACCAGACTCCCATGGTTCCTCCTGCAGGTGGTGAGCCCACTGGAGGGTGGACCCATGTAACTCCATCAAGCTAAGCCCGGCCAGGTCCCATAGGCAGAAACCGGGCCACCAAGCGCTAGCCATCGAGCCCCTCCCCCAGGCCTAGCTCCACAAAGTAGACTGAATCCTTGCTCTTACATTCATCATGGAAGTCTGCTGGATCGTTCTTAGTCTGGCCCTTGACCTAGGACCAGTTTATCTTGGGTGACCCTGCCAGAAGCAAACTTCCCCGGACAACATAACTCCTGGGATTACTAGGGCACGCAAACCCCCCACCACGATAAGGTGATGATCCTTCAGGGTGCTGTTGTGTTCTAGCTCTGCAAATTAACGTTCAAATATGTGTGAAAAAGTATAATTCATAGTACAAACAAAATTAGGAGTTAAAAAAACAGCTCAACAAGAACAAGTATTACATTTACAAGAAAACAAAGTTTTAAGAAAAGCTCAGAAATTTGAGAATAACGTCAAATGTATGATCGTCCTAAATTTACAAAGGCAAAAAACACAAATGAGGAAAAAAACAGTTTAAAACGTAAATGAAAAATTACTTTCAAATTTACAAGTTAAAAGTGGTAAATTTACCAGAAAACAGTCATACAAAAATTTAGGAGAAAAAATATTTTAAGTAGATCCAGTAACTTTATTAACTAATTTTCTGGGGTCACTACTATTCTTATACTTAAGTAATTAATATGATAATGTAACAATACTTTTACTTGGCCACAATTTCTGACTACCCAGCTCTGCATAGTGTG
This sequence comes from Pholidichthys leucotaenia, assembly GCA_020510985.1. Lineage (NCBI taxonomy): Eukaryota > Metazoa > Chordata > Actinopteri > Cichliformes > Pholidichthyidae > Pholidichthys > Pholidichthys leucotaenia. Next base: position 315,877,267 of record CM035839.1, on the reverse strand, counting down.
TGTGTGGGGGGGGGGGTGCACGCACGCATGTAAACAAGTATATCCAAGGAGGTTAATTTCTCAAAGAAATATAATTCCCTTGGTCAAACTATTCATGCGTGGTTTTCTCGGCTGAGCACTGTCCTGTCCTGACATTTTCACAGCAGCTAATTGTACAGGTAATAGTCTGTTAACACTGACAAAGACTAGAAAATAACAAATTTGGAAGGAAACTCAATATATCAAATAATAATATTACTTAGGAAACAATATTAATATTATTTTGCAAGAGCATCACCTCACCACCATCTCGCTGTCTTCATATCCGTCCTGATTCTGAACCAATGCACAAGTGTTAAAATTCTAATTCATTCTGCTGCCATCAGTGTGTGAGTGAGTGAGTGAGTGAGTGAGTGAGTGAGTGAGTGAGTGAGTGAGTGTGTGTGTGTGTGTGTGTGTGTGTGTGTGTGTGTGTGTGTGTGTGTGTGTGTGTGTGTGAGAGAGAGAGAGAGAGAATGGGTGGACAGCAGGATCTGTAAAGCACTTGGGTCATCTTGAGATGAGAATAAAAGCGCTATATAAGTGAATGCCATTTGCCATTTACCAAAATTCTAATTCTTAAATATTATTTAATTACACAATTAATTTTGACAGAACCACAAAAAAAAAAAAAAAAATCAGAACCCAGAAACGCAAACCTGTAGCACCAAACAGTTTATGGCACAGCACATAGCATACAACATTCAGGCCGGCACTGAGTGTGGCTGCACACAAGCCAGTCCAAAACTCCAAACACATGAAACCACATCAGACACTCCCTGCCCTTCAGTGTCCTCCAGACTGGTGCCACCAGCTGATGCTTGCGGTACCCCGGCTCTGGCAGGCACTCCAGTGGTTCCTCTGGCTGTCAAGGAGGACAGAGGAGAAATGGTTGAGCCGGTGACGGAGGGTCACCTGCCCAAGCTTTGCCTTCCCTTGCTCGGAGGAGATCGTGGTGGAAACCGGCCAATGGGACTCCCCAGCAGCCCGGGAGAACTGTTCCCAATCTCAGGTGAGATGAGCAACTTGAATCTGACAAAAGTGGTAATAAATAAAAATTCTATGAAAATTAACCAATGAAAATCAGACAATGCTTTTGAATTGTGGTTCAACAGAATTATTTTAAAAAACAAACTCATGAAACAGGCCTGGACAAAAATGATGGTACCCTTAACTTAATATTTTGTTGCACAACCTGTTGAGGCAATCACTGCAATCAAACGATTTCTGTAACTGTCAATGAGACTTCTGCACGACTTCTGCACCTCTCAGCAGGTATTTTGGCCCACTCCTCATGAGCGAACTGCTCCAGTTGTCTCAGGTTTGAAGGGTGCCTTCTCCAGACAGCATGTTTCAGCTCCTTCCACAGATGTTCAATAGGATTTAGATCAGGGCTCATAGAAGGCCTGAGATTGCACCATGGAAGATGGTGCAATCTGACACTGATGTACCTTGACTTTGGAGTTCACATGAATGTGTTTAGAGGTTGTTCTGGGCTCTTTTGATACCATTCGTATTATCCGTCTCCTCCTGCGGCCACGTCCAGGGAGGTTGGCTACAGTCCCATGGATCTTAAATTTCTGAATAATATGTGCAACTGTAGTCACAGGAACATCAAGCTGCAGATGGTCTTATAGCCTTTACCTTTAACATGCTTGTCTATAATTTTCTTTCTAATCTCCCGAGACAACTCTCTCCTTTGCTTACCTCTGGTCCATGTTTAGTGTGATACACACCATGTCACTAAACAGAACAGTGACTACTTGTCACCCTTTAAATAGGCCAACTGACTGATTACAAGTTTGTAGACACCTGTGATGTTCATTAGAGGACACATCTTGGTTGAACATGTCCCTATAGTCACATTATTTTCAATCTTTTCTAGGGGTACCATCACTTTTGTCCAGGCCTGTTTCATGAGTTTGTTTTTTAAAGTAATTCTGTTGAACCACAATTCAAAAGCATTGTCTGATTTTCATTGGTTAATTTTCATAGAATTTTTATTTATTACCACTTTTGTCAGATTCAAGTTATTTCTGTGACCATTGTGGGTTTTTTCCTTTCATTAACAGAGGGGTACCAACAATTTTGTCCACGGCTGTATATGCTGCTCCAGGTGCTCTTTTCATGTTGGGTTTTTTTTTAAGTCAAATATCAAATCAAATCAAACTTTATTGTCATATTGCTGTACATACAACTGTAGTGCAGGCAAGATGAAATTGCGTTTCTCTCGGCATCCATATAAATAGAAGCAGCATGATTTAAGACACACTCACACATAGCTTCACCCCCCACCCCCCCATCCATTCACACATCCCTGAGACATACTTGGGGGGGGGGGGGGGAAATAACTATAATATACAAATAATATACAAAATGTCCGTAGGTGCAGTAGAGTGTATGAGAGATTCCGGGTCAACTGTTCAGCATCCTGACAGCTTGTGGAAGGAAGCTGTTGATCAGTCTGGTGGTTCTGCCTCTGATGCTCCGGAATCGTTTACCAGATGGAAGAAGTTCAAAGTGTTTATGCAGAGGGTGAAAACGGTCCTCGACAATGTTCAGTGCCCTGCTCCTACAACAGCTCTGAAAAAGTTCTTGGACAGAGGGGAGGGAGACTCCAATTACCCTCTCAGCCCCCTTGACTATCCTCTGCAGGGCTTTTTTGTCTGACATACTGCAGCTGGAGTACCATGTAGCAATGCAGTACGTCAGAACACTCTCCACCACACCTCTGTAGAAGGTCCTGAGGATGCAGATGGGGAGAGAGGCCTGTTTGAGTTTCCTCAAGAAGTGCAGTCTCTGCTGAGCCCGCTTCCTGATCCCCAAGGAATTCTTGCTCCAGGTCAGGTCCTGAGAGATCTGCACTCCGAGGAACTTGATGTTCTCCACTCTCTCCACTAAACGGCCGCCGATGCTGAGGGGGACGTGCTCAGGCTGAGACCGCTGGAAGTCGATAATCATCTCCTTCGTTTTGTCCACGTTGAGCACCAGATTGTTCTCCCTGCACCAGCCCTCCAGGTCTCTCACTTCTTCCCTGTACATTGATTCCTCATCCCTCTGAATAAGTCCCACCACCGTGGTGTCGTCTGCAAACTTAATAATCTGGTTCCCCTCATGTCTGGACACACAGTCATGTGTTAGAAGTGTAAACAACAGTGGACTGAGTACACACCCTTGAGGGGATCTGGTGCTCAGCGTGACAGAGTTGGAGATGTTGTTTCCAACCCGGACAGACTGAGGTCTCTCAGTCAGGAAATCCAGGATCCAGAGACATGTGGCGGTGTTCAGACCGAGAAGGAGTAATTTCTCCATCAGCCTCTGGGGAATAATGGTGTTGAATGCTGAACTGAAATCAATGTACAGGAGTCTGGCGTAGGTGTCTTTCTGGTCCAGGTGGGTGATGACAGAGTGTAGGGTGGTGACTATAGCATCCTCCGTGGAGCGGTTTGAACGATATGCAAACTGGAGCGGGTCGTGTGATGCAGGGAGGCAGGCTGTAATGTGTGGTCACAATTGGTGTCAGTGCAACAGGACGATAGTCATTCAAACAGGACACAACTGGTTTCTTTGCCACCGGTACAATGATAGAGGTCTTGAAGCATCTGGGAACGATGGCCTGACTTAAGGAGATGTTATAAATGCCAGTCAGGACATCTGCCAACTCGCTTGCGCAGTCTCGGAGCACACGTCCCGGAATATTGTCTGGACCTGCAGCTTTGCGTGGGTTGACTCTGGTTAGGGTCCTCCGTGTGTCCGCAGTGTTGATGGTAAAAGCTGGTCCGACCGATGGTGGGGGTGGGCCGGCCCTCCCTCTGATTGTCGAGTTTGATGCTTCAAAACGTGCAAAGAAGTTGTTAAGCCTGTCTGGAAGCGAAGCGTCGTCATCATCGACCCCCTGCCTAGACTTATAGCCCGTCAGTGTCCGAACTCCCTGCCACATCTGCTTAGTGTTCCTAGTGTCACAGAGGTGTCCCTGGATTTTCTCCGCATAGGCGCGCTTTGCCGCCTTAATTCCCTTTGAGAGCTCAGACCTGGCTGAGCGGAGAGCGATCCTGTCCTTCGCTCTGAAGGCTGCATCTCTGGCTGTAAGCAGCGAGCGCACCTCTGCAGTCATCCAGGGCTTATGGTTACCCCGCATAGTGATGGTCTTCACTGTAGTGACATCCTCTGTGCACTTCGCGATGTAGCTGGTGACCGTATCAGCATACTCCTCCACATCTGTCTCGTCTTCCTGGGAGGCTGCTATTTTGAAGACCTCCCAGTCTGTGTGCCGAAAACAGTCTTTCAGTGCAGAGGTTGCACTCTCTGGCCAAATTCTAATTTGTTTCACTGCTGGCCTGCTGTGCTTCAATAAAGGTTTGTAAGCTGTAAAATGGAACATTCCACGTCACTTGCTACATTTCTCTTCCTTTTGTTTTATTCAAATATACTGAAAGTAAATTCATGGGTCATTGGAAATATGTTGCTTTAAAAGTATCACATTGTCACATATTGAGGGCCAGAAGTGACAAAATGAAATATAAATACACTATTTATGAGGCTGACAGGTAAAATAAATCCTAGAACACAATGAAGCACAGTAACTATGAAATAATTAAATATATAGTGAAATAATTAAATCTGCATTTCAATGAACTAAACAATAATTTAAAAAATACTTATATATTTAATAAAATTTATATTGATTTCCAATTTTAAATAAATGACACTTGTTTAATGAAAGCTCTTTTCATTTGTAATTATAAATAATTCATCACAATTTGTTTAATTAATTAATGGTGTATTGATTTATTTCATTTAGTCAATATCTGGCCCTCAATAGTCACACAGTGGCAGGAAAAAAATCCTGAAAGAGAAAGATGCACAGAGAATCGTTATCGGCTCAAATCGTGAGATGCCTAAAGATTCCCACCCCAAGCCACCCTCACATACTTTTTGCCATTCCTGACTTCCTCATACAGTACCACACTTCCTCTCTTGACACCCTATCATATGCTTTCTCTAGATCCACAAAGACGCAGTGCAACTCCTTCTGACCTTCTCTATACTTCTCCATCAACACTCTTAAGGCAAGTTTATTTGTCTAGCACATTTCGTGTACAAGAAGTGTTTTATATAAAAACATTAAAGCATTACAGGAAGTTGCAAAATGAATACATACGAATTTAAAAGCAATCTAAAAAGTAAATTAAAGAGAAGCAAAAACAAGTTAAAACAGAATAAGACAAAATGTATAAGAAATAAAAGTTACAGTACATTGTGGGAGATTAACAATTGTTCTACTGAAAGGCAGCGGCAAATAAGAAAGTTTTTAACCTGGATTTAAAGCAGCTGAGAGTTTCAGCAGCCCTGATGCTTTCTGGGAGCTTGTTCCATATGTGATGATCATAAAAACTGAATGTTGCCCCACCATGTTTGGTTCTAACTCTGGGCACAGATAGTAGGCCTGACCCTGATGATCTCAGAGCTCTGGGTCATTTATAATGGACTAGCATCTGAAATGTATTTTGGCCCTAAACCATTCAGCACTTTATAAACCAACAGCAGTATTTTGAAATCTATTCTTTGAAAGACTGGAAGCCAGTGTAAAGATCTGAGGACTGGAGTTATATGATCTACTTTCTTGGTCTTAGTGAGGACTCGAGCTGCAGCGTTCTGAACCAACTGCAGTTGTCTGATGGACTTTTTAGGGAGATCTGTGAGGACAGCATTACAGTAGTCCAGTTTACTTAAGATAAATGTATGGACAAGTTTTTCTAGCTCCTGCTGACACATCAGACCTTTAATCCTTGCTATGTTCTTTAAGGGCACATTCAGACGGCCACTGTTTGGACAGGACCAAACAGTGGCTTCCGCGGATAGTTTGGTTCATTTGGTGCAGTCTGAACACGCGTTGGAACTCTGGTGCACACCACACAAGCAAAGTCTGGTCCCCCTGAAAACGGAGGTCTCGGTTCACTTGCAAATGAATTCTGGTGCACTCCGCTTGCAGTGTGAATCCAAATGGACTATCCAGCAGACCAAAGGGTGGAAGTGTCTCTCGGCATTTGTGTAACCATAGAAACACGTAGTCTGAGTAGAGGAAGTGGCATTTACATAGTATACTTTTGGTAGAAAATAACAAAGACAACCGCGTGAATCAAAGAAATCCTTTTACCGGAGAAAGCCGAGGAGAAAAGATAAAAAATGTTTCGCTTGTGGTGGACAAACAACTCGGCTGAAGGGAACGCATTTCTGTTTTCGGTCCTGGCCAATTGATGACCCTGATTTTTCTTCTTCACCGAGATTTTTTCTTCCTGGACAGTGGTGGTTTCGGCTACAGTGCCCCAAAGGAGCAGTTGTTGCAACTGCGTGACGTTGTCCAGGCAATTTGGTCCACTGCAGTGTGAATGCAAACCACACCAAACCAAGGTGTAAAAATCCCTGGCATTCCTCGCCAAGTCGCCCACACTTCGGATGTCAAATACACCACTTCAGGGCGAAGTAAAACTTTTCCCTGAAATGGTGTTGCTGATGTGTGGGAAAAATGTGGGCAGATTATTCACATCGCTGCACCTTTTTTTTTTTTTTTTTTTTGAAGATGGCAGCAGTCTGAAACAGCCTTAAAAATGCACTCCGGCGGCTCTAAAACCACCTCAAAAACAAATATGTGTTGCCCAAAATAGTATATCATGGCGTTTTACCCACCAAAAAAAAACTTTCCTTACCTTAGAATTGCTTGGAAAGAGCTTTTACATCGTCCAACTACTTAAGTATGCGCAGATCTATGGATATTCTAAATAGCTCCAACCATGCCAACGCCCACAAGTAGTGTGTGCTGTAAGGCCAGCCCTCCCCCCTCCTCTGACCCAAAGACTGATTCACTATGCAAAACAAACGCCTTCATCCCCCTGAGCTGAGAGCAGCTTGACGAGACCAAGAGGCAAGTGATGTGGCGCTTTGTCCGCCGGCGAAGTGAGCCGAGAACAGCTGGCTGAGTGCTCCTAGCTCCCAGCGCGGCACTCGCCAGTGGATGGGGCTCAGGGCCACACTCAAGCCGGGTCTCCCCCCCGCTCTCTCTCTCTCCCTCTCTGCTGCTCCTTTGCTCCTCCCTCCTCCCCCAATGGCTACATTGGGGGAGGAGCTGATTTAGCCCAATGTAACCTGATTGTAGCCCAATGTAGCTGCAATGTAGCTTGATTGGTTAATGTTATAACCAATCAGGCTAAGCAGGAATGCATACATAGCTAGAAACGGTGTGTCCAAACTCGCCTGTTTGGGGAGGGGGGGGTCCCTCACTGGAAATTCACAGCAGAAAAACACAGACTTGGGACTGCGGTGAGATTTTGCTCTGGATATGTCTTGTAAGTCACCAAAAACATGTTACAGACATGTTAATTCAGAGAAAAAAAATTGATTTTTGCTGGAGTGTCACTTAGATAGATAGATACTTTATTTCAAATAAAAAAGCAAAAAAACAAAACAAATGACAAGTGCAATAAAAGTGACAGTATACAGTGCTCGAAAGGGAGAAGGAAGAAGTGAACACTTATTTACTCCAACCTCTCTTTTCCCTAAATACAACCCATGTGAAATATATACATATTACCTCAATTAAGACCCCAAGTAGACAATTAACTATATTTTGTACATATCAACATTGACACCAAGCCATCCCAACATACATACGGTTCGTACATCTATACCCAGCCCTAAACAACACAGATATACACAGATATGCACAGTACTGTCCTACCTACCATACCATAGTGTCCCAGAGTGAGCATAGTGAATCATACATATTAATACTACCCCTCTAGCATATATCCTTTCAGCAAATAATGTTTATACCTATTTTTGAATTGATTTCTGTTTGTACATAGTTTTAGTTCCAGCTCCAGATTGTTCCACAAATCCACCCCACAGATAGATATGCACAGACTTTTCTTAGTTGTTCGTACCTTAGGTTTTGTAAAGTTTAAGTCACCTCTCAAATTATAATCATTGTCTCTTCAATACTGAACTACCACCACACAACTACACACAGCCATTGCAAATACGGAACGCCACTTTCCATGCCATGTTTGTTTTGCCATTTCTATGGTAACACGTAACTTCCGTTGGCAGCGTAACGGACCCCAAATATCGAGGCATTCATTTTTACACCGGTATCAAAATTCATACTGGTATTATCGTGAACAATACGATATGGCACACCCCTATGTCACGCCAACTCTGGAAAGACTGGCTGGGACTTTGGTTGTTTTTTAATGGCTTGTGATATGCTGTGATATGCTATTTTCTTCACATTGCTGCACTGCACACACTATGGAAACAAAACTATTTCTTAATCGTGTCTGGGGTCTCACATTTAAGATTTGGAAAATCTTTTGGTGTTGGCCAGGTCTTACTGAACACACACAACTTATTTTGCAGTTAAATATATGTGAGCAATCAACATTTGGGCCATGACAGCAATATAATCTGGACCTCACCCTTACAAGAAAATCGATAATGGGGCAAGTGTTTCCCTGGGGCTGCCCGTATGCTGCTATCTGACGACTGTGTTGTGCTGACAACAGCCCCTACATATTGGCACAGAGTCTGCTCATGCCTGGTGACCTGGCATCAGGCAGCAGCAAGAGATAGCTGCAAACAGAGCAAGACCTACAGTAAACACATGCACCTCACACCTTGTTAATTAGCCCAGCAGCAGGACTTAAGGCCCTGCAGACAGCTTACTGTTTGGCAAAACATGAAGGCCACTAGGAGAGAGAAATATAGGAAAAAAGGGTGTAGAGCAGGGCTATCCAAATCACAACCTTATTCTGTCACTGTATAATAATAATTAAAGTATGGATTTCTTTTATTTGCTCCCACTACCAATCTGTCTGTTTGAACAGATTTCCAAAGGAAAATACTCATGCAGCGGGGCAGTGATCCTGATCAAACCACCAGATGGTTTCAGAAAGGGTTGGACAACAGATAAAAACAGACCCAACCATCATGGTCTCCTTGTTACAGCCCGGTGTGCCATATTGAAGCATGCGGTACATCTGAGCCAACTATCCTTTTTGCTTTAATCTTAACAGGTTTTCACAGCTCAAAGCAGAAACACAAAGACAGAGAGAGGTGTGCACTAGGACTATATTCACCACAGTGGGATGTAGAAAAGTAGCTGACATCCAGAATTTTCCGTCTGGGTCCAACTGGACTGAAAATCAGCTCTGAGGCAAACAAAGCACAGAGAAGAAGTGGGACATGCTCTGACCTTGATTTCTCACACACAAGATCATTTATAATTCAGAAATTAAATGTCTGACTAAGGACACATTTTGTTCTTGCCACATGCACCCCCATGTATATATCTTGTATAACCGCATGAGCAAATGAACCAACACAAACAGTGACATTTAAACAGAGGAAAGAACTGAAGGCTTGACATTTAAAAACTGAATAGCTAAAATCAGAATTAGTATTCGTGCTTGTGGTGTAAACAATATAAAAATGCATAAGCATTTAGATACATCAAATCATTGTTTACTAGGTCCCTTCCAACTTTTTCAAGTCCTATTTCTGATTATTCAAATCACAAAATACAAAATGATGTTTATTTGCATTGACTCCATCATGTGAATTATCAAGGAGAGCAACTGTGTCCTCCCCATACCTGCATTAGGGGTGGGAATCACCAGAGGCCTCACGATACAGTTGTGATACTTGAGCCACGATGCAATGCTATCACAATACTAAGACTCTTTAAGTATTGTGATTTCACGATAGAGTATTGCAACAACAGCTATCATATATTTTAGGGGTGTGAATCACAAGAGGCACCACAACACAATACTATCATGATACTTGGGCCACAATACGATATCATCACAATCCTACGATGCGCTGAGAAGTGCGATATCGTATCTTGCGATTTCTCATCCAAATCTCTGTCTTGTTCAACTCCTGGCCAGATCTCATGAGTCACTCCTTTGCTATACTGACCTAAACAGACAGTTAGCATTTAGCACCATTCAATGGATTGAAAAGTCAATTGTTTATTACTCTGGTACCCAAAAAACTGAACTGTAGTTGTACCAATTATTAATAATTTTATTTAAAGGAGTAATTGACTGAAAAATTGTGTTTTATAGGTTTTAACCTTCTGAAATGCATCTAATGGTCATGTGATGACTGAAAAAGCATCAAAACGCTCACTTCGCTAAATTCCCACCACCACCACCACCACCAATATCTTGTCTTTCTCTTTCTCTCCAAGAAGTCGTTTTGACTCTTCCCAGGATTTTCTTGTCTGTCAAGAAATGGGAAACGTCACTAAAAGGAAAATGTCACTAGTCTTGATACTCACCCTCTGCTCTATCATTGGCCAACCTAAATGTCTGCCATGTAGAGAGGCGGGGAGCCAAAGGTGTTTGCTTTTGAGCCAACAGTGGTACTAGGAAGCTCGCACCAATTGCACTTGGTATAGTTATTTTCTTTAGATTTCAGTCACCCTAATAGCCATCACTGTTTCCACCTGGTTCACTGATCCACAATCAATAACATATCTCGCCTCATTCTTGCCAGCTGTTAGCATTAGCGAGGTAGGCGGTCCAAGTCAATCTATGTAATTGGATATCGTTCACCTAAATGGGGAGGAGGTGACAGACAGGCCACCTAGCGTTAGCTTAACTGTTGATCCGGCCGGTTTTGATTGACATTTTCTATAAATTCTATTCACCCCCACTAGAATCCTTGTTCATTTAACAACACTTCACCGTCATTCTTAGATGTTGTTTTAACTTATTTTCTGGCAGTATCATCTATAACCACGACCAAAGGCAGCTAGCTGAAGTAAGCAGTTAGCCAATCATTCACAAATGTTTCTGTGCTTAGTGTATTCCAGTGACTGGACATATCCTATCGACCACTGAAACCACACACCCCTGCCCACCAGCGATGTGGTAGGGGCGGTAGTGGCTCAGAAGGTGAAGCCGGTCGTCCAATAACCAGGAGATTGGCGGGTTGAATCCTGCTACCCCCACCCTGCCGTTGTGTCCTTGGGCAAGACACTTTCCCCACCTTGCCTTCATTGTCCATGACATTGGTGTATGAATGTGAATAAATGTTCGGTGGTGGTTGGAGAGGCCGTTGCTGTGGATTGGCAGTCACGTTTCTGTCAGTCTGTCCCAGGTCAGCTGTGGCTACAGAGGTACCTTACTACCTTACTCTGTCTGTGGAGTGAATGAATAATCGACTCATTGTAAAGCGCTTTGGGTGTCATGAAAAGTGCTATATAAATACAACCCATTATTATTATGATGCATCATCTCATTTAATGTTTGAGACAAATTTATCAGTTGGCTCCAAGCTAGGCAGCTACTGCTCGCAATTGCTAAGGCAGCATGGTGGTGTAGTGGTTAGCACTATCGCCTCACAAAAAGTTCAAATCCACCAGCGAGCAGGGCCCATCTGTTAAGTTTGCATGTTCTCCTCATGCTTACAGTGCATCCAGAAACTATTCACATCACTTCAATTTTTCCACATTTTATGTTACAGCCTTATTTCAAAATGGATTAAAATCATTTTTTCCTCAAAATTCTACACACAATGCCCTATAATGACGTGAAAAAAGTTTTTTTTTTTTCGATTTTTGCAAATTTATTAAAAATGAAAAACTAAGAAATCACATGTACATACAGTGGCGTGAAAAAGTGTTTGCCCCCTTCCTGATTTCTCATTTTTTTGTGTCTGTCACACTTAAATGTTTCAGATCATAAACAAATTTAAAGATTAGACAAACGCAACACAAGTAAACACAAAATGCAGTTTTTAAATGAAGGTATTTATTATTAAGGGTAAAAAAAAAAGTTCCAAGGTTGTCATAGCCAGGAGCAGCACTGGGGTTAAGCTCTCAGTGCTCATAAATTGCTCCTTACGGCGTGCGTCTCGAAAAGCCTCTGACAACTAAGTCCAACTCCTAGCCTGCCCGTGTGGTTTAGTCTCTAAGCCCGGCAGAACTGCTTTTACTAATAGGAGAAGGGGCGAGGGCAGATCTCTGGCGCCTTAAAACCAGATGCTTCGGGTAGATGGTGGCTCGTCAACCTGGGAAGGTAGCCCATCTAGGGGAAGGTAAACCCTGATTTCAAACCTCCGCTGCCTTGCGGCACACCCAGTCACGGGAAAGGCTTCGGGAGTCAACCCTGAGGAAAAATCCGGAGTTGGAGCCCCTAAGGCAGTTCTCTGTTGTGTTCAACATCGTTCTGGCAGCTCCTGCGACGGCGCTGGTGCCAAACTATAGCAGCCCTGCTGTTCCTTTGGATTCATCAGTGACGTGGAGAGGGGGGACATGCTGCATGGGTAACATCTTGTCCTCCATATCTTCCTGCCCAGGCTTGAATCCTACCAACGCCCAACGCTGGAAGGTAGAACACCGGTGCGCATCGGCCTGTTCAGCCACAGGCGGTGCTGTTCCAGCAGAGTAGATGTTTAGGATTCTCTTCCATGGTCATCATAGACCGACGGAGGCCGACGACGAAAAAAAAAAAAAATCCAAACCTACATGGACCTGTGTGAAAAGGTGAATGCCCCCCTGTTAAAACATAAATTAACTGTGGTTTGTCACATCATTTGTCAGCGATCCAAAGAAATTCAGGAACAAATAAGAAACAAAGTAATTGAGATCTATCAGTCTGGAAAAGGTTATAAAGCCATTTCTAAAGCTTTGGGACTCCAGCGAACCGCAGTGAGAGCCATTATCCACAAATGGCGAAAACATGGAACAGCAGTGAATCTTCCCAGGAGTGGCAAAGCGACAAAAATTACCCCGAGAGTGCAGTCACAAAAGTGAAGTCACAAAAGACCCCACAACAACATCCAAATAACTGCAGGTCTCACTTGCCTCAGTTAAGGTCAGTGTTCATGACCCCACCATAAGAAAGAGACTGGGCAAAAATGGCCTGCATGACACAGTTCCAAGACGAAAACCACTGCTGAGCAAAAACAACATAAAGGCTCGTCTCAGATTTGCCAGAAAACATCTTGATGATCCCCAAGACTTTTGGGAAAATACTCGGTGGACTGACGAGACAAAAGTTGAACTTTTTGGAAGGTGTGTGTCCCATTACATCTGGCGTAAAAGTAACAAAGCATTTCAGAAAAGGAACATCATACTAACAGTAAAAAGTGGTGGTGTTAGTGTGATGGTCTGGGGCTGTTTTGTTGCTTCAGGACCTGGAAGACTTGTTGTGGTAAATGGAACCATGAATTCTGTTGTCTACCACAAAATCCTGAAGGAGAATGTCCGGCCATCTGTTTGTGACCACAAGCTCAAACATACTTGGGTTCTGCAGCAGGACAATGATCCAAAACACACCAGCAAGTCCACCTCTGAATGGCTTAAGAAAAACAAGAAGAAGACTTTGGAGTGGCCTAGTCAATGTCCTGACCTAAATCTAATTGAGATGCTGTGGCATGACCTTAAAAAGGCGGTTCATGCTCAAAAGCCATCCAATGTTGCTGAATTACAACAATTCTGCAAAGATGAGTGGTAAATGGTAAAATGGCGTTCACTTATATAGCACTTTTTATCATCTCTGGATGACCAAAGCGCTTTACAGATCCTGCTATCCATCCATTCACGCACACATTCACACACTGATGGCGGCAGAGCTGCCATACACACACAGGCGCTAGCCTGGCCACCAGGAGCAACTGGGGTTCAGTGGCTTGCTCAAGGACACTTTGACACGCAGACTGCAGACAGTGTGGGAATCAAACCCATGACCCTCCGATCAGTAGTTGGTCACACTACACCTGCGCCACAGCCGCCCCCAAGTGTGCCAAAATTCCTTCACAGCACTGTAAAAGACTCATTGCCAATTATCACAAACACTTGACTGCAGTTGTTGCTGCTGAGGGTGGCCCAACCAGTTATTAGATTTAGGGGGCAATCACTTTTTCACACAGGGCCATGTAGGTTTCGATTTTTTCCCCCTTAATAATAAACACCGCAGCACGGTGGAGCAGTGGTTAGCACAGTGGCAGCACAGCAAGAAGGTCATGGGATCAATTTCACCCTTGACCATCATGGGTTCGATCCCACCCCCAGACCATCAGTGACCCTTCTGTGTGGAATTTGCATGATCTCCCCGTGTCTGCGTGGGTTTACTCCGGGTACTCCGGTTTCCTCCCACAGGCCAAAGACATGCAGGTGAGGTTAATTGGCATCAACTGGGGATTCTAAATTGTCCTTAGGTATGGAGGTGAAAGTGAATGGTTGTCTGTCTCTTTGTGTTGGCCCTGCGATGGACTGGCGATCTGTCCAGGGTGTACCCTACCTCTCGCCCAAAGATGCTGGGATAGGCTCCAGCCCCCCCCCCCCCCCCCCACGACCCAAAAAGGATTAAGCGGTAGAAGATGGATGGATGGATGGAATAATAAACACCTTCATTTAAAAACTGCATTTTGTGTTTACTAGTGTTATCTTTGTCTAATATTTAAATTTGTTTGATGATCTGAAACACTCAAGTGTGACAAACATACAAAAAAATGAGAAATTAGGAAGGGGGCAAACACTTTTTCACACCACTGTAAGTATTCACAGCCTTTGCTCAATACTTTGTTGACACACCTTACAACAAAGGTTGTAAGGTGTGTCAAGTTCGCGCTTTATTCCCCAGTTCGCGCTCCGGGGAATAACGGCAGATGACACCAGATATTACTACACGGTCACAGCGCTGGACGCACGCACAACTCAGCAGGTGGCAAGTCTGCTCCAACAGCCCCCAGCCCGCGACAAATGCGGTGCTCTCAAAACCGCGCTGACCCAACACTACACGCCCTCGGATTGTGAGAGAGCGGAGAGGCTTCTGACGCGCTCCGAGTTAGGAGACGGGTCGGTGGTCGAATTGATGGAGAAGATGTTGGCGTTGATGGGCACAGATGACGGGTATTTTCTCTTTGCCCACCTTTTCCTCTGGAACCTCCCGACAGCGGCCAGAGCGGTCCTTGCCAATTCACTGCTGCTGGCCGCGCGCAACTATCGGGCGCTAGCCCAGCAGGCAGATCGGATCATACTCACTACCAAAGCCCTCACAGTGAATGCAGCGACGTCGGAACCCAGCGAGACGGCCAGCGGAGGCGAGGAGCCAGCGATGGTGGCTGCACCAGGGGCCAAGAAGCACCGGAGAGATACGCTCTGTTTCTACCACCGCCATTTTGGAGAAGACGCATGCCGATGCGTGCCACCGTTTGGGAAACGCCGGGACCGGCAGTCGGTAGCAGCTGCGACTGCCGGTGAAGAAAGCAAGCTGCTCTATGTGACAGACTAACGCTCGGGGAGAAGATTCCTCGTGGACTCCAGCTCCCAAAAGAGCCTCATCCTGCTGTCCTACGCAGACCGGCTGGCGGGAACTAGCAGTCCCGAGCTGACGGGCGCAAACGGCTCAGACATTAAGACTTTTGGAGAGAGGACACTGACTGTATCCTTGCACAGCCGTACATACCAATGGACATTCGTCATAGCGGCATGCAGCTTCCCCATTTTAGGCGCTGATTGGTTGTGCGCACACGGACGACTAGTCGATGTTGCTAACAGACGTCTGATTAATGCAATGTCTTTTGATTCTCTCCCCTGTACAGCTAGAGCAGCCGGGCCCACAATACTAGCCAACGTCACAGCTCCAGGGGGTAAGGTCCACACACTACTCAACCAGTTCCCAGCACTCACGGTCCCAACTTTTTCGGCGACCGTCACTAAACACGGGGTGGAGCACTTCATTACCACTACAGGGCCGCGCGTTTTCCCATGACCTCAGCGCCTGGACGCAGCATATGGTTCCGAAGGCCGAGGGATCGTGGTGACCTTGCGGAGATTTCCGCAGATTAAATAACGCCACAGTGCACGACCGCTACCCCATCCCTCATATTCAGGATTTTTCCGTTCACCTCACCGGGGCACGCATTTTTTCCAAGATAGACCTGGTCCACGGTTACCACCAGGTCCCGGTGCGCACTGAGGACATACCTAAAATGGTAGTAATAACCCCGTTTGGTCTGTTTGAGTTTTTACGCATGCCTTTCGGGCTAAAAGGCACGGCGCAGACATTCCAACGCATGATGGATGCGTTGTTGCGTGATCTGCTGTTTGTGTTCGTTTGCCTGGACAACATCCTGGTGGCCAGCGCGTTCGAGGACGAACACGTAGCCCACCTCAGGACAGTTTTAAAAAGGTTGGAGGAGCACGGATTAATAATCAACCCGGCAAAGTGCCAGTTTGGGGTGACGGGGATCAATTTTTTTGGGTCACCGCATCTCACCGGAGGGCGCAATACCCTTGCCAGACAAGGTGCACGCCGTGGCAAATTTCCCCCGGCCTCAGACGGTCAGGGCGCTGCAGGAGTTTTTGGGGATGGTTAACTTCTACAATCGTTTCCTCCCCCACGCGGCCCAGCTCATGCAGCCGTTGTACGCCGCGCTTAAGAAACGGAAGCCGGCAGACAGAGTCGACTGGACTCCTGAGCGAGAGCAGGCGTTTTCCGAGGTTAAAACAGCTCTGGCCAACGCTGCACTACTGGCGCACCCGGACCCAGCGGCTAGGATAGCGCTCACTACCGACACATCAGACGTGGCCATAGGGGCCGTCGTGGAGCAGTGCGTCACCAGTTCTTGGCAGCCGCTCGCCTTTTTTAGCAGGTCTTTGCGCGACAATGAGCGTAAAAACAGCGCGTTCGACAGGGAGTTACTGGCTCTTCACCTGGCCATACGCCACTTCCAGTTCTGGCTGGAAGGGCGCACATTCACTGCATTTGTGGACCACAAGCCACTTACGTACGCGATGGCCAAGGTTTCGGAACCATGGTCGGCCCGGCAGCAGAGACAGCTGGCCGCGATCTCGAAGTTTACGACCAACATTCGACATGTGGCCGGTAAACTCAACGTGGTGGCTGACTGTCTCTCGCACACATTAGTGGCCCCAGTCTACGTGGGGATAGATTACACGTCCATGGCCACTGCGCAGATCGGCGATGCGGATGTTTGCGCGCTCCAGTCTGGACCAACAGGGTTAAGGCTGGAGAGCAGAGTGCTGCAACACAGGGGGCCCTCCCTAGTCTGTGACGTCTCTACAGGCCGCCCGCGACTGGTGGTCCCATGCGCTTGGCGCCGCCGCGTTTTTGAGTCGGTTCACTCCCTGGCACACCCAGGAGTGTGCGCGTCAGTCAAAATGGTGGGCGCAAAGTTCATCTGGCCGAGCCTGTGCAAACGGGTGAAAGAGTGGGCCGCAGCCTGCGTAGCGTGCCAACAAGCCAAGATGCCCAGGCACACGAGGTCCCCTTGGAGCCGTTCCATATCCCGGCTAAGAGGTTTAACCACATTCACATGGACCTCGTGGGCCCCCTCCCACCATCGCAGGGGTTCATGCACCTTCTGACAGTGGTGGACTGCACCACGCGCTGGCCCGAAGCAGTCCCGCTAGCTTCAACCGCGTCCGCAGATATGACACACGCTTTTTTGGCAACATGGGTGGCATGTTTCGGCGCCCTTTTGGACATCACGTCCGTTAGGGGCCCGCAGTTTGTTTCCGACCTCTGGTCCACCATGGCCCGGAGCCTGGGCATCTCAATTCACCGCACGACCGCGTACAACCCACAGGCCAATGGGTTATGCGAGTGTTTCCATAGGTCACTTAAAGCAGCGCTCAGAGCTTTGTTTAAGGATGCAAATTGGGAGGACCGGTTGCCGTGGGTTCTGTTAGGGTTGTGTTCCACACCGAAGGAGGATTTGGCAGCCTCCTCAGCAAAGCTGTTTTTTCCCAGCCACTGCGGCTCCCCGGGCAATTTTTGCCGGATAACCCCGCGCCGAACACCGATCCATCCCCACGTTCAAGACATAGCGCAGAGGCAGGGACAATACCCGGCCCGGCCCACCACTGTTTTCCACACGCTTTTGTGCCAAAAACCTTGAAGGACGCGTCATTCGTATTTGTTAGGCATGATGCCCACCAGACCCCATTGCGCCCGCCTTACAATGGCCCGTTCAGAGTGCTGGAACCCGGGAGAAACATTTTGTGTTAGACTTGGGGGGGGTCGCTGGGAGACAATTTGTATAGACAGGCTTAAGCCCGCCTTTGTTTTAACAAACGAACAGGTGGTGTTGGCCCGAGCTCCTTGGTGCGGAAGACCCCCACGGAGAACTCCCCAGGTAAATGAATCGTGAGATTAGTCACACGAACATGCTTAAGGTGTTTCCCCCCTCCCCATTGTCCCCCCACAGACGGACACACCCCCAGGAACCCCCCACCGGCATAGCAACACCTCGGAGCTGAAGACCCCCCGTTACAGCAGCTATGGGCGGAGGCTGAAGCCCAAAGGACATGGGGGTTAAGACTCAGTCTGAGGCTCTGGGGGTGGGGGCGGTGTGGGGAACCCACTCAGTAGTTACTCAGTAGTTTTCCCTCAAACTGAAGTGGCAGATCAAAGGTGGGGAGTGATATGTTAATGCAGCACCCCAGGTAGCAGAGAAGTATTAGTGCTATGATATAAAAGAGAGTGTCTGCAACCTGGGGAAAGTTTTCTGATTCTGGTGAATGTGAGAGAGAGCGTGGAATAAAGCTTCATCTGCCCGGAAAAGTTCGGCCTGGTTATTCTCTCCACAATATCACAATATAAGTCATCTTGTATTACGATAACGATACATATCACGACATACATTTTCTGTAAATTCTACAGTTAAGATAATCACATAAAAAGAACCATCTCTTTTTTTTTTTTTTTTTTTTTACATGTACCATTTTCCCCTCATAAATTTGCAGTGTTATAAAATAGTTCTGTAATGTGCACTTGAGACTTGATTCTCATAAATTTCAGGTTTTTCTTCTAAATCGTATATGAATAAAAAGTAAACATCAATAAGTTAAGTATTTCCTGAGCCAGAGGAGAATAGCCCCCCCTCCCCCACCGCAAAAAAAAACAACAAAAAAAAAAAACAAAAAAAAAAACAGATAACATAAAAAGTGTCTGAAAATGAGAAAATTACCCATGGCTGTTACCTACAGATATAAATTAGGTGTTAGTTTAAATCAGTGAAAATTTAAGTGTAGACCTGCATCCTGCCATTCTGGCCTGATTTAACCTGATTGCTTTTTAGTAAAAATATTTCACATTGGTCATGATCTGAAAGTCAAAGACACAAAAGGTAATGTAATAAAATACATGTGATGACTTTAATTTTATTCATTATCACTACATGACTAATTAAAACAATTAGAAATGAAATAAATTACATTAAGAGCCAACTTGCTCCTCCGATTCATTTTAATGCATTTATTAATTTTGCATGTACGTATGTGCCACCATCATACACTTTTGCAGCTTTGATTAAAAAAAATTTCCAGACAAAACTAAGAAACTCAGCAGTAATTTAAGCCAAAGAAACAATGGTCTGTTACATTCCATTTCCAATTAGCATAACTTAGCATCATCATTTAGCATTTTATAGTTAGATATGGTGTTAATGTTACCTTCTATTAAAATAAGGTTAGCGAACTATTCTCTCCAATGCAGCATGATGGAAAACAGTCCCACATCCCTTGCAAACAGGAGTAGCAGCTATCTGAACCGGTAGTTTGGAGTTAGCATTAGCATCCACTGGACTGAAGCATAGCAACCCACGACACACCTGTTCCGCTGTGTGCACTGCAAAGGAAAGACCGGGTGCTGACAAGTAGTGGTGAGGAGCTTTACTGAATAAACAGGAGTATATGCATTTTAAATAACAATATAAATGATTCCACGTACCAATCGGGGTATCGGGCTTGTTGTTACGAGCTATTCGGTCTCTGTACGACCGTTGTGAGAGTTTGGTTCGTATTGCCAACACTCGGTCGGAGTCATTCCCAGTGAGAGTTGGACTCCGCCAGGGCTGCCCTTTGTCACCGATCCTGTTCATAATTTTTATGGACAGGATTTCTAGGCGCAGCCAGGGAATGGAGGGTGTCATGCTTGGTGACCACAGGATCTCATCTCTGTTGTTTGCAGATGATGTTGTCCTGTTGGCTTCATCCAGCAATGACCTACAGCTCTTGCTGGGACGGTTTGCCGCTGAGTGTGAAGCGGCTGGGATGAGAATCAGCACCTCCAAGTCCGAGTCCATGGTCCTCAGCCGGAAAAAGGTGGATTGTCCTCTCCGGGTTGGGGACAGGCTCCTGCCCCAAGTGGAGGAGTTTAAGTATCTTGGGGTCTTGTTCACGAGTGAGGGGAAAATGGAGCAAGAGATCGACAGACGGATTGGAGCAGCATCTGCAGTGATGCGGACGTTGTACCGGTCTGTTGTGGTGAAGAGGGAGCTTAGTTCTAAGGCAAAGCTGTCAATTTACCAGTCAATCTACGTTCCTACTCTCACCTATGGTCACGAGCTTTGGGTAATGACCGAAAGAACGAGATCGCGGATACAAGCGGCTGAAATAAGCTTTCTCCGTAGGATTGCTGGACTCACCCTGAGAGATAGGGTGAGGAGCTCAGTCATCCGGGAGAGGCTCAGAGTAGAACCGCTGCTCCTCCACATTGAAAGCAGTCAGTTGAGGTGGTATGGGCATCTGATTAGGATGCCTCCTGGACGCCTCCCACTTGAGGTGTTTCAGGCACGTCCCACTGGGAGGAGACCCCGGGGCAGACCCAGGACTCAGTGGAGATACTATGTCTCCCAGCTGGTCTGGGAACGCCTTGGTATCCCCTCTGAAGAGCTGGAGCAGGTGGCTGGGGAGAGGGAAGTCTGGGCTTCTCTGCTTGAACTGCTGCCTCCGCGACCCGGACCTCCGGAAAAGCGGTAGAAGATGGATGGATGGAATATAAATGATAGAGTGTTCTATGAAATAATATACATTTTTATATCGTCATCCAATATATATTGTCATATCGCATAGCCCTGTCCAGGATGTCTCTGTACATTGCTGCATTCATCTTTCCCTCTATCTTGACTAGTCTCCCAGTTCCTGCCGCTGAAAAATATCCCCACAGCATGATGTTGCCACCACCATGCTTCACTGTAGGGATGGTATTGGCCTGGTGATGAGCGGTACCCGTTTTCCTCCAAACATAACGCCTGGCGTTCATGCCAAAGAGTTCAATCTTTGTCTCATCAGACCAGAGAATTTTGTTTCTTGAGAGTCCTTGAGGTGCCTTTCTGCAAATTCCAGGTGGGCTGTCATGTGCCTTTTACTAAGGAGTGGCTTCTGTCTAGCGCTGTGAATATTTTCCAGATGGATTTACTCTGGGTGCTCTGGTTTCCTCCCACTTTCTAAAAACATGGAAGTTAGGTTAACTGGAGACTCTAAAGTGGCTCTAGGTGTGAATGTGTGTGTGAATGGTGAAAGGATTTGCGCTGCACTGTGGCTACCTCCTCCAGGTGGAATGCCCTTTAATTTCTCTCTAGGATTAACAAAGTACTAGTGCATGCCCGTAGAAAGCAAGTATTTCTGTCTGAAACAGGTAGCCCAATCAGGCTTTACAGGCCCAAATATAGGCTGTGTTTGAAAACGCAATACAAAGAGGTGTAGCCTATATGTAGGCAATCACACATGTTAGACTTTGACAAATATAAAAGGGACTGATTGCTAAAATTTATTTGATTGTGTGAATATTAATTACAGAATAACTGAAAATGAATGTGACATCCAGTATTAGTGAATGTTTAAGAACCCTTGTTTATTTGTTTGTCAGACTTATTTGTGTGATCTTTTATGACTTATATTTATAAGTGTTGTATCTTGCACTTTGGGCAATGGGAGTTGTTCAGTCATAATTGTTTTAGTTTATATGTGTAGTTTATAGTCTATCATCAATAAACTCATGCAGGACTATAACAGGACATGTTTACAAATATTTGAGACCCATTGTGACATTTGAGACATTTGAGACCCCTTTTATATTTTAGCAATATTATAAGTACAAAACACCCAACATTATTAAACTCAGAAGAATGACCCATTTGGCTGCAACTGCTGCATCAGTTCTGCCCATTTGTCAGTCAATAAAAAAATGATTTATTTCGTTATTTGGGCGGTTTTTGTCACGGTCATTGTTTAGTCAAAGCGTGTGCATATGATATGCAATTGATCTGGCCATTCCGCTCCACAATCATGGTGGTATTACTAACTTTTAATTTTTAGATAGCTGTGCACCGGGAGGAGTGCCATGTTGAACCCACGGTGCTGCAAAGGACAGCGGTGGCACGGATGAAGCAGCAGTCGAGACTCCATCCCGTTAATCAGGCAGGCTGGGCTTGGCTTCCTGAGAAGGACTGCGATAAGCTGGTCTGGCTGTTTCCCCCCACCGTGTTCTCCTCATATCGATGGCCAAAACGCAAACCCTCCTATCCGAAAAATGCACTTTTTTGAGAAAACTAAAAAAAACTTTGTTTTCTTGCAGAATACAACGCAATTTTTTTCATCCAAATAATTTTCTGTCACAATAAAGGGTGGGATTGTCTTGCAGACAGATATGAACAGTCTTCCTTGTTGTCATCACCCAAAGTGAGATCCGCAAATCAGAAAATCCTGCAGATAGGTTCTGCATTTCAGCCACCGATATACTGACTTTTCCTTTACAGCTACACAGCAGCCAGGACTCATGGTGTGCTGTTTAAAGGGAAAAAGGAATTTGCAGCATCCAGTAAATGTCCTATTACTGTGTGCCTGCTTGTCTGACGGGTCAGCCTCCCCCCCAAAATTTTGAAGTTGTTGTGCAGTCGAAACCGACAAAATTACGATCCAGTGATAAAGGGAATAACTGAACGGGTTTCTAACTTGGAGCTACCCTATAATGGCATATTTGCAGCGTTTATTCGCAGGAAAAACTCTACAGAGCTCTGCTGCCTGCAGCAAATACACACACAGAGCTACAGCAACTTTATGGTGTAAAGCTGAGCGACTCCATACTCGGGTATGCACACCTTCGTAACCTCAGCAAAGAAGCACTTATTGCAAAGCGCTGTGGTGACTGACAGGTCGTGATGCTGTGTGTTATCCAATCAGCATGGCTGTGATGCAGCATATTATCCAATGAGCACAGAGTCAGTCCAAAACCCCCCACACACTTCTTGAAGCCAGGGCATGAAGACACAGAGCAGTTACAGAGTGGTGGCTAAACTTTTATTGATAAAAATTACATATTTTGCCAGAGCAACTCCATATTCGGAATGCACACCTTCGTAACCTCAGCAAAGCCCGTTTAAAATATTAGGCCAGTCTGACCAACGGTTTGAGAGATATCTGAGGAACACACACACACACACACACACACACACACACACACACACACACACACAGAGATTCCTTGAATTTATAGTTAGATACAAGCAAAAATAGTGACATAACAGGCAGGGTGGAGTTGAATGTGATCAGAGATTTCTTAAAGTGACAGAACTGAAATGAAGCATTCTCAGAAAGGCTGGAAAAATAAAAACAATTTGCTGCAATAAGTAAGTATTTTAAAAAAAAATCTGAACAGAATATGTCACAAACACTGCATTAAGACAGGTGTGAGCTGTTAAAATGTGGAAAAAAGTGCAATCAACGACTCCATTAAGAATCACAATACTTTCACTGTATCGATACAGTATTGTGGACACAAAGTATCATGATACTACACTAAACCAATTTCTCCCCACCCCTATCATAGTGTTCCGTGTAATCAAATGGTGTTGACAAAATTCAAGATGGAACATCTAAATGAAAATGTAAATAAAATTCTTGTAAATAAAATCAAAGAATACTGAAGTGTTTCTCTGAGCAGACGCCATATAGCAGATCAACTTAACAGCCATGCAATATGAGCTAAACCGTGCATACATTGCTATCCTGAGTTGAATACAAGAAGGGTTATTTCTTTGTCTGACCACAGACACAAATCACAAATATAGTTCAATGAAAACCCAGCACTGCGTTTCTAAAGCAGTAGAACATGGATGGATGGAAAATCCACCAACTAAAACTTTCACATTAACCAGATCAACAATGACCGAGTAGTTCATTTCAGCCTGACAAACACATCCGGACGTCAAAAAGAGCCTTGACTTCTCAATCTCGTCTACACATGGGCATAGCCTATGCAGGTTCAAAGTTGAAATGAGACATACTAATATACCGTTATACTGCAACCTTTGAATTTAACCAAAGCATGGATGCAGACCCACTTAAAGATGACCGTGTTTGAGTTTGGCAAGCATCTGGACTATTGCCTGGGAAGAGTAGCAATTCTCACAAATTGTGGATGGATGGACGGACAGATACAGAGCCATGGCATCAGCTCATTTTGAGGCTAATCAGCTTTTGAAGGAAGTCTAGGCACCGAGATAAAACTAAAGCAATCCCAGTGAGGTAGCATTTCATACGCAGACCACCGTATCTTTTGGGTAATTCAGAAATTATAACATTGCATAATTTGTTGAGCAGAACAGCTGCATCTCTACTCTTTATAATGCTATCAGCTTTGTCAGCAGAAGATGAGCAAATTAGGCTCACAGCTGAGCAGTTTATGGTGTATATTCAAGAGTCATTTTCTGAGCCACTAAATAAAATGTATAATTAATCTGAAGAAAACAAAGAAATAATAATGGCACAATTTTTACAGTGGGAAAGAATAATGATCAATACACTGATACCAGTGCCTTTTACGGCTCCAAATAGCAGTATCACTTCATATTTGCTCTTACTAAAACTGCATTAATGTGTTTTAAATTGTTCTCTTTGGATGGAAATAAAGTTATTGGAAAATGTAAGAGGAAAAGAGGGAAAATCACAGTGATATGTTAAAAAAAAGGAATGCTGTTTTGACAGGAGTTTCCCTTTAAACGAAAGCCAAATTTTAAATGTAGGATTGCAATATCATGTAATCCTGTTCTTGTTTATTTTTGATTCAGTCACACTTGATGAAGCCATGCTTTGATGTTGGCTCATTATGTGTGACAGGTCAGAGAGTCAGGCAAATGGTGAAGCACAGTGGCAGCCAACAGAAAAGAGTTGCAGAGTCTGCTAGATCGTACAAAAAAATAATAATAATAACCACCTTAAGTTTTGAAGTGAGAATATCTTTAACAGACATGCAGGGAATGCAGCCAGTCTGATCAATGAAGAGACACTAACCTTTTCTCCTGCCAGCCTCTCACTGCCTGACGACACACAGAAGGCTGCTATGAAAAATTAGGTGTTAAAAAAAGCAGATGGGGAGGAGTGAAAGAACATCTCATGCACAGAGAACTACCCACAACTCTTGATTCCTGGAGGAAATAAATGATGCAGTCTCTCCACCCATGCTAAGCATTTCTCTTCCTTTCCCTTGCCTCTGCCAGAGATAGGTCTCCCAGCAGATGTTTTTGTAAAAGAAGGGAGGGAAGGTCAGCACAAACTCCCGCCCCCTCACTACCTCCACCTGCCTCTCCTTCCTCTGGGCAAGAAAAGAGATGTGACTGACACTCATCTGGCTCATCGAGCAGTCAGTGAAATTGCCATAAGAAGCCTGCTTATTCATTGCTCAAAAAGCAAAATGAAACAGCTGAGTAGGAGATAAAAACGCTTCAGCCTCTGAACAGAAACACTTGTCACAAGTGTCATGTCTGATATGGAGCCAAGGACGAGCCCAGGTGTAGAACTGAACACACATTTATTGAAGAGGCACAGGTGCAACACACAGCTGCCAGGCAGAGGATGGCAAAGAGGCCACCCCTCCTGCCTGCAGCCCTTTTATAGTTACAGGTGGTGGCGTGACCAGAAGGCGGAGCCACCACCCCATGCCACACAAATAAAAGTATAGAACAGATAACCAACTAAATAACTATATAACAACAAGCATGGGGAAAAAGGGAGAGGGAAACTACATAACATTTCCCTGCCCCCTTACAGAAGTCCAAAACACACACACACACACAATTCAGACCCACCCCAATTCAGGACCCGAATTGTGCTCTAACATAACACAAAATAATGTACTCAAATTGGCCTAACACAATCACACCTAAAACAACTAACGCTACGAGAGACAGGTGGACTGCTATCCCACCCCACATGGCGAAGCGGATTATTCTGCCGCTTATCCTAAAAAAAAAAAAAAACATAAAAAAAAGTCCATCTACAAACAAAAATATCATGTCTCCTAACTAAAATAAAATACACAAATTAATCCCCAAATTACATACACAGAAACAACAAATTATTTAGAACACATGCGTAACGGTTAACTTGTATACACACAACTGGAGAAAACAAGTCCATGGGCCCCCTGGACCGCCCAGTCATCAGTCCGCCCCTGGAGGCAGCCAACCTCCCGGGCCGCAGCAGGTCACCTCAGCACCGGTGCGCCTGCTCTTCATCACCACCGGCTGCTCCGCTCGTCCAGGCCCACGTCCCTCAGTCCCCTCCCAGGCATGCCGCAGCTCATTTGAGTGCCTCCACGAACTGTCTGGCAACTGGAGATGAGCATCCTCCCGTCTGGCCATGACGCGTAACTGTCCCAGATGCTCCTCCAACTGATGACTGGCCCGTACCTGCCGTGGTCGCCCCTCCTCTCAAGTCCAATCCGTGACTCTCAGAGGGGTCTTGCTCAGCTTGCAGGGTCTCTTCTTGGCACGCCGTTCCACCATGCCTAACGGTCCGGCTCCGACCTCTTCTAAATTTGCCACCGCGATTCCCTGTTCACTGGCCCACTTCAGCCAAGATCCAGGAACAGGGGAAACCAGCTTCTCGACGTCGCCCGTTGTCACAGGTGTCCCGCTGTGCCGTCCGGTACGCTCGTCCAGGGCGACTTGGGCTCTGGCACAGGGACCTTCCTGTGATGACCCTCAGCGATATTGGTCTTGCACACTCTCCAGGATGCCAGGCAGTTCCTCAACCCACACTATGCCGTCTACCACTCTCAGGATCAGTCGGCCCCACCCGACCACTCCTCCCCAGCACCGCTTTTAATGGCAAAGCCCAGACCATAAGGCAGGTTGCAGTCCACTATGTTTTCTCCATGGGCTGTCATGGTGAATTCCAGGTCACACGTCTCGGCCTATTTGTACCGAGCCGTCAGTCTCAGCGTTCCCACCGTGGCCAGCCGTCCTCCTCCACAACCACAAAGCGGCGCCGGGTCACCCCCAATCCTGTGGTGCGGGGAAAAACATCTGACAGTCGTCCAATTCAACACGGAGCCCACCACTCCCGTGTCGATCAATAAAGGCACCTCCATCCCATCCAACTCCACCATACAGTACATGTGTCTGTTGGTGCTCGGGAACACAGCGTGGCCAACCATGGGGGCGGGAGAGTCCTCTTTGTGCCACGGACTTCCTCGCTCGGATCTGTGGCATACCCTGGCAAAATGATGCAAGTGGCTGCACTTGCCGCAGCGTTTCGCTCTTGCCAAACAGTCTCTGGCTTTGAAACAGCACTTCACAGACCCGCAGCCCATACGCATGGGCTTCCCCGGGGCAGACCTCAAATCCACAGCATTGGCATCTCCCGCGTCTTCTTTCCACTCCCATCACTGTCCGGGTCCACTATTCTTGTGGTAATGGGAAACTCCAGCTGTCGACATGACAAACGCTCGCTCAGCAGGTCGTGAACCAACTCCTCCTCCAACAGTCTGAACCGACACACACTAACCAGTAGTTTCAAGTTGGCTGCGAACCGCTGAATATGCTCGCCCACCTGTTGGCAGCGCTGTCGAAACCCGCTTCTCCAGACGGTGACATCTTCCGTGCTCAGTATCCACTGGCCTCCAGTTCCCAAATTGTGCACCAACAATGTGCTTACCCTCAGCCTGTCCATTCTTCTCGGGTTCAGTGCCACGATATAAGACAGGAAGGCAGCGCACCGTCTCGGCCAGGAAACAGGTGGCCCACCTGGGAGCTCCAGAAACACCTGAACTCCAAACCCACATGCTTCCATACCTTCTTAATCCTTTTTTCTCCTCGTCACCAAAATGTTATGTCTGATATGGAGCCAAGGATGAGGCCAGGTGTAGAACCGAACACACGTTTATTGAAGAGGCACAGGTGTAACACACAGCCGCCAGGCAGAGGATGGCAAAGAGGCCACCCCTCCTGCCTGCAGCCCTTTTACAGTCACGGGTGGTGGCGTGACCAGGAGGCAGAGCCACCACCCGTGCCACACAAATAAAAGTATAGAACGTATTTTTTTTTTGATTTTGTATACTTTATTGATCCCCAGAGGGGAAATTGAGGGCATCCACCTGGATGGATGAAGCAGCCACTGTACGGCGCTATCCCTTTACCATTCGCACACACATTCACACCTAGGGCCACTTTTAGAGTCTCCAATTAACCTAACCTGCATGTTTTTGGCTTGTGGGAGGAAACCGGAGAAATCCCAGAGTAAACCCACGCAGACACGGGGAAAACATGCAAACTCCATAACCAACTAAATAACTATATAACAAGCATGGGGAAAAAGGGAGAGGGAAGAAAGAAAATGAGGCAAAGGAACAGAGCAAAGGAACTAGAGAGGTAGAGGTGAAGTTCTCATGGTCAAAATGAGATGTGTGCATACTGCATAGTGAGACATCTTATTGCAGGATCAAATAAACAGCCCTTCAAACCACTGAAGGACAAGACAGTAGGCTAGACAGTGGGGTAAGTTGGATTGATTAATAAAGGTGGATCACAAAAGTACGGGGAAAAAGTTTTTAAATAAATTATGCCTTTCAGAGCAAACACAAAGCAAACTTAGTGCATAAAAAAACATCATGATCTACTTATCCCAGTCTTAATTTATCATTCATACACTAGCAGTTGACCACCGATTTTTTTTTAGAGATTCTAGGATGGCAAATACATGAAGTTGCATACGATTTTTAATAGAAAGCACTGATTTTTCTAACTGCTATATTCCTGGAATATTGGCTATGAAGTAAACAGTACAGTTAGCAATACTGCTGATCATACATGTATCACTTCATAGGACTCACAGACCTAAAGAAATGATACAGGTCATGCTATTGTTGCCGTCTTAGGGGCCATGCACACGACAATATTTTTACCCCAAACTGGCCAAGTTCGTTCACAGTTTGGCTGTTCATGCATAAAACTCTGGGACTTTGGAGGTATTAAAGTGTAAAGGTGCATTCAGAACAAACGCAAATGTGCAAATTTTTCACGTGGCACGATGGCATATTAACTCAATGTAAACACGAAAATAGACATGAATTCACCAACTGAGAGAGTTGCAGACAGACAGAATTTTTTGATTTTATATACTTTATTGATCCCCAGAGGGGAAATTGAAGGCATCCACCTGGATGGATGAAGCAGCCACGGTATGGCGCTATCCCTTAACCATTCACACACATTCACACCTAGGGCCAATTTAGAGTCTCCAATTAACCAAACCTGCATGTTTTTTGGCCTGTGGGAGGAAACCAGAGAAATCCCGGAGTAAACCACACAGATACGGGGAGAACATGCAAACTCCACACAGATCACTGTTGGTCAGGGGCTGGATCAAACCAGGGATCCCATGGCCAAGGGTGAGTTGCTGTGCTGCCGCAGTGCTAACCACTGCGCCACCGCACTGCCTTTATAATTGCCTTTATAACTTCTGCAGCTGTGTTCTACCTGCTGTGGAAATCCCCAAAACACTGTCGTGTTTAGGTTTACGTTATCTGACAGTTCTCAGCTGGAAAAATTGTCCCTGCCTCCAAAACTTCACAAGATGACGGCTGTTAACATTGCTAGCCTGCTAGCCCATGTTAGCACATCTGTGGCAGAAGTCCATGAGTAAATAACTCCGACACTCCGATTCAGCTGCAGAATTCCCAGTCCATCTGCCTGCAGGTGAGTGACAGTCTCTTTTTCAAACTAGTTTACTCTCAAATCTTGGTGCCTTTACTCCTGTGATGGCAGAATCTCAAGGCAGGGCTGTACGTTAATGTTTTTGCTCATAGCACTGGTGCTACAGAGCTTCATAGTCATGTAGCACAAGACAAAAACTTGTAGTGCAATAAAAAACATCTGTTACATTTCTAAAATTGAATGCAAGGATATGGACCTGTACTTATATAGCACTTTTCTAGTTTCAAAAACCACTCAAAGTGCTTCACTAGTACTAACCCTCTATTCTAAGAAAGTGACGGATACCTCAGGACCATTTAGAATCACCGATTAACCTAAGATGCGTGTCTTTGAATTGTGGGAGGAAACAAGCTCACCTGGAGTAAACCTACACAGCACAGGGAGAACAGGCAAACTCAATACAGAAAGGTCCCCACTCCCGCCAGCCTGGGGATTCAAAACTGAAACCGTCTAGCTGTTAGGCAACAGTGCTAACCCCTATACCACTGTGCAAGTAGAGCAGTTTAATCAATATAGTATTTCACATTATGACTAAAAACAACTTGTCAAGATCTAGAAATTATTTTAAATTTACATAAATTTCCACATCAGTCATCAATCCAGACCATCTAAACACAATGACCACACCATACAAATTAGCGGTCCAGTTTTAGCCCGCGGGCCATATGTTTGAGACCTCTAGACTAGCCTGTAGCCTACGTCGCCCCATGCAGCTTCCTCTTTCTCCGTCACACTCCAACTCCAGAGATCCACGCGAAATGTCCATTGTGGGACCAGGAGAAGCCAGGAGAAAAGGAAAAAACTCCCGGAGCCTGCAGCAGCTCTGACCATCCCCCAGCGGCTGCGGAGAAGATTCAGGTTCAGGTTCCTTTATTTGTACCCGTAGGTAGATTTGTTTTGCAGTCAGGTGACATCCATATTTACACGCCACAATTACATTCAACATAAACACAAACACAGGCACACATGAAGCTGACTATAAACATGATAAAAATACTCAAGGCTCCATCAATCAGGGTATAAAGACAAAGAGATGAGAGAAAAACCAGAGGTAAGAGAGAAGGGTCATATTAAAAAGTTAAAAACTAGTCAAAGAGGTTAAAAACTCAAAGGTCTAAAACCCAATAAAAGATTTAGAACCCAAATAAAATCCTACAAAAATAAGTAAATATAAAATTGAGTTAATAAATAGGTACCTAAATTATGTGCAATATATTGTAACAACTTGTTCAACTCTTTGACAGCAGCAGGAACAAAGCTGTTTTTGTAGCGCTGGGTTTTACTTTTTGGGACAGCAAACCTCCGTCTTGAGGGAAGAAGCTGAAAGTTGCAGTGCAAAGGGTGGGAGTCATCATTTAAAATGGAGGTAGTAGTAGGTGTACTTGTCTCTGTCCCTGGTTATGTTTATGTATCCTGGTTCAACTCGCATCTGTTCTTTTTTTTTCGTGACAGCCCCCTCCGAAATAAAACATATCCCGTTTTTTGTGCCGCTAAAGGCGACACACAAAAATGCAGCCTGTGCACACACAAACACATGGTGTCTGTTCTTGTAAATATGAAAGCTGTTCAGAATGAAAAAGAGTGTCGGGTGCATTTTGCAATCTTCTCTGTTGTAACGGAGGGCACTGTATATCAGTGTATTCCATCACTGATCTCTGAGTTTGACAAGGTGCATCTTTTTTTCTGCCTCCGTATGCACGGAGTTAAATGATAACAGTGATATTACAATCACATTTTACAACAGATTTCAGCCAATCCACATACCAAGGACTATTTCTCAAAGAAATACAAGCTCCGTAATTAAACTTTAAGCTTGATGTGCCTATAGTAAAGACTAGGTTAAAAAAAAAAAAAAAAAAAAAAAAAAAAAAGGCTCTTAATCAATATCTGTAAAATGTTTTTTTTTCTTTAAACAATAGATGCAGCCTTATAGACAAAAATAATCATCAGATTTATAATCAAGGAGGATTTACAAACTGAGAAACATTCCTGAAATGTTGATTACCTTTGCTGAATGATGAAAAAAAATCACTGTGGAGCGGCAGTTTTGCACAGCTCCTCAGCCAGCCAACATCATATCACTATCTTTTTTCTTACTAGTAACTCTTTTCTTAGTTATGACAAGACTGAATCAAATATTCATCATATCAGCAGTCAGTAAGTCAGATTTTTTTTTTTTTTTTTTAAACAAAAACCAAATATATATATTTCTTGCAGGGAGACTTTGGCATTTATAGCTGTAGTCTTATAATCCAAAGTCCCTGTAAGCAAAACTTCTACTTGTCATTTGTAAGTTACAACAGCAGCTTTCACACCTTCGGTGGATCGATGTGCATGTGTGGCGGCTTCTGTGATGTGTCATGTGCATGCAGATTTTTATTTTTTTTTCCTCGGTTCCAAATGAAAACATTTTTTGTAAGCACCAGGCCTTAGCTAGTGAAACTCAGCTTATTGTGGGGGAGATGAATTATGCATAACATTATAAAGTGTGTTGTAATGCTATTCATGATTCGGCTGCTCTACAGCCACTCTAGCTCAAGGCAAAGTCCATTTAGTTAGCAAAATCTCACATTTGAAGTTTTGCAATCAACAGAGATCTGTAAGAACTTTTGAAATTCTAAAGACAATTACATCAAATTAATATAATATGTTACATTTTGAGTTAAGCTGATGTCCCGTGTATCTGGCTTGATCGCAACAAAATTTAAAGCAAATATCTTATTGCTAAGTATCTTTTTGGCAATCAGTGTCTGAAAGTATTCAGTTTTGGCAGCTCAAGGATTTCTACAAGTCAGAATAAAAATAAAATGGAAATGTACTCTCAGTTTAAAATGTATAATTCTATATTTCTGATAAATGAACATTTTACACTGTTTGACATTAGGCCAATAAGAGAGTCTTACCTTGGAATGTAAAGGAAAAACAGTTTTTCATTTACATTCCAACACAACAACAGAGTTGTTCTATTCACTCTGAATTCACTGTGAATGTGATTACCAGGTTTTATCAGTCCCTCCAGGATTTCGCTGGCTGTTTTTATGACTGCTGAGGCCCAAAAAGCCTGAATTTGCAGCAGGTTTTCTAAAAAAAAGTTGTGATATTTTTAGAGGGTTTTTTTGCACTAAAAGTTGTGAGAGTAATTACAAATTTTAAAGCAAACTGTTTTTTTTCCCATAGTTTATAAGTTTATTTATTTATAAAAGGGACAGTGCATATTAATGAACATAAAACATGTAAATATGCAGCATACCAGATTATAGCTAAAGCTAATTTCCACCTCGTGTCCCCTGGCCAGCCAATGCCAACCACATAAAACAGATAACACAATACAACAATAATAAATAACACAGCAATAATAAAGCAAATATCCATCCATCCATCCATCTTCTACCACTTTTCCAGAGGTCCGGGTCGCAGAGGCAGCAGCTCAAGCAGAGAATCCCAGACTTCCCTCTCCCCAGCCACCTGGTCCAGCTCTTCAGAGAGGATACCAAGGCGTTCCCAGACCAGATGGAAGACATAGTCTCTCCAGCGAGTCCTGGGTCTGCCCCAGGGTCTCCTCCGAGTGGGACATGCCCAAAACACCTCAAGTGGGAGGCGCCCAAGAGGCATCCTGATCAGATGCCCATACCACTTCAACTGACTCCTTTCAATGTAGAGGAGCAGCGGTTCTACTCTGAGCCTCTCCCAGATGACTGAGCTCCTCACCCTATCTCTAAGGGTGAGGAGATAGAGCCTCTCACCCTTAGAGATAAAGCAAATAACATAACAATAATAACAATAGCAGTAAGGTTGCACACTGATAGAGAGGAATAAATGAACAATGTTAAAATGAATATTGCTGATCTCAGACCAGCAAAAAGTACCACATTGACCAAGGTGTTTCTCGGGATGTTTAAGTGTAAAGTGCTAAGGTGCATCATGTATTTTAGTAAAGTGCGTTTGTAAAATTATACAATTACTTTGATACTATTCTATACAAGATCACAAGAAATGCACAGGATTGTCAAAAAGTTCCTATTAAACAGTGATTTATTTGTAAGTTAAACAGAAACTTCTGCTACACTGAAAAACTCTTGTGGAACAGCAAATACAGGATTTAGCACAATTAGGTGAGAATTAAGTGAATTTGTCATAAAAATGACCAACATTGTACTCTTGGTGACAACTTAAAAAAAAAGGTTGAATAAAAGAATTAGCCATTACAACTGCTAAACTGCATTGAATGCATGTTGGAGTAGAACAAATTATGGCAGCACCTTCATTTGAAAACGCCCTCACAACAGTGGTCCTCCAACACGGTACCGGACTGCAGAGGAAAAAATAAATGATTGATTCTGTTCCTCTGTATTCACTATCAAAGTCTGTGTTTTTCTGAAAAATTACAGAATATTCTTTCACTTCCCGTGCCTGAGTCCTCCCTGTCTGTTTGAGTCCTATAGGGTGGAGAGACTCTCATGGGGGGGTGCCGCAGGTGCACGTTGCTCCAGGTCCATACCAGAAGATTACAGATTTAACTCATTTACAAGATGTAGTTGTGGTTTTACTTCTAAAAATGTATAAAGGGTTACAACACTGACTGTAGTGTTTGCTCATTTGTTTCTGGTTTTAGACGCGTGCTCTCGCAAAGGGGTTGCTTTTCAGGCAGACGTGCTTTTCTCAACACAAACCCAACCCTTCATATACACAGTACATTGGGGTGAATTGGTGTGATCACAACATCATGAAATACTTGAGGGACCGTTTTATGGTTTCAAATGCAAAATATCACCATCCAAATGGGAGAGGAGTTACATGACCCAGGACGTTCCACAAAGTTGCAGGATGCTCTGATTATGGAAAGCCATCAGGGGTAAAAACAAACCAAATTAACCTGCCATCAAAATTCAAACAACGTGTTGTCGACATATTCAATCTTTAACACATTTAGAAACTTCTTAATTTATTAAAGTAAATTAGAAAAGTTTTCTTTTTAGAACAACTAAGATGTTTCATATAGTTTTTGCTGTGAATGGCTAGTCAAATGGAAAGGCCTGCATGACAACCAAAACAGCACCATACCTTAAAGGGGGTCGCTGACTGAACAAGAGCACTCTGAGGTGAGTGGAATACCCCCACCTCCATTTTCTTTGAAGATCCCAATATGTCACTGAAGGAGAGCAGTCTTACACTTCTCCATATAATTACTGGGGCAGAACCATTCATTCATCTTTTTCCGCTTAATCCTTTTCGGGTCGCGGGGGGGCTGGAGCCTATCCCAGCATCTTTGGCCGAGAGGCAGGGTACACTCTGGACAGATCGCCAGTCCATCGCAGGGCCAACACAGAGAGACAGACAACCATTCACTCTCACAGTCATATCTAAGGACAATTTAGAATCCCCAGTTTTGATGCCAATTAACCTAACTTACATGTCAAATCAAAATCAAATCAAATCAACCTTTATTGTCATATTGCTGTACATACAACAGTAGTGCAGGCAAGATGAAATTGCGTTTCTTTCGGCATCCATATAAGTTAAAGAACATGATTTAAGACACACTCACACATATCTTCACCCCCCACCCCACCACATCCATTTACGCATCCCTGAGACATACTTGAAAAAAAACTAACTAACTATAATATACAAATAATGTACATAATGTCCGTAGGTGCAGCAGTGTATACGAGCGATTCTGGATCAACTGTTCAGCATCCTAACAGCTTGTGGAAGGAAGCTGTTAATCAGTCTGGTGGTTCTGCCTCTGATGCTCCGGAATCGTTTGCCAGATGGCAGAAGCTCAAAGTGTTTATGCAGAGGGTGAGAACGGTCTTTGACAATGTTCAGTGCCCTGCTCCTACAACGGTTCTGAAAAAGTTCTTGGACAGAGGGGAGGGAGACTCCAATTACCCTCTCAGCTCCCTTAACTATCCTCTGCAGGGCTTTTTTGTCTGACATACTGCAGCTGGAGTACCATGTAGCAATCCAGTACGTTAGAACACTCTCCACCACACCTCTGTAGAAGGTCCTCAGGATGCAGATGGGGAGAGAGGCCTGTTTGAGTTTCCTCAAGAAGTGCAGTCTCTGCTGTGCCCGCTTCCTGATCCCCAAGGAATTCTTGCTCCAGGTCAGGTCCTGCGAGATCTGCACTCCGAAGAACTTGATGTTCTCCACTCTCTCCACTAAACAGCCACCGATGCTGAGGGGGACGTGTTCAGGCTGTGACCACCGGAAGTCGATAATCATCTCCTTCGTTTTGTCCACGTTGAGCACCAGATTGTTCTCCCTGCACCAGCCCTCCAGGTCTCTCACTTCTTCCCTGTACATTGATTCTTCATCCCTCTGAATAAGTCCCACCACCGTGGTGTCGTCTGCAAACTTAATAATCTGGTTCCCCTCGTGTCTGGATACACAGTCATGTGTTAGAAGTGTAAACAACAGTGGACTGAGTACGCAGCCTTGAGGGGATCCGGTGCTCTGCGTGACAGAGTTGGAGATGATGTTTCCAACACGGACAGACTGGGGTCTCTCAGTCAGGAAATCCAGGATCCAGAGACATGTGGCGGTGTTCAGACCAAGAAGGAGTAATTTCTCCATCAGTCTCTGGGGAATAATGGTGTTGAATGCTGAACTGAAATCAATGTACAGGAGTCTGACGTAGGTGTCTTTCTGATCCAGGTGGGTGATGACAGAGTGCAGGGTAGTGACTATAGCATCCTCCGTGGAGCGGGTTGAGCGATATGCAAACTGGAGCGGGTCGTGTGATGCAGGGAGGCAGGCTGTAATGTGTGGTTTGACAAGCCGTTCAAAACACTTCATCACAATTGGTGTCAGTGCAACAGGACAACAGTCATTCAGACAAGACACAACTGGTTTCTTTGCCACCGGTACAATGATAGAGGTCTTGAAGCATCTGGGAATGATGACCTGACTCAGGGAGATGTTATAAATGTCAGTCAGTACATCCGCCAACTCGCTTGCGCAGTCTCGAAGCACACGTCCCGGGATGTTGTCCAGACCTTCAGCTTTACGTGGGTTGACTCTGGTTAGGGTCCTCCATGTGTCAGCTGTGTTGATGGTAAAAGCTGGTCCGACCGATGGTGGGGATGGGCCAGCCCTCCCTCTGATTGTCGGGTTTGATGCTTCAAAACGTGCAAAGCAGTTGTTGAGCCTGTCTGGAAGCAAAGCGTCGTCATCATCGACCCCCTGCCTAGACTTATAGCCCGTCAGTGTCTGAACTCCCTGCCACATCTGCTTGGTGTTCCTTGTGTCCCTGGATTTTCTCCGCATAGGCGCGCTTCGCCGTCTTAATTCCCTTTGAGAGCGCAGACCTGGCTGAGCGGAGGGCGATCGTGTCCTTCACTCAGAAGGCTGCATCTCTGGCTGTAAGCAGCGAGCGCACCTCTGCGGTCATCCAGGGTTTATGGTTTCCCCGCATAGTGACGGTCTTCACTGTAGTGACATCCTCTGTGCACTTCGTGATGTAGCTGGTGACCATTTCAGCATACTCCTCCACATCCGTCTTGTCTTCCTGGGAGGCTGCTATTTTGAAGACCTCCCAGTCTGTGTACAGAAAACAGTCTTTCAATGCAGAGGTTGCACTCTCTGGCCAAATCCTGATTTGTTTCACTACTGGCCTGCTGCGCTTCAATAAGGGTTTGTAGGCAGGCACCAGCATCACAGATATGTGGTCAGAAAGGCCAAGGTGGGGGCGGGGTATTGCCTTATAAGCATCTGTGTTTGTGTACACCAAGTCCAACATATTCTCTCTTCTGGTCTTAAAGTCTACAAATTGTTTAAACTTGGGGAGCACAGTCTTTAAGCTGGTGTGGTTAAAATCCCCTGCAACCACTACAAAACTGTCCAGATGTGAAGTTTGGATTTCGCTAATTGCATCGTGTAGTTCCCCGAGTGCCTTCTTAGCATTAGCGTTAGCGCTCGGTGCTATGTAAACAGCCGCTACAAACATGTTGCTGAATTCCCTTGGTAGATAAAATGGCCGACAATTTACAATAAGGAACTCCGCCAATGGAGAGCAGTGTTTAGATACTAACGTGGCGTTAACGTACCAGTTCTTGTTAACATAGATGCATAGCCCCCCCACCCACCCACGGCTCTTACCGGAGCTCACCGTTTCTCTGTCTGCCCAGAACAATATCGTATCTTCTAGTTGAATGGCCTCGTCAGGGATGTTGTCGTGGAGCCACGTCTCCGTGAACGCAAGCACACAGCAGTCCCTCCACTCTCTCCGGGTTTCTCTCAGCAGCCGCAGCTCGTCCAGCTTGTTGTCGAGGGAGCGGACGTTAGAGAGAATGAATGACGGTACCGCAGGTCTGGAGGGGTTAGCCTTTAGCCTAGCATGGATCCCGGCCCTTTTTCCATGCTTTTGCTTGCGTTCCCTTCGCTTATGCTTCCTCCTCTCCCGGGTAGCTTCTAGCGGGGACTCCGCCAGAATTCCATGCTGACGTAGAATGTCCAAGTCACAACCGAGCGCCGCAATTCTTGCAGCGTGCAGTACCTTGATGTTTAATAAGGTCTCACGGTTGTAGGTTTTACAGATGGAGATGGCGGCGCGCATGGATGCAGCGGCCCCTCTTGGCATCAGCGAGTGTGAGAGTTTTGAATGTTTTTGGCATGTGGGAGGAAACCGAAGCAATCCCAGAGTAAACCCACGCAGACATGGGGAGAGCATGCAAACTCCACATAGATCACTGTTGGTCAGGGGCTGGGATCGAACCCAGGATCCCCCGGCCAAGGGTGAGTTGCTGTGCTGCCGCAGTGCTAACCACTCCGCCACCGTGCCGCCTCGGGGCAGAACCAAATAATGATAAAACTATCATCCATAAATACACAACAAATATAGTCATATACAAGCCATAGCTGTAGATCAGGATCCCAAGGTGAACCTGTGTAGTAAGTTTGGTGACCCTAGAGAGTTTTACGTGTTCTGTAGTAAAACGGCATAGGGAGTGCTAACCTTGACCTTTTGCCCCTAAACCCACAGTCACAGGTCAGGATCCCAAGGTGAATCTGTGTGGCAAGTTTAGTGACCCTAGCTTTCTTTGTTGTTAAGATATAGTTTATATGCCATTTTGATGTTGACCTTTGACCTTACGATCCCAAAACCACAGTCAGCCTTCAGGGTCATGCGGTGAACTTGTGTACCAGGGTTGATAGCCCTAGCTTTACTTGTTGTATAGTTAGGGCTATCGCGATAACTTCAATTATGTAGTACCGCGCTATGGACAAGCCTACCGCCGAGGACAACAAGCAACCGCGGTGTTCACTTTTTTGTGTGTGTGGCTATATCTCGTTGTTCACTTATGTGCCGATTATTAAATAAATTGTTAAATGTTAAGTGTATTTTTATTACCAACAGCATGTTTGCAACCGGTACTGTGGAAGCTTCCATAGCACCAGGTGCTGCCGCCACCAGCACCATGTGGGGCACTCTCTCTCCAGAAGGACTCCAGCAGGCAGTTAGTGGTGGAAGCATTTGGACGAATTGCTAAATACAAACTAAAATCTTAAAATGCAAATCAAAGCAACTGGCAGCCAGTGAAGGGATGATAAAACCACAAAAATTGCAGCAAAGTTTATCCAGTAGTTTTGGAGGATTCTTGCCAACACACTGTGAGAAGATAAGAGCCTTGGTGGAGGTATGCGTTCTTGGATCATCACCAAAATATTATGGGTTCCTCTCTAGCTGAAGGACCACTTCTAGTGAAAATCTCATCCAAATCCATCCAGTAGCTTTTGTGTAACCCTGCTGCACAAATTCAAACAAGGTCCTTGGTGGAGGTATGCACTCTCAGATCATCAACAAAATTTAATGGGTTCATCCTTGGCCCAAGGGCTACCTCTGGTGAAATTTTCATCAAAATCTGCCCAGTAGTTTTTGCGTAATCCTGCTAACAGACAGACGGACAAACAGACAAACCATACCAATTGGCGGAGGTAATTAAAGGAGGGATCCCAGCAAATCTTAAATGCTGTCCAGACAAACGTGTACGCATAAACAGGGTCTGCTTGTAGCAATAATAGTGATATCCCAATCCAATTTCAGTTGGGATCCAATCAAGGCTTTTTTGAAATGATTGGTATCAGGGTCAGTGAGGTCACCTTCTCAGATTTCTGTTATTTTCCCATCAGCCGCAGTTGTTCTACATTAGCACTGATATAATATGGCAGCTGTACAGAGGTGTCACAGGGAGGGATTTACAAACTCATGTGCCGTGTGGAATACTCCAAGTACTGCAGTGTCATGTCATTACATAGTGTTGATTTTTTAGGGCGTTTTCACAGATGAAAGTCTGCACCAAGGTCTGAACTAAAGTTTATATTTTGATACATTGTATAAAATTGGTCCAGTTAGGTTTGGTTTCACAATGCTCTTTATCTAAGCAGACCAAACAACTTTAGATAGCACAGTGATGTCCTGTTGTCATGATGACATTTATGTAGTTAGCACAAACGCTGCAGTTAGCAAGCGTGCTACTCACCGTCGGAGGTACAGAGGAGATCAAAATTAGAGGATAATGTATTAATACTTGATTTATTCTGAAATATTGTTATTCTTCATTGTTCAAAATTTGACAGAATATCAGCTGTTGCTATACCCCAGCTGTACTAGCACGTTTATATTTTATATACAGTGGTGTGAAAAAGTGTTTGCTCCCTTCCTGACTTCTCATTTTTTGTATGTTTGTCACACTTAAATGTTTCAGATCAAACAAATTTAAATATTAGACAAAGATACCACAAGTAAACACAAAATGCAGTTTTTAAATGAAGGTGTTTATTATTAAGGGTAAAAAAAATCCAAACCTACAGTATATAACCAAGGCACTTCAAACTAAACATTTATTTTGTTTAAAAACAAGTGAACAAAAGTAGAGAACTGTAACCACTGTGTCAAAACAGAAAATTTAAATAATGTTTTGGGTTGTTTTTTTGTGGTTTTTTTTTGGGGGGGTGGCTATAGAATTCAAAAATTAATAGAAGTGCAGAGAAATGCTTGGAATGACTTCAGCACATCTGCGCCCACAGGACATCACTAGTTTCTCACACTGCTCTGGTTTGGGGACCAGGATTATGCAAAGACATTCAATGGGAAATCGGTTCAACAATGCAGCTAGAATTGCTCACCAGTTCACTGCTGAACAGGGCAAGGATCTATCTCGGCTAGGGTTGTGTGATATGACCAAAATTTCATAACACCATATAATTAATTTTATTTGATGACATCAATATACAGTATCTCACAATATAAATTTTCTGCAACTAATAAAAAAGACCTTTTCTTTTTTGCATTTTAAATTACATACAGGAAAAAAAATCAATTGTACAAATTCATCTGACATTAATTTTATGCACCTTTTCCCCCACTCTTAAATTTGCAGGGTTATAAAATTGTTTTTGAATGTGCATTTGAGATAACTTCAACTTTATTCATTGTCGCTACTTGACTAATTAAAAATTATTAGAAATCAAGTTACATTAAGAGCTAGTTTGTTCCTCATAGGGCTGTGTGATATGGCAAAAAATCCATATCATGATATAAGTCATCTTATATCACGATAATGTTAGATATACAGTATATATGACGATACACATTTTCTGTAAATTCTACAGTTTACATAATCATATAAAAAGGACCATCTCTTTTTTCACATATACCATTTTCCCTCATAATTTTGCAGTGTTGTCAAACTGTTTTGTAATGTGCACTTGAGACTTGATTCTCATCAATTTCAGGTTTTCCTTCTAAATCATACATGAATAAAAGTAAACATCAATAAGTTAAATATTTCCTGAGCCAGATGAGAATCCCCCCCCCCCCAAAAAAAAAAAACATAAAAAAATGTCTGAAAATGAGAAAATTACCCATGGCTGTCACCTACAGATATAAATTAGCTGTTAGTTTAAGTCAATGAAAATTTAAGTGTAGACCTGCAGCCTGCCATTATGGCCCGATTTAACCCATTTGCTTCCTAGTAAAACTATTTCAGACTGGTCATGATCTTAAACTCAAAGACACAAAAGGTAATTAATAAAATACATGTGATGACTTTAACTTTACTTTAACTGTCTCGCTCCAAGTATCTACTCGATCAGTTGCAAACAACAGGCATTCCCAGGAAGATCATTTGAAGCACTCCTCGGAGGCTGTAATCCAAGGATACCGCTCATTGTTAATATGGAAGGGACGGACAAATCTTTTCCCTGGCTGAGACAGGCCTGCTAGCTTCGGGGTTGGCCGACCCTCTTCACAATGACCAGCTTTTCTTGAAAAGTCAGTGTGGAAAATTGATTTTTTAAAATATCAGCGACCAAATCATTTTCCTTTCCCCTGTCAGCCATTGTGGGTGGAAAAACAGCTATTATATTTAAACAGATACAGTATATTGCAGTTGCTTAAGCAAGTCCTTGCACTGGCATTTCGCTAGCTAGGATCCTCTGCATTGTGGGTGGAGGAGTCTAACCATCCAGTCAAAAGACGTGAAAATGCCGACATTCTCGGATGCCTTCTATGTGTACCCCTGGATGTGCAGAAGACATCTGATTAATTATGTTATTTTAAGAAACTTACGAATACCATGATTCCGTTAAGAGTTTGTCATTGCCCCCCAACCCACCCCACCCCACCCCATACAAAAAAAGGCTGTAAACCTAGGGGAAACACTGAAAATTGTGCATATTCAATATGTTCAATCTGTGGATGT
Organism: Pholidichthys leucotaenia; assembly: GCA_020510985.1. Classification (NCBI taxonomy): domain Eukaryota; kingdom Metazoa; phylum Chordata; class Actinopteri; order Cichliformes; family Pholidichthyidae; genus Pholidichthys; species Pholidichthys leucotaenia. The sequence continues at coordinate 315,834,728 of CM035839.1, read as the reverse complement.
TTTGTTTATGGAACATTAAAGACAACAATGGAAGATGTGGGTTCCTGGTATCAACAGGTGACATGGCAACCGTCCATCTCTTAAGATAAATGTTTTTGTGTAACATTAAACAGGAAAGTGTGAAGCACAAAACAAGTAATCAGATTCTTGAATGGGAACCTGTGAAGGAAGCTTCCCACACAGCTTTACCACAATGGTACTGGGAGCTAAATAATAATAGAACGTGTCAAAATCCTATTGTTACATTTCTAGCATTCAACGTGAAATAGTCCAACTTGTGGCTTCCAAAGAAACGCACTTTCATGACAAGCTAATTGTTGTATATTAATGTCTGACAATATTTGGTTAATGGATATGTATTCCTTTAAACATAAAAATAGAAAAGCAAGTCAAGATGATGTTGCTATAATATCCTTCTGGTGACTCATTGTTCTAATATAATATTATAAGAAAAAGATCACTGCTACAATTACTGACAACAAATTAACAGCCCAGCAATGTCCACATCTGTCATCAAAAACAAAAGCAGATTGCACTTTAATGGGAACTCATTAAAACCAACAATCATGTCACCAATATGATGACAGAATTACACCCACTGTTTAATGACTGAGCAATGCTGTGCAGAGCTATTCTCTTAAAGTGATACACAGAGTGCCTGGCGAACTTATGCCAGAGCCTTCAATGACTGAGCTGGACAGAGGGGAGCGGTAAGACAGCAAACACAATTAACAGGAGGAGGAGGCAGTGAGGGAGAAAGAGAAAACTGAGTGATAAACACAACCCAGGCTGTTAGCTCCCCATTGTCCTGGCCTGAATGTGCTTTTGTTACTGCAGCATGCAGCTTCTGTCCAGTTGCATCTATGACAGTGTACCAAGCGAGCATCACTTCGAAGCCGTGGCCTGACCACAGACGTGAAAGCAGAGTGCAGGTCAAGGTCCACACACAGTCTGAGATGAGCACATTTGTGTCAGCTAGGGACAAAATTGTAGCTTTTTTTATATGAGCCATGACACATGTTAGCAAAGCGACTAACTACAGTTTTATTGGTTTTCTCTGCACCTGACAAAGGCATCCTCAAAACAAGAATATTGGTACCGTTTACAGAAAAGAGACCGGAGTGGTGGCCTCATTGGTTGAGCATCCGTCCCACAACAGGGAGGTCATGGATTCAAATCCTGGCCAGGTCATACCAAAGACCATATAAAAATGGTACTTTCCACCTTCTAGCTTGGTGCTCAGCATAACAGAATGGGGAAAGGAAAGTTAACACACAGAGCTACTAGGGGACTGACCCCCCACCCCCACCCCACTGTAGCTTTCACTACTTACAGTAGCCGTGTGGCCTAGAGTCAGAGAAACGGAGCTAGACGCCACCCCATATACCACATGGTGTCCCACATGCTGTGGAAGGGAATTAAGAATTTAGGAAGCCATCTAATCCCCCATCAGTGCAAATTAATTTCAGCTGGATAAGTCCTGACTGATAGCCTTTAAAAAGGTCTGTGAATATCAGACTGTCACACCACAAAGAACTCATGATGGGTAGAAGTAAAAGAGCTCTCTCTAGACCTTCACAACCTTATTGTTGCACAACATAATGATGGCATTGGTTACAGGCGCATTTCTAAACTGCTGAATGTTCCAGTAAGCACTGATGGAGCCATCATTCGGAAGTGGAAAGAACATCATTTTACCATAAACTGGCCACGACCAGAAGCTCCTCACAAGATTTCTGACAGAGGAGTCAAAAGAATTATCAGAGGAGTTATCCAAGAGTCAAAGACCACTTGTGGAGAGCTCCAGAAAGACCGGGAGTTAGCAGGTACTGCTGTTTCACAGAAAACTATAAGTAATGCATTCAACCAACATGGGCTCTATGCCCGCTCACCTCGCAAGATTCCATTGCTGAAGAAAAAACATGTTGAAGCTCATTTAAAGTTTGCTGCACAACATTTGGGCAAGCCAGTAAAATACTGGGAGAATATAGTTTGGTCAGATGAGACCAAAATTCATCTTTTTGGATGCCACAATACACAGCATGTTTGGAGGAGAAATGGCACTGCACATCCCATCATGGTGTGGAGGTGTTTTCAGCACATGGTAAAGGCAGACTTCTGCCAAGATACTGAAGATGAAACGAGGGTGGATGTTTCAGCAAAATAACGATCCCAAATACATAGCTAAGAAAACTCTCAACTGGCTCCAGAAAAGGAAAATAAAGCTGCTAGAATGGTCCAGTCTGTCAGCTGACCCGAATCCAATTGAAAATCTATGGAACAAACTGAAGATCAGCGTTCATTGAAGACACCCACAGAACCTTCAAGATTTGACAGTTTGTATGGAAGAATGGGCTAAAATCACTCCTTAGCAATGCCTAGTTTCTCCATATAGGAGTCGTCTGGCAGCTGTTATTACCAACAAAGGCTTTTCTACTAAATATTAAAGGAATTTCACCAAGCGTGTTCAAAACTTATTCCCCGTGTCATTACACTTTATTTAAACATAACTTGTTTTGTGAACAGAGTTGCCTTGATTTCTTTGTACGTATGGATTAGTTGGGTTGTTACCAATACCTTGTGAAAATTTCAGGTGAATGGCTCCATCAGAAATATGTTTAATGAGAAAAATGCTGACGTGTTCAATACTTATTTTCCCCATTGTATTGGCATTAATAGGAAAGCTTATTAGAACATCCTTATATTATAGGCTATTGTGTCAAAAACATGCAATTAAAACAATTAACATTCAAAACATGCAACAAACAATACAAACCATGCAAGACGATAAAATGAGAAATGTTGGTGTTCGTTAAAATGAGCCAAGTTAAAACCACATATAGTAAACAGAATTATTAGAAACAAAAGAAACATGCAAAACGGAAGCAAACAATAATATGTACAGTGGGGTAAAAAAGTATTTAGTCAGCCACCAATTGTGCACGTTCTCCCACTTAAAAGATGAGAGAGGTCTCCAATTTTCATCATAGGTATACCTCAACTATGAGAGACAAAATGAGAAAAAAAAATCCAGAAAATCACATTGTCTCATTTTTAAAGAATTTATTTGCAAATTATGGTGAAAAATAAGTATTTGGTCAATAACAAAAGTTCATCTCAGTACTTTGTTATATACCCTTTGTTGGTAATGACAGAGGTCAAACGTTTTCTGTAAGTCTTCACAAGGTTTTCACACACTATTGCTGGTATTTTGGCCCATTCCTCCATGCAGATCTCCTCTAGAGCAGTGATGTTTTGGGGCTGTCGCTGGGCAACACGGACTTTCAACTCCCTCCAAAGATTTTCTATGGGGTTGAGATCTGGAGACTGGCTAGGCCACTCCAGGACCTTGAAATGCTTCTTACGAAGCCACTCCTTCGTTGCCCGGGCGGTATGTTTGGGATCATTGTCATGCTGAAAGACCCAGCCACGTTTCATCTTCAATGCCCTTGCTGATGGAAGGAGGTTTTCACTCAAAATCTCACGATACATGGCCCCATTCATTCTTTCCTTTACACGGATCAGTTGTCCTGGTCCCTTTGCAGAAAAACGGCCCCAAAGCACGATGTTTCCACCCCCATGGTTCATAGTAGGTATGGTGTTCTTTCTCCTCCAAACACAACAAGTTGAGTTTTTACCAAAAAGTTATATTTTGGTTTCATCTGACCATATGACATTCTCCCAATCCTCTTCTGGATCATCCAAATGCTCTCTAGCAAACTTCAGAGGGGCCTGGACATGTACTGGCTTAAGCAGGGGGACATGTCTGGCACTGCAGGATTTGAGTCCCTGGCAGCGTAGTGTGTTACTGATGGTAGCCTTTGTTACTTTGGTCCCAGCTCTCTGCAGGTCATTCACTAGGTCCCCCCGTGTGGTTCTGGGATTTTTGCTCACCGTTCTCGTGATCATTTTGACCCCACGGGGTGAGATCTTGCGTGGATCCCCAGATCGAGGGAGATTATCAGTGGTCTTGTATGTCTTCCATTTTCTAATAATTGCTCCCACAGTTGATTTTTTCACACCAAGCTGCTTACCTATTGCAGATTCAGTCTTCCCAACCTGGTGCAGGTCTACAATTTTGTTTCTGGTGTCCTTTGACAGCTCTTTGGTCTTGGCCATAGTGGAGTTTGGAGTCTGACTGTTTGAGGTTGTGGACAGGTGTCTTTTATACTGATAAGGAGTTCAAACAGGTGCCATTAATACAGGTAACGAGTGGAGGACAGAGGAGCCTCTTAAAGAAGTTGTTACAGGTCTGTGAGAGCCAGAAATCTTGCTTGTTTGTAGGTGACCAAATACTTATTTTCCACCATAATTTGCAAATAAATTCTTTAAAAATCAGACAATTTGATTTTCTGGATATTTTTTTTCTCATTTTGTCTCTCATAGTTGAGGTATACCTATGATGAAAATTGGAGACCTCGCTCATCTTTTAAGTGGGAGAACTTGCACAATTGGTGGCTGACTAAATACTTTTTTTGCCCCACTGTACATAACATAAAACAAGGCAACAATAAACCATGCATGCAGGTACATAAAGACAAACTACGACAGTAACAGGTGGCAACAAGAAGAGTTCAACACAGAAAAACTAAGGGTGCTTTCACACCTACAGGCTTTAGTTCGTTTCAATCAAACTTAAGTTCGCTTTCTCCGTTAGTGCGGTTCGTTTTGTCTGGTGAGAACACTGTAATCACACTCAGGTGAGCACCAAAGGAACTGTACTGAGACCTCCTGAAGGCGGCAGTCTCGATTCGAATCAACTGGTGAACTCTGGTGCGGACCTGCAGGTGAGAAAGGGACTGTACTAAAACAGGACCAGCGGCAAACGGTAGAACATTTTATGCCACTGTTATGTGTGTTTTAAACCTGCTCGTTTGCAATAACTCGCTGCCATCCGTTTCAAAGTGAAATGCCGGTTCCACGTTGTCAACGCCATGAAGGGCTTAAATGACATTAACAGCCGGTTTAACTCTGGGTTATCTTAGCGACTTTGAGCCTTTAGTGGTATGCTGACTTGGCCTTTTTATACAAAGCTGGACTCTTCAACACTTGAGACTTTTAATTGGAACAGCAACCCCTTGAAGACAAAGCCAAAGCAAAATTTTTAATATTTTGTATGGAATCTTGTCCATCCCATGAGTGGTACTTGGAATGTTTGAGTGCAGGTGATCTGCAGGCAGAACTTCATTAAGGAATCCAAAGATTTTTATTCTTAAATGCTCCCAGTTGTAATCAGATTGATTGTTTTTGTTCAAGTCTTAATTAAGTTGGTTGCAAATACTCTGCTTGTTTGAATTAAGATCTAAATGCGATCAAATGAAATTGTATGTCAAATTGTATGTCGGGCGGTGCGGTGGCGCAGTGGTTAGCACTGCACCTGCACAGCAACTCACCCTTGGCCATGGGATCCCTGGTTCAATCCCAGCCCCTGACCAACAGTGATCTGTGTGGAGTTTGCATGTTCTCCCTGTATCTGCGTGGGTTTACCCGGGATTTCTCCGGTTTCCTCCCACAGGCCAAAAACATGCAGGTTAGGTTAATTGGAGACTCTAAAGTGGCCCTAGGTGTGAATGTGTGTGTGAATGGTTAAGGGATAGCGCCGTAACGTGGATGCTTCATCCATCCAGGTGGATGCCCTCAATTTCCCCTCTGGGGATCAATAAAGTATACAAAATCAAATCAAATCAAATGGCATATTGTATGATATAGTGTAGTTAGAAATGTACTTTAAGTCAGTTAACATTATTCTTAAAATGCTGTTTTAAAAACTCAAAGCAATCAGAAAGTGGCCATAAGGACTGGAAGAGAAGCGGGGGAAAAAAGAAAATCAGCAAAATTTAAAACAATGTGTCGTGGGTTTAAGTTTCTCCTGAAGTTTGTTTCCTGAAATTGTGACTTAGATTAACCACTTGCACTCCGTTGTTCCGTGGGCGGGCAAGTCTCTGCGTTCTAGGGCGCACGAGAGTGCACTCGTGCGCCCTCGTGCGTATGACGCATGATAAGGATATTGATGGTGGTGGTGTAGGTGGTGTGGCCTCCAAGCGCCACTGAAAAAAAAATCTGCAAACACAGCCGCGAACAGATTAGTTCATCTGATTGACCTCTCATTCGACTAATAAGAGCCTTGAATTGGGTTTCTGAAACCTTGAAGAACCAATGAATGAAAACCTAGGAAGGAGGACCCGCCTCCCAACGCTTTGAATGCAGTGAGCCAATTGAAGCAGAGAAGTTCGTGAGCTGTTTTTTTTTTTAAGGCTGGGTGAAGATTGGCTGCTGCAGCGGATCAAAAAAGGACACAGGAAGAGCTCCACAGACCCAGCAGCATGGAGACCATCCACAAATGCAACCTGTGTGACAGGGAGTGCCATTCGTGGATCGGCATGTTCGGCCACAGGCGGTGCTTGTTTTGTATTGGTTTCAGCAGAGTAGACGTTATGATTTCTTCCATGGTCATTATAGACCGACGGAGGCTGACGACAAAGGCTGAGTGAAACACACGCCTTCACCAGTCTTTTTTTAATTACTACTGTTATTTGTTTCGAAAAATCGTTCGCCAAAAACCGCAATCATGGAAGCACAAAACCGCAATAATGGAATTATGTTTTGATCGAGTCGCGAGACCAGAACCAGAGCGGACCAGCATCGCGTTCGTCTGACAATGAGGAAGACAAGTTCGCCAAGACTCCGCTGTGAAGAGGTAAGGTGTTATTAGCTAAATTATTCTCTATCCCTGAAAATTGTAATCCAAAATGACTTTTGACCGATCAGTAAATTACAGCTGTGCGGTTCACGAAGTCTGAAGTTCGTGCGCCGCGGTACAAGGGGTTGCTCGCAGTGTACAGGCTGTGAACGCCCCCCCACCCCCGCTATTCTTCTGCAGCGAGGGGGGGGGAGCCGCGGTGACTGCACTGCTGTCCTACATCACCACATAAGGCTAATCCGTTGTGTAGCGATGGCTAAAGTCCATCCTCTGTAGCGAGCGGGGGGGGACAACCCCCCCACACACACACACACAGAGTAGCGAGGGGGGGGGGGGAGCCTCATGTAGCAAGGGCTGAACTCTGTCCTTGATAGTGAGGGGGGGGGGGACGACCCCCCCCACACACACACACACACAGACACAGCCCTGAGTGTAACCTTTCCTTTGAGCCTAAAATGAAGCTTCTACATTGAATCATTCAAAAGTTACGGACGTTTTTCCAAACTGTGCCATTTGGCACAATTTGGCACAGTTCCAAAACGCCTGGGAACAGCCTGAGAACAAAGCTGTGTAAAATATTCATTTTTTGTGGTATTGTTACCAAATTTGGATCTCAGCTGGATAACACTTGGTTCTACATTTCTGTTGCATTTTCCAGCCGGATCGGACAGCTGTGTGTTATTTACAAGCATTTGTATCCAAAAAAACAGTGTCCAAATTTTTTTTCTTCAAGTTCAGTATGTTTAGATGACTGTAACTCAGTGGCCGGAGCACGTAGAGAGATTATGGTTTTTTTTGCCAAAAAATTCAAAGTGTTTTCTTTTAAATGAGACCAACCCCATGAAGATGCTGCAAAGGGTTGAAGAACAGCTTTCGATTTACTTTGGGCACGTTATTTTTTGGCATTTTTAGGAAAACTGCCCGGAGTGCAAGTGGTTAACCGTTATAATTTATTAAGTGACTCCATGAAACACTCATGGCTGCTCTGTTCATTCACAGACCAGAAAATTCACGCCGTTACCCTGTTAAAGGGAATCTTCATTCTTTTGCATGTCCTTTTGTTGTTAAAATTGTGTTAACAGGTCTGAGGAGTTGTTAGTTCCTGTCCAGCAGGTCAGTTGGTGGGGGGGGGGGATCAGTGCTGCTGATAAAGCCACGTCACCCTTTAACCCTTTGGTTTCCATCTCAGCAGCAGCTCTGTTTGAATTGTCCTCAGAAGGGAACATGTATATCGACAGAGGTGTGAAGTTTGTCCCAGCTGTTCCCACTGATGTCATGGGGGGTGATCTGTTGGGTGTCATGTGTTTACTTTTCCTGGGTGAACTGGATTATTTCTGCTGCTGGGGATCACCTATTCCCCTTCTTCTCCTTTTCCCTGCTGATTAATGGAGATTTGCAGAATTTAACACCTCCGAACACAACCACTTAGTTCCTCCTCACGGCTGTCTTAAAAAAAAAAAAAAAATGGCCAACACACGCCAATTTATCATATCCTTTTTCATGTAAATTAGAAACATTCTTTTATAAATGTGAGGATTTTTGTCATAAATTTGCAGGATTTTCCTGCAGAGTTACAGCCATTTTACTCAGAAATGTGCAGCTTCTTACTTGAAAATTTACAGCTTTTTACTATTCATAATTTCGCAGCTTTTTCCTCATGAATTTAGAACTTTTCTTACTCTTGAAATTGCAGTTTAAAATAAAAAGCTTAAACTTGCAGCACTTTACTCAAATCTTAGATCTGCAGCGTTTTTAGGTTGTAAACTGTTGGAAATTTACACCTTTTTTTGTCTTTTTGCTAAAGTTGCAGCTTTTTACCCATAAAATTGCACTTTTTTGGTCAGAAATTGGCAGCTTTTAACTGAGAATTACATCCCCCCCCTTTATTTTTGTCAGGTCAGGCATTGGCTTGCTTGCTACTGGATAACCATGACAACTGGTACTACCTGTCTCATGGGTCGGGCCGTCGGCGACTCAACCGGCATCCCCCCCTTCCGAGGGTGTGGAGGGTGAAACAGGGCATCCTGGCAGAACTAAAAACAATATCTGTCACAGGTCTGTGGTGGACCACTCTCAGTTACACAGGGTGAGACTGGACATCCTAGCAGATAACCACATCTGCCACAAGGTCTGTGGTGGACTGTGCCAGTCGGTGCATTGTGACATGCACTACACAAAGAGCAGAGATAAACAAACCTATCGTCTGGTCAGTCACTGCAACAGATACTGGAGTCAGTTTGTCTTGGCTTGCCCTTGCCACTGATATTACCTTTATCTGCCAAGAATGTGCTGCTGGGACTTCCGGTTATGGCGGCCACGTAGGAAGACGTGTTTCACACTGCTCTGCTCCTAAAAATAAAAAGTTTGCTTAAACTCTCTTAATTGGAACAAAAACCCATCCCAGCGTTTAGGCACGGATATGGTAAAGACAAAGGCTGGGAAATTAGGTGGCGGAAAAAGCAATTCGACGAAACAATCCAAGCTAACGGACTTCCACGCTTGAGGCGAAGCAGAAAAAACTCTAGAGACTATGGTGGAGGATGTAGCCAGCGGCGGAGCGGGAACTGCTGAAGAGGGAACAAATGCAGTGCTCACTGCCATCAACTCCATGAGAGCAGAGTTTTCGTCTAAATTTGATGGGATTATAGCAGCGATAGAAGGAATGAGAAAGGAAATAAGCGACTGTATGGAACGAGTATCGCAGGCGGAGCTCCGAATTTCAAGCGCTGAAGATGACGTCACCAGCCTACAATCAAAGGTGCAAACACTGGAATTAAAATGGAAACGTCTGGAAGATAACGTCCTGGACTTGGAATCACGCTCGCGACGGAATAATTTGAGGCTGGTGGGCCTTCTGGAGGGAGCGGAGGGACAGGGCCCATGTTCCTTTTTGGAAAAGTGGATTCCAGAAGCGCTGAACAACGCGGACCTGCAGTCATCGGTCATCTTAGAGAGCGCTCACCGAATTGGCCCACCGAGAGATAATAAGACACCACCGAGGACGCTGATTATGAAGTTCCTCAGCTACAGAGACAAGATGACGGTCACCAACGCGGCGCGAGCTAAAGGGGAAATTAAATACCAGGATCAACAGGTGCGGTTCTACCCAGATTTGGCCACAGGAATTCAACAATTAAGGAAACAGTTTGACCCCGCCCGTAAAGAGCTGCGCAACCTCGGGATTCGTCATGGAGCGATTCACCCGGCAAGACTGCTGGTCACATATAAGGGGAGAACCCACATCTTCAAGACCCCTCAAGAGGTGCAGGAGCTCATTAAGCAGATCCAAAAGGAGACTGGTGGGAGCTAAGCATGAACATGACAAAGGTAGAACTTTTAAGCATTTGTACAGGCATCTGATTGATCTGAAACATATAACATGTCTACAAAATATAGACTGTATTAAAAAAAAAAAAGCTATGATGTACAAAGTTGCTATAAAACTTTGAAGTTATGTTGAAAAAACTACAGAAGAGAGTTAATGTCATTAAAAATAGTAGTAGAGTCAGGGTGATTGAGAGGAGAAAGAGAGTGGTTTGACTGATCCTCGCAGGTGTGGAACAGTCACTAGCTATAACGGGAGACGGAATTTTTTTGATTTTGGGAATTACCACAAATGTGGGGAAAGGGAATTTGTTTGTGTAGTTTGTAGGATGAATGTTCAATCATCCATGTTTTTGCTTCTCTGTATGAGCATGTTCATATTGCAAGGTAATCTCAAACTCCTTATTGATCATAGATCAAAGCGTTAATCTTAATTTAACTTCATGGAATTGCAGAGGTCTACAAAATCTAAAAAAAACTTAAACAAGTTATGAATAAAATAAAAGATATAGATTCAAAAATTGTATTTTTACAAGAAACTCATCTAATAGAGGAGGATGTAAAAAGAATTAGGAGAAGATGGCAAGGTAACGTGTTCACCTCATCATTTTCATCCTGAGCTAGGGGAGTTATGATTCTCATACACAAAACAGTCCCATTTCAAGTGAAAAATGTAACTGGAGACAAATTTGGAAGATATCTAATCATCCAAGGATCTTTATTAGAAAATATAAATCTGGTGAACTTATACGGCCCCAATATTAATGATCAAAACTTCTTTGTCAATTTATTCCTTACTTTATCATCACTTACAGGGCAACATATAATAGCAGGGGATTTTAATTGTACATTGAATCCCAGTATAGATAGGTCAACAGGACTGGACTGTACGCACAATGGATGCAGGATGACCATTAATGAAAGAATTGAGATTGCTAGATATATGGAGAGAAATGAAACCACAAGTCAAAGCCTATTCTTGTTATTCTAATACCTATAAGACATTCTCACGTATTGACTACTTTTTGATCTCTACAGAATTAAGGTCCAAGATTCAAAACTGTTTCTATTATAACATTGTGATCTCTGATCATGCACCCTGCTGTCTAATATATGTAGATAAGAAATTGACAAAGGATCCAGGTAGGTGGCATTTTCAGCATAAATGGCTTCAGGATGAGGAATTTGTTAAGTACATAGAAAAACAGATAGATGAGTTCTTTGATATTAATACTACACAAACAACGGCATGTATAAAGTGGGAGGCTTTTAAAGCTTTTATTAGGGGGCATATTATTAGTTATACAGGTTCAAAATCTAAGAAGACTCGAGAGGAGAGAGTCCAATTGGAACGTAAAATAAAAATTCTTCAAGAAAAGGTGTATGCAGGAAGTAACCCAAAGTTAGAGAACGAATTACTGATTCTGAGAGCTGAATATGATAAAAAAAAAAATCAGCGAATAGAGCTGCCTCGAGTCTTCTAAGATTGAAGCAAACTTTTTATGAACAAGGTGAAAAATCAGAAAAATTATTGGCATGGCAGATTAAACAATTAGAATCTAAAACACCAATTACCAGTATTATAAGTAACGGACAGGTAGTTATAGATCCTTTAGAAATTAATAGTGGTTAAGACAGATGTTAACAAACCTTCCACTAGAAAGAATAACATACATACTGAAATCAAAGGAAATTGTGTTTGAGAATATATGGAGACCTTTCATTGATTATGTAAAGAATTTAAACATAACTTTTGAAGAAGAAGGTGAATGATGTGTGTGGACCTTGTAAATTCCAAACTGGTGAATGTATAATATGTATACTTATGTAATGGTTTGCCTAGACTAAACAGAGGAGCATTGTTGAAGACTTGTTCTTGTTAGTGGTTGTCGGTGTTTTTAGTACTTTTTTTAAAATTACTTTAGTGTTAGTGTTTGATTGTTTGTGTTATGTTTGTAAAAAAAAAAAGGTTCAATAAAAAATATTGTGGAAAAAAAAACATACCAGATACATGCACAAAATGTATGGAAAGTAAAGGAACCCTATTTCATTGTTTATGGGAATGTAGAAAAATTAGAATGTTTTGGGAAGAGGTGAGGGTAACAATTGAAAAAATAATTTCAAAACAATTCACATTGAACCCTAAACTGTTTTCGTTGGGTCTGTATCCAGAAAAGCATAACTTTACTAAGTGTGAAAGAGCATTCATAGACCTCAGTTTGCTTAATGCCAAAAAATGTATTGCACTACTGTGGAAAAAGACTCATAGACCAGATGTGACTCAGTGGTTAAGACAGATGTTAACAAACCTTCCACTAGAAAGAATAACATACATACTGAAATCAAAGGAAAATGTGTTTGAGAATATATGGAGACCTTTCATTGATTATGTAAAGAAATTAAACATAACTTCTGAAGAAGAAGGTGAATGATGTGTGTGGACCTTGTAAATTCCAAATTGGTGAATGTATAATATGTATACTTATGTAATGGATTGCCTAGACTAAACAGAGGAGCATTGTTGATGACTTGCCTTTGTTAGTGGTTGTTGGTGTTTTTAGTACATTTTTTTTTCTTTTCTTGTAGTTAGGGTTTTTTTTTATTATTTTTAAATTACTTTAGTGTTAGTGTTTGATTGCGTGTGTCATGTTTGTAAAAAAAAAAAAAAAAAGGTTCAATAAAAAATATTGTGGAAAAAAAAAGAAAAAAAAGAATGCATACAGGAGGAAGGTGGAGGGCTTCCTCACAGACAACAACCCCCGACAGATGTGGAGAGGCATCCAGGCCCTCACCAACTACAGGGGCCAGTGCCCCCCATCAGCAGACAGCAGTCTCACACTGGCAGAGGAGCTTAACAGCTTCTTCGCCCCGGTTCCTGGGCACCCACATCTCCTCTGACTTCTCCTGGACTGTCAACACCAAGGCCCTGGTGAAGAAAGCCCAGCAGCGGCTGCACTTCCTCCGTGTCCTGAAGAACAACCTGGACCAGAAGCTGTTGGCGGCCTTCTACCGCTGCTCAGTGGAGAGTGTGCTCACCTACTGTCTGGGTGTGTGGTATGCCGGCTCCACGGCCAAAAACAGGAAGGCTGTGTAGAGGGTCATCAACACCACCCAAAAAATTACCAGCAGCCCTATGCCCTCGCTGGAGGACATCTCCAAATCCTTCTGTCTCAGAAAGATCAAGGCCATCACAGAAGACCCCGCACAACACCTGTTTGACCTGCTCCCCTCTGAACAACGGTTCAGATCAACCAGGTCCCACACCTCCAGACTGACAAACAGCGTCTTCCCCTAGGCCATCCGGACTGCAAACAGTCAGAGGCCCCACCCCCTCCCTCCGAACGCTCACATGCACAGAACTGAGGACCTTTTTAATTATCATAATAACACACCTGTCTTTGCTCTCCGCACTTTCATGTACATTGACCCATCTGCGAAACCACTACCATTCCTGTGTATATTTTCCATAATCCTTGAGCCATATTATTCAAGCGTTTGTTCTGCACTCCACATTCTTTATGTACATACAGTAGTTCCATCTGTGAAGCCACTACCATACCTGTGGGCTATTTTTATTTTAGACATAGGTTTAATTGTGTATTCTGTAACTGTGTTTTATCAAATCCTTCCCTCTTACTTTATTGTGCAGTAGCCTGGTGGAGCACCCACAATTTCATTGTACTGTACAACTGTACAATGACAAAGCCTATTCTATTCTATTTTGGTTTGAGGTAATTAAAATAATCTCTAATTGAAGTCAACCTCCTTGCAGCTATTAATCAAGTCAGCCAAATAATTTTCTTTACAATTCACCTCTATTGCTACAGTGTGCACAGCATAAAATGCATCACTGACCCAGATACAGACCCAGGCCAAGAACCAGAGGGCTAAACCCACTCCATCCTGCCCCCGAGCCCTCCCATATGCTGCAAGCCTCTCAACCTTAGGCACGTCTTCATTTTTAGAGGGCCTGTGTAACACCACCCCAAGTAGCACATCACTTATTATCCAAATTCCTGCAACACAAAAAAACTGTACTAAATAATGTGCTGTGAGTGAAAGGAGTTGTGTTTGTGTTTTTATTGTGTAACTGGTTAACTTGACTGTTTCCTGTCTCACATTTCCTCCCCTCCTTTGCCAAAGAAGGATGGCCCTGCGGCACTCTAGCCTACATTTGAGAGGCTACACATGTATAATTAATATTTGTCATGGGCAACCGATGATGTGGTAAGAGAACCAATGAGGAAGAAGGAAAGCAAGACTATGATTAATAAAAGTAATAAGATCTTCGAGGGTCATAGAAAATGAAAGGAGTCATCAGTACAGACTGAGAGAACGGCTGATGAACAATGAAAGTCACTACTGCCTGCATGTGTAATATTTTGAACTAGAGGGCACTCAGAGAACGCATACCTCCGCCAAGGCTCCATCCCTCCCTACTGTTCCTTTGTCCGTCCATATCGCCATTCATCTGTACATTGCAAGATAGGGCTTTGGTGGAGGTATGCACTCACGGATCACCTCCAACATCTCATCAGTTCATCTTTGGGCCAAGAGCCACCTCTGGTGAAAATTTCATCCAAATCCATCCAGTACTTTTGGAGTATTGTTGCTAACACTCTGTGAGAAGATAAGAGCTTTGGTGGAGGTATGCATTTTGAGCATCACCAAAATCTAATCATGTGTTCTGTGTGCCATTACACACACACACACACACACACACACACACACACACACACACACACACACACACACACACACACACACACACACACACACACACCTTTCCTGAAAATTTTAATGAAAGGTACTATATAAATGAATGAATCTTTATTTTGGATAGATTAGATTAAAAAGAAAGGAACAGAACAATATACAAGGAAAAAATGCAATCCATTATTATTATTTTATTATTATAATTAATAATAGACAGAAACAACAGCAAAAACAATATGACTACATTATATGACTACATAATAACAACAACAACAACAACACTGTCATAATTGTATTGACCATACATTGGGGCTGGGCAATTCCACCATAAATCAACATCATGGTTTACTGAATCTTTCAAGTCGGTTTTCGGGGGGGGGGGGGTCCCTCCTCTCTTCTCCTTTACAGTTTACTGACAAGGTTAGATAGATAGATAGATAGATAGTTTATTTCGAACACAAAAAATATAACAAAAAACAAGCAAATAGCAAATGCAATAAAGTTACAGTATACACTGTTCGAAAGGGAGAAGGAAGAAGTGAACACTTATTAATTCCAACTCCTCTTTTCCATCGATACACCCATGTGGATTTTATACAAATTACTACCTTTAATACCCCAAGTAAACAATTTACTGTATTTTTTACAGATCGACATTAACACCTGTCCATTCTAACATACAATGAAGTCTATATTTCAAAACCAGTCTCAAACGACACAGATACACACAGTGCTGTCCCACCCACCATTCCTTAGTGTCCCATAATGTCCCAGAGTGAACATAATGAATCGTACACATAAATTCTACCCTTCTAACATATATCCTTTCAACAAATGGTGCTTATACCTCTTTTTAAATTGATTTCTGTTTGTACATAGTTTCAGTTCCGGCTCCAGACTGTTCCACAAATCCACCCCACAGACAGATATGCACATACTTTTCTTGGTTGTACGTATCTTGGGTTTTGTGAAGTTTAAGTCTCCTCTCAAATTATGATCATTGTCTCTTTTTTTAAATATTTTTTGTATATTAGTTGGGAGTTGATTGTTAATTGCCCTGTACATTACTTGTGCTGTCTTAAATTTAACTAAATCGATGAACTTTATGGCATGTGACTTCAAGAACAACGAATTGGTATGGTCTCTATATCCTGCATTGTAGGTTCATAATTATGAAGCAATATTACACAACAGTGTGGTATCATACCATTTTTTTTTGCAGTTAACTACAACTTCACATAATATCCATATTATCTACCACAACAAACTTGTAAAAAATATTACCATGACAAAGGCACAAACGCTCACGTGGAACACCAACAGATGAGGACATGCTCTTCCAAGCGTTTGCTTTCAAATTTTGATCATGATACCCTTTTAGTGTCAGATCAAAGAGTAGCGGATTGTTTGAGGCAGCAAATTTCAGCCTCTCTACTGTCCGTCACCTATCGTTCTCGTCTTTTTGTACCGGCATCCTATGTTCCGCCCTTCCTTAATTCTGATTGGCTGCTCAGAAAGGTCTGACATTGACCACCGCAGCTGTACAGTAGTCTGACAAGTTGAACTTTTTTCAGCCCTGAGCACCAGGACAAAAAAGCAGCCACTACTCAAAGTGTTTCAGCACCAAGGGCAATCAGCGCTATAAATGCTGGACTACACAGAGAATGAATAGAAAATAAGTCACCCAGAGCAAAAAATACAAGTTTGGTGGACACTTCCCTCAATACTTTTGCTGCAGTGTTTGGCTTCCAGGTTTCCGAGGCGCATGGCCTTATTGCATGGCCATGCACGTAACTCAGTGGACACGTCTTAAAGGGACATTGCATGAAAAGTACCAGATTAATATTCATTCATACATTCATTCATCTTCTTCCGCTTAATCCTTTTCGGATGGCGGGGGGGCTGGAGCCTATCCTAGCATCTTTGGGCGAGAGGCAGGGTACACCTTGGACAGATCGCCAGTCCATTGCAGGGCCAACACAGAGAGACAGACAACCATTCACTCTCACAGTCATACCTAAGGACAATTTAGAATCCCCAGTTTTGATGCCAATTAACCTAACTTGCATGTTTTTGGCATGTGGGAGGAAACCGGAGAAATCCCGGAGTAAACCCACGCAGACACGGGGAGAACATGCAAACTCCACACAGATCACTGTTGGTCAGGGGCTGGGATCGAACCCAGGATCCCCCGGCCAAGGGTGAGTTGCTGTGCTGCCGCAGTGCTAACCACTCCGCCACCGCGCCGCCCCACCAGATTAATATATAAAATAATATTCAAAAAAAAATTACTGCATCCACAGCTTGATCCGAATCACCACCAAAATCTAATTATCTGTTTCCCGTGCCATGACACACCGTTCCTAAAAATTTCATCAAACTCTGTTCATAACTTTTTGAGTTATGTTGCTAATAGACAAAGCAACCAATCAACTGACAAACCAACGCCACTAAAAACCATTACCTCCATCCTCCCTTGGCGGAGATAATAATGGAGCAAATGAACTGTTCAGAACTTTGCTATCATAAACTTTCAGGTCAGCACATGTAATCTCAAATGCAAAACAGCAAGTGTCTCTTATTCATTTGCTCCTGCCACATTCATCCTTTCAGCCAACATGGAGGGGTAAAAAAAAAAAAAAATTCAGCTTTACAAGGCTGTTTGTCATTTGGTAATTGCCTGGGTGCTGCAGCTGTAAGGAAACTGGCAGTCGGTAAAGCTTAAGGGAGTCACCAGGGGTTTGGTTACATTTTCATTACGTTCATTATCTTTTCAGAAGGCCAGCTGCCTCACTTTTGTGACTGCATTTAAAACTGTAACAACTGTGAATAGCTCAAGCAGAGTGATCCTAGAGGCCCTTGCATTTGGTGCTGGTGAACAGTTCACAGAATGTGTTAAGACAGTCCCACATTTGACAAAATATAATTTTTATATCATCTTTAATCTCACTCTGCTCTTGAGTCATTCCACAATTAAGCTTTCTTTATGTAACCAATGAAAACACATTTTTATACCTCGGTGAAACAGAGGCATATCTACTAACTAACTAACTAACCTGCACTTATATAGCGCTTTTCTAGTCACAAAGACCACTCAAAGCGCTTTCATTAATACTAACCCTCTATTCTAAGGGCCTATAGGAAACAAATATCTAGGGACAATTTAGAACAGCCAATTAACCTAACATGCATGTTTTTGGCATGTGGGAGGAAACCGGAGAAATCCCGGAGTAAACCCACGCAACACGGGGAGAACATGCAAACTCCACACAGATCACTGTTGGTCGGGGGCTGGGATCGAACCCACGATCCCACGATCCCCACAATCCCCCGGCCAAGGATAAACTGTGCTGCCGCAGTGCTAACCACTGCGCCACCGTGCAGCCCATATGGTAATCAATTAATGCGTCTGTGTGTGGATGTGTGTATCTGTCCGTCTGTCCGCCTCTCTGTTTCAGTTCACCCAGTCAAAATTAAGTGGAAATAAAGGCTTGTATCTAGGGCTGTAGCGGTAGAGGAGTTTCCCCTGCGGTGACGGTGGACAGTAGGGGTGGGTTCAAAAGATCGATATATCGATATAGATCGATCCACGTTTGACTGAGCCGATATCGATCCACAAAATCTGCGGATCGATCTTTTAATATAATATTAATATTTTAATATAATATTTTTACGTTTGTAAATGTCTGCTGAGTATAATCGGGTCGAAACCGGGTCAGTGAGCCAGGAACAATGGCCGAGAACCATAAACAACCGACGCGCTAACGGAGCTAGCAAGCTAACGGATATGCTAGTTCTTCTTCTGTGGTGTTAAAACGGTTCTCATCCGGCAAGAGTTCCCTGCCGCGCGTAAACACGAAAGACGTGTGCACGCGCGGCAGGGACGTTAAGAGACGTGCGTGTCTCTTAATTTAGCAACAAAAATCACCATAAAGACTGTCCTCAACAGCTTCTGAATATTTTTCATAAAGCGGGGATAAACGGACTTTTACTCCGTGCAGCGCTGTGTTGGAACATAAAGTTGACGACTAATAAACGGAAAATGCGCAGAGACTGAAACCCGTGAAGCAGAGGGAGACTTGGAGCTGCTGAGACTGTAAGTATAATATCATTTGTTTGTTTTAACATTTATGTCGTCAATTAATAATTTATCTGGCATGATGGTGGTTTCTTTTACAAACTATGGACACAGACAGAACTGTTGGTTAAGCACTGTGAATAAATGCAGAATTAAGGTATATTTTATGAGATTATGGACTTTTGCCACTTAAGTAAGAGATGTGAAGAGAATAAACCACAATAAAATTAATAAAGGCTGCAGTACAACAAGCTATTTTTACTCAGTAGAACTAAATTGAAATGAACAAACCTTCTCATTGAAACCCTTTTCAAACATTGAAAGTTAATTTGTAGTTAAAATATATATATTAAAAAAACCTTAAATTATCAAACCCTACTGTGGTGTGGGGATCTAAAAATATGAATGTTAATTTTACTGTGAAATCTATTCCTTTTATCTGCTTTCAGATGTGTGAAGACTGGAAGCTTCATCCTCACTGAGACCTTCTGAAGGTCAGAGGTCGTCAGTGGAGGAACCACCCCTGCTTCATGTGGATTTCAGCACAGAAGAAGACCTTCAAATTCAAGATTCAAGGAGGTGCTGCCGTCATTTTCTCCACACTAACATGCATTCAATGCAATTTAGTTGTTGTAATGACAAATTCTTTTATTTCTTTTTTTTAAGTTCTCAGCAAGAACACAATATTGGTCATTTTTTTTTACAATTTTACTGAGCATTTAATTCTAAATAAATCACTGTTTAACAGGAAATTTTTGGCAATCCTGTGCTTTTCTTGTGGTGTTACATAGAATAGCATCACTGTAAACTATGGCAAAAGCAGCTGCTTTTAAATCTGTACTTCCTCACACAACTTTTGAGTGAAAAAAAACTCTAAAAGTGCCATAACTTTTTGGAAAAGCTCCCACAAATCCAGGCTTTTTGGGCCACAACAATCACAAAAACAGCTGACAAAATCCTGGAGGGACTGAAATACAGTGAGATTATGTCTGCATGGTTCATGCATTGAATTTGTTTACTTACTCTGGGTGGTGAACTTGACACGACACACCCTTTGCACTAAAGAAAGCACCTGTGAGCACTTTATGAAATGATAAGTTAAATAATAAAAAATGCATTATTGTAACTGATTTTGGGTCAGTTCTATATGTGATAATTTATGTATTAACAAAGTTAGAAGATTTTTGGTACAATTTGCAGCATTAGGTCTCAAAGATTTTTGTTTCATGGGATGTAAAATGGCTATTAAAATGGTAATTCCCCAGATCGAATCAGGATCGAATCGAAATCGAATCGATTCAGAATCTCAAGAATCGGAATCGAATCGATTCTGGAAATTAGGGATCGTTCCCAGCCCTAGTGGACAGCTCAACACTGCAGTATGCAGTATTATTGCAAATGTTTTTCGGACCCTGTGGTCTCCTAATTTAAACACAGGGTTCATAATTTATGTGGCAAATGATGGAAGCTCACCCTTGGCCGGGGGATCCTGGGCTCGATCCCAGCCCCCGACCAACAGTGAACTGTGCGGAGTTTGCATGTTCTCCCCGTTTCTGCGTGGGTTTACTCCGGGATTTCTCCGGTTTCCTCCCACATGCCAAAAACATGCAAGTTGGGTTAATTGGCATCAAACTGGGGATTCTAAATTGTCCTTAGGTATGACTGTGAGAGTGAATGGTTGTCTGTCTCTCTGTGTTGGCCCTGCGATGGACTGGCGATCTGTCCAGGGTGTACCCTGCCTCTCACCCAAAGATGCTGGGATAGGCTCCAGCCCCCCCGCGACCCGAAAAGGATTAAGTGGAAGAAGATGAATGAATGAATGATGGAAGCTGTGTGTTGAGAAAGTCCCTGCAGCTCCGCTGTCAGTTTGTGTGCGGAGCTCAGGTCTTGCTACAGTCATGAGCTGCTGATTCTATTTAAAAAAAAAACAAAAAAAACAAACTTGGATTGTTTTCATAAAGCAGTAGCAGTAACTCCAGCATTTCAACTAGGGTGTGTGGACTGGTTGGAGAGAGCGGTGACGTTCAGCTTATTTAAACAGGACAGACACACAGCCACAGGCAATCACACCAAAAAAAGAAAAATCACACACTTTATGCAGTTTCAATGGTCTACGAATTTGGTTTATTAGTAGAGTATTAATGGGTACATTTTGTTTTGACCCTACAAAAGTGGCAGTTTTTAAAACATTATAGGCTATGCTTTAATGCTGACCACAAGAGAGACTCAATATGGTGCGTATGGAGAACAACCATATGTGAGACAACCATGGAGAACAATGACTTTTTTATTTATTTATTTTTTTTATTTACAAATGGTAACAGTGTGGCGGTTCGGTTAACCCCCACAACAGATAAGGACACTCAGCTCTCTTGTCTCTGTTCTTCCCGCTGCACTACTGAGATGCAATGTGCCATTGATGTATTTGTGATGCAAACATGCATGTATTGTGATGTAATGCGCCATTCTCGTATAGTGTTCATGCATCTTGTCCTTACTGTGCTTCTTCTGAGCATCTTACATATGTAGGTGTGCTTTGATGTAAATCCCCACAAACAGACTGGTCAAACACAGCACTCGGCTAGAGCAAATAACAGAACAGGAAATGTGTATTAATGTCTACAGGCAGACTCGTTTCGTCTGGCTCACCTCTGTAATGTTAATGTTGCCTTTCATGCAAATGTCTCATGCCTGTCCTGTTATCTGTTTGATCAGACCAACTGCTGTGAATGCTTTGATGTATTGTTGTAGTTGGGTGTATATATACTGCATTGTAACCATTTTTTTTTTTTTTTTGTTACTTATTTGTACCCGTAGGTAGACTTGGTTTGCAGTTTGGTGACAAGCCACCGGCTGCTGGTCGCTGCGTGTGCGAGCGCCCTAAACCTACATGTTTTTGGTGTGCGGGAGGAAACCGGAGAAATTCCAGAGTAAACCCGCGCAACACGGGGAGAACATGCAAACTCCACACAGCTCACTGTTGGTCGGGGGCTGGGATCGAACCCACGATCTCATGATCCCCGCGGTCCCCCGGCCGAGGGTAAAACTGTGCTGTCACAGTGCTAAACCACTGCGCCACCGTGCAGCCACCGTGCAGCCCCCAACCATGCTCTCATCCTCTCTCAATCTGACTTCAACCTCTGCTGCAGGACACAGACTTTGTGTCCCTCCTTCTCTGAGAGCCGTGGGCTCGCTCTCGGCGCTCATGCACGGCGCCGGGAGCGGAGCTTGTGACGGCGGTATGATAATAAAACTTCCTTAAAACCTCCAACAACGCCGCTTTATTTCTTGCCGCCGCAACAGGCTAAATATAAACTGCCAAAAAAAGCAACGCACTGTGTTTATACTGATTTTTTTAAACTGTTTCCGTAAAACTGCAGAATACATACAGGTACATCTCAAAAAATTAGAATATCATGAAAAAGTTCAATATTTTTTGTCACTTATTTCAGAAAGTGAAACCCATATATTATATAGATTCATTACACAGAGAGTGATATATTATACACCAACACCAGCAGGTGACATGGTTCCTCAAATCATCACTGACTGTGGAAACTTCACACTAAACCTCAGGCAACTTAGATTCTGTGCCTCTCCACTCTTTCTCCAGAGTCTGGGACTTTGATTTCCAAATGAAATGCAAAAATTTATTTTTATCTGAACAGAGGTCATCTGCTGGTGTTTGTCCACTGTGTTTTATCAAGCCCAAAGTCAGCGCAGTCGTCTACCAGGAAATTTTAGAGTACTTCATGCTTCCCTCTGCTGACAAGCTTTATGGAGAAGCTGATTTCATTTTCCAGCAGGACCTGGCACCTCCCCACACTGCCAAAAGTATCAAAACCTGGTTTAATGACCATGGCATCACTGTGTTTGATTGGCCAGCAAACTCTCCTGACCTAAACCCCATGGAGAATCTATGGAGTATTGTCAAGAGGAAGATGAGACACACCAGATCCAACAATGCAGACGAGCTGAAGGTCACTATCAAAGCAACCTGGACCTTCATAACACCTCAGCAGTACCACAGGCTGATCACCTCCATGTCACGCCACATTGATACAGTAATTAATCCAAAAGGAGCCCTGACCAAGGATTGAGTGTGTACATGGACATACTTTTCAGTCAGCCAACATTTCTATTAAAAAAACATTTTTTTAAAATCAATTTTATGTAATATTCTAATTTTTTGAGAAACTGAATTTGGGGTTTTCATGGGCTGTAAGCCATAATCATCAAAATTAAAATAAACACTTGAAATATATCACTCTCTGTGTAATGAATCTATATATGGGTTTCACTTTCTGAAATGAGTGACAAAAAATATTGAACTTTTTCATGATATTCTAATTTTTTGAGATGTACCTGTATGGGGTGTGGGGGGGTCTGGGGTGTCAGGGAGAGGTAGTACCTTTGGCAAGGGGGGCACACCATGTCCTTTCCAGGGCAGCTCACCTGCCACTGGTCCTCACCTGACACTCAACTTTCACCTGTGGCTCCTCGAAGCTGTCGCATGCAACAGTGGCCACCCCCCAGACAACAGCTTTGGCGAGCCGGCTGAACCAGGTGAAGGTAGCTGACGGGTCTATAACCCTCAGTGAGTTAGGCTTGGGCCGTGTCAGCCCTATTGCACGTGAAGACTGACTCCCGGCAGAATGAGCGGAAGAGATCACCTGAGATCCAACGGTTGTGAAGGCGGTGGCAGCAAGTGTCGTGGAGCGCCCAGAGCCGGACATGGCACCGATAGAAGTCCTGGTCATCCACTGCAGCCTGGCAGCCTCCCGTTGTAACGGTTCCCTGTGCCACTGGATCAAGACTCCCCAGGCCGAGAGAGTGGGATTGCCCCTGTGCAACGGTCTTCTCACTATAAAGCCTTCACGCACAGGTCCCTTTTGCAACTCACTGCCGATCTGTCAATTCACACCCCTCAAGTCCTGCGGCGATGGGCGCGTGGTGAAGCAACAGGTGGATATGATCACTGGCGGTTGTAGTCACAAACCTGCACACAGGCGGTCCATGGGCAAGTGGTCACTCTGCTCCTGAATCCAAGGGCAACAGGACAGTTTGGCAGCACCTGTGGGTGACTGGGCAGCCTCTTTAGGACAGCACTGCCCACCCTCACACAAGGGAGGGGGCTAGAAAAGGTGCCCCAGACAAATGCTTGCCTTTTTAGCGTCTGGTCAGCTTACTGCGGCTGACAGACTCATCCTCACAGCGGTCAAGCAATACAAAAGAAGGAAAAACTCAAGAGGTTCATTCTGGGAGCCTGGAATGTCCGAACACTTCTGGATAGAGCCGGTACATTGAGACCGGAGAGAAGAACGGCGCTCGTTGCAAAAGAGCTCCAGCGATATCAGATAGACATTGCCGCACTCAGCGAAACCCGCCTTGCTGATGAAGGGTCCCCGAGAGAAGAGGGAGGTGGGTACACCTTCTTCTGGAAAGGAAAGCCGCAAGCTGAGGACAGGATACATGGTGCTGGATTTGCCATTAGAACAGCACTGCTGAAGAACATACCAGTCCTGCCAGTTGGAATCAGCGAGCATCTCATGTAATTGCGCATTCCTCTCAGCAAGTCCAGATACTTCACAGTCATCAGTGCATATGCTCCTACACTCACCAGCCCGGACGAAGACAAAGAGCAGTTCTATGAACACTTTGACCAGGTCATCAGGTCAACCTCTCAGAGTGACAAACTTGTTGTGCTCAGCGATTTCAACGCTAGAATAGGAAAGGACCCGGACTCACTTCCGCCCTCCCAAGAGAGCAGACGCTTTTTTCTTCTCTCCTGCTGACTTTTTCCTCCCCTCCTACTACTGGATCCCAGCTTGCTGTTGTCTGTCTGCGTCTAACTGCGACCGCCGAAAAGAAATTATGGAGTTAATAAGCTGGGCTTTGAACACAATTGACACTATTTTTTCAACAAGGAAAAGTGCTCCGGGGGAAGCTGTCTGCCCCGCTGGAACGGCTCCAGTGGGCTATCTATGTGACACAGGTAATTGGAAAATGCTGTGTCTCTCTAATCTCTCTATCGAAGATATTGAAGATTTGTTTATCTTCGTAATCTTGGTGATTGGGATAATTCTGATTGGGACGGGAATTGTCTTGGTTTACCGTAAATTGCTGAAGATGGATTCAACCTATCAAAATGCTGGCCAGGCGAGGTGCATCCAACAAATTGAGAAACTGGAGAAGACCCTGATAGCGACTACTGGAGAACTGTCTCGTAAGGTGGATTACATCATGGGTTCGCTCAGGTCTTTCCACGACGAATTCAAAGCTGCGCAATGAAGGATTAATGTACTGAATCTACAGAAGAAATACAAGTCTCCTCTGTGATCAGTCCTATTTGGCATTATTATTCCCCATGAAAATTCCTCCTGGCTGTCTGCAGACTGTGTTTTTTCAAAATCATGAGCACAAGGCCTTGGACAGCCAGCTGCAGCGCCAGATAAGACTGGGCGCCAGACAGACAAAACATCTTCTGCCAAGGGTCCTTGGGTCTCTCTTATTATCATCAACACTGCTCAACACCGCACACACATTGATTCATGAACTGATTAAAGATATACTGTACACTGCTCTCTTGTGTCTTGTGAAATTCTGAGTTGTTGCTCTGTGCTATTGAGAAATTTTTTTTTCATTGTAATCATAATCTGCTTAAAAATAAGCTGTATTTTGATAACGAAGTTTTTTTTCTCCTCCCCCCTTGTGTCGTTCCCTCCCTTCCCCTCCCTTTCTTATCTATCTCTGTTTGATGAGGCGCCTATTATGGCTGCCGTGTCGTTGTGTCGCGCGCATGCGCACCAATGTCAAGTCAAGTTCCTCGTGTGTTTTTTACATGCTTGGCAATAAAGTTTATTCTGATTCTGATTCTGATTCTGACCCCAGCAACTGGGAAGGCGCTCTGGGTAGACACGGAGTAGGCAAGATCAACGCCAACGGCCTGCTCCTCCTCAGTAAGTGTGCAGAACACAGCCTTTGCATCACTAACACCTTGTTCAGGATGGCAGACAAGTACAAGACCACCTGGATGTACCCGAGGTCAAAACACTGGCACATGATCGATTTTGTCATTGTACGCCAACGTGACATCAGGGACATCCGAGTGACCCGTGCCATGAGAGGTGCTGAATGCTGGACTGATCACAGGCTGGTCAGGGCTGTAATGACACTGTACATCACTCCGTCTCACAGAAATCGACCCAAGACTGTCAGTGCCTCCTACAATGTCACCAGACTGAAGAATCCAATCTGTCTGACAGAGTTCCAAGAAGCACTTGACGAAAAACTCCAAGATGGACTGACCTCCAAAAGCAGCTCCGAGAAATGGTCCTCCTTCAAAGATACCGTCGCTGAGACTGCAAAGGAAATGCTCGGAGCTAAAACTAGAACCCATGAAGACTGGTTCGACGAAAACGATGACAAGATCAGAGAAGCCCTCCATACTAAGAACAAGGCTTACATCGAGTGGCAGAATGATCCGTCCTCCGTCTCCAAGCGTGAAAGATTCAAAACTCTGCAGGCAAAAGTCCAGTCCGACCTTCGACTGATGCAGGACCAGTGGTGGCAGGATAAAGCGGCTGAAGTCCAGCACTACGCGGATACCCACAATTCCAAGAAATTCTTCAGTGCTCTGAAGACAGTCTTTGGCCCCTCCGCATCAGACTGCTCCCCGTTGCTGTCCTCGGACGGTTCGACCCTGATTAAAGACCAAGAGGGCTTGATCAAGCACTGGCAAGAGCACTTCAGTAATCTGCTTAACCGACCCTCATCAGTTGATGCAGACACACTGAACCAGATCCCCCAGCAGCTAATGCAAGACTCACTCACAGAACCCCCGTCCATAGACGAAATTAAGAAGGCGATCCTTCAGACGAACTCGGGCAGAGCGTCGGGAAAGGATGGCATGCCTGCCAAGATCTACAAGGTGGCAGGCCCCAACGCCCTTGAAGCTTTTCATGATGTCCTGCTGAGTATCTGGGAAAAGGAGGAGATGCCTGATGACTTCCGTGATGCCCTGATTGTCTCCATCTACAAGAACAAGGGAAGCAAATCCGACTGTGGCAACTACAGGGGCATCTCCCTCCTCTCTATTGCAGGGAAGATCTTTGCCAGAGTCATACTCAACAGACTTATCACAGTATCAGAGCAGAATCTCCCAGAGGCACAGTGCGGCTTCAGGCCTGACAGAAGTACTGTTGATATGATTTTTGCCATGAGACAACTCCAAGAGAAGTGCATTGAACAAAACATGCCCCTATTCTCTGTCTTCATAGATCTGACCAAGGCTTTTGACACGGTCAATAGAGAGGCCCTCTGGACAGTCTTGGAGTGTATCGGATGCCCCCCAAAGTTTATATTGATGATCAGGCTTTTCCACGACGGTATGACTGGCCAGGTCATCTCCAGCGGGAATGTGTCAGAAGTCTTTGCAATCAGCAACGGTGTGAAGCAGGGCTGTGTCCTAGCTCCAGTCCTATTTTTTTTTTCCACAATATCTTTATTGAACCTTTTCTTTTTTTTTTTTTTAACAAACATGATACAAACAATCAAACACTAACACTAAAGTACTACAAAAAAAAAATGCACTAAAAACACCAACAACCACCAACTAAATCAAGTCTTCAACAATGCTCCTCTGTTTAGTCTAGACAATCCAATACATAAGTATACATATTATGTTCACCAGTTTGGAATTTACAAGGTCCACACACATCATTCACCTTCTTCTTCAAGAGTTATGTTTAAATTTTTTACATAATCAATAAAAGGTCTCCATATATTCTCAAACACAATTTCCTTTGATTTTAGTATATATGTTATTCTTTCTAATGGAAGGTTTGTTAACATCTGTCTTAACCACTGAGTCACATCTGGTCTATGAGTCTTTTTCCATAATAGTGCAATACATTTTTTGGCATTAAGCAAACTGAGGTCTATGAATGTTCTTTCACTTTTATTAAAATTATGCTTTTCTGGGTACAGACCCAACAAAAACAGTTTAGGATTCAATATGATTTGTTTTGAGATTATTTTTTCAATTGTTACCCTCACCTCTTCCCAAAACATTCTTATTAATCTACATTCCCATAAACAATGAAATAGGGTTCCTTTACTTTCCATGCATTTTGTGCATGTATCTGGTATATTTTTGTTATATCTATTTAACTCCTCCGG
Organism: Pholidichthys leucotaenia; assembly: GCA_020510985.1. Taxonomy (NCBI): domain Eukaryota; kingdom Metazoa; phylum Chordata; class Actinopteri; order Cichliformes; family Pholidichthyidae; genus Pholidichthys; species Pholidichthys leucotaenia. The sequence continues at coordinate 315,806,730 of CM035839.1, read as the reverse complement.
TGTAACATACATCCGCATTAACCATTTGAAATGTATCAATTTAAGGCGTGCATTTATTGATTTGGTTTGAGCTTCTGTACAAGCCAATTCCCATTGTTCCTCTGAAATTTCAATTTGCAGATCTTCTTTCCAGTAGTTTAATCTTTTCAGTGAATTTTCACTTGAAGATAGTGTCAATGAGTTATAAAACTCTGAAATAATACCCTTTCTTTTACTATCTTTCATCATCATTTTTTCCAAGGATGAATAAATAGGTCGAGTGAGAGCTTTATTTTGATTTGATCGAATAAAGTTTCTAAGTTGAAGATATTTAAAAAAATGTGTTCTATTGAGATTAAATTTGATCCTCAGCTCTTCAAAAGACATTATGTTGTCTGCACCTGGCAAATATAAATCCTGAATCTTTTGTATCCCTTTTAAATTCCATACTTTAAATACAGCGTCCGCTCTCCCTGGTTTAAAATATTGATTACCCCATATTGGACTAAATTGTGACAATAACTGTGGTTCTTTTAAATAGTTTTTAGCTTCACACCATATTTTGATCATATGCTTTACAAATGGATTTTTAACTTGTTTTTGTAATTTTTTTGCCGAATCTGAGTATATGAATATGGGAAGAGGTAAAGGTAAATTGTATGATTCCATTTCAGTCCAGTGAGGGAGATCATTTGATGAAAAATAATATGTCATAGACCTCAGTTGTGCCGACCAATAATACAACATAAAATTTGGACATTTCAGACCTCCACGATCAAATGGTAAATATAATAAAGACAAACGTAATCTAGCCCTCCTGTTGTTCCATATAAATTCCACTAACTTTTTTTTTATTCTTGAGAATAGATCTAAAGGTGGTGATAAGGGAATGTATTGAAATAAATAAAGTATTTTAGGTAAAATATTACTTTTAAGTATATTGATTCTCCCGATCATCGACATTGGTAGTGACATCCATCTCTGAGTTAACTCACTGATATCTGACATTAAGGCTTCATAGTTGACACTGGCGACTGATTCTAGCTTAGGCATAATTTGGATTCCTAAATATTTAAACTGATTTACAACATTGAATTGATTTACCTCAGGGGCTGGGTAATTTCTCTGGGTCTCATTTAGCATTAATATTGAAGATTTAGTTTTATTTATTTTATATCCTGATATTTCCCCAAAATTCTTTATTAAATTCAACAAGGTTGGAATTGATTTTTTTAGATTCGACATAAACAAAATTATGTCATCGGCGTACAGGGAGATTTTATGTTCTGTTGGTCCAACTTTAATTCCATATATTTGTGAATGTAAACGTATCGCTATCGCTAAAGGTTCAATTGCCATAGTAAACAGTAAAGGTGAAAGTGGACAGCCTTGTCGACATCCTCTATTTATTTTTATTGGTTTTGAAATATTGTTATTTGTTAGGATTTCTGCTGTAGCATTATTGTATATTATTTGAACCCATTTTATGAAATTATTTCCAAGTCCAAACCTTTGTAGTACTTCAAAAAGAAAGGGCCATTCAACTCTATCAAAGGCCTTTTCGGCGTCCAATGATAGGAGAGCTGTATCCGGTGCTTCTTTATTAAAATAAATAATATTAAATAGTCTTCTTACATTATGGAAGCCTTGTCTACCCTTTATAAAGCCATTCTGATCTCGATTAATAATATTTGGTAAAATTTCTTGTATTCGTCTTGCTAAAATTTTACAGATTATCTTAAGGTCGGCGTTTAATAGGCTTATTGGTCTCATATTTTCACATTTATTAGAGGGCTTACCTGGTTTTGGCAGCAGTATAATTAAGGCATTATTTATGTATGATGGTAAATTATTATTTTGAAATGCTTCTAAAACCATTTCCAAAAAAGGTTTTATTAATTTATTCTTAAATTTTTTATAAAGGTCAACTGGAAGACCATCTGGTCCTGCACTTTTTCCTGATTTCATATTATCAATGGCTAGCCCAACTTCTTCTTGACTAATTTTAGACTCCAATATCTCCCTGTTTTCATTTGGAATACACGGTATAGATAGTTCGTTCAAAAACCCATTTAGTTTTGTTAATTCAGGTTCATTTTTGGTATCATATAATTTTTCATAGTAATCTCTAAAGGCTCTATTAATTTCTAAAGGATCTATAACTACCTGTCCATTACTTATAATACTGGTAATTGGTGTTTTAATTTCCAATTGTTTAATCTGCCATGCTAATAATTTTCCTGATTTTTCACCTTGTTCATAAAAAGATTGTTTCAATCTTAGAAGACTCGAGGCAGCTCTATTCGCTGATTTTTTGTCGTATTCAGCTCTCAAAATCAGTAATTCATTCTCCAACCTTGGGTCACTTCCTGCATACACTTTTTCCTGAAGATTTTTTATTTTATGTTCCAATTTAGCTCTCTCCTCTCGAGTCTTCTTAGATTTTGATCCTGTATAACTAATAATATGTCCCCTAATAAAAGCTTTGAAAGCCTCCCACTTTACACATGCTGATGTTTGTGTAGTATTGATGTCAAAGAACTCGTCTATCTGTTTTTCTATATACTTGACAAATTCCTCATCCTGAAGCCATTTATGCTGAAATTGCCATCTACCTGATTCCTTTATCAATTTTTTATCTACATATATTAGACAACAGGGTGCATGGTCAGAGATCACGATGTTATCATAAAAACAGTTTTGAATCTTGGACCTTAATTCTGTGGAAATCAAAAAATAATCAATACGTGAGAATGTCTTGTAGGTACTGGAATAACAAGAATAGGCTTTAACTTGTGGTTTCATTTCTCTCCATATATCTAACAATCTCAATTCTTTCATAAAATGATTAATAGTCATCCTACATCCAATGTGCGTACAATCCAGTCCTGTTGATCTATCCACACCTGGATTCAATGTACAATTAAAATCCCCTGCTATTATATGTTGCCCTGTAAGTGATGATAAGATGAGAAATAAATTAGCAAAGAACTTCTGGTCATCTATATTGGGACCATATAAGTTCACAAGATTTATATTTTCTAATAGCAAAGAACCTTGAATGATTACATATCTTCCAAATTTGTCTCCAATTACATTTTTCACTTGAAAAGGAACTGATTTATGTATGAGAGTCATAACTCCCCTGGCTCGGGATGAAAATGAAGAGGTGAATACACTTCCCTGCCATCTACTCCTAATTCTTTTAACATCCTCCTCTATCAGATGAGTTTCTTGTAAAAACACAATTCTTGAACCCATGTCCTTTATTTTATTCATAACTTGTTTAAGTTTTTTTAAATTTTGTAGACCTCTGCAATTCCATGAAGTTAAATTAAGATTAACACTTTGGTCCATGATCAATAGAGAGTTTGGGATTACCTTGCAGTGTAAACATGCTCATACAGAGAAGCAAAAACATGAGTGGTTGAACATTCATCCTACAAACTACACACAAACAAATTCCCCCTTCCCACACTTGTGGCAAACCCCCCAAAATCAAAAGAAAAATTCTGTCTCCCGATATAGCCATCGACTGTTCCACATCCACGGGGAACAGCCTAAGCCACTCCTTCTTCATCCTCCCAATCACCCTAACTCTACTGCTTTTAATGACGTAACATTAACTCTCCTCTGTAGTTTTCCAACTTAACTCCAAAATTTTTACCAACTTTGTACATCCTAGTTTTTTTTTTGTTTGTTTTGTTTTTGTTTTGTTTTTTTTTAATATATAATACAATCTATATTTTGTAAACTTACTATTTACTTCAAGTCAGTCAGATGCCTGTGCAAATGCTTAGTTATTCTACCTTATATTTTGTTCATGCTTAGCTCCCACCAGTCTCTTCTTCTTCTTTAATCTTCTTGATGAACTCCTGCGCCTCCTCTGGGGTCTTGAAGATGTGGGTTCTGCCCTCATACGTGGTCAGCAGTCTCGCAGGATAGATTACACCATGACGAATCCCAAGGTTGCGCAGCTCCTTACGTACGGGATCAAACTGCTTCCTCAATTGCTGGATTCCTGTGGCCAAATCTGGGTAGAACCGCACCTGCTGGTCCTGGTGTTTAATCTCTCCTTTAGCACGTGCAGCGTTGAAGATCTTCATCCTGTCTCTGTTGCTTAGAAACTTCATAATTAAGGTCCTCGGCGGTCCCTTATCTCTCCGTGGGCCAATACGATGTGCTTTTTCCAGAACCACTGCTGATTGCAACTCCTCGCTGCCCAGCACCTCCGGAATCCACTTTTCCAGAAAGGAACATACGTCCCGACCTTCTGATTCCTCTGGAAGACCCACCAGCCTCAAGTTATTCTGTCTCGACCGAGATTCCAAATCCAAAATATTATCTTCCAGAGATTTATTTTTTTTTTCCAAAGTGCGCACCTTTAATTGAAGACGGGTGACGTCATCTTCAGCACTAGCGAGACGGAGCTCCATCTGCGCCGTTCGTTCTACACAGTCACCCAATTCCTTTCTTATTCCTTCCAGCGCTGTCATAATCCCATCAAATCTAGAGGAAAAGTCCGCTCTCATTGAACTCATGGCAGCCATCAGCGCATCTGCGCCATTCCCCGCAGAAATCGCACCGCCGCCAGCTTCCTCCGCCATATATGGAGCCTTGTTTGCTGCGTCACAGACCTGAAAGTCCGTTAATTTGGACTGTTTCGGCGGCTCGCTTTTTCCTTTTCCTGGTTTTCCAGCCTTAGGCTTCGCCGACATATCCTCGCCCAAATGCTGGGATACGTTCTGTCCCAAATGAGAGAGTTATTTGCCGATTTTTTTTTTCCAGGAGCAGAGCAGAGCGAGACACGTCCGTCCTACGTGGCAGCCATAACCGGAAGTCAGCTCCAGTCCTATTTAACGTGTTCTTCACCTGCATGCTGTTCCATGCCGTCCGAGACCTGGTGAAGGGGGTCTACATTCGCTACCATTTGGATGGCTCCCTCTTCGACCTGCGTCGTCTCACTGCCAAAACAAAGAGCCTGCAAACCCTCCTCCAAGAAGCCCTCTTTGCTGATGACTGCGCCCTTGTGGCCCACGCAGAATCCGACCTGCAGATGATGTTAGACCACTTCTCTGAGGCTTCAAAGCTCTTCAGCCTGACCGTCAGCCTCGGCAAGACGGAGGTGCTTCATCAACCTGCACCAAACGCTCATCCACCTGCACCCAACATTGTCATCGATGACACACCACTTGCCAATGTCGAACATTTCAAGTACCTGGGAAGCACCATTTCCTGTGATGGCTCCCTGGATAAAGAAATCGCCTCTAGAATCGGCAAGGCTAGCCAGGCACTGGGCAGACTCCGCACCCGAGTGCTCAACCAACACAGTATCCAGTTATCAACGAAACTGAAAGTTTACAATGCTGTGGTACTCCCCTCCCTCCTCTATGGTTGTGAAACATGGACGCTGTATCGCAGACACGTCAAAAAGCTGGAGTACTTCCACATGCGAGCTCTCCACTCCATACTCGGAATCAGCTGGCAAGACCACATCACCAACTTGGAGGTCCTGGAGCGTGCCAATTCCACCAGCATTGAGGCCATGCTTATTAAGGCCCAACTTCGATGGGTGGGGCATGTCATCCGAATGGAGGAGTATAGGATGCCAAGACGCCTGATGTATGGTGAGCTCCAGCTCAGCAAGAGAAACCAAGGCCGCCCAAAGCTGCGATACAAAGATACTGTGAAAGCAAACATCCAGTGGTGTCACGTCAAGCCGAAGGAACTGGAGGAGCGTGCTATGGACAGACCAGAATGGAGAGCCTTAATCCACAAAGCTGTTGTCAACTACGAAGAAGCACGACGCCAGAAACTCACTGATGCCAGAGAAAAGTGACACAGAGCTGCATCAGCAGTGATTACAACAACGGACTTCCAATGCCCCCACTGTTCAAGACTCTGCACAACCAGGCTAGGACTGCAGAGCCACCTTCGTGTGCATCGATGAGCTGCAGAATGCAAACGTCATCATCAGATTCGATGGACAACCACCACCTGTATGTGGGGAAAAATCATGCCAAGGAAACCGTGAAAAACATGCAGCATCACGCACTGAATGTTTAAAGACTATAAACGAATAAATGACCAAAATGAACATGAAGGATCAAATCATTTCAGGCTGTCATGTCTTTGTTGTGTGCCAGGAAAACCAGCATGTTAACCTTGTGTGGTTTCAGAGAGGATCGGAGCGGTGTAACAATGTTCCCAGCAGCACTGAAAACTCTTTCTGATGGCGTGCTTGTTGCACAGATGCACATGTATTTGCAAGCAACTTTGGAGAGAAGAGGAAATCTATTCTGGTTGTCTCACCACCAAGCAAGTGGATCTGCATTAGAGTCAAGTGGTTTCTCCACTGTGTTAAATAGAACCATCTCCTCAACCAGATACCGAGTAACAGCATGTGTAAGGTACTTGTACCGGTCACTGTCATGGCTGTATTTAGTAATTCGTCCAAATGCTTCCGCCACTCCTAACTGCCTGCTGGAGCCTGTCTGGAGTCCGTCTGGACAGCGCGCTATATGGTGCTGGCGGCGGCAGCTGGCCTTCTATGGCTGGATGGTAGCAAGCTAGGTGAGACCTCAAATTTGTCGTATTTCCCCATTTTACTGGAACCTTTTTAGCACAGATTTTGCATATTGCCCCGTCAAAAATTAGCTGGCTCTCCTTTCTCATTCGGCTCAAAACCGAAATGTTCCCAAACCGGCGATGATGTCTTTAGCTTGGCAACCAGCGCAACTGCCATCTTTTTTTTTTAATTTTTTGCACCTGGCACTCTGAAAGCTTCCACAGCTTCCAGAGTGCCATGTGCAAAAATGCTTCTGGCAATAAAAATATACTTGTCATGAGCCAAGTTTGGTCCTTTTTCCAAACCTGGCTTCATGGCGTTGTGACTGCATTTTTTCTCCTGTCACATTGTTTATGCACGTTTTGTGTGGTCTCCTCTCCCATTTTGTGGCAGTCAGTTCTCAGGAAGCCTTCCAGGGTTCGTTTTGCCTCCTGACAGCTGACAGCCACGCCTCCTCCTCCTGTCAGTGTTTGACAGCTGCATGTCATTTTCATTATGTCTACCACTCAGCTCGCTCACTCATGTACACACACACACACACACTTGCACGCGCACACATGCTCTCACCCACACCTGCACTCACTCAGCCCCATTCACGCTCATTCACGCACGCACGCACGCACGCACGCACGCACGCACGCACGCACGCACGCACGCACACACACACACACACACACACCGGGGATCACTCTGCTCATTATGTCTCTTATGATTTAAGCCCTGTCTGTTCTCCTGTTACTCATCGGTTCACTGGCTTGTCATCCCCACTCCAGAGCACGATCTGCTCTGTCGAGCTATCTGTAAGTACTGTTTGCCCTTCTTCCCCACTCCTCAATTCCGTCTGAGAGCACGTGGGGCCCTTCCTCTTTCACTCCAATCAACCCTAGAGTACAGATGTTCGTTTTCCTGTGAACCTGCTCTGTTCACTCGGAGTTTTTGTCTGCACTTAGTGCTCAATAAATTTACACAACACTCTCCTGCATTTGGGTTTTCATCTCTATTCCCCATGCGCTGCACAAAGCACACGGATATGACAAGATGAACCGACCACATTAGAAAACCCAGCAGAGGTGTTGTGTTCGTTGTTTTTTCATCTTTGGTTGTATCTCTTACCTGGTTGGAGATCATGTCTCCGGCTCGCCATCCCCACCGAAGCAGAGGAGGGACGGCAGCAGGGACTCTCAGCGTGGAGGAAGAGTTGACGGCGATGTTCATCCGGGATTTCATGGATGATGCTTGCAAAGACTACGGACCCGGTGAGAAGTGGAATTGTCTGAACGGGGCTTTGGGTATTCTGGAGGCGAATCCTGGACTCTGGAATTACCCACAGTATGTGGAGCCGATATCTGCGGTCTACGTGCTCCAGCAGGCATTTCCTGATCTTAGGAGGGGGGCGTTCCTCGCAGAGCCGAGGCGGAGACACTCTTCTCAGCCTGCGGTTAAATCTCCTCCCGCCTCAACTCCAGCCTCAAAGAGACGCCGTTGTCCAATCCCAGATTCCCAGACGAGGTCATCCAGCCTCTGTGGCAGTCGCTTCCCTGGCACCGACCCCAGCCATTCCCGCAGCAGAGCCTCTCTCCTCCATTTTCTCGTCAGCAGTTCCGCCTGCCAAATCTCCTTCCGCTTACACAGCCAGGCCTCCTCCCTCGGTGCTTCCTTCCACTGTCAAGAGGAATTTGATTCCCTCACCGGTGACTCCCATTCCCGTGGCCACAGGGGCAGCTCTCCTACAGTCCTCAGGGGGACCCATAACCACCTTAGACACGGAGAGGGATGACGCAATGACTTCTGCAGCAGGCACCATCGTCTACCAGGAGAACAGGTAAGTGCAATTAGTTTCTACTTTAACTCATGATGCTGTGCCTTGCTTGATCCCTGGTAAAGAGACTCAGGGAGTGCAGTCTCCTGAGTTCTCTCCACCTGCTGCAGTCCTAAAATCTTCACCTACCCTTTCCTTGTCTAATCGTCCCGTCCATGGGAGTCTGTCGGCCACAGAGCAGACGTCGGTGAGCTGGGAGATACACAAACTGGCGTTGCTGGCGGAAATCGACCACCGATTGGAGGAGGAAAGACTTGCAGCGGAGCCGTTTCTTCCTCCTGCCACTTCGCCTGCCATCACCTCATCCTCAGTTTTTACATCCACCAAGGTGAAGATGGCAGATTTCTTCCCGGCTTCACCCACCTCCATGCCCGTTTGGGAGCCGTCCCTGCTGTCTACAGAGGAGCCCAGGGCTGCCATGGACACGGAGAGGGATGAGTGTGCACCTGACGCCACTGGAGACAACGTGGACCAGGAGAACAGGTAAGATCTTTCTCATTCTGTTTTTACAATTAATGAACAGTCTTGCCTGATTCCTGGCCTAGAGACTCAGGTTTTGCATTCCCCTGAGTTCTCTACACCAGCAGCATGCTACAACCCCTCACTAGTTTCTCCATGTCCTCTCTGTGTGCTTCCCTGAAATCATTGGTTCCCGAACCAAGCCACCAGACAGAGGAGGGGCCTGCAGAAGATCCAGTTCCGGGGTTGACGGTGAGGCAGCCCCCAACCGCCACTCCGGAGGAATCGCTAGCGTGCGATACCTCGCCTGGGAGCCTGAGGACTGCAACCACCATCATGCCTGCTGCGGAGGCTGCCGCAGCAGAGTGAGAGACTAAGCCCAGACCTCCATCTTTGCCCAGATCATTGGAGTCCTGGACGGCGGTGGAGCTTGAGCTCAGGCATGGGCTCTATTTTGTCTTCCTCTTTTCCATATTGGAACAATCTTGCCTGACTCTTTGTGAGGAGAGCCAGGTGCAGCCACCCGCTGCATCTGAGCTCACCTCGCCGGGCTCCGCCGCTGCCGGAGACCCTGACATGTCCTCTTGTTCTGTGTCAGTCCTCTTCCAGGGTCACGGAGAGAACCCAACGCCACCGAACAAATCCGTGGATCCAGACTCACCACCCGAGGACACCGTGGGTGCAGCTTCCCCTCTGCCCAAGGCCGTCATCTGGGTTCCTCCTCCTCAGTTCGAGGCTCTGTGGGTGCTGCGTCCTGGCCAGGGACCATCGTGGGTGCCACACCACAGTTTCAGTCCCACATGGGTGCTGCGCTCCAGTTTTGGTCCACCATGGGTACCGTGCCTCAGCCCGGGGGCCACCAAGGGTCCAGTGTTGGCCCAGCTGGGGCCCACTGCAGGTGCTGCAGAGCTCCAACCCGGGGCCACCGTGGGTGCTGTGAAGTCCCAGACCAGGACCACCGCGGGTGCAGCTACCCCCCAGTTTCCTACCACTGTGTGCATAGTGGTTTCCTCCCCATTGTTGTTTAATGCCGGGGCTGCCTCTCCTCAGCTCCCCTCTCTAGCTGTGGGTTTCCCTGTGGGGGAGCCGCCGCCCAGTCCGCCTCTCCTGAGCTGGTGGCTGAAGAATCCAGGCCAGCCGCCTGATGTACTGTGCTGTTGGGTTGGGTGGCCAAACTTCCCTGGCAGGCCACCCGACTCGTTCTTCCTAACTGCTCAGCTGGCCTGGGATGCTGGTAGGCCACCCAAGTGGCCTCTTCATTCTGACTGTGGGGTCTGGGGGGGGGCTCTGTCATGGTCCTTTTTCCAAACCTGGCTTCATGGTGTTGTGGCTGCATTTTTTCTCCTGTCACATTGTTTATGCCTGTTTTGTGTAGTCTCCCATTTTGTGGCAGGCAACTCTCAGGAAGCTTTCCAGGGTTTGTTCTGCCTCCTGACAGCTGACAGCTACACCTCCTCCTCCTGTCAGTGTTTGACAGCTGCATGTCATTTTCATTATGTCTACCACTCAACTCGCTCACTCACGTACACACACACACTCTTGCATGCACACACATGCTCTCACCCACACCTGCACTCACTCAGCCCTATTCACAGTCATTCACGCACACACATATATATATATATACAGTATACTGTATATATATATATATATATATATATATATATATATATATATATATACAGTATATACACACACATACATATACACACACATACTGTATATATATACACACACACACACACACACATATATACTGTATATATACACACACACACACACACACACATACACACACACACACACATATATATATACAGTATATACACACACACACATATACACACACACACACATATATATATACAGTATATACACACACACACATATATACATACATACATATACATATACTGTATATATATATATATATATATATATACACACAGTATATACACACACACATGCATCATCCAGCCCACACATGCTCACACACACCAGGGTTCACTCTGCTCAATATGTCTCTTATGATTTAAGCCCTGTCTGTTCTCCTGTTACTCATCGGTTCATTGGCTTGTCATCCCCACTCCAGAGCACAATCTGCTCTATCGACCTATTTGTAAGTACTGTTTGCCCTTCTTCCCCGCTTCTCAGTTCCGTCTGAGAGCGCGTGGGGCCCTTCCTCTTTCACTCCAATCAACCCTAGAGTACAGATGTTCGTTTTCCTGTGAACCTGCTCTGTTTGCTCGTTAGAGTTTTTATCTGCACTTTGTGCTCAATAAATTCACACAACACTCTCCGGTGTTTGGGTTTTCATCTCTATTCCCCGTGCGCTGCACAAAGCGCATGAATATGACAATACTTAACTTTTAAAATGTATTTAATATTCAATAGGGGCACATAAGTAAAAAAGATTTAGCCACACAAAAAAAGTGAACACCATGGTTGCTCGTTTTCCTCCACGGTAGGCATGTCCATACCGCGGTATTACATAGTTGCGGTTATCGCGACAGCCCTACTTGTATCAAATCAAATTAAATCAAATCAACCTTTATTGTCATGTTGCTGTACATACAACTGTAGTGCAGGCAAGATGAAATTGTGTTTCTCTCGGCATCCATACAAGTCGTCGTCGGCCTCCGTCGGTCTATGATGACCATGGAAGAGAATCCTAAACGTCTACTCTGCTGGAACAGCACCGCCTGTGGCTGAACAGGTCGATGCGCACCGGTGTTCTACCTTGCAGCGTTGGGCGTTGGTAGGATTCAAGCCTGGCCAGGAAGATATGGAGGACAAGATGTTACCCATGCAGCATGTCCCCCCTCTCCACGTCACTGACGAATCCAAAGGAACAGCAGGGCTGCTATAGTTTGGCACCAGCGCTGTCGCAGGAGCTGCCAGAACGATGTTGAGCACAACAGAGAACTGCCTTAGGGGCTCCGACTCCGGATTTTTCCTCAGGGTTGACTCCCGAAGCCTTTCCCGTGACCGGGTGTGCCGCAAGGCAGCGGAGGTTTGAAATCAGGGTTTACCTTCCCCTAGATGGGCTACCTTCCCAGGTTGACGAGCCACCATCTACCCGAAGCATCTGGTTTTAAGGCGCCAGAGATCCGCCCTCGCCCCTTCTCCTATTAGTAAAAGCAGTTCCGCCGGGCTTAGAGACTAAACCACACGGGCAGGCTAGGAGTTGGACTTAGTTGTCAGAGGCTTTTCGAGACGCACGCCGTAAGGAGCATTTTATGAGCACTGGGAGCTTAACCCCAGTGCCGCTTCCTGGCTATGACAACCTTGGAACCATCCATATAAGTAAAAAGAACATAATTTAAGACACACTCACACACACCCTCACCCCCCACCCCAACACAGCCATTCACCCATCCCTGAGACATACTTGAAAACTAACTAGAACTGTAATATACAAATAATATACATAATGTCCATAAGGTGCAGTAGTATGTATGAAAGATTCCGGATCAACTGTTTAGCATCCTAACAGCTTGTGGAAGGAAGCTGTTAATCAGTCTGGTGGTTCTGCCTCTGATGCTCCGGAATCATTTGCCAGATGGAAGAAGTTCAAAGTGTTTATGCAGAGGGTAAGAGTGGTCCTTATCAATGTTCAGTGCCCTGCTCCTACAACGGTTCTGAAAAGGTTCTTGGATAGAGGGGAGGGAGACTCCAATTACCCCCTCAGCTCCCTTAACTATCCTCTGCAGGGCTTTTTTGTCCGACATACTGCAGCTGGAGTACCTTGTTGTAATGCAGTACGTCAGAACACTCTCCACCACACCTCTGTAGAAGGTCCTGAGTATGCAGATGGGGAGAGAGGCCTGTTTGAGTTCCCTCAAGAAGTGCAGTCTCTGCTGGGCCCACTTCCTGATCCCCAAGGAATTCTTCCTCCAGGTCAGATCCTGCGAGATCTGCACTCCGAAGAACTTGATGTTCTCTATTCTCTCCACCAAACGGCCGCCGATACTGAGAGGGACATGTTCAGGCCGTGACCGCTGGAAGTCGATAATCATCTCCTTCGTTTTGTCCACGTTGAGCACCAGATTGTTCTCCCTGCACCAGCCCTCCAGGTCTCTCACTTCTTCCCTGTACATTGATTCCTCATCCCTCTGAATAAGTCCCACCACTGTGGTGTCATCTGCAAACTTAATAATCTGGCTCCCCTCGTGTATGGATACACAGTCATGTGTTAGAAGTGTAAACAACAGTGGACTGAGTACGCAGCCTTGAGGGGATCCGGTGCTCTGCGTGATAGAGTTGGAGATGTTGTTTCCAACACGGACAGACTGAGGTCTCTCGGTCAGGAAGTCCAGGATCCAGAGACATGTGGCGGTGTTCAGACCGAGAAGGAGTAATTTCTCCATCAGTCTCTGGGGAATAATGGTGTTGAATGCTGAACTGAAATCAATGTACAGGAGTCTGGCGTAGGTGTCTTTCTGATCCAGGTGGGTGATGACAGAGTGCAAGGTGGTGACTATAGCATCCTCTGTGGAGCGGTTTGAACGATATGCAAACTGGAGCGGGTCGTGTGATGCAGGGAGGCAGGCCGTGATGTGTGGTTTGACAAGCCGTTCAAAACACTTCATCACAATTGGTGTCAGTGCAACAGGACGATAGTCATTCAGACAGGACACAACTGGTTTCTTTGCCACCGGTACTATAGTAGAGGTCTTAAAGCATCTGGGAACGATGGCCTGACACAGGGAGATGTTATAAATGTCAGTCAGGACATCCGCCAACTTGCTCGCGCAGACTCGGAGCACACGTCCCGGGATGTTGTCCGGACCTGCAGCTTTACATGGGTTGACCCTGATTAGGGTCCTCCATGTGTCTGCTGCGTTGATGATGATAGCTGGCCCAACAGATGGTGGAGATGGCCCAGCCCAGATTGTCGGGTTTGATGCTTCAAAACGTGCAAAGAAGTTGTTGAGCTTGTCTGGAAGCGAAGCGTCATCATCATCGACCCCCTGCCTTGACTTATAATCCGTCAGCGCCCAAACTCCCTGCCACATCCGTTTTGATGTTCCTTGTGTCACAGAGGTGTCCCTGGATTTTCTCTGCATAGGCGCGCTTCACCGTCTTAATTCCCTTTGAGAGCGCAGACCTGGCTGAGCGGAGGGCGATCCTGTCCTTCGCTCTGAAGGCTGTATCTCTGGCTGTGAGCAGCGAGCGCACTTCTGCCGTCATCCAGGGTTTATAGTTGCCCCGTGCAATGATAGTCTTCACTATAGTGACATCCTCTGTGAACTTTGCGATGTAGCTGGTGACCGTTTCAGCATACTCCTCCACATCTGTCCTGTCTCCCTGGGAGACTGCTATTTTGAAGACCTCCCAGTCTGTGTACAGAAAACAGTCCTGAAGTGCTGAGGCTGCACCCTCTGGCCAAATCCTGATTTGTTTCTCTACTGGCCTGCTGCGCTTCAGTAAAGGTTTGTAGGCAGGCACCAGCATCACGGATAGGTGGTCAGAATGGCCGAGGTGGGGGCGAGATGTTGCCTTATAAGCATCTGGGAAGTTTGTGTACACCAAGTCCAACATACAGTATTCTCTCCTCTGGTCTTAAAGTCCACACATTGTTTAAACGTGGGGAGCACAGTCTTTAAACTGGTGTGATTAAAATCCCCCGCAACCACTACAAAACTGTCCGGGTGTGAAGTTTGAAATTCACTGATAGCGTCGTGCAGCTCTCCGAGTGCCTCGTTAGCATTAGCTTTAGCATTAGTGCTAGGAGCTATGTAAACAACAGCTACAAACACGTTGGTGAATTCCCTCGGCAGATAGAATGGCCGACAATTCACGATAAGGAACTCCGCCAACGGAGAGCAGTGTTTAGATACTAACGTGGCGTTAACGCACCAGTTCTTGTTGATATAGATACATAGGTCCCCCCCCCCCCCCTCGGCTCTTACCAGAGCTAGCAGCCTCTCTGTCCGCCCGGAACGATGTCATCCCTTCCAGCTGAATGGCCGTGTCAGGGATGTTGTCGTGGAGCCATGTCTCTGTGAACGCAAACACACAGCAGCCCCTCCACTCTCTCCGGGTTTCTCTCAGCAGACGCAGCTCGTCCAGCTTGTTGTCGAGGGAGCAGACATTGGAAAGAAGGAGCGACGGTACTGCTGGTCTGGAGGGGTTAGCCTTTAGCCTAGCATGAATCCCGGCTATTTTTCCTCACCTCTGTTTGCGTTCACGCTGCTTACGCTTCCTCCTCTCCCGGGTAGCTGCCAGCGGAACCTCTGATAGTATTCCATGCTGGCATAGAATGTCCAAGTCATCATTGTATTGCCATATTTTCTCGACTTTTAATTTGCCAGAATTCCAAGATAAGGCATTGTTTTTTTAAATAGACACAAATTTAACTCACCTTCAATGAAGCCGAGGGAAAAGGTATTGTAATAACTATGCCAGGCCACTAGAGGCGGCAGTGCAACTTTTTTACAGCACATGGATGCCTTCCTGTCACAGTCGATCTAGCTTAACCTTTATAAAATAGCAGTTACTGAAAAAAAAAACCACGTACTCAGCAACTACACCATTTATTCATCACATTGATTATTTTCACACTGGTTTTGCTGTTTAGTTTTGCAGAGGAAGGACGAGGTAAAACTCATTCCTCACTCACAAATGATTGCAGTGAACTGCGCATGCTCCCGGAAACTCCCGCCACAGGTAAGTACTGAGCAATCTGCCAAGCTCGGTTTGTGCTTTGAAGTGGCATGGATAAGAACAAGGTTCGAAATACAAGATTATGTGATAATTATATAAAATACTGCAAGATCTCAAGAAAGACTAAGGAGAACCGATTGCAATCATGTGATAACAACAAGGAAGCATGATGTACCGGCTCTCCGCCTGGATTTTTGTGCTCTAAATAATACGTAAGTAGCCCATTAATTTTAATTCTAGGAAGTGTTTGTTATGCCCAAGTTTTTATCTTCTCCGACACAGTGGTGGAGTAGACCTCAGAAAATAACGTATAATCCTTAAAAGTCTGATGACACGATTTTGACAATTTTTAGCATGTTGTGTAAACCCAAAAGTCATTGGCGATGATCAATATAATATTTACAACCGCGCCTGCATAAACTAGTTATCATCAAAAAAACGCAGCCGCTGACTGGACTATGGTGCCGCCCACCGAATGAAGGGCAGCATCACCATGACAAAAGCAACAGAACGGATGCCGGTGTTGTTGACTGGAATGACAGCAGCTTTGTAGCTCACAGTTTCTCTGGTTTCTTGTTTTAATTTTACGGCTATGCCTTTGCGTTGTGTCGCAGGCTTAGATAAACAGCAGGCCGTGAAAGACCACATCACACGCTTCAGCTCCAACTGTCATAAGCCTCCTCGTGCACTTTTACGCAGGAGGAGTGTCAGAAGCCGGGCCGGCTTGGTTTCCCGCGGCTCAGTCCAGACCTCTCTGTGGATTTAGGTGCCGCTGTTTATGTATGTATAGTATGCATTTCAGTGTGCTTTCCTCTCCTTAGCCACTGTCTGGCCAGCAGCTGTTAGACGACCGTTTTGACCTACTTTCTGTGAGCGCATGCTGACATCTCGCCAGTCCGGCCACGTCCCCTCTCTCATTATCACCAGCTGATTTCAACTCCTACTGATCATCTTTCCCGGTCCTTGCCCAGGTGCTTCTCATCACACCATCACCAGCAGCGTGTGTACTTAGCGGCCGTTTGCCAGTCACGCACTGCTGGTCCATAGTATTGTTATCTGTGCTGTTAGTCTGCCAGTATTTTCAGCACTCTCACGACGTGTTAGTCACTCCATGTTCGCCGTGGTTCTCGTGCATCCTTGAAGCGATGTCGGCTCTGGGGCACACCTATGGCTAACACTTCTCCACTCAATCGTTTGCTGGGCGATGCCGGCCCCCCCGGCCATCTGTGTTTGTGTTTTTTGTACATCTTCACCTTTTTGGGAATTGTCTGTCTTTCTGTATTAAATGTGCTGTGGTGAACCCTGCACGCAAATCCTCGTTATTTCATCCTCCCTCTCCATGCGCTCCTTGTGCACTTTTACGCAGGAGGAGCGCACGAGGAGGGGAAGGATGAATGGATTTACGCGCAGGATTCACCACAGCACATGTACTGAACATAAGACTGATGACAGCAGTTCCCAAAAAGGTGAAGACTTACAAAAATAAGCAAACACTTACAGTTGGTGTTCGGGGCTGATACCGTCCAGTGAACATGGAGAGGAGACATGTTAACCACGGTTGCACCCCAGGGCCGACATCACTTCAAGGGGCACAACAGAACCACGGCTGTGTGGAGTGGCTAACACGTCGTGATAGTGTTGGCAATATTGGCTGGCTGACAACACGGCAGATGACGCACACAAAACATGAACAGCTGACTGTCAAAGAGAGAGGGGGCGTGGTCAGACCGGCGAATCTTGGACAGTGCCCACCTTAAAGTAAGTCAAAATGGCACATAAACCACATGCACAAAACATAAAAACAACAAGAACTCAAAAGATAATACATAATAAACCCGATGCCTGAGCCATAGAGAATACACTGCTATGATTTCATTGAAACATCGGGTATAAATAAATTATATTTATGAACAAATAATTTGTTGCAATATCTGTAACAAAAACATACCACTCGGTGTTCCCCTGCCGTGTGTTTGTTGCTGCTGCTGCGGCGGGTATGTGTGCCTCTCCACGGTCACTCTCTGAGTCTGACTCGCTAGGCACGATGCCCGCTTGGCACGGCTCAAACCTATATGGTCTGATGCCCCCAGATTCTTCATTATCATCCCATTCTTCTGAACTACAACCGTCTGACGATTGGACAACACAAACCAATTCCAGACTACATGTGCTGGAACCATCGTTGATGTTTTCTACCGCTTCCATCCTGCATGTACATTGGGCAGCCAAGCGCTGTGTTCTGTCGCTGACGTCACAACATGGCCGTGGAGTTTTCCAGCCACTGACGCAATTTGTGACATAGCACTCATAAAAACATCGGATATTCGCATGAAAAAAAAGCCTGTTTGATTTAGAACTGCACAGTCCAACCTATTTTGTCATATTGAAATTATGTGTTGCAAAATTAGATAAAGTCAAAATCATGTCATCAGACCTTTAAATCGTTTTTAATGAACAAACAGCTATTTAAATACCGCAAGATACCACGGCATTTCCTTGCGGACTGAATTCAGCATCTGTCAAAAATAGACTCGTTGCATTTCATTAGCAATCTGAATCCGGTTCTGCAATGGTCCAGACCAGGTGGGGATTAGAACATTGATGAGAATGGGAACTATACTGCTGCAGAGCCCGGATCGCAGTCGTAACGGATCAGATCAGGAGTCATTGTAAATTCAGAGTTAGGCAGCCTAACTAATTTTTTCTTTTTTGCATATATTTCATAATGTATTTAGTAATTTTATATTTGTTATTCTGTTTATTTATTTTGTATTCTACAAGAAGTACTAGATGTGGTGTGTGCTGCCTGCAAATCTACACTTGTAAACAAACTCACCTTCTCTCCATTCAGTAACAAAAAGTATCATTGCCTATTGAAATCAAGACATAAGACACAATGTGTTTACCTCTTTGATATCTAACCAGCAACATTCATCACTCAGTTCTTCCAAAGGAAGAAAAACACCAGACAAGACAGCTGTGCTATAGTCAAAAGATGCAAACTACGTGGAAAATGCCACTGCTGTATGCAAACATTCCCATATCATAGTGAAAACATCTAAATATCTGCCAGGTATGCGAAGGGGATTTCCAGATTGACTTATATGATATAGCCCGAGAATGATCAGCCTGTGCGTCAAAGCAGATGAAATGTAAAAAAATTCTGGATAAAAAGGTTTGTTTTACTTTATTAAATTATAGTCCGAATTAAGGAAAATGTACCTTCATTTGACTTACAAATGATATGCAACTACCTTAAAGTGACACTGCCAAAAATCAAGGGTTTTTTCCTCTTGTTAACATATTTGTAAGATGTTTTTTATGACTTACAAGACATATCAAGAGAAAAATCACTCAAATGTGTCATGTCTGGGGGGGGGGGGGGGGTTTGCTGTAAAGTTTGACTTAAGCCCCACCCCCTGAGAAAAGGCAAGTTGAGACAGTGCATTTTTAGTGACGTAACTATGTATGAAGCTGAAAGTGTGTAGAGGAGCGCTTCCTGGACTCAATAAACTAAAGCCCCTTTTGCACTAGCCCAGCTTAGCATGGCATGGTACAGCACAGCATGCTTGGTAAGTCTTTGCACTAGCCTCAACACGCTTTAAGAGCAGCGAATCTCAGCCCTGCTCAAGGGCAGGGTCCCTCCGTGCTGAGCTGTACCGTGTTTTGACGTCAAAAACTTTGGTCGCCACTGATTGGTCAGGTCTTAACGTCACGAAAGCGCCGTCTTCGTTGAAATCTGTACGACCGCCATTTGCAATCACGGACTAACTCAGTCACGGAGTAAATACGATATTAATACAGACAGCATTGTAGGTTTTGCGGAACTCTACACCCTGGTCCAACGAAGAGGTGCGGAGTTTTCTCTGCTTGGTGGCAGTTACACAGTGAGGAGTGACGCAATGGCTGGCCAGCATACAACTGGACTATATAGACAAGCTGAAGACGGTCGTGAGAGAACCAACCATGGTGAGTGATTTGTAATAATGTGCATCTGTTTGCTTATTTATCCTGTTGGTGGTAAGCTCACTTTTTTTGAGCCTTTATACAGTGCTGTTCTGCGCTGGCTAACGTTTTTTTTGCTAGTTAAATGCTAACGCTAGCGCTAGCTAGTACCAACTGTTGAATCACGCTTCTTTTCTCCTAAATATTCGCTTGTGAGAGCAAAACGATGAAATATGTTAATCCTGGTTAAAGTCCTGGTTTGGGTTTTGTATTGCACTTTGGTCCTGGGCATTTAATTGTGTGCAATTTAATGCTAGAATGTGTTTCCACATGCCAGGGTTAGCCTCCCTGGATACTGGTGAAATGGACTACAGGAGCCGAAATCTCGTCATATTAAAATTGCTTTTTCAAACCAGTGATTTATAAAGTCATTGATATAATTTTCTAAAGCGTCAGAATAGACCCACACACCTATTCTATGGATCCTGCGGTGCTTTTCACTCATTTCAGAAAGAGAAATCCGTATATTGTATAGCTTCATTACAGACAGTGATATATTTATTTCTTTTAATTTTGCTGATTACGGCTTACTGCCCTGAAAACCCCAAATTCTATTATGCAAAAAATTGGAATCTTACATAAAATTAACTTTAAAAAAATATTTTTTAAATAGAAATGTTGGCCACTGAGGTGTTGTTTAATATGGGCTGTAGCCATAATCATCAATATTACAATAAACACTTTCAATATATCACTGTCCCTGTAATGAATCTATATATGGGTTTCACTTTCTGAAATGAGTGACAAAAATATAGAATTTTTTCATGGTATTCTAATTTTTGAGAAGTGCCTGTATATGTGTTGAACTTGATTGAAACTAACCAACATCCATTTCTGTCGTTTGTCTAGGCAAGACGAAATCAGCCGCCCCACAACCTACCTCGCCACTGTGGAAAGTACTGAAATCCTTTGCTTTTATAGGTAAAGTGTCAAAAGCACAATTTCCACTTAATATAAAAGGGACTGAACTGAGATTTGATTGTGTGAATATGGCACATCAACTGTAAAATAAACCGCTTGTTAATGTATTTATTTTTTGTCAGATCACTTGTGTGATCCTTTGTGAGTTATGTTCATAACTGTATGTTTTTGCGAATGTGAGATGTTCAGTTGTCAATATAATTTACTTTATATGTGTAGTTTATAGTCTATCATCAATAAACTCATGAATGTATTAATTCATTCTGATTGTTGAGGCCAAAGTAAAAGCAGATGATTTTAAATGTATCTCAGCCCTTGTAAAATCTACTGAAGTGCAGCTACATGAAAATTGTGGTTGGAGGAGTTATTGTTTAATTTAACCTTGTTAGATTTTTTCCCCTTTGGTATATTATTCTGTGCGTTTTTTCGCCAATATAATCGGTAATCGCTATTCAGCTCTATTGCAGCACACTGTGGAATCACGCTTTTCTTTTATGTATTCACGTGAACAATACGCTGAAATAAGCTTATGTAATCTGTTTAAAAAATATTGTCTTTTCTGTATATGTTGCACTTTTCGTGCTGTATTTTATTGTGTGCATTTTCCTTGTAGAATCACTTTTAACATCCCATGGGTGCGCCACGCCAGAACGCCCGGACTCTCCAGCGTCTGACTACGGAGAATATGAATGTGTCCCACCGACACCGGTATCGTCCAGATCACAACCTCCATCACAAGCTCCATCACGAGCTCCATCACCATCTCCATCACCAGCCCCTTCAGTATCAGGGATTTCTCGTTTAAGTGCTGGTAAGGCACAGTGAACATGAGGTTATCCCCTTTTTTTTTTTTGATTAAGGTTATTTCTGATAGCAGCATATTAAGGAATTTTATATGTCTGTGTCCAAAACAATTTGTGGTGTTCTGTTCTCGTTGTTAAACAACACAGTCACATTTTCAGGTGTGGTGGTGTGCTGGTGGAAATACTTTTGGAAGTCATAATATACCAAAACAGATACAGCACATGAACTGACTTTCAAAATGAACATGCCTCATTAAAAAGCTTCACGTCACTTTTATTAAGCCATTTTTATTAACCCATTCCTATTTATGAGTCCACAATACAAAGAAAATCTTTTAAAGATCCATCCATCTATCTTTTTGCACTTAAATCCTTTTCGGATTGCATGGGGGGATGTTCACTATCACAGCACCCTGTGAGTTGCACAATCCTCTCCATTGAAGTGCCGAAACATGACATTTGAGCTTAAATACAGCAACGAAGCATAATAATCCCACCACAGGCTTTCACCAGTGTAATTCCATAGTATATTTTTTGATATGTTTAGATACAGCATATGTAACCACCATGACTTTGTCTTTCATCTAGCCAAGAGGAAAAGACGAAACTCCATCTCGGACATAGCATCTGTGATGACACAGGTGCATGAGGATGAGATGCGTCTCCAGGAAAGGCTGCAGGAGAGGCAGGAGAGGATGCAGGAAAGGCTGCAGGAGAGGCAGCAGCGTCAACATCTTGAGCGCCACGAGCAGCTCGAAAGACACCATGAGCAGCAAAACATATACAATAATCAATACTTGCAGCATTTGCATGAGGTTGCTGCAAACACGCGGGTAGCCCAGGAGCAGGATGCCGCCTTCTGAAGGGAGGAGCTGACAGAGACGGCTACCTTCAACCAATCCTTCCTGGCACAGTTTGGGAGGCTTGTTGACGCACTGAGTGGTCGGCGTGTATAACATATATCACTTAATGTTGTTTTTTATTTTAAAAGTCTTTTTTTGTTAATATTTGATATATAATAAAAGGGAAGTGTTTTGGATCAAAGTGTGGTTTGTCTATTATAACACTGTTTTAGAAAAACGCATAATTACTTATACATTCCATTGCCTAGTCTTATCCAAATGATGCTGTCCATCCAGTGAGGTATCAACCGTTGTAAAGGTAATGTAATTGTGACCTATACAACAAAACAGAAATGTTTTTGTAAGCTTTCTCTTCTTTTTATTGAAATATCATAAAAAATTATGACCACAGGAGCCAGTTGTAAACTTCGGGTACATTTTTTAAGTTAACTTGGAAGAAGTTGTACAGTTGGACTTTAAAATGCAGCAGGAGAGACTGATAAAGCTTAAAGTCAAAGTAGGTAAAAAGGTAAGTCAATTTAAATTGAATGTTCTATTTGCATTCCAAATTCTGAGAATTACAATACTTTAGAAGGAGTGTAGCATCATATAAACGGAAAATACCAATAATGTTGTTTAAACGTTGAGATGAAGTTGAAAAACATGAGTTTTTTTATTCAGTACATACAAAATGCCCTTGGATTTAAAAACAATTACAATTTGGTGTTGGCCAGTGTGCCACTGTCATTATTTAAACCGAATAAAAAAATGTTTCAGCTCATTATTTCAAGATCATTTGGCTGTTACATCAAACCAAACCTGACTTGTGTAGTTGCAGAATTTTTATCAGAGAGTTTCTCCAGTTTTTGAGCATCTAATATCCGTCCCTTATCTGTCCCTTATCAGTTAAATAACAGCAGACAGATTGGCAAAGGATACACAATTGTGTTGCTCAAAACCGTTGTGCCCCACTGTGGTGCTACCTTTTGTAAATCTGTCATTTTTACAAATATTTACAATTATTTTGAAAGTAAAAGTGGGATAGGATTAAATTGAAATATAACCTATTTCTAGTAATGTTTCCTTTTTACAAATATTTACACTTATTTTGTAAGTACAGGTAGGATACAATTAAATTGAAATATAACATTTTTAAAAATGTGCACTTTTTAAAATTAAACTTATTTTGGAAGTAAAAGTGTGATAGGATTAAATTTAAATATAAAACGTTTCTCAACTAAATGTGTGCTTCTTAAAACTATTTGAAATTTTTTGAAAATTAGTAGTGTGATAGTCTTAAAGTTAAGCAGTTTCTAAACATAATTCCTAGGTCAATTTGCAGTTCCAGCAAAAGGAAAGGTGTGTTACGTTGCTGCTGCATTTTTTTGCAGACCACTTCGCCGGTTTTTTGCCATGTAATTAGCCGTCCCTAAAAAAATAATAAACATTATGAAAAACATAGGAGACATATGAAAAGTGCACAACATTTTATTCATTAAACACAGACATTAGACCTATGTACACACATGAATAATTACCAAATTCTAAGTATAATTGTTGTTACACAAGTAATGCATCACAACATCTTCAGAGGTTTATTGTCAGTGCAATTCCCAGTGCAATACTACATGGATGCATGTATAGTACATTGTTGATGCAGAGAATATATATTTCTACAGTACATGTATCTAGTAAGTATTTTCCATGTAACCTTGTGACTGCATTATTTTAATTCCTTTTAATCCTAGATCAAGTTTGTTTTGGCATAAAATGCATGATAACTGTCAAATATATCATATTATACCTAACTCAGTAAAGTTTACTTTTTGAAAATATATTTTGTGGCTAATATAGTTATTAACATGGCGATCAAGTTGTGTCAGCTGATCATTTTTTTCTATGACACCACCTCACTCAGTGCTGCGGAAGCAGGTACGTCCATGATGTCTCAAACTGTCAACAGTCTCCATGATTTTCAAGCAGATCAGAGCAATTTGTTGCAAATTTGTTGCACAGGAAATAAACGTTTCTACAGACATTCTTAAGCTCTATAACCACTGATCGTTTGTGTGACAGGCTGATGACATCTGTGACAGGTCAGGTTCGCCCAGAGCGAATGAAGCAGTAATTTCCCCACAACAGAGCCATCTGAAACACACACAGTGTACATATTTTAGTACCTAACAGCGATAAATTGCAGACATTAAAGTGTAGTACTACGTACTTATAGCAAACTAGCATTAGCAAAATTAGCTTACCGTAATGGTGACCTAGTTTGTATCCTCACGCCTTTGGCTCTCCCAGAAGCTGCAGAACTATTTCCAGAGTGTTTCATCTC
Organism: Pholidichthys leucotaenia; assembly: GCA_020510985.1. Classification (NCBI taxonomy): domain Eukaryota; kingdom Metazoa; phylum Chordata; class Actinopteri; order Cichliformes; family Pholidichthyidae; genus Pholidichthys; species Pholidichthys leucotaenia. Next base: position 315,782,327 of record CM035839.1, on the reverse strand, counting down.
GCTGTCTGTACCCTTGTCTAGCGGTCCTTTTTGGCGTTTATGGTGAAAAAAGCCACAGACCGAGGAATGCCTTGTACAGCTGTATGTGTTATGTTTTGGTTGGGTCGCATTTTCTATGTCACAGGAGTGTGGCGCCGCCTGCTGTTATAGAAATCCCACCCACCCAAGCTCAACACGGTTGGAATGCGGTGCTAGTGCGGACAAAAGCATACCGAACCATGCTTCAGTAAATCATGCTGTATCATGCTAAGCCGGGCTAGTGCAAAAGGGGCTTAAGTTCTCTGAGGTGTTCTTTAGGTGGGAAACTTCATGAAACCAGTCAAAAAAAAAAAAAAAAAAAAAAAAGAGATCCAACGCGTTTCGGCCGTATGCCTTCATCAGGGAAACACATTGGAGCTTTGAATTTATTTTAAGATAAGATAAGATAAGATAAGATAAGCCTTTATTAGTCCCACAACGGGGAAATTCCAGGATTGCAACAGCACAGGGATAGCAACACTCAGAGCAACAATCAGAAGGCAAGAAAAAAAAAAAAAAAAAAAAAAAAAAAAAACAAGCAAGCAAGAGCAGCTAATATACATATGTACGTATTACTATAAAATATATATATATACACACACACACAGACACACAGTGCAGAGCATTGTAGCTGGATGGAATAAATATATGAATATATGAACACACAGTGCAGAGCATTGTAGCTAGATGGAATAAATATGTAAATATATAAACACCCACAGTACGGAGCATTGCAGCTAGGTGGAATAAATATGCAAGTATATAAACACACACAGTGCGGAGCAATGTAGCTAGATGGAATAATATGTAGATATATAAATATATAAACACACCCAGTGCTGAGCATTGTAGCTAGATGGAATAAATATGTAAATATATAAACACACACAGTGCAGAGCATTGTTGCTAGATGGAATGAAACAGCATAACCGTCTACTTAGTTATCCTACATGGTATGATTATGTGCCCATACATATTCTCACCCTCCATAGCGACCGGTAAGTTCCTAGTTGTATGCCGGAGGGGACCATTGTGTAAGTCTATTGCATCTTTTGCATTCAAAAAACTATTAGTTTGTTACGTCTTTTTGCTATCTCTGCGAGCAGCCCTGCTTAGGTTGTACAGTCTGACAGCCGTTGGTAGGAAGGACCTACGAAACCTCTCGGTTGTGCACCTGGGATGATGTAGTCTGCTGCTAAATGAGCTCCTCAGTGCATTCAGTATGTCCTGCATAGGGTGGAACTCGGACTCCAGCAGAGATGACAGTTTAGCCACCGTCCTTCTCTCTCCTATCTCCTCCATCGGATCAAGGCGCTGCCCCAGGACAGAGCTAGCCTATTAAGCTAGCTTAATAGGTTTATATGACCAAAGCCATTTTAATAAAGGCTTCTTCATTTTTGAAATGAGTCTCTTTTTTAGGCTGGTTTTATGTATGAAGCTGGCACGTGGTTAGTGTTGAGCCAATCAGGACTCTCCAGCCTAACTGAAGTTCACCTCAAGGATAGTTAGCATTTAATAACTAGCTGCATTGAAAACTTAAAATAGATTTTTACCATTAAACTGCTTTTAAGGACCAGTGTAGTTTCAGTCATTAGCCTGGGCCACTGTGCATATAACTGGGCATGTCATGCAACCGGTAAGTCTTTTTATCAGGATTTATCTGATAATGTAGTGCTAGCCACTATTAGCCTTGTGGGCCTAGAAATCATAGATGTTGGTGTTTGAAGGAGGAGGGAAAGTGAAAATATTTTGACATTAAACTGTAAGACAATAAAAGACTTTGTTTTTAGCAAAAAGGACATAAGATACCATTTTAGACAATCTAGATTTGTTTTTATAGGGGATTCATAGCCAGCGGAGTATGTCTTTAATATGACAGCAGATGAGTACACATGGACATGGGGATGATGTGACAAAAGAACCAGCCACAACAAAACCCAAAGTGTAACCAAAAAAAGAGAGGTCATGTATACACTACCGTTCAAAAGTTTGGGATCACTTAGAAATGTCCTTATTTTTGAAAGAAAAGCACTGTTTTTTTCAATGAAGATAACTTTAAACTAATCAGAAATACACTCTAATATCTAATATACATTGCTAATGTGGTAAATGACTATTCTAGCTGCAAATGTCTGGTTTTTGGTGCAATATCTACATAGGTGTATAGAGGCCCATTTCCAGCAACTATCACTCCAGTGTTCTAATGGTACAATGTGTTTGCTCATTGTGTCAGAAGGCTAATGGATGATTAGAAAACCCTTGTGCAATCATGTTAGCACAGCTGAAAACAGTTTAGCTGGTTAGAGAAGCTATAAAACTGACCTTCCTTTGAGCAGGTTGAGTATCTGGAAAAAATTATTTCAAATACAAATCATTATTTCTAACCTTGTCAATGTCTTGACTATATTTTCTATTCATTTTACAACTCATGGTGGTAAATAAGTGTGACTTTTCATGGAAAACACAAAATAATTGTCTGAACTGAGACTGCTGATGCGTTTTAAGGACCTCTCTTCCTCGGCTGCCCTCTGTTTTACCGAGACCTGGCTCAGGGAAAACACTCCGGACAGCGCGCTGCGCCTCGAGGGATTTCAGCTGTTTCGTGCTGATCGTGACACATAGCTCTCCGGTAAATCCTCAGGAGGCAGAGTCTGCTTTTACATCAACAGCAGCTGGTGCTCTGATGTAACGGTAATTTCCAAACACTGTTCTCCCGCCCTGGAATTTCTTTTTATTAACTGCAAGCCATTTTATTCCCCGTGGGAGTTTGCCTCATTCATCCTCGCCGCTGTGTACGTCCCTCCCGACGCGGACACGCGCGAAGCTCAGCGCATGCTCGCGGATCACATCCAACACACGGAGCGGATTTTTCCAGACTCTCTGGTTATTGTGGTTGGCGACTTTAACCAGAGCAATCTGAGCCACGATCTCCCCCGCTACAAACAGTTTATTAAATGCCCCACCAGAGGAATAAACACGCTGGATCACTGTTACACCACAGCGAAAGACGCATATCGCGCTGTTCCCCGCGCTGCGCTCGGATTATCTGATCACGTGATGGTCCACCTCATTCCCACATACAGACAGAGATTGAAGCTCACTAAACCTGTTGTGAGCACTATGAAGAAATGGACCAGTGAAGCTGAGGAGAAGCTGGAAACGTGCATGGAAATAACTGATTGGGGCATGCTTAAAGGAGCCACGCATGATCTGGATGAATACACAGACACTGTGAACTCTTATATCCACTTTTGTGAGGAGAGCATTCTTCCATCGCGCACCAGGGTGAGGTACTCTAATGACAAGCCCTGGTTCACAGCTAAGCTCAGACAGATCAGGAAGGAGAAGGAAGCAGCGTTGAAAAGTGGAGACAGGGGCTGCTACAGGGAGGTTAAATATCGGTTTAACAGAGAGCTGAAGAGAGCTAAATCTGTGTATTCTGAGAGACTCCAGCAGCAGTTCACTGCTAATGATTCGGCTTCTGTGTGGAGAGGACTGAGGCAAATCACCAATTATCGGCCTCAGGCTCCTAAAGGTCAGGATGACAAAGCCCTTTGTCAAAGACTGTCCCAACACTATGCCCGTTTTGACACCTCGTCATCTGTGTCCAACTCCCCCCCTCTCTCCAGCTCCACAGCCTCCACGATCCCTACTTCATCAAAGGCACCCCCCTCCTCCCCCCCGCCCTTGTCATCAGTGAGCAGGACGTGCTCAAACAGTTCTCCAGACTGAACCCGCGCAAGGCCCCCGGTCCGGACGGCGTGTCTCCCTCCACCCTGAGACACTGTGAGAAGTTAACACCTCCCTTAAGCTATGCCACGTGCCGTCCTGCCTCAAATCCTCCACCATCATCCCTGTCCCCAAGAAGCCACGGATCACTGGACTTAATGACTACAGACCTGTAGCGCTCACCTCTGTAGTCATGAAGTCCTTTGAGCGCCTGGTCCTGCCCCACCTCAAGTCCATCACCACCCCTCTCCTGGACCCGCTGCAGTTTGCCTACCGAGCCAACAGGTCTGTAGACGACGCAGTCAACCTGGCCCTCCACTCCATCCTGCAGCACCTGGACTCCCAGGGAACCTACGCCAAGATCCTGTTTGTGGACTTCAGCTCCGCATTCAACACCATCCGCCCCGCTCTGCTCCGGGACAAGCTGTCCCTGCTCAACGTGCCTGACTCCCTCTGCAGGTGGATCACCGACTTCCTGACGGACCGGAGGCAGCATGTGCGGCTGGGAAAGACTGTCTCAGACTCTGCTAGCATCAGCACCGGATCACCCCAGGGCTGTGTACTTTCCCCCCTACTCTTCTCCCTTTATACCAACTCCTGCACCTCCAGCCATCAGTCTGTCAAGTTGATCAAGTTTGCGGACGACACCACCCTCATCGGGCTCATCTCCAACGGCGACGAGTCCGCCTACAGGAGAGAGGTGGCCCAGCTGGCGTCCTGGTGCAACAACAACAACCTGCAGCTGAACGCTCTGAAGACAGTGGAGATGATTGTGGACTTCAGGAAAGTCACAACCCCTCTGCCCCCCCTCACCCTCACAGGCTCTCCCATCACCACTGCTGATTCCTTCCGCTTCCTAGGCACCACCATCACCAGGGACCTCAAGTGGGAGCCGACCATCAGCTCCCTCATCAAAAAGGCCCAGCAGAGGATGTTCTTCCTGCGGCAGCTGAGGAAGCTCAAGCTACCCACCAAGATGTTAGTTCAGTTCTACACAGCCATCATCGAGTCCATCCTCACCACCTCCATAACCGTGTGGTACGCAGGAGCCACTGCCAGGGACAGACTAAGGCTGCAGCGCGTCGTGCGCACTGCTGAGAAGGTGATCGGCTGCAAGCTCCCATCTCTCCAGGATCTGTACATCTCCAGGACCCGGAGGCGTGCTGGCTGGATCATAGCCGATCCCTCACACCCTGGTCACGTACTGTTTGCCCCCCTCCCCTCAGGTAGAAGACTTCGGTCCATCCAGACTAAAACCTCCCGTCACATGAACAGCTTCTTCCCCTCTGCCATCAGACTGCTGAACACTAAGTGACTTATTGACTCTCGTGCACTATGTACAGCAGCTCAACCAGACTCATGTCAATCATCACCGTTTTCTTCCTGCATTACCGACTGCACTATATGGTTCTCCACATTATCTGCTGCTCGCCAATATATTTTAACTGCTGACCAGTATTACTCACTCTTATTCTACACTTTATTGCATGTATAGTTTATTTCTTTTATTTTATCATGTTTAATGTTGCAGCATTGCACCGAGACAAATTCCTAGTTTGTGTACTACATGAACAATGGCAATAAATCTGATTCTGATTCTGATTCTGGGTGACCCCAAACTTTTGAACGGTAGTGTATATTTAGTATTCAGGGTTTCTTCTGGTAACATTTCTGGGTGGCGGCCCACCGCACCAGAAAATTTACCACCACACCAATAAGCAGATATGAATTTAAGAAAAATGTATGAAGCAATGACTTTCCGCAAGCACGCACACGAACAATGCGCGTGGCCGTCATCCGCGCGGAGTTTAAAAGCGCCCCGCCCACGCAAGCTTTCCAGTCAGTCAGAAAACGAGAATAAAAACATACATGAATCATACATGTATACATTCTTTCACAGCAGCAGCAGCATCTTTGTGGAAAAGGAGCGAAAACCGGGAAGTCAAACAGCAGAAATGGACTCTATAATTCTTCTTCGTTGGTGAAAATCCTGGCGCATCAGGGCCTTGGCGCTACCTATCGGGCGGGAGTGAAACTACAAATGATGGTCGTGCACATGCGTCAATTGCTTGGCCTGGGTAGATGAAAAAAGTGAGCATGAACAGCGCTGCGTACGTGCCGGGCTCGTCCAAAGAGTACACGGACCAAGGTGGACTAGAGGGGGAAATGCAGCATGAAGCAGGCTTTACAAGGCAGAGTATCTCGCTAAGCGTGACTATCTGACAGAAACATGAATTTATTAAAGCACTTTAAACGTGGAAAAAAAATCAGAAGAGGTATCTAAGCACTGGAGGCATTTATCATGGTTTTAACCCGCTGGAAACAGGAGCAATAACGGAAGAGTTGCCTAGCTAAGAGATGTGGTTAGAATTCATATGCAGCCAGCTTCATATGAAGGGAAAGACAAGGGGGACTACTGAATTGCTGAGTATATATTTCACCAGCCACTACAATATTAAGTTATGTTCCCTATTATGTACCTGGCAAGTTAAGATGACCGAAATTCCTGAAGTCAATGACTTTAATCTGTCAGCAGCCTTTAGACAAACTAAACGTGCCAACATTTGGATTTCAAAATAAGGGAGGTTTTTCTTGCCGTCTTGGTGGCGGTGAGATTTCTAAAAAAAAACAAAAAAAAACTATAAATATATAGAAATATTATAACAGAAATAATGGCATCCTTGGTCATTTAAGTTAATTTAAATCATAAAATACAATTTTATTACCATTTTTTCTTTATAAGCAGAGTTAAATTATTGTTCTGTTCTGACTGCAAAGTTATGGTCAAAAATATTAATTGTTATAAGGAAAAAGTAAAAAAAAAAAAAATTACCCTAGTCTGTTTCAAAATTACTTAAAAAACAGTAATTTTATTTTAAAAAAGAGACAAAAATAAGCCCCCAAAAAATAATCCACAAATTTATAATAAAGTTTCAAATGTACAAGGAAAGTCAATTTTACAAGAGGAAATTACAAATTTGAGTAAAATGGTTTCAAATTTAGATAAATTTACAGAGAAAGGTAGAAAACTATAAGAAAATTTTTATAAATTTTGGAGAAAAACCTCAAACTTTCAAGACTGAAGTCATTGCTCAAGTTTTTAAGTAGGTGCTCTTTGTACCCTTAACTCAACTAGAAATTACTTTTAATTATTAATTTCATAGCACTGCTTTTACATGAGTAGAATTTCTGGCTACTATACCCACCTCTGAACATATAATTAAAGTATGCATGAGTAAATTACTATTATGAATGTTTTTTCCTTCTCTTTCCTACTTTTTCTATGGATAAAACACCAGAATAAAAATACAAAAAAAAAAAAATACATATTTTTGTCATTTATGTAAACCATGGCAAAAAAAAATCCTGCAGGACAAAACGTGACACTTGATATTTTCTAACCTGTTTGTATACCACCATAGACAGAGAGAGAACCTGAAGCAGACAGACCTCAGAGAGGGAAAGATGAGAAAGAAGAGAAGAGCCAAGGAGAGGAAAGTGTTTAGGCAGAGGGTCCAGGAGGGGAAAGAGTAGAGGAAGGAGAGAAGGATGACACCAGTAAAAAGTCCAAACGCAGGACATCTGGGTGGGACCCCAACTGACCCAATATTCAAGCCTTGGTTGTACAATACTTCAAATGGTAAGTTCCATTATGCAATATTACTGTGCAAAATTTAAAAAAATAAAAATAGTGTAAAAATGACATATTCTGGTTACAAGCGTGTCATGTGTTTTCTGCCCCCCCCCCCGGGGGGGGAAATATGTTGCCACTGTGCCAAGGTCTTTAAGCCAGAGGAAACACTGGTATTTATAATTATATATAAAAAATGAGCTTTATTTTTCAATATTAATATATATTAACCAATATTACTGACATGTTTAAGGGATTAAATTATTACCCCTGTCGACAGAGTTGAGTTGTGGGTTGGGTAGTCAGTTCTGTCTGTTTGTCCAGACTGTAACTTGAGAAAGAATGAAGCTAGGGTCACCAAACTTGGCATTCGGGTGAATCTCAAGCTTAGCATCTGTTGCCATGCTTTTGGGGTCACAAGGTCAAAGGTCAAGGTCACAGGGTCAAAATCAATTTTGACCAATAGAGACTTTATTTTCAGTTTTAGTGCGAGCAGAATTTGAATATATGTAAGCTATAATGTCATACAACATACAAATATGAAATGACCTTGACCCTGAAGATTGGTAGGGTCTGCTGATTTTAGATAATCTAGACATTCCCAATACAATAGGGAGTGAGATACTTAGAATTTGCCATCAACTTTCGCCCCAATTAGGATAGGACTCCACAGCATGAGTCTGCATCTCTGGTGAGTGCAATTCTAGTTGTCTCTGGTAATCTTAGCAAAACCCAAAGATAAGTTTGAGAGGCAAGATCAGCTTTAATGCTTTCTTTAAATTTAAGGAGTTCACATTTTAAAGTGCAATTTTCATGTTTTTAATCAAAACTTAAAAAAATAAATTCATGATGTACTGTATCTATAAATGCAAGGAATCTCTGTAGGTCTGTTCCTCACGTCTCTCAAACCATTCGTCAGACTGGTCTCAGATTTTATGTGCTTTGCTGAGGTTACAAGGGGGAGCATCCACGAGTATGGAGTTGTTCAGTCAAAATATGTAATTTTTTATCAATAAAGTTTAGTCACCGCTCTGTCTCCTCATACTCTGGCTTCTAGAAGCGTGGGCGAGGTTTCGGATCGACTCCACACTGATTGGATAATACATGGCATCATGGCATCAGTAACCACAGCACTCCGTAAGCAAAACAAGAAAGCGAAAACTGACAAATTTGACTAGAAAAAGATAGTACTGAGGATTTAATGCTTAAAAAATTATACCATAAAATTGCAGTGATTGCGTAGGTCTAAAGGATAATTCGGCATATGTGGAGAGCACAAGGCACGCGAGCAGACAGGGCGGAGCGTCAGCAGGGACCCGAGTCTCACAAAGAACACCAGTGTATCCAACACAGGACACGCCAGAAGAAGCAGTGGCCCGACCGGGCGGACTGCAGTCCTTCGTGGGGAGGCACGCCCAGCCTACCCGGTCAGTGGTAGACGGGAATCCCGACTGCTGCTTCATCCATGTGGTACCACTGTCCTTTGTAGGACCGCTGTTACAAATCCCCCCCATAAGGAATTAGTCAGTGATGCAGTCCCTGACACCTTAGGGTGCACCTCCACGACTAGCCAAGTGCGAGAGAGGAATTCCTCTTTGGCTCAGTGGTAAGAGTGGGAGGATTTAGATCATGGTATCATGGGTTCAAATCCCACCTGGGATGTAGCTGTATTTCTGCCTTGCTGTGTGCAAAAGAGACTGTGTAGGTCTGGGGTGCCCAACCAGTCTACCAGTCTACCAGTCGATCGTGATCGACTGGTAGACCACGGACTGATTCTCAGTTGGTCACGACTGCATAGTCTGCAAAGTTTTCTCTGCCATTGCTCCTTAGTACATACACATAAACACAGCGCAGCTTGACTGGACTGCACACACAGCGGTGCGCACTGATGTGCACATACAGCATGCCAGGTCACAGATTTACAAGTGTTGGACTGGCCGCCGTTAAAGTTTTCGCTAGCAGCCCACAAAGATGGCAGAAGCTAAAAAAACAAAAACGTACCATTTTCATTCAGAGTGGGAGGAGGATTATTTTTTGTTTATTCAAATTCAAAGTCCATTTGTCTCATATGCAATGTCGGCGTGGCCATACCAAAGAAGGGCAATCTGGATCAGCATTTCAGAACAATGCACAAACACTATGAGACGGATTTCCCCGCTAAAACTGCTCTACGCACTCGTAAAGTGCAGGAATTAAAGAGTCAGCCTGCAGCCCGGCAGTCCATTTTTACGAGGCACAACACCAAGGGTAAGGCGGCAACCATCGAATCATATCGAGTCAGTCACGTTCTTGCTAAACACAAAAAGTCTTTCAAGGACGGCGAAGTTGTGAAAGACACCACAACGGTCGAGCAGGACCAATCTCACTCAGGTTCAATGCAGGAGGGTCTCAGTGCCTGCACTCGAGATACCTTGGACGAGGGTACCGAGCGTGACGGTGAGGTGCCTGCGTCAATGAGTAACGCCAACAAGCTCGCTCCAGTTTTCCCCAGAGCTCAACTGCAGTGGGCCAGAGGATCTGGAGCTACGACGACAACTGCTGCAGCAGCTTTAAAAGAGGTTGGGGCCAGACCGACAGGCATGGAGGGACCACGTGCCGATCAGCAACAGCTGATGGCAGAGGATGTCGAGGAGCAATTGAAAAGGACATTGAGGCATGTGAGTGTTTTTCCCTCCCATCTGACGAGTTGACTGATATGGTGGATGTGGCTCAGTTATGTCTTTTCATTAGAATGTTTTTTGACGACATGACCACCCAAGAAGAGCTGCTCACAGTATTGCCATTAAAAGGACACACAAGAGGTGAAGATATTTTTAACGCTTTCATGGAGTTTGTTAACAAGAGCCAACTGCCTCTTTACAAGCTCATCTCCATCACAACTGATGGTGCTCCAGCACGCGATGCTTTAGTGTACCCGTTAGTGTAGGCCACACTAACGGGTTCACTCCATTGTGCAAACAAAGTGAATCTTTACCAGACATCCATAATTATCATTGTATTATTCAGCAGCAAGCACTGTGTGAGAAGATTTTAAACATGAAAGAAGTGATGGATGTTGCTATGAAAATAGTGTGCTCTGTTCGTGCCAGGAGTCTACAGAGAAGGTTATTAAGGGCTCACTTGGAGGAGACAGGAGCTGAACACACAGACCTGCTGCTTCACACAGATGTAAGATGGCTTAGCAGAGGTAAATTTTTGGGGAGGTTCAGTGAGTTGTTGCCTGAAATCAAAGATTTTCTGAAGCTTTCAAAACAAGCAGAATATGCACAGCTTGAGGACTGCCAGTGGCTTTTGGACTGAGCATTCCTGACAGATCTGACTGACATGCTCAATGATTTCAATTTACAGCTCCAGGGTCAGGATAAATATGTGATCAACATGATTAGATTTGGAAGTAAGTTGCAACTGCTTTCTAGTAGGCTGCAACGTCATGACCTGCAAAACTTTCCTCACATGCAAGCAGAACTCCAGTGTCATGGCAAAGATTCTGCACAGCTGGACAGTGCACGATATGCACGATATTACCGGAGTGGTGGCTCAGTTGGTAGAGCATCCGCCCCACACCCGGGAGGCAGGGGTTCAAATCCCGGCCGGGTCATGCCAAAGACCATATAAAAGTGGAACTTCCTGCCATCCAGCTTGGTGCTCAGCAATAAATGGAATGGAGGAGGGAACTCTGTGGCGGCGCCTTGCATGGCAGCGGCCCTCTGATTCTGCACTTGGGGTGTGTGTGATTTACACTGTAGATAGGTAAAGCACAATCTCGTTCTACTGTACATGATTGGTTGTACGGTTGAATAACAATAAGGGTGATTTGATTTGATTTGATGAGGAGCAAGTTCAAAGCATCTTTTCAGAATTTGAGAAGCATTTTACTGACTTTACATCCATTGAGCCTGTTGCCAGCTATCTATGTTTTCCATTTGGGGAAGCCATCGATGTGGATTACACTGCTTCTAAAGCAGTCCTTCTCAAATAGTGGGGCGCGCCCCCCTGGGGGGGGGGCGCGATGCGATGCCGGGGGGGGCGCGTGTGACCCCGGGGAACAGGCTTTGCTTTTGCCGTGTAAAGTGTAATTGCACATCCACGGCAGCAGGTGGTGCAGTGGCGCTCTCATTGTCAAAGTCTGTGCGGGAGTTTAAAACTTTTTAAATTGCTGTCAACAAACCCCTCGAGAGACACCATGGAGAAATATTTAACAGTAACGAAAAGAAAGGCGGAGAGAGACAGAGGTAAAGAGACAAATGAAAGTCTCCCAAAAGCTAAGACGAGGAAATATGACGAAGCTTATCGATGCTCATTGCGCAGTGCAAAAACCCCACACAATTGCAGAGGAGTTGATACTGCCTTTTTCTACCTTTTTCTTCAGACTAAAATGTTAAATATATTGGTACTCCTGTGTTAATGTTCCAGATCAATTTACATTTAATATTGTAGCGAACTCAATATGACCACCCTACTTGGCTTGCTAAGTGGGTTGATCATATTGGCGACACAGGTAGAGTGTGGGACTCCGGAGCAGGAGGCGTGAGTTAGAGTCTCCCGGTGGGACGTCGCCATGTCGAGCAGCACGTTACAATATTATTTATTGACTGAATTATTTTTCTCAGCATCAAATGGTTCAGTTGGTCAAAAATGTTTCTAGTTTAAATAAGGATTGACATATTTTTTATTTCAGGCACTTTGATGCACTTTAAGTTTTTTTTTTTCTGTTTTAGACTATAACAGGGTTTCTGTGTGGCAAAATAAAGTTAATATTTGTTGAAAGTTGATTTATATTGCTTTTTTCTTTTGTTAATGTTAAAAAGGATACAATTTTAGGTATACTTATACAATTTTTATAGATAATGATCTTATTTATAGTCACTGCGGCGAGTTGGGGGGGCGCGAAATATTTTCTCTTTCCTAGGGGGGGCTTTGCAAAAAATAATTGAGAAGCACTGTTCTAAAGTAACATCACTGTTTCAACAGGATAGCTCTGCTGTTGACAGTGAGATTCTCACACTGCAAAATGACATTAAGATCAAATCCAGGGCAACACCTGGCATGAAAGGAGACTTTTGGAACAAAAATATCCCAACCTCAGAAGATCTGCCTTGAACTTGACTTCACTTTTCGGATCAACATATTTGTGTGAGACTGCTTTCTCTCACACGAAAATCATCAAGTTGAAGTACAGATCCACAATGACAGACATTCACCTTGTGGCCTGTCTAAGGCTTGCAACCAGCTCCTACTGCCCTGACTATGAGAAACTACAGGGTTTCCTCTGGTAGCATTTCTGTGTGGTGGCCTGCCACGCTAAGGACGTTTGCCGCCACACCTAAAATATATTGATTTAAGAAAAATTAAATATGAAAGAAATGCTCCACAAGCGCGTACAGGAGCATCGCCCGGCGCCTGCATGACCGTTTCTGCAGGCAGAGCGTGTCTCTCTAGCGTTGCTCTCCAAGAGAAACATAAGCTTATTAAAGTACTTTAAACGCGGAAAAAAGTACAAGAGAGTTGAGGCATATATGGTGGTTTGAACCCGCTGGTAACTGGAACAATAATGAGGAGTCGCTTAGCTATCAGGTCTGGTTAGGCTCCACTGCAGGGAAAGGAAAGAGTGACTGATGAATCACTGAGGATTTACTTCACCAGCTACTGCAATATTAACTAATAATTTATGTTCATCATTATGTACTATACCTGGCAAGTTGAGATGACCGAAATTCACGAAGTCAATGACTTTAATCTGTCAGCAGCCTTCAGAGAAACTAAACGTGCCAAGATTTGGATTTCAAAATAAGGGAGGTTTTTCCTGCTGTCGGGTCGGTGAGGAGAATTCTAAAAAACTATTAATACGTAGAAATATAATAACAGAAATAACTACATATTTGGTCATTTAAGTTAATTTATTTCTTTAAATATAATTTTAATAATTATATTTCTTTGAATTCAGAGTCCTTGTTCTGTTCTGGTTCTACAAAATTATGGTCAAAAATTTAAATTGTATGAGGAAAAAAGTAAAAAATTTGTCACATTGTTTCACATTTATTTAAAAAAAACAGCAATTTTATAATAATCTGCCTTTGTCCATCAGACAGGCCTCTTCACTGTCCAGTTTTAAAACTCCTCTTAAAACCCATTTTTATTCTCTGGCTTTTGACCCAGTTTGAGACATTGATTTTATTTCTTTTTATTGTCTCTATTGCATGACGATTGTTTTGTTTGTGCTGTTTTGTACTTTAGCTGTATTTTATTGTTTTTATATTTTATTTATCGTTGATGTACAGCACTTTGTGTCAACTGTCGTTTTTAAAGAGCTTTATAAATAAAGTTGGATTGGATTAAAAAAGATAAACATTAACCATAAAATAATCCACAAATTTATAATAGTCTCAAATGTACAAGAGAAAATTACAAATTTGAGGAAAATGGTTGCAAATTTAGATACATTTACAGAGAAAAGAGAAAACTATAAGAAAATTGTTATAAATTTTGGAGAAAAACCTCAGACCTTCAAGACTGAAGTCATTACTCAAGTTTTAAGTGGGTGCTCTTTGTACCCTTAACTCTTTCTTTCAAAGGTCTTTTTATTATTATTAATTGAAGTATCAATACAATACAAAGTATTAGAAATTTTCATTTTTGTTTCAACCAAACAGTGAAAAACTAGAACTTAAAGCCAACAAATGTAAATGCTTCAAAGCACAAAAACCTTTAAATAAACAATAATTAAAAAAAAAAAAAAAAAAAATTACAAAGAAAAATTATGTGTGTGAAGTGGGGGTGGGGTAAAGGGGATATGAGCTACTCAGAAACTATAATCGTGGGTCTTTCAAAGAAATCAAGAAACGGGCGCCATAATTTATAGAATTTGTTTTCAGAGCCACAGACTGTATATCTGATTTTTTCTAAATCCAAACAGGACATTATATCTTTTATCCACTGTAAATGTGAAGGGGGCGAAGAGTCTTTCCACTTCAGTAATACAGCACGTCTGGCCAATAATAATGAAAATTTGAATACTTTTAATTTGGAACTTGGCAAGACAAATTCTGGAGCCACACCAAAAATGGCGCATAATGGATCAGGTTTAATTTGATATTGCAGGACTTCAGACATAGTGATAAAAACAGAATGCCAAAAATTCATCAATGCAGGGCAGGACCAATACATGTGAAGCAAAGTGCCAGGAGCGCTACCACACTTTTCACAAGTTGGGTCTATATCCGAATAAATACGTGCTAACTTAACCTTGGACAGGTGCATCCGGTGTACAATCTTAAATTGAATAAGAGCGTGACGAGCACACATTGATACAGTGTGAACCTGACCAAGAATAGAGTCCCACAGTTCATCAGTAAAAGTAAAATTAAGATCTTGTTCCCAGTTCAATTTGATAGCGGCCAGAGAAGAAGATTGTAAATTTGAAATTAAATTATATAAAACTGACATTACCCCCTTAGAAGTTGGTTTAACTAATAAAAAATCATCTAGAGGATTATCAGAAGGTTTTTGAGGGAATTGTTTTGTCATGGTTTGCACATAATGTCTGACCTGGAGGAAGCGGAAAAAATGTGTAGAAGTGATGTCGAATTTGGTGGAAAGTTGAGAAAAACTTGCAAATTCCATCCATCCATCCATCTTCTACCGCTTAATCCTTTCGGGTCGCGGGGGGGCTGGAGCCTATCCCAGCATCTTTGGGCGAGAGGCAGGGTACACCCTGGACAGATCGCCAGTCCATCGCAGGGCAACACAGAGAGACAGACAACCATTCACTCTCGCATCCATACTTAAGGACAATTTAGAATCCCCAGTTTTGATGCCAATTAACCTAACTTGCATGTTTTTGGCATGTGGGAGGAAACCGGAGTGCCCGGAGTAAACCCACACAGACACGGGGAGAACATGCAAACTCCACACAGAAGGGTCACTGATGGTCTGGGGGTGGGATCGAACCCACGATGGTCAAGGGTGGAATCGATCCCATGACCTTCTTGCTGTGCTGCCACTGTGCTAACCACTGCGCCACCGTGCTGCTTGCAAATTGACCATCAAAATATAAATCCGCAAAAGATTTTAAACCTTTTCTGTGCCATATATGAAATGCACTATCAATAGTTGATGGGGTAAATAAATGATTTGCGGCAATTGGACTTCTAATGGAAAAAAACTGAAGACCGAAATTTTTCCTGAATTGAGACCAAATTCTAAGAGACTGACGAACTACTTTATTATTACCCAGTGTAGACAAAGCAAGGGGAAGTGGTGAACCTAAAATTGCCGGTAGGGAGGTTTGATTGTCCACATGTGACTCCATAAGGATCCAAATAGGTGATTTGGGTTCCAGATAAAAATGTTTCCAATATAACATGCACCTGATATTTGCTGCCCAGTAGTAATATTGAAAGTTAGGCAGAGCCATGCCACCTACTGATTTGGGTCTTTGAAGAAAAACTTTCCTCAATCTCGGATGTTTACCATTCCAAATAAATGAGGTAATCAGAGAGTCCAAAGACTTAAAAAAGGATTTAGGAATAAAAATGGGGAGACATTGAAACAAATATAAAAACTTTGGAAGTAACATCATTTTTACAGAATTGATTCTGCCAATTAAAGACAAGGATAATGGGGACCATTTGGAAAGTATTAGCTTGCACTGGTCAAGTAAGGGGAGAAAATTATTTTTAAACAAGTAATTAAATTGTTTAGTGACACATATCCCAAGATAATTAAAATGATCAATAACAACCTTGAAAGGAAAATTTTCAAAATCCTGAACTTGAATCTTTTCATTAATCAGAAACAGTTCACTCTTATTAAGATTAATTTTATAACCAGAAAACCTACTAAAACTATCCAAAATATTGAGTATAGCGGATAATGAAGTAAGTGGGTTGGAGAGAAATAATAAAAGATCGTCAGCATAGAGTGAAACCCTATGCTCAATGCCACCCCTACGAATGCCTAGAAAGTCCCGGCTCCCACGGATTGCAATAGCTAACGGCTCAACTGCCAAGGCAAAGAGCAACGGGCTCAAAGGACAGCCTTGCCTCGTACCACGGTAAAGTCTAAAATAGTCAGAATAGCGACAATTAGTTAACACTGAAGCTAAAGGACTAGCATAGAGAAGTTTAATCCAGGAACAGAAGGAAGGACCAAAACCGAACCTCTCCAAAGTAAAAAACAAATATTCCCACTCAACCCTATCGAATGCCTTTTCAGCGTCCAAACTAATAAGACATTCAGGTATGTTGTGGTGAGGAGTATAAATAATATTAAACAACCGCCGCAAGTTAAAAAAAGAATGGCGATTTTTAATGAAACCGGTTTGGTCCTGTGAAATTATAAAAGGAAGAATCTTTTCCAACCTTGAAGCTAGCAACTTTGACAAAATTTTAACATCGGTATTTAACAAGGAAATAGGCCTGTAAGAAGCACAATCAACAGGATCCTTATCCTTTTTAAGCAACACAGTGATACAGGCCTGATAGCATGAAGGAGGAAGTGTACCAGAGTCAAGCGACTCTGTAAAAACTTGACAAAGGAAAGGGGCGAGGTCGTCAGAGAATTTTTTGAAAAAATCAGCAGAAAACCCATCAGGTCCTGGAGATTTTCCTGATTGCATGGATGATATTGCCAGCTGAATTTCTTCTTTTGTGATGGGAGCTTCTAAAATTTGCCGAGATTCTGAAGAAATCGAAGGAATATCAATAGAATCAAAAAAAAATTCCAAATCCTTTAAGTTTGTTGTATATTCTGAGGTATATAATTTGGAATAAAATGACCTGAAAATATCATTAATCACTTGTTGGTCAGATGTCACCTCTCCTTTATCTGTCCTAACTCCAGTAATAATTTGCTTAGCTCTAATACCACGTAGTTGATTAGCTAGAAGTTTACTGGTTTTTTCGCCATGTTCATAAAATTCACTCTTGTTCCTTATTAAACAACCTTCAATTTGTCGAGTAGAAAGTAAATTAAGTTTAGTTTGTAATGTCATACGTTCCTTGTACAGAGCGGGTGATGGAGATTGAGTATATTGTCTGTCAATGTCCAGGATTTGATCTAAAATAGCCTTCTGTTCCTGTATTAAGGATCGTCTTTTAAATGCTGCCAATGAAATAAATTCCCCCCTAAGAAATGCCTTCATGGCCTCCCATATCATTTTATTTGACATACCAGGAGTTTTATTTTCTTTCAAAAAAAAATTAATTTTAGAAGAAATATTCGCAACCAATTTTTCATCTGTAAGTAATAATGGATCCAATCTCCAATGCTTTCTCATGGAGTCACATCCATGGAGGATCATTTTAAGTACAAGAGGGGCATGATCAGAAACCGAGATGCTATCATAACTGCAAGAGCAAAGGTTATTAATTAATAAATTGTCAACAAAAAAATAATCTATTCTGGTATAAGTATGGTGTACGTGAGAGAAAAAAGAATAGTCCCTGCCGTTAGGATGTAAAAAACGCCAAGGATCTGTAAGGCTATATTCCTCAAGAAAAGACTTAACATAAGTTGCAGATTTATTAAGACTAGCAGGTTTTGAAGATGAGCGATCTAAGATCGGATCCATATACAAATTAAAGTCACCCCCAAGAATTAGAGAATGAGTATTTAAATCTAGAAGTTGCGAAAAAAGGTTACAAAAAAAGTGCACATCATCAAAATTCGGTGCATACAGATTAGCCAAAGTGACATGTTTATCGCCAAGTTTACCTGATACTATTACAAATCGTCCATTTTTATCTGATACAACATTAGAGGGAATAAATGGGATATTTCGATCAATAAGAATAGCAGCGCCCCTGGCCTTAGCTTTAAAATTTGAATGAAAAAATTGTCCTGACCAACATTTTGACAAACGCAAGTGGTCGGAATCCTGCAAATGGGTTTCCTGCAAAAACAATATCCCAGGCTTAAACTGCTTTAGACGTGACATGACTCTCTTTCGTTTAATTGGATGGTTCAACCCCTTCACATTCCAGCTTACCAAAGTAAGATTACTATTCATTCAAAGAGTAAAATTTATATATTATGTTGTGTAGCCCAAAGAAGAGTAAAGTGAGGTACGGGTAAAAAAAAAAAAAAAAAAAAAAAAAAGGAGGGGGTAAGGGGGGTGTAAATAAAACCATAACAAAAAAACAAAACAAAAAAAAATAAAAATAAATAAAAATAAAAAAAAAAATAAAAAAATCCAACAACCAAACCTATAACAACACTCCAGCCGGTTGCAAAAAAACAGCAACCGCTCCATCTCCTGCTCTATTTTCATCCTAACAGAATGCTCCCATACAGCTGGCTTCAATCCTGCATAATATGAACGTTTTACCCTAAAAAAAAATAAATAAATAAGATAAAATTAAAAAAAGAATTAAGTAAACAACAACGTATAGGGAGCCAATTTTACCTTGTTTTTAAACATCTGAAAATGCATCAATGTCCAGTCAGTGCAGCTTCAATGAAGTAACAAGCAGTCCAGCGCGGCAGCTGGTCAACCCAGAAATGTCCAGTTCAAGGCGAAAATTGCTGGTTTCTCTCCATGGTTTGCATGAAGCAGGTGGCCTCCGAGACGGACGCCAGCCACTGGTTTTTGCCGTCTGGAAGAGTTATCCGGAGCCTGGCGGGGAAAAGAAGAGAAGGACGAAAACCTCTCTTGTACAACTCGGACATAACCTCCTTATATTCGGCTCGTTGCTTCTGAACGTCGGCGTTATAATCCTCGTAGAACTGAAGTTTATGCCCACGATATTCCAAAGTCCCACGGCGTCTCCGCGCTTCTCTCATCACCAAGTCTTTGGTCCGAAACCGGTGGAAACAAATAATGACAGCGCGCGGCTTCCCATTCGGACTCGGCTTGGGCATGAGGCTGCGGTGGGCTCTATCCAGCTCTGGGGGAGATGGCAAAGTTTGTGCGCCAAAGACGTCCACCAACAGCCGAGAAAAAAATTCAGATGGCCGTGGACCCACATCAAAGGACTCCGGCAGACCCACCAGACGAATATTCAGCCTCCTGCTTCTTCCCTCCAGGTCAGAAAGTTTGTTTTTCAAAAGTTTGTTCTCCTCCTGTATTGACTCACATGTAACTTCAAGCGCCGCTAGGCGCTGGCTGACGTCCTCCGCGTTGTTTTCAAGGTCGCCAATGCGTTGCTCCTGGTTCGCCACATCTGCTTGAATTTTGTCCAGCTTACCATTAATAAGTTCAAATGAAGCTTTGAAGTCAGCAGCTACGGACATTCTGTGTTGCTCAAGCAAGGCAACAAGTGCAGGGTTAAGGCTGATATTAGCATCCTCAGCTAAGCTGGTGTTAGTATTGTTCCCTGCTGCCTCCTTTTCAGTCTGCTTTCTTGTTTTGGACATATTTCACAACTCAAAACAGATTCTGCACGTATTAAATGTCCAAAACATTAACAGCTTACAGCAAAATAGGGTTTTAAAAAGTAAAGAAAAAAATATAGCAGGAGCCAGCAACGCACACACCTACTCCATTGCCAGCACACCTGAAGCCCTTTGTACCCTTAACTCAACCAGAAATTTTTGGTTGTCTACTTTTAATTATTAATTTCAAAGTACTGCTTTTACATGAGTAGAATTTCTGGCTACTATACCCACCTCTGATCATATAATTTAAGTATGAATGAGAAAATTCCTATTATGAATGTTTTTTTTTCCCTTCCCTTTCCTACTCTTTGTCAATGGAAAAAAGAAACACCAGAATAAAAATACAAAAAAAACAAAACATTTTGGTTATTTATATAAACCATGAAAAAAAAAATCCTGCAGGACAAAACATGGTACGTGGTATTTTCTAGCCCGTTTCTATACCACCATAGACAGAGCAAGAACCTGAATTAGACAGGGCTCAGAGAGAGAAAGGTGAGACAGAAGAGAGGAGCCAAGGAGAGTAAAGTGTTCAGGCAGAGGGTCCAGGAGAGGTGAGAGCAGAGGGAGGAGAGAAGGATGACACCAGTAAAAAGTCCAAACACAGGACGTCTGGGTGGGACCCCAGCTGGCCCAATATTCCAACATTCAAGCCTTGGTAGTACAATACTTCAAATGGTAAGTTCCATTATGCAATATTACTGTGCAAAATTTTTAAAAAAAGAAAAAGAAATAGTGTAAAATTAACATTTCCGGTTACAATCGTGTCATGTGTCCCCCCCGGAAAAATATGTTGCCACCGCGCCAAGGTCTTTAAGCCAAAAGAAACACTGAACTCGCTGCCTCCTCCCAATGCCAAAGGTCCCACTGAGGTAAGGAAATGCATTTTATCCAACTGCTTTGCAACTCACAAACTACTTTTTATTATATCTGAATGTGTTTTCTGTTTGTTGTGTGCATATTAAATGTGTAGATGGATAATAGATATGGTCTATGTGAACTGGTAGATCTCAACAGGCTCACAACTTTAAATGTAGATCTTGGTTCAAAAAAGGTTGGGCACCACTGGTGTAGGTGTTAGTTTACCTTGCCCGTGGGTGAAAATGACTATAGGTTGGTCCACTTTGACGTGAGCTCAAAACAGACTTGGTGATCCCAGGTTGAAATAGGCAATTCTGGCCTTGGCCCAAAAAGTTGGTTGTAACACCACAAGTCCCCCCTCCCACACGAGTATCTAAAAATTAAAAACTTAATAATAATACTGCCATAATTGTGGAGCAGAATGGTCAGAACGACTTAATGACCAAATAGGACACAAAAACGCCGAAATAACGAAATAAATCATTTTTCATTAAATATTTACTGACAAATGGGCCACAATGATGCAACGGTTTCAGTCAAACAGGTCCTTCTGCTGTGTATAATAATGCTGGCTGTTTTGTAGTTAATTTGATTGATTACAGTTTTAAAAACCTTTTAATCACAAAATATTGCTACAATATACAGTAAAATGATGCACTACAATGGATCTCAAATATTTGTAAACGTGTCCCATTACAATACTGCATGAGTTTATTGATGATACACAGAAGAAATTCAATATTACACTGAACTCCATCACTGAACAGTGATATAAACTAAAATAATTATAATGGTGACTGAACAACTCCCATTCTCCAACGTGCAAGATACACTATTATCTTGAATATAAGTGATACAAGATCACACAAATAAGTTATCTGACAAGCAAATAAACAAGGGATCCGAAGCAGTCACTAATATTGGATGTCCCATTTGTTTTCAATAATTAAGTATTCTGTAATTAATATTCACACAATCAAATAAATCTTAGTGCCATTCAGTCCCTTTCATATTTGTCAAAGTCTAACATGTGATTGCCTTCACATATGCTACAACTCTTGATTCCACTTTCAAACAGAACCCACATTTGGGCCTGTAAATTGTAATTGGGATACCTGTTTCAGACAGGAATACTTGCATTCTACGGGCAATGCACTAGTCTACTACAAAAGAATACATTTCACTCCAAGTAATTATCAAACTGAAATGAGATACTATACCCTAAAAACTATTTGTTTCTTACTGAAAATTCTTTTATTTCATATTCTAAAGTTAACTTATCTCTACAAGTTAGCTTGGCAGCCGCCAATTCAACTTTAACAAAAACACCTACAATACCTCTAAGACTTGGCAAAAGATTTTCAAGATAGGCCAGTGAACACCAGTGTTGGGAGTAACACTGGCGTTACTGTAACGCCATTACTTCTGCAGTAACATGCTGTGTAATGAAATCACTATTTAAAAATTCAGTAATGCATTACAGTTACTGAAATTTGATCAGATGCGTTACTCATTTTATTAATATGGATAGATATTTTTAGCACAAATACATGAACATACAAACTGACCCTACCGTAGCTGAGACATAGCCGTCATTCGACATGACCTGTTACAGAGAGCCGAGTCTTCACTACTGAGCGGAGGAAGAGATGAAGCTACTTTGTTTTTGTGGAAACACACAGATCATTTTTCCTTTGTCACGGTTAAGGACAAAAGCATATTGGTGGGTTGCAAGTTAAAGTGCCAGTTGAGACATACTGCAATCTTGGAAAGCGCTTGAAAACAGCAACAAAGCTCTGACAAAGCTAGTGCTAAGTAATGGCTAGCTATGCTAACAACACCATGTTAGTGGATCTACGCTATCTGAACAGCCACGGCTGGATGTAAAGTGCAAATATTCTTGTCACAACAGCCACAGCTAGATTTCAAGCACCGGTATATATCTGGACAGTTTGTGACCCGGCAAGAATTAAACAGACTGAATGCCAAATACATTGTTACAGACTGAAGACGTGATAAGAGTCACTTTCCATCAGACAGCTGAGACTGTGATCCACTGAAGTTAAAACACATTTACTTGCTACCTGGATAAAGATTATTCAAAAATGGATTTTGATCTCCAAAAGGAATTTGAGGGACTGGATCATGTCTCTGTCACAGCAGACATTTGGACTGTGGATAATGGACATTTTCTTTGGATCACTGCACATCAGATTAAATCTATATCATAAAGGTAAGATAAATATGGACAGTTTTATGCAATGTTGCCAACTCTCACTCCAAAATGAGGAAATTACTGGCAACATCATGTTGATTTTCTTCAGATTTTTCCCCACAATAAGAGCTCTCAAGGCAGGAGAAAGCACACTCAACATGTTCTAACAGCTCTGTCTGAAACAGTCTGCTTTCAGCCTGACATTAATGAGCCCATAACGTAATCCATTAATTAAATTATCTTGCTATGTGGTGCAAGATGACTTAAGTATGCATTTAAAGCAGAATTACCAACTGAGCTGTGCACTGTGGAAGAGATATAAGTAATGGAAAAATTGACACATAAATTGAAATTCCAAGAGACATAATTTGATAAGACATGGGAAAAACTGACTCATAGAAGCCAAGTTGATGACACGATCACCACCACGGGACAATAAATCAAACTTTATTGTCATATTGCTGTACATACAACTGTAGTGCAGGCAAGATGAAATTGCGTTTCTCTCGGCATCCATATAAATATATGCTGGCATCCATATAAATAAGGACCTATATTTAAAGATAATTGTTTAATGATGTATTAATGTTACACCTTACGAGTGTTCTAAGAAAAGTTCAATAAAAAATAAGTTTTAAAAAGTATGCATTTAAAACTAACATTAAAGTTACTTTAATCATACAGCAATTGGTAAAATAACTCAATTACTTTTGAAAAGAAGTAACTAGTAACTGTAATTAGTTACTATTTTTTAGTAACGTGCCCAACACTGGTAAACATACATCATTAATGCAGTTCTTCAGCCATCAAACCCAAATGAAACAACAGGTATGAGACTGTCCAAGTTCGGATGCAATTAGTCAAGTTATTCAGTGATCAGTACTCAGCAAAGCCAAGAGCCACAAATGAGCCTCATTACTGAACTGTGCAGAGTTGATGGCTTCAACTTCTTTCAGTTTATAATAAAAACAACAACTGTATCATGACGGTTTTGTATACGTTTCTGTTTTTGCAAATGATACCGGCTCAGAGTGCTGACGTTGTATGAACTTGTCTATTTTTTCTCCTCGTGAAAAAAAAAACACCAGTCAAAAAAACAAACAAGAAAACAACTTTTAATTCGGAAACCAAATCAAAGGCTGCATCTCTCCCAAAAATGCACATTGGGGGGTCAGGCAGCAGAAATAATCCAACTGAAAGTCTGGCTTATAAATTAATAAAACAAAACGGCAATCTAATAAAGAAGAGGACTAGTATTTTTTAGGTTGTTATTTTTAAATACCTCCGTGGAACCAGTGGCGTTCAATTTCTGACTATAAAGTGTATGCAAAACAGATAGAAACTCATCTCTGACAAGTTTCTCTTGAACCGTTAGAGAAATTTCCCTCCGTTCATGTGTCAAACAAGCGTGTCCGCCAGTGCTCCGTATTTTCAACAGCCTAGCATGAGCGCAGTCTTTCGAGTCGATTTCTGAATTAATATCGAGTTACAGAGGGAGAGCGGTAAGAAAAGAATAAATGTATTTACCTGGACAGACTTTTCAGAGAACGCTTACAGTACATTTCTCATCCCCGTTCTTTCAGCGGCTTTCAGAGCAACACTCGCGCCGACCCTGAGCGGTTTAGTAGTAGAGAAGCAGCAGGCAGTTTCCAGGGTGAGTGAAACTCCCACCCAGCTCCATGCTGATTGGCTACTCCATCAGCCACTCGGAGAGAAGCGCGTAGTAGGCATAGCAACCACATTGAGGCGGGTCTAAGAGTGTTTTGCAGCAGCCCATTGGTTGTTTTTTTCAAGGTAACGCAAAAAAAAAAAAAAAAATAGGCATTAAGCATCAAGGAGCAAGTCTCTGGTGATAAGAATTCAATTTCCCTCGAATTTAAACTTTATCACTGGAAAATCATTATTAAGAATGATCATATAATCAAAACAAAATTGTTTTTTTTATTCTTCTGTTGTTTGATGCTTCTCTGTTGTTTGCAGATGATGTTGTTCTGTTGGCTTCATCCAGCAATGACCTACAGTTCTTGCTGGGACGGTTTTCCGCTGAGTGTGAAGCGGCTGGGATGAGAATCAGCACCTCCAAGTCCGAGTCCATGGTCCTCAGCCGGACAAAGGTGGATTGTCCTCTCCGGGTTGGGGACAGGCTCCTGCCCCAAGTGGAGGAGTTTAAGTATCATGGGGTCTTGTTCACGAGTGAGGGGAAAATGGAGCGAGAGATTGACAGACGGATTGGAGCAGCATCTGCAGTGATGCGGACGTTGTACCGGTCTGTTGTGGTGAAGAGGGAGCTTAGTTCTAAGGCAAAGCTGTCAATTTACCAGTCAATCTACGTTCCTACTCTCACCTATGGTCACGAGCTTTGGGTAATGACCGAAAGAACGAGATCGCGGATACAAGCGGCTGAAATGAGCTTTCTCCGTAGGATTGCTGGACTCACCCTCAGAGATAGGATGAGGAGCTCAGTCATCCGGGAGAGGCTCAGAGTAGAACCGCTGCTCCTCCACATTGAAAGGAGTCAGTTGAGGTGGTATGGACATCTGATTAGGATGCCTCCTGGACGCCTCCCACTTGAGGTGTTTCAGGCACGTCCCACTGGGAAGAGACCCCAGGGCAGACCCAGGACTCGGTGGAGAGACTATGTCTCCCAGGTGGTCTGGAAACGCCTTAGTATCCTCTCTGAAGAGCTGGAGCAGGTGGCTGGGGAGAGGGAAGTCTGGGCTTCTCTGCTTGAACTGCTGCCTCTGCGACCCGGACCTCTGGAAAAGCGGTAGAAGATAGATGGATCATATAATCAAAACATACCAACAGACCTCATAAGAACAGTTTTATTTTAGGAGGAGTTCATTTATTATTATTATTATTATTATTATTATTATTATTATTATTTCAGTCATATTCCAGCATAGAAGAAAACTGGTAAAAAAAAAAATACACAAAATAAAAAAATTATGCCTTTCTGACAATTAAACCAGATAAACAAAAAATCTTCTTTTGGCTGCTCCCTTTAGGGGTCACCACAGCGGATCATCTGTCTCCATCTCACCCTATCCCTTGCATCTTCCTCTGTAACACCAATCCTCTCCATGTCCTCCTTCACCACACCCATGAATCTTCTCTGTGATTTTCCTCTTTTCCTCTTGCCTGGCAGCTCCATCTTCAACATCCTTTGTCCAATATATCCTCTATCCCTCCTCTGCACATGTCCAAACCATCTCAGCCTTGCCTCTCTTACTTTGTCTCTAAACCGCTCAACTTGAGTTGTTCCTCTGATATAATCACTTTTAATCCTGTCCCTCCTAGTCATTTCCAATGAGAATCTTAGCATCTTCAACTCTGCCACCTCCAGCACCGCCTCCTGTCTTTTTGTCAGCACCACCATCTCCAAACCATACTGTTATGTCGTAACTAGTAGACAAAGATGAGGCCAGGAGTGGAGCTGAACACTGCTTTATTAAACCAGCTGGACTCTGTACATCTGACCACACATGCAGCCACTTGGCAGAGGAAAGGCGGACGAGACCGCCCCCCTACCAGCAGCCCCTCGTATACCACCGGAGATGGCGGAACCGGAAACCGGGGCCGTCATCCTGTACCACACAAATAAGAGCTCTGACATGAACAATATGAACACTGAATAAATACATAATACATACATCATAGCAGGTCTTACTACCATCTTGTATATCTTTCCTTTCACTCTAGCTGCTATCCTTCTGTCACAAATCACCCCTGACACTCATCTCCACCCACTCCACCCTTCCTGCACTCTCTTCTTGACATCTCTTGTGCATTTTCCATTGCTTTGGATGGCTGACCTTCTCAACACACTCTTGTCACCTGTTAGTACATTACCATTTCCAACCTAACTTGGTGCACATCCTTTCCAGCTCAATCTCTCTGTCTAGCCAATTGATACAAGACCTTTTCTCCTTCCTTAGTGTCCAGCCTCTCATACAACTCACTATGCCTTTGACACCTGCAACATCAATCCCTGTGGCTCCATTCGAGAAAATCACTCTTCACCTTAACCTCTTGCACTCCGGGATACCGCGGGCGGTCACGTCTCTGCGTCCTAGCGCGCCCTCGTGCGCACTAGGACACACACTGTGCGTCTCAGAGCGCACTGAAAAAACAAGCTGCATTCCCGTTCTTCCACTACAGACACAGCCGCAAACAGAAAGCCAAAGGAGTGCTTTGATTGGTTTAGATTTGATTGACCTTTCATTCGACTAATAAGACCCTTGAATTGGGTTTCTGAAACCTTGAAGAACCAATGACTGAAAACCTAGCAAGAAGGACCCGCCTACCAACGGCTGCGAATACAGCGAGCCAATTGAAGCAGAGATGTTCGACGATTGAAAGCGTGCGTCCCGTGCGTAAAATCTGTTTTGTGTAAGCCGCTGGGTGACACACAGGCGTTCGCCAGTCATTTTTTCTTACTACTGTTCTTAATTGTTTTGAAAAATCGTTCGCCAAAACCGCAATCATGGAAGCACAAAACTGCAATAATGGAATCATGGTTTGACCGGGTCGCGTGACTAGAACCACAAGTCGTAACAAGCGGACCAGCGTCATGTTCGTCTGACAATGAGGAAGAGAAGTTCGCCAGCGACACTGCTGTTGTGGACAGGTAAGTGTTATAAGCTAAATTATTCTTTATCCCTGAAAATTGTAATCAAAATGACTTTTGACCGATCGGTAAATTACAACTGTGCGTCATCGCCACATGACAGACCGGTCTGTGCGCCGCGTCCGGACCGTGAACGCCCCCCCCCCCCCGCCGCTACTCTTCTGTAGCGGATTGCAGATATATTGCAGATATTTTAGTACAACTGTGCGTAGTAGACCGCGGTGCACCGTCCCCGCGGTCCGTCATGTAGCGATGGACGATGTCCGTCCTCTGTAGCGGGGGGGAGGAGTTGTTATCCTCTACATTCCAGATATTTTAGTATAATTTTTAGTGCACTGTAGGTTATTTTTTCTTGTAAAAAAAAGCCACATATTTTTTACGTGGCATGCTTCTTTGTGTGTGGGGGCTTGTTCGTTCATTCATTCATTCATGAATGAATAAACAACCCCCCCACACACACACACACAGCCCTGAGTGTCACCTTTCACTAGAGCCCAAGATCAAGCTTCTACATTGAATCATTCAAAAGTTACAGACGTTTTTCCAAATTGTGCCATTTGGCACAATTTGGAACAGTTCAAAAATACCTGGGAACAACCTGACAAAAAAGCTGTGTAATATATTCATTTTTTGTGGTATTGTTACAAAATTTTGACCTCAGCTGGATAACACTTGGTTCTACATTTCTGTTGCATTTTCCAGCCCGGATCTGACAGCTGTGTGCTATTTGCAAGCATCTGTATCCAAAAAAACACCCAGGCGAACTTTATTTTCTTCAAGTTCAGTATGTTTAGATGACTGTTATTCAGTGGCAGGAGCACTTAGAGAGATTATGACTGTTTTGCCAAAAAATTCAAAGTGTTTTCTTTTAAATGAGACCAACTCCATGAAGATGCTGCAAAGGGTTGAAGAACAGCTTTTTATTTACTTTGGGTACGTTATTTTTAGGCGTTTTTTTTTTATTTATTTATTTTTTTATTTAGGGAAATTGTAACCGGAGTGGTGGCTCAGTTGGTAGAGCATCCGCCCCACACCCGGGAGGCAGGGGTTCAAATCCCGGCCGGGTCATACCAAAGACCATATAAAGATGGTACTTTCTGCCTTCTAGCGTGGTGCTCGGCATAATGGAACGGAGAAAGTAAAGTTACACACAGAGCTACCAGAGGACTGACCCCCTGCTGTAGCTTTCACTACTTACAGTAGCTGTGTGGCCTAGGGTCAGAGAAACGGAGATAGGTGCCGCCCCATACACCAACATGGTGTGAAGGGAATTAACTAACTAACTTTAGGGAAACTGACCAGAGTGCAAGGGGTTAAAGAAATAGTTTCACCCAAAAGTCTGGTCAAGAATTGTTTCCTTCACCTAAGGACCACAGTTTGAAAACACATTCCATGGTAAATGGGCCGATAAGGATCCCATTTTGTACCAGGAATGGATTAGTTTCGAGTCATAAATCCTGGCGCTTCCTCCCCAGCAAAGCAGTTTTATGCTTAAAGTACTGTTTTGAGACATCCCAGAATCTTTGGACTGCATTCCACAGGTTGCTAGGAATTATCCACAGTTCAACATTACCCCCTTCTGTCAAGTCAGGGACATGTTGGATTTGATCAACATGGGAATTTTATTTTATCTGCTGAAATAATCCTTTCTCCTCAAAACTTTATTTTTCCAGGAAATACTGCTCAGAACACTGTTGAAGATGACTGCCTCTGTGTTGGACAATGATTGGTTTGAGATGTTTCATTAATCATTGATTTTAAACGTGTTGCATGTTTGGAAATGCTTAAATGAACCTTATTCTAATGCATGTTAATTATAGAAGGACAAGTTTATAAAAGTGCATGCTCACTGAAAGTTAGTCATGAATCACTGAAGTTAGCTTAAATTTTATATTAAGTATATAATGAATTTCACAGTTAAAATGTGTATATGCCTTCTAAAACTTATGCCAGTCATTTGACTGGTACCAGCCAATCACCAGGCCGTCTCTGTTGGATGACGCCCCTTTCATTCTATTGGTTGGTTACAGACAAAGGACTGCTTTCTTATTGGACCATAGACCATTCGACTCTCCCACGATAGCTGATAATTGGTTCTTCCTGCTGCCAGTCATATTTTATGATCCAAGGAATGCACTCAGTTAAATAGAGAGAACCGCCCTAGTAGTTCAGTTTTTGTCTTTGTTCAGTTCAGTTCAGTCTTTGTTGAGTTTTCTGAGTTTTGTCAGTTTCAGAAGTTTTGTGTTAAGTCTTTAAGATGTCACACCTGCCCAGGGGGCCAGCCGTTTGTTCTAGCGCCAGCTCCATTCTCTGGATACCAGCTGCCATACCTGCTGCTAAGTCTCTGCCATAACCGCTGTAATAACTGGAAAGGCCTGCTAGCAGTCTTTCCTTCTTTTTGCCATCTGCTGGCATTCAAGATCACCGCTGGACTCTGAAGACACAGCTGTTCATAAGCCAGACTTCCACTTCCTATCTGCTGGGTTAAATGTGATGTCTAATTCTAATTGAATATGACCAATTTTTCATGTTAAAGTTAGTCCATAAGCTACGATAGGAGCTATAAGCTGAAGGAAAATTAATACTTTCCTTTTCAATAACCTCCTTTTTTTTTGTAGAGTAACTTTTTCATATAATCAGCTTTAATCATTTTCCCATAGAATTGTGTCCAATTTTATGCATATTTTTGTTACAGTTATTTCATAGTCTCCCATTGCATTACAGTCACAAATTCAAAATCTGGTTTCTCTTGTTTCCACAAAGGTTTAACTATAGACTTTATGCTCAGGAATCCGTTACTAGTTAGTATGATATTTGATACTTGTTGATCATTTCACCTGCTTACAAATCAATTGACTGTAATGTCACTTAACGTGAGTTTGATTATTAAAACTGTTAACGGTATATAGAAGTTTCTGCTTGATTTCTTTTGTGTGTGTGCTTTTCTGGGTCATGGCAGAAGAATTCACAAATATTGAGACTGGTTAATGAAAGGTTCAAGGATTATTTATTAATAAATTGTCCAAGTTGGACTCGTGCCCCTTTACAAGTGTTTCTCTCTTGGTTTGTGAGTATTTGTGGTGACAAAGTGAACCGTCGTCCCCACACACAACTCTAAATATAAATTAAATAATCCTTGTGCCTTATCACACTTATAATCAATTGTTGTTACACGCTATACACCTCTCTCTTTGCCATGCATCTAACTTCCAAATATTCCTATCTACTTTTTTCATCACATCACTCCCACCCTGCAGCAGCTCCACTGGCTCCCAGTCAAAAATGGTGTCAATTTCAAAATTCTCTTGCTAACATTCAAGGCCATTCGCAGTCTCGCTTCCCCGTATCGCTCCGACCTCCTCCGTGTAGCCACTCCCTCCCGCACTCTTAGGTCTTTCTTTTCCCTCCAGCTGACTGTTCCCTCTGCCCATCTCACCACCATGGGGAGCAGGGCTTTCAGTCGCTCTGTGTGGCTCTGGAACTCACTACCATCGGAACTCAAACATTAACTCATTCCCGTTTTTTAAATCTCAACTCAAGAACCATCTACTTAAGATTGCTTTTTCCCTGTGAATACTCTTGCACCAGAGTGGTAGCCTAGAGGAACAGCATCCGTCCCACAACCGGGAGGTCAGGGTTCAAGTCCTCTCTGGGCCATGCCAAAGACCATATAAAAATGGAACTTTCTGCCGTCCAGCTTGGTGCTCAGCAAAAATGGAACGGAGGAGCGAAATGTGGGCGGCAGTGGCTCAGGAGGTGGAGCGGGTCGTCCAATAACCAGAGGGTTTGTGGTTTGAATCCCACTCTCTCCAGCCATCCTGCCATTGTGTCCCTGGGCAAGACACGTCACTCACCTTGCCTCTAGTGTCCATGACACTGGGTATTAACGCTCGGTAGTGGTCGGAGAGGCCGTTGGCGTGGATTGGCAGCCACACTTCCGTCAGTCTGCCACAGGGCAGCTGTGGCTACAGCAGTAGCTTACCACTATCAATGTCTGTCTGGAGTGAATGAATAATGGACTCACTGTAAGCACTTTGAGAGGTCCCTTGACATGTAAAGGGCCATATAAATCTAATCTATTATTATTGTTGTCTAATTTTAACCTGTTTTTATTTTTTAACTTGTTTTATTTACTGTACAGAGTCCCTGTGTGTTTTGAAAAGTGCTTATAAATAAAATGTATATTATTATTTTTATTATTAAATATATATACATTGTACAGACCTATATCCTGCCCAGGAAACTTTAATGTATATTTCATTATTCATACCTTAGAACTATATTTCAGAATCATTTGCTATTTTAGTAATATTATTATTTATTATTATATTTAGTAAAGAACAATATAGGACCGGTGGGGGAGTGGTTAGCACTGCGGCAGCACAGCAACTCACCCTTGGCCGGGGGATCCTGGGTTCCATCCCAGCCCCCGACCAACAATGATCTGTGTGGAGTTTGCATGTTCTCCCCGTGTCTGCATGGGTTTACTCCGGGATTTCTCCGGTTTTCTCCCACATGCCAAAAATATGCAAGTTAGGTTAATTGGCATCAAAACTGGGGATTCTAAGTTGTCCTTAGGTATGACTGTGAGAGTGAATGGTTGTCTGTCTCTCTGTGTTGGCCCTGCGATGGACTGGCGATCTGTCCAGGGTGTACCCTGCCTCTCGCCCAAAGATGCTGGGATACGCTCCAGCCCCCCCGCGACCCAAAAAGGAGTAAGCGGAAGAAGATGAATGAATGAATGAATATAGGACCCCAAAAAATGTTTACAAAAATATCAGATATGCATCCTAAGAATATTCTTTCAGCGAAAAAAAAATATAAAAGTTTAAAAACTAACGATGAAGGAAAATGCATTTTTATTTTTGGTGGAAAGAACCAAGCTTTCATCATTTCCCATTTAAAACATTGCTGTTTTGTTGAATAAAATGTATTTATTGTTTCTAAAAGTACATCGAGTGAAATATTTTGTGTTAAGTTTAACAACGCTCTTTGGACTCACATATGGTTCAGTTTGTCATATGTGTGTGTACCTGTGTGACAAAGTGGGTGAGAACCTTTTTCTACTCACCACTTGTCCCATTATCATATGCAATAGACCAGGTGTTTCTTTTATGCTTGTTTACTTTAATTTGCCAGTGCTTATATAACAGTCTATCACTTACTCCAATACTTTGATGTAAACTGTAACATAAGACTAACACAAACAAACCAGGGATAGTAATCCTATTCAATTCAAAACACTTTATTCATCCCCGAGGGGCAATTAAAAGGTACAGAGAGCACCAGATATCATCATCATCATCATCATAGCAGTCTGTCGGGGGTGACAACAACTGTTTCATTTAGGTCTGATCAGATTCCTCCACGCAGCTCTGTCCTTTGCCTTCCGCTGACAGGAACTCCTGACCTTGTTAACCCGGGCGACGTCCGAGCCAAGACATAAAAACACCATAAACAAACAACACTATAGATACTGTCTGCAGAGATCAATTACAGCAAAGTGCTTAGGGTGAGATAAAGTGTCATGTGCAGTTCAATCATACAGAAACTGTCTGTGGGGGAAGGGGCAAGGACAGGTTGCAATGCTGGAGCAGAGAAGGGTCGGAGTTTAAATGCCGAACTGCTGTAGGGACAAAAGTGGCTCTCCTCCTCTGTGTCCTACATCATGTACAGCACAGTCTACGTCCTTATGGAAGCCACTCAAACACAGGATGTAAAATGTGTGAGGGGTCTTGGAGGATCCTATAAGGCAGTTTTAGTTGACTGTTGTTCACAGAGGGCAGTCAGAGCTCTAACAGGATGTCCAATAATTTTAGAGCAGGCCTCAGTTATTGTGTTTAAACGTGTCCAATCCTGCAGGCTGATGGAGTTAAACAAGCAGGTGAATGAAAAGGTGAGCACACCCTCGATGAAGGAGTGATAAAAGGTGGTTAAAATGCAGGCGACACCTCCCACCCCTCACACTCCCTTTGCAACCTATTTTACAGCCTTGGGTTCTCCATTATGAACGTCTCCGGTGAAGAATGGTCTGGATGTGGACTGTGGGGCCGACCTGTTCCTGCCTTGGAGGGTGCTGAGGTGTGGGATTCGGACTGGATGGTCAATGTGAATTTGGGAGTGCACACACCGCGCCACGAGGAGACCTCTCGGGATGGACCCGAGGCCATCACACAGGCTGCCCTGGATGAGGGTGCCGGACAGCAAGACAGGACCCCCAATGGGGTTCATCAGGATGAGGTGCCAACGCCGGGAGAAAACGGGGTTAGACCGCGGAGTGTGGCTATCGCAAAGCAGTCCCAGCGACGACCTGCCAAGAGGAGACCCAGGAGAGCCCACATGTCGGAGCAGCTGGAGTCGGGGGCCAGTCGCAGGACCGGTGATCTGATGAAAAGGAAGTTGGCTCCCTCAAAGACCAAGGTTGATGCTCGAGTACGCAGAGATCACAGTCCACGCGAACTGCGGGACAACCAGAAGCGGTTCCAGGTGGAGCCCGGTTGGCTGAAGGAAGTTGGGTGCAGGTCTATAAATGTCTGGAGACACCCAAGGGATCTGCGGCTGCCGGAGGTGGTGAGGAGAAGGCGCAGCAGGAGCCCTGATGTGAAGAGATGGAGATGTCTTGAAAGGGATCCATCCGGAGACTGAAGGTTTTATTTTGCATGTTTGTGTTGTTTCTTCAGTCCTGCTCTATGTTGGTTTTCCTATTTGGTACCCTGGTAAATTAAAAAAAAGAAAAAAAAAGAAAAGAGGGTGAAAAGTAAGGGAATTTGATATATTTGAGCTCTTTTTATGGTAAATTTTCTGTATGTTTTGTGTTTGTCTGACCAGTGGGGCTCATCTATGCAAAGTTATGTGCTATTTTGAAAGAGATTTTATTGAAATATTGTTTAATATGCCCAATTTTGGGGGTAGGATGTGTTCGACCCTGGTAAATTGTGTTGAATTTTGGGGTTTAATTAGTCTGGCCGATGGCTTCTCTGTGTGAATGTACATTAGTATTTTTCTAGAGTTTGCCTGGCTCGTGTGACTGGTATTGATTGGATTTTAAGTATTTATTGGAATTTGGTTTAATTGGATTGTTTTATTTGTGTTGCCCCTTTTATAGGTTTTTACTCTGTGTGCCCATTGTGGGGTGGGAGTTGGGGAGGGGGGCCACCTATAGAAACTGTCTTGTGCTTTATTGTATGTGTTTTGATGTGTTTAAAGGGATTACTTTCAGTTAGAAACACGGCCTATTATTATTTTGTTTGTATATTCTCCTGTTCCAAGCGGCAGAATATTCCGCTCAGCCGTGTGGGGGGTGCTGGTGGTCTACCCAGCCCCTCAGCCTTAGTTGTGTGAGTGGAAAGGTGTTTGTTTATTTTCTGTACATATTTTTGGGTTAGTGCATGTGTCGGGTGATAAATTTGGGTGGGTTATTTGTGTGCTTGCCGGGGTTTTTTGAGGGGGGAGGGATGTTATGTATGTAAATAGGCTGGTATTACAAAGATGAGATGAGAGAGAGATGATGAGATGAGATGATGAGATTCAACTTTATTGTCATTACACATGTATGAATACAAGGTAACGAAACGTGACTTGGCATTTGGGCACGCTCTGCAGAGTGCATCCAAGGCCGGGGCAGCCGCTAGGCGCCAGTCATAGTGGTGATAAAGAAAGAAAAAGGGAAGGGATATGGAATGACACAGTAGGCGAGAGAAAAAAAACATGTTTATCAAAATGGCGCTCAGTGAGTGAGCGATGGCGGCCGGGTTGGTCATGGGATAGACCGGGGTGGCTACTACTGGTTTCCGGTGGTGACGCCGCCCAGGGTATAAAAGAGTGGGCGGAAGAGGCTCTGCCTCTTTCGTCGTGGAGCCACCTGGCCAACAGGAGAGTGCCATAAGCCTCTGTACATAGTTTGTGTATTGTATATAATAAACCACTGCTAACCGAGGTGAGACTCACTCTTCCTTCCTACATTATGGACATAACAGCTATGTTTGGCGAACGCCAACCACTGCACATCACCACAAACACACCATCTCAAAGCATGATGGTGGCAATGTCAAGCTCTGGGGATGCTTCTCAGCCGCAGGCCCTGAAAGGCTAGTGAAGGTAGAGGGGAACATGAATGCAGAAAAATATTGCCAAATCCTGGAGGATAATCTGATTCAATCTGCAAGAGAACTACGACTTTGGAGAAGATTTATTTTCCAGCAAGACAACGACCATAAGCATACAACAAAAGCTACACAGAAATGGTTCAAAGACAACAAGGTGACTGTTCTGGAGTGGCTAAGACAAAGCCCAGATCTCAATCCAATCGAGAATTTGTGGCTGGACTTGAAAAGAGCTGTTCATACCTGATCCCCAAATAACCTGACAGAGCTTGAGCTGTTTTGCAAGGAAGAATAGAGAAAAATTGCAGCGTCCAGATGTGATAGCCTGATTGAAACATATCCACACAGACTCAATGCTGTGATTGCAGCCAAAGGGGCATCTAATAAATACTGACCTGAGAGGGGTGAATACTTATGCAATCATCTACTTTACTTTATGTAATTTTAATTAATTGACAGTAGTTAGTAAAAACCTGTTTTCACTTTGACATGAAAGAAGCTTTTTTTATTTATTTATTTTTGCCAAAAAAGCCAAATTATATTGACCATGATTTTATTTATGAAAGCAATAAAAGGTTGAAACATCCAAGGGGGTGAACACTTTTTTTTTATAGGCAGTGTATTCCAAGGGTGAGTGAATACATTTACCATGCCAACCTCATGAAAGTCAGATAGGGACAGAAGGAATGAAGGAGGTGATGACAGAAGGGTACTTCTCAGGGAGAATGTAGAGCAGTCCTCCATATGGAGTGGTGGTTGTTGTTTTTTTAAAGCCAAAGAAGAAATTTGAGGTGCAAATAATAATTCAGAGGATGCCAAAAGGCTTTTATTTAAGAAATAAATCACATTTTACATTCTCTACAAAGAAAAAACTTGTGGCAGCCACATTCCTGCCTGTGATTGATTATGGTGATATACTGTACATGCATGCAGCCCCCTCCACTTTAAGGAGCCTCGATTCAGTATATCATGCTTCTCTACGTTTCATTTCAAATGCAAAATCTCTCACTCACCACTGCATTCTTTATGGTTTAGTTGGATGGACATCATTAACTAGTCACAGACAACAACACTGGTATAGTTCATCTATAAAGCTCTGCTGGGTAAACTCCCAGAATACCTCAATACTCTTCTCTCTGTCAGTTCTACTAGTTACCATCTCCACACCTCCAAGTGGTTTCTGTTGAATGCTCCCCGGGCTTTCACAGACTTTGGCAAAACAACATTTTCCTGCCGTGCACCATGGTCATGGAATAATCTCCAAAAAGTTCTTAAATTAAAAACATTCATATCTATTATCTGTTATTCTTATCTATTAATGACTTCAAGAGTATCATAAAAAATGCAGTACGGGAGGAATGTCATTGTTTTTCTTGCGAGGCTACTGTGCTTGAATGGCTGTCATTCTATTTTATTGTTGGTTTGTGTATTATGTCAGTGTTTCACTGCCTTGGCCAGGTCTCCTTTGCAAAAGAGATCTCTGATCTCAATGGGACCTCTTGGTTAAATAAAGGTATAAATAAATAAATAAAAGGACACACATTATAAATCCAGGTGTGTTTATGGCTCAAAATGGCTAGACATTGTCGGCAAAAATTAAATATAATGAGCTGAACAGTAGGCTGTGGTAAAGTCAGTTAAAAATTAATCTGTTGTTATTTTTTATTTATTTATTTTTATTTATTTTATTTATTTATTTTCGGATAGTACATTACAGGTTAGAAGAAACTGTATAATATAACAACAAGGTCAAATTAGACAAAGACTCCTTCTACTATACAATTCCACGTGAGTTATCCGAAATGGGTGATGGCTGAAGCCGCAGCTTATATTGCCCACCCATATTCCATCCAAGAATTCAAAGGAGAAAAAAGAGAAAACAAGACAAGAGCGATTACAATTTAAAACAAGGCTAAGACAAAATATGACTGAGAGAAAAAGAAAACTGAGCTAGTCTAAGTTAAGCGGTTACTATTCAAAAACAAATCTAAGACATAGTGTCACAGAGAAAAAAGAAAAACTAAGCTATAACACAACACAGGCTGGAAATGTCAATCCTTATGTGAGTTTACATGTCGTCTTGTAAATATGTTTGGAGTATTTCTTCCTTTAGTTTTTGTTTAAATTGTCCAAGCTTTGTACATGATTTTAATTCAGGTCCAAAATCGTTCCATAATCTGACACCTTGCACTGAAATACAGTGTTGCTTGGTGGTTGTTCTCACTGTAGGCTTTTGAAATATACATGTTCCTCTGAAGTGATATCGTTTCTCCCTTGTTTGGAACAACTTTTGGATATTTGCGGGCAGTGATAGATTCTTCACTTTGAACATTATTATTGCGGTTTTAAAGTCGATCAGATCTTTCAACTTGAGAGTTTTTTGTTTAAGAAAAAGTGGGTTTGTTGGTTCCCTGTAAGCTGCTTTGTTGATTATTCTAATAGCTCTCTTTTGAAGCATAAAGAGTGGATATATGTTTGTTTTATATGTATTTCCCCATACTTCATTACAATATGTCATGTATGGGAGTATTAATGAATGATACAAGGTGTATAGTGTGGGTTGATTCAGCAAATTTTTCACTCTGTGTAATATTGCAATTGATTTGGATACTTTACCTTTTATATAATTAATATGTGGCTTCCAACACAGTTTGTTATCAATTATTACTCCAAGGAATTTAGTTTCGGATACCCTTTCAATCTCTACACCATTTACACTGAGTTTGGGTACTGGGTAGTTGTGATGGTTGTTAAAGACTATAAATTTTGTCTTGCTTAAATTGAGCGTTAATTTGTTTGAATCAAACCACAGTTTCAGCTTTCCTAATTCCTTTCCGAGTGTATCCAGAAGTTGTTCCAAGTTGTTTCCACTGCATAGCAGGTTAGTGTCATCAGCAAACAATATTAAGTCCATTTTTTCTGAAACTTTACATATATCATTTATATACATATTGAATAATAATGGTCCCAAAACTGAACCCTGTGGGACTCCACAGGTGACCTTCAGTAGCTCTTAGTTTTTGTTGTTAACACATACAAACTGATATCTATTCTTTAAGTAACTTCTTAACCAGGACAGTGCTACCCCTCTGATACCACAATTTTGTAGTTTCTTTAATAATAGATTGTGATCTACTGTATCAAATGCTTTTTTAAGATCCAGGAATACTCCAACTGAATACTCTTTATTTTCAATGGCTGTTGATATTTTTTCTGTAAATTCCATTAAGGCATATGCTGTTGTCCTTTTGTGTCTGAACCCATATTGCTGCTCACACAATAAATCATTCTTCAGTATGAAGTTGTCAGTTCTCTCATAGAATATTTTTTCAAGTATCTTGGAAAATTGCGGTAATAGTGAAATTGGTCTGTAGTTGGAGAGTTCCCCTCTGTCGCCTGTCTTGTAAATCGGAATTACTTTAGCTATTTTCATTGCATTGGGAAATATACCTGATTGGAGAGACAGGTTACAGATATACGTCAGTGGTTTCACTATGCATTCGATAACAGTTTTGACTAGTAGCATATCAATACCATCGCAGTCAGTAGATGTTTTACTTTTGAACGATTTAACAATTTCAATGACCTCTCTTTCGTCTGTGTTCTTTATGAAGATGGTGTCTTTTACAGCAGTGTTATTGCATATTGAATCACCTGTTGGCACCGTAGTGGGTATTTCTCGGGCCAGTTTAGGTCCAATGTTAACAAAAAAATTATTAAATTCATCTGCAGGTGAAGCTATATTCACATTCGGAGTCGATTTATTATTTTTTGGAGTGTTAGTTGGGTAGCTGGTATTTCTGCTTTTATTTCCAAGGATACTGTTGATTATTGTCCATGTATTTTTAATATTGTCTTTGTTTTTTTCCAGTTCTTTACTGTAATAGTCTCTTTTACTACATCTTATTATATATGTTAACTTATTTTTGTATGTTTTATACCGCTGCTCTGCTTCTTTTGTCCTTTTCTTTATGAAAGCTTTATATAATAAATTTTTCTTTTTACACGCCTTTTGTAGTCCTTTGGTTAGCCATGGTTTGTCAGTAAATTTGTGTTTAAGCTTTTTTTTAACTAATGGGCAGTTTTTTTCATAAAGAGTGGTTACAATGTTTGTAAATGTGTCATAGGCTTCATTTACATCTGATACATAGACTTCTGTCCAGTCTTGCTTCAGCAAGTCCTCTTTAAAAGAACTGATTGCGTTTGGTGATTTGTGTCTGAACGATTTTGAGATTTTTTCTGGGTTGGGCCCCGTGTGGCCATGGATAAGTGCAAAGATTGGCAAGTGGTCGCTTATATCATTTATCAATAATCCACTTTCTATTTTCTTGTCGAGAACATTGACAAACAGGTTGTCAATAAGTGTAGCAGAGTGAGCTGTGATTCTACTGGGATGTGTTAGCACTTAGTGATATCCTGCTCAAAGAGGGGTCATGCAATGCCTGTTTAGAGAAGATGTATGGAAACTGAGGTTTACTACAGGACTAGATGGGATGATCTGTGATTCAGGTAGTTAAAATGGAGAAAAATAGGATGATTATGGAGTTATGGTGCAACATTCAGATTTTTTTTTTTTTTTAAAGAATGATTATCAGGCCTCTATTTCTGAGCTTGTCTGAAATGATAAATGTGTGGTCCTTTGTTTATAGACCTCCACATGCCCAGCTGTTAGGACTCACTGCTGTGTCCCTTCACTTGCCCTTTCAGGTGCTGTTTACACATCAAAGAGCTGAGCAGTGAGAGTCCTCTGCTGGAGGTGTTGATGCATGATTCAGTGATGCAGCTCTGAAATTATAGCAGGGTGCAGCAGAACACAACATCAAAGACAGAACAACACATCTTGGCATGGTGATTAAACATATATTTCTTGTACAGTGAGGGTGATGTTTAGATTAGATCATGATCACTCCCACCTTCATGCTTACATTTAGTTACAGTCCCACTGTCCCAAAAACCTTCTTCTTCTGGCTGCTCCCTTTAGGGGTTGCCACAGCGGATCATCTTCCCCATCTCACCCTATTCCTTGCATCCTCTTCTCTCACACCAACCCTCTTCATGTCCTCCTTCAATAAATCCATGAATCTTCTCTGTGGTCTTCCTTTTTTTTCCCTCCTACCTGGCAGCTCCATCTTCAACATCCTTTGTCCAATACATGCACTATCCCTCCTCTGCACATGTCCAAACCATCTAAGCCTTGCTTCTCTTACTTTGTCTCCAAACAGCTCAACCTAAGCTGTCCCTCTGATATACTCATTTCTAATCCTGTCCTTCCTAGTCCCTCCCAATCTTAGCATCTTCATCTCTGCCACCTCCAGCTCTGCCTTCTGTCTTTTTGTCAGCGCCACTGCCTCCAAACCATATAACATAGCAGGTCTCACTACCGTCTTGTAAATCTTCCCTTTCACTCTTGCTGCTACTCTTCTGTTACAAATCACCCCTGACACTCGTCTCCACCCACTCCACCCTGCCTGCACTCACTTCTTCAGCTCTCTTGTGCATTTTCTATTGCTTTGGATGGTTGACCCCAGGTATTTAAACTCATCTGCTTTCATTACCTCAACTCCATCCATCTTCACCATCACACCTGCTTTCCTCTCAGTCATACTCATGTATTCTGTCTTGCTTCTACTGACTTTCGTTCCTCTTCTCTCCTAGGTTCTCTTCAACCTGCTCCCTACTCTCACTACAGATCACAATGTCATCTGCAAACATCATGGTCCATGGAGACTCCTGCCTGACCTTGTCTGTCAGCCTGTCCATCACCATAGCAAACAAAAAGGGACTCAGAGCCAATCCCTGATATAACCCCACCCCTACCTTGGCCCCATCTGTCACTCCTACAGCACACCTCACCACTGTCTCGCTGTCCTCATACATGTCCTGGACCACCCTCACATCTCTGCCACTCCCGACTTTCTCATACAGCACAACACTTCCTCTCTTGGCACCCTATCATATGATTTCTCTAGCTCCACAAAGACACTGTGCAACTTCTTCTGACCTTCTCTATACTTCTCCATCAACATTCTTAAAGCAAACATTGCATCTGTAGTACTCTTTCTTGGCATGAAACCGTACTGCTGCTCACTGACTGTCACCTCTTGTCTTTAACCTAGCTTCAACAACTCTTTCCTATATCTTCATAGTGTGGCTGATCAACTTTATGCCTCTGTAGTTATTACAGCTCTGAGCATCACTTTTGTTCTTGAAAACTGGTACCAAAACACTTCTCCACTCCTGAGGCATCTGCTCCCTCTCCAAGACTGTGTTAAACAATCTGGTTAAAAAGTCCACTGCCATCTCTCCTAAACATCTCCATACCCCCACAGGTATGTCATCTGGACCAACCGCCTTTCCATTCTTCATCATCTTCAAAGCTGCCCTCACTTCTGCCTTGCTAATCTTTGGGACTTC
The DNA here is from genome assembly GCA_020510985.1 of Pholidichthys leucotaenia. Classification (NCBI taxonomy): domain Eukaryota; kingdom Metazoa; phylum Chordata; class Actinopteri; order Cichliformes; family Pholidichthyidae; genus Pholidichthys; species Pholidichthys leucotaenia. The sequence goes on along the minus strand of CM035839.1, from coordinate 315,740,352 downwards.
CTTGTTCACCATCTTTCCTTCATCCATCCTCTTCTCTCTCTCATTTTCTTTATTCATCAGCTCTTCAAAGTACTCCTTCCACCTTCTCAACACACTCTCGTCATTTGTTAGTACATTACCATTTCTGTCCTTAATCAACCTAACCTGCTGTACATCCTTTCCAGCTCAATCTCTCTGTCTAGCCAATTGATACAAGTCCTTTTCTCCTTCCTTAGTGTTTAGCCTCTCATACAACTCACTTAAATGCCTTTTCCTTTGCCACCTCTCTCTTTGCCATGCGCCAAGATTCTAAATACTCCTGTCTACTTCCTTCATCTCCTTGACTATCCCATTTTTTCTTTGCCAACATCTTCCTTTGAATATTTTCCTGTACCTCCTCATTCCACCAAGTCTCCTTCTCTTCCTTCCTCTGTCCACTGGATACACGGCATACCTTTCTACCCGTTTTCCTCAATACTTTTGCTGTACTTTCTCAGTCATCTGGTAATTTTTCCCTATCACCCAGAGCCTGTATCAACTCCTTCCTGAACTCTGTGCAACCTTCCTCCTTCTGTAACTTCCCCCACTTAATCTTTGGTTCTGCCTTCACTCTCTTCCTCTTCTTGCTTTCCAAAGTCACCCTACAAACTACCATCCGATGCTGTCTAGCTACATTCTCCCCTGCCACCACCTTGCAGTCTCCCATATCTTTCAGATTTCTCCTTCTCCATAAGATGTAGTCCACTTGTTTGCACCTTCCTCCACTCTTGTAAGTCACCCTATGTTCCCCTCTCTTCTGAAAGTATGTGGTACTGTCATCTGTGGTACTGGCAGCACAGTAAGAAGGTCACACGATCGATTCCACCCCCTGACCATCGTGGGTTCGATCCGACTCCCTGATCATCGGTGACCCTTCTATGTGGAGTTTGCATGTTCTCCCCATGTCTGCGTGGGTTTAGCCCGGGTACTCTGGTTTCCTCCCACAGGCCAAAAACATGCAAGTTAGGTTAATTGGAGACTCTAAAGAGGCCCTAGGAGTGAACGTGTGTGTGAATGGTGAAGGGATCGGCACCATACCGTGGCTGCCTCATCCATCCAGGTGGATGCCCTGAATTTCCCTCTGGGATTAATAAAGTATACAAAATACAAAAAATACAAATAAATAAATAAATACATGCCCATTAAAGTCCACTTCAATCACCACTCTCTCCTCCCTGGGAACACTCTCTACCACTTCATCCAACTTACTCCAGAAGTCCTCTTTCTTTTCCATCTGACATCCAACTTGTGGGGAATATGCACTGACAGCATTCAACATCACACCTTTGACTTTTAGCTTCAAACTCATGATTCTGTCTGACTCCCTATTTACCTCCTGAACACTCTTCACATACTCTTCCTTCAAGATTACTCCTACTCCATTTCTCTTCCTATCTACACCATGGTAGAACAGTTTAAATCCACCTCCAATACTCCTAGCCTTGCTTCCCTTCCATCTGGTTTCTTGAACACACAGTATATCTACCTTTCTTCTCTCCATCATATCAGCCAACTCTCTGCCTTTACCAGTCATAGTCCCTACATTTAACACCCCTACTCTCACCTCCACACTTTTAGCTTTCCTTTTATCTCTCTCCCTCCTAACACACCTTCCCCCTTTCCTCCCCCTCGATCTTCAACCAACAATAGTGTGGTGTTTTGAAACTACAAGTTTGGTCAGAGTCGGTGTGATGACGCGGCCGTTCAGTGACATCATCACGCCAAACACATAAATGTAAGGGCCAGCGATTTTACAGCCTCTTTACGGCTCTCTCTGGTTCAGCCTCCCAACCAACACACTGCTCTACCACCATAATAGTGTTTTATGTAATAAAGTTCAAGCTTCCAGCAAGACGCCCTCTGTTGGTTCCTTCCACATTTTCCAGGCAAAACAAGTAGCCCAATTTCCACCAGCACCCTGCCAGTTAACAGCACCGGTGGCGGTTGTTGTTAACCTGGGCCTTGACCGATCCGGTATAAAAGTCTCATTTGCCATGATCCGCATGTTTGATTTGGCAAAGGTTTTATGTTCGATGGCCTTCCTGACACAACCCTCCCCATTTACTTGGGCTTGGGACTGGCACTAGGAGTACACTGGCTTGTGCACCCCCTGTGGCTGGGTTTCAACTTGTGTTGTCCCACTGATAAATTGCTGTGCTGCCGCAGTGCTAACCACTCTGCCACCGCGCTGCCCAGCTTCTATCCTTCTGTCACAAATCACTCCTAACACTTGTCTCCATCCACTCCACCCTGCCTGCATTCACTTCTTCACCTGTCTTGTGCACTGTTCATTGCTTTGGATGGTTGACCCCAAGTATTTAAACTCATATACCTTAAACTACCTCTACTAATTGCATCTTTTCCAGTAGATCTGCCTCCTTCTCATTTACACCCATGTATTCTGTTTTGCTTCTGCTGACGTTCATTCTTTTCTCTAGTGCATACCTTCACTTTTCCAGGTTCTCTTTCCACCTGCTCCCTACTCTCACTACAGATCACAATGTCGCCTGTGAACATCATGGGTCATAAAGAATCATGCCTGACCTTGTCTGTCAGCTTGTCCATCACCATAGCAGAGCCGAACCCTGATATAATCCCACCCCCACTTTGAATCCATCTGTCACTCTAACAACACACCTCACCACCATCTTACTGTTCTCATACATGTCCTGCACCGCCCTCGCATACTTCTCTGACACTCCTGACTTCATCATAGAGTACCACAGTTCCTCTCTTGACACTCTACCACAGGGATGGGCAACTGGCAGCCCGCACCCTCATTCACTGTGGCCCGCCAGTCCATTTCCAAAAATCTCTTATTTATTTATATCATGTTTGACCATATTTGGAACTGCATTCTTAAATGCAATTATAGAGCCCACCAGCAGAGGGAGTGCTAATTGAAAACTAGGTGGCGCTCTGTGTGAATGGTCAAGCGAGAGAGTGAAAGTGAGGGGGCAGCAGAGATACAGAGGGAGCAGTGTGCACGGAAGAACGTGTTTGTAAGGTATGTGTTGCATGCTAAGACTGCATTAATAAGCTGTAAACAGAAGTCAGTGTACAAAGTGGGCTGCTTTTAAACAAAAATAAATGCTACAGCTTCTCAGTACTGAGGAGCTGTAGCATTTATTCTTGTTTGGCAGGTGAAGCCTCATTGGAGCTCGGAGGCTTTCCTTCTAATTGTGCAGCAAAAGAGCGCAACTAAAGCACTGACACTGTTTTAATCCCATGTCAGCAATGGGACATGAGATGTCAGAGACTATGGTTGTTTTAATCTGCTGATTTTTTTCTTCATTTGTACCAGTGGCTCTTAAACTTTTTTTATTCTGCATTTTGGGGAGCTAAACAATTACCAAGCCCACCTACACACAGCTATTTCTCTCCCCATCCACACCCACAATGAATGCAAGCACAAGCTAAGCCTTGTCATATTTCCTTTTTTCTTGGCTTTTTTTGTTAATTTTTGTCCAGAATTTCTCTTTGCTGATCATTTTGATGGAGAGAGTTTTAAAAATTAGGTCATAATATAATTTTATCCATGCATGTATGCATCCATTTTCTCATGTTTAATCCTTTTCGGGTCATGTGGGGTGGGGGTGGGGGCTGGAACCTATCCCATCATCTTTGGAAGAAAGGCAGGGTACACCCTGGACAGATCGCCGGTCCATTGCAGGGCAGATATAATTTTTTCAGTAATTTTAATTCTAATACGATAAAACACTGAGTAGTTTTTATTTTCATTGTATTTTCAGTTTTAATTGTGAAACTTTTGACTTTGCAGGAAATAATACCTCCCCCCCCCCCCCCCCCCACACACACACACACATGGAAGGTTTACATGTAAATCTGGGCCTCGGGAAGTGAGGAAAAAAGTTTGTGGCCCTCACTACCACCAAAGTTGCCAACCCTGCCCTATCATAAGCTTTCTCTTGATCCACAAAGACACAGTGCAACACCTTCTGACTGACAAGGTCATACAAAGAAAATTTTAGATCTTGTTTGGTATGTTTATCCATATGTTAAGTGCAAGAAGACGGAATGCTGGAGTCTCTCTTACAAGCTGTATGATTATACTTAAACCCATTTTTTGCACACACTGATTGGCAGTGTATAGTGTTTCTGCCAACAAACAAATGAAATGGGGGATAATTATTTGAGCCTTTAATCCACTCACAAATGAAACGAGCTGCTGAATTTAATTACGTACCATCAATCCCTGCCACCTGTTGCTGGTCTATTCTTACGCCACTGCAGTTCTTCTTCTGACACCAGCAGATTTGCTCCCATTTGTCTCCCTCTAAAGACTCTTTGTAAGCATGTTCATTTGGAAAGACGTCTTCATTATTTTTTTTTTTTACATTATTTTCACTTAAATATGTCAAGATCTAAACAGCAAAGCACAGTGTGATTGCCCGACAGTGTGCATTGGTTTTGTTCCGAAAATAGCCTGTGATGATGACTGGATTATTTACTGCTGTGAACACAATTTCAGCTTGATTTTTTCGAAAGAAATCTTTTGCATGCAGGCAGGAAGTCGAGTCTTTCTCTCAACTCTTAAGATGACTAGAGCAGACATGATCAACCAAAAACAGGAACCACACTACATCACCTTTCTTCCTGTGCCTTACAGTCTTTGTCACTCAGTGGGCTCTCTCATGAATCTGACTCCTGCTTCACCAGGCTGCCTCATTAAAGCTTGCCAAGACAGAAGATGGATCCCACTGCTCATAAACCACAGAGGTAATTTTGTCCCTCCCCCCAACCCCCCCAAACAAACAAACACACAAAAAACAAGACTACAGTCCCCTCTGCAGTCATTCTATCTCTTCAGTAGATGCAGTATGATCTGTATAAATAAACATTTAAGATAAGATAAGATAAGATAAAATAAGATAAGATAAGCCTTTATTAGTCCCACAATGGGGAAATTCCAGGATTGCAACAGCACAGGGACAGCAACACTCAGAGCAACAATCAAGAAGACAAGAAAAACAAGAGCAGCGAATATACATATGTACATATACAGTGGGGCAAAAAAGTATTTAGTCAGCCACCAATTGTGCAAGTTCTCCCACTTAAAAGATGAGAGAGGTCTCCAATTTTCATCATAGGTATACCTCAACTATGAGAGATGAAATGAGAAAAAAAAAAAATCCAGAAAATCACATTGAAGGATTTTTAATTAATTAATTGGTAAATTCCTCAGTAAAATAAGTATTTGGTCACCTACAAACAAGCAAGATTTCTGGCTCTCACAGACCTGTAACTTTTTCTTTAAGAGACTCCTCTGTCCTCCACTCGTTACCTGTATTAATGGCACCTGTTTCAACTCGTTATCAGTATAAAAGACACCTGTCCACAACCTCAAACAGTCAGACTCAAAACTCCACTATGGCCAAGACCAAAGAGCTGTCAAAGGACACCAGAAACAAAATTGTAGATCTGCACCAGGCTGGGAAGACTGAATCTGCAATCGGTAAGCAGCTTGGTGTGAAGAAATCAACTGTGGGAGCAATTATTAGAAAATGGAAGACATATAAGACCACTGATAATCTCCCTCGATCTGGGGCTCCACGCAAGATCTCACCCCGTGGGGTCAAAATTATCACAAGAATGATGAGCAAAAATCCCAGAACCACATGGGGGGACCTAGTGAATGACCTGCAGAGAGCTGGGACCAAAGTAACAAAGGCTACATCAGAAACACACTACGCTGCCAGGGACTCAAATCCTGCAGTGCCAGACGTGTCCCCCTGCTTAAGCCAGTACATGTCCAGGCCCGTCTGAAGTTTGCTAGAGAGCATTTGGATGATCCAGAAGAGGATTGGGAGAATGTCATGTGGTCAGATGAAACCAAAATAGAACTTTTTGGTAAAAACTCAACTTGTCGTGTTTGGAGGAGAAAGAACACCATACCTACTGTGAAACATGGGGGTGGAAACATCATACTTTGGGGCTGTTTTTCTGCAAAGGGACCAGGACGACTGATCCGTGTAAAGGAAAGAATAAATGGGGCCATGTGTCGTGAGATTTTGAGTGAAAACCTCCTTCCACCAGCAAGGGCATTGAAGATGAAACGTGGCTGGGTCTTTCAGCATGACAATGATCCCAAACACACCGCCTGGGCAACGAAGGAGTGGCTTTGAAAGAAGCATTTCAAGGTCCTGGAGTGGCCTAGCCAGTCTCCAGATCTCAACCCCATAGAAAATCTTTGGAGGGAGTTGAAAGTCTGTGTTGCCCAGCGACAGCCCCAAAACATCACTGCTCTAGAGGAGATCTGCATGGAGGCATGGGCCAAAATACCAGCAACAGTGTGTGAAAACCTTGTGAAAACTTACAGAAAACGTTTGACCTCTGTCATTGCCAACAAAGGGTATATAACAAAGTATTGAGATGAACTTTTGTTATTGACCAAATACTTATTTTACCGAGGAATTTACCAATTAATTCATTAAAAATCCTTCAATGTGATTTTCTGGATTTTTTTTTTTTCTTATTTTGTCTCTCATAGTTGAGGTATACCTATGATGAAAATTGAAGACCTCTCTCATCTTTTAAGTGGGAGAACTTGCACAATTGGTGGCTGACTAAATACTTTTTTACCCCACTGTAAATATATAAACACACAGTGCGGAGCATTGTAGCTAGATGGAATAAATATATAAATATATATACACACAGTGCGGAGCATTGTAGCTAGATGGAATAAACAGCATAACCGTCTACTTAGTTATCCTACATAGTATGAATATGTACCCATACATATTGTCACCCTCCGTAGCGATCGATATTGTCCTAGTTGCATACTGGAGGGGACCATTGTGTAAGTCTATTGCGTCTTTTGCATTCAATACTATTAGGTCGTCACCTTTTTTTGCTATCTCTGCAAGCAGCCCTGCTTAGATTATACAGTCTGACAGCCGTAGGTAGGAAGGACCTGCGAAACCTCTCGGTTGCGCACCTAGGATGATGCAGTCTGCTGTTAAATGAGCTCCTCAGTGCGTTCAGTATGTCCTGCATAGGGTGGGACTTGGACTCCAGCAGAGATGACAGTTTAGCCACCATCCTTCTCTCTCCTATCTCCTCCACTGGGTCAAGGCGCTGCCCCAGGACAGAGCTAGCTTTCTTGATCAGTTTGTTCAGTCTCTTCCTATCGGCTGCTGTAATGCCACTGCCCCAGCAGACCACTCCAAAAGTGATGGCTGATGCCACCACCGTGTCGTAGAATGTCTTCAGCAGCGCCCCTTGTACACCAAAAGACCTGAGTCTCCTCAGTAGGAACAGCCTGCGCTGTCCCTTCTTGTAGAGTGCATCGGTATTGTGTGACCAGTCTAGTTTATTGTTCAGATGAACACCCAGGTACATGTAGGATGACACCATCTCAATGTCTGTTCCCTGTATGTTTACTGGTGCTGTGAGGGGTTGTCCTTGCCTGCGGCAGTCCACCACCAGCTCCTTAGTTTTCCTCGTGTTGATCTGGAGGCAGTTCTGATGGCACCAGTCCACGAAGTCCTGGATAAGCCCTCTGTACTCAGCTTCATCTCCGCTGGAGATGAGGCCGACGATCGTAGAGTTGTCAGAGAACTTCTGTAGATGGCAGTGTGTTGTGTTGTGTGAGAAGTCCGCATTATAAAGGGTGAACAGGAAGGGAGCCAAAACTGTTCCCTGGGGGGCACCCGTGCTACCGATGATGTTTATGAAATGAAATTAGCACATCATTTCAGTGATGTTACTGTTTTTTGCTGCTGTATCTTTGTGACAGGTGTTTGTCCTCTGTGGGCTTTTTAGCTTGTTGGGAAGATGAGCAGAAAAATTGTTGCTTGTACCTGTGAACCATCAAAACCACAAAATAAAGACAAATCTTCACATATAGGCCCATTTAAGTTTAAAAAAAAATATTCCTTTGGATTTCAAAAATTAGTGCAAGTGCCCTTATAACCCTGTGTGGACTGGTGACATCATAGAAGTGATGCTTGCACCAAAGAACAAATGGTACCTATTAAGGACACCTAAGGAGTTCTTATAAGGAGTTCTGAACAGCTCCTTATAAGGTGTTGTTCAGTCATAGAATTCCGGTCACATGACCATACCTTATAAGGAGTTCTGAACAATTCCTTACAAGTTCTTCTAAGGAAGACCCAGTTCTGGAGCTCAGATTGGGCCCAAATTTTTTATCATTTTATCCCACCAGCCTCCAGAGACTGCCCTGTGAATTTCAGCCCCCAACTCCCAGCGGTTATACCTTTTCCACCTCTGTGTTCATTTAATAGCTCCCCTATGGATATATTTGTCCATTCATCTTTCCTTCAATTATACGAAGTCTGCCTGTACCATTTGCTGAAAAACACCCCCACACCATGGAAAACCCTTCAAACCGAGTAGAGTCAAGGCCAGTCGGGCTGAGCAGGTGCTAGTGGAAAAAGGGCTCATGATGCTCCCACCTCCAAATTTCACTGCTGGTATGGTGTTTTTGAGCTGATGTGCAGTGCTATTTCTCCTCCAAACATGCCGTGTGTTGTGACAGCCAAAAAGTTCAATTTTGGTCTCATCTGACCAGATTATATTCTTCCAGTATTATACTGACTTGTCCAAATGTTGTGCAGTAAATTTTAAACGAGCTTCAACATGCTTTTTCTTCAGCAATGGAGTCTTGCGAGGTGAGCGGGCATAGAGTCCATGTCGGTTGAGTGCATTACTTATTGTCTTCTTTGAAACAGCAGTACCTGCTAACTCCAGGTCTTTCTGGAGCTCTCCACGAGTGGTCTTTGGCTCTCTTGGATAACTCTTCTGATCATTCTTTTGACTCCTCTGTCAGAAATCTTGCGAGGAGCTCCTGGTTGTGGCTGGTTTATGGTAAAATGTTCTTTCCACTTCTGAATGATGGCTCCAACAGTGCTCACTGGAACATTTAGTAGTTTGAAAATGCACCTGTAACCAAGGTCGTCTTAATGAACGGGCTAGACTGGGCTGAAGTCCGGGGGCCTACGAAGATCAAAGGCCTATCATGAGCCAATAAAAAAGATCACATTATTGTTAACTGGTCAAATTCTATGTCCATTACTTGATATTTGTGTATAGCTGGCTGCTGATTGGTCCAATTTACATGTGGCCCACGTGGGTACCATGTAACAATAGCCTATCAGAGAAATTGTTTTGACATGTGACTATGCAAGCGCCAGTGAGGGGTAAGAAGTAATTAGCTCGGTCAAAATGTCTGGAAAAAAGTTTGTGAGTGGCGCTTCTAAAATTATTGAGAAGAAAAGAGCTTAGGGAAAATGAATTGCTCAAAAAAATCCCGAAGAGTAAAGGAATTTTCTAAGCTGGAGCAGCGAGTGGAGGCGGGGTTGCTAATTACTGCACTGAGGAGACAGGTGGGCCATTAAAGCACTCACTTGGAGGAGAAGACCAGCAAGCCAGTGGAGAAGGCAAGCTGAGAGATAGAGACCAGCACAAGAAAAGCCATATCACTTAGAAAGGCCATCATTACTTATATCAGACAGTGTCTCCACTCCTCCAACGCCAGCTTAATGGCCAACAGTTTGCGGTCCCCAACACTGTAATTCCTCTCGGCTGGCGTTAGCCACCGGGAGAAATATGCATACGGATGAAGCTTCTGGTTGGAAGTGGCGCGCTGGGAGAGGGCAGCGCCCACCCCCGAATCAGAAGCATCCACCTTGACCACGAACTGCGCCAGGACGCGTGTGTTGGTGAACAGGCCTTTCAGGGTCACAAAAGGTCGTTGAGCGTCCTCGAACCACTTGAACGGGCTTTTGGTCGACGTCAACTGCGTAAGCGGTTGTGCCACCTTACTATAATCACGGATAAATCGCCGATAGAAATTGGCAAAGCCCTGGAAGCATTGGAGGTCCTTCCTGGACTGGGGGGTAGGCCAGTCTACTACCGCCTTAATTTTCGCCGGATCAGCCTTTAGTGTGCCCTCGGTGATGATGAATCCCAGGAATAATGTTGAGCGAGGGGAAAATTTCCACTTCTCCGCTTTCACAAAAAGCTGATTCCCCAGCAGCCGCTGCAGGACGGACCGAATGTAGACTACATGCTCCTCCAGTGTGTGGGAAAAAAATCAGAATATTATCCAGATACCCAAAAACAAACTGGTTCACCATATCTCGCAAGACGTCATTGATTAACCACTGGAAGACGGCAGGGGCATTGGTCAGCCCGAATGGCATGACCAAATACTCAAAATGGCCCAGCGGTGTTTTAATTGCCATCTTCCATTCGTCTCCCTCACGAATGCGGACCAAGTGGTACGCATTACAGAGGTCAAGCTTGGTGAAAAAACGTGCCTGTTGGAGTAGCTCAAATGCTGAGTTGATAAGGGGCAGCGGATACTTATCCTTAGGGGCAATCGCATTAAGCTCATGGTAATCAATACACGGCTGCAGTGTCCCATCCTTTTTCCCTACAAAAAAGAACCAAGTGCCGAGGGGGTGGACGACGGACGAATAATGCTGGCGCTGAGGAAGTCTTTAATATAGGTCTCCATCACCTCCCTCTCCGGCCCAGATAAAGAAATAGAGCCAGCTGGATGGCAGCCGCGCGCTTGGGAGGAGGTCAATAGCGCAGTCGTAGCCCTGGTGAAGTGGTAATGATAGGGCCCTGGACTTGCTAAAGACCTCCCCTAAGTCATGATAGACCTTGGGCACGGAGCTGAGATCCGCCGGCTCAGCTGGAGGGGAGGAGATCAGGAGAGAGGGTGAGCATGCGGCCAATCAGAGACACGAGGAGAGATGGAAAGGGCTCCAGAATGAAATGGAGCCCTGACTCTAGTTTATAATTGGGTTATGGATGTGGAGCTACGGATACCCCAAAATCATGGCGGTGGTCGATTGAGGCAGGACATAAAACTGAATAGTCTCGAGGTGATTACCGGACAGAATGACCAAAATGGGCTCAGTCTGTTCAGTAATCGCCGTGATACTGCTGCCTGAGACCGCCAAGACAGTCAAAGGTGTCAGGACATTCTTGGTGGGTATCTGCAGTTTTTGGACTATGGCCTGTTGAATGAAATTTTGCTGCACCCCTGAATCAACCAGGGCGCAGGTTTTGAACTCGGCCCCCAGTAATTGAATGAGGGCTGGTAGTTCAAAACGGTTGGGAGGATTTTGCGAGGACCCTCCTGCCAGACCCCCCACGGTTACTGATGGGCCGGATCTTTTGGTCTTCACGGGGCATTTTGAGACTGCATGGCCAGGGACCCCGCAATACAAACATGCCCTCGCCCTCTCTTGACACTGATACTCCTCCAGAGTCAGATGGAACCTACCGAGGGCCATCGGCTTGGAGGAAGCCGGCAGAGCTGCGCCACCGGGAGGGGCAGCTGGCCGGGGAACGAACAGAGAGGTAGTGGCTTTCTGCTCTCTTGCCCACTCCCTAAACTGGTTATCAAGGGCCACAGCCTGCGCAATAAGCTCATCCAAAGAGGAGGGGGACGCACGGATGGCCAGCTCGTTGTGGAGATGTGAATTCAGGCCTCAGAGGAAGGCGCTGTGAAAAGCAATGTCATTCCATCCGGAGTCCGCCACAACGATCCGGAGCTCGATAGAGAAATCAGCCACAGACCGGTCTCCCTGCCGAAGTCCCATGAGCTGGCTAACTATATTCCCCTCACTGTCTGAATGGTGGAAAACCTCGGAGAACTCTCGCACAAACAGCTCAAATGAATAAAGGGGCCAGTCTGGGCTGCTCAAGACGGACTGTGCCCACTTGAGCGCCTGGTCAAGTGACAACAAGGTCATGAAATGAATCTTTGCCGAATCCTCCCTATATTCCCCCTCCACCTGCTGGAAATACAACTGGCAGTACTGCAGGAACCCTTTGCACCTCCCCACCTCCCCCCAGTTGGGGGCAGGCATAGGAATGGAAATGTTCCTGTGGATGGCATGCACTGCCGAGGCAGCAGGTGCAGGAGGAGGCGCCACACCAGGAAGCCGACACAGGTGTTCGGTAATGGTCGCCAATTGCTGGGTGATGGTTTGTAACTGTTCAGAAAGAAACATGACCTGACGCTCTGTGGCATCCAAGCGCGAGAGCACTGATTCTTCACCTGGCTGAGCGCCCACTGAGCCTCGATCCTGGCTGGATCGTTATGTCATGATTCAGTGCAAGTGAGGGTCAAACGCAGAGCTACCAGAACGAACGCTCAGACTCAGATGTAAAAGTTCACCAGTTTATTGTAAAAATAAAACTAGCAGACAACTGTAAATAAAAGTGCACAACTGAAGAAAATCACAACGCAAAAATGCACACTTAAATTAAACCGGTGCTCACTGGAGCGCACGTAGCCTACGGGAAAAAAGCAGACAGAGATTATTAGGGACAGAATCTTCTGAAGGGGAGAATAATAATCGGCGAGCAGTCTTACTTGATGAGCAGAGGACCTGGCAGGGAACTCCTGCATGGACCAGGGGAACGGGGGGGAAGACGGTGACCTGGGTGGACGTCCGGCACCTTCTTGGTCAGGCGAGCGTGATCAGCTCCAGGGAACACACCACAAAGGTGGGCAGCAAACCTGAAGAGACAAGAGGACAGAGGGAGTGAGCAACAAAGGTCAAACCGGGATAAAAAAAAAAACAAGATAAAAAGGCTTAGACGTCTTTTGTCGCAAACCTAACAATCCAGCGATGGGTTCTCCACATGCTGGCTCTTAAATATGCTAGGCCATTAGGATGCAGCAGGTGTGTAATCACACAGGTTTAGCTGATCCTCTGGAGGTGAGAAGACAGGAACAGGAGGGGAGGGGGAGCACGCTCGCTTGATCATCACAGGTTGTTACTGATATCTGGTGAAAATCTCAGGTCAGTGGCTCCATCAGAAATATGATTAATGAGAAAAATATTGATGTGTTCAATATGCATTTTCCCCACTCTCTATTAGGATTCAACTTAAAGCAACACTAAGATTTTTTTTTCTTAAAATGTTTCCCAAATCATTTTGACTAGTGCATGCCCGGAGAAAGCAAGTATTCTTATCTGAAACAGGTAGCCCAATCAGACTTTACAAGCCCAGATGGACGCCGTGTTTGAAGGTGGAACACAGAAGTGTAGCCTATATGTAAGCAATCACATGTTAGACTTTGACAAATATGAAAGGGACTGAACTGAGATTTGATTGTGTGAATATTAATTACAGAATGATTGAAAATGAATGGGACATCCAATATTAGCCACTAAGAATCACTTGTTTATTTTTTGTCAGAGCACTTATTTGTGTGATCTTTTATGACTTATATTCATAAATGTTATATCTTGCGCTTTGGGGAATGGGAATTGTTCAGTCATCATTATAATTTAGTTTATATGTGTAGTTTATAGTCTATCATCAATAAACTCATGCAGTACTATAACAGGACACATTTACAAATATTTGAGACCCATTGTAGTGCATCCTTTTATATTTTAGCAATATTATAAGTACAAAACACCAAATATTATTATTATTTTTTTTTTTTGTATTTGTATCTTGTATACTTTATTGATCCCCATAGAGGGAAATTCAGGGCATCCACATACGGCACTGATCCGGTCACCATTCTCACACACACACACACACACACACACACACACACACACACACACACACACACACACACACACACACACACACAGGAGAATGAGCTGTTTGGCTGCAACTTTTGCATCAGTGTTGGCCATTTTTCTATAGTTAAATAAAAATGATTTATTTTGTTATTTGGACATTTTTGCGTCTTGTCATTTAGTCAAAGCGTGCATATGTGCCCGTAAGTAATATGCAGTTGATCTTGCTATTCCGCTCCACAGTGAAGCAGCAGTCGGGACTGTTGTCTACCGCTGACTGGGCAGGCTGAGTGTGCCTCCCCACGAATGATTGTGGAGTGCCCCGTCGGACACCAGTGTTGCCCAGTTAATGGGAGTCTCAGCTGCTGCGTTATCCGTGTGCTAGTGATGTCCTTTGTGGCATCACGGGTCCCCGCCAGCGCGCACCCCCGCTCCCCCCGTGTTTTCCATGCCGAATTCTCAACCACAGCAACTTTATGGTATATATTTTGACTGAGCAACTCCATACTTGGGGATGCACACCCTCATAACCTCAGCAGCAAAGCATTTATAAAATCTATGCGAAGTGCTGTGGTGACTGACAGGTTTTGATGGTGTGTGTTATTCAATTAGCGTGGTCGTGATGCCGCATATTGTCCAGTCAGCATGGCTATGATGCGGCATATTATTCAATGAGCACGGAGTCAATCCGAAACCCCGCCCACACTTCTTGAAGCCAGGTCATGAAGACACAGAGAGCAGTCACAGAGCAGTGGCTAAACTTTTATTGATAAAAATTACATATTTTGACTGAGCGACTCCATATTCGGGGATGCACACCCCCGTAACCTCAGGAAACCAAGCTTAAAATCTGAGACCAGTCTGACAAACAGTTCAAGAGATACAGTATGTGTGGAACAGACAGACACACAAACACACAGACAGAGCTTTCTTGCATTTATAGATAGATGATACATCAACCAGGTGAATATCACTTCCAGCATAACCAAAGTGGGCCTGAATTCCCTTCAACAAAGTCATGTAATTTTCTATTCCTGGCAGGGACACTGAAAAGACAACTGGTATGTTTTACCATATCTAAAGCTAACACTGGACTGGACTTTGCTCTCCTCCAGTCACAGTCGGCCAAACGTTGCTGCCATACTGACCATGTCATGAAACACAAGCAAATCACCGTGCTGTGGTCTACATTACTCATATATTCCATACCTACATATGTCTGAACATGTGAAATGCTTAGTGACTGCATATGTAAGGAACTTCACACCTCTGAAAGGACAAAGGAATCTCACCCGCCGTGTGAAGAACAAAGACGTCCCAGGACGCGACGGCGGACACCGAGGAGTCACCCTCACCCCCCAAGGCGAGGAGGGGAATTTCCATCACCTCCCAAGAAGAGGAGAGGAGATAACAGGACAATGGGGGGATTAAGATAACGAGGGGTATCAGCCTTTGTAATGCCTGTCTTTTGATGTGTGCCTGTATTTAACCAGCGAGCTGGCAGAACTCTGCCTTTTTTACCTTCTGCCACGCTCTGCACCAGATGAGACAAGTTAGGAGAGCTGAATATTAAAACGCTGCTTTTAAACAAAATCGCCTCATTATTTCCAGCTCCTCTACACTGGTGACCTTGACGCGAGTATGGACCGGAGGCGTTCTTCTTCAAGCGACTCATCCGTGGCGACTCAGGCAGACGCCAGCGACTACGCAGACGAGGGAGCGGACGAACAACCTTTCCCTCCGGCAGAAGGAATTGAGAAAGCTCAACCGAGCTCCAGCACCGCCGTGAGAGCCGAAGCAAGGCACCCTCACCCGGCGGGCACAACAGTGATGGTGTGCACTAACGCCGTCGCTGTCAAGCTGCCAGTCTTCTGGCGAGAAGACCCCGCCTCTTGGTTTCAGCAGGCTGAAGCACAATTCATACTGGCGGGCATCACGGCAGACGATACGAAGTTCTATCACATCGTCTCCAAACTCGACTCCGCCACTTCGAAGTGTGTGCGGAGCTTGATCCGGCGACCACCGACCCGGGACAAGTACGAGACACTCAAGGCGACCATCGTGGCGAACTACGTCCCGTCAGCGGAGGAAAGAGCCGAGAAGATCCTGGCGGTCTACGGCCACAGAGGGGGCAATCCGAAGACCCTCATGGAGGATTTGCTGCAGCTCAAGGAAGAGGACAATGACAATTTCCTCTTCCAGTTTATTTTCCTCAGCACGCTGCCGCCACACATGAGAGGGACACTCGCCAGCATGAAGTGCAACAACCACCAAGACTTCCGCACACTGGCCAACGAGGCTTACCGGCTCGTCAATGCCTGCAAGGAGCTGACACCCACAACGGCATCCGCAGACCTCAAAACTGACGCCCCGAGCCATGGAGAGCCACAACCCACGGAGCAGACCCAGCCCACGGTGACAGCGGCGCGGACCAAACGTAACAAACAGAACGACATCTGTTATTACCATCACCGCTTCGCTGAGAAAGCCCGCAAATGCGTTCCCCCCTGCAAATTCACAATGTCGGGAAACGCCAAAGCCGAGGGCCGTTAACAGCAGCGGTTCTCGGCGAGAAAAATAAGCTGTTGTACGTGACGGACGGACACACAGACAAGCAGTTCCTCATCGACACAGGAACTCAGCTGAGTTTCGTCATGCCCTCCCACGCAGATCGAGCCATGGGTACCCGGGGCAACGGAGCAGTGGCAGCCAACGGCTCTGACATCGACACGTTCAGCGAAAAGAGCCTGCACCTCCTCATCCACGGCCGCAGCTACAGATGGACATTTGTTGTAGCAGCGGTGAGTTTTAACTTGTTAGGCGCAGATTTTTTGTGTGCACACGGGTTATTAGTGGATCTGGCAAATAGGCGCCTGGTTAATGCACTATCTTTTGCTTTTATTCCATGCTCAGCTCGAGTTTCTCCACCACCTGTGCAGGCCAACGTCACCACGGCAGGAGGTAAGTTTGAGCAACTCCTCACCCAATTTCCAGCACTCACAATTCTCACAAAAAATTTGAGAATTCCCCCAAATTTTCAGCCACTGTAGCTAAACACGGAGTTAAACACTTCATTCCAACAACGGGACCTCCCGTTTTTGCCAAAGCTCGCCGCTTAGACGCGGCCAAGCTCAACATAGCACGTGACGAGTTTGCAACTCTCGAAAAATTGGGCATTGTTAGACGCTCAAAGAGCCCCTGGGCTTCACCATTTCACATGGTTCCGAAATCCGACGGTTCTTGGCGACCGTGCGGAGATTACCGCAGATTAAACAACGCTACAGCGCATGACTGCTACCCAATCCCTCACATTCAAGACTTTTCACTGCACCTAGCGGGTGCGCGCATTTTTTCAAAGATAGACTTAGTCCGCGGTTATCACCAGGTCCCTGTCCGAGCTGAAGACGTTCCTAAAACGGCGGTTATAACCCCTTTCGGCCTTTTTGAATTCTTGCGAATGCCTTTCGGCCTCAAGGGTGCGGCCCAAACTTTTCAACGCATGATGGACGTGGTCCTACGCGACCTCCCCTTTGTCTTCGTCTACCTCGACGACATGCTGGTAGCCAGCTCGTCAGAAGAGGAACACGAGCAGCACCTCACTACCGTTTTTCAGAGGCTGGAGGAGCACGGGCTAATAATCAATCCAGCCAAATGCAAATTCGGCGTTTCGCAAATTGACTTTTTGGGACACAAAGTCTCCCCGAAGGGGGCAGTTCCACTCCCAGACAACGTTCGTGCGATAGAAGGTTTTCCACGGCCCCACACGGTCAAATCGCTACAGGAATTTTTGGGGATGGTTAATTTTTATAACCGCTTCCTCCCCCACGCAGCTCAGCTCATGCAGCCCCTGTATGACGCGCTCAAAAAAAAGAAGGCTTCCAACGCGGTCGAATGGACCCCGGAGCGCGAACGCGCTCTCGAGGAGGTTAAAAATGCCCTAGCTAACGCCACAATGTTAGTTCACCCAGATCCCGCGGTCCGCATCGCACTAACCACAGATGCTTCGGACCTGGCCATAGGGGCAGTTGTAGAACAACTTGTCAGCGGGGTATGGCAACCTTTAGCATTCTTTAGCAAATCGCTAAACCCAACTGAACGCAAATACAGCACTTTTGACAGAGAGCTGTTGGCACTTCATTTGTCCATCCGCCACTTCCAGTTTTGGCTAGAAGGACGGAGTTTCACGGCTTTTGTAGACCATAAGCCGCTCACCTTTGCTATGGCTAAAATTTCAGAACCATGGTCGGGCAGACAACAAAGACAGCTGGCTGCGATTTCAGAGTTCACCATAGACATTCGACACGTAGCAGGCAAACTTAACGTAGTAGCGGACTGTCTCTCTCGCGCTGTGGCACCGCCAGAGCGCGAGGAGACAGATTATACTGCCTCAGCAGCGGAACTCTTCACTAACACAGACACATACGCAGCACCTATCCATGAAGGGATAGATTATGCAGCCATAGCAGAAGAACAAAACAGCGACGCGGACGTGCGCGCACTCTTGTCTGGACCAACAGGGTTAAGGCTGGAGAAAAAAGGGTTACGCGACGGCGTGCCCCCCCTAATATGCGATATTTCAACCGGCCGACCTCGCCCGTTAGTGCCAGCCACTTGGCGCCGCCGCATTTTTGACGCAATTCACTCCCTCGCACACCCAGGTGTGCGCGCCTCGGTCAAAATGGTTGCTGAAAAATTTGTGTGGCCAGGCCTGTGCAAAGACGTAAAAGAGTGGGCAAAAACGTGCATTTCTTGTCAACGCGCCAAAATACACAGACACACAAAAGCCCCTCTGGAGCCTTTTCCAATCCCTGCTAGAAGGTTCGACCACATCCATGTCGACCTAGTTGGGCCACTGCCTTCCTCCCAAGGTTTCACACACCTACTAACAATGATAGACCGCACCACGCGCTGGCCAGAGGCAGTTCCTCTAGCGGCAACTACAGCGGAGGAAGTCGCTCGCGTTTTTCTGACAAACTGGGTGGCATGTTTCGGCGTTCCATCGGACATCACGTCTGATAGGGGGCCTCAATTTGTCTCAGAGCTCTGGTCAGCCATGTCCAACAGCTTAGGAGCAACAATTCATCGCACCACCGCTTATCACCCTCAGGCTAATGGGTTATGCGAGCGTTTTCACAGGTCCTTAAAGGCCGCCCTCAGAGCCTCACTAACGGACACAAATTGGGTAAATAAACTTCCCTGGGTTTTATTGGGGTTGCGCGCTGCACTTAAAGAGGATCTAGACGCTTCTCCTGCAGAATTAGTCTTTGCCCAACCTCTCAGACTCCCAGGTGAATTTTTACCAGAGAATCCAGAACCAGTCCCAAGGTTTTTAGGCAGCAACGGACCGGACTCCCTACCTGGTCCAGCTCACCACTCCTTTCCAAGGGTTTTTGTCCCTCAAACTTTAAAAAAAGCTGAGTTCGTTTTTGTTAAGCATGAAGCCCTAAAACCAACGTTACGCCCAGTATTCGATGGCCCTTACAGAGTGCTGGAACATGGTGACAAACACTTTGTGCTTGATTATGGGGACAGAAAAGAAACAGCCAGCATTGACAGACTTAAACCTGCCTTCTTGTTGAAAGATGAACCTGCACAGTTGGCGAGAGCACCTCGGCGAGGTAGACCACCCAAGGGAAAAGTTTCAGCCCCCAGGCAGGGAACAAATAATCTCTCTCCTTCCCACACTGCAGATCCCTCACAAGAAGGTCCCAGCAGGACGCCTAAACCAACCTACAGCAGTTTTGGGAGAAGAATTAAACCCAGGCTGCACAGGGACTGACACCAACCACTCCACAATTACTCTCTAATTGTGCTGCAACAGTTTAGGACTGACTTATGATTTTACTATACTGTTATGATTACCACTGAACTATCTTAGAAGCATGGCTGCCGGAAAGTTCTTCTGTGGCAATAGCTGTAACACGTAGTATGTCGTAGTAACTGTTCTAGACTGTGAATCTTTCTGTTGTCCTTTCCTAGTTGTTTGGGGGGCCTGTGGTCTATATTACTCATATATTCCATACCTACATATGTCTGAACATGTGAAATGCTTAGTGACTGCATATGTAAGGAACTTCACACCTCTGAAAGGACAAAGGAATCTCACCCGCCGTGTGAAGAACAAAGACGTCCCAGGATGCGACGGCGGACACCGAGGAGTCACCCTCACCCCCCAAGGCGAGGAGGGGAATTTCCATCACCTCCCAAGAAGAGGAGAGGAGATAACAGGACAATGGGGGGATTAAGATAAAGAGGGGTATCAGCCTTTGTAATGCCTGTCTTTTGATGTGTGCCTGTATTTAACCAGCGAGCTGGTAGAACTCTGCCTTTTTTACCTTCTGCCACGCTCTGCACCAGATGAGACAAGTTAGGAGAGCTGAATATTAAAACGCTGCTTTTAAACAAAATTGCCTCATTATTTCCAGCTCCTCTACAGTGCCACTCTAAAGTAGAAAAACTGTGTTTTGCTCTTTTTCATCCAAATAGAGCAGTACACAGATAATTTGTAAACTGTAAGCATTTTTAATAGGGTGTAAAAGGGCGACTCACTTCCATACATTATTTGTTTAGATGTATATTTTTTTTCTGTTTAATAAAGTAGAAAAAAAAAGACTTTTTTTCAGTGCATTTCTCTGTTTGCAAGTGTGACTTTTTGGAGCGCCTGCAATTTTTGATTTTGATGAAA
Organism: Pholidichthys leucotaenia; assembly: GCA_020510985.1. NCBI lineage: Eukaryota > Metazoa > Chordata > Actinopteri > Cichliformes > Pholidichthyidae > Pholidichthys > Pholidichthys leucotaenia. The sequence goes on along the minus strand of CM035839.1, from coordinate 315,720,093 downwards.
AATGTTTTCTCAATATGATTTTGCTTTGCCTGTTTGCAGCCGTTTCCTTAATTTGCAGTATATTTGGTCTCAGGGCCACCTGCAAGTTGCTGTAAGCAGCACTGGAACTTTTAAACTCCAGGGGGCGTTCTCACCCTACTTTTGAAAATTCATCATATTTCCAGGGGTTGAATTTTTTTTTAAATGGATCTACAGGAGCTTTATGATTTTTTTTTCTTAAATGAACATTGATGGTTATTTTTTTCTTTAGTGCCTCTGTGTTTACATTAGTAGGCCTAACTCATCCAGGCACTGTTATTACTGTTGTCTTGACATGAGGGCACTAATGAGCACTTTTCCACTAATTGCACCATGACGCGGAAAAAAACCCAACCCACAGACACAGTAATGTCATTCAGCACAGAAACAAAACAGTGTGGATAACCCAGATCATTAAAAATGTCAACAGTTAACAAGAAGCACTGTGATTGCAGTCCTGTGGAGATTAAACGCATGTTAAAAGAGAATCAAAGCCGCATATAGCTATTCAGTGTGTGCTGTAAGCATTGGATTTCTGGTAGAAAGAGAAAAAGTTTTTGTTTTATAGAAGCGATGGAACCCACTCTACATGTACCACAAACTCTGAGGTAGACGTCGCATAATAAAAACAAAGAAAAACAGGAGCAGCAAGTGTTTAGATATTTGATTTATCCCCATGAATCATTACTACATAAAGACCTTTAAATAGTATCTAATTCACACTCAGCATATAGTATATGTAAAGCTGAGTTGCAGTTGAGAGTGCATAGAGCAGAAAATGTCTACAAAGTGCCAGTAGCATACAGAAATCATTCCCATTGCTGCTATACTGTTCAGACAGGCTACATGCCTCTCCTCTGAAGGCAGGGAAGCAGGAGACTAAATTATGTGGTGACATCACATTCCGACGTGCTGTAACCTTAGGAACAACAGTACAGCTGATACCATAACACAATGAGCAAGGGCGCCAATGAACAATAACAGTAACGCTTAACCCTTGCTGTATCATGTAAACAAACAGATTCAGAGTCATTCACTTTTCCTGTTGATGTCAGCAAAAGCTGCATTTTCACTCTTTAACCTTTTAACTGTCAGATTTCACGCACCCCTAGTGGCACAGTGCAGCAACTGCGCCTGTCAACTGAATCTGACGTCCCTTTAACTCCCCAGCTGTACTGAGGATTTGTACTGATCTGCCAGTTCAGAAGGTGGCAGACACGCGTTGGAGGAATCATGGCTGACATGGAATACACCAAAGAAGAAGAAATCCTTCTTCTTCTTTGTCTTTTTCCTTCTTTGAGCTCAGAATACAGATATGGCTGCTGTCATCGTCATGTATCGTCACATAAAATGGCATTATACACGAAAACTTGCCATGGGATACAAACAAAATTGAGGTGGGGTAATCATAAGAGTTTGTAGATGTGGGAGAGAGAGCAAATGGCCAATAGAATGCAAAATAACAACCACAATGGATGAAAACGGAGCGACCACACCAGCGAGTGAATTTCTTTGTTTCTTTACATTGTACTGATATTCTGGTTCATATACTTTGAAGAAAACAAACAAAAACTTATGACCGACTCAAGTAGACATCAATTATCCCCAGTTGGAGGAAGTCAGTTGACACAGAATGAGGAAACTCAAACTCTGAAAACATACCATTATGCTGAACATAAAACACAAGAGATGGAGAATGATATTGATCCTGATAACCACTTTTTCAATAATATTCATAACCACTGTGAATATTACACTGAAAAACAATTCAAAAGTCAAATGCAATTAGATGGTAAACTGTCAATAATACACTTCAATAGCAGAAGTCTTAACAAAAACTTTCCGCAGATTCAGGACTATTTAAAACAGCTAGACAGAAAATTCACAGCTATTGCAGTCTCTGAAACTTGGCTTAACGAAGAGCAGGCTCCCCTGATGGCAATAGAGGGATATCAGATGTTTTATATTAACAGAACTCAAAAAAAGGGTGGTGGTGTTGCACTGTATATTGATGACCTGTACAGGTGTAAGCTTGTAAATGAAATGTCCTCAGCACTACCAGGGATTTTGGAATGTGTTACTGTTGAGATTGACCTAGACAAAACAAAAAATCTAATCATAAGCTGCATATATAGAACGCCGGGAACTTGCATTGAGACATTCAGAGATAAATTAGTCGAGCTGTACAATAATATTACTAGTAAGAAAATGGTAGCAATTTGTGGAGATTTCAATATTGACTTACTGAATCCTCATCAACAAAATGTAGTTACAGAGTTCATGAACTCTATGTACAGCATGAGTATATATCCCACAATAACACATCCCAGTAGAATCACAGTTCACTCTGCTACACTTATTGACAACCTGTTTGTCAATGTTTTCGATAAGAAAATAGAAAGTGGATTATTGATAAATGATATAAGTGACCACTTGCCAACCTTTGCACTTATCCATGGCCACACGAGGCCCAACGCAGAAAAAACTTCAAAATCGTTCAGACACAAATCACCAAATGCAATCAGTTCTCTTAAAGAGGACTTGCTGAAGCAAGACTGGACAGAAGTCTATGTATCAGATGTAAATGAAGCCTATGACACATTTATAAACATTGTAACCACTCTTTATGAAAAAAACTGCCCATTAGTAATAAAAAAGCTTAAACACAAATTTGCTAATAAGCCATGGTTAACCAAAGGACTACAAAAGGCGTGTAAAAAGAAAAATTTATTATATAAAGCTTTCCTAAAGAAAAGAACAAAAGAAGCAGAGCAGCGGTATAAAACATACAAAAATAAGTTAACATATATAATAAGATGTAGTAAAAGAGACTATTACAGTAAAGAACTGGAGAAAAACAGAGACAATATTAAAAATACATGGACAATACTCAACAGTGTCCTTGGAAATAAAAGCAGAAATACAAGCTACCCAACTAATATTCCAAAAAATAATAAAACGACTCAGAGTGTGAATATTGCTTCACCTGCAGATGAATTTAATAATTTTTTTGTTAACATTGGACCTAAACTGGCCCGAGAAATACCCACTACGGTGCCAACAGGTGATACAATATGCAATAACACTGCTGTAAAAGACTCCATCTTCATAAAGAACACAGACGAAAGAGAGGTCATTGAAATTGTTAAATCGTTCAAAAGTAAAACATCTACTGACTGTGATGGTATCGACATGCTACTAGTCAAAACTGTTATCGAATGCATAGTAAAACCACTGACGTATATCTGCAACCTGTCTCTCCAATCAGGTATATTTCCCAATGCAATGAAAATAGCTAAAGTAATTCCGATATACAAGACGGGCGACAGAGGGGAACTCTCAAACTATAGACCAATTTCACTATTACCGCAATTTTCCAAGATACTTGAAAAAATATTCTATGAGAGAATTGACAACTTCATACTGAAGAATGATTTATTATGTGAGCAGCAATATGGGTTCAGACACAAGAGGACAACTGCATATGCCCTAATGGAATTTACAGAAAAAATATCAACAGCCATTGAAAATAAAGAGTATTCAGTTGGAGTATTCCTAGATCTTAAAAAAGCATTTGATACAGTAGATCATAATTTATTATTAAAGAAACTACAAAATTCTGGTATTAGAGGGGTAGCACTGTCCTGGTTAAGCAGTTACTTAAAGAATAGATATCAGTATGTATGTGTTAGCAACAAAAACTCAGAGTTGCTGAAGGTCACCTGTGGAGTCCCACAGGGTTCAGTTTTGGGACCATTATTATTCAATATGTATATAAACGATATATGTAATGTTTCAGAAAAAATGGACTTAATATTGTTTGCCGATGACACTAATCTGCTATGCAGTGGAAACAATTTGGAACAACTTCTGGATACACTCGGGAAGGAATTAGGAAAGCTTAAACTGTGGTTTGATTCAAACAAATTAACGCTCAATTTAAGTAAGACAAAATTTATAGTCTTTAACAACCATCACAACAATCCAGTACCCAAACTCAGTGTAAATGGTGTAGAGATTGAAAGGGTATCTGAAACTAAATTCCTTGGAGTAATAATTGATAACAAACTGTGTTGGAAGTCACATATTAATTATATTAAAGGTAAAGTTTCCAAATCAATTGCAATATTACACAGAGTGAAATATTTGCTGAATCAACCCACACTATACACCTTGCATCATTCATTAATACTCCCATACATGACGTATTGTAATGAAGTATGGGGAAATACATACAAAACAAACATATATCCACTCTTTATGCTTCAAAAGAGAGCTATTAGAATAATAAACAAAGCAGCTTACAGGGAACCAACAAACCCACTTTTTCTTAAACAAAAAACTCTCAAGTTGAAAGATCTGGTTGACTTTAAAACCGCAATAATAATGTTCAAAGTGAAGAATTTATCACTGCCCGCAAATATCCAAAAGTTGTTCCAAACAAGGGAGAAACGATATCACTTCAGAGGAACATGTATATTTCAAAAGCCTACAGTGAGAACAACCACCAAGCAACACTGTATTTCAGTGCAAGGAGTCAGATTATGGAACGATTATGGACCTGAATTAAAATCATGTACAACGCTTGGACAATTTAAACAAAAACTAAAGGAAGAAATACTCCAAACATATTTACAAGACGACATGTAAACTCACATAAGGATTGACATATCCTGTGTTGTGTTGTAGCTTAGTTTTTTTTTTTTTTTTTTTTCCTCTGTGACATTCTGTCTTAGATTTGTTTTGAATAGTAACCGCTTAACTTAGCTTAGCTTAGTTTTCCTTTTTTTTCTCTCAGTCACACTTTGTCTTAGGTTTGTTTTAAATTGTAATCACTCTTGTCTTGTTTACTCTTTTTTCTTTTGAATTCTTGGATGGAATACGGGTGGGCAATATAAGCTGCGGCTTCAGCCATCACCCATTTCGGATAACTCACGTGGAATTGTTTAGTAGAAGGAGTCTTTGTCTAATTTGACCTTGTTGTTATATTATACAGTTTCTTTTAACCTGTACTGTATTATCCGAAATAAATAAATTCATTCATTCATTCAAAAGATAACAACATACCCCTGTAGAAAAAAACGGTGTCAAAAAACAGAACCATTCTTTGTGTAAATATCCATCCATCCATCTTCTACCGCTTTTCTGGAGGTCCGGGTCGCGGAGGCAGCAGTTCAAGCAGAGAAGCCCAGACTTCCCTCTCCCCAGTCACCTGCTCCAGCTCTTCAGAGAGGATACCAAGGCGTTCCCAGACCAGCTGGGAGACATAGTCTCTCCACCGAGTCCTGGGTCTGCCCCGGGGTCTCCTCCCAGTGGGATGTGCCCGAAACACCTCAAGTGGGAGGCGTCCAGGAGGCATCCTAATCAGATGCCCATACCACCTCAACTGACTCCTTTCAATGTGGAGGAGCAGCGGTTCTACTCTGAGCCTCTCCCGGATGACTGAGCTCCTCACCCTATCTCTGAGGGTGAGTCCAGCAATCCTACGGAGAAAGCTCATTTCAGCCGCTTGTATCCGCGATCTTGTTCTTTCGGTCATTACCCAAAGCTCGTGACCATAGGTGAGAGTAGGAACGTAGATTGACTGGTAAATCGACAGCTTTGCCTTAGAACTCAGCTCCCTCTTCACCACAACAGACCGGTACAACATCTGCATCACTGGAGATGCTGCCCCAATCCGTATGTCAATCTCTCGCTCCATTCTCCCCTCACTCGTGAATAAGACCCCGAGATACTTAAACTCCTCCACTTGGGGCAGGAGCTTGTCCCTAACCTGGAGAGGACAATCCACCTTTTTCCGGCTGAGGACCATGGACTCGGACTTCAAGGTGCTGATTCTCATCCCAGCTGCTTCACACTCAGCAGCAAACCATCCCAGTAAGACCATTGCTGGATGAAGCCAACAGGACAACATCATCTGCAAACAACAGAGATGAGATCCTGTGGTCACCAAGCATGACACCCTCCATTCCCTGGCTGCGCCTAGAAATCCTGTCCATAAAAATTATGAACAGGATTGGTGACAAAGGGCAGCCCTGGCGGAGTCCAACTCTCACTGGGAATGACTCCGACCGAGTGTTGGCAATACGAACCAAACTCTCACAACGGTCGTACAGAGACCGAATAGCTTGTAACAATAAGCCCGATACCCCATACTCCCGAAGCACCCCCCACAAAAAACCACGAGGGACGTGGTCAAATGCCTTCTCCAAGTCCACAAAACACATGTAAACTGGTTGGGCAAACTCCCACGAACCCTCAAGAATTCTCCAGAGGGTAAAGAGCTGGTCCGATGTGCCACGGCCAGGACGAAAACCACATTGCTCCTCCTGAATCCGAGGTTCGACCAACGGCCGGACTCTCCTCTCCAGTACCTTGGCATAGACCTTCCCAGGGAGGCTGAGGAGTGTGATCCCTCTAAAGTTGGAGCACACCCTCCGGTCCCCTTTTTTGAAGAGAGGAACCACCACCCCGGTTTGCCATGCCAAAGGCACTGCCCCCGACCTCCACGCAATGTTGCAGAGGCGTGTCAACCATGACAGCCCAACAACATCCAGGGCCTTGAGGTACTCAGGGCGAATCTCGTCCACCCCCGGGGCCCGGCCACCAAGGAGATTTTTAACAACCTTGGCGACCTCAGCCCCTGTGATAGGCGAGTCATTGTGTAAATATGTCCAATATAAATATGTAAATATGTCCAAAGTCCACTTTTGACTGAGTTATGTAATTTGATATAGCTCCCATGGCATTATGCAAATTAGATGTGTAAATTTATTCTTATCTGAAAGTTTGGATCATATTCTACATCTTTCTAATTGACAGTAAGCCATTATCTCTTGCAACTTTCAAGTTATAGCCTTGAAAATCTCACGAAGATATGAATATTTTCTTGACACAAAATCAATACCACTCTTGACCACTAGGGGTTATGGTGCCAAATGGCGCCTGGGACAGTTAAAGCCGTCAGTAAGTTAAAATATATTTTATTTACTGGTGTTGCCTATGGTATACAGTGATCAGGAGCCCAATGCAGACAATAAAACAAAAAATACAATTAAAAGCATAAAATAATAAAAAATTAAAATAATTACATTTGTAAGAATATTCAAGGATTAAATCTAATTGTAAGGCTATTTTGAGTCTGTATTGATTTTTACATGTTTGCAAGTACAGTTAAGTATATATATATATATATACTGTATATATATACAGTATATATATATATATATATACGATATATGGACACTAACACAAGTTTTGTTATTTTCGCTGTTTACAAAAACATATTAAAGATACATAATCAATATGGGCTTAAAGTACAGACTCACAACTTTAATTCACATCCAAATTGGAGTTACGGTTTTGGAATTACAACCATTTTTATACAAAATCTCATTTCAGGGCTCAAAAATAATTGGACAAATTAACATTACCATAAATAAAATGTTCATTTTTATTAACACTTTGTTGAGAAGCCTCTGCAGGTAATGACTGCCTGAAGTCTAGAACCCATAGACATCACCAAATACTGGGTTTTCTCCCTTGTGATGTTTTGCCAGGCCTTTATGGCAACTGTCTTCAGTTGTTTGTTTGTAGGTCTTTCTGCCTTAAGTTTTGTCTTAAGCAAGTCAAATGCATGCTCAGTTGGGTTAAGATCTGGTGATTAATTCGGCCATTGGAGGATATTCCACTCTTTTGCCTTAAAAAACTCCTGAGTTGCTTTCACAGTATGCTTTGGGTCTTCGTCCATCTGTATTGTCAACTCCAGACCTTTTATCTGCTTGATTGATGATGGATTAATGAGAGAATAGCCCATGCAGCCCATGAAATAGCTTTTGAGTCAATTGTCCAGTTACTTTTGTTTGCCTGACATGAGGAGATTTTGTACAAGAGCACTCTGAGGCGAATGCAATATCCCCTGCCTCCGTTTTCTTTGAAGATCCCAATATTTACTGACTGAGAGCAGTTTTCAACTTTCAATATAATTACTGTGCCAAAACCAAATTATGATAAACCCATCATCCACGAATATACAACAAAGTATACAACCTATAGTTGTTGGGCAGGATCCTGAGGTGAACCTGTGTAGCGAGTTTGGTGACCATAGAGAGCTTTACACATTCTATAGTAAGAAGGCATAGGGAGTGTCAACCTTGACCTTTGGACCCTAAACCTGTAGTCGGAGGTCATGGTCTCAGTGAACCTGTGTACCAGGTTTGGTGACCCTAGCTTTCTTTGTTGTTGAGATATAGTTTATAACTCATAGTCAGGTCAGGGTGCAAATCGTCCAAGATGTGTATTAGATACAACTACTGTATGGATTTGACAAGCCTACATCATTTCTCTTAGGGGCGGCAGTGGCTCAGGAGGTAGAGCAGGTCGTCCAATAACCGGATGGTTGGCGGTTTGAATCCTGCTCTCCCCAGTTATCCTGCCGTTGTGTCCCTGGGCAAAACACTTTACCCACCTTTCCTCCAGTGTCTATAACACTGGGTATGAATGTGTATAAATGTTTGGTGGTGGCCGGAGAGGCCGTTGGCACGGATTGGCAGCCACGTTTCCATCAGCCTGCCCCAGGGCAGCTGTGGCTACAGTAGTAGCTTGCCACTACCATTGTCTGTCTGGAGTGAATGAATAATGTATCTATTTGTAAAGTGTCTATGATAAAGGTCTATATAAATCTGATGCATTATTATAGTAGTTATTGTGTTTAGAAGATTTAGGGAAAATCTGACCTCTGACCTCAAGATCATTTGATGAGAGTGAAATTGCAATATGCGCACCATCAAAGTATATCAAACCATGGTATCAAGTTTCAAAAGAATCAGAACAAAACTGTAAGAGTTGATTTCACAAGACAGTTACTGTTTCTCTACTTCCGCTTCTGAGAGAGAGCAGACGCTTTTCTTCCCTCTCCCTCCTAATCCTCTCCCTTCTGATCCCAGCTTGCAATGTCACTCTTCTCCTGGCTGAATCTTAATCCAAATGGAAATTATGGATCTGGAAAGCGGCTTATATGCGATTGTCACCTTTAAAAGAAGAAGCGGGTCAGGGGGAACCCAAGGGAGACTCATGGCATTGGAATTCATGTGTCTGTGTGATTCGACTGAGATTGAACTGATCACAGGATCTTCTGTTTTGGCCCCTGGAGTTTTCCTAGTGTATCGAAATTATCTGGGTGAGCTAATCAAATGCGGACCCCGGCGTAGCTCCCTTAACAAATTCAACAATTCGTCCAGCTGGGGGGAGCACTGACTGTCAGCGGCAGGATTAACATGGAATTTACTACCTGGCATGCATTGAAGAGAGAACGAACTCTCTGGACATGTTTTACCTATGTTTCGGTAGGTGGATAACATCTGTGGATCGCTGAGTGCTCTCCAGAGAATGATCTAAAGTATGATTCAAGCCTGTATGAAATTGAAGCACAGAATCGAAGAGAGAGAAATTTTTTTTATTCTCTGAGTGCACTGTGCAGATTTGACCTTGTGTTTTGGTACCCTTGTTTACATTCCTCCTCGATAAGATAACGCCAGAGAAGTGGCTTATGTCTACCCATACATCAACAATCAGTTGTTGTCGTCAGCGGATTGGTCTCTCGAGGACAATGCCCATGTGCCTTCTGCAAGGAAGAGGAAAAGAGAGACAGACTCTGATCTCTGGACTTGTTTATAAGTCACATGATTATAACATCTATCCACTGCCAGGAGGCGCCCTCTGCTGCTCACTAACAACTGTTACACTCACACTACACAATGACATGCAAATATACACACACTGCTCTCCCTCCCTCTGCTGTGTGATTGTATCTATTGTCTGCTAATGCATGAGGGTTTTTTTTCTGTGTAGTCAAAATTTGGCTCATATACGAGCGTTTATTCTGATTACTATGTTTTTTTCTCTCTCCTATTGTGTTTTCCTCCCCCTCCCCTCCCCTCTTTACCTCCACTGTTGGCAGGCGCCTTGTATGGCGACGCGTCATTGGATGCGCCTAACGTGCGCGTCCAATGTCAAGTCAAATTCCTTGTGTGTTTACTTGTAAATATACTTGGCAATAAAGCTGATTCTGATTCTGATTCTGATTCTGACTGTTTATGAAGTGAGGTCAAACAAGAGGTCATAGGTTAGGGGCTACAACTCCTGCAAAAATCATCTGATCAAAACTAAATTGCAATATGCACATCATCAGTCTATATCAAACCATGGTACCAAGTTTCAAAACAATTGGAACAAAACTGTAGGAGGAGTTGATTTCACAATAGTGGGACAGATGCACATATGGACTGACCCATACTACAATCCCCCTTGCCCAAAGGGGTTGAAGAGCCCTTTGGGCTTTGACCAGTGGGGGATAATAAAAATGGCTGCAATTTCTAAACTGTAACTCCAATCTGGATGTGAATGTCATCCAAACCAGATTGAAGCTGGGAGTCTGCACTTTAAGCCCATATTGTTTATATAATTATCTTGAATACGTTTTGATAAACAGCTAAAATAATAAAACTTGTGTGATTGTCCAAATATATGTGGACTTAATTGTAAATGGATTTTTGCCTAAAACAGACAAAAAAATGGTTGAGTCAGTTTCCCAAATGGTACCTGAAACCCAAACTGTAGAACCTCCACTCCCCCATTGCTCAGAAGTGTGTTAAGTCAAAGGACTGTCTGGCACATGTGTGTGTTGATGTGCTTCCAGCCGTTTGTGGTGAATGATGCAGTCTAGACCTATGGGCTGGACTACTGGACCCTCCCTTCAGCCTGTGAGATCACCACACTTTTAATTAGACCGGATCTGACAATTAATGCGAGGTTAGACTGTGACTTTCAGCCTTTTAAAAGCAGCCTGAGTCAAAATTCCAGCAGTGATCAGAGGCTCTGACAAGGTATGTTACCTTACAGTTTCAGCAATACTTTGAAGATTTTTACTCAAGAAAACACCAGGCAACTGGATGTTTTAAAAGCTTTCTTTGACCTTTGTTTTAGTTTCAGATTTTGTGACGAGGATGTCTTCCACAGTACTTTGTGTTGTTATTTTGGTTACTTGTGCTTTGAACGTCAACGTAGCTCAGAGTGAGTATAACTTGTATGAAATGTATATTGTATAGAGGCATCATTCCTGAATGTTCAAAGTGAATGTAGAAATTATTAAACAAAATAACATTTTTCCAGGAATGTATCACAGGTTCCTTGTGCTTGTGCTCATTCTTTGTTTACTCTGTTAATTATTTGCCAGCAGGGGGAACCTGTGTTTACATTATGTATTTGTCACAAGTGCAGAAATCAATATTTGGCTGTGTTGTACAGGCTGTGTCCCCAAGTGGATTACAATAACACATGTGCCATTTTATCACCACATCTTTGTCATTCTTTCCCATTCATCCTCCAACAGCAACTTGCAAAGGACGCTGTGGTGCTGAGTATTACAGAGGTTACATGTGCCAGTGTGACTATAACTGCCTGGCTTATGACGAGTGCTGCAGAGATTATGAATCTCAGTGTACCACAAGTGAGACCTCCTACTGTCTTATGAACGTACTAAACTGATTTGACAATGAACCCACTGTTTTGATTTTAAATCTAGTTTTATATATTAGTTTATCATTAATTTTTGTTAATATTTCAGTTTATTTTTCATATCCCCATCCTTAGAAAGCTCATGTAAAGGACGATGTGGAGAAACCTTCAAGAGAGGTCGTCTGTGTAGCTGTGACTCTGACTGCGTGAAGTACAACCAGTGCTGTTCAGACTATATGAACCACTGCGATGAAGAAGGTGAGCCATGACCAACATGTTCAGCACCTGTGTACTTTTACCTGTGCATGGAGATGGTTGCAAATTTCCTATACTGGTCACTATACATACCAATAAAACCTCAGATGAATTTAAATGTGGTTGTAGTAGTAGTGCATCTCAGAATATTAGAATATCATGAAAACAAGTTATTGTTTTTCATGATTTAATTCAAAAAGAAAGAACTGTAATGTATCCTTTATTCATTACAAATGGGGTGAAATATTTCAAGCCTATTTTTGCTCAAATTTATATATATGCTATATACATATGGCTTATTATTTCTTAGAAATAACTGGGGTTTTATTGATATTGATCAGAGGTGGGAGAGTTGGTGTTACAGAGGAAGATGCAAGAGTTAGGGTGAGATGGAAGCAGATGATCCACTGTGGTGACCCCTAAAGGGAGCAGTCGAAAGAAAACATTCTAATTCTTTGAAATATATATATTTGAGTGTAGTGTACAACATTTGGTGATCCTTTCATAATTAGCATGATTGTTTTAGATTCATTTAGTGCCATTAAACAAAAACAGCGCGTCAGTGATGGAGTAGCTCATCTTGACCTGATACAACCACCCTGAGAGTGCTCAGATCTCCTGACCGTTGACCTGGAGCACAGCCTAGATTCAGACCCACTTGAGGATCATTGTGCATGAGTTTGGTAAACACTGGGGCAATTGCCTATGAGAAGCAACAATTTTCATGAAATCATAAATGTCCAGATCTTCTGACCTTTGACAATGACCCGGAGCTCAACCTGGATGCAGACAAACCTGAGGATGATTGCGTGCATGTTGAAAATTGGGGCAATTGCCTATCAGGAGTAACTATTTTCATAAAATCGTAAGCGCTGAGATCTCCTGACCTTTGACCCTGACCTTGATGCAGACCAACCTGATGATCTTTTGGCATAAATTTGGTGAGAATTAGGGCAATTGCCTAGGAAGAGTATTGTTTTTTTTTTTCTAGAATCACATAAATACCCAGATCTCGATATCTTTAACCTTGACCTTGAACACAACTTGGATGCAGATTCACCTCAGGATCCTTGTGAGTTTGGTGAGCACCGTGGCAATTGCCTGGGAGGAGGAACAATTACTGCGAAATGTAGATGGATGGACAGACTGACTAATGGATAGACAATGAATGCTGCATCATTGCATTAGTTCCTTTCATCTTTACTGGAATGAGCTAAAAACAGGTCACTCAAATTCCCCATCACTTATATCTACTGTAAATGTGTTAGTTTAAGATGGTGCATGTACATGAATGTGGAATAAGGAGAGAATCAAGCTACCCTGCATGTCTGGTAGCAGCATGCATAACAGCATCTACTGTATAATACAGCAGTAGCATGCAGTGCATTCATTAACCTGCACTGATACATGGGGTTAAATATGACAATTTCTGTTTTAGTTACCAGCACAGAACAAATCAGTGGAGCAGCCAGCCCATCAGCACCAGTGAAGACTAGTTCATGCCATAATGTAAATGATAATAAACCTGAAGGTATCTTTAAAAAAAAAAAAAAGCTGCCACTGCATGTGCAGTCATGTAATTTAAGTAATTAGGATTTAAGGTAAACTGCTTGTTAAAAAGCTACCCTGTTTCATTTTTACTGATGGATGAATTCTCACAGAGCCAACTCTGAAGCAAGCAACAGACCCCGACAGCGAAGGAAACAATGAAGGTAACTATACACTTTTTGTTTAGCCACACTTCAAACTGGACTTTAATCACAAGCAACAGTTGATTTAAAAGTCAGTTATTTAAAATACTATTATGCATAAGATTTAAAAGGCATGTGTTAAGAAGGCAACAGGAGGTTGTTCATGCTTGACTGCAATGCTCTGGCTTTGTTGCTGAGGTTTTTCTTTGGTAGCCAGGTGTCAGCAGAACGAGCCAACAGCATTAGTCTCATGAGCCAAAGGAAACACTGGGACCCAGTGTTGTCATGAGTGGACCATGTGTGTGGGAGTGCTGGGCACAGGCTCAGCCGCAAGAGAGGAAAGCACAAAATTAGGCCAAAAGAGGATTACGGGATTTATACAGGATTGCTTTTTCATGTTGAGAAGTTAGTTCTGACCTGAGATACTTCTGCATGCTTTTCTATTTCAGACAAGTCTGTGAAATGCTGAAAAACCTTACCAGTAAAAAAATGTTATTACTTAATACACTTGTACTAAGTGCACACCTTTTGTCATTCAGATATTTTTGGCCAAATCTTTCCCACTGATGAACCTTCCAACAATGGAGGAGATGGATTGGATGACAGTCCCACCCTAGAGACCAGCAATGGCTATGAGACCTCTACAGCTGAGTTCCCAGTTCAAGTTTCTACTAAACCCACTCTGGGTATGGAGATGACTCGATTAGATGAGCTCCTCACCTTTTACACCACAGCCCCAGAAGCCCCAACTGAGATCTCAGGTGTGAGAAATGCAGGGATGACCTTCTTGAAACAGAAAGACTGTATTATGTGTTTAGCTATGTAAAATCTATGTGATGTGATATTTGAAGATTTTAATATTCCTGAAGGTTTTCTGTTTTTCTGCACTTTGAAATCTCTATGTGCAGACTTTAACTGACAGCAATCATAGCTTATTATTACAGAAACTAGAGAGATATGGTATTAGAGGGAGAGCACATTCATGGATAACTTGTTATCTTGAAGATTGGTACCAATATGTTAAAAAAATAAATAAATGAAACGGAATCATAATTATTGAAGATTACTTGTGGGGTGCCTCAAGGCTCAGTCCTAAATTATTTATATTGTACATTAATGATATTTATAGTTTCTGAAATCTTTCATTTTTTTATTTGCAGATGACACAAATTTATATTGTTCTGGAAAAGCCCCAATCAGCTCCTGACTACGGTGGATAGGAAAATAAATGTCTTAAAGAAATAGTTTGACTTTAATAAGTTATCACTCAATTTAAATAAAACAAGGTTTAGTAATCATCAAATCAATAACTACTACTAACTAAAGATAATGATAAATGATGTGGAAATTGAACAAGTATGGGAGAATAAATTTCTGGATGTAATAATTGATCATAAATTAAGCTGTAATTTCCATATTATGAACATTAAAACAAAAATACCCAAACCAATAAAACTAAACATACTTTATGCCAAAAGTCACTGTATGTGTTGTATTGTTCCCTCACAGCCCCATATATCACATACTGTTTGGAGATATGGGGAAACGTGTACAAAGCAAAAACACAACCAATTTACTGTATGTTACAAAAGAAAGCAATAAGAATTATAAACCTATCGAACTACTATGAGCCCGCCAATCCACTATTCAGTAGCTTACAGACTTTAAAATTTTATGATTTAGTTGATAAAAATAATGTATAAAGCACATAATAATATGCTTCCCCACTGTATTCAGAGTCTGAATTCAGAAAATGTTGGTATGAACTCGGGGACACAGGCATATTCAAAAAATTTAGAGAACAAATATACTGTGTATATATACAGTATATATATATACACACACACACACATCCTGTGTAAATATATTCACTTTCCTTATTTAACAAAAAGTTTAAAAGTATTATATTAATGAAATATGACTCAAGTGTGAGCACTTTGTTTTATGAAGGGTTGGGAAAATTGCGTTTCTGTTGTTTTGTATATTTAATTTTTAACTTACTAAATTATGAGCTGCCTTCTTACAGTTTACAATCTTTTGTTCCATTCCAGATGCAGATGATCTTCCAAGCTCACCTGACTTAGAAACAGCTTCCCCAGAGGCCATAACAGCTGATGAAACCAGCCAGTCTACTTCAACTTTCATACCCACGATAATGCATGACACTTCAACTAGCATAAAAAAACCTGAAACATCTGGACAGGTAGAAACACTCCCTGAAGAGACAGTCTCTCCATCTGATGAGCCAGAAGTCTCAACTGTACCCTTCACCGCTCAGGACTCAGCAACGCTAGATACAACAGCCATCACAGCCGAAAGCACGTCAGTGCCAGGCTTTCCTAGGACCAGCTTGGAGGATGTGACCACAATCCTGCCACCACCACTTGTAGATCTCGGCGATCCTTCCACCAGTGCCTCTCCAGAGCAGTCACTTACCTTGACAACCCTCATCCCCTCAACTACAGCAGCAGTGCAAGACAGCACCACAGAAAATGTTTCACCAGCAGTAACCTCTGCTGATCAGTTACAGGTCACCTTGAATCCAACCAGTCCTCCAACACCCGAGTCCACCTCAGCACCCATGGACAAACCTGACCTGCCCAAGTCAGAGCACGATGACCCCACCCCAAGACCTGAGGCCAAGCCCTGGAACACTGATGATGCAAAGGATTACCAAGCCGGTAAGAAAATAACTTAAAAACATTTTATCTCAGAGACAAATTCTGTGAACTCAGGAGAACAATGGAAGAGTGAACACTTTATGCCTGTGGGGTAAAATCTGATTTATTTTATGACTTTCAGCAGAGAAGTGGGCTTCTATTTTTGGTGCAATGTTATTGGTTTGAGCCTGGTTTTATGAGCTCAGCTGTTTTTTCATTAAGTTTCTCTGAGAACAAAGCATTTGTTACATGACAGAGGCAGCTGTTTTTCTAGGTCGTAAACAAATCTACTAGTTCTTTGTACACTGGAAATAAAGCTCAGGTTTCTTTCAAGCATGGAAAAAAAACTAAAGAGAAAATTTAATCTGGTATTTTTTATTGAACACATTTATCTAACTGGAGGATTTCTTAAATGTGCCCCCCTCCCCCCTCAGATGACAGCAATGATACAAACCTGTGCAGCGGGCGGCCGGTTGGCGGGGCCACCACACTGAGGAACGGCACAATAGTGGTGTTCAGAGGTTAGTGGCAGGCAGCTCATACTGTGGTTGCCATAAACACACAACAAACTGATTTACATAAAAGAACAAAATAGAAATGAGCAACTGTAGACATTTTAACGCAAAAGGGAAACTTAATTTTACTATAGATGTCTTAGTAACCAACCAGGTGACTTTAATGACAAACTGACCTTCATTGTCACTATCCACAGGTCACTATTTCTGGTTTCTGGATAGAAACAGGGTCCCTGGTCCCGCCCAAGGTATTACGCAGGTTTGGAGTGTCCCTTCACCTATTGACACAGTTTTCACCCGTTGCAACTGCCAGGGCAAAACATACATTTTCAAGGTAAACTCAATTGTTAGAAATGGTGTGCAAACATCCTCTGAGCAAAGGAGTGGTGGTCAACTTTACAAATACAGTCATGGTTCTTCTTTAAAACTATTTTGGGGGTTCTGCTCCATGTTAACAGGGAAAGAGGTACTGGAGATTTGAAAATGATGTTCTGGATCCAGGCTATCCTAAAGTGATTACAGCAGGGTTTGATGGGCTGAAGGGCCACGTCACAGCTGCCCTGTCGGTGCCTCAGTATCAGAAAAGGAAGGAATCAGTCTACTTCTTCAAGAGAGGTGAGGAAATCGAGTGGATTGGTTTTGCACACCGCTTATTGTGTTTGCACCAAACCCAGTTACGTTTTCACAACAGTCAAATAACTGGGAACTCTGCACACCGTCAGTGATGGGAGTAGCTCATTCTGACATGATGAAATCACCCTGAAAATGCTCAGATCTCCTGACTGTTGACATTGACCTTGAGCACAGTCTAGATGCAGAACCACCTGAGGATCATTGTGCATGAGTTTTCTGAACATTTGGGCAAATGCCTAAGTAGAGTAATGATTTTCGTGAAGACGTACAGTGGGGTAAAAAAGTATTTAGTCAGCCACCAATTGTGCAAGTTCTCCCACTTAAAAGATGAGAGAGGTCTCCAATTTTCATAGGTATACCTCAACTATGAGAGACAAAATAAGAAAAAAAAATCCAGAAAATCACATTGAAGGATTTTTAATGAATTAATTGGTAAATTCCTTGGTAAAATAAGTATTTGGTCAATAACAAAAGTTCATCTCAATACTTTGTTATATACCCTTTGTTGGCAATGACAGAGGTCAAGCGTTTTTTGTAAGTTTTCACAAGGTTTTCACACACTGTTGCTGGTATTTTGGCCCATTCCTCCATGCAGATCTCCTCTAGAGCAGTGATGTTTTGGGGCTGTCGCTGGGCAACACAGACTTTCAACTCCCTCCAAAGATTTTCTATGGGGTTGAGATCTGGAGACTGGCTAGGCCACGCCAGGGCCTTGAAATGCTTCTTACGAAGCCACTCCTTCGTTGCCCGGGCGGTGTGTTTGGGATCACTGTCATGCTGAAAGACCCAGCCACATTTCATCTTCAATGCCCTTGCTGGTGCAAGGAGGTTTTCACTCAAAATCTCACGATACATGGCCCCATTCATTCTTTCCTTTACACGGATCAGTCGTCCTGGTCCCTTTGCAGAAAAACAGCCCCAAAGTATGATGTTTCCACCCCCATGCTTCACAGTAGGTATGGTGTTCTTTCTCCTCCAAACACGACAAGTTGAGTTTTTACCAAAAAGTTCTATTTTGGTTTCATCTGACCATATGATATTCTCCCAATCCTCTTCTGGATCATCCAAATGCTCTCAAGCAAACTTCAGACGGACCTGGACATGTACTGGCTTAAGCAGGGGGACACATCTGGCACTGCAGGATTTGAGTCCCTGGTGGCGTATTGTGTTTCTGATGTACACTTTGTTACTTTGGTCCCAGCTCTCTGCAGGTCATTCACTACGTCCCCCCCCCATGTGGTTCTGGGATTTTTGCTCACCGTTCTCGTGATAATTTTGACCCCATGGGGTGAGATCTTGCGTGGAGCCCCAGATCGAGGGAGATTATCAGTGGTCTTGTATGTCTTCCATTTTCTAATAATTGCTCCCACAGTTGATTTCTTCACACCAAGCTGCTTACCTATTGCAGATTCAGTCTTCCCAGCCTGGTGCAGATCTACAATTTTGTTTCTGGTGTCCTTTGACAGCTCTTTGGTCTTGGCCATAGTGGAGTTTGGAGTCTGACTGTTTGAGGTTGTGGACAGGTGTCTTTTATACTGATAACGAGTTCAAACAGGTGCCATTAATACAGGTAACGAGTGGAGGACAGAGAAGCCTCTTAAAAAAGTTACAGGTCTGTGAGAGCCAGAAATCTTGCTTATTTGTAGGTGACCAAATACTTATTTTACTGAGGAATTTACCAATTAATTCATTAAAAATCCTTCAATGTGATTTTCTGAATTTTTTTTTCTCATTTTGTCTCTCATAGTTGAGGTATACCTATGATGAAAATTGGAGACCTCTCTCATCTTTTAAGTGGGAAAACTTGCACAATTGGTGGTTGACTAAATACTTTTTTGCCCCACTGTAAATGCCCAGATCTCCTGACCTTGAGCTAAACCTGGATGCAAACAAACCTGAGGATCATTGTGTGTGAATTTCTTGAGAATTAGGGCAATAATCTAGAGCAGTGTTTTTCAACCAGGGTGCCCTGGTACATTCGTGTTTCTGTGGGAAATTATCTAATTTTACTTTTTTTTTTTTTTTGTTACTTATTTGTACCCGTAGGTAGATTTGGTTTGCAGTCTGGTGACAAGCCACCGGCTGCCGGTCGCTGCGTGCGCAAGCGCCCTAAACCTACATGTTTTTGGTATGCGGGAGGAAACCGGAGAAATCCCGGAGTAAACCCATGCAACACGGGGAGAACATGCAAACTCCACACAGCTCACTGTTGGTCGGGGGCTGGGATCGAACCCACGATCTCATGATCCCTGCGATCCCCCGGCCGAGGTTAAACTGTGCTGCCACAGTGCTAAACCACTGCGCCACCGTGCAGCCCAGGTCAGGTGGGAAATTATCTAATTTTACTTGTTAATTTGTCCAAAAAAAAATGCAAATAATTTACCACTTGTGCATGGGTTCTCCAGACAGCTATGCACAACAATGGCAAATTTTTATTTTTTGGACCAATTAAGAAGTGAACTTGGATCATTTCCCACAGAAACCTGAACGTACCAGGACACCCTGGTTGAAAACACTGGTCTAGGAGGAGTAACTATTTTTATATACCACAAGCGTTGAGATCTCCCAAGCACAACCTTGCAGCAGACCCACCTGATGACAACTGTGCATGAATTTGTTGAGAATTAGGGCTTTGCAAGCAGTTTCATGAAATGGTCAGTCAGAAAGCAACTCATACCGGCTCGGACGTCGCCTGGGTTAACAAGGTCAGGAGTTCCTGGCAGCGGAAGGTGAAAGACAGAGCTGCGTAGAGGAATCTGATCAGACCTAAATGAAACAGTCATCGTCACCCCCGACAGACTGCTGTGGTGGTGGTGGTGAGGGCAATTGCCTAGGAGTAGCAGCTATTTTTCTGAATTCACATCAAGCACCCAGATCTCCTAACCTTTGACCTTGAGCACAACTTGGATCCAGACCCCCCTGGGGATCATTGTGAGTTTGGTGGCTATCGGGGCACCTGTCTAGTAGCAGTAGTGAATCATGTGAAATGTGGATGATAAACAAACAGATGCCGCGCCACTGTATTAGCTCCTTTCAGCTTCGCCGGAATGAGCTATTAATCGATGGTAATCAGAGCTGATGTGTTTACATGGACTAAATAACGACATAAATTACAGTATACAATATACTTTTTTCCACATTTATTAGGAGTGTGAAAGGGTCACCCCAAGGAAGATAACGCTTTTGGTAGGGTGCCATTTCTCATAACCCAATAATGTCCTTTATCGACTTATTCTATTTATATGACTACTTGACGAGCTTTAAGTGTAGGCAGGGGGTTGATGATGACGACGCTTCGCTTCCAGACAGGTTTAATGACTTCTTTGCACGTTTTGAAGCATCAAACTCGACAATCAGAGGGAGGGCTGGCTCACCCCCACCATCGGTTGGACCAGCTTTTACCATCAACACAGCGGACACATGGAGGACCCTAACCAGAGTCAACCCACGCAAAGCTGCAGGTCCAGACAACATTCCGGGACGTGTGCTCCGAGACTGCGCGAGCGAGTTGGCGGATGTCCTGACTGACATTTATAACATCTCCCTGAGTCAGGCCATCGTTCCCAGATGCTTCAAGACCTCTATCATTGTACCGGTGGCAAAGAAACCAGTGGTGTTCTGTTTGAATGACTATAGTCCTGTTGCACTGACACCAATTGTGATGAAGTGTTTTGAACGGCTTGTCAAACCACACATTACAGCCTGCCTCCCTGCATCACACGACCCGCTCCAGTTTGCATATCGTTCAAACCGCTCCACGGAGGATGCTATAGTCACCACCCTACACTCTGTCATCACCCACCTGGACCAGAAAGACACCTACGCCAGACTCCTGTACATTGATTTCAGTTCAGCATTCAACACCATTATTCCCCAGAGACTGATGGAGAAATTACTCCTTCTCGGTCTGAACACCGCCACATGTCTCTGGATCCTGGATTTCCTGACAGAGACCTGAGTCTGTCCGGGTTGGAAACAACATCTCCAACTCTGTCACGCTGAGTACCGGATCCCCTCAAGGCTGTGTACTCAGTCCACTGTTGTTTACACTTCTAACACGACTGTGTATCCAGACACGAGGGGAACCAGATTATTAAGTTTGCAGATGACACCACGGTGGTGGGACTTATTCAGAGGGATGAGGAATCAATGTACAGGGAAGAAGTGAGAGACCTGGAGGGCTGGTGCATTGCTACATGGTACTCCAGCTGCAGTATGTCGGACAAAAAAGCCCTGCAGAGGATAGTCAAGGGGGCGGAGAGGGTAATTGGAGTCTCCCTCCCCTCTGTCCAAGAACTTTTTCAGAACCGTTGTAGGAGCAGGGCACTGAACATTGTCAAGGACCGTTCTCACCCTCTGCATAAACACTTTGAACTTCTTCCATCTGGTAAATAACTCCGGAGCATCAGAGGCAGAACCACCAGACTGATCAACAGCTTCCTTCCACAAGCTGTCAGGATGCTGAACAGCTGACCCGGAATCTCTCATACACACTACTGCACCTACGGACATTTTGTATATTATAGTTAGTTATTCTTTTTCCCCAAGTATGTCTCAGGGATGTTTGAATGGATGGGGGGTGGAGCTATGTGGGAGTGTGTCTTAAATCATGCTGCTTCTTATATGGATGCCGAGAGAAACGCAATTTCATCTTGCCTGCACTACAGTTGTATGTACAGCAATATGACAATAAAGTTTGATTTGAATAATCATAACTCCAGAAATCTAATTATGATCGGTTTATTACTGCACATGTAAACATAGCCATTGTGAACAAATGAAATGATTTTCCTTTCTGACTGGTTCTTCCAGGGGGACATGTGCAGAAATATGCATACCAGTTTGGCACCAGTCCAACATGTGGCAGGCAAGTCCAGCAGTATGCCATTTACACAGCCCACAGCCGAGTGGTCCGACAAGCAGGTACTGTAAAATACGGAGTATTAGGGTTGCATTGAAAATAAAATTTAAAGTTTAGCATTTTGAGCAAAAAAAGTCAAAATTTCAAGAAAAAAAAAGTATTTTGAGAAAAGTCAAAGTGTGGAGAAACTGTTCTTTATAGTCAGAATTAAAATAATCAGATGCTTACATGAGCATTGACAGTGTCTACTCAAGTGTAGTTCAGAAAGGATGGAGAGGCATCTGGATGCACCTCCAGTGGTGAACATATGCGTGCACTCTGCACACTTTTCTTTGACTTTTTTCTGAAAATTTCTACTTTTTTCTCAAAATACTCCTTTTTTTCTTGAAATTTTGATTTTATTCTCAAAATGTAAACCTTTTAATTTTTAATATGACCCCAATACTCCTTCGTAGAAAAACAGCACTGTACTGTGGAAAACAGTATCTCATCCTAATTCCTGACTGTTTCAACTTCAAGCTCTTACCATGGTCACAATTTGTTTTAATATATTAATGCAATCAGGGTAAGTCTGTTGGACTTTTTTGTTTTGGTAATCCCTGAACATTGCTCTGACAAAGTGAGTCACTTTTTGGACGAGGAAGGAGAGTTCCTCTCGTAAATGGCAAGTGGAAACAAACAGTCTCTGTGAAGCCTGAATGCCACCGTTACAGATTTTGTCAATTAACAAAAAACGATTTGAAACACCTACTTGGGTCAAAGGGTAGCATTTTCACTTGAGTCTTTTGTTTCTAGCGTCCGTTTTAGAACCAGCCATCAACATTCGGACATCATGGAAAGGTTTCCCCACCACCATCACAGCTGCTGTGTCCATCCCCAGCCCCCGTGAACCGGAGGGATACAAATACTTTGTCTTCTCTAGAAGTAAGTGAAAACAAACTGGAAGAGTAAAAGCTCAAAGGGTGTTAACCTGACTTTCATGTTCCCCTTTACTTGTTTCTTTGCTCGACTGAAGGACAGTCCTCTGTCATCAGAAGACTCTTAGATTCATTCTCATATCTCAAATGCCTAATGGGAACCATGAGTCTGTGTGCGTTAGGGTGGAGGTAGAGACTTAACTCACTGTGTTGTAACCACAATTAAAAAAAAAAGTCAATTTCAGCGATGATACAGAAAGTCCACTTGTTTTTGAGTAAAAAGGAAAAAGTGTCTCATCAGTTGGATGTGACTCTGATCTTTATGTAATTCACAAAACACTAGTGCTTGTAAAAGTCCCGTCCCTCTGTAGCAAAAAACATTAAAATGTAAGTCCTAAAAGCCTCAAAAGCCACAACTGTTGAAAGAAGAAAGTCTACATACATTAAACATGTTCATTTTAACATTTAATGAAGTTGTGAATAACCCTCGCTATTCTTTTGCAGCCAAGTCCTACAATGTGAGGATGGATGATGAACGCCCTGTCATTGCTGCTCCTAGACTGACTCCATCATCTCAGACCGAACTATTCAAATGTCCAAAGACCGTCTTATAAAAGAATCACATTTTAAAACCAATCTAATTTCACTTATTAAGTTTATTACACTCTTCATAAAACACACCATTGTAGCTTGGAATGAGACTACAAAAAAAGGAATTTCAAAGCACAAAAAAAAGGCTTCATTACAGGTGGAAATGATCAAGACTGGATAAGTGACATCATTTCTCCAGTTGTGGTTGTCGCCTTTCTTGATAAGTACTTCATCTTGGAAATCTTCTCCCTTGTAATCCCCGAGAAGGAAAAGCTTGACCTGTGGATGTGTAGAATAGTTTTAGATGTAAATGTTCTAGATGTAAAGTCTAGATTTTGATTGTAACAAATATGTTCTGAATGACAATAAACGTTCCTTGCTATTGTTTTCATCATTAAAAACCTCATTTATAAGACAAACCATGTCTACAAGTATTTTGTGAATTTGAGACATTTTGAGAGGCATACAGACATTCGATAGTTCAAACCACATGACTTACAGCAGCAGTATCCATAATTAAATCATGTGCATCATAAAAGCCTTTACATACTCCGCAAGAACAGAGAAATTTGTTCTCTTTCCCTGGGCTGCAAGAACAAAATAAGGTCATTTTGCTCTTGACACGTCATAGTGGCAGAACCTTTTTCTTAAGTGGTGTCCAAGACCTACTGTGTGGCTGGTCAGAAATTTGAATTTCCCAGGAGTTCTGCACTTGAGTTTCTTGTGAAGTATGAAATGTCCTGGCCAGAAAGAACTTTGCTCTTGCCACCTCAAGAAAAAGAAAAAAAATTCTCTGTTCTTGCGGCGTGTGTAAAGGCCTTTAGTCTAGGGATTGTCTAATCATAAACTCAGAAAATGTGTGACATGTGGTTTGTGACAGACTGTTGCAGGGATGTGCCCAAACATTTTATTATTCAGTGTAAAGTTGGGATGTAGTTTTCCAAAATTGATATGGATATATTTTTGTCCATATATTATCTTATTTTCAACTGCACTGTAGAATATGACAAAAAAAAAAAGTGCTGGACAATGCTGCTGCTCTCAGCAGCTGAGGCTGTCCGTCTCGCCAACCAGCAAGGCAGAATCACACCACTGAGGTTGAGATTTGACAGAAGAGCAAAGACAGAAAAATTAATATTCTGATAAAGGCTTTGGACTGTTCAGGAGTATCTGAAGGCCCCAAAATGCTATTTGCGCCAGTCCTAGATTAATGATGTCTGATTTCATTCCGGAGTGGGTTCAAGCCCCGGCTGGGTCATACCAAAGACCATATAAAAATGGTACTTCCCACCCTCTAGCTTGATGCTCAGCATTATAGAATCGGGGAAGGAAAAACTGTAACCCATGGACAACAGATGGAAATTAGCCACTGGCTACAATCTGGCAAGTTCATACTGATTGATATCAATGTTCATCAACTTGCACTGCCCTTAAAAACAGCAGTTTACAATAAAAAAACAGCAATTCCCTTTTCAATGTTTTAAATGTTACTTAAAATACCACTACTGCCCTTTTGAATACAACTACTGCACTGGTTTTGTCAGCTAAGACAGGTGTGATTGGACAAAGTCTGAAGCACATTTTCAAACAAAACTTGGCAAAAATTACAAAACATCCTCTAACATTCTGGATCCGTCATTTCTCTGTTTCCTATTCAGTGTCTATGTGAAACAAAGCAAAGCATCTGGCTCTGGTGAGAGTTGGGCTGCCAGGTGTAGAGTTGCCCATACATCCTGTTTACATAAAACTGATATTTTTAATTTGATGCAAATGAGGTCCGAGCACCTGGCATGCAGTGGCTGCAGTGATGTCACGCTTAACATTTAAACCGCCCATGGCTGGATCTGTCGACCAATTAGTTGCAGCTTTTGTGTTCTCAGCAGCAGGACAAATGACGATCTTTCTCCCAGGACAGAGCTCTCTGACTATTTGTTTTCCATAATGTCAGTTATTTTCTGTCACTCCACCTGGTTATGCCTATCCTGCACTGCAACGCAGCCCCAATGCAGTGCCTTTCGTCAAAAAAACGGAGCAGTGGACACGTACCTTGAGAGTCAATTGTGGTAACAAACTTATAAAACGTTGCAACTAAGATACATTTAATTCAAACCTGTTATATTCAAAGAAGATTAATATTTAGGACTGCTGTATACTTTATAAAGCTAGTAAGTTTTGCCATCAACACATTTCTGTTGCTGTTTCATTCATTTTTATTAAATTATGTTCTGCAGGTCTAATTTTTCTTCAGGTGCAAAAAGGATACCACTCATGTTACCACAACAAAAACGCAGTCAGGGTGTTCTTACCTCCTCTCTTCACGCGACCACCACGACTCTCGGACCAACGTTGAAGTGGCCGGCTGGGTCCAGTTCTAGAGGGTCTAGGTGGAGTACTGCTGGTGTCTAAAACATACATTACAGCAAAAAGATAAGATACAGGAAAAGAGGAAAATATGTTGTGTGTGACGCTGTGAAGTGGTCATGAGTCTTCTTTACCGGCAGAGCTGGAGGACGGCTCCTGACTGGTGGAGGGTACATTAGCCTTGTCAGACCCCTGACTTGGCTCTTCTAAATCTCCCTGAGATGCCACAGGATCCGACACTTCAGCACTGGACCTGGCAAAACAACATACAAATACATCTAAAATGTCAAATTATTTACCATATGAATATGTTTCAAGAGCCTGTTGGCGTTTAAAAAGAGTCATATTTGCACAGAGTTTTCATTTCTACTCCGTTAATACTGAAGGCTAGCCAGAAGGCAGAATTCCATCAGCATGTAACAGAATGACACTGTTGACAGCAGAGAGACTTGCCTATCAGCGTCTGGTTCCAGGACGACATCATCTCTTTCTTCCCCTGAACTGGCAGCTCCTGGCACAGCCAGGGTCGATGTAGATGTGCTCACCATGGGAACTGACTGTGAGGCATGCTCTGTTGTGTCCGACTGACCAACCTCAGAGAAAACAGCTACTGGAAAATAAGGACAAGAAAACAAAAAAATATATATTTTTTTAAGACTTCTAAATACAAATAAACCAACCAACCAGTAAACTGGAGCAGGGAGAATTGATTTAAAAGTGGGTACAGATAAAGAAACTGATCACTTTATCTTCAATTCAAGTACCTGGCGCTGTGACCTGTAGTGGTGTAGTAGGAACACTGCGTCCACCAGACTCCTCCTCGTGAGGTACTAAGAACAGTGGATTCTCATATATCCCAGGACCTACAGAGATGACTTTTACAGTTAAAATATGCACATCATCCTCACAGGCAAATTATTAAAACACCAGATAACCATAACACCCAACAATATTAATCTGGGACTTGGCAAACACGCAGTGGAGTACCTCCTTGTGATGCGAGCTGTCCCAGGTCAGAGTGTGAGGAGGAGCTGGTCTGCGGTACGTCCTCTGAAGCACCAAATCTCAAACGTGGCACCCCGGCCACTTGGGGAGAACTGACAAAACAGACACCAAAATGATTAAAATAGCACCACATGACAACAATGGTCCACTATGAGCATTAAGAACCCTGAATTTTCAGAATTAAATGTCTTAGTTGTGACTATGATTTGATTGTTTAATAAATTAAATTTAACACAAAGGATAAGCATGCAAGAGATGCCAGATAATTTGGTTCAATTTAGGTTCACCAGTGCATGCCCGTAGAAAGCAAGTACTCCTGTCTGAAACAGGTAGCCCAATCAGGCTTTACAGGCCCAAATGTAGGCTGTGCTTGAAAGTAGAATACAAAGAGGTGTAGCCTACTGTATGCATTTGTAGGAGTTGTCAAATAAAAGTGCAAATTTTGAGGGAGGGGAGTATTTCAAATGACTGGCGCAGGGTGATTTTATTAAGGTTTGCGGTTGTCAGTCTCCTGCTAAATGTGCCAGGATTTAACACCCCCAAAAAAGCTCATCTTAATTCATCTGCGCCCACCATGATAGCAAAACGCTTTTTCACACATGCTAGACTTTGAAAAATATGAAAGGGACTGAACACTAAGATTTATTTGATTGTGTGAATATTAATTACAGAATTATTGAAAATGAATGGGACATCCAATATTAGTGACTGTTTAAAAACCCTTGTTTATTTGTTTGTCAGACTTATTTGTGTGATCTTTTATGACTTGTATTCATAAGTGTTGTATCTTGCACTTTGGGGAATGGGAGTTGTTCAGTCATTATAACAGTTTTTTTTCCCACAATATTTTTTTATTGAACCTTTTTTTTTTTTTTACAAACATAACACAAATAATCAAACACTAACACTAAAGTAATTAAAAAAAATGTATTAAAAACACCAACAACCACTAACAAAGACAGGTCTTCAACAATGCTCCTCTGTTTAGACAATCCATTACATAAGTATACATATTATACATTCACCAGTTTGGAATTTACAAGGTCCACACACATCATTCACCTTCTTCTTCAAAAGTTATGTTTAAATTTTTTACATAATCAATGAAAGGTCTCCATATATTCTCAAACACAATTTCCTTTGATTTCAGTATGTATGTTATTCTTTCTAGTGAAAGGTTTGTTAACATCTGTCTTAACCACTGAGTCACATCTGGTCTATGAGTCTTTTTCCACAATAGTGCAATACATTTTTTGGCATTAAGCAAACTGAGGTCTATGAATGCTCTTTCACTCTTATTAAAGTTATGTTTTTCTGGATGCAGACCCAACAAAAACAATTTAGGATTCAATATGATTTGTTTTGAAATTATTTTTTCAATTGTTACCCTCACCTCTTCCCAAAACATTCTAAATTTCCACATTCCCATAAACAAAGAAATAAAGTTCCTTTACTTTCCATACATTTTGTGCACGTATCTGGTATGTTTTTGTTATATCTATTTAACTTCACCGGTGAAACATACATCCGCATTAACCATTTAAAATGTATCAATTTAAGGTGTACATTTATTGATTTGGTTTGAGCTTCTGTACAAGCCAACTCCCATTGTTCCTCTGAAATTTCAGTTTGCAGGTCTTCTTTCCAATAATTCAATCTTTTCTGTGAGTTTTCACTTGAGGATAATGTCAATGAGTTATAAAACTCTGAAATAATACCCTTTCTCTTACTATCTTTCGTCAAGATTTTTTCCAAGGATGAATAAGTAGGTCGGGTGAGAGCATTATCTTGATTTGATCGAATAAAGTTCCTAAGCTGAAGATATTTAAAAAAATGTGTTCTATTAAGATTAAATTTGATCGTCAGTTCTTCAAAAGACATTATGTTATCTGAACATAACAGATATAAGTCTTGAATCTTTTGAATCCCTTTTAAATTCCATACTTTAAATACAGCATCCGCTCTCCCTGGTTTAAAATATTGATTACTCCATATTGGGCTAAAATGTGACAATAAGTGTGGTTCTTTTAAATATTTTTTGGTTTCACACCATATTTTGATCATATGCTTTACAAATGGATTTTTAACTTGCTTCTGTAATTTTTTTGCCGAGTCTGAATATATGAATATGGGAAGAGGTAAAGGTAAATTGTATGATTCCATTTCAGTCCAGTGAGGGAGATCATTTGATGAAAAATAATATGTCATAGACCTCAGTTGTGCTGACCAGGAATACAACATAAAGTTTGGATATTTCAGACCTCCACAATCAAATGGTAAATATAATAAGGACAGACGTAATCTAGCCTTCCAATTGTTCAATATAAATTCCACGAACTTTTTTTAATTCTTGAGAATAGATCTGAAGGTGGTGGTAAAGGAATGTATTGAAATAAATAAAGTATTTTGGGTAAGATATTACTTTTAAGAATATTAATTCTCCCAATCATCGACATTGGTAGTGACATCCATCTCTGAAGTAATTCATTAATGTCTGTCATTAAGGCTTCATAGCTGGCATTGGTGACTAATTCTAGCTTAGGCACAATTTGAATTCCTAAATATTTAAACTGATTTACAACATTGAATTGATTTACCTCAGGAGCTGGATGATTTCTCTGGGTCTCATTTAGCATTAATATTGAAGATTTAGTTTTATTTATTTTATATCCTGATATTTCCCCAAAATTCTTTATTAAATTCAACAAGGTTGGAATTGATTTTTTAAGATCCGACATAAACAAAATTATGTCATCGGCATACAGGGAGATTTTATGTTCTGTTGGCCCTACTTTAATTCCATATATTTGTGGATGTAAACGTACTGCCATCGCTAAAGGTTCAATTGCCATAGTAAACAGTAAAGGTGAAAGTGGACAGCCTTGTCGACATCCTCTATTGATATTTATTGATTTTGAGATATTGCTGTTTGTTAGGATTTCTGCTGTAGCATTATTGTATATCATCTGAACCCATTTTATTAAATTATTTCCAAGTCCAAACCTTTGTAAGACTTCAAAAAGAAGGGCCATTCGACCCTATCAAAGGCCTTTTCGGCGTCCAATGATAGGATTGCTGTATCCGGTGCTTCTTTATTAGAATAGATAATATTAAATAGTCTTCTTACATTATGGAAGCCTTGTCTTCCCTTTATAAAGCCATTCTGATCTTGGTTAATAATATTTGGTAATATTTCTTGTAGTCGTCTTGCTAAAATTTTACAGATTATCTTAAGGTCAGCATTTAATAGGCTTATTGGTCTCATATTTTCACATTTATTAGAGGGTTTACCTGGTTTTGGCAACAGTATAATTAAGGCATTATTCATGTATAGTGGTAAATTACTATTTTGAAATGCTTCTAAAACCATTTCCAAAAATGGTTTTATTAATTTATTATTAAATTTTTTTATAGAGATCAACTGGAAGACCATCTGGTCCTGCACTTTTTCCTGATTTCATATTATCAATGGCTAGCCCAACTTCTTCTTGACTAATTTTAGACTCCAGTATCTCCCTGTTTTCATTTGGAATACACGGTATAGATAATCCGTCCAAAAACCCATTTAGTTTTGTTAAGTCAGTTTCATTTTTTGTATCATATAGTTTTTCATAATAATCTCTAAAGGCACTATTAATTTCTAAAGGATCTACAACTGCCTGTCCGTTACTTATAATACTGGTAATTGGTGTTTTAAATTCTAATTGTTTAATCTGCCATGCCAATAATTTTCCTGATTTTTCACCTTGTTCATAAAAAGATTGCTTCAATCTTAGAAGACTCGAGGCAGCTCTATTCGCTGATTTTTTGTCATATTCAGCTCTCAGAATCAGTAATTCGTTCTCTAACTTTGGGTCACTTCCTGCATACACTTTTTCTTGAAGAATTTTTATTTTATGTTCCAATTGGACTCTCTCCTCTCAAGTCTTCTTAGATTTTGAACCTGTATAACTAATAATATGCCCCCTAATAAAAGCTTTGAAAGCCTCCCACTTTATACATGCTGATGTTTGTGTAGTATTGATATCAAAGAACTCATCTGTTTTTCTATGTACTTAACAAATTCCTCATCCTGAAGCCATTTATGCTGAAATTGCCACCTACCTAGTTCCTTTGTCAATTTCTTATCTACATATATTAGACAGCAGGGTGCATGATCAGAGATCACAATATTATCATAGAAACAGTTTTGAATCTTGGACCTTAATTCTGTGGAGATCAAAAAATAGTCAATACGTGAGAATGTCTTGTAGGTATTAGAATAACAAGAGTAGGCTTTAACTTGTGGTTTCATTTCTCTCCATATATCTAGCAATCTCAATTCTTTCATAAAATGATTAATGATTATCCTGCATCCATTGTGCGTACAGTCCAGTCCTGTTGATCTATCTATACCGGGATTCAATGTACAGTTAAAATTCCCTGCTATTATATGTTGCCCTGTAAGTGATGATAAAATAAGAAATAAATTAGCAAAGAAATTTTGATCATCTATATTGGGACCGTATAAGTTCACTAGATTTATATTTTCTAATAAAGATCCTTGAATGATTAGATATCTTCCAAATTTGTCTCCAATTACATTTTTCACTTGAAATGGGACTGATTTATGTATGAGAGTCATAACTCCCCTGGCACAGGATGAAAATGATGAGGTGAACACACTTCCTTGCCATCTACTCCTAATTCTTTTTACATCCTCCTCTATTAGATGAGTTTCTTGTAAAAACACAATTTTTGAACCTATGTCTTTTATTTTATTCATAACTTGTTTAAGTTTTTTTAAATTTTGTAGACCTCTGCAATTCCATGAAGTTAAATTAAAATTAACGCTTTGGTCTATGATCAATAAGGAGTTTGAGATTACCTCGCAATATAAACATGCTCATACAGAGAAGCAAAAACATGAGTGGTTGAACATTCATCCTACAAACTACACACAAACAAATTCCCCCTTCCCACATTTGTGGTAATCCCCCCAAAATCAAAAAAAAAATTCCGTCTCCCGCTATAGCTACTGACTGCTCCACACCCGCGAGGATCAGTCAAAACCACTCTTCCTTTCTCCTCTCAATCACCCTGACTCTACTGCTTTTAATGACGTAACATTAACTCTCTTCTGTAGTTTTCCAACTTAACTCCAAATTTTATAGCAACTTTGTACATCATGTTTTTTTTTTAATATATAATACAATCTACATTTTGTAAACCTGCTATATGTTTCAGATCAGTCAGATGCCTGTGCAAATGCTTAAATATTCTACCTTATATTTTGTTCATGCTTCATGCTTAGCTCCCACCAGTCTCTCTTTGATCTGCTTGATGAGCTCCTGCGCCTCCTGAGGGGTCTTGAAGGTGTGGGTTCTGCCCTTATATGTAACCAGCAGTCTTGCAGGATGAATCACTCCATGACGAATCCCGAGGTTGCGCAGCTCTTTACGGGCGGGGTCAAACTGTTTCCTTAATTGTTGGATTCCTGTGGCCAAATCTGGGTAGAACCGCACCTGTTGATCCTGGTATTTAATTTCTCCTTTGGCTCGCACCGCGTTGGAGATCGTCATCCTGTCTCTGTAGCTGAGGAACTTCATAATCAGCGTCCTCGGTGGTGCCTTATTATCTCTCGGTGGGCCGATTCGGTGTACGCTCTCTAAGACGACCGATGACTGCAGCTCCGCGTTGTTCAGCGCTTCTGGAATCCACTTTTCCAAAAAGGAACATGGGTCCCGACCCTCTGTTCCCTCCGGGAGGCCCACCAGCCTCAGGTTGTTCCGTCTCGACCAGGATTCTAAGTCCAGGACATTATCTTCCAGACGTTTATTTTTTAATTCCAATGTGTGCACCTTTAATTGTAGGTTGGTGACGTCATCCTCAGCGCTGGAAATTCGGAGCTCCACCTGCGATACTCGTTCCATACAGTCGCTTATTTCCTTTCTCATTCCTTCTATCGCTGCTATAATCCCATCAAATTTAGTGGAAAAGTCTGCTCTCATTGAGCTAATGGCAGTGAGCACCGCACCTGTGCCCTCGCCAGCAGTCACCGCTCCGCCGTTAGCTTGCTCCGCCATAGTCTCTGGAGATTTTTCTGCTTCATCACGAGCGTGGAAATCCGTTAACTTGGATTGTTTCGACGATTCAGTTTTTCCTCCACCTGATTTCCCACCCTTAGGCTTTACCGGCATATCCGCGCCCAAACGCTGGGATAGGTTTTGTTCCAAATGAGAGAGTTATTTGCCGACTTTTTATTTTTAGGAGCAGAGCAGAGTGAAACACGTCCTCCTACATGACCGCCATAACCGGAAGTCCCATTATAACAGTTTTAGATTATATGTGTAGTTTATAGTCTATTGTCAATAAAACTCATGCAGTACTATAACAGGACATCTTTACAAATAATTGAGACCCACTGTAGTGCATTTTTTTATATTTTAGCAATATTCTAAGTACAAAACACCGAACATTATTATACACAGCAGAATGAGACGTTTGGCTGCAACTGCCAGTAAATAAAAAATGATTTATTTCGTTATTTGGGTATTTGTGTGTCTTGTTTGGCGACGGTCGTCGTCTAGTCAAGTGTGCATATGTGTCCGCATATGATATGCAATTGACCTGGCCATTATGCTCCACAATCATGGTGGTATTATTAACAACTTAATTTTCAGACAGCCGTGTGAGCAAACCAGCACCGGGAGGAGCACCATGTTGAACCTGTGGTGCCGCAAAGGACAGCAGTGGCACATGGGTGAAGCAGCAGTTGGGACTCCTGTTAACTGGGCAGGCTGGCTCCCAGTGAAGGACTGCGGTAAGGTGGCCCGGTTGCTGGCGGCCCTCCCTAAACACACCCCATGTTCTCCACATATGCTGAACTATCCTTTAGAGTTACACAATCACGGCAACATTGTAGTATAATTTTTTAAGCATTAAATCTTCAGCATTCCTTTTTCTGGTCAAATTTGTCACTTTTCACTTCCTTGTTTTGTTTACGGAGTGCTCTGGTGACTGGTTGTGATGCCGCGTATTATCCAATCAGTACGGCGTCAATCCAAAACCCCGCCCACACTTCTAGAAGTCAGAGGATGAGGAATTGGAGTGGTGGCTAAATTTTTGTTGATAAAAATGACATATTTTGACTGAGCAATTCCATACTCGGGGATGCACACCCTCGTAACCTTAGCAAAGTACTTATAAAATCCGAAGCCAGTCTGACGAACCGTTTGGGAGATATATGAGGAGAGAGATTTAGTGCATTTATAGATAGATAACTTGGTTGATCAGTTTTAGTTCTCAGTAAATGGGGAAAAAATGACAATGGTGTAAAGTAAATGCAAAGTCAAACTTTCCATCCTGGTACCACTTCTTTCTTTCACATCTACATGAGACAGTTGTGTGTTCTGTGTGTTGTGCATCAGTTATGTGCTACTTACTGGATGGCCTGGTCAAAACCATCAGAGCGGTGTGGCACCACAAGAGTGGGAGTGCCGGGAACCATCCTGTCGTCATCATCAAAGAAGTGTTGCTTCAGGGGAGGAAAAAAAAAAAAGGATGCATTCAAACAAACTCAGAAAAACACACCAAAATAATCCCAACACACAGCCTGTTAAGAGGAAAAAATGGTTTTCTTGTGGCTTACAGCACTGCCCGGCACCCCAGGGGTAAGTCTGCCCACAGACTGGCGACGAACAGGGATACGCTGTAAACACAATTGGACAACTTTTGTTGTCAAAGTCACGAGAAGCCCAAAATTATGTAAACAATCAATGCTGATAACTACAAAGTTCCTTTGTCAATGACAACTGCTTCTACACACCTGAACCTGAGCAGGCGGACCCAGCTCTGATGTTGGGGCGGGGTGGATGTTCAGTCGAGGGGGCAGCTGCTGCATTGGTCTCCGTGGCGACTGAGGCATGCGAGTACCAGAACTTGTGATGGACTGCTCTGGAGAGAAAGCCTCTATTGAGCTGCCCTCAACTGAAACAACATAAGAAGTTTGGTTAAACAAATGGACAATGTAAAATTACTAAAAAGGAAGGAAAGCTTTTTATTTTAGGTTTTCCCTATTGTGGAAATCTGAAAACATTTTAGTTCAGAATGGAACACATGAATCAGTTTGAAGAGAAACGGAGCATACAAAATTGGGTTCAGTTCCAATTTATCCCAAATTATTTAGAGGTAAAAATATTTTTGGCTTGGACAAAAGAAAAGTAATAATATTCTGGA
This sequence comes from Pholidichthys leucotaenia, assembly GCA_020510985.1. Lineage (NCBI taxonomy): Eukaryota > Metazoa > Chordata > Actinopteri > Cichliformes > Pholidichthyidae > Pholidichthys > Pholidichthys leucotaenia. The sequence continues at coordinate 315,684,855 of CM035839.1, read as the reverse complement.
AGCAGTAAAGTATATGTTCTCCTAAACAATCCTACAGTTTGATAGTTTAGTTTATCTGAACACAGTAAAATAAGCTTAACTTGAATCATTCAGTTTATTTTCCTTTAGCGCGCCTGTTAGAAAACATTTATTTTGGCTTCTTTTCATAACTCTTTCCTTCAAACAAGCAACAACATATTAAATGTGTCTCAGACACTGTACAGTGTCAGATAACTAATAGGATGGCGGGACAGTGTGTGAGCACATGTGGAGAATGTGAAGCAGCTGTCCGTGTGTGTCTGACAGCGTTTCCTGGAGCTTACAGCTGGATGTCTGGGAATCGGCTGGCCTCTGGGCGGGTTCAGACGCCCCCAAACTCTCCTCTGTCTCAGTGCCCGGGTCTGTGACGTCAGCTCCCTTCAAATGAAAAGAGAAATGAATATTAAAGTGGTGGGTGTCCACAAATAAAAAAAAAAAATACAAACTAAACTCAAGATGAGAAGGAAAAATGAGGGTGGAAGAATTTTGGAGGAAATAAGTTATGTGAAGGTTTCCACAAACTCCAGCTGCCAGAATATACTGGCAGAGCAACAAATACAGATGATTCATTTTCTTCCGTAACATGTTACAAAGGCATCCTTTAGGACAGAGTATGTGCTCACATATGAGGAGTAAATTTAAGACTATGAATCCTTTAAATGGCCACTTGATTAAACTGTAAAACCTTATTGTCTTAAAATGGCAATGTCCAAATATAAATTGGTGGTGGCTCAGTTGGTAGAGCATCCGCCCCACACCCAGGAGGCAGGGGTTCAAATCCCAGCCAGATCATGCCGAAGACCATATAAAAAGTGGAACTTCCTGCCATCCAGCTTGGTGCTCAGCAATAAAATGGAATGGAGGAGGGAAATCTGTGGCGGCGCCTTGCATGGCAGTGGCCCTCTGATTCTGCACTTGGGGTGTGTGTGATTTACACTGTAGATGGGTAAAGCACAATCTCGTTCTGCTGTACATGTATGGTTGAATGACAATAAGGGTGATTTAATTTAAATTGGAACTAGAGCATGGTATGTATATAAACACCGACTTCCTCAATGAACATCATTTAATTTGGTTACATGTGTGTGAAATTATGCTCATTTACTAATGAATCCTCAATTAAAAAACGTTGCATTAAGGACCCAGTATACCCAAAGGAGGCACATGGGTCCACCCTCCCGTGGGTTCACCACCTGCAGGAGGGATCATAGTGCTATGTGAACTGGGTGGAAGTCTGGGCTATTATGCCTGGACTTATACCCCAGCGACCTGGATTCCCAGATAAACGGTAGAAGATGTATGGATACAACTGAATCACCGCAGTGATGAAGTCATTGATGGCACACTCTTGAGTAATGCTTGAGGATGAGTCTTGTCAGTGAACTATAAAGGAGAACAAGAAGGGGGGAAAAAGACAAAAAAAACAAAAACAAAACAACATGAAAAAAATTAAACCAGAGTGGTGGACTAGAGGTAGAGCATCTGCCCCAGAACTGGGAGGTCGTGGTTCAAGTCCCGGCCGGGTCATGCCAAAGACAATGTAAAAATGGAACTTCCTACCATCCAGCTTGGTGCTCAGCAAAACTGGAACGGAGGATGGAAATGTTTGTGAAGGCAATGGCTCAGGAGGCAGAGCAGGCCGCCCAGTAACCAGAGGGTTGGCGGTTCAAATCCCGCTCTCCCCAGCCATCATGCTGGTACAGTCATGTGAAAAAATTAGGACATCCCATTAAATATTCAGTTCTTTATTTAGAAATGTTCACGTATCTATGACTAACCTTGTTTTTGTTTTTACTTGCATTTTTAACATTTATTTTAGCCATTTTAAGTGGGAATGAATGTGAGGGTGTCCTCAAAAAGATGGGGGTGTCCTAATTTAGTCCTCACTATTTGTTTAGCATTACATTTTACAGAAAATTTGAAATAAGTCTTTCATTTTTAATTGTTTAGTTGTATTACATGAATCTCCCAGTACTTTTATGTGTTTTAGCTCCAGTGTTTCCTCAGGATGGTTGCTCCTTCATGTGGTGCCTCGGTGCCGAGCAATATCTCCTTTATTTTATATGTGTGTGTAATGAGAAGTAGGGGGTGATGTATATGCCTGTGTTGTGTTTGTGGGTATGTTTACGGGAGGGTTAGAAGGGGTGGGGCTGTATCATGTAAAATATGTAATTAAATGTGTCTATTGTTTTTATCTATGTAAAGCACTTTGCGCAGCATCTAATGTTTTAAAAGTGCTATACAAATAAAGTTTGATTTGATTTTAATATTGATATTAAATATCCATATGTCCAAATATGTTAAAACACACACAGGCTTATACAGGGTGCCCTAATTTTTTCACATGACTGTGTGTCCCTGGGCAAGACACTTTACCCACCTTACCTCCAGTGTCCATGACATTGAGTATGAATGTGTATAAATGTTCGGTAGTGATCAGAGAGGCCGTTGGTGCAGATCAGCAGCCACGTTTCCATCATTATAAATATGAAAGTTTCAAATAACCGTGATCCTGATTTGAGGTCAAACCACCCAGCCCTAATTGGAACTTAACACAAATGCTTGAACAACCAGCAGGAATGGCAAAGAATTTTAGGGAAAAAAAAAAAAGTGAGACTGAAGTCACCGAAATATTGATTGTTGTTCTTAAAATATATATTCACTTTTGTGGTAGGGAAAGGCTAAAAAAGCAAAAATGCCTCATTCGTTTTGTTTCCTCATCTGACCTAAATACAGACAGCACCATGACCTTAAAATAATAATAAAAAATGTACACACAGTTCAGTTTTTTTTTTATTTTTTTATGTAACAAATTTGGATTAATATGTAGCTGTTTGAACAACTTATGTTCAAAAAATTATCTTCAAAAAGAAAATTATTATTATTTGCACAGATACAGGCACTTCACTTCAAAACAACCTTAAACCTTTCAAAAGTTCACATACCTATCATGAGTCATAAACCATTAACTGTGCCTTTGCAGACACTGTCTCATCCCATGGAATATGTGTGGCAAGAAAAGAGTAAAAGGTAAACTAAAGTCAACATATGCCACACTTGCAGAACATTACAACACATGGGCAATGGCACAAAGAGACATCATGGAAAATGAGTGTATTTGGTGGAAAGGGTGGGGTACTCTCTGACTGAAAATGTGACAAGGGTTAACTGGAAGCTGACCTGCTGATGGCGAAAAAGGTCAAAGCTGTGACCGTAACTCGTGTCCCTTGTGATCCTACCTCTGTGTCGTCTCCTTCGTACACCCCGTTGCCATCTCCACTACCCTCACTGCTGTCCTCTCCTTCCTCGCCCATCTCACCGTCGTCTTCCTCCTCCTCCTCATCCTCTTCCTCGTCTTCATCTTCTTCCCCTTCCTCCTCATCATAGTCCTACAGTGGGCAGCAGTAAAGTGATCAGTGACAGAGAATCAAAATATTTAAGTCAGACTCTTAAAATGTCTAAAAAACTACCTGCTCTTCTTCTTCCTCCTCCTCCTCCTCCTCTTCTTCCTCCTGCTCATCTTCACTTTCTGTGTCTGTTACTATGACAATCACTTCCTGCTGCACACGCTCAGCGTTGCCTCTCAAGTTTGGTGTAATCTCTTGGTCCATTGCTACAGACTGAGAGGCAGTAGCTTCATCTTCCTCCTCCAGTGTTGGATACTCCTCAGTCTGCACGGGAAAGCAATTTGTGTTGTTTAGTAGATTTGGTAAATTTAATTGCTCTTTGGTCTGTAACAGTAACAGAACACTCGATTAATCGTACAAGAAAAAAACAACCATGCTAAGTTTTCTGGCCGGAAAATGTAGCAGCGAAAAGTGGAGAGAAATATATTGTTTAGCTGCTGAATCTGTTTTTATCTGACACACACATCTGCACATTCAAAAGTTATGAGCCAAAAATACACTGCAACGCACCCAGCATTTCACATAGACATTGAATGGGAAGGACAGGAGAAAGCATGTACTGATTCCCTGCTTGCTCTGTACTGAATCACCGACTGGAGGATTTCCCCTGAGCTCATGTTTAATGTAGTAGGGTAATAACACAAGACAGCTACACTTACAAAGCCAGACAAACACAAATGTACATCTTCAATGCTGCAGCCACCTGAGCAATCCCCACTCCGTTCAGCTCTCAGTGAATGTACTGGAGAGCAGTGAATCTTTAGTGAACAAACCGGAAGTGACTCAGTATGTTTTAGTGAACTGTGGACCCCATCACTAGCTCACACTATCAAGTATGTCCTGGCTGAGCCTAAAAGTCTGCTCCTCTTTTAACAACGCGATTAGTTTGCGCAGCGAAGTCCTGGGTTTTTGCGTAATTGGAGAGGTCGACTTCAACTCTGGCTCGGTTACTCTTGTAGAACTCCTGTGCTTGCCCTACATGTGTATGATCGGTGACCGTTTTTACAGTCAGTCCTTTCACAACAAAGCAGCTGCATGAGAGCGCACTACTGGGGGAGAAAACCCCCCAACTCAAAGTAAACCATTAGGATCCATGAAGTTGAAGTGTTCACTATGTAGTTCTCTATTGTGCTGTCCCAGATACTGCATTTAAAATAAACAAATGGTGCTTACCAACGATATAACGCCTCGCATTTTGGTTGTCCATGGCAGTGTATTAACAGTAGTAGCACAGCCCAACTGTGCTAAAAACGTGAGGCCAAGAGCACTTGTGGCAGTTTCCCGATGACTGCACAGTTCCAGAAAGTTCGGAAGAATAAATGGAATTGATTCCGGAATTCCCCAGCTCCAGTGTAGGAGCATTTTGGATTGAAGCTGATTGAATGAGGAGAGGCCAGTAACATCAACGAACAGGTATGTTGCCTACACTTAAAACGGTTGATAACTGGAAATGCAGCTAACCTGAAAATGCATTTAAAACAATCCTCCCACACAGTTTTTCCAACTGGGGTTAAAAAAACCAAACTGCAGTCAAACGAGCAGAGTCCTCCATTTCCCAACGGTCTGGTATAAAGGAGCCTTTGACCAACAATGCAGATATAAACATCACAGTGATAAGTGACATGCTCACATGGTATCAATGATAATATCATTTAACGTCTGCCAAAATTTGTTATTGTTACAGGCTTAATTGCTCCTTGAGGCATCTGTCTAAAGGTGTAAAATATGAACTTCCACTGAATCAATATGAAATCACACTGATCAAATGTACAGGTATTACAATGGCCAAGTTTACATGCACATGAATAAACCAATTATAATCAGTTTTCTGGAGTTATCAGATTATTCAAGTAGCCATGTAAACGGAATAATCAGATAAAGGTCATCACCAGCTGATGAGAACTCACGAACACAGTTTATTGTCCAATAATCCATTTATTCAGTGGATGTTAACACATCAATCTGACTATTACCATTACCTGATTATTTCCAGTTGTCGGATTATTGTGACCATGGAACCAGGTCACTGATAATATATTTGCTCCTCTATAAATTCCACTTTACACATAAGTTCCATGAGATAATGACAAATACCAAGTAAGTCAGTTTATTACTTCAGTTACCCCAACAGATAATCAAAGAGTGATTCTGACCATACCTGGGTTGCTTCTGCACCATCTTGACTGCCTGTTGGCACCACTCCCTCTGCCTCGGCACTGTCTTCAGGCACTACCTCTTCCTAAAATGATTGCACAACAAACAGAAATGGACTAACAAACCTTCATTTAAAATAAAAACAACATATACACATTTTCACAGGTTCCCATTAGGTCCACCTCCTCACCTCTGGGTCCACTCTCTGTATGATGCGAAGTTTTTTTGCTATAGGAGCCCTGGAAGTGTCCTCCTGGGCTGCCTCTGCATCCGTGACCACAGTGTTGCTCTCCTCCTCTTCACGAGGCCTCTTAGACAAAGCAGAGGTTCCTGGTGTTGCTGCAACTGGCGATAAATCATGGCTTTTGTTAAGCTGTTCAAATAAAATCCTGAGACAGCAAGTGATTGAGAGATTCTAAAGCTATATTTTTATGTGAGTCAAGCCTCATTTACAATAATCTCTGCATAAAGGGAAAAATACAAAAATAAGCACAAGTTCATAATAGTGGGGATAATTTCTAAATCTTGATCTTAAAGGTGCATTCAGACCAAACGCAAAAGCACGAATTTTTCCCACAGTGCAATTATTGTTAACTCAATGTAAACATGCACACAAACACAAATTAGCAAGCAAATTTCCAAGTGAGTTGCAGAGGGATGGGGTTGCCGTTGTAACTTCTGCAGCTGCTTTCTAACTGCTGTGGAAAATCCATTATTGCTGTAATGTTTAGGTTTACAACATTATCCGGTGGGGCACACAGCTGGGAAAATGTCACTGCCTCCTCCAGAAACTGCACCTGGATGACGGTCGTTTACACTGCTAGGCTCTCGTTAGCACAGCCATTAGCACAGCAGGACGGCATGGGTGGATAAAGTCCCAACACACTGTTTTAGCTGCAGAACTCCATCTGTCTGCAGGTGAGTGGCAGTCCCATTTTCAAACTAGTTTACTCTCCAGTGTTGATACTTTTACTCTGGTGGTGGCAGAATCGCACAGCTGATTAGTTATCGCTACCAAATCCTTCAGATGTGAATGCAAGTACATTTGCATGTTTACACTGAGTTAGCATGTAAACGCAGTATGTGAAAAAGTCACTTTGCATTTGGTGGCACTTTTGGACCTGAGATGCAAGAAGAAAGGTGTTCCTCCTCCAGACCCTACCCTGTCTGTCTGTTTGGTTTGTTTGCACACACACCTGCACTTATTCAAACACTAACTTGCACGACTGATTTACTGATATTTGCACTTTTACCTAAGTTGATTAAGTTTTAAGAATAAAAGAATATTTGATTCACATCGTCACTTGGGATCGTCACTTCCTTGTGGTAACGTATCGTCACTTCCTGTTTTGCCGTCTGCCTGTGTGGTTTGCTCTCCAGCCACTAGCTAGCCACTAGCTATGGCTACTAGCTCTCTTTCCTCTCCTCCTCTGGTGTGTTCTCTGTCAGATGTTTAGCTACACCTCTGCCTCTTTTAGTGATAACGGTAAATGTAATAAATGTTGTCTTTTTGAGGCGCTCGAGGCGAGGTTGTCTGATTTGGAATCCCAGCTCCGCTGCATTGAAACACCGTCTGCGCCAGTTAATCTCGACGGACGCCCCTTAGCTGCAGCGGAGCTAGCTAGCTTAGGCCCCCTGTCAGTGGTTCCCCGGCTCTCCTCAGCAGCGAGGAGACTGGGTGGGGTGACGGTGAGAAGGAAGCCTAGTTGCAAAGCCCCGGTACACCACCAACCTGTTCACGTTTCTAATCGTTTTTCCCGCTCAGCGACACACCTGCTGAGGAAAAAACTCTGATCATTGGCGACTCTGTAGTCAGGAAACGTGAACCTAGAGACTCCAGCGGCCATAGTCAATGCATTCCTGGGGCCAGAGCAGGGCGACATCGAGTCAAATTGAAAATGCTGGCTAAAAGTAACAGTAAATATTCCACATTTGTTATTCACACCGGCATTAATGACATCCGTCTCGGCAGTCGGAAGTCACGAAACTTAATATAGAATCGGTTGTGTGACTTTGCAAAAAACGATGTCTGCCACTGTAGTATTCTCTGGGCCCCTCCCCAATCTGACCAGGTGATGACATGTTTAGCCGCTCGTCATCCTGAACCGCTGGCTGTCTGTGTGTGTCTAAAAATGACGTGGCTCTATTGACAATTGGAGCTCTTTTTGGGGAAAACCTGGTCTTATGAGACGAGACAGCATTCATCCCACTTTGGATGGTGCTCTCATCTTATCTAACAATCTGGCATCTTTTTTATCCAAATTTCCAAAACCGTGACTACTCAGAGTTGGGACCAGGAAGCAGAGTTGCAGTCTTACACGCATCTCTGCAGCTCCTCTTCATCCGCCACCCCTCAGCTTAGCCCCTGTCTTCCCCATCAGAGAATCGTTGTCTGCTCCCTCCAAAGTAAATAAAAATATAATGCATAAGCATCCCAAAGTGATAAAGCAAAAATATTGGTAAAACTCAAATTAAACATAAAGCCTCTAAATCACAGGTGTCAAACTCATTCCATGGAGGGCCAAGACCCTGCAGGTTTTACCTCCACCCAGTGGCTTCAACAGGTGTTTTCTCTGAATTTCCTCCCACTGATTGCTGATCAGTGAAAACACCTGCTGAAGAGACTGGGTGGAAGTAAAACCTGCAGGGTCTTGGCCCTCCATGGAATGAGTTTGACACCCCTGCTCTAAATTGAATGAATTGGCCTCTGTTCCTCCTCATAATTTAAAAATTAAATGTGGTTTATTAAATATTAGGTCTCTAACTCCCAAGTCTCTGTTAGTCCATGATCTGTTAATTGATCATCAGATTGATTTAATTTCCCTTACAGAGACTTGGTTAGGGCAAGAGGATTATGTTGGTTTAAATGAATCAACTCCCTCTGGTTATTTAAACTGTCAAAATCCAGAAGTTCTGGTCGTGGAGGAGGAGTAGCAACAATTTACCATTCCAAATTACTAGTTAATGTAAAGCAAAAACATGTTATAATTCCTTTGAGGGCCTGGTCCTCAGTATTGGGCACTTTAGCATTTTAGGTTAAACCCAATTTTATTTGCCATAGTTTATCGTCCCCCATCAACCTACTCAGAATTTTTATCCAAATTTGCTGATTTCTTAGCTGATTTAGTGCTGAAATCTGATAGAATAATTATAGTAGGGGACTTTAATATACATGTGGATGTAGATAGTGACTGCCTTAATGTGGCATTTAATTCAATATTAGACTCGATTGGGTTTTCTCAGAAAGTAGGAAATTCTACTCATTACCTCCACCATACATTGGACCTTGTTCTGACATATGGCATAGAAATAGAAAATCTTGTAGTGTCTCCTCATAACCCTGTACTGTCAGACCATTGTCTGTTAACCTTTGATTTTACTATTTCTGACTATTTGGCTCCTAAAGAAAAATATTATTACAGTAGATGCCTCTCAGATGATGCTGTTACCAAATTTATGCAGATTGTTTCCTCTATGCCATGTGTCAACACAACGGAAATAAGCTATAGACAGCTTGCTCCTTCTGTAATTGACAACATGGTGGATAGTGTTTCAGCTTCTCTGCATCAGACTCTAGACTTGATGGCCCCCTTAAAAAAGAAAAAGTCTAATCAGAGATTTCTAACTCCTTGGTTCAACACAGAAACTCGTAGCTTAAAACAGAAGACTCGTCAATTAGAAAGAAAATGGCGCTCCACTAATTTAGATGAAATCTATTTAGCTTGGAGAAATCATCTTTTAATTTATAAAAAATCTCTTAGAAAAGCTAGAACAAGTTATTACTCTGCATTAATAGAAGAGAACAAGAATAATCCCAGGTTTCTTTTCAGTACTGTAGCCAGGTTGACAAAGAGTCAGGACTCTGTCAATCCTAGCATTCCCTTAGAGCTTACTAGTCAGGACTTTATGAACTTTTTCAATAATAAAATTTCATCCATCAGAGATAAATCAATCAGATTCTTCCCACAGTTAACTTAAATACTGTAACTACTACAACTCCTTCTATTGATGTCTGCCTTGATGAGTTTACTCCAATCGACCTTTGTGAGTTAGACAAAATAGTTTCCTCATCCAAACCTTCAACTTGTCTTTTAGACCCTATTCCTACCAGGTTATTTAAAGAAGTCTTCCCACTTATTGGTAGCCTTATTCTTCATATAATCAATTCTTCATTAACTTTAGGCCATGTACCGCAGGCTTTTAAAATGGCTGTAATTAAACCCTTACTCAAAAAGCCAACGCTAGATCCAGGAGCTTTAGCTAACTATAGACCAATCTCTAATCTCCCTTTCATTTCAAAAATCTTAGAAAGAGTTGTTGCTACGCAATTATTTGACCACCTGCAGGGAAATGGTTTACTTGAAGAGTTTCAGTCTGGGTTTAGAATCCATCATAGTACTGAAACAGCCTTAGCGAAGGTCACTAACGACCTCCTCATTGCATCTGATAATGGACTAGTTTCTGTACTTGTCCTCTTAGACCTTAGTGCAGCTTTTGATACTATCGATCATAATATTCTACTTGATAGATTAGAACACTATGTTGGACTTAATGGAACTTCGTTGCAGTGGTTTAGATCTTATTTATCTGATAGGTTCCAGTTTGTTCATGTAAATAATGAGTTTTCTTTCAACTCAAAGCTCAGTCATGGAGTTCCACAGGGATCTGTGCTAGGCCCGACTCTTTTTAGTTTATATATGCTTCCGTTAGGCAACATTATTAGAAAGCACTGTATACATTTTCATTGTTATGCTGATGACACACAATTATACCTGTCAATGAAGCCAGATGATAGTAATCAATTAGCTAAGTTAGAAGCCTGTCTTAAGGAATCAAGCTTGGATGACTTGTAATTTCCTGCTATTAAATTCAGATAAGACTGAAGTCATTCTTGTTGGTCCAAAAAACCTTAGAAATTCCTTTCCAAATCAAACTTTCAGTTTGGATGCGGTTACTCTTTCTCTTAATAGCTCTGTGAGGAACCTTGGAGTTATTTTTGATCAGGATTTGTCCTTCAATTCACATATTAAATTTGCTTCTAAGACTGCCTTCTATCATTTGCGTAATATTGCCAAGATTAGGAGCATCTTGTCTCAGAGTGATGCTGAGAAACTGATCCACGCTTTTGTTAGCTCGAGATTAGATTATTGTAATTCTTTATTATCAGGCTGTCCTAAAACATCTTTAAAAAGTCTTCAGCTGATCCAAAATGCTGCAGCAAGAGTTTTAACAGGTACTAGAAAGAGAGATCATATCTCTCCGGTTCTGGCCTCCCTTCATTGGCTTCCCATAGAGTTTAGAATTACGTTTAAAATCCTTCTTCTTACTTACAAAGCTCTAAACAATCAGGCTCCTTTTTATTTAAAAGATCTGATACTACCGTATTATCCTAACAGAGCACTACGCTCCCAAAATGCAGGATTACTTGTAATACCTAGAATCTCCAAAAGTACAATGGGAGGCAGAGCCTTCAGTTATCAAGCTCCTCTCCAGTGGAATCAGCTGCCAATCTGGATTCGGGAGTCAGACTCGATCTCTGTTTTTAAGAATAGGGCTAAAACCTACCTTTTTGATATAGCCTACAATTAGGGAGGGATCATGTGTTTCTGAACCCTCCCTTAGTTATGCTGCTAATAGGTTTAGTCAGCTGGGGGACCTCCAGTAATGGACCTCCAGTAATGCACTGGGCCTCACTCCTTTTCTCACTCTCAATGAAATATTATTTTTGCTGGTCATTAACATTTGTTTGTTCTCTCCCATAGATTGAGTCCCCATCGTGCTGTTTGCTCTCCACATGTCTGTTCTTTTCTTCTTCTCTATCCCCTCACCCCCCAGCCAGTCGCAGCAGATGACTGCCCCTCCCTGAGCCTGGTTCTGCTGGAGGTTTCTTCCTGTTAAAAGGGAGTTTTTCCTCTCCACCGTCGCCAAGTGCTTGCTCACAGGGGATCGCCTGATTGCTGGGGTCTTTCTGCAACTGTGGGGGTTCCCCCTACAGTTGATAGTGCTATGAGATGACTGTTGTTGTGAAATGGCGCTATATAAATAAAGTTGAATTGAATTGAATGCACCATTAGAATAACTATGCTACAAATCTTTATAGTACATGAAACCACAAGATCATGTCACCTTTTAATACCAGTTCCTTACCAGTGCCAAACACAGATGGGGTTGAGGATGTTGAAGGCCATTCCACCTGTGAGCTAGGTGTCGCTTCAACCACCACAGGTGGTGGCTCCTGATTGGCTGGCTCAGTATGAGTCATGCTCTGCTGCTGAGTTGGTTGAACAAATGCTGTTGCCTGTATCTGGGTCTGCTGCACAGTCAGCATTGGGCCAGCTAAAGTGGTCTGGACATTGGGGCTGGCGGAGCGCACCGATCCACTGGCACTGCCATACACAGTCACATGTTCTACTGGTGGGCCTTCAGTCGACTGAATGGCTGTCAAAAAGTCAAAAGTGGGATTAAACAAATGTTAAACTACAGTAAGAGTAGAAAAGTTTACAGCCACTAGAGACTAGAATTTCTAGAAGAGAAATAAATGTTGGTTAATTTTCTCCATTAGAAGATTGGTGAATCTAAAGCTGTGCAGTGACATTTACCCTCCTGTGTCTCCACCTGTGTGGTGGGCATGACCGTAGCTGTAGGAGTTGGAGTAGGCACAGTAGCCGGAGTGATCATGGGCCTGATGCTTGCTCTGGGAGTGGGTTTGTTTCCAGGGTTGACGGGCTGCTTGCTCGCTGTAGCAACTACAGGTGTTGGTTTAATGTTAGCAGTTGGAGGCTCAGATGTGCTTGCACTGACAAAGACAAGGATCAAAAATAATGATATGTGTTAAGTAGGTTCCCATATTTCCACCTCAATTCGAATCATCTGACAATGTTACAGCAATACCAAAAATACTGCCAGTGGTACCCTTCAGCCTTTCTTTGATGTTGAGATACAGTTTATGACATTTTAACCTTGACCTTTGACCTTGTGATCCCAAAAGTAGAGTCATAGTTCAGGGTCACAGGGTGAACCTTTGTACAAAGCTTTGTGACCCTAGCTTTACTTATTTTATAGTAGGGCATAGGGACTGTTAACATTGACCTTTGACGTTTTGACCCCAAATCCATAGTATGAGATGAGGATCCCAAGGTGAACCTGTGTACAAAGTTTGGTAACCGTAGCTTTAATTGTTGTTGAGATAGAGTTTATATGGCATTTTGACCTTGCAATCCCCAAACAGTAACAGTTCAGTATCACAGGGTAAATCTGTGTACAAAGTTTGGCGACTGTAGTTTTGGTTGTTCTATAGTAAGGGGACATCGGGAATGCTAACTTTACCTTTGACCCCAAACCCATAGTCAGAGGTCAGGGTGAACCTATGTATAAAGTTTGGTGACCCTAGCTTCCTTTGTTGTTGAGATATAGTTTAAATGGCAATGTGACTTTGACCTTGCAATCTCAAAACCATGTTCAGAGGTCAGAGTCATAGGCTGAACATGTGTACAAAGTTTGGTGACCATAGCTTTACTCATTCTACAGTAATGGGGCATATGGAATGCTAACCTTGATCTTATGACCCCACACCAATAGTCAGGGTTCAGGGTCCAAGCTGTCCAAGGTTCGTCTTTGACAGGATATCAATTTGAAAAGCCTACCTCATTTCTTTCAGTAGTTATCACATTTACACAATTTAGGGAAAAACTGACCTCTGAAATTTTAGGTCAAGGTCACCCAAATTCAAACTCACCGAAATAGATCCAACTATGGTATCGATTTGAAACGCCTACGTCATTTCTTTCTCTAGTTATTGTGTTCACAAGGTAGGTGTGGATGCTGCCACCATCCATTGGGGTGACGACAATAACCCTTTAGCCTTTTAGAGGCTGAGGAGTAAAAAGTTTACAAGTGGAAAAAAGGATACTAAAAGTTTTCAAGTAGGGTGCGGTGATTTTTTATATAACCATGGCACAGTGTGATTAAAGTGTTCTATTCCAACCATTAATTTAGTCTTATTCTTACCTGCCCCTGTCTGCTGCTGGGGTATTCTTCAGACTGATCTGCCTCTGTTCTGTGCTTCTCTGCTGCTCTTGGGTCTTAAACAAGGACAGAAGGATCAAAATAATGCTGAGTCAGAATAGTAAAGTTGTGTTATATTAATCTATGTTCTACAGCAACCTATGACGTACTCCTATAAGGAAAAAAATCTGAACCAGGCCATCAATGTTGGCCTAGCTCATTCCAGTCTGGTGAAACTACCACAAGAGCACCCAGATCTCCTGAACTTTGACCTTAGGTACAATCTATGTCCAGGCCCACCTGAGAATCACTGTGTAGTAGCTTGGTGAGCACTGGGGTAACTGGCAAAGAAGAGTGGCAATTTCTGTGCAATATGGGTGGACCGACAGACTGATGCCAGGCTAATGCATTAGATCCTTTCAGCTTTGCCAGAATAAGCTAAAAAGCATTTGCTAAAACAAGATCTGACTTGTAAAGATGTCACATCACACCCACCTTGCTGGGACCTGGCTCGGGCGCCTCATCTCTCTGCTCTTGTCCTCTCAGGTCTCTCAGCTCTCTCTCTTGCCGACTCAGACGGCCCTCATATTGAGACTTAAGTGCACTCACTCGCACCTCCAGCTCTTCCCGCTGCTGTTTTAATTCTTCATTTTCCTTCTGCAACTGCTCATTAGAGCCTGGAGCGGGGCAAATACAGATGGATAATTCAGTTCTACATGATAAAATTTACAATATCATTTCATTTTCATTTATTTGGTTATTTAAAGGGACAGTGTTCATCAATAAATGGAGAACAAGTCTGTTAATAAGCCAGAGTTAGCTAAAAAGCTCATTTTCATCTGTTGTCCCTGGCCAGATGTACAAAGGCAACCTAAAAACAAAAAACAACACATGATCACAGTATGAGGCTTGTACGATGAGAACACTGCCTAACCCTTGAGCTGGCTGATCTTCTGCTTTGCACCAACAATAAGCTTCTTGGTCTTTTCATCCTTCTCAGACATCTGCTGTCTCAGTGTGTCCTCTTGAGCAGCTTTATCCTGCAGCTCCTGTCTCAGCCTGGTCAGGTCGGTCTGCAGCCTGGATGACTGTTCCTGGCCATTACGGACTTCAGTCTCACGCTCTGAGACAATCTGCAATAAAAGTAAAACACTGCTTAGCTAAAGCTTTTTAGAGGTAACGATACATCACTGGTACCCAAACCATTATGTACAAAGTGGACATTTCTAAAGGTCTTGTAATGAATGACCTTGTTGACGGACTCCAGCTGCACTTCTAGCTCTCTGACTCGACCTTCAGCTTGACTCAATGAATCTCTGAGGCTCTGTAGCTCCTGAACTGAGGCTTGACGAGCTTCCTCATCTTGCGATGGGCCTGCTGAGGCTTCAGCTACAAGCTAAAGAATATGCAACATGGAAAATTAACATTAAACAAGTGCTACAGATACCAGATGCCAAGGCAAATGCAATCTGGCGCTATGAATGAATGAATGAATCTTTATTTCGGATAGAGTAAAAGTAAAGATTAAAAAGAAACAGAATAATATAACAAAGGGGAAAAAAGAAAAAAAAATCCAACAAGGTCAAATTAAACAATAACTCCTCTGATTATACAGTTCAACATAAGTTATCCAAAATGGGTGATGGCTGAAGCCGCAGCTTATATTGCCACACTGCCATATGAGGCAGTGTGGGAAGAAACTACCTTGTCATGTTGCACCTTGAGCTCATCATACTGAGTTCTGTAACGTCGTCCGATCTTCCTGATCTGGGTCATAGTTCGCATTTTTTCTTGAAGCTCCAAATTTTTAGTCTCCAATTCCCTTTGCAGCGTGTTCTTCTCATCAGTTATCTTAGTCATATTATCATGCAAGCTTTGTATCTGGTTTTGCAGGGATGTAGTGAGATTATTTGTCCTGTGCAGATAAAGAAATTGGGAAAATAAATGGTAAGGTCGAAGAGACATATTTCTTAACAGAGGAAAGCAAATAAAAACTTTAAAACTCAATTTAGCAACTCTACAGAATCTCTCACCTGGACACCTCTGCTCTAAATCTGGTGCTCTCGTCTGAGAGCTGCTGGATGCGTTTGAGATGCATCTCTTTTTCAGAATGAAGACGCTTATACTCTTCTGGATCCGAATCCTTCTGCTGACTCACCAATTGCTAGAAAAACATGAAAAAATAAATTAATGAAGAGTACAAGTTAAAGAGCTTCACACAATTAAAGAAAGCAGAACCTATTGGTGACATGTTTCCTGTTCATATAAGGAGAATGGTTAATGGCTGGTGTTCTAGTCTTTGCACTGACCTGAGTCCTGGTCTGCCAGCGCTTGATTTCTTCTTCAAGTATCTTCTTCTCTGCCTGCAGCATGCCACTTTTTTCACTTAGCTCAGAGTTAGCCTGCTGCAGTGGCAAGATGTCTGACTCCAGCTTTTGTATCTGAAATATAAAACAGATGAGTTGAGGTGAGAGAACTGGACTAGTTCAAACACAAACAGAGGCGAATTAAATTCAACAAAGGTCATTTTGTGTTACATTAAAAATGAGACCTTATCTTGGGTCTGTTGTAGTTCTTGCTCCTTTTTCCCCTTTTCCTCTCTTAGCATCTTATTGCTCTCCATAAGGATACTCATAGTTTCAGTTTTCTTCATCAGCTCATCATGCTGAGCAAGGGTCTTTGCTGTAACCTAAAACAAGTTTAGGTGAGAAGCAAATGCATTTATGCCAGAGGTTTTTCCAGGTAAACCAACAGTTACAGTACTGTGTTGTCAATACAACTGAAATATACCAATATACCCATCCTTCAGAAAACGGTGTTAGATAAGGAATGATTAAAAAAAAAAAAAAATCTACACAAACAAACCTGCATTCTCTCCGTTGCAGCATTCAAACTGTCCTGAACCTCCTTTAGCTCTCGTTCCAGGTGCTCTACCCTCAAACGATAGCGTAGAGTCTCTCCTTGGGCAACCTCAAAGCGGGAATTTGCAACTTCCTTTTCCCTACGTACAAACCTGTGACGGTCAACAGAAATTAAAGATGGTAAAAAAACTGAAAACATGCAAGTAGGTGGCCATATATAAGAACCTACAAATCATCAAAACAGAAAATAAATAGTGAAGTCTAAACTTTTTTGAGCATCAGAAAAGATCTGAGATAAACACCTGAGAATCTCGAGGAGTTGGTCTTGAGATTTTCCCTCCTCTGTCAGAGACGCGCTCAGGCTCTCACTGGCGGCTCGCTGCAAACTGTCAGCCATCTTGGTGCTCATTGTCTGGATCTGCTCATGCAGGAGGGCATTCTGCTTCTGCAGATCCTCATAGCGGTTCTCCATCTTCGACATCTCTTCCTGTGTGGCACAAAAGAGATTGCAAATAATGACATGAATACAAATTTAATCACATTTAATAACCTTGAATAAATATGTTGCATAGACTAAATATTAACAAGTTATGTTTCTTGGAATATTTGTCAACCCAGGTTTAATGTAGTTAAACTAGTTCCTGCGCTGATCCCAAGCCCAGGCAAATGGGGAGAGTTGCATCAAGAAGGGCATCCAGCGTAAAATCCTTGCCAAATCAAAATGCGGACCCATGAGCTGCTGTGACGACCCCAAATAGGGAGCAGTCAAAAGTGTGTGTCAGTATGTGTGTGATTAACTGCCCATTTATGACATCATTGATAAAACTCACCTTAAGGATCTTCTCTTGCTCCTCCCAGGAGACCCTGGCCTCCATTAACTCAGCGCTGACCCTCTGGACTCTTTCCTCCAGCTGATGTTTGAGCTCTACGGCCTGCAGGGCCTGAGCTTTTGCGGCCTGTAGAGCCTCCACATCTGCTGCGTGCAGCATCATTTCCCTCTCATACTTATCTTGGGCTTCAGCTGCCTGCTTAGCCTTACAGATCAGAAAGAAGATTTCATATAATTGGATGCTAAAATAATAGTGCTTTATCTTGGGTTATTTTTCAAGTATTTATGCAACTGAAAAGCATGGACAGACTGAAATGAGATTATATTTTCTTTACAAAACTTTTCAGCTATTGTTAACTGTGTGCACTCTTGTTACACATGGTTGGTAGTACTATTTTTTAACTTTGAGCATGTTTAAAAAGTGTTTATTATCACTTCCAACACATATCAATAACAAAATCGCCGTTCAGATCTGGCCTGACTCTTCGATGTCGCAGAGCCAAACCAATCAGCTCCAATCTCAACCTCCTATCAGGAGAGTGTAGGGAATGGGCCAGGGCAGGCTGTGGGAGTGGCTTCTGAGCCTCCGGTGCACATGAGGAAGGAGCTGCTATGGGATGGGGGGCATAGCTAATGAGCACCAGGAATAGTATTTCTAAATAAGACTTTTTAGGCTGATCCAAGTCATTTTTTTTTTGCTAAAACACTGACATGCAAAATTTTGAGGCATAAATATCACATTTTGGAGGGAGTTTAAGCCATTGCAGCTGGTCTTTAACCAAATTTCTCAGAGGGGTGAAGGTGTTGTAATACATTATATCTGCTTTTGTTAAAACATACCCTACTATCAAATATGTTACTGGTTTTACAAATGGATATAATACACAATGGCAGGGCTGTACAGTGCGACATATGTTGCACGTGCAACATGAAAATTGGTCTATGTGAAGAATTAATGAACTGACGTAGTACCGGTGCGATGAGAAACAAACTGTGTATAGCCACTTTCAAACTACAATTATGCTGCTTTAAAACTACAATTAGCGAGCTGCAGTCGCAAGTTTCATCATCATAAATTCACACCTCAACAATCTCCTGCAGATAACAGTGCATTTCTGATACATGCCACTATGAAATCACCGGCATTTTTATGTCTATTAATTTTGTTGCCTCATGTTAAACTGAGAGTAGATCAGTGGTGGAATACACCAATATATAGAGAGTTCTATGGTTACTACTTTTTGTCCTCCATTACAATGGAGAGGACTGCAAAATGCACCAGACATTTTTTTCTTCCCATATCGGCGCTCAATAGCTTTCATATTTACAAGAACAGATACCGTGTGTTTGTGTGTGCAGGTTGCAGTTTTGAGTGTCGTATTAAAGTGCCACACAAAGTGTGACAAGTTTTATTTTGGAGGGGACTGTCGGGGAAAAAAGAAAAATAAAGAGGAGCAGAGTATATGCGAGGTGAACCGGGATGCCTAGATTGCTCCTTGCTGACAGGACAGGCTGGTCTCTTCTCCACTGCTGTGAGTGACTGAAAAAATGCTCTAATAAAAGAAACATTTTTTTCCTGTTTCTTCCGGCTTCTCCTCGGTCCAAAGTGGGTTTAGTTTGCTTGGGTCTCTGGAGGAGTGCAATGGAGAAAGAAGAAGCTCCATGGGGCAATGTAAGCTATTTTTATGGTCTACGGTGTCAAACATACAGCCCACAGGCCAAAACTGGCCTGTTAGTTTGTATGGTGTAGTGAGTGTGTTTATTTGTTTTTGTTATCTTTTAATTTGTGCACTTTTATTGATCCCCAGAGGGAAATTCAGGGCATCCACCTGGATGGATGAAGCAGCCATGGTACGGCACCAATCCCTTCACACACACATTCACACCTAGGGCCACTTTAGAGTCTCCAATTAACCCAACTTTCATGTTTTTTTGGCCTGTGGGAGGAAACCGGAGTACCTGGGGTAAACCCACGCAGAGACGGGAAGAACATGCAAACTCCACACAGAAGGGTCCCCGACAGTCAGGGGGCTGGGATCGAACTCACGATGGTCAGGGGTGGAATCGATCCCGTGATCTTCTTACTGTGCTGCCACTGTGCTAACCACTGCACCACCGAGCTGCCCCTAGGTGGTTAGGATTGATGACTGGTATGGAAATGTATGTAAATTTGAAATCATTTCTAGATCTTCACAAGTTGTTTTCAATCAAAGAGAAATACTATATTTTTAATAATTAAACTGCCCTACTTGCACAGTGGTACAGTGGTTAGCACTGGTGCCTAACAGCTAGAAGGTTCCAGGTTCAAATCCCAAGGCTGGCACGGTTAGGAACCTTTCAGTGTGGAGTTTGCATGTTCTCCTTGTGCCGTGTGGGTTTACTCTAGGTGTGCTGGTTTCATTCCAGAATCCAAAGACATGCATGTTAGGTTAATTGGTGATTCTAAATTGTCCCTATGTATCAGTCTCTGATAGGTCCTTAGAATAGTGGGTTAGTACTAGTGAAGCACTTTGAGTGGTCTTTTACGAGACAAGAAAAGTGCTATATAAGTACAGGGCCTTATCCTTGCAGTCAATTTTAGAGACCTAACAGATGTTTTTACTGTGCTACAAGTTTTTGTCTTGTGCTACATGACTATGAACCTCTGTAGCACCAGTGCTATGAGCAAAAAAGGTTAATGTACAGCCCTGAATGGCTATTTAGTTGAATTCTACAGGACAAATTAACACAGGAACACTAATTCTTATATTAACAAACATCAACTGACTGTTAACTCACTGTTAACTGACTGCATATAAAACCTTATAACTGCTTACCTGGTCTTGGCTGTCCTGAACAGCCTGCTGTTTCTGAGTTTCAGCTAATGCCACTTGCTGCAGCACCGCCTGGTGATCTTCTTGGGCAGTACTGAGACTTCTCTTTAGATTATTTATCTAATGAACACATACACAAACAAATAAATGTCTTGTATAACGAAAACCCAGGAAAACAAAGTGTCCCTTGTTGAAAAATGATTCCAAACCTGTTCCTCCAGAGAGGCCAGCACTGTTCTCTTTTGCTCCTCCAAGTTTTGTTTTTCTTTCTCTGCTTCCAGAAGCTGGTCTTCTAACCTGCGGCGCTGCTCCTCTGCCTTTTTTATACGAGTCTCAATAGAAGAGCGGGCCTCCTCCGTTACCTGCTCAAAGAAAGGCAAGTTTATGTACAATATATTTTTTAATTTCTACTTCCAGTTCCCAAATAGCAGAAGTATGGGTCAAAACACAGCACTAAAAACATACAAATATTAAGGGAGTGCAACTTATACAGCCGTGGACAAAATTGTTGGTACCCCTCTGTTAATGAAAGAAAAACCCACAATGGTCACAGAAATAACTTGAATCTGACAAAAGTGGTAATAAATAAAAATTCTATAAAAATTAACCAATGAAAATCAGACGATGCTTTTGAATTGTGGTTCAACAGAATTATTTTAAAACACAAACTCATGAAACAGGCCTGGACAAAAATTATGGTACCCTGAACTTAATATTTTGTTGCACAACCTTTTGAGGCAATCACTGCAATCAAATGATTTCTGTAACTGTCAATGAGACTTCTGCACCTCTCAGCAGGTATTTTGGCCCACTCCTCATGAGCAAACCGCTCCAGTTGTCTCAGGTTTGAAGGGTGCCTTCTCCAGATGGCATGTTTCAGCTCCTTCCATAGATGTTCAATAGAAATTAGATCAGGGCTCATAGAAGGCCACTTTAGAATAGTCCAATGTTTCGCTCTAAGCCATTCTTGGGTGTTTTTAGCTGTGTGTTTTGGGTCATTATCCTGTTGCAAGACCCATGACCTGCGACTGACACCAAGCTGTCTGACACTGGGCAGCACATTTCTCTCTAGAATACCTTGATAGTCTTGAGATTTCATTGTACCCTGCACAGATTCAAGACACCCTGTGCCAGATGCAGCAAAGCAGCCCCAGAACATAACAGATCCTCCTCCATGTTTCACAGTAGGGATAGTGTTCTTTTCTTGGTATGCTTCATTTTTGCATCTATGAACATAGAGCTGATATGCCTTGCCAAAATGTTCCAGGTTTGTCTCGTCTGTCCATAGGACATTCTCCCAGAAGCTTTGTGGCTTGTCAACATGCAGTTTGGCAAATTAAAGTCTAGCTTTTTTTATGATTTGTTTTCAACAGTGGTGTCTTCCTTGGTCGTCTCCCATTAAGTCCACTTTGGCTCAAACAACGACGGATGGTACGATCTGACACTGATGTACCTTGACCTTGGAGTTCACCTTGAATGTGTTTAGAGGTTGTTCTGGGCTCTTTTGTTACCATTCGTATTATCTGTCTCTTCCATTTTTCATCAAGTTTCCTCCTGTGGCCACGTCCAGGGAGGTTGGCTCCAGTCCTGTGGATCTTAAATTTCTGAATAATATGTGCAACTGTAGTCACAGGAACAACAAGCTGCTTGGAGATGGTCTTACAGTCTTTACCTTTAACATGCTTGTCTATAATTTTCTTTCTAATCTCCTGAGACAACTCTCTCCTTTGCTTCCTCTGGTCCACGTTTAGTGTAGTACACACCATGTCACCAAACAGCACACTGACTACTTGTCACCCTTTAAATAGGCCGACTGACTGATTACAAGTTTGTAGACACCTGTGATATTAATTAGAGGACACATCTTGGTTGAACATGTCCCTATGGTCACATTATTTTCAATCTTTTCTAGGGGTACCATCATTTTTGTCCAGGCCTGTTTCATGAGTTTGTTTTTTAACCCCTTGCACTCCGGGCAATTTTCCTAAAAATGCCAAAAAATAACGTGCCCAAAGTAAATCAAAAGCTGTTCTTCAACCCTTTGCAGCATCTTCATGGGGTTGGTCTCATTTAAAAGAAAACACTTTGAATTTTTTGGCAAAAAAAACAATCTCTCTACGTGCTCCGGCCACTGAGTTACAGTCATCTAAACATACTGAACTTGAAGAAAATAAATTTGTCCACGGTGTTTTTTTGGATACAAATGCTTGCAAATAACACACAGCTGTCCGATCCGGCTGGAAAATGCAACAGAAATGTAGAACCAAGTGTTATCCAGCTGAGGTCCAAATTTTGTAACAATACCACAAAAAATGAATATTTTACACAGCTTTGTTCTCAGGCTGTTCCCAGGCGTTTTGGAACTGTGCCAAATTGAGCCAAATGGCACAGTTTGGAAAAACGTCTGTAACTTTTGAATAATTCAATGTAGAATCTTCATTTTAGGCTCTAATGAAAGGTCACACTCAGGGCTGTGTCTGTGTGTGTGTGTGTGTGTGGGGGTCGTCCAAGGACGGAGTTCAGCCCTCGCTACATGATGGATTACACTCGTTGCATGTTTCCACAGCAACGCTGTCACAGCGGCTTCCCCCCCCTCGCTACTGTGTGTGTGTGTGGGGGGGGGGGGGTTGCCCCCCCCCCCTCGCTACAGAGGACGGCCATCGCTACATGAAGGAATAGTCTCATATGTCTATGTGACGACCGCTGCGCAGTCAGCGCGGCTTCCCCCTGCGGACCGGGGGCGTTCGGACCGTGAACGCTCCCCCCCCCCGCTCCTCTTCTGCAGCGGGGGGGGGGGGGGGGGTTCACGGTCCGAACACGGCAAATGAACCGTTTATCGCGGCGCATGAAGTACCAAGTGCGTGCGCCGTACAGTTGTAATTTACCGATCGGTCAAAAGTCATTTTTGGATTACAGTTTTCAGGGATAAATAATAATTTAGCTTATAACACCTCACCTCTTCACAGCAGCAGAGTCCTGGCGAACTTCTCTTCCCCGTTGTCAGACAAACGCGACGCTGGTCCGCTCGTGGATCCCGATCAAAACATAATTCCAATATTGCGGTTTTGGTGAATGATTTACGACCTTCGTCGTCGGCCTCCGTCGGTCTATGATGACGGAAGAGAATCCTAAACACTCTGCTGGAATTAAATAAAATAAATAAATAAACCACTGCCTGTGGCTGCTGAAGCAGTCTCTCTTCACCCAGCTTTAGACATCAGCTCAGCGAACTTCTGTGCTTCAATTGGCTCGCAGCCGTTGGGAGGCGGGTCCTTCTGGCTAGATTTTCATTCATTGGCTCTTCATGGTTTCAGAAACCCAATTCAAGGCTCTTATTAGTCGAATGACAGGTCAATCAGATGAACTAATCTGTTCTGTGTCTGCAGCTTTTTTTTTCAGTGGCGCTTGGAGGCCAGCACCATCTCCATCTGCACCATCATCAGTATATCATGCGTCCGAGCGCGCACGAGTGCGCTCTCGTGCGCCCTCGTGCGCCCTAGGACGCAGAGACTTGCCCGCCCGCGGAACAACAGAGCGCAAGTGGTTAAAGTAATTCTGTTGAACTTCAATTCAAAAGCATTGTCTGATTTTCATTGGTTAATTTTCATAGAATTTTTATTTATTACCACTTTTGTCAGATTCATGTCATTTCTGTGACCGTTGTGAGTTTTTCTTTCATTAACAGAGGGGTACCAACAATTTTGTCCACGTGTGTATTTTATGCAAGCCTTGTTTCAATCCAAAGAATTTAAAGTGACTAAAAAAAAGGTAAAAGTAATGAAGATCAATGATGCATAATAGCAATACAGCAATAAATGTTTCAGATTTCTCTTTATTTCTATGATATAATTTTCGAATCACAAGTTACAGTGGGGGGAAAAAAAGTATTTAGTCAGCCACCAATTGTGCAAGTTCTCCCACTTAATAGATGAGAGAGGTCTCCAATTTTCATCATAGATATACCTCAACTATGAGAGACAAAATGAGAAAAAAAATCCAGAAAATCACATTGAAGGATTTTTAATGAATTAATTGGTAAATTCCTCGGTAAAATAAGTATTTGGTCACCTACAAACAAGCAAGATTTCTGGCTCTCACAGACCTGTAACTTCTTCTTTAAGAGACTCCTCTGTCCTCCACTCGTTACCTGTATTAATGGCACCTGTTTGAACTCTTTATCAGTATAAAAGACACCTGTCCACAACCTCAAACAGTCAGACTCCAAACTCCACTATAGCCAAGACCAAAGAGCTGTCAAAGGACACCAGAAACAAAATTGTAGACCTGCACCAGGCTGGGAAGACTGAATCTGCAATAGGTAAGCAGCTTGGTGTGAAGAAATCAACTGTGGGAGCAATTATTAGAAAATGGAAGACATACAAGACCACTGATAATCTCCCTCGATCTGGTGCTCCATGCAAGATCTCACCCCGTGGGGTCAAAATGATCACGAGAACGGTGAGCAAAAATCCCATAACCACATGGGGGGACCTAGTGAATGACCTGCAGAGAGCTGGAACCAAAGTAACAAAGGCTACCATCAGTAACACACTACGCTGCCAGGGACTCAAATCCTGCAGTGCCAGACGTGTCCCCCTGCTTAAGCCAGTACATGTCCAGGCCCGTCTGAAGTTTGCTAGAGAGCATTTGGATGATCCAGAAGAGGATTGGGAGAATGTCATATGGTCAGATGAAACCAAAATAGAACTTTATTGTAAAAACTCAACTTGTCGTGTTTGGAGGAGAAAGAACACCATACCTACTGTGAAGCATGGGGGTGGAAACATCATGCTTTGGGGCCGTTTTTCTGCAAAGGGACCAGGACGACTGATCCGTGTAAAGGAAAGAATGAATGGGGCCATGTATCGTGAGATTTTGAGTGAAAACCTCCTTCCATCAGCAAGGGCATTGAAGATGAAACGTGGCTGGGTCTTTCAGCATGACAATGATCCCATACACACCGCCCGGGCAACGAAGGAGTGGCTTCGTAAGAAGCATTTCAAGGTCCTGGCGTGGCCTAGCCAGTCTCCAGATCTCAACCCTATAGAAAATCTTTGGAGGGAGTTGAAAGTCCGTGTTGCCCAGCGACAGCCCCAAAACATCACTGCTCTAGAGGAGATCTGCATGGAGGAATGGGCCAAAATACCAGCAACAGTGTGTGAAAACCTTGTGAAGACTTACAGAAAACGTTTGACCTCTGTCATTGCCAACAAAGGGTATATAACAAAGTATTGAGATGAACTTTTGTTATTGACCAAATACTTATTTTACCGAGGAATTTACTAATTAATTCATTAAAAATCCTTCAATGTGATTTTCTGGATTTTTTCCCCCCTCATTTTGTCTCTCATAGTTGAGGTATACCTATGATAAAAATTGGAGACCTCTCTCATCTTTTAAGCGGGAGAACTTGCACAATTGGTGGCTGACTACTTTTTTGCCCCACTGTATATTTTAGGCTTTTTTCAGCATTTATTAGCCAAGCAACATGTGGAAATTTTCCACCTTTGCCATGATTGTGTCTCCAACCTGTTTTTCTCTTTCTAGGGACTCCTCCAGGTTCTGAGCCATGGCTCTGTATTGCTCCATACTGGAGGTGGCCACCCTGAAAGACTCTAGCAGCTCCTCTGTCCGGGTTTCAGCAACCTGCAGACGGCCTTGTAAATCCTCTCTTTCTTGATCTGAACTTTGCAGGCCTGCCAATAAGCAACAATTTTGTGAGTTTGTATGCGCTTCTGAGAGAGGCAAATATGTTGTGGATTAACAAAATCTTTATTGTTCAAAGTCTGGTCCCCTCCAAAAAAAAAAAATAAAAAAAAAAAAATCCACAAACATCTGAAAGTGGAAGGTTTAAACATTTCATTGGGCTATTTTAATACATCTTACCTCATAAACACGAGACAGGATTACATTAAGGCATTTAAAGTAGTTTAATGAATAAAATGGATCATTCTGGAATTTACGAGCCATTTTAATATCCTCTCAAACATAAAGAGTCAAAAAAGTAAATGAACATTTAAATGCACAATATTTACTCAGGCAATGACTTCACCAGACACTATAAATTCTTTGTTTTCAAGTGACTAAATGACTTGTTTTGCTTGAGTGTGAAGTCCTGAGAGTTCATGTCATAGTGTGTTTAGGCATCTATGTATACATTCAGTGTCTTTATAGAACTCTGCCTACATATTAGTATGTTCAAGGTGGGATTTTCCCAGTTACGCATAATAAGTTATCAAATGAGACGTCCCCTGAAGCCAGATATGTGACTGTACAAGTCAGCAAGTTGGCACCATAACAATGTTAAGGAGGAGGTAAGGATTCAAAATGACTCTGCCCACCATCAACAGAAAGTGGAAGTTCAAGTCAAATCAGAGCTGTCCTGGTCCTGTTTGGATGTCCTGTATGGTGCTCTATGTGCCTTTTAATTGCCCCTCAGGGATAAACAAAGTGTTTAGAATGGAATTGAACTGCATATTGTCTGTCACCGATGGATTTTTTTTTAGCAGTGATGGAAAAATCTGAAAACTTATTTTCATGCATTACACTTGCACTACTCACAAAAAGTTAGGGATACTCAGCTTTCAGGTGAAATTTCAGGATGCACCTAAAATGCACTACAACCTTTACAGATCAACTTAACCTTCTCTAACAGTTTGAATGCACATTTCCAACTGTTCAATGTTTCAGTACTTTTTGCATAACTTACCGTTAATTAACAAGGTGCTCAATGGCAAAATTCACAACAGGTGTTTGATCCATGAATTGACCCATAAATTTTCTGGTTCAATCTCAATTGGTATTTAAACAGTTCTCTTCATCATGCCGTTCTCGTTTTGACATCATGAGACCAAGATGACACCTAACAACTGATCAACAGGACCTCGCCATTGCAAGGCTTCAAACAGGATGTTCTCAGAGGGAAGTGGCCACTGAGTGTCATCAACAAGTTGCAACAGAGATACAGAGACTGAAAGAATCACAGAAAGGCATAGAAGTGGACGTCCTTTGGTCACATCCCACGCTGATGACCGCTTCATTGTGAACAATGCCCCCCGGAACCGGATGATGAATGCCACTCAACTTCAGGCACATTTAAGGGAAGTAACAGGCACCCAAGTGTCACGTCAGACCATTTGAAACCGTTTAAGGCCCCGTCACACCTTGACGATTTAGGCAGCATTTGCCAAACGTATAAAAATTGATCTAAAACACTGGCATATGCCGAAATTTTCACTTTTGGCTGTATGCATTGCATATCCATGAGTTGGACGTATACATAATGTATTAGTAACTTATATAGAGTATTTCCATAACTTACAAATAACTTAAACCAATGAATGCTTAGTGTGCTGCGGACATTCATAACATGCGCAACAACAGTCTAACTTATGCATAACGTGGTCATGCCAAACTGCCGTCGCCTTTCGATCCATGAATCCTAGGTGTGGGAGAGATCATCTCTATTGAACAGAGATGATTCTCCCCTCCAAAGACCACGGAGGGGTGACCGACCGACCTGGCAGAGCTGTCAAATCTGTCAGGTCGGTCACGTCTAAAACAGCTGATGTGACACGTCACGAACGTCAGATGACAGTTGTCACAACCT
Source organism: Pholidichthys leucotaenia (assembly GCA_020510985.1). Taxonomy (NCBI): domain Eukaryota; kingdom Metazoa; phylum Chordata; class Actinopteri; order Cichliformes; family Pholidichthyidae; genus Pholidichthys; species Pholidichthys leucotaenia. The sequence goes on along the minus strand of CM035839.1, from coordinate 315,657,160 downwards.
GGCTTAAAGGCAAGCAAACTGATGGTGATAAAAAAAGTGAAAATAAAGTGAAAAAAAAAAAAGAAAAGGCTAATGCATGGAGTGTGCTTTTTCTGGGAGGCGCAGCCAACAGCAAAGTGTGATTTATCATGGAAAACAGGTGAGCTCTGCACTTGGGGTGATCAGCTGATTGGATCCTCCTCCTCCTCCGGTGTTCTGACATTTTAGCATATCTATCACAATAGCACTGGACAGCTGATGATAGACTGCAGTCAAAGGTTAAAAACAAAACATGGAGGGAGGGCTAAACAGCAATTTGGATCTTTATCCTGTAGCTTGAAAGTCCTCAGACACATCCCCGACAGGTCTCGTTATACAAAAAAGTACGTGTGTTTAATTCTGTGTGTGTGTGCTACAGGCAGCAGCTGAGCTGAGCTCTCTATGGGTTTTTCCTGTGAACCAACGCTGCAAATACGCCATTATAGAGTAGCTGTAAGTTAGAAATCCATTCAATAAGTTACACATGGGTTCAAAGAGCATTACTCATATGTTAGAAATAATTTTTGGGTACGCTAGACATTGATCTCGACGTATTTCAACTTTTGAGTAACTATGAGTCGCTGACAACGTGTAAACAAACAAATAACTTCCCTACAACCTTTGCTCTGCAAATGCAGGATGTATCAGCCATACACTGGATACGTTGGAAAATTTTTTAGCATGTTGAAAATTTTCAGAGGAGCTCAGTGAACTAAACCGTATACCAGCGTTCTTCAGCATGCTCTTAACTTAGACAAAACTTAGCCATAACTGATTCAACATATGCCAGCGTATTCTCCAAATTTTCCTTACATCAGCATGGTCTGCGTGCTGGACGACCTGCAAGCGTACCTGACCACACCACCAGGCTCAGGCGTCATTGTCTTGCATAGGCCAGGGAGCATTTACGCTGGACAAGGGACCAGTGCGCCTCAGTGCTCTTCTCTGATGAAAGTTGATTCACATTAAGCAGAAATGATGGCCGCCAACGATGTTGGAGACGTCAAAGAGAGCGCTATGCATCAACCACTGTTGTCACCAGATGAGCCTTTGGTGGTGGTGTTACAGTCTGGGCAGATGTGTCTAGTCAATATAGAACTGCCCTACACCTTGTGAATGGTACAGTGACAAGCAGATACTACCTGAATAACATCATTAATCCAGTCATTGTGCCCCTGCATGAACAACAGGCCTAATTTCATCTTCATGGATGACAATACTCCAGCTCATCGAGGTCGCATCATTGGGGAATGGCTGCTGGAGACTGGGGTACCTCAAATGGAGTGGCCTGCACTTTCTCCAGACCTGAATCCCATAGAAAACCTATGGGAACAGCTGAGTCGCTGTGTAGAGGCTCGTAACCCTGCACCCCACAACCTCAATGACCTGAGGGCTGCCCTTCAAGAAGAGTGGAATGCCATACCTCAGCAGACAAGAAGTCGACTTGTGAACAGCATGAGATGTTGTTGTCAAACTATAATTGATGCTCAAGGGCACATGACAAGTTTTTGAGACACTGACATTTTTTGTTGTGGTATACCCACCACTGTTGTTGGCTTTTGTGTCAATAAGTTGTTTGAGATGAGGAAATCACCATTGCACACTTCTACTTAAATGCCCTACTTTCATGATATAACATCACTGTAGAGTGAACTTTTTACATTTTCCATAAATTTCACCCAAAAGCCAAATATCCCTAACTTTTTGTAAGCAGTGTAGGTTATCTGTTAACTTTTAGCTGTTATTTTCATCTGTTGACTTTAAGGTGCATATTAAATAGAGATTATCTAGTATTATCTCATCCTTTAGTTTTTTATGCAAGATCTTTATGACAGTGTCCTGATCTTCATCTGCGCACAGCTGTACACAGTCTCCGCTAAATGCAACATTGACCATGTTTACATGGTCACGAGTAAACCGCTTACAATCAGCTTTCTGGAGTTTCCTGATTATTCAAACTGTCATGTAAACAGAGTAATCCGATTACCTTTACCAGTTTACTCCAGTAATCCGTTTACTCGTGACCATGTAAACAGGGTCAAAGGCTCATTAACAGTTTATGAGAAAACAGATTAACACACCTAGTTTATCTGCCCAGTAAACTGTTTACTCAGTGCATGTAAACACCACAAACTGTTTATTACCTTTATCGGTTTACTCGTGATCATGTAAACATGGTCAATAATGTCACAGCAGCTGAATGTGAGAAACACAACTTGTCCTTCTCCAGGGTATAGAACGCTGTTGCAAGGACTAATAATAACAAATCAATGACATTTCAAATGCACCTGTGCACCTGCTTGAACATCACTATTGAGTCAATTGGGGAAACCGATCCATCCCCTCCCTCCAGACTTCACTTGTGAGCTGGTCGCCCAGGGGACTGCGGAACAGTAATCTAACTGGAAAACTCCCAACTGGGAAAATTTCTGGAATGCACTGCAAGTACTGCAGTTATACCCACCTCTCATCACGGGTGTTGATGGAGAGCTCAGGGTGTGTCGTGATTCTACGCTGCCTTGGAGTCTGACTGTTTTAAGCTCCAACTCGGCAGCATTAAGGAGCTCCTTTGTTTTTTGGTTGAGAGCCACTTGTGTCTCAAGTTGCCTCTTTGCATCCATCAACTGAACCTGAGAATGATATGCTAAAATTAACATCCCATTAGCAACAACTTTTATACTTTTTGCTAAAATCAGTTATGTTATATACACACAACAGAAAATCTTACTTCCTGGTTTCTACTGAGAAGGTGACGCTGTTCTACTTCCTGCTCGAGCCTCTTCTGCAGCTGGGAGATCTCTCGCTCCTGCTTCTCCAGCTGGTTGTTGAGACGCTGACGTGTATCAGCCTCCGAGCGCTCAAGTGTGGCCTTAAAGAACAGAAACATGAAGTTTACTTTCTGAGTATGTGTGCAAGTAAGATAATGCCATCAACAGTTACGTATGTATGCTCACATTACCTGAATAGTCTGGAGATTGGTCAGCAGCAGGTTCTGGCTCTGCTGTTGGCTAAGGATGGTTTCTTTCTCCTGATTCAGCTGGGCCTCCACCAGCTTCAGCATGTCACGCTCCTTCTGCAGGTTTTCAGCATGACCCTGAAAGGGAGGAAAAGACATATTTACTGTGTGTATATGTAGCTGTGAGAAATCCAATTCAAAGACCAGTGCACAACAGTAGTGAGAAGCACAAGAATCACATTGGCTAGATCAAAATAGTAATAGTAAAAAAATAAACCTCCGCCATGGTGAGTTTCTCTTGGGAAACTTTAAGATTCTCATTCAAAGTGTGGATGGTCTGCTCAAGCTTCTCTGTGGTAGCAGCACTTTTCTGGGTTTTCTCCTGAAGGGAGGCGATTTCTTTTCTATATCCCTCCACATTATCCTGCAGCATTTCATACCTTAAAATTTCAAGATGGAACTTTCTTTAAACCAGGGATTTGAAATGAAATTGGTGGTGAGTAGTAGCATTTTTTTTTTTAAATTTAAAAATCAGGGCAGAATTAATGATAATTACTTGGCAAAACCACATTGCATAGTGTCGACATTTACCTCTTGGAGGCAAACTCCAGTTGTGTAGATATCTTGGCGTTCTGGGAGCGGAGCTCAGACAGCTGCTCCTGGTGCTTCTCATTCTGCTCAATCATGGCCTTCTCACGCTCCATGCGTTCCTTCTTGTAGGTGGAAAACATATCTTGCAACTGTAACCAGATAATTGTACATTCATAGTCATGTTGAGAGTGTTAGTGTTTAGGTTTAGTCAATTTGTGGAAAGCGCATGAGGAAAAAAAAACCTGATGCAGTTATACAAGTTTTTCAACCTGCCCAAATAAATAATATTCCTATTTTATCATTTGGAATAACATGTGTCTTTAAGAGATTTATTTGCTCTTGTCTTGCCTAAATGTGTTGTATCAGCCATCACTTTTGGAGTGGTCTGCTGGGGCAGTGGCATTACTGCAGCCGATAGGAAGAGACTGAACAAACTGATTAAGAAAGCTAGCTCTGTCCTGGGGCAGCGCCTTGATCCGATGGAGGAGATAGGAGAGAGAAGGACGGTGGCTAAACTGTCATCTCTGCTGGAGTCCGAGTTCCACCCTATGCAGGACATACTGAATGCACTGAGGAGCTCATTTAGCAGCAGACTACATCATCCCAGGTGCACAACCGAGAGGTTTCGTAGGTCCTTCCTACCAACGGCTGTCAGACTGTACAACCTAAGCAGGGCTGCTCGCAGAGATAGCAAAAAGACGTAACAAACTAATAGTTTTTTGAATGCAAAAGATGCAATAGACTTACACAATGGTCCCCTCCGGCATACAACTAGGAACATACCGGTCGCTATGGAGGGTGAGAATATGTATGGGCACATAATCATACCATGTAGGATAACTAAGTAGACGGTTATGCTGTTTCATTCCATCTAGCAACAATGCTCTGCACTGTGTGTGTTTATATATTTGCATATTTATTCCATCTAGCTACAATGCTCAGCACTGGGTGTGTTTATATATTTATATATCTACATATTATTCCATCTAGCTACATTGCTCCGCACTGTGTGTGTTTATATACTTGCATATTTATTCCACCTAGCTGCAATGCTCCGTACTGTGGGTGTTTATATATTTACATATTTATTCCATCTAGCTACAATGCTCTGCACTGTGTGTTCATATATTCATATATTTATTCCATCCAGCTACGATGCTCTGCACTGTGTGTCTGTGTGTGTGTGTATATATATATATTTTATAGTAATACGTACATATGTTTATTAGCTGCTCTTGCTTGCTTGTTTTTTTTCTTGCCTTCTGATTGTTGCTCTGAGTGTTGCTATCCCTGTGCTGTTGCAATCCTGGAATTTCCCCGTTGTGGGACTAATAAAGGCTTATCTTATCTTATCTTATTTGTTATCACAGTATGTTAAATGTTGTTGGTGTTTTTATTTTAAGTGTGTTGCATAACAAAGCTTCTCTACTCAGGATGATAAAGTGAAGCTAAGCATTAACTGCAAATGGAAAATTCTCAATGAAATCAGGCCATGAACTAAAAAGGTTATTAGTATGTGTAAGACTACTCCACCTGAGCCAGTAGATATACTTAAACCATTAAATGCTAGTATGAAACAGCACTGAGGATGTCTGTCACCACCAAAAACTTTTGCATAATTTCAAATACAAAATTTTGTGTGTCAAATGTGATAATGTGGTACTGACCTGCCGTAGAGCTGCCTTTGCCTCTAATGCTTCAGTGGATTCTGTAGCCATAGAGACAAGCGCGGTGGGTGTTGCTGTGGTGGGAGTGGCTGCAGGTGATCGCCGAGGAGTAGAAGTCAGAGCGAACTCTTCAGGTGATGTACCTTGAGTAGAAACTGTCAGACGCTTAGACACGCATGGACTGTAGGACACCCTAAAAATGTTATATTTTAAATTCTAAAAATCTTCCCTTCTTTGTTTTGTGATGTAGTAAATTAAGTTCCTCCAGGATTTTGCGATGTTGCGATCACACAAATTCCTGTGAATTCAACCAATCCCTGCACACCTTGCAACTTTGTCCAATCACCAAAGTTACCAACAATTTTGGCCAATCGCTGTGCGCCACAGATTTTGTCAATCAAATTTGTCCCCAAGTAGCCCACAAACGTGTATGTATATCAGTCCAACCCAAGGGTCTGCAACCTTTGAGAACCAAAGAGTCACTTTACCCCTTTCTGACTAAAATAGAATTAGCTGAGCCACAACAGCTGTTTAATCATCAAAAATAAAAATTATGCTGCTTATAAAGTTTTGTATATTGGGTTATTTGTCATTGTATTTAAGAGTTATTCACCACAGTTCATCCTGTAGCCTGCTAGCTAGCTAGCACTTGATCAGTATCTCTGCCTTTGTTTATATTTTCTGAGCTACAATCCTATTGGCTTTTTCAGATGATGTAAAGAGTTAGAGGCATGTATTAAAACTGTGAGGCTTCATTAGGAACTGCAGACTGTCAATGTTGTGGTAACTAATTGTATAAGTAAGATAACTGCTAGCTACCTTGCACTCGATTGTTATGCTCCATTTTTGTTTACACTCTCTGTTGCTGTCTTATTGGCAACCTTAGTTGAAGTAAAGAGTCAGGGCATCAGTAGAGGCGGTACACTGTGAAGTTTTAATCTATACTTTGGATTAGCCAACTAGGCTAACTATTAGCTTGGACCCAGAAAGGTTGTGCAGTCTCTTTTCAAACAACGCCACACACAGCCTAGCAGCACTGCAATTGTGTAATATAAGAAGCCTCATACAGTTATGGTCATTAGATTATTAGAATGTCGCTGAAGTGGAGCGCTGCATGTCCAATGAAGCTTCCAAGTTCGATTAACGGGGGATACTCCGGGATTTCTCCGGTTTCCTCCCACATGCCAAAAACATGTAGGTTAGGTTAATTGGAGACTGTAAAGTGGCCCTAGGTGTGAATGTGTGTGTGAATGGTTAAGGGATAGCGCCATACTGTGGCTGCTTCATCCATCCAGGTGGATGCCCTCAATTTCCCCTCTGGGGATCAATAAAGTATACAAAATTAAAAAAAAAATAAATTAAAAAAAAAAAAATATATATATAGCACTGAACATACAAGAAATGTAGTTTGTGACATTTATGAATTCATACTACAACAGTGAAGAAAAACGATTCTGTAATTTTTAAAACTGAAATTTAATTGCTAATATACAGTATATTGCTCTCTGAAACAACATGAAAAATTACACTGGTCAACACCAAATTTATTGAGGACAATTTTGATGTGCTGAATCCAAAAATCACATTGGTTTTGCTCAATCAGGTCAACTTTTTGAATTATGGCCACATGTTGTTTTACACGTTTTTGTTTACATGTACGAGTATTTTCACTTTATATGATGCAAAATTCTTTTTTATGTCTTGAAATTCTCTGAATTTTGAACAATGATGATGTAACATTCAATTTACATGTACTAACCTTTATATAAAGGTAAGTAAGAGTTTAATATTTAGGGTTTAATTGGATTTAACATGTTTTAACACAAACTACTTTATGGTTCATAATTCTGTTGACGGACTTACACCAAACCAAACGTGATTTCTCAAACTGCTGGACTATATAGGTAGCTTTTCCAGTCTTTTAGAATTTAATTTATTTCACTAAATCTTGGTAACCTTTACAAATCAAACATAAACATGGAGGCATATCTGCTAAAGGCACAAAAGTTTATTGTAAAAATTCCTAGTGCATTACAAAAGGAGTACATAGTACATTATTCACACACAAAATATATATTTATACAGTACATGTATATATCCAGTAAATCCATGTATTTTCCATGTAACCTTGTAACTATTATTTTAATTGCTTTTAATCCTAGATGAAGTTTGTTTTGTGTTAAAAATGCATCATAATTGTTAAATATATTTTATTATACCTAACTCAGTACTGTTTACCTGTTGAAATATATATTTTACAGCTAATATAATCCCATAACTATAATATGGCACCTGGTGATCAATTTTTGGCAGCTGATCACTTTTTGCCACGACACCACCGGTTGGAGCAAGTTCATCCCATGATGTCTCAAAAGTCTCTCCGTGATTTTCACACAGATCAGAGCAATTTGTTGCACAGGAAGCTAAATGTTTCTACAGACATTCTGAAGCTCTGCAACAACTACGGTTCTTGAAGCTGGGGTGACATCCCACCACTGAGAGGCTCGGTTCAATGTTCAGACCAACGGTTTGAAGAAATAATTTTGCCACAAGAGAGCCATCTGAAACACACACAGCATACATATTTTAGTACCTAATAGCGATAACTTGCTGTGATTACAATGTAGTACGGGGTACTTATTTGCGCTTAACTAGCATTAGCAATCATTAGCTTACCTTCATATGTGATCTTGTTCGTATCCTCACGTCTTCCGCTGCTCCATGGCTTCCTAAACTCTCAGTACTTTTCCAGTATTTTGTCTTGCCACCTGTAGCCTTCTCTGGCTCTCCTTTTTTGCCTTAATCTGACAAAAAGCCAGCAAGCAGCAGGCTTGCCTCGATAGCCATCTTGTGTTTTGCTTGTCGCATACAAATGATGTCACGGGAGTGTCGGTCCGCTTTGCTGTAAAGATCTCACTTACTTGAGATGGTATTCAGTTGTAATGGAAAACAAACAACACCGTGCTGAGTTGGGCTGAGTAGGGGCAAGTGGAATTATTACAGTGGTACCTCTACTTACGAACGTCTCTACATACGGAATTTTCAGGTTACGAGACGCCTCAACGGGAAAATATTGCCTCTAGTTACGAACGAAATTTCAGGATACGAAAGGCAAAAAAGTACGCGCTCCTCGCAGCTTCCGTAGTTTACCGAACGTAAACATACCTGTAGCTGCTCTGCCATTGGCTATCGCCTAGCATCTTCCTGGTATCCCATTGGCCACGAAGTTTTTTTTTCTTTTCCAAAACTTTATGCGTTTGGTTGATCTCGCCAAAGAATATGGCCGTAATACATCAACGATCAGCACGGTATTAAAACAAAACGAAGCACTTACAAGCCGACAAAAGCAAACGTCCTTGGATCAGAACATGAACCAAAGAAGGCAAACGGTGACGACGTCGACGACGATAGCAGTTAAAGGGTAAATGAACATAATTTTTATTATTCTTTCTCTTTTATTATTCTCTTTTATTATTCTTTCTCTAATTTTAAACTCTCATTTTATGTTTATTGTGCAGTAATCTAATTGTAACATGTATTTGTTACATGTTTTGATGCGTTTTTACGATTTATAAAAAATTTATGCCCGAATTTTGGGGGCTTGGAACGGATTACGGCATTTACATGTAAAACGCGCCTCTACTTACGAATTTTTCACGTTACGAGAATTCTTCCGGAACGAATTAAATTCGTAAGTAGAGGTACCACTGTATTATTCTCAACACAGGGTCCACGCTATTTGCTGTCCAAAATGGCAGAAAAACAATGTGGCACGTGACCACTGACGTCACGTGTAACCCCTCTATGCTATAACATAAATGCAATGCAATTTAACTGTTGTAATGGCTAATTCTTTTATTTAAGGTATCAGCAAGAGTACAATGTTGGTCATTTTTATAAAAAATTTACTGAGTACTTAATTCTCACTTACTTGTACAAAATTCTATTATTTGCTGCTGCATGGAAGTTTTTCTGTACAGCAGAAATTTCTACTTAATAAGATAAGATAAACCTTTATTAGTCCCACAATTTACAAATAAATAACTGTTTAATAGGAAATTTTTTGACAATCCAGTGCTTTTCTGTGCCATTATATAGAATAGCGCCACAGTAAAGTGTGGGGAAAAAAAGCAACTGCTTTAAAATGTGTACTTCCTCCCACAACTTTCAGTGCAAAAAAACGTCTAAAAACACTGCAATGTTTGTCATGACTTAAGAAGAGCTGCCGCAAATACAGGCTTTTTGGGCAGCAACAATCATAAAAAAACAGCCCGCAAAATACTGGAGGGACTGGCAAATATGCATGTCTTGTATTAAACCTGTTGAACAGCACTTGGATTCAGTAATGTCTGTTACCTTGCTGTGGGAAGCTGACTCCAGTTGCTTGAGCCAGAAGCACCCGATACATGTCTCTTTGTTTCACAATGGACTCGATCATCTTTGCCTGCTGGCTACGTTGCTCCTTCAGAGAGTCAAGCTCAGCCTGGGCTTTTTCCAAACTTTGTTCAAGCTCCCCACGTCTGAGAAAGATTAGCTTTAGTAATCCACTTATTTGACAGTTTATCAAGATGATATTCAAGTTTAAACAGTATTCTAGATATTTGTTGCATATTGGTCTTGTGGTTTATTTTTGTTTTCAAAATGTGATTACTTCTCAATTTAGTGCACAACAGAAAAAAAATACTTCAACAAACAGTCTAACATACTTATTGCCTGAGGCTTCAAACTCTTCCTTCTCCTGGGCATCACTGAGGTCCCTGATTGCCACAAGAAGTCGCTGATTCTGCTTCTGAAGCTCCTCTACGCTGCGGAAGGTGACCAAGTGTTGGCTGATCACCTCTGAAGTGCTGCTGACATCAGCTGAGCTCACTTCCTCCTCATGGAACACGTGGTTTCCACGGGCCTCTTCTAGCTCAATCAGCAGCACACGGACCTGGGGGAAGGATGACGGATAGTGGAGTAAATATCATTGACCCCACTTACACGGCCACAATAAACTGATTACTGGGAATAAACCGGTACTGGCAATCATCAGTTTTGTTGTGTTTACATACACCAAATGAATGGATTAGTGGAGGATAAGCCACTTTAGTAAATGACCCCAGTTACATGACCTTTATTGGACTATTTTGTTTACATGGCCTTTTGAATAATCATCCAGTCATAACTGGTTTATTGGTATACATGTAAACATGGTCATTGATTATGCTAATCTTAGATTGAAAATTATCAGAAGTTATCTTTGTAAAAAATAACGGCCTGAACTCACTTGCTGAGCCATGTCAGCCAACTGGAGTTCACACCTCTGGGTTTCCCTTTCAAGGAGTGATGAGCGCTTGTTTGCCTCATCAGCCTCATTCTGCAGATGGTGAACTTCCTAAAAAATAAAAAAAATTAAAAAAATAATTAACCTCAAAATCATCACGTGCGATGATGCAGTGTACCATTTATGATCAGATTCATCATGAACAAATGACATTTGTACTGTTTTCTACCCACTGACAAAAAAACCTTGACTAAACCTTAAAAATAGGTAAATGAAAAATTATGAAAAGAAGGAAGAGGCTAAAATACAATTAAATGGGAAAACCTAAATTCACAGAAATAAAAGTCAGCCATATCACAAACCTTGACTGCTTGCTCCAGTTTAGAAGAAAGACTAGCCACTGACTTCTGCATGCGCTCATGCTCATCCCTCTGCCGTTTGAGAAGTGGTGCTTTTGCTTCCATTTCCTGCACAATGTCATCCAGATACTTGTTGACTCGCTTATTCTCCAACCTCTCCAGCTGCAACTGCTCCTGGGACTCGACATATGCTGTATATAACTGGAAACACATAGATTGTCTCAAATAAGTTTCATTCAGAAACTGTCAAACAGGCTTTCAGGATGTAATATGATTTACAAAGAAGTCTGAGATTGCTGCTGGAACTAACCTCAGTCAGCTTCATATCAGGCTTTATTTTGGATACAACAGCTGCTGTTGGGGACATTGTTGTCACTTGCTCCTCTGATCGCACAGATGATGGAGTAACAGGGCCTGGGCAGATAAAATATAAGATGTGTCAAGGTTATTTTACTTAAGGGGAAACGTAAGTCTTTTTCAAAAAAATAAAGTGCATTAAACCAAACTAACCTCTATGTTTCAAATTTGACAGCAGCTCGTTGGCGTTGTCCAGCTCTTTCTCCAGACTTTGGATCTTATCCTTCAACTCACCAACAGTTTTGTCTGTGGATGCATTTGTTTCCTGTAACTTCTCCTCAAGAGCCTTGTTGGCTGTGGAGAAGGGAGAAAATGGAGAAAAGGTAAGGACTACTGCACCTACTTCAGCATATTAAATTACAACCCTAGTCAGCTTCTCCATAGAAAATGGTAGTTCACAGTCATTCAGATGATGCTTGGGTAGCATTTTACCTTCTCCAGCATCTTTCAGGAGCCTATGCAACTCCTCTACTGCCTGACTCAGCTCTTCACTTTTTGCCTCACAATCTGCTGCTGCTCCCTGCAGGAGCAAATGTTCAATGTTGCAAAACAGTCAAAGAAAAAGTGAATAAATACATTGAACAAATCATTATTTCAATAGGAGAAAAATGTGATGAAAATTATTCACATACAAAGTTATGTGACAGTGACTGAAACTGCTGTTAGAAAAAGAGATACTGTAAAATCAGCAATGAGATTTCTTCCGCAAAGCTGTTAAAGTGATGAAGGCTTGAACTCAGGACTCCCCCAAACACACACACACACACACACCATTCACTACTACCCCAATATTACATCACCACCAGTGTTTACTCGTAAATTGTTAATGTCCCTTTCATTATGGCTTCAAATTTAATTTTTTTCTGCTCCATTAGTTAAGATAAGATAAACCTTTATTAGTCCCACAATGGGGAAATTCCAGGATTACAGCAGCACAGGGACAGCAGCACTCAGAGCGATAGTAGGTAAGATAATAAGATAAAAACTGGTTAGCCAAAGCAGTAAATAAATATACATATGTACACAGTTATATACACAGTCAGGGTTTCCTCTGGTAACATTTTCATGTGGCAGGCTGCCACCTGTGGAAATATGAAACCGCGCCTATGACATATTAATTTAAGAAAAAAAAAAATATGAAAGAATGACGCTCCGCAAGCGCGCACACGAACAACACGTGTGACTGTCATCCATGCGGAAGCGCCCCGCCCGGTGCCCACATGACCATTTCAGTCTGCAGACAGTGTCTCTCTAGCGTTGCTGTCCGAGAGAACACATGAGCTTACTGAAGTACTTCAAACATGGAAAAAAGCACAAGAGGTATGTAAGCAGTGGAGGCATTTATGGTGGTTTTAACCCGCTGGTAATGGGAACAATAATGGAAGAGTCACTTAGCTAACAGGTGTTGTTAAGGATTCATTGCAGGGAAAGGCAAGAGTGACTGACGAATTGCTGAGAATTTACTTCACTTAACTAATGTATGCTCATTACTATGTACCTGTCAAGTTAAGATGACCGAAATTCATGAAGTCAATGACTTCAATCCATCAGCAGTCTTCAGAGAAACTAAACGTGCCAACATTTGGATTTCATAATAAGGGAGGTTTTTCCTGCTGTCTGGTTGGTGAGGAGATTTCTAAAAAAAACCCATAAATATATCAAAATATTATAACAGAAATAACTGCATCTTTGGTCATTTTAGTCGATTTATTTCTTTAAATATAATTTTAATAATTATATTTCTTTGAATTCAGAGTTAAAATTATTGTTCTGTTCTGGCTCTGCAAAATTATGGTTAAAAATTTAAATTGTATGAGGAAAAAAGTATTTTTTTTTGCCACATTCTGTTTCAAATTTATTTAAAAAAAAAACAGTAATTTTATAATAATCTGCCTTTGTCCATCAGACAGGCCTCTTCACTGTCCAGTTTTAAAACTCCTCTTAAAACCCATTTTTATTCTCTGGCTTTTGACCCAGTTTGAGACATTGATTTTATTTGTTCTTATTGTCTCTATTGTATGATGATTGTTTTGTTTGTATTGTTCTGTACTTTAGCTGCATTTTATTGTTTTTATATTTTATTTATCATTGATGCACAGCACTTTGTCAGCTGTTGTTGTTTTTAAAGTGCTTTATAAAAAAGTTGGATTGGATGAAAAAAAGGTAAAAATTGGCCATAAAATAATCACAAATTTACAATAGTCTCAAATTTACAAGAAAAGCCATAATTTTACATTTAATTTTACAAATTTGAGGAAAATGTTTTCAAATTTAGATAAATTTACAGAGAAAAGTAGAAAACTATAAGAAAATTGTTATAAATTTTGGAGAAAAATCTTAAACCTTCAAGACTGAGGTCATTACTCAAGTTTTAAGTGGGTGCTCTTTGTACCCTTAACTAGAAATTTTTGGTTGTCTCCTTTAATTTACATGGCACTTGATATTTTCTAACCTGTTTGTATACCACCATAAACAGAGCGAGAACCTGAATTAGACAGGGCTCAGAGAGGGCAAGATGAGACAGAAGAGAGGAGCCAAGGAGAGGAAAGTGTTCAGGCAGAGGGTCCAGGAGAGGTGAGAGCAGAGGAAGGAGAGAAGGATGACACCAGTAAAAAGTCCAAACACAGGACATCTGGCTGGGACCCCAACTGGCCCAATATTCCAACATTCAAGCCTTGGTTGTACAATACTTCAAATTGTAAGTTCCATATGCACGGCAGTGGCTCAGGAGGTAGAGCAAATCATCCAATAACCGAATGGTTGGCGGTTCGAATCCCGCTCTCCCCAGATATCCTGCCGTTGTGTCCCTGGGCAAGACACTTTACCCACCTTGCCTCCAGTGTCCATAACACTGGGTATGAATGAATATCAATGTCTGGTGGTGGCCAGAGAGGCCGCTGGCCTGGATTGGCAGCCATGTTTCCGTCAGCCTGCCCCAGGGCAGCTGTGGCTACAGTAGTAGGTTGCCACTACCATTGTCTGTCTGGAGTGAATGAATAATGTATCTGTAAAAAGTGTTTTTGAGTGTCTATGATAAAGCGCTATACAGTGGGGCAAAAAAGTATTTAGTCAGCCAATTGTGCAAGTTCTCCCACTTAAAAGATGAGAGAGGTCTCCAATTTTTATCATAGGTATACCTCAACTATGAGAGACAAAATGAGAAAAAAAATTCCAGAAAATCACATTGTCTGATTTTTAAAGAATTTATTTGCAAATTATGGTGGAAAATAAGTATTTGGTCAATAACAAAGGTTCCAAGGTTGTCATAGCCAGGAACGGCACTGGGGTTAAGCTCCCAGTGCTCATAAAATGCTCCTTATGGCGTGCGTCTCGAAAAGCCTCTGACAACTAAGTCCAACTCCTAGCCTGCCCGTGTGGTTTAGTCTCTAAGCCCGGCGGAACTGCTTTTACTAATAGGAGAAGGGGCGAGGGCGGATCTCTGGCGCCTTAAAACCAGATGCTTCGGGTAGATGGTGGCTCGTCAACCTGGGAAGGTAGCCCATCTAGGGGAAGGTAAACCCTGATTTCAAACCTCTACTGCCTTGCGGCATACCCGGTCATGGGAGAGGCTTCGGGAGTCAACCCTGAGGAAAAATCCGGAGTCGGAGCCCCTAAGGCAGTTCTATGTTGTGCTCAACATCGTTCTGGCAGCTCCTGCAACGGCGCTGGTGCCAAACTGTAGCAGCCCTGCTGTTCCTTTGGATTCATCAGTGACGTGGAGAGGGGGGACATGCTGCATGGGCAACATCTTGTCCTCCATATCTTCCTGCCCAGGCTTGAATCCTACCAACGCCCAACGCTGGAAGGTAGAACACCGGATCACTGGAGAGGACACTCCAGCTTCGCCTTTGGCGTAGACAAAACACGGGGAATGACAGTTACCGGTTATAAGCCACTGCTCAATTGGCGTAGAGCGTGGCGCCAGGGGTTGTTCCTGACGGTGGGAGGGATCATCAGATCTCACTGGACAGCTACTGCCCGCCTCAAGCTGGGCAGCCCCCAGCCAATAAGGTGTTGTCCCGCCACAGCTTGCTTTCCTCATTGGGTGCATGGGGATAAGGAGAAATCCAAACAGCAGGCTGAGAACCTTCGCACCAGGCAAGACAATAAAACAAAAGAGACCAACTCTAAAACTGGGAACTTGGAACGTCCGCACTATGATGACAGGACTCGCTGCTAACCTCAAGGACATCAACGACACCAGGAAGACTGCCATCATCAATAATGAGCTGAACAGACTGGGAGTGGATATCGCCACTCTCCAGGAAACACGGTTAGCTGATGCAGGCACACTGAGAGAGAAGGACTACACGTTCTACTGGCAGGGAAAGGGCAGTGACGAACACAGGGAACACGGAGTGGGCTTCGCAGTGAAGAACACTTTGCTGAAGATGGTGGAACCGGGCAGCACTGGCTCTGCACGACTCCTCACCCTCCGCCTGAACACCACTGAAGGCCCAGTCACCCTCGTCAGTGTGTATGCCCCAACACAGACAGCCACACCAGAGGCAAAAGACGAGTTCTACGAGAATCTCGCAACAACTGTCAGGATCATCCCCAACTCTGAACAACTCATTCTCCTTGGAGACTTCAATGCCAGAGTGGGTGCTGACCACAACTCCTGGCCCTCCTGTCTTGGACCTTTTGGCGTGGGCAGAATGAACGACAACGGACAGCGGCTGCTTGAGTTCTGCACATACCATGATCTGTGCATCACAAACTCGTTCTTCAAGACCAAGCCCCAACACAAGGTTTCCTGGCAACATCCGCGCTCAAAGCACTGGCACCAGCTAGACTTGATCCTGACCAGGCGCACCTCACTGAAGAACGTGCTAATCACCCGTTCGTTCCAGAGTGCAGATTGCGACACAGACCATTCATTGGTGTGTTGCAAGGTCAAGCTGCAGCTGAAGAAATTCCATCGTGCTAGACAACCTGGAAAGGCACGGATTGACACCAGCAAGATGGCCCAACCAGAACTTGTTGAGCAGTTTGCCTCCACCTTTGAGAAGGAACTTGGTGTACCACAAGGAGGAGAATCTGCAAAGCAGAAGTGGGAAGAGCTGTGAAACACCATCTACCGCACAGCCTTGGCTACCTTTGGGAGGAAGACCTCGAAGTCACAGGACTGGTTTGATGCCAAGTTGACCGAGATGACCCCCGTCATTGAAGCCAAGCGCTCAGCACTTGCTGAGTACAAGAAGTACCCAAACGAGAAGAATCTCCAGATTCTCAGGGCTGCGAGAAGCAAAGTTCAGCAGACTGCTCGGCGCTGTGCCAACGAGTACTGGACTCAGCTCAGCCAAGACATTCAAACCGCTGCCATAACAGGGAACATCCGTGGTATGTACGATGGCATCAAGAAAGCACTTGGTCCGGCTCAGAGCAAGACGGCCCCCCTCAAATCTTCCACTGGGGAGATGATCACAGAGAAGAACAAGCAGATGGAGAGATGGGTGGAACACTACTCCGACCTCTACTCTAGACAGAACACCGTGACACCGTCAGCCCTTGATGCCATCGACTGCCTGCCATCCATGGACGAACTTGACGCCGAGCCAACCATTGACGAACTCAGTAAGGCCATTGATAGCTTGGCCGCTGGCAAGGCACCCGGCAACGACGGCATACCCCCTGACCTGATCAAGCACTGCAAGACCGCCCTACTGCTGCCATTGCATGACGTCCTCTGCCAGTGCTGGAAGGAAGGTGCCGTACCACAGGACATGAGGGATGCCAAGATCATCACCCTCTACAAAAACAAAGGGGAGAGAAGCGACTGCAACAACTACAGGGGCATTTCCCTCCTCAGCGTTGTTGGCAAAGTCTACGTACGAGTTGTTCTCGTTCGTCTACAGAAGCTTGCCGAACGTGTCTACCCCGAGTCTCAGTGTGGCTTCCGCGCTGAGCGATCGACGGTAGACATGATATTCTCCATCCGCCAACTCCAGGAGAAATGCAGAGAACAGAACATGCCTCTGTACGTCGCCTTCATCGACCTCACCAAAGCGTTCGATCTGGTCAGCAGAGAGGGCCTTTTCAAGATCCTGCCAAAGATAGGATGCCCACCAAAGTTGCAAAGCCTCATCGAATCGTTTCACACCAACATGCAGGGGATAGTGCAGCACGATGGCAACGTCTCAGAGCCATTCAACATACGCAGCGGAGTGAAACAGGGCTGTGTACTTGCGCCAACCCTCT
This sequence comes from Pholidichthys leucotaenia, assembly GCA_020510985.1. Lineage (NCBI taxonomy): Eukaryota > Metazoa > Chordata > Actinopteri > Cichliformes > Pholidichthyidae > Pholidichthys > Pholidichthys leucotaenia. The sequence goes on along the minus strand of CM035839.1, from coordinate 315,639,745 downwards.
TTGGGATTTTCTTTGCTATGCTCCTGAGGCATGCCTTCAGCACAGCAACAGAGGGAATCTACCTGCACACAAGATCTGACGGCAGGCTTTTCAACCTCGCCCGCCTGAAAGCCAGAATCAAAGTACGCGAGGCTCTAATCAGAGACATGCTGTTCGCAGACGACGCTGCAGTCGCAACCCACACACAGCAGGAGCTTCAGACCCTGATGGACCGCTTCTCCCAGGCATGCAAGGACTTCGGGCTTACCATCAGCCTGAAGAAGACTAACGTCTTGGCGCAAGGCACGGAAGCACCACCAACCATCACCATTGATGACTACAAGCTGGAGGTCGTGAATCAGTTCACGTACCTGGGGTCCACGATCAGCAACAACCTCTCCCTTGATACAGAGATCAACAAGAGGATTGGAAAATCAGCCTTCACACTCGCTCGCCTCACCACACGAGTGTGGGAGAATCCCAAACTCTCTGTCAAGACGAAGATGGCAGTGTACAACGCCTGCGTCATCAGCACACTGCTCTATGGGAGTGAGACATGGACAACATACGCCCGGCAGGAAAAGAGACTGAACTCCTTCCACTTGCGCTGCATTCGCCACATCCTGGACATATCCTGGCAGGACAAAGTGCCCAACACAAAAGTTCTGTCCCGCACCGGCCTTCCCTCCATGTTCACTCTACTCAGGCAGCGCAGGCTCCGCTGGCTAGGCCACGTTCACCGTATGGAGGATGGCAGAATCCCCAAAGACGTCCTCTATGGAGAACTGGCAACTGGCAGGAGAGACGTTGGCCGCCCACAGCTGCGCTTTAGAGACGTCTGCAAGAGAGACATGAAGGCCCTGGATATCAACACAGAGCGCTGGGAGGACCTTGCAACGGACCGCTCCAAATGGAGAGGCACCCTGACCAGACAGCTCAAGGCGGGTGAAGAGAGACTGACTGCTGCAGCAGATGAAAAAAGGACCCGCAGGAAGAACCGCCACAGACCCAGCAGCACGGAGACCACCCACAAGTGTGACCTGTGTGACAGGGACTGTCATTCGCGCATCGGCCTGTTCAGCCACAGGCGGTGCTGTTCCAGCAGAGTAGACGTTTAGGATTCTCTTCCATGGTCATCATAGACCGACGGAGGCCGACGAAGAGGCAATGACAGAGGTCAAACGTTTTCTGTAAGTCTTCACAAGGTTTTCACACACTGTTGCTGGTATTTTGGCCCATTCCTCCATGCAGATCTCCTCTAGAGCAGTGATGTTTTGGGGCTGTCGCTGGGCAACACGGACTTTCAACTCCCTCCAAAGATTTTCTATGGGGTTGAGATCTAGAGACTGGCTAGGCCACGCCAGGACCTTGAAATGCTTCTTACAAGGCCACTCCTTCGTTGCCCGGGCGGTGTGTTTGGGATCATTGTCATGCTGAAAGACCCAGCCATGTTTCATCTTCAATGCTCTTGCTGATGGAAGGAGGTTTTCACTCAAAATCTCACGATACATGGCCCCATTCATTCTTTCCTTTACACGGATCAGTCGTCCTGGTCCCTTTGCAGAAAAACAGCCCCAAAGCATGATGTTTCCACCCCCATGCTTCACAGTAGGTATGGTGTTCTTTGGATGCAACTCAGCATTCTTTCTCCTCCAAACATGACAAGTTGAGTTTTTACCAAAAAGTTCTATTTTGGTTTCATCCGACCATATGACATTCTCCCAATCCTCTTCTGGATCATCCAAATGCTCTCTAGCAAACTTCAGACGGGCCTGGACATGTACTGGCTTAAGCAGGGGGACACGTCTGGCTCTGCAGGATTTGAGTCCCTGGCGGCGTAGTGTGTTACTGATGGTAGCCTTTGTTACTTTGGTCCCAGCTCTCTGCAGGTCATTCACTAGGCCCCCCCGTGTGGTTCTGGGATTTTTGCTCACCGTTCTCGTGATCATTTTGACCCCACGGGGTGAGATCTTGCGTGGAGCCCCAGATGGAGAGAGATTATCAGTGGTCTTATACAAGACGTCTTCCATTTTCTAATAATTGCTCCCACAGTTGATTTCTTCACACCAAGCTGCTTACCTATTGCAGATTCAGTCTTCCCAGCCTGGTGCAGGTCTACGATTTTGTTTCTGGTGTCCTTTGACAGCTCTTTGGTCTTGGCCATAGTGGAGTTTGGAGTCTGACTGTTTGAGGTTGTGGACAGGTGTCTTTTATACTGATAAGGAGTTCAAACAGGTGCCATTAATACAGGTAACGACGAGTGGAGGACAGAGGAGTCTCTTAAAGAAGAAGTTACAGGTCTGTGAGAGCCAGAAATCTTGCTTGTTTGTAGGTGACCAAATACTTATTTTCCACCATAATTTGCAAATAAATTCTTTAAAAATCAGACAATGTGATTTTCTGGATTTTTTTTTTCTCATTTGGTCTCTCATAGTTGAGGTATACCTATGATGAAAATTGGAGACCTCTCTCATCTTTTAAGTGGGAGAACTTGCACAATTGGTGGCTGACTAAATACCTTTTTGCCCCACTGTATAAATCTGATGCATTATTATATGCAAAGTTACTGTGCAAAATTAAAAAAAGAAATAAATAGTATAAAATTAACATATTCATACATATGTATCCCCCCCCCCCGAAAAATATGTTGCCACTGCGCCAAGGTCTTTTAAGTCAGAGGAAACTGGTTCTTTATTAAGAAATGTTCACATATCTAGGTCTAACCTTGTTTTTGCTTTGATGTGCATTTTTTAACATTTATTTTAGCCATTGCAAGTGGGAATGAATGTGGGGGTGTCCTAAAAAAGATGGGGGGTGTCCTAATTTATTCCTCAGTTTGTTTAGAATTATATTTTACAGAAACTTTGAAAAAAGTCTTTAATTTTTTTTATTGTTTACTTGTATTACATGAATCTCCCAGTATTTTTAACATTGATATTAAATATCCATATGTCAAAAAAACACAGGCTTATACAGGGTGTCCTAATTTTTTCACATAACTGTGTGTATAAAAATGTGTATTTCCATTACTGTTTTATTCAAAAGAAATAATCCCTAGGCTTCAAAAACTTACTCTCTATCCTACGGAATGTATGAAAGGTTTGGTGTACGTTGAAGGATGAAACACTCGCTCAGGGCCGGAGTGGGACCAATTTTCAGCCTGGGAGTTTCGACCCAAGACCAGCACTTCTTGCAAAGTGGAGGAAATTAGAGCAAAACTTCTATTTCTATCCAATAGTTTTTATTGCAGACATGTTTTGGTAAGAAAGTAGAACTTAGTTCACCTCAGTTAACCAACTGACAAATAAATGAGAAACTGAAAGACAAATCACAAATGGCCATATCAATTCAGTGGCATAAAAATTCTACAGAAACAAAATAGCTTTTCATTAGACAACTTTAACCATGTAATAATATATACAGTGTCGTGTCAGTAATGATATCATATCATTGTGTAATTTCCCCATATAGATTTTTTTGTCCTATTCCAATATACAGTTAGGCCCAGAAATATTTGGACAGTGACACAATCTTCATGATTTGGGCTCTGCATGCCACCACATTGGATTTGAAATGAAACAACTACAACGGAATTGAAGTGCAGACTTTAAGGTTTAATTCAAGGGGTTGAACAAAAATATATGATTAAACATGTAGGAATTGTAGCTATTTTTATACAAACGCTCCTCATTTCAGGGGCTCAAAAGTAATTGGACAAATAAACATAACCCTAAGTAAAATGTTACTTTTCAATATTTTGTTGAGAATCAGTTGTTGCTTGTTTGTGGGTCTTTCTGCCTTAAGTTTTGTCTTGAGCAAGTGAAATGCATGCTTGATTGGGTTGAGATCTGGTGATTGACTCAGCCATTGCAGAATATTCCACTTCTTTGCTTTGAAAAACTCCTGAGTCGCTTTTGCAGTATGTTTTAGATAACTGTCCATCTGTACTGTGAAGCGCCGTCCAATCAACTTTGCTGCATTTGGCCGAATCTGAGCAGAAAGTATATCCCTATACACTTCAGAATTCATCTGGCTGCTTCTGTCTTTTGTCACATCATCAATAAACACAAGTGATCCAGTGCCATTGGAAGCCATGCATGCCCATGCCATCACACTGCCTCCACCATGTTTTAAAGAAGATGTGGTGTGCTTTGGATCATGAACTGTTCCAATTCTTCTCCAAACTTTCTTCTTCCCATCATTCTGGTACAGGTTGATCTTCGTCTCATCTGTCCAAAGAATGCTGTTCCAGAACTGGGCTGACTTCTTCAGGTGTTTTTTGGCAAAGTCAATTCTGGCCTTTCTATTTTTGAGGCCGATTAATGGTTTGCACCTTGTGGTGAATCCTTTGTATTTACTCTCATGAAGTCTTCTCTTTATGGTAGACTTAGATACTGATACACCTACTTCCTGGAGAGTGTTCTTCACTTGAGTGGATGTTGTGAACGGGATGTTCTTCACCATGGAAAGGATTCTGCGATCACCCACCACTGTTGTCTTCCGTGGACATCCAGGCCTTTTTGAGTTCCCAAACTCACCAGTGCACTCTTTTTTTCTCAGAATGTACCAAACTGTTGATTTGGCCACTCCTAACATTTCTGCTATCTCTCTGATGGATTTCTTCCTTTTTTTTCAGCCTCAGGATGGTCTGTTTCACCTCCACTGAGAGCTCCTTTGACCGCATGTTGTGTGTTCACAGCAACAGCTTCCAAATGCCAACGCCACACCTGGAATCAACTCCAGACCTTTTAACTGCTTAATTGATGACAGGTTAACGAGGGAAGAGCCCATGCAGCCTTATTTTTTTTTGCAGCCTTCTGAGTTAATTGTCCAATTACTTTTGGTCCCCTGAAAAAGAGGCGGCTACGTATTAAAGAGCTGTAATTCCTAAACCCTTGCTCCAATTTGGATGTGAATACTCTCAAACTACAGCTGACAGTCTGCACTTTAAGCCCATATTGATTATATAATTGTATCCTGAATATGTTTTCGTAAACAGCTAAAATAACAAAACTTGTGTCACTGTCCAAATATTTTTGGGCCCAACTGTATGCATGTCTGTCACAAATTTACCAGAAAAAAAGTTTGAAATGTCCAAGAATGTTTACAAGAAAAACCTCCCTAATTGCATAAAAATGGGAAAAACTAAAACATTTATACTAATCTGTAGCTTCTATTCTTTAAATTTTTGACTTCATTCTTGTGAATTTATAATTATTTTTTGTAGAAATGTACCATTTCTCCCCTGCATTCATTATGTTTTTCATACAGAATTGTAACTTTTTTCCCACAAATTTTCTATTTTACTTGTAAATATTTTACAGCTTTATTCTTGCTAATTTATGCTTAATTTACATTTGTTGGCTTTACCTTACATTAAATTTGTGAGTCCACCATCACGACCATCTCCCTTGTTAAAAAATAAAATCACCTGAGAACAAGCAAGTTTTTTTTCTTTTCTCCATTCAGCAATATCTACTGTGTAAAGACGCTTTTTCACCAGTGTCCACAAAAATCTGCATGGAGCAGTATTTGATCTTAACAAGATAATAGGTAAAAGGCCGTAACTACTAGGAATGAAAAACTCCCAGCATGCCTACCGCAGATTATACTGATGTTAATTCATTTTACTTCCAACTAGAACACTGGCCCATCAGTGACGCAGCCACTGGGATATGGACCACTCCAGTCTGCACTCATGCCTCCAGTCACGCTACATATGGCAACAACGTTTGGACAAAAAGTAGTTCTGCGTATAGGATTAGGACGTAAATCTTTTGTTTTTATAGATAGGATAGGGGTCTTCAAATGTTTTTGCCAGGGGTCCACATTTGTTTTTTCCCGTGGACCAGAGGTCTGGAGCAGTGAAAGCATCCTGCATGGGTGGATATTTCATTTTTATGTTGGAAGAGACAATAAACAGAACACAGTGTTTCCTCTGGCTTAAAGACCTTGGCGCGGTGGCAACATATTTTTCCCGGGGGGGGGTGGGGGAGAAACATATGTATGAATATGTTAATTTTATACTTTTTAAAAAAATTTTGCACAGTAACTTTGCATGTAGTAATGCATCAGATTTATATAGCACTTTATCATAGACACTCAAAGATGCTTTTTACAGATACATTATTCATTCACTCCAGACAGACAATGGTAGTGGCAAGCTACTACTGTAGCCACAGCTGCCCTGGGGCAGACTGACGGAAACGTGGCTGCCAATCTGGGCCAATGGCCTCTCTGGCCACCACCGAACATTTATACACATTCATACCCAGTGTTTTGGACACTGGAGGCAAGGTGGGTAAAGTGTCTTGCCCAGGGACACAAAGGCAGGATATCTGGGGAGAGCGGGATTCGAACTGCCAACCATCCGGTTATTGGAAGACCCGCTCTACCTCCTGAGCCACTGCCGTACAGATGGAACTTACAGTTTGAAGTATTGTACAATCAAGGTTTGAATGTTGGAATATTGGGCCAGTTTGGGTCCCACCCAGACGTCCTGAGGACTTTTTACTGGTGTCATCCTTCTCTCCTCCCTCTGTTCTCTCCTGTCCTGGACCCTCTGCCTGAACACTTTCCTCTCCTTGGCTCCTCTCTTCTGTCTCATCTTTCCCTCTCTGAGCCCTGTCTAATTCAGGTTCTCTCTCTGTCTACGGTGGTATACAAACAGGTTAGAAAATATCAAATGCCATGTAAATTAAAGGAGACAACCAAAAAATTCTAGTTAAGGGTACAAAGAGCACTCACTTAAAACTTGAGTAGTGACTTCAGTCTTGAAGGTTTGAGGTTTTTCTCCAAAATTTATAACAATTTTCTCATAGTTTTCTACTTTTCTCTGTAAATTTATCTAAATTGAAACCATTTTCCTCAAATTTGTAATTTCCTCTTGTAAAATTGACTTTTCTTGTACATTTGAAACTTTATTGTAAATCTGTGGATTATTTTATGGCTTATTTTTGTCTGTTTTTTTAAAATAAAATTACTGTTTTTTTTAAAAATAAATTTGAAACAGACTGTGGTATTTTTTTTTTTAACTTATTCCTTATAACAATTTATATTTTTGACCATTGCTTTGCAGTCAGAACAGAACAATAATTTAACTCATTACAAAGAAAAAAATATTAATAAAATTGTATTTAATGATTTAAATTAACTTAAATGACCAAGGATGTCGTTATTTCTCTTATAATATTTCTATATATTTATAGTTTATTTTTAGAAATCTCCTCACTGCCAAGAAAAACCTCCCTTATTTTGAAATCCAAATGCTGGGACGTTCAATTTGTCTGAAGGCTGCTGACGGATTAAAGTCATTGACTTTGTGAATTTTGGTCATCTTAACGTGCCAGGTACATAATTGGGAATATAACTTAATATTGTAGCGGCTGGTGAAATATATCCTCAGCAATTAATCAGTCCCCCTTGCCTTTCCCTTCATACGAAGCCGGCTGCATTTGAATTCTAACCACATCTCTCAGCTAAGCGACTCTTCCATTATTGCTCCCGTTTCCAGCGGGTTAAAACCATGATAAATGCCTCCAGCGCTTACATACTGTACCTCTTCTGATTTTTTTCCCGCGTTTAAAGTACTTTAACAAACTCATGTTTCTGTCGGACAGTCAAGCCTTATTCATGCTGCATTTCCCCTCTAGTCCGCCTTGGTCCGAGTACGCTTTGGACAAACCCAGCACACACGCGGCGCTGTACATGCTCACTTTTTCATCTACCCAGGCCAAGCGGTTGATGCATGTGCACGACCATCATTTGTAGTTTCACTCCCGCCCGACAGGTAGCGCCAAGACGCTGATGCGCCAGGATTTTCACCAACGAAGAAACGGTGGACTTCTTCACAAAGTTTTTCTTCAAATAGAATCCATTTCTGCTGTTTGACTTCCCGGTTTTCACTCCTTTTCCACAAAGATGCTGCTGCCGTTAGTGAGACACTGCCTGCTGACTGGAAAGCTCATGTGGGCGGGGCGCTTCTAAACTCGGCGCGGATGACGGCCATGCGCGTTGTTTGTGTGCGCGCTTGCAGAAAGTCATTGTTTCATATATTTTTCTTAACCCCTTGCACTCCGGGCAATTTTCCTAAAAATGCCAAAAAATAACGTGCCCAAAGTAAATCGAAAGCTGTTATTCAACCCTTTGCAGCATCTTCATGGGGTTGGTCTCATTTAAAAGAAAACACTTTGCTTCTATGCTTGGACTTCCGGGAAGATGGCGGAGAGACATAACACTTAAACAAAGAGCTCTCCCTAGCCGAATTAAAAATCATCGGTAAATGGCCAACTCGACATAAACGAATCAATAAACCAAGGGATGAAAACACGAAGGAACCGGGCACAAGGACAAAAACAGGGTAAAATTGAAGAATTCCTCTCCAACAACGCAGGAAAAACCGCTGTACGCAAAGCCCAAAAAAACGAGATGTCCACAGCAGAGAAAATGGAGGACGCCAGACTCGACAACATGAACGCTGGCATCGCCAGTTTGGGTGAAGAGTTGAGAGAATTCAAGCGACAGCTACAACAGGATTTAGCGGCTCTTAAGGAGGAACTGAAAAAAGAAATTAAGGAGGAAATCATGGACCTCCGAAGAGAAATGGAGCGTAAATTAACGGAAAACATGGAGGAGCTGCGCTCCCAGCGGGCGTGTATGACAGAAGCGCAGACCCGAATTTCGGAACTAGAAGATTGGAAAAGCGAGGCAAACGAACAACTACAGACCCTGACGATGCAAACGCAGAGGATGCAGGAGAAAATAAACGACTTGGAGAGCAGATCCCGACGAAGCAATATGCGCATCTTTGGAATTCCGGAGGGCATTGAAGGCAACTCGATGACAAAATTCATGGATCAGTTCTTAAAAAAAGAACTGGAAATACCCGGAGAAACGGATCTGCAGATTCAACGGGCGCACAGAACACCGGCACAGAACCCGAAAACAAACTCTCCACCCAGGTCAGTTGTGGTAAACTTTGTGAAATATGACATAAAGGAAAGAATCCTGACGCAAGCATGGAAAAAAAAGATACGAATCGGCGACAAACAGGTATTTTTTGACCATGACTACCCGACAGAAATCGTGCAGCAGCGGAAGAAATATGCCAATATTAAAAAAACGCTGAAAGAGAAAAAAATTAGATTCCAAACGCCGCTAACGAAAATGAGGATTCATTGGGAGGAAGGCACAAGAACCTACAACACGGCCGAAGAGGCAGCGCGGGATATGATGGAGCGGGGCCTTGAGGTGAGCGTGCCGAAGGAGACGGCTGGAGCAGCGGCGGCCCTGAACGCACCACGACAGACGGAGTGGAGACGAGTGAACGGCGGAAGAAGGGGGAGAGACGTAGAGCAGCGGGCCCAGGACAAGCTACAAGGCTTTCAACTGAAAGCCTAGATCATAACAAAGATTAAGAAAGGCACAGAAGAAATGAAGGCCAAGAAGACAAGGTAAAAGAGAAACAGACGGCTAGGAGAGGTTTAAGTGATATTTGTTGGACATTTCTAGACTTATGACTATTACTTTGATAGTAAATACAGGTCTAGGGAGGGCCCTTCACTCTGTGAAGACAAACCCCCCACCCACCAACAGGGACCAGTGGGCAGAAGAAAGGCCCAAAGTACGGAGGTCGAGTTTTTTTAATGTGTTTTTATATAAATATGTGTTATTTTTGTTGTTAAAGGGGCTAGGAGCACAAGTTAAAAAAATGGAAAAACATGAATATGGGTAAAAATCTTAAGATAATGACACTAAACGTGAATGGTCTGAACTCACCTGTTAAAAGGGAAAGAATAATAAGAAAATTCAAGAAGGAAAAAGCTGAAATTATATTTATGCAAGAGACACATTTGAGCAAGGCAGAACATGTGAAACTAAAGAGATTTGGCTATAAGAACTCCTACTACAGTTCATTTAAGGGAGGAGCAAAAAGGGGGGTTATGATACTAATCTCAAACAAAATACAATTTGAAAGTGAACAGGAAATCCAGGATAAAGAAGGCAGATATGTAATAATAAAGGGAAGAATAGATGGTATGCAGATCACATTAGTGAACATCTATGCCCCACCAGAAAGTGACAAGGGTTTTTTTCAACATCTGTTTGATCTCATAGCAACACACAGTGAAGGAGTCCTAATTTGTGGAGGAGACTTAAATGCTGTCATGGATCATGAAGTTCACACAACAAGTGTTAAGAAGACAAAAAAACATGTAACAAAGTTCATAAGAACCTCACTGGCAGAAATGGGTATGGTAGACATATGGAGGGACCTACACCCACTCGAAAAAGACTATACACATTATTCAGCAGCCCATAAAGTACACTCTAGAATAGATTACTTCCTTATGAATGAAGGTGACAGACACAGGGTGAGAAATTGTTGGATTGGAGGGGCAGAAATATCAGATCATAATCCTATATACATGGAAATATATTTAAACAATAGAAAACGACAAACAACATGGAAACTTAACGTAGGACTGTTAAATGATGAGAAAATGAAAGAAAGAATAAAAATAAACATAAACGAATATATCCAAGAGAATGACAATGAAGAAGTGGACCCAACAATACTATGGGACGCACTAAAAGCCGTGTTAAGGGGTAAATTAATTGTTGAAACAGGAAAAGCAAATAAGACTAAACTGGAAGCATATGAACAAAGATGTGAGAGACTAAGGGAATTAGAACGTAAACATCAAAGCACAAATGATCCAAAAATATATCAAGAAATTAAAGAAGAAAAAACAAAGATAAAAGAAACACAAATGGATGAAATTGAAAGGAAAAATAGATATCTAAAGCAAAAATATTATGAAACGGGACCAAAAGCCACAAAACTGCTGGCAAAACGGTTAAGAAAACAACAAACAATGAATAATGTATACAAGATTAAAGACCCCACCACAAATAAAACCACAGTTAACCCAGAAAACATCGAAGAAATTTTCCATAATTTCTACCAAGAACTATACTCGCAACCTGAAGAAACAAATACTAAAGATATCAAAAAATTTCTAGACACATTGGACTTGCCATCAATAGGAAATCAACAAAATGAAAAACTAACAGCAGAAATAACAACACAAGAGATCAGAGATGTGATTAAGTCACTTAAAAATGGTAAATCACCAGGTAGTGATGGATACCCATCTGAGTTTTATAAACTGTTTATAGAAGAACTCTTGCCACAACTCCTAAAGTCATTTAATTGGACGCTGAACAACAACAAAATACCTCCAACATGGAACGAAGCAATCATTTCAGTTATTTTAAAACCAGGGAAAGATAAAGAACAATGCGGAAACTATAGACCAATCTCTTTATTAAATGTAGATTATAAAATATACACAACAATTATATGTAAACGAATAAAGACATTCTTGACGGAATTGATAGAAGATGATCAAACTGGATTCATAGAGGGACGCCAAACACATGACAATATCAGGAGAACAATACATATAATTAACCAAATACATAAAGAAAAGAAAAGCGCAGTAATAATGAGTTTAGACGCAGAAAAAGCATTTGACAGGGTTAACTGGAAATTCCTATATAGTGTACTGGAGCGCTTTGGATTTAACGAAAAATCAGTACAATGCATAAGGACGCTATATCAAGAACCTGTGGCAAGAATCAAGATAAACGGTAGCTTAACAGACAAAGTAAATATACAAAGATCAACTAGGCAGGGATGCTGCTTATCGCCCACCTTGTTTGCTCTGTTCATAGAACCATTGGCTCAAGCGATACGACAAAATAAGAAATTAAAAGGTGTAACAATAAAGGGGGCGGAACACAAGATTGGGCTATTTGCAGACGATATTATAGTTTATCTTGAACAACCAGATAAATCAATAATGGAAATGATGAACTTGATAGAAAATTTTGGAAAATTATCAGGATACAAGATAAACATAACAAAAACACAAATACTGACATTCCACTATAACCCTCTAAACCAGATAACTGATAAGATCAAACTAAACTGGAAGCAAAAAGAAATAAAATACCTTGGAGTGAACATACCTAAAGACCTAAGCAAAATATATAAAGCAAACTATGATAGGTTGGAACAAGAAATAAAAAAAGATATTGATAGATGGTCAATCTTAAATATGGATCTGAATTCAAAAATTGAGACAGTCAAAATCAGCATACAACCTAGATTACTTTACCTCTTCCAGGCTATACCAACAGAGATTCCAGATGCCCAATTCTCAAAGTGGGACAGGATGATATCGAGATTTGTTTGGGGAGGTAAAAAACCAAGAGTGAAATATAAAACCCTCCAATTACCAAAAGAGAAAGGAGGCATGGGCCTACCGAGTCTAAAGGAATATTACTACTCAGCACAAATAAGATATATCATATGTTGGTGCGACGAGGGATATGAGGCAAAATGGAAAGAAATGGAAAAGGAAATTGAGGGACTCCCAGTACAAAGCATAATAGGGGATAAAGATGCATATAAGCAAATCAAACAAATAGACCCAATCACTAAATTTACTTTAGAACTGTGGTATAAAATAGTACAAAAATATAATATAAGGGAAGACATAAAACTATTGAAATGGGTAGCATTTGACAGTCAGTTTGAACCGGCAAAACAAGATAGGGGATACAAAAATCTGGTGAACAAGGGAATCACAGCATGGGGCAATATCGGAAAAAAAGATCTCGGGAGCTTTGTAAATATCAGGAGAAAATTTAAATTAGAAAGATCGGAATTTTTCAGATATCTGCAGATGAGAGATTACTATATGAAGAAGATTAGGCATAACCTCCAAACAGATGTGAACGAGATTATACAACTTATTTTAAGCTCATATGCAGGAAATAAAATAAGAATTATTTCAAAACTATATCAGAAACTTATGACAAACAATCATACAAGTAACTATATAAAGGAGAAATGGGAGAACGAGCTCAATTTAAACATAACAGAAGAAAGCTGGCAGGAAATATGGAAAACACAACACACATCAACAAATTCAAGGGCATGGAGGGAATTTGGATGGAAAAACCTGATTCGCTTTTTCATTACACCACAGATTCAAGGAAAATATACAAATACCCAATCTTTATGCTGGAGGGGATGTGGGGCTCAAAATGCAGACCACTCACATATGTTTTGGAAATGCTACAAAATATCATCATTTTGGAAATCTATGCATGTGACAATACAGAGGATATTAGGATATAATATACCAATGAACTGTAACCTGATGTACTTATGTGATCTTAAAAAAGACAGTGTTATACAGGCTGAGGACAGATATCTAGTTAAAATCTTGTTGATTGCATGTAAAAAAACTATCACAAAAAAATGGCGATCAGAAGTTCTTCCTGACCAAGAACAATGGACTGACATTGTTGAGGACATACGTATGATGGAAAAACTAACATATCGACGAAGAATGCAAGAAGGAATATGGGAGAAAAAATGGCGGAAATGGACACACTACAAAGTGCAACAACGAGGCAGAAATTGAAAGAATAACCAAAGACACTGAAAAAAACAGAAGAATTAAGAGATGGAAACTAAAAACTTGATGCTCCAACATTTGTCCCCCCCCCCTTTTATTTATTTATTTTTTTTTTATTTTTTATTTTTATTTTGTTTATTTTTTTTTTATTTTTCCCTACCCTAACCCCTTTGTTTTTTAAATGTAGAATGTGATCTGAATGCATTATATATGATGAAAAATGAATAAAAATCTAAGTTACAAAAAAAGAAAACACTTTGAATTTTTTGGCAAAAAAAACATAATCTCTCTACATGTAGAGAGTTACAGTCATCTAAACATACTGAACTTGAAGAAAATAAATTTGGCTACAGTGTTTTTTTGGATACAAATGCTTGCAAATAACACACAGCTGTCCGATCCGGCTGGAAAATGCAACAGAAATGTAGAACCAAGTGTTATACAGCTGAGACCCAAATTTGGTAACAATACCACAAAAAATGAATATTTTACACAGCTTTGTTCTCAGGCTGTTCCCAGGCATTTTGGAACTGTGTCAAATTGTGCCAAATGGCACAGTTTGGAAAAACGTCTGTAACTTTTGAATAATTCAATGTAGAAGCTTCATTTTGGGCTCTAATGAAAGGTCACATTCAGGGCTGTGTCCATACCTGCCAACTTTTCAAACCTGAAAAGCCTAGTAGCTAGCCGGGGTCCAGGGGCCGATGCTAATGCTAATGCTAATAATAATAATGCTAATATTTGCCAAACAAATATTAGCATTAAATCTAGTTAAATGTAGCTAACAACCTCATATTTCTTCAACTTTCAAACCTGAAAAGCCTAGTAGCTAGTCAGGGACCAGGGGCCGCAGGCCCCGGTAGGTCCAGGACAAAGTCCTGGTGGGAGGGGTTCAGGGGGGCGAAGCCCCCCGACGCCAAACAAATATTAGCATTAAATCAAGTTAGAATGTAGCTAACAACCTCATATTTCTTCAACTTTCAAACCTGAAAAACCTAGTAGCTAGCCGGGGTCCAGGGGCCGCAGTGTCAAACAAATATTAGCATCTGACATAGAAGTCACATATTAATTATATTAAAGGTAAAATATCTAAATCAATTGCAATACTACACAGAGCGAAATATTTGCTGAATCAACAACCCACATTATATACTTTGTATCATTCATTAATACTCCCATACATGACATATTGTACTGAAGTATGGGGAAATACATATAAAACAAACATATATCCAGTCTTTATGCTTCAGAAGAGAGCTATTAGAATAATAAACAAAGCTGCTTACAGGGAACCAACAAACCCACTTTTTCTTAAATTAAAAGCTCTCAAGTTGAAAGATCTGGTTGACTTTAAAACTGCAGTAATAATGTTTAAAGCTAAGAATCTATCACTGCCCGCAAATATCCAAAAGCTGTTCCAAATAAGGGAGAAACAATATCATTTCAGAGGAACATGTATATTTCAAAAACCTTCAGTGAGAACTACCACCAAGCAACACTGTGTTTCAGTGCAAGGAGTCAGATTATGGAACGATTTTGGACCTGAATTAAAATCATGTACAACGCTTGGACAATTTAAACAAAAACTAAAGGAAGAAATACTCCAAACATATATCCAAGATGACATGTAAAAGCACATAAGGATTGTCATATCCAGTCTGTGTTGTGCTGTTACTTAGTTTTTTTTTTGTCACATTTTGTCTTAGCTTTGTTGTGAATTGTAATCGCTCTTGTTTTGTTTTTCTTTTGAATTCTTGGATGGAATATGGGTGGGCAATATAAGCTGCGGCTTCAGCCGTCACCCATTTCAGATGACTTATGTTGAACTGTATAATCAGAGGAGTTATTGTTTAATTTGACCTTGTTGGATTTTTTTGCCTTTGTTATATTATTCTGTTTCTTTTTAATCTTTACTTTTAATCTCTCCGAAATAAAGATTCATTCATTCATTAAATTTGCATTCAAAAGACTATCTTAACACTGCATAGAACTTTGAATAGGCCAGATGTGATGTATTATGAATACTAGAAAAGCACTCGGACAGCGCAGACCTCCGCCAAGCGCCACAGTTCCCCCCATACAGTGTTTAACATCATAAATAAACTTTTTGAGTTATCTTGCTAACAAACAAACAGACAAACCAACGCTGATGATCACATAACCTCCTTGGCGGAGGTAACTAGAAGACTAGAAATATCAGCAGGGTATACTAGCACTGTTTAACAGGCACGTGCGTAATGACGGCAAAATCGCTCTGATATTTTATGTGTTTACATGATACACCAAGCATGACAAGGCTTGCAATTACACAGCACATGTTCTTCAGAATCTTAGGCATTATATAAAATGTATTCTCCCTTTAGATGTTTCTCTTTTGTTTTGTCTCTTTAGATGTTTATGTTGAATTGTATAATCCATGGTCCATTTGCCAGGGTTGAAGTGCAGTCGTGCGAACGTCTGCAGCAGTTTACAGCGTGTTTACATCTCGCCATGTACGCACGCCTCTCCGGGATTTCGCGGATGTTCTAAATTTAGATACGATTCCTAGCGATCTCGTGTTTGGAATTGCTTTCGTGTTTTTTTACGATTTAAAATTTTTGACTGAATTTTTAGTGAAAAACCGTAATTTTGATTAATAAAGCCGTAACCCGGAATGGGGTCTTGAAAACCGGAACCATTACGGCAAAACCGGAGTGGTTGGCAGGTATGCTGTGTCTGTGTGTGTGTGGGGTTGTCCCCCCCCCCCGCTACAAAGGACGGAGTTCGGCCCTCGCTACATGACGGATTACACTCCTTGCATGTTTTCACAGTGGCTCCCACCCCCCGCTCGCTACTGTGTGTGTGTGTGGGGGGGGGGGGGGTTGCGATGTAGCGGGTTGCGATGTAGCGATGGCCGTAGACTCATATGCTTCCCCCCGTGGACCGGGGGGCGTTCGGACCGTGGACCCCCCCCCCCCCCCCCCGCTGCAGAAGAGGAGCGGGGGGGGGGGGGGGCGGTGTTCACGGTCCGAACACGGCAAATGAACTGTTTATCGCGGCGCACGCACTTCGTACTTCGTGCGCCATACAGTTGTAATTTACCGATCGGTCAAAAGTCATTTTTTGATTACAATTTTCAGGGATAAATAATAACTTAGCTTATAACACCTTACCTCTTCACAGCAGCAGAGTCCTGGCGAACTTCTCTTCCCCATTGTCAGACGAACGCGACGCTGGTCCGCTCGTGGATCCCGGTCAAAACATAATTCCATTATTGCTGTTTTGGCGAATGATTTACGACTTTTGTCGTCGGCCTCCGTCTGTCTATGATGACGGAAGAGAATCCTAAACGTCTATTCTACTGGAATGAGTGCAGGTCCCACTTGTGGGTGGTCTCCATGTTGAGGGGTCTGTAGCAGATTCGTCCAGCGTCCTTTGTTTTCATCTGCTGCAACAGTAAATCTCTCTTCACCCAGCCCGAACTTCTGTGCTTCAATTGGCTCCTGCATTCACAGTAGGCGGGTCCTCCTTCCTAGGTTTTCATTCATTGGCTCTTCAAGGTTTCAGAAACCCAATTCAAGGCTCTTATTAGTCGAATGAGAGGTCAATCAGATGAACTAATCTGTTCGCGGCTGTGTCTGCAGTTTTTTTTCCCAGTGGCGCTTGGACGCCATACACCACCTACATCACCACAATCTGGACTATGCGTCCGAATGTGCACGAGGGCGCACTCCTGCGCCCTCGTGCGCCCTAGGACGCAGAGACTTGCCCGCCCGCGGAACAACGGAGCGCAAGTGGTTAAATTCATATCTCCGTCTTGGCAAGGCAGCCCGCCACCGAGAAAAGTTACCAGAGGAAACCCTGGAACATTTTCTCCAGAGTAAATATTGAGGGAACACTTAAGTATTATTGTTGTCAGTCACTAATTTATGAGAAAGAATGTATAACTGTATACTTAGGGGGAAAATGCTGCAAATTTACAAAAAATAGGTCACAAATTTATGAGAAAGAAAATCGCAAATTTAAAAGAAACAACTGCACATTTACAAAAACTCTAGTTTACTAGAAAAAAGTTGCAAATTTAGTGAGAAAAAATATGTAAATTTACAAGAAAAAAGTCCCATTATAAAAAGGTTACAAATTTACCCGATAAAAATTACAGATTTAAGATGCAAAAACCGCAGATTTATGAGGGAAAAGTGGAAAATTTACAACAAAGTTTTACATTTACAAATAAATGTAGTAAACTAATGAGAAAAAGTTACACATTTATGAGAAAAGCTGCAAATTTAAAAAAAAAAAAAAAAAAAAAAAAAAAAAATTGTCCCCCCCGGACCCCCTTGATTTCCGCCCATGTCACCAGGCTGCTCTGCTGTGGGAGGAGCTGCTGAAGGACTTTCACTACTCTGCTGCTTTTAGTGTCATAGATGTAACAAGAATCCTGCTTGCAGCTTGATATGATTTCAGTGCATTTATTTTTGTTCTTACTTCTTAATTTTGAGGAAATGTCTCATCAAAATTCCTGTTCTTGCTCTCATAATGCTTCATTCATCCTGGCCGCTGTTTACGTCCCGCCCGACGCGGACGCGCGCGAGGCTCAGCGCACGCTCGCGGATCACATTCAACATATGGAGCAGACTTTCCCGGACTCTCTGGTTATTGTGGTTGGCGACTTTAACCAGAGCAACCTGAGCCACGATCTCCCCCGATACAAACAGTTTATTAAATGCCCCACCAGAGGAAAGAACACGCTGGATCACTGTTACACTACAGTGAAGGACGCGTATCGCGCTGTTCCCCACGCTGCACTCGGACTATTTGATCACGTGATGGTCCACCTCATTCCCACATACAGAGACTGAAGCTCACTAAACCTGTTGTGAGAACTACGAGAAAATTGACCAGTGAAGCTGGGGAGAAGCTGAGCATGTGCATGGAAATAACTGACTGGGGCATGTTTAAAGGAGCCACGCATGATCTGGATGAGTACACGGACACTGTAAACTCATATCCACTTTTGTGAGGAGAGCATTCTTCCATCGCGCACCAGGGTGAGGTACTCAAATGACAAGCCCTGGTTCACTGCTAAGCTCAGACAGATCAGGAAGGAGAAGGAAGCAGCGTTGAAAAGTGGAGACAAGGACTGCTACAGGGAGGTCAAATATCGGTTTAGCAGAGAGCTGAGGAGAGCTAAATCTGTGTATTCTGAGAGACTCCAGCAGCAGTTCACTGCTAACGACTCTGCTTCTGTGTGGAGAGGACTGAGGCAACTCACCAACTATCGGCCTCAGGCTTCTAAAGGTCAGGATGACAAAGCCCTTTGTCAAAGACTGTCCCAACATTATGCCCGCTTTGACACCTCGTCAGCTGTGTCCATCTCCCCCCCTCCCCCCAGCGCCACTGCCTCCACGGTCCCCACTTCATCAAAGGCGCCCCCCCCCCGCCCTTGTCATCAGTGAGCAGGTGCCCCAGCCTGGTGCCCCAGCTGGCGTCCTGGTGCAGCCACAACAACCTGCAGCTGAACGCTCTGAAGACAGTGGAGATGATCGTGGACTTCAGGAAAGTCCCAAC
This sequence comes from Pholidichthys leucotaenia, assembly GCA_020510985.1. Classification (NCBI taxonomy): domain Eukaryota; kingdom Metazoa; phylum Chordata; class Actinopteri; order Cichliformes; family Pholidichthyidae; genus Pholidichthys; species Pholidichthys leucotaenia. The sequence goes on along the minus strand of CM035839.1, from coordinate 315,620,720 downwards.
CCCTCTGCCCCCCCTCACCCTCACAGGCTCTCCCATCACCACTGCAGATTCCTTCCGCTTCCTGGGCACCACCATCACCCGGGACCTCAAGTGGGAGCCGACCATCAGCTCCCTCATCAAAAAGGCCCAGGAGAGGATGTTCTTTCTGCGGCAGCTGAGGAAGCTCAAGCTACCCACCAAGATGTTGGTGCAGTTCTACATGGCCATCATCGAGTCCATCCTCACCACCTCCATAACCGTGTGGTACGCAGGAGCCACTGCCAGGGACAGACTAAGGCTGCAGTGCGTCGTGCGCGCTGCTGAGAAGGTGATCGGCTGCAAGCTCCCATCCCTCCAGGACCTGTACATCTCCAGGACCCGGAGGCGTGCAGGCCGGATCATAGCCGATCCTTCACACCCTGGTCACGTTCTGTTTGCCCCCCTCCCCTCAGGTAGAAGACTTCGGTCCATTCAGACTAAAACCTCCCGTCATATGAACAGCTTCTTCCCCTCTGCCATCAGACTGCTGAACACTAAGTGACTTATTGACTCTCGTGCACTATGTACAGCAGCTCAACCAGACTCATGTCAATCATCACTGTTTTCTTTTTGCATTACCGACTGCACTATGTGGTACTCCACAATATCTGCTGCTCGCTAATATATTTAAAAATTGCTTTGACTAATATTACCCATTCATATTCTACATTTTATTGCATGTATAGTTTTTTATTTCTATCTTTTATTTTTATCATGTTTAATGTTGCAGCATTGCACCGAGACAAATTCCTAGTTTGTGTACTACATGAACAATGGCAATAAATCTGATTCTGATTCAAAATTCCTGTTCTTGCTCTCATAATGCCGTTTCAATTCGCAAATCTTTATCAAGCTGTGGTCTTGCACTGGTAGGAGGGAGAACAAATGCAAATTACTCAGTCTGTTCGTCTCTGAATTGCCGATTTTCACTGTCCACTTTTCTTTTAGCAGCAAACTTGAAGCATGCCATTTTCGTTCAATCTAGGCTCCCACTGCTGCTATTGCTCTGAAAGTGAAAGCAAAAAAAGTGCCACTAGGCTGCAGCCTCTCGCATGCTGACAGGCTGTCAGTGTATCATTGGCATGGAGATAACAGTCCACGTTTACAGGTGCTGACCTAACCAAAACACGTAGTGAAGGAATCGCAGCTCGGGGGCCACAAATAGGGAGTTTGCGGGCCGCCTATTGAAGGCCACCGTTATAGGAGTACTATTTTTCCCCGCAGCCAACTACACACGCCAGAAATCTGGCACCGTGCCGGAAAACTTTAAGCCCTGCAAGAGACGCAGACGGCGCCAAGAGAAAGCGGAAACAAACCTGCAGGACTGGCCTCCGCGCCGAGCTGCGCAAACACACCAAACCACCGTTACCTTCAATTTTCCTCACCAGCGCAATGGATGAGCTGCGATCGGACATTGCCTACAATCGCTACGTCAGGGACTATTGTATTCTGATTGTGAATAAAGCCTATTCTATTCTTCTTGTGCTGCTGACTAAGTTTCTTACACTTTATTTTATAAAAGGACAGACCATTTCTTTCAAGCTCAATGTCACTTAATATGTCTATGTGCATGTACTGTATCTACTCACCTTGTATAAATTTGAAAGCTTGATGTTGGCATTCAGCTCATTCCTGAACTTCTCCTCGTTGCTGGTTTGTTGCTCTTTTGCCTAAAATATGTCAATATCAGTCTATTTAATCCAAAGATTATTTATCACTTGGACTGAAGTGTAAACTAGTACTGATGATTTTTTTTTAAAGAATGTGTAGCACTATATTGCCTATGTGATTACAATTATACGAGCTGAATACACACTCACTTCTTTCAGTTTGCTGATTATCTCCTCATTTTGCTTCTGAAGGTTCTCATTTGAAGTCTTCAAACTGGCCACCTGATCTTGAAGTTTGTTCAACTGAAAATCAGAACACTGTCAACATTAGATACTGGAGGAGGAAAAAAACAGCTTAAAGGCATGCTGAGAAAAACAATTACTTGAATTGCAAAATTCCATTGAACCACGACTAGAAGATATCTGTAACTGTGTTATAATGAAAGTATAAAGCAAGAGGCTCGCCTCATCATCTTTATTTTCCACGGTGCATTTAAGCTCCAAAATCTCTTTCCCCTTCTGACGGGACAGAGACAGCAGTTCTTCACTTTTGGCCTTGAGCTCCTGGTTGAGCCATGACACTTGACTGTTTAACAGCTCCTTTTCTTGTTCCATACGCTTCTCCTTGTACTGAAAATACCATAAATAATTAACTAAACTGCAGTTCAGAAATTTACACAGAAGATAGCACTCACACAAACACGGTGACATTTGCTCAAAAATTCACACTCTCTCCAGACAAAGTATTTTCTAACAAAATGAAAAATTTAACTCACTTTGATGTTTACTTCAGCAGCTTCCAGCTCATCTAACCTCATCTGAAGAGCCAGCTTTGAAGTCTTGGCTTCTGCCAACTTTTCAGTGAGCTGTGTCACGTCATCTAGGGTAGAAATAAAAACAGATTTAAAGAGATGCCCAATGAAATCTGCAAATACAAATAAGTAAAGGGAAGGTTTGGTTATCTTTCCACACCGTTTAAATGCTCCACCTCCAAGGTTCTTTTCTCCATAGTTCGCACAAGTTCTCGCTTTTCAGCCTCCAGTTCCTCTTTGACTTTTGACAGCAAAGTCTATACAGATACATGAAATTAATCACTATCTGAAATTCTGGACACATTAACATAACAAATTTGTCCAGTGAACCATTCTTTACAAAAACTGCAATTGCAGGAAAAAGACTTTTCTTTACTATGACTGTTAAAATGCAGTAAAATGGAGAAATCGTACATAGCATCAAGGTCTTGTAAAGCATGACAAAACAGTTTGACAATTTTACCTGCTCCGATGATAGTCTCTCCTGTGTGGATTCATATTCCCCATTTTTCTCACGCACAATTTTGAGTTCATCACCTACAGAAAAGATTTAAATTGGTGTGTAATGCAATAGAATGCTGCTATATTAATACATGTTCATTTAAAATGCAGTATTAAAGCTCACTCTTACCAAGTCTGGCAAGCTCCTCTTTGAGTTTATGATGTTCTTGAGACTGAGACAAAAAGTCTTCCTGACACTGGGCAAGCTGTTTAACTTTTTCAAAAAACTGTTGCTCTGTAAAAAGAAGCACACGTGAACATTAGGATGTGTTAAAAAAAAGCACAAAAATAGGTTTCTCATATTATTATGATTTGTATTTTTAAAGATGTTTTCAAACTTCTGCATAGGTTCTTTTTGGGCAGTGGCTTTGGATACGCAAGACGTAGCCACAGAATGTTTTCTACAGACACGGCTCAAATCTGATTGGCCGGTATGCTCTAATAACGCCCATCTTAAAAGCAGCAGATTACAGGTACAGGAATCTGAGGAATTTATTTGTTTCAAATTTTTAATATCCATTTACCACCTTTTAAACCTTACCCACTCCCAAATCCTAGGGCTAACTTCTTCAATTTAAATTCCAAATTTCATCTCATATCAAGTAAAAGAGTTTGAACAAGCGGCTGATAGCTGGATGCGAACCTGCAACCTTCTGACTGCAGACCCACCATACTATCTACCTAAACCACAGCAGCAGGTGGCTTGGAGTTAATCTGAAAATGCTTTGTCGGACTGTCAACTCTTCTGCAGCAACAGACATTTCAGGGAACAGGTCAAGTGGACCCCTGACCAAGTGAGCATCCCAAGTGGACCCCGGGGTCCAGTGATTTACAAACTGATTCAGAGCTTTCTAAAGCCTCATTCAGAACGTTATAATCCCACGTACCGATTCTGTGGATTTTCATCTGGGGGCAGAAGTGATGAGTAGCAGCGGTGGAGAAGAAAAGTCTTTTGAAAGCAGTAACAGAGCCAAAACCTTCTCGGGGTCAGCTTAGTTGTCATCTTACACATCCATATAATTTTTGCACTTCTTGGTGACGGGGAAAAGTCCTTCCAACAGTTTTACACAGATTCTTGTTGTAGTTCTCCTTCGCGTTTCTGTTCTGAATGAGGCTTTAGAAAGCTCTGAATCAGTCTGTAAATGACTGGATTGAAAATGTACGCCTACATGTACAGATTGGACCCCGGGGTCTACTTGGGGTGCTCACCTTTGGTCAGGGGTCCCCTTGACCTGTTCCCTACGTATCCATAGCCACTACCTTTTTTTAAATGTTGTTTGGTTTACCTTTTAATAAGCTGCTACATACAATTGCTCAAAGACCGACAAACAAAGTCGAAATGGACTGAACTGAAAATAGTAAATTAATGATTTGACAACTACCATCTTACCTTCAGCTATACAGCTTAGCTCATATGCTAAAGAGTGTGAGTGTTAGCAGTCACTATTTTCACCACCAGTTTCACCAATGTACATTATAAAAAAAACAATAACAAACAGATGGTCCGTTTGAAAACGTTACAGAGTAATACGTGAGAAGATGAAACATTCGTGCCAACTTAACCCAGTTCATTAACTAGCGTGAGAAGCGTCAAGCACTAGCAACGCTAACCATCAGCTCAAAGGGGGAAAACTTACCGCTGTCGACTCTATATTGCTCCTGCTGTGCTCTCAGTGAATCGATTTCATATTGCTGATCGGTGAAGATTTTCTCAAGTTTGTTTTGAACTACTTTGGGCAATTTGGAAATCTCGGCACCGTCCAATTCCTGCAACAGCAGTGCCGCCATTTTTCCGACAACAAAAAATGGAGCCTGCGCACTAACTGGTTTTAGGTCATAGGGCATAATGACGCATTATGGGAAATGTATTTTCACCAATTTCTCACTAGCTTTTTAGCTAGCGTGAGACTTTCCACCAAATGTGTTCACGGGACTAGAACGACAATAAAATTTATCTCAAAAACTTTTTAAATACACGTTGTACTAAACGAACTTCTTGAAGAATGTGAAATTGGTAACCCAAATCTTTACAGAAAACTGTCAGCAGATGGAGCCAGCACACCAGAAACTGAAGCAACAAAGTCAAACGGTGAAACTCGGAGTGGGCCAACATCATCAAGAAGAGCGGCCTTTCTACAGCCATTCTACGGCCATTCCACACATTAATTTTAATTATATATAAAGGACAAATCTATTTTGGGGGGCCTTTAAATTGGACTAGAATATATTTAAAATCTAGCAGAGCTGCAGTTCTCTAGGCAGTTGAACAAATTTTTCCTGCGCCGACGCTGGATTCATGCTGCACCTCTGCTGTCCGTGTCCGTGTAACCGGAAACCTTGTGTGACGAAACGTCACACGACGTTACGTCATCGTCTCCACTCCGCTAGTGTCCGCAGCGCAGGCCTAAATGAAACAGTCATTGTCGCCCCCGACAGACTGCTATGATGATGATGATGATGATGATGATGATGATGAAGAAGTTATATTCATACTGTGGAGCGTGTAAATAACGAGGCGGATTTGACTCAGACAGTTTATTACACATCTCACACAGATGCATAGTCAGAGAGAGAACATCTCAGCCAAGACTCTTCTCTTAAGTACTGTGGCATTCCTCCAGAAGCTTCTAACACACAAAAGGTCACATTGCATTCACTTCCTTAATCCTTTACCATCCTCCTAGAAGTCTCTGATACACAAAAGATCACACTGCATTCATCCTTCACACCTCCCTGTTATCTCACCAGGGAACCTCTGCTCTTTGTTCTTATCTAAGATGTTACACATTATGCTTTCCCCATGTGCCTCTACAATACCAGCTTTGTTTTTCTCCACAGCTGCAGGTGTTGTTTGGGGCTGAGAAATATACAGTGCTGTGAAAAAGTATTTGCCCCTTCCTGATTTATTATATTTTTGCATATTTGTCGCACTTAAATGTTTCAGATCATCAAACAAATTTCAATATCAGACAAAGACAGCCTGAATAAATACAAAATGCCGTTTTCAAATGATCATTTCATTTATTTAAGGAAAAACTATCCAAACCTACCAGGCCGTATGTGAAAAAGTAGTGGCTCCTCTTGTTACATCATGAACTAGAAAAGCACTCGGAGAGCGCAGACCTCCGCCAAGCGCCACAGTTCCCCCCATACAGTGTTTGTGTGTACGTTTTCAGATTCCTTGACCATGAAAACATATGACTAGCAATTGGATTCACAATGATAGGATTAGTGGCTCAGTAGTTATTGACGAAAATGGCATTTTCCGTAATGGCGGTTTTCTTCTGGACGGTGATCCGGATCACCACCAAAATGTAATCATTTGTAGGATACCCCATTTCTGACAATCCGTGAGAATTTCATGAAAATCCATTAATAACTTTTTGAGTTATCTTGCTAACAAACAGACAAACAGACAGACAAACCAACGCCGATGATCGCATAACCTCCTTGGCGGAGGTAATTAACTGTGATTAACCACATTTTTTGGAACGCTGAGTTCAGTTTCAGTAGCTACACCCAAGTCTGATTACTACCAGATGTTAACCGTTCCTGCTTCTGGTCTCCTAACCGTGGTTGGGGGACGCAGGGGAGATCTGTCTTCTCCAGGGCCGGAGGCGCTTTTCCTCCTCCGGGGTCAACTCCCGAGTAAACCTCACTCTTGTTACGCAGGAGATATGGTGGTACACAGAGGCACAGGCCGTATTGCTGAAGCGTTGGGGCTTTATTCACCGACTGTGATGCTATTAACAACAATTTCTACCTGCTCCGGTCGCCTCGCTCTCTGTCTCTAATCCGCCCAAAATCATACACACCATTCACTCGTCGGGGCCATTCCACACACACCTGGGGCGCACCTCGGCTGCGCGCACGCACTCACTCACGTTCACACACTGAGCTGTCCTTTCTAAACACCTGCATTAGGCACATCTTACAACACTACCCCCACCATGGATTGGCAATTAACACTAATTCCATTCCATCCAAACCATATAAAATTGGTACACACTCTCTACATTTGTACGCCTAGCAGTAGCAGTAGCAGTGTCCAATATATAACAGGGATTCAAATAGGTAGGTAGGTTACGAGTGTCTATGCAGTGGTAAAACTAGCTCATTTGGCAGTGAAAACGTGAGGGGCAAATACACTGAAATACCATTGTTTTTAATTAAACAAGGAGGTACATTATATTCTGAAAACCTATTTCTAGGCGACCGGGAGTATTACTGAACAACTAATCAGCATACAATACATTCAAATGGAATCAAGTGCAGGTGGGTATATGAAAGCATTGTTACTTCAGCTTTTTTTTTTTTTCAAACAAACATATAGAACATTATAACTAGAGTCCAAAAATGTGAACTGGAGAGTCTCTAGTGCAAACAGGAACTGCTACAGTTGGCTCATTCAGTAACCCAGTCCCCGTAACGGTCCGGTCCTCTGCGCCGACATTTGGGCCGTGACACGTGCTGAGCCTGATGGCGTGGTTCTCCCACCGCACCCCCACCATGGCCAAATATCACATGGGAAGGAGTGGGTGGAAGAGACCCGAACACATTGGGGGCATTAGCAGGTGGAGTGGACGGCCGGGAACTGCTGGGGCCATCACTGGAGGCGGTAGCGAACAGGTTGTACAGGCTGAGGTCCTGGTCTGCTGGGTCCCCCTCCACAGCCGGTGGCAAATTGAGTGGGGCTGCCGAATGGCGCGAACAAATCCTCTCCAACAGGTGCGCCCGCGCATCTCTCATCACACAGAAATGGGCCACAATGTCCACACTTCGTCTCAGCCCGACATTCATGAGCCCTCACAGCACCTCGTCTGCACTCCTGACGATTAGCCAGCGACATGAACGGGTTTGAGCAGTTAGTTTCTTGTTTGTAGATATCAGCGGGATAGCGAGCGGCCGCCATGTCTCATTAGCTTAGCTGCCATCACAGTCACTCGGCCCTGCTGCCACTGTCCTTTTCTTTCTGTACTCACCACCCTCTTAACAACGTGAGTGTCCCTTCGTGGTCGCCAGTGTTAACCGTTCCTGCTTCTGGTCTCCTAACTGTGGTTGGGGGACGCAGGGGAGATCTGTCTTCTCCAGGGCCGGAGGCGCTTTTCCTCCTCCGGGGTCAACTCCCGAGTAAACCTCACTCTTGTTACGCAGGAGATATGGTGGTACATGTGGGGAGCCTTGAATAACGAAACTGAGTTGCATTTAATTCAAAGTTTATTTCAAGCTACATTCCCACAGTCTGCTCTCATCCCTGAGCAGAGAAACAAGAGGGAGACACACACCTCAGTCCTCACCTTTAAACAAGCTCACATCAAAGCATCTCACATCAAAGAATCTCCCTTTATCCCCCTACATCAATTTATTCCCCTACATCAACCTTTTATTTACATAACTTCCCCCCTCTCTCCTCTCGAGCCTTAGAGGTCAGGAAGCCATCTGTTCACACCTATATTTGAACCTCAGAGGTCAGGAAGTCTTCTGTCCCCCACAGGGGGTCCGGCTCTCCTTCAGAGGTCAGGAAATCTTCTGTCCACCACAGGGGGTCCGGCTCTCCTTCATCGTGAGGTTAAATCAATGTCCAACATGTGCATGCACAACTACACAGCCATTTAACCCCCCCCCCCCCCCCAAACGATGAAGAAAGGACTATTCCCTAAAATTCAATAACATATTACTGGCTACTGTATAATCAATACAAACATTCAGTCTGTGCGCCGCTTGGGCTTCAACCGTCTGCCGAATCTGCTGTGAGTTGGCCCCGCCTTGCCTGCGGCGCCGTCCTGCTCCGGCTCTGTTGACTGAGGGAGAGAGTGGTTATGTGCCCCTTGCGGGGGCCTGCCTCGTCGAGGCGCCACTGCGACCGGCACAGATCCGTCCTTCATGACAAAAGCAGGTTTTAGTCTGTCAATACTGACTGTCTCTTTTCTGTCTCCCAAATCTAGCACAAATTGCTTATCACCTGCCTCCAGCACTCGAAATGGCCCTTCGTAAGGAGGTTTGAGCGTTGCTTTTAGGGCTTCGCGCCTGACAAAAACGAAATCGGCATTTTTCGAAGCCCTGGGGACGAAAACTCGTGGAAAAGCGTGATGAACCGGACCCGGAAGCGTGTCTGCTCCCGTGCAAACTAACGGTCCCAGAGCAGGGAGAGGTGGCGGCTCCGGGTGCTCTGGTAAAAACTCGCCTGGCAGCCTAAGAGTTTATGCGAATACCAGCTCCGCTGGGGAGGCGTCTAAGTCCTCTTTGGGCACAGAACGCAACCCTAATAAAACCCATGGCAGTTTATTTACCCAATCTGCATCCGTGAGCGACGCTCTGAGTGCTGCCTTCAAAGACCTATGAAAACGCTCGCATAAACCATTAGCCTGAGGGTGGTAAGCCGTAGTGCGGTGAATTTTGGCTCCTAAGTCGTTGGCCATCGCTGACCACAGCTCAGAGATGAATTGAGGTCCTCTATCGGACGTAATGTCCGACAGAACCCCGAAGCGCGCCACCCAAGCCGTTAAAAAAACGCGAGCCACCTCTGCGGCCGTGGTCGTCGCAAGCGGGACCACTTCCGGCCAACGTGTGGTTCGGTCCACCATTGTCAAAAGATGCGTGAACCCCTGCGATGCCGGTAGGGGGCCCACAAGGTCGACGTGTATATGGTCGAACCTTCTGGCTGGAATGCGAAACGGTTCTAACGGGGCCCTTGTGTGCTTGTGAATTTTGGCCCGTTGACAGGAAATGCAGGCTTTTGCCCATTCCTTCACGTGCTTGCGCAGGCCCGGCCAAACAAACTTTTCTGCCACCATTTTCACCGACGCGCGCACCCCCGGGTGCGCCAGCGAGTGGACGAGTCAAAAACACGGCGGCGCCACGTGGCCGGAACCACCGGACGCGGGCGCCCCGTCGACACGTCGCAGATCAGGGGGGGCATACCGGTTTGTAAACACTTGCTCTCCAGCCTTAACCCTGTTGGTCCAGACTGGAGCGCGCACACGTCTGCATCTGCCCCCTGGTCCGCCGCCATGGCTGCATAATCTATACCCACGTGCACCGGGGCTGCGCGCGCCACCGTGCCGCTCTCCTGCGGCGCGGTCACGGTGGCCCGTTCTGCCTCTGCGCGTGGTGGTGTCGTGAACGCGCGCGAGAGACAGTCTGCTACAACATTGAATTTGCCCGCAACGTGCCTAATGTCAGTGGTAAATTCCGAGATCGCGACCAGCTGCCTCTGCTGCCTGCCGGACCACGGTTCTGAAATTTTAGCCATGGCGTATGTGAGCGGCTTGTGGTCTACATAAGCGGTGAAGCACCGTCCTTCCAGCCAGAACTGGAAATGACGAACAGCCAAATGCAGCGCCAACAGTTCTCTGTCGAACGTGCTGTATTTTCGCTCAGCCGCGCTTAAGGATTTGCTAAAGAAAGCCAAAGGCTGCCAAACTCCGGCGACCTGTTGCTCAATAACGGCCCCTATGGCTACATCTGAAGCGTCTGTCGTCAGCGCGATACGTGCTGCCGGGTCTGGGTGGGCCAGGAGCGCAGCGTCAGCCAAGGCTTTTTTAGCCTCTGTGAACGCGCGCTCCCGCTCCGGGGACCATTCAACCGCCTGGGTTGGTTTTTGTTTTTTGAGCGCGGCATATAACGGTTGCATGATTTGAGCTGTGTGGGGCAGGAATTGGTTGTAAAAATTCACCATCCCCAAGAATTCCAGTAGTGATTTGACCGTTTGTGGCCGGGGAAAATCCGCTACCGCGCGTACTTTATCTGGTAACGGAACCGCTCCCTCTGGGGATACGCGGTGACCCAAAAAATCGATCTGCTCGACGCCGAACTGGCACTTGGTTGGGTTAACTATTAAGCCGTGCTCTCCCAGCCTCCTAAAAACTGCTGTGAGGTGCTTTTCGTGTTCGTCCTCTGAAGTACTCGCGACCAAAATGTCGTCGAGGTACACAAACACGAAAGGGAGATCGCGTAACACGGCATCCATCATCCGCTGAAACGTTTGCGCCACCCCTTTGAGACCAAACGGCATGCGTAAAAACTCGAAAAGTCCGAACGGGGTTATCACCGCTGTTTTAGGAATGTCCTCCGGCTGGACTGGGACTTGATGATAGCCGCGAACCAGATCAATCTTTGAAAAAACGCGCGCGCCCGCCAGGTGCACCGAAAAATCCTGAATGTGCGGGATGGGATAACGATCGTGCGCCGTAGCATTGTTTAGCCTGCGGTAATCACCGCACGGTCTCCAGGAGCCATCGGCTTTCGGTACCATGTGCAGCGGCGAAGCCCACGGGCTTTTTGACCTACGAACGATGCCCAGACTCTCTAGGCTGGCGAACTCCTCGCGCGCAATGGCGAGCTTAACTGCATCCAAGCGCCGAGCTTTTGCAAACACGGGAGGACCAGATGTAGGTATAAAATGTTTCACTCCGTGCTTCGCGACTGCCGCTGAAAAAGTGGGCACAGTGAGCGCTGGAAATTGGGTGAGGAGTGTGTGAAACTTACCACCTGCTGTAGCGACGTGGGTCTGTGCTGGTGGCGGGGACACTCGAGCTGAACAGGGGAGAGAGTAAAAAGAGAGTGCATTTACCAGCCGTCTATTAGCGAGATCAACTAACAGACTGTGTGAACACAAAAAATCCGCGCCCAACATGTTGAAACTCACCGCCGCTATTACAAAAGTCCATTCATATGTGCGGCCATGTAAGCATAAAGGCAAGGTCCTTCTCCCGTAGGTGTTGATGCTCGAGCCATTTGCCGCCGTAGCTCCGCTACCGTGGGGTCCAGCCACCCGGTCCGCGTATGTTGGGGTGATGAAGCTCACTTGGGCTCCGGTGTCTATGAGGAACTCTCGCCCGGAGCGCGCATCCGCGATGTAGAGCAGCTTGTTGCCTTCGCCGAGAGTCGAAGCTGCTAACGACTCTCGGTCTTGCCGTTTCCTGAACTCCTGAAGTTGCAGGGTGGCACACACCTGCGTGCCCTCTCAGCGAACCTCCGATGGTTAAAGCAGAGATCCCCTCCTCCGCTGCGTCGGGGCCATGCCTCTGCCGCCGGCCCAATGGCTCCACCTCGTCGCGGCCGTGCTGCCGCCGTCGTCGGCCAGCCTGGGTCTGCCGCCTCTGGCTCCCCGCTGTTATGGGTCGCCGCTGTGGTTGCTTGCCCGCCGCAGGCGTCCAGAATCCCATCTGCTTCCTGGGCCAGCTCCCGGAACTCCTCCGGGGTGTGACATTTCTTGCCAGCCAGCGTGCTTCTCGCATGCGTCGGGAGGGTGGAGAGGAAGATGAACTGGAAAAGGAAATCATCCTTGTCCAACCCTCTCAGCTGTATCATCTCCTCCATCAGGGCGCTCGGCCTGTGTCCTCCCTGGTCTAGCAAAGACAGGATCCTCCTCGCCCTCACTTCGGCCGAGGGGGTGAAAAACTTAATGAGGGTGGACTTCAGCTTGTCGTACCTGCCGGTCGCTGGTGGCTGCTCCACCAAACTCTGCACACACCGAGCTGTGCTGTTATCCAGTTTAGCGATGACATGGTGGAATTTAGTGTCATCCACCGTTACTCCTGCGAGAGCGAACTACGACTCCGCTTGTAGGAACCACGACCGTGGGTTATCCTGCCAGAAATCCGGCAGCTTGACGGCCACAGCGTTCGCCAGCTCTGGACTTGGTGAGTCCGGGACCCTGAGACCTTCTCCGGTCATTCTCAACGTCGTTAGTCACCAATGTGGGGAGCCTTGAATAACGAAACTGAGTTGCATTTAATTCAAAGTTTATTTCAAGCTACATTCCCACAGTCTGCTCTCATCCCTGAGCAGAGAAACAAGAGGGAGACACACACCTCAGTCCTCACCTTTAAACAAGCTCACATCAAAGCATCTCACATCAAAGAATCTCTCTTTATCCCCCTACATCAATTTATTCCCCTACATCAACCTTTTATTTACATAACTTCCTCCCTCTCTCCTCTCGAGCCTTAGAGGTCAGGAAGCCATCTGTTCACACCTATATTTGAACCTCAGAGGTCAGGAAGTCTTCTGTCCCCCACAGGGGGTCCGGCTCTCCTTCAGAGGTCAGGAAATCTTCTGTCCACCACAGGGGGTCCGGCTTTCCTTCATCGTGAGGTTAAATCAATGTCCAACATGTGCATGCACAACTACACAGCCATAGTACACAGAGGCACAGGCCGTATTGCTGAAGCGTTGGGGCTTTATTCACCGACTGCACTGCTATTAACAACAATTTCTACCTACTCCGGTCGCCTCGCTCTCTGTCTCTCATCCGCCCGAAATCATACACACCGTTCACTCGTTGGGGCCATTCCACACACACCTGGGGCGCGCCTTGGCTGCGCGCACGCACTCACTCACGTTCACACACTGAGCTGTCCTTTCTAAACACCTGCATTAGGCACATCTTACAACACAGAGCTGATGAATCAAGAAATCACAAGTAAATGGAGCCTGTCTGACAACCTGAAAAAGGCTAAAAGATCTAAAAAAGCAACACATCCCACTGTGATCTAAAGAAATTCAAGAACAGATCAGAAACAAAAACCCAGAACAACATCTAAAGAACTGCAAGCCTCGCTTGCCTCAGTTTGGGCGCTGGTCCATGATGGAACAGTAAGGAGACTGGGCAAAAATGGCATCCATGTGAAAGGGTTAATGTATAGTTAGTGCCAGAATAATAATTCTGTAGGTGATCTCCCATTATGCTCTACACATATTCCATACAAATTCTGTTTGCATGCTTATGAACAATTATGTTCTGATAAACTGATATAATAGGAATGAGACAAAAGTATAGAGCTCTCTCTCTTTTCTCTCTCTCTTTTAAGTCAGGTCTTTCACATTAGTTACACACCCAAAACAACATTCTCACACACACTTTTGATAGTACATTTTAGGAGAAACTAACGTGAGCAGCGGATGGCCTGTTCACGTCAGAGTTAAACTGGCCAATCAGACGGTCGCGTATAAGCCCATCCTAGTGTACTGGGTCGCCCCACCTGAGAGGATAAGTGTAACGTGCACCCGGAAGTCGGGGTTCAGTGTGGCAACGCTCCAGAGGGAGCTGCGTCACGCTGCACCCAGCGCTGCTTGCTTTACATGTGACTTCTAAATAAATGTACCATCCTTTAAATTGAAGAAATCTCCGGTTTGTTCTTGGATCTTTCAATCAAAGAATCGGGTATTTTTCTAACACATGGGAAAGTTCCAAGACAAAAATCGCTGCTGGACAAAAGACAGAACTGTGGTATACGTATATTACTCATATATTCCATACCTACATTTGTTAGAGCATGTGGAAATGTTTGGGACAACATATACAAAGGAATTTCACACCTCTGAAAGGACAAAGGAATCTCACCGCCGTGTGAAGACCAATGACGTCGCCATGGCAACAGACTTGACACCTTCACCCCCTAAGGCGAGGAGAGGTTTTCCCATCACCTCCCAAGACGAAGGGAGGAGTTAACAGGACTAATGGGGGATTAAGATAACGGGGGATTTCAGCTTGTGTTTTGCATGTCTTTGATGTGTGCCTGTATTTAACCAGCGAGCTGGGCAGAATTCTTTCTCTTTGCCTTCTGCCAAGCTCTGCACCAGATGAGACAAGATAGAAGAGTTGTTCATTAAAGACTTGCTTTTTTAATACAAAACCGCCTCATCATTTCCAGCTCTTCTACACTGGTGACCTTGACGCAAGTATGGACCGGAGGCGTTCTTCAAGCGACTCATCCGTGGCGACTCTTACATACGCCAGCAACGACGCAGACGAGGGAGCAGACGGACAGCTGTTCCCCCCGGCAGAAGGAATTGAGAGGGCTCAACCGAGCTCCAGCACCGCCGTGAGAGCCGAGGCAAGGCACTCTCACCCAGCGGGCACAACAGTGATGGTGTGCACTAACACCGTCACTGTCCAGCTGCCAGATTTCTGGCGAGAAGACCCGGCCTCTTGGTTTCATCAAGCTGAAGCCCAGTTCATACTGGCGGGCATCACGGCAGACGATACTAAATTCTACCATATCGTCTCCAAACTCGACTCCGCCACTTCGAGGTGTGTGCGGAGCTTGCTCCAGCGACCACCGGCCCGGGACAAGTATGAGACACTCAAGACGACCATCGTGGCGAATTACGTCCCGTCAGCGGAGGAAAGAGCTGAAAAATTCCTGGCGATCTACGGCCACAGAGGGGGTAATCCAAAGACCCTCATGGAGGATTTGCTGCAGCTCAAGGAGGAGGACAATGATAATTTCCTTTTCCAATTTATTTTCCTCAGCACGCTTCCACCACACATGAGAGGGACACTCGCCAGTATGAAGTGCAACAACCATCAGGACTTCCGCACACTGGCCAACGAGGCTTATCGGCTCGTCAACGCCTGCAGAGAACTGACACCCACAGCGGCATCTGCGGACCTCCAAACTGACGCCCCGAGCCATGGAGAGCCACAACCCACGGAGCAAACCCAGCCCACGGTGACAGCGGCACGACCCAAGCGTAACAAACAGATCAACATCTGTTATTATCACCACCACTTCACCGAGAAAGCCCACAAATGCGTTCCCCCCTGCAAGTTCACGATGTCAGGAAAACGCCAAAGCCAAGGGCCGTTAACAGCAGCGGTTCTCGGCGAGAGAAATAAACTATTGTACGTGACGGATGGTCACACAGGCAAGCAATTCCTCATCGACACGGGAGCCCAGCTGAGTTTCGTCATGCCCTCCCACGCAGATCGAGCCATGGGCACCCGGGGCAATGGAGCAGTGGCAGCCAACGGCTCGGACATCGACACGTTCGGGGAAAAGAGCCTGCATCTCCTCATTCACGGCCGCAACTACAGATGGACATTTGTTGTAGCGGCGGTGAGTTTTAACTTGTTAGGCGCAGATTTTCTGTGTGCACACGGGTTATTAGTTGATCTAGCAAATAGGCGCCTGGTTAATGCACTGTCTTTTGCTTCTATTCCATGCTCAGCTCGAGTCTCTCCACCACCTGTGCAGGCCAACGTCACTACGGCAGGAGGTAAGTTTGAGCAACTCCTCACCCAATTTCCAGCACTCACAACCCCCAAATTCTCAGCCACTGTAGCCAAACACGGGGTTAAACACTTCATTCCAACAACGGGACCTCCCGTTTTTGCCAAAGCTTGCCGCTTAAACGTGGCCAAGCTCAACATAGCAAGGGACGAATTTGCAGCTCTTGAAAAATTAGGCATTGTCCGACGCTCAAAGAGCCCTTGGGCTTCACCACTTCACATGGTTCCGAAATCCGACGGTTCTTGGAGACCGTGCGGAGATTACCGCAGATTAAACAACGCCACAGCGCATGACCGCTACCCCATCCCTCATATACAGGATTTTTCACTGCATTTAGCGGGCGCGCGCATTTTTTCAAAGATAGACTTAGTCCGCGGTTATCACCAAGTCCCAGTCCGAGCTGAAGACATTCCTAAAACAGCGGTTATAACCCCTTTCGGCCTTTTGGAATTCCTACGAATGCCGTTTGGTCTCAAAGGCGCTGCTCAAACTTTTCAACGCATGATGGACGCGGTCTTACGCGACCTCCCCTTTGTTTTCGTCTACCTCGACGACATGCTGGTAGCCAGCTCATCAGAGGAGGAGCACGAGCAACACCTTACTACCGTTTTTCAGAGGCTAGAAGAGCACGGTCTAATAATTAATCCAGCCAAATGCAAATTCGGCGTATCGCAAATTGATTTTTTGGGACATAGAGTCTCCCCGAAAGGGGCAGTCCCGCTTCCAGACAAAATTTATGCGATAAAAGGTTTTCCACGGCCCCAAACGGTCAAATCGCTACAGGAATTTTTGGGGATGGTTAATTTTTACAACCGTTTCCTCCCTCATGCAGCTCAGCTCATGCAGCCCCTGTATGATGCGCTCAAAAAAAAAGAAAGCTTCCCAAGCGGTCGAATGGACCCCGGAGCGCGAACACGCTTTCGCGGAAGTAAAAAACGCCCTAGCTAATGCCACAATGTTAGTCCACCCAGATCCCTCGGCCCGCATTGCTCTAACCACAGATGCTTCAGACCTGGCCATAGGGGCGGTTGTAGAACAACTTGTCAGCGGGGTCTGGCAACCTTTAGCATTCTTTAGCAAATCGCTAAACCCGACGGAACGCAAATACAGCACTTTTGACAGGGAGCTGCTGGCGCTTCATTTGTCCATCCGCCATTTCCAGTTTTGGTTGGAAGGGCGGAGTTTCACGGCTTTTGTGGACCATAAACCGCTCACTTTTGCTATGGCTAAAATTTCAGAACCTTGGTCGGGCAGACAACAAAGACAGCTAGCTGCGATTTCAGAGTTCACCACAGACGTTCGACATGTAGCGGGCAAACTTAACGTAGTAGCGGACTGTCTCTCTCGCGCTGTGGCACCACCAGAGCACGAGGAGACAGATTACACTGCTTCAGCAGCGGAGCTTTTCTCTAACGCAAACACATATGCAGCACCTATCCTCGAAGGGATAGATTATGCAGCCATGGCGGAAGAACAAAGCAGTGATGCGGACGTGCGTGCTCTCCTGTCTGGACCAACAGGGTTAAGGCTGGAGAAAAAAGGGGTGCGCGACGGCGTGCCCCCCCTAATATGCGATGTTTCAACCGGCCGACCTCGCCCGTTAGTACCAGCTGCTTGGCGCCGCCGTATTTTCGACGCAATTCACTCCCTCGCGCACCCAGGTGTGCGTGCTTCAGTCAAAATGGTTGCCGGAAAGTTTGTGTGGCCAGGCCTGCGTAAAAACGTAAAAGAATGGGCAAAAACTTGCATTCCTTGTCAACGCGCCAAAGTACACAGACACACAAAAGCCCCTCTGGAGCCTTTTCCCATCCCTGCTAGAAGGTTCGACCACATTCATGTCGACCTCGTGGGGCCACTGCCTTCCTCCCAAGGTTTCACACACCTGCTAACAATGATAGACCGCACCACGAGCTGGCCAGAGGCAGTCCCTCTAGCAGCAACTACAGCGGAGGAAGTCGCTCGCGTTTTTCTAACGAATTGGGTGGCACGTTTCGGCGTCCCAACAGACATCACGTCAGATAGGGGGCCTCAATTTGTCTCAGAACTCTGGTCAGCCATGTCCAACAGTTTAGGGGCAACCATTCATCGCACCACCGCTTATCACCCTCAGGCTAATGGGTTATGCGAGCGTTTTCACAGGTCCTTAAAGGCCGCCCTCAGAGCCTCATTAACGGACACAAATTGGGTAAACAAACTCCCCTGGGTTTTATTGGGGTTGCGTGCAGCACCTAAAGAGGCTTTAGACGCTTCCCCTGCAGAATTAGTCTTTGCCCAACCTATCAGACTCCCAGGTGAATTTTTACCGGAGAACCCGGAACCAGGGTACCTCCCAGTCCCAAGGTTTTTAGGCAGTAACGGACCGGACTCTCTCCACGGTCCAGCTCATCACTCCTTTCCGCGAGTTTTTGTTCCTCAATCTTTAAAAAACGCTGAGTTTGTTTTTGTTCAGCATGAAGCCATAAAACCAACGTTACGCCCAGTATACGATGGCCCATACAGAGTGCTGGAAAATGGTGACAAACACTTTGTGCTTGATTATGGGGATAGAAATGAAACGGTCAGCATTGACAGACTCAAACATGCTTTCTTGTTGAGAGACGAACCTGCACAGTTGGTGAGAGCACCTCGGCGAGGCAGACCCCCCAAGGAAAAAGCCTCAGCCCCCAGGCAGGGAACAGATAATCTCTCTCCTTCCCACACTGCAGATTCTTCACAACAAGGTCCCAGCAGGACGTCTAAACCAACCTACAGCAGCTTTGGGAGAAGATTGAAACCCAGACAGCACAGGGACTGATTCCAACACTCCGCAGTTTTTCGCTAATTGTGCTGCTGTGGCCGACACACATTGTGGGCTCACGCTGCCACAGAGACAGAACTGAATGTGTATTGTGGAGTGTCACGTCTGCAAGGACTGAGGACTCAAATCTACAGGAGGTAACAAGGAAGTGTGAGATTTGTCTCTTTGTCCCACAGAAGACACCCCGGAGGGTATTCCGGTTCATCAAGAAATGAGAGACAATGGTGAAGCTTCAAAGGGATGCTTTGTAACTGTATGTTGACTGAAGACACCATGTGACTTGAATTCTGATGCTGGAAATGTATAAAAGGGGGTTGAAGTATGATTCTTTCTCTTTCCTGCTTTGAGAATGCTAGGAGCTTGTGTTCTGTCAAATAAAGCTGGTTTATGACTGA
The DNA here is from genome assembly GCA_020510985.1 of Pholidichthys leucotaenia. NCBI lineage: Eukaryota > Metazoa > Chordata > Actinopteri > Cichliformes > Pholidichthyidae > Pholidichthys > Pholidichthys leucotaenia. The sequence continues at coordinate 315,601,568 of CM035839.1, read as the reverse complement.
AACTCAGCCTCGTTATTTGAGCATGCTCCTACACTGGTGACCTACGACGGAGAATGAGCAATGAGAATTCTTCCGAACCGGGCTTGGTGGAAGCCAGCCTGATGGCCGCCTCCACGCTCCGGCTGCCCGATTTCTGGCAGCACAGCCCGCGCTCATGGTTTAGCGCAATCGAGGCGCAGTTCAACCTCCGGAGAATCTCCAACGACGACACAAGATTCTACCACGTGGTAGCGAAACTGGACAGCGACACGGTCCAGAGAGTGGAGGATTTGGTTAATCATCCACCAGACAGCGACAAGTACAGCGCATTGAAAGACGCGCTGATCAGCCATTTCACCCCCTCAGTCCAACAAAGAGCAGAGGGGCTCCTGGCGCTGACGGAGGCAGAAAACGATAGACCTGTGGACCTGATGGTGAAGATGCTGCAGCTCAAAGCCTCCGAGGCTGGCGAATTCATTTTCGCCCACCTATTCCTTCGAACCCTGCCACCAGCAGTGAGAGTGGCCCTGGCAGAGTCACCCCGATTGGCCAAGCGAGACTACCATGGGTTGAGCAAGGAGGCGCAGAAGTTGGTCGACGCCCACAAGCAGAACGCGGTTTCGGCCGCGGCGGCTAGTTCGGGAACGGCGTCCGGAGACAGCTTGGGTCCAGCGGCACCAGACGCACCAACAACGGCGGCGACCGGAGCCAGACGACGCGGAGCGGAGAACGGCTCGTGCTTCTACCACCGCCGTTTTGCAGAGAGAGCGCACAGGTGCGTCCCACCGTGCAATTTTAAACGCCAGGACCGAGGGCCGGTAGCAGCTGCGACTCTCGGCGATGAGAACAGGCTGCTTTACCTGATGGATGCACGCTCGGGGAAACAGTTCCTCGTGGACACGGGCTCGCAGCTGAGCTTCGTCACGCCCACCTACGCGGAACGGCTGTCGCCTTCTAAAGCCCCCTGGGTGTCAGTGTCAGCAGCGAACGGCTCCACAATTAAAACGTTTGGTGAGAGGACCATGCTTCTGTCCTTACAGGGTCGTTCATTTGAGTGGACATTTATTGTAGCAGCAGTCAGTTTCAACATGTTAGGGGCTGATTTTTTGTGCTCACATGGTTTATTGGTTGATCTTGCTAATAGACGTCTGATTAATGCACTGTCTTTTCATTCTATTCCCTGCACAGCTCGGGTGGCCCCGCCAACTGCACATGCCAGCGTCTCAGCCGCGGGTGGTAAGTTTCACACTCTGCTTGCTCAGTTTCCAGCACTCACAGTCCCCACTTTTTCAGCAACGGTGGCCAAACATGGGGTAGAACATTTCATAACAACCACAGGCCCTCCCGTTTTTGCAAAGGCTCGGCGTTTGGACCCAGCTAAACTGGCCATCGCGCGCGAGGAGTTCACTAATCTGGAAAAACTAGGCATCGTTAGACGCTCCAAGAGCGCTTGGGCTTCGCCGTTACACATGGTCCCAAAGGCTGACGGCTCGTGGCGGCCTTGCGGCGATTTCCGCAGGTTGAACAACGTTTCAGCTCATGACCGCTACCCGATTCCGCACATTCAGGATTTTTCTGTTCATTTGGCGGGGGCGCGCATTTTTTCTAAAATAGACTTGGTGCGCGGCTATCACCAGGTTCCAGTGCGCGCGCACGATGTACCCAAAACAGCGGTCATAACTCCTTTCGGCCTTTTTGAGTTCTTGCGCATGCCTTTTGGCCTCAAGGGGGCCGCGCAGACTTTCCAACGCATGATGGATGCAGTTTTACGCGACCTGCCTTTCGTGTTCGTTTATTTGGACGATATTTTGGTAGCCAGCACGTCCGAAGGCGAACATGAAAAACACCTCACAGCAGTTTTCCAGAGGTTGGCAGAGCACGGGTTAATAGTGAACCCAGCGAAATGCCAGTTTGGGGTGGCGCAGATTGATTTTTTGGGACATCGCGTTTCGGCAGAGGGAGCAGTTCCCCTTCCAAATAAAGTGCGTGCCATAACAGATTTTCCGCAACCTCAAACGGTTAAGGCGCTTCAGGAGTTTCTAGGGATGGTTAATTTTTACAACCGTTTCCTCCCAAGCGCAGCACGACTCATGCAGCCATTGTACACCGCGTTAAAAAAACAAAAGCCCGCAAATAAAGTCGAATGGTCTCCGGAGCGGGAGCGCGCTTTTGCCCAGGTCAAATCAGCCCTGGCAAATGCAGTTTTGTTAGCGCACCCAGTTCCAACGGCCCGCATGGCGCTCACCACTGACGCTTCCGATGTAGCGGTGGGGGCGGTAGTTGAACAGTTTGTGGCAGGTACCTGGCAACCCCTCGCGTTTTTCAGCAGGACCTTGCGCGATAGTGAACGGAAATACAGCGCATTTGACAGGGAGCTTTTGGCCCTACACTTGGCCATCCGTCATTTTCAGTTCTGGTTAGAGGGGCGACGTTTCACCGCTTTTGTGGATCATAAACCGCTAACGTTTGCGATGGCCAAAATTTCAGAACCCTGGTCAGGCCGGCAACAAAGGCAACTGGCCGCAATATCGGAGTTTACTACTGATATTCAGCATGTCGCGGGTAAACACAATGTTGTAGCAGACTGCCTCTCGCGTGCAATAGCACCGCCAAGCCCTATAGGGGCAGACTCTGTAGCCATGGCCGCGGGCCCGGGCAGCGACGCGGGAGCGCGCGCAGCCCCGGTCTGTGTTGGGTTAGATTATGCAGCCATGGCTGCGGAGCAGGTTAACGACGCGGACGTGCGCGCGCTCCAGTCTGGACCAACAGGGTTAAGGCTGGAGCACAGGGTGCAACAAAACGGTATGCCCCCGCTAATCTGCGATGTCTCCACGGGACGGCCCCACCCTGTGGTGCCAACCGCGTGGCGTCGCCGTGTTTTTGACTTGGTCCATTCTCTCGCGCACCCGGGGGTGCGCGCATCGATCAAATTGGTGGGGGAGAAATTTGTTTGGCCCGGGTTGCGCAAACAGGTCAAGGAATGGGCAGCAGCCTGCGTAGCGTGTCAGCGAGCTAAAATACACAGACACACTAAGGCCCCGTTAGAACCTTTCCACATCCCCGCTAAGCGTTTTGATCACGTGCATGTTGACCTGGTCGGCCCGCTTCCGTTATCACACGGGCACACACATCTTTTGACAATGGTAGACCGCACCACGCGCTGGCCAGAGGCGATTCCTCTGACATCAACCACAGCGGAAGAAGTTGCGCGAGCATTTTTAGCAGCATGGGTTGCGCGTTTTGGTGTACCGTCGGACATAACGTCCGACAGGGGTCCCCAATTTATTTCCGAGCTATGGTCATCGATGGCCCGCAGCTTGGGGGTGAAGATTCATCGCACCACCGCGTATAACCCCCAGGCCAATGGTTTATGCGAACGCTTTCACAGGTCATTGAAAGCAGCCCTCAGAGCGTCGCTAACGGATACAAATTGGGTAGACAAACTTCCATGGGTGTTATTAGGGTTGCGTTCTGCACCTAAGGAAGATTTGCACGCTTCCCCGGCTGAATTAGTTTTCGCTCAGCCGCTCCGTTTGCCCGGGGAATTTCTTCCTGATAATCCCGCACCTAATGGCCCCCCCGCTCAGCCGTGGCAGAGCGGCTCAGGAACAAACACGCTTCCTGGCCTGGTCCATCACAGTTTCCCACACGTTTTTGTGCCCAAGGCTTTAAAAAATGCAGAGTTTGTTTTTGTTAAACATGACGCCCAGCGTCCAAGTTTGCGGCCGTTTTACGACGGACCGTTTCGAGTGCTGGAGACCGGGCAGAAGCATTTTCTGCTAGATTTAGGGGGCAGAAGGGAGCTGATTTGCATTAACAGGCTCAAACCCGCTTTTGTTCTGGCTGAGGAGGAGGTGCAGCTCGCGAGGCCCCCCCGCCGGGGCAGGCCTCGGAGAAGACATTCTCCAAAGTCTTCACAGAGAGGTGCTAACAGCTTTAATCCACAGGTGCAGAGAGATGTTGCAGAGGCAGCCAAGCCAAGTTGCAGCAGATTCGGCAGAAGATTAAAACCTAGGCAGTTGGTGGATTGATTAGCGATGTATGGAGTGCTTTGTGTTCTCTTTTTGTTATGCCATGCAGATTTTGCCTTACTCGACGTTTGGGGGGGGTAGTGTGGCCGACACACATTGTGGGCTCACGCTGCCACAGAGACAGAACTGAATGTGTATTGTGGAGTGTCACGTCTGCAAGGACTGAGGACTCAAATCTACAGGAGGTAACAAGGAAGTGTGAGATTTGTCTCTTTGTCCCACAGAAGACACCCCGGAGGGTATTCCGGTTCATCAAGAAATGAGAGACAATGGTGAAGCTTCAAAGGGATGCTTTGTAACTGTATGTTGACTGAAGACACCATGTGACTTGAATTCTGATGCTGGAAATGTATAAAAGGGGGTTGAAGTATGATTCTTTCTCTTTCCTGCTTTGAGAATGCTAGGAGCTTGTGTTCTGTCAAATAAAGCTGGTTTATGACTGAAACTCAGCCTCGTTATTTGAGCATGCTCCTACACTGCAACAGTTTAGGACTGACTTATGATTATACTATGCTGTTATGTTTTCACTGAACTCTCTTAGGAGCATGGCTGCTTGAAAGTTTCTTCTGTGGCAACAGCTGTAACACGTAGTATGTCTTAGTAATTACCCTAGACTGTGAATCTTTCTATGTCCTTTCCTAGTTGTTTGGGGGGCCTGTGGTATATATTACTCATATATTCCATACCTACATTTGTTAGAGCATGTGGAAATGTTTGGGACAACATATACAAAGGAATTTCACACCTCTGAAAGGACAAAGGAATCTCACGCCAAGACCAATGACGTCGCCATGGCAACAGACTTGACACCTTCACCCCCTAAGGCGAGGAGAGGTTTTCCCATCACCTCCCAAGACGAAGGGAGGAGTTAACAGGACTAATGGGGGATTAAGATAACGGGGGATTTCAGCTTGTGTTTTGCATGTCTTTGATGTGTGCCTGTATTTAACCAGCGAGCTGGGCAGAATTCTTTCTCTTTGCCTTCTGCCAAGTTCTGCACCAGATGAGACAAGATAGAAGAGTTGTTCATTAAAGACTTGCTTGTTTAATACAAAACCGCCTCATCATTTCCAGCTCTTCTACAGAACCATGAATTCTGCTTTCTTCCAAAAAGTCCTGAAGGAGAATGTCCAGCCATCAGTTCATGAAGCCCTCCAATGTGACTGAATTTAAACAATTCTGCACAGAAGAGTGGGTCAAAATTCCTCAACAGCGATGTAAAATACTCATTACCAGTTGTTAGCACCAATGGTGGCACAACCAGTTATTATGTTTAGCGGCAGTTGGGGGCAATTACTTTTTCACATAGGGCGAGGTAAGTTTGGACAGCTTTTTCCCTTAATAAATGAAATCATCATCTAAAAACTGCATTCTGTGTTTAGTCAGGTTATCTTTGTCTAATATTAAAACTTGTTTGATGATCTGAAACATTTAGGTGTAACAGATATGCAGAAATATAAGAAATCAGGAAGGGGCAAATACTTTTTCACAGCACTGTAGGTGGCAGTGCTAATGCCTGAATGAATTAAAGTGGCACATTGCCAAAAAATCTTTTTTTTTTTCCTGTTGTTAACATGTTTGTAACATGTTTTTGTGACTTACAAGACATATCAAGAGCAAAATCAATCCCAAGTCCCAAGTCTGTGTTTTTCTGCTGTGATTGTCCAGTTAAGCTCTGCCCCAATCCCCCCCCCCCCCCAAAAAAAGTGACTTTGGACAGAATGTTTCTAGCTATGTAAGCATTTGTGCTTAGCCTGATTGGTTATGATATTAACCAAACAGGCTAAGAACTGGGTATGGCTAAACACCAGAGTTCACTCCCCCAGGGGAAGAGGAAGGAGCTGACATGGCTCCGCAGATGGAGGCTCATGGTCTGCCTACCACTGACCACGCTGATAGTCAGTGTCCCTTCCTGGGGATGACGTGAAACTGACCGTGGCAGCCCGTGGTTTTCCACTGCTGGTGCTACTGTATTCCGGAACCCCGTAGTGCACGTGGGGTGCGGTCAGCTTGGAGACTGGAGTCCACCGGCTGCTGCGCCTGTACGTGCAGGGTCCCGGAGGCACCCACGGAGGAATGGGAGGCACACGGTCGGAATGCCGAACCAGAGAGAGATGTCTGCTCTTAGTGCCAAGACCGCCACCTGTCCGTTTTGCATTCATTTGACTCCGTTCAGTGAAGTGGTTTTCAGGTGGGACACAAAACCCCCTGGGTGCTTCATTCCATCCCCACCAGGGAGGACAAAGGAGGAGACATTAAATCCCCTGCTTCCTCCGGCGGAGGGAGGCGAGCTTGGTAACCAGGGCACAACAGCTGGGGCAAGGCCGCACGCGCTGCGCTGAGGTTGTGGTTTCATGGCGACGGGACGGTGCACCGAGCCGCTGGCCCCCAGTGAGCTTCCCGGCAGGCACCCATCAGCCCCCAGGTGGGATCGCCGAGAGCCAGCTCATTTTGGCGGGGGGTCGGCGGCATGTACATGTAGGCTGAATCACTCTGATGTTTTGACTAGCCGTTGTTTAACCATTGTTTAGTGAGGCAGTCTTTGGTGTTCTCAGGTCAGAGGACAATGGAGGGCTGGCCTTGCAGCATCTGCTCATGGTGGATGGGAGTATGGTTGGGGCTAATTAGAATATTCATAGATCTGTGCATACTTAAGTAGGTGGAAGATGTAAAACAGTCCCTCCAAGATTTCACGGGATGTTTTTATGATTGTTGCAGCCCAAAAAGCCTGAATTTGTGGGAGCTTTTTCAGAAAAGTTGCGCTAAAAGTTGCAATGTTTTGAGAGGTTTTTTTGCGCTAAAAGTTGTGGGGAGAATTAGAAATTTTAAAGCAGATGGTTTTTTTTCCATAGTTTACTGCAATGATATTCGATAATTCCACAAGAAAAGCACAGGATTGTCAAAAATTTCCTATTAAAGAAGACATCTCTGTTGTCATTCAGTCAATCATGTCCAGTAGAATGAAATTATGTTTCTCTTATCTACAATGTTAATCACATCTAGAATCAGAGGGGTTGCTGCCATGCAAGGCACCGCCAAAAAAAAAAAAAAACTTCTCCCATTCTATTACACTGAGCACCAAGCTAGAAGGTGGGAAGTACCATTTTTATATGGTTTTTGGTATGACCCAGCCAGGACTTGAACCCCCAGCCTCCCAGTTGTGGGGCAGTTGCTCTATCAACTAGGCCACACTGATTTGTAAATTAGGCTGCATGTCCACCAAATGCGTTTTTTGTCGCCTGACTGCCCTGAGCTTTTTTTTTCAGCGTTTGTACACTGCGATCTGGGGGAAAAAAGTCTGTGCCCTGTATCCCTGCAACAGCTTGTCACTCTCAGCTTATCACTCCCGCTTTTCCTATTGTCAGACTTTCTACAGATTTTTTTTTTATTTTTTATTTAAGTTTTTGTAAAGGGTATACAGGTCGTTACAGCAATGCAATGTTTACATTTTCATCACATGTTCCCTTATTTTCTGATATCTGACAACATTGGAAGACTAATTCTTACAACACCCCTTTTTTTTTTTAAAGTGAAAGAAAAAGTGAAATTAAAGAGAAAAAAAACAAAAAACAAAAAAACCCCAAACAAACCAGCAAAAAACAAATAAAAAGAAAAAGTAAGTAAATAAAGATAAAAGAGCATCTGAGTAGCGTTGGAACAAAGAGCGGAACCATTATTGAAATGGTATTTGTCAAAGATTAGATCTAATGGAAGACACATATGCGATCCAGGGTTGCCAAAAGTTCATGAACCCATCCATGTCCTGTCTCAGTGCGAATGTCAACTTTTCCATCGAATAAATGTCTTGGATCACGTTAGTCCAATCTTCAGGTGTAGGACAGTCCTTCAACATCCATTTTTTAGTTAGAGCTTTTTTGCTTGCCAATATTAAAACATTGAATAAGTATTTTTCTCCTCGTTTTTCCAGTGAGTCCGGTAGTAAACCCAAATACAAAGTTACAAAAGAAAAGGGAACTGTTATTTTGAATATTTTCCCCAATATTGTCTGTACATTGGTCCAATATTGGTGGATAACTGGGCATGACCAAAACACATGAAAATGATTTGCAGTCTTTTCACCACACAAGCGCCAACAGTTCAATCCCTTATGGGTAAATTTGTTTTGTGCAGGTGTTCTGAAAAATCTTACCAAGTTTTTCCATCCAAATTCTCTCCACTGCAGGGATGAGGTACTTTTCCATTGCTGTTTATTTAGCTTTTCCCATATTTCCAGTTGTAAAGTGAAATTCCCCTCTTTTTCCCATCTCTCTTTTATATAAGATGTGTTGTCTCCTTTTAAGTCTTGAAGACCTTGGTATATTTTAAAAATGTATCTGATCCCTGGGATCCCTTTATATGCCATTAAGAAGACCTTCAGAACACCTGACTGGGCCCTTTCCAAAACCTCCTTTTTAAGTATATTGTTTATGTGGTGTCTAAGCTGGAAGAACCTGTAAAGGTCTTGATTTATTAGGCCTTGTTTTTTCAAATCTTCAAAACTTCTTAAGATTTGCCCTTTAAAAAAATCGTAATATTTTATCAGCCCTTTCTCCTTCCACTTTTTAAATCTGGTGTCTGTTTTATTAGGAGTAAAGTCCTGATCATAGGCAATCCATTGCAGAAGTCGATAGGGCTCTTTAGTTTGATTCTCTCTGACTATCTTAAACCAAATTTTTAGCGGGGTCTCTATCCATGGGTTAGTGTTATTCAAAAGCTTAGGTAAGGCATTGTTCCCTATTATCGCCTGTAGGGGGATGTCACTTGTTATTTGGCATTCGATCTCCTTCCATTGTGCAGTGTAGACTGGGTTACATATCTCTACTAAAGTTTTAATTTGTGCGGCTTTAAAGTAGTCCCTGATATTTGGCAGCGCGAGCCCACCTTTGTCTTTGTTTAGCTGTAGGGTTCTATATCTGATTCTAGGTCTCTTGCCCTGCCATATGAATCTTGAGATCCTTCTGTCCAGTTCTTGCCATGTTTTTTTGGGAGGTTCTACCAGTATTGTTTGGAAAAGGTATAGAAGACGTGGAAGTATATTCATTTTGACTGCTTCAATTCTTTGTGCAGTACCCAAGAATGGTATCATATTCCATCTTGCTAGGTCAGATTTTATTTTTGTCACCAGTGGATCATAGTTTAGTGATATAATTTTGTTGAGTTGTTTCGGGATATTGACCCCCAGATATTTCATAGATTCCGACTCCCATTTAGTTTTGAGTTTGCTTAGTGAATAATGATTTGGGTCATAGTTGAATGTTAAAACTTGGGTTTTATGCATGTTTAATTTGTACCCCGATAAATCTCCATACTCTGAAAAAACTGAGGTTAGTTCTGGTAAAGAAGTGTCCGGCTGCCCTAGGTATATTAAAATGTCATCAGCAAAGAGTGCTATTTTATGTTCCTTCTGACCAAGTGTAATACCTTGAATTTTTTGGTTTTGTCTTATCCGTTGGCTCAGAGGTTCTATGAAGATTGCAAAGAGCAGTGGAGACAGGGGGCAGCCCTGACGACATCCTCTTTCCAGTTCAAAAGATGATGATAAATTACCGTTAATCCTTATTTTAGCTGTTGGTTTTTTATATAATGCCTGTATAGTTCTAATGAAGTTGTTATGAAAATTGAAACTGGATAAGATTCTATATAGAAAAGACCAGTCAACCGAATCGAATGCTTTTTCAGCATCTAATCCCAATATGACTGCATTTAAGTTATATTTTTTTATATGATGAATTATGTGTAAAGTGCGTCGAATGTTGTCTTGTGTCTGTCTTTGTCTTATAAAACCTGTTTGGTCTAAATGAATTAGGTCTGTCAGTATATTTTCTAACCTTTTGGCAAGGATAATGGTAAAAAGCTTATAGTCCTGATTTAGTACACTGATTGGTCTGTAGTTGGAGCACTCTAGTTTATCCTTTTCAGGTTTAGGTATAACTGCAATGACCCCTTCTCTCCAGGAGGGGGGGGGGATTTCCCCTGTGTGGAGGACATAATTAAATGTTTTCAGGAGGAGAGGAGATAGTTGCTGTTTAAAGGTTTTGTACCACTCTGCTGTATAGCCATCTGCTCCTGGGGATTTGTTAGCTTTAAGTTTCATAATTGCTTTTTCCAATTCTTTAGGATGTATTTCTGACAGTAGTGTTTTATTTTGTGACTCCGTAAGTTGGGGAAGGTTTAATGTGCTTAGGAATGCCTCGGATGCGTTTTTATGTTTTTTGTGGGAGTATAAGTTCTTATAGTAATTCTCGAAGCTTTTAAGAATATCCTGAATTCTGAATTTTATTTCCTTTGATACTGGGTCTCTGATTTTGTAGATTGCTCTTTCTGTTTGATGTCTCCTCAATTTATAGGCTAGCAATTTTGCCGATTTACTGCCTGCTTCATAGTATTTTTGTTTCAAAAATGTAAGTTTCTTCTGGATTTCTATTGTGTAGATCTCATTTATTTGGTTTTTAATTTCCTTAATCTTGAGCGAGTCAGTAGAATGAGTGTTGCCTTTGTGTTCTTTTTCTAGGTTCCTAAGTTCTGACTCTAATGTGGATAGTTTTTCTTGTCTTAGTTTCTTTTGGGTTGCCAGTTTTGCAATAATCTTTCCTCTTATTACAGCTTTGCATGCATCCCACAGTATTAAAGGGGATACTTCTCCATTATCGTTATCTTCCAAATATCTGAGAATATCTGAATCCAATTCATCTTTCAATGGTCCTTTCAGGACATTTGAATTTAACCTCCAAGAAAATGTATTATTTGTGTATTTTTGGATATTTAAGTCCATGTAGATCGGACTGTGGTCAGAGAGATCCATCAGTCCTATTTTACATGTTTTTACTCTTCCAATGTCTCTATTAAACATAAAAAAATAGTCAATCCTTGAGTAAGATGAATGTGGAGTTGAGTAAAATGTATAGTCTTTTACACTGGGGTTGAGTTCCCTCCACACGTCACAGATTCCCATTTCTTTTAGTAGCATCCGAGTCTTCCTGTTTTGGGTGTTATTTTGATGTGGAGAATTACCAGAAGCATCCCAGTATGGATTCAGTCTAAGATTGAAGTCCCCACCACATATCACTAAACCTTGAGATTTAGTTATCATTAGGTCGAGTACATTTTTATAAAATTTCCAGTTAGCCCCTGGGGGAGCATACACATTCAGCAGGGTGATATCTTCTCCCTCTAGCCGCCCAGTTACCAAACTGTATCTCCCTTCTTTATCTTTGTGTTCTGATTTTTTTTCAAATGTAATTTTGGTTGATATCAATGTCGCTACTCCCCTCCTCCTCCCTGATTTATATGAAGATGAAGAGATCATTTTAAACCCTTGTCTACTGAGTTTATTGTGTTCCACGTCTGTTAGGTGGGTTTCTTGTAAAAATATTATTCCTGCTTTGCCTTTTTTCATTTTGCCTAGAATCTTGGATCTTTTAACTGGATTCAGGATTCCTTTTACATTATATGAAATTATTTTGGTTACACCCTGTTTCTCCATTGTGTTGTTTTGTTTAGTATAACTGTGTGGTGGCCCTCATTTGTGCTACTCAGAAACTGAAAGAACATTAAAAACAAGAAAAACATTAAGAACATAGTGTATAAAACTTTAAAACAAAAAGCTGTCAGAAGAACTTCCTGAGCTGAGGTCTTTTTAAAGACCCTGTAAGAGCCTTGATGGAGTGAAGGCCCTGAGGGAAATTCCTCAAACTCTGTTACGTGTTGAGGGCCCTCTCTTACCCCCCTAAGCTGCCCCATGCTTTTAACGTGAGTTTCAGAACCCAATCCAAACTTGTAATGATTTTTTTTTTTCCTTTTATGCCTAAACCCTGTGAAATTGTGTGCACCCTCCCACCCCCATCACATCAAACATTCACGCAAAAACAGTATTTGTTAGTATGAGGAGAACATGTGGATTATTGTCACTTTTCTATTTTAACAAGTTTTTTTTTTTTTTTTTTTTTTATTACAAAGACTTATTTGTTTCAAATATTATGACTGTTCCATGAAATGTTTTACCACATGATGAATACGCATCTCCTTTAATGTTTGTTACCTTGTATGAGGGGGGTTGGATGTGCGGATTGATTCAAGAGAAAAAAAAAAAGGTCGCTATTCCAACCTGAAAACGGATAGTTTATCCGCGACGCTCTGGCGCTGGGTTTCCCGCTGCTGGTCCGTGGATTTTGAAGGTCTTTGTGTTGTCCATGTTTGCGCTTTGATCTTCTCACTCGGGTCTGCTGCGGGTTTAAATACCGTTACCAGGAGCCCTCTTTTCGCCATGTCAGCTGTTGCTTCTTCCGCCGAATTATAGAGACACGTTTCATCGCCGTAGAAGACCCTTAACTTTGCAGGAAATGGAGTCTGAAAGCGCAATTTCTTCTCTCTTAACACCTTTTTCGCGTCATTGTATTCCCTGCGCTTTTTAAGGACCTCCGGGGCGTAATCGTGTTCCACGTAGACTTTTCTCTCCTGGTGCATAAATCCTTTTTTCTGCCAGGCCAGTCTTACAACCTCTTGTTTTATTTTGAAATTGGAAAATCTTACCAACACCGAACGTGGGGACGCTTCCGCCGCTGGCCTAGCGGCTAATGAACGATGTGCCTTTTCTATCTTCAAGTCGGTGGTTTGTGGAATATCCAATTTCTCTCTTAGTAAGGATTCCACGCATTCTGCCATTGAGTTAAAACCGTTTTCGGCTCCTTCTATCAGACCATGAATTCTTATGTTGTCTCTTCTTTGTCTTCCTTCTTGGTCGGTTAGCTTAGCCTCTATAGATGCTTGTCTTTTGCGTAGGTCCAGCACAGAATCTTCGAGCACTTTTATTCGTTCCTCTTTTTCCAAGATTCAGTTCTCGGCCTGGTCCACTCTGCTGTTTGTCCTTTTCAATTCTTCTCTGAATTCCCGAAATTCGGCCGTAACTTCTCGGCGAAATCGTCGTAGCTCCTCAAATAGTGATTTCAGGCTAACCTTTTTGTTAGCTATCACCAGTTCCTCGTCTTCTGAACGGAGATCTTCCAGTTCAGATTCTCCGGCCGATACATGTCCTGGCCTGGAGAATTTCAGTTTCTTCTGTTTTCCTTTAGACATGATGATTTTGTCTTTTGATTTTCACTCCTCCAAAAATCCGTTAAGTTTGATTTTCAAGGTGTTATCCTGGATTGGGTCTGAGAGCTTCAGTGTTAAGCTGCAGTCGCCATGGCGTCCAGACCGGAAGTCTCTACAGATTTTTTAATAGCAGTCTCTAAATAACAATGGACAGGAAACATTTTCTAGCAGCTCTGGATGTAAAATATGATGACACGGAAAGCAGGAGTCCGAGTACAGACTAGTACTAGTGTCCTATGTTCCACCCACGCAGCAGTTCTGATTGGCTGCTTAAGGTCTGACATTGACAGTCTCAGCTGCAGTCTCTGAAAAGTTGAACGTTTTTCCAACTCTGAGCGCTCTGAGTGCCGCAACAAAAAACAGCCACCGCTGAGAGTGTTTCAGCGCCTTGGGTGCTCAGCGCTGTAAATGCTGGACTACATAGAGAATGAACGGAACATAGCCGCCGAGAGCTGAAAAAATGCGTTTGGTGGACACGCAGCCTTAAGCAGAAACTTCTGCTATACAGAAAAACTGTTTTGTGCAACTGCAAATACAGACTTTTAACACAATATTCATTACAACAGCTACATTGCATTGAATGCATGTTAAAGAATAGAGATTTGGAAATTATTGTCAGCACCTTCATTTGAAAACTCCCCAACCGCAGCTGTCCTCACCCACTTGGTACTGAGCGTGGAGAAAAAAAGAAATAATTGTGGGAACGTTGCAGTGATTGGACAAAGTCGCAAGGTTGCACAATAGTTGCGCTGATTGGCTGATTTCGCATGAATTGACTGTTATGTCCATAAAGCGTGGTACAATAATGAGGCGAGTGGTGAACCAAACAGGACTTTACTATGGAGCTCACAGTATACAGACTGATGCTCCCGCTAGGCAGAAAGGTGGTCGAAAGAGGCCGTGCCTCTTCCTCATCGGCCCTTTATACCCCGGGTGGTGGCGGAACTGGAAAGGTGGAGCCGCCAGCCATAACCACAGTAATACATGGTATTAATATTAATAAACAACATCACACTGATGCGATCGCAACATCGCAAAATCCTGGAGGGACTGGTAAAAGCTCTTTTCATTCAGTTCTAAGTCAATGAAAAATTTTTGTGGGTAAAAAGCCACAATATACTATTTAGGGAAATACACATTCATTTTTGAAGTGGTTTTAGGCCATTGGAATGCGTCTTTAAGATCAAAAAGTGCTGACATTGCACCAAAGTTTCAGTTTAATTTGACTGTAGCAAAGTTGGTTGTGCAAATTTTAAGAATGATGAACCCTCAACTTAACCCATAAGAACCCAGACCCTCATAATTTTCCTTGAAGGGGAAAGGGGTCTGGGTTCTTATGGGTTAAAGAAGACATTAATGTGTGTCTGAATCTACAAGGACCAACTGCCTTTCTTAACTGTGATGAAGTATTACTTTTCAGTGCAAAATAACTGACGGGTAACGACTGAATTGCGCCCTCTGCAGGCGAAAGAATATAAGTGCTACTCAGTCTGCGCTGCGGTTTAGAGGGGAGATAACGGTCTGAAAGTTGAGTTTTTGTTTAGATGTTCACTGTTCGTTTTTGGTGTCATCAAGTGTGTGTGTGTTCAGATTCTTTTAAGTATAGCTAATATTTATTGACATATGTTTCTGTTTAAATATTGTAGTATAATTTCAATCCACCTTATTCCGAGGTCCCATGAGGCCTTGCGTGAATTATGGGTGCAACTTCCAGTACTAGTTTAGAACGTATGGTTGTCACTGAAACTGGACACTTTTCCTTGTTAAAAAAACAATGACTTCAGCATCAGAAATGCGGGAACACGGCCTTTTGCACCTCAAAAACAGTAATATAATCATACCACTTCCCACCACTATCTAGGGATAGGAAGATGACCTTAAAAAGTGGCCTGGCAGACAGTAGCTCTGTTTGTTAGCACCGCTGCAAAGACGCTAATGCTGTAAACAAATAAATAAAAGTTCTGAAATATAGCAATGTCTCCACCGCAATAAAGTTGGCTGTATTCTGTTCAAATATGTTGGACATAAATCAAATTTACCTCAGAGCAGACACAGAATCTAGTCAGAGCCACAAAAAACCACAACACCATGCTTGGGTGTTTTAATGTCGGGGTAAATACAGACAACTGCAGCTGTTTGTTCTACCTCGAAATTAAAATGGTCATGCTGCTGTCATGCCGTGAATGCTTGTTATTTAACTTAACACATACAGACATTTTTTGACAATTGTTCAGAATTTTATTGACCTATATTTTGTGATAATTTAAAAATTAATGCATGCTGAAGTCCATCTCATTCCAAGGCAGAGCAACAAATGCAAAAAAACCTCAAAAACTGTTTATCTTTCTTAAATCATTAAGTCTTAGGGAGCAAACTGTTACTATTTTTTATTTATTATTTTACTTCATGCAGCCTTCATTCTGGTGACATATATAACACATAAATGTCAGATCTGTGACATTCATACGAGTGAAAACATACCTGGTGTGCTCTTGTGTCTGTCCTGTCTGTACCACCGATCACCCCAACAGTCCTTTTTCGTTTTCAGTGCATGATCTACGCATTGCCGGTGAGAAAACTTCATTTATACAGTCTATGGCACAACCATGAACACCAGTAACAAGTACCAGAACTACACCAAAACATTAAAAAAAAATACAAAAAACTACAAGTGCTGAAATTAGCTGCCACTTGAGTGCAAAACACGTATGTGGACTATACATTAAAATGAATTTGAAAAACTTTTAAAAACGCTATTTTAAGTGCCCCTGCTACTCCACTCTTGCTGGCTGATTTAACACTCGTCGGCCTCCGTCGGTCTATGATGACCATGGAAGAGAATCCTAAACGTCTACTCTGCTGGGACAGCACTGCCTGTGGCTGAACAGGCCGATGCGCGAATGGCAGTCCCTGTCACACAGGTCGCACTTGTGGGTGGTCTCCGTGCTGCTGGGTCTGTGGCGGTTCTTCCTGCGGGTCCTTTTTTCATCTGCTGCAGCAGTCAGTCTCTCTTCACCCGCCTTGAGCTGTCTGGTCAGGGTGCCTCTCCATTTGGAGCGGTCCGTTGCAAGGTCCTCCCAGCGCTCTGTGTTGATCTCCAGGGCCTTCATGTCTCTCTTGCAGACGTCTCTAAAGCGCAGCTGTGGGCAGCCAACGTCTCTCCTGCCAGTCGCCAGTTCTCCGCAGAGGACGTCTTTGGGGATTCTGCCATCCTCCATATGGTGAACGTGGCCTAGCCAGCGGAGCCTGCGCTGCCTGAGTAGAGTGAACATGGAGGGAAGGCTGGCGCGGGACAGAACTTCTGTGTTGGGCACTTTGTCCTGCCAGGATATGTCTGGGATGTGGCGAATGCAGCGCAAGTGGAAGGAGTTCAGTCTCTTTTCCTGCCGGGCGTATGTTGTCCACGTCTCACTCTCATAGAGCAGTGTGCTGATGACGCAGGTGTTGTACACTGCCATCTTCGTCTTGACAGAGAGTTTGGGATTCTCCCACACTCGTGTGGTGAGGCGAGCGAGTGTGGAGGCTGATTTTCCATTCCTCTTGTTGATCTCTGTATCAAGGGAGAGGTTGTTGCTGATCGTGGACCCCAGGTACGTGAACTGATTCATGACCTCCAGCTCGTAGTCGTCGATGGTGATGGTTGGTGGTGCTTCCGTGCCTTTCGCCAAGACGTTAGTCTTCTTCAGGCTGATGGTAAGCCCGAAGTCCTTGCATGCCTGGGAGAAGCGGTCCATCAGGGTCTGAAGCTCCTGCTGTGTGTGAGTTGCGACTGCAGCGTCATCTGCGAACAGCATGTCTCTGGTTAGAGCCTCGCGTACTTTGGTTCTGGCTTTCAGGCGGGCGAGGTTGAAAAGCCTGCCGTCAGATCTTGTGTGCAGGTAGATTCCCTCTGTTGCTGTGCTGAAGGCATGCCTTAGGAGCATAGCAAAGAAAATCCCAAAGAGGGTTGGCGCAAGTACACAGCTCTGTTTCACTCCGCTGTGTATGTTGAATGGCTCTGAGACGTTGCCGTCGTGCTGCACTATCCCCTGCATGTTGGTGTGAAATGATTCGATGAGGCTTTGCAACTTTGGTGGGCATCCTATCTTTGGCAGGATCTTGAAAAGGCCCTCTCTGCTGACCAGATCGAACGCTTTGGTGAGGTCGATGAAGGCGACGTACAGGGGCATGTTCTGTTCTCTGCATTTCTCCTGAAGTTGGCGGATGGAGAATATCATGTCTACCGTCGATCGCTCAGCGCAGAAGCCACGCTGAGACTCGGGGTAGACACGTTTGGCAAGCTTCTGTAGACGAACGAGAACAACTCGTGCATAGACTTTGCCAACAATGCTGAGGAGGGAGATGCCCCTGTAGTTGTTGCAGTCGCTTCTCTCCCCTTTGTTTTTGTAGAGGGTGATGATCTTGGCGTCCCTCATGTCCTGTGGTATGGCCCCTTCCTTCCAGCACTGGCAGAGGACGTCATGCAACGGCAGCAGTAGGGCGGTCTTGCAGTGCTTGATCAGGTCGGGGGGTATGCTGTCGTTGCCGGGTGCCTTGCCAGCGGCCAAGCTATCAATGGCCTATCAATGGCCTTGCTGAGTTCGTCGATGGTTGGCTCGGCGTCAAGCTCGTCCATGGATGGCAGGCAGTCAATGGCATCAAGGGCTGACGGTGTCACGGTGTTCTGTCTGGAGTAGAGGTTGGAGTAGTGTTCCACCCATCTTTCCATCTGCTTGTTCTTTTCTGTGATCATCTCCCCAGTGGAGGATTTGAGGGGGGCTGTCTTGCTCTGAGCCGGACCAAGTGCTTTCTTGATGCCATCGTACATACCACGGATGTTCCCTGTTATGGCAGCGGTTTGAATGTCTTGGCTGAGCTGAGTCCAGTACTCGTCGGCACAGCGCTGAGCAGTCTGCTGAACTTTGCTTCTCGCAGCCCTGAAAATCTGGAGATTCTTCTCGTTTGGGTACTTCTTGTACTCAGCAAGTGCTGAGCGCTTGGCTTCAATGACGGGGGTCATTTCAGTCAACTTGGCATCAAACCAGTCCTGTGACTTCGAGGTCTTCCTCCCAAAGGTAGCCAAGGCTGTGTGGTGGATGGTGTTTCGCAGCTCTTCCCACTTCTGCTTTGCAGATCCTGACAGTTGTTGCGAGATTCTCGTAGAACTCGTCTTTTGCCTCTGGTGTGGCTGTCAGTGTTGGGGCATACACACTGACGAGGGTGACTGGGCCTTGAGTGGTGCTAAGGCAGAGGGTGAGGAGTCGTGCAGAGCCATTGCTGCCCGGTTCCACCATCTTCAGCAAGGTGTTCTTCACTGCGAAGCCCACTCCGTGTTCCCTGTGTTCGTCACTGCCTTTTCCCTGCCAGTAGAGCGTGTAGTCCTTCTCTCTCAGTGTGCCTGCGTCAGCCAACCGTGTTTCCTGGAGAGTGGCGATATCCACTCCCAGTCTCTTCAGCTCATTATTGATGATGGCAGTCTTCCTGGTGTCGTTGATGTCCTTTAGGTTAGCAGCGAGTCCTGTCATCATAGTGCGGATGTTCCAAGTTCCCAGTTTTAGAGTTGGTCTCTTTTGTTTTTTTGTCTTGCCTGGTGCGAAGGTTCTCAGCCTGCTGTTCGGACTTCTCCTCCCCATGCACCCAATGAGGAAAGCAAGCTGTGGCGGGACAACACCTTATTGGCTGGGGGCTGCCCAGCTTGAGGCGGGCGGTAGCTGTCCAGTGAGATCCGATGATCCCTCCCACCGTCGGGAACAACCCCTGGCGCCGCGCTCTATGCCAATTGAGCAGTGGCTTATAACCGGTAACTGTCATTCCCCGTGTTTTGTCTACGCCAAAGGCGAAGCTGGAGTGTCCTCTCCAGTGATCCAGTGTTCTACCTTCCAGTGTTGGGCGTTGGTAGGATTCAAGCCTGGGCAGGAAGATATGGAGGACAAGATGTTGCCCATGCAGCATGTCCCCCCTCTCCACGTCACTGATGAATCCAAACGAACAGCAGGGCTGCTACAGTTTGACACCAGCGCCGTCGCAGGAGCTGCCAGAACGATGTTGAGCACAACAGAGAACTGCCTTAGGGGCTCCGACTCCGGATTTTTCCTCAGGGTTGACTCCCGAAGCCTTTCCCATGACCGGGTGTGCCGCAAGGCAGCGGAGGTTTGAAATCAGGGTTTACCTTCCCTTAGATGGGCTACCTTCCCAGGTTGACAAGCCACCATCTACCCGAAGCATCTGGTTTTAAGGCGCCAGAGAGCCGCCCTCGCCCCTTCTCCTATTAATAAAAGCAGTTCCGCCGGGCTTAGAGACTAAACCACACGGGCAGGCTAGGAGTTGGACTTAGTTGTCAGAGGCTTTTCGAGACGCATGCCATAAGGAGCATTTTATGAGCACTGGGAGCTTAACCCCAGTGCCGCTTCTGGCTATGACAACCTTGGAACCGATTTAACACTACTTCAGCCGAAACCGGAAGTTCCGCCCATAATCGTTCCTACGGCGGCACCCCCAGGAATGAGGTGAACAGATTTAATGTAATATTTTTCTACTGTTGTTGCGCAGTAATTGTATTCCCAGATAGCAGTTAGTCACATAACCGTTACTTTATTTCACACTGATAAATTAGCTTGTTACCTCCGCTAGGCCGCAGGCCGCAGGAGGTTATGTTTTTGCCGGGGTTTGTCTGTCTGTCTGTTTGTCTGTCTGTCTGTCTGTTGGTTAGCAAGATAACTCAAAAAGTTTTGGACGGATTTCGATGAAACTTTCAGGCGTTGTTGGAAATGGAACAAGGAAGAACTGATTAAATTTTGGGGATGATCCGGATCACTGTCTGGACACAGGAATTTTTTAAAGGATTCTTTAACATTGTGAGATACGGCCATTTTCAACATGTGTGCAGGCGCAATGGAGGGCGCTGGTCGTCGTGTCTGACGAACACAAACTCCGCGTTCTTCAAAGTTTTAGGCACAAAAGCACGCGGAAAACAGTGGTGGGCTGGACCCAGCAGCGTGCCTGTGTTTGCGCTACGCTGCAAAAGCTGAGACGGGCAGCTGTCCGGCGCGGGATTATTTGGCAGAAATTCCCCGGGCAGCCATAGGGGCTGCACAAAAACAAGCTCTCTGCCGGGGAAGCTTCCAAATCCTCTTTTGCCGCGGAGCGCAACCCCAATATAAAACCCACGGCAACCTGTCTACCCAATTTGCATCCGTCAGTGAAGCCCTGAGTGCTGCTTTCAGTGATCTATGAAAACGCTCGCATAACCCATTGGCCTGTGGGTTGTACGCGGTTGTGCGATCAATTGCAACGCCCGCAGCCTGGGAGCTTGGAGATGGAGGAGATGGACACAACAGCAACACTTGAGTTTATTACCTCCGCCAAGGAGGTAATGCTTTTACTACTGAACCACTAATCCTATCATTGTGAATCCAGTTGCTAGTTATATGTTTTCATGGTCAAGGAATCTGAAAACGTACACACAAACACTGTATGGGGGGGGAACTGTGGCGCTTGGCGGAGGTCTGCGCTCTCCGAGTGCTTTTCTAGTATTTTACTGTAATTTAGATATGTTTATTAGAGTTCAGACCTGATTGTTGACCTTGATAGTTTTATGCTGGTATTCGCTGGTATTTGATATATTTGATTATTATAAGTGATAGAAAATTGATTGAATATTTTTACTGTATAATTGTATATTCATAAGTAGGTTAATTTCTTTTGGGTTATTTCTTTGTATTAGCAGAACCACACACATGCAGTATACTGAACATAAATTCCAAGAAGAACTATTCTTTAAATCTCCAAATTACATCTTAGTTTCTGGGTAATGCATTCTGACCAATACCCCACAGTGGACACAGTTTTGAAGATCAGCTAACTTAATACCAGTGTTGAGAGTAACGCGTTACTGTAACGCCACCACTTTTGCAGTAACGTGCTGTGTAACAAAATTACTGTTTAAAAATTCAGTAATGCGTTACAGTTACTGAAATTTGATCAGATGTGTTACTCGCGTTACTCGTTTTATTAATATGGATAGATATTTTAGCACAAATAAACTGACCCTATCATAGCTGGCGCAGCTGTCAGTCTCCTCTGCGGGTTGGTTTCCTGTCCTGCCCCAGTTCACGCAGCAGCCCGGTAGGAAGAAATGCCGTGGCAGTGGTGACTTCTCATATCGAGCTCTGATCACCTGCTGTCTGAGCGGTGAGTAGCCTCCAACAACTCCTACCTCTGTAGTTAAACATGAGTATTTTTTGAGCAAGAAGCTCGCATTTAATGTCTGCATTAAATGCATCTAAAGTTTTCTTACGCATAGAGAAAAAGTGACTGTGACTTGTTGCAGTAAAGAACAGCTTCTTGTTAAATGGTGAACTTTCATTTATCTGTGCTTTCTGTTTTATTTTATCTCATTCATTTACATGCTGTTGTGATATGCAAGTATTTCATAGAAGTAAATCCTCTAAATATGCGTTTTTAATGGGCTGGTCCAGGGGTGTCAAACATGTAGCTCGTGGGCCAAAAATGGACCACCAGGGGGTCCAAAATTTTCTCTGTGAATTCACAGCTTTATTTCTAGTAAATTTCTGACTTTCTACTGATTGCAATAGTTTATGTAAATCTGAGACATTTTTTCTCTGTAAGATGAGACTTTTTTCTCATCAGTTTTCTTCTTCTTTTTTCTGATGAGAACAAGGGGCCCTTGATCTTGCTATGTGTGCAAGATGATTTAAGTATGCATTTAAAAGTAATGTGAAAGTTACTTTTCCAAGTAACTAGTTACTTTAATCATGCAGTAACTCAAAAGTAACTCAGTTACTTTTGAAAAGAACTAACTAGTGGCCACTGGAGTGGTGGCTCAGTTGGTAGAGCACCCGCCCCACACCCGGGAGGCAGGGGTTCAAATCCCGGCCGGGTCATGCCGAAGACCATATAAAAGTGGAACTTTCTGCCATCCAGCTTGGTGCTCAGCAATAATGGAATGGAGGAGGGAAATCTGTGGCGGCGCCTTGCATGGCAGCGGCCCTCTGATTTTGCACTGGGGTGTGTGTGATTAACACAGTAGATAGGTAAAGCACAATCTCGTTCTACTGTACATGATTGGTTGTACGGTTGCATGACAATAAGGGTGATTTAATTTAGTAACTAGTTACTATTTTTAGTAACTTGCCCAACACTGCTTAATGCAGTCCTTTCAGTCATCTTTAACGTTAACATTTTTGACGATTTTAGTAAATTGGCATAAACAGGATCAGTTCGCCAAGGTCTCCGCCTTTGACCGCCACCTAATCCACATAGCACCGGACCCCCATGATCCCTCCTGCAGGTGGTGAGCCCACTGGAGGGCAGACCCATGTAACTCCTTCGGGCTGAGCCCGGCCGGGTCCCATGGGTGGAAACCCGGCCACCAGACGCTAGCCATCAAGCCCCTCCCCCAGGCCTGGCTCCAGGATGAGGCCCCGGTAACCCCATACTGGGCGGGGTACACTGAACCCTTGATCTAGACTTTATCATGAGAGTCTGTTGGATCGTTCTTAGTCTGGCCCTTCACCCAGGACCAGTTTGTCTTGGGTGACCCTATCAGAGGCAAATTGCCCCGGACAACATAGCTCCTGGGATCACTGGGGCACGCAAACCCCCACCACGATAAGATAACGATCCATGAGGGGAGGAGTGGAGGAGTTTAAGTATCTTGGGGTCTTATTCACGAGTGAAGGGAAAATGGAGCGAGAGATTGACAGACGGATCGGAGCAGCATCTGCAGTGATGCAGACGTTGTACCGGTCTGTTGTGGTGAAGAGGGAGCTGAGTTCTAAGGCAAAGTTGTCGATTTACCAGTCAATCTACGTTCCTACTCTCACCTATGGTCACGAGCTTTGGGTAATGACCGAAAGAACAAGATCGCGGATACAAGCGGCTGAAATGAGCTTTCTCCGCAGGATTGCTGGACTCACCCTCAGAGATAGGGTGAGGAGCTCAGTCATCTGGGAGAGGCTCAGAGTAGAACCGCTGCTCCTCCACATTGAAAGGAGTCAGTTGAGGTGGTATGGGCATCTGATTAGGATGCCTCCTGGACGCCTCCCACTTGAGGTGTTTCGGGCACGTCCCATTGGGAGGAGACCCCGGGGCAGACCCAGGACTCGGTGGAGAGACTATGTCTCCCAGCTTGTCTGGGAACGCCTTGGTATCCTCTCTGAAGAGCTGGAGCAGGTGGCGGGGGAGAGGGAAGTCTGGGCTTCTCTGCTTGAACTGCTGCCTCCACGACCCGGACCTCTGGAAAAGCAGTAGAAGATGGATGGATGGATGGATGGCATAAACAGGTCAAATCTATGCCAGATTGCAATGGTACAACCAGACCACACTGCCAAGTTAGCCTCCCCTCCGGATTTTTAAATATTGGTCAAGTCCCATCTTCCTTGAGTCTTTATGCTTGGGGCAGCTGTGGTGCAGGTGTAGTGTGACCAACTACTGATAGGAGGGTTGATGGTTTGATTCCCGCTCTCTCTGCAGTCTGCATGTTGAAGTGTCCTTGAGAAAGACACTGAATCCCCAATTGGTCCTGTTGGGTCTGGCCGGCACCTTGCATGGCAGCTCCACCACCATCAGTGTGTGAATGGGTGAATAGTAGGAACTGTAAAGCACTTTGGTCATCCAGAGATGAGTAAAAAGCACTATATATAGTGGGGGAAATAAGTATTGAACACGTCAACATTTTTCTCATTAAACACATTTCTGATGGGGCCAATGACCTGAGATTTTCATCAGATATCAGTAACAACCCAAGTTATCCATACATACAAAGAAATCAAGGAAACTCTGTTTGCAAAACAAGTTATATTTAATAAAGTGGAATGACACAGGGAATAAGTATTGAACACATGAAGAAAAAGCGGTGCAAAAAGCCATAGAAAGCCAAGAAACCAGCCGAAATCCATCAGAATTTTGGAAGCCCTCCCATCTCCCATCAGCGCGAATTAATTTCAGCTGGTTAAGTCCTGACTGATAGCCTTTAAAAAGGTCTGTGAATATCAGATTGCCACACCACAAAGAACTCATGATGGGTAGAATTAAAGAGCTCTCTCTAGACCAGGGATGGTCAACTGGTGGCCCGCGGGCCGCATGCAGCCCCCAACATCATCCACTGCGGCCCACCAGTCCACTTCCAAAAATCAATTATTTGTCTCATTTGAATGCATTTGGAACTGTATTCTTAAATGCTGTTATACAGTCCACCAGCAGAGGGCACTCTAATCGAAACCTAGGTGCCTCTCCATGCGAGTGGTTGAGTGAGAGTGAGTGAGCCACAGATAGAGGGAGCAGTATGCCCCGGAGTACATCTTTTAAGGTATGTACAGTGGATATAAAAAGTCAAAAAATGGACCACCAGGAGGTCCAAAATCCCCAGGTGGTACATCACAAAATCACAGGTTTTTGTGATGTAAAAAAATGAGACCAAGATAAATCATTTCAAAACTTTTTCCACCATTAATGTGACCTATAGCCTGTACAACCCAACTGAAAAACAAACTGAAATCTTTTAAGGGGAATAAATAAAACATAAAAAACTTACAGTAACCTGTTTGCATAAATATGCACACCCTGTTACAAATGGAAATGTGGCTGTGTTCAGAATTAACCAACCATATTCAAACTCATGTTAAATGGGAGTCAACACACACCTGCCACCATTTGAAGTGCCTCTGACTAACCCCAAATAAAGTTCAGCTGTTCTAGTAGACTTTTCCTGACATTTTTGTAGTCACATCTTACAGGACAAGCCATGATCAGCAGAGAGCTTCCAAAGCATCAGAGGGATCTCATTGTTCAAAGGTATCAGTCAGAGGAAGGGTACAAAAGAATTTCCAAGGCATTAAATATACCATGGAACACAGTCATCATCAGGTGGAGAAAATATGGCCCAAATGTGACATTACCAAGAACTAGACGTCCCTCCAAAATTGATGAAAACACGAGAAGAAAACTGGTCAGGAAGGCTGCCAAGAGGCTGGCAGCAACACTGAAGGAGCTGCAGGAATTTCTGGCAAATGCTGGTTGTTTAGTACATGTGACAACAATCTCCTGTCTAGAGTGGCAAGATGGAAGTCTTATCTTACCAAGAAAAACATCCAAGCCCAGCTACATTTTGCAAAAATGCATTTGAAATCTCCCAAACGCATGTGGGAAAATGTGTTATGGTCCGATGAAACCAAGGTTGAACTTTTTGGCCATAATTCCAAAAGGTATATTTGGTGCAAACACAACACTGCTCATTACCAAAAGAACACCATACCTACAGTGAAGCATGGTGGTGGCAGCATCATGCTTTGGGGCTGTTTTTCTTCAGCTGGTACTGGTGTCTTAGTCAAGGTGGAGGGAATTATGAACATTCCAAATACCAGTCAGTGTTGGCACAAAACCTTCAGGCTTCTGCTAGAAAGCTGAAGATGAAGAGGAACTTCATCTTTCAGCACGACAATGACCCAAAGCACACATCCAAATCAACAAAAGAATGGCTTCACCAGAAGAAGATTAAGGTTTTGGAATGGCCCAGCCAGAGTCCAGACCTGAATCCAATCGAACATCTGTGGGGTGATCTGAAGAGGGCTGTGCACAGAAGATGCCCTCGCAATCTTACAGATTTGGAGTGTTTTTGTAAAGAGGAATGGGCAAATATTGCCACGCTGATAGACTCCCACCCAAAAAGACTAAGTGCTGTAATAAAAGCCAAAGGTGCTGCAACAAAGTATTAGTTTAAGATTGTGCATATTTATGCAAACAAGTTATTGTTTTTTATTTTTTATTTTTCCCCTTAAAAGATTTCAGTTTGTTTTTCAGTTGGGTTGTACAGATTATAGGTCACATTAAACTTTTTTTAATTCTCCATTTTGGGGAGCCAGACGATTAATCCATGAGCAAGAAAAGCCTCGATATATTTCCTTTTCTTCTTGGTTTCTTTTGTTAATTATTGTCCGGAATTTCTCTGCTCATCATTTTGATGGAGTGAGTTTTAAAAATTAGGTCATGATACAATTTTATCCATCCATCCATCCATCCATCTTCTACTGCAGGGCTATTCAATTACAAAATCAGTTAGCCACAATTTGAAACTAGAAAAGCACTCAGAGAGCGCAGACCTCCGCCAAGCGCCACAATTCCCCCCATACAGTGTTTGTGTGTACGTTTTCTGATTCCTTGAGCATTTAAACATATGACTAGCAATTGGATTCACAATGATTATTTGTTTATTTGACAGGGACAGTGCAATAAACACACAATTAATCAATGACAATCAATCTGATAGTGATAGGATTAGTGGTTCAGCAGTAAAAGCATTGCCTCCTTGGCGGAGGTAATAAACTGAAGTGTTGCTGTTGTGTCCATCTCCTCCACTGACGGATGCAAATTGGGTAGACAGGTTGCCGTGGGTTTTATATTATATTATTTTGGGGTTGCGCTCCGCGGCAAACGAGAATTTAGAAGCTTCGCCGGCAGAGAGCTCATTTTTGCGCAGCGCCTATGGCTGGCCGGTGAATTTCTGCCAAATGCGCAGCTCCTATGGCTGGCCGGGGAATTTCTGCCAAAGAATCCGTCGGCGGACAGCTGCCCGTGTGAGGTTTTGCAGTTGCGCGCAAACACAAGCACGCTGGCGGGCCCAGGCCAGCAGTGTTTTCCGCGTGCTTTTGTGCCTAAAACGTTGAAGAACGCAGAGTTTGTGTTGCAGACACGACGACCAACGCCCTCCATTGCGCCTGCGCACATGTTGAAAATGGCCCTATGTCACAGTGTTGAAAAATGCTTTAAAAAATTCCTGTATCCAGACGGTGAGCCGGATCACCCCCAAAATTTAATCAGTTCTTCCTTGTATCATTTCCAACAATGCCTGAAAGTTTCATGGAAATCCGTCCAAGACTTTTTGAGTTATCTTGCTAACCAACAGACAAACAGACAGACAGACAGACAGACAGACAGACAAACAGACAAACACACAGACAAACCCCGGCAAAAACATAACCTCCTCCTGGCCTTTTCGGCCTGGCGGAGGTAATCAAGACATGAAACTGGGCCACACATGTTCAGCGATCTGCTAAATATGACAAATTTCAAACCAACGCAGATCAATATGATGAAAAATATGCACTTTTTATTCATTGTCTTGGTTTTAAATGTGGATGCCTCCTATCTGAGGTGTTTCGGGCACATCCCACTGGGAGGCGACCCCGGAGCAGAGCCAGGACCCGCCAGAGAGACTACGTCTCCCATTTGGTCTGGAAACGCCTTGGTATCCCCTTTGAAGAGCTGGAGCAAGTGGCTGGGGAGAGGGAAGTCTGGGCTTCTCTGCTTGAACTGCTGCCTCCGTGACCTAGACCTCCGGAGAAGCGGTAAAAGATGGATGGATGGATGGTTTTAAATGTGTGCTTGGCACATGACAAAGGCACATCAAAAGTGCATACAAACACAATAACAGTGCTGGGGTTGAGCAGAACTTGAAGTAGTAGAAATATTTTTCCTCTTGAACACCAATTAAATAAATAGAATGGAAAAAATAAAATTCTGTAAATAACCATTTTGGTCACATTTTACTCAGTTCCGCCAAGGGAGGAGGTAATCCACTGGAGTGGTAGCCTAGTTGGTAGAGCATCCGCCCCACACCTGGGAGGCCAGGGTTCAACTCCCGAACAAGTCATGCCAAAGACCATATAAAAGTGGAACTTCCTGCCATCTAGCTTGGTGCTCAGCAATAATGGAACAGAGGAGGGGAATTTGTGGCGGCGCCTTGTATGGCAGTGATCCCTCTGATTCTAGATGTGATTAACACTGTAGATAGGAGAAATGTAATTTTGTTTTGCTGTATGTATTGAATAACAATAAAGTTGGCTTTACCTTTCGTGGTGCTGGTTTGTCTGTTGGCAACCTAACTCAAAAAGTTATGAACGGATTCTGATGAAATTTTCAGAAAAGATGTGTAATGGCACGGGGAACAGATGATTAGATTTTGGTGATGATCTGAGAGTGCATACCTCTACTAAGGGCTTTGTTTGTATTTGTGTAGCAGGATTACACAAAAACTACTGGATGGATTTGGATGAATTTTTCACCAGAGGTGGTTCTTGGGCTACAGAGGAAGCTATTACATTTTGGTAGTGATCCTAGAATGCATACCTCCACCAAGGCTCTTATCTTCTCACACTGTGTCAGCAACAATACTCCAAAACTGGATGGATTTGGATGAAATTTTCACCAGAGGTGGCTCTTGGGCTGGAGAGGAACCCATAACATTTTGGAGGTGATCCATGAGAGACGGAAGGAGCCTTGGTGGAGGTATGTGCTTTCTGAATGCTTTTGTAGTTTATTTATTTGCCAGTTTATACAAGATGGAATGATAAGATTAGCTCTCCACATGATGCTGTGATTGAATACTGCTTGTATTTTTTGTGTTTTATTGCATACACCCTAATGCTGTCACTCATTTTGCCACTCAGTGTTTTTTAACTGTCATGAGTTCTGTTTGGTGACACCATGCGCATACCCTCTATAGGTTAAATCTAGGCTGTCTTATGGGTCCCATGGGGATTTGTCTGCAGTTTCCATGTTGGTCCCATTTGTGTTTGCCTATATGGACTTTATCTGTGGTACAGGTCAGCAAATAATCCGCTTATCACTTTAACCCCATCTGGGCCCCACATGAGTTTTAAGGTGGGTGAGCAGGTTGCAGTAACACTGGTGCCTTAGGTAAAGTCCTTGTGGGCAAACACAGATGGGACCAACATGGAAACCATGGACAAACCCACATGGGACCCAAGACAGTCCAGTGTGAACCGATGGTGGGACCCATTTGGACATGCTGGCTGGGAAATGGCAAGATACATTTTATATTACCTGACTTATGACCATTGTAAGACTAATACTTTGCACCTTTGTCCAACCACTGCTATTTTTGGAACTATAAGTGAATTTCAGCTTGATAATGTTATGATATAATAAAAGTGCATTTGGGTTTATTAACAGTATCTAACAATATGGCATCAATTATTCATGATTGTCTGCCTGCAATTAAGGACTGGATGTCTAGTAACTTTTTGCAACTTAATGCTGACAAAACTGAAGTCCTTATTGTAGCACCTGATAATCTAATTCCTACGATGGTTAATAGCATTGGTTCATTAAGCACTAATGTACAGTCTAATCTAAAAAAATCTTGGTGTCATTTTTGACCAATCGATGAGTTTTGACCAGCATGTCAAATCTCTGACCCGGAGTTGCTTTTCCCACCTCAGGAATATCTCCAAAATTAGGTCACTGGTTTCCTACAGTCAGTTAGAAACTATTATTCATGGCTTTGTTTCTTCATGTTTGAACTACTGTAATGCTCTCTTCACATGCCTCAGTAAATCCTCATTACACCGCCTACAGTTAGTCCAGAACTCTGCTGCTGGACTAGGTCCAGTAGATTCTGTGATATCACTCCCATTTTGGCCTCCTTGCATTGGCTTCCTGTAAATTATAGAGTTGAGTTTAAAGTTCTTGTCCTTACTTACAAAGCCATTCATGATGAGGCACCTTCTTATATCAGTGACCTGCTCCATCTACACCATCCCAGCAGGTCTCTCAGGTCTTCTAATCAGAACCTACTGGTAGTCCCTAGCACTAGGCTCAGAACCAAAGGCGATAGAGCCTTTGCTGCTGTTGCTCCCAGACTTTGGAGCTCTTTACCATTTGAACTTAGATCTGCACCTTCCATTGATGTTTTTAAGAAGCAACTAAAGACCCACCTTTTTAGCCTGGCTTTTTATTAACTATGTGTTGATTGTATTTTTTTTATGTGTTTTTTGCTGTTTACTTTGTTCTTTTACTGTTTTATGTGCCTGTATTTTTATTTGATTTGTTTTTGTATTTTTCTTTCTTTTTTGTTTCTTATCATGTTAAGCACTTTGTGACTTTGTCTGTGAAAAGTGCTCTATAAATAAACTTATTATTATTATTATCAAAAAGCTCATGTGCTGCAAGAGTGCACATTTTCTTTTTATGCTCACTGTTTGTCATTGGGCCATTGATTTACTGTAGGTTCTGCTTACTCCTATAGGAGTAAGCAGAACCTACAGTAACCTACTGTGACTGCCACCGCAGTTTCACTTTCAGTCTTTTATTAACCATTTTCCAGTGACATATGCCATTTTCCAGTAACCTACTGTGACTGCCACCGCAGTTTCACTTCCAGTCTTTTATTAACCATTTTCAAGAGACATATGCCTGGTAGGTATTCAGACCCTGTTGAAACCAGTTTTGAGAGATACGTCAGTGGCGTACAGGTTCATAATGAGCGTGATACCTCAGAGCCAAAAGCATTATCATGTGAAGGGTTAAAGAAACCTTTTCTTCCAGGCAGAACATCTATTTTCTGAGAAACCACTGTCACACCTGGTTACCAGGATGTACATAGCCCACTGCAACACCACAGTACAAAACTGCTAGTCTGACTAAGCCATGCAGGTAGCTGCCCAGACTTGTCAATGGCATGACACCACTGAGCATGGATACTGCATTCTAAGAGTGTTTGGGAAGCTGAGGTATGACTGATGTGAGCGAGTGATGTAAAACATAACTGAAACATGTGACAAATATTCTGAAGAAGAATGGGTATATAATACCAAATGAAGACGACCATTCATTTATTCATACAGTTTGTAGACAGAAACCAAATGTGTGAAAGAGCAATAAACCCAGCCCATCAGGAGCACCTGAGCTATTCACTGATGTCATCAAGACCCTGGCGTGTCCTCTATCCTCCTGGCTCTTAAAAATGTTCCCTTATTTCTCCATGTAATTGGACTTACTTTCTTTAAGGGCAGTAGTGGCTCAGGAGGTAGAGCAGGTTGTCCAATAGTCAGAAGGGTGGCGGTGTGGGCACCCAGCACAATGCAGACTGATAATATTCACGCTCAGCAGGGATTACATACGAACAGAGAGCCCCTTGGGAGACAACCAGAACAATGACTATTGTTATACATCCCCGGAGTAAGGAGAGGAAGTTGGTGCCAGTTAATCACGCAAATGATATGTATTAACTGATGTGTATATCAATATGTTAATGTGCCATGCATTCTCTCTTGTCTGTATAAAAGAACTGACTTTACATGCCTCACGGAGAACGCACACACACACACAGCACAGCGCACAGCGCTACAGTGTGTCTCATGATGATGGAGGAATAAAACTCTGAAACCTTCAGCTCGCCGTGTCACGCCTGAACTTATTTTGTTCCTCCACATTGGTGACCCTTGACGAAGAATGGAACACGAGGTGAACACCCTGGAGATCATCCCCGACCGGGAAAGCCCCAGAACGCATCATGGTGCGACCCTCGCCTGATCTTTTACCTCCACACTGGTGACCTGACGAGGGAGAATGATCGTCTGCTCCCTCTCACCGCGCTGTGGATCCCAGAGGACCAGAGAACGCCTGCAACCTCTTCATCCTCACCAGAGCGCGCTCCCTGTAGCACACAGTGCTTGGACAGACACGCACCATGAACGGCGACACGAGCGAACGAAGGAAGCAGCCGGAACGGGGAAAACATCGACGCTGACTGTGCTGATTTCCACCGAGCTCCCCGGCTCTGACTAAACTCTGGACAGCGGACCTCCCGCGCACAGAAGCCCTGCACGCACTCCGCAGGATTACGAGGACAGCGCAACTGCCAGCTATGTGGTCACTGCGCCAGGCGCACACCACACACTAGGGACAAACCGGCTCCACAGACTGATACACCGTCCTCTACCGCTTCACAAGCCTGAGAAAAACGGCCGATCGCCACCCTCGGAACCTTCAGGGCTGCTCGCGCACCTGGAGTGGACGTGCAGCCCGCACACAGGACTTTGTATGGGTTTCTCAGCCGTGGTGCACATCGGGAATTTAGCCGATTGCTTTCCCCAATGACTTTAGGGCTGCTTCCTGCACCTAAAGCCAAACTGCCGAGTCCCTGGCACAGCTTCAGTTTATCACAGCCACTACGCATCCTCGGGGAATTTGGCCGCTCGCTTTCCCCACATCCTCGTTGGATCGAGCTGCGGGAGGAGTCAGACAAAATGTTTTTTCACAGCCGCTGTGGATCTAAGCCACATTTAACGGGAAAGTCCCTCACCATCACAGATCCACACACAATTTTGCACTTTGCAGATTTTGCACTCGCTTACTCCCACCCCCTCCTCCTGCACAGAGCGTTTCCCGCACCTCACTCCCTAAGCCGGCCGATCGCCGTCTTGTTCCATTACGCATGACTGCACACCGGCCCGTGCGCCCACGATCCACGGCCGTTCAACGTGCTGGAACTCAGAGAGGAGCACACTGTTTTTTCCACCCCTCCCCCGTCCCCCCAACGGACTGATATGCCCTCCGACAGTTCTACCGGAGCTGGAGCCCAAACAACGTGTGTGTGTGTGTGTGTGTGTGTGTGTGTGTGTATGTCACAACCCCTTCTGACCGTTCTGGGGGGAGCGGTGTGTGCACCCACCACAATGCACACTAATAATATTCACGCTCAGCAGGGATTACAGCTCGCCGTGTCACGCCTGAACTTATTTTGTTCCTCCACAGCGGTTCAAATCCTGCCCTCCCCCGCCCCATGCTGCCGTTATGTCTTTGGGCAAGATATTTTACCCACCCTGCCTCCCGTGTCCATGACACTGGTGTATGAATGTGAATAAATGGTCAGAGAGGCCGCTGGCACGGGTTGGCAGCCATGTTTCTGTCAGTCTGCCCCAGGGCAGCTGTGGCTACAGAAATAGCTTATCATTACCATTGTCTGTGGAGTGAATGAATAATGGACTCATTGTAAAGCATCTTTGGGTGTCATGAAAAGCGCCATATAAATGCAGTCCATTATTATTATTTAATGATAACGGTAGTCGTTTGTGATACTGTAGTTACTTAGTTACCTCCGCCAAGGAGGTAATGTTTTCATCCGTGTTGGTTTGTTTGCTGGCTTGTTTGTTGGTTGGCTTGTTGGTCTGTCACCAAGATTACGCAAAAACTTCTAGACGGATTTGGATGAAATTTTCACCAAAGGTGACCCTTGGCCTAAGGATGAACCCATTAGATTTTGGTGATGAGCTGAGAGTGCATACCTCCACCAAAGGCCTCGTTAGCATTTGTGCAGTAGGATTATACAAAAACTACTGGATGGATTTGGATGAAGTTTTCACCAGAGATGGTCCTTGGGCTAGAGAGGAACTCATTGCATTTTGGTGGTGATCCGAGAATGCGCCAGTGCTCTTATCTTCTCACAGTGTGTTAGGAAGAAAACTCCAAAACTATTGGACAGGCTTTGAAGCAATTTTCACCAGAAGTGGCTTTTGGCCTACACACAAACCCATTACATTTTGGAGGTGATCCATGAGGAATGGAAGGAGCCTTGGCAGAGGTATGCATTCTCGAGTGCTTTTCTAATTTTATATTTACTTCACTCATAAACTGTTCTTTGTTTCAGATAGGAAAAAACCCAGCCAACATTCATATCATCACTTTCTCACAGCCGTGGACAAAATTGTTGGTACCCCTCTGTTAATGAAAGAAAAACCCACAATGGTCACAGAAATAACTTGAATCTGACAAAAGTGGTAATAAATAAAAATTCTATGAAAATTAACCAATGAAAATCAGACAATACTTTTGAATTGTGGTTCAACAGAATTATTTTAAAAAACAAACTCATGAAACAGGCCTGGACAAAAATGATGGTACCCCTAGAAAAGATTGAAAATAATGTGACCATAGGGACATGTTCAACCAAGATGTGTCCTCTAATTAACATCACAGGTTAATTAGAGGTGTTTTCTGGGTCGGACCAGATTTCGGGAAACAAATCTGGTTTGCGTTGTCTTTGTTTTTAAAAACGAAGATCTGTTAATTACTTTCATTCAAATCTTGTGAAATAAATGTCGATTCTGCATAATGTGGGGGAAGAGCAGCTCTGAAGGCTCTGATCGGTTTGAATATCTACAAACTCTAGTGACAGAATTTCAGGACACCGACAGTGAAGAAGCAAAAGAACAAGTGCTGGCTAACTTGGCCAGTTTTGCATATGACCCAAAGAACATGGAGTTCCTGAGGGATCTGCAGGTGACTGACCTCTTCCTGGATATGTTGACTGAAGAGAATGAGAACTTTGTGGAGTTTGGAATGGGTGGTCTATGTAACCTCACCATGGATCCTGAATGCAGAGACATCACCCTTCAGAGCGATGGGGTTAGCTTAGTTATAAACTGTCTGTCGAGCCAGAAGGAGGAGACAGTTCTTTCAGCCATCACCACCCTCATGAACCTTCTAACACCTACCTCACGCTCTCAGATCACTGATCCCGCCATACTGCAGTGCATGCTACGCTTCACCCTCTCAGAGAGTCCCCGTCTGAGGAACCTGGCCACCGTGTTTCTGCAGGATTGCTGCAGTGGGGAGCAGGTGGCTCAGGCACAGCAGGTGGAGGGGCAGCAGGCGGCAGTTGGGATTCCACTGCCCAGTAGATGTGAAGATGTGTGAAGATGTGTCCCTATATACCAGGGACACATCTCAGCAGGCTCCTTCAGGTTGGCTCCTGTTAGACCAGAGCACGGCATGAAGTGGATGTCTTTCTTTGGGTTGAAGCCCACCTTCTTCAAAAATGGCACAAGTTTCTCCTTACATTCTTCATACCTCTCCAGGCTCCAGTTGACTGTAGGATCATCCATTTTATTCACCAGAACTATCAGATGCTTGACACCCGCCGTTTTTGCCAACATGGCATGCTCCCGTGTCTGCCCGCCTTTCTCAAATCCAGTTTCAAACTCACCTTTTCTGGCAGAAATCACCAGAACAGCCAAATCAGTCAAATCAAATTAGTTTTTTTTTTTTTTTTTTTTTTTCTCCTCTCGGCGCCACACCAGTCGGCTGCCTTTTGCAACAGTGGCTCGATTCCGAGTTTTTTTTTCCCTTCCTCTCTCTTTTGATCACTTTTTTTTTTTTTTTTTTTTTTTTTTCACCCCACTTATATCACGGACACACAGATCATCCCAAATGTCTCCTGAGCCGGTGGACGGAGCCACTGTTTATAGCAGGATACGATATAACAGGGAAGAGCTGCTAGCATTTAACCGCCACCCGGTCCCATTGGAAAAACTCGACATACCGAGAGAACTGAGGCGAAAACGCCGCGGCTGCCGGGCTGGAGTAAGGCGGAGGACAAAAAATATAAGGTACAGACCCTCCCTTCCATCTGTTGTCATGGGAAATGTACGGTCGATACTGGGAAAGTTAGATGAGCTAGCGGCTATCTCCCGTTATGATAGCACTTACCGGGAGTGCTCTCTCCTTTTGTTTACTGAGACGTGGCTAACTGAACTAGCAGCAGATGCTAACATTGAGCTGGAGGGTTTTCACACGATACGAGCTGACCGAACACCAGAGAGTGGCAAAACTAGGGGCGGTGGAGTGATCATGTATGTTAACAACAACTGGTGCAGACCGGGACATATCACTGTTAAACAACGACACTGCAGCAAAGACATTGAGTTGCTAGCTGTTAGCATGAGGCCTACATATCTCCCGAGAGAACACTCACACGTGATCTGCATTGTTGTTTATGCAAATCCGACGGCGAACGCTGGGACAGCGCGTGACGTCATCCATTCAGTAACCAGCAGGCTGCAGACAGAACACCCAGATGCTCTTCTCCTCATCTCAGGCGATTTCAACCACGTTTCACTGTCTCCCATTCTGCCCACTTTCACCCAGTATGTCACATGCCACACTAGAGACAATAAAACACTGGATTTGTTCTACGCAAACACTAAGGAGGCGTACACCTCATCACAACTCCCCCCACTTGGGAGATCGGATCACAACTTGGTTCATCTCCGACCGGTGTACAAACCCCTAGTGCACAGACAACCTCCGGCCATGCACACTGTGGAGTTATGGTCTGAGGAGACAATGGACACTCTAAAGGACTGTTTTGAAGCCACTGCCTGGAAGCAGCTCTGCGATCCACATGGTGAGGACATCGATGGCCTCATTCACACCTTCACGGGCTACCTCAGCTTCTGTGTGGACAAATCCGTTCCCACCAAGACCATACGGCGTCACTCAAACAACAAACCCTGGATCAACCCTGAGATAAAAACACTTCTGAGAGAGAAGAAGAGGATCTTCAGGTCGGGGAACAGGGAGATGCTGAAGTCCGTACAGAGGGAGCTGAGGAGAAAGATCAGAGAAGGCAAGGACAGCTTCAGGAAGAAGATGGAGGACAAGCTGCAACAGAGCGACATCAGCGGGGTCTGGAGAAACCTCAAAACCATCTCGGGGCTCCAGAATACCTCCCCCCAGGCCACGGGGGGCAGGGAGTGGGCGAACAACCTGAATCTGTTTTTCAATAGATTTGACCAACCGCCCTCCCCCCTGTCTGCACAACAACCACTGCTGCCTCTAAGAAATCAAGTCCTGCTACCCACTCCCCACTCCACCGACACCCCCCCCACTCCCAACACACAGCCCCCCATCCTGACCCTGACCAAGACCCAGGTGAGGACGGAGCTGAGGAAGATCAAGGCGAGGAAGGCGTCGGGACCGGACGGCATCAGCGCAAAGCTCCTCAAGTCCTGTGCAGACCAGCTGTGTGGGATTGTGACGTATATCTTCAACATGAGCCTGAAACTGGGGAGGGTACCACAGCTGTGGAAAACATCTTGTGTGGTACCTGTACCAAAAACTTCCCACCCCAAAGACCTGAACAGCTTCAGACCGGTGGCCTTGACGTCCCACTTGATGAAGACCCTGGAGAGACTGCTCCTTGCTCATCTCCGCCCCCTGGTGGAACCAGCGATGGATCCACTCCAGTTCGCCTACCAGCATGGCATTGGGGTGGAGGATGCGGTGATCTTCCTCCTTCACCGTTCTCTGTCCCACCTGGAGAAGCCCGGGAATATGGTGAGGATCATGTTCTTTGACTTCTCCAGTGCTTTCAACACCATCCAACCGATGATCCTGAAGGACAAGCTGCTGCGCGCAGGGGTGGACCAGCACCTGTCATCATGGATCCTGGACTACCTCACGAACCGGCCTCAGTTTGTGAGAACCCGGGACTGTGTTTCCGACACGATCATCAGTAGCACGGGGGCCCCCCAGGGAACGGTGCTGGCTCCCTTCTTGTTCACTCTTTATACTGCGGACTTCTCACACAACACAACACATTGCCATCTACAGAAGTTCTCTGATGACTCTGCGATCGTTGGTCTCATCTCCAGCGGAGATGAAGCTGAGTACAGAGGGCTTATCCAGGACTTTGTGGACTGGTGCCATCGGAACTGCCTCCAGATCAACGCGAGGAAAACTAAGGAGCTGGTGGTGGACTGCCGCAGGCATGGGCAGCCCCTCACAGCACCAGTAAATATACAGGGAACAGACATCGAGATGGTGACATCCTACAAGTACCTGGGTATTCATCTGAACAATAAACTAGACTGGTCACACAATACTGACGCACTCTACAAGAAGGGACAGCGCAGGCTGTTCCTGCTGAGGAGACTCAGGTCTTTTGGTGTACAAGGGGCGCTGCTGAAGTCATTCTATGACACGGTGGTGGCATCAGCCATCACTTTTGGAGTGGTCTGCTGGGGCAGTGGCATTACTGCAGCCGATAGGAAGAGACTGAACAAACTGATTAAGAAAGCTAGCTCTGTCCTGGGGCAACGCCTTGATCCGATGGAGGAGATAGGAGAGAGAAGGACGGTGGCTAAACTGTCATCTCTGCTGGAGTCCGAGTTCCACCCTATGCAGGACATACTGGATGCACTGAGGAGCTCATTTAGCAGCAGACTACATCATCCCAGGTGCACAACCGAGAGGTTTCGTAGGTCCTTCCTACCAACGGCTGTCAGACTGTACAACCTAAGCAGGGCTGCTCGCAGAGATAGCAAAAAGACGTAACAAACTAATAGTTTTTTTTTGTTTTTTTTGTTTGTTTTTTTTTGAATGCAAAAGATGCAATAGACTTACACAATGGTCCTCTCCGGCATACAACTAGGAACATACCGGTCGCTATGGAGGGTGAGAATATGTATGGGCACATAATCATACCATGTAGGATAACTAAATAGACGGTTATGCTGTTTCATCCCACCTAGCAACAATGCTCTGCACTGTGTGTGTTTATATATTTACATATTTATTCCATCTAGCTACAATGCTCTGCACTGGGTGTGTTTATATTTATATATCTATATATTTATTCCATCTAGCTACAATGCTCCGCACTGTGTTTTTATATATCTACATATTATTCCATCTAGCTACATTGCTCCGCACTGTGTGTGTTTATATACTTGCATATTTATTCCACCTAGCTGCAATGCTCCATACTGTGGGTGTTTATATATTTACATATTTATTCCATCTAGCTACAATGCTCTGCACTGTGTGTTCATATATTCATATATTTATTCCATCCAGCTACAATGCTCTGCACTGTGTGTCTGTGTGTGTGTGTGTGTATATATATATTTTATAGTAATATGTACATATGTATATTAGCTGCTCTTGCTTGCTTGTTTTTTCTTGCCTTCTGATTGTTGCTCTGAGTGTTGCTATCCCTGTGCTGTTGCAATCCTGGAATTTCCCCATTGTGGGACTAATAAAGGCTTATCTTATCTTATCTTATCTTAGGTGTCTACAAACTTGTAATCAGTCAGTCTGCCTATTTAAAGGGTGACAAGTAGTCACTCCACTGTTTGTTGACATGGTGTGTATCACACTAAACATGGACCAGAGGAAGCAAAGGAGAGAGTTGTCTCAGGAGATTAGAAAGAAAATTATAGACAAGCATGTTAAAGGTAAAGGCTATAAGACCATCTCCAAGCAGCTTGATGTTCTTGTGACTACAGTTGCACATATTCAGAAATTTAAGATCCACGGGACAGTAGCCAACCTCCCTGGACGTGGCCGTAGGAGGAGATGGATAATATGAATGGTAACAAAAGAGCCCAGAACAACCTCTAAACACATTCATGGTGAACTCCAAGGTCAAGGTACATCAGTGTCAGATGGCACCATCCGTCGCTGTTTGAGCCAAAGTGGACTTCATGGAAGACGACCAAGGAGGACACCACTGTTGAAAACAAATCATAAAAAAGCCAGACTGGAATTTGCCAAACTGCATGTTGACAAACCACAAAGCTTCTGGGAGAATGTCCTATGGACAGACGAAACAAAACTGGAACTTTTTGGCAAGGCATATCAGCTCTATGTTCACAGACGCAAAAATGAAGCATACCAAGAAAAGCACACTGTCCCTACTGTGAAACATGGAGGAGGTTCTGTTATGTTCTGGGGCTACTTTGCTGCATCTGGCACAGGGTGTCTTGAATCTTTGCAGGGTCCAATGAAATCTCAAGACTATCAAAGTGTTCTAGAGAGAAACGTGCTGCCCAGTGCCAGACAACTTGGTGTCAGTCGCAGGTCATGGGTTTTGCAACAGGATAATGACCCAAAACATACAGCTAAAAACACCCAAGAATGGCTAAGAGCGAAACACTGGACTATTCTAAAGTGGCCTTCTATGAGCCCTGATCTAAATCCTATTGAACATCTGTGGAAGGAGCTGAAACATGCCGTCTGGAGAAGGCACCCTTCAAACCTGAGACAACTGGAGCAGTTTGCTCATGAGGAGTGGGCCAAAATACCTGCTGAGAGGTGCAGAAGTCTCACTGACAGTTACAGAAATCGTTTGATTGCAGTGATTGCCTCAAAAGGTTGTGCAACAAAATATTAAGTTCAGGGTACCATCATTTTTGTCCAGGCCTGTTTCATGAGTTTGTTTTTTAAAATAATTCTGTTGAACCACAATTCAAAAGCATTGTCTGATTTTCATTGGTTAATTTTCATAGAATGTTTATTTATTACCACTTTTGTCAGATTCAAGTTATTTCTGTGACCATTGTGGGTTTTTCTTTCATTAACAGAGGGGTACCAACAATTTTGTCCACATCTGTAGATGACTCACAAATATCTTCAAAACATTTAAACAAAACAAAACAGGGTGGCATTATGATGACACAGAGTGAGCACATTCTGCCATTACGTCACCTTCCCAGCATCCGCTTTCCATATTTGGTCAAGGGCCCCTCGCACCAGGTCCCTGCTGTGTCATGACATCACCTCAGTGAAACAGTTTTTATGTGGGTGAAATGGAGCGAGACAGCTGGGCCTTTGAATTGGCCAAACATAAAAAGGACAAAAGTTCTCCAATTAGCAAAGGAGCATAAACAGAGGGGGACCAAAATGTCACAATGTGGGTGGAATCCGGTGGTCATCGCTGAGCTAAACGTGGAGATAAACATTTAGAGTGGAGCATTGAGTCAAACTGTTGGGCCAGTTCAAAGACAGAAGTTTATTGAGTTATCTAGAACCCTCCCCAAATCCAGAAACCTCACATGAGCTTCAGAATTTTCACAAGCAAAATAGAAATAAACAAGTAAATTGCGTCATGTGAAATGAGGGTTTAAACATGTTTTCTCACTAATAAATGAGTCATTTTGTATTCAGGAGGATCTTAGCTGTTAGAGTCTCGCTGTCTTTTCACTAGAGGTAGGCAGAGTGACCAGAAATTGTACTCAAGAAATGCAGTGTTACCTTATGAAATGAAATACTCAAATATAAGTCAGAGTAGTCACCAAAAATGTAACTGAGTAAGAATAAGTAATTATCAAGTAAAAATGTTACTCAAGTGGGGGGTAATGACTTTATGCTAACCAATTTAAGAAGTTTTTTTCTTAAATTTATATTCATTTTAGCATATTCTGTATTAAAAAATAAATTACTGGCTTTTTGTATAAATTTGCCACATTTTTCTTGCAATTTTTCTACTTTTTTCATGTAAAATGACTGTGGACCTTAATATAGGGGGTTTAAGTTTTTCTTTGTTCCATGGGTCATTTTGTATATAGGTTTTCGCTACTGAGTTGAGCCCCGAGTGCGTCCTAGGTAAATTTGTTTGATGGTTTGAAGTATATATATGTAAAAAAAAAAAAAAAAAAAAAAAAAAATGACAGAAAGAGAGAATCTTGTGACTGATTGTCTGTATCGGCTAACGGGCCCTGAGATAAAATCTCTTTTCTTTTACAAGTGATGTGAGTGAATAGGTGCCTGGAGGCGTGTCCTGGGGCGTGTTAGCGTGTGAATGGTATTAATGATGCTGGCTGCCCAACACTGTATGTTATTTCATGTGCCCAGTGTGGGGTGGGCGTGTAGGGGTGGGGGCCGCCAGTAGGGTATGTTGTGTGAAGATTCTGTATGCGGTTAAGTTTTATTGTATATTATCTGTTCTGGGGTTAATTTGGTTTTAGAAACACGGCTCATTTTGTTTTAAAGACTATTAGGTGGAGGCAGCAGAATAATCCGCCCAGCCGTGTAGGGGGCACCGGCAGTCTACCCGACCCCCCAGCCTTGGTTGTATGAATGGATAGGTTATTTGGCTTATTTATGTACAAACTGCTTGTTGGAGTGTGAGTTGGGATGCAAATTTGGGAGGGTTGATTGTCTGCCTGAACTTTTTTTGAGGGGGGGGGACGTGTTACATCTGAAAACAGTAGTAATATGGCGGCCGGGGATTGACCTGGGAATAGGGGGTGGTTGGCGATCTACCCTTTAGGGGTTGAAGTCAGCCTGGCTATAAAGGCCATGGCCGGAAGGGGCACATCCTCTTTTGCCGTTGATGCCTGGACATAGAGCGCTGTAGCCTACTGTTTGGTCTGAGAGTGTGGTGTTAAGAAACGTGGCAACCTGCCTTCCGTCCTCCTCATTTTATTGGTAATTATGGACACAACAGTACTGTCATTCAATCCATACTGCCAAGCATGTACAGTATACGAAATTACATTTTCTCCTATCTGTCATGTCAGTTACATCTAGAACCACACGGGCCGCTGCCATGTAAGGTGCCACCATGAGCATGCCTTTGAATAGTGGGAGAAAACCAAAGCACCCTGAGGAAACACAGGCAGCGCAGGGAGAACGTGCAAACTACACACTGACGGAAACATGATGGTCTTGATCTGGGTTACAATCCGAGTTCAAGCCCAGACAACTGGGTTAACTCAGTGCATGGTTGCACGAAAAACTCACAAATTCACATGAAAAAAAGTATATTTCCCAAAAAAGTTAATTTACCTTATAAGGTCATATTTATGAGGAATAAAATTAAGTAGCAAATGAATATGAGAAATTCCTCAAATCAGAGAGAAATCTACAATTTTAAGAGAACACCTCACAAATGTATAAGAAAAAGTAAATTTACAAATAAATACTCAAAATGCTTACAGAAAAACATCCTTGAGTCAGGTTTTCACAAATTTATACGAGAAGTCACAGCTGTGTTAGAGAGAAGCTGTATGTTTATAAACATACATGGTAAACTACACTGGTAAAAAGGAAGTTTATAAGCTTCCTTTTTACCAGTGTTGGCAGGCACTTTATACTTAGAACTTGACTATTTTCTTTAATTATATGGCTGAATTTTTTTTTTTTATCATATTCCATTCAGACCCCCCCCCCCCAAAAAAAAATGTTCATGATGTCTCTTCTATAGTAGAGGTTGTCAACCCCTGTTAGAGATTTTGTGAACCTCGTAGCCATGCATTTAAACTGAATTGCTTTGCCCTGGATCCCAAATTGTGTATGATGTTGTCTAGACCAGAGGCAACCAGCCAGGCTGACACGTTTGGACACCTCAGGAAACCACCGCTTTGCTCGGGAAGCTCTTTTTGCTGGGTTATTTGGAAAGGCCTTGATAAATCTTTGACACGCTACTGTGTGAAAATGAGGCATTCCCCACTAGAGGCAATAGGAGGGTTGCCAGATGTGGTCCTGTGGAATCACAGACACATGTAGCTCCTCAGAAAAATATGTGTTAGCGTGTCACAGTTCAGTTAATCCTGTTTTAAGAGTAATTACACAGAAGTCAAGAACTCCACTGCAGGCAATTATGTCAGAGATTATTGGTACTTACTAACATGAAGCTACATAAAAGTAGAGACTTTAAAAGTTGTTTGGAGGTGTTTTTCCTAAACATATTCCATCTAGGAGATAACAAATGACACTGTCCCATTAGACTATTTGATAGAGGTAATTACATTGTCCTTTAATGTACAATGTTATAAAAATGTGCAGTTTTCTACATTTAAACTTACTATATATTTGACTTTTGTGAGAACAGTGTCACAACACATGGAAGCTATACACAAACCAGAAGGTTCCGTGTTATAACTCTGGACAGGGAGGTTGCTCTAGTTTCTTCTCTCAGTTTGAAGGCACACATGTTAGACTAATTAAAAATTCCAAATCAGCCATATGATGATGTGTGAGTGTAGAGTTTCCTCCCTGTCTGTATGGGCACTGTGATGAACTGACATTTCTTACAACACGTGACAGCTGGGATATGTTTTTGTTATTAAAAAAAAAAAGTGGCTAATTTTTGTGTAATGATTGCACTGTGTAATATAACAGCACAAAATCTGAGATTTCTGTTTTTTATGTGCCTGTTTTATTGTGTCTGTGTGTAGCTGTTATGCATTTATCAGCTATGGATAATGTTGTAAGTCAGTACATGTTGTTTGTGCTGTGTGACCTTTACTGTGGCTTCTCTGGGTTATGTTCATCAACATAAATGTCTGGAAGTTATTTAGTGAATGGCTGTGCCATCTGTTGATGTGTCACAAAGGTTTTATGGTGGCGCACAATATCAGCGATAGTAATTAGGCAAATTTGTTAGCATGCGCTCTGGTGTTAGGATCAGAATAGCTAGAGAAGGTCATCACACACCTTCTGTTACAATAGCTTAGGATCTCTGCATTGCCTTTTAGTCATCTGGTTTTGGTGGAGTTGCTCGTGTTGACTGAAATGGAACCCCTCTGGTGCTACTACCTGTAGTGAAATGTTACAAATGGATTAAATTCTTTGTTCAACTGTTGCATGCAGCCCCAGCTGCAACAGGTTGACAGTATGTTGTCTGTTTGTGCAAGGTTTAATACAGCAATTGGTTAACAACAATAATTTTC
This sequence comes from Pholidichthys leucotaenia, assembly GCA_020510985.1. Classification (NCBI taxonomy): domain Eukaryota; kingdom Metazoa; phylum Chordata; class Actinopteri; order Cichliformes; family Pholidichthyidae; genus Pholidichthys; species Pholidichthys leucotaenia. The sequence goes on along the minus strand of CM035839.1, from coordinate 315,557,431 downwards.
TTAAACAGGAACACTTAAACTTTTTAATGTAAGGTCCACATTTTCTTTTCCAGTGGGCCGGAGGTCTGGAATGATGCCATTATGCTGCATGGGCGGAGATTTCATTTCTCTGTTGGTGGGACAATAAATGAACATTTTCTCCAGAGTAAATCTTAACAAAACACTGAGTATTTTCATAGTCAATTTACATTGGAAAAAATGCACATTTATGGGGAAAAAGCTGCAAATTTGCAAAAAGTCAAATTTACGGGAAAAAAATTGCAAATTTATGAGAAAAAGGGTACATTTACAAGAAAAATCAAACAAATTTATTAGAAAAAGATTGCAACTTAATTAAAAAAAATGCAGATTTAAGATGCAAGAAGTAGTGGATTCATGAGAAAAAAGTTGCAAATTTACAAGAAAAAAGTTGCAGTTTACAAAAGTAAAAAAATTATGAAAAATAGTTTAAAATTTAAGATGCAAAAAGTAGTTAATTTACAAGAAAAAAGTTGTAAATTTATAAATAAATGTGGTAAATTAATGAGAAAAGGTTACAAATTTATGATAAAAGCTGCAAATTTTAGAGAAAAAATACATTTACATTTAGCATTAGTGCTTCAAATGTATTTTGTTCAGTTGTGTATGGAGGAGTTTGGGATGTATTTTTTTGGGGGGGGGAGGGGGCATGCTTTCCGCTTTTTTTTCCAAGTTGAGGGGACATGTCCCCCATGTTCCTCCCTTTATTTGTGCCTAGGGCTGTGCGATATGACCAAAATTTCATATCACGATATAAGTAATCTTATCTGATGATAACAATATCAGAATCAGAATCAGAATCAGCTTTATTGGCCAAGTACGCACAACACATACAAGGAATTTGACTTTGGCTAAAAACTTGCTCTCGTTGTTCAGGTGGAGGATTTAAATAAAATTTAAATAAGGATTCAATGACAACAGAGTATGTACAGTAAATTACAGTCTGTCCACGTTTCTATAAAAGGATGCAAATATATACAGGAATATATGCAGTTATTTACTCAGACTATCCACACTTTGCAGAAATGTATGAAAAAATATACAGTCACACAGTATTTCAATGTGAACTCAGATTCAGTGATATAATGTGAATGAAGTAAAAAGCAGTGTGAGAGTTATGTGCAATGTAATAATGGATGAAAAGTCATGAGTACAGCAACAGATAGGACTAGGTGAATGTTAGGAGTTCATCAGAGTGATGGCTTGAGGAAAGAAACTGTTCCTGTGACGGGTGGTTTTGACCTTCAGTGATCTGTAACGACGACCAGTAGATAGAAGTTCAAACAGTTTGTGGCCGGGGTGTGACGGGTCAGCACAGATGTTTCCCGCCCGTTTCCTGGTTATGGACCGATATAAGTTCTCAACGGAGGGTAGGTCGGTACCAATGATCCTCTCCGCAGACTTAATGATCCGCTGCAGTCAGGTCTTGTCCTGTTTAGTGGCAGATCCAAACCAGACAGTGATGGAAAAGCAGAGGACAGATTGGATGATGGCGGTGTAGAAGACAACCAGCAGCTCCTGAGGCAAATCAAACTTCTTGAGCTGACGCAGAAAAAACAACCTCTGCTGGGCCTTTTTCCGGACAGTGTCTATATGGGAGGACCACTTCAGGTTCCGGGAGATTGTGGTACCCAGAAACTTGAATGAGTCCACAGTGGACACTGTGCTGTTGAGGATGGTGAGTGGGGGGAATGAAGGAGGGTGTCGCCTGAAATCCACAGTCATCTCCACCGTTTTGGCTGGGTTAAGTTCAAGATGGTTCTGGCCGCACCAGAGGATCAGCTGCTCCACCTCCCGCCTGTATGCAGACTCATCACCATCCCGGATCAAACCGATGACTGTGGTGTCGTCCGCAAACTTCAGGAGCTTCACCGAAGGGTCCTCTGAGGTGCAGTCGTTGGAGTAGAGGGAGAAGAGCAGTGGGGAAAGGACACATCCTTGGGGGGGCGCCAGTACTAATTTTTCGGGAGCTGGATGTAAATCTCCCTAGCTTCACCTGTTGCCATCTGTCAGTCAGAAAGCTGGAGATCCACTGGCAGGTGGAGGGGGGCACCTTGAGCTGGAGGAGTATATATCATGATATGTATTTTCTGTAAATTCTAGTTTATATATGATAACCAATTAAAAGGACCATCGCTTTTTCTACATTTTAAATTACATACTGTAGAGAGAGGAATAATCAGGCGAGACGGTTCCAGAGCTGAGCAGACTTTATTAATCTCTCTAACATTAACAATCAGAAGCCTAAAAAGCAGATCGCGGGCAGCTCTCTTTTTATACCATAACACACGCCCTGCAACCTGTGGTGTTTGCATTAACATGAATACACTTACCATGACAATCCCCTTTGTCACTGTTTGCATTTACACACATACAGTACATCCCCCATGACAATTCCTTTTGTCACCCAGCCTACCGGCGCATTATGATACAGACCGGAGGAGAATGCATATCCGGTTCTCCTCTCTTATGCATCTCCTCCTGCCGTGCTATTCAGTCTGAGTAGAGAACACACTGACTGGGTCCCCCACAATACTGAAAAAATCAATTGTACAAATTCATCTGTCATTAATTTTATGCACCTTTTTTTCCCTCTTAATTTTGCAGTGTTGCTATAAAATTGTTTTTTAATGTGCATTTGTGATCACTTCAACTTTATCCTTTATCGCTACTGGACTAATTAATAATGATTAGAAATGAAGTTACATGAAGACCAGTTTGTTCCTCCGACATATTTTAATTTATTTATTTAGTGTATATGCAGCCACTGTCACACAATTGTGTAGCTATAGTAATATTTTTCAGACAAAATTAAGAAACTTGGAAGTGATTTAAATCAGAACGATGGGCTGATACACTATAATGCTTCCTATTAGCATCAAGTTAGCATCGTCATTTAGCATTTGCCGCTTTATGTTAATGTTACTTACCTCTAATTAAAACGAGGTTAGAGGACTATCCTCTCTGATGCAGCATGGTAGGGAAAAAGTCCAACATCCTTGGCTGGCGCAGAAATAGCGGCTCCACAGACATAGCAGCAAAACATTAGCTTGCAGTTTGCTGCTGTGGCGCACCTGGCGCACTGCGGGGGAGAGGCGGGGCGGTGACAAGAAGGAATGGGTATGTGTCTTTTAAATCCCAATATAAACGATACAGTTTTATATTAAATGGTAGACGTTTTTTATTGTGTTACCGATATATATATCATATCGCACAGCCTGTCACAAACTCCCCGTGCGCTTTTCCACAGCGCACAAAGGAGGAGAAGGATGAATGGATTTAAACGCAGGGTTTTCACCAAACACACATTTATTGACAAAACACAGTTCAAAAATAAAGACTTACAGGTAGGAAAAGATGTACACAAAAGGCTGACGCAGGAGCGAACAGCGGGCAGACCACTGTGTACTGTGGCCACAGGAAAATAATACAAAATAGCACACATGCGTTCGGGAGAGTGAGGAAGACTTTAGGAAGCTCAACTGACTCAGGGAAGCAAACTGGGCAACAGCCTAAGCGTAGCAGTAGAGCTGCAGAGAGAAACGCTACCAGATAGGCATAGCAGCTAACCGCACAGAGAAAAGCAAGACAATTTACTCACGGGCAGGAGCAGTCCAAGAAGTCCAATTCTCCCATGGAGCACGAATAACAAATCCTTTGGGACGTGACGGTCACACGACGGGAAATGACCATGTGACTCGTATAATGGTCCAGCAGTGTTTGACTAGCAAAGGGCTGCTTAAGTACAAACACTGCTGACCTAACAAATAAGGAACACCCGGGCGAGGCGCGGGAAAGATAATTACCGGGGCACGCAGCTGACTGTCAGAGAGAGGGGGGCATGGTCGGACTGGTGAATTTTAGACAGTGCCCACCAGAAAGTGGGTCAAACAGCTGCCTAACGATCGCCGGGCAGAGCAGCGGCCAAACGTAGAAATAATGACACACAGGACAGAAATCAAAACATAACATTAGACCAAGAACGATGAGAACCGAACCCGCAGGAGAACACACGCTCGGTTCATGACAGAGCCCTTCCTCCTCAAGGGGTGGATACCAGACACCCATGGTAACATCATAAAGACCCCCCCTTCTCAACAGGAGCAACAGCGACAAACAACACGAACCCGGGTGGGAGGTAGGGGCAACAGGAAGGAGGGAACACAATCCCCCCCCCAGGGCCCATAATTAACCCCCCCAAGTCCACAGGCGTTGGGGCTCAGGAGGCCGCCCAGAGTCCCAGGCCCCGCAGAAGGTCCGTTGGACGGAGTCCGGCGGCCTGCCGGAAAACATGGGCCACCAGACCCGGGGAGTCAATTCCTCCGGTGGCCAGCCAGCGTTATTTAGCCACCAGGATCGAAGGGGTGAAGCAGGAGGTGGCCTGCCCACCGGAAGGCTCACTGGTGGGAAACCGGACAGGGGTGAGGGAACCTCCACGGATGGTCTGCAACACCCTTGGTGGTTCCAACTTGGGACACAACTGTACCTCCGGTGGGCCCCGACCGGGCTGGCTCCGCTACACCTGCGGTGACCTCCGGCTGATGCTCAGTAGCGCCCGCAGTGACCTCCAGCTGAGGTTCAGCAGCGCCCGCGGTGATTCCAACTTGGGACACAGCTGCACCTTCGGTGGGCCCCGACTGGGCCGGCTCTGCTGCACCCACGGTGGACCCCCACCGGGCCGGCTCTGTTGCACCTGCGGTGACCTCCAGCTGAGGCTCAGCAGCACCCATGGTGATCTCCGGCTGAGGCTCTGCAGCACCTGCGCTGGTCCCGGTCTGGGACGTGGCTGCACCCACGGTGGGCTCCAGTTGGAGCACCATTGCACCAGCGGCGACCCCCATCGGGGGCCTCATTGCTCCCGTGGTGGCCTACCCAGCGAGGGAGGTGGTGATCCTCGCGCCACCTGGCGCTGGACCCCTTTCCTCGGCGGCTTCCGGTGAGGTCAGCTGCTCTCTGGCGACCCTTGCAGGGGGCTCCGAAATCAAAACACAACATTAGACCAAGAACGATGAGAACCAAACCCGCAGGAGAACACAGGCTTGGTTCATGACACAGCCCTATTTGTGCCTATGGCATACTACGAGGGATCCAGGTCACCAAGCTGTCCATGCCATGGGAGAAGGTGACTGAATAAAACAACTTTTTATGATGCCTGTGCTTTCAGATCTCTTGGCTTTATGAATGAAAATAATTTCCATACATTGCCTGACCGCTCATTTGGCAGTGGGACAGCATAGTGGTTTGGGTTGGTGGGAGAAACGACACTGTGTGCTTGTAGCCAGTGTATTGGACCTGTGTACAGGGGTGTGTGATGGGATGTTTTCGTGTCCTCACCTCAGTGTTCTGTAGATGGCTCTGTTCAGGATAGCCACGCTTGATCTTGTGATGACATTTTGTTTTGCTGCTCATTGTGGTGGCTGAAAGCAGCTGTAAACTAAACTGAGAAGAATCAGCAAAGCACACTCCCACTTCAGGCTGATAAGTTTCTGACAGACTTTTTGACAGATCACTTTTTGACACGGTGTGCTTGCACACGAGCAACAATGCGCAACTTGCGCTGACATGTTCGGTTGCTTTGTCACCTCAGAAAAGTCGGTGGGCACAGCGAGCCACACATAACTTAATGTGGTGCGCGTTCAGGTGTCATTTGTGGTTGGGTCTGCATCCGGACCTTGGCCCTGACTTTGAGCAACCCGGGCCTAGAATTTCCACAGTGTTCATGGTGTAGTCTCAAATTTTAAAAAGGCCTGACCATCTCATGAAGTTTGAATGCACATTTGTGCTGTAAATCTTTCATGAGGGCATGGTGGTAAGTGTGAATAAAAAAGTAAAAAATAAATTGTAATGCAGAAAGTCACTACTTTTCATTTTTCGGATAAGTGAAATAAACTCTTTCTAGAGTTATGATTTAAATTCTTTTTCTGTTTGACAAACAATATGCAGGTTGGAGAAGTAAAAACAAACAAACAAGCTAACAAAAAAAAAACCAAACAAAACCCTGTGTGCCGAATTGCCAAAACTGGTGAGATAAGATGGCATTTAACAAAAATCTGCTCAGTATGATCATTAAAAAGCAAGGCAAAAATTTACTGTTTTATTAACATTGTTATGAAGGACAGGCAGTTTGTCATATTCTAACTCACAGAACACAGACATTGATAACAAATAACATTGTGCTGAGTTAACTTAATTGGCTGAATAATATTATACAAAGAACATTCTCACTGTTTCCTTTTTCCATGACTTTGTCTTGGTTTCACAGTACACTTACACAGAAATTATTAAAATTATCATTGTTTACATTTATATGAGACTCATGGTTTTGTTTTACGTAGACACGAGATGAACGAACCTCTTGCCTCTTGCTTGGCTGAAAAAGCATGGTCAGTTAATTTTAGAGACACAAAATTGCTTCCATTTCAAGAATTATTTGTCTTCTTACATCTGTGAATTGTTGTTCCGTTGAGCTTCCTTGTGGGCTTATTTTTGTGTCTTTTTTTTTTTGTCAGAACATGGCAGAAACACCAGGGGGGATTCCAGAAATCAGGTTTAGTGGCTTACCTGGGTAAGTTAACTCTGAGTTTGTGGAAACTCTGAGTTTTTGGTTCCAAAAAGTCAGAGTATGTTTGTAACCGTGGTAACAAAGGCTGTGAACATAACCTGCTCCTGACTAGGTTATGTTCACATTATGTTTAGAATATTTAAACTGAAGAGGAACCACATCCACAAATAGAAGTGTGATGGCAGACAATCAGAGAAGTCATCACTCAAAATCACTTTTTATAAAACACACCATCCCTGCCTTCTTTATTTCCCAAACAAACATCATTTCCCCTCTATCTTCACATGCAGATATTTAATCTTCTAATCTATTTTCTGATTTTTTTTTTCTATTGAGATAGATTTTGTACAGATCCTTTGTTGGTAACTGCAGTGAAATTCTTACATTTAGTGATCTTAAAGGTAAAATATTAATTTCTGCTTAGCAGTAATATGGCTCACATTAAGATCAATAAAATCAGTTTATTACATTGTCAAATTGCTGCACAAATTTTGGAGGAAGATCCACTACATTGACCTGTTCAGTCTCTTATGGAACAGAAATAAGTTCTGCTGCAAATCCTCCGTCTTCAAACACCACAGTCACATGCTAGTGGACCTCTGGACCCTCCATGTCCCTTTCTGTCACAGCTGATGCAGTCTGCTTCAGCCTTGTATTAACAATCTTATGGCCTTTGGCCTAATGAAAGATAATTTGTCAAAAAGGGAGAAAAAACTATATTTAGATTACAAGACAAGGACACCATCTTGGACTGTGACGGTGATAAAATCATAAAAAAGTTAAAAAGCCTACATTCATTTAATGAAAAAAATATGGGCTTGTGAGGGAAATTGGTTGAATAGAAAAACCCTTTAAAAGGTTTGTATAAATTAACACAACAGCAAGGCTTGCATAGTGATGCCTTATTGTAATTGCAATATGGAAAAAAAATGAAAATCCATACTGTATAATCTGATTATGTAGGTATGTGGGGAAAGTTTAAAAAAAGCCTTACAGAGCTTCACAAAATAAACAGTGAAGGATGGAATCATCAGACTTTGTTACATTTTACCAGGGCAGAACCCAAATATTCTTTTATCTGGGGATCTGTTCACGACAGTGGGATTCGTTTTTTAAAATTTGGTATTTGGATATTTGTTCCTTCACCAAACTGCTCAATTTTAATTATGCTAATTCTGATGTACTAAATCCCCCCAAAAGGTTTACTAAATTAAAAAAAATTACATGAAAAAATGTAGAAATATATAAAGAAAAAAAAATATATATATATACTGTATATATAAAGAAAAAATTCAAATTCTTATGAGCAAAAAAATTTACATTTACAAAGAAATCTGCAAAAAAAATCTTTGGGAAAATGATTTCAAATTACATGGAAAAATTGTGTACTATAAAAAATTACTATGAAAAATAGCAAAATTACAAGAAAAAAAGTTTCTCAAATTTACACGAAAAGCTGCAAATTTATGAAAAAAGGTACAAATTTACTTGAAAAAATCTGTATAGCAAAAGCCATTACATCTGAATGTAATGATAAATGTTGTAAAATAGCCTACTGCCTTGCAATGCACTTGATTTATAACATCACATTATTCTGAATACTTAGTTTTTTTAATGGAAAATTTGACCCAGAGGACATCCAAGCTGGGGCTGGAACTCACAGCCTCCTACATCAGAGTCTGGTGCTCTACTTTTGTCACGAAGAAGCTTGAGCACTTTGCAAATCAAATAGAAATACTTATGTATATGACCTTATATAGATTGTCCCCTGGTGAAGAATACAAAAAACCAACAAAAAACTCACTTCATGCAGTCGGCAGTTCAGCTCCCTGTATCTTTGGCTGATGCTGCTGTTTCTTCTTCCTGTTTGTGCTTTTTTACTCACTCCTCATATACGTCCAAGAGTGCTTTTAACTCTTCCTCAGAGAAATAATTATGTCTCTTTTCCTCCACTGCTTGTGGTCTCTGTGTTTGACATGTGCTGTCTTAATAGGTTTGCATGAACTGTGCAGATCGTGAGGTCAATCAACTCTGAGTTGATCAGACTCATAACCAGAGTTCTGGAACCAGAAACTTGGAGTAAGTTCTGGCAGGTTCACTTAACCCTGAATTCAGGGTTTATCTCAGGCTATTTTCTGGAATACCCCCAGGTATCAGTATATACAGTGTTTGACAGTTGGGCATACAGTATAGTGTTGTATGAAACCTTGACTTTTACAAGAAACTTTTGTACACATCACTCCAATGAAATAAAAAAAAACCCTACAAGACTTAATTATTTTTACAAATACAAATAGTATTAAATATCTCCTAGCTTTAGAAAAAACCCCACTGCACCCCGACAGCATACAATACATATGCTGTGCCAACGTCAGTAAGTTTTCATCAGAAATACATCTTGTACAGGTTGTTGCATATTGGCAAGATGTCACCCAGACATCAAAGCTATAGCAGCTGCAGCCACATGTTAATCTTCTTCCAGCTGCTCCCTTTTAGGGTCACCACACCATATCATCATCTGATATTGTGATGATCCACGTATTTGATTTAGCAAGGATTTTTTTTTTTTTTTACACTGGATGCCCTTCGTGACCCAGTCATGAACCCATGACTGTGGGACACATGCTCTACCACTAGGCCATCACTCCAATATTGTCCAGTTAAATGTTAATCACAACCTTTATTTATTTAGGTAAGATCTTTGAGACTCAAAACTATTTTGTTATTCAAGATGAGAAACACCTCTATTAAGTTGTGATTAGCAGCAGAGCTTCCACCCCACAGCTGGAAGGTTGTGGATTCACAACTGGGTCATACTAAAAAGCATATAAGATCCTTGCCAAATAAATATGTAGACCATCACAATATCAGATGATGAAACGCTGTGGCAACCCTAAAAGGGAGCAACTGAAAGATTAAAATTTTAGGTTGCTGACGTCTTGCAAATGACCTCTATAAAATGTACTGCTTGTGTAAAGTTGATATGTCGAGCCGATGTTGGTGCGATGTACTGTATGTGTGCTGTTGAGGCAGTTATAGTTCCAGTTTTGGCTTTTGTTAGGGTGATGGTGAGGGGATTGTGCTGCATGTAATTTTTATAAATAAATTCTGTATTACTGTAATATAAAACTCACCCATATTTGGGTGAGTTTTATATTAAAACATCCATATCTGGAACACTAAGATTTCTTCACCAGCTGATGCTAAATTTCTCAATCACTAATGAGCAACTGAAGTGGTTAAAGTATTCCTATTTGGAAAACCTTGAATCATGTCTTAAAGTGTCTTTCTTAGATTTCTTCCAGCTCTCTGATGCAGCATCTTCACCAGCAGCTTTACTTTTTCTTTACTCGATATCATTTTCCTCTTCATTTTCCACCTGAGGCAGCTCTTTTTCCGGCAACAGGCCATAGCTGTTGAGAAAGACCTCCACATCAGTAGCAAAGAACTCCTCATTTAGGTGCTGTGTGCAGGCTAGGAAATTTCCTAGAAGCTCCCCTGCCTTGTACACAAGCAGTGCAGGTAAATATTCATCTGAAAAGCGCTCCGCAGCACCCGATGCAACAGCATCGATTCTGCAGAATTTTACGGTGGGATATTCACTGGCTAGGCAGTCAAGGCAGCTGTTGAGTGCCTCACAGCCTTTAATGCCCACCTTATAGATGTGGACAACCACCACTGTGGTGTGATGCTCCTTTTCAATGACTTCTAGGAATGCTTCTCCACTGTCCAAGTCATGCACACCTACAAACTTGGGACCAAAACTGAGCTTCTCATGCATCTCTTGCATGCACTGTTTCCTGTATCTCTTAAGACATCCTTCATCCTCCTCCTTAAGCAGTTCATATTCTTGGACACTCATCTGAAACACAATGAAGTAACATATACAAGCTGCAGGAAATAAAGAATCGCAACATGTGAACTGTGCCTTTCTGTACTCAGCCAGCATGCCCAAGTGGGCCCCACCATAGGTTCAACTTGGGCTGTCTTATGGGTCCCGTGTGGTTCCATGTTGGCCCCATCTGTGTTTGTCCATTGAACTTTACCTGTGGCACCAGTGCTATTGAAACCTGCCCCCCCCCCCCCAAGTTAAACCCACGTGGGACCCAGATGGGTTTAAAGTGGATAAGCAGATTACCTGCTAGCCTGTATCACAGGTAAAGTCCACATGGGCAAACACAGATGGGGCCAACATGGAGCTTGCATACAAACCCACATGGGACCCATAAGACAGCCCAATTTAACCTGTTGAGGGGCCCACATGGACATGGCTGGGTCATTGATGTACTCCTCTTGGGTCTCATGTATAAACAATGCACACACACAAAAACACCGTGTATGCTGACTTTCACGCGCACAGTAGGATGTATAAAAACAAACGTAACGTGAGAATCTGTGGGCCGAACCGCAAAGTTTCCACCTGCTGTGAGAAATTGTGGGCACTCCGCAAAATTCTGTTAGACTCTATCAGGTGGGTCTGTTAAACTACAGAACTACAAATAACGTTTGTACTTCAGTTAAAATGATTTGTCTACAAATTAGTGGTTGAAACTTTGCAGATGACATTGCAACATTGCAGGCGACACCTCCCACCCCTCACACTCTGTCTTCAGCCCCCTGTCCTCGGAAAAAAGGTACCAGAGCCTCCGGGCCCGCTTCACATGACTGCTAAACAGCTTTGTTCATCAGGCCATCAGGACCCTGAACTCTGTCCACTTCCTCCCCCTTCCCCCTGACCGTAACGACTCACCCGCACAATAACTACCTCTGCTGTTGGCAAAGAAAGACTGGCATACCAGCAGTAATACATTTGCTGCTTTATGTCTCTGCGCTTTACTGCAACCATATGCACAAATGTCATATCTGCTGCTGTCTGTCATTGCAATACTGATCATGTGCAGTCCTATCTGTCACTGTCTGCACCTACACTACCGTATTGAACTTGCAACTACGAGTATTACTGCTCAACTTTTCTGTATATAGGATTGCTGGGTCTCATCGTTTATCGTTTATTTTTATTTGCACTATGGGAGGTCTGGGTCTATCTTTTGTCACCATTTGCACTACGGGTAGCATTACTGTACATAGACTGCTGTTGTTGTTTTTCCAGTGTTATTCCTTTTTTTTATATTGTACACACCACTGAAGAGAGAAAGAAACGCCAATTTAATCCTCCTGTATGTCCTGTACGTATAGCAGTATTGACAAATAAAATCTTTGAATCTTTGAATCCTTTGAAAAACATGATTATTATTATTACATGATTTATCTCCACAACTCGGCTCGCAGTGAAACCCTGATGAATAATAACTAATTTCCCTCAGATTTAGCTTGCCTCATTCATAGACCAAAACCAGCGCCACTGTAAACTGGATCCCATTTCTGTAAATGTGACAAAGAGATAATATAATTTACCAGAGACTATACAGTTGACTCAAGAGGCAACGTGCACAATCCATCTCTCTTGGGAGGAATTCTGTTCAGCAAAATACACTCTAATCAAGCCCCAGCTCCATCGCAATATGTGCCGAGGCAGCTGGATTGTGAATCCCTGCAGGTGAACCCCAGTAGCTGCAGTGGTGACATTTGCAGCTGTGTCGTAGTGAAGAGATGTTTCCATAGTCTAAAATATCTCTGTTTGGAGATTTCAGTCTGGAAGTAAAAGGCGTCTTCCTGACTGTCGTGCGTAATTTAGATTCTGACACTGATTTGGCTTGTAACTAGTATAAATTCATCTGAAAGAGTGGCATAGTATTCAGTGGTGTTTATTTATTTTATTTACTTATTTTACTCAGGAACATAACATCTGTCTCTGTGGATTACCGAGGGCTTTCTCTCATAGCTTTTTTTTCCATGTGTCAGCCCCCCCCCCATCACACTGTCATATAGTGATCCACCTATAGACTTTAATGCCAGACTATTTTATTTTATTTTATTTCAGTTTGAGCTGGCTGCATTAACTGAGGTGTAGGCACAAGCTGTTGCTTCAACCTACATCTTTTCTGTCTGAAATGTTATCTTTTTCTTTCCTTTGCTTTTTTGCTTTGTTATGATCTGACAGAAATAAAACAAAATAAATGAATGAATGAACTGTCATTGTAACACGGTCCACTCAGTAATCTTAGGTTTATTGTTGATTCTGGAGGGTCAAAACTAAATAAAATATTTTTTTCTGACCTCCACCTCCGTTATCAACACCTCAGCGTCACACTCCATGAAGTTATTATTTCTTTATGTTGCGCTTTCCCGTAGGACTGACAATCATAGTTTGACAGAAGAGTGACAGAAGGGGTGTTTTTTTTTTGTTTACAGTCATTAGTGGGAGGAACCGAGGCAGAGTAAAGAGATCATGCATGTGCACTGGTTTTGAGGTGGAATGTATAAAGGGTTTCCTCCCACATGCCAAAAACATGCAAGTTAGGTTAATTGGCATCAAACTGGGGATTCGAAATTGTCCTTAGGTATGACTATGAGAGTGAATGGTTGTCTGTCTCTCTGTGTTGGCCCTGCGATGGACTGGCGATCTGTCCAGGGTGTACCCTGCCTCTCGCCCAAAGATGCTGGGATAGGCTCCAGCCCCACCCCCCCGCGACCCGAAAAGGATTAAGCGGAAGACGATGGATGGGTAGATGTATAAAGAAAAGGAACGGAGAATCGGGCGTGCGCACAGTTTTATAAAACTGAAAATTTTTGTGCGCACGTACTTTTCAAATTTTGTGAGTATGTCATTTGTCAGTATGAAAGCTGCACAATCCTTTATACATGAGGCCCCTGGTCATTAAGGCAAGTGCAATCTTAAGATATTTTCAAGAAACACTTTCTGCTTAAAGGGGTCATTGACTGCAGTTTTTCCACATTTTAACAGCTCACACATGTCTTAATGAAGTGTTTGTGACATATTTTGTTTACATTTTCTTTAATTTTTTTTAATTATTGAAACAAATTTGTTTTTTATTTTACCTGGCTTTCTTGAAACGCTCTGACTTAAAGCCTGCCACTTTAAGAAACATCATTCAGCTGTTCAACTCCGCCCTCCCTCTTACGTCAGTTAGCCATTAGCCGAGTAGCTTCTAGCCTCCTTCTAGCTTGGATGAGCAGTGCTGGTTCACTGATCCACGGTCGGTTGTGTATCTCGCGCCACTCCGGCCTATCTCCCAACAACCTTGCTGGGATGCCAAAACAAATCACCAGCGCTGTGCACTGAACAACCCACCAGTCACCGCGACCCGGGGCTGCTGGCCAAGCTGCCGAGCCACAGGATCTCAAAGTGCAGTGTCTCACACTGTGGGACTCTGCTCCTCCCCCGTGGCCAGCCGGGGATGTGCTGTCAAGAAGTGGCTCCCTCATGTTGCCTACGGGGGTCGAGCGGAGTTGCGTGGAGCCCCAGAAGATGGTGGGGGACCTCGGGGGAGCAGCCCCGGGCTGCAGCATAGGCAGTTGTCGCGACCGGCATGTAGCTGCGGAATCATGGCGAAACCACTGGAAGATGGGCCAGAGCAACACGAAGCATATTGTGGACTGTCGACTGGTGAACCAGGTGGTAACAGTGATGGTTATTAGGGTGACTATGATTTAAAGGAAATAATATAAGCCATGCTTGGTTTGAGCTTCCTGGTACCAGTGTTAGCTTGGGGGCTAATAGCTCAGGGGCTAATACGCTACCTTTAGCACTCCTTCCTTCTACATGACAGACAGCTAGGCAAGCCAATAATTGAGCAATGGGCTGGTCTCAAGGATGGCGGTGGGTTGGCTTTTTCGATTCATGACGTTAGAGAGTTCCACAGAAAAGTCAAAAATGTTACTGGTATTTCTGGGAGAGAAAAACAAGATAAAGGCTGTTTTTAAAGGGTGTGGTTTTTTTTTTTTTTTTAAGAGAATTGACTGTTGTGAATTTTTTGGGATAATTAGGTGACCAGTAGACTCATTTCAGACAGTTAAAACCTGCAAACACACCATTTTCAGTCAATGACCCTTTTAAATATTTTGCATTAATTTATAATGCATGGAAAACAATTTCATAGCTTGTTGCACAGTTCCAGAGAAAACAGATGCACCACTGGTCATATAACAGCAAGTAGTCACCTGAGGTTATTGCTATAGTTACTGGCCTGTACCTTGCGGTTAAAGTTTACTCTGGAATCATCTTTTGCTTTGCCGGGGGATGACATTTGTCTCAGCAGTTCCCTTTTAGCTGGCGGCAGGCTCTCCAGATCCATGCTTGCCAACTTAAACCTCCTCCAGTCATTGATGACACCTTTTGGACCTGTGAAGAAATCAATTCCATCTTCAGTTACTGAATAGTAATGGCAAACATTTAACATAAACTACCTTCTACAGAAGAATCAGAAAAAAAAAAAACCCATTCAGGAAAGAGATTTTTGCAGACTAGGATTACTGCAGGGGAACTCAGCTGTGTATTTAACAAAAGCAAACTGAAGCTTTCCTATATCCTATATATTGTGCTTGAAACTTTTAAGTTTATTTATTCATTTCCTTTCAAAGAAACAATAAGCCAATTCAACTTATAGGTCACGCTGGCGCACATCGTATCCTTTCTTAATGTGGGATTTTACCCATCCAGGAAGTGCAGTAATTAGCAGTATTGCATAAGTAAAAGAATTAGAGTGTCTATTAACCACAACAGGTCAGCACAATTCATTTTAGATTTAGCAATGTGTCAGTGTCAGGTTAACAGCCTCAGAATTTGTATTTATGCAGAAGCTTAGAACAGGAAAAAAGCTTTAAGACAAAGATGTAAGAAAGACATTAATTCAAAGTACTATCTTCTATCTTTTAGAAAATGTTTATGAAGCTGCTGAAACATAATCTTACACAGGTCACCTGTTGAAGAGAGAGCTTTGCTTGCATTTATTTTCTTGTAAAAAAAATGTTTCTTAATTTTGTATATTTGTACTCAACAAATGGAAATGTTTGTCCCCTGTTGTGATTTATCAAAACAATGAATAAACTCACCAGTGTGGGTTGCAGTCTCTTCCAGCTCGGTCAGCCTGTCTGACATTTTTCTTGTTTGTTATCTGTATTGCAAAAACAACGAGAATCAGACCGAACATTGTGATACATTTATTGTTTTTAACACAATATGCCCTTTGCAACTGTTCTCAGTCATATTCAGGAAATCTTGCACTAACCAGTGGGTTCTCTGATTCTTACACTATTAATGCAGTGTAAGATGATTATTGAACTGGAACAGATCCGTTTTTCTGGTTGTTCTCAAAGAAACTGGTGGAACCAGCAACTAAACTCATGAACCCACAATTGAAAAAAAAAAAAAATTAAAACTATGATGCAGAAATATTAGTAATATCATATACGCTGTAAGTGTCCTTAATGATTTTAAATTATTACATTTAATTTAATTAATATCTTTTGATTGGTGTTTTGGGGTTTAATTGATTATATTGGCTAATCTTTACTTTTTGAATACCTAATTTGTTTTTGGAATTAAAGACCCTATAATGTAAAAAATGTCTTTGGCAGTTGTTTAGTTTTTGGGAATGAACACTTAACAGACTTTATAGAGATCATGCAAACTATCCTTTATGTTTGTTGGACTATCAATTTAGACACCGCAAAGGAATAAAGTTACTCTAATTCAGTTTCTTTATTTTCCCCCCATTTTTTTAAATTCTCAAAGACACTTGATCAAATTGGGATACATCTAGTGTAGATGTACAGAAGTAAATTTGTTGTCTCTTTTTGATTTTCTCATTGACCTTCATACAGCCTTATAATAACTGTGATGCCATTGTTTGCACTGGTAAACCATTAGATAAATAATCTGACCTATATCTAACACAATCCTATAGCCAATACCTGATTGGATTAAACGGCCTAACCTCATTATTTCAATTAGAGCAGTTTTACTTCCTGCTCTTCGTCACAATGTTGATAGGATCTAATGATCTTTGTAGCCACCTCTCCAGCTCTCACATCACGAAAAGAGATTGGCTGTCTAGCATGAAGAAATAAAGGCATGTCTAAAAGTTTCACAGCTGAATCTTTAACCAGCAGACTGACCAGTTAGACAGCAAAATGTGATGAAGTTCAGCCTAAAAAATAACAAACTATAGCTTATTTCTCACAGAAACCATCAGTATAAAATAAAATTATTAAAGAAACTGCAAAATTTGACACCTCGTACTATAACTCAAATAGTACCACGTCTACATCATATCTGCATGAAAACCAAACGCCTTGTCAGTCTGTAATGCCTGTTGAAAATTAAAAAAAGAGAATACTTAACTCTTGTCGTGTGCCCACTTATTCATTACAAGAGCAAAATTTCTATACTGGTTTCATTTGATTTTATTCTACTATTAAGAGAAAGTTTCTTACCTCTCAAGGGCACTGCACAGTTGTTCCTTTGTGTCAGTAGATAACCCTGCACTGGGAACTGTTTACTTAGCTATCTGTTCCTGGATCCTCAATGGGGTTTTTTTGGTGTGTGTGTGTGTGCGTGTGTGTCTTTCCAGCCAATGAGCTTGGTCTAATGAAGATTTCAAAAAAGACCCTATAGACCCAACAGAAATAGAGCACAGATCCTAAGAGGATTTCTCTCCAGGAATTAGAAGCCTCTACTTGATGAAGGACTTGCAACTGACACTTGAGTGAGAGAGAGAGAGACAGAGAGAGGAACAATTTTTTTGTATTTATTTTTCCATGTTTTCATTTTTGAAACATACATTTGATACACCAGTTAATCAGGATCCACTGAATATATTTTGTTTATATTTAAGAGCTGGACACAAGAGCTGCTCTGTTGCTTTTATACAGAACATCAAGAGTTAACCCAAGAGTGAGCATCATACCCCCAAGATGAACTTTCAAATGAAGTGATTTTGTCTGGAATTCAAAGTTCTTCCAGGCATAGAACTTCACACGAAACACAGGACGGGATTCATTCAAAACACAAAACACCGCCAGCTAAGGGTGGGGTATATCTACTGATGCTTCATCATGTGCTTTCTATTTCCAACACACAGAAATCACACTGTCGTCTGTTCTCACTTCTGAAACCTTGACATTTATTCCTGGTTTTCTTGCAAATAGATTTAATGACTGACATTTTTGTATGCTTACAAAACTGTAAAATGTTCTGATCATAATTAAAAAAAATAATAAAAAAAAACAAATAAAAATGGGTCAAACAGCAAGATGTCAGTTTTTTTTTTCAGGTTTTCAGGTTCCAGGTTTTAATTTCAGCACCAGACATGATAAAATTAATGTTTTTTTGCTTTTTTTTTTAAAGCGGTCGTCATTTTCTTATTCAGTTTTTCAATTCAATTCAACTTTATTTGTATAGCACCTAATCACAACAAAAATCATCTCAAGGCACTAGATACATAAGTACAAATCAAAAATAATTCAGAGAAAAGCCCCAGTGATCAAATGAGCCCCAATGAGCAAGCACTAGATGACAGTGAAAAGGAAAAGCTCCCTTATAGGAAGAAACCTCCGGCTGTACTAGTTTAGTACTAGTTTCTATCAAAAAAGGTTCAAATATATTTTAAAATAAACTTTTGGGAGTAAAATGGGAGTAAAAGTATTCAAAAATGCATTGTTTTAAAAACTTTTTATAATTTGTGGACATCATTCTAATCAGTCTAAATTACATTACAAGTTACATTCATTCATTTTATGCAAATATATGTACAGTGACAAGAAAAAGTATGTGAACCCTTTGAAATTGCCTGGTTTTCTTGTCAGAACGTGGGCTGAGTCCTCAACTTGACTTATAGTTTGCATTTCTTGTCACCAGGACATGGGCTGGAGCCCATGTCCTCACTTTGAGTTTGTATTTTGAGATTCTCTGTATTTATCATTATTTATTATCATGGTCATGGTTGTGTTTTATTATCCTTGCCTCAGTTTTCCATTGTCATTATTATAGTCACGTTTATGTTCCTTGTTTTGATCTTGGGTTCGAGTTGATATGTTTGTTTCCACCTTAGTCTAGCTTGGTTTTTGTTCTGTTAATTTCCTGATTATTCATGGCTGTTTGTGTTTTGAGTTGATTAGTTTTGTTCTGTTTAAGAAACGCCACCCCTTACCTGGGTGCTGTGTCATAGTCACAGTTGGCATCTCATACACACCTCTTGCCATGCCTTGTCTGTGAAATCCTAGCCTATGAGTTGTGTCAAGACTTGCCTAGCCATTGCGTTTTTGTTTCAGCCCCTATACTGCATTAATTTCTGTTCTTTAAAAAAATATCAAACGCTCGTCATACACCTGAGTCCTGCTTTCTGCCCAGCTGTGACATTTCTGCATTAATTGGTCAAAAAATGTGATCTGAACTACATGTCTACCGCAACAAACTTGGAAGATATATGACCATGGCAAAGGTACAAACGCTCACCTGGCACGATGACAAATGCGGACATGTTCCTCCAAGCGTTTGCTTTCAAATTTTGATCATGATATCCTTTTAGTGCCTGTAAACCTGAGCCTGAGTCTGGAGAAAGTACCGGTGCTGTGGAAGACATTCTGCCTGGTTTCTGTCCCCAAGAAGTCATCTCCATTGGATCTGAATGACTACCGACCAGTTGTCCTCACATCTCATGTGATGAAGGTCCTGGAGAGACTGGTCTTAGCCCACCTGAGGCCGCAGGTGAAGACGTGGCTGGACCCTCTGCAGTTTGCATATCAGCCCCATTTAGGAGTTGAAGATGCTGTCATCTACCTGCTGCAACGAGCCCATCTGCACCTGGACGGTGGAGGAGATACTGTGAGAATCACTTTTTTTGATTTCTCCAGTGCCTTTAACACCATCCAGCCACTGCTGCTGGGTGAGAAGCTGCAGGTGATGGGGGTTGACAGCTCTGTGATCTCCTGGATTACTGACTACCTGACAGGCAGGCCACAGTTTGTCCGGCTGAGCAGTGTCTCGTCTGAGTGGTGGCTAGTGATATGGGAGCTCCACAGGGGACTGTGCTCTCTCCTTTTCTCTTTACTTTTTACACCACTGACTTTCAGTACAACACAGAGTCATGCCACCTGCAGAAATTCTCTGACGACTCAGCTGTTGTAGGGTGTATAAGAGGAGGAGAGGAGGGGGAGTACAGGGCACTGGTAGACAGATATGTGAAGTGGACAGAGCAGAATCATCTGAAGTTGAATGTCAGCAAGACCAGAGAGATGGTGATTGACTTCAGGAGGAGGAAGACGCCTTCTCAGCCACTGCAGATTAGGGGGGAGGATGTGGGAATGGTTGAGGACTGCAAATATCTGGGTGTCAGGATCAGCAGCAGGTTGGACTGGAGATCCAACACCGATGCTGTGCACAAGAAGGGGATGAGGAGACTCTACTTCCTGAGGAAGCTGAGATCCTTCAACGTGTGTAGCAGGATGCTGGAGCTTTTCTACCAGACTGCTGTTGCCAGTGCCATCTCCTTTGCTGCTGTCTGTTGGGGTAGCAGTATCAGGGCCAGAGACACCAACAGACTTGACAAATTTATCAAGAGGGCTGGCTCTGTAATTGGTCTCAGACCGGAGACCTTTGAGACAATGGTGGAGAGGAGAACACTAAATAAACTGCGATCCATCATGGACATTCCTGATCACCCCCTCCACCACACACTGGACAGACAGCGAAGCACTTTCTCCAGTAGACTACTACAGCTTCGCTGTCGAATGGCCAGGTACAGGAAATCTTTCCTGCCGCATGCCATTTCACTGTACAATAACTCACTATGATGTTGTGTTATGGTCATAACAATGCTGCCACACTGCACCTTACAGTCTAACTGGTACCTCACATTTCAATCTGCTCCTGATAGTCCTTCATTGTGCAACAGGATGATTCCTGTGTTTATACGGGTCATCATACATTAAGCTATGATGTACATAGGTTTTATAGTCGTGTTAGTTTTAATTTCCATGGATAATCCCTTTGTCTGTCATATGTGTGTTTCTGTCGTTTGGTTGTCTGCTGTCATGCTGCTGTTACACTGCAATTTCCCAGTTTGGGATCAATAAAGTACATCTATCTATCTATCTGTCTGTCTGTCTGTCTGTACCGGGTTGTCTGATGCAGCAAAGTTCAGCCTCCACCGTCACCTACCGTTCTCATCTTCCTGTTCCGGCATCATATGTCCCTTCCTTCCTTAATTCTGATTGGCTGCTAAGAAAGGTCTGACACTGATGAGCGTGGCTGTACGGTAGTTTGAAAAGTTGAATTTTTTCAGCCCTGAGCACAGCGACAAAAAGTGGCCACGGCTCAGAGCATTTCATAAATGCTGGACTACATAGAGAATGAATAGAAAATAGTCACCCACAGCAGAAAAAACGAATTTAGTGGACACGCCCCTAATACTTTTTCTGCAATGTTTGGCTTCCAGGTCCCCGAGGTGTGTAGCCCTATGGCGTGGCCACGCACTGAACTCAGTGGACACGTCTTAAAGGCGCAGTACATGAAAAGCGCCAGATTACTATATAAAATAATATTCAAAAAGTTCCTGCATCCAGATCATGATCTGAATCACCACCAAAATCTAATCATCTGTTCCCCGTGCCATTACACACCTTTCCTGAAAATTTCACCAAAATCTGTTCATAACTTTTTGAGTTATGTTGGTAACAGATAAACCAACCAACGCCACTGAAAACATTACCTCCTCCCTTGGCGGAGGTAATTAACGGTTATATAAACACTTTTGAAGCGAAGTGCTACATATCCAATGAAATTGGAGTGCAATTATTATGTAATATAGTAACTCCTGGAATCCCTATTGGCCATTCAAATTTCTCGGTCAGAACTGTTGTATAATACTGCGTATTCTTCCCACACAAATGAAACTTATTTTCATCAGACCACAAAATATTTTCCCAGTAGTGTTGTGGAGTGTCAGGGTGCTCTTTGGACACCATGCCTGTTCAATGATTTGCGTATGGTAGACTTATGAACAGAGATGTTAACCAGCTCCAATGATTCCTTCAAGCCTTTAGCTGTTACTCTAGGGTTATTTTTTTTTTTACCTCATTGCACATTGTGCTTTTGGAGTCAGCTTGGCTGGGCTCCCACTTTTAGGGGAGAACAGTCACAGTACTAAACAGGGTTGAGAGTAGGGCTGCAATCATTAGTTGACGTTGTCGACAACATCGATCATACAAATTTGTCAACGCAGATTTTTACTGTTGACGAATCGCTTTGTTTTAAAGCTTATGTGCATGCCGCAGAAATGTTCAGTTTAATTGTTACAGCGAAGAAGAAGAGGAACGCATCATGGCAACGGAGAGAAAATCACGGAAAATGCCAAAAGTTTCCAAAGTATGGCAGGATTTTATCAAAAAATAAATAAATGAAATAAGTTAAATGTAGACTGTAAAGCAGTGTTGTCATATCACAGCTGCACTACAGCTATGCATCCATTCCCTTCTCCTCCTCTCCGTTCCTCCATCTCTGGCCGTCTGTCAGCGGACTGCACCGGTAAGGTTGGCGAGTAAAGTTAGCGCTGCTTATTTTCAAAGAGCGACTCTCTCAGCTTTAGAAAACTGACCACACTATTAGTACATGCTGTTTAAATAGTTTATCTGCTGTCAGACAATAATCTCTCTTTGACGATAGCTGCTGACAGCTGAGCTGCTTCCGTTATGCTAGCTAATATGTTAACTGCAGTAAATGGATGAATTACATGAGCAGCTTACGCTTTTACTTATTCTCCATTATAGTTAGGGCATTTTAGAAAATCTCTGGACCATCTGTGAAAAAAATTGCTTACCAATAGCTTTCTTCACCAATGTGTTCATATAGGTGTCTACTAACACCTCTCAATTAGTTCCAACCCAAATCCTTGTGGAAAATTCTGGGGAGCCAATCAAACTTGGGCACCTGGAGGGGGGTGCAAAAAATGGAAAAATATTTTTTTTCCCAGTATTAGCGTGTGAGATGTCTAACTAGGGGTTTCTGGGGGTGCTGAATCGATTCCAACCATTAGTTTTGAGTAAAAACTACTACCTGACCATAAAATAGGCCACGCCTACTTTTTTGCGCCC
Source organism: Pholidichthys leucotaenia (assembly GCA_020510985.1). Classification (NCBI taxonomy): domain Eukaryota; kingdom Metazoa; phylum Chordata; class Actinopteri; order Cichliformes; family Pholidichthyidae; genus Pholidichthys; species Pholidichthys leucotaenia. The sequence continues at coordinate 315,534,840 of CM035839.1, read as the reverse complement.
GCCAAAATACGTAAATATTGGTATTTTTATACGTATCTCAACACACAATTTTTATACGTATCTCAACACACAATGCTCAACACCTTCGCAGCAGCCGGCCACCATCAGTACGCTAAGGGAGCAAGGCTGTATGTACAGCTAATGCACCAGCGACAGGACAGTCCAGTGTTCCAGGAAACTCTTACCAAATTCACCGTGTATGGAAACCATGCAGTCAGGTTCTCAGACCATGAGTGGTCAGGTACATGGACTGACATCACGATAGAAACCACACTCATGCGTGAGGCCAAGTCCTCAGGCGGTCTAAACAGAGGACGCTTCCGGAATGAATCTGCTCACAACTGTTGGGTTCAGACGCTAAACCACTTCTCGTGCATTCACCAGGAACTTGAACGAGGTATGAACAAGCGTGGGGTACCTGACCACACAGACGTCACAAGAGCCCAGATGAAGAATGACGAAGATGCTGTCAACGCCATTGTCGGATGGTTGGAGGAGGTCAACCCCTTCGATGCAACACGGGACAAGAAGACCCTAGTATCCTTTTCAACAGGATTCAGCAGCACTCCCGAGGACCCAGTCAACGCTGATCAGGCAGAGGAGGTTGGCAGAGCCATGCAGGCCAAGATGAATGGACGAACTGTTCTGGATTCAATGGAAACTAAGCACAAGGTGAAGTCATTAGAGAGCCTCAGAAGTGGACCCAAAGTCAATGGGAAGAAGCTGGTTATTGACTCACTCAAGCTCTTCAACCGTCTAGTCATCATCAGTGAGCGTGAAGTCAAGACCAAAGAAGCTCTGCGATTTGAGTTGACGCCAACACCGATGTCTCTATTTGACAAAGACCAGAAGTTGCGAAAGCCAGACAAGGCTGCCCTAGCAAGATTTCTGAAGGCATTTGTGGAACCCGTTGAACAAACCCCCTGCACGAGTCTGGTGATTGATGGTGGGTGGCTCCTGCACAACGTCAAGTGGGAGGCTAACCTCACCTGGAAGGGCATCGCCGAGAGCTACCTCCAGTTTGTGAAGTCCATGGGGAGCCAGTGTCTCCGAATCACTGTGGTCTTTGATGGATACGGCAGCTCCACTAAGGACCATGATCACCTGAGACGAACAAAGAATGCATGCTGCGACATTCTGATTCGCCCAGACATCAAAAGCTTCGTTCCAAGAGAAAAGTTCCTCGACAACAAGAGCAACAAGGCCCAGCTCATTCTGCTACTTGCTGAGACATTCAGTAGAAATGGGATCAGTGTACAGCAATGCCACGATGATGCAGACACTGCTATAGTCCGGGCAGCTCTAGATGAGGCAAAAGATTCTCCTGTTGAGGTGAGGGCTGAGGACACCGACATCATGGTTTTGCTGATTCATCATGCTGCAGACCACCCCATCTTCCTCACAACAGCCAAAGAAACATCTTATGATGTCGCAAAGATCAGGGAGGCCTTCCCAGAGAGATACCGGAAGTATTTGATCTTCTTGCACAGCTTCTCCGGCTGCGATACAGTGTCAGCGATTTCTGGGTTTAGCAAATCAACTTTGGTAAACAAGCTCTGCAAGACTGACAAGGCGGAAAGGGCCATGGATGTGTTTCTGGACATCCGAGCCAAGAAAGATGATATCATTAAAGCCGGCTGTGAATTATTTAAGCTCATGTTCCATGGAAAACCACCCAAAGACTTGGGGGACTTGAGATTTGACATCTTCAGCAAGCGGGCTGCTGGTGGGAGCATCAAACCTGAGAAACTGCCCCCGACAACAGAAGCTGCAGCGCAGCACTCTCTACGAGCTTATCTCCAAACTAGAGATTGGCTGCTGTTGCAAACTCCATCAATGGATGTCTTGGAGTACAGATGGAAGCTCGGTGACCAAGGTTATACACCGGTCCCTTCAACAGACCCCATCGCACCGGACTATCTTCTGAAGTTTGTCAGCTGCAACTGTGAGGGGGACTGTAGCACACTTAGGTGCTGTTGTAAAAAGCAAGGAGTCAAGTGTATTTCTGCTTGCGGCAAATGTCATGGTAACTCTTGCCAGAACATCAACCAAACAGATGATGAGAGCAGTGAGGGAGATGCCGGGGAGTAGGGTAAAGTACCAAGGTTTTAATATTGAGATACATTTCTGTTGGACATTATAATGGGGCATAATGGAAGTAAGAGAAGTGGGAACAACTACTTCCCGTTGCACACTTATGTTGCAGTGTTTTGTACACTGTTTTTAGAGTGGGTATAGCTCAAATTCAATGATAGAACTCAATTCAGCATTCTAAAAAACTCACTATATAAACCCAGTGAGATACGTATAAAAATACCAATATTACATATTTCGGTGGGTGCAAAAAAGTAGGCGTGGCCTATTTTAATGGTCAGGTAGTAGTTTTTACTCAAAACTAATGTTTGGAATCGATTCAGCACCCCCAGAAACCCCTAATTAGACATCTCACACGCTAATACTGGAAAAAAAATATTTTTCAATTTTTTGACCCCCCCCCCCCCCTTTGGGTTCCTAAGTTTGACTGGCTCCCCAGAATTTTCCACGAGGATTTGGGTTGGAACTAATTGAGAGGTGTTAGTAGACACCTATATGAACACATTGGTGAAGAAAGCTATTGGTAAGCAATTTTTTCACAGATGGTCCAGAGATTTTCTAAAATGCCCTAACTATTATTGTCGCTGTAATGTCATTCTGAATACTAGCGCACCTCGGTAAATTAGAATACCATGATTTGTAATTTAATTAAAAAAGGATAACCAGAATCATCACAAATAAATTAAAACAACTTAATAAATATTTCACTGTATGTGTAGTGGAGGCTCATATTACTGCACTTATATTTAAAGTTGTAGTAGTAGTAGATTAGTTTATTTGACAGGGACAGTGCAATAAAGTGGGACACATATGTGGGTTTCATATGCACAAATGTATATCACCTTATGCTTCATATGTATATCACTGTATGCTTACTGTATGCTTCACGTCTCAGATGAACAAAGGACTGAGCCTCCTCGGAGATAACAGGAGGATGCGAAATGTGGTCTTTGGTATGCAAAGAGATGGCCGTGGGGGATTTCCTGGCTGCCAGTGACTTTGGGTGGAGGTGATAAGATCTGAAAGGGATGCATTGTTACTTGGGATTAAATGCAATGTGACTGGAGCTTTGAAGCTCCTGGGGTATAAAAAGGGATGAAGGTCTGGGTTTCTTCCTCTTTCTGTATTGCTGATGTTGGAGAATGTGAATAAACCTGACTCGTGAGATAAACTCTGCCTCGTCCTTTCACATTTCCACACTGGTGACCCTAAGACGATGAGTGAAAGAAATTCCCCCAAACCAGCCGGGTCAGGAGCTCCCAGCCAGGCGTATGCCGCTACCGTCCAGCTACCAGACTTTTGGCGAGACAACCCGTGCTCCTGGTTCCTCTTGGTCGAAGCACAGTTCGCCCTCCGGGGAATAACGGTAGATGAGACGAAATTCTACCATGTAATTGCCAAGCTCGACAACCGCACGGCTCGGCATGTGCAGAGCCTTTTGGAGAAGCCACCGGCCGACGACAAATACGGTGTGTTGAAGGCTGCACTCATCCAGCGCTTCACTCTCTCAGTCCAGGAGAGAGCGGAGAGACTCCTGGCTCTGAACGACTTGGGAGATGGCACGCCCGTTGACCTGATGGAGGACATGCTGAGGTTGAGGGGCTCAGATGGCGACGACTTCCTCTTCACCCACATTTTCCTGAGAACACTACCGTCGGCCACGAGAGCGACCCTGGCCGGTTTGCCGTTGTTGGCCCAGCGGACTTCCGCGCGCTGGCCCAGGAGGTGCACCGGATTCTCAATGCCAGCAAACAGCGTGCGGCCACCGCAGCAGCGACGGAGTGCGGCGCGACAGCCGGAGATGGTGAGGGGCCAGAGACGGCGGTAGCAGACCCACCGACGACGGCGGCGGCAGGGGCCAAGGATCGCGGAGGAGACACCCTCTGTTTCTACCATCGCCGCTTTACAGAGAAGGCACGCAAATGTATGCCACCGTGCCATTTCAAGCGCTCGGGAAACTCCAAGACCGGGGGTCGGTAGCAGCTGCGGCCCTCGGGGAGGAGAACAAGCTGCTCTACTTGAAGGATGCGCGCTCGGGGAGGCATTTCCTCGTGGACACAGGCTCCCAGTTGAGTTTCATCACACCTTCCTCCGCTGACCGGCTGGCGCCTTCCAGTGGTCCCGGGGTGTCAGCAGCGAACGGCTCGGCAATTAAGACCTTTGGTGAGAGGACTCTGCTTCTGTCCCTACACGGCCGTACATTTGAGTGGGCTTTTGTCATGGCTGCAGTAAATTTCAATATGTTAGGGGCTGATTTTCTGTGCTCACATGGTTTGTTGGTTGATCTTGCTAACAGGCGCCTGGTTAATGCACTCTCTTTTTATTCTATTCCCTGTACAGCTCGAGTGGCCCCGCCAACAGCACAAGCCAACGTCACAGCTGCAAGTGGTAAGATCCACACACTGCTCACTCAGTTTCCAGCACTCACGGTCCCAACATTTTCGGCGGCCGTGGCTAAACACGGGGTGGAACATTTTATTACTACCACCAGACCGCCCATTTTTGCAAAAGCCCGGCGCTTGGATTCAGCTAAACTGACCATAGCGCGCGAGGAGTTCGCCAACCTGGAAAAGTTGGGCATCATCAGGTGTTCGAAAAGCCCATGGGCTTCACCGCTTCACATGGTCCCGAAAGCTGATGGCTCGTGGCGACCTTGCGGAGATTTCCGCAGGTTGAACAATGCTACAGCGCACGACTGCTACCCAATCCCGCATAGCCAAGATTTTTCAGTTCATTTGGCGGGGGCGCGCGTTTTTTCTAAGATAGACTTGGTACGCGGTTACCACCAGGTCCCAGTACGCGCTGAGGACATACCCAAAACAGCGGTAATAACTCCGTTCGGTCTATTCGAGTTTTTGCGCATGCCGTTTGGGCTTAAAGGCGCGGCGCAGACGTTCCAACGCATGATGGACCCGGTGTTGCGCGATCTCCCCTTCGTGTTCGTCTACCTGGACGATATTTTGGTAGCCAGCGTGTCCGAAGACGAACACGAAAACCACCTCACGGCAGTTTTCCGGAGGTTGGGAGAGCACAGGTTAATAATCAACCCAGCGAAGTGTCAGTTCGGGGTGACGCAGATTGATTTTTTGGGGCATCGCGTCTCTCCAGAAGGAGCGGTTCCTCTGCCTGACAAAGTGCACACGGTAACAAATTTTCCCCAGCCACAAACGGTCAAAGCGTTACAGGAGTTTTTGGGAATGGTGAATTTTTATAACCGTTTCCTCCCCCGCGCAGCGCAGCTCATGCAACCATTATATGCCGCACTAAAAAAACAAAAACCCACAAATAAAATCGAATGGTCTCCGGAGCGAGAGCGAGCATTCTCGGAAGTCAAAACAGCCCTGGCAAATGCTGCGTTGTTAGCACATCCAGACCCAACGGCCCGCATAGCGCTCACTACTGACGCGTCAGATGTGGCCATAGGGGCGGTCGTGGAGTAGCATGTAGCCGGGGCTTGGCAACCGCTCGCCTTTTTCAGCAGGACCTTGCACGATAGTGAACGAAAACACAGCGCATTCGACAGGGAGTTGTTAGCTCTCCATTTGGCCATTCGCCACTTCCAGTTCTGGCTAGAGGGACGCCGTTTCCCCGCATTCGTTGATCATAAGCCGCTGACTTTCGCGATGGCCAAGGTTTCAGAACCGTGGTCAGGCCGGCACCAGAGACAGCTGGCCGCGATCTCAGAGTTTATTACCGATATCCAGCATGTGGCGGGTAAACTTAATGTAGTGGCAGACTGCCTCTCGCGTGCCGTGGCGGCTCCAGTCCGCGTGGGGGTAGATTATGCAGCCATGGCCGCGGATCAGGTTAGCGACGCGGACGTGCGCGCGCTCCAGTCTGGACCAACAGGGTTAAGACTGGAGAACAGGGTGCTGCAAGACGGTATGCCCCCCCCCCCTAATCTACGATGTCTCCACGGGGCGACCGCGTCCGGTGGTACCGCCGCGTGGCGCCGCCGCGTTTTTGACTCGATTCATTCTCTGGCGCACCCGGGAGTGCGCGCATCGGTCAAAATGGTGGGAGAGAAATTTGTATGGCTGAGCCTGCGCAAACAAGTTAGGGAGTGGGTAGCAGCCTGCATGGCCTGTCAACGAGCCAAGGTACACAGGCACACGAGAGCTCCTTTGGAGCCATTTCACATCCTGGCTAAGAGGTTCGATCATGTTCACGTGGACCTCGTAGGCCCCCTTCCGCCGTCACAGGGGTGCAAACACCTTCTGACAATGGTAGACCGCACCACGCGCTGGCCGGAAGTGGTCCCACTGGCGTCAACCACAGCCGAGGAGGTGGCGCGTGCGTTTTTAACAGCATGGGTAGCGCGTGTTGGAGTCCCGTCGGACGTTACGTCCGACAGAGGCCCTCAATTTGTTTCAGAACTTTGGTCAGCAATGGCCCGCAGCCTGGGGGTAACGATCCACCGCACAACCGCGAACAATCTGCAGGCTAACGGGTTATGCGAACGTTTTCACAGGTCATTGAAAGCGGCTCTCAGAGCGTCGCTTACGGATGCAAATTGGGTGGACAGGCTACCATGGGTTTTATTGGGGTTGCGTTCTGCACCTAAAGAGGATTTAAAGAAGCCTCCCCGGCCGAGCTAGTTTTTGCGCAGCCACTTCGGCTGCCCGGGGAGTTTCTCCCAGATAATCCTGTGCCAGAATGTTCCCTGGCTCAGCAGTTGCAGCGTGGCCCTTAATCGGGCGCGCTGCCTGGCCCCGTTCACCACAGTTTTCCGCACGTTTTTATACCTAAGGCTTTAAAAAATGCGGAGTTTGTTTTTGTCAGACACGATGCCCATTGCCCGCCGCTACGACCACCTTATGATGGGCCATTTAGAGTGCTGGAAACAGGGGATAAGCATTTTTTGCTAGATTTGGGGGGCAGGAAGGAGAAGATTGGCATTAACAGGCTCAAACACGCCTTTGTGGTGGCGGACGACGATGTGCTGTTGGCCAGGGCTCCTCAGCGCGGCAGACCCCCTAGAGAACATCCTCCAGAACACCCACAGGGATTGACTAACAATTCTCACCCTCAGACAGCAGCCCCCCAGCAGGATGGCGCCACCGAAGTGTTGAAGCCGGCTTACAGCAGATACGGGAGGAGACTGAGGCCCAAGCAACACGTGGGCTGAGGTGTAATGATTTTATCATGACAGGCTGACTGTTATTCCGTTGTTACATCTTAGACGTTTGGGGGGGGGGGGTCATGTGGGACACATATGTGGGTTTCATATGCACAAATGTATATCACCTTATGCTTCATATGTATATCACTGTATGCTTACTGTATGCTTCACGTCTCAGATGAACAAAGGACTGAGCCTCCTCGGAGATAACAGGAGGATGTGAAATGTGGTCTTTGGTATGCAAAGAGATGGCCGTGGGGGATTTCCTGGCTGCCAGTGACTTTGGGTGGAGGTGATAAGATCTGAAAGGGATGCATTGTTACTTGGGATTAAATGCAATGTGACTGGAGCTTTGAAGCTCCTGGGGTATAAAAAGGGATGAAGGTCTGGGTTTCTTCCTCTTTCTGTATTGCTGATGTTGGAAAATGTGAATAAACCTGACTCGTGAGATAAACTCTGCCTCGTCCTTTCACATTTCCACAAAGTATTTGCAAATTTATTTTGGACTGGAAGAAGTTATTTTAGTTTTCATCTGAAGCCTAATTAAACTTTTAAACTTAAGATAAGACTTTATTAGTCCCACAATGGGGAAATTACAGGATTGCAGCAACAAAGGGATAGCAGCACTCACAGCAATAGTAAATAAGATAATAAGATAAGAAATGGTTAGCCAAAGCAGTAAATGAATATACATACAGTGTGTATACACTTATATACTGTATAGTTGTGAGCAGTGGTGGTCTAATGGTTAGGGATGTGGACTGGTGAGCGGAGGGTTGCAGGTTTGATCCCTGGACCAGCAGGATTAGATCTGGGTGGGACAGATAACATAGCAATGTTTGCCCCACCCTCCTTAACCCCACTGTGGTGCCCTTGAGGAAGGTCCTTAACCCCACCTGCTCCAGTAGAGCTGCTCAGTGGCTACAGGTCAGTCTGTGGTTGTACTGGGCAACTTCCTGCTGTGAATGTTTAACTGTGTGAATGTGAACAGGGTATCCTTGAAAAAGAGAGGTTGCCTCTCAATGGAACAACCCTGTATAAATAAAGGTTAAATAAAAAATAAATATACACAGTGCAGGAGCAACTTCTAGACCCAGCAAGGTTTCAAACAGGATGGACTAGCTTGTTATTTTCTTTTTTTACTTTAATGGAAATGAATATTACTCTAGTTTGTTTTGAACATGCAACATTACAACAGCCCTTTATACAGTAGCAGAGGCTGCCATTTGAGTTTTTGCACTTTACTTTGGGGGTTAAAAGACTGCCTGTTAGCATCTATTATGCATTTAATTGTGTTGCTACAAACACTTATAATTAAACTGTCAAGTTCAAGTTTCCAACTCATGTTTGATGGGTCATTATTTTATTTAGCTATGGGTACTTCTTTTAATAGGTTACATTATATTAAGGTAGAGACTAACAACAAAGTGATTTTCACAGGTCTGCAGGCTTAAACAGGTGAGGTAAAACATAACCTGGAGCCTTGAACAGGAGCCGTGCCAACAGGAAGCAGAGATGGCAGACATCAAAGTAATAATCGCGATTAGTCGACTAATTGAAAAAAATACAGTAGTTATTAGATTAGTCGACTGCCAAAATAATCGTTAGTTGCAGCCCTAGTTCAATTCAATTCATTACAATTCAACTTTATTTATATACAGTAGCGCCATTTCACAACAGTCATCTCATAGCACTTTCAACTGTAAGGAAAACCCCACAGCTGCAGAAAGACCCCAGCAATCAGGCGATCCTTTGTGAGTGAGCACTTGGCGACAGTGGAGAGGAAAAACTCCCTTTTAGCAGGAAGAAACCTCCAGCAGAACCAGGCTCAGGGAGGGGCAGTCATCTGCTGTGACTGGCTGGGGGATGAGGGGATAGAGAAGAAGAAGAAAAGAACAGACATGTAGAGAGCAAACAGCACGACGGGGATTCAATCTATGGGAGAGAACAAACAGACGTTAATGACCAGCAAAAATATTTCGTTGAGAGTGAAGAAAGAAGTGTAGCCCAGTGCATTGCTGGAGATCCCCTGGCTGTCTAAACCTATTAGCAGCATAACTAAGGGAGGGTTCGTGGGTACCTGATCCCACCCTAACTATAGGCTATATCAAAAAATAAGATAAGATAAGCCTTTATTAGTCCCACAACGGGGAAATTCCAGGATTGCAACAGCACAGGGATAGCAACACTCAGAGCAACAATCAGAAGGCAAGAAAAAAACAAGCAAGCAAGAGCAGCTAATATACATATGTACATATTACTATAAAATATATATATACACACACACACAGACACACAGTGCAGAGCATTGTAGCTGGATGGAATAAATATGTAAATATATAAACACCCATAGTACGGAGCATTGCAGCTAGGTGGAATAAATATGTAAGTATATAAACACACACAGTGCGGAGCAATGTAGCTAGATGGAATAATATGTAGATATATAAAAACACAGTGCAGAGCATTGTAGCTAGATGGAATAAATATATAGATATATAAATATAAACACACCCAGTGCGGAGCATTGTAGCTAGATGGAATAAATATATAGATATATAAATATAAACACACCCAGTGCGGAGCATTGTAGCTAGATGGAATAAATGTGTAAATATATAAACATACACAGTGCAGAGCATTGCTGCTAGATGGTATGAAACAGCATAACCGTCTACTTAGTTATCCTACATGGTATGATTATGTGCCCATACATATTCTCACCCTCCATAGCGACCGGTATTTTCCTAGTTGTATGCCGGAGGGGACCATTGTGTAAGTCTATTGCATCTTTTGCATTCAAAAAACTATTAGTTTGTTACGTCTTTTTGCTATCTCTGCGAGCAGCCCTGCTTAGGTTGTACAGTCTGACAGCCGTTGGTAGGAAGGACCTACGAAACCTCTCGGTTGTGCACCTGGGATGATGTAGTCTGCTGCTAAATGAGCTCCTCAGTGCATTCAGTATGTCCTGCATAGGGTGGAACTCGGACTCCAGCAGAGATGACAGTTTAGCCACCGTCCTTCTCTCTCCTATCTCCTCCACCGGATCAAGGCGCTGCCCCAGGACAGAGCTAGCTTTCTTAATCAGTTTGTTCAGTCTCTTCCTATCGGCTGCAGTAATGCCACTGCCCCAGCAGACCACTCCAAAAGTGATGGCTGATGCCACCACCGTGTCATAGAATGTCTTCAGCAGCGCCCCTTGTACACCAAAAGACCTGAGTCTCCTCAGCAGGAACAGCCTGCGCTGTCCCTTCTTGTAGAGTGCATCAGTATTGTGTGACCAGTCTAGTTTATTGTTCAGATGAACACCCAGGTACTTATAGGATGTCACCATCTCGATGTCTGTTCCCTGTATATTTACTGGTGCTGTGAGGGGCTGCCCATGCCTGCGGCAGTCCACCACCAGCTCCTTAGTTTTCCTTGCGTTGATCTGGAGGCAGTTCCGATGGCACCAGTCCACGAAGTCCTGGATAAGCCCTCTGTACTCAGCTTCATCTCCATTGGAGATGAGGCCAATGATCGCAGAGTCATCAGAGAACTTCTGTAGATGGCAGTGTGTTGTGTTGTGTGAGAAGTCCGCAGTATAAAGAGTGAACAGGAAGGGAGCCAGCACCGTTCCCTGGGGGGCCCCCGTGCTACTGATGATCGTGTCGGACACACAGTCCCGGGTTCTCACAAACTGAGGCCGGTTCGTGAGGTAGTCCAGGATCCATGATGACAGGTGCTGGTCCACCCCTGTGCGCAGCAGCTTGTCCTTCAGGATCATCGGTTGGATGGTGTTGAAAGCACTGGAGAAGTCAAAGAACATGATCCTCACCATATTCCCGGGCTTCTCCAGGTGGGACAGAGAACGGTGAAGGAGGAAGATCACCGCATCCTCCACCCCAATGCCATGCTGGTAGGCGAACTGGAGTGGATCCATCGCTGGTTCCACCAGGGGGCGGAAGTGAGCAAGGAGCAGTCTCTCCAGGGTCTTCATCAAGTGGGACGTCAAGGCCACCGGTCTGTAGCTGTTCAGGTTTTTGGGGTGGGAAGTTTTTGGTACAGGTACCACACAAGATGTTTTCCACAGCTGTGGTACCCTCCCCAGCTTCAGGCTCAGGTTGAAGATGTACGTCACAATCCCACACAGCTGGTCTGCACAGGACTTGAGGAGCTTTGCGCTGATGCCGTCCAGTCCCGACGCCTTCCTCGCCTTGATCTTTCTCAGCTCTGTCCTCACCTGGGTCCTGGTCAGGGTCAGGATGGGGGGCTGTGTGTTGGGAGTGGGGGGGTGTTGGTGGAGTGGGGAGTGGGCAGCAGTGGTTGTTGTGCAGTCAGGGGGGAGGGCGGTTGGTCAAACCTATTGAAAAACAGATTCAGGTTGTTCGCCCACTCCCTGCCCCCCGTGGCCTGGGGGGAGGTATTCTGGAGCCCAGAGATGGTTTTGAGGTTTCTCCAGACCCCGCTGATGTCGCTCTGTTGCAACTTGTCCTCCATCTTCTTCCTGAAGCTGTCCTTGCCTTCTCTGATCTTTCTCCTCAGCTCCCTCTGTACAGACTTCAACATCTCCCTGTTCCCCGACCTGAAGATCCTCTTCTTCTCTCTCAGAAGTGTTTTAATCTCAGGGTTGATCCAGGGTTTGTTGTTTGAGCAACACCGTATGGTCTTGGTGGGAACGGATTTGTCCACACAGAAGCTGAGTTAGCCCGTGAAGGTGTGAATGAGGCCATCGATGTCCTCACCATGTGGATCGCAGAGCTGCTTCCAGGCGGTGGCTTCAAAACAGCCTTTTAGAGTGTCCATTGTCTCCTCAGACCATAACTCCACTGTGCGCATGGCCGGACGTTGTCTGTGCACTAGGGGTTTGTACACCGGCCGGAGATGAACCAAGTTGTGATCCGATCTCCCGAGTGGGGGGAGTTGTGATGAGGTGTACGCCTCCTTAGTGTTTGCGTAGAATAAGTCCAGTGTTTTATTGTCTCTAGTGTGGCATGTGACATACTGGGTGAACGTGGGTAGAATGGGAGACAGTGAAACATGGTTGAAATCGCCTGAGATGAGGAGAAGAGCATCTGGGTGTTCTGTCGGCAGCCTGCTGGTTACTGAATGGATGACGTCACGCGCTGTCCCAGCGTTCGCCGTCGGATTTGCATAAACAACAATGCAGATCACGTGTGAGTGTTCTCTCGGGAGATATGTAGGCCTCATGCTAACAGCTAGCAACTCAATGTCTTTGCTGCAGTGTCGTTGTTTAACAGTGATATGTCCCGGTCTGCACCAGTTGTTGTTAACATACATTATCACTCCACCGCCCCTTGCTTTGCCACTGTCTGGTGTTCGGTCAGCCCGTATCATGTGGAAACCCTCCAGCTCAATGTTAGCATCTGCTGCTAGTTCAGTTAGCCACGTCTCAGAAAACAAAAGGAGAGAGCACTCCCGATATGTGCTATCATAACGGCAGATAGCCGCTAGCTCATCTACCTTTCCCAGTATAGAGCGTACATTTCCCATGACAACAGATGGAAGGGAGGGTCTGTACCTTATATTTTTTGTCCTCCGCCTAACTCCAGCCTGGCAGCCGCGGCGTTTTCGCCTCAGTTCTCTCGGTATGTCGAGTTTTTCCAATGGGACCGGGTGGCGGTTGAATGCTAGCAGCTCTTCCCTGCTGTATCGTATCCTGCTATAAACAGTGGCTCCGTCCACCGGCTCAGGAGACATTTGGGACGATCTGTGTGTCCGTGATATAAGTGGAGTGAAAAAAAAAGACGGATCAAAAGAGAGAGGAAGGGAAAAAAGACTCGGAATCGAGCCGCTGTTGCAAAAGGCAGCCTACTCGTGTGGCGCCGGGAGAGAAAAAAAAAAAAAATAAGGTTTTAACCCTATTTGTAAAAACAGATCAAGTCTGACTCCCAAATCCAGATTGACAGCTGATTCCAAAGGAGAGGAGCTTGATGTTGAGCGTAACACATTAGTTTGTAACGTCACTACTTTTGTAGTAACGTGCTGTGTAAAGAAATTACTGTTTAAAAATTCAGTAATGTTAGAGTTACTGAAATTTGGTCAGATGTGTTACTCGTTACTCATTTTATTAATATGGATAGATATTTTTTGCACAAATAATTACAAACTGACCCTACCATAGCTGACGCAGCCGTCAGTTGATATGACCTGTTGCAAAGAGCCTGAGTCTTCACTACTGAACAGAGGAAAAGATGAAGCTAGTTTTTTTGTGGAAATAGACAGATTATTTTTCCTTTGTCGCAGTTAAGGACAAAAGCATATTGGTGGGTTGGAAGCTAAGTGCCGGTTGAGACATACTGCAATCTTCAGAAGTCCTTGAAAAAGCAACAAAGCTCAGACAAAGCTAGTGCTGTGCTATGCAAACAACACCGTATTAGTGGATCTACGCTATTTGAACACCCACGGCTGGATTTCAGGCACAAGTATGCGTTTGGACAGTTTGTGACCCAGACCCTGGACTGTGATCCACGGAAATTAAAAATGTATTTACTTGCTACCTGGATAAAGATTATTCAAAAATGGATTTTGATCTCCAAAAGGAATTTGAGGGACAGGATCATGTCTCTGTCACAGCAGACATTTGGACTGTGGATAATGGACATTTTCTTTGGATCACTGCACATCGGCTTAATCCATATCATAAAGGTAAGATAAATATGGACAGCTTTATACAGTGCTGCCAACTCTCACTCTTTTGGAGTGAGTCTCATCTTTTTCCCCCTCCCTTCCTCCCTCCTTCCCTCCCTCCACAAACCCTATTTCTCACTCCAAAATGAGGAAATTACTGGCAATATCATGTTGATTTTCTTCAGATTTTTTTCCACAATAAGAGCTCTCAAGGCAGGATAAAGCAGACTCAACATGTTCTAAATGCTCTGTCTGAAACAGTCTGTTTTCAGCCTGACATTAATAAGCCCGTATTGTAATCCATTAATTAAATTATCTTGCTATGTGTGTCATAAAGCAGCCCGGCAGGGGCGGACAAAAGACACCAAGTGCAGGCTGTGAGTTTGCACAATTTAATAATAACAAACACATGAGGCCAAAAATACAGAAAAACACAAAACTAAGACTAAGAATAGATACTACAAACTCCCAGTGAAGGCTAGACTTATGATCAGGCAGATGCTACGAATTCCCAATGGAGGCTGGGCATATGATTATGGCAGAGTACAGGATGGGGACTCCGTCTCGAGACTAGGGAAAGGTTTAATGACGCAGCAGCGAATCAACTGAACAGTAGTTCTTAAATAGAAGAGCAAGACTGATTGCCAATACTGATTAGGTGTGGGAGACAAGAGTGAGGAATAATCAGGTCAACAGCTGACAGATGTGACAGCCTGCGCAGCACAGTTGACACCCGGAAGTAACACTGACAGCTGTCACACCAAGAGAAACAAAGCAACAGATGACTGTGAAGGTAAAGCACAGGAAAACAAAAAGGTAACTGACTATAACCAAAAGCCACAATTAGAAAATAACCGCCAAGACAAAAACCAGGAAGGAATACAAAACCCAATAAGTACTCATAAAACAATACTAATGAACACGGAGGTTGCAAAGGGAGAACTGAGGATAAGGACAAATATAAACAGGAAAAATAAATACAAGATAATACAGAAATACGTACAAACCAAACTAAGACAAAATAACAGGAAAGTAAGAACAGAAACAAAAGGACAAACCCAGATTACAAACTACCCCGAGCGCTGCATCATGACAATGTGTGCAAGATGATTTAAGAATGCATTTAAAAGTAACGTGAAAGTTACTTTTCCAAGTAACTTATTACTTTAATTATACAGTAATTGGTAAAGTAACTCAATTACTTTTGAAAAGAAGTTACTAGTAACTGTAATTAGTTGCTATTTTTTAGAAACTTGCCCAACAATGGTATTAAATCGTCTCCATTTGTAGACAGTTTGTCTAACTGTGGACTGGTGAATACTTAAAGTCTTGGTGATTAATTTTAACCCGTTCCAGTTTTATGGAAATTATCAATTCTTGATTGTAGGTCTTTGGCGATCTCTTTTTTTTTTTTTGCCAGAAATGGTTCACATCAGCAGATAGAAAACTCAAAACATTTGAGTGTTTTTAATAAGCCGAAGTAGCTCTACACCTCACTCATGGCTCTTGTTGAAGTCAGTAGCACAAGGGTTCACTTACTTTTTCCCCAACACTGTGAATTTTGATGGATGTGTCCAATAAAGACATGAAATATTATAATTGTTTGTGTGGTATTAGGTTAAGCACTCTGTGTTTGTCTAAACTTGGGTCTAAGATGTAGTGTCATGTTCGGGGTCATTCAACCCCGCCCATGACCTGTGGCTGTAGGTTTTGATTACTTCTTATTAATTCCAGCAGGCAGATTGAGCCTTGCTCTCTGCCAGTCCCACAGTCACGCCTTCCTCCTCTTACCAGACACTCACCAGCTGTGTGGGATCACCACATGCACACATGCACACACACACACACACACACATACACACACACTCACAGACGCATACACACATCCATCCAATTAACTACGCACCTGCTTGCCACATGGCTGTGCCCACTTGCCTTCGTTAGTATATTGTGTACTTATAGGGAGGCAGTGTGCGCAGTCAGTGTGGCAGCTTCAGTCAACATTGGACATTCCGGGCTCGCAGACTGTTGGTTTTCCCCTGGACTGAATCGTGTAGTTACTCCAGAGCCTTTCTGCTCCTACGTGTATGTATGTCCTTTTATTATTGCCTTTCCCTCCGCTCCTGTTCTGTCTGGAGCGTGCTTGGCTTTTCTTCCCCTGCCAACTAAGCTAGAAGCCGGTTGTCTGTTCCTCTACTGGCAACTGTTATATGGATGTGATGTACATTTTCCCTTTCATTAATAAACACGCTACATCACTGCATGTTGGGCTCACATTCATTTATACGTTCGCTGCGAGATCGCGCAGTGGACATGACAGTAAGCTGCCAACAAAAGAGGCCAAGCAGTAAGTAGCGTGTTATGCTCATTTTTTGTGAGTTTTTCCTACCTGCTGCCGGAGCCATAATGAACTTCTGGAGCGACGCGGAGCTGCACTGACTGGCCCGTTTGGAGGAAGGCCTTTTTCGGACGCAGGGGCAGTATTCCTCCGAGACTGTTCGTGCCGTCCAGGATACCGCAGCGGAGGTATTACAGGAATGTCCCGATCTGTTGTTTTACCCTGAGTCTGCGGACATTCTCCATTCCATCCTCGTGCTGCGTAGAGAGGAGCCTGGAAGGGAATTGCCAGCGACGGAGCTGCGCCTGACACGGAAGAGGCGTTCACGCCAAGAAAGGCATTCCTCTTCCTTCAGCTCTTTTGCTCCAGCCCCGCCCTTGTCTCCAGAACTCGGTCCCGCACATTCTCTGGGAGGGTGGGAGAAACACAGACTGACTTTGCTGGCGGAGATTGATCACCGCCTGGAGGGGGAGAGATTGGTGGCCACCATTTCCTTTCCAGCGCCATTCTGGGAGGCTTCTCCACAGTCAATGGAGGAGTTCAGCCCCGCCACAACCAATGTGAGGACCTACACCTTGCCAGTTGCAGCAGGAGACACCATCAGCCAGGAGAACAGGCAAGTTTTCCTTCCTTTTGTTTCTAAAATTGTTGCAAATTCTTGCCTGATCCCTGGTAGAGAGTCTCTGGGTGTGCAGTCCCCAGAGGCCTCTCCACCTGCTGCAGTCACTATCATTTCACCTACCCTCTCCATATCTCCTCCTGTCACTTCTGAGCGTCCACTGACCCTGGGGCTCCAGATGAAGGAGGAGCTCGAGAGAGAATCACCAGCATTGGAGCAGTTCTCGATGCAGAAGTGACGTTCGCGGCGAAAGCGGCCGTCCTCCTCCATCAGCCCATCAGCTCCAGCCCCCTCTCTGCTCTTCTCTGCTTCCTCTGAGGGTGATCTGGAGCTGAACTGTCAGGACCCTGAGGAGCCAGAGGTCCGGGAGGATCTGTCCCCCGCAGCAACGGTGAGCCGGACACCAGCCGCCACGCCGGAGGAATCTCCAGCACAGGTCACGACGGCTGAGATAATGACTGCAGAGACCATCATACCTGCTGCAGAGGCCGCCGCAGCAGAGTCAGCGCCTGAACTGCACCTCCAGGAGGCTGAGCCAGTTGAGACATTGCCCGGATCGCTGGAGTCCTGGACGGCGGTAGAGCTTGAGCTAAGGCAAGTGCTCTCTTTTTGCTTTCTCCTTTCTATTATAGAGCATTTTTGCCTAGCTTTAGGTGAGGAGAGCCAATTGCAGCCAAATGCTGCACCTGAGCTTGTCTCGCTGGGCTCTGCTGCTGCCAGCGACTCTGACCCTTCCTTCTCTCTATCTGAGTCCTTTCCCAGGGTCGCTGCAGAGAGTCCTCCATTGCCGGATGAGTCCGTGGATCCAGGTTCGCAACCAGAGGTCACCGAGGTTCCGGCTGAGGTGGTTGTCGGGGGCACCCAGTACCAGTCCAGGGTGCTCGTGATCGATCACCTCCTTGCTTGGTTGCTCACATGGGTCGGCTGGCCCATGTCCAAGATGGCGTTGGGGTCAGCAGTGGCCCAGCCGGGTCCCACCGTGGGTGCAGCAGGGGTCCAGCCGGACTTCACCGTGGGTGCAGCCATGGCTCGGTCGGGGTCCACCGTGGGTGCAACATTGTCCCAGGCTGGGACCACCACAGATGCAGCTATGGCCCAGCCCGGGTCCACTGGTTCTACGGCGTCTCAGTCCCATGCCGGGACCATGGAGGATGCTACCAGACAGTCTGGGGACACCAGGATCATCCCTTCCTTTCTGGAGGCCCTGTGGGTGTTCCTCCTCCTTCTGCTGGGCACCATCGTGGTCCTGTTTTCTTTGCCACCTGTGACCACAGGGGTTTCCCTTCCTCTGCCCGGCCACCCACCTCTCAGTTTCCCAGTGGGTAGGCCACCGTCTCATTTACCCTTCCGGTCCTGGTGGCCTAATTGTGTGGGCAGGCCGCCCGAAAGACTGGGTTCCCTAGCCGGATGGCCCGTGTGCCCTGGCAGGCCGCCTGACATTATTCTGTGGGCTGCCCGCTGGGCCTTGGACTCTGGTCGGCCTCTTGAATTGTGGGACTCTTGGGGGTGGGGTGGGTTAGGTTAGTTTGGGGTTGGGAAGTGTCATTGCATTGTTTTGTGGTGTTCTTGTCCCGATCGATCCCTCCTAACCTGTTTCCCCCACCTCTCACCCTGGTTTGTTGTGTTGGCCTTTGGGTGGGGGGGGCAGGTTTTGTTTTCTATTTCACTGCTATGGTGGGTGTCTGGTCTCCACCCATTGAGGAGGGGGGGTACTGTCCTGTTTGGGGTCGTTCAACCCCGCCCATGACCTGTGGCTGTAGGTTTTGATTACTTATTAATTCCAGCTGGCAGATTGAACCTTGCTGTCTGCCAATCCTACAGTCACGCCTTCCTCCTCTTACCAGACACTCACCAGCTGTATGGGATCACCACATGCACACACTCACACATACACACACTCACACATACACACAGTCACACATGCACACACACTCACACACGCATACACACATCCATCCAATTAACTACTCATCTGCTTGCCACACGGCTGTGCCCACTTGCCTTCGTTAGTATATTGTGTACTTATAGAGAGGCAGAGTGCGCAGTCAGTGTGGCAGCTTCAGTCAACATTGGACATTTCTGGCTCGCAGACTGTTGGTTTTCCCCTGGACTGAACCGTGTAGTTACTCCAGAGCCTTTCTGCTCCTATGCGTATGTATGTCCTTTTATTATTGCCTTTCCCTCCGCTCCTGTTCCGTCTGGAGCGCGCTTGGCTTTTCTTCCCCTGCCAACTAAGCTAGAAGCCGGTTGTCTGTTCCTCTACTGGCGACTGTTATATGGATGTGGTGTACATTTTCTCTTTCATTAATAAACACGCTACATTACTGCACATTGGGCTCGCATTCATTTATATGTTCGCTGCAAGAACACACAGCGAACATGACATGTAGATAAGATCCCATTTTATGACCATTTAATGCAGAAAACCAGGTAATTCCAAAGGGTTCACATAATTTTTCTTGCCACTGTAAATGTTACCAGTGTGCCATTTAAGCTTTATCTTGTAGTGGAAATCCTTTAAGAATTACCCTTTGACATACTACATTTCTACATACTCCCGTGTGAAAAGGAGCCTTGATCACCCCTAAACTCTTTGTTTCATTGTAAGCTTTCTTTGAACTAAGTGCTGAATCACTGTCAAGCAAATAGAGAGTAATTTTTTTCCACACCCACACAATATTTTCTGCAATGGCATTTGACTTCTGTCCTTCATGTCTGTGTCTCTTGTCCTGTATTTATTGGCTTAAGGGATTAGTGGACTTTTTTTATTCAGGCACACTGAGTATGCATGTTTCAGTTGGATATTTTTTGTTCCATTTTTTCCTATTAATGTTGGTCAGACTTAGAGTCCATCCATCCATCCATCCATCCATCCATCCATCCATCCATCCATCCATCCATCCTCTAAACACAGGCCTATTAAAATACAATTCAGAGAATCTCAAAGACATTAATAAATGTTATAAATGTGTTACAATTAATAGTCAAATTAATAGAGTACTGATCATTTGTAAGCACAGAAAAAAATATAAATCCTCTATAAAAAAAACATACACACATTGGCTGACTGTTGATTGCCAAAAGTGTAGTGTATGTAGAATCCCATCAAGACCTCATCTAATACCCATACTGGCATTGCTGGTTCTTGCCCTCTTGCGCCAAGATGGCGCCCACAGCGGTCGACATGGTGCTTCGCTGCGCTCTTTGTTTGTTTTTGTTTGTCAATTGTGTGTCTGCTTGCACTTATATCCGTGAAGAACTTCTAAATATCAGGACTTTCACCCCCACGGACCTCCTCCCAGTTTTTCTAGCCCCTGCCGCCGATCTGGTTTATTGCTTGGCTCGGAAAGTGAGACGGCGAAAGAGAGGTAGACGAGCGGGCGCTCTCGTGCGGCTTCGCAGGAGAGGCTCGCGAACGGCGCTGCCTGGCATATTTCTGTCCAATACTAACTCTCTCTCTAACAAGGTAGATGAACTGAGACTGCTGATGCGTTTTAAGGACCTCGCCTCCTCAGCTGCCCTCTGCTTTACTGAGACCTGGCTCCGGGAAAATATACCGGACAGCGCGCTGCGCCTCGACGGCTTCCAGCTCTTCCGTGCTGATCGTGACACAGAGCTTTCCGGCAAGACCACAGGAGGCGGAGTCTGCTTCTACATCAACTGCAGCTGGTGCTCTGATGTAACGGTAATTTCCAAACACTGTTCTCCCGCCCTGGAATTTCTTGTTATCAATTGCAAGCCTTTTTATTCCCCGCGGGAGTTTGCTTCTTTTATACTGATCGCTGTGTACGCCCCACCCGACGCGGACACGCGCGAAGCTCAGTGCGTGCTCGCGGATCACATTCAACACACAGAGCGGAGTTTCCCACACTCGCTGATTATTGTGGCTGGCGACTTTAATCAGTGCAATCTGAGCCACGATCTCCCCCGCTACAAACAGTTTATTAAATGCCCCACCAGAGGATTAAACACACTGGATCACTGTTACACCACAGTGAAAGACGCATATCGCGCTGTCCCTCGAGCTGCGCTGGGATTATCTGATCATGTAATGGTTCACCTCATCCCCACATACAGACAGAGATTGAAGCTCACTAAACCTGTTGTGAGCACTACGAAGATACGGACCAGTGATGCTGAGGAGAAGCTGGAAACGTGCATGGAAATATCTGACTGGGGCATGTTTAAAGGAGCCACGCATGATCTGGATGAGTACACGGACACTGTGAACTCATATATCCACTTTTGTGAAGAGAACATTCTTCCATCACGCACCAGGGTGAGTTACTCTAATGACAAACCCTGGTTCACAGCTAAGCTCAGACAGATCAGGAAGGAGAAGGAAGCAGCGCTGAAAAGTGGAGACAGGGACTGCTACAGGGAGGTTAAATACCGGTTTAACAGAGAGCTGAAGAGGGCTAAATCTGTGTATTCAGAGAGACTCCAGCAGCAGTTCACTGCTAATGATTCGGCTTCCGTGTGGAGAGGACTGAGGCAAATCACCAACTATTGACCTCAGGCTCCTAAAGGTCAGGATGACAAAGCCCTTTGTCAAAGACTGTCCCAACACTATGCCCGTTTTGACACCTCGTCATCTGTGTCCAACTCCCCCCCTCCCTCCAGCTCCACAGCCTCCACATTCCCTACTTCATTAAAGGCACCCCCCCCTCCCCCCCCCCCCCTCCCCTTATCATCAGTGAGCAGGATGTGCTCAAACAGTTCTCCAGACTGAACCCGCGCAAGGCCCCCGGCCCAGACGGCGTGTCTCCCTCCACCCTGAGACACTGTGCCAAACAGCTGGCTCCTGTCTTCACAGACATTTTTAACACCTCCCTTAAGTTATGCCACGTGCCGTCCTGCCTCAAATCCTCCACCATCATCCCTGTCCCCAAGAAGCCACGGATCACTGGACTTAATGACTACAGACCTGTAGCGCTCACCTCTGTAGTCATGAAGTCCTTTGAGCGCCTGGTCCTGTCCCACCTCAAGTCCATCACCACCCCTCTCCTGGACCCGCTGCAGTTTGCCTACCGAGCCAACAGGTCTGTAGACGACGTAGTCAACCTGGCCCTCCACTCCATCCTGCAGCACCTGGACTCCCCGGGAACCTACGCCAGGATCCTGTTTGTGGACTTCAGCTCCGCATTCAACACCATCCGCCCCGCTCTGCTCCGGGACAAGCTGTCCCTGCTCAACGTGCCTGACTCCCTCTGCAGGTGGATCACCGACTTCCTGACGGACCGGAGGCAGCATGTGCGGCTGGGAAAGACTGTCTCAGACTATACTAGCATCAGCACCGGATCACCCCAGGGCTGTGTACTTTCCCCCCTACTCTTCTCCCTTTACACCAACTCCTGCACCTCCAGCCACCAGTCTGTCAAGTTGATCAAGTTTGCGGACGACACCACCCTCATCGGGCTCATCTTCAACGGTGACGAGTCCGCCTACAGGAGAGAGGTGGCCCAGCTGGCGTCCTGGTGCAACAATAACAACCTGCAGCTGAACGCTCTGAAGACAGTGGAGATGATTGTAGACTTCAGGAAAGTCACTACCCCTCTGCCCCCCCTCACCCTCTCAGGCTCTCCCATCACCACTGCTGATTCCTTCCGCTTCCTAGGTACTACCATCACCAGGGACCTCAAATGGGAGCCGACCATCAGCTCACTCATCAAAAAAGCCCAGCAGAGGATGTTCTTCCTGCGGCAGCTGAGGAAGCTCAAGCTACCCACCAAGATGTTAGTGCAGTTCTACACAGCCATCATTGAGTCCATCCTCACCACCTCCATAACCGTGTGGTACGCAGGAGCCACTGCCAGGGACAGACTAAGGCTGCAGCGCGTCGTGCGCACTGCTGAGAAGGTGATCGGCTGCAAGCTCCCATCTCTCCTGGATCTGTACATCTCCAGGACCCGGAGGCGTGCTGGCCGGATCATAGCCGATCCCTCACACCCTGGTCACGTACTGTTTGCCCCTCTCCCCTCTGGTAGAAGACTTCGGTCCATCCAGACTAAAACCTCCCGTCACATGAACAGCTTCTTCCCCTCTGCCATCAGACTGCTGAACACTAAGTGACTTATTGACTCTCGTGCACCATGTACAGCAGCTCAACCAGACTCATGTCAATCATCACTGTTTTCTTCCTGCATTACCGACTGCACTATATAGTTCTCCACAGTATCTGCTGCTCGCTAATATATTTTAACTGTTGACCAGTATCACTTAATCTTATTCTACACTTTATTACATGTATAGTTTATTTCTTTTATCTTATCATGTTTAATGTTGCAGCATTGTACCGAGACAAATTCCTAGTTTGTGTACTACATGAACAATGGCAATAAACCTGATTCTGATTCTGATTCTGATTCTGATTCTGCTACAACACAAACATATGTGAGATGTGTTTTAAAATCAGTGAAACCCTTGTAGGAATGCAGGTTTGTGATGGAGGAGTCCAGCTGCAGACACTTTTTGACTTTAATTTTCACTTTATCTTCCAGATTGCAAGCTCACTTCATTTACTCATACATATATTTTAACATGTGGTTACAGTCACAGTAATAGAAAGGGGTTGCCACAAAAACAAATAAAAAATGAAAAAGTTTAAAGGTTAGGGGAAGGTGAGAGTGGTGGTGGTGGGGTTACTCTTTAAAATACATACTGTAAATAACCCTATGTACATTTCTTCATTTGCTTATATTTTATTTTGGAGCTTATTACTTTATGTACTATCAGTTATGGTTAGCTTCCTGTTTGATATTCGGTGCTTTTATTTTGAAGGAACTTCCGGTTATAACCGTTAGCGTGAGCAAACTAACGGCGGCAAAAGACGGGGAAGAAAAGGTTGTGACAAAAATAAAACGTATTTGTTATTAGCAGCCCCCTTGATAGAGGCACAAGGTATGTTTAATATGTAAATATGACAATTTGAATTTTCGTGTTAACATGTATGTATATTTTGTAGTATTTAGTGTCAAGAGTTAAGGTTATTTTTAGCTAACAGTTGTAAGAGTATGGATTTTAGCTTATACGTTGTTTTTCTGTGTGGTTCCCAGCTCTTACGGTGAATTTGAGGGTTTACTGCCATTAAACCTAAAAAATCATCAGTAAAGTGTCATCCTTCATTCGGGGGGGTATGCTACAGTAAGAGCTTACCTCCGGGAGAGGTGAAGGCCTGTCGCCTGGTCGAGGCCAAGAGGAGACGCTTCACCCAACGTGCTACAACGAGCTGCCCGCGATTTCAAGGAACGGCACGGAAACGGCGCGGAGCAGCGAGCTGCAGCAACGGTCTAAGGATACGGTGACAAGCAATCACTCTCAAAATGGAAGATAATAAATCACTACAGATAAATGAAAAGGAACAGCGAGAGGAAACAGTTAATGAAACGTTACCAAGGCGGTCAGAAAGGCCTAGTGTGCCTACAGAGAAAATGCTGTTATATCAGAAGGATGAACAGACTAAAAGAGAGAAAAGGCTGTTAACTATCTATGAACATTGGAAAGGTCAGGTCAGAATTTACAGAGCAGACCTCAAAAGTGATCTGTCAGATTCACAGTTAGCAGAAATGGCTGATGATATTGAAAGCACAGTAAATGACATGACAAAAGCATACAGTGAACTAAGAGAGCATAATGCACCATCCCATGTCATAAGGCGTAAAATGGACTCCTGTGAATCTGTGACAAAAGACATTATGGAAATCATTTCAGAGCGTTTGGCAGCCATAGATGAATATGATGCAGATAGAGAAAAGCAGCGCCTCCATCAACTCTTAACTTATGACCATGCCAAGTCCATTTTTGGCACTTCATCACAGTCCAGTTATCACTCTGAAGCGAGCATCACTGCCAAAAGAATTGATGCAGCTGCAGAATTAGCTGCTAAAGAAGCTCAGTATAAAATCACACAAGAGGAAATCAAACAAAGGGAAAAATTAAGAGAAATGGAAGAGAAACACAGAAGAGAATTGGATGCACAAAAGTTTGAACTAGAGCGCTTACAAGCAGAAAAGGAAAGGCAAGCTGCACGTGCAAAATTAGAGATTTATGACAAGGAATTGAAAGTTGATACGGACAGTCAATGTATGTTACAGAACAATGGGACTTCTCCTGTCAACCAAAGCTTTGCACAACCAGCCCCATTGCTCTCCACAGGTTCATACCACCCGCTCATGCAACAATATGCATCCCTTCCTGTCAACTATTCTGTGCAACAACCACACTCTCAAGTTGTTTCTCCATCGCCTCCCACAGACATTTCCCAGCTGGCTAAAGCTATCCAAGACAGCATAGCTGTAAACAGAATCCCAGTGCCAGTGCCTATCGTGTTCAGCGGAGATCCCATCACCTATATCGAATGGAAGGCTTCCTTCAGCTCACTGATAGACTGCAAAGGTATATCTCCTGCTGATAAACTGCACTTGTTAAAAAGGTATATTACTGGCCCAGCACTTAAATGCCTTGAGGGCACATTTTATCGTAGCGACGAAGAGGCATACAAAGATGCCTGGAAAAGGCTTGACCAACGTTATGGTCAGCCTTTTGTTGTTCAAAAGGCATTCAGAGACAAACTGTCGAAGTGGCCTAAAATCCACTCAAAGGATGCAGAAGGTTTACGGACATTTTCTGATTTTCTCACAACCTGTCTCCAAGCAACACCACATGTAAAGGGCTTAGAGATACTGAGTGACTGTGAGGAAAACCAAAAGTTATTGCAAAAGGTTCCAGAATGGCTCGCAACACGTTGGAATCGTCAGGTCACAGTTGCTCTCATGGAAGGTAAAGATTTCCCCTCTTTCAAGGATTTTGCAGAGTTTGTAGCACTCGAGGCGGAAATTGCATGTAATCCTGTGACTTCTTCCTATGCACTCCATTCATGCAGTTCATCTCTGGAAAAAGGACATGCAAAGGAGATTAAACCAAACAGATTTGCAGCCCAAGTCTTTACAACACAAGCTACGGCACATGCAGATAAAGCAAAGTTAAATGACACAAAGTTAAAGGTACCCTGCATGTTCTGCAAAGATGAAAGGCATCAGTTGTCAAAGTGCCCAAGCTTCTTAGAAAAGTCACTAGACGACAAACGGACATTTGTAAAGGACAATAAACTGTGCTACGGGTGCTTAAAGGTGGGCCACAATGCCAGAGACTGTCGTCATCGCCACACATGTGACACTTGCAAAGGACGACACCCCACTTGTTTGCACAATGAGAATCACAAGGCAAATGAAGGACCTCAGAGCTCCACAAACATTACACCAACCACAGAAAATGATACTATGGCAGTCACAGCTCTGAACGTCACAAAGGTGGGTCAATCAGGTAGTACCTCCATGATTGTTCCTGTGTGGGTTTCCACTACCCAGAGACCTTCTAAAGAGCAGTTAGTGTATGCTTTATTAGACACACAAAGTGACAATACATTTGTTAGTGAAGAGGTAACTAACCAGTTACAAGCAGACTCTCATCCAGTTAATCTAAAACTAACCACAATGCTGGGAGTTCACATGACAGTCAAAAGTCAGAGAGTACCAGGGTTACGTGTGAGAGGTTACAACTCAGATGTTTGTAATGACCTTCCGCCCTCTTACACAAAGGACTATATTCCGTTTAATTATGACAACATACCCACGAACGAAACTGCAAAGCAATGACCCCATCTGTCAGAGATTGTTGATAAGATACCTCCTCTTCTGAGCTGTGATGTTGGACTACTCATTGGATTTAACTGTTCCAGAACTCTAGCTCCAAAACAGGTTCTACTTGGAAAGGACAATGAGCCATTTGCAATCCAGACAGAGCTAGGGTGGAGCATTGTCGGTGGCTCCACATCAGAGTCAAATGAAACTGAAACAAGTCTGTGCCACAGAGTCATGGTAAAAGAACTACCTCCTGTAACACCTATGGATGTTATCAAAGTTCTTGAGTCTGATTTTAAAGATGCAAAGGCAAGCGACAAAATAGTCTCACAAGAGGATCTCATTTTTCTAGACAAACTCAAGGAAGGAATAAAGAAAAATGAACTGCCCACACCACAAACTGTTGAGCCGGATCTATCCATAGGAGATCCAGAAGTCAGAAAAGTACAGACAATGTTAACTAAAGTCACAGACACTGCGAGTCTTGCTGAACGTCTAAGTAAGTTCTCGTCATGGTCCAGAGCAATCAAAGCTGTAGCACATCTTATAAGAAGGGCTAAACATATCAAGTCAAATGCACCAGCTACAGTGAGTGAACAGGAAAATGCTGAACTTGTGATCATTTGTGATGTGCAGCATCAAGCATACGAACAGGAAATAAAACTGTTGAACAAAGGAAAACAGCTCCCACGTCACAACAAACTGTTTAAACTGGACATTTTCATGGACACAGATGGTCTCCTCAAGGTGGGAGGGAGACTTCGACATTCACCAACAAGTGACACCTTCAAACATCCAATCGTGATCCCAAAGGATCACTGTGCAGCTAAGCTCATAATATCTCACTGTCATAACAAGGTAAAACACCAAGGAAAGGGATTTACCATAAATGAAATCAGATCTAGTGGCTACTGGATTCCAGGAATGAGTAAAACAGTTGCTTCATACATCGGTCAGTGTGTGACCTGCCGCAGACTCCGCAAAGCTCCAGAGGGTCAGAGGATGAGTGACCTACCTCCACAGCGCTTAGAGCCCTCTCCTCCCTTCACACACTGCGGCATGGACTGTTTTGGCCCGTTTGTGACAACAGAAGGAAGGAAACAACACAAACGGCATGGACTCTTATTTACTTGCTTTTGCTCTCGTGCCATCCACATCGAGCTATTAGAGGACTTGTCTACTGATGCATTCATTAACGCATTAAGGTGTTTCATTTCAATCAGAGGTGCAGTTAGACGAATCCAATGTGACCAGGGAACAAACTTTGTTGGCGCTCAAAATGAGTTTAAAGCAGCCTTAAATGAACTAGACACTCAGAAACTAAGTACTTACTTATCCGAAAGACAATGTGACTTTGTGATGAATGCACCCCACTCCAGTCATGCAGGGGGAGTGTGGGAGCGTCAGATAAAGACTGTCAGAAGTGTACTGAATACCACTCTGTCACTTGCTCATGGTAGACTCAATGATGCTTCATTAAGGACTCTATTCTATGAAGCCATGACTATAGTCAACAGCAGACCCCTAACTATAGATAACTTGAACAACCCTGACAGCTTAGAACCACTTACGCCCAATCACCTGCTCCACATGAAATCCAACGCACCGTTGCCCCCACCTGGCACGTTTCCAAAGGAGGACCTATATGGCAAAAAGAGATGGCGCCGCGTGCAGTTCCTTGCAGAGCAGTTCTGGAGCCGCTGGAGACGGGAATATGTTCACAACATCATTTCAAGGCAAAAATGGCATTCACCAAAAAGGAATCTAAAAGTAGGTGATGTTGTGTTAGACATGGATGAACTAGCGCCCAGAGGTGAATGGAGACTTGCAAGAGTTTTAGAGACTGTTAGTGGAAAAGATGGACTTGTGCGAAGAGCAAAGATTTCGCTTGGAGAAAAGAGACTAAATAACAAAAGTCAACGCTCTAGTAAGCTATCAGTCGTAGAGCGTCCAGTACAAAAACTGGTCTTGTTGTTAGAAAGTTCTTAAGGCGACCTCTTTATATGGGTTCTTTTGCTTGAGAAAATTATTTGTTGATGTTCTTATGGAACCCAAATACTCATAATTTTGGTGGGAGTGTAAATAACCCTATGTACATTTCTTCATTTGCTTATATTTTATTTTGGAGCTTATTACTTTATGTACTATCAGTTACGGTTAGCTTCCTGTTTGATATTCGGTGCTTTTATTTTGAAGGAACTTCCGGTTATAACCGTTAGCGTGAGCAAACTAACGGCGGCAAAAGACGGGGAAGAAAAGGTTGTGACAAAAATAAAACGTATTTGTTATTAGCAGCCCCCTTGATAGAGGCACAAGGTATGTTTAATATGTAAATATGACAATTTGAATTTTCGTGTTAACATGTATGTATATTTTGTAGTATTTAGTGTCAAGAGTTAAGGTTATTTTTAGCTAACAGTTGTAAGAGTATGGATTTTAGCTTATACGTTGTTTTTCTGTGTGGTTCCCAGCTCTTACGGTGAATTTGAGGGTTTACTGCCATTAAACCTAAAAAATCATCAGTAAAGTGTCATCCTTCATTCGGGGGGTATGCTACACATACGGTAATTATAAGGTGTATTTTCTGCTGTTTGGGCAGTATGGCGGTACAATGGTTAGCACTGTTGTGTCACAGCTAGAAGGTTACAGGTTGGAATCCCCAGGCTGGGAGGGGTGGGAATCTTTCTGTGTGGAGTTTGCATGTTCTCCCTTTGGTGTGTGGGTTTCCTCTCACAATCCAAAGACATGCATGTCAGGTTAATTGGTGATTCCAAATTGTCTCTTATGTCTCTGATAGGCTCTTAGAATAGAGGGTTACTCTAGCTACTAGTTAAGGGCTTTCAGTGCTCTTTGTGACTAGAAAAAGTACGATGTAAGTAGAGATCCTTATCCATTAAAAATATGTGATAGGGTCATTTTCTGTTGGAGAAGAGTCTTGTTAAAATCAGGGAACTAAATGTCATTGACTAAAATACTGTGTCTTTGTAAGTTTTAATCTTTTGAAATGCATCTATTTATCACAAAAAATATCAAAATGCTAATTTCTCTTTCAAAACACACACACAGCCTTTATTTTGTTTCTGTGTTCGATTAGCCATTTTTACTCTTCCGGATTTACCATGGGGCATCATTAATGATTTAATGAAATCCAGCCCAGCGCTGTCCTTGATACCTACCTACTGCTCTTTTATTGGCCAGCATAGCTGTCTTTCTACAGATGTAGATGAGCAGGGATGCCAATCAAGATGTTAGCTTTAGAGCTAACATTGGTACTAGGAAGTTGCACCAGGCACAGTTTATATTATTTTGTTAAGATTTCAGTCAGCCTAATAAACATCCCCGTTTCCACCTGATTCATTAATCCACAGTCGATAATATACTGTACTGTATTTTGTGTCATTCTGGCTTATTTTGCATACTTTCATTGTGATGCTACATTGATCTGTTAGTATTAGCTTCACTAATTCCATAAACTCCACAGGAATCCTTGTTCCTCTACAACACTTGACAGCATTCTTTGACATTCTTTTAGTTTATTTTCTTGTAGTATTATCTCTAACCAAGACCAAAGGCAGCTCGCTCAGCAGTTTAGTCACTCATTCATGAATGTTACTGTGCTTATTGTACTCCAGGGACTGGTCGTATTCTATCAACTACTGAAATCACACACCCCTGTCCACTAGTGATGTATTATTTCATTCATTCTTTAAGACAAATTTACATTAGTTGGCTCAGGCTCAATCTGAGCTAGAAGCTAATCAGCTAAGATTAGTAATAGTGACGTAAGAGATAGGTGGAGTAAAATGTGGTTTTATATTTAAAGAGACATGCACTGAAACCAGGCATTCTTAAAAAGGCTGCAAAAGATGATTCATGATTATGTTCCAGTAATTAAATAATTAAAGAACATATGACCAAATTATGTCACAAGCATTTTATGAAGCCCTGTATGAGATATCAAAATGTGGAAAAAAGTGCAGTCAGTGACCCCTCTAATATATTTCTCAGGATAAAAATATTGTATGTGCAAGAATAAACTATCAAAATGATGGAAATATTTCTTAAAATACTTAAGAATAGGATTAAGAACTTTCCTTGATGAAGCATGAGACTATATGGGGCGGATTGTCTAGACCAGGGATGGGCGACTAGAGGCCCGTGAATTGCATGTGGCCCCCACACTCAATCAGTGAGGACTACCAGTCCATTTCCAAAAATCATTTATTTATTTATATCATGTCTGACTGTATTTAGAACTGCATTCCTAAATGCAGTAGTGTCCGCCAGCAGAGGGAGTGCTAATCGAAACCTATGTGCTGCTCTGTGCGAGTGGTTGAGCAAGACAGCGAGTGATACTACAGCCCCTTTTCCACTAGCACCTACTCAGCCCGACACGGTGTGGTTGGTTTTCCATTACAACTGAGTACCATCTCAAGTGGGTGGGTTCATTACAGGAAGGCGGCCTGTTATCCTGTTATGTTGTTTACATGCTGACGTTTTCACTGATAAATAATGTAAAAGATGCTTAAAATCACAAAACACTCAACATCTTCCCTGTGAACAGCCATCAGCTCAGAGACCTCCTGGAATACTTTTTAATTTTGGGTCGCTCCACCACAGCAGGGCCGACGGGGCTGAAAAGTTTATAGTTGTTGAATATGACCAAATGTAGTTTACTTTTTAAACGCAGGGATCCAAGCGTTGCAACACCAACAGAAGAACTGTACCCACCGACGGGGAGACTGTTGAAAAATAACCACACTTTGGCAAATTTGACCACTATATGAACTTTTCAGCCTCAGCACCGGCGGAGCATTCTGGAATGAAATACCAAGATTGCTCCGAGCTGATGGCTGCTCATGGGGAAGATGGTGAGTGTTTTGTGACGGTGTTGATTTGTGTGTAGCCATTAATTTCATTGATTATCACAGAAATAACTAGAAAAGCACTCGGAGAGCACAGACCTCCGCCAAGCGCCAGAGTTCCCCCCATACAGTGTTTGTGTGTACGTTTTCAGATTCCTTGACCATGAAAACATATGACTAGCAATTGGATTCACAATGATAGGATTAGTGGTTCAGTAGTTATTGAAGAAAATGGCATTTTCCGTAATGGCGGTTTAGCGCCACAGTTCCCCCCATACAGTGTTTGTGTGTACGTTTTCAGATTCCTTGACCATGAAAACATATGACAAGCAATTGGATTGACAATGATAGGATTAGTGGTTTAGTAGTTATTCATGAAAATTGCATTTTGCGTAATGGCGGTTTTCTTGTGGACGGTGATCCGGATCACCACCAAAATCTAATCATCTGTAGGATACCCCATTTCTGACAATCTGTGAAAATTTCATGAAAATCCGTCCATAACTTTTTGAGTTATCTTGCTAACAAACAGACAGACAGACAAACAGACAGACAGACAGACAGACAGACAAACCAACGCTGATGAAAACATAACCTCCTTGGCGGAGGTAATAAAAACTCACGGATAAATTTTTAAATGGCGGTTTTGAATCTTGTCAAGACGTCACTCTCATCCACTGACGTTATGCCCTGGCCAACATAGGGCTGAGTAGGTACTAGTGGAAAAGGGCCAAACTTGTCCACTGGATCTGTCATTTTTCTGCTTCCCATTCATTGTGTATTAGAAATGCAATGGTGTGGGCCTCAGGCCTCAGGTTATTTCACACCTTGGACAGAGACAATGAATACACATGGGAGAACAGTGGGAGTGGGGGTTGAATAAAGTGTGGTGTAGATGTCCTGCTGTTATGAGGAAGTGCCTTGAATCTTGTGAAGTGTAACTTGATGTAGAGAGAAGGATGTTCAATGTGACTAGTCAGTCTGTTCTGTGCTCGTGATGTGACGAGTCATTCTGTTCAGTGCTCGTGAGATGTGAGTGTGCAATAAATCATTTGAAATGAATCTGCCTGTGATTTCACACACTCCACACTGGTGACCCAAGACGTATTATGGAACACGAGGCAAGATCCCCGGAGCCGGCCCGGTCAGGAAGCTACAGCGAGGCGGCAGCCATCCCACAGACAGCCCGGACTGGAACCTCCAGCCACATGTGTGCGGTTGCAGTCAAGCTACCGGATTTCTGGCAGCACAACCCGCGCTCTTGGTTCCACCTCACCGAGGCCCAGTTCGCCCTCTGGGGAGTAACGGCAGATGACACCAGATTATACCATGTGGTATAATAGTATAATGGTATAATGGCGCTCGACGCCCGCACAGCTTAACAGGTAGCAAGCCTGCTCGATCAGCCACCAGCCAGCAACAGATACGAGGCACTCAAGGCTGCGCTCATCCAGCGCTACACGCTCTCGGACTGTGAGAGAGCGGAGAGGCTCCTGACGCGGACCGAGCTAGGAGATGGTTCGGCCGTAGACCTGATGGAGAAGATGCTGGCGTTAAGGGGCACGGACGACGAGCACTTTCTGTTTGCCCACCTCTTCCTCCAGAACCTTCCGACAGTAGCAAGAGCGGTTCTGGCCAATTCGCCGTGGCTGGCCGCGCGAGACTACCGTGCGCTAGCCCAGGAGGCAGACCGGATCATCATCACCACCAGGGCGATCACAGTCAACGCGGCAGCGACGGAGCCCAGCGAGACGACCAGAGGAGGCGAGGAGCCACCGACAGTAGCAGCAGCGGGGGCCAAGGAGCGCCAGAGAGACACGCTCTGTTCCTACCACTGCCGCTTCGGAGAGAACGCACGCAGATGTGCGCCACCGTGCCAATTCCAGCGCTCGGGAAAGCGCCAAGGCCAGGGGTCGGTAGCAGCAGCGACCCTGGGTGAAGAGAGCAAGCTGCTCTACCTAACGGACGCACGCTCAGGGAGGCGTTTCCTCATTGACACTGGAGCCCAGAAGAGCTTCATCCAGCCGACCTACGCTGACCGGCTGGCAGGATCTAGCGGCCCCGGGATGTTGGCAGCAAACGGCTCGGATATTAAGACCTTTGGTGAGAGGACTCTGCTCTTATCTCTACACGGCCGTACATATGAGTGGACTTTTGTCATAGTCTCAGGTTATTTCACACCTTGGACAGAGACAATGAATACACATGGGAGAACAGTGGGAGTGGGGGTTGAATGAAGTGTGGTGTAGATGTCCTGCTGTTATGAGGAAGTGCCTTGAATCTTGTGAAGTGTAACTTGATGTAGAGAGAAGGATGTTTAATGTGACTAGTCAGTCTGTTCTGTGCTTGTGATGTGACGAGTCATTCTGTTCAGTGCTCGTGAGATGTGAGTGTGCAATAAATCATTTGAAATGAATCTGCCTGTGATTTCACACACTCCACAATGGAAAGCATTTGGCTCTGGAGTGGTGAAATTCGGGCTGTGGTGTGTCGCGTAGCCTCTGGTTCCCCCTATCGCTCATTTGCATAACCATTACAATTGTTAACATTTATGCAAATGAGTTTTCTGTGCCGGCATGCACCGGAGGCAGCAATCTCATCCTGAACATTTAAACCAGTGGTTTTTGATGTCAGATAAAGACAGATTCATTAACTGAACCTACTATTTCTTGCACAAAGTGATGTTAGAAACACTTTTCACTGGTTTGTTTTAATGATACAAGACTCGTAGTCCACCATGTTGTCCGGTAGTTTCAGTCCATGAAAGACCGCCCACAACTGGATCTGGTGACCAGTCAGGAGCAGCCTGTGTGTTTTCAGCAGCAGGACAAATGAGAGTGTTTCTCCTGGGACAGAGCTCTTTGACTATTGGTTTTCCATAATATCACATTTTCTGTAACTCCACCTATCTCTGCCTATCTCTGCACTACACCGCGCTCCCTATATGATGCCTTTTGACAAAAAGCGGACCAGTGGACATGTAGCATGAGGGAGAAATGCCACCAGAGTCTGTGCTGATTGGAGGAGGAGTTGGCATTAACGGGCTGTAAACAGCAGTGTTATATACCCTTTGTTGGCAATGACAGAGGTCAGACGTTTTCTGTAAGTCTTCACAAGGTTTTCACACACTGTTGCTGGTATTTTGGCCCATTCCTCCATGCAGATCTCCTCTAGAGCAGTGATGTTTTGGGGCTGTCGCTGGGCAACACGGACTTTCAACTCCCTCCAAAGATTTTCTATAGGGTTGAGATCTGGAGACTGGCTAGGCCACTTCAGGACCTTGAAATGCTTCTTACGAAGCCACTCCTTCATTGCCCGGGCGGTGTGTTTGGGATCATTGTCATGCTGAAAGACCCAGCCACGTTTCATCTTCAATGCCCTTGCTGATGGAAGGAGGTTTTCACTCAAAATCTCACGATACGTACATGGCCCCATTCATTCTTTCCTTTACACGGATCAGTCGTCCTGGTGCCTTTGCAGAAAAACAGCCCCAAAGTCTACAATTTTGTTTCTGGTGTCCTTTGACAGCTCTTTGATCTTGGCCATAGTGGAGTTTGGAGTCTGACTGTTTGAGGTTGTGGACAGTGCCAAGTGACAATGCCAAGTCACGTTTCGTTACCTTGTATTCATACATGTGTAATGACAATAAAGTTGAATCTCATCTCATCTCATCTCAGTTGTCTTTTATACTAATAACGAGTTCAAACAAGTGCCATTAATACAGGTAACGAGTGGAGGAAAGAGGAGCCTCTTAAAGAAGAAGTTACAGGTCTGTGAGAGCCAGAAATCTTGCTTGTTTGTAGGTGACCAAATACTTATTTTCCACCATAATTTGCAAATAAATTCTTTAAAAATCAGACAATGTGATTTTCTGGATTTTTTTTTCTCATTTTGTCTCTCATAGTTGAGGTATACCTACGATGAAAATTGGAGACCTTTCTCATCTTTTAAGTGGGAGAACTTGCACAATTGGTGGCTGACTAAATACTTTTTTCCCCACTGTAAGCATATAGGTGGAAAAGGTACAGGGACAGGATACAGCCTTGTCGAACTCCTTTACCAATACTGAACCAAACAGTGTCTCCATGTGCTGTACGAACAGTGGCTTCTTAATTCTCATACAAGTTCTTCATCAGCACGATGATGTGTTCTGGTATTTCCATGCCTCTCAAAGTCAGCCACAGCTTGTTGTGATCAGTGGAGTCGAACACCTTGCTGTAATCGATGAAACAAAGGTACAAATTTTTCTGATACTCTCTTGTGATGTCCATCAACCAGCTGAGATTTGCGACGTGATCTCTGGTCCTTCTGCCCTTTCTGAAGCCTGCTTGTTCAGCTGGAAGTTCTTGCTCCATATAGGGTTCCAGCAGGTCTCACTACAGGTTTTTCCACCTGTCGAGCACGATTCTGACCTACAGGCAGACAATTGTGGACTCACAGGGACTTTTTCAGACTCGCATGACCAATCCATAAGCCTTGACTCTGATGAGGATGAGCAGGATGTCGGTCCGTTTGACATCCCACTGGCTGCAAAGCCAATGGAGGTGAGTGGGGCTAGCAGTGGGTCACCAGCCCCTGCTAGTTCAGACCTGCATGAAGTCTGTAAGAGAGCAGCTGCAAAGCTGGGCATCTTGTGGCCTGAAGCCCTCACCGAGATAACTACATCCCGCTACGAGGGAAAGCGCTTTCCAAGGGCCAAAACTTCCACCAGACAATTTCTGCTGGTTTTCCCTGAATGCCTGGAAGAGGCACCCACTCATGTAGCAGTCCTTTGTCTGCCAAAAATTCCATACAAGGAGAGTCAGTGCTACACTGGGCCAACGTGGAAGAGAAAGGCTTTTCCCGCCTCCTTCGAGTAAAACCTCTCGTGACCTCCCACTTCCATTCAGCCCAGAAATCCACCATGACCTCTGCGTGCCCTCCAAGGCTGACAGCTTCCAGTCCTCATTGACAGAGAAAAGCTACAAAGCGGTGGCCATGTCGGTGACAGCGTTAAATGCATCGTCCCTGCTGCTTACCTACCAAGCTGAACTACAGGACAACATTTCTTCTTCATCCGCTACAGAACTGTGAGATGAACTGTGCATGGTCACGGACCTCAGCCTCTGTCTACACAGGTGTGCAGTGCAGTTGGCTGGCAGAGCCATGGCGCTGATAGTCTCTCAGGAGAGAGCCAGATGTCTGAACCTATCTAACCTGTCTCCAAAAGAGGAGACCCAGCTCCTCGACGTTCCTGTGGACCCAAAAGGCTCATTTGGCCCAGTGGTTGCCACTATGCAAAAATGTTGTGAGAAGAAAAGGGGAAGCGCTCCAACTGTGTTTACCCAGGAAGCCCCCCCCCCGCACCCAGGTGGTTGCCTGTGCAACATACCACATTCCCAAACGCCAACCACCACTCCAGCCCCCGGTAAATGACTGTAGCCAGAAGCCACAGGAGTCCCAGGGTGTGTGGGCAAAGAAAAAATCCTTCACCTCCAGCATGTCGCCAGGGGACCAAG
This sequence comes from Pholidichthys leucotaenia, assembly GCA_020510985.1. Lineage (NCBI taxonomy): Eukaryota > Metazoa > Chordata > Actinopteri > Cichliformes > Pholidichthyidae > Pholidichthys > Pholidichthys leucotaenia. The sequence continues at coordinate 315,498,036 of CM035839.1, read as the reverse complement.
CCGCTCCTCCCGCCACCCTGGGGACTAAGAAAAAGAGACATGCTACCTAAGACTCTCTCTGTGGGGAAGCAAGACAGGCTTAGTCAGACACCTGCTCTTCCCCACCTGAAGGATGTTTTGTTCCGGGTGTATTCCATATCCCAGAAAAGGCGTGCAGAGGCCACTTTGGCATTCACAGTTCATGACCACAGCAAAAAGAAAATCAGACTTGCAAGAGAGCTTAGTGGAGCTGCAGCTGATTCTCACAAAAACACATAAGTGCATAAGTACACACCAGTGCTGAAACACTCAGAAATGTTCTTTTCTGTCACATGTGTTCAAAATAAAATGATTGCAGGCATGCAGCCAGGCTCAAGAGCCAAGGGCGCAGCCAAAATAAAAAAAAATTGGAGAGAAAGGAGGCAGGCGAGGCAACGAGCTGGCGCCACAGAAACTTTATTCCTTCACCAACATAATTTACAGCAAAAGAGTAAACCGGGTCTCTGTGCATTCCTCTTTTATCTCTTTATTCCCATGCATCGAGACCTGGAACTTCTGACCATAACACATTGTTGTATGAACAAAGAATTGTGTGGCACATTAACATAACAATGCCGGCACCGCTACAACACCTTTCTTCTCTCCGCGGCACCGACATCTCTTACTGTCCCAGGGGGGCGCATAGAACCAACAGTCCCGTCTGATGCCCCCTGGTGACACCTCCTCCTTCTGTCCATTGTCCTCCTCTCCCCTTGCCCTCTCTGGGTGGAGAAACCCCCACCCCATGCCCCACACAGCCCCCCCGAACATCCAGAAGGGGTGCTAACCTCCCCGTCCTTTGGGCTTGATCCGGCGCCCATAGTGGCTTTAGCAGGGGGTTGCCAGTCCAGTCGAACCGCCCTGCTGGTGAGGTGTACCAGAGGGCATGTCGGCCTGTGGAGGGAAAGAGGGAGGGGGGAACACATTAACTTTGCTAGCGCAGGTCCCTGCCAAGGGATCATGACTTTTGCGGAGCCACCAACGGTGGTTGTCTGCGCCAGGGAGCTTGGGCCAACACCACTTGCTCGTCTGCCAACACAAAGGCGGGCTTCAGTTTGTCGATGCAGACGGTCTCCCTACGTCCCTCCAAGTCTAACACAAAATGCTTCTCCCCAGGTTCCAACACCCTGAATGGTTTGTCAAACGGTGGGCACAGCAGGGTCCGGTGCGCATCGTGCCTGACAAAAACAAAACTGGCATTCTGCAAGCTTTTTGGGACAAATGTGCTATGAAAACAAAGGTGGGCCAGGCTGACCATAACACATTGTTGTATGAATAAAAAATTGTGTGACACATTAACATAACATAATGCCGGCGTTGCTACAACACCTTTCCTCTCTCCGCGGCTCCGACATCTCTTCCTATCCCCGGGGGGCACATAAAACTAACAGTCCCGTCTGATGTTCCCTGGTGACACGTCCTTCTTTGGTCCATTGTCCTCCTCTCCCCTTGCCCTCTCTGGGTGGAGAAACCCCCACCCCATGCCCCCACAATATATATGTATATGGCTGTGTTGTTAGACATGTATATGTTGGACACTGCATATGTGATTTAACCTCACGATGAAGGAGAGCCACAGAGCTGCAGTCCCCTGCGGTGCGGAGCCGCAGAGCCTGGACCCCCTGCGGAGGACAGGGGACAGAAGACTTCCTGACCGCTGAGGCTCGAGAGGAGAGAAGGGGGAGTTATGTAAATAAAGGGTTGATGAATGTGAATAAAGGATTTTGGTAGAGGTGTGTGATTTCCCCTGCGAGGGAGATGGTTTGATGTGAGAATGTTTAAAAGGGAGAACTTTGGTGTGTTCACCCTCTTTGTTCGCTGCTCAGGAATGAGAGCAGACAGTGGGATGATTACTTGAAATAAACTGGAATTAAATGCAATTCGGTTTCGTTATTCAAGTCTCCCCACATTGGTGACTGATGACGTTGAGAATGAACGAAGAAGGTTTCAGGGTCCCGGACTCACAGCGCTCAGAGCTGGCGAGCGCAGTGGCCGTTAAGCTGCCTGATTTCTGGCAGGATAACCCACGGTCGTGGTTTCTGCAAGCAGAGTCGCAGTTCGCGCTCGCAGGAGTAACGGTGGATGACACTAAGTTCCACCATGTCATCGCTAAACTGGACAACAGCACAGCTCGGTGCGTGCAGAGCTTGGTGGAGCAGCCACCCGCGACCGACAGGTACGGCAAGCTGAAATCCACCCTCATCAAGTTTTTCACCCCCTCGGCCGAAGTGAGGGCGAGGAGGATCCTGTCTTTGCTAGACCAAGGAGGACACAGGCCGAGCGCCCTTATGGAGGAGATGATACAGCTGAGAGGGCTGGACAACGATGATTTCATTTTTCAGTTCATCTTCCTCTCCAACCTCCCGACGCATGCGAGAAGCACGCTGGCCGGCAAAAAGTGTCACACCCTGGAGGAGTTCCGGGAGCTGGCCCAGGAAGCAGATGGGATCCTGGACGCCTGCGGTGGGCAAGCAACCACAGCGGCGGCCCGAGACAGCGGGGAGCCAGAGGCGGCAGACCCGGACTGGCCGACGACGGTGGCAGCACGGCCGCGACGAGGTGGAGCCAATGGTCCGGCGGCAGAGGCGCGGACACGACACAGCGGAGGAGAAGATCTCTGCTTTTTCCATCGGAGGTTCGCAGAGAAGGCACGCAGGTGTGTGCCGCCCTGCAACTTCAGGAGTTCGGGAAACGGCAAGACCGGGGGTCGCTAGCAGCTTCGACCCTCGGAGAACGCAGCAAGCTGCTCTACATCACGGATGCGCGTTCCGGACGAGAGTTCCTCATTGACACCGGAGCCCAAGTGAGCTTCATCACCCCAACATACGTGGACCGGGTGGCTGGACCCCACGGTAGCGGAGCTATGGCGGCAAATGGCTCGAACATCAACACCTACGGGAGAAGGACCTTGCCTTTGTGCTTACATGGCCGCACATATGAATGGACTTTTGTAATAGCGGCGGTGAGTTTCAACATGTTGGGCGCGGATTTTTTGTGTTCACACAATCTGTTAGTTGATTTTGCTAATAGACGGCTGGTAAATGCACTCTCTTTTTACTCTCTCCCCTGTTCAGCTCGAGTGTCCCCGCCACCAGTACAGACCCACGTCGCTACAGCAGGTGGTAAGTTTCACACACTCCTCACCCAATTTCCAGCGCTCACTGTGCCCACTTTTTCAGCGACAGTCGCGAAGCACGGGGTGAAACACTTTATCCCCACATCTGGTTCTCCCGTGTTTGCAAAAGCTCGGCGCTTGGATGCAGTTAAGCTCGCCATTGCGCGCGAGGAGTTCGCCAGCCTGGAGAGGCTAGGCATCGTTCGTAGGTCGAAGAGCCCGTGGGCTTCGCCGCTACACATGGTACCGAAAGCCGATGGCTCCTGGAGACCGTGCGGGGATTACCGCAGGCTAAACAACGCTACGGCGCACGATCGTTATCCCATCCCGCACATTCAGGATTTTTCGGTGCACCTGGCGGGGGCGCGCATTTTTTCAAAGATTGATCTGGTTCGTGGCTATCACCAAGTCCCAGTCCAACCGGAGGACATTCCTAAAACAGCGGTAATAACCGCGTTCGGACTTTTCGAATTTTTACGCATGCCGTTTGGCCTCAAAGGGGCGGCGCAAACATTTCAGCGGATGATGGATGCCGTGTTACGCGATCTCCCTTTCGTGTTTGTGTACCTCGACGACATTTTGGTCGCGAGTACTTCAGAGGACGAACACGAAACGCACCTCACAGCAGTTTTTAGGAGGCTGGGAGAGCACGGCTTAATAGTTAACCCAGCCAAGTGCCAGTTCGGCGTCGAGCGGATCGATTTTTTGGGTCACCGCGTCTCCCCGGAGGGAGCGGTTCCGTTACCAGATAAAGTACGCGCGGTAGCGGATTTTCCCCGTCCACAAACGGTCAAATCACTACAGGAATTCTTAGGGATGGTGAATTTTTATAACCGATTCCTGCCCCACGCAGCTCAAATCATGCAACCGTTATATGCCGCGCTCAAAAAACAAAAACCGACCCAGGCGGTCGAATGGTCCCCGGAGCGGGAGCGCGCGTTCACAGAGGTTAAAAAAGCCTTGGCTGACGCTGCGCTCCTGGCCCACCCAGACCCTGCAGCACGTATCGCGCTGACGACAGACGCTTCAGATTTAGCCATAGGGGCCGTTATTGAGCAACAGGTAGCCGGAGTTTGGCAGCCTTTGGCTTTCTTTAGCAAATCTTTAAGCGCGGCTGAACGAAAATACAGCACGTTCGACAGAGAACTGTTGGCGCTGCATTTGGCTATTCGTCATTTCCAGTTCTGGCTGGAAGGACGGTGCTTCACCGCTTATGTGGACCACAAGCCGCTCACATACGCCATGGCCAAAATTTCAGACCCGTGGTCCGGCAGGCAGCAGAGGCAGCTGGCCGCAATCTCGGAATTTACCACTGACATTAGGCACGTTGCGGGCAAATTCAATGTAGTAGCAGATTGTCTCTTGCGCGCGTTCACGACTCCAACACACGCAGAGGCAGAACGGGCCACCGTGACCGCGCCGCAGGAGAGCGGCACGGTGGCGCGCGCAGCCCCGGTGCACGTGGGGATAGATTACGCAGCCATGGCAGCGGACCAGGGGGCGGACGCAGACGTGCGCGCGCTCCAGTCTGGACCAACAGGGTTAAGGCTGGAGAGCAAGTGTTTACAAACCGGTATGCCCCCACTGATCTGCGACATGTCGACGGGGCGCCCGCGTTCGGTGGTTCCGGCCACGTGGCGCCGCCGTGTTTTTGACTCGGTCCACTCACTGGCGCACCCGGGGGTGCGCGCGTTGGTGAAACTGGTGGCGGAAAAGTTTGTTTGGCCGTGCCTGCGCAAGCACGTGAAGGAATGGGCAAAAACCTGCATTTCCTGTCAACGGGCCAAAATTCACAAGCACACAAGAGCCCCGTTAGAACCATTCCGCATTCCGGCCAGAAGGTTCGACCATGTGCACGTCGACCTTGTGGGCCCCCTACCGGCATCGCAGGGGTTCACGCATCTTTTGACAATGGTGGACCGCACCACACGTTGGCCGGAAGTGGTCCCACTTGCGACGACCACGGCCGCGGAGGTGGCTCGCGTTTTTTTAACGGCTTGGGTGGCGCGCTTCGGGGTTCCGTCGGACATTACGTCCGATAGAGGACCTCAATTCATCTCTGAGCTGTGGTCAGTGATGGCCAACGGCTTAGGAGCCAAAATTCACCGCACTACGGCTTACCACCCTCAGGCTAATGGTTTATGCGAGCGTTTTCATAGGTCTTTGAAGGCAGCACTCAGAGCGTCGCTCACGGATGCAGATTGGGTAAATAAACTGCCATGGGTTTTATTAGGGTTGCGTTCTGCGCCTAAAGAGGACTTAGACGCCTCCCCAGCGGAGCTGGTATTCGCACAAACTCTGAGGCTGCCAGGCGAGTTTTTACCAGAGCACCCAGAGCCCCCACCTCTCTCCGCTCTGGGACCGTTAGTTGGCACGGGAGCAGACACGCTCCTGGGTCCGGTTCATCACGCTTTTCCACGAGTTTTCGTCCCCAAGGCTTTGAAAAATGCCGACTTCGTTTTTGTCAGGCGCGAAGCCCTAAAAGCAATGCTCAAACCACCTTACGAAGGGCCATTTCGAGTGCTGGAGGCAGGTGATAAGCAATTTGTGCTAGATTTTGGAGACAGAAAAGAGACAGTCAGTATTGACAGACTAAAACCTGCTTTTGTCATGAAGGACGTGTCTGTACCGGTCGCAGTGGCGCCTCGACGAGGCAGGCCCCCGCAAAGGGCAAATAATCACTCTCTTCCTCAGTCAACAGAGCCGAAGCAGAAAGGCGCCGCAGGCAAGGCGGGGCCAACTCACAGCAGATTCGGCAGACGGCTGATGCCCAAGCGGCGCACAGACTGAATGTTGGTGTTGATTATTCAGTAGTGCGTAAGGTGTTATTAAATTTTAGGAAATAGTCTGTTCTTCATCGTTTGGGGGGGGTTATATGGCTGTGTTGTTAGACATGTATATGTTGGACACTGCATATGTGATTTAACCTCACGATGAAGGAGAGCCACAGAGCTGCAGTCCCCTGCGGTGCGGAGCCGCAGAGCCTGGACCCCCTGCGGAGGACAGGGGACAGAAGACTTCCTGACCGCTGAGGCTCGAGAGGAGAGAAGGGGGAGTTATCTAAATAAAGGGTTGATGAATGTGAATAAAGGATTTTGGTAGAGGTGTGTGATCTCCCCTGCGAGGGAAATGGTTTGATGTGAGAATGTTTAAAAGGGAGAACTTTGGTGTGTTCACCCTCTTTGTTCGCTGCTCAGGAATGAGAGCAGACAGTGGGATGATTACTTGAAATAAACTGGAATTAAATGCAATTCGGTTTCGTTATTCAAGTCTCCCCACAATGTATATATATTTAAATGTGTGTGCAATGACAGACATGAGTGGTCAAGTCACGACAATCCTGTCACGCATGCAGTCACTAGAGGGTAGCAGCGCCCCAAAAATGGCACGTATGGACAAAATGACCCTTGGTCCATTAGGGTCACCCATACAGCCATTGGAGGGCCCCTTTGTCCCGCAGGTGAGACAAGGAAGTCACCCTCCGGGGACCGCCAATATTCTCACCCACACAGGTCCTTTGGCAGACCGTGTGCATTTGTGGAGAGCGTGCGGGGCTTCAGACTGGATTATAAGAACTGTGACCACAGGTTACAGACTCCAGTTCACCACAGCACCCCCTCATTTCAATGGGATTCTGCGGTCTCAGGCCTTGCCAGAAAAAGCTCATATTTTACAGGAGGAGATTTCCTCTCTCCTGAAAATTGGAGCAATCAAAATAGTTCCGCCAGAGCAAGTTCAGAGTGGTTTCTATTCAAAATATTTTCTGATGCTAAAGAAGGGAGGAGGTTTCTGGCCAATATTAGACCTGCGAGTTCTGAACAGACATTTAAGACACTTGGTGCTAATACGCTTTGTGCGTTACTGGGATTGGATGGTCTGCATAGATTTTAAAAAAAAAAGCATATTTCCACAGCCCCATTTACCCTCCTCACAGAAAATATCTCAGATTTGCCTTTCAAGGAAATTTGTATCAATATATGGTGGTCCCGTTCGGTCTCTCTCTGAGCCCACTGGTGTTTATGAAATGCACCGAGGCTGCGATTGCACCTCTGAGAGAGAGAGGATTGCGCTTAGCAGCCTACATAGACAATTGGCTCCTGGCAGCACAATCGCTGGAGCAGACTCGGCTGCTCACCGAGCTGCTGATTACACACTTGACAAGACTGGGTTTCACTATTAACAAAGAAAAGAGTGTTTTGACTCCAGTGCAAAAAATCACATTTATAGGCCTAGCCCTAGACTCAGTTGCCCTAAGGGCACGTCTAACAGTGGAAAGGGTGGAAGCCTTTTGGGCTTGTCTGGTGCCTTTTCGCAGAGGAACTCTGCTAAAATTCAAATTATGTCTCCGGCTGCTGGGCCTTATGGCATCAGCACTGGTAGTATTAAGATTGGGCCATCTTCTCATGAGGCCTTTTCAGAGGTGGGTTGCGTTGCTTGGGCTGGACCCGATGCATCACGGTCACCGCAGGGTTCTGGTCACCTCAGCCTGCACCCGCGCGATGATCCCATGGAAGCGCCCGGCTTTCTTGCTAACCGGTATCACCATGGGTACGGTGTTGGTGAGAAAGGTGATCACGGCAGATGCTTCTCGTCTGGGCTGGGGAGCCACACACGAAGGCAAAACAGTGAACGGCACATGGAGCCCACAAACGCAGTCAGTTCACATAAACTGTCTGGAACTCATGGCCGTTTTTTGGGCTTTAAAACAATTTCTGCCCCATTTAAAGGGTCACCATGTTTTAGTCAGAACGGACAATACGACAGTAGTGTCATACATCAACAGGCAGGGAGGGCTATGCTCTTCTCATCTGCACACGTTGGTACACAGACTGATTATGTGGAGCAGCACTCGGTTACTATCCCTGAGAGCTACCCACATACCAGGCGTTTTGAATCGGGGAGCCGATCTGTTATCAAGGGGCAACCCCGCTACAAGGATTGGAAACTCCACAGCGAGGTAGTGGCCCAAATATGGGAGAGATACGGCCGAGCCGAGGTCGATCTCATTGCAGCAGCAGAGAATGCTCAGTGTCCGCTGTTTTATTCCCTGACAGATCAACAGGCTCTGCTGGGGTTGGACCCGTTGGCGCACGAGTGGCCACGAGTTCCCCTGTATGCCTTTCCCCCATTAGAGCTGATCACGCCTACTCTTGCCCAAGTGCGGGAGAGGAACTTAACTCTCATCCTGATAGCCCCCCGCTGGCCATGGAAAACCTGGCTAGCGGAGATATTCCAGATGCTTTACGATCAGCCATGGGTCCTGCCTCTGCGGAGGGATCTCCTGTCACAGGCACAGGGCGAGATTTTTCATCCTCACCCGGCGCGAATGGCCCTATGGGCCTGGCTGGTGAAAGGATGAACCTGGCCACTAGCGGACTTCATCCTAATGTCATCACCACTATTCAGAGTGCCAGGGCATCCTCTACGTGTTCTGCGTATGACTGCAAATGGCATGCATTTGAAAACTGGTGCGTAAAGGCAGGAGTGGTGGCCTTTCAGAACCCCATTCCTATTATTTTGACATTCCTGCAGGGGCTGTTGGATAAAGGTCTTGCCTTCTCCACAGTCAAGGTGTATTTGGCTGCTATTTCAGCATGCCACATTGACTTTGGAAACAAGACCGCAGGATGCCACCCGCTTATTTGCTAGTTTATGAGAGGAGCGTGGCGTTTATGACTGGTCACGAGGAGTCTAATGACCACGTGGGACCTCACTGTTGTGCTGGATAGCTGATCACGCCCACCTTTTTAGCCCCTTCATCAGGTGGATCTCAAGACATTCTCCTTGAAAACTGTGCTACTCTTAGCACTAGCATCAGCTAAGCACGTGAGTGACATCCATGCATTGTTGGTTAACCTGGCATGTATGCAGTTTTTGGCAGGGGCTTCTAGGGTTATATTCAAACCTAACCCTGCCTTTGTGCCAAAGATTTTCAGTCTTGCGGTTTTCTACCACCTGATTGAGCTGTCAGCCTGCTGTCATCCTCCCTTTTCCAGTGAGGAGCAGGAGAGGCTTAACACACTCTTCCCTGTCCGTACACTACATGCATACGTGGCCAGGACAGCTGGGTTTAGGAAATCTGATCAGCTATTTGCGTTATGGGCCACATCCAGTTTGGGAAACCCCATCATGAAGCAGCGTCTAGCGCACTGGATCGTGGAGGCGATCGTCAAAGTATTTGAATGCAGAGGCCTTCAGCCCCCGCCAGGTTTGTGTGCTCATTCCACACGCGGCATGACCGCTTCGTGGGCACTCTTTCATGGTGTCTCTGTGGAAGAGGGTTGTGCAGGCGCCAGCTGGGCATCTCCGCACACCTTCACAAAGTTTTACAGGCTGGATGTTACCACACCGTCAGTGGTGGTAACATCCACTATGTATGCAGACAATGAGCTAACTAACACACACAGCATACATATTTTAGTACCTAATAGCGATAACTTGCCGTGATTACAATGTAGTATGGGGGACTTATTAGTGCTAATGGGGGAAAGGCATACAGGGGAACTCGTGGCCACTCGTGCGCCAACGGGTCCAACCCCAGCAGAGCCTGTCGGTGGACCACGGTGTTGATTTGTGTGTAGCCATTTATCTTGTTGATTACACTCACTCACGCTTGCTGTTGGTGATTTGACTATTCGTTGCCGTCCAAAATGGGGCAGTAAACAAAAGACAGGTGACCCGTGTGACGTCAGTGCAACCCCTCTATAGGAGGAGGGGGCTCCTCCTCCAAAGAGCAAACGTCACGGTTCTTGCCACTCAAGACTAGCGTAGTGTTATAGGGCTTCTGGGGACACCGCGGGGGAGCGTGTCCCATAGTGAGATACCTCACTCATGTTTCAGAGAACCTGGTTAATCCTTTAACCTGTCGTTCTGGAGCCAGAAACTCAGAGTAAGCTTTGGCAGGTTCACTTAACCCTGAGTTCAGGGTTTATTTCAGGCTATGTTAACCTTGTTTTTTGGAATACCCCCCAATTTCCAACTGAAGCCATAACAACTTCTCAAGAATGCAACTGAAGCACTGACACTGTTTCAATTCCTTGTCAGCAATAAAAGCTCAGAGAATACTGTGTGGCTGTTTTAATCTGCTGATGTTTTTGTTCATTTATACTAGTGTTTCTTAAACTTTTTTTATTCGCCATTTTGAGGAGGCTGGTGATTACTAAGCTCACCTACACACACAGGTCTCTCTGTGCCCCTCCACACTCACAATGAATCCAAGAGCAAGCTAGGCCTTGTCATATTTCCTTTTCTTCTTGTTTTTTTTTTATTTTGTTAATTACCTGCAGGGACTTCAATTGGCCCATCATTTTGATGGAGAGAGCTTTAAAAATTAGGTCATGATATAATTTTATCATTAATTTTAATTCTAATATGATAAACACTGAGTAGCTTTTTTTCATTTGCATTTTAAGTTTTGGACTTTGAAGAAAGTAATACCCCCCCCCATAAAAAAAAAAAAAAAGGTTTACATGTAAATCTGGCCCTCGAGAAGTGAGGAAAAATTTTGTGGCCCTGACTACCACCAAAGCTGCCCATCCCTGGTCTACACCAGACTCTTTGCATATTTTAAGTTGAAACACTAGGTGTCAGTCTTCTCCCTTCGTGATTTGGATAAACATACACAGGGCGAGCACAGTATTGTCTGTTGAATTTTTACCTTACATTCAAGGTAAAATTTCAGGCTTTCTTTATTTTCCTGTTTTCTTCTAATATTTTTTAATCATTTAACTTCATCATTTCCCAAAACAACACTTTACCATGAAACACTTCAGTAAAAGATGCTGTGAAATTCACAGAGAGAGCAGATGTGTTTAAACCATGGTACTGATCTGGATTCCACATTTCTGTCTCTCAACAAACCCAGCATACCTTTGTTTGATTTAGAAATTTTGTGTGCGTCTACCAGCATCTCTTTTCCATGCCGGTACTGGAAAGCACAAAGAGTGACTGTACACTAGTTTATTTATTTACTGACATGGATTACTGATCCTAATAGTATATTAGGACTGTTATATTATAGACTGTATATTCAAGCTAATATATTGCACTGCCAGCTGTAGCACTGGGTTACTCGGAGTAGTTATAAAGGAAGCTAAACTCTAAATGTGTGCATATGTATGTGCCACATTGTGTTAAAAATAAGAGATTGCAATTTTTGTTCTATACATTACACAATTTTTGCATTATTAACTTCCGCATAATTATCATTGCCAAACTTCTTGACTGAGAGTTTCTGTGTGGAGGCATGAGGAACAGATAAGGATTAGTATTTAGGTGTGGAGTGTTAAGGAGGTTTTACATGTAACAGCTCTCCATAGTCTCCAATGTACTATGCTGTAGGTAGTCATTTATCTCCCTGCATGTTCCGCAGGTGACTCAATCATGTGTGCATTCCTTTGATGGGAAGGGAGCAGCTAAATTGGGCAATGACTGCCCCAAGGCGATTGATCATTTTCTTAATAATGGTAAGACGGAAATCCCTTTTGTCATGTCCTTTGTAGGGCACAATGCCAGTTTGTTCTTTCCCAGTGAAACCCGCTTGCAGATTCCTCTGAAACGTTGAATAATGTTCTTTTCTCATGTTTATGCTGTACTTTTTATGTATTTAACTTGGATATCCATTACCTCACTATGAATACCGCACATGACCATAATCATAAATATCCTGGAGAGTTAGTGTGTTTTTCTTAGCTCATCAAAAGGAGAATATTTATGGTCTGTAACTTTCCTCTTGACTCAGGCCTGTATGCCATTTTACATGTGGTTTAGCCATTCTTTCAAAGAGGAAATGGAGGGCTTTCACTGTTACGACAGCTGTGGGCTATTGCAGTGTAACGAAAGTACAGCTTTGCTTTATTTGAGGCCCATTGCCAACACAGACCTGGGCTTCTGACTCAGAAGGCTCATTTCCAGTTTAAAGACATCATAGACTGGCCATTAGGAAAATCTCACCATGTCAGCACTCAAGAGCATATGTATATAGGTTTCATTTCATTATAAGGAAGCTATGTGGTTCCTTCCTATAGGAAATTTTATATATCAAACAATTATTTTCCTCTATTCTGGTCACTTTTTATGTACTTTTTAAATTTTCTGCTTCCTTTTAAGTGGAGTGAAGACACAGGCCGATCCACGATCCAGCTTAACGCACTGACTGGTGTTTATTGCAGCCCAATAACCATAAGACAGCATCTACAAAAGAAGGGCTTAAAGAACAAAATAAAAATCTTCAAAAGCCACATCTCTTCCCACGCCACAGACTTTCCTGTTTGGACTTTGCACGGGAGCACCAAACATGAGTGTCATGATCTGTGCGCTGATATTATCTGCGCTCGGATCATGCAGTATTTCCCTCCTGTTTCTGTGTTTCCTTATGGCCTTCCGGGCTCTTATTTTGACAGTGTCTCTGTGGGGCTTCCGGCTATCAGAGCCGAGCTGCGCAGTGACAGCTGGATTAAGATAAGATAAGATAAGATAAGATAAGATAAACTTTATTGTCCCTCAAGGGGAAATTTGTCTTGGGCTTGACACCCGTGCTGCAACCACACAATCCACACATACACAATGGCTGTAGTACATAATAAAAGAAATAAAACCCAATAAATAATACAAGTACATACATACAAAAATATATAACAGCAGTCATTAAGAACAGGAGTTATAAGTGTCCCTGACCTATTTATCTGAGTTTAAAAGTTTTACTGACGTTGGGATAAATGAGTTCTTGTATCTATTGAACCTGCACTTGGGGACTCTGTATCTCCTCCCTGAGGGCAGCCGCACATATTCATTGTTTAGTACATGGCTTAGTACATTAGTACATTACATTCCACTGATTAATGCTCATCATCTGTTTAATCTTCTAAGCCCTATTTAAGAGAGCAGCCGAGGTTACTCAGGGCTGCCACCTCACACGCGTAATGTTGGTCTCCCTAACGTTCGGCTGGAGTCCCTATGCCGGGCTCCAGTCAGCCTCTTGATCTTCACGTTCTCAGTAAGTTTATTCCTTAGTCCGAGTGTTTCTTCATTGTGTCTAAGCCGAAGTTCTTGTTTGTGTTTTTGCCCCACGTGGCTCATTATTTTGTAATCGTTATCTTTCACTAATAAATATGCAAACTCATTGGCTGCCTATAGTGTCTCACTAATGGCTCGCGAGGGCCATCCTTGACAGTAGGTCGCAGCCCAATGAGATGCCGGTGACCGTGCGTTTGCACTGTTTGTGTTTGTGTTTTTCCCCTTCTCCAGGTGCCAGTATTTTTGATATACTATGTCAGCATTCGAGCGTGGGTTTTGCCCCGAGTGGTTGTGGGAGATTGATGGTTACCTGGCCAACGCCTGTCTCCTTATGCCCACCTACGCTGCATATGAGCACCTGGATCTCGCACAGAGGATGTTATTAAAATATCATCTGACCTCCTTTCCGGAAAGAAAGGAGAGAGTGGCTTTGATAGTGGCGCTACGGGAACAAATAGAGAAGGCGGCCAAGGAGCCTTTGCCTTCCCTCTGGGACATGGTCGTCCCGACGAGGGAGAAGATCCGTGGACTGGAGGGAAACTCTGGCAGGAAGCTGACAGTGAGGCATCTTCACTCCTCGCCTCGGGATCCAGTTCCTGTCACCCATCCAGTCCAGGAGTTTGCATCAGCCAAGTGCCGTTCCCAGCGGAGGAGGACGTCAGCCGGGATTCCCTCGGTGGAGACTCAGCAGGCAGCTGTGATCATCCAAGACTGTGTGGCTGCGGCTCGTTCTGCCTCCCATCCGACTCAGATTATTAAGCATGTGATGGCGGAAGTCAGACTGGCGGAGAGGAATCCCGAACTCTATGATTACCCCAAGTACACTGACCTGCTCGCTGCTGTTTCTGCGCACGAGCAGCATTTCCCTGACCTCACCTTTGCCTCGCTCTCTGCCAGTAAACGTCGTCACCATGCTCGAATCAAGCCTCAGCGAGATTCTCTTCCAGTTCCATTTCCGGGTAGCCGCATGAACTCTGTCTCTCAGCCAGCTGCTGTGAGCTCCACGAGACCGACTCTGGCTATCCCGTTCCTGATCCGGTGGGAGCGGCTCCACTTCATCCTCCCGGGGGGCCCTCCATCACTATCCAAAGGGAAGAGGAGAAAACCAAGCCCACCGCAGCAGCTTCCATCGGTCCTCAGCGGATCAGGCAAGTGTCTTTTCATTCTTTTCCTTCACTGGGTGAATTGCCTTGTTTGATCCCTGGGGGTGGAGTTCGGGGTTCACAGTCCCCTGGGCTAATGCCACCTGCTGCAATTATTAATTGTGAACCTGCTACCTCTGTGTCTCCTTCCCCTGAGCGTTCCCCGGTGCCAGGACTACACCGCCAGACGAGGAACGAGCCTGTGACCCTGGAGAGCCTGGTTCCAGCCCCGCAGCCACGTTACGGGCAGAGGAGGAGGGCGGACTGCCATTTGGAGCCTGTGCCGCCGAGTAAGCGTCCCCGGGTCTCCACGGAGGAACGGTCTGACCCAGCAGGCCACGGATCCCCTACCACCACGCCGTGCGGGCTTTCGGTGTGAACGTCAGTGCCAAGGAATCCCCAGACTGTGGAGACCATCATGCCGGCTGTGGAGCCCGCCACGGTCCAGTGGGAACCAGAAGCGGACCTTCAGCTCATTGAACCTGGAGCGTCAAAGTCCTGGGCGGCGGTAGAACCTGAGATCAGGCAAGTGCTCTATTTTGTCTTCCTCTTTTCTATTCTGGAGCATTATTGCCTGTCTCTCGGGGAGACGAACCGGGTGCAGCCATCTGCTGCATCCAAGCTTGTCTCGCTGGGCTCTGCCGCTGCCAGTAATTCTGATCCCGGTTTCTGTTCTTCGTTTGAGTCTTCTCCCAGGGTCACCGGTGACAAGCCCGTTCCGGTCATCGCCTTAGAGGTTCCAGGTTCGTGTCTGGAGGTCGTTCCTGGTGCTGCGCCGGCCCAGTCGGGGTCCGTCGTGGGTGCAACTTTGACCCAATCGGGGTCCACGGTGGACGCTGTTCTGGCCCAGTCGGGGTCCATCATGGGTGCAGCACGGTCCCACTTGGGTTCTAATGAGAGCGCAGTTCCAGTTCATGTGGAGTTCGGAGAAGGAGCTGCAGATCCTCCACCGATCAACGCTGGACTGGTCCCTCATCCTTTCCCCGTTCCCTTTTTCCCTCCATCGGGTGCCGCGGGGGTTCCCCGTATTCGGCTCGGCTTTCCCCTGCTTTCCCTCGTGGTAGGGAGGCCGCCCCCGAGTTCTCCCCTGCGGTCCTGGTGGCCTGATGACGCGAGTTGGCCGCCTGGGAAACTGCTTCGCTGGTTCGGCGACCTGGTCCGGCCACCAGAGGTACGGTTTCTCCGGGCCTGGGACTGGGGTAGACCGCCCGAACTTGTTCTTTTCCCCCTGATAGTGATCTGGACACTGGATGCAGGCAGACCTCCAGAACTATTTGTTTTTGTTCATTGTGCTCTGCCTGCCGTCATCCCTGTGGGGTTTGTTTTTTGCTCTCCTCCGTAGTTTTAGGGATGCTCTTGAGTTTGGTCTATGGTCTCTATTGAACTATTTGTATATCACCGCTCTTTAGCATGTTTTTTGTTCCCGTTTTTCTGGTATTTTTAGGGTACGTGGTATAGTGCATGTATTTCTGTTTGTTGAGAGATGGTTTTTTTTTTTTCCTCCTCTACTGTTTGAGAGAATCTCTTTTGTTGCCTTGCCTGTAATTCATGGTCATTTTTTTTTTTTTTGTACTTATTTTGTACCCATAGGTAGATTTGTTTTGCAGTCTGGTGACAAGCCACCAGCTGCCGGTCGCTGCGTGCGCAAGCGCCCCGTATCCCTAACCTGCATGTTTTTAGCATGTGGGAGGAAACCGGAGAAATCCCGGAGTAAACCCACGCAACACGGGGAGAACATGCAAACTCCACACAGATCACTGTTGGCCGGGGGCAGGGATCAAACCCACGATCTCATGATCCCCGCAATCCCCCGGCTGAGGGTAAAACTGTGCTGCCGCAGTGCTAACCACTGCGCCACTGTGCAGCCCCAATATGTATGGTCAATATGTATTGTATCGCTGCGTTGTAGCATCCTTTGCTCTGTTTATATATTTGAGTTTTCCTTCTTCCTCTGTGGGTTGCGAGATGTTTTTTTTTTAATCTGTGATGGGACTGTATTTTTAATGTGCTGCACTGTTTGTAGCGGTCTGTTTTGTTTTTTTTTTCTCCTCCTGGTGTTTGGTACCTGTATTTTCGTTTCTTTGTTCCTTTTGTAATTCATCCATGCGCAGATTGTGGTACCATGTCCTTTCTTTTTTTTTGTGTGATCCTGGTCATTTTTAGCTCCTTGTTCCCCTCCTTGGTGTGGGTTTTTTTCTTCCTTTTTTTTTTTTTTCTTTCTGTGGTTCTCGCCCTCCTGGCCTGTTCCTCCTCCACCCACCCTGGGTGGGCCTGAGTAGCCTTCTGGGTGGGGGGGAGGCTTGGATGTTATGTTGCGCCTGGAATGCGCTTTTTTGGGGGGGGAGTATTGTCATGGTCTGTGCGCTGATATTGTCCGCGCTCGGATCATGCAGTTTTCCTCCTGTTTCTGTGTTAGTTTCCTTATGGCCTTCCGGGCTCTTATTTTGACAGCATCTCTGCGGGGCTTCTGGCTGTCAGAGCCGAGCTGCGCAGTGACAGCTGGATTACATTCCACTGATTAATGCTCTTCATCTGTTTAATCCTCTAAGCCCTATTTAAGGGAGCAGCCGAGGTTACTCGGGGCTACGACCTCTCACGCATAACGTTGGTCTCCCTAACGTTCGGCTGGAGTCCCTATGCCCGGCTCCAGTCACCCTCTTGATCTTCACGCTCTCAGTAAGTTTATTCCTTTGTCCGAGTGTTTCTTCACTGTGTCTAAGCCGAAGTTCTTGTTTGTGTTTTTGCCCCATGTGGCTCATTATTTTGTAATCGTCATCTTTCAATAATAAATATGCAAACTCATTGGCTGCCTACAGCGTCCCATTAATGGCCCACGAGGGCCATCCTTGACAATGAGACATTGAAAGGTGGAAGAAAGAAAGTGACCGAGAAAGTTGCAGGAAAATACTGTTACCCAGTTACTGACAATATTTTCATCTATTGAACTTCTGGGCTACTAGCCTGCTTTTATTGCAGGGCTACATTAGTATACCTTAAAACTGGTTGGAGTAAGAAAAATTTCCAATAATGTCACCAACCAAAGAGCCAGGGAATCCTAAACTCTTTATTCTTACTTTTCTTTATGTCTTTGCTTCCCTCTTTCTTGCCCTCTCTCTGCACCTCTTTCTCAGTGTTTCCTGTGTGAATTTAAAATTTTCAGAACCTGACATTTCTCATTTGGTCATTTTATTTCTGAGAAAATTAATCTAGCCCATGCAAAAATGAAATTAGAAGTGAGTTAATTCAGTCACTTCCTCTGCATTGCTGCCTCCTGTGGTATCATAGAAGTTAGCAATTAATGCCCCAAAATAGTATTAGTACATTTTTTTAATTAATTTTTTTTTTTTTATTTATTTATGCAGGGACATGCACAATATACATTGACCTTAAAGAGGAAAGATGCATTGTACCAGGTTATAGCACAAGTGCTAATTTCCACCTGTAGTCCCTGGGCAGGCTGGTGTTAGCATTAAAAAGCAGACATTTGCTAAAACTACAAGTAAGCATTGATAAAAAACTAAAACCAAACATTGATTAAAAAACTAAAACGAAGCATTGCTAAAAACTAAAAAACATTAATATCATTGATAAGAACCCAAAACATTGATAAGAACTTAAACATACAATAATACATTTTTATAACTCCATCCTTATAAACAATTTTTCACATCAAACCACTGACTCTTATTGGTCCCACTGTCAACATCACACACTCTAACATCTTTACATCACAGTACATTATGGACACAGGTTTGCTTAGAGATTAAATGTTTTTTCACCAAGCGTGAGAATGTGTGATAGTCTGTTACTGCAAGTAACTCCGTTGGTAACATGTTCCACTGTCGCATAGCCACACATGAAAATGCTGAATTTGCTAATGTTGTCTTGTGCTTAGGAATCCTGCACTCGCCACGTGCTGTTGATCAAGTTGTCCGAGATGTATTTACAGAACTTAATGAAACAAATCTTTTTAAGGGAGGAGCAGCAGAGTTATGGATTATCTTAAACAAAAGACACATATTTGTATACATAATTAGATTTTCAAAGCTCAACAGCTTATATTTGGACAGGATTGGGCAGTGATGGAACGTTTGTCTTTTCTTGTCGTGAATCTTGATAGAATACTTGTATAATGATTCCAGAGGCCTCAGGGCAGATTTACACGCCTGTGACCAACTTGTCATACAGTAAAGAAAATGTGGAATTATCCTAGCATTTAGATACATACTTGATGCTTCAGTAGACAGTGAATTTCTGATATGTTTGAAATTAGCACAATTAAATTTGACCGTGTTTGTCATCTTTTTAATGTGTTTTTTTAAAGCTTAAATTTGAGTCAAGTGTAACACCTAAATATTTAAATTCAGTCACATTCTTAATTTTTTGTCCTTCTATCAAGATATGACAAGAATTCTTGGATTTGTAGCGATTTGTAAAAAACATTGACACAGTTTTATCGACGTTTAAGGTTAAACAAGAATTCCTCAACCAATGTGAGACTTTCTCCATTTCCTGTGTTAATTTTTCAGTCACCTCTTCAGTCGTTTTACCATGAGTATACTGTATACCACAGTGTCGTCAGCATACATAATTATATTTGCATTACACACAGATGGGAGATCATTAATAGATGTAACATTATTTACAATTACACACTGTTGTCTGTCACTGAGGTATGACCTTATCCAATTTTGTGTATTTTTATGAAGAGAGAATTGTGATAATTTGTTTAAAAGTAACTCATGGTTAACTGTATCAAAAGCCTTTCGCAAATCAAGAAAAACAGCCCCCACTACCCCTCCCCCATCCAGGCTGGATTTGATGTTTTCTAATAGATAGCAGCATGCTGTTTCAGTGGAATATCTTTTCCTAAAACCAAACTGAAAGGGGTTAAGTGCTGCCATGGAGTCAAGGTGGTCCACCAGCTGTTGTGCTACAGCTTTCTCCAAGCCTTTGGAAATGGTTGAGAGTACACTGATGGGTCTGTAATTTGCGACCTGGAGCTTATCACCTGATTTGTACACTGGCCGTACAATGGCTGTTTTCAAAATTGTGGGAAAGGTACTCTCATTTATGGATTGATTTATAATTTTTGTTAATACTGGTGTTAAAATTTCTTTGTGTTCTTTCAGAAAAGCTGTATCCATTTCAAATATATCTTTAGCTTTACTATTGTTAAGCTTGTATATGATTTTAGAGATATTCCTTTCATCTACATTACTCAGTTTAAAAGAATGAGCATCACAGTGGAATTCATGAGTGCAGTTTGGCTTAGAAAAACTCTTTGCCAATTGTGACACAGAGTTTATAAAATAATCATTAAAATGTTTTGCCAGCTCAGTGTTGTTGTTTTGGATAACAGAATTTATTTTTAGCTTTAAGTCATCACATCTTGGTTTTTCTTTTCCCAATAGTTTATCCATGCTTCTCCAAACAAGTTTATTGTTGCCTTTTGCATTCTTTATTATATTGAGAAAAAAGTTAGCCTTTGCTTTTCGAAGTTGTATAGTGACTTTATTTCTCAAGCTTCTATAAGTGTAATGATCAGGGGTTAGCCCTGACTTAAGAAATTTTTTGAGGGCCATATCTCTTTGTTTCATGAGGCCCCAAAGAGAGGTGTTAAACCATGGCAGCCTCTTTTTATTGGACTTTCTTTGTTTCAGTTCTGTATATCTTGCAATAATATCTGTTATAGCTGTTGTAATATTTCTGCATGACTGGTCACAGGTTTTATCATTTTGAAACTGTGTTTATTTTGCTTAAGTCATTCTCAAGGAAGATTTGATTTTTCTTTGGAATGTAAGAAATTTTAGATGATTTTTTAATTTGCTGTTGATCCCTATACCTTAGTTTGTTTAATTTTCTGGCTACTAAAGTAAGATTATGGTCTGACAAACCTGTTATCATATTATATGTTTTGGTTACCCTATCCGGCTTATTACTAAAAATTAGGTCAATCAAAGTTTGTGAATTTTTAGTCAGTCTTGTAGGTTTATTTATGAATTGTGTCATTTGTGTAGAATTGGTAATATCTTTCAGCTTTTTTCTTCGTGCTTTATCGAGCCAGTTTATATTAAAATCACCCATTAGCAATATTTCCTTTCTTTCATATTTCTTAAAGATTTCAGCCAAACCAGAGTAAAAGTCATTAGTTGCATTTGGTGGGCGATACACAGCGAGTACAATGAATGACATTTGGGGAGATAGCCTTATTGTGACCCCGACACATTCCAGAGTTTGACCGGAAGTGTCTATCTGGTTACTGTCAATGCTGTCTTTAACGTAAATCAAAACCCCGCCCCCTTTTCCTTTCCCTCGGTCTCGTCTGTAAACATTGTATCCGGGGATTGTAAACACAGATAGAGGAGTCATGGTGTTCATCCAAGTTTCTGTGAGACACAAGTAATCCAGATTTGAGTCCATGAGTAAATGTTCCAGTTGTTCTGTTTTGGAAATGACGCTGCGTATGTTTAAATGCCCTCCAAATATTCCCTTTGGCCTTGTTTGTGGGTTCCACAGTACAGATGCATGATTGACAGTTTGAAAGAGTTTGGTTTTGTGTTGTTTGAAGGCAACGGCTGTCTGTAACGAGTTTAGTTGGTTACAGCAGCTGTTGTTGTTTGTCGTCTTGGACACATGGCGTGCGTTACCTTGAAACATTGTGATGAAATCGTTTCGGATACAGGTCACTGGTGCTGCTGCTGCTGTAGTCACCTGCTGCGGCTGCTGGGCGTCCACCGGTCCGGGGCTCAGGTGAACGTCTCCACAGAGCAGTAAAATAATGCAGAGTAAAGCAGCATTACCCCGCTGGACTTTTGTCGGAGCAGCTCTCCGTGTGTGATGCACGTTATGCTTAGTTTGAGCAAGTGCCCGTCCTCCATCCAATACGTTGGAGTAGATGATGTACTGGCTCCAGGAGTCCAGGGGTACAGCTGGTCGGTCAGATAGATCAGCTGGATGAGTTCCTGTGCGTCCGCGGGCAGCAGCCCAGCTTCCATACAGTTGCGTGGTAGTGAGAGCCATCAAGTAGAGCGCTACAATTAACACATTAAAAGCCTGGGCTTTGACGCATTTTGTTGATGGCCATAGAGTCCAGGTAATTAGTGCATTTGTCAAGTCAGGCGGCTTCCTAGATTTCATTTGAAAAGGTAAAGCATCAGCACCTGCCAAGCCACTGCTATCTGCTGCCGCCATCTTGTCCGCCATCTGGACCTTTTTCTAATCTCAGTCTCTGACTATGTCTTGCTACTGGATCCAGATAGGCTAGGACAGGGCTAGGACAGGTTGCAGGGTTTCTTGGGATTCGCCAACTTCTATCGCCGTTTTGTGCCGAATTTTGGGATCATCGCCCAGCCCCTGACCGACCACACGTCCCCCAAGATCCCCTTTCGTTGGAATGACGAAGTGGCTGCGACGTTTGGGAGGTTGAAGGAGGAGTTTGCCACTGCCCGCATCCTGACCCAGGTGGACCTGGCCCTGCAGTGCCTAGTGGAGGTGGACGCATCAGATTCTGGAGTTGGGGAGGTCCTCTCCCAACGCTCCCCGGTGGATGGAAGGATCCGGCCGTGCGCCTTCTTCTCCCGCCGCCTAACACCGGCTGAGAAGAACTACTGCATCGGTGACAGGGAGCTGCTGGCTGTGAAGCTCGCCTTGGAGGAATGGAGGCACTGGCTGGAGGGGGCTGCCCAGCCGTTCGTCGTCTGGACGGATCATAAAAACCTGGAGTATCTTTGGACGGCTAAACGGCTGAACGCCCGTCAGGCCCGCTGGTCTCTCTTTTTTGGCCGGTTTAACTTTACGATCACCTACCGGCCAGGGAGCAAGAACGGCAAGTCAGATGCCCTCTCCAGGCAGTTCGAGGCAAAGACCGTCGGGGATCAAGAGGAGACCATCCTGCCGTCATCCTGTGTGGTGGGCGCCCTCGCGTGGGAGATCCAGGACAGAGTCAAGAGAGCGCAGGAGACTGAGCCTGACCCGGGTGGGGGTCCCCCGGGCCGTTTGTTTGTTCCCCCTTTGGTCAGGAGCGAGGTCATCCAGTGGGGTCATGCCTCTAAGTTGGCATGCCATCCAGGAATCACCCGCACGGTCGACCTGCTTCAGACAGCCTTCTGGTGGCCAGGGTTGAGGAGGGACGTCACCAGCTATGTCTGGGCCTGCGCCCAGTGCGCCACCGGGAAATCGTCATCTTCCCCCCCGGCAGGTCTTCTCCATCCTCTGCCGGTTCCTTCCCGCCCCTGGTCCCATGTGGCTTTGGATTTTGTAACCGGCCTGCCCCCTTCTGACCACTTCACCTCGGTCCTGACGATAGTGGACCGCTTCTCCAAGGCAGCCCATTTTGTGCCTCTCCGGGGGTTGCCTTCAGCGCGGGAGACGGCGGATCTTCTGGTGCAGCATGTGGTCCGCCTTCATGGCATCCCGGCGGATATCGTCTCGGATCGAGGCCCGCAGTTTGTGTCCCAGGTTTGGAAGGCGTTTTGCATGGTGTTCGGGGCCACGGCAAGTCTCTCGTCTGGGTATCATCCGCAGAGTAACGGCCAGTGTGAGCGGGCCAATCAGGAGTTGGAGGCTGCGCTCTGCTGTGTCATATCCTCTTGTTCCTCTTCCTGGAGTACATTCCTGCCCTGGATCGAGTATGCGCACAACGCCACGGTGTCTTCAGCGACTGGGATGTCCCCGTTGAAAGCGTCTCTGGGGTATGATCCACCACTGTTCCCGGAGGAGGAGAAGGAGGTGGCTGTCCTTTCGGTACAGGCTCATGCCAGGCGTTGCCGTAGGATCTGGACCATCACCCGCAGAGCCCTCCTCAGGACCACGGAACGCAATATCCAGGTGGCCAACCGTCACAGGAGGCCCGCCCCGGACTGTAAGGTGGGTCAACAGGTTTGGCTGTCTACCAAAAATATCAATGTGCCGGCCGAGAACCGTAAGTTGACAAAGCGCTTCATCGGCCCATATGTGATTGCACGTGTCATTAACCCGGTGTCTGTGTTCCTAGCTCTTCCCCCTTCCATGCGCATCTGCCCTACTTTTCATGTCTCCCAGGTCAAGCCCTATATCTCCGATCCGCTGTGCCCGCCCCCCGCGGCTCCTTCCTCCCCGAGGATGATCGACGGCCACCCAGCTTGGGGGGTGACTGCCATCTTGGATGTCCGTCGGCGGGGCCGGGGTCTTCAGTATTTGGTGGACTGGGTGGGATTCGGCCCTGAGCACCGCTCCTGGATTCGCCCAGCGTTGATCCTTGACAAGCAGCTCATCCGCGATTTCCATCAGGCGCATCCAGGTAGGATAGGGCAGGTGCCTGGAGGCACCTGCCCTATCCTACCTGGAGCTGATGGCGGCCGCTGGGCCGTCATCAGCTCCAGCTGCGTATACACCTGCTGCCAGTAATTAGCAGGCTTTAAAAGACGGTGTCTCTCACTGCTCTGCACGGAGTCGTCTGTCGTCTTCGCCACGCATTGCGTCAAGGACACAACCTCAAGTCAGAGCTAATACCAAGAAATCTCGTCAAGCCACGTCACGTAAGCCACAGCAAATCTTACCCTGTCAAAGTATTCTCCCCTGTGCACAGGTGGACCTCCCTGGCGGCGGACTCGTCTCCCCAGATAACGGGACGTCACCTCCTCCTCCTCGGATCTCCTCCTCACCCTCACAGCGCCAAGCGCCACCCGCACCAAGCCACACCAAGTCACGGAGCCGACAGGAGTCTTGCAGCGGCACCTGCAAGTAAGCACCACAAGTCTCAGTTCCCCGTTCCTACGAGCTGCATTAATCTCTTGTGCTTGTGTGTTCCAGGGTTGCCAGGTCGCAGCAAGACCCGCTCAGCTCAGCTCCAGCTGCCAGATAACATCGCACTCACCCACACATTCACACACTCACCACTCTACACTGAGTTAATAAATAATTGTCAAATCACTCCACTTGTGTCAGCGTCTGTCTCCTGGGTTAAGCAATCATGTCATGTAATTTCTTTTTCTTCTGAAAAGGAGTAACTAGTAACTATGATTAATTACTAATTTCAGTAACCTGCCCACCACTGCTAAATTCTGCTTAATTCCAATTTCCATTTTCTTCTTACAGTCTGTTTTAGCTAACTAGCTTTGTAAGCTTTTTTTTGGCGGGGGGGGGGGGGTAGACAGGCAGCGCTGCTTAAGGATAAGGTAGAAAATTAGAAAACAACTCTTAACATAACTAAAAAAAGTTGTTTTATGCCTGATAACTTAGCTGTTTATGAAAAGAGAACTCCTGATATTTGACCCCTTTTGTCCTCAACATTTTACCTGCTTGTCTGCACACAGTGCCAGAGAAAGAGGGAGGAGGAGATACCCACCACTCCACAGTTTAGTACATCAGTGGGTGCCTGGCAAAACTAATGAAGTTTACCACAAAAGATTGAGAGGTTGTGCAGCTCAAGCACAAAATTCATGTTTACATTTTGCAAGTAAAAAAGATCAGCTCCATCAGATTTCAGATTGAGTGGGTCTGTCACTAAAGCCTGTGCTTTTAATAAGAGCAGCTAATGAGATTTAGTGAAAATACTCTGTTTTTTTGTCATGCTAAATTGTTACCTGGCTCCGTTGTGTTACCAAGTGTTAGTTGACTACTTTGTTGTCATGACAAATTAGTAAAACTGTGACACTGTGGATCACTGGGCGAGTATTAGTGAAGAACCTCTGTCATCCTGAAAAACATCAGTCCCTGAGCCCACTTCTGACTGGACAGCATGCGATAAAATAAAAGCTAAATAAAAGCCTACTCCACTGTGCTTGTCATGTGAAGGGACAAGTATGCTGCCAAAAAGACGCCCATGTTGGCATCTTTCATCACCTGACTTCACTATAATTTTGGAATTCTTGTTCAGAGTGAGTATTGGGTAATTTTACCTGACGTGTATTTGTGCCCTTCAGAGGTAAAGTGGGCTATTCCACAAAACCATTATTTTGAGAAAATGAGCTCTAAAGTTGAAATATTCTCAAAAAAATCAGTGTGCCTATATCATTAAAAAGTTACCCCCTATAAATACCTTCAAGGTTTATGCAGAGCTAGGCAGTTTAAGAAAATGATAGACCCTTAACAATTAGTGTAGTACAATTAACTCATTTTTGACCTACATGTGGGATAGCCCACTTTACCTCTGAAGGGCACATTTGCTCCTTTGTCCTATTGACAGGTTTGTATGCCTTAGGTGTGAATGAGATTGCCTAAAATTGTAATTAAGTCCACACCAATGCCAACAATATTTTCCATTCAAACTGATGACATATGACAGTCTTCAATAACTGATAATGAAATTTCAGAGGATTGTCATAAACTGATGTTCTCACCATCGGAGTGGTGGCTTAGAGGTAGAGCATCCGCCCCACAACCGGGAGGCCAGGGTTCAAGTCCCGGCCGGGTCATGCCGAAGACCATATAAAAGTGGAACTTCCTGCCCTCCAGCTTGGTGCTCAGCAATAATGGAATGGAGGAGGGAAATGTTGGTTATCCAGCCACAGTGGGTGCACAAGCCAGTGTACTCCCTGTGCCAGTCCCAAGCTCGGATAAAAAAAAAATGGGCAGGGTTGCGTCAGGAAGGGCATCCGGCATAAAAACTCTGCTTGAACAACTACAAGACTAGGGCATATACATCGATGTCTGCTGTCACGACTTGTCCAACCCACATGGTAGTGGAAAAAACAGACGTTAAAAGAATTGAATGAAGGAATGAATGAATTTATTTATTTCGGATAGTACATTACAGGTTAAAAGAAACTGTATAATATAACAACAAGGTCAAATTAGACAAAGACTCCTTCTACTATACAATTCCACGTGAGTTATCCGAAATGGGTGATGGCTGAAGCCGCAGCTTATATTGCCCACCCATATTCCATCCAAGAATTCAAAGGAGAAAAAAGAGAAAACAAGACAAGAGCGATTACAATTTAAAACAAGGCTAAGACAAAATATGACTGAGAGAAAAAGAAAACTGAGCTAGTCTAAGTTAAGCGGTTACTATTCAAAAACAAATCTAAGACATAGTGTCACAGAGAAAAAAGAAAAACTAAGCTATAACACAACACAGGCTGGAAATGTCAATCCTTATGTGAGTTTACATGTCGTCTTGTAAATATGTTTGGAGTATTTCTTCCTTTAGTTTTTGTTTAAATTGTCCAAGCTTTGTACATGATTTTAATTCAGGTCCAAAATCGTTCCATAATCTGACACCTTGCACTGAAATACAGTGTTGCTTGGTAGTTGTTCTCACTGTAGGCTTTTGAAATATACATGTTTCTCTGAAGTGATATCGTTTCTCCCTTGTTTGGAACAACTTTTGGATATTTGCGAGCAGTGATAGATTCTTCACTTTGAACATTATTATTGCGGTTTTAAAGTCGATCAGATCTTTCAACTTGAGAGTTTTTTGTTTAAGAAAAAGTGGGTTTGTTGGTTCCCTGTAAGCTGCTTTGTTGATTATTCTAATAGCTCTCTTTTGAAGCATAAAGAGTGGATATATGTTTGTTTTATATGTATTTCCCCATACTTCATTACAATATGTCATGTATGGGAGTATTAATGAATGATACAAGGTGTATAGTGTGGGTTGATTCAGCAAATTTTTCACTCTGTGTAATATTGCAATTGATTTGGATACTTTACCTTTTATATAATTAATATGTGGCTTCCAACACAGTTTATCAATTATTACTCCAAGGAATTTAGTTTCGGATACCCTTTCAAGCTCTACACCATTTACACTGAGTTTGGGTACTGGGTAGTTGTGATGGTTGTTAAAGACTATAAATTTTGTCTTGCTTAAATTGAGCGTTAATTTGTTTGAATCAAACCACAGTTTCAGCTTTCCTAATTCCTTTCCGAGTGTATCCAGAAGTTGTTCCAAATTGTTTCCACTGCATAGCAGGTTAGTGTCATCAGCAAACAATATTAAGTCCATTTTTTCTGAAACTTTACATATATCATTTATATACATATTGAATAATAATGGTCCCAAAACTGAACCCTGTGGGACTCCACAGGTGACCTTCAGTAGCTCTGAGTTTTTGTTGTTAACACATACAAACTGATATCTATTCTTTAAGTAACTTCTTAACCAGGACAGTGCTACCCCTCTAATACCACAATTTTGTAGTTTCTTTAATAATAGATTGTGATCTACTGTATCAAATGCTTTTTTAAGATCCAGGAATACTCCAACTGAATACTCTTTATTTTCAATGGCTGTTGATATTTTTTCTGTAAATTCCATTAAGGCATATGCTGTTGTCCTTTTGTGTCTGAACCCATATTGCTGCTCACACAATAAATCATTCTTCAGTATGAAGTTGTCAATTCTCTCATAGAATATTTTTTCAAGTATCTTGGAAAATTGCGGTAATAGTGAAATTGGTCTGTAGTTGGAGAGTTCCCCTCTGTCGCCTGTCTTGTAAATCGGAATTACTTTAGCTATTTTCATTGCATTGGGAAATATACCTGATTGGAGAGACAGGTTACAGATATACGTCAGTGGTTTCACTATGCATTCGATAACAGTTTTGACTAGTAGCATATCAATACCATCGGAGTCAGTAGATGTTTTACTTTTGAACGATTTAACAATTTCAATGACCTCTCTTTCGTCTGTGTTCTTTATGAAGATGGTGTCTTTTACAGCAGTGTTATTGCATATTGATTCACCTGTTGGCACCGTAGTGGGTATTTCTCGGGCCAGTTTAGGTCCAATGTTAACAAAAAAATTATTAAATTCATCTGCAGGTGAAGCTATATTCACATTCGGAGTCGATTTATTATTTTTTGGAATGTTAGTTGGGTAGCTGGTATTTCTGCTTTTATTTCCAAGGATACTGTTGATTATTGTCCATGTATTTTTAATATTGTCTTTGTTTTTTTCCAGTTCTTTACTGTAATAGTCTCTTTTACTACATCTTATTATATATGTTAACTTATTTTTGTATGTTTTATACCGCTGCTCTACTTCTTTTGTTCTTTTCTTTATGAAAGCTTTATATAATAAATTTTTCTTTTTACACGCCTTTTGTAGTCCTTTGGTTAGCCATGGTTTGTCAGTAAATTTGTGTTTAAGCTTTTTTTTAACTAATGGGCAGTTTTTTTCATAAAGAGTGGTTACAATGTTTATAAATGTGTCATATAGTATAGTATCAATTAAAAAAAAAATCATAATATAGGTGTGGTAGCAGTCAAGGTTCCGTTTCTTTGATTGGTAATAATAGATTATCCATTCTTTAGCTAAATGCTGCAAACACTTCTTCCCATGCATTATAGTTTGCCACCTCTTTGTGTACAGCCATAAACTATATATTTAAACAATATTACACACAATGGAGTATAGTATCAATGAATATATAATAGCGGAAGTTCGGTCATAGGCCTGATGTGAAGCGGAGGGCCAAAGACATCATTGCAGTTATACTATATTCATGATACTGTACTCCCTTCAGTGTCATATAGCTTTTATACAGCAGTTCCACATGCACAGTTTATTAAATGACAACAATACAAGACAAAATTTATTTTTTTTGTCTAACCAGTTATTTTGCTCAGTCGAGAAAAATAATTCCTTCTGCATGAACTGTTGCTAAGCACCTAAATAAGCATAATAAAAGAAAAGGCCTTTAGTCATTTCAAACACATCCTTCCTGGCATCCTTCAGTCTCGGGAGACTATGGATCTGCGCCTTGAGTTGGAATAACGGGCTTACGGCAGCATTGCTTGTGGCTGTGTAAGCCGATACGCGAGTGACAGTCACGGTTGCAATGGTCGCAGATGTAGGCGCTTGGTTGTGGTGTCTTTTTCAATGCATCCTTTCGAGATGATCGTTTTTCGTCGACAGACTGGCGAAGGTGCTCTTCTCCCCTTCTGAGTCCATCTTTCAGCGCATGTCTCCAGCGGTTTCGGTCGTCTGCAGTATCCTCCCAGGTGATCACGTCCATGCCCAGTGTTTTCATGTCTCTTTTGCATAAATCCTTGAAACAGAGATACGGTCGACCTCGAGTTCGTTTGCCGGATGCAAGCTCTCCGTACAGAATGTCTTTCGGTATTCTCCCATCCGGCATCCGATGGACGTGTCCCAACCAGCGGAGACGACGTTCGCGAAGCAAGATGAACAGGCTTGGCAAGCTCACGCGGGAGAGTATCTCATTGTTTGTGATACGGTTGCTCCATTTAACGTTAAGAATACTTCTCAGCATGCGGAGATGAAAGGCGTTGAGCCGTCGCTCTTGCGAGGTGTATAGACACCATGTCTCACTGCCATATAGCAAGGTACTGAGGACGCAAGCCCTGTAAACAGTGATCTTCGTATGCCTCGACAGTTTTTGGTTCAGCCATACCTTCTGTGATAATTTTCCGAAGGTCGTTGCAGCAAAGCCGATTCTTCTACTGAGCTCGTTGTCGAGTGAGTGGTCATCCGATATTTTGGATCCGAGGTATGTAAACTCATGAACCACATCCAGTGGGTGGTTTTTGATATTTATCGTAGGAGGGTTTGAGACACCTTGGCCCATTACTTTGGTCTTCTGCTGACTGATGGTCAGACTGAAATCATTGCAGGCTTTATTGGGTGTGTTGATCACTGATTGTAATTCCAGTTCCGAGTGAGCTATCAGCACTGCATTGTCGGCAAACAGCATCTCACTGATGGATACTTTTCGGATCTTGGATTTTGCACTCAGTCGTGATAGGTTGAACAGTTTGCCATCAGACCTTGTGTGGAAGCAGACACCATCGTTCCAAGTACCAAATGCATACTTTAGCATGACGGCAAAGTATACGTTAAACAGGGTAGGAGCAAGCACGCAGCCCTGTTTTACTCCACGGTGGATGTTGAATGGTTCTGAAAAGCTCCCATCAAACTGGATAATAGCTTTCATGTTGGTATGGAAGGATTCAATAATTTGCAGCAGTTGGGGGGGACACCCGATCTTCTTGAGAACTTGGAACAGTCCTTCATGGCTAACTGTATCGAAGGCTTTTGTCAGGTCGATGAATGCGACATAAAGTGGTTTATTTTGCTCCCTGCATTTCTCCTGTAGCTGTCTGAGAGAAAAGATCATATCAATCGTGTTGCGCCCTGATCTGAAACCACTTTGAGATTCAGGATAAATTCTTTCCGCGAGTTTCCGAAGACGGCTGAGAACCACACGCGCGAATGCCTTCCCGGTGACACTAAGCAATGATATTCCTCGATAACTGTTGCAGTAGCTTCGGCTACCTTTGTTTTTATACAGCGTCACTATTTTGCAGTCCTTCATGTCTTGAGGCACCTCTCCTTCCTCCCAGCAGCAAGATAGGATCTCATGTAGTTGTTAAAGGATGACATTCTTTGAGCACTTTATAACTTCTGCTGGGATCCCATCGAGGCCAGGCGCTTTCCCAATTGGCAGAGAGTCTAGTGCTTCTTCCAATTCCTCCATGGCTGGAGGTGAGTCCAGCTCTTCCATGATCGGTAGGTCCTCCAAATTATTCAGTGCTTCCTCTGAAATCGAGCTGTCTTGGGAGTATAGTTCAGAGTAGTGCTGTACCCACCTCTCCATCTGCTCCATTTGGTTTGTGATGGTAGTTCCGGGCTTAGTTTTTAGCAGCGCTGTCTTACGTTGAGTTGGCCCAATTGCTTTCTTGATCCCGTCGTACGTTGCACATATGTATCCTGTGTCGGCTGCCATTTGGATACTCTCACAGAGTTTCAACCAGTAATCGTTTGCGCAGCGCCTGGCTGTCCATTGAGTCTTGCTCCTGGCTGCCTGCAGAGCTTCCTGTGATTTGCGGTTGGGGCGATCCTTGTATTTCATTAGAACAGCTCTCTTTTCTGCGAGGAAAAGAAACTCTATTTTGTTTAACCAGTTATTTTGCTCAGTCGAGAAAAATAATTCCTTCTGCATGAACTATTGCTAAGCACCTAAATAAGCATAATAAAAGAAAAGGCCTTTAGTCATTTCAAACACATGTAACCAAAGTAAATACTGCCCCGTGCAGAAGTCAGTGTTTAAATACATACCATTCCACATGTTGAGTGTGTTTTGTGGGTCATGTTGAGTTGCAGGGGTGGTTTGTTGTTGGTTTGTTAGTGATTTAACTTCAGCGCATCTGCGTGTAGTTTCTGCACACTTCCCTTGCTTTTTCTTGTTATTTGCAGATGAAACAAAGAGGCCATCACCACAAAATTATTATGGTTAGTTAATCGAGACAAAAAATCAAACTCTATTTTGTTGTAAACAAACCTGAAATATCTAGCCAGACGTTCACAAGGGCAGGACTTCAGATCACAGAGATCTGGATTTTAGGACAGTCTCTTCAAACAGAACCTCACTGTGGAAAGTATCCAACTCAGTACTACAATCCTCACATTTTATAAGAAGCCACTGATATTAACTATAATTTAAAGATTATTAAAACACAACTGAAGCGGAGTGATACATACGTATTCGGTGAAATTTCCAAGTGCGATTATTGGGGAATCTAGTAACTCCTGGAATCCCTATTGTCCAATCACATTGCTTGGTCAGGACTAACTGCATGCGTACACACACGCACACACACACCTGATGCTTTTCTTTGTATTTTTGTACAGCTTAGGCCAGGCCTATTCAATTAGCGGCCCACGCTTTTTTCCACTTTAAAAGTGGAAAAAAGCAGAAGAGGTATGTGAGCAGTGAAAGCATTTATGGTGGATTTAACCCGCTGGAAACGGGAACAGTAAGAGTCGCTTAGCATATAGGTATGGTTAAGCTTCATACTGTATGCAGGGAAAGGCAAGAGTGACTAAATTGCTGAGGACTGACTTCACCAGCTACTACAATATCCATCCATCGGATGGATGGATATTGTAGTAGCTGGCAAGTTAAGATGACCGACATTCAAGAAGTCAATGACTTTATTCTGTCCACAGCCTTCAGACAACCTAAACGTGCCAACATTTGGAATTCAAAATAAGGGAGGTTTTTCCTTCTGTCTGGGTGGTGAGGAGAATTCTAAAAAAAAAAACCTATAAATATATAGAAATATTATAATAGAAAAAACTGCATCTTTGGTAAATTAAGTTAATTAATTTCATTAAAAATAATTGTATTAATATTTTTTTCTTTGAAATCAGAGTTAAATTATTGTTCTGTTCTGGCTCTTCAAAATTATGGTCAAAAGTGTAAATTGTATTAAGGAAAAATGTCAAAATTTTACCAGAATCTTTTTCAAATAATAAAAAAACAACTAATTTTATTTTAAAAAAATAAACAAAAATTAGTCATAAAAATCCACAAATTTATAATAAAGTCTCAAATGTACATGAAAAGTCAGTTTTAGAAGAGGAAATTGCAAAGTTGAGGAAAATGGTTTCAAATTTAGATAAATTTACAGAGAAAAGTAGAAAATTGTTATAAATTTTGGAGAAAAACCTCAAATCTTCAAGACTGAAGTCATTACTCAAGTTTTTAAGTGGGTGCTTTTTGCATCCTTAACTCTACTAGAAATTTTTGGTTGGCCGATATGTGTGTAATGGAATGTGTAGTTATAAAAAGAAGTTTCTATTCACACGTGGTGATTTAAAACAAAACTAACCACAATAGTGGATGTGCAATGTTTGTTAATGTTATCAATTTTTTCTTGGGGGGTTTGTGCATTGAAGTGTTTGACAGTTCATTTTTTATTCAGCTAAATGCACTTTGTGATGTGCTAAGGTCAGTTATGACCAGTGTTGGGAGTAACGCCACTACTTTTGCAGTAATGAGCTGTGTAATGAAATTACTGCTTAAAAATTCAGTAATGCGTTACAGTTACTGAAATTTGATCAGATGCGTTACTCACGTTACTTGCTTTATTAATATGGATAGATATTTTTGGCGCAAATAAATACAAACTGACCCTACCTAGCTAACGAGCCATCAGTCAAAGACACTCTTCACTGCTGCAGCCACAAATGGAGCTTGTTCCTGCTGGGAAAAGATGAAGCTACTTTGTTTTTGTGGAAAGAGATTATTTTTTCTTTGTCGCGGTTAAGGATAAAAGCATATTGGTGGGTTGCAAGCTAAATGCGCTTGAGACCGACTGCAATCTCCAGAAGCGCCTAAGAACAGCAACAAGGTCCTGCAAAGCTAGTGCTATGCTAAGCTAACACCGTGTTAATGGATTTACGCTATTTGAACAGCGGCTGGATTTCTAGCACAGGTTGGATCTGGACAGTTTGTGACCCAGGAAGAATTAAACCGACTGATTGCCAGATAAGTTGTTACAGAATGAAGATCTGATAACAGTCATTTTCCATCAGACAGCTGAGAGTGTGATCCACTGAAGTAAACACACTTGCTTGCTACCTGGATAAAGATTATTCAAAAATGAATGTGATCTCCAAAAGGACTGGATCATGTCTCTGTCACAGCAGACATTTGGACTGTGGTTAATGGACTTTGGATCACTGCACATCGAATTAAATCCATAATATTAAAGGTAAGGACCTGACAGCTTTATGCAGTGTTGCCAACTCACTCTTTTCCCCCACTCTCTCACTCCACAAATCCTATTTCTCACTCCAAAATGAGGAAATTACTGGCAATTTTGTGTTGGTTTTCTTCAGATTTTTCCCACATTAAGAGCTCTCAAGGCAGGATAAAGCAGACTAAACATGTTCTAAAAGCTCTGTCTGAAACAATCGGTTTTCAGCCTGACATTAATAAGCCCCTAATGTGATCCATTAATTAAACTAGTGCATACCCGTGTATGCCCGTAGAAACCTGTGCATGCCCATAGATGGGATGCATTGGATCAGGATTCTTGCCAGTTACAGAACAGTTGGTATAGCAACACAGCACTAAGTGGCAATAACATGTGATGGCTTTTGTATGCACCAAAACATAAAAATCACACAAAATATGCCCTGCCATCTGGGGCTGTTTTCCCCTACTTGTTACTTCTTCTCCTGTCTGTCACTGTTCTGTTATGTTGCTTACCTGTGTCTATATATAGGTCTTGTAGGGAGTCATGTGCTCTGTCTATGTGCCGTCATATAGACATCATCTGGTGGGTCTCCTTCTTTGTTCAGACCACTGAAGGGTCTCCTCCTGTCTCAGACAGCTGTGTTGTTCACAGTCATGCCTGCGGCGTACTGGTGGAACCTGAGGTGTTTTGTGTTCACGGCATCCTTTCTGACGTGCAGCAGTTCTCCTCATTGTATTGCTCTCGATCTGGTGGGTCTTCTTTTTCTTCGTTCAGATCACTGGTTGAGGGATAGGTGCATCGTAATTCCAGTTCATGGGCACGATCCTGAAAAAGTGGCTTTCGACCCTGTTCAGGAAGGCCCGTGCATGCCCGTAGAAACCAAGAAACCGGAGCACCCGGAGGAAATCAGAGCTTTGCTTGGCATTTTACACATTTGTAGTGTAGACTGGCATTCATCAAGGTTACAAACATGCCATCATGTAGGCATGACGAGTCATCCTATGATGCCTGAGTTCATAGGATGCGCTATGATGATGAGGCAGAGATCATAGGCCGTCACATGATGTCCTAGAAACGTGCTTTAAAGTCTGTCGTACCCTATGCTGGTGAAGGGTGTCCTCCTGTCTCAAACAGGTGCAATGTATTCCTGGAACCTCAGGTGTTTCATCTTCATGGCATCTTTTCTGACGTGCAGCAGTTGTCATCATTCCATTGCTCTCCATCTGATGGGTCTTTTTCTTCTTCTTCATTGAGACCACTGGTTGAGGGATAGGTGCGTCATAATTCTAGTTCTTTTGACAGGATCATGAAAATAGATCTGAGCAAAAAGCGGCTTTCCGGCATGGACTGACTGTATATGACATCATAAAGACGTGAAGGCTGGCTTGATGTATATGACATCATAAAGACACATTTGTCTATGTGCCATGTGCTTGATGTATATGACATCATAAAGACACATTTGCCTATGTGCCATCATATATGCATCGTGACTCGTCCTGTGATGCCTGAGTTCATGGTCTATATGACATCATAAAGACACATTTGTCTATGTGTCCTATGATTCCTGAGTTCATAGGACATCCAATGATGTTCAGGCAGAGCTCATAGGCTGTCCTATGATGTCCTATGAACGTGACAAACAGACAGACACACACACAGACAGACACACGCATAGAGATTTCTTGCTTTTATAAGATAAGCCTTTATTAGTCCCACAATGGGGAAATTCCAGGATTGCAACAGCACAGGGATAGCAACACTCAGAGCAATAATTAAGAAGATACGAAAAATATAAATAAGAGCAGTGGATATACGTACATACGTACACATAAATATATAAATATATATACAAAGTGCGGAGCATTGTAGCAAGATGGAATAAACAGCATAACCGTCTACTTAGTTATCCTACATAGTATGAATATGTACCCATACATATTGTCACCCTCCGTAGCAACTGATATTGTCCTAGTTGTAT
This sequence comes from Pholidichthys leucotaenia, assembly GCA_020510985.1. NCBI lineage: Eukaryota > Metazoa > Chordata > Actinopteri > Cichliformes > Pholidichthyidae > Pholidichthys > Pholidichthys leucotaenia. The sequence goes on along the minus strand of CM035839.1, from coordinate 315,462,329 downwards.
ACTGGAGGGGACCATTTGTGTAAGTCTGTTGCATCTTTTGCATTCAATACTACTAGGTCGTCATGTTTTTTGCTATCTCTGCGAGCAGCCCTGCTTAGGTTATACAGTCTGACAGCCGTAGGTAGGAAGGACCTGCAAAACCTCTCGGTTGCGCACCTAGGATGATGTAGTCTACTGCTAAATGAGCTCCTCAGTGCATTCAATATGTCCTGCATAGGGTGGGACTCGGACTCCAGCAGAGATGACAGTTTAGCCACCATCCTTCTCTCTCCTATCTCCTCCACTGGGTCAAGGCGTTACCCCAGGACAGAGCTAGCTTTCTTGATCAGTTTGTTCAGTCTCTTCCTATCGGCTGCCGTAATGCCGTTGCCCCAGCAGACCACTCCAAAAGTGATGGCTGATGCCACCACTGTGTCGTAGAATGTCTTCAGCAGCGCCCCTTGTACACCAAAAGACCTGAGCCTCCTCAGTAGGAACAGCCTGCGCTGTCCCTTCTTGTAGAGTGCGTCGGTATTGTGTGACCAGTCTAGTTTATTGTTCAGATGAACACCAAGGTACTTGTAGGATGTCACCATCTCAATGTCTGTTCCCTGTATGTTTACTGGTGCTGTGAGGGGTTGTCCTTGCCTGCGGCAGTCCACCACCAGCTCCTTAGTTTTCCTCACGTTGATCTGGAGGCAGTTCCGATGGCACCAGTCCATGAAGTCCTGGATAAGTCCTCTGTACTCAGCTTCATCTCCATTGGAGATGAGGCCGACGATCGCAGAGTTGTCAGAGAACTTCTGTAGATGGCAGTGTGTTGTGTTGTGTGAGAAGTCCGAAGTATAAAGGGTGAACAGGAAGGGAGCCAAAACCGTTCCCTGGGGGGCCCCCGTGCTACCGATGATCGTGTCAGACACACAATCTCGGGTTCTCACAAACTGTGGCCAGTTAGTGAGGTAGTCCAGGATCCATGATGACAGGTGCTGGTCCACCCCTGCGCACAGCAGCTTGTCCTTCAGGATCATCGGTTGAATGGTGTTGAAAGCACTGCAGAAGTCAAAGAACATGATCCTCACCACATTCCCGGGCTTCTCCAGGTGGGACAGAGAACGGTGAAGGAGGAAGATCACTGCATCCTCCACCCCAATGCCATGCTGATAGGTGAACTGGAGTGGGTCCATCGCTGGTCCCACCAGGGGGCGGAGGTGAGCAAGGAGCAGTCTCTCCAGGGTCTTCATCATGTGAGACGTCAGGGCCATTGGTCTGTAGCTGTTCAGCTCTTTGGGGTGGGAAGTCTTTAGTACAGGTACCACACAAGATGTTTTCCACAACTGTGGTACCCTCCCCAGCTTCAGGCTCAGGTTGAAGATATGCTCCACAATCCCACACAGTTGGTCTGCACAGGACTTGAGGAGCTTCGCGCTGATGCCGTCTGGTCCCGACGCCTTCCTCGCCTTGATCTTCCTCAGTTCGTTCCTCATCTGGGTCTTAGTGAGGGTCATGTTGGGGGCTGTGTGTTGGGAGTGGGGGGGTGTTGGTGGAGTGGGGTGTGGACAGCAGGTCTCGATGACTTTAGAGGCAGCAGTGGTTGTTGTGCAGTCGGGGGGGAGGGCGACTGGTCAAACCTATTAAAAAACAGGTTCAGATTGTTCGCCCACCCCCTGCCCCCCGTGGCCTGGGGGGAGGTATTCTGGAGCCCAGAGATGGTTTAAAGGTTTCTCCAGACCCCGCCGATGTCGCTCCATTGCAGCTTGTCCTCCATCTTCTTCCTGAAGCTCTCCTTGCCTTCTCTGATCTTCCTCCTCAGCTCCCTCTGAACGGACTTCAGCATTTCCCTGTACCCCGACCTGAAGATCCTCTTCTTCTCTTTCAGAAATGTTTTTATCTCAGGGTTGATCCAGGGTTTGTTGTTCAAGCAACACAGAAGCCGATGTAGTCCGTGATGGTGTGAGTGAGGCCATCGATGTCCTCACCATGTGGATCGCAGAGCTGCTCCCAGGCAGTGATTTCAAAACAGTCCTTTAGCGCGTCCATTGCCTCCTCAGACCATAACTTCACCGTGCACATGACCGGAGGTTGTCTGTGTGCTAAGGGTTTGTACACCGGCAGAAGATGAACCAAGTTGTGATCTGATCTCCCGAGTGGGGGCAGTGGTGATGAGGTGTACGCCTCCTTAGTATTTGCATAGAATAAGTCCAGTGTTTTATTGTCTCTAGTGTGGCATGTGACATACTGGGTGAACGTGGGTAGAATGGGAGACAGTGAAATATGGTTGAAATCACCTGAGATGAGGAGAAGAGCATCTGGGTGTTCTGTCTGCAGCCTTCCAGTTACTGAGTGGATGATGTCGCGTGCTGTCCCAGCGTTCGCCGTCGGATTTGCATAAATAACAATGCAGATCACGTGTGAGTATTCCCTCGGGAGATATGTAGGCTGCATGCTAACAGCTAGCAACTCAATGTCTTTGCTACAGTGCTGTTCCTTAACCGTGATATGTCCCGGTCTGCACCAGTTGTTATTGACATACATTGTCACTCCTCCGCCCCTTGTCTTCCCACTGTCTGGTGTCCGGTCTGCCCGTATTGCGTGGAAGCCCTCCAGTTCGATGTTAGCATCTGTTGCTAGTTCTTTTAGCCACGTCTCAGTATACAGCATCAAACTACTCTCCCTGAAGACACTCTTGTAGCAGGAGATAGCTGCTAGCTCATCAGTCTTACTGAGTAGAGATCGAACATTCCCCATAATAACGGATGGGAGGACGGGTCTGTACCTTATATTCCTCGCCCGCCGTCTTACTCCAGCTCGACACCCACGCCATTTCCGTCTTATCTCTCCCGGTATGTTGAGTTTTTGCGTTAGCATGGGCCGGTTAAGTGCTTGTAGCTGGTCTCTATTGTACTGCCGCCTCCTGCTAGAAACAGTGCCTCCGTCCGCTGGCTGGCTGGCTTATAATGATTATCTTGCTATGTGTGCAAGATGATTTAAGTGTGCATTTAAAAGTAACATGATAGTTACTTTTCCAAGTAACTACTTACTTTAATCATGCAGTAACTGGTAAGTAACTCAGTTACTTTTGAAAAGAAGTAACTAGTAACTGTAACTAGTTACTATTTTTTAGTAACTTGCCCAACACTGGTTATGACCAGGATGTAGTATATTTTATTTCAAAAGAGAAACAAATGTTAATGCTACTAACAGTGCACATTGAGTTTTTATGTACTTTGAGATATGCCTGATACGATGTGACCAAAATGGTTATTTCCAGAATTTTTTTCCATTCTATTTATTTAATTGTTGTTCAACAGGAAAAAATATTTCTTCTACTTCAAGTTTTGCTCAACCCCAGCACTGTTATTGTTTTTATGCACTTTTAATGTGCCTTTGTCATGTGCAAAGTGCACATTTAAAACCAAGACAATGAATAAAAAGTGCATATTTTTCCTCATATTGATCTGTGTTGGTTTGAAATTTGTATTTCAACAGATCGCTGGACATGTGCGGCCCATTTACATGTCTTGATTTCAAATTGTGGCCCAACTGATTTTGTAATTAAATGTGACTCAACTGGCAACCCCGCCCTTCCGAGGGTGTGGAGGGTGAAACTGGGCATCCTGGCAGAACTAAAAACAAGATCTGTCACAGGTCTGTGGTGGACCACTCCCAGTTACATGGGGTGAGACTGGACATCCTGGCAGATAAGCACATCTGTCGCAAGGTCTGTGGTGGACTTTTGCCAGTTGGTGCATCGTGACATGCACTATACAGAGAGCAGAGATAAACAAACCTATCATCTGGTCAGTCACTGCAACAGATACTGGAGTCAGTTTGTCTTGGCCTGTCCTTGCCACTGATAATACCTCTATCTGCCAAGAATGTGCCACTAGTCCAGCAAAAGCTAGCGGTACTCAAATGCTTTGCAAGCAGTTTCATGAAATGGTCAGTCAGAAAGCAACTCATACCAGCTCAGACATCGCCCAGGTTAACAAGGTCAGGAGTTCCTGGCAGCAGAAGGCAAATTACAGAGCTGGGCGGAGGAATCTGATCAGACCTAAATGAAACAGTCATTGTCACCCCTCACAGACTGCTATGATGATGATGATGAGCCCTACAGTAGGTTGTGTGAGAAAAAATTACAGCGTGCATAAAAGCCTTTGCAGATTCTGAAGTGACAAATGCACTTAATATGACCTTGACCGCTTTCCGAAGTATTTTGAAAGACTGGATGACATGAACTGCGCATACTCCAGGAAACTCCTGCCAGGGGAAAGTACTGAACAATCCACCAAAACTGGGAGAATGTATGCCCTTCTCTTTTCTTCCTCTGCCACTAAACAGCAAAAGCTCTTGTTTTTTCTTGATCATTTTGATTTAAAACGTCCGCCACTGTGCTCTTCTTTTGTGTTTGGATTGCAGCCAAGTTTGGTGGCTCTTGGCTGCCGCTGACAGTACGGGCATGTAAACTGCAGATTATTTTCACTGCACATGCATGAAACGCGGCTGCTGAGCGGCACCTGCAGTGGCTCAAAAACCACTCTGAATACTGCTGTGTACACAAACGCAGTCTACAGAACACATACGTTTTCCCCTTGGAGGGACTCTGATCAGGCCTTAAATTTTCACTCTTTTCAACTCACTGCAGTTGTTTTTGTTTTTGTGGCTGCAGGCTCTCAGTGCTGCGTGGAATGTGTGCTGCTGGGGTCTTTTCTGCTGCCCCCATTCTTGTATACCAGAGGGCTTCATTTTCCACGGAGACACATCTCTGCACACAGGGAGGGCGGTGGACTGTGTTGTTTGCTTGGCTTGCTCTGACTTTCAAGGTTGTGAAGGAGGTCCAGAGTTGGCTGGCTGGACAGTGCCACTTGTGCTGAAGTGTTTTTAGCTTAGAAGGTGCTAACTCTATTGTTGCAGAATGGCTCTGAGACAAGTGTGCTGGCCTGATGGTCCCAGTGTTTTTTGGGTTTTTTTGTGCAGCACTCCTGGTGAGTTGTGTGTCATGTCAAGGTCTTTCTTTCTGTCTTTGTTATAAAATTCAATAAAGGCCCAACATTTGAGTTAACTTTTTGCTGCATCTAACATCTTCTTAACTCATACACATGCCTGCAAATCTTGCAAGACAAGCCATGACTTCACCTGACTGGGCAAACAGTCTCTGACCACTACCGAACATTTATACACTTTCATACCCAGTGTCACAGACACTGTAGGCAAGGTGGGTAAAGTATCTTGCCCAGGGACACAATGGCAGGATGAATCGGGAGAACAGGATTCAAACCACCAACCCTCCAGTTATTGGAGGACCCACTCTACCTCCTGAGCCCCTGCCGCTCCCATGTCACTTTCTCTGCAGGAGTTTGGTGAGGTCATAGAACAAGACTTTCAGGCAGCCTTGAAAAGATTCTGTCTGGTGACTCAGAAGGGGAAAGTAGTTCCTTGTCAGCACTATGTATTGTGTGGATCGAGATCTACTGACTTTGACTAGGAATATTGTTGAGCGGAGTGGTGGAAGGAATACTTTGAAGATCTCCTCAATTCCACTGATATGCTGTCCATAGTGGAAGCAGAGCCTAAGGACAAGGGGGCATGACTCACCTATCAATGGGGCTGAGGTTGCTGAAGTTGTTAAGGTGACACTCTGGTGAAAACCAAGTTTTTTTTTCTTATTAACATGGCTGCAACATGTTTTTTTTTTTATGACTTACAAGACATGTCAAGACTGAAATCTCTCTTATATACCATGTCTGCGTTTTTCTGCTGTGAAAGTTCAGTTAAGCTCCTCCTTCTAAAAGGCGAGTTTAGACAAAGCATTCTAATGACATCACTTGAATCACAAACTGGGGTGGTGGTTCCTGTCTTTAAGAAGAAGGACTGGAGTGTGTGGTCCAACTTTAGAGGGATCACACTCCTCCACCTACCTGGGAAGGTCTATGCCAAGGTACTGGAGAGAAGAGTCCGGTCGTTGAACCTCAGATTCAGGAGGGGCAATGTGGTTTTTGTTCTGGTCATGTTACATCAGACCAACTCTATATCAAGGATCCTTGAGGTTTCATATGAGTTTGTCCTACCAGACTACTTGTGTTTTGTGGACTTGGAGAAAGCATTCAACCGTGTCCCTCGTGGTTTCTTGTGGGGGATGCTTTGGGAGTATGGGGTATCGATCTCATTGCTACGAGCTATCAGGTCTCTATACAACCATTGTTTGGTTGAGTTTGTTTCGTATTGTCAACAATCAGTCAAAACTTGCTCCCAGTGAGAGTTGGACTCCACCTGGGCTCCCCTTTGTAACCCATCCTGTTCATAATTTTTATGGACAGGATTTCTAGGCAAAGACAAGGAATGGAGGGTGTCATGTTTGGTGACCACAGGATCTTGTCTCTGCTGTTTGGAGATGACATGGTCCTGTCGTCTTCATCAACCAATGACCTCCAGATCTTACTGGGACCGTATGCTACTGAGTATGAGGTGGCTGGAATGAGAATCAGTATCTCCATGTTTGAGTCCATATCCGAGGGTGGATTGTCTCCTCTGAGTTGGGCTCAAGTTCCTGCCCCATGTGGAGGAGTTTAAGTATCTTGGGATCTTATTCACGAGTGAGGGGAGAATGGATAAGATAAGATAAGATAAGATAAGATAAGTCTTTATTAGTCCCACAATGGGGAAATTCCAGGATTGCAACAGCACAGGGACAGCAACACCCAGAGCAACAATCAAGAAGACAAGAAAAACAAGAGCAGCGAATATACATATGTACACATAAATATATAAATATATATACACACAGTGCGGAGCATTGTAGCTAGATGGAATAAACAGTATAACCGTCTACTTAGTTATCCTACATAGTATGAATATGTACCCATACATATTGTCACCCTCCGTAGTGACTGATATTGTCCTAGTTGTATACTGGAGGGGACCATTGTGTAAGTCTCTTGCGTCTTTTGCATTCAATACTATTAGGTCGTCATGTTTTTTTGCTATCTCTGCAAGCAGCCCTGCTTAGGTTATACAGTCTGACAGCCGTAGGTAGGAAGGACCTGCGAAACCTCTCGGTTGCGCACCTAGGATGATGTAGTCTGCTGCTAAATGAGCTCCTCAGTGTGTTCAGTATGTCCTGCATAGGGTGGGACTCGGACTCCAGCAGAGATGACAGTTTAGTCACCATCCTTCTCTCTCCTATCTCCTCCACTGGGCCAAGACGTTGCCCCAGGACAGAGGGGTCCTGGGGCAACTGATCAAGAGACTCTTGATCAGTTTGTTCAGTCTCTTCCTATCGGCTGCTGTAATGCTGTTGCCCCAGCAGACCACTCCAAAAGTGATGGCTGATGCCACCACCATGTTGTAGAATGTCTTCAGCAGCACCTCTTGTACACCAAAAGACCTGAGTCTCCTCAGTAGGAACAGCCTGCGCTGTCCCTTCTTGTAGAGTACGTTGGTATTGTGTGACCAGTCTAGTTTATTGTTCAGATGAACACCAAGGTACTTGTAGGATGTCACCATCTCAATGTCTGTTCCCTGTATGCTTACTGGTGCTGTGAGGGGTTGTCCTTGCCTGCGGCAGTCCACCACCAGCTCCTTAGTTTTCCTCGCGTTGATCTGGAGGCAGTTCCGATGGCACCAGTCCACGAAGTCCTGGATAAGTCCTCTGTACTCAGCTTCATCTCCGTTGGAGATGAGGCCGATGATCGCAGAGTTGTCAGAGAACTTCTGTAGATGGCAGTGTGTTGTGTTGTGTGAGAAGTCCGCAGTATAAAGGGTGAACAGGAAGGGAGCCAAAACCGTTCCCTGGGGGGCCCCCGTGCTACCGATGATCGTGTCGGACACACAGTCCCAGGTTCTCACAAACTGTGGCCAGTTAGTGAGGTAGTCCAGGATCCATGATGACAGGTGCTGGTCCACCCCTGCGCACAGCAGCTTGTCCTTCAGGATCATCGGTTGGATGGTGTTGAAAGCACTGCAGAAGTCAAAGAACATGATCCTCACCACATTCCCGGGCTTCTCCAGGTGGGACAGAGAACGGTGAAGGAGGAAGATCACTGCATCCTCCACCCCAATGCCATGCTGATAGGCGAACTGGAGTGGATCCATCGCTGGTCCCACCAGGAGGTGGAGGTGAGCAAGGAGCAGTCTCTCCAGGGTCTTCATCATGTGAGACGTCAGGGCCACTGGTCTGTAGCTGTTCAGATCTTTGGGGTGGGAAGCCTTTGGTACAGGTACCACACAAGATGTTTTCCACAACTGTGGTACCCTCCCCAGCTTCAGGCTCAGGTTGAAGATGTGCTCCACAATCCCACACAGCTGGTCTGCACAGGACTTGAGGAGCTTCGCGCTGATGCCGTCCGGTCCCGAGGCATTCCTCGCCTTGATCTTCCTCACCTGGGTCTTAGTGAGGGTCATGTTGGAGGGCTGTGTGCCGGGAGTGGGGGAGAGTTGGTGGAGTGGGGTGTGGGCAGCAATACTCGATGTCTTTAGAGGCAGCAGTGGTTGTTGTGCAGTCGGGGGGGAGGGCGGTTGGTGAAACCTATTAAAAAACAGGTTCAGATTGTTCGCCCACTCCCTGCCCCGCCGTGGCCTGGTGGGAGGTATTCTGGAGCCCAGAGATGGTTTTAAGGTTTCTCCAGACCCTGCCGATGTCGCTCTGTTGCAGCTTGTCCTCCATCTTCTTCCTGAAGCTGTCCTTTCCTTTTCTGATCTTCCTCCTCAGCTCCCTCTGTACGGACTTCAGCATCTCCCTGTTCCCCGACCTGAAGATTGAAGATGGAGTGGGAGATAAAAGGATCTAACCAGCATCTGCAGTGATGTGGACATTGTTCTTGACTGTCGTGGTGAAAAGGGAGCTGAGCTTCAAAGCAAAGCTGTCGATTTACTAGTCAATCTACTTTCCTACCCTCACCTATGGTCGTGAACTTTGGGTAATTACTGAAAGAATGAGATCATAGATACAAGTGGCTGAAATGAGCTTTCTCTGTAGCGTGGCTGGACTCACTCTTAGAGTGTGTGAGGAGTGCGGTTATCTGGGAGAGGCTCAGCGTAGAGCCACTGCTCCTCCACATTGAAAGGAGCCAGTTGAGGTGGTTTGGGCATTTGATCAGAATGCCTACTGGACGTCTCCCACATGAGGTGTTTTGGGCACATCCCACTGGGAGGAGACAACAGCCAGATCCAGAACATGCTAGAGAGACTGTGTCCCAGCTGGCCTGGGAACACCTTGGTATCCTCCCAAATAGCTGGACGAGGTAGCTAGCGAGAGGGAAGTCTGGCCTTCTTTCCTTAGACTGCTGCCTCCGTGACGCGGACCCCTGGATAAGTGGTAGATAATGAATGGATGGATGGATGGATTTTACACTTACAGAGCTCTGCAGATAAAACTATAAAGTAATGCATGATTTGAATTTCTCCAATTTCCATAATAACCATTCTTAGCCACTGTCCAGCATTGCTGGAGAGTTTGCTCTGCCCAGACTTGTACCATGCAGGAAATATTTATATTGTTTCAGATAAGATGAGATAAGATAATCCTTTATTAGTAGTGTTATAATTATTATATGAGACAGCACCACACAGAGCAGTAATAAATAATGGATAGGGCAAAAACAGTATATACACAATGCAAAAAGTTAAAAAAAAAAGTATTTACAGTACAAATAAGCAGTTAAATTATTCAGTAGTATATTTCACAGTTGAATGAGTATACAGTATTGTTGCAACCTTCAATAATGATATTAACTATAAAAGCACTCGGAGAGCGCAGACCTCCGCCAAGCGCCACAGTTCCCCCCAAACAGTGTTTGTGTGTACGTTTTCAGATTCCTTGACCATGAAAACATATGACTAGCAATTGGATTGACAATGATAGGATTAGTGGTTCAGTAGTTATTGACGAAAATCGCATTTTCCATAATGGCGGTTTTCTTCTGGACGGTGATCCGGATCACCACCAAAATCTAATCATCTGTAGGATAGCCCATTTCTGACAATCTGTGAAAATTTCATGAAAATCCGTCCATAACTTTTTGAGTTATGTTGCTAACAAACAAACAGACAGACAGACAGACAGACAGACAAACCAACGCCGATGAAAACATAACCTCCTTGGCGGAGGTAACAATCGATTTGAAAAGGAACACTCATTTGTGCAAAGAAGTAGTGTTATGTGGAGTCTCTATAAACAGTGCAGATTGTAAAGTCTAACAGCAGCAGGTAGGAAGGGCCTGCAAAACCTCTCCTTGTGCACTATGGATGGAGCAGCCTGCCGCTAAAGGAGCTGCTCAGTGCATGTCATCAGATGTGGTCAAATTTCCTCCCACTCATGTAAATGTGGTCATAGCATTAAATCTGTGATGGATTTGAAGAACAATACCTCCAGTTAATCTAACTGGTATTGGAGATCAGATTTTTTTATTTGAGAAATGCGGGTAGGTCTATGTCAACCAAATTTTTCATTTTAATAGATGGCATATGACAGTTCCTAGCAATTGATAACCGAAATTCCAGAGGATTATTATGAAATAAAGTCATGACTATTACAGAAGTATAATTACAGGAAACTGCAGGTTTCTTAGATTATTTCCATAGATTTCTTTTTGTAGATTGCTCATTGCTTAACACCTCTTCCTGTTCATTATTTCTTGAATTATTCCTATTCATTATAGGAAGGAACTCTTCCTGTTCCTTTTCAGTTCCTGAAAAGTTACTGAAAAGGAAATTATCGAGACTGTGAGTAAAGTTAAGAACAAAAAATCAACTGACTGGAATGAAATTGGCATAACAATAGTGAAAAAAGTAATTGAAGGAATTGTTAAACCACTCACCCACATCTGTAACCTGTCATTTCAAACGGGTACATTTCCAAACAAAATGAAAATAGCAAAAGTAATACCACTATACAAAACAGGAGACAGCCATTATTTCACAAATTACAGGCCGGTCTCTTTACTCTCACAATTCTCCAAAATACTTGAAAAAGTCTTCACTAAAAGACTGGATGATTTCATTGAAAAACACAACCTCCTCACAGACAGCCAGTATGGTTTTAGAGCAGATAAATCTACATCTTTGGCACTGATTGAACTTATAGAAGAAATTACTAGTTGTATAGATAAAAAAAAATTTGCTGTAGGAGTATTTATAGATTTAAAGAAAGCTTTTGACACTATCAACCACAGAATTTTACTGAGGAAATTGGAAAGGTACGGGATAAGAGGGGTCGGACTGAGTTGGGTAGAAAGTTATTTAAGTAACAGACAACAATTTGTACAAATTGGTGAGCACAAATCACCCTTCATGGACATCATTTGTGGTGTGCCCCAGGGGTCAGTTTTGGGACCCAAACTCTTTATCTTGTATATAAATGACATATGCCAAGTATCAAAAATTCTGAAATTTATTTTATTTGCGGATGACACAAATATCCTTTGCACTGGTGAGAATTTGCAGCAGGTTTTAGAGGTGGTCACAACTGAAATGAAAAGGTTAACACAGTGGTTCAACAAAAATAAATTATCTCTAAATCTGAAGAAAACAAAGATTATGTTGCTTGGAAATTATAAAATAAATCATGAAATAATGGTAACGATAGATGATACCAGAATAGAAACAGTACAGGAAAATAAGTTTCTGGGGGTGACGCTAGACAATAAAATCTGCTGGAAACCTCACATCAGTCACATCCGGGCCAAGTTGGCAAAATGTATAGGGATACTGGGGAAGACAAGACACATCTTGGACTATAAATCATTGTTCTTACTGTACAATTCACTGTTTCTACCATATCTTAACTACTGTGTAGAGGTCTGGGGAAACACCTACAGGACCAGCCTACAGCCAATATGCACATTACAAAAAAAAGCTATAAGGATAATAAATAATGTTGGATATAGAGACCATACCAACTCGTTGTTTTTGAATGAATGAATGAATGAATTTTATTTCGGATAGTACAGTACAGGTTAAAAGAAACTGTATAATATAACAACAAGGTCAAATTAGACAAAGACTCCTCCTACTATACAATTCCACGTGAGTTATCCGAAATGGGTGATGGCTGAAGCCGCAGCTTATATTGCCCACCCATATTCCATCCAAGAATTCAAAAGAGAAAAAAGAGAAAACAAGACAAGAGCGATTACAATTTAAAACAAAGCTAAGACAAAATGTGACTGAGAGGAAAAAAAAAGAAAACTAAGCTAGGCTAAGTTAAGCGGTTACTATTCAAAAACAAATCTAAGACAAAATGTCACAGAGAAAAAAAAAATTAAAAAAAACTAAGCTACAACACAACACAGGCTGGATATGTCAATCCTTATGTGAGTTTACATGTCGTCTTGTAAATATGTTTGGAGTATTTCTTCCTTTAGTTTTTGTTTAAATTGTCCAAGCGTTGTACATGATTTTAATTCAGGTCCAAAATCGTTCTATAATCTGACTCCTTGCACTGAAATACAGTGTTGCTTGGTGGTTTTTCTCACTGTAGGCTTTTGAAATATACATGTTCCTCTGAGGTGATATTGTTTCTCCCTTGTTTGGAACAACTTTTGGATATTTGCGGGCAGTGATAAATTCTTCACTTTGAACATTATTATTGCGGTTTTAAAGTCAACCAGATCTTTCAACTTGAGAGTTTTTTGTTTAAGAAAAAGTGGGTTTGTTGGTTCCCTGTAAGCTGCTTTGTTTATTATTCTAATAGCTCTCTTTTGAAGCATAAAGAGTGGATATATGTTTGTTTTATATGTATTTCCCCATACTTCATTACAATATGTCATGTATGGGAGTATTAATGAATGATACAAGGTGTATAGTGTGGGTTGATTCAGCAAATATTTCACTCTGTGTAATATTGCAATTGATTTGGATACTTTACCTTTAATATAATTAATATGTGACTTCCAACACAGTTTGTTATCAATTATTACTCCAAGGAATTTAGTTTCAGATACCCTTTAAATCTCTACACCATTTACACTGAGTTTGGGTACTGGGTTGTTGTGATGGTTGTTAAAGACTATAAATTTTGTCTTACTTAAATTGAGCGTTAATTTGTTTGAATCAAACCACAGTTTAAGCTTTCCTACTTCCTTTCCGAGTGTATCCAGAAGTTGTTCCAAATTGTTTCCACTGCATAGCAGATTAGTGTCATCGGCAAACAATATTAAGTCCATTTTTTCTGAAACTTTACATATATCGTTTATATACATATTGAATAATAATGGTCCCAAAACTGAACCCCGTGGGACTCCACAGGTGACCTTCAGTAACTCTGAGTTTTTGTTGCTAACACATACATACTGATATCTATTCTTTAAGTAACTACTTAACCAGGACAGTGCTACCCCTCTAATACCACAATTTTGTAGTTTCTTTAATAATAGATTGTGATCTACTGTATCAAATGCTTTTTTTAAGATCTAGGAATACTCCAACTGAATACTCTTTATTTTCAATGGCTGTTGATATTTTTTCTGTAAATTCCATTAGGGCATATGCAGTTGTCCTCTTGTGTCTGAACCCATATTGCTGCTCACACAATAAATCATTCTTCAGTATGAAGTTGTCAATTCTCTCATAGAATATTTTTTGAAGTATCTTGGAAAATTGCGGTAATAGTGAAATTGGTCTATAGTTTGAGAGTTCCCCTCTGTCGCCCGTCTTGTATATCGGAATTACTTTAGCTATTTTCATTGCATTGGGAAATATACCTGATTGGAGAGACAGGTTACAGATATACGTCAGTGGTTTTACTATGCATTCGATAACAGTTTTGACTAGTAGCATGTCAATACCATCACAGTCCGTAGATGTTTTACTTTTGAACGATTTAACAATTTCAATGACCTCTCTTTCGTCTGTGTTCTTTATGAAGATGGAGTCTTTTACAGCAGTGTTATTGCATATTGTATCACCTGTAGGCACTGTAGTGGGTATTTCTCGGGCCAGTTTAGGTCCAATGTTAACAAAAAAATTATTAAATTCATCTGCAGGTGAAGCTATATTCACACTCTGAGTCGTTTTAATATTTTTTGGAATATTAGTTGGGTAGCTTGTATTTCTGCTTTTATTTCCAAGGATACTGTTGAGTATTGTCCATGTATTTTTAATATTGTCTTTGTTTTTCACCAGTTCTTTACTGTAATAGTCTCTTTTACTACATCTTATTATATATGTTAACTTATTTTTGTATGTTTTATACCGCTGCTCTGCTTCTTTTGTCCTTTTCTTTAGGAAAGCTTTATATAATAAATTTTTCTTTTTACACGCCTTTTGTAGTCCTTTGGTTAACCATGGCTTATCAGCAAATTTGTGTTTAAGCTTTTTTTTTACTAATGGGCAGTTTTTTTCATAAAGAGTGGTTACAATGTTTATAAATGTGTCATAGGCTTCATTTACATCTGATACATAGACTTCTGTCCAGTCTTGCTTCAGCAAGTCCTCTTTAAGAGAACTGATTGCATTTGGTGATTTGTGTCTGAACGATTTTGAAATTTTTTCTGCGTTGGGCCCCATGTGGCCATGGATAAGTGCAAAGGTTGGCAAGTGGTCACTTATATCATTTATCAATAATCCACTTTCTATTTTCTTATCGAAAACATTGACAAACAGGTTGTCAATAAGTGTAGCAGAGTGAACTGTGATTCTACTGGGATGTGTTATTGTGGGATATAGACTCATGCTGTACATAGAGTTCATGAACTCTGTAACTACATTTTGTTGATGTGGATTCAGTAAATCAATATTGAAATCTCCACAAATTGCTACCATTTTCTTACTAGTAATATTATTGTACAGCTCGACTAATTTATCTCTGAATGTCTCAATGCAAGTTCCCGGCGTTCTATATATGCAGCTTATGATTAGATTTTTTGTTTTGTCTAGGTCAATCTCAACAGTAACACATTCCAAAATCCCTGGTAGTGCAGAGGACATTTCATTTACAAGCTTACACCTATACAGGTCATCAATATACAGTGCAACACCACCACCCTTTTTTTGAGTTCTGTTAATATAAAACATCTGATATCCCTCTATTGCCATCAGGGGAGCCTGTTCTTCATTAAGCCAGGTTTCAGAGACTGCAATAGCTGTGAATTTTCTGTCTAGCTGTTTTAAATAGTCCTGAATCTGTGGAAAGTTTTTGTTAAGACTTCTGCTATTGAAGTGTATTATTGACAGTTTACCATCTAATTGCACTTGACTTTTGAATTGCTTTTCAGTGTAATATTCACAGTGGTTATGAATATTATTGAAAAAGTGGTTATCAGGATCAATATCATTCTCCATCTCTTGTGGTTTATGTTCAGCATAGTGGCATATTTTCAGAGTTTGAGTTTCCTCACTCTGTGTCAGATGACTTCCTCCAGCTGGGGATGATTGATGTCTACTCGAGTCGATCATAAGTTTTTGTTTATTTTGCTTATTTTTTTTAAAGTACTTTGGCATGGTGTATCAAAAGAACTATTCTTATCGTGTGTATGAATATGGATTATCATTGACTCATAATTTTCTTAATCAGTGTTCATCTGTATTTATCTAAGTCAGTAGCATCTCTGATCATTATACTCCTTGCTTGCTCAGGTGTTCCATTTAGTTTAATCCAAATTCTACAATTTCTTGTCCAGGTTGCCTGTATCTTATTTTGTTTTTTCAGCATCCGTGCCTGCCGTGCTAATTCAGCGTTTTTTTTTGTCAGGTGTTCATTTAGGTAAACTTGAGTATCCTTTAGCTTTTTGGCCTGCCTCAGTATGTCATTCTTTACCCTTCTGTTCACAAAGCGCATCACAATTGATTTCTTTGTTTTGTTATCTTTCTTCGGTAGAGCATAACAGGCTGAAATTGCATTGGCTTCTACCTTAATGTCACTATTATTAAGGAACTGAAGCACTTGATTTTCTAAGGACACTGATTCACTCATGGGAGCATCTTCACCACTCAGTCCTGTTGCGGCATGAGCGTATGACTGATATCTGATGTCTAGTCCACTTATAACTAGGTCATCAATACGAGAACCTTGTTCAAGATCCTCGACGCGTTGCTCCAAAAGACGCCCGTGTTGCTCCAGGTCCATAATTTTTTTGTCTTTTTCTTGAATTATTAAATGTAGGGCTTGTACCTTTTCTATTAGGCCTATTATTTTGGCCTGCTGGCTAGTCAATTTGGCCAATTCTTCTGACATAAAGTTCAGAGATTTTTTTAATTTCTTCCATTTCCTCTTTTTTTGGTGGCATTTTACTGTCCTGTGGATAGAAATAAACAGAGAATCCGGCTAGGCCTCAACTAGCCCGGCCGCTGCTGGACCTGCCGCAACCGAGCTCCTGCGCAGCTCCTCCGCCAAGTAAGGCTGCACAGCTCCGCAGATCACCGCCGTCGATCGCCGCCGCCTGCCTGGCCGGTTATGCCGTACACCGCCGGCGCAGCCGAACTCCACCGATCACCGCCGCCGATCACCGCCGCTCGCCGCCGTCTGGCTGGGTGGCACCTCCGCTAGGCCCCATCACCGACCGCCGTCAGTCTGGTAGTTCCTCAGCTGGGCCTCGCAACTGGGCTCCGACTCAGGCCACTGTCCTGCTGGGTCCAGGTGGCCCCCGTCTCTCACCAACGCCGCGCCCGAGCTCCCAACCGCCACCTCGGTTGGTTCCTCCGGTAAGCCCTCACCGGGGACTGAGCCGCTTCGTGTCGGAGTTAGGTGGCGCACTGGGGCCAGCGTTAAGCTAACTAGCGTTAGCTTGGCAATCGCTTTGGGTAGAGCGCAGCAGTTCTACCCGATTAAAGGGGCATTCCAACGGGATTCTGACGGAGGTGGAAATTCAGCCCGTGGGTGTCCGTCACGAGCGCCGATCGCTGTTGGTTTGGTACTTTTAATGGGAAAATCAGCGACTTTGTCTCAGCGCTGAAAAAGTGTGACCATCCCGGTCGCCATCTTGTTTTACGTTTTTAAAGTCACATGTCATAAAGTTCATGGATTTAGTTAAATTTAAGACAGCACAAGTAATGTACAGGGCAATTAATAATCAACTCCCAACTAATATACAAAAAATATTCCAAAAAAGAGACAATGATTATAATTTGAGAGGAGACTTAAACTTTACAAAACCTAAGGTACGAACAACTAAGAAAAGTCTGTGCATATCTGTCTGTGGGGTGGATTTGTGGAACAGTCTGGAGCTGGAACTGAAACTATGTACAAACAGAAATCAATTCAAAAATAGGTATAAACATCATTTGCTGAAAGAATATATGTTAGAGGGGTAGTATTTATATGTACGATTTGCTATGCTCACTCTGGGACACTATGGAATGGTAGGTGGGACAGTACTGTGTATATCTGTGTTGTTTGGGGCTGGGTTTTGATGTATGGACTGTATGTATGTTGGGATGGATGGGTGTTAATGTTGATATGTACAAAATATAGTTAATTGTTTACTTGGGGTCTTAAATGAGGTAGTTTTTATATATTTCACATGGGTTGTATTTATGGAAAAGAGGAGTTGGAGTTAATAAGTGTTCACTTCTTCCTTCTTCCTTTCGAGCACTGTATACTGTCACTTTGTCGCACTTGTCATTTGTTTTTTTTTTGTTTTTTTTTCTTTTTTGTTCGAAATAAAGTATCTATCTATCTATCTATCTATCTATCTATCTATCTATCTATCTATCTATCTATCTATCTATCTATCTATCTATCTATCTATCTATCTATCTATTATTCTGTTGCATAGGTTTTGTGCTTAAATGAACAGGACAGCTTCACTGTTTGCTATTTCTCTGTGTAAATCTAACAATTACCAGCCAAGATAAAATTAATATTTTAGTAAAAATAGCAAATAACAAAAGCATTTCTGTTGTAAATAATTAATGGTCCCCTCCAGTATACAACTAGGACAATATCAATTGCTGCGGAGGGTGACAATATGTATGGGTACATATTCATACTATGTGGGGTAACTAAATACACTGTTATGCTGTTTATTCCATCTAGCTACAATGCTCCGCACTTTGTATATATATTTATATATTTATGTGTATATATGTATATTCACTGCTCTTATTTTATCTTCTAAATTATTGCTCTGAGTGTTGCTATCCCTGTGCTGTTGCAATCCTGGAATTTCCCCATTGTTGGACTAATAAAGGCTTATCTTATCTTATCTAAGATAAGATAAGATAAGTAAGATAAGATAAGATAAGATAAGCCTTTATTAGTCCCACAACGGGGAAATTCCAGGATTGCAACAGCACAGGGATAGCAACACTCAGAGCAACAATCAGAAGGCAAGAAAAAAAAAACAAGCAAGCAAGAGCAGCTAATATACATATGTACATATTACTATAAAATATATATACACACACACACACACACACAGACACACAGTGCAGAGCATTGTAGCTGGATGGAATAAATATATGAATATATGAACACACAGTGCAGAGCATTGTAGCTTGATGGAATAAATATGCAAGTATATAAACACACACAGTGCGGAGCAATGTAGCTAGATGGAATAATATGTAGATATATAAAAACACAGTGCGGAGCATTGTAGCTAGATGGAATAAATATATAGATATATAAATATAAACACACCCAGTGCTGAGCATTGTAGCTAGATGGAATAAATATATAGATATATAAATATAAACACACCCAGTGCAGAGCATTGTAGCTAGATGGAATAAATATGTAAATATATAAACACACACAGCGCAGAGCATTGTTGCTAGGTGGGATGAAACAGCATAACCGTCTATTTAGTTATCCTACATGGTATGATTATGTGCCCATACATATTCTCACCCTCCATAGCGACCGGTATGTTCCTAGTTGTATGCCGGAGAGGACCATTGTGTAAGTCTATTGCATCTTTTGCATTCAAAAAAAACTATTAGTTTGTTACGTCTTTTTGCTATCTCTGCGAGCAGCCCTGCTTAGGTTGTACAGTCTGACAGCCGTTGGTAGGAAGGACCTACGAAACCTCTCGGTTGTGCACCTGGGATGATGTAGTCTGCTGCTAAATGAGCTCCTCAGTGCATCCAGTATGTCCTGCATAGGGTGGAACTCGGACTCCAGCAGAGATGACAGTTTAGCCACCGTCCTTCTCTCTCCTATCTCCTCCATCGGATCAAGGCGTTGCCCCAGGACAGAGCTAGCTTTCTTAATCAGTTTGTTCAGTCTCTTCCTATCGGCTGCAGTAATGCCACTGCCCCAGCAGACCACTCCAAAAGTGATGGCTGATGCCACCACCGTGTCATAGAATGACTTCAGCAGCGCCCCTTGTACACCAAGAGACCTGAGTCTCCTCAGCAGGAACAGCCTGCGCTGTCCCTTCTTGTAGAGTGCGTCAGTATTGTGTGACCAGTCTAGTTTATTGTTCAGATGAATACCCAGGTACTTGTAGGATGTCACCATCTCGATGTCTGTTCCCTGTATATTTACTGGTGCTGTGAGGGGCTGCCCATGCCTGCGGCAGTCCACCACCAGCTCCTTAGTTTTCCTCGCGTTGATCTGGAGGCAGTTCCGATGGCACCAGTCCACAAAGTCCTGGATAAGCCCTCTGTACTCAGCTTCATCTCCGCTGGAGATGAGACCAACGATCGCAGAGTCATCAGAGAACTTCTGTAGATGGCAATGTGTTGTGTTGTGTGAGAAGTCCGCAGTATAAAGAGTGAACAGGAAGGGAGCCAGCACCGTTCCCTGGGGGGCCCCCGTGCTACTGATGATCATGTCGGAAACACAGTCCCGGGTTCTCACAAACTGAGGCCGGTTCGTGAGGTAGTCCAGGATCCATGATGACAGGTGCTGGTCCACCCCTGCGCGCAGCAGCTTGTCCTTCAGGATCATCGGTTGGATGGTGTTGAAAGCACTGGAGAAGTCAAAGAACATGATCCTCACCATATTCCCGGGCTTCTCCAGGTGGGACAGAGAACGGTGAAGGAGGAAGATCACCGCATCCTCCACCCCAATGCCATGCTGGTAGGCGAACTGGAGTGGATCCATCGCTGGTTCCACCAGGGGGCGGAGATGAGCAAGGAGCAGTCTCTCCAGGGTCTTCATCAAGTGGGACGTCAAGGCCACCGGTCTGAAGCTGTTCAGGTCTTTGGGGTGGGAAGTTTTTGGTACAGGTACCACACAAGATGTTTTCCACAGCTGTGGTACCCTCCCCAGTTTCAGGCTCATGTTGAAGATATACGTCACAATCCCACACAGCTGGTCTGCACAGGACTTGAGGAGCTTTGCGCTGATGCCGTCCGGTCCCGACGCCTTCCTCGCCTTGATCTTCCTCAGCTCCGTCCTCACCTGGGTCTTGGTCAGGGTCAGGATGGGGGGCTGTGTGTTGGGAGTGGGGGGGGTGTCGGTGGAGTGGGGAGTGGGTAGCAGGACTTGATTTCTTAGAGGCAGCAGTGGTTGTTGTGCAGACAGGGGGGAGGGCGGTTGGTCAAATCTATTGAAAAACAGATTCAGGTTGTTCGCCCACTCCCTGCCCCCCGTGGCCTGGGGGGAGGTATTCTGGAGCCCCGAGATGGCTTTGAGGTTTCTCCAGACCCCACTGATGTCGCTCTGTTGCAGCTTGTCCTCCATCTTCTTCCTGAAGCTGTCCTTGCCTTCTCTGATCTTTCTCCTCAGCTCCCTCTGTACGGACTTCAGCATCTCCCTGTTCCCCGACCTGAAGATCCTCTTCTTCTCTCTCAGAAGTGTTTTTATCTCAGGGTTGATCCAGGGTTTGTTGTTTGAGTGACGCCGTATGGTCTTGGTGGGAACGGATTTGTCCACACAGAAGCTGAGGTAGCCCGTGAAGGTGTGAATGAGGCCATCGATGTCCTCACCATGTGGATCGCAGAGCTGCTTCCAGGCAGTGGCTTCAAAACAGTCCTTTAGAGTGTCCATTGTCTCCTCAGACCATAACTCCACAGTGTGCATGGCCGGAGGTTGTCTGTGCACTAGGGGTTTGTACACCGGTCGGAGATGAACCAAGTTGTGATCCGATCTCCCAAGTGGGGGGAGTTGTGATGAGGTGTACGCCTCCTTAGTGTTTGCGTAGAACAAATCCAGTGTTTTATTGTCTCTAGTGTGGCATGTGACATACTGGGTGAAAGTGGGCAGAATGGGAGACAGTGAAACGTGGTTGAAATCGCCTGAGATGAGGAGAAGAGCATCTGGGTGTTCTGTCTGCAGCCTGCTGGTTACTGAATGGATGACGTCACGCGCTGTCCCAGCGTTCGCCGTCGGATTTGCATAAACAACAATGCAGATCACGTGTGAGTGTTCTCTCGGGAGATATGTAGGCCTCATGCTAACAGCTAGCAACTCAATGTCTTTGCTGCAGTGTCGTTGTTTAACAGTGATATGTCCCGGTCTACACCAGTTGTTGTTAACATACATTATCACTCCACCGCCCCTAGTTTTGCCACTCTCTGGTGTTCGGTCAGCTCGTATCATGTGAAAACCCTCCAGCTCAATGTTAGCATCTGCTGCTAGTTCAGTTAGCCACGTCTCAGTAAACAAAAGGAGAGAGCACTCCCGGTAAGTGCTATCATAACGGGAGATAGCCGCTAGCTCATCTAACTTTCCCAGTATCGACCGTACATTTCCCATGACAACAGATGGAAGGGAGGGTCTGTACCTTATATTTTTTGTCCTCCGCCTTACTCCAGCCCGGCAGCCGCGGCGTTTTCGCCTCAGTTCTCTCGGTATGTCGAGTTTTTCCAGTGGGACCGGGTGGCGGTTAAATGCTAGCAGCTCTTCCCTGTTGTATCGTATCCTGCTATAAACAGTGGCTCCGTCCACCGGCTCAGGAGACATTTGGGACGATCTGTGTGTCCGTGATATAAGTGGGGTGAAAAAAAAAAGTGATCAAAAGAGAGAGGAAGGGAAAAAAAACTCGGAATCGAGCCGCTGTTGCAAAAGGCAGCCTACTGGTGTGGCGCCGAGAGTAAAGTACAGGGGTGTACTTTTTGTACACCCCTGTACAGGGGTACAGGGGTGTACATATCTTAATGTCTTTATCTGTAATTTAATACATATAGGATTTTTTTCCAATGATGATCATTTGTTACCATCTTTTAATTTGCAATTTAGGATTATGACCCACACTGACTGTAGTCAGAGATTTAGACTGAAGCAAGAACAGCCACAGATATCAACACCAAATCTGGTGCAGAAATAGTACTTGAAAAGTCATGCAAAGGCATGTATTTAAATCGAGGTCAAGGTCACATGGGTACTCAATACCTACACATTCACTGAGGGGTTTCCAATTTCTTCTGACTATCAGATCTATTAAGAAAATCATAAGAAAATCATAAGCCACACACAGAATGTGCTGCACAAAGAAATCATGAAAACAACATACATTTGGGATCTCAAATCCTGATGATTTTAGGTTTGTTATTTTCCATCAAACTGTATAATTTTACTGATACTATTATTATTAGAAGTATTAGTATTAGAAATAAGTCAAATATTTGTGAATTCATCCTTTATAACTGTGCTTTGTTGGATGAATACTTCTTCCTACCACCTTAACATTTCCACTGTCTTCATTTACAGTAAAAGTGCACTGAATGCCAAAGGCACTTACTGTAAACTCTTTGAATCAGATGGAAATTGTGGCAAAGTGTGGATAGACCGAGGTGAAGTCTAGATAAACTGCCATAAAAATGGACACATAAAAAAGGATGCCTTGTGTGAATGCTATGCGTGTAAGTTGACCACAATGTCTGCATCTGAGCCCTGGAATTGCACGGACCCTTGTCTGATCATGAAAAGAAAATATGAAAATAACCTTTGTTTCAGCAGTGATTCATTGTGGGTGAAACGTTTCCTTTCCTTAAACGTTTTCCTGCGTGTGAAATTGCACGAATGTCCCATTCAAAGTCATGGCAAAAAATTACAAAAGACCAAAACACCACAAATGCAGAAGAAATCCTGGCTTTTGCACTCGAAAATATTTAGATTTTGCATATTTCAAACTTTACTCCTACTCATGTAAATGTGGTCATTGCATGCAATATTTAATGGATTTGGAGAAAAACATCTCCAGCAATTTAATTCGGAAAAGATCAAAAAATGGGTGGATTTATGAACTGAAGCAGACCATATATTTCCAAAATCATGCCAAATGTTGACCTTTTTAAAATTTGTAATGCTTTCATCGTCAGTTTATTGTGCTTATTGTTGTAATGTGCTTATGTTCGTAGCAAAAGAAAAAAAAAAGATATGTACAAAGTGTGCAAGGCTTAGAGTGAAGAGAAAGCAATAAGCTCAAACCAGTCTGCTATTTTTCTTTGAGAACCTACAACACACATGTATAAAGTTTTGAATTCTTGTGGTTTTGGGGTTTACGTCTTTTTGACCATGTGGTGTTGGTATTTTGCTCCATGAGGGTGCATGGGCTCTCCCAGACATCTGCATAAACAGTACACACATTTGGTTTCTGAAAATACAGAAAAGGGACATGCATACAGTATTCTTGGTAAGAAACAGAGGAATGAAATAAATTAATAAATCTGATCATCATGTAATTGTTTCTAAACGATGACTGCAAAGATGTCAAGACTTATAATATGGACAGTTTCAGCTGGACCACAACATGATACAGAATATAATATAGACTCTAGAAGCACGGAAAAGGAAAATTCTCACTGATGTTGTAGAAATCAAATCACCAGTACCAAAATCTAATAATAAAGAGTATTCAGAGAGTGCATACCTCCACAAAGGCTCCTTCTGTCGCTCATGGATCACCTCCAAAATGTAATGGGTTCGTGTGTAGGCCACGAGCCAGTTCTGGTGAAAATTGCGTCAAAGTCTATCTAGTAGTTTTGGAGTATTCTTGCTAACACAATGTGAGAAAATGAGAGCCTTGGCGGAGGTATGCATTCTCAGATCATCACCAAAATGCAATGAGTTCCTCTCTAGCCCAAGGACCCC
Organism: Pholidichthys leucotaenia; assembly: GCA_020510985.1. Lineage (NCBI taxonomy): Eukaryota > Metazoa > Chordata > Actinopteri > Cichliformes > Pholidichthyidae > Pholidichthys > Pholidichthys leucotaenia. Next base: position 315,438,436 of record CM035839.1, on the reverse strand, counting down.
CTCTGGTAAAAATTTCATCCAAATCCACCCAGTATTTTTTGTATAATTGTGCTGCACAAACACAAACAAGGTCCTTGGTGGAGGTATGCACTCTCAGATCATCACCAAAATGTAATGGTTTTGTCCTTGGCCCAAGCGCTACCTCTGGTGAAATTTTCACCAAAATCTGTCCAGCAGTTTTTGCGTATTCCTGCTAACAGACAGACTAACACCAACAAAAGCATAACTTCCTGGGCAGAGGTAATAACAATCACACTAGGTGGATAACTGTCAGATTTTAAATCAAAATCTGTGTTTGTTTCTGATCTGCTCCCTTGGTAAATCCGTTTGTCAAGTCTGCATAGTGTTTTTTTTTTCCTCATTCTCTTGTCAACTACATTTTTCAAGAGTAGGTGAGAGATTTTTGTTGTTGGTACCAAATTCATCTCCATTCCCTTTCATGCTCGCTACAGTCAGTTCGGCACGTCTCGTGCGAATGCCAGGTGTTTTCGTTTGAAGGGCTATTTTAACTGTTGAGACAGTGGATTCCACTGAAGAGATGCATCTTGTGGCTCATAGGATCTTCTAATATTACAGTTGAGTAATTTTCCCTTGTCATTTTATGTGAAATAAGCAATATTTCTGATACTGATAAATAAATTACATTTATAATACGAAACAGGAGGATAGACAATGGGGAGTTGATTGCTATTTTTCTGGTATGGTTAAATGTTTTATAGAAGTCACTTTGTATGCACTTTGTGTGCTCTCTGTGTGCACGTGTTTGCTTAAACCTGTTGTGCAACACCTACGCTGATGTGTAAGAGAGGGAGGAGGGCAGGCCCCCCCACACACACACGTCTTCTATCAGTCCCCTGTGCCTAGTATCACAAGCCATTCATAAACATTACTCATGGTGATACTATGCTGGCGTTTCTCTTTTCAACTCAGGGGCTCCTCTTCACCATTTAAAGAAAAGGTGACTCAAAAGGGCAGCAGTGGCTCAGGAGGTAGAGCAGGTTGTCTAATAACCGGATGGTTGGCGGTTCAAATCCTGCTCTCCCCAGATATCTTGCCGTTGTGTCCCTGGGCAAGACACTTTACCCACCTTGCCTCCAGTGGCCATAACACTGGGTATAAATGTTTGGTGGAGGCCGTTGGCCTGGATTGACAGCCACATTTCCATCAGCCTACCCCAGGGCAGCTGTGGCTACAGTAGTAGGTTGCCACTACCATTGTCTGTCTGGAGTGAATGTATCTATTTATGTATAAAGCGCTATATAAATCTGATGCATTGTTATTATACTTTAAAACCACTGTAGTGGTTAAAATTTTACAACCCTGCCACCCAGAGCTGCAGGAGCAGCAATTCAGAAAATCCAGCCAAGAGTAAAGTCAAGTCAGAATTTACAGTGTAGCTTCAAACTTTATGGTTCTTGAAGGGGTTTTCCAACTAAGCCCATTCATGCTCTGTCAACCCAAATACTATTAACTTATAAACATTATTATGCAGCATTGCAAACCAGTTACTCAATTAATAAATCAGTAAACATATGCATTTTCTGGCCTAATCAAAGTCTTTGCAGACAGCATGCTTTGCGAATTGAATGGGAAATGCCATGCAATGTAGGTTAAGATGCTTCCTTTTTTTGCAAGAGAGTCTGAGGTTCAAGTCTAGGCAAGACCAAACACCCCTTCACAGACTCTTTGCGAGGCAGCTGGGTTTCACCTCTGATGTTCTGCAGTCAAGCAAATACCAAGTGCGCTCCTTTTGACTACATCCAGAGAAGGAAAATGTGATGCAATCTAGCATCTCCATACTCTGGAAAGGTTACACAGCAAACTTAACTGTTTTATGAAAAACCAAGTAAGCTGGTGGAAAATACGTAGCTTCTTTAACCTTTACTGAATTTAATAATTGGATTGACTTATTCATCCATTCATTCATCTTCTACCGCTTAATCTTTTGGGAGATTGGATCTTGCACATGCATAGTCAATGTGCACAGGCAATGCTGTCAGAAAATTTGGGCTACATCTGCTGCACCACAGAGGGGGAACACAGCTGGAGGCAATGACAAAAATTTACATCACACAAGCCTCGTGCTCGAGCAGACGCACAGAGCGGAAGTGGAACTTGAACTGCTGCGGAAGCTAGCTTGAACTTGAGATACGACATTAGGATAAAAAAAGAAAACTCAGTTAGCCAAATGATGTAGCGTTCAGAGTGAATAACTGTGTCAAAACCAATAAATAAATCTTCGTCTTCTTTTGGCTGCTCCCTTTAGGGATCGCCGCAGCGGATCATCTGCCTCCATCTCATCCTATCCCTTGCATCTTCCTCTATACACCAACTCTCTCCATGTCCTCCTTCACTACATCCATGAATCTTCTCTGGTCGTCCTCTTTTCCTACTGCCTGGCAGCTCCATTTTCATCATCTTTTGCCCAGTATATCCACTCTCCCTCCTCTGCACATGTCTAAAGTATCTCACCCTTGCCTCTCTTACTTTGTCTCCAAACTGCTCAACCTGAGCTGTCCCTCTAATATACTCATTTCTAATCCTGTCCCCCCAGTCACTCCCAATGAGAATCTTAGCATCTTCAACGCTGCCACCTCCAGCTCCGCCTCCTGTCTTTTTGTCAGTGCCACTGTCTCCAAACCATACATCATAGCAGATCTCACTACCGTCTTGTAAATCTTCCATTTCACTCTAGCTGCTATCTTTCTGTCACAAATCACCCCTGACGCTCGTCTCCACCCACTCCACCCTGCCTGCACAGTCTTCTTCACCTCTCTTGTACATTTTCCATTGCTTTGGATGGCTGATGCCAGTTATTTAAACTCATCTACTTTCACTACCTCTACTTCTTCCATCTTCACTGTTACACCTGCATCCCTCTTATTCACACTCATGTATTCTGTCTTGCTTCTACTGACTTTCATTCCTCTTCTCTCCAGAGCATACCGCCACCTCTCAGGTTCTCTTCCACCTGCTTCCCACTCTCACTGCAGATCACAATGTCATCTGCAAACATCATGGTCCACTGAGACTTCTGCCTGACCTCATCATTTGGGCAGTGGTGGCCTAATGGTTAGGGATGCGGATTGGTGAGCGGAAGGTCACTGGTTCAATCCCTGCACCAGCATGATCAGATCTGGGTGAGACAAATATTGTAGCAGTCTTTCCCCCACTCTCATTAACCCCACTGTGGTGCCCTTGAGCAAGGCCCTTAACCCCAACTGTGCCAGTGGAGCTGCTCAGTGGCCGCAGGTCAGTCTGTGGTTGTACTGGGCAGCTTCCAGGTGTGAATATGTACCTGTGTGAATGTGAACAGGATGTTCTTGAAAAAGAGAGGTTGCCTTTCAGTGGAACGCCCCTGTATAAATAAAAGTTAAATAAGAAATAAATAAAATCTGTCAGCCTGTCCATCACCATGGCAAACAAGGGGCTCAGAGCCAAGTCCTGATGTAACCCCACCCCCACCTTGAATCCATCTGTCATTCCTGCAGCACACCTCACCACCGTCTCGCTCTCCTCATACATGTCCTGCACCACCCTCACATACTTCTGTGCCACTCCTGACTTTCTTATACAGTACCGCAATTCCTCTATTGCCACCCTATCACACTTTCTCTAGATTCACAAAGACACAGTGCAACTCCTTGTGACCTTATACTTCTCCATTAACACTCTTACGTAAAGCTAACATTGCAAATGTAGTACTCTTTCTTTCCATGAAACCGTACTGCTGCTTGCTGATTGTGACCTCTCCTCTTAACCTGGCTTCAACAACTCTTTCCCATATCTTCATAGTATGGCTGATCAACTTTATGCCTCTGTAGTTACTACAGCTCTGGGTGTCATCCTTGGTACCAGAACACTTGTTCTCCATTCCTGAGGAATCCTCTTAGTTACAATCTCTCCAAGATTGTGTTAAGCAATCTGGTTAAAAAGTCCACTGCCATCTCGCCTAAACATCTCCATACCTCCACAGGTACAGTCATGTGAAAAAATTAGGACACCCCATTAAATATTCAGTTCTTTATTAAGAAATGTTCACATATCTATGTCTAACCTTGTTTTTGTTTTTATTTGCATTGTTAACATTTATTTTAGACATTTTAAGTGGAAATGAATGTGGGGGTGTCCTAAAAAAGATGGGGGGGGGGGTGTCCTAATTCATTCCTCACTATTTGTTTAGAATTATATTTTATGGAAAATTTGGATAAAGTCTTTAATTCATTTTTAATTGTTTAGTTGTATTACATGAATCTCCCAGTATTTTTAACACTGATATTAAATATCCTTGTGTCCAAATATGTAAAAAAAATACAAAAAAAACCCCCCACACACAGGCTTATACAGGGTATCCTAAGTTTTTCACATGACTGTATGCCACTTGGACCAACTGGCTTTCCATTCTCCATCCTCTTCAAAGCAGCCCTTACTTCTGCCTTGCTAATCCTTGGGACTTCCTTGTTCACATCTTTCCTTTAGCCATCCTCCTCTCTCTCTCATTTTCTTCATTCATCATCTCTTCAAAGTACTCCTTCCACCTTCTCAACGCACTCTCGTCACTTGTTAGTACATTACCATCACTGGCCTTAATCAGCCTAACCTGCTGCAAATCATTACCAGCTCGATCTTTTTGTCTAGCCAGTCGATACAAGTCCTTTTCTCCTTCCTTAGTACCCAGCCTCCTATACAACTCACTATATGCCTTTTCCTTTGCCTTTTCCACCTCTCTCTTTGCCATCTGCCTGGATTCTAAATATTCCTGTCTACTTTCTTCATCTCTCTGACTATCGCACTTTTTCTTTGCTAACTTCTTCCTTTGAATACTTTCCTGTACCTCCTCATTCCACCACCAAGTCTCCTTGTCTTCCTTCCTCTGTCCACTGGATACACCACATACCTTTCTACCCGTTTCCCTCAATACTTTTGCTGTACTTTCCCAGTCATCTGATAATTCTTCTCTACCACCCAGAGCCTGCATCAACTCCTTCCTGAACTCTGTGCAACCTTCTTCCTTCTGTAACTTCCCCCACTTAATCTTTGTCTCTGCCTTCACTCTCTTCCTCTTGTTGCTTTCCAAAGTCATCCTACAGACTACTAGCTGATGCTGTCTAGCTACATTCTCCCCTGCCACTGCCTTGCAGTCTCCTATCTCTTTTAGATTTCTCCTTCTGCATAAGAGTTAGTCCATCTGTGTGCACCTTTCCCCACTCCTGTAAGTCACCTGATGTTCGTCTCTCTTCTTATGTGTTCACCACAGCCATTTCCATTCTCTTAGCAAAATCCACAACCATCTGTCCTTTCGTATTTCTCGTCTTAAGACCATACTGAGTACAGAGGGCTTATCCAGGACTTCGTGGACTGGTGCCATCGGAACTGCCTCCAGATCAACGCGAGGAAAACTAAGGAGCTGGTGGTGGACTGTCGCAGGCAAGGACAACCCCTCACAGCACCAGTAAATATACAGGGAACAGACATCAAGATGGTGACAGCCTATAAGTACCTGGGTGTTCATCTGAACAATAAACTAGACTGGTCACACAATACTGACGCACTCTACAAGAAGGGACAGCGCAGGCTGTTCCTGCTGAGGAGACTCAGGTCTTTTGGTGTACAAGGCGCGCTGCTGAAGACATTCTATGACACGGTGGTGGCATCAGCCATCACTTTTGGAGTGGTCTGCTGGGGCAGTGGCATTACTGCAGCCGATAGGAAGAGACTGAACAAACTGATCAAGAAAGCTAGCTCTGTCCTGGGGCAGCGCCTTGATCCGGTGGAGGAGATAGGAGAGAGAAGGACGGTGGCTAAACTGTCATCTCTGCTGGAGTCCGAGTTCCACCCTATGCAGGACATACTGAATGCACTGAGGAGCTCATTTAGCAGCAGACTACATCATCCCAGGTGCACAACCGAGAGGTTTTGCAGGTCCTTCCTACCAACGGCTGTCAGACTGTACAACCTAAGCAGGGCTGCTCGCAGAGATAGCAAAAAGACGTAACAAACTAATAGTTTTTTGAATGCAAAGATGCAATAGACTTACACAGTGGTCCCCTCCGGCATACAACTAGGAAAATACCGGTCGCTATGGAGAGTGAGAATATGTATGGGCACATAATCATACCATGTAGGATAACTAAGTAGACGGTTATGCTGTTTCATCCCATCTAGCAACAATGCTCTGCACTGTGTGTGTTTATATATTTATATATTTATTCCATCTAGCTACAATGCTCTGCACTGGGTGTGTTTATATTTATATATCTACGTATATATTTATTCCATCTAGCTACAATGCTCAGCACTGTGTGTTTATATATCTACATATTATTCCATCTAGCTGCATTGCTCCGTACTGTGGGTGTTTATATATTCACATATTTATTCCATCCAGCTACAATGCTCTGCACTGTGTGTCTGTGTGTGTGTATATATATATTTTATAGTAATATGTACATATGTATATTAGCTGCTCTTGCTTGCTTGTTTTTTTTCTTGCCTTCTGATTGTTGCTCTGAGTGTTGCTATCCCTGTGCTGTTGCAATCCTGGAATTTCCCCGTTGTGGGACTAATAAAGGCTTATCTTATCTTATCTTATACCTACCCAGGACCTCCTCATCACCTCTGTTCCCTTCACCTACATGTCCATTAAAAGTCTGCTCCAATCATTACTCTCTCCCCCCTGGGAACACTCTACCACTTCATCCAGTTTACTCCAGAAGTCCTCTTTCTCTTCTACCTGACATCCAACTTGTGGGGAATACGCACTGACAACATTCAACATCACACCTTTGACTTCTAGCTTCAAACTCATGATTCTGTCTGACTCCCTCTTTACCCCCTGAACACTCTTCACATACTTTTCCTTCAAGATTACTCCTTCTCCATTTCTCTTCCTATCTTCCATGATAGAACAGTTTAAATCCACCTCCAATGTTCCTAGCCTTGCTTCCCTTACATCTGGTTTCTTGAACACACAGTATATCTACCTTTCTTCTCTCCATCATATCAGCCAACTCTGTCCTTTTACCGATCATAGTCCCTACATTTAATGACCCTACTCTCACCTCCACACTTTGACCAACAGCAGCCCAATCTCCACTGGTACCCTGTTGGTTAACAGCACCAGTGGCAGTCGTTGTTAACCCGGGCCTCGACCGATGCGGTATGAAAGTCTCATTCATCATGATCTGCATGTTTGATTTGGCAAAGGTTTTTACGTTGGATTCCCTTCCTGACACAACCCTCCCCAATTATCCGGACTTGGGACCGGCACTAGGAGTACACTGGTTTGTGCACCCCCTGTGGCTGGGTTAAAACCAATAAATAAATAAAATACATTATAAAATGAATAAAGTATAAAGCTTGAATACAGCAAGAGCTGAGG